>JASUAD010000011.1:36042500-38542500 GCA_037013555.1 Sextonia rubra | reverse complement strand
CAGATTGCTGGAGAAGATGAAGATGATCATATTATCTCCTATCTCTTTTTCAAAGATAGAGATATATAGCGTTTCAGCGCCTACTTTCTCCTCATCAAAATAAAAACAAACACCTTTTTTGCGTACATACCGTTTCGCTGATCTGCAGAGGAGTAACTTCTTCCGGTGGATCTTCTCTCCATATTCGAGGTTAATTTTTAGGTCCTAATAATCTTTGGGGCCTTTAGGACAAGTTTTTTTTTCCCTCGAGCCCGGGGGTTGTCGGATTCTGACGAGCAAGATGGTTTCCTAAGGGGCATATTTATGGCTGTACACAAAGTACTCAATAACACACAAGAGGTGGGAGTTGAACTTGAGACCTTGGAGAGTAAATCCAAGTCTCAAAGCAACTGAGTCATTGCCTTGACGGCAAGATGAGTTAGGCTGTGTTTGGCATCGTTTCTTTGTTGTTGCTAATTTTGTGCGGGGACTTGGTTATACTAAGTCCGGGTTGTGCTGAAATCAATGCAGAACTTGTTTTTGGTAATATTATGCTGATTTGTTCTATTGAGAATGTTCTTTGTGGCACTTGTTTGGTAACAACATAACAACTATAATCTAAAAATTGGAAACAAGTACTTATATTTCTCAACAATATTGAATTTATAGAATATGGGTCCACATTTATAGGTTTTACAATGTGGGCCCACTTTTATTGATATTAAATATTCCCCTACGAATTTTTACAAGGAACATGTGAATTTATTCGAGGAATTACAAAGTAGGGCATCATTTTGTGATTGTGGAAATTGGATCCACCTTTAGGAATTCTAATAATTGGGATTATTTTTAGACTTATTATAATATGAAACTCACCCACCATATAGATTATTTTGAGAATATAATGAGATCATTGTCATCCAAAATACTTGCAAATTCCACATAATTCATCTCCATTTGCTTTAGTCAAAAAAACATTGACTAAAATAAGTAGATCAACATATCAATATATAAATAAGCTTAAATATATATATATAATTAGAAGTTAACTAAATATTCTAACAAGTAAATAAATTCTAAACTATATAGAAAAGAAGAAAATTTTTTAGAGTTTCCAAATGGTCACTACAATAATCAAGAACATTCAAAGATTTATGGTTTCCAAATGGCCACTACAATAATCAAGAACATTCAAAGATTTATGTGACATATAATCACTTAGTAAGAGAAAATAATTAATAATATTCATTAAATTCAATACAAATCATTCTTCCAATCCACCATAATGTGCAAAGAGTGCATCTGCAATTTCATCTGGTTTACGTGCCATCTGCTACCTTCCTTGTGTCGTTCCTAGCTCTGAAGGTGCAAATATGTTATTATTATTATTATTATCATTATTTTCATTATAGTTATCTTTGACCATAGACCCTTCATTTTGAAAGTGAAGAAAATCTCTATCCCTTTGCATTTCCATCCTTATAAAGTTGTGGAGTGTGCATGCAGCAATCACAATTTGCCTTTGTCTGTGTAAAGAATATGATGTCATGAGCTTTAGAATAAGAAACTTTGCCTTTAAAATTCCAAATCAACGCTCAATAACATTTCGCAATGAGGAGTGATAATAATTGAACGACTCTTTTTTTCTTCCCACATATTTTTTTCGTGGGAACATGGGAACAACTCACTAGCACGTTGCCAAACAGGGCCTTATTTTTTTAAAAAGTCAGTAGATTTAAGTCCACCTCCAAAGATTTTTGAGCTTTAAATACACTAGAATATTTTTACTCCGAAAGCACTAGAAAACTATCATTGTGTCTCTCTTTTTTTTTAAAAAAAAAAACACAGATTAAAAAAAATGATGTTACAATCTGGCAACCAGCCACCCCCGTAGGCGATCGGATAGTTTTTTATTTTTGCACACCATAACCACATGTTCCTGTTTTTAATTTTGTAATTTGTTTTATCAATTTTCAAACATGTTCATGTTTCTGTCATATTTGATTGATATTCCTATTTATCATATACACCAATACGTGATTTTGGTTCTTCAATTTGTGCACTGAAAATTTAGAATTCTTGATGTTCCAGTGTCTTATGTTCCTAATTATTTAATTTGTGCACTGAAAAATCATAATTCCTAATGTTTTTGCTTCTAACACATCCAATTGATGTTTCTATTTATCATGTACACTAATACATGATCATGTTTCTTCAATTTATGTATTGAAAATTTGAAATTCTTAATTTTCATGTGCCTCAATTTCCTGATTCTTCAATTTGTGTACTGAAAAATTAATAATTCTTAATGTTACAAATTCTTTAATTTGTATGCTGAAAAATTCAGAATTCTAAATGTTTGTTTCTCATGTTTCTGTTTCCAACACACCTCGTTGGCCGTTGATCACCTGCATAATATGGTCCTAAATATTTATAAGATTTAATTTGATGTGTTCGATCAGCTCTAGGGCTTTTGGCATATTGGTTAAGTTCATAACATTTAGTATCAGAGCCATCCTCTACTTCTGGGCCTTGAGTTATAGAAAGGGCTACTTGGAGTAGAGTGAAAGCCATCCAAAATATATATAAAAAATCGCCAGCTGTTAGTCCTTGATCGGTAACTATTCCAAAAATGAATCCTAAAAAAAAAAAATAAACTCCTCAAAAATTAAACCCTAAAAAGAAATAGGTGAACCGTAGGGGTAGAATAACTATTATTACAAAATAAGTAGAATAGAATGGACTTGAAGCATTAAACCTTATCGCACTAGTAGACTATTGCAACTAAGAATAAGGGAGGTGGACTTTTACTTAATTAAGTTTGAAGAATTAGACTTCCACAGCATAGCTACCATTAGCAATTCATTGATACTTAGGCTTTACTTTTTTACGCTGTCGCATAGTTTTTTTTACAATATCACTTAAAATTATCTTAAAATATATTATTAAAAAAACCAAGGAATCTACAATTGAAATTTTAAGATATCGCAAAAAAGTACCTCTGCAGAGTATGTTTGGATAATTTTTTCAACCTCCATCATAATGCGGAGTTATTCACGACTAGTGGTGGCTGTATTAGAAAATTCCCTTCTAAAAAAAATAAATAAACTTAACATGAAAAATGACATGAGAACGAACATCTGAAAAAACGCACCATAACTTTCATTTCCAGACAAAAATATTCTTTTAATTAATTATCATTTGTTTTGTGGTCGATTGATTTGGGTTTTAAATTGAATTGAAGATTTTGTGACGATTCAGTTGGTAGACGGAAGTTGGTACATGGCGACTAATAATATTTTGACTTCACGCGTTTTAACTGAGATACTGACAATGTTAATTTTTAAATATTTATAGAACTATTATTTTAGTATTTATTTTTAGATTTAGCATCTCATGCTATGAATAATCGGATATGCAAACCAAACACCAGCCGTGACTAGACCTGTCACATGAGAATCAGGTTGGGGCTGGTATGGTGTTCAATGGAAGGTTAAGGTGCAAGTTTGACATTAATGACATTAATGATGGACTTGTGTAGAAAAGATAGTTTGGTATGGAAGGAGGCTATTCCTGATATTGGACGGCTCTAAGTCTTAAAATGGAGTCAATTGGAGCATTAATCATTCAATTAAACAGTAATTAACTGATTCATGAGATTAATGATGATTTGAATTTTTTTATTATTTTGCTGGTAACTAAGGTTGTTCCAGCCCTTTGGGCTGGACTGTTCAATGGAAGTTTAAGGTGCAAGTTTGATATTAATGACATTAATGATGGGCTTCTGTAGAAAAGATAGTTTGGTATTGAAGGAGGCTATTCATGATATTGGACGGCTCTAAGTCTTAAAATGGAGTCAATTGGAGCATTAATCATTCATTTAAACAATAAGTAACTGATTCATGAGATTTGACTATGATGATGATTTTAAATTTTTTTATTTTTTTGCTGCTAACTAAGGTTGTTCCAGCCTTTTGGGCTGAATTGATCTCTTCTGGCCCAGGGAGAACTCATTGAATCTCTCGAAGCCCCAGTATGATAGAGGGGCTCGAACCTACAATCTTCAGAAGCAGTTCATGCTCTTATGCCAATTGAGCTATGCTTTGAGACTGATGAAATTAGAACAATAATTAAATTTGAAACATTGAGTTTTGACCTTACAGTTGCCACTGGCCAGGTGCAAATATAGGCGCGGGGAGTGAAGGAAGAAAAGAATGAGTAACTCGATCCGTTTTGCAGATTTCTGCATATCATTCGCTATTTGTGTGGATGCATGAAATGAGGTTACAGCAGAGCTTCTTGTGCTTATTTTGGTTAATCATATTCTATGTATACATATTTACTTTTTGTGCAACATATAGCAGATTTATACCAATTGTTGTATTGATACCAATTATTGTATACATATGAATTATTGATACCTAAAGGTGTTTGTTAAAATTTATCGAACTGTTAAAAATCATATTCTATGTATAAATTATTGAATTATATTTGGCTTGCTCATATCGTTTGTCGTACACATGTGAAATACAAACACATCAACATGTACAACACATACAGAGAAGAAGATAAACATGTAACCATGGTATAGAATTTACGTGATTTACCATAAAGGCTATCTTCACGGACTATGAGTATCAGCTCGATTTCACTATAAGGAAAGAGTGCAATTCATCACAAAAACTCACACTCCTCTAACACCTAGCCTAATTACTTTTTATAGTCATAGTCTCCTACCATACGTGGTGGATAAAACTCCAAACACCACGGGAAAGAGATCTTATATTAATCACACACCCTTGTGGCCGTACGTGGTTGGCACTATGGGGAGAGAGCCCTCACCACTTTCTTTTTAATGAGGATTTCAAAGTGTCTATTTTCTGATAGAGATCTTCTTCTCTGTTTTTGAGAATTCAAATTCAACTTTTACTTCTAGGGAAATTCAACTTCCCGAGATTGGTGTTTGACATGAAGACAACCAGTAGCCACTGTTATTGATCATTTGATCATGTTTTCCAGACCTCTACAGTTACCTGAGAGCAAACTGTCGATTGCAACTGTGTATTGCACAACATTGATAATCTCTGCAGAGATTGATTAATAGATAAGGCTATTGGCCTCTTTATCTACTGTGAACCTCTACTATGAAGCCCCAAATCCAACTAATCTACTATGAAGCCCTAAATCCAACTAACTTTAGAAAGTTCGAATTGCATGGCAGAGAAGAGTATCCAAGCATTTGTATAATGAGAAATTGCATGGCAGAGAAGAGTATCCAAGCATTTGAATAAGGAGAAATGGGGGAAAATAGTAAGAAAAAAAAAGGGAAAAACTGCGCTATTTATCAGTCCAGACTAGGCGTTTGAGACTAGGATACTGTCAGATCTACAAGTTTGAATATTAGTGCAGAATATCACCAATCATTTATTATAGAGATGAAGAGATGCTAGATGTCTAATTTATAAGCTACATTCTGCACTAGTATTGATAGTGTTAAAATATTATTGGATTCTAGAATTGATCATCATCTGAAACAATTTCAGTGCGTCCATCCGCAAATACATTCTTTGTAAACCCTTTCATGTGCTAAATCTCTGTTCTTGGAGCGCCTATCAGATAGGGCCACTTGCCTTCCAGATCGTGTCTAAAGACAGAGTTTACATCCTCTTTTGCATCAGTTGGGTAAGTTTGGTCACTGAAGTTCAGTTTTAGTGTTCCAACTCCGTTTTTTCTTGCTTTTTTTTTTTTTTCAAAGGTAGGTAAGATCTTTAGTTCCTCACAAAAAGATACAGAAAAGGAAGCCTATCTACTTAAAGAGCATAGGAACTTCCAAAGGGGGATACCCCACTCAAAAGGAGATAAAAAGGCCCACAGCCCGGGCAACAAGCAAAATATTTTATCTTTTTTGTGATGCTGTCTTCTTCTTTTTTGATACCATGTACAACATTCATATCATATATCAGATATATATCTATAAAAAGCGAAATACATGTATACCCTACTGGGCACAATCTTTGGGCTGAAATGCCAGCGTCATTGCACATTATCACCCACCAGAAGGAAGGTATTCAAAGGACCCAGAACCACTTCAGCTCCATAAAATCCGAACTTCTAAGTCAGGAATGCTGAAGTCGTTCCTATACTCATAACATTAGATCAAAGTTTTCGACCAGTCCTGTACTGGTGGGAGATCAATGGCACCCTTCAACAAAGACAAAAGGTCTTGGTATGCTTGGGTGGGAAGATAGGTGAAAGTCATGCTCGAGTCCATGATAGCGTTTCCTTTTTCGAGGCTGGAAAGATAAACACTCTCATCTCCTACGCGAATCTTTTCGAAGGTGACATAGATGAAGCTTTTAGAGACTGATTTGGAGATTAACGGAGTGTAGATGGTTTAAACGCTTAAAAAAAAAAACCCAAGAACAACCTTCTCATGCGATAAAATGGATTGTAGAAAGCTAAAACTGGTTTAACAAATAACACATAACAATCAAGAAACTTCAAAATCTTTTATTAAAATGATTCTATTATTGTATCCAAATTGAAAATGATTATTCTCCTTAATGTAATTTCTGCTAATGTATTTAAAGTAAAAATGGTTTTATTAGCCTGGGTAGGGACTTGTTATGGTTTTAGATTGTCTACATGAATCACTTGCTAGTGAAAGTTTTTGTCAATAATTATCTCCATTAATAAAATATTTATTTTGTATTTTGTAACTTCAAATGTCTTCCTTGATCCAAACGTACTATTCCCTTTGGATTCAGATGTCACAAGCACTAAGCTGTGTTTTCAAAACTGAGTTTGTCTACATGTTGGTACCACTCCACAATGGACATGCAATCATTATGGTAACAAGAGCCTTCAAAAATGGAAGGCTTTATCAACGTATATTGTTTTGACTAAATTGTACATCTATTTAGCGCTTAGATATATTTATTTATACTAATAATGGATTTATATTAAAGCATCACAGAATGAGTTCTACAACTTAGATATAGAGCATACGGTGTGTATATAACAACACTCTTAATTAGATGAGTGTTGTTTTCAGATTGTTATGTTAGCTTTTATATTTATGCTAATGAACAACTTAAAGTTTTCTTTTCTATCATGCGTACATCCGAATGTTGATCTAAATTTTGTTGCCTTCTTCTTCTTTTTTTTAAAGAAATCTTTCATCCAATTTGGCTAGGGTTTCTACTTTAGGCTAAAAAAATCAAATTATTAGATTCTCAAGTCTTCTGCAAAATTTAATCTTGTAACTATCACTTACAAGTCTTCTTCCTATCCCTTCTGTTTGGAATTGTCAATCATTTACAATTTGAGATTTTTTAAACTTTATGACATTGCTCTTTTCAATTGCAAGAGACCTTTTCCTTTTATTTATATAGTAATTTTTCACTTCTTGATTATTTCATATCTTTAGGGTCTTTTCCTCTAATGGATTCATTTTTTACAATTTTTGGAATCCAGTTCTAGAATCAAGATCTTTGTTTTTAATTGCTACTACCAATGGTTTTTAAATGTTACTCTCTAATGATATCGAAAAATATTCAAGTGCATCCATCCCTCAACATTTTGGTGAAGGACACTCCCTTTTTTGCAAGCATTCATGTGTAAAAAGACAAAAAAACAGAAGTCATGGCAGCTTTTTGACCTTTGATAAGTCAAAAAAGGAAATATCCCTCACCAAAATGGTGAGGGATGGATGCACTAGAATACTCTCCAATGATATCTCTTTTGTATAATAATATTTCAGTCTTTTCCAAAGATATGTCTATATTCAAGTTGAATTTTAAATGTTATTTTAGTATTATTTCTATAATAGCAGAGTTCTTGCAAATATTTCAACCATCAAAAATAACTATTTCACCGCCAACTATATCACAAAAAACTTTACCTTAACCAGAGTTGGTACTATTTCATGTGATATATTTGAATTACTAATGTGATTTAATCTCTTTATGTGGAGTAACCATTTATTAAATGATGATCCTTTTGTACATTAGCTAATATTGTAATTTTTAATAATTGTTGATTGAAAATTCATTGGCTAGTTGAAACATCTCTTTTGATAGTGTTCCATATATACATGGAATAAAAGTTCATAGCTTGTGCTTAAAAGGCATCAAACTTGGGACAAGGAGAGGCTATATTCCAGACATTTGTTAATATTAATCATGTCAATGTAAAATATCATTGATTTTACTTTTTAATTGCAGTATAACAGAAGTATACAAAGAATAAGATTGTGCATCTTATTTTTTTTTATATTTCTCTCTTTTACAAATTTCATATAAAAAATGTAATTGTTGTGATTTTAAGATCACTCGTTGTGCATATACATTAATCACAAGATCAACACAGAATAATTACACACAAGAAGAGGTTAACAAGAATATTTACTAACCAACCCTATTTAAGATAATCTGTGTTCCCTTAGTTATTCAATACGGTGTATTGATAAGACTCTCGTGTCAATGTGCTACAGAACTTTGGTGCTACATTGTGTAAGTGGGGACACGACTTCTTATGCCAACACCCTTGATATGACGTCGGAAACTGACTGAAAATCAAGAGAAAATGAGTGACAGCTCTACACTCTTCCTTCTTAGTATTTATTTACAATTGAGCTAATCTACTTAGGATGGAAATATTTATTCTAAAGCCCTACAAGGTCTTTGAATATATCTAATATCCCAAGGGTAAGATTGATTTTAAGCACCTCTCTAGGGACTCGAGAAAAGCTTGAATTGTTCTCCAATGATCCCCTCCTTCAAAATAAACAAATAAAGTTTTGTCAAAAATAGAGGTACTTGATCAATCAGGCTCTTGTCTGATCAATCGGATTCCGTCCAAAGGGGCAATTCGATCATTGGGGCTCTTGCCCGATCAATCGGCCTAGGAGCTTTTTGCTTCAAGCAGAATCAGCTTCTCCTCTAATTTTTTTGACTTTTCTGCACCAAAACATAAAAAAACATTACTAAAACATAGAGGGACCATTTCCTTTATTTCAAACCTCCAATTCCATTATTATTCTCAGAAGTCATCCAAAATCCTTTCATTACCATGTGATTTAGACCATTGAGCTGTAAAAGGGGTCATTCAAAAAATTCTTCAGAAATCAGGTTATATAAACATACATGTAATATTAATATACACTTATACTTACATCAAACAGTGCTTTCACCCACACAAATCTTCCTTGGCTCCAAATGCAAGAATACCCCTAAATCACTAAGTTTATGAAACTCTACAATGGAGAATGCCGGACATGGTAGTAAGATGGCCTGACATGGTAGTAAGATGGTGTGCATACGACTCCATTGAGTCTCCTTAACTCATTTGAAATAAAGAAGCTGAAAAGGAGGTGGAACCTTTGCCAATTTCAAAGAGGGGAAAGAGATGGTGATGTATTCCAACCATTAAGAACAAAGATGAAGAACAAGAGGTTAGGGATTGGACTGTGCCAAGCTTGCCTGTAAGCTTCCCCTTGTCGGATTTGAGAAGAAGATGGAGGTAGGAGATGAAGATGGGCTCTCAGCTGAGATGGGTGAAGGATTCTCTCCAAGCGAAGACAATGAGAATATGAAGAGGAGTTCCCGGCACGTGTTGGAATAGCACGATAGTTCTCTGTAAGTGGATGATTTCGATGGGTCAAACACAGGCGTGTCCCGTAGATCACTGCAGGACTTACAGCACTCTGTCCAGATGAGATCGGTTACTGTACTGACACAGGCGAGGATTTTAAAAGGTGGGGTGCCGAGAGAGATGTTTATTAGAAAGCTTCCGCAAGGCGGCACACCCGAGGGCAGGTTGGCAGCAGAAATATAAGAAATTGGAGACTTCGATCGGAGAATGGATCTAGACACGCAAGCGGAAGAGTTGGAAAATGGAGCGTTGGGGGGTTCTTGGTGGATCAGCTCGGCGCTGAAGCCAGCGGCATTGGATAGATTGAAGATGAAGAGGAGGACTATGGCAATGGGAAGAAGAGGGACACAAGCAGCCATGGCTAAGCAAGGGAGGAAGATGAGTTGGCCGGAACCGGGTCGACCCGGCCAGGTCCGAGTTGAAAGTTTTTGTTTTTATCGAGTCATGCTAAGTGACACATAGGATAGTTGTGAGATTAGTTGTGAGATAAGGAGTGTAGTTAGTATTATTCATTTATATATCTTGTGTGAGCTTGATTCTTACCGGAGGAGTTGTTTTGAATCCTAAATGCATATTTGGAAACTATTCTCACATAAGAATCCTTTTTTATTTTTCTTGATTGTAAAAAAAAATAGGTTTGGTTGTAGAAAAGAAAATTTAGAGAAAATTATCACAATCCTTGTAACCCACTAAAAATTCTCTATTCCATTGATTCCTCCGTCTCTACTTCTCCACATTGAATTTTACAAATTTAGGAAGACAAAGTAGCATTGTTCTAATGGAATAAAGGAATCCTCTAGACATAGGATTCCTCCCGGTTTACCAACCGTACCCTAAAAGCTCTTTACAAAATTAACTTTGATTAAGAATTTCAAGTTGTCCTGCTGGATAGGACAACCAACTCCCATAGTTCCTACCAGGGCTGACATTCTGGTGGACACCTTTACTTCTCTCCCACTTGGCCATCATGCCAAGTAAGAAAAAAAAAAGGCAACTTTGACCAACATTTTATATAGGACAAAAGATAAATAAATTTATTTTTTTCAACTAACTTTTAAGAAAAACTATATTTCCTTACTCCTTAAGTTGAAACATTAAAGGCAGTTTTTCCCTTAAGACCAACTTTGACTATCATTGAAATAGGATAAAAGGTAACCAAACCCTTAAAAAAAATGGACCAACAAACTCTTAAGAAAAATTCAATTTGCTTGATCTATAGAGTTAAAAGAAAGAAATAAAATGTAATTTTGCCCCTTAAACTTTTAGATTGAAAAACTAAAGGCACTTGTTTGGTATCTTTGCTCTTTTATTGGCAGACCATTCAAAATAAGGACATTAAAAAAAGAACAACAATAAAAAAAAGAAAAAGAAAAGAAAGACTAGAATCAAAGTATGTATTTGGTAATGTAAGGATTTATTTTAAATAGACTTTTTTTAAATCAATGGTTTAAAATTTTTCTCAAGATCTAAGAGGTATCAAACCTTAAAAATTGACCTCATAATCATATTCATCTTTCCAAATAAATCTAATAGTTTGGATTTGGTGTTTGGGGCCCATAAATTTTAAAAAATAATATTAAATAATTTTTTTTTAGCAAATATTTCAAGATTGGTGATGATCCAACGACTAAAATATAGGACTGCCTATGGACCAATCCAAAATTGAACATATTACATTAATAGTTGATATTTGTTTGTAAATTCCTTGAAATCCACAAGGTATTAAGCTTTGAGAATTAGCCTCATAGCCGTGTTTAGCCTTCTAAAAAGATCTAATGGTCTGGATCTTATGCTTGAAGCCCATAGAATTCAAGAAATAATATCCAATTCCTTACTTTTTTTACACATATCTTGAGATTAATAATAATCCAATGGCTAAAATTTGGTGTCATACTCGTGTTAGATCTTATAAACATTTTCAATGGTTTAGACTTGATTTACCCTCTCAAAATTTTTTTAAAGGACTAGGCATTTTAAGTGTACCGCTGCCTCTATTTTTCTTTATTTTTTTTCTTTATTTCTCAACTCCATCATAAAATGGAGAGTGAGTCAAAAAAGCAAGGAATGTGACAATGGAAGTGGAGATAAGCCTTGGCTTGGCAAGCTTCAAACTTGCCCGATAAACACTTCTACACACTCTCTCAACAAGCCCACCCGACTTTATTAACTATAATAATAAATCAAAAAACAATTCCTGAGAAGAAAATATAAATTTGATTGAATGATCAAGTGAATTTATGGGGCCTGTCATTAATTCACACAGTTACATCAAATTTAAGGTTTCAAATTCTGGTGCCTTTGTACACTTGTGCCTGTCCACGTTGGAATCACAATAATTTTTTCAGAAATTAAGAAAAATAATTAACAAAGATAGTATTTTAAAATGGCCAATACAAATGTATAGTTTTCTGAAGACTAACATGATTTTCATCAGTTCTTATAATTAGCAGAGGAATTTTAACACATGACTCTTATGTTGTTGTGTTAGGGAGATCCCAATTCTTGACTTGTCCAGTGTTTGTATGGACCGGAATTGAGTTGACTCGTTGGAGTTAACTCAGTGCCGACTGAAATTTCAAACCAAACCATGAGCATTCGTGGGGCCAACCGTGGTTCTCAAAACCAGGTTCTAGACCTTATAATAGAATATTCTCTATTCCAGCACGTATGCCACAAAAATCATTGGAGGGTGGTGGGGCACACAGTGGATTAAGAGTCGTGGTGGGGATTAACAGTGCATTCGTGCTTCCTTTGCTTTTCCTTTCACAACTGCTCACGTGGGAGGGTAGAGAATGGTCTTATTCCCCGAACTGAATTCCAAATTCACGATATAAGAATAGTATTAGTGGAGTTTTGGTAATGCGTGGCCATTTGATTTAGGAAGATATATGCAAAAGGAATCTGATTGGGCGGACCCATGTTGTAACAATATGGGGGGTTTAGTTTTCCCAACTGATTTCCAACTTTACTGTATAAGAATAGTATTGGTGGAGTTTTAGTAATGCATGGCCATTTAATTTAGGAAGATATATGCAAAAGGAATCTGATTGAGCGGACCCATGTTGCAATAGCCCGCCCCAGATGAAATTCAAAACCCCCAAAGTACTAGTAGTGGGCCCCTGCTTCAAGCCCCACTTATCTAAAATGGAAAATTCTAGAGAGTCCCCTCTAAAAAGTGGGCATTTTTGCCTCAGTTCTTTCATTCAACACATTCCGGTTCATTTTCGTTTCCAAAAAGGCAACCTTGAAGTTATCAAAACAAGCAAAAATGGCAATCTTGTAGGCCCTGTAGCTCTCTTCATTTTATCTATATATTTTTTTGAAGGAAGCTCTTTCCATTTTATTATCCAAGCCAAACCACATTCCAAAATGCTTGAAATGGAATATCATAGATATAACATGTAAATGATAATAACCTCACCTAAAAGGGGCCACTGACAATACAAAAATCTCCCTCCAATAAGTGAATTACTTTGGTTTGTTGAAAGATTCCAAAGGGCTGTGAGGAGCCTTATCTAGACACTTCGCTGTTTGCAATAAATCCCAATAGCAACTAATGGTAAGTCAACATGAAGAACTGGGCAGGCAGTCAGTGCTTTTCACTTTCATATATCTGCCTCTTTGGAGTTTTACAAAGTGCCACGCATATATTTCGAAGTGGGTGGAATGACAGGGGTGTCGAGATATGGAATACGCCCGGGCGGTGTATATCATCGCCTAAAACCGCCCCATCAAATGTGAAATGTGGGGGGGCTTGGGTGCAGCGTTGCTATACCATTGTATACTGCAACACTCTATTTCAACCAATGGTCGATCACCACATCATTGGCTGTGAAAGAAACTTTAAACAAACATTACCATGTATTGAGTGCCACCTTTTGCATTAACCAACCTAGATCTTAGTACAATAATACCCTTTATATTTATTAAAAACTACCCTTTCTCCTTATTCTTAATCCCTCTCCTTATAATGAAAAATCTTCTCCTTATATGCTAGTTACAAGGTTCTCACTTGGGCCTATCTTTGATAAGTGTAAACATTTTCACATTTGCCTTTCATGTGTGGAGGCAGAATTTTCTTCCGAAATAGACTCCTATTCTTTTATATTTATTATTTTTTAATAATTTTAAAAAATAATTTTTTGTTGATTTTGTTAATGATATCCATTTTTTTAAAATTTGAAAATACCTTAATATATTAAAATACGTGATTTCTCTAAACTTTGCGAGGACAATCATACAGATCAACAATACTCAAAATAATGAGCATCTTATTTTTATTAATGAGCATATTTGTTTGTCTTATTGTGTACAAATCAGTTCCCCACAAGGAAAATTTTCTCAACATGAAATGTAAATAGCATTTTCATTTTCTAAAAATAATTCTAGAAAATTAATGTAACTCTATAATCCAAGAAAATTATAGTATTAAAAATAACCATCATAAAATAATTTGTTTCTCAAGAAAATAATCTTTTAAAAACAAAAGGAAATGATGATTACAATTGTTATGATCAACCGATTTCTCAATTTCCATAACCTGGTTTAAAACATAGGATGTAAATGACAAAAATAAAAATAATAAATTACTTATATAGACACACAAATATTAGCCAATGTGATGCTTAAAATAAATTGCTCCTGGAGGTTGTGGGTTTGTGGGGTCAAGCTGCGCTACCAGACTAAGGTCTTAAGAAATTTTACCCAGCTATCCTGGGCTAGAAGGAATACGTCTGGCCCAAAGCGCTCGGACATCCTCCATTATAAAAAAAAAGTTCTTCATTTTTTGTCACGGCTGCCCATTTGACATAAGATCTATCAAATTATGAATTTGATCTCTTGTTCTCTTCTAATATTGTAGATTCTTACGCATGATCATAAGAAATGATAAAAGTTTTATTTAATCATAAATTAAACAAAGGCTAATATTTTTCATATTCAATGTTAACTATAACTGTGTCAACAAAAAGGCATTGAGAAATTATTCTATAGGACATTTCCTCTATTAGGGCCTTTTGAATCATTTTAGTTTCCTTCAGGATAATGTGTTGTTACCAATGAGAAAAAAAAAAAAATCCACCAATGGTTTTACTCTTGACTAAAGGCTTGCTGCTATTTATTTTTTCATTATATTTTGTCAAACAGAATTTGGCCCCCATTCCAAGTAGTGGTGGGGTCCACCTAGCAGCCCATTCCAATTATGTGTAAATAGCCCCCCCCCCCCCCCCCCCCCCCCCCACCCCCCCCCCCTCCCCCAAAACACAAACAAAACCCCCAAATCCGAATGGATCAAGCTTGGTACTTGAGTGTTTCCACGTAGATTTTTCCATCCCCCTTATCTCATCCTGAGTTGGACCCTATTGATATTTCTCATAGGAAGTTCTCATAAGAATAAGTGTGTATATATATATATATATAGAAGGGCAGCTTGGTCCAACGGTAAAGGCTTACTGGTAGCATTTTGGAGGACCTTGGGTTCAAGGAACAGCCTATTCAAGCCATCCACTTCTTATTTTAATTTTTTTCCAATTTTAATCAAATTTTTAAATAATCAATTTGAAGGTACATCCCACTGTAATTTAAGGTGCTAAAGCTATGGAAGGAAAGCTACAATTTGAATCATTTGCATTTGAGAAATGGACCTCATTATTATACCTTTTTTGTGGGACAATGTTATCCTACAGGCATGCTGCATTTTATCACGAAAAAAAAAAGCTTTACAAGATTATCTTTACCATTGATTTAATAATTTTGAAGTTTAATAGCGTCTTAACCATTAATTTCTTTAAATAAAAAACCCATGGGTGAACGAAGGTTTAGTGAGTGTAAAACTTGGCCCCAATTCTATATGATAAGATGAGATGAGGTTTTGAATTGACCATTGGCGGGCCAAGTGGGTGTCAGGTTTTAGGAAAACATCATTTAATTTTTTTGGAAAGACTAAATAGAGAAATGTGAAACGTTTTTGCAATTATTTTAGGAAGCTTGAGAAATCTTGGGAAGATTTTTTTTCTAGTTAAAAAGGATAAGGGCCTGTTTGGATGCTAAAGAAAACATTAAAAAGTAATATTTTGTAGAATATAATCTTGCACGTTTGGTAATCCAAGAAAAATATTAAGAAAAGAGCATTTTATTTCAAAAAATTCAATATTTTTTCCTACAGCTCCCTCATGTAGAAAATTTTCTACAATATAAAAACTTTTCAAAATGGTAATCACAAAGTAGTAGAGTAAAGTAATTAAAGACTTTACTTCCCTAAATCTATCATGATGTATCTTTTTACATATATAGTAAAGTAAAGGTAAATGTCACGTCATGGTAAAGATGGGGTAAAGTAAAAGTTGGATAAAGTATATGGTGAAATAAAGTGGGAGGAAATGGTAAGGTAGTTTCTGTTTGTTTGATGTTACTTTATAATATTTTATTATAGTTTTGTATGGCAAATAAAAAGTGACTTGTGATAAAGTGACTTGTTTACATACGTAGCTAAGTAAAAATAAAGATTAATATACATCATGATAAAAGGTGAGGTAAAATAAGGTATGGTAAACTAAGTGGTAAATGTAAATGTCACATCATGGTAAAGATGGAGTAAAGTAAAATTGAGATAAAATCTGTAGTAAAGTAAAATGGGAGGGAATGGTAAAATAGTTTTTGTTTATTTGGCTTTACTTTATTACATTTTACTATAATTTTATATGGTAAATAAAAAATAACTTGTGATAAAGTGACTTGTTTACATGTGTGGTAAGGTAAAATTAAAATTAATATCACATCATTGTAAAAGGTGAGGTAAAATAACGTAAGGTAAAATAAGTTAAATAAAGTGGTAGAGTAAAGTAAAGACTTTGCTTCACCAAATATATCATGATGTATTTGTTTACATATAGTAGGAAAAGTAAAAGTAAATGTCACATCATGGTAAAGATGGCGTAAAGTAAAAGTTGGATAAAGTATATGGTGAAGTAAAGTCGAAGGGAATGATAAAGTAGTTTCCTTTTGTTTGTCTTTACTTTATCACATTTTATCATAGTGTTATATGGTAAATAGAAAGTGACTTGTGATAAAGTGACTGGTTTGCATATGTGATAAAGTAAAATAAAGATTAATAGCATATCATGGTAAGGTGAGGTAAAATAAGGGAAGATGAAGAATATGGTGAAGTAAAGTGGGAAAGAGAGTTATAAAATTATTTTTTGTACTTAGTTTACTTTACTACACTTTATTATGGTTTTACGTGATAAAAGAAAATCAACTTATGGTAAAAAAGTAGTGGAAAATGGAAGTGGAGAGAATCATCACCTGTTTAGATTGGTGATATGAGTAGTTTCTTTTACTTTGAGGGTTTATTTCTTGCATAGTTAGAAGATTCTTGTGAAGATGAAGTAGTCATGTTTTATAAAATGGTATCTAATATTTACTTGTGGATTTTGAGCTTATGTAATTTTATGGATTTATTTTATTTCTTTTATAGTTTGGAAAATCTTGTTGAAGATGAAGTACTCATATTTCTCCATTATTCTAGAGAATTAAATGTAATCTTTACTAATGGATTTTGAGTTTTTGGGCATATATGTTTTTATTTGTTTATTGGGTTTTTTTGCTAGTGTTTTGAATGTGCCACCAAATTGTGGTGGAGTTGGCTACATATTGATTAGTGCATATATTTCTAGATATTCTCACCTGAGATGGGTCATGTTCCTCATACGTTTGATAAACCAAATTGTGATGGATGTGGAAAAGCCAGACATGAACCAATCATTGTCATTGGCCATCATCATCACCATCACCATCACCATCGAGGGCCACTTGTATATATGAAGTAGGGTTCCCCTTTGACCACATCCTATTACATTTCTTGACCTTAGGACCCTAAAATGCCTCTATGAAATAGGTATTTCAATTCAAATACATTAACCTTTGCTTGGCTTTTATTGGACAAATAAAGTAGTTTTTTGTCCCTTTTTTTGTAAGTGGAGTACCGGACTTTTTTTTGTTTTTCAGATGACCATATTTTGCCCCCACCCAAATGAAAATCCGAGGTCCGCCATTGTCTAAACTCAATAACAAATCAAAACCAAAGTGAAATTTATATAGTGAATACCCAAAGCTTAAATAAATAATAAACTTGGGCATATACATTTTAGGTTATGCCTCTCCCTGGGTGCCATAATATTAAAATAAAACCGTCTTAAATTACAGACCAGCAGGTTTGTGAACCCAGATTGTTCATCTCGATCTAGATCTAGTAGGACCTGAAGCCAAATTGACACCTATTGACAAAATTCCTTCTGATTTCTGATCATCGGCAGACGAACAATGGTTTTAGTTCAAAAGTGACCACCGCGGCCGTCTGACTTAGGTTTGAACTTATGATGACTAATTAATGACGGCAACAAAGGAAAAAAAAAAAAAAAGAATGGGTCAAAGGGCCCAAGAGAGCAATTTCTGGTAATCCTCCAACCATGATGAGAAAACCCCAAAATGAGCAGTTTGGATGGTGTAGGAGCATGGAATCTGCTGACCCATTATCTTTCTTCAATTGTAAGGTGAAATTTGTTTGTCTGATCCTTAATCGAAGCACCACTTGATTTCTCTGCTTTTTTGTCTTCTCCATGTCCTCAGCTAGCTTCGAAGAACATAAGCCGTCCATCGCTATCATCATTAAAATATCACCACCAATGCACAAAATATGTTTATACCACCTATGTGCAGAATTTCTAAACAGAATTTATTAAACTTGACATGTTCATTGATTCATAACTTTTTCGTTTTAGTTCCTTTTCAACTTCTGTTTTTTTGTTAGTTTCTTACATTAGTATAATTTGAATTTTAGCCATTAAACTTAGATTTATGATGCATTAGAATAGTTCAAATCATGCATAAAATTTGCATTAGCATGCTAGTTTTCTATACTTAGAATTTTTTAGCATCTTATGACATGCATTGCATTACTAATTTTACTAACTTTCTAATTTTAAATTTGTTTCTAGTTTTATGTTTTTTATTGTTTTAGATAATTTTTAGAATTAAAAAATCTTTTTAAACTTGTTTCATTTGAAGATTTTAAATTAAAAAGTTTTTTAGTTTTGGAAATTCTAACTTAGGAAAATTTTAAACTTTAAGATTTTAATTTTAGAAAGTAGGTTTGTTACTAACTTTGCTTGATTGATTGTAACTAATTTTGGTTTGTTTCTAATTTAGTTTAGTTTAGTTTCTAATTTAGTTCTTAATTTTATTTTTTAGCAACTTTCTAGTTTTGGAAGTTCTAACCTGTGTGTTATTTTGCAGCAACTTTAGTTTTGTTTAGGAATTTTTAGATTTAGATTTCTAATTTAGGAATTTTTATTTATTTGGATTGTAATTGTTTAATTTTTATTTTTTACAAAGTAGGAATGGTTGTATTTGTTAGTTTTTAAATTATGCTGATTTTAGATTCTTATTTAGGCTAGGTACAAGTTGAAAAAGAACTTTAAAACATATTGCTCTCTAAGAATCGACCTGGTCTCATCATTTTTTATTACTACATCATGGTTCTGCACTTGGAACTCATGACCACTATTCTTCAATTTAATCCCCTAAAATCTCTCCTCCATTAAACACCTTCTTGATTTTAATATAAAATCTCTCACCTCCCTACCGTTTTCCATCACCCCACTAAAATCTCTCTTCTATGGTCTACCAACTGATTAAATTTTATTTCTCCCACTCCCTACCATTTTCCATCACCATTGAAAATCTCTCTTCTACCAACCAATTCAATTTCAATTCCTAAACATGACTATGAAAATCGATGCCTATATTGCCAGAAATCAACTCTAGAATCTGGGCAGATTGAGCAATAAAAAGGCATTGTTGCCTTAAAAAGTAGTGTGGTCTCAAAAGGTTATGTGGTTTGTGTTCATAACACAAGGTCATCTCTCAGTTCCTCCTTTTTTATACTTATGGGAAGAGCCCTTGCTGCTCTAATCTTAGATTGCACAAGGGTCCATAGATTGCTAAGGAGGATGCATTCCTTACCAAATATATTTAGGCACGTGGAGAAGGATAATAGAATCGATACTACCGAAGTGACCTGGACATGATTAGTACATTACAAAAATTAAAATTTTAATTTTATATATTTTTCATACTGTATTTTTGTTTGTCTTAGATTGTACATGCCATGAAAGCGATTTAAGATAATGTATCTTCCGCTTATATATATATATTTGGGTTTTATTCTTAGAATATTCTATTTTTTCAATGATGTTTTATTATTTTAGCTTTAGTACACCATTTAAGCTATTTAAAGCAATTTACTTTTACTGATGGTTTCTCTCATGCTAATTATTGGGTGAAAACCTATTGAGAATTTATTTTCTAATTACCTGATTTACTTTTACCAGTAGATTCTCTCATGTCTATTATTAAGTGAAATCTTATTGAGCATTTATTTCATTTCATTTTATTTTATTTGTTTTTTGTGTCTCTTTATAATTTACTTGTATAGACTTGGGTGCGAATACATGACTTGGTTTTAGATGGTCTTACTACAAATTAAATTAGTTGGTGATGGGGTTAGCTTGTAGAACCTTACTTTGTGTTTAATTGTTATTATTTTGATTCAATAGTTGATAATTGTAAAAATGTTATTTTGTGATTTTTAAAATTACATTCTTGTTTTTTTCATAGATGTTGGTATTCTTTATCATGCATTTAATTTAAGTTCCTCTTCTATTATACATGTTCTTAACACTGGTTAGTGAGGGGGTTAAGTAGAATGCTCCTTTCACTTCCCCTACAATTCATTAACAAATATGCTCAGTTTCTTGAAAAATCTCCTTATATTTAATGAAAAATTTTTCAAAAAAATTTATAAAAATAAACATACATTAGTATTTATACAATATAATTTCCAAAATTTACCTAAAATATTATATTTAAATTATTTTGCATGTCCTCAATTTTCCTATTTCAATATTGTGAATAATTTTGTAATTTAAAAGATATTACAATGACTAAGATATAGCACATTTCTTTTTTTTTTCTTTCAAAAATTCACTTGAAAAATATAATTGAGTTGAGAGTTATAATTTTGGATTATGTTTCTATTTTTTGTAAGTTTATTTCAAGTTTTTTCTTTTTTTATTTAGAATGTTATTGCATAGAATAAATATTAATGATGAAAGATAAATACATTATATATGTATTTTAAAGATTTATTTCTCTTAAAAATATTCCTAACAAAAACTAAATTTTTGATAATATATCTTCATTTTGGCCTGGGCCTTTGTTGTTAGAAATCTATAACTAAGTTTCTTACACTTTTTATTTGAAATAAAAACCTAATATATAAAATTTAATAAATAATAAATAATGTACAATTTTTTAAATTTATATTAATTTTAATAAATTTTAAAAATTCTAAATTTTATTATTAGTAATTTTTTGGCCCGAACTTAGCATGAGCTTCGTTATTACTATCTTATTATTATCTTTAAAAGAGTCCCAGACCAAGTGGAAAACTAATGCCACAAAGTATGTTTTGCACATGAGATAAAATTGGAAGATTTTTAGCATGCCACATGCACGTCCTTTACGTAAGCCTCCAAGGCATCTCATGGTCAACTCCCCACCTCATCCAATTTCAAATCAGAGAAAATGGATTTTCAAAAGATAAATATGGAATCCATGTCCTTGACAACCCAACCATAAGCAATCCACGTCCATGATGAAACAGTAGGGTCCACTTAAAAAAAATTCAAGTATAGTTGAAGGCCAAATCAAGAGCATATATTGAAGATCAAAACTTATATCAAAGGTGGGGCTATTTCACATGAAGAAGAAAACAAAGATCATGAAACTCTATATAAGGACTTCCATCCCATCTCAAGTGGAGGCCTCCACCCCCATTCCATCTCTTTCTCTCTCCACATCCACTACATCTCAAGCCATCACCATCTCATCCATATCATCATAGTCACCTCTCTCTTGTTCATCTACTCCTCCGTTGGCGATCCATGAAGATCAAAGATCCCGGAAGTTCTTTTTTTTCTTGATGTCTTGATCTAGGGTAATGAGAGATTTCTTATTCTCGTTTTAATTATTTTTGAGGATTATTGGTTGTATTGATCTGTTTGAATTTAAGCAATTAGTGAGGTTAAGGTGTCCTGCCCTGAATCAGCACCGTGTATTTATGTATGGTAACAGTATATACTTGGTGTGGTTTTTTTGTTGTCTTCATTAATTCTGCAATATGATGTTCTAATTTTCTATAATAAAAGAAACTAGTATTCTTTTTATTTTATTCTTTATCCTTTATATTTGAATGATTTTATTTCTAATTTTTAGTTTAATGCATGGTGTGCTCATTTACATTGGTAGTTTGATCTAGTTTCTTGTTTTGCAATTTCTAGTTCTAGGATTTTTTTTAGTTTAAGAGTTTTAGGTTAGGTCATATTTCTAATTTGTAATTTGATTTTCAGATTTGGGATTGTACTTTAATTTTAATTTTTAGTTTAGTAGTTGAATTATTTTGTATAGATTTTTAATAAGCTAGCACTTGTTTTTCAATTAGAATATGTTTTCTGCATATTTTAGCTACCTATGGATTCGATCCCAAACTCATCGAGTAAAACTACAATTGTCCACTTGCACTTGAGATTTATGTTGATCAATTTTGGATTTAATTTTGATTGTCAGTTATAATTTTGACTACAAATTACTTGCTTTTTTTTTTCCAAATCCTATATGTTCTCTTTCCACTCCTTATGTCATGCACCTACCTATTTTATCTGTTTATCAAAACCACCCATATTTAATCTTTACTTTTCTTTCTTTTGTAGAGACTCTGCTTTCATCAAAATGCTACCATTCCCTCTATTTTAATTTTGTTAAAGTTTGAATATTTAAATTGCAATGTTGGTCACATCTGTGCTGAGCACGAGTTATCGTGCTAGTACTAATTATGAAAAATGAAAACATTAAAAAAGTTTCACATGAACAAAGTGAAATAGTTGCATTAATCTATGAGAATTGAAGAAATTATTTATGGAGGAAATTTCAATAGCATTACGATCACATGGTAAAGTGCTTAAGAAATGATGTATAGAGTCAGTTAGGAACATTGAGGAGTTACATTCATTTAAGGGGGCTCAAGATTAAATTGAAAATAATCGAGCTTTATGAAGGATTTAAGCGGGAGTTAAAATTAAATTGGGATTGGATTGAGGTTTAGGGAGGATTTAAGATCTAACTTAGCATGAGCAGTAAAATTCATAACATTGAATATTTATAAAGAGGAGTCTTCATGTGCATATGTCTCTCACCATTTTGGTGAGGGACACTTCCTTTTTTGAACCTATAAAGTCTTAAAAGGCGTGAAATTTTGTCCTCTTGCATATTAATATTTTCCAAAAAAGGAGTGTCCTTCACCAAAATGGTGAGGGACATATGCACATGAATATTCTCCATTTAAAAATTATTAAAAAATCATAAAGATATGAGAGTAATGTTATTTTTTGTATGAATTATTATTAGCCGCTATTTTATTGGTTACTACGATGTTCACTTTAAGAAAAGAGAGAAATAAATTATTAACATGAAAATTTAGTGAAAAATTAACATTTGTATTTATGGAAAATCTGTCTAAGGGGGTGTCTGGGTACAAGCATAATAAAATATGTGTACACGTAAATATTTATAGATTCTTTTTTTCACATATTATAATATTAATATATTGTAATACCGAACGTGTGGCAACTTTTGCAAATTTTAACAGATTTATACTTTTAACGTTTGGAAATTATAGAATAATTCTACATATTCCAAAATAATCTATTTGGCTATCCACAAATATTTTTAAAAGAATGCTATAAACATAATGAACAAATAACAACCAATATGAACAGAAATAATATTATTGCACATCAAAGAATCATGTGCACTGTATTATATGACCAACATCATTTGTCTCTCACGTCACCCGTATTATGTTTTTTACCGATGTCTGATACTTCTTTTCTACTTTCTTTTATATGGGGTAGGTTTTTTTTTTTTTTTTGGGTAACCAAATCTTTCATAAAAAAAGGGACATACAAAGATCAAAAGTACATAAGAGAAGGATAAGGAAAGGTATAAGAGCAATTTCTTTTTCATTTCAATGCAATTAGAGAGTTTGTTTTTTTTTTTTTTTGGAAAGGTTAGAGCTTCCATATATTAAAAAAGAATGTATGAAATTAGAGAGTTATTTTTAACTATTAGTGCTTCTTTTTGTCTTGAGGGTAGATTTGGTTTTAACAGTCTCAAACAGCAAAAGCCTGATTAGATGCTGTTAATAGTAAAATGCCAACTTTCAAAATTATCAGTTAAAGGTAATGGGATCCAAACATCAAAATGGATGGGGAGAGTGTAAAATCCATAATGGGTTCCTCCTCTAGGAGGGCCCATCAAGTTCCAGTCTGGGGTGCCGCGCAAAGAGTTTAAAATAATGTCTTTGTTCAAAGTCATTTGACACAATTCATGTTCTCTACATCAACTCTGCCAAAAGCAAAATGGATCGTCTTAACATGAATCTGCAAATTAAGAGAAAAACATAGGATGGGATGTCCAAAAAATCCAAACCCGTTACCGGATTCTTCTCATAAATGAATAACACGCACCTCCTCTGCCCAAGAGCGACGAAACAACAGGGGGCCGCACACACCAAAGCCATTGCCCCCTCCTCCTCCTCCTCCTTGTCGGCGAGCGAAAAGGAACAAGTAAAAGACGAAGACAACGACAAAGAATACGAAAGAAGGGACCCTCCTTCCACTTTCAAATTTTCTGCTTCTCTGACCCAACTGATTGCTGATAAATCAACTGCAACAGGTAGCATTTAAAGTTCACCATTTTTATCCTGTCTCTCTGTATTATTAGTTGATCATGGCCCCAAATGTGCTCTTAAACATGATGATGGGGTGAAGGTGATGATCTTAGGTGGGCCTTGGGTTGGTAACTGGGAAGAGGGAGGAATGATGGTGATTTGTAGGTGGTGTAAACGGTGACTGGTTTGAGAGGAGAGTTCAATGGCTGGGGAACAAGAAGAGACAATAGAGTAGAGGAAAGAGGAGAGAAGCAAGAGGAAGAAGAACAGAGATCAGGAAGAAGAAGAGAGAAAGAGAAGAAGTAACAGAGGAAGAGAAAGAAAATGCAGAAAATAGAAAGTGGCTGAGAGGACCTGTTGTAGTGAAAACAGCAGGGTAGGATTGGTGCAGCGGATACAAGGAGAATGAAAGAAGAACGGAAATGGAAGAAGAAGAAGAGGAGGAAGTGAAACAAAATGGGATAGCCTGCCTCACGACCCAGGCCCAATAATCCATAAATTATGGTAACTCTCGATGCGTAACACATGTACTTTCGTAAAATTCCGACCTGGATTTACATCCAGACGGAATCCCACAAAGGATGTTCACATTTTAATATGTGTAAGGAACACTAATAGACATCCGTCCGAGTATTTAACACGTAAGCATGTTAATATCACCATTAATCACAACTTTCAATAAACATTTAAGTTGTACCCCTCTAACATGAAAACCATCAACAGCTGGACATTCCATATACAAAAGAGATGTATATTATAATTACCAGAAACATGTACATCCCTGCTATAAACATGTGTGAATACTTGAATGCAACTAGCTGCAAAGATGAACATCTATATAGGTCTAAGCAAAAGTATAAGAGAAATATGGATATGAATGAACCATATACAAGTCCAGAAAACTATACAAGTATCAACTATACAAGTGTTAGTCTGTAGGCATTTAGCTACAAAAGAACAAAGTCCTTGAACCCAAAATATAAATCTCTAGATATGGTCGTGACACTCTCTTGTTAGTGGGCATTCAGAAAGCCTCTGCCGTCCACTCATCAAGACTTGAAAGAACCAACGAGGTTTCCTCTTTAATCTCTTTAGTCTCTGTTGAACCGGAAGTGAGATCTGAGACTGTAACACCAAACAGATGAATGTGAATAAGATTTTTCAGTAAAACATAAGTAAGATTAAGGTAATACAATCTGTGTCTAATAGAATTAGAAAATATGATAATTAAAGGAGATCAATTATAGTTTATTATGTGATATTGTGCATAGAATAGTCATGATGTACGAATCAATAATGAAAATAAAATCAAATCGACCACTACATGTTGCTATATCTTCCCTGCAGGGATCTTGTCATTGGGTACACTAGTGCATGTACCCGATTGCACATGGGTCCCCCGATGTCCCAGATATCAATTGCAATGACAACCATTCTAAAGTCTCCTTATTCGACCCTGTCGAGTCTCATAAGTGCGAAGTTAAGTAAAGCCAGATCATTCGAATAAATCAATATAAATTAAGTGAGATTTCAATCTAATTCAATCATGTTCCATTACAGTCTAATTCAGTCAATCTTACTCAATGTGAGATACGAATTCAATATCATTGAATGATGGTAAACTAATCAATCTAGTATCATTAAGACAATAATTCAATATCAAATAAACAACAGTGAAGTTGGTCAGTTTAGTGTCATCATAATAATGATTTAGTACAATTTGAGAGATCAATGTTCAGATTTACAGTATACAGTGAAACTAACCACTCATAGCCTCTAGCCATTGATTTTGATGTAGTTTTAGGTTATTTGATACACTACTATCTTTATTTAGTGTTATAATGTATAAATGCGTATCAAAGTCCCCTAAACCAACATTTATGGTTAAGTGCTCGACATACAAGTAATCATATATGAATAAATCCCAACCAAGGCCATTCATGTAGATTTAGTCACTGTTGGACTATTTGTCAGGGTTTAAAGGTTCCGAGTTAAGGCACTATTAAGTCTTCTATTGCTCTATAGTGTTAAAGTTTGTAGTTTTGCTTCATCATTAACTCTTAGGTTAATATTAAGAAGTCTTAGAGTCATTTGGGATAACACAAGACTCTAGTTGACCCCTAATTACCTTGTTAAAACAATATACATATAGTACCCGATCAATTAGATTCCATCCAGTAGGGGAATTCGGTTGGCCCTGGAGCAAATTACTTAGGACCAAATCAGTTCCAAACTGATTTCTTCCTTTCCTTTGCTATTCTTGTATTCAAAACCTGAATTCCAACTCTCCTACACTTCCAATATTTCCAATTCAACTCCTTTAGGTCCACTTCATTCTTCATTCATTCTATACATAATTAAACCAAAATTTCAATTAACTAAGTAAAAGGAGCGAGAAATCAAAAGAATGGCAATTGATCACTAGAATCAATAGAATCACATAATACCAACATGCATGCAACAATAATATATTTATACTTGCCTTAGTTTGATGTTTGCTATGGAAATAGTTTGGTGTTTGCTATGGAAATCCCTTAGTCTTGGCTCAATTTGGAAAGAAATGCCCTATTTAAAACCCGAGCATGCATGGCAATGAAACAAGATGTAGAACAAGATGCATGCACATAGATTAGAGTCATCTTGACTCCATTAAACCTAAGAATTCTACAAGAAGGTAAGGTACTACCTTAGGGACTGATTTTTGGAGAAGGGTTGCTGTATTGCTACCCTTCCAAGGTATGAGAAGATGAAAAAAATGAGGTTTGGATTCTCTATCTTCACATGCAACAGTTATCATCTTCAATCTCAAGTACAATTGGAGCAGGGAAGGAAGAAATGAGCTCCCAGCAATTTCCCAGCAATAGAATTATCGAATGAAAAGGAGGTGGGTTTTTTTATTATTCAAAGTTTCTGGATTTTATAAGAAATTCCATTATCCTTAAGGTATTTTCAGTTTAAATCAAAGAAGGGGTCCACATGCTCCAATTGAGGTAAAATAAGTTCAAGTCAAATGCAGAAGTTAATGAGCTCAACAAGGCGAATGTGATGGTGTCAATATGATGTATATTTAACGTAAAAATGTAAAATCTAAAATTACAAAAAAGTGCTTCATCTACCTAATTGAGATTGCCTAATCGCAATCCGAACTCAACTCATTAGACTCAAATAAGACAAACCAACCTTAATCTAAACTCAAACTACATTAACAGTAATTATTTGTATTAATACTATATTAATTAGTACTAATTATGATTAATTAGTACTAATTATGCTTAATTAGTCACTAATCTTAATTAGCTCAGATCGGAGTGTTACAGCCCGAGCCAAAATCTTCCCTCCTATATTTTGACATATTATATTATATTAAAATCTAAAAAATCCACCCCTTTGTTGAAGAAAGTAATAGCTATAATTTCTATAAAAAAAACCCATGTTGTAATTTTCAAGCTACACTTTCCAAACAATGCAAAATAAAACTTGAATATTTTTATCTACTACCTCAAAAAAATCTCTTAAAATATTGAGTAATCTTTAGTTTTTAAACACCCCCTAAACTCATCATGAATTAGAGAATTTCAAAAGTTTCTAAGAATGTTTTAACCTTTGCCAAGGATAAGTTTTTAATTAATACTCTTGTCACAATTCTTATTCAAATGACATACATTATAGAAAACTATATCCATCGAGTATAACATGGGCACCACAATTCAATATTTCTTCCTACCTTTTAATTAGGGTTGCAAACAGGTAAGTTTTGAAATGGGTTCATATTGGATCCGGACCTGTTTCTAAAGAATAGTTTCGCTTTCAGAACCGATTCGAACTCGGAATGTGTTTTGTTGGTTCTGAACCCTGTTCCAATAAGAGGAGCGGATTCAGTTTCAGAATTAGGATCTAACTCCAAAATTGGTTCTGACTTCTTTTAACTTTTTTAATTTTTAATTTTTTTAAATTTAGGATATTGTTCAACTTATAGCAATGCGTCAAGTCTTTTTCTTTAAGATTAAATGTAAAAATGTCAAACCAAAGTTGATTTTAACCTATAATTTGCAATATCAAATGCTCTTATCTTAGGTCCACGGGTCGAAACACATATAGACCCGGAATCGGGCTTGTTCACTGATCGAGACCTAAATTGGGCTCCGGACCCAGATCCGTTTATGAATCGAAACCTAAAACAGGTTTTAAACCCAGTTTTCCATGGATTGAAATCTTCAAATAATCAGAAAATCGGATATCCATTTTCAACCCTACTTCTAATCTTTTCTTTGTCAAGGATAAGCTTTCAATTAATCCAATTCTTGTCACAATTCTATTGCAAATGACCGATGAGAAAGTCGATCTGCAGACGTATCATCTCATGGATTGGGTCCACATGGAAAAGAATGCTATGGTTAAGCAAAGAACCATGAACATCAAATCATCCAGCAGCATATGCTTTTACTCTCCAGAAGGTGTAGCGCAGTATTCAATGCAAATTCAATGCCATCTTCCCATTATAGAAATCACAGGATATCAATCTTCTCTTGGTAGTAATCTCTAAAATCGGTCAGTGTACAGGTGTAATACAAACAATCACTTGCAATAGTTTCTTTTTTTTTTTTTTTTGGAAGGTTCTTTTTTCTGGAAGGTATTTTTTTTCAATAGTTAATTTATTCAATCCTGCAATCCACAGTAGTACAGGTGGATTCTCCCTTATCATCTCTTCTTTTTTTTTTTTTTTTTTGGAAACTAAATATTTTTTGGAAACTGAATTTTTTTTAATAAATATTGACCTCTTTGTGTAGCACACCACCACACACCATACAAGTAAGAAGAGAAGGAATACAAAAAAGGCAGGGATGGCTATTTTCAACATTGGTAGCTTGCTCCTCGTAACCATAGCCTTGGCCGGAATATTACTTCCGCAATATCTGGTCGTCGCCGTAGATTACCCATGCAATTTTCGACGCATAATGGTGGACTGTTATCTGCCTCTTAGGAAACTAAGACCTGGAGAAAAACAAATTCCACCATCCGAGCAGTGTTGCAATACAATCCAACACACTGACCTTCCTTGCGCATGCGGGAGGGTAAACAAATATTTCGAGCAGCTAGTATGTATGAACAAAGTAGTCTACATCGCAAATTATTGCAAGCGGCCTATTAAAAAATGTGGAAGTAAGCAAGCACTCTCTGATTCTGTATTTCTCTGTATTATTAAAAAATTAGTTTTTCGTACAATTTCTTAAGAGCCCATTTGTTAATTTTTCCTTATTATAAAGTTATCTTTCATCTCAAAATATAATAATTTAAAAGAGTCAAATCAAAATATCATATTTCAAAAAAATTCTTTTACCTTTTTACACAAAAAAATCAAAAAGTTACTTTTCCATCCCACTAACTAACAAAAAATATTTACTTTTAATACAAAAAGTAAAAAAGTTATATTCTCTTTTTACTAAAAATAAAAATCTAATCATTTGATTGATTTAACCCCTCTCAATTTTTATCTTTTAAAATGAACATTTACCTCACTTCACTCTACCAATTAAATTAACAAACATGTCCTAAATGAATGAAAGAAAATGGGAAAGTAGTGGTAGGACTTTCTTTTTGTTAGATTTCATTGGTGGTATATCAGTCACTCTCATTGGATAACCTTTCTACCCTGGGATAGATTCCTAGGCGGTTGTACCATCTGAAATGCCCTTACAGTCAATGTGTCCTGTGTTTATCAAGCTCATTTATATTGTACTGAAATGTGCTATATATAGTGTAAATATACTATGGGTTTTGACATATTGATTCTCCTGAAATCCAATTTTCTTGATTTGCTACTAGAAATTGATATAAGTCACTGGAGCTGCTTGACTCTAATCCAATGTTAAACGAAAACATCCTTACACGTTCTTTTTATTCACTTTTCCTTTTTACCTCGTTTCTGGATTGTCTCTGTGTTTGTTTGGCAGGGAGAAAGGGAAGGTGGTGAAGTGGGAAAGTGAATGAAATGAAAAGGATATGAATTTTTTACTTCTTACATTAGGACCCCTTGATGGGAATCTAATGCAAAATCTTTTTAACGAGAATGTTAGCGAACCCAACTTTTATGACATTATTTGAATTTTGATCATTAATTTATTTGGAAAAACTGGATTTAAGGAGGATTAATAATATTAACATGCAATACGCATGCCATTGGCGAAGTTTTCACCTGCCATGATCCTTTACAAGAAGAACACAGTTTTAATAATCTTCACCTTTTACAAAAGCGGAACCCCATGGCGCTTTATATGCATTTCAGAACTGTCCTAAAGCCTAAATCCAGGTCCATGTCCGACTTGAGCCTGGAGTTGGACATAGGTGATCAGTCCGGCATGAATGTGGCCAGGTTTCTTTCCAAGTCTCACACAGCCCTCATGCAAGTGTGAGTTTTATAGCTACTGATTCAAGATCATCACCATTCATCACATTATACTCTTTCGTCGAATATAATTTTTTAACTTTTTTTTTTGTATTTTATGTTTATTTCAGGTTATTCCATCCCGAACGGATATCCAGACATACCGTTGCCGATGCCACATGCGGGACAGAATAAGCTTAACAAATAAGCAAGACTAATAATGGAATGAATGTGAATCACTGAGAGATGAAATGCAAGGCATCATTAGCTTAATAAATTCGCAAAACTCAATTGTATTTGGGATAATCGATGATATTATAATATATGGAGGTTTTTCTGTTCTGTTAATTATTGTATGTCAAGCCCATGTCGAAATTCAGAGGGGCCCACTACTAATTGTCATGGGCTGAGCCCAGGCTAAGTTGAATTTTTGCAAAATCTGACCCATTAAGTCTCTTCAAAAGGCCTTAAAAAAAACCAAGAGACACCATTGTTCATGAGAAAATAGGCAAAAATTCATGACCATTGGTTTCACACAATGCAAAAAAAGATGAAAAGGCAGTCCATTTTTTGGTTCTTGTGGGATCCAAAATCATGATCCGAACCGTGCACTAATTCAAGAAGACAAGACACGGATATTAGGTCAATTTTCAGCTGTTGAACTTCCTAAATTTTGAGATATTTTAAAAAAGTCTAGACTCTAAAATATTAGTTTTTTATTCATGTTGGGCCCTCTTTGCAAGATCTAAACCATTCAAATTCTCTAGATGGACAAAAATGGGTATGAGGTGACATGAGGTATTGATTTCTCATGGATTTTGAGAAATCTGAAAAAATAAAATACAATTGTTAGAAAACAAATCCACATATGGTACGAATCCTCTCCACCAACAAAACCTATAGCTCTTCTTAAAAATTTTCCTTTAGGGCATGTTTGGTAAATCAATGGAATCGTGGATTTCCCACGTTTGGGTACTGTGTGGAACACGGAACACATGCGTCTGCATTTCACGCAATTGCCGAAAGGTGGGGGGTGGGGGGGACCCCTCGTTATGTCGAATCTGACGAATCCGTTTTTGTGTTGCCACAATGTTTTGACAAGGCCATCAGGTGTGTACATGATCTGTCATTTGTGGGTCCCATTTAGTAGATCAGCATTGTTGGGATTATTCCTCATCCCAAAAACGGCTGTAGTACCAACTGTCAGTGGTTGAATCATCTTATATGCTGAAATATTTTCAATAAAGTAATCAACATTAGAGATGCAAATATGGACTTCTATGGGCCCCTTTGAAAAATCTAGATGGTTAGATCTTATCTAGAGGCCAAGAATGGCTATGGGATCAAATTTCATAATGTGGGGCATTCTAGATCATGATATACTAGCGAAGAGTGCCTGTGCCAATGTAATTGATAATATTAAATATATATATTGTAAAATTTTAAGAAAATTATGGTCTAGCAGGTACTCATAATTCTGCTGTAGGCTCTAAAGTTAGCATATATGTTGGGACCCTACCATAGTGGGCTAGGACCCAAGAGAGTGCACAAGAGAGAAGAGGAAGCCCACCGGTGTAAGAAATGTGGCAAACCTATAGGCAGCCAAGTGACCTGTGAAGTTACCAATCAAGTACCCGCTTAAAAACTATTTGTTTAATCAACTTGTAGAATTATAGACCATGACTAAAAAGCTCATCAGTATAGTCGTGATAGTAAAAAAGAGTGCATATCCTCAGGGGTCAAGACATCTCATGGTAGCAAAGACAATAAGGGTTATAACCTTTTTTTATCACACTCTATTCTTATCCACCGCCAAGAGCTTCCAAAAAGTTATGAGATCTCATATAAGAAAATGTTAAGACTAATATTGTTATTTATCGCTGAATCCACTTTGCACCAATAATAATGTTAATCAACTTAACATTTATAACTTTTTATTGATTAGTTGATCATGATACAACAAAAATAATTAAAAAAAATCCTATATCCTTCCTAATCTCTACAAGTTCTCTTTTTTTCAAGCATCGATTTTATTCTTATCCACTTTTAATTTGGCAGCAGTTGTCATCAACACTTTCTTATTTTGAATTGCCGCTGATGCTGCCACCGCTTGCAAAGCCTCAACTGCTGAGGGGGCTGAGGTCATCAACTGATCATACAATGTGCTTTTGGACAAAGGAGAACCACCAACACTCATGACATTTGAAAATTGTAATTCAACACGGTGGCTTCAAAGAAAACAAATCAACACTCTGGAAGGCACCACTGTTCTGCCTGTAAGGAACTGTGATAGTCCATACATTGAGGTGCTAGAAACACCATCTCTCTCATATGTAGCTCCCCATATGACTAAGAAAGCGTTGAAGGACTACTTTCTTTTTAGAAACTTCTCAAGCTAGCTAACACTAGACAGTTGCAAGTGATCAATTGTATGCTATTCACCTTCAAATAGAAAATAGAAGACCTCCAAAGACCCTTGATCTTGCCAACAACATACTCAACTTTCTCAACCTTAATTTTCTACGTAAGAATTGTGAGACGCCAACATCATTGATCAAGATAAAAGAAAATAAATATTTCTACACAATCAATAAAAAAACATCCTGCCAATTTATATAACCATGTAACTGGTGCACCAATTTTGATTACTAAGCTATACAACTTCCTACCTTCTAAATTAAAATGAGGTTACCCATGAAAGATAGGTTGAAGGGAGATAAAGATTAATTTAATGCCTTTGATGCATGGCCGATCATATCAACATGACTTGTGATTTATTATCAATAATTTGGAGTGATTTAGGATTAATATAGCAAAGGAAATATTCTTAGAATTCATTAGCAAAATTGAACCATTTGATCTACTACTGATGGAAAAATTCACTTGGCCAAATAAACAAGAATTACATCATGGCAAATAAGACAGTCCTTTTGTTCTCCAAGGAATGAGATGAGCAAAAGTGTGCACATCAGGTTAAGATCATCATAATATTAGATTATTCATTGTTTTCTTGGACACAACTAAAAATGAGACATACCAGCAGAGAATTTATGTTAGAACATCAAACATACCAATAGAGAATTTATATTACAACATCAAACATGACAACAGTCATGCCTGGGGATAATAAGGCACACAAGACATCAATATAGCTATGCAAGCAAAGATAATGCCTTCCCTAGTATCAAAGCTTGTCATAAAGCAGCCTTTTTTTTGCAAGGATACCTCATTGAGTAACCCTTTGATGATACACAACCTACTATGTTGGGATACTTCAAAATAGAACATGTGTCTAAACGCATTTATTGAAACTAAAATCTATTTTTAACCATATCCCTTGCATGTTATTTGGCATCGTAACCACACATTCAATCTATCATATTCTAACACCCTATCACCTGTTTGGCAACATGCCTAAAAACGTACCTATAGTTGCTCTTATTAGAGTAGATGATCAAACTTCTAAATTTCCTATGGTCATCAAAATGTTCAATTATAGATAAAATTATACTAAAACAATAATTGGTGGAATTGAGCAATAATTGACAATGAGTAGATGATTGGAATATGCTTTGCCCCTAAAAACAAAATAATGCAATCTTCAACTTGCACATGTACAAACCAGTCACAAGCCTAGGGGCACTTGGTTATCAACAAATCCAGCACTGAAAAATTGTTTTATCAGTAGAAGAAATGAGACCATGGCTTTCAAAATATATGCAATTTGGGGCACATCAAAACACGTCAAAAGAAGGGAAAAAGGAAGAAGAAAGAAGTCAATATTCCTAAACCAGCAAGGGAAAAATAGAGAACTTTCAGAGGTCAAAAACAAATGGGGAAGGGAGGGGAAAGGTAGGAAGGGAAAGGCAGAAAACCCTCTCCATGTAGATTGCTTTCTCCATTTTCTTTTTCTTTTTTTCTCTCTTTTTTTCAAGGTTATGTAGGAAGTCCAGCATCCATAGAATTCAGGAAACAAATGTGCAGAGTTAGGGACTAAATAGAATAGAGATGATGTTCAATTACGTGGAGTTCTCTGTTTTTTTTTTTTTTTTGTATGTGAAAAGGAATATATTATTCTTTTTTAGTTTGTCCTCAACTCGTCAAATTTTAATTTCTATTTCATTGTTGGTTTCATTACATATCCAATAATGAAAAAGGGAATTCCAACCAATGTTCCTTAAACCCAAATCTATTCCCAAAAGGGAAAATCCATACTTTGCTTTCAATTTAAGTAGGATACTTTGCTCTTAATTTAAGTAGGAAAATTATTGTATGCAAAAACAACACCATGGACATGCTAATTTTCAGCCACCTTCCTGAACCTAGGGGCGAAAAAGTTATAAATAAAAAAAATCAATCAGAGAAATAATCATACATGATTTGAGGAGTTTGTGTGACAATATAACAATACCTCGTTGTCACCATAGCATGTCAAATATTTTCCAGGAGTTTGAGAGTATTCCATAAAGAAGACGGACAACATTGAATGATCATTGAGTGTGAAACAGAACAAACAGACAATAGAAATATGGAATGGCACATACCTACTTAAGAATGATCAACTCTTTATGTCTCTTACTCGAATAAACCCTCCTGAATCAACAATCTTCAACCTCCAACCCTCAAATCACAAGCTTGAAAGTCTAAGACACAAGGTTTCCGCAGGGGTCATGTTGGCATAAATCAAACATTGAGATTATGCATAAATCGAACCTAATAGAACCCCAATTAAAGCCTTAATGGTAACTAAATTCAACCACAATGAAATAGAAATAGGAAATATGCTAATTCATTATAGTAACTAGTCTAGAAATATAAGATATTGAAAATATGGCTCAAGGGGAAAAAGTATCTAACACCTTATAGTATCTAGTCCATAAATATTAGATATTGAATATATGGCTCAAGGGAAAAAAGTATCTAACACCTTGACATTCCACACCATCACAGTTCATTGCAGCATTTTCTCAAACACGCGCAAAGCACATAGAACAACTAACAATAATAATAACAAGAAGAGGAGAAATGAAAAGAAAATTGGGAAAACTATAAATTGCCTTTACCTAAGAGTGGACGGACATGATGGATACATTGGAAAAATTGGCCTACCATTAATTGGGCTGTGGTGATAATGATGACCGAGTAGTAGTGGAGGGGAAAAGCAGTGAGGAAGTGGAGTTTGTTTGCAACAAACTGTGACGACCAAAGCAGGGGAAAATGCAGTGCACAGTGGCAGCAGTGGATCCATCAATTTCAAATAGAGTTGCCCAGACATGGGGATGAAACAGGTTATATTACTTGGGCTGGTATTGGTGAGTTGCCCGGACGTGGAGATGAAATGCTTCCTTATATCTGTGCTGATATTTTTGAGCATAGAGATGAAACAGTTTCTATTATTGTTGAGTTGGCAGTAGAGATGAAACGGTTTATATTACTTGGATTGTCATTAGGAGGTCAGTAGGAAGGCAGAGAAGAATGAGGAATGCGGGAAGTTGAAAAGACATAAAGAGAAATGGGACGAAGAAACGTTTGGAGAGGAATGAAGAGGAGTAGTTAAAAATGTGACTTGAGAGGATGAAGGCAGTCAACATAATTCAGTCAAAATCAATTGCTCAATTTCACTATCAGATTCAATTGGGTGCAAATTATTATTGTTATTATTTTTATTTTTTGGTAGAAATATAAGCGAAGGAACTTGTAAAGGCTTTTAGGAGCCATGGATAGAATGAATAGAGGAGTTTTTTTTAAGCATAATCAATTGAATCCATTATGCAGGTTATTTCTAGCAAAATAGACCCGTGCTAAGCCTAGGTCTAAAAATAAAAAATATAAATTTAAAATTTTATTAATGAAAAATTATCCATGTGTTAAAAATATGTATTTTTCTTCAAGATTTGTCAAAATTGTGTTTTTCGTTTAAATTTTTAATAAAAGAAAAGTAGGAATCATTTTTTTTTATTTTTGTACTTGTAGAAACTGAAAATAAATGTAATCATTATAGAACATTGTATACCAAAGATTGTAGGATTCCATTAGCTCAGAAAAGGGAAAGTATTTATGTCGCAATGAAGCACGTCGATGATATATATATAAGCTTTGTTCCTTCAATTTTGACACCATACTCCTAAGAGGTGTTCTGTTGAGATGAACTTCTTGAACTGCACCCAGGAGATATATTTTGAATTTGAAACCAATAGTCACAATGTACGAATCAACATGTAATTGCAAAGTTCTTATCAATGGTACTATGTGCTTCTTCAATTTGGTGCTTGTGTTTCTAGCTTGTTAAATAAAACTATAGAGCAGGCTTACTTTAAAGGTGGAAGGTGAAAGTTATAAAAGATTTCATAAATTGATTAGAGAAGAGAAAGGAAGAAGGTGCAATATGTTTGAAATGAAAAGGAGATGGAAGATGCATTAGTGGGAGATGAAACTGTTTTTCTAACTATCCTACTAATTGGGGCATTTATGAGGCATTAGTAGGACCAAATGGTAGGAGGTCAAAAATTTTGTATAGGTCAAAATCAAATATGCAATTGGCAAGGATTTGACAATTGGATTCAACTGGCTTAATATATAATAATTGTGCAAAATGTTTAAAGTCATTGATTTCTTAAAGTTTTCTTTCTTGAAAATCCTCTCTTTTGCCAAACTTGATTTTTTTAGGAGGAAATGGGTTCATTTCAAGCTGTACTAGCGATTCTTTGAAACAACAGAATCCCCTTATTTCTGTGGATGTTTGCCAAACATGCCCTTAAGATATCTTGGTTCCAAAAGATGAAGGGAATCCCTTAAATAGAGGATTCTCCTTTGTTTACCAAATGTGCCCTAAAGGTCATGTTTGGTAACCAAATCTTTGGTAATTCCTCATTAGTTTTCTCTGAAAATTTAAAAAGTCAAAGTTTCAATATTGTAAGTCTTGAAGGATTTGGGCTGGTCCAAGTCTTCATTTGTGAGGATTTTTTAGATATTACCTCCCCCATAGGATTTGAAAATCCTCAATTGCATGAATTTATATGTCAATACTGTTTTTCTTAGCCATATCTATGATAATGATTTGGTATCTTCAACTATACAAATCTCAGGGAAGAATCCTTCAAATCTTCAATAGTGAAATTCTCAAATTTGTAGATTATTACGAATTCCACACATGCTACCGATTATGTGATAGAGATTCTCCGATTCTAAATTTTTTTTCTCATTTCAAGTATTTATAGATTTTTTTTTTGAAAATATTTCCTGTTATTGTGTTATTATAATATTTTCTGATATTGTTCTTATAACACATATCTTAATTTATTTCGATAATATAACTTCCCAATCTCAGGCCGCTATCCAATTTGCAACATCCTTTCAAAGACATTCAGAGTAAAACAAAAATATATACGAAGAAAGATGAGCCTACTCATTTGTTAGAGCAGCCATAAGAAACTTTCCTTCTAGTGTTGGAAGTTCTAATCTCAAGGAAGAAAAACTTGATTACATGTTTGTCTGACTGCTTTTCTAGGAAAAAAGCATGGAAAGCAAAAATATTTTCCTATGCCATAGTCAAATTCACATTTAGCACTGCTGATTTTTCATAAGGAAAGAGGAAAAATGAATTGAATTTGAATCCATGGACAACTCTTTTTGATGGGTTGTGGTATTTGATTTCTCATAAATTTTTTTATCTGCAATGCTGCACAGACACACAAAAAAGAGAGGGAGGGAAAGCACCAATCTATACTCAGGTTGGTTGGATAGCCTAAGCAAGAAACAGATGCCAGAAAATGGGTAGATTCCACGTCCTTAGTTCTATCTTGAAATAAAATTTAAGAATAGATTCCGTGTACTTTATCCAAAGGTGATGACACATCCCCTGGCATAAACGTTTGAAAATGCCCATACAACAAGAAGGTGCCTCGTTAAGAATCTCAGGATCGTGCATCCAACTATGATCACAATTGTAATAGTAAAATATAATGCTTGTGTATGAGCATTGCTTTAATCAATCAGGAGTACTATTATATGAGTGGGTTGAGAGTATATGTCTGCACAATGCACTTACAACAACAAAAATAATTGGTGGGGTTGGCAGGTTCATGAAAGAAATAGTGGTTATGGGGTCACAAATATTAAGGGGATTTTGAAAATATCGCGATTTTCTATCATAATTGTTTGCAATAGCATGATGCTGTGATAATATCATGATATGTTCAAGACATTGGCAAATTTAAAATACTTCACGATAATCACAATGATGTTGAATTAACTTAAAAATAGACGAATAAACATCAATGATTTGTTTTCATGCATATGAGCATATCCCATTCTTATACTACAAAAAAACATGAGTTTCTTGACATTTAATGACGAAAATAACATGTATCAGGGCTACATATTCATGTTTCAAAAAGGTCTGGTTCTAACCTAAGGGACATTGTCACAGCTCAGAATTTAAAATCAGATGAAAAAATCAAAATGGGAGAGCTATGTGTATATGAAAAAGATAATTTGATTGAAACATTGACTCCCAACTTTCAAAATCAATTTCAATTTTGAGAGTACCTAATGGAGCATTTACCCAACAAGTAATTCATATATCTAACTCACTCCCACTTTTTTCCTAATCGAGTCCCTATCCCCTTGGTTTTCTAATGCATTAGCCATTAGGCCTCTATGTAATATGGAAATAATCCTAATGTAAAATGTTAGGATCTCCTCACGTTTGCTCAATCCTTTTCACTTTGTCTTCTACAGATTTTCATTCTTTTTATTTGATTAGGGATTTTTTTAAAAAAATATCTCTTTTTCATGTCAAGCTTTGGACTAAAGGTAAAATTTTTCCTTTCACTCCATGAATATTTCTCACATTTCAGATCAATGGTGATTGGACCAAAACCAGTAACAGATAGATATAGATAAATATTTATTTATAACAGAGATATCCTAACCCCTTGAGCCAGACTAATCCCTTTGGACTTAGGGATAGCTGGGTGAATCCCCATAGTGCCAGTGTAGTAGTGCAGCTCTAATCCACAACTTTTACGAGCAAATCGTAGTTTTAAGCAAGCTGAACTTCCCCTTGAAGCTATAGTACAAACAGTTTTTGAACATGCATCTTTACTACAAATCTTATTTATTAGATAATATTTTATTATCATCAATAAAATTATGTCATGTTGTTATAAATTGATATATTAAGTAATAAAGATTATAACATATTTATAGTTTTACCAGTGATGACAATTCAACAGCTATGAAAACTTGCTTTTAATATTATTTTGTGTGCATATGCATGCCCTTGCTCCAAGCTAGTTATCTATTATTTAGTGTGCACCCATGTAAGATCAAACATAGCCTCATTTTTGACAAAAACAAAGATCATTGAGTGCTTAATCTAGCTAAATCCTGAGTCAAAGAAGTAAGACTTCACAATGGGACCTGCATATTAAAATCTAGATGGTTAAAAATAAACACCCTCCAGCTATATGTGATATTAGCAAATTTTACCATAATCAAAGTTCTTTCTACTGTTGAATTGATTATTTGATGAAAAATATGATAATAAATATATATTAGAGATAATCACATTTTTTACTAGCAACTAATCAAATGGTGATAGATACTAGTTGAATATCTTATATTTTTCCAGACTATTTATTTTGAAAAGTTTAAATTTCAATAAATCGTCCTCACTATAGAGTTCCGCTAAGATGATTTGGATTCATTTTACAGATGCTAACAAAGACACTCATTTAAAAAATAAGAAAATAAAAGAAACAAAGAAGGGGAAAAAACTTATCTAACTATTAAGATTAAATAAGAAATAACTGTCTAAGTAGTCGGGTCGGGTTGGAGGCCGAAGGACTTGCAACCCCGAATCATATCGTGAGAAGCAATCGAGAAACCAAAATAACGGTACGAGAAAATGACACACAAGAAAATCAAACGATAAGCCCGAGAAGATCCCATGTGGTCAGTTCGCCACGTCTGAAACACGTCGACGCCAGAGAAGCAGATATTCGAATATTCGAACAGAACGAGAAGAGAAGCTTCAGTCGCGCGTAACGGAACGGAAATGCAAACCGAAGCGGAACGGGACCTAGAGATAGACGAAGCCACGAAGGTGCTCCTCTCCGCTTTCCGTCGGTTTCTAACGATAACGGAACGTCTTTGACTGACGGCGAAGTAACGTCACCGTCACGTCTTTCCGTCTCAATTTCGTTCCCCCCACCGTATAAAACCCCCTCCCCACGTTCCCTCCTCCTCCAAAACCTCAGCTTCATCCCAACCGTTGATTCTCCATCCAATGGCCATCAAGGCCCTCAACGTGTCAGAAATCCTCAACTTCGATCATGTCCACGACAATGCATCCCTGGCCATCTCCTCAGGTGAGAGACGAGAACCGGTTTCCGTCAGTCGCCGTTAGCTTTTCTGCAGCTGTGCTTGATGCTTCTGTTGTTTTGGCGGTTGCAGGTGACGGCGGCGTTACAGTGCCGTTTAAGCCGGAGAGGTTCGCCGTGATCGGGCACCGGGGCAGCGGCATGAACCGGCTCTGCTCGGCGGACCGGAGGATGAGAGCGATCAAGGAGAACTCCATCCTCTCTTTCGACGCGGCCGCGAGATTCGCCGTTGACTTCATAGAGTTCGACGTGCAGGTGATTAACGCCGTTAACTCTTCCGTCATCCTGTCGTCCGTGGAACTCGGCTTCCTGCCGCCGGGTTCCGGGTGAGTCTCACTCGCTCCAGCGCGAGTCCGGACTCCGCGGCTCTGTGGCCCCCACCCACGAATCCGCCCTGTGGGGCCCCTTTTTCTAATAAATACGAGCGCCCTCCTCAAGTTATAGGTTGGGTCCCACCGTAAGAATGCGTGGATTGTCGGATCGTAAGCCACGGCGGTCTTGGAACACATCAATGGATGACGCGTGGGCGGCAGAGATTTGGCTCTCTGTTTTATTTTTTAGATAAAGGATTTTCTGTTTTACTATTTGTGGGGCCCGCTGTTTTACTATTTTGGATGGTCAGGATGTTACCTCTAGGATATGGGGCCCACCTGGATTCAGTTAAATTATTAGGGTGATGGACACTGTTACGTCTAATCACAGACTATTGAATGGACCCACGTATAAGTGGAACCTATTCCACTCACTTATACGTGGGTCTGGCTTGTTTCCTTACTTTATTCTCTTTATTTTGGTTCAGATCCGGTTTTGAGGTCCTAACCGAGTTGGAGTGTGGGTCTGGGCACCCTATGGACCTGAACCAAATCCTCTTATTGTCCCTGGTGAGTGAAAAGTGACCATCGTATTTTTGGGGTAGGCATGTCATAGTAGAGCTTAAATGGGTTAATTGATGGGGTTCTCCGTAAGTAGAATTCAACCATAAAGAGATGAGATAAAGCTATAATGATGATAACCGCAGTGAGAGTGATGGTGATAGGAAATAGAGATATTGTTGCGGTTTTGCAAACAAATATTTGCTTTCCAGGAACTAAAACAGAAAGTAGTGATTATCTTTACAAATGGACGTATCTAGATCTCTGGACTGGTTGGCATATCTTTTCAATTGCTTGTCAGAAGTTTGTAGGTTGTTAAATCTTAAATGTTTTCATACTTTCAAATTTGTTGCACAAGTAGATAATTATATCTCCTGGATTTTCATGGAAATTCTACTTCCATGAAGGTCCAGTTTTTCTCATTTCCATTACTTGTATTTCTGTAGACCCAGTAAGTCTCAAAACTAATCTTTTTGTGTAGGTAACTAGAGACAGCTGCCCAATTATTTTCCATGACAATTTTATCCTCGCTGAAGAAGAGGTAAGTTTAGAACTGCTCATTTCTCTGCTAAATGTGTTTATTGTACATCAAGACTCACTTCATAAACCAATCCTGCCAATGCAAAACCAGTCTTTAATAGTGAAGGAAGTTCTTTCATGTGTAATCTGTGGAAATTGATGATTTACGGATGCATGAAATGCTAGACAAGTTGCCTTTTAATACATCTTTGGTGGGGCTCATCATGATAGTGTAGATCACCTAAAAATTAGGTCCCACCTGCATAGAATATTACACTTTTCATACTTATCCATGTACTAGGTCTGTGTAAAGTGACAGGTCTCCATCTCTTACAACATTTCATTCTTTCTTAATTCTTCTGTTTGATTTCCAGGGTTGCATATCCGAGAAGCGTGTTACAGAACTTACTTTACAGGAATTCCTATGCTATGGGCCCCAGAGGGATGTTGGAAATGTATATCTCTTCCCCTTTACTGTGGTGTGCACACTTCATACTGATGAGAGAAACAGAAGCTCAATTGAATCAAAAATTTTTTTTTAGGAGGGAAAATCAATGCTTAGAAAAGCTGAAGATGGTAGGCTTTTCAGCTGGAAGGTGGAAGACGATGACTCGCTTTGTACATTAAAAGAGGCATTTCAGAAGGTTGACTCACCTTTGGGTTTCAACATCGAATTGAAATTTGATGACAATGCAGTCTATGAAGATGAGGATCTTATATGTGTTCTTCAAATCATCCTGCAGGTATACAATTACAGTCTATTCAGACAAAAATGTGGATCCTCTCATCGTAAATTTTTGAGCATTGATTTTATGAAATTTATGCTTATTGCTCCATGTTATTTTGGCACAGGTGGTGTTCGAACATGCCAAAGAGAGACCTGTCATCTTTTCAAGCTTCCAACCAGATGCAGCACGGCTCATTCGAAAATTACAGTCTGTTTATCCTGTAAGAGCTCTTCCTTCAATACTATGCCATCGCACTTGCATAATTCAAGTGCATGAGTAGTGTTGAAACTGCAGATTTAATGGCTGGCAGTATTTTGGATATAATGGTTACTGTAGGATTGCAAGGTTCCAATTTCAGTTGGTTACGTTTCTGTGTTTAGAATCAATAGCTTGGAATTCGGAGAAATAAACGATACGTTTACAAGATGGGAAATTTCAGTTGCTAGTGGGTGGGTGGTGGCAGAGTAGCAGTATGTGGATTAGTTAGGCTAGCGATGAATAGGTTTAGGCAATACGTGCATTTGTAACGCCCCCTGCCCACAAGTGATATTGTCCACTTTGGGTCGCTACCCGGTTTTGTTCCTGGCAGGGCACACCCTTACCAAAACATGTCACGCTGGCTGAAGGGGTTGAAGTGGTGCAGTCACATAAATACCCAGGCTCTAGTAGCTTTAGTGAAGTGCGAGTTTACATTCCCCCAATAGTTACATAAATGCCCAGGCTCTGACAGCTTCAGCAATGTGGGATTTTACATTCCCCCACCCTAAGAGAAGAGCCGTTCTCGGCTTTGATATCATTTTTTGTAATGCCCCCGGCCCCACACATGATATTGTCTGCTTTGGATCGGTGCTCGCATGGTTTTGTTCCTGGTAGGGTGCACCCTTACCAAAATGTGTCACGCTGGTTAAAGGAGTGTAGTCACAGAAATTCCCAAGCTCTGATAGCTTCATGACCGATGTGGGATTTACAGCATTCTAGGTAATATGTGATAAATGTGTGATCGCAAATTTGCAATTGAGGGTATTTTGCCTAAAATTCCCTCTGCCTTTCAGGTTTCTTGCAGTCCTCATTGTTGACGGATATATGGATAGAAGATTAAATTTATTGCATTTGACTAGCTCAATTAACACAAATTATAGTTTTTCTGACTGTGCCCAGTACTACCCCATCGCTGAAAAAAAAAAAAAACTGTAAGAATGTTCCCTCACTGAATCCAGAGAGTTCACAAATACTCAGATAGTTAATTACACATTCTTTACCATCAACATAGATAGGATTTTGCAGTTTAGTGTTTATTAGTAGAGCACCTTTAGGCAACCCCAGATTAATGGAATAATTCTCAGATGATGATGGTGGTAAGTGAAAATGATGTAAAAGAAAAAAAGGTTGGAATTCTAATGAATAAGGGCATGCTAGTAAATTGAATAAACATAGTGGATGGTGATTGATTAGCATCTATCGCTGTAAAACTGCTATTTGTAATATTTTTATAGTGGAGGGCACTCACCTAATGGGCAGCACAATGGTTGGACCACCAGAAAAAATTAAAAAAGAACTATTGATCCGATGATCATAACCTCTTAACTTTATGACTTTTGTGTGTCGAAAGGGGACAGTTTCCATTTTCCCCATTCGACATTCACTAGTCCTAGGGTCAAGAGATTATGATCATGCCATCAGATCATAACTTCTTTTTTTGTTTTGTGTTTTTCATTTTTCCTTTTTTTTATGTGGTCCAACCACTGTGCTGCCCATTAGATGAGTGGCCTCCACTATGAAAATATCACAAGCAACAGCGTTATGGAGATATACAGCCTCTACATACTGAAGTTCTACACAGCCTTGTTTGATGTCACCATTCAGATATATGTCCGAGAAGGGGGAATGATGAATAGATCTGTTCTTTTACGAAGCTTCGATGGCTATGATTTGATATACTCCTAGTAAATGAGATTTAAAGTCCAAATTATGTGGGTAGTTTTGTTCAGAATAAATGGTATCAATAATAAGTAGGTTGGGATTTAAAAGAATAAGTGTGTATTTCAAGGTGATTTATTGATTGCATATATAATTTTTGGCCCAGGGAAGTATGGCTAAGAAAGAGTAGGCATTTATGAATCATATAGACTACATTAATTACTAATTTTCTTAGGTCTTAAGAAGTAGTATGTAAGACAGTTCTGAACTATCTTGGGATTTTATCTCAAAATGGAGAAGATATCTTTGATTGATATGTTTGCTGGATGATTTGGATATGTTAGCATGAAAACTATTTGAATGACATCGGTATTGTCTAAACCAGGTTTTCTTCCTCACGGATGGGGGATCAGAACTTTACACTGATGTGAGAAGAAACTCCTTGGATGAGGCCATCAAACTGAGTGTGGCCTGTGATTTGCAAGGGATAGTATCAGAAGTCAGAGCCATTTTTAGAAATCCAGGAGCAATATCCAAACTCAAAGAAGCTAATCTTTGCCTCCTAACCTACGGTCAATTGAAGTAAGTCTGCATTCTTTTTCCATTAGTAAACTTCAATTCAACCTTAAGTTTTCTATGTACCACCCTTCAAAAACTTGGGTTTGATTTGGGTGACATGGCCTCGTTACTGAGTTAAATTTAAATGTCAATTTTTGATATTTTGTTCCGTCCTATACATAAGCCGACCCATGATGGAAGGAGCCTATAGTTCAGTTGACAGGTGCTCATTGTTACAACCACAAGGTTTCAGTGTCCACTTTTTTATTGTGGGATGTTAATCTGTTGGCTCCATCATGCCAATGCCTGACAGAGGTGTGAGATGTTCCCCCACGGATGATCCCATCCATCAGTTTGAGGATGGAAAACACACCATATCCACATTAGAATTGAGCATAGAGGTTGTCCCACTAAACTCGGTTGGGTAAGCAAGTGCTTGATCCAACATTGTACATTTCTTGTAATTTAGACGTCTTACAATGTAACATCTGCTCTATATATACCTCTATCCAAGTTTGGTATGCCATAATGAGCACCAAAAAAGCTCCCTCTCCATAACAATGTGCAATCCTTTTTAGTAGGAGTCACGAACCACAGGAGTAATTTTTTTGTTAACCAACTTAGTTCTGACTAGGTTACTTAATTTCACGCATTTCAGCAATGTTCCAGAGGCTGTTTACATGCAGCACTTGATGGGCATCAATGGTGTAATCGTGGATCTAGTTAAGGAGATCACAGAAGCTGTTTCAGATTTCACCAAGCCAGCTGAACAGGGAGAGGGAGCATTTCATGTTATGGAAGGAGAAGGGCGGCATATAGCAGCCATCACAAGGCCTAACTTCTCTCAGCATGAACTGTCTTTTCTACTGAAGCTCATCCCACAGTTGATACAGCCTTAAGGCAGAACACCCACATAGAATCTTTATTGGTGAAAAGGAAAGATCTCTGTATTAAATTCTTCGTTGTAGTGGTGGCCCTATCTCATGGGCATTATTGTATAGTTAGTGCCTTCAATTTTTTTTATTGTTTTATTACCACTGAAATTCATGCATCAACATTGGAAGGGGACCTCCTTTTGTAGCACTAAAATCTTTGTCAATGTTACAACCCATATCTTTCAAAAATCTGTTCCGCCATCGTTCCTGATTGTTAATGTTACTTCTACCCTTTGGGATTCTCTCTTTAAATTTTAGTTAAATTATTTGGTCCTTAAAACTTCCATATAGTTGTATTTGACAATTGACTGCCTTGTTTTGCTTAGGTGTACTTGGGTGTCATTAGATACATACTATTAGGACAAGATTGTGAGATTAAGGCTCGAACTGGTGAGGAATATGGAGAGGAATGCCTGATGTTAGACGTTGGAATCAATTAATGGTATAGAGAAATTCAGAGTCCCCAAGGAAGTGCCTTCTCAATTACATGTCACACCAGGTGAGCTTGCACAGTGGGGAGCCACTCACATTTTCAGTTCTTGAGTGATGACGAAGCGACCACGCCGATAGTCCAATGATCTGATGTGATGGAATGCCATTGTGGTCCAAGGTGGGCTAGCTTTAGGTGTCTCTTGAGTCATGACAGATGAGGTTGATATGTGACATGTCTGAACGAAAATGGTATGAATGCTACAGTACCCTTTCCCATGTCAAATTAGACTTTTGCACCTGCGAATAAACTACTTGGATCATGATATTAGAAGAAATGCGACAGCACTAACAGACTCTTCAATCTTCACAAAGAAAGTGCAGGTAACTCAATCTAAGTCAATCAGAGCCATCCATAATGAGTTCATATGATAAAAAGTAGTCATCTTCAGGTCATATGATCAAGGTCTCCATCCTTGGCTCCTGATACTGCAGAATGAATGAGACGGGGTCGATATCTAGTAAGCAATCTCAGATTCCACATCAGATGGTTTACAGGTTCATTCAATTAAATGACCTGAATTATCTAGGTAAGTGACAGTTATCTTGTTCTTTGTCATAACTAGTTATAGGCAAAGGGGTGCTGGCCTAACCAAGTTCTCAGGACCCAAATGGGACCAAATTTTCTCTAGTGACCTGGATTATCTATGTTAAGTGACAGTTGTCTTGTTCCTTCTCATAACTAGTTATATGCAGAGGGGTGCTGGCCTAACTGAGTTTTCAGGACCGAAATGGGACCAAATTATCTCCAGAGTCCTGGATGAAGTGCCGATGGATTATAGATAGGTTCCTTTCCTAGGATAGTTTTCAAAACAAATTTGTCTTTCTGGGGTTTTCATATTGAGCTACACCAAAAAAATGACTCCGAATTTGTCCAATTTGTTCATTAGCAAATATGGTTTTGTCTCATAATCGGACTGACCATTTTTTTTTCCCTCTCTAGGGCCCGGTTTGGATCCTCTGTGCTAGTTGCTCTATGCTCAATCTACCTCTCTTTTTTGTTTGCATAAAAAATATAGCAACTCTTTGTGAAATGAGCTTCACTGAAGGATTATTAAAGAGGTAAGGGGTAAAGGACATGAAATAATTGAAGTAGTATTAATCCTTATTTATGTGTACTCAGATCTAAATGGCCATTGTTTTCATTTGGGCAACTCATCTTTGCATTTCTGAAAGCTGGTTTCTGTCGCCTTCATAGGTAGGCCTGCCTATTGAGGTTGTTTTATGTCAAAATTCTATGAAGAACGACTTCTTGGTTGCCAAGAACCAGTTACAGTAATGGAATATTTTTCTGCAAAATGACAATTGTAGGCTGAAATCATAGAAACGAAATGTAGTCAATCCAAACGAGGCAAGGGCTAAACCTGGAGGACAGATGGCTGTCTTCAGATGGAAATGTAACTGGCAATACACACATAATGTAAGTTATTTTACTCTCTATTTCAGGAGTGGACTAGTTTCTTCGACGCTCAAGATTTGATTGCCCTCATTCATGGATGAATATGGAATAAAATATTTGTAATAAAATTAAGAGTCAACTATAATTTTCCAACCATAGTTACCTAGTTCATATAAATTAAGTTTGAAAATTGAACTACTACTTTTAAATAATTATAGATATGAAAAAGTGCAACTTATTTTAAAGATGTTGTCCAATATAGATTGAAATGATGAAACTGAATTTATTTAGCTGATGCTAACATAAAGATAAAGCTTTGATGATAATGATGACTTTTGAATAATAATAATTAAATATATTTTTTTATGTAAATATTCATACCCCCAAACCCACACATACTCACCCACAGGGGCAAAGGGAGGAGAGGTCAACTTAGGATAAATGTTTGAAGTCATGGGAGTATTTTTTAAAATTTTTAATATCCCTTAAAATCTTGCCCTCACTCATGTACTTTTTCTTTTACAAAATGAGGGAATATAGAAAAAACTTGAGGGTACTTTTGTCTTTCACTTGGTTGCAAAAGACCAAGTAAATCTTCTCCCAATTCTAAGGGGTGGTTGCAATTTTGGAGAAGTCTTTCCTTGCAAATAGATTTGGCTATATTGACTTCTTATTTGGACTGAATTTTAAATCCTTATCCACAATTGAATCACAAATAAATTTATTGTTAAAAGACCACTAAATTGTGTTGCTATTAAATCAAGGGCTAGCAAGATAACCTCTATATAAATCCAAGCCGTTAAAAATTCAACCACTCCCCTTAATGTGATTGTCACCAAATTTTATTCAAATAAGAGTTAGTCCCACCTTATTGAGCATATGACTAAAAATATTATGTGTTTAATTTTATGGTGAATTGAGCCTAACTCTTATTAGAGTAAAATTTGAAAAACCACTTAAGGGAATAGTGATTTATTCTAAGTAGCATAGATATTACACCTCAATTATTCATATTTTTATAACATAAATAAATGGCTATAAATGGCATACTGTCAATCACTTATACTATTGCAAGCATCGTGAGCCATCAAAAGATTACAAGTAATCAATCAATGGATTCAATTATTCACATCTATAACAGGCATTGTGGCCCATTAAATGATCATGACTAACCAATCAATTTATAGATAAATTATGAATAAATCTATTTACAAGTGATCAATCCTGCATGGGCCATACTTTAATTTGATTGAGATACACTTCTTAGGCCTAAATGAGTAAATAATCACTTTAAGCAGTTTGGATTTGTTATGATAAGTCATATTACTTTTGTATTTTAACTATCGTTAAAGTTTTTGAAAAATTATATCTTGATAAGCATTTTGGTATTTTCAAATAGAATCTTACTTTTTTGGTTATTATTAAAAATCTATGAAAATAAATATACATATTTTAACGTGATAAGCAAAAAAATTATAAATATAAAAATATTATTGATCTCCTCTAAAATAAATTTGACTCTCCAAGTGTTAGTCAACTATTGCTTGCCCTTATTAAAAGAAAATCCTTGCTCTACTACCCATGTCGCTCACCATCAAACTACCAATGGAATGATACTATTAAGTAGATTGGTCTTCCAATTCCTAACGTAAGCTTTGGGGATATATTAACAGACTTGACATGGTACAAAGTCATGTCAGGTCTCTAGTTTGAACTCCCTGGGAAGTATTGTTCCCTCAAGTCACCTTGGCAATCACATATGGCATGGGTAGGATTCGTAGGAAGATGTTGGTTGAGAATTTAAACAACGTCCCATTCAAGGTAAGGTGTTATAAGTGGATTGGTCTTCTATTTTCAAAAAACTAAAGCTTTTGAGATGTATTAGCTAGTAAGACTCTACGTACAAACTTTTGAGTAATCCATAATTCAATTCTTTAAGTTGTCAGCTATTAATTGATTCTTTCAAATGTCGATACTATCCATTAGCTTGCAAATTGGATCAAACTAGTTCAATTTTATTTTTGACAATTTTTCTACTACTATTTGTACTAAATTTGTGCATTAATATTTTATGTTTACCCATGTTCTAAACTCAAACATTTCATAACGAGGGCAAAGGGCTTCCCACCACTTTCTTCTTTTTTTATTTTTCATTTTGGTAAATTTGACCCATTCCATGGTATGATGGAATGTTAGGTTATTCAATGATATCGGGAAATGTATTTTTTCATGAAATTTGCATATTAAATTATTCTTTATGGTCAATAAACCTTGGGTAATTTGTAACATTGTGAAATGGAGGGCCTCTGATGTTGTTATTAAGTGTATAGGGCCTCCAACGTTTATCTCGAATTTTAAATTTTTCATAAAAGTCACCAGAAATTGTTAAAAGAGGTCATGTGTGTAAATCTCATATACCATTTTCTTCTACATATACGATCTAACAAGGTCATTTAGGGTCAGTTATAGTAGTGAGAGACACACTAATGATGTAACTCTATTTTTTTATTTTTTTATTTTTGATAAAAAGACTCACTAAGATATTATTGCAAAGCAAATGAAGAATCAACAATTATATATTACTTAATTAGGTCTGAGGTGTAATACCACCAAACTACCATATCATCTACATATTGAGCATGCCTAGTTAACTTATGAGTTACTTAATTCCCATCTCTATCCACATGATACACTTCAAAACTGTTAAAATGATTCAACAAAACTTTGACTTCTGCGAATAAAAGACCCCATCTTGGTAGAATGAAAGATTTTAGAGCATTTACCATCCACAATGAATCTCCTTTTAGAATGATATCTCTCACCCCAATGTGACAAATCATTTGAAGCCCTTTAAGTGCTGTCAAGGCTTCAATGTTGAAAGGCATGTAATATTGGCAATATCATGGGATGGTCAAAACTTGAGTTTCCAGAGTTGTAATCATATGTTTTAGATGGACTGAACACTCTATTGTCGTCACATATGATGATCTACTACTCAGACAATGTGCACTCAAGTGTTTTATCTTCGGACCGGTCGGACAGCACAGCAGACCAGTCGAATTTCCTGCACACTAACATCTGCAGACAGAACTGAAGACCGACCGATCGGATGAGTAACCGACCAGTCGGACCAGATACCCAACCGGTTGGCTGGGTTATCGATCGGTCGGCTGGGTCGGTAGTTGCGCGATTCAGAAGCTCTATTTTTTAGGAATTGCCTTGTGTGCTTCCTTATCCTTCGCGAATCATTGACGGAAAGGACTCTAGGGTTCCTCCTTATATAAAAAACACCTATCCATGAAGATCAAGAGCTCTCAAGATCAAAACCCTAACATACTTAGAGAGATTTCTTCTTCCCAGAAGGTATTCTGCATTTGAAAGTTCTGTAATGTCTCCTTCTGAGTTTCAATTCTCTTCTCCGCTGTGCGTGTTCGTCTTGAGAGGCTTCAAGGCGTGAAGATCAATCTAGAAGAGAGTGAACGACTTGTGCGTTGACAAGAAGAGCTTCGTCCCTTAGGTTGTGTTCAACTTGGTTAAAGGGTAGTAAGTAGTCTTGCAACTTCTTCTTCATAGTGATTGTTCTTGTTGGACCGGTGGTAGGTCCCGTGGTTTTTTTCTGGTTGAGTTTTCCACGTAAAAATCCTGTGTCCATCTATCTTGATGATTGTTTGATGGTTTGTGATTACTCCTTGCTTATATCTGCATAGCAAACATCAACTGGGACCTTAACCTGTGTCAAGGTTTCGTGTTCTTCAAATGTCATCAGCGCCTTTCATCCCATTTTCTATTTTGCTCATGGCCATAATCACATTACCCATCTCATCTTTGATAAAAGCACAAACAACCGCCTTCTGGATCTTGTCAAATAGTACACCATCCACATTAAGTTTGAACACTCTTGGTAGAGGCATCCAACATAAAACTTTCTCTATTTTGAAACACCTATTATGAATATGGGTGCATTTAAAAACCTGTATCAATGTCATCGCCTCATCCATAACCAACCATGGGTCTAAAATCTCACCATTGTGAATGAAGTAATTCCTTTTGTTCCATAATCTCTACACTATAGTAAATTGGTTGCATTATCAGCAAACCAATGCAACTTGAATCAAAATATATGAACTAAGAATCAGATTCTTTCGTTGAAGTAAGTAAACTTGAATATTGAGTTACAAATTAAAAGAGGAGACAAAAGGAGCTACATGAACCTACTAATGACTTGGCCCACAATGATAGGTGCTAAATTGCAAACTGCAGACTTGAATACAATTTAGACGAATTTTGAACCATGCATATACTTTTTACCAATTTAAATATTACAAACTAATTTGATATTGTGCATCCAAACACACTAATGAAGGTTAAAATTTTCCAATTTAATTGGTGGGAGCAATTTTGGATTAGCTTCTAGTAGATTGCAATGAGATGATTGAGAAATAACTTTTGCCTAACAAGTTCAACAGGGCACCTAATGGAAAATTTTATGTGCACTACTTTAACAATCGAAATAGGGTGGGTCTATGTAAAGATTTTAGTATATTGGCTAAATTAATGGATTAGACAAAACTCTAGTTTTAGTCAAAGTTGTATGTCTGGTTAGTTTAAACTAGAAGTTTAAAGATGTTAAAAAGTTTCAAAAGAACTTGAATAAAGGTATTTGAATTAAAAAGGTTGAACGCCGGATATGCCCAAGAGACATACCATTGAAAAGCTCATCTCAAGTGATATCCTTAGGTTCCAAGATTATATTAATCGGAGCTAAAACGACAAAGTTATGGCCTCGGAAAGTTTGTAGAAATTGTGCTATCTGAAATTACAAAACTACCATTGCATAAATTTCTATTTCTATTTTAAGTGGAATTTTCATGTTTTATGCCAATTCCTATTCTGATTGGATTACTATTATAAGGCACGAAATTAGAGCTATAAAAAAGATGTTTTCTCTCAACCTTGAGACAGATATCTCATTCTTCTAAGTAAAGAGTACATTTTGGAGATTATATCTTCTAAGGCTTTCATTGAAGAGTTGAAAGGCTATAATCTGCTCTAGAAATCCTTGTATTCTACATCTCTTTGTGGAAGATTATCTTCTAAGTATAGAAGATCTGAGCTAACAACTAGAAGGAATCTAGTTGATTGAATTTGTAGCCGGCAACGATAAGTGGTTATTGTTGAATAATTTTTTATAAGAAGAAGGAATCTAGTCGATTGAATTTGTAGCCGGCAACATCAAGTGGTTATTATAGAATAATTCTTTATAAGAAGTTGATGCTATAGAGTCATACGGATATCTGTAATTAGCTTATAACTATGCAATAATTCCTAGTGTTTGATTATTAGTTCAGTACAGACTCGTGGCTTTTTCCACGTAAAAAATTGTGTTTTTTTAAAGTGTGTGCTTTTATGTTTATTTGCTTATTTTATTTTCGTTGCATAATTGATTGTTTGCCCACATATTATTGAGATTGATTGTGTTAATATATTTCACAGGACCCCCCAAAACTGTCAATCTACCAAATAATAATAATAATTGGAGTAGAGCCTAGCCATTTACTGAAGATGATAGAAACCTAGCAGGGTCCACTAGTTGATAGTTCCAGGAAAGTGCTAACAACAACTAGTATGAGTACAAAAACACATCTGGACTCTACCAATAGAGGTAAGCAACTGTGGTACCAGCCCATGATGGAATATAGAAGGGACCACCTAGCAGTGATAGTAAAAATGATAGGGGCCCGCCCATTTGCTTATGATGGACCATATGGTGGGGCCGATCCAATCATGCTTAAAAAGATGGATCCAGCACAAATAATGAAAACTAGGGTGAGTCCTACCCATTGACATAATGGTGCCCACCTGAAAATAAGATCACTGCCATTTATCTTTTGGTTCGGGCTTCTTAATTCAATGAAGTCTTAAATGGCTATTTATTCAAGTGGTAAGAAGTGACTGTTCTCACCTTTTATTTAGGGTTTAAACTCCGGATATATCATCTATTTCTTCATGTGCACAGGATTTCTTTCCATGTGTGGGATTTTTTTTTGCCTGTGGGGGAATACTTTCTCATATGAGTGTGCTGTCTCTCACTATGTGCAGGGCTCTTACTTGGGTCTAAGCCACCCCCCCCCCCCCCCCCCCCCCCCCCCCCCCTGGTTGGGTTACTGAATAAAAAAAAAACCAATTGAAATCTTAACCGAAGGATATGAGGTAAGGGGGGAAGGATATGAGATGGAGATGTAAATAAGAGTTTGATTTTTTTTTAGGTATTGAATTACTGGGTGATGGGTCAGCAATTATTTCCTATCTTCACTTGATTTACTTTTCATTGAAAGAGAGGCTATTTGATGGTCGTTTTTGCATAATTACCTTAGAATCTTTATTTTTAACCATGTATAGGATGAATTCCTATGTTTTCTCTGCAAACAAACAGACCCTAAATAAATTTTGGGTCAGTGCATGTGATCAAAAAGGGATAAAGCAAATGGGCTGCTTACTTATCAAAAAGAATGGTAAGAATGTCAAGATATAATCATCTTCTAAATCATTAAAGCACATTCGGATTTTGAACAATACGGACTTATTTGTGTAGAGGCGCAAAAGAGAAAACCCAATTAGGTTTCCTCTTCCATGGAACCTATGTTCTTACCGGACAAGTGAGATATCCGGAGGAGAGCCCATCACAAAAATAAAACCATTTCATACTAATTCCACCCTATTTTCTGAATTGCACCAAATAACCACAAGAAGGCACCATGATTGAAGGCTACACAAATAAGTCCTAATCCTCTTGGAATTCTCAAAGGATGGATATTTTTTTTTAAATAAATATGATTGCTTTGTACAACTTTGCTAAAAATTAAAATTGTATCATCTTAACTAAGTTTTTGGCAAATTTAGATAATTCACTTGAGTTGAAGTAAAGGATTAATTCAAAAAACAAAAAACAGAAAATGGGTCATACCAAAACGTACAACCATAACTCTCCTCTAACAGAAATCCTCGAAATTCCAATAGCCAGGTAGTCCCAATTCTCAAATGGCTGAAATTGCTGATGACTTGGGCCACATGTGAAGTCATATATTGCACCCTCAATTGTGCATTCACTTATTACTCAGCAAACAAAGTGCTTCCATCACTCTGACAGCCACATAAGTGATCGGTGATGTCAGATGAATGAAAATAATAAAGGAATCATTTACATCACAAGCATTAAAAAGTATTAATGTCGGTGACCTACCAACGCAATGACACAATAAAAATAAAAAACAGAGTAAGAAGAAAAGATCGCTTACATTACTCTAATAGTAGTGTTGTAGTCACCATTTCGTGAAACCCATGTTTCCTATCGTTAATTCAACAGTTAAGCAAGTTGGGATTATACCCTTTGTATGCTTAAAGGCCTGGCTGAGCCCGCCATTTAGCAATGAGGGGTCATATAGACCTTGCTTGTGGGCGGGGCTCAGGCCTATCCTAAATATTGGCGAATGTGGGTCATGTAACTCACACATGATGGCAATAGAAGAGTCTCTTGGCTCATTGATTTAGTCAACCGAATATCAATACTAGAGGATGATTAAAAATAATTCGGGACCTTTTTTCTTTTTTTTTTTTTTTACCCAGTGAAGAAGCTGGATCCAAGAGATAGCCCACACACAGAGTAATCTAGCCCACTCAACCATATATGCCTTTTAAGTGGGATAGAAGCCAATATAATGTAGTTGCTTTTTTTTTCCTTTAATGAATATGTGCATTTACCCAAAAAAAAAAATTGTATATGCCACTTGTTTTCTATGTGTGGAGGCTTTTTTTATGCACATGTGGACAACTGCCTTTCCACTTTTGTTGGCTTGGATAATTGAAGCCCATACCCGACCAGGCCCATAAAACCACTCCTGCCTAAGAAACTTATCAATGGAAATAGGGTGTGCTGTATTCCCTTCTGGAAGTCATATTTCATAAATACTCGTTTTTTCCAATATGATCTCATATCTTCCTTTACTGGCAAGACATATCAGCACCCCAGAATTCCCAACATTGACAAAATACTATTAGCTTTGAAATGAAGAAAACGGCCATAGAATTTCTTAGGATTTGGGGGATGAGTCCAAGGGTTTTCATGATGAAGGCATTCTTTTTTGACTTTCAATCTTCTGTCCCAATTAAACAAGATTAAGAAGTCCCTTCTTTGATCTTGGTTTTTTAATCTTTGTGTCATTTGTCATATGTCACGCATTTTCAACAGCCTTCAAATTTTCTAATATTTTAACCATTTCTGTGGTCGGTATTTCATTTTTTTCAAAAGGATTTTTTGTGGTACACCTGTTATTAAGTCAAGCCATTAGGATACAACACCTGCGTCACAACCATGACCCCACCAGGACATGTGGCTTGATCACATTGCGCGGTATAGTTTAGGCAACTAATGGTCTAATAATTAAACTTTAGGTCAATCTAACAAAAAAATGAAGTGAGGTATAGAAAAAAGGGGTATTTCCTACTAATCTGGCCGAACCACCCATTAGTTGCTTTAAATTGAAGCCTATGGTATAAACGGCACAGGTTTTTTTTTATATTCTCCCAGCTAAGGGAACTGGATACCCTTGAACTCACATAAATGAGAAGAAGAACCCGTTGATAGTTTTTGGTGTTGCACATTCATAGATCAGAATCACATGGCCGCTACAACTGTGATTAGGACAATATTGGCTTTGATTAAGCAATATAGAAATCATTGACTGTCTACTAGAGATCAGCCATGTAGGATTCACTCTTCACAATCTTAGGACAAGAATAGACACCCTAATGGAGAATATGATAATGGATAACTTATCCCTATTGGTTATCAACCATATCTATTTATTGTAGTTGGTTTAGTAGATGATAAACTCCAACTCAAGTTATAATAAGATAAGGAAGAAAAGTTGGAATAGACTTTCTCAATAGAAGTTTGAATCTTAAAAGGATTAATACATCCTCTCTTTATCCAAATAGATTTCTAGACTTTCTCAATAGGAGTTTGAGTCTTAAAAGAATTAACACATCCTCTCTTTATCCAAATAGACTCCTTTGTGAGGGGTGTACATCTGTGTTGAGACTACCCATGAGTGGGTCTCAACACAAACGCCAACACCCTAACCATAGGAAGAAAACTTGCACAGATGAAGAGCTCACACATGCAAAAATAATAATAATAATAATAACTCACATATATAAAAAGAGGAAACTAGGGCAACGGTTTAACTCGGAAACCTTCTCCCAGCCGGAATTGACTTGTCTTATCCTGCCAAAATAGGAATCGGCGTTGGGCAATCATAAGTCTACAAGATTCTATTTAATGGATCCTACTCTTTTGAATGTGTACAACCATCGGACAATAAGGTCAGGTTGACCGATCGCTTATTCAGCGAACGATTAAAATTGAGTTGAGCTCAAATCATAATGGGTATGGGCTTAACTAAACATGACTCAAATCGGGTTTAACTCGACAGGAATCACTGGGTTGAACTCAAGTGGAGTTGCTGTGTTGGGTTTAGGAATTACCACTACTTTACACAACAAGAGACTACGCACTGACGTTTAAAATAATAACAAAGTACTACAATAAGGAATGGTAGACTTTCGACTTCCCAAAAATAAGGGAAAAAGACAGCCAAAGAGTATGAATTTGTAATCTGTAACCTTTCTAAGCAATCTCATTTGTAACTGCTGCACAATTTTTAGACTCATATGGTGTGCAAGGTATGTATTTAGAAGCATTTGTAAGTTGTAACCTTTATAAGCAATCTCATTTGTAACTGCTGCACAAATTTTAGATGTATATGTTTTGCAAGGCTTGTATTAAGAACACCTACAATTCAGGCATCCAACCATTGATGTGATGAACCTAACTAACCCAAGATTCCCTTCCCCCCAAGATTCCCCACTCCCAACCAGTTGTCTGTAACAATGGGTACCATTGGACCAACAGCCTAGAGCAATTCAAGATGGGCATTGCCTGCTAACAGTGGGTCCCGATTGATCAACGGACTTGATATGTTTCATATTATGGATTCAAGATGGGTCAATACATATGTATTGGTCATGATTTCATTTTCAGATGAAAAATGTCAAAAAATAACTTGTATTAGTCTGTATCATCCCGTACCAGGAAAATTCATATTAGTCTGGTATCTATATTAATTTCTAGAAAAATAGATATGTATGAGCCGATATTTAAAACCATGTCAAGAATAAATTAGATGGACCCATGTGATATGAGCTGTGCATTTGTGTGCAATCCACTTTTAATGCCCAATAATGGTTGGTTGATCCCACACCTCGTGTTGCTTTTGCCAAAGGAACTGCACCCAATAAGGAAAGAAAGTTAATTTAGTGCATCAACTTATTTTGCCTAATCCCATATCATTCTCAAATGTTATTATTTTGCAAACATGACAAATGACAGCCACCAAAAGAAACTTATGATATAGAAATGATTGACCTAAAAATGTCCACTTCATGTTCCCACATTTTGTGTTGCTTGCTTTAAAGTAGTGCACTTCTTTCTTCATTCTACTTTTACTATGAACAATTTCTTCCAAAATATACTCCTTATTTGATGTTCTATTTTTAAATCTTATGTGTGAGACTCATCATGATTTATTTAATCGCTATTTAGACACCCCTTCTTGAATTAGGGTGATTTATCATTATCATCATCAAAGCATTATCTTAATTATGTTGGAGTTGGCAACATGAATTTTATTTCTCCATTCTGATCTATCCTGAGTTAAATCTTTACATAAGTTGCACTTCTTCAAATCTATTTTTACAACCTCCATTCTCGTCCTCTTTAGCCTAGTTCTTTACAAATTAGTGCTATTGAATTTAAATTTATCTAACTTCAATTTGATTGAAAAAGACAAAATTTCTATGATATGAAGCTAATAAAATTTGAAAATGTAAATCTAGATTTAAATATTTGATTGCATTGACATTTGCCACATTTTTCATAAGTTTGTGTTGTCATTTTTCCATGGAAGTAGAAGGGAAAAGATTCCTAAGATTCCTCGTTTCTCTTGTAAACTTCTTCCTCCAGTTTGGCGCATCTCTATTCCCCCAAGAAAAGAGACACCTGTGAGATGAAATTTCCTGTTACGTATGGACAAGGGATTCCGAAAACTATTTTATGTAAAAAAAAAAAGCATGTTTATCCTCTTCTATGATGTTACACAAATGTTCCCTTAATTACACATACAGTAATCATTCTTCCTTAATTCTTTCATGATGTCTACTTCATCATATAGGCATTAAAAATATACAACTAGAAAATGTGCCACGTAGTTTTGAAGGGCACATCATCTTTCTCTCTTCTTCTTCTGCATGCGACTAAACTTCAAGGAGGAAATGTATTCTTGAAAAAAAGAGTTAATTGAGTCCTTAAAATAAAAAATGATATGGTTTATATTGCAAATTACAAAGGACTAATTGGATAAATCTGACCTTATCGTGTTAAAGTTAGAGCAAACCTATACAATGGGTTTTATAAATGAAGGCTACAAATTATTGGATTCCAATAATGGATCAAAATAGCAGATGCTATATCAGGTGTAACGGCCACGACCACTACCCTAAATTAATTTTAGCACCGCTATCTTCCATATATAGCGGCCGCTACGGAGTGTGAATGACGGTTATTTAAAAAAAATTGAAATACATATTAAAACTTATTTTTTTTACTTTTTCTCTTCAAATAACACTTTACTCAACTCTTCTACCCTTTTATGTTAGAAAAAACACCAAACCACATAAGGTCCCCCTTCTACCCTTGAAAGAACACCAAAGCACGTGGGATTTCGCTGAATTGAAGCTGACGCAAAGAGTTTCTTTCAAGTAGAGTGTTTTTATGGAGTAATTAATTATTATATCATTCCACATTTGTTTGTGTAATGACTGTTGACTATTGAGTATTGACTATTTACTGTTTAGTATTTACTATTGCACTCCTAAGTTCCAACTGTTAAGTCGTGAGTCTTGACTTCATATTTAATATATTGTTTATTTTGATGATATTTCTTTATCATAGAGTTTTTTAAATAAGCTTTTCATTAGTTTTTAAGTTAGCATAACTAAACAACTTGAATACATGTGGAAAAAAAAATGACTATTACTATTATTTCTATCAATATAACAATATAGGACCTTATGCAATAAGGGGACCGCTACACTCCTTTAGCTTAATTACTTTTGCAAGAAATCAAATATTCTATCATTTTCCAATATTTTAGATTTTCTGAGGTTTTCTCAAAATTTTTTGATGATTTTTTTAAATCGCACCGCTACTCCGCTACGTAGCGTTTCGATGGTGGGCCACTATACCCACTGCTACCACTATTTTCTTCCTTGATCCCAATCTAATTCAATGATGATGAAGGGCTTAAAATTCAACTAGATAGTAGTTATATTCACAATTATATTGAACAATACATTAAACATGATTAACTACATTGAAAGAATATTTATTTCAACCTAACTGGCAATATATCATTGCGAGAAACAAACCAAAAATGCAAGGAAAATTATAGCAAAGAGGGGCACCATAAAAGATAATGATGTAGAACAAGTGGTCAAATAATTTTTGAAACAAAAAGATCGCAAGACATCAACCTGAAAGGCTTGAACGACAATAATCACTCAAAAAGATGATAACATTGATCTAATTATCATCACAGTACGTTCAAGTACTCCTATAGAAGCTGTTGATGTGCTCTATGTTTCAAACACTTTTCTACAGCTACTGCTATTGTTGGAAGTGAAATAAGGCCGTTTTGAAGGTCGAAATGCTATTTTCATTATGAACTTACTATTTGTAGTAAGTTTTTGTTGTGTTTATTTAAAAAGGTTATTTAGTCGATTTAATTCTAAATTTTTGTGGAAAGTCATAAATTGTATATATATATATATATATAAAGAGACATTACCTTGTGTGGGTCCCACTAAAGCAATGTCTCAAAGGGTTCAAATTAGAGACATACCTAACTTTTGGTAATTTTGTACAAACCGTAGGTCGACCTACGTTATTATGCATGACACCCAAGACTTTTACCATTGCACCACAACAATGACCCTAAGGTTTTATAATGTAATTTAATGTCAATCTAAGGGTTTAGCTGTTCTTTATTGTTTTAGTAACTTTACTATTTCGAGAAAGCTAGGGTTTTGAATTGCTATATCTATAAATGAATAGTATGAATTTGAGTTTCTCTGTAGGGTTTTCCATAGTTCTTCCATATGGATTATGGGTTTTGTTGTCAGGCAGAGGACAATGATTTTCTTCTTTTGATTTCACTGCACTTTCCGCTGGGACAGATAGGCATTAAGCCATTACAACTTTATGCGTGGTGCTTAGCTCAACTGCTCTAAAATGAGAGCCATTGGTTATTAAAGAATTTTATATATGATAATTGACTGCAATTTGATCTCTCTTTACACCATATAATCAAATGCCTATTGTCCCTTTGATCATTTATTTATTTATTTTTGTGATTCCTTTTCTCAATGAAAGATTCATTTTAAAGGACACTATGTTTTCTCAAATAAACAACTCTTTGAGGGAAACATAATTATAAAAAAACTCAAAATGAAAGACCTTTATGAAACTTAAAAAATATAAACCATACTTTTTCTATATACATGGTTGCCCTATCATAGGTCCCACAAAATATTGAAGACACTTCACAACAAAATCTTCTATAGTTGTGCTTGAAGGAGCACCTCCATGTCATTACAATTATGCTCAAAGAAGAATCTCAAAAATGAGTGAGAACTCTATACAAAGATGCATCAGATGAATATAAGGAGAAATGGATCAAAATTCAAAGGAATTTTTGAAGACGGCATTGGAGATAATGAGAATAGTCCACTGTAGTGGACGATGATAAGCATTCTAGATTGATGGTGGTGAAACATATGAAGGGAAATAACACCATATGTAATAGTAGAAAAAGCCATTTTCCCTAGAGTCCAACCAAAAACTTTTCCTTTCTTCCCTTTTTTTTTCATGAAACTTGAGAAGTGAAAAGGGCCTTTAATTAAGTGCTAAAATTGACATAAGTAGTAGAATACACAAATGGAAAATCACATAAAGAGTTGCTCTTTCCTTGTTAAAGAGCAACTCTCGATGATGGGAAAAAAAAATCATATCTCTCCATTATAATGCACGAATATACAAACTATTCCTTCAAGTAAAAGGAAAAGATTGAAAGAAAAAACCAACTTGTGGGCTATGACTTATCCCTAGCTTTTATGGGCAAGAGGCAATCCAAAAAGAGAACACCCAAGGAATCACATAAAATCCAAAAGAACGAAGACAATTACATAGACATTTTGCACACCCTAAAAGCAAATTTTCTTTCTTCAAACACAATAATTGCAACTTGTGACGTTTCCCACTCCCTCCATCTCTCTCATAAACTCTCTCCCACACCTACACGCAAACCACTTTGACCACAAAAACCACTATACAAAAAAAGGAACCAATTATCCACATTCCACAACAACATGCACACATCTTTTGTACATGCACCTAAGGCACATCAACATAAATCCTAACCATTCATTTTATTAAATCAGATGATGGAATGATTTTAGCTGTGGATTTCAGTTGGGACACATGGGATCGTTCATGGTTAAAATTATTTTTTCTATTGAATTATTTTTTGGGTGTTTTATCTACAATGATGATCATGATTTAACCGGCTCAGATTGGGGCAAATGTATGTTATTTGTATGGGATTAGTGTGAATGAGCATGGATTAGGATGATACCATGTGGAGTATGGAATAGTGATAACTATGCCTGAAAAGCAAGAAAGAAGAGCCGCATTTTGGGTTAAGAAAGACAAAGCTTGTGTCCATACCTAGCCGATCAATCTGGGCATCTCTCTCTGTCTCCCTCTCTTCTTTTTGTTGTCTGGGTTTCCCTCTCGCATACGGAAACCAACTGAGGACGTCAATGTTTGAGGCTCTCAGTTCAACTAAAACACAAACAGCTAAGTGACCACCACCCATAATTTTCATTCCCAAAACGTCCTTGGGTGTCTCATAGAATTGCGAAATTGCCGTTTTTTTTTTTAACAATTGATTTTCAAAATACGAGGAGTAATTCTAGAGAAATGTGGGATAGCACAGAGGTAAGGCATCCGGCCCACTTATTTGCTCGGCATCGACCCTGACACTAGTGGAGCAAAGGTGGAACATGTTTGGGATTGACCCCCGATACTTGTGGAGCACAGGTGAAACGTGTTGTGTGGCAGATCATGGAGCATGGGAATGGGGACAAAAGAGCAAATTACTCTGGTGGAAGTAATACTAATGGAGCAAAACAAAGGAATGGAGCGCCCAGTGATGACCTTCGGGCTAATAGATTAGATTAATTTAGGACTAGAGTACTAAACAATACCTCCCTTGTAATAGCAACAAAAAAAAAAATCTACTTTTACAAAAATGATATTTTTTAAAGATGGGGCTCCTTCATTTAGTTTACGTTCTTTTCGAGCTTTCACATACTCTTAAGAACTAGCTTTCTGAAGATTTTTATACTAAAATGAACATTAGAGGGTAGTTTCATTTGGCGGACATTCCTGCATATCGACATCATCATTTGTCTTGGAGGCTTTATATTGAGGGGTGATAGAATTCGTGAGACCTAAATCCACCGGAGTAATCCCTTTAAGTAAGACTAGGTGAAGGGACTTTGCGAGCAAAGAAAGGAGAAAGCTACATGGGTCAAGGCAGCAAGTAAAGGTGAAGTGCTGCGGTTAGTCGGGAGGCAACCGTAAGGCTGCTCCTAACATTTCTCCATGTCCCACATCGAAAGTATCTAAAGTCTTAACCCTAGGATAAATGCACGGCTTAGCCTTACCCCAGTGTGACATGTGTTAAAGCTATGAGGATAAAGTCGTCAAAGGCGGATGCCATTACATTGATAGTGGGCCAAGGCCTTTCGTTTGCTATCAGAGCTGAGAATTGGTCTATTTCTAGTGAGGGAGGGTGTGAAGCCCCAGTCAACTTGGTTAACCTCTTGAATCGAGACCAAGTTAGGAAATCATATGAACCAAGAAAGAAGAAGCCACAAGGGTACGAGTAGACCTTGGGATAATGTATGGCTTGGTCTTGGCCTTATGTGATGCATTTTAGAGTCGTGAGGACGAAAGCCATCCAAAGCGAACACTATCATAGCGATAGTGGGCCAAACTGTTACAATCCCTGCCTCTTTGACATTCCCCATGCCTCCTTGACTGTCAGATGGAAACATCTGCAAGTGAATATTTATCAGTTATTGGTTTGAATTAATTAGAGATATTTCATGCAATACTTGAGACATAAAACCTTGAGGCTTTAGAATATAGGGTTAGGATTTTTCTTTCTTCCTTGTTTTTTGCCCCCTAAATTGGCTATTAGTAAGACTTAGGAGTGGTTCTTCAAATTATAAGGCCTAGGAATTGATCTAGGCATGTGATCATCACTCAGCCATGAGGGTTAGGATATGTATTGTTTGCATGGTACTTGGTGCATCCCCGTGAAAACATTTAGGTAGCATTTGGTTCGCTGGAATGATTTTTGGTAGGAATAAAATGGAGACTGGAATGAGTCTGGAATGGAATGAGGCAGGAATAGTAATTCCCATTCCAACGTTTGGTTGCACAAAGGAATCAATCCAGTAATAGGATTTTCATTCTAGTTCCTGTGTTTGGCATGCTTGAATGATGCCGGGAATGGAATAAAAATTACATAAAATTGACCAAAATACTCCTATAAAAATTACATAAAATTGACCAAAATACCCCTGGAATGAGAGGTTAGAGATGAAGAGGAAGGAGGCTAGGTCTTATGATTGGACATCTCAGGTCATGCTTGAATGATGCCAAGAATGGAATAAAAATTACATAAAATTGACCAAAATACCCCTATAAAAATTACATAAAATTGACCAAAATACCCATATAAAAATTACATAAAATTGACCAAAATACACCTAGAATAAGAGGTCAGGGACGAAGAAGAAGGAGGCTAGGTTTTATGATTGGACATCTCAGGTTTTGTTTGATGAAAGGAGCATTTTGGACTCAAAGGAAAATTACAATGGAATGGAATGGCCATTCCTCTACCCCCCCAAAGGAATGGTGATTCCCTTGTATAAAGGAATGGTGATTCCTGAAGTAATGGTCATTCCGCTGCTTTTTCACGAACCAAACGTTGGAATGACCATTCCATTCCGACCTTCATTCCAGTGAACCAAACACTACCTTAGAATTGTACATTGTTTGGGGGCTCATACGATACACAAAGCTAGTGGGTGGTATTGTGTATATTAGATTTTATCAATGATTAACTATAAGGAGTCTACTGGTTTCTTGTGATAAAAGAAAAAAAGAAAGAAAGTCCCAATATTATGGAGTTCTTCTCCTAAAATGAGTACTACGAATGTGATGGAATTGTAAATAAACCAGATTTGGTCTTAATTTTGCCCATGTGCCAGCCACGCTTAAGTTGGGTCCATGTGAATTTCATCAGGTTTAGGTCCAAGTCTGATCCCAATTCTATGATCCTTATCTAGATGATATGGATGGTTCAGGCTGGGATAGGTCTAGGTTGGTCAAGAAACATACAAAAATGATTATGATGATGAAAAGGTACAAATGGAAATAAGAGGTTTTATAAAGATACATGGCAATTGCTCTTACTTTATAAAAGTTGATTTGGTAAATTAGCTATTAATAAAGAAGTAGCCTCATTATCGCTCGGAGATATCTAATCGAAAGATGGTCACTAGAAACAACTTTCTAATCCATTCATCATCTACTTTTTGCTATCTTTCAGCTGCAACTTATAATGAGCAAGTGTAGAACTGGAGGGATGGGGCCGCTCCATTCCCCACTTTGAAGCGTTTTTTTTTTTTTGTTTTTTCAATCCTTGAAGCCTTTTACAACACCCTAATGGAAATTTCAATAGCTTTTTATATGCTCCCACACCCTTTCCTACTGGCCCCCCTCGAGGAACATTACTTGATTCCACCCAGCCCAAATAATGTTGTTGATTTTTATTACAAACAACTGTATTTTTCTAGAGACCTTCTATTTCAATATAATATTGGACTCAGTTTACAAGCCCCATTTTTTAAAAAAATTAATAATAAGTGAAATTACCTAAATGCCCCCCTGCCTGCCCTCCCTTCTCTCCCTACTCACTCTCCTCCCCTCTCTACCCCCTGTCTTCTCGATCTCCCCACCCGCGAGGAGACCTTGATCTCACAGCAATAGAGAAATCCGATCGACAATCGGCGGACGTAGGGAGTTGCCCGATCTCTCTCCTCTCCTCTCCTCTCCTCCCCACTCACCTTCATCTCCTCTCCTCTCCTCTCCTTAGCCTATTGTTCAGCCTCACAAAGTCAGGTTGATGCGGGGAGATCGAGAGGGGATCGGAGTGAGTCGGTAGAGGAGGGACATTTGAGTAATTTTACTTATTTTTTTATAATTAAAAATGTGGTGTGAAAACTGAGTTCAATATGGTGTTGAAATAGAACTCTCATTTTCTATCATCTTCTTATCCATGTCTCCTTTGATCAACGAGGTAAAATGAGGCTGTGTTTTTTATATATAGAGCTAATGTACCAAAACCGTTTTTAATGTTGCGAGCCCATTGCTACGCACATTGTAACTCTTGTAAGGTTTATTATGATAATAACAACAGCAATATTAATGATAATATTCTTATTGTTGTTGGGTTTCTATCATGTTATGCTTGTTTGATCTTAGCCTTCATACTCAATCTGGCATGAAAAGTGTAGACTTGGTTCCAAACCCATATCAAATTATAATGTGCATGTCGTCCTTTCTCAAATCAAAACCCTTCCTGAAAAACAAATAAACTCTACTTGACTCAAGAAGCCAATAGGCTTCTACATTAAAAAAAAAACTACTGCTAGACCAATTTAGCAAATATTGAAAATTTAGGGTTATACTTGTAGATAAGACACCCACCCTCAAAGCATCCACTATGTTGTTTTGTTCTGGACACTAGGCTAACTCACCCAGAAAAAAAAAAATCTAGCCAAATTTAAGTACTCATGGTTAAATTCTATTGGCACTCTAGCTTCACACAAATTCCAGATATTGATGCAGGATTTTTCAGCGTATGAATTTAGGACCAGTAGCCCAATGAAGCAATAATAATAATGAAATAAAATATTAGCCAAAAAAAGGGGCCAAGCTTAGTGCTCACGATTCTGACAGAAGACTTGTCATATTCAATCATTATCGTTTGACTCGCCGTCTCGCCCACCCAACACAGCAGCCAAGTCAACTCACCTGTACTCGAGCGAGTTAGGAGGAAGTTTAGAACCATGCTCAAAAGTACACGACACGGGCCCTTTTGCCGTTTCTTACATCCGCTAGTGGTGCGCTCGTGGAACATGGCTTTTGGTGGAGACACTCGTGGAACATGGAATCCAGACCAGTGCTTAGCTTTACCTTTCCTTTGTTCCTATGTTCTTTATATGTGGAGATCAAAACAGCACCTTTTAAAATTTTTAAATTTAATACTATCAAGAGTTCAAGAGCTGCCACAATTAAATTAATGAGGGGTGATCCATTAAGGGATAGATTGAGCTTTGGTGTATGATCCATTTGAACCCACAATTATGGTGTCCAATCATTGGAGCATTCATATAGATGGGCCATCTTTTAAGTGCTCCCCACCTATTGATGCCATTGAAAAGTATATACTCATGACATACGAACATAAACATGGCTTGCCGCACATGATCCTCCCATGTATCCATTCAAAGGACATGATGATATTACAAAATGGTTGTAGCTAGGGTTAGTATAAAAGTAAAATTTGTAAAACAGATGTTGGGTATAAGACTACGATGATGATAAATATATGTTCCAGATTGAACACTCCCAAAATGGGGCAATGATAATTTCCAAATGATTATTTTATTGTTTCTCTCAAATAAAGATTAAGTATTGGAGACAAATAAGTACTCAAGAGTGCTCATCCGATAGCTCTTTTGAGCTTGTTCGCATAAAATTGTAGGAATTAAGTAAATAGAAATTCAATATCAAACGAGTTCAGCCAAAAAATTATTAAGAAGTTAGGGGGGTAAAGATATGAGGTGAATAGTGTGGAATGTGAGACACTAATGTAGATGCAACCGTCACTATTTTAATATTTGAATTACTAGGGTGGTTGGCTAGGTATCATTTGGCAGCTCCTCTTAACTCATTTTCTATTAAATAGATACAATTTGGTGGTCATTTTCTAAAATTTGCATCTGTTAATTTTAATCATTTTTAAAAATAATTATTTTTATGATTTTTTTATATTCAATTATAAGAAACAAAGATGTTTTTGTTTCGTAGGCTTGTTCAAAATTATCAATCCAGTTCCTTGTAATTTATTGGGATCTAATCCCTTGGAACTCAAGAATATTACAACCCTTTCTCACAAAAGCTATTATTGCAACTATTTGGACTGCGTACTAGGCAACTTCAATTCGGATCATGTCTTGACCATTAACACAATGGGCACCATGTTGGATAGACTGTTTTGAGGTCGACCCCTACATGAAGAACCATTGATGCTACATTAAAGTTTCTTTTTTTCTTTTCTCTTTTTTAGCTGCATTAAGTCTTAGTATAGTACATTTGGGATCACCTATTTGCCTAAGGATAAATTATCAACCAGCTACATGAGCATAAGATGCCCTCCTCGACACTTTGAGTCTCTCCACTCTACTAAATATTGATTGTCGGGCTTGTTGTAGTCAGTAGCGGACCCAATACCTTCCTTTGAGGGGTGTGAGCCCTAATGGTTAGTTTGGTTTTTATTGCAAACCAAAAACTTTTATTTAGATTTTAAGGGTGAACCTATGATTTTTATTGAATTTTTTTTAGTGGATTAAAAAATTTCATATAGAATTTGAAAGCACCCTACAGTTTAATAGGTGCATGCGCACCCTCATCCTACTACTTGGTTCGCCAGTGGTTGTAGTCATGTTATGATAGGACTCAACATGTAGAATTATGTCACATAAACAATTTATCACAAGAACAACTAGACAAGTCTTGAGTATATTATTTTCACATGGAAGCACTCAATCTAACTTGATCGAAAAAAGACTTTTATTATAAAGATAGCCCATAGATGTAAATTGTTGGAGCTCAGATAGCATGACTTAAATTCAAGTAGTGAAAACCTAAAATCAATACTCCAGTACTAAAAAGACAGGATAAAATTTCAATGATGGTCTAAAGGTGCCTTTTATTCGATCCTTTAAATTCAGGTGCTCTATCCTTATTGTTGTTCCATTTTTATAATCAATTTGAAGATAACCGGTTAAAGGGCTAAGATTTTATTATGGATGGACTTTCTAAAGGCCCATCCATCAAATGACTCATCAAATAAGTGGTAAACATTATTCTAAATCACCAATTAACCATACACAAGAGAGAACAACCTTGGTAGCAAACTTTTTTTTTTTTTCATAAATGGGCTTTTTTCTCACTTAAGTGAGTTGCCTTTTCGGCTCTATCTTGGCCCAAGCCTTTGGTGTAATATGGAAAATCTAAATTTAATGAAACTAGAATGGGCAATTCAGTCAATTTTCCAGAGGAGATCTGAGGAAATCTTGAAAGGGTATCATGTGAAGGTGGCGTTATTGTCAGCTAGTCCAAGTCCGACGATGGTGCCCGTCGTTTTGGGGACAAGTAGGTCCTTAATTTTAATTCCCAAGGTGCCCACAGAACATGACAAAATCATCCCTCTCCGAGTAACCAAACTCCCGCATGGCCCTACCATTCTGTTTCTAGAATATCGAGCACAACAGTGAACCTATTATTGTATTTCATTATATCTGATGAGTCCCAAGTCCAAACGCCTAATTACATGTGGGCACATGTACATCAATCCAAGGCCCATGCCACCCGATCCATGAGCCCCATTTCAGGAGCATAATCTTAAATTACACTAATTAGATAATCCTCAGCCATTGAATTATTGACGATAAACTGTGCAATTGGCTAACATTAGATGCAAATTACATGTGTGAGATGTATAGATCAATTCCGGTCATCCAAATCATGGGCCCCTTCAAATGGACATGACCCTTAAAATGTGCCAAACAGATGATCAATAAGTTTCAATGGACAAAGTGGGGTTTGTTCATCTAATCAGAATTATATCTGATCCAAGGTAATCTATGCGTACCTCTTTTTTACCATATCCTTTGGATATGCAATTGAATTTAAATTGTGGTTCATGCCTATCAATGGATGTAAATGAGTTGAGTTTCAGAGCAATCCATACTATTTTGCTCACAAAAATTAAGATTTTACTCTATAAAATAATCCAAGCTGCAGATATTAATGTTGGGGCATGTTGACCTCTAGGCAACAAGTATAGCTTGACCCAATCTAACACTCCATTTAAATGTCAACCCAAAACCTAAACTTAGGATTTAGAATTTGCCATCTCAAATGAAAATTCTGCATGCTAATTTGACACCCCATTTAAATGTCAACCCAAAACCCTATGAACTTCTGGAATATGAGCAGTATTAATATGGAATTGAAACTATCCGTGCCACCAGGGGCAATTGATTAATTTTCCGACTTGCCCCAAAATTTTTGATCCCGCCCCATTTATTGAAGAGACTGTGACCTCCAGCTGTAAGCATGACATCAAGTGACTTCACCTTCACAGACCTGAGCCAAATACCCAAAACACCCCTCCCCCTCTCCTCCCAAAAGAAAAGTTCAATTCCTGATATAGTGAAATCCAAAGAGTCCCATCGAGGGCATATCCGGCATTCCAATCATCAGAATATTTAAGAACCTGTTTGGACCCTTGTCCGGCCACTTGGGGGTGGTGGGGCTGGGCCTTTTTTGGCTTTGGCATAATTTTCTCATTGCAGTTGCGTCGAGCCCTTGCAAGCGGCAAAGAAAAAAATGCAATTCCAAGGCGACTTTTAGATGCTTTCGATTGCTTCTTTTTTAACCTTTTCATCCTCTCCAAACACACTCCAATCCCAACTTTTCTCCCCCTCTCTCAAGCACCCTCTTAGAAGAACGCGTCAAAGCTGAGGCTTGAGTCTCGTTTACGCCAAACCAATCGTCCATATTCTAGCAACCTCTCTAGTATAAAGAACCTCCACTTTTGCCAAGATACCCACACCTCCTTTTCTCTCTCTCTCTCTCTCTCTCTCTCTCTCTCTCTCTCCTTCTTTTTCCCCTCTCTTTTCTATTCTATACTTAGTTCTTCTACACATCATCTTTCATATATTTATAACAACTCAAGGGATGAGAACTTGACATGGGTTTCTTGGTTATTGATGAATTGAAGTGAGAGGAGTAGGTTTTTTTGGTGTTTTTTTTTTTTGGAAGTCTAACTAGCCAAGTAGATGGAGAAAATGAACTTTGTGAGAGATGGGGTGGTAAAATTGCCTCCTGGGTTCAGGTTCCACCCCACAGATGAAGAGCTTATTGTTCAGTATCTTAAGAGGAAGGTCTTCTCTTGCCCTTTGCCTGCCTCGATTATCCCCGAGATCGATGTTTGCAAGTCCGATCCCTGGGATCTTCCAGGTGAGTTAGACTTCCCAATTCACATGCTGTTTGTATGTGTTTTTTTTTTTTTAATAATCTATAGGAAGCATGTCCAAGTACATTATTCACTTTGAATAAGAACTGAAGAATCATCAATCATATCAAAGAGTTTGTATAAAACAGTCCTTATAATCATTACTTTTCAGGCTTGTTTTAGAATAGATTTAGTCTTAATTGGCATCAACTATCTGGGTCAAGTGGTAATGTGCTTCAATTTGTGCAATTTTGTGACAATAATCTGATATGGAGAAATGGGGTTTATGGGTTCAGGCGATTCAAAGCAAGAGAGGTATTTCTTTAGCACGAGGGAAGCAAAGTACCCAAATGGGAATCGACCCAACAGAGCAACCGGGTCAGGTTATTGGAAGGCCACTGGCTTGGACAAGCAGATTGTGGCTTCCAGGAGCAACCAAGTGGTAGGGATGAAGAAGGTGCTGGTTTTTTACAGAGGAAAGCCCCCAAAAGGGTCTAGAACCGATTGGATCATGCACGAATACCGCCTTTCGGACGCCACTGGCAGCAGAGGTTGCGTTGTCCCTCAGAGGAAAAACTCCACCCAAGTAAGTGCATGATTTTGGAGAATTCTAGTCCTTGATTCTTTGTATTTCTTCAGATTATACCGCTAAGATTCTATCTTTAAAAGAAAACTATATCATTGATTGCATGATCAAAAGACTCGTCTACATCAGAATGAACGAATTCTCAATGTTCTTTCCATCTGCAGAATGCCATGATGCAAATGGAAGATTGGGTTCTCTGTCGCATCTTTTTGAAGAAAAGAAGTGCTAAAAATGAAGGACAAACCACCCAAACTCGGACCAATTACAGAGCCAAGAATCTTGGGGCACCTAGGATTGGTTTCATCGATTTCATGGCGCGAGAGACTTCAACTTCATCTGATTCAAGCAGCATCACTGAAATCTCTTCAGCTGGATCGCGCAACGAAGAAAACAGCAGCCCCAGTAGCCTCTCCTCATCTCCTTGGGAAAGAAAGCCATAAGATCTCTTCAATTGGCTGTGTACCTCAACTTTGGCTTCTGCAAAATCCAACAAGAATAACCATCCAAACTGTTGACAATTCTACTACTGCTGGCTTTTGGGTCTCTTGTCTGTGTTAATAACTTTTTTAAGAAACAGAAGAAGAAGATCTCAAAGAGAGGAAAAAGGCCGGAAGAGTAGTCATTGACATGTCTCTTGAAATGGAGAAATTTTAGAAATTGTAAGTGGGTTTTTTGGTTTTTGTAATCAACCCCAAGATTCAAAGCCAGTGTTAATCTATCTTCTATCTCTTGTGTGTATTCAAATGTGTTTCCAAAATTGGTGGGTTGGCACTTGATGTTTGTCAGTGGAAGGCCTGTAATCTTTAGGAAAGGGGAAGGAAAGAGTGGCATATGTTGATCTCATCTTTTATCCTGTCAAAAGAGATGCCTTTTCTCTCCTGCAGGAGAATGAGAACCTGGATAGAATAAATCCATAGCATCTGGGCCACATGATCCACACTAGTGTAGGGAGAATAAAAAAAAAGTTGAACATCTGATAGATGATCTGATGCATGACCTTTTTTACGAAACATTTCCAATCAAATGGATGGATAATGGTTGATAAGGTTAACTTCATTAGGCTCTGAGATTCAGAATTGGTACTTGTTTTTGCAGTTGATCAGCACAGGACGAAATTTGCCATTGTTTGGTCTGATTCGGCCTTGGTTTGGGTTCTAAAAAATGATTTAAGCAAAGAGGGTTGGACATGGTGGACTTTTAGGTGGGGCCCACTGGCCCGGCTCTTCACATGAGTCTATCTGCTATTTGGAAGTTACCTCAGCTCTCTCTTCTTCCCACCACTCCCACATGGTCAAGTGAGGTGGAGTCTTTTCCTGGATGAGGGTTCCCTTATATTAAATTGACACCTCTTGGGATCATGGTTACCTAACTTGCAGTCCTACCATTTTGCATAAATTCATGATTGGAAACTTAATTTGATACGAAACCCAATGGAATCGCTTTTTGATTTGCCTGATACATTACTTGAGTCCCATGAATTAATTCGGCCAGGTCTTCAAAATAAATCCATAGTTGAAGCCTACATCTAAGCTCAAACCACTGAAAATAACTATCTTTATATCAACTCGTAGCAAAGTTCACTATAATTTGAGATATATTTACTATTATATTGATTACATGTAAAATGTAAAATTTTACAACCAATCCTAAGCATGTTCAACTCCATTTGCAGTTGGCTGGGGACTAGAGTCGGTACAGAACTTAGAAAATTGATGACAGTAGTACTCATATGGCCCCTTGTATACCTACCTGGCATGGAGGGTAGAGCCATTGAGAGATTCAAGCTGCCTGTTGCTTGAGATGGTTTATCTGAAATCCTCCTAACCTTCTCACCTAAGGCTGCTTGGAGAGAGAATATGGGACCAAAAAGAGGAAGCCATAGGAGCTAGTACCCATTAGAGACCACTCCCATGGTAAGAACCTGTCCCTGGAGATAATATCTGCTCCAGCAGCAAGAGACTTCATTCAAGGAGTAATGACACTCGGGGTGTGCCCATGGTGCGATTTGCAGATACTTGTTTCTCTTGTTAGGCATCCATTCTACAGTCTATGAAGTGATACCTGTGAGAAAAATCCATAGGTATCCACTAGGCCCTTCGATCATGTGTGTTCCTAATTGGTGCATTAATTGGGTGCTTAATTTTATGTGACTCATCCTAGGTATCCCAGAACTGCAAACTAGCTTGCGATGGAATCAAATGCATACATTGGTTATTACTTTTTAGTAGCACAACTATACACAGTCGTTTCGCATGATAAAAATTTGATCGTATGTGATCCTAATCAGTGTTTTAATTGGTTACTTGATTTTTTTATGGTGAACCCTAGTTGACTCAGAAATTCAGACTAACTTGTTATAGAATCAAATGCATACATTGGTTTAGTACTTTTTAATGGCACAATTATACGCAGTTGGTTTTCATAATAAAACTTTTGTGTATACACACAAGTATCCCTCCTAGGGAGTTCATGACCATTGAGATTTTTTGGAAGCTCATGTCTCAATCATGATAGATCCGTTGGATCTGAAAATCTTAAACCCACCCAATCAATTGGGAGCGGTCCCAATCCTTCAGCTGGTCCCTATTGGACGTAGCCCATTGTCTCCATAAGCAACACATCTCCCAAGAGATCATGGCGATCCTTGTGAAATGACCAGATGGGTGATTAAGATGTGAAGGGGTCAGATGCACCAAATGACTAGTTGTTCTGATACTTACACCTAGACCAGTGGAATTGGACTTGACACAGATATTATCTGATCGGCCAGCAATCTAAGGAAGACCCAATGCACCCAAAGTAGTGCTCATTGATTACAATCTGATCAGCAAGCAATTTAAGGAAGACCCAATACACCCAAAGAATTGTTCATTGATTACAATCTCAATCTGGATGCACCCCAGAGAAAAGAAAAACTAAATAAATTAAACAAAAAAATCCGGCACTCACCCGATTTAGGTCAGCCTCCTGAGTCAACTCAAATCCTATCAGAGAACCAAGTCTAAACCCAATAAAAATCTTTTAATCAGTGGTTGAGAGAATAATCATCTGGATGCCTCTAACAAGAATAATAATTATTATTATACACAAGAGATACTTAAAGACATGTATATACAACAATAATGTATATCATACCAATAAAAAAGGCAACAACAACAATAATAAATTCCAATATGCTAAACCACACGCTAAAAACGAAAATGGTGTTTGACCATCCAAACAGGTACTGAATTGAAATTTGAAAATGTTACTTTGCAGAGGTGGTAGGCAATAGTAGTATATATAGTAGTATATATATATACACAAAACTGAAGTGTAGTGGTTTAAGTGCTTGGGCATGACAGGCTGCCCAAGAGAATGCCGACCAAGTTCCTTGTGAGTTTGGTTAAGAATCATCAGAGGCTTTTTGAAGTCCTGCACGTCACCATTTGCACATTTCCCTTTCTCCACCTCCAAAAGCTTCTTCATCTGTGTCCTGTGTGTCTTGGATTGCTGACTTGGGTTATTGTCTATCACGTGGGTTGGCGGCATGGTGGGCCACACTTCTAAAAGTTGGATTTCGTGTAGGATGTAGCAGGGGAGTTGGCAATTCTGACTTGACCTGAACCGGACCCAGTAATTCAGAGATGACCCCTCTTAGATTGTATTAGGGTTCTTTGTTTTGCAATAATTCACAATGAGAATTTTAATAGTTGACAATTTCTAACAGCAACCAGAACATTTCGGACTTTTTATTTTATTTGTAAATTTGCAGAATTCAGCCCTGTGGATTCTCACATTTGGCTTTTAGGATCCTTTCGTACGAGAGAGCATTTGTGAGTTTAGATGGGGAATGAGTTTGGGAAACTCAGATATCTCCCAATGGCAAATCTTAGGTAACCTACAAACAAAAGGCACTTGGGATTGGAATTTTTCAGTCTACCATCAATAAATGATCTTCATATTCCACTTGAGTTTAGTGTTACTTGAGTCTATTGTTACTATTTGACCCACCACCTAGAATAGAGCTCTTTTACCAAAAAAATAAAAATAAAATCTGAGGTGAGTAGAAGTTGACATGTCCAACCATTTGGAAATGGCTTAATTCATATTGAAGCAACACATGCTACCCATAGTGTTAAATCCGACCATATATCCATTGCCCCCTCTAGATAATGATTCGGGCACTTCATACTTCTGATCCAAATTTGACCGGTACAAATGGCATTATTTGTGGACCATTTTCCCTTTTTTTTTTTTGGGTAGATGACCACTGGAAATTTGGGTTTATATTTTATATCAAATAGATTTTTGGACCACTCAAATTCAAGGTAGAGCCATATATTTATGAACTGTCTAGAACATTGGACCGGGTACCCTTGTAACCAAAGTGGCCCAATATTTGCCACACAATTAACATACCAATCACAATGAGCGAACCTCATCCACAAGCCCCAGTCAGCTGAAAGTTGGAAGAGGTTTGAATCGGATCCCGTGAGAGAAAACCCCACGGTGACGGTAAGTGGACGTATTAGGCCCGTTACAACACTGTGGGCAACTTGCCATGCAGTCAAGGCTGCTACTTCGTCGAAGGCAGGGGGCCTACACATGGTGATGTGATAGATCCTAATAGGTCCACCCATAGTCATCACGAGTTTTCTCTGAAAGGATCCTGATTTGGTTTAAATCAAATGGGAGCATCTGACATATCAGTTTGCAGATGATGTACCTTACTAAGATTAGTCCACTCATGTCATGGTTAATATATAGCGACTGCAAAAAGTGATTTAGACTCAAATTTTGAGCCTGAGTTCAATTCTTGCCTGGTTAGGCTCCAACCTCAGTTTGTTTTTGGTTCAATGAATAGATAATGTGCAACTAGTTTATGTTTGTAGTATAAATATAATCCCTTACTTTAAAAAAATTCTTGACATATTTCTTGCTTTTGAAAAATCTTTGAGAGAAAGTGAGAGGCTGTCCCAGACATTTCAAATTCCCAATTTTGGTTAATGAGTTTTCAGAAATTCAATCTTACGAACAGGCTTTTTTAGCTTATAAGATTCTTCAAATTCTCAGACATCCAAGTTTCAAAATATTTATGAGGTGAGAGCATTTGTAAACTTGGGGTAACAGCGTTTATAGAATTTAGATATCCCCAATATGAAGACTCTAACAAACGGTAGCATTATCAACTAGTAGAATCAGAGACCACAGATAATGATAATTCCCATGCATTACTAATCGATCCAAATTTATTACCTATTCAAATTCATTTATTTGTTGAGATAATGATGCCTTACTTTTCATTTCTCATTCACTCATATTCCTGAGTATGGAATCCTAGAGTCTAAACTCTAAACACACATAATTTTGTTGTAGAAGGCTACTACATTAGGGGCAAGGCATCTATGAAATTTCTATCAGCAACGGTTGCTATGGAAATAATGATGCAAGGAAAAGGAATAGATGGCCCATTTGTAATCATACAAAATTAAGTATTATTGATAATTTTATTTGTCACAATACAATTCCCACTGGGAAGTTCATGTCCAGTTACCAGGCCAGGTCTAACTTCTACATGCCCGTCATGATTGGTTATTGGGCCTAATATTCCAACTTATACGCGGCCCACAGGCCTGACTTTACTCACAGGCCATTCCACTTGTAACACACACAGATGATCGTGCTAAACAAGTTGGATTGTGTTGGGGCATGAATCTAGCCCACAGGCTTGGAAACATGGTCCCATTCCAGACTGTTTTGGGCTGGGTTTGAGTGAGGTCCAGACTGGGTTAGGACATGAAAATATGTAATTCTGAAAAATTAGCTTACCAATTTCCATGTGCAAGCTTTCTCCCTGGAATATTGGTTTTTTTCTTCTGCGGCTCATCATCCACGAGAAGAAAGTTTGATATACATTGCAAAATGAAGTGTGTCAAATTGAGTAATTTCACTGAAATGACACAACTAACAAACATTTTCTGGAATTTCAATGAAATTTCCATAACAAAAGAAATCATTTCAGTCAATTTCTTTTAGATTACAGCATATTACTGAAATCATCCCATAATCTAAAAAAGGGTTAAAAACATATTAGATTACAGCATAATACTGATGATCTAGGGCTGAAAGTGGCTACTCAGGCCAGGCCAAGTTTGAAAAAGGGCAGTCCATTTGGCTATCAATCTGAATAATCAGTCCCCATGTTTATGAATGAATCTTCACCAGCCCGCCCTGAATGCATAGGGAGCTGTTATGTTGGGTTGTTTGACTGGGCCTTCTACTCAGGCCTTTAGGCCGACTTTGGCCGGTCTAACCCATTTAATTCTCAGGCAAAAATATAGGCAGGTTCTCAGCCAATAGACTTAATAACCCAACCTAAATACAAATGTGGTGGATAGAAAGCAAAGGTCATGCAATTGAGATGCTACACAGAGGCCAAGTAAATCAATAGCAGTAAAACTCAGACTTGACTGAGTGCTGTGCGTGACTAAGAAGAAAGTCTAGCTACGTTCAGGGCCCACTAACCTGTATCCAACCCCAGGTCCAGGTCCAGGTCCCACATGGACCCGAATTCAGACTTCAGGACTGTACCCAAATTCATAAAAAGTCCAAAAGATTATAAACTCATAGGGTACTCCTGCTTGGCTGATGTGCAAGATTAAAAATGAGAGTCTATAAGAGAGGATTGAGAATCCCGCATCGTCCTATGAGCATGCATGTATATTACATGCTTTTAGTGAATATGTGCATTTCATTTTAATATAATTTTCTATAGTATAGTTATGCTATATATATATATATATATCACATAAGTGTAATATACACATGGGTCTACTAGGAGTCCACTGAACCTCAGATCTTAGCCTTGAAACCATTCCTTCAATGGTCTCAGACTCTAAACATGGATCCTACCTTCACTTCCCCCATTTCCTTCAATTCATTTTAGAAAGTGAAAGCGAATAAAAAATTTTCAATAATCAAGGGAAATGAGCTAGATAATCAAGGAGAGCTTTTTTACTTCCACATTTTGTTCCAGATTTAAGAGGGCGCTTGCAGTAATTTGTGATGTAGGCGATTTTCTCCACACTAATGAACTTCTATTCCTTGGGTAATCATATTACACAGGCAAGGAAAGTAAGCTTGCTGGACCACATCGCAACACTCCTTAGAAGGATCAACTGGCGATCCAGGGATCTGAATATACTTAGGACACTGCGATATCAGCTAGTCCAATTTGACCAGGCAATCATCCTTGGCGGCGCAATTGCCAGGAAGGGAGATTCCTATCAAGGCTATGAGCACTAAGATGAAGGCACCACTACTGGAAACAGCCATCCCCTGTGTGATTTGTATTCCTTCTCTTCTTACTTGTATGGCGTGTGGGGTGATATGCAGAGGGATGATGGCCACTATATAAAAGGGAACTGTAGGAGTAACTACTTGTGTCTCTTTACCAACAAACTCATGAGAAATTGTGTGAAGTAAATTAATTTTCTGTTTATCCATGTATCATTTCCTGAGAACTGTGATAAAAATGAACAAATTAAAAGCTTATATATCCTTGACAAATGAAGGATTGAATTTGTCTAGGAATATTGAACCATGGTGCCCATTTTAGACTGATTGGTTATGGTTTTCTCCCTTGTGTCATTTGAATATGAATTGTGATAAGAGTGTATTAATTAAAAGCTCATCCTTAACAGAAGAAGGATTCGGTATATTTGGCAACAATGAACTACGCCCTAATGGTTTTTACCATGTGTCATTTCCATGAGATTTGTGATAAAAATGTATTTATTAAAAGCTTATCCTTGACAAATTGAACTGGGGTGCCCATTCTAGACTCATTGGATACTAGCAAAATGCGTGCTTAGCACGGGCAATAGGTGTGGGCAATAGACGTCCTACAAATATCATTTAAATTTATAAAAAAAATTAAAAAAATTAATTTTGGTTTTAGATGTCTGTAGCATTTATATTTATGTCTAGAAAAACCTAAAAACAATATTTTCTACTACTGAAATAAGACGAGCCAGGTGCTATGAATTGGGAAAATAAAAATGAATAAAAAAGAGTCCTCGATTTATTGATGTAATTTATACATCCTTTTATTGATTTTCAATGGAGAAATTGATGTACACCTTGTTCCATAATTCCTTGATAGAAAGGAGACTAAAAATGTTAGCATAAAATATGGTACTATCATTCTTTTATTGTTTTTTTTATAGTGTGAGTATCTGTGAGATCTTTGACCCAATAGGTCTAATTCCTACTGTGGCGCCCACTAAACCTATACAAACTCACATTCAATAAATCCACTCACTTCGACATGAGTAATCCATTGAGTTAATCAAATAATATTGTTAACTCATATTAAGATCCAATAACGTGAAAACATATAAAAAAAAGAGCAAAAAAATAGTGTTAATAACTAAATCTATAAAGAAATTGTAAATGCAATCAAATTATATCAAAGAGCTTGAGAGAGAGAGAGAGAGAGAGAGAGAGAGAGAGAGAGAGATTCATATGTACAAATTTAGATCACCCTTTTTTCAAGTATGTCTTTTAATGCTAAAAGTTTTGGGGGTACTTCCAAGTATGTAAATTTCTAAATTATAAGCAATCATAGAATATGTAGCGGAAATAAAATAAAGTAAACAAGCAACCACTACCTGAGACACGATTTTTATATGAAAATCCAACCTAGAAAAACACCACGAGTTCTTACTAGACCAATAATCAAGCAATATAAATGTCACAGTATAAGAATATATATTTACAACTTTATCTGGTTCTCGCCTAATCTAAAGATTGTGATTCCTTTTGCACATGTTCGCTCTATTATGACCTCCTGTCTCTTACTGCAACATATTAATAAATTAGACACCTTCTAGTTGTTATGCTCGATTCCTCAATTGATCTTCCACAAAGAGAATGTGGAAGACTAGAATCTTTAGAATAAAATTTCAATGCTTTTCTCCTTAATGGATGCTCTAGAAAAGAAGAGTAATCTCCAATGTGTAATTTCTACTCAGAATAATGAGATTTGTATTTCATACCATGGGGTTGAGAGAGAACTCCTTCATATAACCACAATTTATACTTTAAAGGAATACTTCTTGTAAAATAAGAACTGCAAGTACCTTAAAAAATTACTCCTTATATAATATAGGAACTACTAGTTTTTTTATAATATACTCTTTCTAAAATAAGAACTACCAATTTTGATATAAACAGAAAACAAACCTAAAAGAGAAAAGTGTGTTCCTCAGACCATCTTCTTTCACATTACTTCTCGAGCATAATATAATTGAAGGAAGAAGAGAAAATAAAATAATCCTATAACCTTAAAGGAAAGGATCAATAAAAATGCAACTTCCACCACTCGCATCTGTTGTGATCATTTGCATAGGGAAATCAAGCCAAGAGAAAAACTTTCCTAGTGGTAAGATATTAAATCATTAATCATTTTGGCCCCTTTTTGCTATACTTGACACAATAATCTTTATGATTTCATTATATTATAATATAATCCATTATTCCAAAGGCCAAAGCTATAGCTGAAACAATAATCATTATGATTTCATGATCATTGCTTAATTAGGATGAAGCCATTGAGCTTTATTTATTTATTTATTTCATCTCTCCTTGATCCATATTCATGCCTGTGGAACTTTATAGCCTGAAATACACATAAAAAAAAAAGAAAAAAAAAGTCAATAAACATATTGGATTAGACTATTATAGTAATGATATAGGGCTCAAAAGTGGTTGGTCGGGCCGGGCCAAGTTTGTGAAAGAGCAGTGCATTTGGCTATTAGTATGAATAAGCAATCCACGTGCCTATGAATGTGTCTGCAACAGCAATCCCTTCATTAATAAATGTGGACCTCTTTTGTTGGGTTGTAAGCGAAAAGATTTGCCTATGAACATGGATGAATAGTCCTATTGTTTTGGACTCCAAGCATGGATTCCAACATCACTTGCCCCATTTCCTTCCATTCATTTTAAAAAGTGAAGCTGAAACTGATTTTTTCAGTAATCTAGAGAAACGTGAGAATCAGAGAGAGCTTTCTTACTTCCACATTTTGTTCCAGATTTAAGAGGCCGCTCACAGAATTTTGCGACGTAGACAAATTTCTCCATACTTACATAGTTCTCTACTTCTTTGGGTATTTGTTTACATAGGCAGGGAATGTCAGCGCGCTGAACCACAAAGCAACACTCCAGAGAAGGTTTAACCAGAGGTCCAGGGACTGGAACATAACTACCACATGGATATAATACGTCCGGCAAAGGCACTTTGCAATCTTCCCCGACAACCCGATTGCCCAGAAGGCAGATTCCGGCCAAGGCTATGGTTACTAGGAGCAAGGTAGCAATGTTGGAGAAAACCATCTCCTATAGAATTTGTATTCCTTCTCTTCTTACTTGTATGATGTGTGGTGGTAGCGAAAGTGGTGATGGGCCACTATATATAAGGGACCTATTTGTCTTGTTTGCAACTAATTTGTCAAGATTGGCAACCGGCATATAATAAATAACAATGTGGTTACCTTTTTTGTCATTTGAATGATAATTTTTACAAAAATGTATTAATTGAAAGCTTATCAAAGACTAAAATGTTATCCAAGAAAATTGAAGAACAATTGTGCCGATTCCCCATTGATTGGATATGGTTTTCTCCATGTGTTATCTAAATGGGAACTGTGATAAGAATGTATTAATTAAAAGCTTATCCTTGCCAAATAGAAGGATTCAAGTCTGTTTGGGAATACTGATCCTGCACGTCCCTTCCCATCTGTTAGGGGTTTATTTTTTATTATTTTTATTTTTATTAATGTATGTCATTTGCATGAGAATTGTGATAGAAGTTGTATTACTTAAAGAGTTATATATAGCCCCTAAGGTTTTTAGAATTTATAAATAAGCCCCTATGGTTAATATTTGTATATTCCCTCTGGCTTTTAATTTTAATACCTTCATTGTCCTAAATTTAGTAGCCTTATAGACACCATAAGTTTTTAGAGAAAAATGGTACTTTTGCCCATCCTTTTATCTAGATATTCGTATTTTTAAAGCCTATATTTATTTTTCTTTATCGCTTTTAACATTACTGCAGTACATTTGGTGGAAGAGAGTAGCTTTATATAAATCTGTTATTAATATGGGGCTTGTTTCATTAAATTTAAATAAATCACAAAGGCAATCAACACGTGTTCTTATCATTGGTTAGAATCAACATAATCCATGTACAACCTCTACTAGATTGATGAGAATTTCAAATACATAATTAGGCTTCATGCACATGGGAGACTTAGAGAGAGACTATTGGGACTTGGGATAAAATAATGGTATTTTCATAAAGGGGAATATTCATATGCATCCATCCCTCATTAACATTTTCGTGAGAACATGAAGCCTATTTATCACCCAATTCAAACGTTGCAACACACCGTGACACCCTGAGAGTCACACGCCCAAATTTCGGTCAAATCCGAATTTACTGGATTGTTGGATCAATTATATACCAATCCGAATGGACTAAATTTTTGGGTCATGGATGAAGGGGTTAGGGAGATATGATTGGGTCCAAATTTAATATCTAAGGTGGTCTTGAATGGATCTTTCCATCTGGCCCCCCCGATCTCATCCCATGGTGTGGTCCATAGGCGGCCCCAAGGAGTAGTTTGCACGAAAAATCCTTGAGGGACATATGCACAGCAAGACTCACCTTTTATAAATAATGACATACTTATCTTTGTTTAATGAATTTAAGGGAAAAGTTATCATTTTCATAAAAAAATCAGCACAAATCTTTTCGCGATCACCTTTTCTCATTATGATTAGTGATATTGGGGACATAAAAGGTATTAAAATGAAAAGGCATGGGGTATATGCAGATATCGAAAGTAGCTGGCCAATTTACAAATTCTATAAACTCTAGAAAGGTATATACAAAAAAAACTCTTAATTAAAAGCTTATTCTTCATGAAAGGAAGGTGTTTGATTTATGTCTTATATTCCGGATTCACCAGGTTGGTCCATGGGGTTAGCCATGGACTGGACTTTGGTTTAGGTGTATTTTGGTTTTTGTAATGAGCTTTCTTAGGAGTAAAAAAAAGAGAGAGTTATATATATATATATACACACCATGTATAACTTGTAACTCTAGACCTTGAAGAGTACAATAAAGAAATAGTAGGTTCTCTTTGGCCATGGATGTAGGCATATTGCTGACCAACGTAAATCTCTCTTTTTGTATTGCTTACTCTCTTCTTGCGTGTGGCTTGATTGTCGATTGCAGGTTTTGCGATTCCACAATCGAAGGTTTGTGTGTTTAGTTCTTTTTTCTTTTGTCAAGGGTCAGCTTTTAATCAATATATTTTTATCACAATTCTCATGCAAATAACTTACATGAATTGCTTTTCAATCCTTTCTTGACAATACTTTGAAGAAAAGAATAGAGGACTCCTTGGCTGGATATTTCTCTAGTGCATACATTTTTATGTAGCAGCCATCGGGGCTGATTTCACTGTAGTCGTAGTAAAATGGTTGCTTAGTGTTGCTGAATGAAGTGGTAAATTGCACAATCGTCAAATTGAGTTTTTTTACTTTGTCCTTGGAATTTCTATTTGAAAGAAAATATCTCAGAAAAGTTTCATTAAGGGCTTATTTAATTATTGTTGAATACATCTGAATTCAATTCAACACAGAAAATAACAAAATTCAAGTGTTCGGTGTACAATATCTATGTATTAGATTACAGGCCCAAAGTACACAGGAAAAAGGCTCCTTTCAATTACCAAATCAATCCATAGCAAACTAATGCACATGAGGCAATTGGAGGAAAGTTGAGTGTGACTGCATGCTAAACCAATTGGTCTCTACCAATGGCAAATTGCTGCTAGGGTAGACATGTGTAGCATGCCAGGTGTTAGGGCAAGAAACTTGTTAACATGGGTTAAAAACACACAGGCAGTTGCCTACTCCAGACTTGTATCAGAGCCAACTTTTCTTTCAATGTTAATCCTAAAATGTAGTTTTATAATATATATATGTACTGTTGCTATTGCATAATAAGTATAAAGAATGCCAATCAACTGGTAGATCAATTGGTGAGACACCTTCCATCCACAAAAATAATTAGAAACATGTAAGAATCAAAACTCTAGTTTCGTCTTAATGTCCCAATCAAGATTGTAATATGAATAACAGTAAAAATAAATTAATTAACCTAATTAATTTGGCAATCACACAGAAGACAAAAGACACGATTTTTTACCCGGAAAACCCTACTTGGGAAAAAATCACTGGTCACCATGACCAGGAAAAACAAGCACCATGTAATTGAAGGTTACAAAAGATACTTACAGATCCCCCCAGTTGTACCTCAACCTAAGGACTGCGACGATCTAGCCGACTCCTCGCTTTTCATCCTCATCGTGCTTGAACCAACCAACTCTGGTTGAATCTACTGTAAGGAAGAGTGGATAGAAAGATCTAGAGCAGATGATGCAGCACTTCAGTTCCTTCAAAAGCTGCTATAAAAAAAGTTCAATCTTCAATGGATTCTGAGGTTGCTCTGCAGGAAGATTGGTGCCCAGAAGGGAAGAGAAAAAGCCTTTAAGTAGGCTTCCCTTCATAGATTAGGTTTCCCGCACGCACAATTCATCTTTTCTAGGGAATATGAAGAGAAACAGAAAGTCCGAATTTTTGGGAAACAAAATTGCCGCCATGTGCTTGAGTGCGATGTGTGACGTGCACTAGCGCGCATGTATAAATTAGAATCATGGGCAGCTGCGCATGAGCGTGTTGATGCAAAGCTTTCTTGCAACCATTTCTGGAAAACGCGCACGAGCAAGGGCCATGATGCGCTCGAGCGCTGACTGGAGATTTTAAGTTCACTCGTCTCGAGAAAATGCGCACGAGTCCTGGCCACCTTGCGCTCGAGCATGGTCTGGATAAATTCAATAGAAAGGTGTAGCCAACATGGCAGTCCTTTTTACAAAATTACATGTTTGAACTTTAAACCATATTTTGTCCATTCCCAATGAATTAGCCAATATTTACATGTCCTTACAATCTTTCCCTTTGGCAATTCATGAACATAACTCCTAATACATGAAAAATCTACCCAAGACATTCAATATCAATTACGGATGAAGAGTGTAGAACTTAAAAAAAATCTTCAAAGCAGCGCATACATTAAATTCTTATAAAACCTGTCACAACTTTGGTAAAGACAAGTGAAATGCAATCACGAAGTATTAATCTCCCCCTTTTGTCCAAAATTGGCAAAGAGACAAAGTAGAAAAAAGATAACATAAGCATTATATTAAAATAAAGGTCAATTACAATAATCCAAAGCAACAAAAAGATAAACAAAGTCAAAGTGGTCAAAATATAAACAGAGGTGAGCAACAAATATCGAGTCCCATGACGATAACTATGGACCCTAATGTGAAGATGGGCAAGAATGGTAGCGAGGGAGGTGTACTCTTGAAGCCATCATCCACCATTGTCTCAAGATGAGCCAACTAATCAGAAATGGAAGACTCCCCTTCAACCTGAGGTTGCGGCTCTCCTTGGTCTCCCCCAGCTGGACCTCTTGGAATATCCTGACCCCATAAGATGTGCAGACGATTGCACAATGGTCCTTTTGTTGATCGGACCTCTCATCTTCATCATTGTATCTTCGGAATTTTAGGGTATCTTAAGAGATTTTAGAAATTTTGCAATGAGAACTCCAAATTGAAGAGAGGCATTCTGTGGTCCATTTATAACCTTCCACATGCTGTTTATAATGACTCGAGGGGCATCGATAACTTTGCCTGTGCCCAAAGCAAAAAGGACATATCCATAATGATGATTGTAGTCAGACGTGTATCCTTAGGGCACCAAATTCAAACTCACAAATAGGTTTAGAAACCTAGAGTCCTTTGTCATCAATCCATGGACAAGTGTGCTACCGGGCCAAGCACCTTCAGCACCACATAAAATAGATGCAATCACATCGAAGTTAGTCCCTTCGGGGAACTCATCCTCTCCAAGAAATGGATAGTCATATTCTGCAGGGTTCGGAATCTGCAGGAGATCACTAATGGCATTAGTGGAAACAAACAACTCTTTTCCATAAACATCAGTTCTGAAAACACTGCCGGTGTAGTCAAATGCATTGCAATAAAACTCCCTTACCCAATCACAATCGATCTCCTCTTTTCCATAAAAGTAAAGGGATTTTCATGGTCTTCTTCCCAATGTATGTTGAAAGACAGGATAGGAAGTGAGAGCATCATCAATGGATCTCTCGAAGTTCACTGATCGTTTAGAAAAGATATTCTCAAAGCGTTGTGTATGCTTGAGTGTAGTGAACCTATTGGTGTCATAGGGGAGTGAGAAGAGGAGGAACCAATGTTCTGACATTTCTTCGAAGCCATGACACTACACAAGGGCCAAGGATAAACGGAGCATCAAACCAATGAGCATAAAAGCAACAAAACAGTCCACTGGCATTACAGTGTGCCTAATCCAATTGAAACAGTCCAATCACAATATAGCCAAAACAATATGAAGCAGTCCAAGCATCACTAAAGATCTCAACAATCCCAAGCTTTAACAAAAACAGTGATGCAAAAACAGTGAGAAGCATACCAAGCATCATATCAGGCCCATGTTCTCAACAGGCTTTACCAAAATGCCTGGTTGTATTTCATTGGGCCCCACATGACAATGGCACTAATATACAGAGTGCATAGCAAACTAGTGCGCACGAGAAAATCATCCCTAAGGTGAGTGTGTGAGCATTTGTAAGCTTTAGAAGTTATAGAAACACAAATCTGATTAGGATTGACCATTATAAATGCAACCATAATTGCATTGGCTTTGGATCAAGCACTAGATGCAGGGATCTATTAACTATCTATAAGAGATCAGCTACATGAGATGCACTCTTCACAATTTAAAGAAAAGTATGGACACCCTATATGTGGAAGATGATGATAAACAATTCAGAACTAGATCTAGATCTAGTAGAAGGAAAAAGGGAATACGCTTTCTTAAAGAATTTCTTGCTTTCCTCTTCATTAAAATTTGGCAATTTCACATGAGATAGGAAATACTTCACATGTATAATGCATATGTAACTCACTCATATGCATTACAAAAAGAAAAAATCACATGTGAAAGGCTTTGCATTTTTACACCTCCTCACATGTGATTCTGAGGGCATCCAATGCCTAAATTTTACAAAAATTTTACTATTTATAAAAAAAATTCTTAAAATATATGATGTATAAAGGAACGAAACTTGACCTCCTCACCAAAACTAGTGAAGATAGAAAGGGTTAATTGTTTGAATAGTGAACATGGGGCCATTGAATTCAAAATTATAAATGTAAAGTTCTGGACTTTTTCTAAATATCTAAGAATCTGCAAGAGATTTATAGTTAAAATTTGGTCACATAACCATTTTTGGTCATTCTAAAGAGGATCAACACTTAAAATCATGATTGTGGGTCTGGAATGGATAGAAAAGTTAATAACAGAATTGTGTTTAAGGATGTTAAAATAGTGTATAAAAATCAATATGTACATCTAATAGTTATACTTTATTGTAAATATCTCATAATTTATGATGAATTAAGACCTCAAATTTGAATCCATAGTCATAACTGGCTTTCTAATGAGCTTGTATAGTTTGGATCATGAAAAGAGGCCCCACAGATTTCCATCTTGGCCAGTTTTTTATGTCTGAACCTTTTTTTTTTTTTTTTTGGTGTAAGTATATCAGGATTTAGGGTGAATTAATAGCTGAAAATTGATCTTACAACCATAATCGACCTTTACAAAGGATGGATGGTTTAGATTATCAATTTGGCATCCACATTCTTTCTCCTTAAAGTTGATAATTCTTTTGAAATAATTACCACGTTCTCGACCCTCTTTTAGCCACATCAATATTTCAATCTTAATGGGCAGCCAGTTCGAAGATAAAAATAAACTCACTGTATCAAGAAACATTAGATCCGTGATTCGTTACACCCTTTCCTTGAGGAAACGCCATTTTCTGGTGAAATGACTTCTCCTACTCAAAGAAATGATAGACTTTACTCTTTCTTAACCTCCACCCTTCTTCTATTCTATCAGAAGCTGCATGCTATTCCAACTGCCCTCCATTCACCCCTTTCGTAAGTTAAGAGTGTTTTTATATGTTTCCGAATCTCTCCATCTCATATGTAGTGTAGACTATACTTTTATTATCTTGGAATAGTTGCTTTTGGTACCACTTTTTTCTGCTCTTCATTAAGCAGGCTAAGCCTAGACTCGAATTTTATGTTGGTCCCATGGCCTTTGGAATAAATCACTACTTCATTGTTTTCATGAGTTGTGGGTTCAATCCGATCTTTATGGGTGGCCTCTTCAGATGAATTTGGGTCCATTGATTGATGGCTTACCCATTTTGGATGTCACAAGGTATCATACACACCTAGGGACATGAAGGTGAAACATGAAATCATATCCATTAGCTCATTATGTGCTAGAGATCAAGACATAGAAGGGGTAAAACCGAAATAAACAGTTACACAAACACTGCCTAAGAAGGGCTGACATTAGGCCTAGATCTGGTCTACAGCTGAATGTGTCCTGCCCATTTTGAGAAGGATTTTAGGATATTGATATGCCTTTACAATATGAAACATTTCTCCAAAAACTTTTAAAAACTCATTAAATAATTTCAGCAACTTTTTATTCATTAACTTCTTATTGGAAATTAATTTAGAATAACCTCTCAGTTTGTATGAATTAAGCTGTGCATTGCGCGGGATCTAATGCTACGATGGCATTATATTTGGAGCACTGTTTGTTAGAGGGCCACTCGACGTTGGGGTTAAGATGTTCTATCAAATAGAGTTTTGGGCCACCCAAATCAAAGCTGGGGCCATAAGTATCAACTGTCTAGATAATTCAACCTGTTGTGGGCCATGCTTGCTTGCAATATTCTAGGAAATTAGGGATGAAGTGGGCCATGGAGAACTCTCGAAAAGACTAGAGGACTCTTACCAAGAAAAAAAAAGTTCATTTTATTGTATCCCATCTTGTTAGAAAAATGCATCATGATTGCGGAACTCTAGAAATTTAGATTTCCATTAAAAAGCCTATGTGCAGCTGGTTTTTCTATTGGAAAAGGCAGAAAAATGAATTGACTTTTCTATAGTTTTGTGAAAATTCATTTCACTTTCCTTTTTGGTTTGGGGGAAGGGAGGGTCAGACCGGGTTTTCTAGGGATATGGAAAACATCGCCACACAAACGCCAAGAACATGTGTAAATCTATGTAAAGAGAATAGATAGGCTTTTATTTCCGACGCTATATTTTTTCCGTTGTTTGGTCCATCCAAAAGCCTATTTTTTCAGGACTTTTTCGAGAAAGCTTTCTCCCTGGAATAGGTGTTAGGGGACTCATCATCTGTAGGGTAAAAAAACTGGTATACATAGCAAAACAAAGTGAAAGTGAGCCTAATTGAACAATTTCATGGAAATGACACCAGTAGCGACTTTTTTTCTGGAATTTCAATGAAATTTCCATCTGAAATTAGATCATTTCAGACAATCTTGTTTTACAAAAATGAACTAATTAGGATTTTTCATCAGCCTTACAACACTGACAAGGGTTGAAGTCGGGCCCTGATTGGGCTTAAATTAAACTGTGTTTAAGGCCCATGGGCTGAATCTGGTCCAATTTTCTGGCACAATAGTTTAACTGCCTGAGCTTGACCTGACTTTCGGGCCTGTAGGCTGGATCCAAGCCTGAATATTTGGTGCAGTTCAGTGCAGTAGCAAAACAGTCCAGGCCTTGAACCCCTCTGACCCAGTCGCGAACGCCGTCTATTCCCTTTTCCTTGAGCCTATTTATATACTTTAAATTGAGTCCCTACAATTTCATAGTGGGTCATGTATGCTTGCAGCACTTTAGGAGGCGCATGACCAAGTGGGCCTAGTCAATGGAACTCACTGCTCATAGATGTCAGTAATTTGAACCCATTGTCATAAGATCAATGTACTGCAACAAGGTCCAACAATGGCTGTGTTCTGCTTTCATTCTAATCAGTTTTGACAGGGTCAACGTAGTATTATTAAGGTTGGGCCTCGGTTGAGATTGCACACAACCCACCCAATTTGCACACCATTATGGGTTCCTTTTCATGATTGCATTGTGAGAATTTAGAGAGTGACAAAGCTTTGGCATGTTTTCCTAGCAAGGGAATTTCCATAATAAGAATAAGAAAATTGCTTCAAACCAAGCAGACCTAAATAAGAAAACTGTAGCTAGGCCGATGAAAATTCAACTTAGACTAGGCTTCTTCGAATTTAGACCTTTGCATGAGATATAACAGATTAAAAAAGACAAGATATAACAGATAATGATAATTTCATTATATAACAAAACAATCCATTATTCCAAAGTACAAGCCATTGAGCTTTATTTATTTCATCTCTCCTTCTCCATGTTCATGCCTTCGGAACGGTATAGCCTGAAATATACCAAAAAAAAAAAAAAAAGTGTTAAGAACGGTATTGTGAAGCACTGATGATCTAGGGGGCTCAAAAGTGGCTGGTCGGGCCAGGCAAGTTTGTGAAAGAGCAGTCCATTTGGCCCTCAGTCTGAATAATCAACCCTCATGCCCAAGACTGAGTCTGCACCAGCCATCCTTCATTAGTAGATATGGACCTCTTATGCTGGGCTGTAAGTGAAAACTTTGCCCATGGACATGGATGTTCGCGTAAAATAAAAATCGGTCTAGGGTAGTTTCAGATCCAGTCCTTCTATGGTTTCAGACTCCAAACATGGATTCCACCGTCACTTGGCCCATCTCCCCCCATTCATTTTAAAAAGTGAAAGTGAAAGTTAAAACTAATTTTTTCAATAACCTAGAGAAATGAGAGAATCTGAGAGAGCTTTCTTACTTCCACATTTTGTTCCAGACGAAAGAGGCCGCTGGCAGGCTTTTGAGATGTAGGCTATTTTCTCCATACTTATTAAGTTCTCCGCCATTGGGGGTATATGCGCACACAGGCATGGAATGTCACCGATCTGAACCTCATTGCAACACTCCTGAGAAGGTTCAACCGGTGGTCCGAAGACTGTAACATACTGACCACATTTAAATATTAGTTCCTGCAAACTTGTTTTGCAACCTTGCCCGGCAACCCGATTGCCCGGAAAGTAGATTCCGGCCAATGCTATGGCTACTAAGAGCAAGGTTGCAATGTTGGAAACGGCCATCTCCTATTTGATTTGTATTCCTTCTCTTCTTACTTGTATAGTGTGGGGTGGTAGGGAAGGGGTGTTGATGGGCCACTACATATAAGGTTGCTATTTGCCTTAACTTGCATCTAACTTTAGGGTATAAAAAATAAATTTGTGGTTACCTTCTTCTTTCATGTATCATTTTAATGAGCTTGTTGACAAAAATGTATAAATTGAAAGCTTATCAAAGAATTAAATGTGTCCAAGAATAGTGAACAATGGTGCTGATTCCCCACTTATTGGATATAGTTTTTTTTAATTTATGTCATTTGCATGAGAATTGTGATAAAAGTGTATTAATTAAAAGCTTATCCTTCATGAAAGGAAGGATTGTGTCTCCGTTTTTCTTTGTTCCAATCCTTCCTTTTGTCATGGATTAGCTTTTATTTATTACATCTTTATCACAATTCTCATGCAAGTTGCCTCAACTTGCATGGGCCACTACATATAAGGTTGCTATTTGCCTTAACTTGCATCTAACTTTGGCGTATAAAAAATAAATTTGTGGTTACCTTCTTCTTTCATGTATCATTTTAATGAGCTTGTTGACAAAAATGTATAAATTGAAAGCTTATCAAAGAATTAAATGTGTCCAAGAATAGTGAACAATGGTGCTGATTCCCCACTTATTGGATATAGTTTTTTTTAATTTATGTCATTTGCATGAGAATTGTGATAAACGTGTATTAATTAAAAGCTTATCCTTCATGAAAGGAAGGATTGTGTCTCCGTTTTTCTTTGTTCCAATCCTTCCTTTTGTCATGGATTAGCTTTTATTTATTACATCTTTATCACAATTCTCATGCAAGTTGCCTCAACTTGCATAGGCCACTACATATAAAGTTGCTATTTGCCTTAACTTGCATCTAACTTTGGCGTATAAAAAATAAATTTGTGGTTACCTTCTTCTTTCATGTATCATTTTAATGAGCTTGTTGACAAAAATGTATAAATTGAAAGCTTATCAAAGAATTAAATGTGTCCAAGAATAGTGAACAATGGTACTGATTCCCCACTTATTGGATATAGTTTTTTTTAATTTATGTCATTTGCATGAGAATTGTGATAAAAGTGTATTAATTAAAAGCTTATCCTTCATGAAAGGAAGGATTGTGTCTCTGTTTTTCTTTGTTCCAATCCTTCCTTTTGTCATGGATTAGCTTTTATTTATTACATCTTTATCACAATTCTCATGCAAATGACATACATGAGCAGCTTTTCAATCCTTTCTTGACAAAGTGTAGAATAAAGGGACTCTTTTGCTTGGATAATTCTCTGGTGCACACATTTTAATGGCAGCAGTGCATTGGTTGCATTTCACAGTAGTAGTAGTAAGATGGTTGTTTAGCGTTGCTGAATGAAGTGTGCTAAATGGCACAATTACAAACTGGGTTTTTACATTTTCCATGGAATTTCTATTTGCAAGGAAATCATTTCAGAAAATTTTCATTGAGGGCATGTTTAATTGCTGTTTAATACATATGTATTAATTTAGCACATAGAAATAACAAAATTCAAGTGTTTGGTGTGCAATATATATGTATTAGATTTCAGGCCCCAAATACACAGGAAAAAGACTCCTTTCAGTTACAAACTCAAACCATAGCAACCAAATACATTGAACATGCAGATAAGGGACTAGGATCCAAGAGAAAGCCCACACATTTGAAAAGAAAGTCCATAGAAGTAGAAAGAGAGCCCCTCTTACATTTGGAAGGAAAGTGGCATATCCAGAATTCGAACCTTGGATAGCCAAGTCCTAACTAACGCTCCTTACCACTAGGGTAAGGCACCTTTGTTGCATGCCACAAGTTATGGCAAGGAATTTGATAACATGGGTAAAAAAATAGAGGTAGTTGCCCACTCAAATTTGCATCATAGCCAATTTTTCTTTCAGAGTTCATCCACTAATGTAGTGAATTATAATATGTATGATTGCTATTTTATAATAAGCACAAAGAATGCAAATCATCTTGTAGATTGGTGAGGCACCTTCCTTCTACAAAATAACTACAAATCAATCCCTGATTCTATTAAGACAGGTCAAACATGACAAATGGCACTGATGAGCAAAGTTTATAGTGCACAAGTGCATAGGAGAAAACAATCCCTTGGGTGAGTGTGTGAATATTTGTAAGCTTTAGATGCTATGGAAGCGTGGGTCTAATTGGAATTGGCTGCTACAGATGTGATTAAGATTACGTTGGCTTAGATCAAGCACTAGATGCAAAGATATATGATAATCTATGAGAGATCAGCTACGTGTAATTCACTCTTCACAATTTAAAAGGAAAAATATGGACATCTTATACATGGAAGATTGTGATAGACAATTCCAATCTAGTAGAAGAAAAGGGGAATAGGCTTTTTCTCTTTCCTTCTTGCTAAGGTTTGGCAATTTCACATGAGAAAGGAAATGCTCCATTTGTGTAATGAGTCATTTTTATATGCCACTCAGTAGCATGTGAAAACATTTTATGTCTATCAATTTCACACCTCCTCCCATGTGAATCTAAGTGCATCCAACAACTGACCAAGTTTTTACAAATTTTCACTATTTATCACAATTTTCTTAAAATATATAATGAATAAAGGGTCATGACTTGACCCCCCTCGCAAAAATTGCTGAAAATAAAGAGGGTTAATTGTTTGGACCCCAAAAATGGGGCCCATTGAATTCAGAATTAAGGATGTCAAGTTTTGGACTTTTGTTTTTCTTTTTGCAAATATCTAAACTTTTGTGAGGAAATTAGACTTAAAATTTGATCACATTGCTGTTTTGGTCATTCTAAAGAGGGTCAATGATTCATATCATGATTATGAGGCCTACATATACACAGAAGTTAAAAAAAACCAAATTGTGTCCAATGAATGTTCAAATATTTTATAAAATCAATAGGTACTTCCAACTGTTCTATCTTTTTGTAAATATTTCATAATTCCAGAATATTGTATACAATCAATAGGTACGTCCAACTGTTCTACCTTTCTGTAAATATTTCATAATTCCAAAGGAGTTAAGATTGGAAATTTGAACCTATAGTCGTAATTGTCTTTCTAAAGAGTTTTTATAGTTTAAATCATGAAAATGAAGCACACATATTCCCGGAATAACTACTTTTTATGTTTGAGTTTTTTTTTCTAATCTCAAGATTCAGGACGAATTAACAGTTAAAAGTTGGTCCTATAATCATAATTAACCTTTGAAGAGGATGCATGATTCAGATTATCATCTTGGTGCACACATACGTGTAAGTTTCTAAAAACAGTCTTGGACGGCGATCACATCATTGTAGTCTGAAATGAGATTGCGTAACAAGCATGATTCGCAAGTCAGAATAAACCAAAACAAGCAGACTGCGAAAAGGAAAATCCCTTATGGCAGTGAAAGAAATTTTATTATTTTCTCCAAGTTTATTTTTTACGTGCGTTCTCCCCCAATAATCTCTTGGGCGTAGGTTACTTACAACATTTACAATTTTATTTATACAATCCCTCCGTTCAATTCTGAACATTCTATTAACCAGAAAGAAAAATTACATTCTTAAACAATAGGAATAGAGGAAGAAAATTATTTGGATGGTGACCATCGGCTGCTGCACTTGGTGGTCGGTGGCTCCTTATAAAGTTTGGTTGCTTGCTTTTTCTTGAAGTTCAGTAGCAACTTGACTCCCGTATTATGCCAAAATGGGGTGGAGAACAGTGATTTTTGGATTGGGTTATCAATTAGGCAATCCTTGTAGTCTACTACTTGTTTTTTTCAATTGTGCTAAAAAGGTGAATTTGAGTTGCTGGTGTTTGTATGCTAATGAAGCATCCAACGTTGTGCCTTTCTAGGCCTGTTTTGTTGTAAGCTAGAATGATACACATAGCAAAGTTAACGATCTCACTGAACTCCATGAGTGAAGAAAACAAGCAGAATTCTAAAAGACAAGTACTTAGAGAGTTATGGAGTAGGGTTTCATGGGTTTAGGTACTTAGCTTATGTCCCTTGGGCATGTCTCATAGGTTAAGTGCCTTAAGGGAACATAGAGAGTTTGACAGAATTCTAGCAAGCTTTCGGAGCCTTTTTTTACTTCTAGAACTTTAGAGAATGCCTTCTAAGTAACTTCTTAAAGAGTCGTGTCTCCCTTGCAATACCCCCACTCCAATAAGACCATTATTTATAGCCTTTTCCAGGAGAAATTGTTGCAAAAAGTGAAGGCAGTGGGTGAAGAACGTTCCCCACTTTCTATGGTCAACCATCGGAGGATCCATGTGTCAGCCGGTGGTTGATCTTAGTCAACACATTCCATATCTACTTGAACGTGCAGAAACTACCTTGAATAATTGTCTAGCGGATGCTAACGGGGCCATTCGGCAAATGCTAGACAGTGAGCTCTTCCTTAATCTCTTCAACTCTTCTCTTTTTGAAAACCTGAGGGAAGCTTCTCTAATGTCCTTTGAGCTTGCTTATAGCTTTGTTTCACGCCTTTTTGAAGTGTTGAACTAGTTTTGACCGTTTTTTACTTAGTCAATTGCCTCTTTATTTTCCTTTGTTGCACTCGAGATTTTTTTTAATGTGCCAACAGATCCAAGATAATGTTCGTCCACACTATAATAATGAGTTGAGGTTTATTTTACCATTTATGGAGGTGCGGCAATTCTGGGCTCAAAACCACACCAATTTTCACATCATTTTTACATTTGATTTATGCATTACTTGTGTAAATGAGCACAAATAAAAACTAATAAGTGTTACTAGTACACATGTGAGTCATTTATATGTATATATGGCTGCAAACAAATAACTCTTAAGGAGTTCTTCTCATAGTATGTTAGGGATGGATTGGTTATTGCTCTAATTTCCCATGTTTATATAACCTTTTTGGCCTCTCGATAAGCTCTCAATTTGAATTGAGAAATTCAGAGGTGAGATTTGAGATTCAAAATAGGATCTCATCCTTATCACATGAAGGATTAATACATCCATATGTGACAAACTACCAAAGCATGAGTTGCAAGGGGCGCAATATCTAGGATTGGAGGTCTGCCAATATGAAATATATGTTGTTCTCATCTCAAATGCTAACATCTTTCGCTCACATCTAATTAATATAATAGCATACGCTAACATGCATCATTAAGTTCCTAGAATTAAAATGGACATGAAAAAGTGGGACCTCCTCAATGCCTATCTATGGATATAATGTAAACTAAGGCTCCATTTGATTAGATTAAACAAACTTATTAACACACCATTCTAACTAGAGTACCTGCTCTGCCTGAATGCGAGCAGCCTGGGTTTTAGGCCTAACCATGCTCATGTACATGAATGGAAAAAGATAAGCAAAAATACTATACTAGAAAGGGGAAATTTTGAAAATTTTGGGTTCTATCATACACAATATGATCTTTTAATCCAACAATTTAGATATCGGTCTCATTTTATCTGTGATGCAATTGAAAGTTGTTTAGATATTCAAGTAGTGGTAAGAAGAGGCTTACATGTAAACAAAAAGTTGACAAACTAGATTGCATCCAAGGGATGGTCAAATAGTGTATAAATCGGTAAGTACATCCAGCTGTTATACCATTTTGTAAATATCTCATAATCCCTGAGGAGTTAGGATCTCAAATTTGAACCCATAGTTATAATTGGCTTTTAAAAAAGTTTGTACAGTTTAAATCATGAACATGGGGCCCACAGATTCCTAGAATGACTACTTTTTATGTTTGAACTTTTTTTGTAAATATCTCAAGCTTTAAGATAAATCAACAGCTAAAAGATGGTCCTATAACCATAATTGACCTTTTACAGAGAATGGATGGTTTAGATTATCGCTTTAGTACTTACAGAAGTGTAAAAATCTAAAAATGGTCTTCGATGGTGATCACAAATGAAATAATGTTCATCAACCTGCTAATAGTGAGGTGTAGCTCATTTTACCATTTATGGAGGTGTGAAAATTCTCGGCTTAGATATATATATATATATATATATGGGAAAGACTATTGTGTATACATCTCTTACCACAAGGTGAGGGACAATTCCTTTTTTAAGCCTAATAAGGTAAAAAAAAGTGTTATGATGTGTGATAGTTTTGTCTTTTTGCACATCAATATTTTCAAAAAATAAAATTGTCTTTCACTATAGTGTGAGGGATATATACATAGTAGTTTTATCCTATATATAGCGCTTTGATCCTGTGATAATTATTCTCACTTACTTATAGTGAGAACTTTTCAAGTGGGTCCCATTTGGGGATGAAACTGGGGAGGATGGAAATATCTATATGGGATCACGCCAAATTTCAAGTTTGGACCCAATCACATATCCTTAACCCCTTCATCCGTGGCCTATAAATTCAATGCATCTAGATTGGTGCACATTATATCTAACAGTCCGGTAACTTTGGATTTGACTAAAACTTGAAGCCGGTTACTATCAGGGGTGTCATTGTGTAATGCAAGGTTTGAAGTGGGTGATAGATGGGTCATATCTAGAGTTTTCATAAAAAAAATGGTGAGAAGTAGTTCTCATAGGATTATTTTCCATATATATATATACATGGCTGCAAATAAACAACCCCTTAGGAGTTTATCCCTGATGTCCTTAGTTCAAGACATGGCACCACCCGCACAGACAACTCCTAAGGAATTCTTTTCTATGTTAGGTAAGGATTGGTTGTTGTTCTTTCCCATCTCTATGTAGCCTTTTTGGCCTCTCACGTGATACTCTTTCAATTTGAATTGACAGATTTTAGAGATGAGATTTGAGATTCAAATGAGGACCTCATCCTTATGGATTAATACATTCTTCTAAGACAAACTGCCAAAGCATGAGTTGCAAGGGGTGCAATATCTCATATTGGAGGCCCACAATATGTAAATATATGTGGTCTCCATCCCAAATGCTGCCATCTCTTACTCCCACCGAATATAATTTATCCCATTAAATCACAAACATCATCATCAAGTACCACAAAGTGAAATGGACTTGAAAAGTGGGACCTTCTCAATAGTCAATACTTATCTATGGAGAGAACATAAACTCTCACTCTGACTAGACTAAACCAACTCATTGACACACCAGTCTAAGTAGAGTACCCGCCTGGGTTGAATGCAGGCCTGGGTTTTGGGCCTAACCATGCTCATGTACATGAATGGAAAAAGATAAGTAAAATTACTATTCTAAAAAGTGGAAATTCTGAAAAATCTGAGATCTATCATGCACAATATGATCTTTCAATTGAACGGTTGGGTATTGGTTTTGTGTTATCTAAAACGCATCCGAAAGTTGTTTAGATCTTCAAATCAGGAGAGGCTCTTAGTTAGTTTGGAAGCCACCTAAAATGGCCGTGTATCGGGGCTAGTTTCAGGCCCTTTACTAAACTAGTTTCTGTGCCCTATTTGTGGGACTATTTCGGGCCTTTTCTTTCTATGTGATTAATGGCATGATTCTAATTAGAATAATATTTTTTTTTTGGGTAACCTAGCTACAGGGGTAGGGGCCCATTGAGGCCACGACAGTGGCTGAGTTCTTGTGTGAGGGAAGGAGAACTGGAGTGTGTGAGGGAAGGAGAACTGGAGTGTGGTAAGTAAGCCCTCTGATGAGGGAAGGAGCTTTTGGGTGAGGGAAGTTGGCATGCCCAAGGCATGGAGTTTGAGCGTCCAAGTGAGAACTAATGCCTCTTATCACTAAGGTAAGTGACTTATGTGCACCTTTTATGCCCTTGCTTTGCTGCCCCAGCAAATCGGGTCTAACATGAGGCCCATTGATGGCCCCGGGCTCACACTCTTGGGTTTAATTTGGTCCATTATCTTCACTTGATTTTTTGCTATTTTTTCTTTGGCTTAAGTCTGTACAATTTTTGGTCAAATTCTCAGTCATGATTTTTATCAGGCTTTTGGATTTGCTCAGATCCTAGATCTCAATAGATCCGAAATGTCAAAATCTGGAATATGCAATCGGATCCACAGGTTCCAACTGGCCCACTTAGAGATTTACAACTACCTGCACAGGATTTGGTTCTAAAAATAAAGATATTTAATATTTAATGTGTTGGTAGATAAACTTCTATTAAAGTAAAATTCGGTCATTCTTTTATTAAACTATATTGTGTTATTCGAGTACTATGTGTGCGGTATGTATATAACCCCTAGAGAATAGTCTTTTCTTATAAGAATCGAGCAACTCTCGAGCTGGAGGCCAAATGTCCGAAGACTGAGTTGTTGAAATATCCTAGGTTATTTAAAAAAAAAAAAACCGGTGTTAGAGTCAGATTGGGGCGGGCGATGTTTTGCTGGTTTTGATATTATTTCGGTTATTTATGGCTTGGTTCAACTTGCAAAACAAAGGAGCGGATCTGCCTTAAGCTCAACACCCATTTAGTCAATTGGTCTGGGCCGGTTTGGGTTGAACCCGGCTTCTGGGCCGTTTGGGTTAAACCGGGCTTGTTATGAGTTGCAATATGACTAGCAATTGTTTAGACAAAAATTATCACCAGTTTATAATGGGTCAGGACGGGTGAGATCAGGCCCAATGTATAAATCGAGGCCCAGGTCTTCTTATAGTTTGATCAGGTCTTATGTTTCTAAATAATTTGGGTTGAATCAGGTCAGAAATAGACATTCCTAAATTGACTAGAACCCAACCGACCCACCGCCCTAAAAAAGCATGCTACTGATCCAGCCGTTCATTAGTCTTCCTCCCTTCAATCCTGTCCGTTTATCCTTCCTCCTTTTAACCGACTCTCCACCGACTTTTCCCATCAGACGCCTATAAATATTCGATCATCCCCCCCCTAAGTTTTCATTCCATCCCGCGCTTTTGGTTTTCGTTGCAGGTATGGAATGGAGGCCTCTCATGCGTATATGAAGATCTAGGGTTTCGTATATGTATCTGGCGATCTAGGGTTTCGTGTTGAGTCTTGTGTTTGGTGATCTAGGGTTTCTTGCGCGCGCTCGTGATTTGATGAGGAACATGACATGCAGGTGCTTGAATTCGGAGATGATCTAGGGTTTCGTAATCATGACTTGCTCAAGGATCAAGTACTCCTTTCCTTTTACTTGGATTCATCGATTGCAATGACTTCTGTTTGCAATTTTGTTGTAGGATTCGATGCTTGTTTTCTTCAATTTGCCTATATGGTTTTGTGATGGTGCGTTTGAATTAGACAACAAGAAGGACGTTGGGTTTTTCATCTTTCGATGATGGATCGTGTCGAATGGGGTTTGAGATTTCTTTGAAAAGTTCAAATTTTTATTTCAGATGGCGTGGATGGAATTCGAATTCCGAGATAATGCTTGTCTTTGGCATGTTTGTTTATCCTTCTCAGGAATTGGAAGTGATTCCAAGGGTTATGGCTGGAGGCAGGTTTATATGATTGTTGTCCTTGATTTATTTTCAGCTGGAAGTTTCAATTCTCGGCATATGTTCGGATTGGTCTTTTTTTTTTCAGGTCGAGGACACTTACCTTGACAGATACATTTTAATTATTGCCTTGGACATTGGAATGGTGATGTGGGAGTTGTGAGACGCGGATTATTTCTCACCACAATTTGTGGCCATACAGTCTGTGGGCTTGATGGTTGAAATTTGGACAGTAATTGGATCAGTATCTTATTGAGGGGGGTTGTATATGCCACACAATTGAATTCCAAGTTATCATGCTTCTGCTGCAAGTTGGCAAGGTTTGCTTATTTACTGACTGTTTTTTTTTTTTTTTTTTTTTTTTGACCAACTAGTTTGAAAGATTTAACGAAGGCATGTGTTGTGGTTCCTTCAGGAATGAAGATCTACTATTGTTTTAACATAGGTTCATTTGCGAGAGCTTGCTAGCATCTGCATTTAGGAATTGGGATCCTTTTGTTTATCTGGTTTGGTTTTGCTTTGTCTGGGTTCTTCTTATGTTTCTTTTCCATATTACTCTGCATTCTGCAAAGAAGGATATGGTATGACTATGAGGCTAGATTCCTATATTGTTTCTTATGGTTTGCAGTGCTATTTGATTTTAGCTATAAATAGTTGGTACATTGGCGAGAATGTGGAGCGATCCGTGATGAATTTTATATGTCTTATATGACTTGGGTTCTAGGAAGTCTCATGTTTCTCCGTTGATGTCTTTTTTTTTTTTTTTAATTTCAGCCTTTTAATGACATGCTAATGCTGGTGAATTATCTTTTCTTTGGTGTGGAATTTAAAAATTGCAGGTGGTTATTAAAGTGATTCTTGACAGAAAGTTGGTTTGTAATTTGACACTCATCTGTCCATTGTAGGGTTTCTGATGTGACTAAAATATTGGTTTGTCTAATATGGCCATGCTTCTATGCCAAGTTCACCTATTTTAGGAGGAGCTCATTTTGATGGTTCTTTCAGGAATCAGGATTGCACTGTCTGGATTTTGGACATCAATATGGGCACTGGGGGCTTTGAATGTTAGTGATCAGGAGGTTGCATTTCAAAGCCTCTGCTGTTGGATTTATTGAAGTTGTTTTACATGTTCTACAGAAAGGCTGGTATAGTTGTGGATTATCTGCGAATTAGATTGCATTTTGAATCTTCTATTCGGTTTTGTATTTCTATTTTTCATGTTCTACAAGAAGGACTGATATAGTTGTGGGCAGGATTCGATTTTGGCAATGGATAATCAGTGCTAAAATGAGGTTGCAGGGTGGTCTGTCAATTGATCTGAAATGTGGTGTTTTTCTTCTTTGGTGCACACTTTTTTAATGACATTCTATTCCTTGATGTTTGCACAATATTCTTTTTGTTAGTTTTGTGATGGTGAATTTTCTCTTCATACAGATGTCTGTTCATGTCATGGAGTGTTCTTCAGAGGCCCAACTTTATAATTTTCCTTCATTTTAAGAAATATGGTTTTTAAAGGGTGTTTTCTTTTGTGATTTCATGTAATGATCCCTTAATGTCCATTTTAAATGGTGTATCGCATTGGATTTTCAGGGTGCTGTAGAGTTCTAAAGGGATTAAAATTTAGGAAGATCTGCATGACAAACTTGACTAAAATGAAGGATCAGAGGAACAAGGCAATTTTTTAATTAAAAACAAGGCAATTTTTTAATTAAAGAAATTATTTTATTTTGGGTTTTTTTTAAAGACATATATATTTATACAAGTTTCTTTGTCTTTTTTACATGGAGGTCATGTAGAATTTATTGTTGTTTTGGAAGTGGAGCACTCGATGTTAACTTGGATCCATTTGGCATTTTTACAGGCTCTGTTAAAGGAATTCTTGTCCTAAATTGACTAGAAACTAGCAACAACCATAACTAACCGACCCACTGACTTAAAAGGCATGATAATGATCCAGCTGTTCATTAGTCTTCCTCCCTTAATCCTATCTGTTTATCCTTCCTACTTTTGACTGACTCTCCCACTGACTTTTCCTATCAGACGCCTATAACTATTCGAGCATTCCCTCCCAGTTCTCATTCCACCCCCGCGCTTTTGGTTTTCGTTGCAGTTATGGAATGGAAGCCTATCATGTATTTGGTGATCTAGGGTTTCATATTGAATCTCGTGTTTGGTGATCTAGGATTTCTTGTGCCTGCTTGTGTTTTGATGAGGAATGCGTCTTGCAGCTGCCTGAATTTTGAGTTGATCTGGGGTTTCATAATCATTGGTTTGTAATTTGACTGACAATCATCTGTTTATTGGGGGTTTTCTGTTTTCCCATTAATTGTGTTATCTTTTATTGTGATATAATTAAAATCAAGATTTTAAGCTATCAACTGTCATTGTTTTGTTAATTCTGATTTTCAGGAGGAAGGTACTTGTTCCTAGTGATTCTTATCGTTGAAGGTGGATTTCATTGATTCTTAAGGAGTTCTCCTTGGTTTGCACTAGCGTTTCGTAACGTGTGCTGTTATTTCGGAAGCAAATTGGAGAGGTTTATGGGTGTGGAGGAAAAGATCTTTTCAATTCTTGGGGGAGTTGTTTTTTGGCATCTTTGTTTTGGTCTTTCTCTTTGGGTGATTCTTATTTGGAGTTGGAGCTTCAGTTCTCAGCACGTATGTTTGTATTGGTGCCTTTTCAGGCCTAGGAACTTGGTTTGACTGATGAAATTCGATGGAAGCTTTATTCGCTTATTTTCTGATCATATGTCCCTGCTGTGGATTTTCTCTAGACTAGAGTAAAAAGAAAACCTGTTTTTGCGTGCAGTCTGCAGTATTGATGATTATGCTTGGAGAGCAACTGGATCATACTCTTATTTAAGGGGCAGTTTATGCAACTGAATTATCCATTTTCATTATTTACTAATTTATTTTTGGACAAACTAGTTAGCAAGATTTTGTTCATTTATTCTTTTTTTAAATTTTATTACAACTAGGAGGTTTCGATGCATTTGTTTTCTGATGATGTGGCTGAATTACATAACAGCAAGGACGCTGGGCTCTTCTTTCGATGTGGAAAAGAGGGTTTGAGTTAAAAATCTTATTTTAAATGGTGTGCAAATGAAATCAAAATTCTGAGATGAAATTCATTGTTTGCATGTTTGTTTATCTGATAGGACGGGGAAGCGATTCCAAAGGTTATGGCTGGAGGCAGGTTTTTGCAAATCTTGAGGGAGTTGTTTCATATGAATGTTTTTGCCTTTTCCCCCTGTGATTCTTGTCCTTGATTTATTCAGTTGGAAGTTTCAATTCTCAGCATATGTTCGGACTGGTCTTTTTTCAGGCCGAGGATACTTACATTGACAGAGATTTTGATTTATGGCCTTGTGCATTGGAATGGTGATGTGTGAGTTGTCAGAGGTGGTCTTTTATTTTTTTTATTGGCTTACCACAATTTGCAGCCATGCAGTCTGTGGGCTTGATGGTTGAAATTTGGACAATAATTGGATCATTATCTTATTGAGAGGGGTTGTATATGCCACACAATTGAATTCCAAGTTACCGCTCTTCCGCTGCATTGCAAGGTGGAAAGGCTGCATTGCAAGGTGGAAAGGTTTGCAAGGTGGAAAGGTCTGTTTATTACTTACTGTTTAAAAAAAAAATGGACCAACTAGTTAGCAAGATTTAATCAAGGCATTTGTTGAGGTTTATTCAGGAAAGAAGATCTACTATTGTTTTAACATAGGTTCATATGTGAGAGCTTGCTAGCGTCTGCATTTAGGAATTGGGATCCTTGTGTTTATCAAGTTTGGTGTTTTGTTTGGGTTCTTCTCATGTCTCTCTTCCATGTTACACTGCATTCTACAAGAAGGATATGATATGACTATGAGGCAAGATTCCTATATTGTTTCTTATGGTTTGTAGAGTGATTTGATTTTAGCTATCAATGATTGGTACAGTGGCGACAACGTGGAGCGATCTGTGTTGAATTTGAAATGTCTTGGGTTCTAGGAAGTCTCATGTTTCTTCTTTGATATATATATATATATATATTTTTTATTTTTAGCTGTTTAATGTCATGCTTATGCTGGTGAAATAATGTCATGCTTATGCTGGTGAAACTGGATTTTTTTTTATTATTTTCTATTGGGTGGTGCAGAGTTTCAAAATTGCAGGCGGTTATTAAAGTGATTCTTGACAGAAAGTTGGTTTGTGATTTGACACTCATCTACTCACTGTAGGGTTTCTGATGTGACTAAAATATTGTTTTGTCTAGTATGGTCATGCTTCTATACCATGTTCTCCTTGTTGTAGGACAAGTTCATTTTGATGGTTCTTTCAGGAAGCGGGATTACACTGTCTGGATTTCGGACATTAGTATGGGCTTGGATGGCTTTGAATGTTAGTGATCAGGAGGTTGCATTTCAAAGCTTCTGCTGTTGAATATGTGCGAATTAGGTTGCACGTTGAATCTTCTATTCAGGATTGTATTTCTATTTTCCATCTTCAACAAGAAGGGCCGATACAGTTGTGGGCAGGATTCGATTTGAGTAATGGATAATCAGTGCTTAAATGAGCTTTGGTGCACACTTTTTTAATCAAATTCTTTTCCTTGATGTTTTCATAGCATTCTTTTTGTTAGTGTTGTGAATGTGAATTATCTTCCTCTTACAGGTTTCTGTCATTGCCATGGAGTGTTCTTAAGAGGCCCAACTTTATAGGTTTCCTTCCTTTTATGAAATATATTGTTTTTTTTTAAAGGGAGTTTTCTTTTGTAATTCTTGCAATGATCCCTTAGTCTCCATTTTAAATGGTGTACATAGCTTTTCACATTGGATTGTTAGGGTGATGCAGGGTTCTAAAGGGTTTAAAACTTAGGGGGATGTACAAGACAAATTTGACTAAAATGAAGGATCGGAACAAACAAGGCAATTTTTTAATGAAAGAAATTATTTTATTGTGTTTGTATGTACAAACATCGATTTATATATTTTTTTATACAGGTTTCTGTGTCTTTCTTACATGGAGGCCATGTAGAATTTGTTGTTTTGGAAGCGGAGCACTTGATGTTAACTTGGATCCATTCGGCATTTCTACAGGTTCTGTTAAAGGAATTCTTGACTGGAAATTGGTTCGTAATTTGATTGACAATCATCGGTTTATTAGGGGTTTTTTGTTTTCCCATTAATTGTTTTAACATTTATTGTGATATAATTAAAATTCATATTTTAAGCTATCAACTGTCATTGTTTTGTTATTCTGATTTTCAGGTGGAAGGTAGTTGTTCCTAGTGATTCTTTTCATTAAAGGTGAATTTCATTGATTCCTAGGGAGTTCTACTTGGTTTGCACTACTGTTCCATAACTTGTGTTGTTATTTCGGGAGCAAAATTGCAAAGGTTTATGGTTGGAGGAAAAGATCTTTTCAATTCTTGGGGGAGTTGTTTTTGGCATATTTATTTTGGTCATTCTCTTTGGATGGTTCTTATTTGGAGTTGGGAGCTTCAACTCTCAGCACGTATGTTTGTATTGGTGCCTTTTCAGGTCTAGGCAACTTGGTTTGATGGATGAAATTCGATGGCAGTTTTTTATTTGTTTATTTTCCTACCATAATTCCCAGCCGTGGATTTTCTCTAGATGAAAAAGAAAACCCAGACTTTTGGGGTTTCTCCATAGAAGACTTTCCTACCATAGGAGACTTGCTCCATAACTTGAAACTCACTGTTGCTCTATGGGCCTCTGGTCTCCTGGACTTTTGGGATTTCTCCCTAGACTGCTTTATGTTCAATTGGAGGGAGGTCGTCGCTCCCATATAAGGGCTCCCTCTTTCTTTTCATTTTGGGCACCTGTAGCCCTCATCCGTTGTTTTTCTTTTCATGGCTGTGGGTGGCAGCTGCGTTTTGTTGGGTTTCCCTTCAGCTACTTCTCGGTATTACTCTTTTAAACTTGTAGCTTCTTCCTTTAATCAAAGTTATCATTTCAAAAAAAAAAAATCAAAAAAGAAAAAGAGAAAAAAGAAAAACTTGTTTTGGTGAGCAGTCTGTAGTATTGATGATTATGCTTGAGCAACTGGATCATCCTCTTATTTAAGGGGCAGTATATGCAATGGAATTATGCATTATCATTATTTACTAATTTATTTTTTGGACAAACTAGTTAGCAAAATTTTGTTCATTTATTCTTTTTTTAAATTTCATTACAACTAGGAGGTTTTGATGCACTTGTCTTCTGATGGTGTGGTTGAATTACATAACAACAAGGACGGTGGGCTCTTCTTTCGATGTGGAAAAGAGGATTTGAGTTACAAATCTTATTTTAAATGGTGCGTAAATGAAATTGGAATTCTGAGATAATCATTCGCATGTTTGTTTATACTATAGGAAGTAGACTTGATTCCAAAGGTTATGGTTGGAGGCAGGTCTTTGCAAATCTTGAGGGAGTTGTTTCATATGAATGTTTTTGCCTTTTCCCCCTGTGATTCTTGTCCTAAATTGACTAGAACCCAGCAACGACTGTAGCCAACTGACCCACCAACTTGAAAAGCATGATAATGATCTAGCCATTCATTAGTTTTCCTCCCTTAACCCTGTCCGTTTATCCTTCCTCCTTTTGACGGACTCTCCACCGACTTTTCCTATTAGATGCCTATAAATATTCAAGCACTCCCTCCCAATTCTCATTCCATCCCCGCGCTTTTCGTTTTCATTGCAGGTATGGAATGGAAGGCTCTCATGTATTTGGTGGTCTAGCATTTCGTATATCTATTTGGTGATGTAGGGTCTTGTATTGAATCTTGTGTTTTCTAGGATTTCTTGCTTGCGCTTGTGTTTTGATGAGGAATATGTCTTGCAAGTGCTTGAATTTGGAGATGATCTGGGGTTTCATAATCATGACTTGCTCAAGGATCAAGTATTTGTTTCCCTTTTATCTGGCTTCATCGATTGCAATGAGTTCTGTTTGAAATTTGTTTTAGGCTTCGATGCTTGTTTTCTTCAATTTTCTTATGGTTTGTGATGGTGTGTTTGAATTACACAACAACTACGTTGGGTTTTTTTTCAATGATGGATTGTGTTAGGGTGGTTGGAGATTTCTTTGAGAAGTTAAAATTTTTATTTCAGATGGTGTGGATGAGGTTTGAATTCTGAGATAATATTTTATCATTGGCATATTTTTTTATACTTCAGGAAGGAGAAGTGATTCCAGAAGGTTGTCTTTGGAGGAAAAGATCTTTTCAATTCTTGGGAGAGTTGTTTTAGCATATTTATTTATTTGGGTGATTCTTATTTGGAGTTGGGAGTTTCAATTCTAAGCACATATGTATGTATTGGTGCATTATCAGGTCTAAGAATCGATGGTAGTTTTTTAGTCGTTTATTTTCCTGCAACAATTTCCATCTGTGGATTTTATCTTGACTAAAAATGAAACCTGTTCAGGCGTGCAGTCTGCAGTATTGATGATTATGCTTGGAGAGCAACTGGATTATCCTCCTATTTAAGGGGCAGTATATGCAACTGAATTATGCGTTATTGTTATTTATCTATTTATTTTATTTTATTTTTTGGACAGACTAGTTAGCAGTTTATTTACCCTTTTTTTTTAATCTCATTACAACTAGGTGGTTTCAATGCATGTTTTCTTCAACTTGCTTGTCTTATGATGGTGCGGCTGAATTACACCACAACAAGGATGGTGGGCTCTTCTTTCGATGATGATTTGTGGAAAAGAGGGTTTGAGTTAAAGAATCTTATTTTAAATGGTGTCCAAGTGAAATTGGAATTTTGAGATAAACTCGCCTTTGGTGTAGGAAAGAGAAGTAAATCCAAAGGTTATGGTTGGAGGCAGGTCTTTGCAAATCTTGAGGAAGTTGTTTCCTGTGAATGTTTTTGCCTTTCCCTCCTCTGATTCTTGTCCTTGATTTATTTTCAGTTGGAAGTTTTATTTCTCAGCATATGTCGAGATTTTCAGGTCGAGGATACTTAACATTGACAGATGGATTTTGATTTATCGCCTTGTGCATTGGAATGGTGACGTGTGAGTTGTCAGAGGCGGACTATTGTTTTTTTTTTTTTTTAATTATTATTATTATCTTACCACAATTTGCAGCCAATGTAGTCTGTGTGCTTGCTGGTTGAAATTTGGACAATAATTGGATCATTGTCACAATTGAAGTCCAAGTTATAATGCTTTGCTGCAGTTGGCAAGGTTTGTTTGTTTACTTATTGTAATTTTTTTGACCAACTATTTACCAAGATTTAATGAAGGCATGTGTTGAGGTTCATTCAGGAATGAAGATCTACTATTGTTTTAACATAGGCTCATTTGTGAGGGCTTGCTAGTGTCTTTATTTAGGAAATAGGTTCCTTGTGTTTTTCTGGTTTGGTTTTGTTTTGTTTGGGTTCTTCTGTTTCTCTTCCATGTTACACTGCATTCTGTAAGAAGGATATGTTTGACTATGATGCAAGTTTCCTATTTTTTTTTAATGATTTGTAGAGGTATTTGATTTTTTCTATAAATGGTTTGTACAATGGCAAGAATGTGGAGCAATCCTTGATGAATTTGAAATGTCTTGGGTTCTAGGAAGTATCATGTTTCTTCTTTGATGTCTTTTTTATGTTCAGCTGTTTAATGTCATGCTGATGCTGGTGAATCTGGATTATTATTATTATTATTTCTTTGGTGCAGAGTTTAAAAATTGGAGGTGGTTATTATAGTGGTTCTTGACAGAAAGTTGGTTTGTAAATTGATGCTTATCTATTCATTGTAGGGTTTCTGATGTGACTAAAATATTGGTTTGTCTAGTATGGTCATGCTTCTATGCCTAGTTCACCTGATTTTAGGAGGAGCTCATTTTGATGGTTCTTTCAGGAATCAGGATTGCACTGTCTGGATTTTGGACACCAATATGGGCACTGGGGGCTTTGAATGTTAGTGATCAGGAGGTTGCATTTCAAAGCTTCTGCTGTTGGATTTATTGAAGTTGTTTTACATGTTCTACAAAAAGGCTGGTATAGTTGTGGATTATCTGCAAATTAGATTGCATTTTGAATCTTCTATTCGGTTTTGTATTTCTATTTTTCATGTTCTACAAGAAGGACTGATATAGTTGTGGGCAGGATTCGATTTTGGCAATGGATAATCAGTGCTAAAATGAGGTTGCAGGGTGGTCTGTCAATTGATCTGAAATGTGGTGTTTTTCTTCTTTGGTGCACACTTTTTTAATCAAATTATTTTCCTTGATGTTTGCACAATATATATATATATATTTATTGGCTGGCTTCCCTAAGCTCAAGCTTAGGATAAAGTACGCTCAAGTGTGTGGTTCACACATGTGGATCCCACTTCGGGACCCACATGGGGATGTGGATTGGGGGGATTCAAAGGACTCATTGGGACCCTCCTTTCTATAAAAAAATTAGCCCCAACCATGGTTTCTTTCCTCTCCATTTGGGCCCCAAAAGCCTCATGGTCAACAGTCCATTCAAATCGGTGCACAGTTGATTCAACTGTCCAATAAATTTGGATTTAACCAAAAATTGGTGGACATGTGGAATTCGGGGGGGTCATGTGTTTGGTCCATTTGTATGGAACAAGCGTGGGCCCCAAGGGCTTGGGCTTATGGAATTTCTTATATAAGCTTGAGCTTAGGGGGAACTTTTTCCATATATATATTTATTCATGTTTCTTTGTCTTTTTTACATGAAGGCCATGTAGAATTTTTTGTTGTTTTGGAAGTGGAGCACTTCATGTTAACTTGGATCCATTCGGCATTTTTACAGGCTTTGTTAAAGGAATTCTTGACTGGAAATTGGTTTGTAATTTGACTAACAATCAGTGGTATATTAAGGGTTTTCTATTTTCCCATTAATTGTTTTATCACTTATTGTGATGTAATTAAAATTTAACATTTTAAGCTATCAACTGTCATATTTTTTTATTCTTTCTTCTTTGGTGCTCTCCTTTTTAATCAAATTCTTTTCGTTGATGTTTGCACAATATTCTTTTTGTTAGTGTTGTGATTGTGAATTATCTTCTTCCTACAGGTTTCTGTTAATGTCATGGAGTGTTCTTAAGAGGCCCAACTTTATAAATTTCCTTCATTTTAAGAAATATGGTTTTTTAAAGGGAGTTTTCTTTTGTGATTTCACGCAATGATCCCTTAATGTCCATTTTAAATGGTGTATATAGCTTTTCACATTGGATTGTTAGGGTGATGCAGGGTTCTAAAGGGATGAAAATTCAGGTAGATCTGCATGGCAAACTTGACTAAAATGAAGGATCAGAGCAAACAAGGCAATTGTTTAATTAATGAAATTATTTTATTTTGTGTTTGTATTTACAAACATCGATATACCTATATATATGTATACACGTTTCTTTGTCTTTGTTGCATGGATTGGAGGCCATGTAGAATTTGTTGTTGTTTTGGATGTGGAGCAGTTGATGTTAAATTGGATCCATTTGGCATTTTTACAGGCTCTGTTACGGATTTCTTGACTGGAAATTGGTTTGTAATTTGACCATCATCGTTTTACTAGGAGTTTTTTGTTTCTCCAATAATTGTTTTATCATTTATGGTGATATAATTAAAATTTAAGATTATAAGCTATCAACTGTCATGTTTTGTATTCTGGTTTTCAGGTGGAAGGTACTTGTTCCTAGTGATTATTATCATTAATGGTGGATTTCATTGATTCTTAAGGAGTTCTCCATGGTTGGCACTAGTGTTCTGTAACTTGCGCTGTTATTTCAGGAGCAAAATTGCTTTCTACCTTATGAAACCATCTATGGTAGTTGTATTTGGCACACAAGTGATTACAAGATTCCATATAGAAGTGGTGATGGACTATGGTTTGTTGTTAATGGTGTAGAAGTGGAGCTTTTGATGTTTAATTGACTGCATTCATCATTACTGCTGCTGCTATTAAAGAGATTCTTGACAAGAGCATGGTTTGAATTTTGATAATCATACATTCATCGATGGGTTTTGTATGTGACAATGAAATATATTATTGAAAATTATTTTATGCAAAGTGGATTTAGGAGCAGCTTATTTTATGGGTTTTTTTTTATTCTTCCAGGAATTAGGACTACATTGTTTAGAAATCAATATGGTTTTAAGGGCGTTGAACATCAGGAGCTGGGTTGCATTTTGAAGCTTCTGTTGCTTGGTTTCTTACTATCGTTTTGCATATTCTTTAAGAAGGGAGGATTTAGTTGCGGAGATACCAAACCATGTTGCATTTTTTAAGTGTCTTTTAATTGGTTTACTACTGCCATTTATTGGTTTACATGGGCTGGAATAGTTGTGGACAGGATTCTGTGTGAGCTATTAATAGTCTGTAAAATGAGGTTGAAGGGTGGTTTGTCATTATATGAATTGTGGTGCATTTCTTCTTTCATGCATATTTTTTAATTTACATTTTCCTTTGTTACTGTCGTGATGGTGAATTATTATTTTCCTATAGTTTTCTCTCTTGGTGCAATGGAGAGTTAAAGGGGTCCAACTTTGTGGGTTTCCTCCATCAAAAAGAACATGGTTCTTCCTTTTTTTTAAAATTTTTTTATTGTGGTTCTTTTTTGTGTTGTTTTCCCTGATCCCTTTATGTCCAGTTTAAACTGTGCTTAGTACTTCTTACGGCTCTGATTGTTTGTGTGGCACTGGGCTCTAAAATGATCAAATTTCATTGAGATCCCCATGAAAAATGTGATGAAAATGGATGATAAGAAAAAGCTGCAATCGTTTTAAACAAACATTTATTGATATTATATTATATGTGTGTTTCTATCTTTGTTACATGGAGGCCATGAAGGTTTTGTTGCTTAGTTAGTGGTTCTCTTGATGTCAACTTGGGTGTGTTCGGCATTTGAGAGGTGCTATTAAAGGAATTCTTGATTGAAAATCAGTTAGTATTTCGACAAACCTTGATTTATCAAAATGGTTTTTTGTTTCACAATTAATTCTTGATTTAGGGTTTGCTATGGTGTAATTAAAATCAAAGTTTTGAGCTATACATTTTGTTATTGTTCTGTGTGTCCTATTTTTAGGTGGAAGATACTTATTTCTAGTAATTCTTATCAGTAGTTCATCTCATTGATTCTTGAGTTCTCTTTGGTTTGAACTGGTACTCTGCAACTTGGATGTTATTTCTGAAATTGATAATTTGCTTCTTCAACTTATGCTTGATTTCGTTTTTTTTTTTTTTAAAGAAGCTTGATTTGTTGCTTTTTAGGAGCAAAGCCACATTGTACCTTCTGTAACATCAATGGTAGCTTTTGGGACACGAATGCTTAGACAGTATTCATTATTCGAAGTGGTTTTCTCTTATGTTTGATTTGTTCGTTAATGTTGTTGTAGTGGAGTTATTAATGTGGTTCTTGACAGAAAGTTGGTTTGTAGTTTGGGAAGCATCTACTCATTGAAGGGCTTCTTATGTAACAATAAAATGAGTTTTGTCATTTAGTATGGTCATGCTTCTATCCCAAGTTCACTTGATCTTAGGAGGAGCTCATTTTGGTGATTTTTTGCAGGAATTAGTATTACACTGCTTAGACATCAACCTGGTTTGGGGGGCTACTTTGAAAGTTAGGAATCAGGTTGCATTTTGAAGCTCCTGTTGCTTGATTTAGTATTGCTGGCTTACATTTTCTGTAAGGGCTGATATAGTTGTGGGCTATGTTGAGATTAGGAATATGTTTCATTTTGAAGCTTCTATTGATCAATTTTGTATAGCCATTTTACTTGTTATATAGAAGGGCTGGATGGGTTGTAGGCAGGATTTCATTGCAAGCAATAGATAACCAGTGCTAAAATGTGGTTTGAAGAGTGGATTGTCACGGATTAGAAATGGGGGTACTCTTCTTCTTTGGTGCACTTTTCTTTTTAATATTATTTTCCTTTGGCATCTGTTTTACATTTTGTTTGTTAGTTTAGTGATGGTGAATTATCTTCTTCCTATTGGTTTCTCTCTTCTTACCATGGAGTTATAGAGAGTTCTAACTTTTTTTATTTCCTTCATTGAAAGGAACATGGTTTTTCTTTTTAATGAGAGTTAATCCTTCATGCTTTTGCGCCTCATGGTTTCTATTTGTGACATTGATTTATAACATTATATATGCATGTATAATGTTTCTCTTTTCTAACATGGAGGCTATGTAATATATTTTGGGAGTGGAACTCTTGATACTAACTTTAGATGCATAGACAATGATCATTGGTTCATTAAATGGTTTTTTGTTCAAAATTAATTATTGGTTTGATTAAATTCAAAGTTATGTTATCCTATTCAGACCTCATGGGCAATTTAATTTGATGTTCTTGGGTTTCCTTTAGAGATCTGGATGATTTTTGAATATTGTGTTTGGTTAGTCATTAGTGATCTAGGGTTCCTTGCACGTGCTTGTATATATATATATATATATTAGTAACAAGATCTTCCATTAAAAATAGAAGAATTACAAAGAACCACTAGCCCCAACCACAAAGGGGGCCTAAGGTATAAAAGCATTATACTTACGATAGGAAAACAAAGAGCGCCACAACAAGTGAACAACGCAACAGAACAACTAGAAAAAGGCAACTATGTAGCAGGGATCTAGAATTTTGGTGAGGAATATATCTTGCAGGTTATTGAATTTGGAGATGTTATAGGGGGTTTTTGTAAGCCTTGCTATCTTATATGTTCTTTTCCTTATTTTTGGTTTGATCAATTGCATGGAATTCTGTTTGCAATTTATTTTAGGCTTTCTCTACTTGTCTTTTGTTCTTGTTTTAGTACTAGAAGATCAATTTTTGTTTCTTCAATCTGCTTATCATCTTGTGGTGGTGCATTTGAATTACGTAATAAGGATGGTGTGTTCTTCTTTTGATGATAGATGGTAGAAGTGGTTTTGACATTTCTTTAAGAATTTAAAAATCTTATTTCAGATGGCATGGCTAAAATTGGAAGTCTAAGATAAATTTATCACTGGCATGTTTGTTTTGTCCTTCGGAAAGGAATTGGTGATTCCTGTGCCTTATTTATTTGAGGTTGGAAGCTTCAATTCTCAGCATATTTGAGGGGTGAATTTTGATGGTAGCATTCTACAGTGGAACGTTGGTGTGGAGCTAGAGGTGGGCTTTTTTTTTTTTTTTTTTGTCTTCCTACCACTATCTTTTTGTTTGTTTTGTCTTCGGGGGTGGTGCTGTTTTGGGTGTTAGCTTGTTAGTACAGCCCTCTTGTACTGCTTGCTTGCTTGCTTTTAATGAAATTTACCATTTAATATATATATATATATATACACAGAGAGAGAGAGAGAGAGGAATAGTAGTAGGCTTTCCCCATTTTTACTTGAGCATATCTTTTTTTCATAGTTCTTTTTGTCTTTTGCACATTAATATATTCAAATATGGAAGTGTCACTCACCTTATGATGAGGGATAGATGCATTCTAATTTTCTCCATATATATATCAATATTGATGATTAAGCTTGGAGAGAAATTGGATCCTTATTGCATATGAGGGGCCATAGACTGAAAAGAGTGACCATTTTCTTCGCATGCAATATGTGGTGTTGATGTTAAAGCTTAGAGAGCAACTGGATCATCATCTTATTCAATGAGCTGTATATGTAATTGAATTCTGATTATCATTATTTAGTATGGTTTTCATTTTGAAAAAACAAAAGAAGTATGGTTATCCATTTATATCAAGTTACAAGATTTATTTGTTTGCTGATTTGTTTTTTGGACAAAATTAGTTAGCAAGATTTAATGAAGACCTGCAGGAATCAAGACACTATCGTCCTAACATAGGTTCATTTGTGGGGATTGCTAGTGCCAATGGTATGAAACTAGGATCCTTGTGCCTTTTCAACTTCTTTGATCTGTTTGTTTTTCTTCTTATGTTTATATTCAATGTTATTATACATGATGCTGGAAATATGGTGTAACTATGAAGTAAGATACCTATGTCGTATCTTATTGTTTGTAGAGGTATATAGGTGGTTGCACTTTGACAAGAGTGAGAAGCCATAGATGATGCATTTTGAGATGTCTTCTGCTTTATGGTAATTTCATCTTTCTTTTTGATGTCACATTTATGTTCTTGGCTGTTTAGTGTAATGCTAGTGAATTAAGATTTTCGGGTATTTTTCTTAAAGATAAGATGATGCAGAGTAAAAAACTCTCTGGCTAGGACAGATGGAAGTTCATTTGGTTGAAGGGTTTTGGATATACTCTTATAAAATCTTATAATATTGCAATCAAGTTTTCACTTCTAGTATTTTTTGTCTCATCTCATTTTGTTTCATTCTCTTTATACATTTTTCTCTCTCTTTATGATAGAGAGGCTTTGACGTCTGTTTTCTTCATCAAATATTGGTTTTAAGATTTTCTCTGTGAAGTTGGGATTTTTGCTTCTTAGCAAATGTTTGGATTCTTGCCGTTTCAAGTCTAGGAAATTTATTTTGATGGATGAATTTTTGGTGGTAGCCTTTTGCGTTGGAATGGTGATGTGGGAGCTGAGACAGAGGTGAGCTTTTTATTCATTTATTATTTTCCTACCATGATTTTCTTCTAAGGGCAATATCGATTAGAAGAGTTCACTATTTTCTTGTCATGCAATCGAAGGTATTGGTGATTAAGCTTAGAGAGCAAGTGGATCATCATCTTATTCGAGAGGCCATATATGCAAATGAATTCAAACTTACCATTATTTAGTATGGCTATCCTTTGGCAACAAATCATTATTTAGTATGGCTATCCTTGGCAACAAAATTAGCTAGGTTTATTTATGTATTTATTTATTTTATGGACAAACTAGGTAGCAAGGTTTAATGAAGGCCTGCTTTGTGGGGTTCGTTCAGGAACAAAGATACTATTGCTACAACATAGGTTCATCTGTGAGAGCATTCTTCAGTCAGTAATCTGGAATTGGGATCCTTTCGTTTCTCAGCACCTTTTGATTTGTTTGTTTTCTTCTCACGTTACTGCTCCATGATACCCTACATGCTTCAAGAAGTATGGTGTGACTACGGGTCAGAATTTCTCTATTGATTATTATGTTCTGTTAAACTATTTGAATTTTGCTCTATATGTGATTTCACTTTGACAAGAATGAGGAGCCAGCGATGATGCATTTTGAGATGTCTTCTGTTTGAGGCAATTTTATCTTTCTTCTTGATGTCTCTTTTATGTTCTGACCTATTTAGTGCCATGCTGGTGACTTTGGATTTTCAGTTGTTTTTCTTTCTTTGGATGGTGTGAAGTTATAAAATCTATGGCTTAGTGATGGAAGATCATTTGTTAGATTGTTTTTGGTATTTTCACATCCAATTCTATTCTATAATATCGAGTCTTATTTTTCAGCTTATTTTTTTTTAATTCGCTTTGCACCTTTTTTCTCTCTTCATGACTAGGAGGTTTTGATGCTGTTTTCTTTAATTTTCTTATCATCTTGTGATGTCGCCTTGAATTACACAAGGATGGTGGGCTCATCTTTTGATCATGGATCATGGAAAAGTGAACTTGATACTTCTTCAAGAAATTAAAAATCTTATTGCAGATGGTGTGTAGATGAACTTGTGGATGAAATTGGATTCTGAGATAAAATTCATTGTTAGCACATTTGTTTATCCTACAGGAAGGAGAAGGATTCCAAGGATAATGGTTGAAGATCTTTGCAGATGTTGTGGTATTTCTTTCGTGATTCTTGACATTGATTTATTTGAATTCTCCGCATATGTTCAGATTGTGGTACCTTTTCAGGTCTAGGATCTTGTCTCTGATTTTGACTATAGCCTTCTGCATTGGAGTGGTGATGTGGGACTGGTTCATTTATTTTCCTAAAATGTTTTGTAACCATGCAGTTTGCATGATTGATGGTAAAAATTTGGACAGCAGTTGGATCATCTTCCTATTGAGAGCCACACTATTAGTTATTGTTCTTTAGTATGGATACGCTTCTAGAAAGTTAGCAGGGCTTATTTATTTACTTTAAAAAAATTTAAAAAAAAAAACCTAGCTAGCAATATTCAATGAAGGCATGTGTTGAGGTTCATTTATGAATGAAGATTTACTGTTGTTCAAACATTGGTTGGTTTGTGAGAGTATGCTAGTGTCTACATTTAGGAATTGGGATCTTTTTTTTTTTTTTTGTCTACATTTAGGAATTGGGATCTTCTTTTTTTTTTTTAAGTCAATTGTTTTGTTTGGGTTCTTCTTATGTTTCTTTTCTATGTTACACTATGCTGCAATGCAAGCAATAGTCATTGCTAAAATTCGATTGAAGGTTGTTTTGCCATTGATGATTGATCTGACTTCTTTGGTGAGTAATAAATTTTTTAGAAAACTTTTTTCCTTGAGATTTTTTCAACATTCTCTTCTGTTACTGTGATGATGGTAAATTATCTTTTTTCTATATGTTTCTCTCTTGGTGCAATGGAGAGCTAAAGTGATCTAATTTATAGGTTTCCTTCATCAAATGGAACATGGTTATTTTATTTTATTTTTATTGTGGTTCTTTTTTTGTGCTTTTGTGCAATGATCTCTGTGTCCAGTTTAAAGTATATATATTGCTTTTCAAATCTGGTTGTCTGGGTACAGTGTTCTAAAAAGATAAAATTGGGGGACATTCTTATGACAAACGTGATGAAAAAGACAGGTAAGGAAGACCAAAATTTTTTTTATGAGAGAAATAGATAGATATAGATGTGCATGTTTCCATGTCTTTGTTACATGGAGGCCATGTAGGATTTGTTGTTTTTCTGTGCATCTCCAGGTCTTGATGTTTACTTTGATGCATTCAACACTTGTACAGGTGCTAATGAAGGAACTCTTGAATGAAAATTGGTTTGCAAATTATAATTCGATAATCATTGATTTAGTGAAGGAATTCTTGACTGGAAATTGGTTTGTAAATTGTATTTCGACAATCATTTATTTAGTGAAGGGCTTTGTGTCACAGCCAACTCTTGGTTTAAGATTTACTATGTGGTATAATTAAAACCAGAGTTTTGTGCTATCAAATTTGTCATTGTTTCATCATCATCATCATCAAAGCCTTATCCCAACCATGTTGGAGTCGGCTACATGAATTCTGTTGCTTCATTCCGTTCTATTTTGAGCCCAATCCTTCCATAAGTTAAACTTCTTCAAGTCTGAATTAATGACTTCCATTAATGTTTTCTTCAGTCTACCCCTACCTCTTGATAGGCTATTCACCTGTATAGCCAAACTTTTTTTTATCGGTGCTATTATTTGCCTACGCTCAACATGCCCAAACCTTCTTTAAATGGTTTCTCTAATCTTATTCCCTATTGGTGCTACCTATAAATGCTCTCGAAAGCGCTCATTTCTCATTTTATCTTTTTTAGTTTTACCACACATCCACCTAAGCATTTTCATTTCCGCTCTATCCATCTTATGAATATGTGTCTTTTTAATTGACCAACATTCCGCTGCATATGTTATAACTGATTTAACCACTGCCCTGTAAAATTTGCCCTTCAATTTCGGTGGCATTCATCTGTCACAAAGCACTCTAGAAGCTAGTCTCCACTTCAGCCATCCAGCTTTTATCCTATGCTCCACATCTTTGTCAATTTCTTCATCCTTACTAATTATCGAGCCTAGGTACCGAAAAGAATCTCTACGTGGTATCTCATGGGTTTCAATTTTGACAGTGGTTTTAACACTTTGTATATATCCACTAAAGTTGCAATCCATATATTCTGTCTTTGTACTACTTATTTTAAAACCTCTAGATTCTAATGCTCCTGGCCATTTCTCAAGCTTTGCATTTACACCATCTCTTGATTCATCCACCAATATTATATCATCTGCAAACAACATCAATCATGGTACTTCTTCTTGAATATACACAGTTAACTCGTCTATAATTAATGCAAAGAGATAAGGGCTTAAGGTTGATCCCTGATGTAAACTTTAGTCATAGGGAATCTACTTGTTTCTCCACATGTGGTTCTCATATTTGTTATTGCTCTTTCATACATATCTTTAAAAAATTCAATATAACCTTTGGGGACATTCATTTCTAAAAGTATACTTACAAAGTCAAAGTTAAAAATATGAAACAAGTCCTAAAAAGCAGCAAAAAAAATTCTGAAACTATCCTTACAAAATCCTTACATAATTAATGCAAAGACTTGTTTAACAGTCCTAAAAAAATTCTGAAACTATCCTACAAAGGTTTCTCAACCTTTCGATTTTTTCATTGTCCTGTTTTGTCTATTTTTTAGGTGGAAGATACTTAATACTGTTAAATCCTATCATCAAAGTTCAACCTTGACAATTCTTGAGGAGTTCGTCATCTATTGTCTAGAAGGGAGTTATGAACTAAATTCGCTTACCCTCTTATGTATAAAATATCAAGAAGTGGTGATAAAATTTAAACTTATTTGCTTATCCTCTTACATATGATATAGGAGTGAGTGATGAAAACTTTTAAACTTATTTGCTTATCCTCTTACATATGATATAGGAGTGGGTGATGAATTATAACATTTTCACTTGGTCTCTTGTATTGGCGTCATTTCTGCAGGGCTATTAATGGAATTCATCATTCTTGATCAGAAGTTGGTTTGTAATTTGACTATCATCAATTCATTCATGCTTCTGCAAGGTAAGATGATTTATGGAGAAGCTGATTTGATGATTGGGAATTAAGATTACAATGTTTGGATATGAATCTGGTATTGAGAAATGCTGAACAACAGGAATTAGGTTGCTTTTTGAAGCTTTTCTTTGATAGTTTTAGTACTTATAAGGGCTGGTTTGGTTGTGGGCAGGATTTGATACAAGCTATAGATTGACTGGACTTAAATGAGATTGGAGTGTGGTTTGTTATTGATTCGAAGTGGGTTCCTCTCCTTCTGTTCTATTACCGTTCTGATGGAAAGTAAACCAACCCTCCCCCCCGCCCCCCCCCCCCCCCCGGTTTTTTTTTGTTCCCTCAAGGATCTGTGGAGTTCTAAAGAGCTATGATACCCGGATACCTCATTTGACCTGAGGTATCCATACCGATACGGATGCAGGTATGGGATATGGCAAGATACGGCTGGGATATGGTTCACTATTTTACGATACAGCTGTTTTGTGTTTTACAAAAAGAAAAAAGGCAAAATTAGAGGAATTTATCCAAAATTGAGTTAGACAATAAATCTCGTCTAAAATCTTTGGTTATAACTTCAAAAAAGTACTTTCATTATTACATTCAGGCCCCTTTGTTTTATTTTAATATTTCAAAACTCAAAACCCACTGTATATTTGATGGTTGTTTTCCTCATTTTACTCTCATATTTAAAGTTTTGCCATTTTATTTATATTTTTTTATTGGATGGGGAAGTGGCATTTCTTGTCATGTCATTCAATGTCTTTCTTTTCTCAATTTAAATTATATTTTCCTCTCCTTGAAAAGTTGAAACTTCTCTCCCTCCCTCCATTTTAATTTTGATAGCTGTAATTTTTTAAGATTATAAGTTTGACCATATCACCCCACTTTAGATTGAGATTTCTAGGGATCCACTTCTAGTAGGAAGTCACGTATGATAACTACTAAAATGTTATTCGTATAAGTATCCATATCTTATCTCGCGTCCGTATCGTATTTTAAGTGATACTGTACCCGTATCCGTGTCCTAAATGGGGTTACCATATCGAATCTCCATTCCCCGTACTGGTATCTGTATCCGTGTCCATATCTGAGCATCATAGCTAAGGAGATAAGGAATTCCTAGGGGTTATTTGTTTTTACTCTCATAATGATGAACATGGTGTGTCACAGATTTTTTTCTTTTCCTTGCCCTGTTGCATTCTAGGGATCACAATGTGGAGCAGGACTAACTTGAGCAAATATATACATTTTCTTCTCATTTCAGGACTCTATTTTATTTATAGTTACTCTAGGAAATTGTCTTAGAAGATGTGTTTTCTGGAGTCAAATTATGGCTGGATGAGGTTGTGGTCTTCTTGATGGGTGTCTGTGCACATTGCAGGTGTTGATGATTTTATCTACTAATCTTGTCCATATTTGGAGCGGATTAATGTTCTTCACTCATTGGTTGATTGCTGGAAGTCTTTCCTTAACACATTTGGTTGTCTTTATTGTTGCCTTTTGTTCCAATTGCAGTGAATCAAGGCCCATCTCTTATACGTTTACTTCCCAATGGGAAGTCTAGCCTCCTCTTATCTATGGAATTTAATTTATTTGTACCATATTGAAACTCATGTTGGAAGTTGTTGGTTGAATCACACATTCATTTGATTTGGTATTCACTATTCTACATCGGATCTCCATCATCCTTATGGTCGGATCATACATATATTTGATTTGGTATTCTATAGTGGATCTGCATCATCCTCATGGACCATGGTCAGAAAGAATATTGATTTCTGCTAATTTGGTTTCATACTCTGATTGTTGTGCGAGTTACAATTGGAAGAGGCATGAACTTCTTCCCTGATGGTCTATCATTTTTGGCTTCTGAGATTTAATTACGGATGGTATTATTGAAGTTGAAGTTGGCTTGAGTTTGTGGATTGTTTTGAAGGTTTTAGGTGCAAGGATACTAATTCTCACCATCCGATGAGATTGCGGAGGGAGCGTTGACTATTCTTGAGCATTTTTCATGGAGTTGAATTGGTCTATTATAATATTTATATTGTTGGTTTTGCAATTGGTGTGAATCCTCTGAACACCTCTCCAGTGTGATATAAAAATCAAGCTTGGCCCGACTCTTGAGGGGCCAGGTTGAGTTGAATTGGTGCTACTCACCTGAGTTGTGCCCACAAAGAAACCCATTAATATTGGCCAAGTGCTGCCTCAATCATGAATCACCTCTTCCTCTTTTGCCGGGATGCAACATGTCCTCTAGAATGCTAGCCGTTGTTCACCACCAATCTAATATTGAACCATTTGGTTAATGTGATGACAGCTTTTCTTATAACTACTGGTGCCAAGTAAGTTAGGCTCTGGCTAAATGGTAAGGTCTTTAAAGACAATGGTCTCCAGAAGAGAACAGTATGCAAAGCCATGCAAGCTCAACAACGGGCTTGGTTTTTGGGACATCTGGATTGATCTCCGCAACAATAATCTTAGGTGTGTCTACATTTTGGGCTCTGGAGTTGGTGGTGATGGCAACAACAACAGATTTTTGAAGCCGTCTTAAATGAGTACCTCTAAACCAGGGAAGTTCAACCTCAGGTAGCTTGGAATTGGTCTTGTACAAGCTTTAAAGCCCTGGCCCAGTATTGTCCATGTAATGATTAATTGTAGCCTGACTTTTGACTGACTGACTAACTAGGGTTGTATATTCATATTCTCATCTATGATTTCTTATAAATGGAGTTGTCAAACTTGTTTTGCGAGATGAGTCATCAAATTTATCAGTGTTCCATGCGGTTAGGGAATTCCTGTTTTATTATTTAGTATATTTATTCTTCTGGACCAAGTTTACAATTTTTTATGAGCTCATTTCGATGATTCTTTCAGGATGAAGAAAACATTGTTCTCAACATTAATCTGGTTTTGAGAGGTTGTGACCTGAAACGATTCTCGTTTTAGGTAAATGCTTATTTCTTTCAACTTTTGCAGCCCATGATACCTCTTTGATGTCTCTCTCTCTCTCTCTCTCTCTCTCTCTCTCTGTGCACGCCTTTGGCTGCTGCTGTGGAGTTCTAAAGAGATTGAATTTTGTGTTGGTGTTGGGTTTCTTTAGCAGAATGAACATGGTCCTTTTGTTAGAGGCGGCAAGGAGATGGTTTGGTCCATTGTGGATGGGGGATCGCTATGGACCTCTATGGTCCTTCAGAAAGATGGAATATTTGGTTAGAAGAAAAAACTATATAAGTGAGAAGTGGAAAAAAAATTCCCTTCGCAGAATTTTTAATGATGAAGAGAGCTACGCCAACAATTAATTTCACCCAAAATGACTAGTTCTGTATAAAGACAAGCTCTGTATTTCACAGCTTATGTCTTGCGTTCAAAGTTGAGGAACTGGGTGTTCTTGTCAACAATATAAGCCATGCAGGAGTGTCACAGTGGCTTCTTTCCAAAATTAGGCTCAAAGACTTCCAAGCTTCAAAGACTTCCCGAGGTATTACAACCCAATCATATCATCTGTCATTCAGATTCATGGATCGGATGTGGGAGAGATAGCGTGATCACTTGTTAGCCCCACTGAACCAGAGTACGCCTGTAAGCCATCCTTGGGATTGTGTTCCTGGTTACATAGATTGGTACATGACTGTGTTATAGAGAATATTGAGAAATACCGAGACACACCTTGGTCTCCTTTTGCATCTACGGGATGGTGTCATGTATAACATGAGCAAACTATGAAATGTGCAACAAAAATGTACTTTGTATCTACGAACGAATCGAGCCAAGTGTTGAAGAAGCATTTGCACGACAGATCTGAATTGGTCCTAGATGTTTTACATATGGCCCGAGCATTACGTGGACTAACCATTGAAAACAAAGGGGAAACAAGCAAAGACCCTCTCATGACAACATGTACTTACTCTTGTCATTCTAGGAGGGAGAAATGAATATGCACTACAAAGTCTATGTACTAAAATATGATTCAATGTAATGAAATATAGAATTCTTGATCTATTTCAATCAATATCACAGTTCAATCATTTTCATTAGAAAATAAAATTGTTTTACAACATAATAAAATTCATTCCAAATCAATTGTTTCACATGTTGCTATATCAGAATTGACAAGTTTTCTAAAGTGCTCAATCCATTCTTTATATTCAGTTTCTCATCCACTTGCACAAGAATGATGAAATTTTCACCATTTGTTTGCAATTGGTGGTGTTGGAGCCCTGGGCACTAAAACAACCTGCAAATGTAGACCTTAGTGTTGGAATATGTACTACGAAATTCATATCCTTTAGTCTCCAACCATCTTTAGTAAGACCAAGCAATTCTACAATAGCTCTAAAGCCACAATTATCATCAACTGCGACGTCCTTCACAACACTTATATGAGGCCTGATTCCTTGTGGGAATGAATCAAACAAAGGTAATGAATTCGAGCTCTTTGATGTTTTTCGAACTACTTTCTTCCCAACCTTTGCTTTCTTCTTTGCTTCGGTAGTGGATGTACGACTACAACTATCATGTATGGATAACACCAACTCAAAAACACTTGGATCACGTTTAGTAGATTTGTCAACCTTCAATGGTGGTCTTCCTTGTTTATTTGATTGGACTTCTGGCTTTAGTAAAAAAATAGTGTACAGCCTAAAAATATCCCACAACTTCTTCAACACTTGTATTTTTTGAGTGCAATCAGAATAAGAGAATTGTGTTTGAATATAACACAACTCCACGATGCACTCCATGTTCATAGTCATCTTTTTCGATATACTAAGTGGCAACATATCAAGCTTAGCCAAATGAGGATGTATGCTTTTGAAAGGAATTGGTCGTCCTTGAACCATGTACTCCACAATCTCATGAGTACAAGGTAAATCATGTGTACGTTTCATAATGCACTGACATGCATTTTGATCAATTCCAACAACAGTAGCTCTTTTTGTTTGTATTAAATTTTTTTCCAATGCACTCTTAGCAATGTTCCCATGAAGCTCTTTGAATTCAGATGGCTTGAACTTGCGTTGGACTACTGTCTTGCTCTTTTCGAAAGATGCTTTAATACTTGTGTGTTGCAAATGAAGCAAACTGTTGATCTTTGTCCAAGATGTTTATAAATCTCCTTGATTCGATTGTAGGTGCCTTTTCAATTGTGCATGTGATGTCTCTGCCCTGTAAAGAAGAAAAAAATTCATCAATGTTTATAATCTAGTTAGTAATAATGCATAACATTGAAAAATTAAAATTAAGTATGAAAATTCTACCTGTTTGTTGTAATATTCCCAAAATACATACAATTATTCATCTATGCATAGATAAATATTTCCTTATATGGATCTAGCCAACTAGATTTGACATACTGAAGTGCATGTGGGTATGTACTGAAATGTTCATTCGGCTTTTTTATTGTTTTTCATATTCAATTTTTGTTGATGAATTTGACAACATATTCCAGCGTGTACTAAATTTGTCACAACTTTGTTTGGTCTCAAACAATTTCTTACATTTAACTAACACATTTCTATTGATGTGCCATTTGCATAATAAATGTGTGGCAGTTGAAAATACTTTATTAATGGCATTTGTCAGTGACAATTCTCTCTGTGTCATAATAACATTGGGAAAAACACCATCCCCAATGATAGAACGCAATACACCTAATACTCATATATAGTTGTTTTCAATTTCAGCTTCAATATATGCAACACATATAGAGAACGTTATGTATGTAGAAGTTACTCCAATAACCTTCAACAAGGGCATGCGATATCGATTGGTCTTATAAGTACAATCCATTATCAATACATGTGGAAATACATGTAACAACTCTATACTAGTTGAGTGCGCCCATAAAATGTCCTTGACAACGTCATCGTTATCAGAATTTCTATGACATTCAATGTATTTATGCTCTGCCAACTTCTCCAACAGAACTTGGATTTGACTTCTCCCACCTCGCATAATAACTTAATGCCTATATCTTGTAATGTACATAAACTTCATTATGGTCACATTAAGTTTACTTCTTCGTTTCAAAGTAACCAAAATTTCTTCATGCTCTTAGATATATCAACCAACAATTTTGTTTTCTCTTCTGATAACCTTCCCGCATATGAATGGCACTCTAGATATGTTGCAGCCGAATGGTTATATACACCACAAAAACTTCTATCATCCAATCATCATCTGTTTTTAATTTTTTACCCTTCAACGCAAATGGGCATCCACATTTATTTGTACCAATTTGTTATAACTTTTTCTTATTAGGCTCCTATTATCTGTGATCATCTTTGGATTATAATGTTCATTTCTTTCACATGCAAATAATAATCTAGCTTTCACTCCAACCTAAGGTGCATTATACGCTTTAATAATGATGACGAATCTATTTCTCCTTCCAATAGTTTGAGCCCAATCGATTAATGCCTCCTGATTGTGAAATATCTACAAATATAAGAAAGTTTACTAAATTACTTTTACAACAATGTTTACAAAACGTTTTGGTATAAATTATAATGAATCTACCATACCTCTTCAGTAGTAAAATCGTTCGTATAATCTTTAACACATTTTGATCCTACTTCACTTTCTTCTGTAGGAGCTTACACAACATCAAAACAAATGATTCTTACTTTAAAAAATTATTTTAACTGTTTTGCCATACATGGCCGAACATACTATATATGTACATACTATATATGTTCGGCCCTGTGAGTCCGTACTGGAAGCGGCCTGTTCAAAACGGAACTTAAAACAAACGGCAAATCTAAGAAAGATCTTAGTTCACTAACCTTGTTACTCTTACTTGGAGTGAACACCATTAATTTCTTGCTCATTTCCTTCTCTATTGCACCCTTTGATTATTGATATAGCCTTTAGAAAGTAAGAAGAGGAGTGATTAATGGAGATAGGAGAGATGAGTGAGTGATGAAAGGAGAAGAGATGAGTAAGTGGTACAGAGGAGGAAGAAGATATCAGGAGCAAGAAGATACAATGGAGAAAGAAACAAACAAATGAATTGTGAAGAGTTGTATGTATTTTTGGATGAAAAGGATATTTTCGTCATTTCATATAGGGGTATTTCTGGAATTAAATTTTCACTAAAAACCTGACTAAAGAGAGAAAAAGGCTATGTCTAAATAGCAGCACTCTTTTTTTTTTTTCAACTTTGGGCTTAGTTCAAGAGGAATTTACTGGGGTTGATGAGTCAATTGTCTTTTACGCAGGAAATTTGCATATGTGATTGCTTCTATATTTATCATGTTGGTTTGGAAGCAATATTTCCACATGAAAAAATGATATGGATTTAATTGTTCTAGGTTTTTTTTTTCCAACAATTTTCTTAGAATTCATGTGGATTTAAACACGTAGTGGCCATGCAAATGTGCAAATTAGGTTGGGTTGCTTTTCATGACATTTTTACATATTTTTGAAAAATGAGTTTTTTGTAAATATACTCCAAAAAGGTTTATGGGTTTGTAAATAGGCTTCTATGGTTCTAGTATTTGTAAATAAGCTCCTACTTTTCATTTTAATACCTTTTGTATGCTTAAAATCAGTAGACTTTCAACCTCCATAAATTTATAGAGCGAAATGATAATTTTGCATACCTCTTTTTATCCCTATATGCATAATTTTAAAAGCAAAGTCTTTTTATTATTATTTTTATCTCTTGTGAGATTAGAGTTATATTCAGTGGGAGAGTATACACTACACAAATCTAATTCTCTCAATCTAGGGCCCATTTCATTAAGTCTAAATCCATTGTAATGACAATCAACACATGTACTTATAATTAGTTCTAATCGATTATATCCACACATGACCCACCTTTGATTGATGAAAGTTTCAAAATACATGATTAGGCTTTATATGCATGAGAGACTTAATTGAGAGAGCGCACTGGGACATGGGATAAAAAAAATAATATTTTTTCAAATAATAATATACTCATTTTTGTTTATTGGGTGTAAGGATAAAGTTGTCATTTTTATAAAAATTCAACACAATCCTCATGATAGTTGCATCTTTTTGTTAGGAATATTTATTTTGAAGACTTGACAGGTATTAAAAAGAAAAAGAAAGGACCTATTTACAAATATTAAAACCACGGGTTCTTATTAATAAATCCTATAAACCCTAGAGAGGTATTTACAAGGAAATTGTTCCAAAACTTAGAGAGGTATTTACAAAGAAACTGTTCCAAAATTTATAAAAATTTAAGATATGCATCAAAATGGCATGGAGTTTACTAGTTTAGTAGAAATTTGAGTAGTTCAAACTGCAATCTAGGACCCACAAGCACTACAACAGGTATTGTCTTAGGCGACGAAAACTTTTGTCGCCTAAATTCCAAATTTCGTCGCCTTTAGTATAGGCGACGAAAAATATTCGTCGCCAATGTCCCCGCCATAGATTCGTCGACAATGCTGTTTGGCAACAAAATCTTAATTGCGTCGCTACTTAGCGACGAAATTTTAATTTCGTTGCAATTTGGCGACAACGCGATTTCGTCGCTAATTCGTCGCTTAAAACTAACTTTCCGTCGCCAAATTTATTTGCGAAGCTAGGACTTTTTAGCGACGAAAAAAATAACATAGTTTCGTCGCCAATTGCCCAATCCGTCTCGTCCCTACAAATGAGGATCAAATTTCCGCTACCGGCTCTACATTGCACCGGCTGTGAACAAAAAAGGCTAATGGTGGTTCTTCTGTAGCCTTGGCTCATTTCATGGTCCATCTGGCCATTGAAACAACACCACCAATCACTTGAAGCCCTTCCAATTTACTAAGAATAGATGGGTGAAGCTAGTCGTCATAACCACAAAGTGAAATTCTAGACGTCACTCTATATCTGCAATCACTATTCATGCGGATGCTAGTGACTGACAACATACATCAACTGCAATAATCTAAGAAGACGAGTATTGAGTACTGCTTTCATATGAGTCTAATGCTGGCCATCCTCGAGAGCTTTGCATAGAACATTAGAACTACAATCCAGCCAAAACATGCCCCATTTGAGCACTGACCTTGGGCCCCATTTATTTACATCATTGTGCAAAAGAGACCCAGAGATTATATATGAACTTCATGATTTGTCTAATGGAATTGTTAAATGACTACACATTGTAAAAAATGACCGTTGAGAAAGTATTTTGGTCATCTCTCTCTCTCTCTCTCTCTCTCTCTCATGTGAGAGTTTTGTAGATGAAATTCTAGCGTCAACAGTAGTCAAGAGTCCATATCAAATGTAAATTATTGTCAAATATTTTATCATGGTTGACCATGATCTTTCAGAATTTTTCCTCTGGGGACGACATATATTTAGTGGGATCTGTAATGTAAAAGTCTATATCAGCAAACATGAGCTGCGCATACAACTCAATGTACGAAAGCAGTAATTGTTTCTTCACGTTGACTTGATGTTGCCCATTTGCATTGCATGCATTGCCTGTATTAAGAATGACAAAAAACACCCCCGCCAAACAAACTCTCTCTCTCTCTCTCTCTCTAAAGAATTCCAGTTCCACTTCTCAAAGATGTGAAGAAGTTGTTACCTCAACTGTCAGCACAAGTCCTGTCACTTTCCACACCATTTGCATTAAGCATATGCTTCTCTCTCCAAATTGCATGCACTTCATTAGTTCGGAACCTCTGGGTGAAGGTTGATTCTTCTAGTGGGGTTGCTAACCCATTGGCATAAGCAAGGAGACCAATATGCTATCATTGCCCCATTGTCTACGCGATACCTCTCATCAGTTGCAAATAGCCTGCCACCCCTCTCAGAGCACATTATTCGCATCATCTCTTGCAACTGCTCGTTACATCCCACACCACCAACAATAAGAACATCTTTCGTGTCACAGTGTGCCATGGCACGCTCTGTAATTTCAACAAGCATTGCAAACACTGTTTCCTGTATCATAAAAGGGTACAATAACATGGGAGATTCATTGCAAGAGAAATGACATGGGTTATGCAGAATACAACAAACATGATAAAAGTCACATCTTTACAGACCATACGCAAATGGTACGCCAATCCTCTAAAAAGTGATAAATCCACACCATAACACATCATCTTCCTAAAATATATGATTTGGACACAAAATATATGTTGTCATATTATTCTTACAAAATAGCTCTATTCAATTCAGTTACATACACAGCAATTAGAGAAAAATATCCTTGGCGCAAATAGCTACTTGTCCTTGTATCTCTTCTCAGTTTCTTCCAAAACCTGAACATCCTTGTAATACTTGCAAATGCGATAGGCAAACCTGAGAACAGTACACAGGATATTCTAAGCATGGAAATTAGAGAGTTCGACCACATCTGGTGTTCCTGAAAAATAAAGATGCCAAAAATTCACCATCTGGAGAAGGCAGGCAGCAGTGCAGAGAATTACATTCCTTCGAGCTTTGTAAATCTGCAGAACAAGCAAGTTTTAGATTTAGATTTCTTCTTATATTGTATCATACAGATGCATTGAACGTGCCATTACCTTTAACATTGACAAAAACCTAGTTTACTATGCAGAACTCCCAGATTTCTTTCTTTCATTTTTTTTTCTTAATCAGTAATTGGACTTGTAGTCATCAAATGGAAGATAATAGATTAAAAGTTAACTATGCCACTGTATGATACAAATTATGGTATCTTAAACTCTGAAAGTATGAAATCCAAGACTCCATAAGAGAATGGTCAGCAGTGTTGTGTGTTTTACCAAATGACTTCTTGTGATTTGGCATGGCAATGGGGATGTCCATAGGCTATGCTACATGGTGCCAAGGTGTATCCGGAGTCCGGACTCAACCCAACTATTAGATGGTTGTCCCAGAATGCCATACTCCAACCTTAAACAAACAAGGGCCACAGACACAAGATATAAAAGCCAAACCACCATATACGGTAAATGTCCACATACATTCATTAAGATGATGCCTCAGCTTGTATATCTTTACAAATGAATAACATTGATCGATGTAAGATGCTTGAAGTAACAATTACTGATGTAAGAAGAAAAAGAAGCTCAAGAATCTATTGTAGTGGATGACAGTGAAGATTTGGATACATTTCAAAAAAATTGAGGGCTGGGTTCCATCCATTAATTTTATTCAAATTTTATGCTGAATCCACAAAATCAATATTTTTGGATTTGCCAAATCAGACACCTTGTACTAGTATCGGATTCAGATGCTTGTACCCGTACTCATGCAATTTAGGTTGAGACCCATCACTGATGAAGAATCAGTGGATTAAATATTATTACTCTAAGTTCTGCAGCCGTCCCTCTGAAAAATATCACAAGTATCAAGAATCTTCTAGACAACCCCACAGGCCACAGTGGTGGAGAATCAGAAACCAACCAGTTTTTTGCTGGATTTAGCTAAGTAGAGTGTCAATCATACAGCGAGTTTCTATAACAAGCTTCTACATCTTCCAGGTAGAACTAAACAGAAGAAAGGGGAAAGCAACACACTCCAGAACCCCAATTCAGGTACTCCACAAGAATCACAACAATACAACTCACACATCACGCCTTCACGTACGCACAGAATTCAGCATTGTTTTACTGCAGACAGAGAAACACATTGTACAACTAATTTGTTGCACAGATAAGTTGATGTTGAACTTGACTGAGATGTTGAATGTTGAACTTTGAGTTGAGATACTGAACCTGATTGAGATGTTGGATGTTGAGATTGGATTACAGCAATCTTTTTAAATGTTCAGGATATATCTCTGGACAATGTCTTAAGCATGTACGAATTATCAGAGGCCTTCAATGCAGTCTCATTGCGGCACGCATGTGTATTGTTTATTCTAGAGCAGTTTGATAAAATGAGTACTAGACCTGGGTATCTCTCTCTCTCTCTCTCTCTCTCTCTCTGTGTATCAAAACTTATGCAACTGTTTCCTGCATGTAATCCTTTGTGCAATTCAAAATACAAAGATATCACAAAAAAAGAAAATTAGAAATTTCATGGGAAAGTCGGGTGATTCCACTGCTCCATGCATTGTATTTCAAGTAATGTATTACACAGGGCTATGACCAAATTTGGCTCCTATGATAAAACAACACCTTGCCAGACTTGTGGAGTTTTTAAGACAGTTATAACAAGGGGCTCAAATTGGCCTCCCAAGGCCGCATTATCCTGCTGTGGTGAATTTGCTGGTTGTGTTTGGTTTCAACTTTTACATGAAAGTTTGACTTACCTCCTTTTTCTCAGGTTCTCTCAACTGGTTCAACGTATAGTCCCAGAGATCCGTAACTATTTCTCCAAAGCATTGAGGCCTAACCAATGGAACAGTCGGCTATAGCTGCCTACTGCTGACCTCGCTCTAACTAACACATTGGATGGTTACGACTGTACAGCTGGAATCATGTATTCTTGTCGCTGATGTTGTTTTTAGTAAATGAAAGGGGCAAATGATCCCAAGTGTAGTGTATGTTGTTTGAAATTGCGGGTCTTGTTTCGGTCTTGTTTCTTTCACAATCTCATCTTATGAAACAAGTTATTCTGGTTCAGAGTAATGAAGGATTTTTTTTTTTTTGGGTTATGACCTTTGTAGAGGCGAACTTAAGACACAGGAAACACATTTTTAAGTGTGGTTGTCTGTATTGTTCTTTATGTTGGCTCCTTCGACATTATACAATTTATATTTAGTACAGATCAATCAATTTGGTCAACATTACATTTGATTTCATAGCTGTAAAAGAAAAAGGAAAAAATGAATAAAACAAACTGACTAAAACAAACAAACATAAAACTAATAAAAGGAGGCAACATGCCATCACAAAATAAAAAGGATTCATCATCACAAAGTGTAATGTGAAGGATATAACTTCTTAGGACTTGAATTATGGACATAGTAGATAGAGAAGAAAGAAAATCTCTTTTTGTTCTCCATAATTCTTTTTGCCCTGACATTCTCGTATCTTGTTGTTACATGGCCAGGTTTGACATATCGTTTTCCACCCTTAGGCATTGTTTGTGATGCTATAAAGATTGAATTCACTTAGATTGTAGGACATGCTATGTATAATCATTGCAAAACATACATGGCATAATCATTTACCTCCACGTACGGAACGTAAATTCACATAAAAAAACATATAACACAAATATATGAAATAGCAAACACATACATAATATCATCATCCATATCATCAGCATACATGGCATAGAAATTAATTTTGTCCTGTACAAAGCATGAAAAAAAAAAAAAACTACATATCATAATCAATATCATCATCCATATCATAAGCATCAACATGCTCCTCATCTTGTTCCTCATCTGTCCCATCTTCCATCCCAGATTCATCCGTATCAGCATCATCATCACCGATGTTATCCTGGCTCCTTGCCCGGATAATCATATCGCCTGCAATGACCTCGCCTTGCACTCCATCCCTGTGATTAGGAACATCAATATCTTCATCGACCACTTGGATAGCCATGGTGTTGATTTCTTTTTGAAACACACCATCACCAAGCCCATATGAGCTATTGGGTTCCATATCATCCACCACTGGGAAATCATACAAGCCCCTAGTCTGGACACGTTGCACGACTCGCCAGTGCTCAATTATCCATCATACTCATTTACATTGTTGCAACTGGCCACCTATTTAGTGCCACCTTTGCTAGTTCTGCTCTTCTACTTGAACTTACATCACACCATGCTTGAAAGCAACATGCATTCCCCTCCTCTCTTCTTGAAGAACTCATAAATAAACAATCCTTTTATTACCGCATTTTTCAAAAGACTAGATAGATCAAAACGGCAATGTCCACCTAAAAACAATAGTGGAACCTACATCAATTAGTTTAAAAATCCAAAAAACAGTCTCAATCAAGGACAGAACATATTTTTAGTGCAAACATCTAAAAAACCAAACCTTCATTTTTTCCACTACCTTCTCCATCCATGAGAAGCAACCTCAACTCCAAATTCTTATAAAAAAAATAGAAAAGCAAGAGTCCTGAGCCCCCATAATTCAAAATGAATTAAATCCCTTCCTTCAAATGGATTCAAAAGCACAACCAAAGCTACAACCAAAGCCCTAATTCAACCAAAGCTTGTCCTCAATGATCCAGCCCTAATTTCCAAAAGGCGCCGAAGACACATAGAAAAGAATCAAACACTAAAATTGAGGCACTCAACATTCCAAAATGGGATATTCCATTTTGGAATTCTGAACTTCTCCTGCGCATCAATCGATCCTGTTTCTAAATGTTAAGAATCTAACTATGCATGGGGTACAGGGCTAGCTATGAATGTTGAAATGCTTCAAAAATGGAAAAAATTACTTTCGGGCATTTCATCAAACACATTGCAAGCAACAATAATATCTTCACTAACACATCACAATCCAAACTAGAGGGAAATAAAAAACCGAGATTTAGGGATTGAAACAGACCTGGATCTCTCGATTTCACAAGATGAAGGTTGGAGCAGACGTCTCTTGATGTAGTTGAGGATGGAGGCTTCGGCGTGGACAGGAGGATGGAGGATGGAGGTCGAAGGTCGAAGTGAGGATGGAGGATGGAGGCTTCGAAGTGGACAGGAGGATGGAGGCTTCTGATCGGAGTGATCGCATATAGAGGCAGGGGCGGAAATGATCAGGAGACGTCTGATCTCAAGCGCAAATGAATATATAGACTTTGGGGCGACGAAATTCATTTCGTCGCCAATCGGTACCTTTTTATTGCGACGATAATTTTCGTCGCCTATTTGTCACCCAAATTTTTTTTTGCACGAACATACGTATTTGTTGAAATTTGCGACGACATATAAATTTCGTAGCTAATAATGGCTTTTGGCGACGATATTTTACCTTAAAGAGACGAAATTTTACTCCTCGCTAAAATAATTTTTTTCCCTTAAATTGCCGAAGAAAAATAAATTTCGTCGCTAATAATGACTTTAGGCGACGAAATTTTATTTCGTCACCATATTTCCTCGCCAAAACACCATTCTGTTGTAGCAAAGGAAACAAAAAAGAGGAGTGGTTTGTGGCTCATTTGTAGCATTAATTGTACCTATGCCACTTTCAAGGTGAGATAATGTTGAGAATTTTGACGTGAAAATAACTATTTATATACCATTATTATACCAAAATTTACATGACTTGTTAACATGTGCACACAATGGCCTAAGGGAAAGCAACTCCATAGTAGTGCCCCGGCCCACATCTTGAGAGTACAATCCTTTAAAAATCAATTGGGCTGTCTTTAAATTTTCTCCAATAGGAGTTCTTCCCAATGAAAAATTGAGCATATGGTTAAAAATGTAATATAATCAACCTTATTTGGGACCAGCTCTTGTTAGAATAAAATTTTATGACTATTCACCTAAAAGGAAGAGGTAGAGCTTGAGATGGATTACAGCTTTGTTTTGGCCCATCTTGGTTCTGTTATAGATTATAATGAGCCAAGCTAAATCACAGTAGTAATATCAACATGATTTTGAATCAACTTGGTCCATTGCCAAACAGCAAAACACATTTAAATTACAAAAAATAAGTATGTCACAACACAAGGTTCTCAACAACAGACTGAGGATTTGACTTTCTTTTTGTGTCACAACTCACAACAAGCACAAGTCTTGCATTTGTGTATGATGTGGACAATGATCACTATAGAAAAAGTATTTCTTTATAAAGTAGCTCCCATGATGTAGCGCCTCTCCCAGATCTTCATTGGCAGTAAAATAAGCCTCCAAAGATGATATCAGTAGTGGTAGCCTCCAATGATCCACATTGCATCACCTTCCCCCAAGCTTACGTGGAAATGTAGGAAGGGATCTTATAATGTCTTCATATTGATCACCCCTCGAAAGTAAATCAACAACAATAGCGGCAGTGTGATCATCTGTAATGACATTTTTCTGAGCCATTGTATGAAGAAACTGTATTGCTTTATCTATCTCTCCACTCTTACAGAAGCTACAAATTATGGGATTAAAAGTACAAGTGTTGGGCATATTATCATTTTCCTCCATCTTTAACAGCAAGTCAGTAGCATCATGCATTAGTCCTTTTTGACAAAGCATTAGCATCTTTAACAATCAATCGAGTATGGATTCGATCGAAAATCTGAAAAATTTGAAGGCGGAATGCCCGGTCAATCGAGTATGCATTCAATCAATCAGATTAATGGTAGTGGCTGAATTCGATCAGTCGGACCTCCACTGAAAGTTCTGCTGACTTGCGAATTTTTAGTCTAATTTGAAGATAAATTTTCCTGTTTGATGTCAACTCCTTTTTTTATTGGAATGCATTTATAAGGGACAAATTTGGAGTTATAAAAAGAGGTTTTCTCTCAACCCTAAGGTATGAAACATAAATCTCATTGTTCTAAGTAGAGATTTCTTAGTGGAGATCATTTTCTCTAGAGTTATTCATTAGAGAGTTAAACGGCTAAAGCTTTGCTCTAGAGATCTTTGTCTTCTCCATCTCTAAGCATAGAAGATTGTTCTAAGGAGTCAAGTACAACATTTAGAAGGTGTCTAGGTGCTTGGATCTGTAATAGAAAATGATAGGGAGTCGTTACAGTAGGGTACTGTGCAAGAAGAATAACAGGTTCTTAGATTGTGTAAGAACTTGATAAGGGTTATGATTATATCTCTTGTAATTGTGATATGATTCATTTGGCTTGATTTTCGGCAATGGTTTTTTTTTCAATTTGGGTTTCCATGTAAAAACCGTATCTTTTTGAGGTGTGTGCTTTTGTTTGATTTATTTCCGCTGCTTAATTGATTGTTTGCACACATAGTATTAAGTTTAATTGCATTAATCCATTCTAGAGGCCTCTACCTAAAAACCTCCACAATCCCTCCACAGTTCTGTCTTTTAAAAAGCCCATCCAACAATACCATATATGTAACAAGGTCAGGCCTTGGGCCATGGGATTGCATCTAATTAAAGAGTTTCTATGCAGCCCCAATTATATTGGCAATGCACAATCCACCTAAAAGAGTGTTGTAGGTTATAAGATTTGACACCAATTCCTTCCGATGCATTTCATGAAAGAGACCCATAGCATTATCTATTGTCCCACACCTGCAATACCTATTAATCAGTACAGTGTAGCTGATAGCATCTGGTTCAAGACCCCTACTCATCATGGAATCAAAGAGCTTTACTGCATCGTTGGTTTGGTCTTTCAAACAATACCCATTCATTAATGTAGTATATGTGACAACATTAGGCTTCTCACCACTTTGAATCATCACTTCTAAAATTTCTCTTGCTTCCACTATCATCCCTGCTTTGCAAAGGCCGTCCATCAGTATGCTGAATGTTCCACATCTGGTGAGATTCCACATCCCAGCATTTCATCAAAAATCCTCTTTGCGTCTTTCCACTGCCCCTGAAGTAGAAAGGCCATGAATTACACAGTCATATGTTACAACATTCGGTGAAACGCCAACCTTGGACGTTTTCATACAGATCTTAAATGCCACTTTTGTTAATCCATCTTTGCACAGACTATCGATGATTGTGTTATACACTATTACAGTCGGCATACATCTTCTCTTCTCCATTTCAGCACAGACTGTCGATGATTGTGCTATACACAATTACATTCGGCATACATCTTCTCTTCTCCATTTCACTAAGCAACTAAGGAGCTGCATGATTATTTCCTATCTTGCAAAACCCTTTTTTTTTTTTTGAGATCCATATGAAACTACATCACATGGGTACCCCTTCTCCACCATCTCCAAAAACAGTTCCATGGCCTCACTCATCAATCCACTTCTACATAGACCATCAATGATAGTGTGATAAACCATCATGTTTGGGGTAATCCTCCTTGCTTCCATTTCCTTGAGCAACCCAAGAGCCTCTTTAGTGTTCCTTACTTTGCAAAGCCCGTCTATGAGAGTAGCATACGTAACTACATCACATGGGCAACCCATCACAACTATTTTGTCAAAGAATTCTGTTACTTCACTGATCTTACTGACCATACAAATCCCTTTAATCAGAATTGTGAAAGTTGTGGCATTTGGTTTGTAACCTCTTTTTACGATAACCCCGAAGACGGCGAAACCGAGATTTGGCAGAAGCAATTCAGCAGGATGCTGAGTGTATGCAAGTCGGGTAGAATTTCAACCGAATTCATCCTCTTACATGAAGAAACCACAGTGGAGAAGCATTTCATTTTGGACATGCCTCCTAACGGATGAGTGAAAGTCTCAATTGATGGTTTGGGTTCTATTACAAGCATTTTATCTGTTGTGCACATGCAGAAGCGTATAACCTACGATCAACAATTAAAACCACACATAAGAAGAGACAAACACATATGAATACACAAGAGAGATTTATGTGATTCGGCAAGATGCCTACGTCCACGGCCGAAAGAAAACTCTACTCTTATGACGTACTCTTGCTTAGGGTTACAGGTTATATTATATATATAACTCTCTCTTTCTTAGCCCTTAAAAAAACCCGGTACAAAGACCAAAATACCCATGACCCAAAGCCCGGTCCAAAACTAACCTTATAAACCAATCCGGTGAACCTGGCATACAAGACATAAACCAAACATTATCAAATAGGTGCAGTGCATCAATGTGCATGAGGTTGGCCGCATTGCAGAGATTTTTGATATAATTCTCGAATTGGGTTGGAGTAGTAAAGTCATCAGATTCTCTTAGATGAGAAAAGGAAGATGTAGAAATATCAGAAATAGCAATACTTGATTGGACAGCATTTCTTCCTTTTGAAGTTGGAGAAAAAGGCTTTAACAACTCTTCTCAATACTACCATTTCAACTAGGGGTGTATATGGTTCAGATTAGATCGGATTGAACAAAATCCGTTACCGAACCGTTACCTACAAGTTGGTGGTTTTATAATCTATCACTGATCTGTTGTCCATTAAAACCGATCTAAATCGAATCGTGGATCAACGGTTTGAATCTATTTAAACCGTTCAATCTGTTAGTAGTTTTTCTCACTATTTCATACACTTTATCCACAGTAATAAGAAAATTACAGGGGAGATTATTGTCATTTAATATTTTTTATATAAAAATAAATATATATATTTTATTTCAAAGGTTCGGATCAGTTTAAATCCGTGGATTTAGGGTAAAATCCACCACCAAACCATTATTAATAGATTAGGATTTTTTAAATCTGTCACCAATCTATTAACCATAGGATCAACTAAAAAACTACTGATCCGATTGGATCGGATCGGTTTCACAGATCCACGGATTTTTTGTATACCCCTAATTTCAACTATCATTCCTTCAAAGAAAAAAATAATAATAATAAATAACATTTACTAGATTAAGATATAATCTTTCCATTAAAAAAAGAAAAGAGTGTTTTAGTGCAACATCTCCACATAAATTCAAGCCATCATGATTTTTAATCTTGTTAGTCGTTGCTATGATCCTAAAAAAAAAAAAAACAAAAAAAAATATCCCACTATAACTCTTGAGATAAGATTGATCTCACTGTATTTACAAGATGATTACTAGGATTTGTTGAGGCTTGCAATGATTATCAACATTAGATTAGACACCCCCCCTTTTGAGCTTGCATCTTCAAAGTCTCTGACGAACTTAAAGGTATGAAATTTCACAGTGGGGCCATCTAATAAAAATCGTAGCAACTCAAAGTGTATGCCTTCATTGAGTAAGGGATGTACCTTTGTCTTACCAGTAATAAAATGATGATACAAAGGTTATATCTGCCCCCCTACCATTACAAAATGCCCTAAGATCCATACACATAGATATATGGATCATTTATTCTCTATTTAATTATTTAAGTTATGTATTATACTTAATGCATAAGCAACAAATGTTGCATGCTTGCATCCTATCCCTATATTTTAGTATTATTGTTTCTTATTTTGACTTGTTATATATTTTTTGTTAATGCAAAGGGTGTACTTTTGCCAATAAGGAAGGAAAATGGTTAAAATGTCTATTCTCACACCTTTCATAATAAATGTCACGTATCAAATCATTTCAGTGGAAGCGGAACCTTTTCTTTGAAAAGTTTTAAAACATTTACATTCACCTACTCCTATGAATTAAAATTATTTTCAATTTAACATTGATGTGGCTATTAAGCATTGTTGAATTTCAGTCATTAGAATAAATACAATTAAAAAATCAATATTAGTTCAGTCTTTAAAAACCAAAAGTTATAATTAACTTATTAAAATGATATTTAGATAACACCCTATCCTTAAATTTCCATATGCATACAAACTACCATTATAACTTAGTTGGCATCCCAAGTCACTCTATAGAGGAAAACGTGTATCCTTTTCAACAAGAGCACTACCCCATTTTGCACTAAAAAGAATGGATTAAAACAATATGAAAGCAATCAAAGTAAAAGGCAATAAATTAAGAGGATTAACCTAGTGGATAGGCACTCCATTCCCATAGCACCCATGAATCACTGGTGGGTGCCTTGTCTTTCCCACTCCATGGCCACTGAGCCAACTCGAAAAAAATAAAATAAAATAAAAGAAGAAGAAGAAGAAGAAGAAGAAGAAGAAGTATGTATGTATGTGTATGAGCTTCTAGGTCAGTTGGTAGTGGGCGTTGGGTAGGCCTGTCAATTTTTGCCCTTTGACAACGGGGGCCTAGCCATTAAAAAGCCTTTAAGTTGAGGGCTTTCATTTTTTTTGAAAAAGCCCTAAGGATGGCCTAAGAAAAAGTTTTGCAGACCCTCTAATTTTGAGGGCCAATCTAGGACAATACTAGGCTAGGGCCTTATATATATATATATATATATATATTTTTTCCATTTTGAAAAAATGTATAATTATATATGGTATGAACTACCCCTTATAATTATATATATGGTTTAATTATTTTTAGCACATTCTATGCATGAAATGAATATAAAAGAATGCATACAAATGGAACTCTTAATAAACTTTTTTAGAAATATTTGTTAGGAGTATTGTAGGAGATTAAATAATAAATCTAATTCAGAGAATGAAGTTGGACCAAGTAATATGCCGTCATTTGATGATGGTAAAAATGAATTCTTTTGGTATTTAAAAGAAAAGAACAAGAAAAGTTGCAGTTAAGGAAAAACTGAATTAGATTATTAGTTGAAAGACCCTAAATAACAATCTGCAATATTAGATATATTAAATTAAGTGGAAAAGAAATTCAACGAAGTATCCGATTTTATCAACTACAGCTCATGATATTTTAGTTTTTCCTATTTCCATAGTTGCTTCTGAGCTTGCATTTAGCATTGAAAGAAGGATACTTAGCCCGCATAGGACTTGTGTAAAATCAATGACAGTAAAGGCCTTAGTTTTTGCATAGAATTGGTTATGTGCCGAGAAACATAGTGACAATGAATATGATAATAGTGATGCATTAGATTATTTATTAGAGATATTGAAAGAGGACTAAGTTATTAAAATTTGAAGACATTATCAAGTATTATTGTTTTAATTAGCTTGGCATATACAATACGTTTTGCATATAACAATTCCTTTTGCATATAAAATAAGTATCATTACAAGTATTAATAAATATCATTAGAAGTTTTTATTTTATATTATTTAGTATATCATTCGAAGCACTATTAAGTATCATTTGATGTGTTAATTTATATCATTAGAAGTAATATTAAGTATCATTAGAAAATATTATTATATAAACTAATTTTTAATTTGCCATTAGTCTATCAAAAAATAAATTTAACTCCGCTGTACGTCCTTTATTGCAACTATTGTCAGTCCCAAGGGGGTGAATGTTAAATTGACACGTGCTGTTTGATGATAATACTAAAATAATTTAAAAAATATAATTCTTATGTTCATGTCCGGCCCTTAAGGGTAAGATAAAAGCCTAGGTAAAGCAGGCCATTCAAGGGCTCTTGCTAGCCTAAGCCCAACCCTGCCATTCAAGGGCTCTTGCTAGCCTAGGCCCTACCCGGCCTAGCCCTTTGACAGGCCTAGTGTTGGAGGTATGAAATTGCCTTCACATTCCCATTTTATTACTATAGACTATGTGACTGTTATATGTGCATTTTAGTGTGCATATGTATTTATGTATGTATGCATGTGTAAATACAAAAATATATTATAACATAAAGAAAAGTGGAAGGGCTAGGACCAGTGCCGGGCCTGACTAGCAGTGTCCAAGCCCGACTGTCAAATTTTAGGCCTACAAAAACTTTTCCAAGCTTGCCCAATGGCTTTTCCTTAGATATAGAAACCCTGATTTTAAGGACTTTTTAAGGTCCAGGCCAGGTTGGAACCTTGGCTCAGGGCCCGAGCTTACTGGCCCTGGCCCTTAAATGTAGGGTAAGGGCCTAGACTATAGAGGCCTTCAAGGGCTTTGGCTTGCTCAGGCCGAACCCTACATATATTTAGGGTAGGTAAGAATAACCCTAGGCCCGGCCCAGCCCACACCGCTAGTTCTCTCCCCTTTAAGTAAGTTGAGATGAAGATATTTTTGTTTAAATGTTGGGCTTAGCTCAATAGGAACTTACTGGGTCGATGATTCAATTGTATTTTAGGCATGAAATTTACATATGTGATACTGCTTTTATACTCATCATGTTTTTTTGGTATCAACATATTAACATGAGAAAATGATATGGATTTGTATTTGGGTTTTGTGCAATTTTCTCAGAATTCATGAGGATCTAACACATAAAACTTCACCACTCAAGGTTCTTTTATACGAAAATATTGAATGGTTTGGAACAAATGGGAGCTCCGCAAAAGTGCAAATTAGGTTGGGTTGCTTTCTGTGACATTTTTACATATTTTTTAAAAATTTATAAAAGTTAAATTTATGAAACGAAACGGCATAGAGTTTACCAGTTCAATAGAAATTTGAGCAGTTCAAGTTGCAGTCTAGGACATAGGGAAGCAGAAAAAAAAAAAAAAAGTGGTTTGTGGCTCATTGTTAGCATTAATTGTACCAATGCGTCTTTTAGGTGTGAGGTAATGGTGAGAATTTTGATGTCAAAATGACTTTACTTACTGTTTTAAAAAACTTTACATAATGTGTTAACATGTACACACGAGTCTTACCCCACGGTAAGCATGGGTGGACCACTCGTGGACCGCCACATTATCAAAGGGTAGCATGCCATACACACACGGAGCTTGTCCTATCCCAAGCAGGGTTGCACCATGGTGACACGGTGGACCATGAGTAGTCCACCCATGGTTATCATGAGGCAAAAGGGCATAGAATCTGAATTCATACACACAATGGTAGTGGGGCCCCAGCCCACATCTTGAGAGTACAAGCTTTTAAAGTTAATTGGGTAGTCCCCAAATTTATTCCAATGGGAGTTGTTTTCACTGTAAAATTGAGCATATGGTTAAAAATCTAATGTAATCAACCTTATTTGGGATAAGATCCAATTGGAGTAAAAATTTTAGGACTATCCACTAAAGAGGAAGAGTGTTGAGATGGATTACAGCTTTGTGTTGGACCATCTTGTTTCTGTTATAGATTATAATGGGCCAAGCTAAATCACAGTAGTACTATCAACATGATTTTGCGTCTACTTGGTCCACTACCAAACATCAAAAAACATTCAAATTAGAAAATATAAGTATGTCACAACATAAGGTTCTCAACAACCGACTGGATTTGACTTTTTTTTGTGTCACAACTCTCATTAGTCTTGCATTTGTGTATGATGTAGAGAATGATCACAATAGAAAAAAATATGTGTTTATGAAGTGGCTGCCATGACGTAGCGTCTCTCCCAGATCTTCGTTGGCAGTAAAATAAGACTCCAAAGATGATATCAGTATTGGGACTGTCTCCAAAGATGAAATCAATTACTTGATCCACATTACATCACCTGCCCTTACGGCTTGTTTGTGCAACGGCTAGTGCCGGGGAATCGCAGTGGAGACAAGGCTCCACAATTTCCGGTGCCATTCTGCGTTGTTTGGTGCAGCCCGTGGAATCTCCTCTGAGATTCCCGGCACACATGCATTTGCCGACAAAATCCTCTCCAAGCGAGGCTACGAGTTTCCTACCAAGGTGGGTAAGAAACCGTTTCCACGGACGGCGTCTTCCAAACAAGCCCTTAGGCATACGTGGAAACGTAGGAAGAGATCTTAAACGGTCTTCATATTGATCATCCTTCGAAAGTAAATTAACAACAATAGAGGCAGTGTGATCATCTGGAATGACATCTTTCTCACCCATTATATGAGGAAACTGCATTGCTTTATCTCTCTCCGCTCCTACAGAAGCCACTAATTATAGGATTAAAAGTACAAGTGTTAGGCACAAAACCATTTTTCTCCAACTTTAACAGCAAGTCAGTAGCATCTTGCATTAGTCCTTTTTGACAAAGCCCATTTATCATTATATTGCATGTCACAACATTGGGCACAAAGCCATTCATAGACATGCCATTAAACATTTCCCTTGCAGCAGCTAGATTTCCATCTTTGCACAAGCCATCAGTAAGGATATTAATGATTTGAATATTAGGATTGATTCCAGAGTCAATCATTATTTGAAATAATCTAAATCCCTCCATAGTTCTGTGTCTTTTAAAAAGCCCATCCAACAATACCATGTATGCAACAAGGTCAGGCCTAGGGCCATGGGACTGCATCTCATTAAAGAGTTTTTGTGCTGGCCCAATTCTATTTCCTAACAACGCATTTCATGAAAGAGCCCCAAGGCGTTATCTATTCTCCCAAGCTTGCAATACCCATTAATCAGCACAAAGTAGCTTACAGCATTTGGTTCAAGACCCCAATCCACCATCGAATCAAAGAGCTTTACTGCATCATTGGTTTGGCCTTTCAAACAATACCCATTCATTAATGTAGTATATGTGACAACATTAGGCTTCTCACCACTTTGGATCATCACTTCTAAAATTTCTTGTGCTTCCACTATCACCCCCTCTTTGCAAAGGCCATCCATCAGCATGCTAAATGTCACCACATTTGGCGAGATTCCACACCCCAACATTTCATCAAAAAACCTCTTTGCTTCTTTCCATTGCCCTGAAGTACAAAGGCCATGAATTAAACAGCTATATGTTACAACATTTGTTGAAATGCCACCCTTGAACATTTTCATAAAGATCTCAAATGCCACTTTTGTTAATCCATCGTTGCAGAGACTATCAATAATTGTGTTACACACAATTACATTCGGCTTGCATCTTCTCTTCTCCATTTCACTAAGCAATTGAAGAGCCGCGCAATTATTTCCTATCTTGCAAAACCCATTAATGAGAGATCCATATGAAACTACATTACATGGGTACCCCTTCTCCACCATCTCCAAAAGGAGTTCCATGGCCTCACTCATCAATCCACTTCTACATAGACCATTTATGATAGTGTTGTAAACCACCATGTTTGGCGTAATCCTCCTTGCTTCCATTTCCTTGAGCAACCCAAGAGCCTCTTTAATGTCCCCTACTTTGCACAGCCCGTTTATGATAGTAGCATATGTAACTACATCACATGGGCAACCCCACAACCATTTTGTCAAAGAATTCAGTTGCTTCACTGATCTTACTGACCAAACATATCCCTTTAATCAAAATTGCGAAAGTTATGGCATCTGGTTTGTAACCTCTTTTGATGATAACCACGAAGACGGCAAAATCGAGATCAACCCGTTTCAAATGGCAGAAGCAATTCAGTAGGATGTTGAGTGTATGCAAGTTGGGTAGAATTCCAACCGAATTCATCCTCTTGCATGAAGAAACCACAGTGGAGAAGCATTTCATTTTGGACATGCCTCCTAATAGATGAGAGAAAGTCTCAACTGATGGCTTGGGTTCCATCAGAAGTATTTTATCGGATAGGTGCAGTGCATCATTGAGCCAGAGATTGCCCGATTTGTAGAGTTTTTTGATATAATTCTTGAATTGGGTTAGAGCAGTAAAGTCATCAGATTCTCTAAGATGAGAAAAGGAAGATGTAGAAAGATCAAAAATAGCCATGCATGATTGGACAACATTTCTTCCTCTTTAAATTGGAGGAAAAGAGGATCCAACAGCTCTTCTCAATACCATCATTTCAACTAGGGTGGTATTGAGAAATCACATTTACTAGATTAAGATAATAACAAATAAATCACATTTACTAGATTAAGATATAATCTATCCATTAAAAAAAAAGAGTGTTTTAGTGCAACATCTCCACATAAATTCAAGTCATCATGATTTTCAATATTGATGGTCGTTGCTGTGATCCTGAAAAAAAAAAGACCCACTATAACTCTCCAGATAAGATGATTACAAGCATTTTGTGAGGCTTGCAATGATTATCAACATTAGATTAGACACCCCCTTTGGCCTATGTCGAGTTTGAATCTTCCCAGTCCCTAAAGAACTTGAAGGTGCGATATTTCACAACGGGCCCCATCTATTCAAAATGTTAGCAACTCGAACTGTACGCCCAAGTTGAGTAAAAGATGTACCTTTGTTTTACCTGCAACAAAATGATGATCCAAGTTATTTCCGGCCCATGCCATTACAAAAAAGCCCAGAGATTCATCACACAGATACATGGTTCATTTATTTTTTATTCAATTATTTAAGTTATGTATTATACTTAATAAATAAGCAATAAAGTGTTGCATGGATGTTTTCTAACCCATTATTCTATATTTTTTAATGCAAAGGGGTGTACTCCTGCCAATAAGGATGCACTTGTTCTTTATCTAATGGATTTGGAAGTCAATCAATTCACAAAGGTATTTTGTATGCACATGAAACTTCAAAGATATGGGATGATTTAGAAATCATTTGATTAGCTAATTATAACTTCCAAATTTTAAAAGGAAATAATCCTATAAGAACTAGTTTTCCCTTTTTTTTTTGTGAGAGGTCTAGGTGGAGCCCATCTATCACCAAATCCAAATCTTGCAATACACAGTGACCCCCTAATAGTCACACACCCCAAGTTTCGATCAAATCTGAATTTGTTGGGTTATTGGATCAACTGTGCACTAATTCGAATAAACTGGATTAGTGTGCTACAAATGAAAGGGTTAGGGACATATGATTGGGGCCAAATTTGATATTTGGAATGGTCCCACTTAAACTTTTTCATCCCCCCTAGTCCCATCTCTAAATGAGGCCCACTTGAAACTTCTTACGGTAAGTCTGTGAGAACATTTATCATAGAATTAAAGCCCAGTTTTAAAAGTATAAAAATGATTGTCATTTTTTAAGTGACTTTATTTTAGAACTGATATCTAACAATGCTTAATTGTCAAATCAATGCTAAATTGAAAATAATGTCAATTCATAAAAAAAAGTAGCTGAATGTAAATGGTATTAAATTTCTCAAATATAAAAGTGATTTTTTACACAGAAATTCCTTTGAAATGTGTAAGATAGAATAGATTCTTTAACCATTTTCCTTCTTTGACAAAAAAAATAGATTCTTTAACCATTTTCCTTCTTTGACCAAAAAAAAAAAAAACACGTCTAGAACCCAAGCCACCAAAGCTTGTATTACTTTGTTCAAAAAAGTTAATAGGGAAAACTTCTATTCTCTAAATATTTTTTTAGTGGGAGAGGTTAGACAAGATAAAGCTTAGTTGACATTTGGCACTTGATAACAGCATGAAAAAAAAAATTAAATACTAGGTTTTATCTTTTAAGGCCCTGAGCCTTACCCTGGCTAGGGGTGTCAAAGGGCTAGGTTGGCCCATGTAGTTGTCCTAGCCCTACAATCAATATATGCCCAGTCGAGCTTAGGTGAGCGAGAGCCCTTAGAGGGCCTGCACTATCTTGGTTCTCACCCTACTCTTGAGAGTCAGGGTTGGGCCAAGGTAGGGCTTAGGGCCTCAAAATAAGAAAACTATTATTATTTTTAACGTCGTCTCCAAGTTTGGAGTGTCGACCGAGTATTATTTTATCTAACCTCTATTGTGAAGGGACTACTAAAAGATCATTTGGAGAATTGAACCTATTTCTAAAAACTTTCACCTTTAGTTTAGAACTTTCTTTTATCAAACAAAGTTTTACATGCTTTTGTGACTTGGGCTATGGACATATGGTTTTATTTATTTTATTAAAGAATGAAATTGTTCTCAAACCTTTCATAATAAGCTTCATGCACGAAATAATTTCAGCAGAAGTGGAGTCTTTTCTTCAAAAAGTTTTAAAACATCTATATTCACCTACCTCCAATGAATTAAAATTATTTTTAATTTTTACATTGATATAACTATTAAGCATTGTTGGATTTCAATCATTAAAATAAATGCAATTAAAATTCAATATTAGTTCAGACTTCAAAAATCGAGAGTTCAAATTAATTAATTATAAGGATATTTGGATAACACCATATCCTTAAATTTTCATAGCTGTACAAATCACCATTATAAGTCAGTTGACATCCCAAGTTACTTTATAAAGGAAAAAGTGTATTCTTTTCAACAAGCGCACTATCCCATTTTGCACTAACAAGAATGCATTAAAGCAATATATAAAGCCAAAGTAAAAGGCAATAAACTAAGTATGCGCGTGTATGAGTTTTTAAAGAATTTTGTTGTGGGTGTCTATGGTTATGAAATTGCCTTTACATCCCGATGTTATTACTATTATGTGACCGTAATATGTGCATTTTAGTGTGCATATATATCTATGTATGTATGTATAAATATAAATATAATACGTTATAAAGAAAAGTAGGAGGGCCAGGGCTGAGTTGGGTTAGCACTGTCCAAGCTTGCCCTTCAATTTTAAGGTTACAAACAATTGTCCAAGTCCTGCCCTAGGGCTTTTTGTTAGATATAGAAGCCCTGAATTTAAGGGCTTTTTAAGATCTGGGCCAGGCTGAGTCACCCTGGCTCAGGGCCTGATTTACAAGCCCATTAGCGTTGACCCTTGAGGGTAGGGTAAGGGCCTAGATAATGTAAGCCCTTCAAGGACTTTGGCTTGCTAGGGCCGGGCCTTGGATATATTGTGGGTAGGGTAAGGATAACCCCAAGGCTAGCCCCTCCCTGCCCACACTCCTACTTCACTCCCTTGTTTAAGTAAGTTGAGATGAGGACTTCTATTTTTTTTTTTTTTTTTTCAATGTGGGGCTTTGCTCAATAGGAACTTAATGGGTTGATGATTCACTTGTCTTTTACCCATGAAGATCTAACAAATGAAACTTTAAATCTCAAGGTTCTTTTATACGAAAATATTGAATGGTCTGGATCATAATGGGAGCTCCGCAAAAGGGCAAATTAGGTTAGGTTGCTTTTTGTGACATTTTTACATATTTTTCAAATTTTATAAAAACTTAAGCTATAAATCGGAGTTTACTGGTTTCATAGAAAATTTGAGCAGTTCAAATTGCAATCTAGGAGCCAAAGAGAAAAAAAACAACGAGTGGTTTGTGGCCCATTGTTAGCATCACAATTGTACCTATGGTGAGAATTTTGATGTGAAAATGACTTTATTTATACACCGGTACCATACCAACATTTACATAATGCGTTAACATGTCCACAAAATGGTAGCGGGCCCCGGCCCACATCTTGTGAGTACGAGCCTTTAAAATCAATTGGATTGTCTCTAAATTTTTACTCCTATTATTGTTCCTACTATAAAATTGAGCATATCATTAAAAATGTAATACAATCTATCAGATTTGGGACAAGCAAGCTCCTATTGGAGTAAAATTTTAAGACTATCCATCTAAGAGGGAGAGAAAGAGCCTCGAGATGTATTACAGCTTTGTGTTTGCCCATCCTGGTTCTGTTATAGATTATAAGGGCCAAGCTAAATCACAGTAGTAATATCAACATAATTTTGCATCTCCTTGGTCCACTACCAAACATAAAAAAACATTTAAATTAGAAAAAATAAGTATGTCACGACACAAGGTTGTCAACAATAGACTGAGGATTTGACTTACTTTTTGTGTCACTTTTTGTGTCACAACTGACAACTCTCACAAGTCTTGCATTTTGGTATGATGTGGACAATAATATTTGTTTTTAAAGTAGTTCCCATGATGTAGGGTCTCTCCCAGATCTTCATTGGTGGTAGTAAAATAAAGATCCAAAGATATATCAATATTGGGAGCCTCCAAAGATGATACCAATTAATTGATCCACATTGCATCACCTTCCCCCAGGCTTACGCGGAAATGTAGGAAGGGACCTCAAACGGTCTTCATATTGATCATCCTTGGAAAGTAAATCAACAACAATAGAGGTAGTGTAATCATTTGGAATGACATCTTTCTCAGCCATTATATGAAGAAACTGTATTGCTTTATCTATCTCTCCACCCTTATAGAAGCCGCAAATTATAGGATTAAAAGTGTAAGTGTTGGGCTCATAACCATTTTTCTCCATCTTTAACAGCAAGTCACAAGCATCTTGGATTAATCCTTTTTGACAAAGACCATTTATCATTATATTGTATGTCACAACATCGGGCACAAAGCCATTCGCAGACATGCCATTAAATATTTCCTTTGCAGCAGCTACATTTCCATCTTTGCACAAGCCATCAATAAGGACACTAATGATTTGAATATTAGGATTGATTCCAGAGTCAATCATCATTTGAAATAATCTCAATCCCTCCACAGTTCTCTGTCTTTTAATAAGCCCATCCAACAATACCACGTATGTAACAAGGTCAGGCCTTGGGCCATGGGATTGCATCTCATTAAAGAGTTTTTGTGCTGCCTCAATTCTATTGGCGCTGCACAATCCACCTAAAAGAGTGTTGTAGGTCATAAGACCTGGCACCAATTCCTTCTGACACATTTCATGAAAGAGCCCCAGGGCGTTATCTATTCTCCCACACTTGCAATACCCATTAATCAGCACAGTGTAGCTTACTGCATTTGGTTCAAGACCCCTACCCACCATGGAATCAAAGAGCTTTACTGCATGATTGGTTTGGCCTTTCAAACAATACCCATTCATTAATGTATTATATGTGACAACATTGGGCTTCTCACCACTTTGAATCATCATTTCTAAAATTTCTTTTGCTTCCACTATCATCCCCTCTTTGCAAAGGCCATCCATCAGCATGTTAAATGTTACCACATTCGGCGAGATTCCACATCCCAACATTTCATCAAAATTCCTCTTTGCTTCTTTCCATTGCCCTGAACTACAAAGGCCATGAATTAGACAGTTATATGTCACAACATCTGGTGAAATGCCACCCTGAGACATTTTCATAAAGATCTCAAATGCCTCTTTTGTTAATCCATCTTTGCAGAGACTTTCAATGATTGTGTTAAACACAATAACATCCGGCATACATTTTTTCTTCTCCATTTCAGTAAGCAACCCAAGAGCCGCACCATTATTTCCTATCTTGCAAAACCAATTAATGAGAGATCCGTATAAAACTACATCACATGGGTACCCCTTCTCCACCATCTCAGAAAAGAGTTCCACGGCCTCACTCATCAATCCACTTCTACATAGACCATCAATGATAGTGCCATATACCACCATGTTTGGCGTAATCCTCCTTGCTTCCATTTCCTGGAGCAACCCAAGAGCCTTTTTAATGTTCCCCACTTTGCAAAACCCATTAATGAGAGATCCATATGAAACTACATCACATGGGTACCCCTTCTCCACCATCTCAGAAAAGAGTTCCACGGCCTCACTCATCAATCCACTTCTACATAGTCCATCAATGATAGTGCCATATACCACCATGTTAGGTGTAATCCTCCTTGCTTCCATTTCTTGGAGCAACCCAAGAGCCTCTTTAATGTTCCCCACTTTGCAAAACCCATTAATGAGAGATCCGTATAAAACTACATCACATGGGTACCCCTTCTCCACCATCTCAGAAAAGAGTTCCACGGCCTCACTCATCAAGCCACTTCTACATAGACCATCAATGATAGTGCTATATACCACCATGTCTGGTACAATCCTCCTTGCTTCCATCTCCTGGAGCAACCCAAGAGCCTCTTTAATGTTCCCTACTTTGCAAAGGCCGTCGATGACAGTGGCATATGTAACTACATCACATGGGCAACCCATCCCTACAATTTTCGCAAAGAATTCGGTTGCTTCATTGATGGTACTGACCATACAAATCCCTTTAATCAGACTTGCGAAAGTTATGGCATCTGGTTTGTAACCTCTTTTGACGATAACCCCGAAGACGGCGAAACCGAGATCGACCCGTTCCAAATGGCAGAAGCAGTGGAGCAGGATGTTCAGTGTATGCAGGGCAGGTAGAATTCCAACCCAATTCATCCTCTTACATGAAGAAACCACAGCGGAAAAGCATTTCATTTTAGACATGCCTCCTAACAGATGAGTGAAAGTCTCAGCTGATGGCTTGGGTTCCATCAGAAGCATTTTATCGAATAGGTGCAGTGCGTCGTTGAGCCTGAGATTGCCCGATTTGCAGAGGTTTTTGACATAATTCTCGAATTGGGTTCGAGAAGCAAAGTCATCAGATTCTCTAAGATGAGCAAAGGAAGATGTAGAAAGATGAGAAATAGCGATTCCAGATTGGACAGCAGCATTTCTTCCTCTTGCAGCAGGAGAAAAAGAGGCTCTAACACCTCTTCTCAATACCAACATTTCGCCACCAACTAACAATACATTCCTGCTTACAAAATTAAAAACAGCGCGCGCAGGAAGGAATTCGAAATCTACGTTTTGTTTTCTTTCTCAACAACTCATTCAAAAAATCAAAACACCAACACCCTTCTTCTCTTCCTCTGCCAAAAAAACAAACAAAAAAAACTTAACCTTCTTCTCTTCGTCTCTCCCGTGACTCCCTTGGAATTAGAAAAGGTGAAAGGAAAAAGAAGCGAAAGAATACAGAGAAGAGAAAGGAAACAAAGAAAAGAGAAAGAGAAAATGAGAGAAGAATCGGACCGACTAAGGTATGGAATTCTCCCTCTGTCGCTTGGGTTGGGGTTTTTTTTGGGGAAATTTTCAAATAAGGCCCTACGGTTTTACTTTATTTCAAAAAAGGACATAAGTTTCAATGAGTCCGCGCCCCGGAGGAGAGACTGGGTTAGATGGAGATTCCGAGCTAACACTAAGCTTTTGATCGATTAAGGGGCCAAAGGTTATGGTTGGAGGCAGGTCTTTGCAAATCTTGAAGGAGTTGTTTCATTTGAATGTTTTTACCTTTCCCTCCTGTGATTCTTGTCCTTGATTTATTTTCAGTTGGAAGTTTTATTTCTCAGCATATGTCTGGATTTTCGGGTAAAAAATACTTACATTGACAGATGGATTTTGATTTATGGCCTTGTGCATTGGAACGGTGATGTGTGAGTTGTTTCTTTTGTTTTTATTATTATCTTGCCATAATTTTTGGCCAATGCAGTCTGCGTGCTTGCTGGTTGAAAATTGGACAATAATTGGATCATTGTCACAATTGAAGTCCCAAGTTATAATGCTTCTACTGCAAGTTGGCAAGGTTTGTTTATTTACTTATTGTAATTTTTTTGACCAACTATTTAGCAAGATTTAATGAAGGCATGTGTTGAGGTTCATTCAGGAATGAAGATCTACTATTGTTTTAACATATGTTTATTTGTGAGGGCTTGCTAGTTTCTTTATTTAGGAATTGGGATCCTTGTGTTTATCTGGTTTGGTTTGGTTTTGTTTGGGTTCTTCTCATGTCTCTCTTCAATGTTTCACTACATTCTGCAAGAAGGATATGTTTGACTATGAGGCAAGATTCCTATATTTTTTCTTACGGTTTGTAGAGCTGTTTGATTTTTTTTTTTTTTTTTTATAAATGGTTTGTACAATGGCGGGAATGTGGAGCAATCCTTGATGAATTTGAAATGTCTTGGGTTCTAGGAAGTATCATTTTTCTTCTTTGATGTCTTTTTTATGTTCTGCTGTTTAATGTCATGCTGATGCTGGTGAATCTGGATTATTATTATTATTATTATTATTATTTCTTTGGTGCAGAGTTTAAAACTTGCAGGTGGTCATTAAAGTGATTCTTGACAGACGGTTTGTAAATTGATGCTTACCTATTCGTTGTAGGGTTTCTGATGTGACTTAAATATTGGTTTGCCTAGTATGGTCATGCTTCTATGCCTAGTTCACCTATTTTAGGAGGAGCCCATTTCGATGATTCTTTCAGGAATCAGGATTGCACTGTCTGGATTTTAGACATCAATATGGGCATTGGGGGCTCTGAATGTTAGTGATCAGGAGGCTGCATTTCAAAGCTTCTACTGTTGGATTATTAATGTCGTTTTACATGCTCAACAAGAAGGGCTGGTAATTGGTATAGTTGTGAATATGTGCGAATTGGGTTGCATTTTGAATCTTCCATTCAGTTTTGTATTTCTATTTTCCGTCTTCTACAAGAAGGGCTGATATAGTTGTGGGCAGGATTCGATTTGGGCAATGGATAATCAGTCCTAAAATGAGGTTGAATGGTGGTCTGTCAATTGATCTGAAATGTGGTGTTTTTCTTCTTTGGTGCACACTTTTTTAATCAAATTATTTTCCTTGATGTTTGCACTATATGTATATATATATATATATATCGGCTGGCTTCCCTAAGCTCAAGCTTAGGGTAAGGTACACTCAAGTGCGTGGTTCATGCATGTGGGCCCCACCTGGGGAGTGGGGACCCACATGAGGATGTGGATTGGGGGATTTGAAGGACTGCTTGGAACCTTCCTTTCTGTAAAAATCAGCCCTAACCGTGGTTTTTATCATCTCCATTTGGGCCCCAAAAGTCCAATGGTCAACTGTCTATTCATATCAGTGCATAGTCGATCCAACTGTCCAATAAATTCGGATTTTACCAAAAATTGATAGACACGTGGAATTCTGGGCGGTCATGTGTTTGGTCCATTTGGATGGACCAAGCGTGGGCCCCAAGGGCTTGGGCTTACGGAATTTCTTATATAACCTTGGGCATAGGGGGAACTTTTCCCATATATATATATATATTTATACATGCTTCTTTTTCTTTTTTACATGGAGGCTATGTAGAATTTTTTGTTGTTTTGGAAGTGGAGCACTTGATGTTAAATTGGATCCGTTCAGCATTTTTACAGGCTCTGTTAAAGGAATTCTTGACTGGAAATTGGTTTGTAATTTGACTGACAATCAGCTGTGTGTTAAGGGTTTTCTGTTTTCCCATAAATTGTTTTATCACTTATTGTGATGTAATTAAGATTTAACATTTTAAGCTATCAACTGTCTTATTTTTTGTTCTTTCTTCCTTGGTGCACTCCTTTTTAATCAAATTCTTTTCCTTGATGTTTGCACAATATTCTTCTTGTTAGTGTTGTGATGGTGAATTATCTTCTTCCTACAGGTTTCTGTTAATGTCATTGAGTGTTCTTAAGAGGCCCAACTTTATAAGTTTCCTTCATTTTAAGAAATATGGTTTTTTAAAGGGAGTTTTCTTTTGTGATTTCACACAATGATCCCTTAATGTCCATTTTAAATGGTGTATATAGCTTTTCACATTTGATTGTCAGGGTGATGCAAGGTTCTAAAAGGATGAAAATGCCGGTAGATCTGCATGGCAAACTTGACTAAAATGAAGGATCAGAGCAAACAAGGCAATTTTTTAATTAAAGAAATTATTTTATTTTGTGTTTGTATTTACAAACATCGACATATATATATTTATACACGTTTCTTTGTCTTTGTTACATGGAGGCCAAGTAGAATTTGTTGTTGTTTTGGATGTGGAGCACTTGATGTTAACTTGGATCCATTTGGCATTTTTACAGGCTATGTTGAAGGATTTATTGAATGGAAATTGATTTGTAATTTGACCATCATCGTTTTACTAGGAGTTTTTTGTTTCTCCATTAATTGTTTTATCATTTATTGTGATATAATTAAAATTTAAGAGTTTAAGCTATCAACTATCAAGTTTTGTATTCTAGTTTTCAGGTGGAAGCTACTTGATCCTAGTGATTCCTAGAATGCCCAGATACGAACATGGGTACGGACATGGATATGGGAAACGGAGATACAACTCTGCACTTTGGAAGTTTTAGGACACGGATACGGACACGGGTGTCATAAATTTTCCTTTTAATTACGTTTTAACTAATGAAATTATCACTGTTTATGTTCAATTCTAAGATATTCAATGTTAAAAAGTAAGAAAACTTAAAGAAATAAATGAAATAGTGGACTTGCTAACTAGGATATACTAAACTTATACCCCGGAAGTATCGGTGCAGTATCAGGTACCATTACAAGTTTCGTATCGGTCCATTATGGATACGTTGGACTTGTACAAGTATCCGGGTACCATAGAGTGATTATTATCATTATTGGTAGCTTTCATTGATTCTTAAGGAGTTCTCCATGTTTGGCACTAGTGTTCCGTTACTTGCGCTGTTATTTCAGAAGCAAAATTCCTTTCTACCTTATGAAACCATCTATGGTAGCTGTATTTGGTACACAAGTGATTACAGGATTCCATATAGAAGTGGTGATGGACTATGGTTTGTTGTTAATGGTGTGGAATTGGAGCTTTTGATGTTTAATTGACTGCATTCATCATTACTGCGGCTGCTATTAAAGAGATTCTTGACAAAAGCATGGTTTGAATTTTGATAATCATACATTCATTAAAGGGTTTCGTATAACTCCGCCAGTTTTGCTGCCGGTCCCAAGCCCGGGTAAAGGAGGAGGGTTGCGTTAGGTAGGTGACAGCCAGCGTAAAACTTTGTTACAACCCAAACATGAATTCTGAACAAATGATATTTCACGATAAGGCTAGGGCGTTCCCCGCTTTAAGCGACACATTACAGCATCGCCCGGCTACAGTGAAAACTGTGCAAGGGCTACTGCATGACTTTGGGCTAATGCGGTTAAAGAAGTTAATCCATGAGAAGAAGAGGAGGAATAGGAAAATTAGACTTGCTACTTGGAATATAGGAACCTTGACAGGCAAGAGCATGGAGTTGGTTAAGGTAATGAAAAGAAGAAGAATTAGTGTGGCTTGTATACAGGAGACAAGGTGGAAAGGGAATAAAGCTAAGGAGCTTATGGATGGATATAAGCTTTTCTATGCAGGAAAAAGTAATATAAGAAATGGAGTGGGTATAATTATAGATAAGGATCAAGGATGCAAATATCGGCCGATACGAAGCGTATCGGCCGATAAATCGGGCGTAGCGCTCATAAGCGCTACGCTTTTTTGAAAAAAGCGGGGCTCACAAACGTATCGGCCCGTATCGGCCGATTCGCATACGGCCGATACGTATCGGCCTGGGGGGTTTAAAACCCCCCAGCCGATTTTTTGGCTTACTTTCCCTTTCAAGTTCTCCTCTTTTCTCCCCTCTTCACAGCTCCAACTCCTCCAAGCCCCTTTTTTTGCCTCCATTTTTCAAATCATCTCAAAAAAACATCAAAATCATCAACAAAAACATCAAAACATCCAAAGATTAAGGTGACAACATTTAAGATTCAACTCATTTAAGCATCAAGTTCAAAAAAGGTAAGTTGACATAACCAAACAACATGATTCCATATGAAAAACATTGATTATTCATATTCTTTTCTATTAATACAGCGATACAGGATCTAATGCAATGAGGGGACCGCTACATACTCATATACTAGTTGGTTTTGCAAAACAAACACATATTCCATCATTTTCCAATATTCTGGATTTTCTGAAATTTTTTCGGATTTTTTTGAAGACTTTTTTAATTCACACCGCTACGCCGCTACGTATCGCCGATACGCTACGTATCTCCCGCTACGTATCGTTTTGGCGACGGGCCGCTACGCATCCGCAACCGCTATTTGCATCCTTGATAAGGATTTAAAAGAGAAAATTGTGGGGGTAAAGAGGTTTGGTGATAGAATTATAGCAATTAAACTAGTACTAGAAAAAGACATAATTCATGTCATTAGTGCATATGCTCCCCAAGTAGGACTAGAAGAAAGTGTGAAAAGACAATTTTGGGAGGAGATGGATGATTTAATGCGAGAAATCCTAAATAGTGATAAAATTTTCCTTAGAGGGGATTTAAACGGGCATATAGGAAGAGATAATAGAGGATATGAGAGAGTGCATGGAGGGCATGGATTTGGAGAAAAGAATGAATTCGGAAACACTATATTGGACTTTGCAGTAGCATTTGATCTTATAGTAGCAAATACTTACTTTAAAAAGAGAAATGAGCATTTAGTTACATATAAAAGTGAGAGTAATAGGAGTCAGATAGACTTTTTTCTAGTTAGAAAACAGGACCGATTGGCTTGTAAAGATTGTAAGATTATCCCAGGAGAGAGTTTGACTATGCAACATAGGCTTGGAGTTTTAGATATTTGCATTAAAAGTAAAAAGAGAGCAGTAGTAAACAAAATAAACCCTAAAACAAGGTGGAGAGATTTGAAGGGGGAAAAAGCAAATATATTTAAGGACAAAATGATTGAGAAAGGAGAATGGAATATTGAAGGAGAAACTACAGTAATGTGGAATCAAATGGCTAATTACATTAGGAATGTTGCAAAGGAGGTACTTGGAGAATCAAAAGGGAAGAGACAGATTAATAAAGAAACATGGTGGTGAAGTATGGAGGTTCAGGAAGTTATTCGACAAAAAAAAACATTGCTATAAAGTCTGGCAGGGGACTAAGAGTATAGAAAATTTTGAGTTGTATAAGAAGGCAAAGAAAGAAGCTAAGAAAGTAGTACATAGTGCAAAGTTCAAAGCATACGATGACCTCTATAATAGGTTGGGAACAAGAGAAGGAGAAAAGGATATTTTTAAGCTTGCAAAAATAAGAGAAAAGAAAAGTTGGGACTTAGATCATGTCAAATGTATCAAGGACAATGAGGAAAATATTTTGGTGAAGGACAACGATATTATAGAAAGGTGAAAAGAATATTTTAGTAAACTTTTAAATGAAGAATATTTGGACGATACAAGAGTGGAGGAGGATACTTCATTACAAGAGTATGTTTTTCTCCGTAGAATTAGAGGAGTGGAAGTGAAGGAAGCATTGAAGCGAATGAAGACAAGAAAGGCAACAGGCCCAGATGGTATTCCGATAGAGGTATGGAAATGCTTAGGAGAGGTTTGAGTAAGTTGGTTATGTAGACTATTCAATAAGATACTTGTGACAAAGAAAATGCTAGATGAATGGAGAAGAAGCATTGTAGTACCTATATATAAGAATAAAGGAGATATACAAAATTGTACCAACTATCGAGGGATTAAACTTATGAGTCACACTATGAAGTTATAGAGGAGAATAATAGAGCAAAGACTGAGAAAAAAGACTAAGATTTCGGAAAATCAATTTAGTTTTATGCCAGGGAGATCAACTATGGAAGCTATCTTTTCACTTAGGCAATTAATGGAAAAATACCGAGCAAAGAGGAAAAATCTACATATGGTCTTTATCGATTTGGAAAAAGCCTATAATAGGGTACCAAGGAATTTAATTTGGTGGGTCTTAAAGAAAAGGAATGTCCCAAGAGGTTACATTGAAATTTTAAAGGATATGTACGAAGGTGCAATAACAAATGTGAAAACCACATGTGAAGAAACGGGCGGATTTCCCGTGACTATAGGCTTACATCAGGAATCATCCTTAAGCCCTTATCTCTTTGCATTAATTATGGATGAGTTAACTGTACATATTCAAGAAGAAGTACCATGGTGTATGTTGTTCGCATATAATATAGTATTGGTGGATGAATCAAGAGAGGGTGTAAATGCAAAGCTTGAGAGATGGCGGAGGGCATTAGAATCTAGAGGCTTTAAAATAAGTCGTACAAAGACAGAATATATGGATTGCAATTTCAGTGGACATATACAAAGTGTTGAAACCACTGTCAAAATTGAAACCCATGAGATACCACGTAAAGATTCTTTTCGGTACCTAGGCTCGATGATTAGTAAAGATGGGGAGATTGACGAAGATGTGGAGCATAGGATAAGAGCTGGATGGCTGAAGTGGAGACTAGCTTCGGGAGTACTTTGTGATAGACAAATGCCAACAAAACTGAAGGAAAAATTTTACAGGACAGTGGTTAGACCAGCTATAACATATGGAGCAGAATGTTGGCCAATTAAGAAGACACATATTCATAAGATGAATGTAGCGGAAATGAGAATGCTTAGGTGGATGTGTGGTAAAACTAGGAAAGATAAAATTAGAAATAAGCGCTTTCGAGAACATTTAGGGGTAGCACCAATAGGAGATAAGATTAGAGAAACTCGTTTAAGATGGTTTGGGCATGTTGAGCGTATGCCAGTAATGACACCGGCGAGAAAAAGTTTGGATATACAGGTGGAGGGTCCATTAAGAGGTAGAGGTAGGCCGAAGAAAACATGGATGGAAGTCATTAATTCAGATTTGAAGAAGTTGCACTCATCGAAAGATTTAGCTCAAAATAGAACGGAATGGAGAAATAGAATTCATGTAGCCGACCCCAACATGGTTAAGATAAGGCTTTGATGATGATGATGATGATGATGATTAAAGGGTTTCATATGTGACAGTGAAATATAGTACTGAAAATTGTTTTATGCCAAGTGGGTTTAGGAGCAGCTTATTTTATGGGTTTTTTTGTTCTTCCAGGAATTAGGACTACATTGTTTAGAAATGAATATGGTTTTAAGGGCGTTGAACATCAGGAGCTGGGTTGCATTTTGAAGCTCCTGTTGCTTGGTTTCCTACTATCGTTTTGCATATTCTTTAAGAAGGGCAGGTTTAGTTGCAGAGATACCAAACCATTTTGCATTTTTGCATGTCTTTTCATTGGTTTACTACTGCCATTTATTGGTTTACACGGGCTGGAATAGTTGTGGACAGGATTCAGTGAGAGCTACTAATAATCTGTAAAATGAGGTTGAAGGGTGGTTTGTCATTATATGAATTGTGGTGCATTTCTTCTTTCATGCATATTTTTTAATTTACATTTTGTTTTGTCACTGTCGTGATGGTGAATTATTATTTTCCTGTAGGTTTCTTTCTTGGTGCAATGGAGAGTTAAAGGGGTCCAACTTTATGGGTTTCCTCCGTCAAAAGGAACATGGTTCTTCCTTTTTTTTTTTTCTTTTTTTTTTGTTATTGTAGTTCTTTTTCGTGTTGTTTACCCTGATCCCTTTATGTCCAGTTTAAACTGTGTATATTACTTCTTATGGCTCTGATTGTTTGTGTGGCCCTGGGTTCTAAAATGATCAAATTTCATTGAGATCCCCATGAAAAACATGATGAAAATGGATGATAAGAAAAAGCTGCAATCGTTGTAAACAAACATTTATTGATATTATATTATATGTGTGTTTCTATCTTTGTTACATGGAGGCCATGAAGGTTTTGTTGCTTAATTAATGACTCTTGATGTTAACTTGGGTGTGTTCGGCATTTTAGAGGTGCAATTAAAGGAATTCTTGATTGAAAATCAGTAAGTATTTCAACAAACCTTGATTTATCAAACTGGTTTTTTGTTTCACAATTAATTCTTGATTTAGCATTTGCTATGGTGTAATTAAAATCGAAGTTTTGAGCTATACGTTTTGTTATTGTTCTGTTTGTCTTATTTTTAGGTGGAAGATACTTATTTCTAGTAATTCTTATCAGTACTGCTTCTCATTGATTCTTGAGTTCTGTTTGGTTTGAACTGGTACTCTGCAACTTGGATGTTATTTCTGAAATTGATAATTTGATTCTTCAACAGATGCTTGATTTCAATTTTTTAAGACAACGAAGCTTGATTTGTTGCTTTTCAGGAGCGAAGCCGCATTGTTCCTTATCTAACATCAATGGTAGCTTTTGGGACACAAATGCTTGACAGCATTCATTATTCGGAGTGGTTTTCTCTTATGTTTGATTTGTTTGTTGATGTTGTTGTAGTGGAGTTATTAATGTGGTTCTTGACAGAAAGTTGTTTTGTAGTTTGGGAAGCATCTACTAATTGAAGGGCTTCTTATGTGAGAATAAAATGAGTTTTATCATTTAGTATGGTCATGCTTCTATCCCAAATTCACTTGATCTTAGGAGGAGCTCATTTTGGTGATTTTTTGCAGGAATTAGTATTACACTGCTTAGACATCAACCCGGTTTGGGGGGCCTGCTTTGAAAGTTAGGAATCAGGTTGCATTTTGAAGCTCCTGGTGCTTGATTTATTATTGCTGGCTTACATTTTCTGTAAGGGTTGATATAGTTGTGGGCTATATTGAGATTGGGAATATGTTTCATTTTGAAGCTTCTATTGATCAATTTTGTATAGCCGTTTTACTTGTTATATAAGAAGGGCTAGATGGGTTGTAGGCAGGATTTTAGTGTGCTAAAATGTGGTTTGAAGAGTGGTTTGTCACTGATTAGAAATGGGGGTACTCTTCCTCTTTGGTGCACTTATCGTTTTAATATTATTTTCCTTTGGCATCTGTTCTACATTTTGTTTGTTAGTTTAGTGATGGTGAATTATCTTCTTCCTATAGGTTTCTCTCTTCGTACCATGGAGTTATAGAGAGTTCTAACTTTATTGATTTCCTTCATCGAAAGGAGCATGGTCTTTGTTTTCTATGAGAGTTAATCCTTCATGCTTTTGAGCAACGTTTCCCCTATTATGGTTTCTATTTGTGACATTGATTTATAACAATATATATGCATGTATAATGTTTCTCTTTGCTGACATGGAGGCTATGTAATATATTTTGGGGGTGGAACTCTTGATTCTAACTTTAGATGCATGGACAACGATCATTGGTTCATTAAATGGTTTTTTGTTCACAATTAATTATTGGTTTGATTAAATTCAAAGTTTATGTTATCCTATTCAGATCTCACAGGCAATTTAATTTTATGATCTAGGGTTTCCTTTGGAGATCAGGATGATTTTTGAATATTGTGTTTGGTTAGTCATTAGTGATCTAGGGTTCCTTGCATGCGCTTGTATATATATATATATATATCAGTAACAAGATCTTCCATTAAAAATAGAAGAATTACAAAGAACCACTAGCCCTGACCACAAAGAAGGCCCAAGGTATGAAAGCATTTTACCTACAATGGGAAAACAAACAGAGCCACAACAAGTGAACAACACAACAGAACAACTAGAAAAAAGCAACTAAGTAGCAGGGATCTAGTATTTTGGTGAGGAATATATCTTTCAAGTTATTGAATTTGATGTTATAAGGGTTTTTGTAAGCCTCGCTATCTTATATGTTCCTTTCCTTATTTTTGGTTTGATCAATTGCATGGAATTCTGTTTGCAATTTATTTTAGGCTTTCTCTACTTGTCTTTTGTTCTTGTTTTAGTCCAAGAAGATCAATTTTTGTTTCTTCAATTTGCTCATCATCTTGTGGTGGTGCATTTGAATTACATAATAAGGACGGTGTGATCTTCTTTTGATGATAGATGGTAGAAGTGGTTTTGACATTTCTTTAGGAATTTAAAAATCTTATTTCAGATGGCATGGCTAAAATTGGAATTCTAAGACAAACTTATCACTGGCATGTTTGTTTTGTCCTTCGGAAAGGAATTGGTGATTCCTGTGCCTTATTTATCTGAGGTTGGAGGTTTCAATTCTCAGCATATTTGAAGGGTGAATTTTGATGGTAGCATTCTACGGTGGAACGTTGGTGTGGTGCTAGAGGTGGGCTTTTTTTTTTTTTTTTTTTGTCTTCCTACCATAATCTTTTTGTTTGTTTTGTCTGCTGGGGTGGTGCTGTTTTAGTTGTTAGCTTGTCAGTATAGCCCTCATGTACTGCTTGCTTGCTTGCTTTTAATGAACGTAACCTTTTAATATATATACATAGAGAGTGAAAGGAATATTAGTAGGCTTTCCCTATTTGTACCTGAGCATTTCTTTTTTTCATGAGTCATGGTAGCCACACTCCTTATTTTACAACTCATCTCACAACCATCTTATATGGCACTTTCCCTTTCCATCATCTCTACAATGTTAAAAAGAAAACAAATGACTTGGGCTTGCCACATAGGACGGTTGTGAGATAGGTTATGAGATGGGACGTGTGTCTAGCATTATTCTTTTGTCTTTTGCATATTAATATATCCAAATATGAAAGTGTCCCTCACCCTATGATGAGGGATAGATGCATATTAATATTCTCCATATATATATATATTGATAGTGATGATTAAGCTTGGAGAGAAATTGGATCCTCATCGTATATGAGGGGCCGTAGACTGAAAAGAGTGACCATTTTCTTGCCATGCAATATGTGGTATTGATGTTAAAGCTTCGAGAGCAACTGGATCATCATCTTATTTGATGAGCTATACATGTAATTGAATTCTGATTATCATTATTTAGTATGGTTTTCATTTTCAAAAAACAAAAGAAGTATGGTTATCCATTCATATCAAGTTACAAGATTTATTTGTTTGCTTATTTGTTTTCTGGATAAAACTAGTTAGTAAGATTTAATGAAGACCTGCAGGATCAAGACACTATCGTCTTAACATAGGTTCATTTGTGGGGATTGCTAGTGCCAATGGTATGAAACTAGGATCCTTGTGCTTTTTCAACTTCTTTGATCTATTTTTTTTTCTTCTTATGTTTATATTCGATGTTATTATACATGATGCAAGAAATATGGTGTAACTACGAAGTAAGATACCTATATTGTATCTTATGGTTTGTAGAGGTATATAGGTGGTTGCACTTTGACAAGAATGAGGAGCCATAGATGATGCATTTTGAGATGTCTTCTGCTCATGGTAATTTCATCTTTCTTTTTGATGTCTCATTTATGTTCTTGGCTGCTTAGTGCAATGCTAGTGAATTAAGATTTTTGGGTATTTTTCTTAAAGATAAGATGATGCAGAGTAAAAAACTCTATGGCTAGGAGAAATGGGAGTTCATTTGGTTTTGGTATATACTCTTATAATATCTTATAATATTGCAATCAAGTTTTCACTTCTAGTTTCTTTTTTTTTCATCTCATTTTGTTTCATTCTCTTCATGCATTTTTCTCTCTCCATATGGTAGAGAGGCTTTGATATCTATTTTCTTCACCAAATATTGGTTTTATGATTTTCTCTGTGAAGTTGGGAGTTTCAATTCTTAGCAAATATTTGGATCCTTGCTATTTCAGGTCTAGGAAATTTATTTTGATGGATGAATTTTTGGTGGTAGCCTTTTGCATTGGAATCGTGATGTGGGAGCAAAGACAGAAGTGAGCTTTTTATTCATTTATTATATTCCTGCCATGATTTTCTGCTAAGTACAACATCGATTAGAAGAGTTAACTATTTTCTTTTCATGCTGTCTAAGGTATTGGTGATTAAGCTTAGAAAGCAAGTGGATCATCATCTTATTCGAGAGGCCATATGTGCGAATGAATTCCAACTTACAATTATTTAGTATGGCTATCCTTTGGCAACAAATCATTATATAGTATGGCTATCCTTTGGCAACAAAATTAGCAAAGTTTATTTATGTATTTATTTATTTTATGGACAAACTAGGTAGCAAGGTTTAATGAAGGCCTGTGTTGGGGGTTCGTTCAGGAATGAAGATACTATTGTTACGACATAGGTACATCTGTGAGAGCTTTCTTCAATCGGTAATCTGGAATTGGGATCCTTGTGTTTCTCAGCACCTTTTGATTTGTTTGTTTTCTTCTCACGTTATTGTTCCATGATTCACGCCATGCTTCAAGAAGTATGGTGTGACTACAGGTCAGAATTTCTCTATTGATTATTATGTTCTGTTAAACTATTTGATTTTAACTATATATGTGATTTCACTTTGACAAGAACGAGAAGCCAGTGATGATGCATTTTGAGATGTCTTCTGTTTGAGGCAATTTCATCTTTCTTCTTGATGTCTCCTTTATGTTCTCACCTATTTAGTGCCATGCTGGTGAATTTGGATTTTCAGGTATTTTTCTTTTCTTTGGACGGTGTGAAGTTATAAAATCTATGGCTGAGTGATGGAGGATCATTTGTTAGATTGTTTTTAGTATTATCACATCCAGTTCTATTCTATAATATCGAGTCTTATTTTTCAGCTTATTCTGTTTAATTTGCTTTGTGCCTTTTTCCTCTCTTTATGACTAGGAGGTTTTGATGCTGTTTTCTTTAATTTTATTATCATTTGTGATGTCGCCTTGAATTACACAAGGATGGTGGGCTCATCTTTTGATCATGGGTCATGGAAAAGTGAGTTTGAGACTTCTTCAAGAAATTAAAAATCTTATTGCAGATGGTGTGTAGATGAACTTGTGGATGAAATTGGATTCTGAGATAACATTCATTGTTAGCACATTTGTTAATCCTACAGGAAGGAGACGGATTCCAAGGATAATGGTTGAAGATCTTTGCAGATGTTGTGGTATTTCTTTTGTGATTCCTGTCATTGATTTATTTGAAGTTGGAAGTTTCAATTCTCCGCATATGTTCAGATTATGGTACCTTTTCAGGTCTAGGATCTTGTCTCTGATTTCAACTATAGCCTTTTGCATTGGAGTGGTGATGTGGAACTGGTTCATTTATTTTCCTAACATGTTTTGCAACCATGCAGTTTGCATGATTGATGGTAAAAATTTGGACATCAATTGGATCATCTTCCTATTGAGAGCCACACTATTAGTTATTGTTCTTTAGTATGGATATGCTTCTAGAAAGTTAGCAGGGCTTATTTATTTACTTAAAAAAAACCTAGCTAGCAATGTTAATGAAGGCATGTGTTGAGGTTCATTTATGAATGAAGATATCCTGTTGTTCAAACATTGGTTGGTTTGTGAGAGTATGCTAGCGTCTACATTCAGGAATTGGAATCCTTTTTTTTTTTTCAAGTTAATTGTTTTGTTTGGGTTCTTCTCATGTTTCTTTTCTATGTTACACTATGCTGCAATGCAAGCAATAGTCATTGCTAAAATTAGGTTGAAGGTTGTTTTGCCATTGATGATTGATCCAACTTCTTTGGTGAGTGATGAATCTTTTAAAAAACTTTTTTCCTTGACATTTTTTCAACATTCTCTTCTGTTATTGTGATGATGGCAAATTATCTTTTTTCTAAATGTTGCTCTCTTGGTGCAATGGAGAGCTAAAGTGATCTAATTTATAGGTTTCCTTCATAAAAAAGAACATGGTTATTTTATTTTATTTTTATTCTATTTCTTTTTTTGTGCTTTTGTGCAATGATCTCTGTGTCCGGTTTAAAGTATTTATATTGCTTTTCAAATCTGGTTGTCTGGGTACAGTGTTCTAAAAAGATAAAATTGGGGGAGATTCTTATGACAAACGCGATGAAAAAGACGGGTAAGGAAGACCAAAAATTTTTTTTTATATATAAGAGAAATAGATAGATTTAGATGTGCATGTTTCCATGTCTTTGTTACATGGAGGCCATGTAGGATTCGTTGTTGTTCTGTGCAGCTCCAGGTGTTTACTTTGTTGCATTCAGCACTTGTACAGGTGCTAATAAAGGAACTCTTGACTGAAAATTGGTTTGCAAATTATAATTCGAAAATCATTGATTTAGTGAAGGAATTCTTGACTGGAAATTGGTTTGTAAATTGTATTTTGATAATCATTTATTTGGTGAAGGGCTTTATGTGTCACAGCCAACTTTTGGTTTAAGATTTACTATGTGGTATAATTAAAATCAGAGTTTTGAGCTATCAAATTTGCCATAGTTTGGTTTGTCTAATTTTTTGGTGAAAAATACTTATTTCTAGTGAAAAGAATCGTTATTTCGTTTGTAATTCACTAATTTGACAGTCATCTACTTCAAAGGTTTTCTTATGAGCTCATTTTTATAGTTCTTTTTTTTTTTTTTTGAAAATAATTTTGATGGTTCTTTCAGAATCAGGATTTAAACTGTTTGGACATCAATCTGGTCTTGAGGGCTTTGAATGTCAGGAATTAGTTTGTATTCTGACGGTTTTGTTGCTCAATTTATTACTGTTGTTTTCCATGTTGTGCAAGTAAGGCTGATATAGTTGTGCGATTTGATCCAAATTGGCTGATCTAGATCTAGTTGTGGGCTTTGAACCAAATTAGGTTGCATTTTTTAGCTTCAATTGATCAGTTTTGTATTGCAGTTTTTTACAAGAGTACAGGTATAGTTGTGGGTAGGATCCAATGTGGGCAATAGTTATTCAGTACTGAAATGGGGTGCTTTTCTTCTTTGGTGCACATTTTATTTTTCTTTTTATTTTTATTTTTTTCAGTTCTTGCCTTGATGGATATGTTCAACTTTCTGCTGCGTTTGTGTTGTGATGGTGAATTAACTTTTTTGCACAGGTTTTTTTCTTAGTGCGATGGAGAGTTCCAAAGAGATCAAACTTTATAGGTTTTGTTCAGAAATGTGGTTCTTTCTTTTTTATGACAGTTTTTATTTTTTTTATTTTTCACTCAACTTTCCCTCTTTCCATTTTAAATTGGTGTTTTTGTTCTTCTCACTACTTATTGTCTATGTGGCACATGGTTTTTAAGAGACCAAAATTTAGAGTGTTCCTCTTAGAGAACTTGCCAAAAATGAAGATCCAAAGAACAAAGGCAACTTTTAAAAGAAGAAATGCTATTGCTTTTTGTGTTTGTTTTATATAATAACACAAGCCTATAAATATATTTATATTTTTTATCTTTTTTATATGGAGATTATGTATGATTTGTTGATGTTTTTGAAGTAGAGTTCTTGATTTGATGCTAACTTGGATGCACAACATTTTTACAAGTGCTATTGGAGGGATTCTTCACCTAAAATTGGTTCGTTATCGACAATCATCAATTTGTTGAAAGCTTTTCTGTGCTAATTTATTCTTTGATTATCATTTAGTATAGTATAATTAACGTCAAAGTTTTGTGCTTTTGATTTTTTCGTTGTTCTTATTTTGTCCATTTTTAGGTGGAAGATACTTAATTCTGTTAAATCCTATAATCAAAGTTCAACCTTGACAATTCTTGAGGAGTTCGTCATCTATTTTCTAGAAGGGAGTTATGAACTAAATTCGCTTACCCTCTTGTGTATAAAATATCAGGAAGGGGTGATAAACTTTAAACTTATTTGCTTATCTTCTTACATATGATATAGGAGTGAGTGATGAAAACTTTTGACTTATTTACATATGATATAGGAGTGGGTGATGAATTATAACATTTTCACTTGGTCTCTTGTATTGGCATCATTTCTACAGGGCTATTAAAGGAATTCGTCATTCTTGATCAGAAGTTGGTTTGTAATTTGACTATCATCACTGCATTCATGCTTCTGTGCCCAAGGTAACATGATTTATGGAGAAGCTGATTTGATGATTGGAAATTAAGATTACATTGTTTGGATATGAATCTGGTATCGAGGAATGCTGAACAACAGGAATCAGGTTTCTTTTTGAAGTTTTTCTTTGATAGTTTTAGTACTTACAAGGGCTGGTTTAGTTGTGGCAGGATTTGATACAAGCTATAGATTGTCTGGACAAAAATGAGATTGGAGTGTGGTTTGTGATTGATTCGAAGTGGATTCCTTTCCTTCTGTTCTATTACTGTTCTGATGGAAAGTCCTTTTTTTTTTTTGTTCCCTCAAGGTTCTGTGGAGTTCTAAGGAGATAATGAATTCATAGGGGTTATTTGTTTTTACTCACATAATGATGAATATGGTGTGTCACGGATTTTTTCTTTTCCTTGCCCTTTTGTGTTCTAGGGATCATGATGTGGAGCAGGACTAACTTGAGCAAACATATGCATTTGCTTCTCATTTCACGACTCTATTTTATTTATAGTTACTCTAGGAAATTGTCTTAGAAGATGTGTTTTCTGGAGTCAAATTATGGCTGGATGAGATTGTGGTCTTCTTGATGGGTGTCTGCGCACATTGCAGGTGTTGATGATTTTATCTACTAATCTTGTCCATATTTGGAGTGGATTAATGTTCTTCACTCATTGGTTGATTGCAGGAAGTCTTTCCTTACCACATTTGGTTGTCTTTATTGTTGCCTCTTGTTCCAATTGCGGTGAATCGAGGCCCATCTCTTGTACGTTTACTTCCCAATGGGAAGTCTAGCCTCCTCTTATCTATGGAATTTAATTTATTTGTACCATTATGATGTTGAAACTCATGTGACATTCATTTGATTTGGTATTCAGTATTCTACATCGGATCTCCATCATCCTTATGGTTGGATCACACATTTATTTGATTTGGTATTCTACAGTGGATCTGCATCATCCTCATGGACCATGGTCAGATAGAATATCGATTTCTGCTAATTTGGTTTTATACTCTGATTGTTGTGCATGTTACAATTGGAAGAGGCATGAGCTCCTTTCTTGATGATCTATCATTTTTGGTTTCTGAGATTTAATTACAGATGGTATTATTGAAGTTGAAGTTGGTTTGAGTTTGTGGTTTGTTTTGAAGGTTTTAGGTGCAAGGATACTAATTCTCATCATCCGATGAGATTGCGGAGGGAGTGTTGACTGTTCTCTAGAATTTTTCATGGAGTTGAATTGGTCTATTATAATATTTAAATTGTTGGTGTGAATCCTCTGAACACCTCTCCAGTGTGATACAGAAATCAAGCTTGGCCTGACTCTGGAGGGGCCAGGTCGAGTTGAATTGGTGCTACTCACCTGAGTTGTGCCCACAAAGAAACCCATTAATATTGGCTGAGTGCTGCCTCAATCATGAATCACCTCTTCCTCTTTTACCCAGATGCAATAAATATCTAGAATGCTAGCTGTCGTTCACCACCAATCTAATCTTGAACCATTTGGTTAATGTGTTGACAGCTTTTCATATAACTACTGGTGCCACATAAGTTAGGCTCTGGCTAAATGGTGAGGTCTTTAAAGACAATGGTCTCCAGAAGAGAGCAGTATGCAAAGCCATGCAAGCTCAATTTACATTCAACGGGCTTGGTTTTTGGGACATCTGGATTGATTTCCGCGACAATAATCTTAGGTGTCCCTACATTTTGGGCTCTGGAGTTGGTGGTGACGACAACGACATTAGATTTTTAAAGCTGTCTTGGATGAGTACCCTCTAAACCAGCGAAGTTCAACCTCAGGTAGCTTGGAATTGGTCTTGTCCAAGTTTTAAAAGCCCTGGCGCAGTATGTCCATGTAATGATTAATTGTAGCCTGGCTTTTGACTGACTGACTAGGGTTTGTATATATTCTCGTCTATGATTTGTTATAAATGGAGTTGTGAAACTTGTTTTGCAATTTGAGTCATCAAATTTATCAATGTTCCATGTGGTTAGGGAGTTCGTGTTTTATCATTTAGTATGTTTATATTCTTCTGGACCAAGTTTACAATTTTTTATGAGCTCATTTTGATGATTCTCTCAGGATGAAGAAAACACTGTTCTCAACACTAATCTGGTCTTTACACTGGTTTGTGACCTGAAACGATTCTCTTTTTAGGTAAATGCTCATTCCTTTCTACATTTGCCGCCCTGATGTTTCTCTCTCTCTCTCTCTCTCTCTCTCTCTCTCTGTGCACCTTTGGCTGCTGCTGTGGAGCTCTAAAGAGATTGAAATTTGTGTTGGTGTTGGGTTTCTTTAGCAGAATGGACAAGATGGTATGGTGGTCCATTGTGGATGGGGATCGCTATGGACCTCTATGGTCCTTCAGAAAGAAGGAATATTTGGTTAAAAAAAAAAACTTAATAAGTGAGAAGTGGAAAAAAATTCCCTTCACAGAATTTTTAATGATGAAGAGAGCTACACCAACAATTAATTTCACCCAAAATGACTAGTTCTGTATAAATACAAGCTCTGTATTTCACAGCTTATGTCTTGCATTCAAAGTTGAGGAACTGGGTGTTCACGTCAACAAAATGAGCCATACAGGAGTGTCACAGTGGCTCATTTACAGAATTAGGTTCAAAGACTTCCAAAATTAGTGGGTGTGTGTTAGTTCACTTCCTGCCAGTTATGCGGTGGAAGGTGCATTTGAGTTTTGTTGCTTCCTTGGCATGAGTAGTTGCCCTTGTCTTGTTGTAATGTACTGTTGTCCTGAAAATGATGGTTTTCAGACCCTCAAAGAATAGGAAGATGGTGAAGATTCTTGATTGGAAGACCTGTCCATTCGGGTTGGCTTCTTGGTTGGCTGTGCATTTGAGTTTTGTTGTTTCCATTTTGTCCTTGGCATGAGTAGTGCTTTCCCCGTTGTCTTGTTGTAACGTACTGTGTTTGCTGTCCTGAAAATGATGGGCCTTCAGAGCCTCAAAGCATAGGAAGATGGTGAAGATTCTTGATTGGAGGAGCTGTCCATTCAGGTTGGCTTCTTGACTGCAACCTTGTTTCAGCCTCCAGTAGCTCTTTTGAGGTATGAACCTTGCTTGCTCACAACAATTGTTCAAGAAGCTGTCCATTCTGGTTGGCTTCCTGACTGCAACCTTATTTCACCCTAGCTTGCCCACAACAATTGTTCCAACTGCTGCTTCCAAAATTTGCTTCTACATCCGGCGGGGGCGGGGGGGGGCATGGATTAATCAAGAGGGGCGAATGTTGTCGACTGTAGGTTTGGGATTTTCCTTCCTGTTGAGAAAGGCTCATGCTGTTGGGATTTTCCTCTGTTGGAGAAAGCTATATGGTTTTAGAGAGAGGAGGATTATTACCCTCTGCTGGGTGTTGTGCTACAACTTTCTCCAATGCCTTCACCAATCTCTGAACCTCGTTCGTCCGCTTTTCCAAACTTGGCCACGTGATTGGGTCCACCAAAGCTCAAGATCTTAGTGCCCAAATCCAATCCCTTTTATGTATTTGAACCCAAAACCATGAAATTCTACCATCATTTTCCACATTTGCTACTGTAAGTGAAAGGAAGGTAAAGTAACTAGTAATTTAGAAAGAGAGATTGCTTACTTCCATATTCTGTTCCAGATTTAAGTGGCTGCTGGTAGTAAGATCTTCTCCACTTACTTTGGTTATTCTCTCACACAGGCAGCATGCTGGACCATCCATGGAGCACTCCTGGGAAAGGCGCAACCTGCAGTCTTGAGGTCAGAACATGCATACCACATTGCAATTTTACGTTGCGCAAATTACCTTGGCAGTCTTTGAGTGCCGACCAGACTCCATCCGAGGCTACGGTTGGGTGTGGCGAAGGGGGTGTTTACTATGGCTGTTTTGTATTCCTTTTCACTAGCCAGGAATTATGGGTACATTTTTGTATTACTTGCAGCAAACTCATAAAAAATAGCTGTTTTGTATTCCTTTTCGCTAGCCAGGAATTGTGGGTACATTTTTGTATTACTTGCAGCAAACTCATAAAAAATAGTGAGGATTATCTTATGGTTTTCTGCTTCTCCGTGTCTAATTTATATGAAAAAAGCTTACCCTTGACAAAGGAAGGATTCCAGTTTGTATGGAACCACTGAGCTTTGATGCACACCTCCCCTCTTCGCTATGGTTATCTCCATTTTCCATTGCATGAGGATTGAAATAAAAATGTTAATTAAAAGTATACTCTTGAAGTTAATCATGTCCAATGAATTAATCATGTGAGAAATGAAAAATATAAATCAAGGCCAACCAAGCAAACCACCTTATTTTTATTTCCTCAACAACGGAGAAAGAAAATTGATGTACCCACGGATATGGGCAAAACAACAATTATTGTTAATCAAGAAAATTAATTTATCCTTAACTAAGGAAAATAACTCATGGTAAAGACAAGATAAACTTTGACCAGAAAAATCTGCGCTCGGAATAATTATACCTTAAAAATGAGGGATGAGGATTATGTGTTCCTTCCCTTCATAGCGGTACTCACAAATTTTAAAATTCCAAATTTCTTCCCACACGTTTCACTCAGCTTTAGATTAATCATCATAAAAATAGACAACTATTCTCACCAGTTTTCCATACGGTTAAAGATTGTAAATTAAAGGATTTGGGAGGATGGAAAATCCTCATCAAGTATTCTGACCCAAGGCCGGATCCAACCCCCCAGGCTTCTCAGCAATTGTTTGTACAATTTATCACAAAATCACAAGTACTCATTATTCGGGCTGGTCTAGGCTTCAACCATTCTATCACTTAATTCAAGCCGAGCCCAAATACATATCTAAGTCCAGGCTCATGAGCCCAAAAAAATATCAACATGAAATCCTCAATTATACAAACCTCCCTCGTTCAGGGGAACAAAGGAATCCTCAACTCCAAGAATTCCTCAGGGTTCCTCACCTGTTATCAGTTTTTCTCAACCATACTCATTGATAACAATGTAAAATCCTCACGTATACAAATCCTCAGTGAAGATTCCCTGTGTCAAAGCCAGCAATGAATCATCATCATATTCACAGATTCCTTCTGGATTTCTAATCCACTACCAAGTACCAATCATGCCCTTAGCAAGTGATGTAAAGCAAAATAAAGCTGCAAACGAAAAGTTTTTACCTTATTAACCTGTAATCTTCCATTTAAAGATCCAACTTACCCACTTGTTTCTTGTTTCTCAAAGAAACAACCAGTCCTCAGTTCAACCACAAATGATGAATTTGGAAGCAGGGAAAACCAAACCGGTAAAGCAGAGGAGACAAATGGTAACAACATTGTCAGAGCACCATTTCCTGGGCTTCCATTTGATCTCAACGCTGGAGCTCTTCATCCTCTTCGCCGTCTGTGGCTTCCTCGATAGATCAAAGCTTCTCCCTTTCATTCTCAATTCCTGAATACACCTCGCAAGCGCCCTATTATCGCTCCTCTCCCTCTGCAACTGACCCAAAACCTTCGAGTACCTGAAAAGCTTCAACTGCACAAGAGAGACTATAGCAAGGGAGGTGAGAAGAGACAGAAAAGATGGTATCCACCATTTCCGGCAAGCCCCTTCTTCCCTGTGAATTGAGGAGGTGAAGAGAAGGGTCAGGTGGAATGCATGGAATGCAAAAAGGAGGCAACACAATTGGAAGACCTCACGCTTAATGTTGTCTAATCGGGCTTCTTTGAGAGCAATTCGCTGGCCAAAGAGGTCTTCTTCTCTTTGCCAGAGCTTGAGAAGCAAGAGATGGCCAGGGCTTTGGGAGATCTCCATTAATGGGTGGTGTTGGATGAGGGATACATTGTTGGGTATGGATTGGTTTTGCTGTTGGTGCTCTTGGTCGATTGGGATTTCGACCACATGGGCATCTCTGGATTCAGCCATGAATGGGAAAAGATCTTTGTTGTTGATGTGTGTGTGTGTGTGTTTTTTGTGTGGCAAATCCCTGATGGATTCTGGAAGTGGGTGTGCCTTGCGTGCTGTGAGAATTTGTGATGGATTTCGTTTCCTTTGCACGAAAGAGAGATGAGAAGAAACCAAATGCAGGAGAGAAACGTGTGATTTAGTTCGAGTTCGAGTTCTGTTGGGAGGAGAAATAGAGGGGGGGTTTCAGAGATATTTGAGATGTTGAGAAAGGCTGGGTCTCCAACGGTCATGTGAAAATTTAATTTCAAATTAATTTGGAGACCGTCCAACGGTCATATTAAGGGTGATTTGGGAAACGATCGCTGGGGCCCAAGAAATTCTAACTGAAAAAAGAAAAAAAAACCCTTTCACTAATATTTGAATTTTGAGATAATTATAAAGCAATCCAATTCCAAGACCCTTCTCTTCCTAGTTTGAGTTGAGAAGAGAAAAGGTGCTGCTCTGTAAATACTCAAAACTTCTCTCTTGAATCAATATGTCTCTACACACAAGTCCCTATTAAAAAATTCCTCTTTTTTCTTTCTTAACACAGCCAACACCCCAAAATACCCCTTTTTCCTTTCTTTCTCTCTACATTCATCTCTCCCATTCCAACAACACACTCATCTCTCCCATTCCAACGACAGTCTCTCTCTACCATTTTACTCTTTTTCTTTCTTTCACCCTTTGCTTTCTCTCTTCTATTCCAAAGCTAACACCATGCTGCTCTTACTTGGAGTAAACACCATTAATTTCTTGCTCATTTCCTTTTTCATTGCACCCTTTGATTATTGATATAGACTTTAGAAAGTAAGAAGAGGAGTGATTAATGGAGGTAGGAGAGATGAGTGAGTGATGCAAGAAGAAGAGATCAGTGAGTGGTAAAGCAGAGGAAGAAATGAGGAGCAAGACGATAAAATGGAGAAAGAACGGAACAAACGAACTATGAAGAGTTGTATTTATTTTTGGAGGGAAAAGGATATTTTTGTTATTTCATATAGGGTATGTTTGGAATTAAATTTTCATTAAAACCTGACTCAAGAGAGGAAAAGGTTGTGTTTAAAATAATAAAACTTGATGAGAAATATTTTTTTTCAACTTTGGACTTAGTTCAAAAGGAATTTACTATGGTCGATGAGTCAATTATCTTTTATACAGGAAATTTACATGTGATACTACGTATATATTTATCATGTTGATTTGGAAGCAATATATCCACGTGAAAAAAATGATATGGATTTAGTTGTTCTAGGTTTTTTTTTTAACAATTTTCTCAGAATTCATGTGGATCTAAACATAAAACTTCACGTACTAAGATTCTTTTATATGAGAATATTAAATAGTTTGGATCATAATAGTGGCCCTACAAATGTGCAAATTAGGTTGGGTTGCTTTTCGTGACATTTTTATATATTTTTTCAAAATGAGTTTTTTGTAAATATACTCCAAAAAGGTTTATAGGGTTTGTAAATAGGCCCCTATAGTTCTAGTATTTATAAATAAGTTCCTGCTTTTCATTTTAATACCTGTTGTGTCCTTAAAATCAATAGACTTTCAACCACCATAAATTTCTAAAGCAAAATGACACTTTTGCATTCCTCTTTTTATCCCTATATGCAAAATTTTAAAAGCAAAGTCTTATATATATTTTTTGAATCTCTTGTGAGATTAGAGTTACATTTAGTGGAGAGTATACACTACACAAATCTAATTCTCTCACTCTAGGGCCCATTTCATTAAGTCTAAATCCACTGTAATGACAATCAACGCATGTACTTATAATTAGTTCTAATCGATCCTATCCATACATGACCCACCTTTGATTGATGAAAGCTTTCAAAATACATGACTAGGCTTTATATCCATGAGAGAGTTAATTGAGAGAGCGCAGTGGGACATGGGATAAAAAAAATAACATTTTTGCAAATAATAATATAATCATTTTTGTTTATTGGGTGTAAGGGTAAAGTTGTTATTTTTATAAAAATTCAACACAACCTCATGATAGTTGCATATTGTTGTTAGGGATATTTATTTTGGAGACTTGACAGGTATTAAAAAGAAAAGGCAAGGACCTATTTACAAATACTAAAACCATAAGGGCTTATTAATAAATTCTACAAACCTTAGAGAAGTATTTACAAAGAAACTATTCCAAAATTTATGAAAATTTAAGATATGCAACGAAATGGCATGGAGTTGATTAGTTTAGTAGAAATTTGAGCAGTTCAAATTGCAATCTAGGACCCATAAGGAAAAAAAAAAAAAGAAGTGATTTGTGGCTCATTTGTAGCAATAATTGTACCTATGCCTCTTTTAGGTGTGAGGTAATGGTGAGAATTTTGACGTGAAAATGACTAATTATATACCATTGTTATACCAAAATTTACATGACTAGTTAACATGTGCACACAATGGCCTAATGGGATGCGACTCCATAGCAGTGCCCCTGCCCACATCTTGAGAGTACATCCTTTAAAAACCAACTGGGTTGTCTCTAAATTTTCTCCAATAGGAGTTCTTCCCACTGTAAAATTGAGAATATGGTTTAAAATGTAACATAATCAACCTTATTTGGGACCTGCTCTTATCAGAATAAAATTTTACGACTATCCACCTAAGAGGGGGAGCAAAGCCTTGAGATGGATTACAGCTTTGTTGTGGCCCATCTTGGTCCTGTTATAGATTATAATGAGCCAAGCTAAATCACAGTAGTAATATCAACATGATTTTGCATCTACTTGGTCCACTACCAAACATCATGACACATTTAAATTAGAAAAAATAATTATTTCACAACACAAGGTTCTCAACAACAGACTAAGGATTTGACTTTCCTTTTGCGTCACAACTCACAACATGCACAAGTCTTGCATTTGTGTATGATGTGGACAATGATCACTATAGAAAAAAATATTTGTTTATAAAGTAGCTTCCATGATGTAGCGTCTCTCCCAGATCTTCATTGGCAGTAAAATAAGCCTCCAAAGATGATATCAGTATTGGGAGCATCCAAAGATGATCCACATTGCATCACCTTCCCCAGGGCTTACGTGGAAATGTAGGAAGGGATTTTATAAGGTCTTCATCTTGATCATCCTTCGAAAGTAAATCAACAATAATAGTGGCAGTGTGATCATTTGGAATGACATCTTTCTCAGCCATCATATGAAGAAACTGCATTGCTTTATCTATCTCTCCACTCTTACAGAAGCCACAAATTATGGGATTAAAGGTACAAGTGTTGGGCATATTACCAGTTTCCTCCATCTTTAACAGTAAGTCAGTAGCATATTGCATTAGTCCTTTTTGACAAAGCCCATTTATCATTATATTGTATGTCATAACATCGGGCACAAAGCCATTCATAGACATGCCATTAAATATTTCCTTTGCAGCAGCTAGATTTCCATCTTTGCACAAGCCATCAATAAGGATATTAATTATTTGAATGTTAGGTTTGATTCCAAAGTCAATCATCGTTTGAAATAATCTCAATCAGAAAGGAATTATGTATATTAGCTAATTCATGAATTGGATAAATTCCAAGTCCTAATCGAAATTGTATTTCTATTTATTTTTAGATTAGAAGTTTGAAAAGGTAACAGAATCATAAAAGAGTTGAAACAAAGAAAATTTGAAAAAATTGAAGACGGAATGCCCGATCGATCAAGTATGGATTCGATTGATCAAATTAATGGTAGTGGCCGAATTCGATCGATCGGACCTGCGCTGGAAGTTCTGCCAACTTGTGAATTTTTAGTCCGATTTTAAGATAAACATTCCTATTTGATGCCAACTCCTTTTCTAGTTGAAATGTAATTATGAGGCACGAATTTAGAGTTATTAAAAAGGGGTTCTCTCTCAACCCTAAGGTATGGAACACATATCTCATTTTTCTAAGTAAAGATTTTTTATTGGAGATCATCTTCTCTAGAGTTTCTCATTAGAGAGTTAAACGGCTAAAACTTTGCTCTAGAAATCTTTGTCTTCTACATCTCTGAGCATAGAAGATTGTTCTGGGGAGTCAAATACAATATCTAAAAGGTGTCTAGATTCTTGGATCTGTAATAGAGAATGGTAAGGAATCGTTGCAGCAAGGTGCTATGCAAGAAGAATCACAAGTCCTTAGGTTGTGCTAAAACTTGATAAGGGTTGTAAGTATATCTTTTGTAACTGTAGTATGATTCATTTTATTTAATTTTCAATTGTGGTTTTTTCCCAATTTGGGTTTCTATGTAAAAATTATGTCTTCTTGAGGTATGTGCTTTTATTTGGTTTATTTCCGATACTTAGTTGATTGTTTGCACATTCAGTATTGAGTTTGATTGCATTAATCCATTCTAGAGGCCTCTACCCAAAAACCTTTACAATCCCTCCACAGTTTTCTGTCTTTTAAAAAGCCCATCAAACAATACCATGTATGTAACAAGGTCGGGCCTTGGGCCATGGGATTGCATCTCATTAAAGAGTTTCTAGGCAATCCCAATTCTATTGGCACTACATAATCCACCTAAAAGAGTGTTGTTGGTTATAAGATTTGGCACCAATTCCTTCCGACGCATCTCATGAAAGAGACCCATAGCATTATCTATTGTCCCACACCTGCAGTACCTATTAATCAGCACAATGTAGCTGATAGCATCTAGTTCAAGACCCCTACTCATCATGGAATCAAAGAGCTTTATTGCATCGTTGGGTTGGCCTCTCAAACAATACCCATTCATTAATGTAGTAAATGTGACAACATTAGACTTCTCACCACTTTGGATCATCACTTCTAAAATTTCCTTTGCTTCCACTATCATCCCCTCTTTGCAAAGGCCATCCATCAGTATGCTAAATGTTCCACATCCGGAGATATTCCACATCCCAGCATTTCATCAAAAATCCTCTTTGCATCTTTCCCCTGCCCTGAAGTACACACGCCATGAATTAAACAATTTTATGTTACAACATTTGGTGAAATGCCAACCTTGGACATTTTCATAAAGATCTCAAATGCCACTTTTGTTAATCAATCTTTGCACAGACTGTCAATGATTGTGCTATACACAATTACAATTGGCATACATCTTCTCTTCTCCATTTCACTAAGCAACTCAAGAGCTGCGCAATCATTTCCTATCTTGCAAAACCCATTTTTTTGAGATCCATATGAAACTACATCGCCTGGGTACCCCTTCTCCACCATCTCCAAAAACAGTTCCATGGCCTCACTCATCAATCCACTTCTACACAGACCATCAATGATAGTGGGATAAACCACCATGTTTGGTGTAATCCTCCCTGCTTCCATTTCCTGGAGCAACCCAAGAGCCTCTTTAATGTTCCCTACACTGCACAGCCCATCTATAAGAGTAGCATATGTAACTACTGTCACATGGGCAACCCATCCCTTCCATTTTATCAAAGAATTCAGCTGCTTCACTGATCTTACTGACCCTACAAAGCCCTTTAATCAGAGTAGCGAAAGAAATGGCATTTGGTTTGTAACCTCTTTTGACAATAACCTCGAAGACGGCGAAACCGAGATTGCCCCATTTCAAATAACAGTTGCAATTGAGCAGGATGCTCAGTGTACACAAGTCGGGTAGAATTCCAGTTGAATTCATCATCTTACATGAAGAAACCAGTGGAGAAGCATTTCATTTTGGACATGCCTTCTAACAAATTAGTGAAAGTCTCAACTAATGAATTGGGTTCCATTAAAAGCATTTTATCGAATAGGTGCAGTGCATGATTGAGCCTGAGATTGCCCGATCTGCAAAGGTTTTTGACATGATTCTCGAACTGGGTTTCAGTAGAAAAGCGATCAGATTCTCTAAATTGACAAAAGGAAGATGTAGAAAGGTGAGAAATAGCGATACCAGAGAGGACAGCATTTCTTCCTCTTAAAGTTGGGGACAAGGAGGCTCCAACAGCTCTTCTCAATACCTCCATTTCACCTAACATTCCTTTAAAAAACATAGCATTTACTAGATTAAGATATAGTCTATCCATCCAAAAAACACCATGGTGTTTTAGTGCAACATCTCTACATAAATTCATGTCATTATGATTTGCAATAGTGAGGGTTGTTACTGTGATAGCCAAAAAAGTGATAATAATCGGCTTTGACTCGGCCCAGCCCGGCCTTGGCCATAGCCCAGGGCCCACAAGGGTAGGAGAAGGGCCTAGCCAAATTGACCCAACCTGGTCTCTCTGATTTTCTCTTCCTAACTTCTCCATCTGCTGGCTTTCTTTCACAACAATGAAATTGTTGGGATCTGCAAACCGCTTTCAACCTCCACTCCACCCTCACAGGCCCGGAAACCTTTGTTGAAGGAAGAACGGCAAAAGCCAGAAAGGCCCCTCCTTTTTCTTCCAACTTCCCCAAATATGCTGTTGATGAGAGCTTCGGCTCTCTCCATTTCTTCCTCTAGAACAGCCACTGCTGCTTGCCAAAACGGTACTGCTCCTTCCCTATCTTCTCTGTTCTCATACCCATTTGCATTGATTAGGATATCTTTTTCAAATATTGCTGCCAATTTGAACCCTGATGATGAATACAGTAGAACCCAGTTCTTAGATTCCTTGAAATATCAATTGAACAACTTGGAGCAATTGAAGCTTGATGATGCACTCAATCTGTTCGATCAAATCCTTCTGATGAGACCCTTTCCTTCAATTGATCCGTTTAATCGGCTGTTGGGTGCTGTTTCCAGAATGAGACATTATTCCACTGTTGTTGATATCTATAAAAGGATGGTTTTGGCTGGAATCAAACCCCATAGGGTTACTCTCAACATTGTAATCAATTGTTACTGCCATTTGAAGCGGGTCGATCTCGGTTTTTCTGTTTTTGGGGAAATTCTTAAAAGGGGTTGCAAGCTTGATCCTGTAACAATGACTACTTTGATTAAAGGGCTTTGTCTCATGGGCGATATCGATGAGGCGGTGGCCTTCATGAAGAAGACTGTGGAGAAGGGTTACCCAGCTGATGTGGTTATGCACAGCACTGTCATCAATGGGCTTTGCAAAACGGGCAAAGTTCAAGACGCTCTTGACATGTTTAGGGCTATGGAAAAGGGGAATTGTAAGCCAAATACGACTATATATAACACGATCATCGATGGTCTTTGCAGAGGTGGCTTGTTGAAAGAGGCCATGGACCTGTTTTCTGAAATGGTGGACAAGGGTTACTCATCTGATGTGATTACATGTGGTGCCCTTATTAATGGGCTTTGTAAAATGGGAAAAGTTGATGAAGCTCTTGAGATGCTCAGGGGAATGGAAAAGGGATTATGTAAGCCAAACAACATTATTTATCACACAATCATTGATCGTCTTTGCAAAGATGGGTTGATGAAAGAGGCCCTGAACTTGTTTTCAGAAATGGCAGATAAGGGGTGCCCACAAGATGCCGTTACATACAGCACCATCATAAATGGGCTTTACAAAATGGGAGAAGTCGACGCTGCTCTTGAAATGCTCCATGCAATGGAAAAGAGATGCAAGACAAACAGCACTAGATATAACTGGATCATCAATTGTCTCTGCAATTCTGGGTTGCTGAAAGAGGCTGTAGGCCTTTTTCAAGAAATGCTGGAGAAGGGGTACCCATATGATGTAAATACTTACAGTACCCTCATAAATGGGCTATGCAAAATTGGAAAAGTTGATGAAGCTCTTGAGATGCTAAAGGCAATGGAAAAGAGAAGATGTAAGCCGGACACAGCTATATATAACATGATCATTGATGGTTATTGCAGAACTGGGTTGGTAAAAGAGGCCCTATTATTCGTTTCAGAAATGGAGGACAATGGGAATCCACCTGATGTAATTACATACAGCACTCTCATAAATGGGCTTTGCAAAATGGGAAACACCACTGATGCTCTCGATTTGTTCAGGACGATGGAGAAGGCAAGATGTTGGCCAAATACTTGGACATACAACATCATCATCGATTGTTTGTGCAAAGATGGATCGGTAAATAATGCTTTGGACATCTTTTCAGAAATGATTGCTAGTACTATTTCACCAGATGTTATCACTTATAATTCCTTAATCCAAGGATTGTTCAGTTCAGGTCAGTGGGAAGAAGCCTCAAGATTATTCAATGACATGATAGGTGGGGATATATCCCCAGATGTCAGAACCTTCAAGATAATGATTAGTGCCCTTTGTGGAGAAGGGCTGTATGTAAAAGCTCATGATTTATTAGAACTGATGATTCAGAGAGGTGAGAAACCAGATGCAATTTCCTGTTCGGTGTTGATGAATGGTTATTGTTTGGAAGGCCAAATGGATTCTGCTGTAAAACTCTTTGACTCCATGGCTGCTTGGGGCCTTGAGCATGGTTCATGCAGCTATAATATCTTGATCAAAGGGTATTGCAAGTGCGGGAGATTGGATGAGGCTCTGAGGCTCTTCCAAGAAATCCAGCATAAGGGATTAGAGCCTGATCTCATTACATTCAAAACCCTTTTGGGTGGATTATTGAGCATTGGTAATGTCACGTCTGCACAGAGCCTTTTCAATGAGATTCAAGCTTGTGGCCTAAGTCCTGACCATGATGCCTACATTACCTTAATAGATGGGCTTTGCAAAAGTCATTGCATTGACGAGGCAATAAATTTGTTTCATGATATGATCAACTCTAACTTCAAGCCTAGTACCGAAAATTTTAATATCCTCATTGATGGTATCTGTAAATACGGGAAGCTTGAAACAGCGAAAGAGCTATTTTACGGCATCTCCAGGTACGGTTTGGTGCCTGATTCCAATACGTATGAAATCATGAGCAATAGCCTTCATAAAGAAGGTTTAATGGAGGAGGCTGATGTATTGTTGTTAAAGATGGAAGAAAATGGGTGCTGATTGAACATCCAGTCAACCACACATTAATCCAATTGTATGCGGGTTTTGTAAAATGAGTGAAATGTATAAAACCAATAGAATTTTTCCATATGATGGATGAGAGAGATGTCTTACCAAATGCTGGCACTTTTTCTGCCATAGTTGATTTCTCTCAGAGGATGGACAATTTAAAACTGCGTGGAAGCCCTTCCTAAATTTTGGCAAAAGGCCATAAATAGTTATGTGATGCAAGCTGTGTATAAACCAATTGAATTTTTTTCCATATGATGGATGAGAGAGGTTTCTTAGCAAATGCGGGCACTGTTTCGGTTGTAATTAATTTCTCTGAGGATGGGCAATTTTAAACCTGCTTGGAAGTCCTCCTTACATTTGGGCAAGATCTATAAATAGTGATGTGATGCAAGTTGAGCCATCTGTGCCTTTTCTTTAAAGTTTTGGCATGTCAAGTGGAGACCCTTGCACCATCCATCATTCCATTTTGAATTCTATGCACTATAAGGTAAGTTCTTTTTCTTTGTTAATGAAGCTTATTTTGTAAGTTTTAGATTCAATTTTATGATTTTTTTTAACAAACAAATTGCTTATTTAGTGGTGGGGGTTGGAATTTGTATTGTATTTTGAGCAGGCAATATGCACTCAAACCCATAAACTATGATTGTTGTATCCTCACTCTCATCATCATCATCAATGAAGCCTTATTCATAATTTGAATATTGAATTAATATTCTCTCTTTATCCATAGTTCCCTGTCCTTTTCTTTTTCTTTGAATCTGGTAATCAGCACTTGTTTTTGTTCTTCTAAGAGACAAATTTCCTTTATTGAATGCAAAATATCTCGAGTTAGATTGTCAATTATTGTTACAACAAGGTGAGTAGTATGAGTTGTTTGAGCATCACTGGAGCAGGTCCATTGAATAGTATTCTCTGCATGGAACTGAACACAGCCTTATCACTATCATTAATTGATTATAAAAGTGGAAGGTGCAATGTGAATCGGAGGGTTATTTTTTATAAGCCTTATGTGCTATATTTGTAATGTTGTATATAAAGTTTTAGCTAATCTGCTTAGAGTTAGACTAGTAATGGGAATATCATCGAAGCAACTCAAGGGGCTTTTGTAGGTGAGAAACAAGTTCTTGATGTTAATCTCATCCCCAATATCTGTCTTCACTCAAAAGAAAAGGAGGAAAGCTTAGCAGCTCTGCTGAAAATCGATGTAGGAAAGGGCTATGATCATGTAGAAATGGATTTTGGACCATACATCTTAGGAAAGCTGGTTTTCAGTTCAAAATAGAAAAGAAATGGATCCTAGAAATCTAGAGTACATCCTGATTCTTTTTTTGATCTCTGTTAATGGGATGCCAAGTGTTATTTAAAGCTCTTTTTGTTATTGGAAACTGTTATGTGAAGGTTGAAGTTGGGTCCAAAAAAACGATTCTTCATTGGTTTATTCCCTTGTTCATGGTCATGGTAGAAAGAAGCTTTTGGCAGAATTGGAAGATTTAGGTTTGTTTAACGAATTCAAGGGAGCCTTTGCTGATCTACCATTTCCAATTTGCAAGTGATACAATTATTATTTGTGATGATTTAAGGGAAGATGTTTTAGTGGTGAAGACTATTTTGAAATGCATTAAAGAACCCTCAAACTTTTAGGTAAGTTTTGGTAGGACTGTAGGAGTAACAGGACTTGGGTTTGAGTGGATAAGGGATTGCTGAGAGCGCACTGATCAAATGCCTTTCAGTTTAAACATAGTATATGTGCATCTATATATGTAATTATTAGGTCTATTATATGTAAGGAAAGTCTTGGAAACCTCTTCTAGCATTATTTGCAGTAAATGCTATTGTTTAGTCTTTTAGTAAATGATACCTCAATATTTCTCTGTTGAGTATTATACTAAATCTAAATTCTGATAAATCTTATGGAGTAAATGGATATCATGACTTCAATCCCTTTCTTTTTGGGAGGCAGGGTATGGTAGGGATAGGGATGGGGTGGCATTGTTAACAACTTTTTCACTATAATCTGTAATTAATTCAACAGCAAAGACCCGCATAAGTAGATTAAAACCAAGGGCTGGTTTGTTTGCAAGAAATTGCATTCCTAAGAATTCTAGGAAATATCTTCTTATCAAAGTGTGATGCAATATTGACCTCCATGGCCACGTGTGTAGGGCCCAATTAGGTTAGGGTTTTATTTATTTATTTATATATTTTGAGATAGGGGTTGAAAGCAGAGAAGGCAGTGGGATGGTGGTTGGCTAGGTACACGAGGGTGATGGGAATTGTTTCAATGGATGGGGGAATAGAGGTAATACGCCAATCTATCCAAGGATTGGCTCTGATACCAAGCTGATGCAGGCCTTAGGGTTAAGGCTTGCGTAGAGTGCCGGAGCACTTATTAGTGGACACTTTTAATTGTCGAGAAGACTTCAACACACGAGGACGCACCTTCACGGATAAACCCACAAATCTATTCAATAATCAAAGATTGAGAAATTCTTCATTAGTCATTACAATGCTATATAAATAATCAATGTAAACTTAGGGCCTAAGAAATTTAATCAACTTAGGAAACTAAATAATAGATGAAACTAAATCCTAATTACAACTCATTAAATAAAATTAACAATCTAATGACATATAATTACTAAAATAAGACCCCAATCTAATTGGGCTCTACACACGTGGCCATGGAGGTCAATATTGCATCAGATTATGATTTGATGGTGCACATTCCACACGTGATCTATCCAATGGTTTGATCGCGAACCCACACGCACTTTGTGTCTTAAATCGAAGGGTACGTCATGCTCAGAATTTTCCAAATGTGTGTACAAGCTCAAGATCAACCAACTAATCAAAAGTTCATCCAAATGATCTTCTACCCAAGTGGATATTTACTGATTTCGATAACGAATTCTTTCCAAGCAAGGGAGAATGATGCAATATTGACCTCCATGGCCACATGGAGGGCAATATTGACATATATGTCAGCCCTTAAGTATGATTAACAGATATATAGGGTTTGCTCTAATGATTTCCATTGTTTCTTTTAAGCCTTGGTTAGGTAGATATAAATTACCTTGAATATGGAGATCATTAGCATGCCCTCAGTCTCCAAGGTGAAAAGAGAGTGAATAGGTAATGGCAAATTCTTACCCTTTTGACTTTGTAAGCTAGGTGTGCTGCTGACTTTATTAGGTTGTGGAGTGCTTTGGGTGTTGTTTTGGCATTACTGTATTAGAGTTACTTCTCTTGTATGGATTGATGACGCGATGGTTATGGATGTAGTGAAAGATCTAAACATTGTTAGTAGTCAAAGCTAGATGTGATGGGCAATCAACACAAGGTTGAGTTGTGTTCTTTTAGACCTGCACTACTAACTTCTTGGCTGATCCCATGGAGGGACATGTCTAATAGATGGGATTGCAAGGGCTTAATTATTTTCTTTTGGGGAGTGTGAGGTCAGAGGTGTCAACAATGTAATGCAAGACTCTATTTCCATGTTGTTCTGTGTTAAGATTAATTTTCTTTTATCATGGCTGACTTTAAAATCATTCACAATTTAATATTTGATGCTCTGTTCCCTCAGGTTGAGGTCATATTCCAGATGATGATTTTTTCATCGGCAGGCCAATCATACCAATCCATTGGTCATTTGAGTCAAGACTTGCTCGGGCTTGCGGTTTGCATACGGAGGTGCCTATTGTCCATTGACTTGTGTATCAAGGCACATTGAATGGCTGAGGTTCCTTGTGTACCTAAGTGGTTTCAAGTTGCTTATTTGAGGTTATAAGGTAACATTTGTTATTGCCTTCATCTGAATTGTGTGGGCTCTTCAATGAACCATGAAAATCGTGGCTCCTTTGACCCATTCCACCTTATCTAAAGGGAGAGACTTGAACAACTTTGAACCCCGAGAATAGTACACCCCTTGCTAGAAATAACAATACTTCAATCACTTTTGACTAAGGGCCCGTTTTTCATTGCCTTTATTCCTTGTCCAAAATATTTAGAAAATAATTTTAATGCATGTTTAATAAATGCACACAAATTATTCTCATGAGAATTGTTTATATTTGAGTCAATGCAGTAGAACTATACACAGCAGCGTTTAATAATTATTTGATTTTTTATACTTTACTAAATTGATTATGAGTTTTCAAATTAAGGACATCCAAAGCACCTATGAGTATGACCTTGCTTAGGTAATTTGATCTCACATTCAAATGAAATTGCTGTATAAATAAATTAAAACTACTAAGAAAATGCTTTGGTATCTGACCTTGCTTAACCTGCTACACCTTCTTTCCCATGTGGGTCTCCATTTGATCTCTTAAACCCTTTTTACATGTTAGAAGTGGCATAAGGCGTGGGTTTGCTCCCCATGTCTTGTATTTGAAATGGCCCCAAATTTGCCTAATGTGCATTTGTGTGGGTTTCATAGGCACCACCTGGCGGATTAGCCCTATTGGGTCAAAGACCTCAGGGATACACATGTCAATTGGACGATTGGAAGATTGGATTAAATGGGTGACCCACTCAAACACCCTCCTACTTGATGTGGTCAATGACTTTTTTTTCCTTTTTTTCTTTTTTCTGTGTGCGTGCATGTACAGGCGCCTTTTGAGTTTGGAACAGGTATAAACTTAAATATTGCGACTCCAGTCAGGTTTGGAGGGGCTTTGGGTTTTGGCTGGTTCACCCCACCCTCAGATTATTTATATGGTGGAGAATGGTTTGAGTACATCTTTAAGAAGTGAACGAGTGAGGGGTTGTGATTAAAAAAATATCTAGTATCAAACTCAAGGCTTACCCTTCACGGGGTGGATTTAGTATCACAGTTCATAAACCAATCACAGGTCAGGCAAGAGCACAAGGATATGTGTGATTCAAGGTGGATTCAGCTTAAGCCCAACATATATAGAACTCAATTGGTTGCCATTCTTGGTCTAGAATCAGCAACACTAAACATTGGATCCAAGGCTGCTTGTTTATCTGCGGTGTCTTTTGAACTACTCTGTACTGCATTTCCTTGCCGGTCGCCCTTAAGATTGTGTTTATAGTTATCCGATTTGTTGATCATACCTGAAAAAAAAAGTATATTTTCATTCTGAAGTGCATGTATTCATTTTCTCCGCATTATTTTCTTCGTCTTCTTTGATTTGCAGTAGAGAAGTAAAATGCTTGAAAAAATTAGGATGGAAAAGTTGGAGACGGGGATTACTATCCAGACATCTTGCTTACTCTACATTACCTTAATACAGTGTATATCATAAAAGGGGCCTTTTCCTATGCATCCATCCCTCATGGACTTTTCGTGCACACTCTTTGGTGAGGCCAACTGTAGACCCCACCAAGGGATGAGATTGGGGGGGTTTGGAAAGATTTATGTGAAAGCATCCTACATATCAAATTTGGTCCCATTCACATATCCTTAACCCCTTCATCCGTGGCTCACAAATTCATTCCGTTCGGATTGGTGTATAGTCAATCCAACGGTCCAGTAAATTCGGATCCTATCAAAAGTTGGGGCGAGTTGCTATCATGAAGTACAATGTGTGTTGCAAGGTTTGGATTGAGTGATAGATGAGCTCCACCTAAAGTTCTCACGAAAAAAATGATGATGAACAGATGCATAGGAAGATTCTCCATCATAAAAACAATTATTCAAATGCTCCATTTTTGTGTTCATTGAAAGAAAGGGTAGAAAAGGAGTTTTAGAATGAATGTCCAATGGTGAGAACTTGAAAATTGTCCTACCTTTTCTCTTTTTTCTGTTTTGTCTTCTTTTAATGTATTTTCACCAACTGGCAGTGAATTCTACGAGTGCTTTCCCCACCAAGGTCTTTTAATCCAAACATACTCACAGGGCCTGCTCTTTTGCCTAAAATTTTTTCTAGAATTTGGAATGTGTGGGAATTTATGGACACCATGTAATCGCTTGTCCTTGCCATTTGCGAATGCTATGTTTGTTATAATTGCAGATTTCAACTACCAAAGAAAAATCTCAAATGACCACTGGAATTCTAACTTCTTTGTATTTTGTTAGAATTTTAGGGGGATTTAGGAATTTCACCCCATGAACAGCAGCTTTTAGAGAATTTCTCTTTGAGTTCTTTTAAAGGAACCGGCCCATAATATTCTTCCATATGCATGGTCGGCAGACCTAAAAAGCTCTGCAAGGCCTACCCCATTTACTTATTGAGGCTAATGGGCCTATTATTGCTAGACCTTGAGATGGCCCATTTGTTCAGTTGCTCAAGACCATCACATATAATCATAGGGACTTCAATCGTGGGTCCGTATAAATTTTCTCAACCTACGTTGGCCCCACGATATTTTTCTCTTATTTGCCACATTAGGTCCCTGGTTAAAAACAGCCCTTCACAAATGACAACAATGACCCTTCTTATTTTCAGCCAGTGGGTCCCCAGGTCCTCTGCCTTCTTCCTTCCTTGATGAAGATGGGATGTCGAGAAAGAGAGACCTCGATGTCATCCTCTCTGTCAACAACAAGCCACCTTTTCTGGTGAGGTTTTTCCAGCAGTGATTCCAGGGGATGAAGCTCCGGCACTCTCACGAAACCAGCAGTGATGGCCCACCTGTGGATCTGCCCCTTCTGGGCGTTGTTTCTGCAATTTGAGAACCCCCTTTTGCTCTTCCTCGGCAGCGGCGAACGGCGGGCGACAGTGGCGACTGCAGCAGCGTTCTTCTCCGATCGGACCAGGATCCTAATCTGTGGCCCTTTCAGAGATCACAGCCTCTGATCTCTTCCTCCGATTTGGTACGGCAATCCTCCGCTTCCGCAAATCGAAACCGAGCGCACTGCAATCCTCTGCCTGCAAACCACGCAAAAAGTGGCCCACCAAAATTGATCTCCCTTTCGTTAGGAAGCCAACAAATTTTATCTGTCTGTTGAGCCTTCCTCTGATATTTTATATATCGGTTCTCCCCCTCTCCGTAAACAAATTTCCCTGTTGAGTTCATCATTTTAAAATAGATAAATCTATCTTTTCGCTCTATCACTGTAGGTTCAATAAATGAATTTTTTTGTTGAGTTCATTCTCCATCTCTCTCACTCTCTCTATTTTTAACAAATTTACCTGATGAGTTCAACAGATAAATTTATCTCTTTGAACTCATAATTCACCCAACAAATAAATTTATATATATCTATAGACTCCGGAGAATCTTCATACGTATTAGTCCCTCGCCATTTTTTTTCGTGAGAACTCTTGGTGGGGTCCATTTATCACTCAATCCAAACCTTGTAACACACATAGGACTCCATGATAGCAACTCGCTCCAACTTTCGATCGGATCCAAATTTATTGGACCGTTGAATTGACTATACACCAATCCAAACGGAATGAATTTATAAATTATGAATAAAGGGGTTAAGGATATGTGATTGGAACCAAATTTGATATATAGCGTGCTTTCATATAGGTCTTTCCAACCCCCCAGTCTCATCCCTTGGTGGGGTCTACAGTGGGCCCCACCAAAGAGTGTGCACAAAAAATTCATAAGGGACGTATGCACAGGAAAAGGCCCCCTATAGACTCCATTAAGCTTTTGGTGCTTTATGACACAACCAGTTTATATCTCTTTGCAATTTCATCATTGCTTATTTCTCAGTTGAGTTTATTCTCCCTCTTTCAACAAATTTACCTGTTGAGTTCATCACTAAAACAGATAAATTTATTTATTGGTTGAACTATAAATTCAACAAATAAATTTATCTCTTCACTTTATCACTGTGACTTCAACAAATAAATTTATCTATTGAGTTCATTCCCCATCCCTCCCTCCTCCTCCTCCTCCTCCTCCTCCTCCTCCTCCTCCCTCTTTATTTTCAACAAATTTATATGTTGAGTTCAACAGATAAACTTATCTATTTGAACTCATTATTCACCCAACTGATAGATTTATGTGTTTGAACTCAACAGATAAATTCGCTCTGTGAATTCAATAGAAAAATTCCAAACAAAAAAAATCTTATTTTGTAAAATTTTTTTTATAGAATTAAATAACCAACATCAATCTTGTTTTGTAGATCTCGAAAGAATAATTTCAAATATATAATTTTTATTACGAACGGATAAATATAATGAAAGTTATAAAATTTTAAAGCTTGAAAAAAAAAGTGCAGGTGATGTTATTGTTCACAACTCAATACAATTATAGTAAAAGAAGAGTATTTTCGTCTTTTTTTGTTATGAATGCTAACTAAAAAAACCTAATCCGATACTAAATTATTTTGGCTGGACTTGTTGGGTTAAGCAAAAATGTAACTAGATTTAATTGAATATGAAATTATTTACCAGACAGGCCTCTAAATATTCCTTTAATCATTAGGACAGGAAAGGATATGTGGGCCTGTAAAATACCAGTGTTCGAATTCGGGTGAAAACAGGCTCAGTCAATGTTAGGCAATGCTTCAAACGATCTGATGGTTGATATCATTCAGGCTAACAAAGTTGCGGGCCCACCCTTCTCATGAAAACTAGATTCGTTTCTTACCGAACTTTGAATTTGTCCTTAACCCTATGCTCCAAAATTACTGGACCAGGCAATGCAAGGAGAATAGCCGCCACGGTAGGGATCTACTATGGTTCTTCCACACCATGAAACACTCCATTCATTTGCCTCTGTTTTATCTCTTTCTGGTGCTATTTTGGTAGCTCGTTTTCTTATCGTTTTTTTGCTAAGATTCTAGGCTTCTATTTTATTAAGTAGAAAGCAAATATGATTATGATAATTTTGTTAACTGTAAACCATCCTTCAGCAGGCCAATAACGGTGATGGTAAGAAAAAAAAAGCTACAAAGGTTAATGGCTCACTAAAAGAGCATGGATAAGATTAGTAAAAATAAATATGAAGAAGTGCAATTTATTCAAAGATTTAGCTTACTGCCATAATAAAGAGAAACAAACATAATTTATGTAGTCAACCTCAAAATAGTTGAAATTAAGTTTGATCATGATGTAAACAATTTTGATGCCATTAAATATTGCCAAATAAATTTATTGGGGATCAGCGTGATTTAATTTTGACATAAAAGTATGGGATTTTTAGAGATTAGCACCTTTAAACTCGATTTTTCGTGGGTAAATGATAAAGGATATTAAAAATGTCATAAGAGTCCATTAATTGTGCTTACATAGCCTGTTGGACCATGATATGTTAACTTCTCTATTTTCTATTATAATAACGTAAGTCAGTCGGTTTCGAGGCCTACATTGAAGTAACTATCCAGAATCCTTGCGTGCACGTTCCTCCCGTATTCCTGAAATCCACCCTACGACCCTGCCTCTTCTTTTGCGTGGCCATCTCTTCCACTGGAAAGGCCTGTATGGTCTTTGAAAGTGCTGGAGTGGTCAAGAAAGGTGACGAGAGTTTTTCAAACTAGAGCTTTATGGCCTGACAAGGACAGCCATATCGTATTCATGGGCAATCCGAATTATATGAGAAAATACCTCACCCTACTTTGACTCGATTAATCAAGTAAGGCACAAGTGTCAGCCTATCATCCACTTATGAGCATCATAAAATTTTTAATCAGTAGATCTGAACACATTCATGGGTCAAGGATAAGGTAAGAAAATTTTTAAAAAAAGGTACAGTCAAACCGTTTAATGAAATCGAATTTAATTAAGATATCCTAATATGTGACCATTTTCAACTTGTAATGACGCCAAAGAAGCCTCAGTTTAGCATCAAGGCTTTATATCGTGCTCCCATCTCCACTGGAGAGCAAAGAGAAGATTGCGCCATTGATTAGGTTTTTTATTTTTACCCCATCTAAGCGGATTAAGTCCCATGATTGAGTTTACACGTGTGGGAACAAAAGCGTACACACAAAAAGGCCCCCACATGCATGCTAGGATTTGATTCCTAGACATTTAATGAACAGTTGAACAGGGAGCCTAACACATCCACATCGTTGAGAATGCTGATTTTAATAGCAATTATATAGTTCTTCTATTGAGAGTGTCAATAATGTGCTTTAAAGTTCCTATACGGTGGATGGCTGGCTATTCATAGACAGATCCTATATAGGAGGCCCTCAATGACAGAAATGCATTAGCGAGGCCTCCCTTCATGTGCCAATGGGGTTAGCATGGCCCAACGTCTAAAGCCCCGTATCTGGCACTAGCCCTACGTGGACCATAAGTGTCTAGCCTTAGCTCAGCCCACATCAAACATGTCAGACTCAAGCCCACTGGCGGACCCAAGTAGACACCAGCCCCACTCAAATTTAAAAATTTTCAAATACCCCCTCTATAATTTTTTTTTAATCACAAAACCCAAGTCCGGTCCAAATACTACACTCTCCTACCTTTTTAGCCGCATGCTCGGCCTGGGTACAAAACCTGTAAGGCCACAAGTGTGGATCTTATAGGTGGGCCCCACTAATGGATTTACAGGGCCAGCCAGTGCACATGGACATTTTCACATGTATGGAATGGAGGACTAGAAAGGCGGCCGTGAAATCTCCAAAACGCCCTTGGAATTCAACTCATGTTTGTATACACCGAGGGCAATAAAGGAAAAGAAAAATCCCTCCTCTTCCATTTCCTTCTCTCTGCTCTCGTGCCTCTCTGATTCTTCTCTCTTCCAGCAAAGCAAGAAGCAGGAGCAGATCTCTTCCTTCGATTTCGATTCGATTTCTAGGGTTTTGTTGTCTTCCCCGATTCATCCTCAGGCTGTCCGATCGATCGAAGGAAGCCCCGGAGATGGCATCGAGAATCGCTCGTCTCATTCGTCGCCCCGTCTCTGTAAGCTCGGATTCCTCCTTATGTTCTTCGCAATTGATTTCCCCGTCATTTGGATCATTCATCTTTCGTTCAGAGATCCTTATGAGCTTTTCTTTCTTGTTGCCTATTATTATGTTGATGATGCCTTTTCCCCCTTGATTTGATCATTGTTGGAGGAGTTTGGGTGCGAATGGCGTGATTATGAGTTGGGTTTGTTGGATTAGGGTTTATGGTATCTAACAATGTTAGTGACTGAAGTGCCTAGATGAATCCTTGTCCTTTTCTATTAAGGTTTACCAGCTCAGACTCTTCCCTGTTAAGATGCTCATGTTCTGATCAGCCAATTGTAAATTTTGGGCTAGTTTCTTCACTCCAGCCCCTCTTGAAGGCGTAGGAACCTTTCCCTATTTCTCAGAGAATGGGTGTTTTGCATGGTTGACGGGGGTGCCTTAGTCAACCCTTGCTAGCTTGGCACTGCAACTGGACTCTGTAGGGGCACATTGTCTCTTGGGAAGACCCCAATTAGGGCTAGCTTCTAAAGTGGACTCATAAGTTGGTATGGAAAGTTTTCATAGCCACTTTACAAAATGATGCAACACCCTTCTCACCTGTCTTTGGTACAATGCAAAGTACTGAGACATCGTCATCGTCATCGTCCTCAAAGCCTTATCCCAACTATGTTGGGGTTGGCAACGTACCGAGACATGTAGGAGTTTTTTTTTTTGTTTTTTTTTTTTTCCTCTTTTCATTAAGGTAAAACAGTATTTAACTTTTGAGCTGTTTCCCTAGTTATACAAAATTTGCTTGTCACGGTGCCACAGAATATTTGAAGAAGATAAAGTAGCATTTTTCTTTTCTAGCGTTTTCGAGAGAAGCTTTGTAATGTTGATAGTTTAATAAACTTTTCCAGAGATTATTACCGATACGAGGATATGGACAAGTGCGGGAATTCAGTAACTGTATTTTACCAGGTCATCCTATAAACTTTCTTGCAACAATGGGTGCTTCCTTCTGTCTGTTATCTTTGCAGTGGCTCACTGCTGCAATTTATATGTCATGCAGGTGGTCCAGTCAGTTCAAAGAGTCTGAAGTAAGTGAATGAAGTTATTTTTTACAGTTAAAACACTTTCTGTTGATTATTGGCGTTCTTACTTTATGTATTAGCGTCGGTTTGTGGGATGAAACATATTACCAGCCCTTTGTTGGGATTTTTATTGTCTATATTGCTCTCTCGGCCTTTCCTCTCAAATTTTTATGGATATATGCAGGGAAATTGGATACCTTCAGAAAGCGTCTCCTTACCAACTATGGAGTAGGTCATTTGCTTCAGATAATGGTGCGGGCACTGGATTTTCCCCTTCTCTTGGCTTATATTTCTTTACTGTTTTGAGTAACTATTCAATATAGCAATGACTGCTTAAGTAATCAGATGATTCCTTTGTGCAATGAAGGTAACCAGGTTGATGCAGTTGTCCCATTTATGGGTGAATCCATTACAGATGGCACTCTGGCGGCCTTCTTGAAGAGTATGTATATTGCTCTCTCTCTCTCTCTCTCTCTCTCTCTCTCTCTCTCTCTCTCTCTCTCTCTCTCTCTCTCTCTCTCTCTCTCTAATGAGGTAACTGCCATTTAAAATGTCTTGGTTTAATATAGTCTCTCTTGTTTGTTTGAGAACTTATACCTTTTATCCATGGGAGCAGAACCTGGTGAACATGTGGAAGTTGATGAGACGATTGCTCAAGTTGAAACTGATAAGGTATTTTCTTTAATCCAATGTTTATTGTTTCCCAAGATTAAGTAAAATATGTGAGAAAGTAATCCCAATAGTCTGAAATTTTACTTTACCCTGTTTGTTTGGTCACAAGAAGTGGGAAAGTAAAGTCCCAGCCACTGAAAAATTGCTTAAAATAGGTAGAGTAGCTACTTTACCACCACTACTGCCACTTGTTGATTTCTCATCTCACTTCACATTACTTTAGAGATTAGATTATCTGAAAGTTCACTTTCCCTTTACGTGGCCATTATCCTTTCCACTGATGATGTTTACTTTACCTTACTTTCTTGGCAAACTATTCAAACAATCCCCTAATTGTTTTTATTTTTTTTATCGGTAACAAAAGCTTTATTAGAAGAAAGGAACGAACAAAGATCAAAAGTATACAAGAGAAGGGGAAGGAAAGATACAAGAGCAATGTACCAAACTCACACCTAACTACATAACCACATGTACCCAAGGATACATCCTCTCAACCCCTTGCTTGGCTAAAGCATCTGCCATAAACTTGGTAGATCTAACATCATGACAAAAAGAAACACTAACAGTAGAAGATAACTCCCCTAATAAGACAATTACTTAGGAAAACTTTAATGTTCCTTTATAGTTATTCGGCCCTATGATCCTACATTTGTGCCATCTTTCAGTTATGACATTCCCCATCAAGGAGGGCGGATACCTTAAAGAAAACTCCATAATTTTAGATTATCCTAATTGTATGAAATACTCCTGCTAAACTGTTGACTGTAGCTGCCAATCTGGAAGTGTCTAACCGGACAAGTAGGACCTATAATGCCCAGATGCAGGATGTGTATGACAGGGATGTGCCATGAATGCAACAGGGATATGGATTTATGAAGTAAGAGATATGATACAACATGGATACATAGGCTATTTTGTACTGCCTGGATGCATATATCACAAGTTAGGATTTATCTTCTATTGGGGCGGGGTGGTTAGGAATTGCTCATCCCAAGTGCGCACCGGATGAATGAGTTGGATTATTGAAAAGCAGGTCCAAACCACCAATACTGTTATTGGTTAAAAAGAGAAAACAGTTTTCCCTTGAATGACCGTTATGGTTTATTTTCTACTGTATTCTTAAAGTGATATGGTTTTAACTTCTAACTAGCATTGACAATAGGGGTTATCCATTTAAAATATTGGATGATTTGTATAATTCTTTCAAGAAACCAGTACCAGACATTGGTATAACTGCTTCACGTCTGTGTCGCCCATATCTGCTGTTGGTAGTGAACACAGGCTGGATGCGCCTATTGGACTTTTTTTTCTTTTCAGCTAAAACTATATTATGCTGACCCTCATTACTGATGCAGCCAATACATATTGGTTTGTTGACTGGGAATGTTCGATCTGATACCGATATGTGAACTCATGGCTGTCTAAGGAGAAATGCTTCTTATGATACTTCAACTATCTCTTCTCTCAGGTGACCATTGATGTTGCAAGTCCTGAAGCTGGAATTATTGAGAAGGTAAATGAAAAAAAAAATCATTAGAATGATTGTTTATAATATTTCACTGTTACTATTTTCCAAATTTTTTTTAAATGTATAGATTTATAAATGTAGTAGTGTTGATACTTGTTTGAATTGGTAGTTTGTAGCCAAGGAAGGTGATACTGTGGTTCCTGGAACCAAGGTTGCTGTCATTTCAAAGTCTGGCAGCAGTGTATCAAAGGCCCCATCTGAGAAGAAACCTGAGGATGTTGTTCTGCCTTCTCCTCCTGCAGAAAAGGAGGTAGTGGAGAAGAAAAAGTCTAAAGCAGAAGACTCCAAAACAGAGAAGCCTAAAGCTCCTTCCCCTGCTCCTCCCAAACCCTCAGCTATAGAACCTCAGCTTCCTCCCAGGGAAAGGGAAAGGAGAGTAAGTCTAAATTGCTACCATTTATATCAATGTATAGTTTGCAAAATCTTTCATCTTTACACTTGAAACGTGATGTTTGGAAAGCCTCCTTGTTGGTTCTTTGTTTTTTTTAAAATGAGTTATTTCAGGTTCCTATGACTAGACTTAGAAAAAGGGTTGCTACACGGTTGAAGGACTCCCAAAACACATTTGCAATGCTTACCACATTCAATGAGGTGGACATGTAAGTTACTGATTTCAATTACTCACTTTGGGTGTGGAGTGACTCTTCGCTTATTCATGACTCATGAGCACTGCTTGTAAAATCTCATTTTTGTAAGTATACTTAATGCAATTTAAAATTTAAATAGATGTACGCTATGTTGGATCATATGATGTAGCATATTATGAATTGCAACCAATCATCTTTTCTTGATAGGGTAACATCACTCAAACCCTCAAGTTGGTGGTAGTGAGAATGAGCACCTTCCAACTGTGCTGCAGGCTTTTGTCTCAGCTCTGAACCGCAACCATTTATAGGATATTCATGTTTCATCTACTGGTGCTGGGGTTTTCCCCATATATATATATATATATTTCAAAGGGCCTGTTTGGATACATGTAAATAGAGTGCAAGTAACTTTGTATACACTTATGTTGGGAGTTTAACCATTTGGGTATTCCTACGCAAACCAAGTCACTATGTAACTTGGTTGCTGCAAAAACCAGTAACTCAATTACCCTCGTAAGCTACAAAGTTCATATGGGAAAAGTCAAAAACTTTATGGATGTGTGTGTTCCAAACATTGACTCTAATCCAAAAATAAATAAATAAAAATATAAAACTTAAAATAAAAAAATCTTTAAGATAACATATAACTGTAATTCTTGTTACATGTGACTGAGCTCCAAGTAATCAGGTTTACACGGAAATGGGAGATCAAATGGATCCATGTTATAGTTAACTTTCTGAACTTTTACAAGTATCCTCAGCATTTTATTAATTGAAACCTAAACCTAAACATGCTTCGTCGATTGTCCTAGAAGTTTTTCCTTTAGGTATTAATCCAATGATAAAATTGTTACTGTATGCATTCATTCCTATGTTTCATGGTATAGGACTAACTTGATGAAGCTTCGCTCTGATTACAAAGATGCCTTCTTCGAAAAGCATGGGGTGAAGTTGGGACTTATGTCAGGATTCGTGAAGGTATCTTATACTTGTGATATTTATAGTTCAACCCTTGGTTGATGGTTTGACTCTCATTTCTCTGTTTCTTTAGGGTGCTGTTAGTGGACTTCAGAATCAACCCATTGTAAATGCAGTCATTGATGGTGAAGATATCATATATAGAGAATATATAGATATCAGCATTGCCGTTGGTACACCGAAGGTGTGTCATTTTCTCATTCATTTAGTTTTTGTTTAATTTAAATTTGCTATCCCGTTCTAAATGGTCCTAACTTAGGAGTATGAAGGCCCTAATATCAGATGGCAGTGGCGCACAGGGACTTTAGCCTGCTGTCAATTGAAAATTCAGAATTTCGATTTATTATTCTTACTAATATTGTCATTTTTTTCGACAACAGTCCTTGCTGGTTAGGTATATACTGTTTGACAAAGTCAACATTGGTTAGAACATGGGTATAAACCTTGAGATATGGGGCGCAGGCCCATGCAAAATGCAGTTAGTATGGACCATCCGATGGTTGCATCTTTGTCTGATATACTATTCTTTATATGGAATGCAAGGGGATGTTATCATCAACCGATTCTCCACATGAGGTGGCTGTCACTGTTCCTGTCATAAATTGCAGGACACCCAATTAAGCAAACTTTCCCTCTCAATTGATTGCCAACCTAGCAGTAAGGGCTGTATCTATCGATATAATTTCTTTCTTCATAAAGAAAATTTCTCAACCATAATTCATGGATGGTTTTTTATTTAGCTTTTCACTGTAAAGATAGAACTTGCTGCATATTGCATCTTTGTGCTTGGATATAAGAAATTTTGGGTTTCTTACAGTCTGCCAATTCTTTTCAGGGCCTTGTTGTTCCAGTTATCCGAAATGCAGATAAAATGAATTTTGCTGAAATAGAGAAGGAGATTAGCACTCTTGCGAAGAAAGCAAATGATGGCACAATATCTATTGATGAGATGGCGGGAGGGTCATTTACAATATCCAACGGTGGAGTCTATGGAAGCCTTTTGAGTACACCAATCATCAATCCTCCACAAGTATGCTCCATTTCTAACTTTCTACCTCTTGTTTCCCTTTTTTTTTTTATTTGAGAATTTGGCACTTATCATCGAACACCTCACACAGTCAGCCATCCTTGGTATGCATTCAACTGTAAGTCGTCCGATGGTTGTTGGCGGAAATGTTGTTCCAAGGCCAATGATGTACCTTTCACTAACATATGATCACCGGCTTATCGATGGAAGAGAAGCAGTCTTTTTCCTTCGTCGCATCAAGGATGTCGTTGAAGACCCTCGCAGGCTTCTTCTTGATGTGTGAACAAGCCACTGGATGACTACTTGCATTCCATGGCCTTTGATGGTGTACTTCAATCCTTTTTCATCAGAATAAAAGTTTTGTAAGTTCTATTTCTATTGATAAAATCTCTGTCAATGAGTTACACTATTGCGGGCTACTGTGTCTGAATTTGGCAAGGAGAGAAAAACCTTTACATCTCATCATCTAGATGTGCTATTCCATTTAATATTTTCTCGTGTATGTTTTCACTAAATTCAACATCATGTTTTTCACATAAATGATTGATTAATCATTACATTCCATTTCCACCTATTGAAATATATTCATCTATAGGCATGTCATTGGACTAAGTAGTTAATAGTCTATTTTTCTTCATTCATTGGACATTGGAAGAATAATGCAATATAATTGCACATTTTTTAAAGGTTTTTATCTGATACAAATAATCAATCATTATTAGTTAAAACTGTCAAGGCTGGTATCGTGCCCAACTCAACATTTTTCTAGCTGTGGCAGGGCTTTGGGTGGACTTATGGCTTGAATGGCTGGGAAGAGAGATAATGTTCAGTTATAGAACAGACTTGGCATGTAAGGCTGGGCCAAATGCTGTGGATATGGGAGGGATCCCCTTGTAAACATCAGCAGATGAGATTTTGCTAAACCCCATCCTTGTTGGAAAACCAGTACCAGATGAGAGTGGTTTTCAAGGGCCATTGACTCGGTATAATTCAATCCTGCAGTGAACTTAGGAGAATCATGATTCAGAAGTACGGCACAAAATGTCGTAAGTTTGGTTGAGCCGGTAGAGTAGCATATTTCCTATATACTGAAAGAAAAAATTCTCATTATCCTCCAATTATCAGGGGTTCATGTGTTTTTTTTTTTTTAATCCGTAACAGTAAAACTCGCTCTGCTCAACAGCCTGATGATCTCCATTGTGGATGGAGTTATTATATGATCTCTGGAGGATGCAAACGGGGCTTGATCTGCACTTAATTCTATGAATTTTCCAATGAAACCATTTATTGGATAATACTACTGTAGGTAGGTCAACAGTCAGCCTATATATCATGCGGAATCCTAGCTTTCCACTTATTGTTGATCTTGTTTTCGCATTACAAGAAAACCATTAAGGACCTGTTTCTTTGCATAGAATATGTGGAAATTCTTAGTCAAATGAGCTCCATCGAAGGATTCTTAAATACATGAGGGGTGAAAGATATAAGGTAGCAATGTTGATGGCACCTTTGACTTTCCTTTAAGATTTTGAATTACTGTGATGATGACTGAATATTTATTTCCATCTTCGTTTGTTTCAATTTTATTGGAGAGGTTATTTGATGGTCCTCTTGGATTCTTCATTTTGTTTATAGCCATCTGTATGTATACCAAGTCTTAGATTTTATAGGAATTCAATTACATGAAACAATCTGGCCATAAATGTATATTTGCAGGTCAAGTGGTCTTCTGCTGTAGTTTTTGGACATTGCTGGTTCGCCTGGGGCCCATGAGTGCGATGCCAGCAAAAATGCTACCCTGGCCGCCCAAGAGCAAACTCGAGGCTCGAGCATACTGGGTATATCGTAGTTCCATTTTGACTCCTTGGAACTCACTAACAGGTTACTTTAGTGGACGAACCTTTATTTCTGTGGAAACCATGTTTTACTTGCACTCATGGTTTGAAGATCCAAATGGTCTTGTAGGTTCCAAGAACATATCTAATCAGCAGACTGCTTCATTACATACGACTCTAATATTTGAGAAGAGTGGTTGGGTGTCCTGTTACCACCTAATTGTCAAGTGTTGGATTCGTAGGTCCTCTCTCCTGCATGCATCGGCCATCTGTTCACCAGTTGGTTCTCTAAACCATCCAGCCATCTTGGCTGGAGAGAAATATGTGGTCTAATTTTGAGGAACAGCAATGGTGGTATAAGTTGAGTTTTTCTGTTGTACTCCACTGGTCCTCAAGGATAATGTTTTTGCTACTTATCAATCGGTTGTTGCATTTCACTAGGAGCCTTTTAGTTTCACATGGTTGGAAGAAAAAAAAAAATTTTCCTCTTTTTCTTTGTTAAGTTGGGGCAGTGGTAGGGAACTTTAGAAACTACCTACCCAACTAAAGGATCATTCCTGGGTGCCAGTGTGAGATGAGTTGCCCCTTTCCACCTGCTAAGAGTTCACCCACACTACTACTGTGTAATTGCTAAGTTTCTCATGCTAGATGGAAATCTGAAAAAATAATAATAAATAATAATAATAATAATAAAAAAGAGAAGAGGAAGAAAAAGAAAGTGATGTCCTTGTAATTATAGGACAATATTTATGTGCATACATTCCTCGCTAAAATGGTGAGGCACAAAAACATTACACTTATGATATATATATCTTGTTAGGTATAAAAAATAAAGTATTCCTACCAAGATGGTAAAGGATGTATGCACAAAAATATCTATATTTATTTAACTTTTTTTTTTCACTTTTAACTTGGCCATACATCTCTAGGATGACCTTACTTAGATGGAGTTGATATTTTGTGTACGCTTAATTCTTATTAAAATCTTCCTATTCCTAAATCCTAACCTTCTCCACAATTGCCATGATCCAAAGTGGCCGCTACGGCCAGATTCATACCGTACAGTGTGCAGATTGTTTTCACCGCGAAGGGTGTTTGTGGGATGAGCCGCCTTGCAGCTTGGGTCTGACTTTGACCCGAGTGCTTTGGGCCAAGTTTGGACTTTAGGTTTTAGTACTCAAGACATGTTTATATATAAAAAAGAGCCCAATCAATATTTGTCAAGGCTTGGATTAAGCGACAGAAGAAGCCCAATTCCTGCCTTGAACTGTATAGGATTTCAGGGTTTCAATCCTGGTTGTAGGTGTCTTATTGGTGTTTTGCTGCTTGGACCTGACATGTCTGTGAGAAGGTGCTCACACGCGTGTAAGGGTCCCGACCAAACTGAGGATGCGAACCACAACATCTACAAAATTAAATAATCAAAAGAATCCTAACAGTTGTGATGCTCAAAAAATAATGCTAATCAGTGTTATCAATATAAAACTGCGCATTCAATCCACAGCATGCATAGAAAGCAATAAAAAGAGATTAACATTATAATTTTTATAGTGATTCGGTGCTTAACTTATGTCCACTCCCAAAAGCTCCTACCACTGTCTCTTTATCTCTTGGTATTCACTATTTGAAGTTTTTTAGTAGGCACCTCAAACATGTACAACCTAATTTTGTCAAGATGGTTCAATCACAAATATCGGCTCCATCGATCTATTTTTTTATATAGGTTGGATCAGCTACCGCTCTTTATAGATTTGAAATTATAAAATAGAAGTTTAAACACTAAATGACAATGTTACTTGATGATCGCATTTGATACCAAAATCCTGAATCCAGGCTCCATGCTATTGACCTCTGCAACAAGATCTTGGCGCTTTGATGATATTCTTGTTGTCCCTAGATCAAATCTATTCCACACACTACTTTTAGATGAGCCTTGAATGCTCGTAGCACGGCGTTCCATATATTGATGATCTTGTCTTTCTTTGACTTGAAGAGCCTCCAGAGTAAAATTTATGGACTCCTCACGAAATTGACAATCAAGAGGAAGTGCAGATTCTACTTAGGCACAAATAGTTTGAGGTGGCAGAGCTTATTCTGGGCCTTTTATTCGGTTTTGCGTCAGATTAGGCTGAATATTTGGCCTCTATTTTTGAAGTTAAGTTGAGCCTGAGGCTAACCCATAAACATCATTATTCACCTGGATAAAACTGGAATGATAATCATTTGATTGAGCATCTCTAATTCTTGATAGAGTTTCTTTTAGTTTTTTCGTTTATTTAGTAGGAAGTACAGTAAAAGATGAGTAAAATGGGGGTTATGTGACGTAAAGGCTAACGCGAATTTGTGATGTGAGAAATCATTTTCATGATGTGAAGAAGTGTCCCCTTGTTGATGGGGTTTTTTCATTTTTTTTCCCAGGTTGGCCTAGTGTCAAGGGGAAATGAAGGAAACCTACCTACTCAGGGATTTATCCCAGGGTTGAGCTATGGGAGCAGGCATCCTATCCACAGTGGCAGCTTTATGATTTCCTAAATCTTTTGGCATTTAAACTGCTGTGGTTTATTATTTTTATTCTTAAAATTTTAAATTTCAACCATATGAAAAGTTTCAAATGACTTTTAAAATTCTTAGAATCTCAGCTTTCTTGACATTTGTAGATGCTAGACCTAAGATGATGATTTAGAAATTATAGCATTGGGAACAACTTTTGGAGGATTTATAAATCCTCAAAACTTGAATTCCTTGGATTCTAGTGAAAGAAGGGGGCCAAAGCTTTACTTATAAGTGTTTAGATAGAAGAACTAAAAATGGAATAAAACTAATATGGTATAAAGCTTTTTACTTTAGTCCTTGCATTATTCCGGTACAATGTGGGTATTATATGTGCAGCCATGTTACATGTATATAACCTCTAAGAAATAGTCCTTACTTATCAGAATTAAGTAACCACCGATCCAGAGGCTAAAATTGTAAAGGCTCAATTGGCGAGTAGGGCTGTCAATTTGGCCTTTAAACAAGAGAGGCCAGCCCAGCTAGGCCGCAAAAGCCTTCAAAGCGAGGGCTTTTCTTTTTGCCCTAAAGCCTAAGTGTAAGATAGGGCCCAATTTTGAAAAGCCCACAATTTTGAAGGCCGAGCTAAGGCTTAACTTAGCCATCCCAAGGGCGGCCAACTCGGCCCTACCCTTTGTCTAGTAATAGATAAAATAAATAATATATAATATATAGTGATTTTACAATATATATATATACAAAATCCTCTAATTACAAATTAATAATAGGGACTTAATATATTTTCAAACAATATTAATTGATGGATATTCTTATAGATCACAATATTGTACCTATATTTAATTATATGTATTCTTTTGAATGGTATGCTTGATTTTACATGTGCCTAACATGAACATATTCATCAATGAAAAGAGAATTCAAGTATTCATTAGATTGATTTTTACCACTGTAAATTATTCAAATTTGAGAATTTAGATGGATAGCCATCAACATCATCATTGAGTGAAGTTGAGTTTTATTTTCTAGCTATTGATCGTTGCAAATTTCTTTATATCTCCTTGCTTTCATGGCTATTGTTTTATTCAAATGAACCCCACATTTGGAGTTAAAACTTGTGGCTCATGCATCAAATCATTTTAGTCACTCATCTTTGGTAGTCAAAGTTTAATAGCTTTGTTATAAAATCCAATGATGATGTTTCGAAGAGTTACAAGTTAGGGTTAATGCTAATTCAAGAGTGGACTAATCTTTATTTGAATCACACATACTAACCAATTAATTTTGGAAAGGTCTAGTGCCTATTTAAAATAAATCTAATTGAATCATATGAGAAATTTTCAAACAAGATCTGATGGTCCATATTATAGATTTATATAAAAAAATGTAGTAGATGAACTAGTAAAAAAGAGCACAACTAGCAAAATTTTAACTGTGATAGCCTTGCTAATACCCTAATGACAAATAAAACCAAATGCATTTTTTAAATTATGTAACTACCACTAGTATGCTTATGTATTTAACAGTGTCTTCAATGAACTGGTTTCATGTCACAATACGATTAAATTAATTAGCTTATTTCATGTAATCCTAAATAATATTTTCATATGAGAAAAAAATAACTTATTTCACGCATTCTTTTAGAAGCTGCATAAAAATATTGACTTTTATTTTGTACCCATCCGTATCTCAAATAAAGAAGTGAGTTTGCATTATAGTATAAAAAAATATTATAATAATATTAAAAAATCATTTCTTTCGGCCCTAGCCTAGACTTGACCCTTGAGGGTAGGGGTAGGGTACGGGTTTACCTTGGCCTGGCCCTTTGATAGCCTTAAATGGTGAGGGATACCTAGGTCATTGAAAAAAAAAAAAAAACTTTTCGTGAGTTTGGATGAGAACGAGGGTAAAGTTTCACATCAAATAGGGTTTCACCTTACTTTTCCACTTTGTTTTTAGGGCTTGTTTGGCAAGTCGTATCAGTTTAAAACAAATCTATTGCAAATGGTTCTATTTGAAATAGTTTTTTTTATAAATGATCACATTTGGCAACACCAAAAAAAAACTTATTGAAATAGATCTTTTTAAATCAATTGTTGAAATATCTTTACAATTTTTTCAAGATTCACGAGGAATCAAGCTTTGAAATTTGACCTCATAGCTGTGTTTGACCTTTCAAAGAAATTTACACAATTCGAATCTTTTGTTTGGGTCCCACAATGTCCAAAAATAATATCCAATGACTCAACTTTTTTGCAAATATATCGAGATTGGTGTTCATCCAACAGTTGAAAGTTGGAATTACCATCATGTTTGACCTTCTAAGCAGTTCCAATGGTTTGGATCATGACTTATTGCCCCAGAAACTTAAAAAAATGTGAACCATTCGATATCATAGCCGTGTTTGATCTATGAGACGTCCAAAACACTATAGCTTCACAACCGCAGCACCGGACACGACCGCAGCACCGGAGAGTATGCCGTGCCAGGAGAACGCTGCTGCTCCAGAGAAGACGTTGCGTAGGTCGAAGAGGCTTTTGGGCTAGGGTGAACCCCAAGCAGAGAGAGGGAGCGATGAAGAGGGGGACAGTGATTGGAGAGGGAGAGTGAGCAAGGGAGAGGGGTAGAGGGAAGCAACAAGAGGTAAAGGAAGAGATGGATTAGGGAGGGAGAGTGAGGTAGAGCAAAGTCGAGCTGGATGAAGGTAGGCTACGTCCCGAGAGAGGAAGACAAAATAAAAAAAACCATAGAGACCCCTAGAATGGAGTGATTTCATGTTTTTTTTTTATCTTTATATGAGGGACAATCCACAACCATCCCTTACACATTGTAAGAGAGGATTGTACTGGATCACTTCTCTACATATATTTGTAATTTCTTTTCCAGATTACAACTTATTTGCCATCAATTACAAGAAAATTTACCATTAAGGCAATGGCTCAGTTAGTTCGAACCTTGGATTTACTTTTCAAAGTATCAAGTTTGACTCCTGCCCCTTAAGTTACTTGTCAAAATTGGGTAACCTCCGTGCCGGAAGCCAAAAGTTCGAAGGTTTGAATGACGGCAAATACCCTAGGTCATAAAAAAAATTACAAAAAATCCATCTCTCCACTTCATCTCAAGTACTAAGATCATAATGATCAATGAAGCTGTTTCTTGTATTAGCTCTCCCTCACGTAAATAAAATCCAACTTACTAATATCTCTTTGCTCTCTCGACCTGAAATCTGAAGGGGATAAAATATATAAATCAAGAGCCAGCGAAACATTGAGGGAGAGAAGGGGATTATTAAAAAAAAATTGATCAAAGAAGTTTTAAATAACAAACATCCAAATATAAGGATGGGGAATTACTTAAAGATCTAAAATGCCCTCTTTTATTTTTAGAGAAACAATGAAAATAAAATAAGAAAAATTGTTTGAAAAGGAATAAAAATGACAAAAAAGGCTCAACATACACCCTATGCTGAGCACTGATCCTAGTGGAGCCCACATCCAGAATATGGGGAATTGGAAGATTCTCTCTAATACTCAATTATGTATAAGAACAGTCCTCTTATCCTGATAAAATCGAGTGTGTTCTTATTTGATTGCACAGAATTTGAATTCTGGATATTTCACCTATTTTCGTGTGTGAGAACTTTCTTTCCTTGTACATGGGCTCTCTATTTGGGTCCTAACATCCTTGATTAGATAGAAACAACAAAAAATTAACTATGTATGACAACGGGGCCCATATTATCATTATAACTAATGGCCCATAAGTTTTCACCATCAGAATTCAACAATCTAATCCATTAGGACTCGTGCCAAACTTTTTATCAATAATACTATTAAGGGTTTTCATTTTTTGGTCCACATCATAAGGTGGCCCACTAGATGGGTGCCTGCATCGGTTCGGTTCTAGGAGCCAGAGGAGGTTTTTCCATTTTTATTTGCTGGAGATAAGAGAAAAAGAAGAGGAATTTTGTTCCCTTCAGTTACGACTCACAACTTAGGTAGCCCCCGTAAGACAACAAACACTGTCATCTTCTCCACGTGGCACAATATCACGTAGAAGCTTCTTTCCTCGGACACGTGGAATGTTCCCTGTTCTCTTTCCGTCGAAACTGCAAAGTGGGGCCCGCAAGCACCTTGCAAACACTTCAACTTGACATGCCATTCGGATCCCTTCTAAGACCAAGCCTCAGAGAAATCTCTGATTCCAACCTATGAATCCACCAGTGAGGCCTACAATCAAAATCTAAACCATCCAATGTCTTTTTCTCATCATGTTTTTGCATCTGGGCCATCAGTCACCCAAATCTAACTTCATCTCTCCGTCGACTCAGATCACCGACAAAAACACATGATTTCACTCCCATCAATTTTTTATATTTTCATCTACCCTCTTGTGTTAGTGCAATCTATGCCAATTAATTTGGGGCATTACTTACAATATTCTCCTCAGAGCATATTATAAATCATATCATATATTGGCCGAGGCCTATTTATTGGTGGGTAAATTTCATGGAAAGGGTCTTTTATGGATAAGGATTGTAAAATAAAATTATATTTAATCTTTAATTTTTTTGTCATAATTTTTTTAAACCCGAGCATATATAGTTGAGACGTAAAAAAGTCTACACATGTAAAAAGAAGAAGCCAGACACCGGAGAGAGCACCTATGTACATTGGTAGAAAAAGCCAATTAGAGTTGCCTACTGCTCAGTGATCCCTTTCAAGTATGGTACTTTGAGATTCAATTCAAGGGTAGATAAATGTTTTAATGAGAGTGAAATTGGGCCCAGTGGAAGATGAGAGTGTGGAAGGATCTGCACGGGTCCAAGGGAGCCCCACTAAGCTGGACTGCATCCATTTGATGGACTTATGCAGGTGGATCACAGAGAATTTGAGTCCCTTCCTCTCTCTCTCTCTCTCTCTCTCACTACACATGCTTATAGATGTTGGCATCTTCATATGCACACTGCTTTCTGTCTCAAGATAACAACAACAACAAAAAGGAAACCCTCAGATTCAATCTCTGTGAGCAATCTACCTTTTTTTTGTTTCTATGCATCTTTTATTCATCTAATTCGATTGGATGTTTCGTTTTTCTGTAATTGTGTATGTATTTATCTTCTATAATCCAATCCACATGAACTGCAATTCGTTCCTTTGATTAGCTTTTGATGAATATTTCCGTCTCTGTGGATGATCAATGCATTTAATCCAAGTGTTGTGAAGAAAGATGTTTGGGATTCTGAGGCGAAATGTTGGATTGGGAGGCTCTCATGCTTCGGTAATGATTGAAAAATGCGAACTTTGCATGAATTTGTGTGTTGTTTTATTGATTTGATTGATTACGGTTGTTGGTTCCTTGGTGAGATGATTTGATTTGGTAAAAGATCTGTCCTTTTGTATCTTCTTGTAGATTTTATGGCCTTCAATGGAAAGATTACAGCATGGGGTATATGTGATGGCAAGGAATTATGCAGCTGCAGCAAAACAGGTAAAATGAATGGGCATGAAAATGAGGGGGAGTAGTATTTGTAGTTTGGACTCTGATGAGTTTAACTTTATGAAAAAAAGTTGTTAGAGATGGTAGAATATGTGAGGGTGCATGTTTGGACGTACCCCAATTGGAAGTGATTTGAAATTTGATCAGGACAGGAATGTCAGCATTTGGCCTGGAGTTTGAGCATGTGCCGGCTAACACCACAGACATCCCACTCATACACACACAGTTATATATAATTATCCTATGCATGCCTCGTGCATTGTGCGCACACCTAGTGGGACCCACCTGATGGTCCATCCGAGTAGACCCCACGTACCTCCTCCCCTTACAGTTCACACGCCCTCTGTGTGTGTGTGTGTGAGAGAGAGAGAGAGAGAGAGAGAGAGAGAGAGAGCTTACTTTCATGTTGGATGCATATACAGGTCCTGTTGGTACTGGAACATTATTGTATTTGCTTTTAATGTTGGTTGTTTGTAATCTTCTCCTTTTTAATAATAGTTACTACTATTGATTAAAAAAAGGTTTTTTAGAGTATACTAGGAGATATCTTTTAGTGTGCTAGATTAATGGGAGAAGGCTCAAATGATGATGATGACGACAATAATAAGGTATACTTTGTATGCTTGTCCTTTCAAGGTTCCATATTTTACACCATTATCAAATCCTCTTAGAGTGAATATTGTCACTTGCTTACACACAAGCACATGTACTCAGCAGCTAATTAGGTTCCATATTTTACGCCATTATCAAATCCTCTTAGAGTGAATATTGTCACTTGCTTACACACAAGCACATGTACTCAGCAGCTAATTAGGATCTTCGTCATCATGGTTTTCTTTTTAGTTTGTTGGTACAACTTTTGTGCTGATTCCAGTTTAATGGGACAAGCCTAAGATGATGATTATTACAGGAAGGTTTTGCATTGCTCCTGTTAACTTGGGGTGGTGAGGAAATGGGAAACGTGCTGGGTTGTGGTTTTCTCTGTCTTTCTGCTCAAGTTGATCACATTCCTCATCATTACTGGTTTTGTGCAAAGGAAAAGGCAGTGGTACTAATTTCCATGCCACTCTAAAAATATTCAAAACTGTTGTGAAGCTTTTAGAGTACTTAAGATGTATGCATATTGGCAAATAATATAGTTATGCAGTTGATCAGGCATATTTTTCTGCATAGGGGTTTGTTGAGCATTCACACCTTTTATATATAGAGAGAGAGAGATAGAGAGAGAGAGAGGGAGAAATATTAGTATGCATCCTTCCCTCATCGTAGGATGAGGGATGCTTACATGGCTTTCCCTATTTGTACTTGAACATCCCTCTTCTGTATTTAACCATAAATGCCATTTCCTCTTTTACACACGAATATTTCCAATTATTCAAGTGTCCCACACCATAGGAAGCATAATACATATATATAGAGAGAGAAAGGACCGTCCTTACGAACCAAATCTAACCTCTTTTCATAGTGGGGGCTCACATTGCGAGCCATCCAAATGGATCAAACACACGACCTCCCTGACTTACACACGTCCACTCTATTCAGATGGGACCGAAAATTGGTAGACGCATGCAATTCAGGGGGGCTCGTGTGTGTAATCTATTTGGATGGCTCGCAACGTGGGTCCCAAAATAGTCTGTAAGGACCGTAAGTCCTTGCAAGACCATTTCTCATATATACAACAGAGAAATTTGTTTGTTAAGAATGGTATAAGATAAATACATTGACAAAATCCACTACAAAACAAAACCAACAAAGACCTGGGTCCAAGAAAAAAAGAATCCCTACGGCCGCCTCATAGCTCCTTTGATCATTTAATGAAGATTTAAAGTTTTTAGATATATTAGATTGCTGGAGTATGTAAAGGGTCAGTGTTTGAAATTATGATGAGACCTTGTCAAGAGACAATGAATAGTTCTAAATATTTTGTTGTGACCAGTATAAAAGCCCAAGTGATGAATGGAGCCAACTGCCAGGAAAATCAAGTAATAATGGTTGGTTGAATCAAAATTCTCCCGAGTCCTCTGCAGTGAATTCATTTGTGGGGTCGACCTATGAAATCTGCACCACGACAAATCTCTGTCCTACCATGTTTTATCTTAAGTGAAATTTTACTGCAATCAGTAACTACCTTAAAATAATTGAACTAAGAAAAATAAGAGTCAAATCATGTATTTTGGTTGCGATGAACCTGCCAGTGGACGTAACCACTGTTGAAGCAAAAATTTGACCCTCGAGATAAACAGGATGAGATACTGATTTTGAGTTGCTTGGACGTCAGTAGTGGGCTGAGCTCCACTGATGGGATTTATATTGTCGGCATCTCCCAGATTAATGGAGGGAGTACCAGGGAGTTGTTGAATGTAATTGTTCATGTATAGCAACACAGGCCCATACTGACAACTCTAGCTGTGTCTGTGTTATGCATGCTGTTCTGCAGATACTGGTTCTTCTTAATTATTTGTTTCAATCAACATGAATACCTAATTTTTAATTGTAGATGAATGTGCGGGATGCATTAAACTCGGCACTTGACGAGGAATTGTCTGCCGATCCAAAAGTTCTTTTGATGGGTGAAGAGGTAATCAAGAAATAACGCATTTGAGCATATTGTGGGACTTTTGTTCCGTTGATTTTGTCCTTATTGTTATTTTATTTATTGCAGGTTGGTGAATATCAGGGTGCATATAAGGTTAGAGAAGATAAACGAAATAAAAGTTATAGCTTTGTTAGGTTTTGACATTGTAGTTGATTTTCCTTATTTTCTAATTTGATACCTCTCACCTATTGTTTTGGTTAGATTACCAAAGGTCTTCTGGAGAAGTATGGGCCTATGAGGATTCTTGATACTCCAATAACAGAGGTTGTTAAACAATCCCTATACTAAAATTATTAGTGGACTTCTTTTTGTTTCTTTAGAAGGGCGGCTTGGCCCAACGGTAAAGGCTTACCGGTAGCGTCCTGGAGGACGTGGGTTCAATTCACAGAAACAGCCTCTTCAAAATAAAGGTAATGCTGTGTACATCTTGTCCTCCATAAACCCCGCTATGCAGGAGCCTCGTGCAGTGGGCCGCCCTTTTTTTTTTTTTTTTTGTTTCTTTGCAGACGAAATGGCAGAATGATAGATCTAGTTCATCTCTTTGTTTTTAAACTGCATTATGGGTGAACCTATATTTTCTTAAGGCATCTTTTCATGCTTAATGGTCATTTACAGCAAATTTATTAGTTCAACTTTTCAGGCGGGCTTTACTGGAATTGGAGTTGGTGCAGCATACTATGGTCTTCGACCTGTTATAGAATTTATGACATTTAACTTCGCATTACAGGTTTGTTTTTCTCATTTTGGGTACAGTTTTGTGAATAATTTTAGCGTTGTCTTGAAATAGTTTGGATCATGAATTGTAGTCTCCTAGAAGTTCAGAAAATTAGGTCTAATGGTTTGGACATTTTCAAGTATTTCTCAAAATTCATTCAGAATTACTATATTTAGCTTTAGGCTTTAAGATTGCTGGATGTTAATCGTCTCGCTGTTTAGGGGAAGGCTGAAGTAAAGACTTCATTTGTCACTTTGTGGTCACCCAGCCATACCAACAATAAGTATGTCATTCCAAACCACCCTAAGCTAGGTTATCAATGAACACTAAGCCATTGTTTATTATCATCTTAGTACCCGGATTGGGCATAAGAAGAACAGAAAAATGAGAACATGGGAATCATGTTTTGTGGTTACCCGTCAAAACATATACTTGAGAGAATGTATATTACCTTCTTTTGCTCTTTATTTCAGGTGGAATAAGTGACCATTGCTTGTTCCTCTATCAAATCCTCCATAGATGAGACCCATTTGTTGCCAGATAATACTCTCTCTCTCTCTCTCTCTCTCTCTCTCTCTCTCTCTCTCTCTCTCCATATATATATGCATGCATGCATGCGTGTATATATGTATGTATTCATATCAAGAAACTTCAATTGGGCCGAAGCTTTGTTAGTTTGGTAAGGGTGACAATTATTTTACCTGAGAAGGTGGTGATTATCACTTTTGTGCTCTCCTGCCCCAGCTTCCCAAATGCCCGTCAAATTCAATTTGAATTTGCCATCTGGTGGATGAATGCACCTTGTGTTGTAGTTTCCAGATGTGAAAAGGAAGCTGCAACCTCATGCAATGAGTGAAGAATGGTGCAATCAGGATACCATGAAATGTTAAGAGAAGAGATCCATGAGGTTCATTTGAACTTGACCTTAGTGGCTATGGTTACCATATTGGTTGATTTTCCTTCAGTTCACTGAGAATCCCTTTCCTTACACAACACTCAAATAACTGCAATAGCCGACCCATACAGTGTCCTCCTCTAGGAAATGTACATTCCGAACTCCCATCCTTTGAAAAATCAAGAAAAGAGGGAGTATGCTGACAAGACTTTCATGCTCTCATAGTTACTGTCTGTTGCAGCCCAGTTCAGACTAATGTAACCCAGATCATAACAAAAGGAAATAAGGAATCAAACAACTCCACAATCTCACGAACCCAAACTCGAGTAGAAGTGAATCATGAATCCATACTACAAAACAAAACACCCTAGAGTTGCTACTCTATCCGCCTTTGTAAATTTTAAACCTTTTGTAACTAGCCTGATGCGGGCTATACTTCAAGCTTCTACTTAGAATCACATAGCAAGATAAATTTGTATTATTGCCATCTTGTTTCTTTCATTTCATGGAGCATATTTAGGTATTTCATGCAAGACTATTTAGTGGCCTGCATGGGAACATACTGCTATGCACTCATTTCCATTAACAAATTAATTTTTTTAACAGTAACATGACTTAAACCCGCAACCTTGTGGTTGCAACACAACGCACCTTCCAACTATACTACTGGACCATTACTATTTGAAGTTTCTGCTAACATTTACATGCAGGATGACCTTTCATATTTATTTTTTTGTGGAACTGATGATCCAGTCTTTTTTTTCAGGCAATTGATCACATCATTAATTCTGCTGCAAAAACATACTACATGTCTTCTGGGCAGATATCTGTTCCTATTGTTTTCAGAGGGCCTAATGGTGCTGCTGCCGGAGTTGGTGCCCAACACTCCCAGGTGCATTATATATTTATTATTATTTTTATCGTTATTATTATTTTTTGGATGCTTTCTAAGAGTTTGGTTTACGTGAGGGTAGGTAGTCTCTCTAAGTTTCTGGGGACAATATTTTTAGATTGCAGTAGGTAACATACGTGGTTAACTTGCTCTACACCTGTAAATAGAAGTAACCTCAAATTTGAATATTTTGGAACCTATTCACAGGATCCGACTTTGAGGTGCCACCACCACTTAATCCCTTCTCCATCTCTGGCATGCATTTTTTGCATTTACACATGTTGTCATTTACGACCTACACATTTACTGCTCCCGTGTTTGAACTATGAATTTCCAGCTTAGTGCATGAAAATGGAACTTCTCTAGATGCATTTCCCTTTTTTTTTCAATTGAAAATGGTTAGTTCATTAAGAGATCTCAAAGAATGAAGAGTAAGATGGGAAGGCTCACTCATCAAGGTGTTGAAAGACCTTGACCACAAGAAGAACAGAATCAGAAAAAGGGAACTCCAATAACCGGTGAGATGTTATGTATTCCTCTCTGAGGTTGTCGGCAAGCATGTTAATATCTCTCTCTCTCTCTCTCTCTCTCTCTCTCTCTCTCTCTCTCTCTCTCTCTCTCTCTCTCTCCAAAAAATGATTATGAAAATTAAATTTCCCTCATATAAGGATTGCCCTTAAGTTAGCGAACTTTTCATGAGTAAAATGAATTAGAAACCAAACCCTGATTGACACCCTCCCTCTCCCCTATTTTTTTTTTTTTATTTCGACAGGACCTGAAGCTTCAACCTCGTGGTTGTGACAATGAGCACCTTCCGAGAGACTTGCTAAGTTCAATGGAAGTCCAAATGATAGGGTTGAATGCGTGATTATAATTAATTCCAAGTCTGCAGTTGCAGAGCAATCTTGTTGTAGTTATTAATTAACGCATTATTAATTAGGGCTTCAAATTCCATTCTAGATAGGTATTTGAACCTGATGGGTTGGAGCGACATGATTCCAACCTGAACCTGAGTCAGGTTTTCTGTCATAAACACTAATCCTTCTGCCCTCATTACACCCACCGCCAAACCTTCCCCTATTTTACTTGTTTAACACGCCCCATTGCCAATTTGCCATACCAAGCAAATGTGGTTCTCTCAAGGCAAAAGCTTTCCTGTCATCTGAATGGCTCCTTCTAGTGTTTTTATGTTTGTGGTTGAGCCCTTCAAAAGGAGTACCTTTTAATTCCTTTCTAAAATGCCCTTTTAATGAAAGAGGGGAAATATAACTAACATGGAATTAAATGCTGCCGCTGTTAATGAGAAAAACCAGAAATAACAAACATACCCTGTTATCTGAGATCTTTTATCACCAAGTGCACTTTAGTAGCTGCAAAGGCGCTTGTTAGTTAGCCTTTTTTTCTTTTCGAGAAACTTAAACTCACGCACCTGCACACAAGTACACAATGTTGCTAACCAGCTGAGCGCTAGCTGGGGACAATCCAGGCTTTTGTTTAATTAAAATAGCTCCTGATGGCATTAGGATTGGTTGGAAATGGAAAGAACGTGCTTATTTTGAGGTCACATGCAGTGTTTTGCAGCTTGGTATGCTCATTGTCCTGGGTTGAAGGTGTTGGCTCCATACTCATCAGAAGATTCTCGAGGCCTTCTGAAAGCTGCTATCAGAGACCCTGATCCTGTTATTTTCCTTGAAAATGAATTGCTGTATGCAGATCTAAAGCATGTATATTATTTTACTGTGTTAAACTTTGTTGCATTTCTGATGATCATCATCTTGGATGCACCAGATATGGTGAGTCTTTCCCTGTTTCTGCAGAAGCTCTTGATTCCAGTTTCTGCCTTCCAATTGGGAAGGCTAAGGTATGTTTCTCGTCAATTGTACGACGTAGTTTCCATTTATGTTTCTCGTCAATTGTACGACGTAGTTTCCGTTTTTCTTCATGTTCTTATTATGTCCCCTGCTCACAGATTGAGAGAGAAGGAGAGCATGTAACTATTACAGCTTTTTCGAAGATGGTGGGTTACTCTCTTCAGGTGTGTGTGCTAGTCTTTTTTTCCTTTTTCATTTTTATTTTTATTTTTATCCAACATTATATAAATAACTAGTTATTTATATTAACTAGTTTTTTCACAACTATGCATGACTCATTCTTGTTGCTGCTTGGCTAGAGTCTAGTTAATCAGCATTAAATTGCAAGTTTCTTGAGCATTTGTGAATTGAAAAGTTCTATAAACTTCCAGTGATATTTACATTTGTTTCATTGTTTTCTCCTTTTAATTGCATCATAGAACCAGTGCTTGTCTAGGATTTGGTTGATGAATTGCAAGTTTTTTTTTTTTTTTTTTTGGAAATGTAAGTACCCACCCACACACTCACCCAAGTCCCTCACCATCAACGCTACAACCGGAGATTGATCTCTGGAAGGGAGGTGCGTCACCAACTGTGCTACCAGTGGATTGCAAGGTTCTTGAGCATCTATAAGTTGATATGTTCTATGTGCTTCCAATGATTTATGTACATTTATTTATTTGTCTTCTAGCAAAGATAGTTCCTTTGAATTGAGAAAAAATAAAGAAAGAATTGCATTGCTTTTACCCTTCTAAAGGAGGAAAAAATTAATCTTAGTTATATATACCAGTGGACTTTATATACTTTCTTTAGTTCTTTTATGTGTTCCTATCCTTACGGATTTTCTTTACGATATCTTACTATACACACCTCAGCCGCATTTACATTGTTTTGTTATCATTTTTTGCTTTAAAAAATAATCCATTTTGATTTAAAAACGCAAATTGTCTCCAAATATACACTGAGACACCTTATCCTGGATTTGTCAAGTTTTTCCATAGCCAAGTTGATTGCATAGAGGCTCAAAGTGGTTCTTGTTGCAATCCAACTTGAAATGTGAACTGAGTCACCTCTCCATTTAGTTCTTACAGTTTTTGTTGCTGCTTTATACAGGTCTTATATATTCTCAATATATCCATTAAGGATGCTTTTTTTTTAAAGTTGATTTGCCTTAACACTCTTATGTTCTTTGAAGCAGTACAAATTAGATGTGAGATTGTCCCTCCTTTTTTTAACCTTCTCATGAGTTGTGTCAACTGGAAGAATGATTCTGTTATGAACCCATTTAACATATGCTTAAACTGTTCCCCAAAATATGAAATCCATGTCGAAGTCTTGTTATTCATCATCTGTTTCTGTTCTTGCCCACAATTTTATTTAAGATATATAATATTGTTATAGATCCTAATCAACTCTTTGAGTTGAACCATTTGATCTTTCAAGCTTTGTTGCTTGGATCCTTTGAAATGAGCTATGTAAGTTGCTTGGATTCTTTGAAATGAGCTATGTATTGACATGGATTCTACTGTTGGAGTATTAGTGGCACTGTGTTAGATTCTTCCTGATATATATGGTTCCCTTGTGGTTTTTCAAAATAAAATTTATGTTTCTTTTTTAAAGTCAAGATAAACTATTGAAATCTTTCATAGTTGATTATTTCGGTTTTTACTTTAATTTTATATTATTTTGATACATTGTTCTAATTTGAAAAGCAAATATTTAAATCAATTTAAATATTATTCCAAAGCCATGAATCCCTTTCTTTTTTCTTTGGAGATTTTCCAAATTGTACACCTCAAACCAATATTGTGTTTGATTCACATTACCTGGTACTCATGTAATCTTAGCTTCCAAACCGATTCAGTTGGTTGTTGATTCAGAACGGATCTTCAGGTTTTCAACATGAGGTGTTAAACCCAAATGGTAGTGCTTTAATTCATGTCACCTGAAATCTTATGATGCTATTCTCAGTTCCAAAATCTTAAGCTGCTATTCAATTAGGAAGAAATAGAGCAATCCTCTAGAGAAGTCCTGTAATTAGATTGTTTTTGCTATTTTTTGCCATCTACCATACATGATGGTCAGGGGTGGACTTACATACATCGACATGGGGGTAGATGCACCCATTGAATCTTGGTCTGCCTTTGAAACCATAGCAAAAATTTTGGTCTTACTCCAAAAATTTACGTAAAATTATATGTCTACCCTCAAAACCGACATGAAAATTTTGTATTTGTTTCCAAAACACAATTGTCTATTTGGGTTTACACCCCTTAGATGAAAACACTGGGTCCGCCACTGATGATGGTCCACTAGATCAACTGTTTTCTGGTTGGATTGTCAGGACAATGTACTTGGCCCCAATGACCATACAATTTTGTTCTTATAATTCGTGGAAACTACCACCAAAGCTCTTGCCTATGGACTTTGAAAACTCAATTTCTCTCAATGCTTGTTCTTAAATGGTTTCATGCTTCATCTTCAAAATATTTATGCCTGAAACTGACTCAGTTGAAAATGTCCAGGCGGCAGAGATACTCTCCAAGGAAGGAATCAGCGCCGAGGTGAATTCACACTCTAACAATATGATATCCCAATTTAGGCTTTTTTTTTTTCCTTCCTCCAATAGTAACATGACCCGAACATGCAACCTCATGGTTGCAACAATGAGCACCTCCCAACTATCCTGCAGGCTCTTGTCTAGTCTTTTGATATTTTATGATGATACTCAATGCTAGGTTCCCTATTTTAATTTTGCATTGTCGAACAGGTGATCAATCTTCTTTCAATTAGGCCACTCGATAGACCTACAATTAATGCTTCTGTAAGGAAGACGAACAGGCTTGTGACAGTTGAAGAAGGATTTCCACAGCATGGTGTTGGTGCTGAAATCTGGTTAGCTTCTTCTCCCATGTGGAAGAAATGACTACTGTCCTGTTTTTGCCATTAGCATGTTAATTTTGAGATGTGTTTTTTTTTTCCCTTGAAACAGTACATCTGTCATGGAGGAGAGCTTCGAGTATCTTGACGCACCAGTCGAAAGGATTGCCGGAGCTGATGTTCCCATGCCTTATGCAGCAAATCTCGAAAGAATGGCCCTTCCACAGGTTTTTTGTTGTTCTATTGAATTATCTTCAGCCTGCTTTTTGGAAGTATATTAGAAGTTAGAACTCATTTGGCGAACCTTAGATTGATTGGATGAGGCTATGATAATAATGCGCCTTCATGCTTGTCCCAACAGAAGCATGCTTTATTTTCAGTCAATGCTTGGTGCTTAGCCCGGTTCCAACTATTAAAGGTCTGACAGATGGGCTTGGCTTGGGCCTGTGCTATGATTCAAGCCTTTGGACTAAGCTGAGACCTCCTTCTATACATGCCACAATATGAGCAAGCCAGTCTCAGGTTCATCCAGGCCTGGCCCAACCACAATTGCACAAATCATTAACGGCACTAGCTTTCATTCTCTAATGTGTTCAGGCTTGTAAGCAATTCATGCAAACTGAATATTGGTTATCTTGAAAACTTCACATAATGAGGTTATTCTTTCCTGGGCATATCCTTTCCAGGTCGATGATATTGTTCGTGCAGCGAAGAGGGCATGCTATCGATCGGCGGTAGCTTCTTAGATTGATTATTGAGTTACCTTTTCTTCCTTCCTATTGATGTTCTTATCGCGAGAGTCAGTCCTCTGGTCTTTTTCTTTCCATGACCAAAAAATTATTTTGGCACCAAAGTCTATCTGCTGATTTTGTGCTTGTCTGAAAGGTTGTCATATGTCAGTCATTAGGGTTAAAGAAAAAAGTTCTGTATAAATTCGTTCACATTCTCTCAGTATTCATCTGGGCTCCTTGCATTGGACCATTTGGACCATTTGCTCTCACTAATTTTTGCATTTCTGTTTTTATATAATTTTCTATTCTTTTGTGAGGGCAGGGGATGCATCTAATGGATCATTACCATGATGTCCAAGTAGGGTCTAATTGGATCTTCATAAACCGGATGCAGGGAATTCATTTTCCACTGCCAAAGTTAGCGCCTTTTACTGGGCCACAGGCTCTTATTGCTACATGCATTTGTGTAACCTGAGTTTCATGCAATGCGTAGTTCTATACTTATATTCTGTCATTTTTAATGGCAGATTGCATATAGCTTATATATGCAGTCAAGCTTGTGGCCCCATCATGGTTTGAACCACTGTATGGATGGCTTGGGTGTAATGCTTGTTTGCCAAAGACTCGGTGATGATGATAGAATATCCGATAACTATCCATCCTTGAGTACTAATTAAGAGGCATATGGCAGTTTTCTGTCCTCGTTGGTATCTCAACAGATGATGGGATGGGCCAATCAGAAACCACCAAAAACCTACCGACTAGTCCCTTTCTTTGACTAAGAAATTCGACACCAAGAGACCAGCCTTTTTGACCACCCTCTCTTTCTCTGCTTCAAAAGCAAGCCTCATGACGGGCAGGACAAAACTGTTGCTACCCATACAGAATTCTAGATTGCATGCCACAAAAAACACCCACATAGAATGGGTGGAATTTTCTCCTCCGCATTGTCGCGGTCGGTGCCCTGAAATTCAGGTTTCCCATTGAAGGGGAATCTGCTTTTTTAAGAAGGCCGGTGAAGATTTCTCTATGTATTGGTTTGATGTTAAATTTTTCTCATGCCAGAGCATCTGGATGGGGCAGTTAAAAATTAAAAACTCAACTCCCTTGTATTGAAGTGAAAAGGGCATTCTCCATGAATCAAAGGCTGTGAAGAAAGTGCAGGGGAGAATCTCTCTTGATTTGATACTAGGGTCAAGCCATTGTATCCATTATTTTGGCATTCTTTTCTTTATCTTGGACTTGGAGTGAAGTTTACAAGGGAAAAAAAGATCTAGAAAATGAAATATTTGAAAATATCCATTCTAAAAAGATTTCAAAGTATTTTAGATATAAAGAAAAACTACATATGTAGAAGAAATGATCCAATCTATCCTTCTTTTTAATTCTCATTGCTGCAATATACCAACATTATATTTCACAAATGACCAATCTAATGGTGCATATTACTGTGAAAAAACATGCCTGGGCCACCATGAAAAAAAATTATGTATTATTATTATTATTATTATTTTTCCGGTCGAGAGTTGGCAATGTTAAAAAATTTAAATTTTGGAATGAACATAGGCTTTTGTGAAATTCCATGGGGCACCTTGGCCACACCTTACCCTCCTATAGTTTCGCCCTTGTTGGATCCTATATGTTTTAAATCAAGGAAAGATGGAAAATGATCACACTAGTAATTTAATCATAGGAAAGTCAAGGTCACACATGCTTTAACAATTTATATCCTCCACCATCTCCTCTTTGATAATCCTTTTACATAGCTTATCTGGTTAGAAATTCCTATTAATTTATACAAACAAACAGGGAGAAATGTTTTCCTTTGAAAATCAAAATATCAGTCCAGCTTGGTGTCGCCCATTGGCCCACCATTCATAATTGCTGACCGTTTTATATTCTCGTTCCCCCATGATTTGGAACCAGGCCCAATTTCACTCTTATAAAGCTTTTATTTATCATTGGATTGAAGACCACTAAATTTTATGCTATTAAATCAAGAGCTAAGATAATCTAACGGGACTTTTTTATTATTAAACTTTATCTAGACAATCACCTTTCCATGCGCTCCATCTCACTGATAAGTTGGACTGCAGGTATGCAATCTGCTCCTTGGAGAACATTCCCCAGTGAACCAAGGACCACATCTGACCTCCATTGGATCCCACGCATTGGAAGTTGACGTGCGATGTGCCATTTCAAAATGTGGACCCATTAGATGTTGATCCAGTCGATTCACATGATGAGCCTTGATGCACCAATTTCCCAAACGCAATGATCTAACCATTTGATTTCTATTGTGCAAAATGCAAATAGACTATGAAGAAACAATGGTTCAAAAGAAAATGTAAAACATATAGAATCAATCTTCTTACACAGTGAAGGCCATCGCATTTACATTCGAAATCAATCACTCGTCCACATGGGCCTTACTTGTATGGACCATCATCAACAATCTTTCTCACAAGATTTAACTGTTTTTAGATAATCGAGAGATCCTAAAAAAAATTAGTCTTTTTCTCCATTGAAAAAGTCTCTCTGAACTAAATCATGAAAATAAATAAAAATGTGGCTATGATTTTCTGCCAAAAATTATAGAGAGGTTAAGTAAATGTTACAAAAATTTAATGTCAGAAACGAAGCATGATAATATTGCATCATTCCCAATCAGGAAATAATTTGAAAATATCTCCATAGAACTATTGGATTGAAAACCCGCCTTACCCTAGTGGTAGGGTGCACATCCGTTTTTACTTGGCTGCCCATAGTTCGAAATCCAAATGTACCACCTGCAGTCATACGAGGCTTCTTTAGTCCTTTCCTCATCCAAGGACCCCTTAGCTGACCCGAGGTCTCCTTCCCTCGCCATAGGGCTCTTTCACAAGTGAAAGTTCGTTGTGTACCTAGCTCTTTAGCTGGGATACCAAAAAGCAACTATTGGATAAATCGTTGAGTTCAAGGGCAAACCCATATGTAGGCTTAGGCGGGCCATGGTACCCCCAGGATTTTACAAAGCCTTTAAAGTTTTTAATATTTTTTTAACTTTTTTTATATATGGCCCCCTAAGATTTCACGAAAACCTTTTTAAATTTTTAATATGTTTACATATGAGCCCTCCAAGACTTTTCGAAAACTTCCTACATATTTTAAAAATTATATTTATCTTTTATATATAGCCCTCCCAAAACTTTTTTTTAGATAGTGGTCCCCCAAGAAAAAATTTGGGGACCCCCCTCGTTTTCAGCTTGAATTATACATACTATGCAAGAACGAACAAGAGTAAGACCAAGACCAAAAGCCGACCAACTTTTGTACTTTGACATGCCAAATAAAACCTAACTTCACCTTTGGACCGCATTTCCAGCCTACTTCAGTTGTGGGTTAGGTTAGGTTTGGGTTGTATACATGCTTATGCCTTCTGAACCATTGCCACTCCTAACATCAACACACCACTTGCTAACCAAAAAGCTGTAATATTATCAAATATCATAAATGTGTGACGCTGGTATGAGGGGTTGGCAAATCCTGGTATGACCTTCCGAGTCAGTCCCAACCTGACTAATTGCATATGACCTACCAACCTGACCTATTAATTAAGGGATGAGTTGACCTTTTCTAACTTTGTATTGGATTTGGGTGACATTTTCAACCCATTTAATAAATGGGTTAATTTAAGTTGAATCTATACATGTTTAACATTACTCAACAGCACTCAACCCGACTCAACCCAATGGATTCATGCCCCTTCTGGCATGAGTTTGTGAATAATGTAGGAGTGCACCCAGTGCCCTATACCTATTCTCCTTGACCTAGTGTTCTTCTTTGTTCTCTTCCAGGCCTCAACCCCTCCCCTGTAGCAGCATGCCTTCATCTCTAAGGCCAGTCATTGTAACTTGTGAGACTTCTCAAGAGGAAAATCTTTCTTTCAGGTAAGACAATGATCTTTTGGTACGGCCCAATACGTCTTTGAAAGATAAGGACAGAAAGAAAATAAAAGCAGTTCTTTCTATTGTGGGGCCATCCCACTTATTTCACAGCAGTTTGGCCCTAGTAGTCCATCTTGCATTTTTCTTCTCAATCGGAGAAGAGCATCTACTAGAAAGATTCACATGCCAGATCCCTTTAGTGTACGCAATGTAGTCTTAAATTCCATTTGAATCAGCAACTACACTTACTTCCCTATTCCTTCACCTACAATTTCGTAGAGTAAAACAGTCAGGGATGCAAATGGGTGGGCTTCAGGTTGGGTCCATAATCTACCACGAAAGGTTGTACATAGTTAATATGCTTAATAGCTAATATACTATACGCGCTCCTAAATATACTTACGCACGCATAATAATATACCGTGGTGGCAACAGCCATTCTGGTTAGAACCCAGGCCGGGATTTTATTTGGGGCCATGTCTGAATTTGAACCCAATTTAAAAAAGGATCCACATCTTGGACCCAGACCCAAACCTACTCAAGGAGATCTCTGCTCCTTGAGTAGTGACCCAATTCACTGATCCTTTACACAAAAATTACCCTATATAGATGAGATGATGTTCGATGAAAATGATGAGATTCGATGAAGATACAATGACAATGATTACAATGTCCTTGATCTTACGTATCAAAATTCTCATTATCAGTTTTCCCAATTATCTACTCTAAAATCTAAAATCCGTTAGTGGCTATAAAGTTTTATGTTTTTTCTCCCATGCACCAATTGCACCATATCTTACGGTGCAACCAGTTGCATTTGAGATTTACCCGGACCAGTATCTTCAGTCAATTAGACTATGTATCTTTTGTCTATTAGGTGAGCCATAGCCTTTTTTTTTTTTTAAATAACATGGAGGTGCTTTCCCTCATCTTTTGTTTCCCGTTAAGTCCGGTGGAATCATAGACCGCATATTTTACGATGATATGAAATTTATTATGAACCTAACCAATACACTAAAAGCCTAGCTGACATCTTCGGTGGCTCTCATTCTTGCAACAAGTAGCTCTTTTTAACTCTTGGAATGGCTCACACTCCACTAGGTAGGGCAGTTCTTACTATGGTGGTAGGTAGGCATTTTTTCTCTCTTAGACAGCTGTTACTCTACTCCAAATAATTCTTTTCGTGACTCAAACTCAAGTTGTGGAGGCCAATTCTGATATCAAATGTTATGGACCTAACCTATACACAAGAAATACCAGAATTGATGAAATCCGTGAAATCAAAATTTATAACTATTTAAGACCGTAATAAGATTTTTCATATTATAGTTTTGGAAAGAAAATTGCCCATATTTTACATTTGTGAACAGTTGATGATTCCTTCGCAGCTCGAAAATCCTTTGATCTATTGTGCTTATCATTTTTCTCTTGAGTGTTTAGTGTGATGCTTTTAGTGTACGAAGAAAAAAATTTGAACTATTATTTTTTCTCCACGACTGCATGAAAAACCAATTCCTATAAGAATGGCAGGAATCACTTTTCATCAACATTTTTTGGCATCGCACAAACATTTCAACTGGGGCAGCATGCGGTTAATAGTTGATAAGAATACAGAGATGGAAATTCTCTAAATTCTATACTATTTGATGTCTCTGACACACATTTCAGTAGTCAAATTTGAACATTTCCCTAGATATACAGTTTAAAGTTGGATTGCCAAATGGCCTAAACTTCATCTAGATCGGATGATCATAGCCGTTGAATTAAGGGCATGAAAAGCTAGAGTGAGAAACCAACTTGGTGTAATCACCAATGCCCGGCACGAGACGGTCAAGTTCATGGTCTCTGCTAAACAACAAAATGAGTCTGGTCAGCAGATGTAGTCAACAATTGAGTCTGTGACCTAACCAACCTCCATTAATTAGTGGAGCTAGATAGTATGAAGTAGTAACAATGATATATATTTTTTATCCTTAGTTCTAGAAGTTCATTGAAAATTATTACCTTCAGTCTTTTGTTTGAAGCTCTTGAATGGTAATCGGTCTTGATTATTCTAGGCTTTCCAAATGGCAGTCTTGTGGAAGAAAATTCTATTTTCAATCACAATCTGGCAATCAAACCATATTGTTCTGTTTTATTTAAAAACAATCAGTTGGAGTGTTCACAACACTGACAACTTTCAAATCTTAAAAAAAAAACTATGTTCTCGGTGTATTGGTAGGGGAATTTCACAAATAACCACCTACATTTTTTACAATTAGGAATAACCACCTACCTTGTTTACATTAACAAGTATCCACCTACATCAATTTGACAATTTTGTTATTTTACCTTGTCCAACAATCATAGTGAAAGGATGAAAATCCCCTTATATCTAACATGGTTTAGATTAATCTATATCATTAACATGAAAAGACCACTGATTGTGTTAATGAAGCCAAGGTTAATCTCCAGAGATTAAACAGAATCAGGCTAGATCAAAGTGCATTTCATCATTTTTTATGAAAAAGGACTCTAGGATGTTGGATTTCACAAAATAGATTGAGAATCGACATGTCAACACCAGTCAGAGTGGTTAATTGATAGTAACACATAACCAGAGTTGGTTATTGTAAATATCAAGAAAGGCAAGTGACTATTTGTAATTGCCAAAAACGTGCAGAGGTTTATCTATAAATCTCCCCGTAAGAAAGACGACAACTCTAATCCAGCATGCTCCCATACTTCTTGTATATCCTTCATCAACATATCTCTGCTTAAGATTTCTTCATAGCTATCCCACAGAAAATTGTCTTCTTTTAGAAGGATGACATCTTTTGCTCTTCAACCCTTGTCCTTAAAGAACTTGCAGCTTCTACTTCAATCCTTTGTATCCTCTTTTTTCAATATTTTCTGTTGGGTGGGCTCAATGAGAATGACATTCCATTAATAGTGTTATCTTTGTAGTTTTTTTTTTCTCTTAGCTTGTACACCTAGTTAAAGTTGAGTAACTTCAACAATTAATCCATGTGTTTTGCGTGTTATCATTTCCAACAATACAGGATAGGTCGAGTCTACTTTCGTTCATGCATACATATTCATCTACTTTGAGTTGGGTAGTTTTTTCATAGCCAATTGTGCATCTAGAGTCAGCTCTCACAATGAGAATAAAGAATCAATTGAACATGTTTTCTTTCATTATGGTACCATGAGAGCAGTTTGGGTTAGCTCTTGATTTGGTTTAGTATCTAATAATAGCCCGAAAGATAGAATTATTGAATGGTGGAAAAAGTTTTTTTTTTTTTTCATTAGTTCAAACGCTCTGTTGGGCCATATGGAATGCTAGAAATCAATTTGTCTTCATGGGTGTCAAAATAAATCCTATCAAAGTGATATTAAATGCCCACAAAATGAGAATCCCTCCTAACATTGTAAAAGATGAATGAAGGTACATCTAGTGTTGCTGCTGTCGACCAATGTCTTCAGCCAATGGATAAAAAGATGCACTGATTTTCTTTCAAACCTTGCTTTCAGAAAGTTTAATAGTAAATCTCCTTTGATTTGTGATGTTGCCTATGGGTCTCCTGGTCGGTGAAAGTGACTCCAAGGATCAATATTTTTTTCTTCCCGAGAAGCTGAAGCAGGAGCAATTTCCCTTGTGATAAACAAGGCTAGGAATAAAAGGTTCTGTATTTATATAGCTCATTGCCTTCAGATATCTCTGACGTTTCTATCTTTATATAGCTCATTGCGTTTAGATATCTCTGGTGTGTCTAGTTGTTTTGAGATGATCAATTTTAGATTTTTGCCAAGAGTCTATGCTCTTGCTGTTTTAGTTTTTCATGTGATACTGATGTGGAATGATCTGGGGAATTTCCAAACTGGTAGTATAAGATGGAAAACCGATGTATGTCAATAGCAGTTGATCACATTTGCAAAATATACATTAAAAGATGTTGTCTTGATACCTTAGTCAGCTATCTCTATCATGATATTGCTTATCAATTAAGCTTGATTGAGATTGCACCATTCGTTTATGATCTATCTGTATTTTAATCATTTATTTGAAGTTAAAAACCTTTGTTTCATTATCTTAATTATCCACATTAACATTACTTACATGTCTCCACTCCCTCCACTTCTGATCTATATCAAATACCGTTTGCCACATAAATTAGTGGAGTCGGCATTTTTCTCCACTTCCTTTCTATATCCAAATGACCTCTTTAATGATTAAAAAAAAAAGAAAAAAGATTAGCAATCTATGGAAAAATGTAGCTAGGTAAGAATTTACTACAACTTATTCAAGTGAGATCTGCTTGAATATTAAATTAGTTAGTATAGGAGGTTATGAAGATCTAGGATCATAACCATTAAATAAGATAGTTAATTCTTTGAACTAGATCATCACAAGACCAAGCTATGGAACCAAACAATAACCTAATTACAAATGCTTACAGATTGATTGATCACTCTGATGGTCTGTTTTAGCCCCAAAGTCTGAGTTTGAATATTGGCATTGGCTAATTACAAGCGAATAAAGGGATACTGGTACAGTGAAATGTACTCACTAATATTCTAATTTTGAGGTTAAGAGTTCAATTTAAATTACCCACAAAAACAAAAAGGCTTATTGGCAATGTTATAAAGCTGAAGTTGATTTTGAGCGTTGAGGGTTATAGAAAAAGGCATATGGGTGATCAAGGGATGAGACCAGTGGGTCCCAACACAGTTTCTCCTGCTGATGATGAATTTTATGGTTGGTCAAAGTGATACTTGGGCCCCACCGCAACCACTTAAATCCAAGATCTACCATGATTAGGAGTATGCCCTAGGTATTGAATAGACTTGCTTGACAGAGAAATGAGATATTGAGATGACAAACTGACTTCTCACGAGATTTATAACAAAAAAAAAGTGGTCAAAGTATGAATTATTGGCTCTGACCCGCCATTGAACACAAGAAATAATGCAACTTCCATTCACACATCAGAGTTCTGACTTCTAATGTTTCAATTATCGATTTCAGAACTAATCAACAACGAACAGCTCACTCCAAACGATGTCTCCGATAAATATTCTTTGATTAGTCAAACACTCAAACTACCATTATTTGGGGGAATTTAATGTGGGCCCGACTGTTTGTTGCATGCAAGGAGTTGGATCTGATGGGCCCACGCGTATTTAAAGAGAACCTGTTGCAATGTTGCAGCTTGAAAGGGATACTTCCCAGGACAACTGCTGACATCTTATTTGCATGCAAGATCAAGCCGTTCATCATTTGGACTCAATCACCAGTGGGCCATGGATGGGTTACAGCTTACATCACACCTGTGGGTTTTCAAGGACGGTTTCTGCGCTGTAACCGCCCTGATGACCCCTTCTAAGTAAAGAATGAAATAACCATCCAATTGAATTTGTATGCGTATGTTACTGTCAATAGAGCATATATAATATGCTATGATAAGATGACAGGGCTGTTGTTTTATTTTTACTTGAAATTGAAAATATAGCGGTCGGGGGTGGAACAAAATGATTCACAGGGCGTATTTGGTTGAGAGCATTTCTTACATAAATTTCTCTTAACGCTAATGCTGTAAATTTTAATTTCCTGTTTGATTAAGTTCAGATTCTGAGGATTTGTCAAGTTGATGGAGTGAAATGTCCCTTTCAGCCAAATCCAAGTCCCCCCAAAGTGCTCCAAGACAACGAAGCGTTCTAAAATGTATGAATCTGGTTATTCTGCTGCCCACAGGTGAGGACAGAAATTTAATGGTGTGATTTGACACATGGTAGGTTCTTTAAACTGAATTTGAATTTGCAATGGTTTTGGTTAGATGAGCAACCCAGGTACAACCTTGGTCTGTTCACGCAGGGGTAAAGTTAGAAGTGGCCTTCAAATGTTTTATTAATTGGTACATTTGGGGTGCAGGCTCACATAAGCTACTCTGATCCATTTTCACAGTTTATGATTTGGTTGTGTGTTATTAATATGAACACTATTTAATCAAGAGCATTAAAAGGAGTGGTCATGGTAATTACAAAACGTGGCTGTGATTAACCTCCATTTGGTGATGCATGGAATTATTATGTGTCCACTGACTACGAGAATTCTAACGAGTCATAAACCCTATTTAGTGCTTATATTTTTTAGCCATCAATAAGTGTGTCTACTTTTTATAGACAATCACAATAGACAATACTGGACATTTCACAGTCATTACAATTCACCAGACGGTTACAGGCACTGCTGCCTTTCGTCTAATAAAAACCATAAACTCTGTAACACCTTCATGGTCAATAATTTTTATGAAAGGTCCCGTCGTTATCATGGAATTAAATTTCAGATATTCAGTGGAATGAGTTTCATCAAAGACTTATGAAAGACTAGGCAGAGACGTAGATGAGGCCCTCATTTTTTTAGAGGAGACTTATGAGAACTAGAGGTGTTGGTCAATTTGGGCGAACTGCATCAGCATACAGGTACTTAGAGTTGCGTTTCCTGGTGCCTTTGACAGGTTTCAGATAGGTATATGTTTGCCCATCCTACTCTTGAGTTTGGTACGGGCCAAGTTTGGGTTTGACTGTCCTGACCCACTGTTCCTCATTTCTGAACTATTTATATTTTTTAATAAAAGATTATTTGTAGGATAATTATTTTAAATGTTTAATAACTCACTCTAACTCAAAAAGGGCTACATGATAATACAAATCAGACCAAAGTGGACCCATCACGTTTGCTTGATGCGCACGAATAACAAAAATACCACATGCCCACTAATTTTAGTCTACTTGGTTGTAATTTTTTTTTTTTTTTTTTTTTGTGGTACTCCAGCTTAGGAGGTCTGATCCCTAGCCCTCCAGCGAGGGAGCCCTTGGTGATGGGAGTAAACCTCGGGTGGGGTTGGTTGTAAGTTGCAACTGGTGATTGAGGATTTGAACTATCGATTGGACCCAGATTTAGGGTCAGGATCTATACTTGGGCCTTTATTGTGAAGCCCACTGGTTTCAACAAGGCATGAATTTTCATAAATATATGTAATATTGATACTTACTTATTTAGAATAAGTATATAATATTCTTGTTAACCATTGATTTGAATGAAAATGATAATAAAGAAAGCTCAGTAATTGAGAACTTGTTCCCAGAAAACTAGCAAATGCTTAATTATCAAGTCTTTTACCGTGTAAGTAGTCTTCTCTCTAGTATGTGTTGGGATTCACTTCCCTATCAGTGGGGGTCTCTCGAGGGTCTAGCAACCTTGGTAACCAAAGAAGCCAAAAAGTATTCATTCAAATGGTATAACAAGGGGGCTCTTTGAGAATGACTCCTCGGTCCATAGCCTAGTCGCAAGGCGGTCATTTTCCTTTAGATATTCATGATTCGAATCTTAGATACTCTACCTTAATGTCTTGTATGGGTTATTTATTTATTTTTTCACATGTGTGAACTTTCATTTCTGTATGTATATATAGGCTTTGTCTCATTGGTGTACAAACGAGAAAATGGAGTAATTTTTTTTTATTGAAAACCAAGTTCCAAAGGGCTTAGGATTTGTTTTGACTTGAAATCTTAATCAAACTCGGGCCATTTAATAGGCAGGCATGGGTATCCAATATTTCGTCATTGCCTTATGGGCTTCAACCTTCATTGCCTTGTGGGCTTCAACCTTCGAACTAGGGTCTGCATTGAAGTGGGAAGATAGTTTGATCGTTCCGCTTGTCACCAACACACATCCGACATTGACCGCTTTTTATTTATCTCATAAACCCAAAACATTCAAGACAAAAAAGAGCAAGCGACGTGGACCGAGCACCCTACAGGATTACCACTCCAAGTCGGATCTATACTTTTTTTCAACGGATGGATGGAAGCCACGTCTTATTTGGCTCAATAGCTTAGCCTGGATTCCTAAACCCGATTTAGTTGACGTCAATTGGAAAGTAGTTAATACTCTGGATCCCCAACAGCAGCTATTACTTGCGAAGTCAGGAACCATATAATACTTGTCAAAAATTCTATTGTGAGGCCCATATAGAGATGATTCTGCCTGTTCAAAATAAATCTCATTTTCTTCAGAAATGCATCCTAATTCTCCAGTTCAATATGAGTGGGTCCTATTGTTTGAGTGAATATACGATGGAAAGTACTGCATAATTTATGTACATTTGATCACATTAAGATGAAGCTTACACATGATAAATCAGGTTTTTACTGCTGTCGACAATAAAAGGCATGTAATATTGGCAATGTCATGGGATGGCCAAAACTTAGGTTTCCAGAGTTGTAATTTTATGTTTTAGATGGACTGAACACTCTATTGTCGTCACAGATGATGATCTACAACTCAAACATGAGCATCCAAGTGTTTGATCTTCAGACCGGTCGGACAGCACAACAGACTGGTCGAATTTTCTGCATACTGTCATCTAAAGACATAACTGAAGACCGGCAGATCGGATGAGTACCCGACCGGTTGGACTCCATACCCGACCAGTCGGCTTGGGTACCCGATCAGTCGGCTAGGTCGGCAGTCACGCGATTCAAAACGCTCTATCTTTTCGGGATTGCCTTGTGCGCGTCCTTATCCTTCGCGAATCATCGACGAAAAGGACTCTAGTGTTCCTCCTTATTTAAGGAAAACCTCTTCATGAAGAGAAGGGGCTCTCTAGATCAAAACCCTAATATACTTAGAGAGATTTCATCTTCCCAGAAGGTATTCTGCTATTGAAGTTTTGCAACGCCTCCTTCTGAGTTTCTAGTTCTCTTCTCCGCTATGCGTGTTCGTCTTTAGTGGCTTCAAGGCATGAAGATCAATCCAGAAGAGAGTGAACGACGTGTGCGTCGACAAAAAGAGTTTCAGTCCCTTAGGTTGTGTTCAACTGGGTTAAAGGGTAGTAAGTAGTCTTGTAACTTCTTCTTCATAGTGATTGTTCTTGACGGACCGGTGGTAGGTCCCGTGGTTTTTTTCCGATTGGGTTTTCCACATAAAAAATCCTGTGTCCATTTATCTTGATGATTGTTTGATTGTTTGTGATTACTCATTGTTTATATCTGCATAACATACATCAATTGAGACCTTAACCTGTGTAAAGGTTTTAAGTTCTTCAGACAGCATATTAACTGTAACATAGGATGACTTGATTCATTTCTCTTTTATATTTATCTTCTTCCTAGATGTCTAGAAAGAAAGCTCATTAATAAGGAAAAAGGGGAAAACTCTTAACTACAGGAGCCGAGCCGAGCTAAGGGCAGCCGAGCTGGGATATATACTCTGAAAAATGGAGAGTGTGACGCACTGAAGATCGACCTTGTCCAGTAGTTCCCATCTGCTATTCTAGCACTTCCACACTCAAGATCTAGACTGGTCAGAGGAAAAAAAAAAAAAAAAGAATGGGCAAAGTACGTGGACCGCACTGCTGCCCATACATGCCCATGCCCCAAAGTCTAGGCCGTTCAAAACTCAAATGTAAGACACATTCCTCATCTCACAACCTATCTTACAACTGTCTTATCTGGCAGGCTTAAGTCATTTATTTTATTTTTAACATTGTAAAGATGATGGAGAGGGAAAGTGTTACATAGGATGGTTGTGAGATGAGTTATGAAATGAGGAGTGTAGCTAATATAGCTCTTTGCTGTGTGAATAATACTAAACACACTCTTCATCTCACAACCATCTTATGTGGCATGCTTAATCATTTGTTTTGTTTTTAACATTGTAAAGATGATTAAAAGGAAAAGTGCAATATAGGATGGTTATGAGATGAGTTGTGAGATGGAGAGTATGGCTAATATGACTCTTTAATGTGTAGATGAGGCGTACATACTAATATTATCCATCCACAATTTATTATAATTACCATTAATTTTAATAGTAAAAATAACTAAAAGTCATTCTATGATGGCAAGAGTTTTTCGCCCGTGTATGGGTCGGAGTGAAAGTATTTACCAAAGGGGTAAAACGGAAAAAAAACAAAAGTTGGGTCAAGTAAAGCTAGTTTCAATACCTCTGCAACAAGTAAGTGGTCAAGTTGGTCTGATGTCGAGCATTGTCAATATTTCTTCCTGCAATAACCTCATCCTTCGGTCTGGCCCACAACTTTTGACCAGATCCCTGCGTATGCTGCACCAAATACCTGTAGCATGCATGTGAACCTATGGAATTTATACTTCGATGAATTTCCTTACATCTCATTTCCAATTCCATACATGTTTGGTCCCAACTAGGCTGACGTCAACAACCCACCTCAGTCAATTTTTAACCATTCAATCAAAAACTATCAGTTCCTATTTCAAGGAACACATCCGTCCTAATTCAATTTAATAGAATTTTTAGTGTCAACCACTTTATTTTTATGTGTAATTAACCCAATTGATATCTTAATGGTTTACATATTCGATTATTAGCATGTGACCCATATCAATTTGGGTGAAGCCCAACGACCTTATGAGGTCAATGCATCTGATAATGTCCTTGTGATGTTATATCAAATCTTAAAATAAAACGAGAGCTTTCATCTACGCAGTCAGGTTGCGAGCCCAGGAGCCTTAATTTTACTTTATGTGTGTCCGCCAAAGATAAGTTTAGGAACCGCTAAGAAAAAGTAATAGGCCAAAAACGACAGATGAAAGTAGCAAGATTAATATGACAAAATGCAACCTATTAAATATTTGACCTAGTATATATTAGGATGGAAAAATAATTTTTATACAGCCGACCCAACTTGGATAGATGTGCAAGACTTGGACCAAAATCTTAATGGCTTGTTCTTTGCTGGAATTCAGTAAATTCATCCCTGGAAAATTTTTGAATTTTCAAATACAGTGGAATTGCTAGATGCTATTTTGTACTTGAGCATTTAGAAATTCCACAAAAAGGCAAATGGGGTAGAGTTTTAAATTTTTAAGTGGGCAAAAGAGATTTTTAAGGTAGTTGAAATTTTTAAAATCTTATGTAAAAAGATGGCATTTGCAAATGTGGGACAAGATGTTAGATCATATCCAAAAAACTATCTCAATAACCAAAATTCTTAATAGAAATTTTAGCAAAAGAATAGGGCCTAAAGGACTCTAGGCCTGAGGAAGTAGAGAGGTATTGTGTTTGACACTTACTTTCGTTGGCCACCTTCCATAGTTTTACTCAGTGTATCTGGATATGAGGGTTTGCATTAGTAGGGTAGTAATTAGGTTCCCGATTTTCTGATTATTCTGAGGTTTTGATCGGTTAATAACTGAATTTAGGTTCTTATTTAGGTTTTGATAAGTAAATCTATATCTTATTTTTAGACCTATGATTTAAATGGTTTCGGCTTTGGTTCCATAGAGCAAACCCATATTAGACATATTACCTTAGTCTTAGAAATTTTTTTTAAAAGTTTATTTTTTTCCAAAGAAAAGCATTTTTTATACAGTATCAGACTCGAATCTAAACTTGGCCAATGCATGGAACCAGTTTTGATTCCATATTATCATTAATGGTTCGATTTGGCATCTAGGTCACGGAAACTATTTTTGAATTGGTTTTAGTTCCAATTTCAGGTTAATATCTTCATTAACAATTCTGGTTTCAAGTCCTCTATAGACTTGAGCTAGAATGGGCCGTTTACAACCCTATTTACATGTGCTTCTAGAAATTAGTTCTCTACTATTTAAAATTGAGAGTTCCTCGGATCGATGGCAAAAAGGCTTATGAGCTGAGAGGGGCAGTAGATATGCTAGGTTATTGAAAAGATAGTTGAGAACAATTAGTGCATACTCTGAATTCTTTGGCATTGATAAGCCGATGAGCGAGAGGTGTGACCAAAATTAAGAGGGATCAGAAGTTCAATACGTCGTCTTGACCTCGGATACTTAAATATAGAAGTGGGACCCACATGTAGTTGACCACGATCTATATCTTTATGTGTCCTCATTCCTCAGAGGCAGGGAGCGGATCCCAAAGAAGCCCAAAACCAGCCTCTCTTCCTGCCTGCTCCGCATTCAAGATCCCACAACGAAACCAATCGCAATAAAAAGTTATCGCAATAAGAAGCAACTGCGAAACTGGAAATTCTCATTTTCTCTCTATCTCTTCCTATCAAATCACGTCTGTTTCCAATCGGGACATTCTCCATCGCCTCTCCACCACCTTTGACCGAGATATTAAGAGAGAGAGAGAGAGAGAGAGAGAGAGAGAGAGAGAAGAGAAAAACAGAGCGCGCGCGCGAGAGCTCCACAAACGCTGCTCCCGAGATCCATTCCCGTGCTCCATCGCCTCCCCAGACTTCGATCGAGCAGAGGAGAAACAGAAACACGCACGATTCCCTCCGCCAGCTCTCCTCCTCGCCTTCTTTTGGTGCTCCGCATGCGCACGGAAGAGCCATGAAGTCCTCTCTGAAGAAGCTCCGAGGGTTCGCTCTCCACAAGAACGAATCGAAGGAGAAGAGGGATTTCCAGCCCTCGCCACCCTTAGATGAACTCACTCAGGCGGCGGAGGTACGTCTCTCGCTTCATTTCTAGGTTTTTTCTTGCCTCTTTCTTTGGTTCTTCCACGGATCGTTTGGATTCCGACTGATCTCGCGGTGTTTGTTCGGTTCTCACTTGTCCTGTCGATTTTGGGGTAAAAATGAGATCTTGCGTAGATTTAGGGGTTTGATGTTGCATTGGTGAGGTTTGGGCCTCAGATGCAACAGCTGCGATGATTTGGGAATGAGATTCGAGAAATTTGTAGACAAATCTGTGTTGATTGTAATGCGCCTTTAAAATTTTTTTGATTAGAGCGGTACACTATCATCGCATGCAGATTTACGGCTTTGGTGCGGCATTGGCTTGTTTTAGGTCTCAGGTGTAAGAACTGATGACTTGGAAATGAGAATGGAGAAGTTCGTAACCGTATCTTAATCTGATTGTAGTATGCTTTGTTTGTTTGCTTCCGTGATGCGTATTTTTTCCCCTTTTGTAGAGATGTATAGGTGGATTCCGTACAATTATAGGGTTTTAGTGTAGTTTGGTTGGGTTTAGGTATCAAATGTAGGAACTCATCGTTTGGAAATGGCAATTGAGAAGTTTGCGGTCATATATATATGTTGATTTTAATTTCTGTGATTTTTCTACTTCGATGAGCTTTTCTTTATTGAATTCGCTTTGGAGCGAGGCATGATGTTTGGGTCTTTATCTTGATAATCGGAGCGATGCGCTTGGATTGGCGTGAACTGGGAGTGGAGTTGTCTATTGCAGTCATCTTTGATCAGTTGTGCGTGTTTCATTTTCAATTTGTAGTCTTTTTTGTTTTTTTTTTTGGGGGTTATGAAGGATATGCCAGAAACGTTTGGCAGAGGGAATGTGTATTTGTTTTGTGGCCTGTGCATTTGGGATGGTGTGGGTGTTTGTGCTTATTCAACTGCAGTGTATTGACTATTTTCTTTGATGCAATGTTATCATTGCTGCCGCCATTGCTCAAAATTGCGCATGATTTTCTTTCCAATGTGTGCATGATATGAGAAATATAATGGCATAGCTGCTTTTCATAAGGTTATCAAGGCGCAAGGCTAATCAAGGTGTTGAGACTAGTTGGAAACCTGGATGCTGGGCGCGAGGTGAGGCATATGCCTAATTTAGGTGGGCACATGTTTAAGTTAAAATGGAATATAGCTTAGGAAATTAATGTAAGCTATAACTCTTATAAATATAGAACTATACTAAGTGTTATTTTTGGTATCAGCAATTGTTCGCACAGGTTAAAACATAAAAACATGAAACAACCATCCATCAAAGCTAATGAAAACTCAGCTATAAAAGTCCATTGGTTACAGTGTATTGGCTTCTTCTTCTTCATCTTCTTTCAAGAGATGTTGAAGGGAATGGGTCAGATGGCACTTTTTTGGGTTTGTTTTAATTATAGTTCTATTTCCTAAATCGCCTTTTAAGAGATTTGGAAATATCTTAAATACCGACTTTAATTTCATTGTCTAGAGTTTAATTGTTAGAATGTCACTGAGGACATCAAACATACAAATTCACTCATATGTCTCAAGGTACGATTGTGCTTTTCAATCACCTGGGCCCATGGGCTGCATGCCTAATTACAGGATGTCCACCTTCAAGGTTTTGGAGGTGCCACAGCTTGTGCACTTACTATTTTTCGTCATCAATTGGCTGTTGCTTAATTAACATGGTTTTTTCAGAACGCTAGAGCTTAGAAACTTAATTTTGATACACATATGCTGTCTTGTTCAGATGGTTCACCTTTAAATGTGCCCTCATAATTTCCAATAACTAACTCATTAAGTTTCTTATCGAAAGTTTTTCCATTTTGGTCTATCCTGAGCCGAATCTTCAGATATTGACTCTCGATACATTAATTTCTTTTCTTTTCTTTTTGCCAAGACATCCAAATGCCAGGCGACTGGGCCTTTTTCTATGAAAGCACATTGTGCTACCTTTTTGCTTGCTTTTGTGCATAAGATTCCTATGACCAATTTCTTGCCCTTGGATTAGAATTTGGCTTTGTCATAGGTGGTGGTAATGCTACCTGTGACTTGTTAAGAACCTAAAGGAATTCTCCTCTGTGGGGTTTCTTTTTTTACTTTTATTTATTTTTTCTTGTAAAATGAATGTACATAAAAAATCTCTCCTTTGCCCTGTTGTCGATAGAGTGCGTATTCAGATGAACAAGTCATCTATATCGTCAACCCTGTTTACTGCTTCTTTTTTTCTTTTTCTCAAAATAACAAACTTCCATTAAACCCAAAAAAAAAAAAAAATCAAAATGGTCAAAACACTGATAGACCAGTGATGTTGGTGCCTCCCAATTACAGGTTGCACTGGGATCCGTATTGGTTTGGTAGTACTAGTCTTACAGAACCTACCATTCGCCCATCGTAGCAAGAGAAAGAAAAAAGACTAAAAGAAATGGTCTCATTACACAGAGAGGATCAAAAGCATGAACACCACATACTTTTCGAAAAATTAATTCATGCGAAATAAGAAAAAGCTTTCCTTGCCAACTCATATTTTAGTAAAGTGTCAGACCCTCAGCCTCTTCATTTGGCCATTGTGGAATGTGGTGAAATGTAGCACTAGTGACATTTGCCAGGTCTTTGTTATCCTTGGCACTTTTGAAGAAATGCTATGGACAAAACCACTCCACCAAGCCTTAAGTTCTTTATTCTTAAATGGGCCTCTGGAAATGTGACTTTGATAGATGGCTTCTTTTATTGTTAAAAACTTATCTCTATTCGAATTGTAGGAACTAGCGGGCCTGGAAAGGTCAACTCATGGTTATCATTTCTTATGATGCCTCATTTCCGACATGCTCGGGTATCCTTAGGAGCTACCATCTACATTTATGCATGTTTGTATACAGCTACATAAGGGAAATACATTTCATACTCGTGTTTCCTCACTTCATCATCATCATCATCAAAGCCTTATCCCAACCATGTTAGGGTCGGCTACATGAATTCTGTTTGTCTATTCTGTTCTATTTTGAGTCAAATCCTTAGATAAGTTAAATTTCTTTAAATCTGATGTAATTACTTTTATCAATATTTTCTTCGGCCTACCCGTATCTCTTGATGGGCCATCTACATGAATATTCAAAATTTTCCTCACTGGTGCCATAACCGGCCTATGTGCAACATGTTCAAATCATCTTAAACTGGTTTCTCTAGTCTTATTCCCTATTGGTCTACCCCTAAATGCTCTTGAAAGAGCTTATTTCTAATTTTATCTTTCCTAGTTTTACTACACATCCACCTAAGTATTTTCATCTCCGCCACATCCATCTTATGTATATGCGTCTTCTTAATTGGCTAACATTCTACTCTATATGTTATAGCTGTTTTAACCACTATCCTGTAAAATTTGTCCTTCAATTTTGTTGGCATTCGTCTGTCACAAAGCACTCCAAAAGTTAGGTCTCCACTTCAGCCATTTAGCATTTATCCTATGTTCAACATCTTTGTCAATCTCTTCATCCTTACTAATCATCGAACTCGAATACTTAAAAAGAATTTTTACGTGTTATCTCATGGGTTTCAATTTTGCAATGGTTTTAATTAACACTTTATATATGTTCATTGAAGTTGCAATCTATATATTCTGTCTTTGTACGACTTATTTTAAAGCGTCTAGATTCTAATGCCCTCCGCCATCTCTCGAGTTTTGCATTTATACCATCTCTTGATTCATCCACAATACTATATCATCTACAAACAACATATACCATGGTACTTCTTCTTGAATATGTGCAATTAATTCATCCATAATCAATGCAAATAGGTAAGGGTTTAAGGCTGATCTCTGATGCAAACCTATAGTTACGGCGAATCTACTTATTTCTCTACACGTGTTTTTCACATTTGTTACTGTCCCTTCATATATATCTTTAAAATTTTCAATGTAACCGCTAGGGACATCCCTCGTGTTTCCTCACTCTTGAAGAAAATTAGTTAAAAACTATTGCTTTTCCTTGAGGATCTCATGCCACACCGAATGAAGTTTCCTCTTCATCCAAAATCATGATCTTAGTTTATATCCTCCGAGCTGAGGTTTCACTAGAGGCTTCTTGCAGGTGATTGCCACCAGAGGCCCATGCAATGAATCCAAACAATTTCTCCATGTATCTAATGTGGATACACCCAAGAACTCCTTTACTTGTAGGGGCCAAGCAATTAGTGGACTTTTTTTTCAAATTCACAGATCTACATGATGATCCTTTGCCATTGAAAATCCTTTTATTCTGCTGTTCGCAAAAAAAATTGCCCCTTGTTTTTGAATGGGCCTGAACTATGGTTCAAAATCGTGGTCCACCTATTGTGTTGTAGTTTGTGGTCATCATGATCCATCATGGAGCCATTTTTTTTGCCCCCCCAAAAAAATTTTTTTTTTTTGAAAAAGTATCAAAAAAATTCAGAATATTGTAAAATGCTAGAAAACAATGTTTTTTTAATTAGTAAATACTATAAAGCAAAATATTAGTCCCCTTGGTCATAACATCCCGTATTGTTGTCTGCTTGTCTTATCCATGGATGACAATATCAGCTGATACTGGTATGGTATCAGCCAATAACCATACCAATATTTTAATGAATGTCTGTCTTGGTCTCAGGCTGGAAAATATCCCCAACTTATTAGTCTTCTTGCATCAATTTAAATCCTTTACTGATCCTTTTGGAGAATTTCTTTCTTGATTTACACGAATTTTTTATTTTTATTTTTCCAGGACATGAAAGACATGAGAAATTGCTATGATAGCTTACTCTCTGCAGCGGCTGCCACTACGAATAGTGCATATGGTACATTCATTAACATTGTCTTCTTTGGGGTAGCTGATTACTTCTGCATTGCTGAGCATTCTTCTCTTAGATGTTGGATCTTCCAGTAGCATATAAATGTTTTGACCAGTATGCAGATTGTAAAATATACTGCAATGCTATGAAGGCTTAGTGGTATAAGAATTAACTATTTATAGTAACTCACAAATCATCAGTTGGAGTTTCAAAATATGGTTTGTGGATGTTGTATTGGTTAGAATAGAAAACAAATATGTATGTGATACAGATGATAGTTACCCATATATATATTTAAGTCTAACGAAATACAAGGAATTTCAAACCAAAATATTAAAAAAATATCAAAGTTTGAAATTATTTATTGTCATCATTACTTGGGTTTGTGCAGTGGCAGGCCCAGGAAATTTTCCTCGAGGGCACTTGTATGTTAAAATTTTTTTTTTGAGGGGTCATGTGCAAAAAAATATAATAGAATAAGTTATGTGTGTGTATGTGAAAACATATTTTTGAATGTGTGTGCGCAGCCGCGCACGTGTGTGTTGCACATGTGAAACACATTACCAAAATTTCTCACAATCCATGAAGATTTAAGACATGAAATTAAAATTCTTGATGGTAATCAATAGTATGAGAATATTGAACTGATTTGGTCATGAATTGGGAGCCCACAAAAGTGCAGAAATTAGATCTACTGGTCGTGACTTTTTTAGATCTGATGATACTATCTCAAATAATCAGCATCAAGATCTTTGTGTTTATTAGTTTAGCAAACAAATTGAACGGTTTCAATTACAAATATGGGAATGAAAAAACAATAAGGGTGGTTGATGGGGCCTATGGAAATGCAATCACTCTATAAGACTCTACTAGTACTAGTGCCTTCTGTAGAGGTGTAAGTGATTTTCACACTTTGGTAGGTGTGAAAATTTAGGTATGTAATTGGACTTATTTACACCATTTTCGCACCTCAGTTGCACAGTGCAAATGAACATGATGGTTTTTTTTTTTTTTTTTTTGTTTTTTGATCGGTAACAGGAACTTCCATTGATTGAAAGAAGGATACAAAGAAAAAAGAAAACAAAGAGGTACAAGCCCTAGCAAACACAACCTACAAAATAACTTCCTCCCATGGAAAAACCCTATCAACCCCTTGTTTGGCTAAAGCATCAGCCATGGAATTAGCCGATCTGAGTACATGCTTAAAGACAAGAAAGAAGATTGAGAAACAACCGGATCTTATTAAAGAAGAATTATAAATTCTGAGGGTAAAGCTTCCAATTGAAAACCCAATTTATTGCATTTGAGGAATCACTCTCCACAATAAGCTCCCCTTGAAAATTCCTCAAAAAACACCGCAAAGCTTCCAAAATAGCCAAAAATTTTGCTTCATTAGAATCTTGAATACTCAGGCTCAAAATAGAACGGAATTGAGGAATAGAATTCATGTAGCCGACCCCAATATGGTTGGGATAAGGCCTTGATGATGATGATGATGATGATGAGAATCTTGAATATTCACCACCGGCTTGGAAAACATAAAGAGGACGTTACTATTGCATAGGACACTGTTGATACCTGTTGGCCCCGGTTTGCCTCTTGCCGCATTAAATTTCAACACTCCTAGAGGTGGAGAACAACTTTCCTCTCGTTGATTGGGCCACAACCTATCCAAATCTCCCAATTAAGAATTATATCTTTGACGTTGAAAGCAGAAAACTCCTTTCTAACCAAAGCCCACTTGGCTATCCTCACTGTGATAGAGGCAATCAAACCTTCCAAAGTTGAAGAGGCATCCCTGAATATTCTTTCATTCCTCTCCTTCCAAATGGACCACAACATAGCGAACGAAACCATCCTCCAAAGTGTACGCCCCCACCCTCTAAATTGGCCACCCATCTAGGACTTAGCTACATCCTTAATCTTTTTAGGGCAATACCAAGTAACTCTGCATGTGTGTGACTAATACACATGTGAATTATTTACATATGTAAATGACTTCGAATAAATGACTCCTAATGTTTTAAATTTATATGATATAGATAACACCAATTAGTTAGTGGAAGACTATAAGTAATGCATATGATACTGGGGTTTTTCAGTGAGGGATTAACATTCTGCCCTCACCTTCTATGTTTTGGGATTTTGCTTGGGCATTGTTTTCCTTGCCTTGGGCATCTGTATTCTGTATACTTTGCATATATACAATTAGTCATTAAAAATGGTAATGGGTTTACTAAAGACTTTTTATGTAGATATTTATAACTTATAAGCATAATTGTGTGCTTCGTAACAATTATTTTTATTTTCAATAAAATACCAAAGAAGGAAATATGAAAATTTTGAGAAATACGTTAAAAGTAAACCCCAAATTTACTTAAGCAAGATTAACATGCATGGACTGTAATAATAATCCATAAATCTAAGTAATCCATAAATCTAAGTTATGCATATTAGAATGAAACCAATTTTTATAAGAAATTGACCCAAAAGTAGAACAAAAGTGAAAGCAGTGAGACTGATAAAAGTAGCCCCAAATTTTGCCAAATTGTGCAACATGGAGGAAATTATTGTAAAAAGGTTCTTTTCTCTAGCAATTAACCAAATCATTTCATGTGTTTTTGGCTTGAGATGAAAAAGTTTATTGTAAAAATTTAGGGTTTCTTTTTTTTTTTTTGTTCACTCTAACCATGCCCAACACGTTTCTCTAATATATTTAGGATGATTTTAATTAGGAATAAGTGGCACGCACGATAAAAGTTGCTTTTGATGTTCCAAAATCAGTGTAAAATTACCATAGAACACCTTCAAAATATTCTCACAATAAGAAAGTAGTTTAACACTTATTTTGGCTCTTTCCCCATAGTACTCACCTGGTGTTGTTCGGTGGGTGACTCTACTTGGCTGATTCAACCCGGACTTGGCTGTTTTTTAGAAACAATTTATACTCCTGGGGACCTGGGCACGCTCTGGAATTGATGCATTAATTTTGAAGCCGCCAATGTTTGATGCAAAAATTTAGGATCAAATAGCTTAAAACAGCTATTTTATAACTATTTTCTTAGTTGGAAAATTGGGACCTTCAAAGAATGGGAACTACGTCTTACAGATAGCTCGTCACCCATGTCCCAGTGCTGTGCATTATTGTAACAATGCATTCATATAGAAGACAGGTGCATGTCTGCAAAATGAGGTGGACTGAATTTTTTGTAAGGCAGAATCACATGTATTTCCTGCTTACATTCATAGGATGCATTTCAGTTAGCGAACTTGTCTAAGTTCCTGCTTGTTTTGATTGATTTGGGTTTACCTGTGAACAGGACTACATTTGAGTTTACTACTAGTAAGTTGTTCACTTGTATGAATAAATCATAAATCACCACTGCTAGCATCTTTTTTGTTTTTCTGAATCTGCTCACTTGAATGTCTAAACTTGCAGAGTTCTCAGAGTCACTGCGGGAGATGGGTGATTGTCTGCTTCAGAGAACTGCATTAAGCGAAGATGAAGAAAGTGGTAAGTGGATTGAAAATTTCATTTGTAAACATATGGTGGAATTCACTTCTGCCAGTATGGTTTTGAAAGTTGGCACTGGCTTGAGTTGTCTCATCCCCTGAGTCTCTCTTCAACAATTCCTATAGAAAAGGCCACACATACACATATGGAAAATTGTTATAAAAAAAAAACCATATGGAAGATGTTTCCTTTTATGTGGCTATTCCTAGGGTGCGAAGCCTGCCCTAAATGCAGGCTCAAGTCGGTAGATTTTAGGTTTGGGTTGGAATTGGGCCTGAGTCTAGGAACCTGATTTGAAGTCAACTTGAGCTGAAGTTGGGTTTGGGTTGGGGTTGAACTGTTAATGTAATATAAACTAGGGGCGTAACTTGGATCAAGTTGGCTTCATTTGGGCTCCGTTGAGTTGAGGTTAGCCCAAATTCCGACCGAACCCACCTGAATTGCAGTTGCAGCCCTTTTTCTACCCACATAAAATTCCATCAGCTTCAAAGTTCTGATTTGGATAGCAATGTGCTTGTTGGATATGAGGGAGAAGGGGTGTGAGACACAATTTTGTTTTTTCTGGGCAAACTTTCTAATTTTGGCTTTTTTCCTCCTCTGGTTTTCCATTCCTTCTTTTTCTTATATTTTTCATTATGGTTGTATTGTGTATCTGGGTTTTTTCCCTTTAACATATTAATGCTAGTTATTCCTTTCTACTTTTGTATGTGGTGTTTCTCATTCTTAGTTGTGTTTTCCATTTTGCTTACACTGGATGGTTCTTTTGCAATTTTTCCTCCTATCTTTCTTTTTTTAATTAAAAAGAAGATATACTTCCCCTATTTGGTGGGAAGAGTTGGGTTTTAGGTTAGCCAATTTTACTCAACCAAACTATAATTATTATTTATGGTATTTAAAAGTTCATTAATCCTTTTGATGATTGTTTGCTTTCATTCAGTATTCCTATACAAGAATAGTGAATCTAAAGTTTGAAGCTAGCAGTCCCTTTATTGATATAATCTTTCTTACTCTACTTGCAGAGGTGTTTCACCTTTTAGGGATATTGATTGTAGCTCTTTTGGCTTGTGCGTGTGGGTTTATGAGTATTACTAGAGCAAGAAAAAAGTTCAGCACTTGTTTGTGCAGCTAGAGGATTCTGCTCTCTGGATTTCTGTTTCCATGGGTGAGAGGAATGCTACATTCTTACCCTAAAAAAAAAAGGGCAGCCCAGTGCACGAGGCTCCCGCATAACGGGGTTTGGGGAATGCTACATTCTTACCCTACCTATGGGAAATTGAATACTCTGTATCATTGAAAACCATTTCATGTTTTCCTTTACTGCAAGGAAATTGTTTTGCATCAAACAACAGAAGTGTTGGTTGCATGGAAATTGAAAATCCCCATTTTCCATTCTGTTGCAAAATCTTGTTGTTGCACAAGTGCACCCTCACAGTTCTACTGCCACTGATGCCATTGCTATTAGTGTTACATTCTAACAGTATTTAATAGTGTGCAGGTAGAGTTTTGCTAATGTTGGGGAAAGTGCAGTTTGAACTCCAGAAACTTGTCGATAGCTATGTGAGTCTCTACAAAGTGTGGTCATATTTTTTCGCAGTGATCATTTTTAAGACAATGTCTTGAAATAATCTTGGCGACGACTATAAATTTTTGTGTTTCAGCGCTCTCATATTGTCCAGACGATATCAACCCCATCGGAGTCTCTTCTTAATGAACTTAGGACAGTGGAGGTTTGTTCCATTTCCATTTGATTCTCTAATGTTGTTAAGTCTTTTTTTTCCTGCTACATTGGGCTGCTGGCTTAATAATGTTTTTATAATTTAAGGAGCCAGACATTGATCCCTGGGCATGTGCATGATACCAAGGTGCCAACAACACTTAAACGTGAATATTGATTATTTCCTTCTTGTCAGTGAAGATTTATTGCATATCTGATGTATTGTCTGAGCTCTGGGGATGTCAAGTGGGATAGGCGATTGATTGGGCTCAATGAAGCTTGTTACTGTTAGGCTATAGTATTTGATCTTGTAATCTTTTTTCTTGTTATCAATATTTTAAGAACTGGACCAGTCATCTAACTGGTGAATCTTAGGTTTGGTAAAACCAGTTCGACGTTTATTCATTCAGGTCAAATAATGATGTCAAAATGCCATCAGAATTATGAAATAATTAGATTTAAACAGAAGAAACTGAAGAAATATATTTAGAAATAAAGAGGTCATACAAATATTATAAAGAATAATGGTTCAAATTGGAAAAAAAGAGTTGAATAGTTATGTTTTTACTTATAAAAATTGAAGATTGGAAGTAATAGCATATTAAAATTTTAGATATTATCTGTTTAAATTTTTCTCCAAATTTACTTGGTCCATCACCCCAAAACATAACTGCTTAATGGTTCTGAGAGTCTGGCAATTGGACCAAATGATTCATATGGTTCAACTGAGGGTAAGCAGTTTTAGTTGAACTGAACTGTTTCATGTGGCAGTTCTCATTATTGTGTTCAACTGGCCAGTCTGGTCTGGTTTTAAGACATCATCTGTGGAGCTGGAGTCTGAACTATTATTTAGTCAGCTTTGGAATTGGATGCAGAAAGCATGCAATTTTGCCATTGTTTTTTTTTTTGGAAACCGCGCAACCACTATCATTATATGTAGTCTTCAGTTGATATCTTGGTTATTATGCAGACTGGGAGTTATTTAGTTCTGTGTTTGATCCTAACCATAGAGCCTTTTTATTGATTAAATGTTTACGATAATAACAATTTTTGATAGTTTGACAAGAGCCCATAGGTCACTTGGAAGGTGCTCATTGTTGCCTTGAGGTTGCAGGTTCAAATCATGTTATCATTAAAATAATAAAAATGATAACAACAATTTTCAGAAATCTCACTTGTGTTTTTCTTTTTTGGAAAGCAATAGAGTTCATTTTATTTTGTTCTGTGACTTGTTCCTGTTTCCTTTGAAACTTTTGTTAGATATCTTTCAAAAAAAAAAAAAAATTGAACTTATTTTAGATCAGTGAAATGATGGTCTAAAGTGCGAAGTTAGAATTGCATATATAATGACAATCTAAAGATATTTTCAAAGGTCTGTAAATTGTAATGCACTCATTTCATATATTGCTAATGCCTGACATCAAACTGCTGTAAATTATGCAGATAACTGCTAATTTGAAATTTCTGGTAGCATAATTAATCTCAGCAATATTAGGTGTAGAGTTATGTCATTATCTTGATGTGTTTTCTAGTATCAGTTAGTGGTTTTCCCATATTTGGATGTCCTTTCTAGATGGATGAGTGCATTTGAATATTCAAAATTACTTTTGGAGTGCCATTTTTCTATTTTTGTTATATGCATCCATTACTGAGTCTGTGAGCATTGAGCAATAAGCCTCAATGTGTGTGTGGAGATAGATTTTTTTTTCTTTAATTAGTGAAACTCATTAAGTTGTCCCTAGATTCTTTTTCCTTTAATTATGAAACTCATTAAGCTAACCCTGTAATGATGGGATAAGTGTTTAGATGAAGATGAGCTAATTTGAAATTTTGGTAGAAATGTTGATCTAATTGATGTTGGGATATTAAGATGTGCTCTTTTAACTTTTAACTCTTGAATCTATATACCATCATAGAATCTTTCAAACATTGTTTGTGCACAGCTTGTTTTGTGTTATATATTTAATTAGTAAATCTCATTAAGCCTACCTTAGGTTGGTGGGATAAGTCCCAGATGATGATGAGTTAATTTGAAATTTTAGTAGAAATGTTGGTCTGATTGCTGTTTGGGCGTGAAGACATTGTTGTTTTTAACTTGAAGTCTATATACAGGAATGAATTTTTCCAAGAATTGTTCACGCACTAATTTCGGGAAACTAGGAAGTGACTTTCATGTTATAAAATTGGAAATGCAAACATAGTTGTATTTTATATTGTTAGTAGAGCTCATCAAAACCACCCTAAATTGATGGGATCATGCTAAAGATGATGATGTACTAATTTGAAATTTTAGTAGAAATGTTGGTCTGATTGCTTTTGGGATATTAAGATGTTGGTATTTTCACTTGAATCTATACACTGTAGACTTTTTCCTAAACTTATTGCATCAGATTTATTCTTTTTCCCAAAAATCTTTGCGTCAGATTTATTGAGTAGTGTGGTAGAATTTAGGATCTCTTTGAAAATTATATAACATGTCTATTCTTGTTCAATCATTCTGCTGCAATTATAGTTTAACATTTAATTTATTTGCTTTTTCAGGAAATGAAGCGGCAGTGCGATGAAAAAAGGTCTGAAACACATTGCATTTTACTTGTTTACTTTGCTTGCTACCTTTTTTGATCTTCATTCTATTGTTTAAATTTGAACCATAATGTGAAATCACAAACAGTCCTAAATTGTGAATAGTAAATACTAAATTGTAAAATCATTATATTTAATATCTTCCAAATATTTAAAAAAATATGTAAAAGTACAATAAAATCTAAAGAATGTAATATAAGCAAATCATCTCCCTTTTGAGTTTGTCATAACTAGCACAATAACCAGTGTTAAGCACGGGCATGAGCCATGTGTCTAGGGCCCATGCCCCGTCTAATTATATTATATGTTGTGGTGCTTAGGTTAGTCATTTAAAGCTCTAAAAACCAAGATGTCATGAGTTCAAATCCCACAACTTATATATTTTTAGCCTTCTACAAATCATCATCATCAAAGCCTTATCCCAACCATGTTGGGGTCCGCTACATGAATTCTATTTCTCCATTCCGTTCTATTTTGAGCTAAATCTTTTGATAAATGCAACTTCTTAAAATCTGAATTAATGACTTCCACCCATGTTTTCTTCGGCCTACCCCTACCTCTTGATGGACCCTCTACCTGTATATTTAAATTTTTTCTCACCGGTGTCATTACTGGCCTACGCTCAACATGCCCAAACCATCTTAAACGAGTTTCTTTAATCTTATATATTTTTAGCCTTCTACAAATGCTTGATAAAAAGTTAAAAATTAAAAGGAATGTAGTCAAAATTGAATCCAAAACCTTTGTCTTTAATATATTATACCTAGTACAATAACCCATCCTAAGCATGGGTAGGACAAGCATGGCTAGGGTCCACGCTTCATATTATTAGTTTTGAAATTATTTGGCAAATAAATATGTATACATATTTGAGTGCTTTAGTGGTTAGATTATTTATTTAAAGGATAAGAGGTCATGAGTTCAAATCCCATAACCTGTACATTTTTTAGCACTTTAGAAATGCTCAATAAAAAAGTCAAAATTGAAAAGAATTTGGTCAAAATTGAATCCACAACCCTTCTCTTTAGTATATTAAATGGATACACTGAGCATTAGAACAGTTCTTGGCTTTGGATGATTGTCCAAAGGCTCCAAAGTGCAAAGAAAGTTATAAAAAAGTCAAAATTAAAAAGAATATGGTCAAAATTGAATCCAGAACCCTTCTCTTTAATATATTATAATTATAATGGATACACTAAGCATAGAACAGTTCTTGGCTTTGGATGTTTGTCCAAAGTCTCCAAAGTCCAAAGAAAGTTGGATAGTTTCACTCTCAAAATTTATAGATCATCATCATCATCATCAAAGCCTTATCCCAACCATGTCTCAAAATTTATAGATACAAGATCTAAATTATGGACATGAAAAGTATTAGAAGTTCATTGTCGGTTTTTCTCTTTTTTAATCATAAGTCTCAACTGTCTATTAAATCCTTTTTTCCCCTTTATTATGCATGTAATTTTTGAAGAAAACTCTGGAAGCTGTTATTCGAGACATGTAAAATAAGATTATCCATCCAACCCAGCTCTAAAGCAAACAGACAACAACACACTCCAAAAGGCCAACATGGCTTCATGAAAAGGAACAATCAGAAAAATGAAATAAAATATCTGAAAGTCCTAAAAATACATGTGGACTCTTTATCTGTTTCTTTGGTTGAAACTCTGAACTCTTGACTTTGCCTCCAAAATGGAGATTTTAAATCCCTTTCAAACTCTTCAAAGAAACCCCATTTAAGTTTCCAATGAAGAGAGTTGAAAAATCAATTCTCGATCTGATTTGCAGTCTCAGTTAGTTTAACTGCTTGTGTTTTTTCTCTCAAGATGTCTTCTATTCTCAACAAGTGTTGCCAAAGGGGTTGCCCCCACGTCTCACCCGGATGCCCACGGATTGATCCCTGGATATGCCACTCTTCCCAAGTGAGTGGGCCTCCCTTCCCATGTGTGTGAACTCTCCTTCCCACTTGTGTGGGCTCCTCCTCCCACGTGACTCTCCTTCTGATGGTTTGGGCTATCCTCTTCCCATTTGTGTGGCTCTCTTGGGTCCTAGGCCCCTTGGTTGGGGTACTAAAAAAGGGTGTTGTAAAACGGTGTCCAAAACTTCTGAAGAGACTCTACAAAAGCTTTAATGATTGAAACAAAATGAGAAGAGGAGTAGAAAGCATAGCTAATGTTTAAAGGAAAAAAATGGAAATAGAAAGAAAGAAAAGAGCACGTATTTTTCATTTTCTTTTTGGAACCCATTTCAGTTAGTAATGGGACCCAATTATGGAGTCTTCACATATTTACCATGGATGCTTGGCCTTTGGAGTTATCACCATTGGCAACCCAAGCTGTGCTCACACAAGGGGAGACACCTTCTAAAAGCATCCATAATAATGACTAGGAAAGAGTAAATTTTCATTGAATGCAAGAATGAGAGATACAGCAGAATTGAATGCATGAGTGAAGGATACAGCAGAATTTATAGAGAATGAGAAGACAATCCTTCATATTACGGATAGATAGGATTTTCTTTCCTCTTCCTATTATGATTACTTGTCAATCTCTTCCTTTTCTAATAGGATTTTCTTTCCCCATTCTTGCCAACTAATCATCTTGCTAGTTGCTAGATTTAGAAATATTCTGTAAGATTTTCTAAACTAAGAGTGTATACCTAGAAAATATTCTTGTAAACTTTATAAAGAAAGGAGATTTAGGAAAACTTATTGGAAATTACCATAAGAAGAAAGTAGCTATGGTTGGGGCCTATGGGCTGGCTAACCATGGGTATGCCTATTAGCCAGCCAATCATCAATGGGCTTGACTAAATGGGCTGGCTGGGTGTGGGTTTGCTCCTTGAGCCATTGATGGACATGGGTTGCATCAGTTTTCCTCAGGTTGATGGAATCAGTCCTGGATTGAAGATAAGATGTGCAGATTCATCATCTAATGGTTTAGATCCCTTTCATCTACATAGGCAAGGCATGCGATTGAGTTCTCCACACATTGGTAGAATAAAGATGTGGCTTCTGTTGATAGTCTTTATTTTCTCTGTTAAGGTCTGGGAGTTATTGGATCATTTAAGTGCTTGAAGAGTAATTGGATCATTTCAGATATTAAGGACAATGAGGAAAATGTTTTAGTGAAGGACAACGATATTAAAAAAAGGTGGAAGGAATATTTTAGCAAACTTTTAAATGAAGAACATATGGGGATACAAGAACTATGGAAGATACTTCATTACCAAAGTATACTTTTCTCCGTAAAATTAGGGGGGGTGGAAGTGAAGGAAGCATTGAAGCAAATGAAGACAGGAAATGCTACAGGCCCAGATGATATTCCGATAGAGGTATGAAAATGCTTAAGAGAGGTTGGTGTGAGTTGGTTATGTAGACTCTTTAATAAGATACTTGTGACAAAGAAAATGTCGGATGAATGGAGAAGCAACATTGTAGTACCTATATATAAGAGTAAGGGAGATGTACAAAATTGTACTAACTATCAAGGGATTAAACTTATGAGTTATACTATGAAGTTATAGAAGAGAATAATGGAGCAGAGACTTAGACAGAGGACCAAGATTGCTGAAAATTAATATGGTTTTATGCTATGGAGGTTAATTATGGAAGCTATCTTTGCACTTAGACTGATATAGTATTGGTGGATGAATCAAGGATGGTGTAAATGCAAAGCTTGAGAGATGGTGTGGGGTATTAGAATTTAGAGGTTTTAAAATAAGTCGTACAAAGATAGAATATATGGATTGCAACTTTAGTGGACATATATAAAGTGTTGAAACCACTGTCAAAATTAAAACGCATGAGATACCGCGTAGAGATTCTCTTCGGTATTTAGGCTCGATGATTAGTAAAGATGGGGAGATTGACGAAGATGTGGAGCATAGGATAAAAGCTGGATGGCTGAAATGGAGATTAGCTTTTGGAGTGTTTTGTGACGGATGAATGCTAACGAAATTGAAGGGCAAATTTTACAAGACAATGGTTAGACTAGCTATGACATATGGAGTAGAATGTTGGTCAATTAAGAAGACTCATATTCATAAGATGGATGTAGTAGAAATGAGAATGCTTAGGTGGATGTGTGGTAAAACTAGGAAAGATAAAATTAGAAATCAGCGCTTTCGAGAGCATTTAGAGATAGCACCAATAGGGGATAAGATTAGAGAAATCCGTTTAAGATGGTTTGGGCATGTTAAGCGTTGGCCGGTAATAGTATTGGTGAAAAAAAGTTTGGCTATATAGGTGGATGGCTTATCAAGAGGTAGGGGAAGGCCGAAGAAAACATTGATGGAGGTCATTAATTCAAATTTGAAGAAGTTTAACTTATTGAAGGATTTGGCTCAAAATAGAACGGAATGGAGAAACAGAATTCATGTAGCCGACTTCAACATGGTTGGGATAAGGCTTTGATGATGATGATGATAATGATGATAATGATTGATAGCCCATTCAGCAATTGCCAGGCAATTGCCGCAATATGAAATTTTATAAAGATGGAGAAATAGAGAGAATATTATGTTTTAGTGCATACACTTGCTACCATGCAATAGGAGTTAAAAAAGATTAAAAAGGAAGATAAAGTAATAATACATTGCAGTATAGCCTATCATACATTGCAGTGTAGCCTATTCTTATCCCAAATATGCCGTCCTTTCATTGTCCCAAATATATAATGCAAATTGGTACTTGACCCAGATGGAATAACCTCCAGACAAGGGTGCTTTGGATCAAACTAATCCAATAGCAAAAGGAAAAAAATAATTAACTAATACATTTGATCGTAGCCTCCAAAGGCTAGATATTTCACCTGCACAAGTGAGCACTATGCATTATGCATCCACATTGTCACACACACACACTCTCTCTCTCTATGCATATCTAATTTGTTGAATGTTTAGAACCTAAAATTCTATGTGTGTAGATGACTGTATATTTGGAGCCATACTAATGCACCTAGTAGTTGTACAGTTATGAACATATTCAAAGTAAACAAAAAAAAATTTTTGACTGTAAATCTTTCAAAACAGAAAGACCATTAGGGTGCCAAAGAATACCGGAGAGGCAATTAGGTTAATAAATTTCACATACTGATCAGAGATGCAATCAGGTTCACAAATTCCAAAACCTAAAAAAATAATAAAAAAATAAATGAGTTTTGAATCCTGAAATCTCTTACTGTTACATGCTCTGATCATGCCTGGATCGCTTATGGGATTGACTAAGGAAAAAAGCTTTTCCCACTGTCATGAATAACCCTACAATATTCTCTAAATTAGATTGCAAAAAGACTTTCTTACATCAGAGTCATCAAAAAGACAATATAATATATGTACATGGGTTTGGATTGGATTGAAACAGGTATAATAAAAAGAAGAAGAAGAAGAAGAAGAAGAAAGATATGAGTTTTGGAGATTCTCTGGTGGACGAATGAATCAAAACTCTACAAATCCAATTGCAGCAGCAACAGAATTGGAATTGAATTGCATTCATAGAGATGATAGTAGAGAAAAAAGTGGAATAGGGAATGGAAGGGGAGCAGTTATACACTTATTTTTAAGTTGCCAGTATAATAATGAGGAGGAAAGGGAGTACTCAAGTGGAAGAGGAAAGGGTGGAAACAAAATTTTGTAGAAAAGACACGTTGAGGAGATCAGTGAGGGGTTAAGATTACATTAATCCAATCATTTAAGTGGATAGGGAAGGGAGTCAAAATATATTACTGGTCAAAATAAATTGAGGCTGGGCTGATTTCCCAATTAAAAACAGTCAGCTTTATATATTATAATAGGGCCCCAGCCAAATTTCAATCTAATTGGAAATAGTAACCCGACCAAATCTCACTCCAATAGGAAATGGGCTCTAGCCAGAATTTTTAATTTTAATATTTGTTTTATCTTTTTTTTTTATACAAATAAGGCATACATATTTTTATATTCTTTCCGGAACATAACTCTGAAAATTTTCACCAAAATTCTGAATCGGCTGAAATATTTCTGTTTGGACGTTAGAGGCCAAACCAAACAGGTTCCAAAATGAAATTCTCAAGTATGATCCATTGTTAGTCACCAAATACAAAGTCAATGCAGGGAATCTCTATGGTGTGATAGTCGTCAGTTCTCCTCGCAATTAAGTATCTATCATTTGATGCTTTTATTTGCTTCTGTGATGATTGTTGTTGCCTGTTTAATTAGTTCATCTGAAGCTTTCTCTTCTTTATCTGACTTCTATATCACAGTTTGTAGAGAATCCTCAATAGTCACAGGCAAACATAACCTGAAAAAGTTTTGTCATATGATCTTCTTCTTACTCATTCACTTTTGCTTGTTCAATTTTATAATGACCAAGGGTTAGGTCCTATGGGTTGGCCGATCTTGGGCCTCTTTGGGCCCCCCTTTTGTAGCTTGCGTATCAATCAGCCTTCAATTGGAACATTCTGACCACTTCAGTCGTTTTGCCATTCTTTTTCGGTTGCTATTTTGTTAAAATTTAAAAAATGAAAAATAATATGGCACAACTTCCTTGAAATTCTCCTTTGATAAAATAAAATAAAATGAACAAAAATGGAAAAAGGAAAACAAAAGAAATGAAAAGACAACTTAAGGCCATGCATATTGTTCAAATAGATAGAATTCTCCCTTGAGATTCTCTAGTGACAAAAAAGAACAAAAAACTCTCTTCAAAAATGGTAATACTTTTATGTATTGCAAATTCATATGTTTGATTTTATTTATTTATTGGTTATGTTTGATAATTGCTACCTGGAAAATGGGATACATGCAAAATATTTGTTTTCATGGAATGCCTTGCCATGTGCAAATTGTAGAAGAGATGACATTTCAATGCCAGTTTCACCCTCCTTCTATGCAATGAGATACTGATGTACTCAGCCCAAACTAATTTGCCATCTCTATCATAATCTTCTGTGCATACAATTAAATTACAGTACAATAGCAAGACAAGCCCCTAACAAAATCCTACTTCAATTGAGAAGATGATATTATGGGAAGGATATGACTTCGATCTGATGGGACTGGGGGTGTCTTTTTCCTTTTTGTTTTTCCCTTTTATGTGATAGAGAAGGGGTCATGATTGCAGGACTTGCATTACAATGGAAGGTGATTTTTAACCTCGTAAAACCATTATTTATACTATATTTTGGGCTACATGTGAAAAGGACTAAAAGGTCCTCTGTTAAAAGCCTGAACCAGAAGTTCTCTCTCTCTCTCTTTTTTTTTTTAATGAAAAGTTATTAAGAAATTTTGGAAATCTATTTGGTGTCATTGTTTGTGCGCTGCATGGTTTCTGCATAAACATGTTGACTTACGTTGTTTCAGCTGAAGCACAAATTTCAGCCAAAACATGATTATTTGTTTAAAATCTCTGAAAAAATGAAAACAATAAAGGGAAAATTTCCCCTAAGCTTGAGCTTTTATAAGAAATTCCGTAAGCCCAAGCCCTTGGAGCCCACTTTTGGTCCATCCAAATGGACCAAACACACGACCCCCTTGAATTCCACATGTCTACCAATTTTTGATCAAATCCGAATTTACTGGACTATTGGGTCGATTGTGCACCTATCCAAATGGACTGTTGACTATTAAACTTTTGGGGCCCAGATGGAGATGATAGAAATCACGGTTGAAGCTGATTTTTTTTGCAGAGAGGAGGGTCCCAGGGAGTCTTTCAAATACCCCCCATCCCCATTACCATGTGGGTCCCCAAGTGGGCCCCACCTGTGTGAACCACACACTACCTTACCCTAAGCTTAAGCTTAGGGGAGTCGGCCCCAACAATAAAATGAAAAAAATGAAAACAATTTATGATTTGTGATTCATTATGAAATCGTGTGATTTATGGTTTATCATGGTCTGTGAAGTGATTTGAATATTATTATTGTGATTGAATTTGAGTTGTATGATTCAGATTGTATGATGTTGATATCTATGATTATTTCATTTATTTCTCTCAATGTTGGGAATATGTCTTCAGAACTGTATATGAATACATGTTGACGGCACAGAGAGAAAAAGGAAAGTCAAGAAATAACAAGGGAGAAAGTATTTCTTATCAGCAATTGCAAACAGCTCAAGAGGATTATGATGAGGAGGCAACACTGTTTGTTTTCCGTTTGAAATCATTGAAGCAAGGACAGTCTCGAAGCCTTCTAACACAAGCAGCTAGGCACCATGCAGCACAGGTTTTTCTCGTCCCTCTCTCCCTCTATCAATTTTTATACATCTTGACTCTTCATGCACTGGTTTGAAGTGAGTGTTGATTTGCTTTTTGTTTCTTTTATGAAAGCAGTTAAATTTCTTTAGGAAAGCACTCAAGTCTCTCGAGGCAGTTGAACCACATGTAAAACTGGTTACTGAACAACAACATATTGATTACCAATTCAGTGGGCTTGAAGATGATGATGTAGAGGAAGGTGACTATGATGATGGGGACGACGCCAATGATGATGGGGAATTGAGTTTTGACTATGGACAGAATGACCATGGACAAGATGTTGTCTCAACATCTAGGAATTCAATGGAGGTAAAGCTAAAGAGCAAAGAAAAATTTATGGAACTGGAAGCTTAGGGTTCATTTGGCATCTTTCTTTGGGAACATATCTTCATTTGCAGAATGAAAATTCTGGGATTGCATTTGGTTGCACTTTCTCACTCATTCCTAGAGAATATATATCTCTAGTAAGTAATTTCGTCTTGAAAGTAAATATTGAAACAGTTTAAGATTGTTTCTTACTCGGGAACGAACAGTAGGAATAATTCTGACAACAATTCTCAGCACAACCCATTCTGATGTTATTTATTTAAGGGAAATGATTAAAGAATCATAAGAGGTATTCATGTCAAGGAAATGATTGTTGACAACAATGCTGACAGAACATTGCCCAACAAGCTCAGCACAGGCCATTTTCAGAATGGAATTATTTTTAGCTTAACCCCTTTTTGGAATAAAAATATTCGTAGCACCGGACTGATGCCAAATACTTGCATGAACTTTCTACCCTGGTCTGTGGCTTGGAGTCTTGCTCCTGCTCCGTTTCCTTATTTTACACTTGCTGGCACTTGTGAACAGAAGCTGCCTCACTTTCATACTCGGATGCCACCAAAAGATGGAAGTGCACCTTTTTTTTTTTTTTTTTTGAAGTTTTCCTTTGCCAAAATGCAGATTTGTATTGAGTTAGAAAGTCTTGTCTGGAACGGTTGATCATATCACACAAACAATTAATCCTCTTATTTATGTCAAAATTCTTTAATTGCACCGTAAAAAAATTATGGTTCGCAAGAATTTTTGACTTGGCCTCATATCACTAGGGCTATACGAGTTGTGCCTGTATTGCTTTTGCATCCATATTTTAATTGATGATGTGCAGAGCTTGTACAAAATTCAAGTTCTGCTAGGCCCTGCCAACCCACAGACAACTTAATCATTTCTTTCAGTTTATATAATGGTGCTTTTGCAGTGCCTAATGTGACTTTTCAATAATGCAGTTAGATCAAGTGGACCTTGCATTTGCCCCAGTGTCAACTGTCGATGCTGCAAAGGTGAAGATCTTACCCATGTTTTGGACAGTGAAACGCTAAATCTGAAAATGTAATTATTTTTTGTTTTGATAAAAGACTGCTATCTTCCACCAAAAGAAAAAAGTAAAGAAAAAATAAAAAAATAAAAACCCATCCATACTCTATGATTGCATGTTGATTATACTTGGTCCAGAACCATAAATTATTGTACTTGGTTCTGTCAAGGATCATGCTTCTTCTGTGATCTGTTTTGTGCCCTTCTTTTGTTTATCCAGGGATGAATCAGTTTGATTTTTAATTGGCTGGGAACCTTAATAAGAAATGTTCGCCCTCCAAAAGTCGGACCTGGTGTTAGATTCATGAAAATATTTTCTAAGCTGTCATCTTTTTCCTTTGTTTTGTAAAAGTCAAAGGAAGATTCTACATCACTTTGTTATTGTAACTTCCTGTGGAGCACCTTCACAGTGGTGAATATGCTGTGTTACAACATTACTTCCCATGAATTCTGCATGTGCAGAGGTTAGATATAGACAGCAGTGAACATGGATTATGTTTGTTAGATGATGAATAGGGAATCAATCAGTGTAAAAGGTATTTTTTCAAGATGTCTGGCTTTTCTGTTAGACTACATAATAGTGTCAAGAATCATGCAGGAGGAAAAGCTTGTCTTTGGATGTGGTTAGGAAGCTGGTCTTTGGATTGGCTTGCAGGGGTTTCTATTTTTTTCACCTTTGGATGATTTTTGGAAAGCTTTTGTTTTGAGGCACAGTTTAGTGGGGTTTCTTTTTTCTATTTTTCCTTTATTTTTTTTAAGAATATGTTGCTGTGAAGTGAAAAATATATAGGGTGTTTAAGTTATCATAAATAATTTTATCCATTACTTACCATTCCACCCCTTCCGCCTATTTTATCATTGGTATTTTTATGGAAAGATACTTCATGTGAATCCACTCCTTAGCACTTAGATGAGCAAGGTCTCATTAAAAAAATCACAGGAAAATTTTTGTTTAAAAACCTTTTTTCGGGTTCTAATTTAATTGGAGCTCTAGTTAGAGTTTACAAAATAATTTAAAACCTATATAGGTTTCAAAAATGAATGAGCTGTTAATTTTAGCTTCCAAATCCCCGTTAAGTGTACTAAAATAGATTGCCATATTTGTTAAATCTAAAAGAGTAAAATGGGTTAAATTGTCCAAGTAGAAGCATCTGACTAGAAAAGGTGAGTAGAAGCTATGGAAGAAAAACATTTTCTTGCGTCCTAGATTTTTAGAGAGTAGTATGTGAGATCCCCTACATTCTACGTACGGTTACATGCTTTCAACATTTAGAGAGAGAGGGAATCTGAGGGTATATTAAGAGTTCCTATAGATAAATAGGTCCATACGTCCAGATGTTATTTATTGGGATACTTGTTATGACTGTTTGCTATGTGATGGATATTGATTCTTTTTCCTCCTCTGCACAGGGCATAGTGAGAAACTTCTGAGTTTTGTCTTTTAACTGTTTCATTTAGGTTCCTGGAAACGTATCTATTTCCTCTGTTGAGAAGGTTTTTGCATTTTGTTTCTTATTCCCTTTCTTAGACATGACCGTAATTCCTTATAGGCCTGTTTCTATAATGGATTGATTACAACTGTGGAAGATTGGCATTTACATCATGCTTTACTTATTCATTAGATTGTCAGAAACATTTTGAGATTCACTCTGATTGGAGGATTCTTATTCAGATTTTTTGCGCGCACATCTATACCTTTTATTTTGCTCATTGTTTCTTATGCAGGAAAACCTAGCAAAAATTCAAGGAGATGTACCTGCAATGGGTAGAATGCCTAGGGCTGGCACCCAATCTGCGCCAATCTTTCCTGACAAGAAGTTTGATCCAGCTGAAAAAATCGGAGATATGCAACCCTCAGCAGCAAGAAAGTTTCATACGTATGTGCTACCTACACCAGTTGATGCTAAGGGTACAATTCCACCAGGATCAAGTACTACAGTACCTGGCGCAAGGCAGGGAAACATGAGTGGCCGCACACACCACCTCTGGCATTCATCTCCCCTTGAACCAAAGAAGCATGTAAAAGATTCTAAAGAAAATCAATCGGCAGACCTCAGCCACACCTTAAAAGAACAGTCAGTTCTCAAGGAGAGCAACAGTGCCGCCATTCGGGCCCCCCCTCCTTTGTCTGAGGGTCTCTCACTACAGCAGTTGGATACTGCTTCTGATACTAAAAAAATCAAAATATATGCCTTCTCTGGCCCATTAACTAGTAAAGCATGGTCGGGCAAGCCTAATTTTTCTGCTAGTGGTCCTATATCCTCAATAGAACACCCTCAACTTGTTCCTGCCATGCGTTCATGCTTCCCACTGCATCAACCTTCTTCATCTCCAAAAGTTTCTCCTTCTGCTTCACCTCCTCTTATGTCATCACCAAAAATAAGTGAACTTCATGAGCTTCCTCGGCCTCCAGTCAGTTCAGGCATCCCCACAAGAACTAGTTTAGTTGGTCACTCAGCACCTTTGGTTTCTAGAAGTCAAGAGCTTTCTACAACAAACAAAATGCCTTTGATAATATCACTTGCGGCATCTCCACTGCCAACACCACCAGGGGCTGTTACTCGCAGCTTTTCTATACCCTCGGGTAGTCAGAGAGGAATGGCATTGACCAAATTGATGGAGGCTCATAATTCAGAAATGTCTGAAGTTGCTTCCCCACCTTTGACACCCATCTCTCTTACAAACATTCCGCCAGTGTCAACTGCATCTGAGGTGGTCACTCGACCTGGAAATACCAAAGGTTAGTGAGAAATATGTTATGCTGTTTTACCGAAAAGAAGTTTGTAAGTATGTCATGCAAGTGATACATTTCATTGTTGCACTTATATATTGCTTGCCTGTTCTTATATATATGCAGAAAGATATCACCAGCTTCTACTATTTAATTGGTCATGATTCATGAACAGAATTTCACTTACTGTGTTATCATCATTTTTGTTTTATCATGGCCTTGTCCTTCTGCTGTAGAACAAGGTTGACCCAATCCCCACTCTAGTAGTTCAGATGGGCTCAGACCAAAAGATCCAAGTCTGACGATGATAGGACAATTTCCAACAATGGTATACTCGAAGTATACAGTATCTTAAAGAAATCTTCATTATATATATACACAAAATATATATATATTGAATGAATCTTCGAATTTTATAAGATGATTTTAAACATTAAATTGTCTAAATCCAATAATCAGTGCATCACATAATCAATTTAAAGAAAGCCCATGAACAAATTCACATGTTCCCATTCACGTGCCATGAATGGACAACATAGAGATCCAGTGTAGCCGCAAGCCTTCCAAAGGAAGTTATAGCTACCTTCATGTCCTTGTCCTCCAAACCAATAGCATTGCACCAATGAAGTACAGAAACCAGGATTGCAAGCACCCTATTATCCAACAGCCATATGCAACAGTTACAAGGATTTTTCTTGTTCAATGATATTTAGGGTCTCAATGATAAGTAGCTCTCAAGAAATGGGTTGTGTAAATTTTCATTCAAAGAACAAAAAAGTGAGTGGTGTAAATTGATAAGCTAAGAAGTTATGAAAGTTGCCATTTTATTTTGACTGAACTGGCTGTGGATATGTGAACAAACTTCAGCTTGGTAGAAGATTACAAAATATAAGCAAGAGGCTCCACATATCCTTTCAATGTGAAAGTCTAAAATTTGAAGCAAACAAGTGGCTATAATGTATGGCATTGTGACAAGGGAAGCAAAGGAACCTAAAGTATTTACGAGCCAACCTCCTCAGTTCAGACAGTTGCTTCATGATTTTGTAGACTTTATCCTGGAAAAGCTTTGACCTATGAGGGACATCCAGCATGCCCCTTGAACTCGTCTTGGTATCAGTTCTTCCAAATCTGCCTTCTTATCAGATGTATCTTACGAAGTACATTTAATTGAAGAAGCAAGTTGATGAGTTGATTAGAAAAGAATGTGTCTGGTGGAGCACAAGTTCATGTGCAACTCTTGTCAATTGTCATCTTTACACCTAAAAGTGGAGGGTGCGTGGTGCAGTTAACACCATGAACAAGATTGCTCTGAAGAATTGGATTTTGATACCACATTTGGAACCTGTACTAGATATGATGATGAGAGCTATGATGCTCTTCAAGATTGTCTCTTAAGTGAGTAACACCAAATCTAATTTGTCTAAGCGGTGAATGGAAAACAGCCTTTAAAACCAACGATAGATTTTACAAATGATTAGTGATGCCTATTGGATGTATAATCACCTGAATGCGTGTCACTACAGATTCTTGGGAAAGTTCATTGTTGTTTTTAGATGACATTTTGATCTAAATTCATATAAGAGAGGACCATCTAGATCATTTGTGTGATGTAATGAGAAGACTTCTAAGAGCACATGTGTGCATTTAACTTTTTGCGGGTCAGCGATGAGAGGACTTTGAAGTCCTAGGTTATAGTTTTGTACATTTGGTTAGCCTTGTTCTTTTCCATCTTGCAAATACCTTTCTAAAAGGAATATATCTAAGAATAGTTAAAAAGTATCTCTTTTTTTCCTCCTTTGCTCCTTTTGGGGGAACATTTTTATTTCCAACCACAGTTGTCAGTTTCATTTTGACTATGTTTCGGTAAACATTTCAGTTATTTATCATTTTGATGTCTCAAAAGATCATTATCATCATCAAAGCCCTATTTCAACCATGTTGGGGTCGGCTACATGAATTCTATTTCTCCATTCATTCTATTTTGAGCCGAATCCTTAGATAAGTTAAACTTCTTCAAATTTGATTTCATGACTCCCATCAATGTTTTCTTCAGTCTACCCCCTACCTCTTGATGGGCCATCGACCTGGATAGCTAGACTTTTTCTCATCGGTGTCATAACTGGCTTACGCTCAATATGTCCAAACTATCTTAAACGGGTTTATCTAATCTTTTCCCATGTTGGTGCTATCCATAAATGCTCTCGAAAGCGCTCATTTCTAATTTTATCTTTCCTAGTTTTACTACACATCCACCTAAGTATTCTCATCTCTACCACATCTATTTTGATATCTCAGAAGATATGTTTAAAAAATTAATAAAAAAACCAATAGATTTAAATTTGCAAAAAATATTAAGAAGTGAAAAATTACATATAAACTATATATGTAATTCATTCTGTTAAATCAACAACATAATATGCTAAATCAAATTCAAATAAATGTATCCATATCCCTAATATTGTGAAAGATGAAAATAGGGAGATAAATAAAATAAAGAAAGAAAGAAGAAGAGGACATGGTTGCCACCAACCGAAATATAAAATTTTGACTTGTTACCCTGAAATCTCCGAATTTGGAACCGAATTGGGTATTTTGGCTGAACAAGATGAAAATCCCAATCGAATCTTTCAGGGGGCTATTTGTTTGGTCCGCTGGCAAAAGGACATAATTTTGGCCGGTTTGGCCTAAACGAACCAGAACTTCTAGGTTTCCCACCCTCCTTCAGATATATAAATCCAAGTAAAGGAGGAAAGTGTCCATTTCCATGTTATCTCGGCAAATGGATGCTATACTGAAGTACTTGTTGTTTGTTCAATGAAAAATTCTACATCAACCTAAAGAAGTTTACTTTCATGAGTTATTGCATAATCTCTCATCTTGTGGAATTGAAGCTGACATAGACAAGATCAAAGTAGTTGTATATTGGCCAACACAAACAATCATTCATGAAATCAAAAGCTTCCATAGGTTAGCTACTTTTGCTTATCGTTTCATCTGTAATTTTAGCACAATAATGGCGCCATACTAAATGCATGAAGAGAGGTGCTTTCCAGTGGATCAAGTAGCAACCAAGGCCTTTGAAATCATCAAATCTAAGTTGCAGAAGCACCAATCTTTCAGTTGCCAGAATTCAGCAAGCCCTTTAAAGTCACATTTGATGAGTCCCATATGTGAAGGAGTCTCAATTTGAGAGGGACATTTCATTGCCTACTTGAGCGAAAAGTGGAATGAAGCTTGCAAGAGGTAGTCGATGTTCAATTTAGAATTCTACACCATCATACAAGCTCAAACATCAGGTGCTTTATTTGTTCGAAATAGAGTTCATGTTCTATGACATGAACTCCTAATGTATCCAGATTCCCAAAGAAGAAACTTTGTGAACCTGTGGAAGACATGCCAAATGGAGAGTTTTATGTTTTAAATTCTTTGAGAATCTCTCTCTGTCTCTCTCTCTCTCTCTCTATATATATCTATCTATAACCCTTGCCTTTTGGCCTAATTATCTAGAAGTCCCTGTAGCATTTAGAGCAAATGCTTCTATACCATGAAAAAATTTAGTATTTTTAATTTGTTCAACTTTAAAACCATGGTTTCCGAGCATGGACAATACATAATGGTTTGGTGGGCTAGTTAGGGCAATTCTTGACTAATCACCAACTGAATTATTGGGTCAAGTTTGGGTTCACTTTCTTTGTATTGGATTCAGGTTGATGTTTTTCTACCTGATTGTAAATTATATGAGTTTTGGTTTAGTCTACTCTTGCTATACTACAAACCAACCCAATCCAACGTAACTCTGACTCACTAATCCCACTAGAATCTTTTTTAATGAGAGTTTGAGTTGACACTTTTAACTTCTAGGTTGAGTTCAAGTTGGGATTTTCCGATTGATTAACAAGTGGATTGGTTTTGGGTTGATCCTATACATGTTACCCATAGTGCACAAACCAACCTAAATTAGCTTGGACCTGTTGCTTCCTATAGGGCCAATTTCATTCCATTTATAGATTAACATGTATAGGCTTAACTTGAACCTAACTCATGTATCAATGAGGTTGGAATTTCAACCCGAACCCAACTTGGAAGTTAAAAGGGTCAACTCAAACCTTTTAGTTAAAAGATTGAGTTCCGTTTTGGTTGGCAGTGCAATAAGTAGAGTTGGGTTGGGCTGGCTAGGGAAAAAAGAGTGGACTCTACTTAACATTTATCAATCAGGACAAAATTGTCAATGCAGATTCAACACAATGAAAATGATAACAATGGTCAACCCCTTAACCCAAATGTGGGTTGGTTCGGGGTTGCCCGGTCGAGTAAAGAACTAGCACCGCTAATTGGCTGACCAATCCATCGTGAAATCGCTATGCTTGAAAAGCATGGGTTTAGAAATCAAAAAGTAAAAAGAGTAAGTGTATTCACCACAAGGGGCACTTAACAGTTATTTGTTAAAATACGTTTTGACAAAAAACCATATTTTAATAAAATTGTTAAAGTTACATACTAAATGTAGTAATGAATATTTCAGACATCTAGATAATTAGAGCAAAAGGCAGACCCTATAGAATTTCTGATTTGCTTGAGAGTTATTTGATCAATGTGATTTTTGGCCATTTCTTCTGTTTTCTTTCCCAATGACTCAAACCCATAGCCTCGTGGTTGAGACAATGAGCACCGTCCAACTGTCTTACAGGCTCGTCTTGCATTGTGCTACTTGTGTTGTGAATGAATTGTTATAACAGGTCTTTATTGGGAAGTGTGTGCATGATTTTTATTTTATGGTTATGCATTTTGCGTGTGTGCATGATTTTTATTTTATGGTTATGCATTTAGCTTCTCCCTAATTTATATAAAAATATTTATTTATTTTGTGTTTGTGTCGTTGAGGATTGGGTTGGGGTGGGGTGGGGTGATAGGGGACAGGAAGATGGTGAATTTATTGTGAAGCATGCAATAATACAACAAAGCTGCTTACTTTGTCCAAAAGCCTCCCATTTTTCTTTGAGGGCACGTTTGGTAAACCAGGAGGAATCCTATGCCTAGAGGATTCCTTCATTCCATTGGAACAATGCTATCCTCTCTTTGGATTTTTTATAAGAGGAATCACCACATCTCAGGTTTGGGAAACACATATGATTTATTCTCAATTACTTCTTTGCCTCCATGGATTTGCAAATTCGATATGGGGAGGTGAGTCAAAGGAATCAATGGAATAAAGGATTTTTAGTGGGTTAAAAGAGTTGTGACAATCTTCTCTGAGTTTTCCTCTCTTTTACCAAACCTGGATTTTTTTACAATCGAGGAAAATTAAAGAGAATTCCTTTCTGAGGTTGGTATCCAAACATGCCTAGAAAGAAATGAGCTATTGACAACAAGATTATACCTATGTTCTCAAAAAAAGATTATACCTATGTTCGTATTTTTAATGTGAACTTACAATAAAGAAAGTCCTGAAGTGAACACTTAGGGCCTATTCGTTTGCATCAATTACATAGGCAGTCATGGTCAAAGGCCACTGAAGGATTATTAAAGAGGTGAGAGAAGGATGTAAGGTAGATATGTAAATGAGACCTTGACTTTTCTAGGATTTGAACTACTAGGGTGATAGCTGGGTATTCATTTTCTTCTTCCTTGATTCGATTTCGATTCAATGGTAGGTTATTTGATAATCATTTTTGGACATTCACCTTCGATTTTTCGTTTTTAACCTCTTATAGAAGCAGTCGTAGAATTTCAAGAATTCAATTACGTGAAAGAAACAGGCCCATATTTCTCACTAAGATGAAAGCCAACCTCCATGGACCATGTGATCAAACTGATATATGCTCTTCTAATCAGATGATCAACAGTGCTCTTACTCTCACTAGTAGTTTACTTAGTGGTTTTGGGTTCTCAAGACTGCTCAATGGCAACTTGTAACACATGCTATCACTTGGTAACTTTGGAAAGTGTGTACTGGAGTCTGGATATATTATTCAAAACACTGGTCAATTCTTTGCTTTCTTTTGAAAGTGCTCTCAACAAAATTCATGAGAATATTGCCCATCTATTGTCTTACAGGACCTATACTCTATCCTACTCTTGAGTTGAGTGATGGTAACCCCAACCCCATCCTTCCACAATCTGAACTTTGATGGTGCTGTCAACCTATCATCTGGTGAGGCAGAGGTGGGAGGAATCAGTTGAGACAGGACGGTATCATGATAGTTGCTTATTATGTTGAGAAGACCATCTAATTCAACTTTTTCTAGGTAGTATATAAGTTCCCAGGTAGTATAGAATTTCTACTCGAGGGTCTCCTTGCAAGGATCTTGGTGTGGTGTGGCATGATGTTACCCAGAATCGATAGGACTGGCTAATTCCTCTAGGCCCTCCTTTTTCATAATTGTGGCTTCTTGTTATGGAGGACTATTCCCTTTGCTGTTCTATGATCTAATTGGAATGAAATAAATGATCACATTTTTCGAGAAAAGTCAACCATCACTAGAGTTTCTCATTGTTTTTGGTTTGAATGATAGATATGTGGGTTCTGGTAATCAATGGATTTTAGAATGTGAAGTTAGATAATTCTAACACTCACATGGAATATGGCTTGTCAAGGGAGAGGTTGCTATCTTGGTCCCTTCCTCCAAGTGGGTTCCTGACATTTAATGTGGATGGAGCAGCTAAAAGTAAGGCATATTCATTGGGAATTGTTATTTTATAATGTCATAGGGGGAGTTCTCCAAACATTTTTTCCTCAAAGAATCAAATGAAAAGAGGTGCTAACCATCTTGGAAGCTTTTCAAATGTACTCACACTTTTTTTAAGACAATAACTGTGGACAGCAACACTTCCAATGCTATCTCTTGGGTATCTTCTTTGGATAAGGGACCTTGGAATTTTTACTTCCTATTTCAAAGAGAAAATATTGGCATCTTGAGTAATTTTTGACATGTGTGCGAGTAAACTAATTGTATGGTGCAATCTTTGGTTAAGCAAACGGTGGTTAGGGGTCCTTTCTTTGTATGCTTTGACTATGTAGCCTGTTCCACCTTTTGTTTTTTTTGTTAGTAATGCTCATCCCTATGTTTTTCCTTACTGTTCTTTTGTTGTATTTATTGTGTACTTATCTTAATATAATTTACCAATAGAAAAGAGGGCTCTTGGTTCTCCCAAACTAATGGTGAGGCCAATGACAACTTGATCATTGAAAGTCTCAAGCAAATGGGGCCACCTGATCTAATGACGCTTTTGAATAAGATCTAAGAAGCACGGACACTTATAAGAAAGTGACGTATCCATGTCAGACACGTATTGGACACTGACACTCCTCGGACACTCTCGGACACGTATCCGATACTATTTTAGCCGTGTTTATAATTAAAAGGGGCAGCTCAGTGCATGAGGCTCCCGCATAGTGAGGTCTGGAGAGGGTAAGATGTACACAGCCTTGCCTTCATGTTGAAGAGGTTGTTTCCATGACTTGAATATGCATCCTCCAGGATGCTACCGGTAAGCCTCTACTATTGGGCCAAGCCGCCCTTTAGCCGCGTTCATAATTAAAAACTAAAAATCTTAATTTCAGACACTTATTTGACACTCTTTTTGCGACGTATCCCACAATTCCTAGCCCGTGTTTATGATAAAATAACATAAACATGTGGCTGATATTTCTTGGACACTTGTTAACATATGGTTACAAATATTTATAAACTTGATATATGACAATTTTATACAATGGAAAAATATATGATTGTTAATATTAATCATATCACAAGTAAAAGACAAATAAATCTTTTATTAAAGAAATGGCCTCGAGATTGGCTTCTTTTTTGCTTTTTGCTCTTTGTTTTTTTAATTATTTTTATTTTTTGAGGGAGGGGAAAGAGGTGATCCTCATTTTTCTTTGTATGGATTTTATGGAACTATGAATATTTCATATTTAGTAATTATAAATTATGTTTTAGTGTTGTATTAATATTTGATAATTTGATATATTTGTTAGTTGGTACTTGAATTTTTATTTTTTGATTGCTGAATTGATTAAAAAGTTAAAATAATATTATTTTTTCGTATATGATTTTATATATAAATAAATACATATTATTAATGTGTACCCCGACGTATCCGTATCCTATTTTTTTGAGAAATGCCGTTTCAGCGTGTCCATATCGTGTCATATTTGTGTCCCATGTCCTTGTTCGTGCTTCTTTGAATTAGATTCTCAACCTCTTTGCCCCCTCAGAACTGAGAGTTTTGTTTTCCTTGTGGTTTGTTTTCTTTCCGGCAAATCATACACAATTTATTGGCATGTGAGTAACAACCCACACTCACCACTCATCAGTAGCTGCATGGGTTTCCTAAATTGGTTTGGATTATATGGTAACATGGCTACTTTAATGCGAAAGGGCCATGTGTTGATGGAATCATTGTTTAAAATTGCGATTGAGAAGGGTGTTAAGGTTGGCCTAGAAAAGTGATACATTGCGAATGACACTGTATTATGACTGTTACAGTCAATTGCAATGTAAAATTTATTGACCCATTAAAAAAATACTAAAGTACCTACATAATCTAGAATATTGTAAAGTCCAAGATTTTTTTTCCCATTAGTCCACTGTGCAAGAGTATTGTTGCTGACCCCAAGTCACTCACTATGTTGTCTTTAACTGTTGAATTTGTTATAGTTTACTTATTGAATAAAATGTGCTTCAAGGAATTCTGTCATATTGTCAACCTAAGTGTACCTTATTTATTTATTTATTTTTATTTTAAAATGATAGCCATACATGCATAACCTTTTTTGGTAGTTCAGCTTTTTAATTTGTTGTTTCCTTTCATTCTTGCTACTATCTTATGATGAATCCTTTCCAATGCATTCTCTGTACTATAGCTGGCGATAGTTTCAAGTGTGTAACCACGGCATAAAGAACCAGTATATATAACTGGCACTAATATTTTCATAGGTAAATGGAGTTCTATCAAGTGAGTATTGAGGATGTGTTATCTAACTAGTAGATCTAAATGAGACTCACTTTATAGTATTTACTTTTGATAGTTTGGGTTTATACTATTGACTTTGATAGTTCTATCCCCTAATATTGGTTGTGCACTTGTGTGCAATTATTTTTTCTTCTAATAATGCCCCCTTCCTCTTTCCAAGGGTAAAAAAATATCCTTTCTTGACCTTCACAACCCTTTTTTTTTTGTCTGGCCAAGTCAACCAGGTTACCTCAAAGAAATTATATTATTAGATTGAGAAATTATATTATTAGATTGCAGGAGAAAAAAAAGAGGGGAAACAAATGAGAACCTTTTATAACTCTTACATTACTATAAATGGTCCAAGTAACACGAAAATGAAAATAAAAAAAAAATGAAATTGCTATCCACATGAAATTGACATATACATTCTCTGATAGAATTTTTATTTTCATGTTTTTTTACATTTTAACTATTTTAAAATGTATGGATTTACCTTTCCTCGTGGGGCTATCAATCTGCATAGAGAAACTTTTAGTCATCGGTGCCAGGGTTGGCTTGCATTGTACATGTTCAAACTTCAAACCATATATCAAATTATAAAAAAGTATTTAAAATTAGTTTTATTGACGTAATTAGTTGACTCTCTTGAGCTTGCTGGTTGTTTCAAAGCAATAATTATGTAGTGTTTGGTCAACCTACTCGGTTGGAAAACTCTGGTAGTTTGATACAGCCACTGGCAATGTGCTGTCCAAGTTGGTGGGTTCCGGACCAGTCTGCCTACACCAGGTTGCCCATTTACTTTTAGCAACTTGCCAACACCTTCATGTGCGCAGTCTGAGCAATCATCTGGTTAGGTGCACAATCAACATGCCATGGGCAAAGAATTAGGTCATTTGCTCGTTAATTGGTCACACTTGGAAACTAAGAACTTGACAAATGACCCACCTCAGTGGAGCAACCTGTATGCCAGGGTACATGGTCCTCCTTGATGAATGGGAGGGACCTCATAGTGAATGATCTCATTGATGAGAACCAAATATCTAAAGTGCTTTTAGCAACAGTGGGACTCTTTCACTTGTGAGGGGCAAGATTTCCAATCCCATTCAAGCAACTAGAACAGCACCCCCCCGGGATGAAAGGCGAGAATTAAAAATCTCACACAGTTGTTGTTTAGGACTCCCATGTTTGGGGGCTGACGCAGCACGGGAAAAGAAGAATAGCTAATGGGTTATTCTCCAAGTCAAGGATTAGGATAAACTGTTTAGGCCTCATACCAAAGACAATAATTAAATCCACAAGAAGAAAAAACTGAACTCTTATTCAATATGTCTATTCCATAAGAAGGGATTACATCTATATTTATAACTAAACTACTCCCTACATAAGGAAACAATTCAGTTCAATCCAAATAAAGAGTCCTAATTCAAATATAAAATCAATTTCCAAAAATAAGAAACTTAAGAAAGTAACTACTAATAATTAATTAATCTTCACTGTTGGGCCTTACTGGATTTGAGCCCAATGGACTTGCCATTCATGGATCTGGCTTGCATCAGGGCAGGGGTCCAATTTCTAAATTCTGTAATGTAATAGGCACACATTTTCTGTTGTTAAATTGTGTTACTGTAATGTAATAGGCACACATTTTCTGTTCTGTTGTAAAATCATGTTTCTGCTTAGGAGAGAATAATAACAGTTCTTTATTGGTGGCTGCAGATTGACTACTTTTGATGCCGTGCAATTCTTTCGAAGTAAGCCAGATTATGGAGCTCTCTCTTGTGCGGTATTTGTAAATAATCTTGTGCATCATTAGCTTTGTTGCCTTGATTTTTGCTTTTGTAAGCTATTGACTGTGATGAGAGAAGCATGGATTACAGCGAATAATCTTTTTTTTTTTTGGTGAACATTGGGTTGGAACAAGGGTTCAAATTTTCTCAAGGAAATTACCTAGTAATGATCCAATGCATGGTGTATACACTGGATCATCGGTGTATAGAGGAGTGATCATTGTGAGATCGTGATACTGATGTGTATTATCAATTTTCTCCCAATAACTCGCTGTTATTGTAATGAAAACAGCACTACATTACGGATTTTCGATTCTTCATATAGCCTCTATTTTTTTTTCATTTTTTCCAATACCTGTTTGCTTAAGTACTGTCTGTGAAGAGAATTTATGTCATCCCTGTACAGGTCTATGTTTATGTAGTCCCACGATTGTATCACTGTCAGTAGTGGATGAGGATGCCCCAAAATCAAGTTGGGCAATTTTATATATCCAACTTTTGTAACTCTCATATTTTTATTCAATATCAATGCTGTACGGCTGTACACAACTATTCACTTGCGGTTCAGCAATCGTAAGCTTCTGGCTTACCACATTTCAGAATCATTTGGTTTGGATTCCCTACCCATGGTGGATCGAAGCTGCATGCATGTGCTATACACTGTAGGGGGTGGTTACCTTTGGATCTTCATGCTCAGTGCAGGTGACTTGGACTACATGTAAATCAGGGCTTTTGTTATTGTTCATGCTTGGGTTGTGACAAGTTATACACTAGTTTAATGCTACACTCCTGGGCTTGGTGGGACTGTCCGTAAATCCAGGCGAAGTTTGTTGTTTTGTTGCTGCTATGACCAAATTACAGAAGCGCGAGAGGTAAACTAAGTGGAGGGCACCTGAGTTGAGAGGATCGGAATGGGGCCCAGGGCTGAGGACCACATGGGACGCCTGAGCGTTTGAGCCCTAATATGGGGCCTACTTGCATAAATTGTTGATCGCCTAAAAAGGAGGGATGTCTGCTGTAGTGCTGTGGATGACTGAGAGCTGGAACCTGTACCTAAGAGTGGAAGATGCTTTTTATTCTATATATCCCTTATATCTGAATCTCAACGATAGTCTGGTAACCACTGGTTCTATACCTAGAGCCCGTTTGTTGTGGGGGTTCATGGGCCCGTTAGGCTGAGGCATATCCAGATCTGGCCTGATTTTGGAAAAATAAGCCCGTATCTGGCACAAGACTGACATGGGATGAAAGTATAAAGCCGGAGTTGGCTATTTAGTTGATTGGGCCCGGCTGGGCTGCACTAAGCTGGTTTTTATCAGTTTGGGCTTTCTAGAAACTGTTTGGACAAGTAACTACAAAGTCACAAGCATTCCTTATTCCGTTATTCGGGCTAGGCTGGCTACGGGCTTTGTCACTTGATCTTTCTCCAGCCCAAATATTAAACGTGCCTAGATTGTAGACAAGCTTGTCCGAAGCGGGCCGGGCTTGATTAGGCCAATTCCCTGAAAATGAGAAGGGTTACCTAGGGAGCTCATACTCAGGCTGCGCCGGACAGAGCTTTCAATGGGTCTGGCCTACTTTAAACTAGGCCTGCATTATAATTTGGCCTACTTAATATTTGGAATGGCTTGGGACTAAGTTTTAGAAAACCCAATGCTCAGCCTGGCCTGCACAAATGAGGAGTGATTGTAATTCAGGGACTTATCCAAACAATTGCCAGAAAGCCGATACAAACTGGCATTTATGGCCGATGTTTGGCTTGACCCACACATGGGCCTCGATATGAGCATCCCTACTGGTGATGCCCTATTTACGCTAGGCATCATAAGTTTTTTATTTTTGGTAAGGCATCATAGTTTACGTGTCGACTACGAGGATGAGAGACTTGCACTTTGTAAACGTACATCTCAATTCTGAAGTAATGTAGGGCCCACTTGATATACCCACATCAGCAAAGCTCTAAAACCATTTTAGGACACTCGGATTAAAATTTAAAACTGATAGGTTTTCACTTGATATTTCCGAAACAGTTTGGACGGTCGGTCTTATTTGGACTTGAAAAGAAAAAGGACAAAGGAGAATAAAACTCCTCCTTACTCTTACGGCCCAGATTAATCAAAAGCCCAGCCAAAACATTTAACCCTGATACAACGATGATTCTCTGAACCAAAAAAGGTGATTCCATTCAAAATGCGAGAGAAAGAGATAACCGCAGGTCTCCTCCCTTTTCCTGAATGCTGTACAAATTTTACAATGGATGTTTCGTGGTAAGAGTTCTCGTCAAGTGGATTATCCACCAACCACTTATAAAAAGAAAAGGGACAAAGGAGATTAACACTCCTCCTTACTTTTACGGCCCAGATTAATCAAAAGCCCAGCCAAAACATTTAACCCTGATACAATGATGATTCTCTGAACCAAAAAAGATGATTCCATTCAAAATACGAGAGAAAGAGATAACCGCAGGTCTCCTCCCTTTTCCTGAATGCTGTACAAATTTTACAATGGATGTTTCGTGGTAAGAGTTCTCGTCAAGTGGATTATCCACCAAACACTTATAAGATATGATGGAAGAAATGAAACAAATGACCAAAAGAACATCAGGGCCTCCTCCGTTCCAGAGCTTCTAAGTCAAAAAAATGAACACCTAAAATCTCAAAATGCAAAACAAAACTTCCCATCACTCTATCCTCCTAAAAGCCCATTCTCTCTACATGCCACCACCATCACCCGTGACCTGGCTCTGAGACGACTTCTTTTCCTTTGGCTCCCCTGTTGTTACTCATCATACCTTTCCTCCTAAGATCCATGGAAATCCCAATTGACGATGGCTTGAACGTCCGGATAAATGTCCGAGAAGGAGCCATATGGGGCTCTTCCTTGCCCGTCTTCTTCCTCCAAGAAGGCTCCCCAGCAACACCTGAAGGGTTCCCCAAAGGCCCAGACTGTGGAACACGACGATCTTTCTTTGCACCAAAGATTGATGAACCGAAGGAAGTCTCTGAGGGTCCAAATGATATTGGGCCATTGTGTGATGTGTCCAATTGGAACCCAACAGCTCCATCCTGATGAGGTGGTGGGAACTTCTCACTCTTGCTCTTGGCATTCCCTTGTGTAATAAATCTGCGTCTCTGGAAACCAAACAAGAAACATCAGAAGTTAATGAAGCAACCATTAAGAAGGTCGAGGGAACATAAGGGGTCTCAGCAAAAGACAGAGTAGTGCACAATGGTTAAACTACTGAGAATTACTATACTTTATTTCATGGAAAACCATATAGAATGCTGTATCAGCCCCCATTGTTTCCATAGAACTGAATTCTTCGGAAATCAAAGTAAAATGGGTTCCAACAAAGGAATATAAACTGGTGAGGGCTCAAGCATATATAGTGGAGATGCAAATGGGACCCAAATCCTCATAGAATTGATTCACCAGGGTGATGGCTAAGTTATCATTTTCCACCAAACGGGAGATTATTTGTTGGCTATTTGTAGATCATTGACCTTCTTGTCTTCAATTTAGCCACTTCGATGCGAATACATTTCTTAGAGTTCCTTGAATTCAATTTCATGCAAACAAATGGTTCTAGATTTTAGCTTTGTAAAATTGAACATTATTTTTTGGTCTTCAAAACAAACTAATTTTAAACAAAAAAAATATATGTTTACAGAATCATTACTGTAATATTGTTTATGAAATTAATTAACATAAAAGACTCATGACATACAGTTTTTAACTGTACCATACAACAAAGGCCCGCCTTCCAGTGGGGTTGCAACCTGGTCTGGACCCAGCTTGTCTATGGATCCAGACTGATATTCAGGCTCATAACTACAGATGAAAGGCAGGCCCAAACCCAGCCTCTTAGCCTAGTAATTAACTTTCTGACGACTACATTTGGCCAGGAAGCCTGTCAGGTTTTGTAGATGAGCAAAGACTCAAAGCCAGCACATTTAGTCAATGGGCCAGAAAATTATGTCAGTCCCAGTCTGGATACTAGATAGAATGGGTTTGGTACAGGTCCATGGGTGGACCTGGATCCAAATGATTTGCATCTAATACTTGGACCCACAACCAACTCCGACAGACCCAAACTCTAGTTTGGGCCTGATGCAACAATAGCCACAGGGGTCAAAAGACATGCAGGACAGATTTGATCCCCAGACCAGAGGCATGCACAGAGCATGGTAACCAATTCTGTTGAAGCACTTTTAAGTTGCATTTTCTGTATGTAAGAATATTGATAAATTTTTTATTAATATGCTTTGTGTAGTGTATGCCATCATTCAAGCATACAAGTAGGGTACAGGGGTATCTGACCATCCAGTAAGGATGCCAGACCCAAAGGAAGGGTCCACACCCAGATATTTAGGCTTCAATCCTTTTGGTGAGCAGGTAATCGGAGTTCTATTAACATCCTTAGTCAGCCCAAATCATTTGGGGCCAGGCCTCGTTCTAGTCTAGTACAATTATTGGTATTGTATCATGTCAATATGAGTTTTTGGCTCATTAAAAATGGGAATGGAGAAACAAAATCCTTGTCCCAACGGCCCACCCCTGAGACAAAGCTTTGATGATGATGATGATGATGATGATGATGATATCATGTCAATGCACAGGTATCCAGTCAAAATAACAAGACAAGCTTGTCCTACATACATCCAAGTTTATTTGCAGCTCTGCATTTGCTTCCGGGGCTGGCACTGCTCTGCTTCCTCGATCACGAACACGGGCTTTCTTTGTGCTATCACCCGCATTTCCTTTCCCGCCAAGACCTCTTTGCCTGTATAGAATGAAGACAAGACATAATTATGACATCAGAACAGACGCAGCAAACAGGAAATAAATTTACAGAAACAGCAAAAAGGAAAAAAAAAAAAAAGAAAGAAAGCAAACCTCCTGGCCTCTTCATCCCTTAATTTTGCATCCAACTCTTTGCTTGGCGGATACTGTGGTAAGCTTGAAGGCTCACAGGCATCAGGCTCACTGTTAAAGAACTGCTCCAAGGGACAACAATACAGTTCAAACAACCAACTCTCCGCAACTGAGTTATTTTTGTTCAGGAATGTGTTATACTTTTAACAATTTTAATACATAAGTAGAAAGACTAGGTGCAGGTATTAAAAGCAATCTATGTAAATGCAGTTCTCATTGTTTTCTTACATATTTTACTAACGATGGATCATTTTGTTAAATGAGAAATGATCTATAGCAATCAGGTGAGTGGAAGGGCTTTTTTTTTTTTTTTTCCTGAATAGTAACTTTCATTAAAAATGCAGACTAGTACAAAAGGCTTATACTCGCCAAAAGAAAAGAAGAACAAAGAGAAAAACGGGCAAAACAGACAGAAAAGCAAAGAGAAAAAACGCATAGGCTCACACCACACACAGAGGCCTATTCAAGAATAGGCTATATCCTTCAAATGAATTATCATTTGTTCAACCATATTATCTTTAAATAAAGAGTAGGTGCATGGAAGTTTATGATGCTAACTAATTCCATTTGACATATGAAACAGATACTGTTCAATCTAGGCCAATTGTTCCATCCTTCCTACCATACTACAAATTCCATACTGTAGAACAATTATAACCATTCAATGATGATTTAAAAACAAAATTTTTTTGCTAAGTGAGCAAACCAAACCACATCTAATGCATTCTAACTTGTAGATCTATGTTTTCATGGATCAATCTCAAATGGTTTGAGGGTTTTTTTCCTAGTTAATTTTCTATTCTTGGGGGTCGTTTTTAAAAATATGATTTTTTTCTGAAAGTAGACCAACGAGATCACATCCAAAAGCAGTTTGACTTGTAGATCTATGTTTTTTAAGTCTCAACAAAACTACATAGCTCCATTGATGAAAGATGTTTTGTCATTGTTGTTTGAATTTTAAACTTTAAATTACTTTAACATTGCTCTATATGTCTTGTGTTCTATGCAGCTGTGTTGAAAGACTTTTTTGAATAAAGAATTTACAAATGCACAATAGCGATAAAATTTTGATGACACTATATGATTACTAGCATTTTGTTAGTTTCTAACTTAATATAGCTAATCAACATGAATACGTGTGGCCAAATATATTAAAATTGTTATTTTATAATCATCCAGCAATACATGACCTCTATGCAATGAGGATCTGCACTGACGCCCTTATCTTAGTTACTAGTAAAAAAAAATTAAATTCTAACAGTTTTCAATATTAAAATTTTTTTGGATCTTTTATGGATTTTTTAATTGTGTTTAATTCATACCACTGTGTCACTACATATTACCACAATTACTATTTCACCCTCTGCGCATTGTTTTGGTTACCAGCTGCTCCGCCTGCTACAACACTATTTTGAACACCCCAGAATCAAGTTAACATTCTCTCCAATTTGTACCCGTACAAAAAGAAAGCAAAAAAAACAAAAAAATGGAGTGTTCACCCACAATAATTGCCTCCCAAAAAGGAATCAACTTGTTGGATCTTATCTTGCCTAGCACAAACGATTAGACATGGAAATCTTGCTAAAAGTAGGTTTAATAAAAATAAGTATAGCAACTCTAGTGAGTGAAAAAGTGCTGCAACATCAGCATAAGGAGATGTGATCACACAAATAGGAATGTGTGCAGACTTCAACTGTGCACGAAACACAAATGCAAGGAAACCACTCTTGCATAAAGCAAAACCAGAAACTTCTAATTAATTCCAATAATGTTCATTCAAACAAACCAATTACAACTTCTCATAAAGAGAAACGAAGGACCCAATGAATCAAGATGTGAAGCATATTAGGTTGACTAGAAGCACCTCTTTGAAAATGATGGCCAAAAATGTGACATTTGAAGTTGTAAGTCTTCCAATATGACAAAGCTATAAAAAATAGATGTGATTGCATGGATAAAGTAACACTCTAACAATAAGATTCTGTGGCTTACCATTTAAAAAAAAAAATTTTCTGTGGCTTGAATATGTACCTCACTTTCCAGAGCATCAGTAGCAGTGCGTCTTTCAGATGGGTCAATTGCAAGAAGAGTTTCAATAAGAGAGAGCGCAGAGGGAGGAAAATCTTTGAATGTCTCTGCTATACAACGTTTGTATGGCTGTTGTGGCTTGAAAAGTGTAGCATGTGGCAACTTTGACTTCTTCCAATATTCCTCTGATGGAGAACCACATAACTTAAAAATCTTGTGCAGTTGTTCCACCTACAAGAACATCACAATGGAAACAAAACATCAATAGACGAGGAGCACAAACTAAACATAAAATACCATAAAATGCTGTTAGGCACCAATAAAGATGGTATTTTGTATTCAGTAGGAGTAAACATGAAGACAAGTTTCAATCAAAACCATCCTACAAAGTGTTTTATAGAAGTTTATTGAAGATATATAAGTGCTACTAACAAATACGAACGCAGAATATATGGAGTCAGTTTCACAACTAGAGCATAATCTTCAATAACTAGAACATCACAGCTCATTTCTTAATTGATTTAAGTAGGCATGGCTGTCTTCACAGAGGATTGTGTGTGTTGGCAGTCTGCACTCAGCAAACTAGAGTGTGTACATGGTAAGACAATTAAATGTGGCTTGTAGTGCAAGTAGGAAAACATTTGACCTTAAGATATAAAACGCCAACTACAACATGCACCTGCCTGGGAAAGTTGGTGATGGATGTACAGGTCCTCCAAGGAGGGGGTATTTAGGTTTAAGCCCTGGAGGAAAGAAGAAGGTAACGGCCAGTGGTGATCTTAAGAGAGAAAGAATTGGTTAGTTGAGGGTAGATTAAGCCAAGTACATAAGCTTATGATGCTCTAATGGCATTCTAGACCATGAAGATGGAAATACCTCTGTCCGTCCTGGCATTACTGGCTTCCCTGCTAGCAACTCTGCTAAAATGCAGCCAGCACTCCAAAGGTCAACTCCAACACCATAATACGTGGCCCCCAATAGAAGTTCTGGAGGACGATACCATAAAGTGACAACTCGGCTAGTCATTGGTTGCTTATGGTGAGGATCATAAAAAGCAGCTAGTCCAAAATCAGCTATTTTTAAAATTCCTTGATTGTCAAGAAGCAGATTTGAACCCTTGATATCCCGATGTAAGACACCTCTGTTGTGACAATGCTCGAGGCCAGAAAATAATTGTTTCATATAGCATTTGACCTGCAGGCCAGTAATAGTTATGAGATATCAACCAAAAAAACACAAACACAAAAACAAAAATGAAAAACAGTACATAAAGAAATCATAAAAGAGCAGAAGAACTACTTCCCAGAGACATTAAACATATGATAAATACATACTGAAACAACGAGATGATGCCATGACAATGGAGAAATTGGATGTGCCCCTAAAATTGGCAGTTGCTCCCTATTCTACTATTTTGACTGTAAGTCACTTAAAGTAATCATCGTCATCATCACCACAACCACTGAAACCATCATCATATTGAAGCCTTGTCCAAAGACTTCCATCTAGCTAGGAAGCTTTTTAATATCATAAACTCTTTTAAAAAGGAGATACCATGTATTAGAATCTGCATTTGTTTTGCTGCTGCTATTGTTGCTGTTATAGTAACTAGGTTCTCATAGAATTGAGGGTGTATAGGTAGAAATAGTCATCTGTTGTAGTGTTGCCAGTCGAAACTTTCCTGTAGCTTGAGACTTAGGAGGTTTGTACATTACGAGTAGATAGAGCCAAACTTGTGACAATTCAAAAAGAAGATGACCAGGAACAGTAAGAAACAAATTAGGCACAATATATGTTATGATTATTGCATGACAACTGATGCAAGCTGGCCCACTCTTATGGTCCAGGCCCAAGTCCATTGGGCCCAAGTCCAAGCCATGGATAGCCTAACAGGCTGAGCCCAACTGTGTGCAAGTCAACAGGACCCAATAAAGCCATAATCATTCGACCTTTAATATCTTTATTAAGATAATTAACTCTAAAAATCCTTCTAATTTAGCTTTCATATTTTGTTAGAGTCAAGATTCAATGAATCTGTGGTTGTATGGAAAGGAGATGACCTAGTGAAATAAGGAAATTACTTCCTTTGGATTCTCAAGAGGCCTCTTTAAGGACCTCTAATGTATTAGGGAAATCGAGTCAATCATCTTCAGGATTCCTCCTCTTTGGGTATGACCTTTGACCTTGAGTAATTGTGTTGGTTTGAGGATGCCTATGTTGGGTGGATGTTTACACGAATCCTCCTGTGTCAATCACATCCAGAATGGTTTGTCAACTTGATAAGGCCAAAAGAAGATCAGTGGACTGTATCAACCATTACCATCCAAAATGTTCCAAGTGGTTGATCAATTTTCAAAGATGGCTCATTTCATATCTTATTCAACTATAGCATACACCTCCAAGATTGTTCTCTCTCTCTCTCTCTCTCTCTCTCTCTCTCTCTCTCTCTCTCTCTGTTGTCCATCTTCATGGGCTTCTTAAGATGATTGAATCAGACCAAATTCATGAGCTATTTTTGGAAGACTCTCTCTCTCTCTCTGTTGTCCATCTTTATGGGCTTCTTAAGATGATTGAATCAGACCGTGATACCAAATTAATGAGCTATTTTTGGAAGACTCTGGGATGGCAATGAAGACAAAGCTTCAGTTCTCCAAACATACATCCCTCGAACCAATGGACAGATGCAAGTGGAAAACATAGCTTGGGAAAGTTATTATGATATCTTGTTCATAATCATACAGCTATGTGGGACCTTTTATCATCGATGGCCATATTACCCTATAACTCATTCAACAGGTCCACAGCCACAGGATGTCTCCTTTTGAAGGGGTGAGAAGTCCACAAGATGTCCCCTTTTGAAGGGGTGACAGGTCCACAAGTTGTCTCCTTTTGAAAGGGTGAGTTATATACATCCATGCTTTCCAATCTAACTTGGTTCCTCTTCCCATAGAGTCAAGACCATGTGCCAATGCAGATGATTGCATCTTCCATACACAAGTACATGAAGTTTACAAAATATCATTGCAAGTAATAACTAGGTTACAATGTGCATTCTGTGCTCTTAACTAAAATCTTATCATTCAAAAATAATAAAACTACAAATAACAAGAGTTATAGGCAATATGCGGATTCGAGACTTCGTTTCATAGAATTTGCATCCTCACACTGTCAATCGTTCAAAATCATAGAGAAGATTAGTTACAATGCATATATTCTAAATCTCTCACCAGATTTAGGTATCCAGCCTATGTTCAATGTGGAACATCTTACCTTCCATTGTGGCCACCGTACTGATAACAACAATGAGGAGCAAGCTCTCACACTTCCAACCATTCCACCAACTAAAGACATGATCACCGTTGTTCCTGATGACTAGATCATCTCCAAAAGTAATGATGGCTATCATAAGTTTTACGTTCATTGGCAAGGACAGCCCGCTTCCAATGCTACATGAATTATAACTACAGACTTCCAGGGAGGTACTAAATCTTAATCTCTACTAATAATAAGTGTAAGGCTTTTAAATTGTCGAAGTTGACTCATTTCAAACAAGGGACAGTTAATGCAGGCTTTCCCACACTGAGTGGGCCCAAGATTCATGGGCCAAGCTCTAGTCAATTGAGGCCAAGTCCAGGCCGAGACCAGGCATGCAAGTCAACATGACCCAATAAAGTAATGCATCATTTGTCCTTTGATATCTCTATTAAGATATTATCTCCTTAAAAAAGTCTCCCTCTATTTTAGATTTCCTATTTTGTAGAATCTAGGTATGGCTTTCTTTGGATTCTCAAGAGGGCTTATTCAAACCCAGGACTTGGCACTCCGATACCACTTGTTAGGATCTTAACAACCCTTGAGCTACCATTCCTACCAAAACCAATTGGCGATAACAGAGGCACAACTCAAGGTTTTAAAACTTATGGGTCGATGTCCATTGTAAGCGTCGGAATCCGATGGGTACACCCTATGTGTGGGACCACGACTTATGCTGCAGAGCTTACGAGGGTACGCCCCCTAGGCAGAGTCCCCCTCACTAAGGGTTGGATCATTGGTGCCTATACACCAACAAGAACCACTAATGTTCTCAGGAAACCACATCAATAATATTTAGAATTCGTCTCCCCTGTGGGTATAACCTTTTTTGAGTAATTGCGTTAGCTTGAAGAAGTTACCTTGGGCAGATCCACCAATACTGCTACCTCAACTACAAGGGTAGACCCAAGTAAAGGCGTGTGGGTGCAGTCACACCCGTCAAACCGTGGTATGCTTCCAAAACCTATATGAAAATTATGGGTTCACTTTAAAAAATCCAATAAAAATCGTGGGCCCACCTTCAAAATCCACATGAAAATCCTCAATTTTTTAAAGTCTACACCCTTCAAATGAATATCCTGAATTTCTTCATTCTCTAATTTCTTTTTGGAATGGAGACAAACAGACCTCAAGACATATGTACTGAGCTCCTAAATTTAAGTGGAAATATTCAGTCACTGGATAAGCCTTTTAATTAAGGGGTTCAACAGTATAACTAGCAAACTACTACATGGAAATGGAATGTGACAATATTAGAATTGGTACAAAAACTAATATTGTAATAAGAACTCATGTACCCTCTTTGAGAGAGCACCCCATATTTATCTTTATGTTTACAAAGTAAAATTACATGATAACCCCTTCCAAATGGTTTTAAGAGATAATATGTATAAGAGTAATTTATATGCATAAGAGTAATGTTGGAAATAATCACTTAACAAGTAGTTGTTGAGGAGTTAGATTTGTAGAGATATCATGCTCCGCCGGAGTACCAGAACCGATACTCTCTTAATAACCTGCATCCTAATTTAGTTTAACACATTCTCAATAGTTTTTCCAATTGAGAAACTAATGTTGCAACATTCTAATATGTCAAATCATATAAACATAACAAGATGAAACCTTATCCTATCAAGCAAAAACTCATCATAAATCCTCCAGGCTCCATTTTCATATTTTCAACCGAAGTTCAAAAGCACAAGTACTACAGAAAAAGTAGTAACAATCATTCAAAAGTAAAATTAATCTGCCCAATGCGGCGCATTCCAGAAACCTGGAAATGCATTGTTCACCAATACACCTAAAATGCATTTTTCAGTATAACCATTTGAAAAAAAAAATGCAAAGTTATTATAATTAATCTGCCCCACATTCAAACTATCAACATAGAGCTGCCATTATTTAAATCCATTTCCTCCACTCTCTTTTTTTTTCCGATCTATCTGCCGCTTTTCTTTATTTCCCAACTACATATCTAAAATCAAACCCAAAACCCATAAATTTAACATTCTGTCTCAAACAAACAATACCACATCGATCGTGTTTCCACCAATTCATATTTCAAAGGCTCCTAACTCTCAAATGCAATCAGACAGGTGTACAAGAATGTATAGATATTGAAGTGAAACTTAAAGTCAATTCAAGATAATCAACTGAGAAATGGCAAGCTGAAGCACACAAACCTGTGGTTCGGTGAACTTGACCCCTGTGCAAGCAGCCAGACCTGCAAGATCATGCTCCATGTACTCAAAAACCAGATAGAGGCTACACGACATCCTGGACGTCACCAGACCCTCCAATTTGATCACATTCGGATGATCGAGACGCCTCAACACAAGAATCTCCCTCGCCATGAATTTCACGCTCTCCGGCTCCAAATTATCAAACCTAACCTTCTTCATCGCCACAATCTTCCCGGTCACAAGATCCCTCGCCTTGTACACATTGCTATACGTCCCCTGCCCAATCTAGCCACACAACAAACAAACAAAGACAAAAATCAAAGAAGCGAATCAGATCGAATCATCAAGCTCGAACTGTATGATTCCGCAACAACGATTGATCAGAACTGCTCGATTTGCCAGGTTCTCGTGCGATCAAGATCACCTTATCGAGCTTCTCGAAGCTGTCCGCTCGGCGCGGAGTCCAGCCCTCGATGGCGTCGCCGGCGACGGCGGAGAGCCACGATGGCCATCCCGTCCCCGCGTTCAACGGCCGCAGCGACTGCTTCCGTCGAACGGACTCCGGCTGCGGCAGCCGGGGATCGCCGGCGGCGCTCCGCCGCTCCCTCTCTCTCCTTGCGTCCTTCCGCGCCCTGACGTCAGCAGAAGGCTCCTCGACTGCGCCGGAGCTGGCGGCGGCGCCGGCGGGCTTCCGGCCGTCTCCGGCGGCGGTCTTACCGATGACGCAGCCCATCCTTCATCTGTTGAAGCAAAACCAGCGGCCGTTTTCCGTTAGCATCCGCAAGGTAAAGGAACGGGGGGAGGGGGAATTCGTCGTTAGGACTGGCTGCGGAGAGCAGTTAGTTGACGGAAAACAGCTAACTGAAAACCAGGAGAAGTGAAGCTTCGATTGAGAGATGACGGAAGTTAGGGTTTGGAGTGGCTGGTTTCTGGTTTCTGGTTTTGGCGAGTGGTTTCGAGGAGTGAAGAGCGGTTTTTCTCATTTGTTATTGGTTGCAGGTCGGAAGAGAAGAAGCCGCGAAGGAAAAGAGAGAGAGAGAGAGATAGCATGAAGATTCAGGAGTTGGTGTCCTCTAATATAGGGTCTGGAATTGTCTGGAATAACGAGATTGCCACTGGTAGTTTTGAGCTAGAAGAGATGTTAGCTTTTTGGGTGGGACCTTTGTATTGGAAGCTTTTTACACAAGGCTTTGGATGAAAGTAGATTCATGACTAAGATTTGCTTTTTCAAATTGTAAATACATCATAGCACTTGTCACCCATGATCCATCACCTTTAGCTCAAGTGGTAAGCCTTAGCTGACCCAAGAATTTTTTTTTTTTTTTGTGGTTCAATTAAAAGAATTAAGGAAGTCAATTTTCAATTTAAAAAAAGTCAAGGAGTGGGTGCGGGACTTAGTTTTGATGAGGACTTGACTATTTGACCTATAGCTCCTTACGAACTTTTATGAAGTACAACCCAAGAATCTTATGCTTGGATCTATTTTTGTTGGTAACTTATACCATTGACCTTGCGAGTCTGAACAAAAATTTATAGGCTTTGGTGCTGATGCCAATAAGCTCTCAAAATATATAGGGTTTTTCGCTAAAATTTTTAGGGGACCATATGTAGAAGTGATGTGATTATGATCGTATGAGTCTCATTTATTTATAGTGAAAAAATCTGGAAGGATTTATTTGCATGAAACTTGAATATATGGTTAAATAGGCTTTGATATGGATTATTAAAGAAGTGAGATGTAAAGGATATAAAATGGAGATGTAGATATGCGTCTAACTTTTATAGATTTGAATTATTAAGGTGATGATTGGATATTTATTTCTCTTCTCCCATTGGCTCATCTTATATTACATGGATAATTGTCTTATGATCATTTGACATATCTGAAATTTTAGGAATTCATGATAAAATGTGTTTAATCAATGATTGTTAAATAGTTGAGAGGTGAAGGTTGTAAAGTGGAGATCTATATCAGCGTGTGATCTTTTTAGGATTTGATTTAATAGAAGCATGACATAATTTGATGGTTATTTTATGGATATTTAATTCTATTTTTACAAATTTATTTATTTATTTATCTTTTGACTTAAAGTATCTCTCGGTAGCCCAGCTTTTGGATTATTCCCTAGAGATTACATACATGACTCCTCACATAACTAATTTTAGAAATGTATTATTTAAAAATCCTAATAACTGAAATCAAACAAACAAAAAAAAAAAAAGGAAAAGGGGGATGGAAGCAAGGGCAAACCTAGGTATTAGCATGTGGATGCGATCGCACTTACATAATTGAAGAAATTCTAAAAATTAGACTTTACAAAAAGTTTTTTAGTATTTGACTTTTTCACTTTGTCATTACCCACACCCCACAAACTAAAATTGTGGGGGTTCGCCAATGGAAGGAAGCACCTTTATTGAGCCTCCATGGGCTATTCACATGATCAATCGTGATTGGCTACAACTGCAGAATTGGGAATTAAATGATGTCAAAAGCTTACAGTTTTAAGATTCTAATTCTAGCTTACTAATGCAAAAGCCCTGTTTGAATGAAGCTGCCTGACGAATACCAGAGTTTGGTCAAAGGCGTGCCAAGTGTCTTGGATTTTTCTAAGATTTTCCTCATGATCCCTATTCCTTGCATAATCTTTCTCGTTTTGTTATGATTGGTAGGTAGAAAGTATTTAGTACAAGTCACATTTGCTGCCAGTAACCTAGGAAAGGAGTTAAGGGTCTGCTTCCTTTGTTCTTCCTTTGTTCTCAGTCTCTCCAATCCCATTGTACAACTATTTTCTAGGGAGTGGATAAAAAGTTGGGGACAACAGATTTGTGGGACCCAAAGCGCTCACCCAATCAAAGTAGAAAGATCCATTAGTTATCTATTAAATTTAAAATTTAATGGACATTAAGTTGAAATGAATAGCTAAATGGACATAAAATGAATGGTTGAGTAGAATTAAAACTCCTCTATGTACATATACTGGCCAAAATCATGGCTAAAAGGCTAGCAATGACCAAATGTTTCTTTGCTGATTTATCTGTAGACCCTCCATGGCCCCTCTATTTGCTAGTATAAAAATAAAAAAGGAAAGAACGGCGTCTTACCTTAGTTATAAGAGGTGTTAATTCTTACCTTCTTGGTTCGTGTTCAAGTCTAATTGGACACCTTTTTTTCATTGAATGACTAATAACTTCTCCAAGGTTTTCTTCCCTCGCCAAAATTAAAAAACAACTTCACCCTAGATGTCTTTCCACACTCGAGGGCTAGGGTCCATCCCATGAAAGACTAGGGTGAAAAAAAACGTTAAAAACTGAAAAAAAATAAAAAAATAAAAAATAGAAAAAACTGGGGGAACCTCTTCTGCTGGGTGGAGTTGGAGTAATGAAGACTCTCAATCTGTCCCATCACGTCTGTGGGTCATTATTCAAACATACATTGATTGCCAAATGGAAACATATTTAATACCATTCATTTAAAGCTAGATTTTGCGTTGCTTGGCCGGGTCTCACACGTCAACCGTACTCAAATCGCCATTTACTTAACTTGGGCCGTACACATTACCAGTACTGACACTTGAACACTGGTATAATTGGGTTGGGTTGGTCTTACGGGCCTAAGCTATTGACTTCAAACTCCATCTAGGACGCAGCCCATTTGCAAAATATAGGTCTCCTTTGCCAAAAATGTCAAGGCATGGCTATGGCTGGGCATTTCAAGAAGAGAAGCCCAACTGCCCAACTCGGGCTTCTTTGGTTCTAGGACGCATTTTAGTATTGAGCCCAATTCAGGAACCAATTGGATTTCGAGCGTTCAGGTTAGAGGTTTTGACCCGAATTTAATTTTTGGTGAGGTCAAATTGTAGGGGCTAGACCGCCACTTTGTTCATAACTATAATTTAGATTAGATATTTGTTAGCCTCACTTGTAATCCTTAAATTTTAGCAACTTTTTGAAATCTTTGCTTGTAAAATTCCAATAATCGTTCACAATAAATAATCATCTCGAAAAAATGTTTGAATATTTTCAAATGTGGAGATTCTCCAGATATTATCAAGAAAGATGTAGCACAAATGGATTGCTCCAAAATATTTAAAAACGAAAAATATTTATAAATACCTTTGAGTTAGGATATCTCCTTCTTTTTACATTTTGCTTTAATTTTCCTCATGTGATGCTTTTAAAAGCAACATAATGTTATAGGAAATTATATATTAAGTCGTATTTTGCAATATTTTGTCACTGCGACCTCCACAGACTAAAGCCGTCCTAATAAAATGACTTGCATTCCACAAATGATAAACTTTGAATTATCATTCGCGATATACATCAAATTGGTGGAGTGACATAAAAATAAATTTGTTCTCTACCTTTGGTGTTTAAAACAACTCCATATTCATTGGTTATACATTTGTATAGATGCGCCCAAGGTTGCAATTAGTGGGTGCCACCCATGAGATTGGTGTCGGTAGGTCACAAACCTTGGGATGTCCATGCAAAAAAAAAAGGTTTGACATCTGTGATCCGGTGATTTTATTTGTCATTTTTTCTGCTGAGAAAAATAAAATTAAAATTAAAAAATAAATTAAATTAAATGAAAATGGCATTTGCGTAGTTTCCTTAAAAGACAAGGATTTTTCATTATAGGCGTATTAAATATCGTGTGGCAGAGCAGAGTTGGCATTAATTTGATTGGAAATGGGCGGAGTCAGGAGAGTGGGAACTGCCACGACGATCCATTGCATTTCCGGCCACGTGTCTTCCACGTCAGCACAAAGCTTCCGAGTCGTCTGCGTCGTCCGGACTCGTTGCGGTAAATGCCCTGGGCCTTTGTCATCAACGGCCCCCCACAAGCGCACATTGACAGTACCCTACACCTCCGGACCACGATATTGAATTTGTGCTCCTGCGACTGTGGACATGACGAGGCCCATCGCAGCCGTTAAATAAGTGGGCCTCATATTGGATTTAGCTCTTGCAAAGTACCACATCATACTATCACGGATAGTAGAAAACTGGAAAGATCACGCAAGGAATATGTACCTGAGGTCACTTCGTGTGCCTTGAAAGTTCTCCTTATGAATTAATTGGTGTGCTGAATGCGATCATAATGGTTTAAAAATCAATAATGCTAAATATATTTTCCATCTCATAATTCATCTTATAATCATTTTATGTGGCAAGACTAAGTCATTTATTTTATTTTTAACATTATAGAGATAATCAAAGTGCCACATAAGATAATTGTGAGATGAGTTGTGAAATGAAGAGCGTGGCTAATATGCCTCAAAAATCACCCGTCTCTCTTGCAATCTTTCTTGCTTGTGGCCTGTTCATTTGCAAGATTCTTATTGACTGTGATTTTATGAATTTCCCCAATCAATTGTTTCACAGACGCTCAAGTACAAAGGTCGGAAATCCTTTTCGGTCTCGTTTATCAACAAGTGCAGGATCAAAATCCAATTTATGTTTTGATTGATTTTGGGTCTAATTTGGTTTCAGGTTTTGACTCATAGATCAGGATTGGACATACGAGCTGTTATTGTTCCTAAATGTAGAGTAAAATCAATTTTGACTAGACATTGTTATATTTAAAATTGGAAGAAGTAGACTCAACACGCAATTATAATCTGAATGATATTCTTATTTTAAGCAAAAAAGTGAAAAAAAATATATAAAACCAGTTTTGGAGCTGCATCCATTTCTTTGGCCGAAATTGGTTGAAGAACCGCAATCGAGTTCTTTTATTGGAATTGGGTTGGAACCACCAGAATATGTTTTAAGTCGAAATCAGATATTGAATAGGAATTGTCATTTAGAAACAGATTAGGGTCTGGGTCTAACACGACTCCAACCCAAAATTGACCCATTTGTATCCCACGTACAATGCATGATTTTGGAAACTAAAATTATTGGGACTTTAGTCAAATGACAATAGCATATGAATTCATGAGCTAAAAAATTAATGATGTACCATTCAATGCCAGTGTTAAGTAGTTAGTGTCCCAATTTTATTGGATGTCTCCGAATAGAATGACTTGATCTTTGTTGGGACATTGCACAAAACAAGAAGGGCCAAAAATTGAAGTGAAAACACTGACGGTTCCAATTCAGCCGAAAGGAAATGTTCAAGTCATTTTTTACTGGACGTTTTTTTTATTACGTTTTTTCCTTTCATTAGATTGCAAGATTGAATATTTATGCGGGATTTAATCATAACAACCCTACACAAGTGGGTTCCACTCTAATCATAAATGATGAGCATGGTCCAAAAAGAATCTTGGAGGAGGCCTTAAAATGGACATGCCGTCGTTCATCTAAAAAAAAGAAGATTAGAAAATTCTAACCATTAGAATTGAATGGGAGAATTCTGATATCAGTTTCATCAAGGCATATTTGTTTGTTTTAAATGATTGAATGGGAATTGTGGAAGTTTTTCTTTATATATATAAATGATTAAATTAAAAAATTAGATGTGAATTTTAAAAATGACCTGGTATAACCTCTTTTTTAATGGAAATTGAATCAAGTGGAGGTGGGAAATGAATACCCACCAATCACTCTACTAATTCAAATTTCAGGAAATTGAGAATTGCATTTAATCCCTACCTTGTATCTTTCGCGTCTCACCTCTTGACTAGTCCATAAAGCTCATTTAATCATAAAGTTCTATATATTTGATTCCTATATATTCTATACAAATAAACATGCCTGCAAGGCTAATAGAAAATCAAGGTTACCAATGCCCAGGTAACATATATAGATTGGTCCCAATGAATGAAACCAGTATGAAACTAAAATAATTAACAAAATTGCCAAACTTTTACATGATCCAAACATTGTAAAAGTTTAGCTTGTAAAAGTTTAGGGATCATTTGTTCTCTCTCTTTCTCTCTCTCACACACACACGTGTATAAATGTTACTCCTACATGCATTTCTTTGCTCATTTTTTGTGTGTAAAATGCAAATGATTCATAAGGTCCGTTTGTTTGTATAAAATATATAGGAGTTATTTTTTAAAAAGGAACTTATATATGAGTTTAATGCATACAACTTCATGGTCAAATAAGCTCCATCAAAAAATTATTGAAGAAGTGAAGGGTGGGGGCTAAGGTTGATGCATAGATGAGACATTGATTTCACTATGTAACAAAGTACAAGGGTGATTGCTAGGTTTCTGATTTTTTTTTTTTTTGGGCAAAAGAGAGGTTATTTGATGTCATTTTTTAACATTCACCTTTAGTTCTTCATTTTTAGCCACTTGTATAATTACAATCTTAAAAGAGTTTTCAACTTAGTGATTAGAAATTTGCTTGTTGAGTTGAATTCCCTTGAGTGTTTAAACAATGATAAAAACCACTCATAAATGAAAACCTACCTATTGCACAATGTGAACGGGGTCACCAAATCGAGAACTTAACACCTTAGATCATGAGTTGTAGGTCATGAACAGGGGAGGACCCACGTTGTGATGATTGGGGGGTCGCCCCAGGTGAAATCCAATAATATGTTGAGATTTGAATTAAGTCCTTCCCTATCCAGCAGATATATCTGACTAGTCGCCTCATGTATGTGGGAAGAATGCCCCATGTGTCCACTGGTTGTGTAGAGGCAACTCCCAAATGAAAAATTGTGAGTTTTAATGGATACTCTATCTTGCCTGTGATATTGTGATATGGTGACTGCGTTATGTATAATTTGAGTTGTATTATATAAAATTTTAGTGCATTTAAGTATTCCTATACTTCTGATATATGTAGTCTGCAATGAATTTTTTTAACCGATTGAGCTTCTACGAACCACTGTCAATTTTCATCACTAATAAATATATGCCCCAACTAAACTAAAATTCTAGATCCACCATTGGTCATGGCGGATTCAAAAGCTGGATCATTAGTTGAATTGTCTGGCTGTGAGAGCTAAGTATGTCTATGAGCATCTACAAATAAATAGTGGATCCTAAATTTTTATTTGAGTGGTGCAAATCTAAACCGACAATTGTATTTCGAAAAGAAACAAAAGTTTTTATATAAGTTTTTTTTTTGGCGGTTGGATTGATTTGTTGGGAAGGGGGGGGGGGGGGGGAATGATAGAATTTTTATGTAAATTTTTAAGATACAATTAAAATTTTTACTATAATTTTAAAAGCAAACTGTAGTTTAATGATGCATACACCCACACATAAATGTATGTCTTTCCCATCTACAGTGAGTAGACCTTCTTCATACATTGAGTTATGGTTTATAAATTGCCTGCACCCCAGATGATCATTGAAAGAAAGAAAAACAGGAAAAGAATCCAAGGATCCTGCCCAATGAGATGGTGACACCAGGCATATTGGGTGTGGGGTCTCTCTAGAAAAATAAATATTCTGCAGACTGGGCTGACAGAACAAGCTGTCTATGGCCCAAGACCACCCTTACCAACCCCATTCCTACACAGCAGTCCACATTAATGCCTTCACCTAACTTAATACGAGTCCTTTCTCTAGAAGAGAATGCAGATTGAGGGACAAACAGCCCTCACAGGCATAGACACATGAGATTATGAGATCTTTCTGAAATTTTTGATGTTTTTGGTCTCTGTGTTTTGGCGCAATCAAGTAAGTAGGAAAGTGACATAACGATTATTCTTCATGTCACATGATAACTTTCGCAGGAGACCATGGGGAAAGCCTCTCATTTTTTTTTTACGTGCATCCATGGTTTCAAACATTGCACCCTACATTTCAAAGATTGCTTTGTAGAGTCTTCAGAAAAGACAAAATGGGGGAGAATGTTAACGCCAAAAGGGTAGCAATTTCTTACTTAAAGACTTGCCAATGAAACTGATACTGATCCTGATCCTTTAAAACAGGGTTGACGGTTGACCCTTTTAGTTGATTTCAGATTGGGTTTGAACCTGTAACCCAATCAATAAAACGGGCAAGTTGACCCTTTTAGTTGGTTTCAGATTAGGTTTGAAACCGTAACCCGATCAATAAAACGGGTAGGTTATTTTGAGCTGATAATTATTCTGTTCTAAATGTCATCATCACCGAAGACTTATCCGGCCATTTGGGGTTGGCTCCAAGATAAACGAAAACCAAAATCAGTAGTCAACGATTTAGGGCGGACCTTTTAAGTTTTAGCTTGTTAGTTTGGGTTTGACTTTTTCAACTTGATTAACAACGTGTTAGATTAAAGTTGACAGAGGTCATCCTGAACCCATTGGTTGCTGCCTCTGCAGATAAGGGTGTCCAGATGATCCTGTTGGCCATAGATTTTGGCCTATTGGGCTGGCCAAGCCCAGAAACTTTGGTCAGCATTTCTCTTGAAGTTTTAACACTTTTGTACTTTATAAATGTCTAATACATGCGCCTGATTTTGTTTTGCAAGTAGGGTTCGGCTATACCTTTCGGAGTCAGGCCTGTGAACAGTGAACTGCATCCAAAGATGAAAATTTGGCCTGATAGCTAATGGATTGGGCTTCGACCCGGCTTATTTGCCACCCTTCTGTATGAAAGAGAAGGTAATAGATGGTACATAGCTCGGCTCCACAAAGTCAACAATTCACTGGGCTAAGCATTACTTTAGTCCCATCTTTCAGTGATCTGAATTTTCATCTGACCACACCGGACAGGTGTGTGGATCATTGAAACAATAGACATCACTGTTAATTAATTTCACCTATGAGTTGTTTGGGTCCAATTGCTTCTAAGGCAGGTCCAGGCTACAATCTATGGGAAGTGTATTGGACTAAGAATCTGGAAAATATTGGCTTATATGGGTCAAACATAACCTGTCCTGACTAAAATTAATTCTGATGGAGAGCATCAGAGAAACCATTCATTTCATAATTAGTTCTAAAATAATGTCTATTTTAGTCTTTATGATTGCCATTCTATTTTTTGGATAACAGATGCCAAATGAAGAAAAAGAAATTATATGGAGCCGGTTGAGTTGGGTTCGGTCTCCTAATTGTTAAGAGATCAGTAGGGTTCATAGATTTCATGTAGGGTTTAGGGTCTGGCTCAGTAGTGATGGGGTTTGGGTTCAGTCATCTTAACCAATGGACACAAGATGTACAGACCCAATCATTACCTGTCCATTTATTAGTTGGGTTCAAAATGTTCCGTACTCAACATATGTTAAATTGGTTGAGCTGAACCCTGAATAAAAAATGTTGGGGTCAGGTTGGAGGGTTGAATAGCAACTATTGAGTACATCAAATTCCGGCCTACTTCTTAATTAAGTTGGAAATGTCGACCCACACACTACCCGGAAGTAAGGGAGTCAATGTACTCTGAATTACAGGGTCAAGCTGGGTTGGATTGTAGGCCGGGTTACGAATTGCCAATTTTAAGGCTCAGGTTAAAATTGGTCAGCTTAGTGAATGGGCTCATTGATCTACCAAATGGTTGACAAAGTTCATTGTCCATAACACACATGCACACACAAACACACACTCCATAGCTTCATTGCAAGTGCTAATTACGCAGTTTCTTGGAGATGCTATAGAATTAAAATAAATAATATGCTCAAAGCAGGTTTTCTTAGTTGTGTGCCCTCTTATCAAATAGACTGGACCCGAAATCCACCCATTGATCATTTTATGGTGCCATTTAACAATTGGGTCATCATACCCAAATATCTTCTATTCGAATATATATATATATATAATATAGAGATATGTTCTCCTCCGAGCTAATGCATATGAAGTCCAACTTAGGAGGCCCCTTTCACATTCTCATCCCCTCATGATCTAGTTCTAGGCGCAAGTTTACTGTCATGAAACTTTTTTCCACTGTTGTGCTGAATCTAAAAGAAAGTTCACGGCTTTTAGATCAAGGGCTAAGATAATCTTCCAAGGTTTTTTTCCCCTCATAGATAAGGAGACCTTTTCATGTGCCCTGTCCCACTAATAATAGAGCATCTTAAGTGGGCACCACTAGTTGGACTACATCTGGGCTGAATCTCAAGGGCTAAGATTATCTTACAAAGTTTTTTTTTTGTGGCCTTAGAAATAAGGAGACATTTCCATGTGCCCAATCCCACTAATAAGAGAGCGTCTTAAGTGGGCCGCATCTGTAGGAGAAAGTTGCTATAATATGCTTTGCATATAAAAATGTACTCAGTAATTTATTAAACAATAATTAGGGGCCCTGTCCGAGTCCAGTTTTAGCAACCGTACCGGCTAAAAACAGGGTCCAGGTCTGCTTGCACCATGTGCCAGATCTGGACCCAGCTTGTTTAGAGCCTAGTCACTACCTCCTAAAACATACGTGCATGAGCAAAAGGACACTAGATGGATGAGAGAAGATGGTTTGTTTAAGTGTCATGTGGGCCATCTGGCCTGATTTGCATTTGGATCAGGCTCGGACTCTGAGAACAAAGCCCATGGGTTCAGACGCTGTTGAACTTCTGGAGTGATGGTTAATCATTTATGGGTCATGGTAGGCCTTGGTCTTGAATTCCTAGCCTGTTTACTGCCCCCTTGGATCAATGTAACTTCACTGTTAGAAACTTCTGCAAGCCAGTTTCTGTTCTTGCATGAGAGTTATAGGTAACCTAAGTGCAAGGTAATTGGGTAACTAAGTCCGAGAACCGAAATAGGCCTTTAGGAAAAATGTTGAGCTCTACTGCTCCTGGTACCCAGTCCAAGTTGTATTTGGTTTGAAAATTTGGGCCATTTGGTAAATGGGTCAGGATTTGATTCTTCATGATTCACCACATATGGGTCAGGTTCTGGACAATTTTTTTTGGTATTTTCAACCATCCATTTTTTTAAGACAACGTCCTGAATCTTCCAACAATTTCGGCTAGGAATCTTTTATTGCAAAATTTTCACATGGTTTATGAAGAAGAAGAAGAAAATGCCTTTGGATGAAGGCCTAATACTCAAATGTAGTTGAAAATGTAGAATGTTGTTCATACATACTGTTAGTATGTATTTCTCTCTTTTCTATTGATGACTGGCAAGTAAAGTCTTTACATTTACAGGGATTGTTTCTTTGTTGGAATTTAAAGATTTTACATTTGTCGAATTTCAAAATTCTTAAATATAGTAGAATTTCTAAATACTCTTTTGTACTTGAGCATCCACAATTTTCACCAAAATATAAAGGAGTTAGAATTTCTAAATTCTGTCAGGGCATTTGAGACCTTTTAGGTGGTTAAAATTTTTTAAATTCTTGTGAAGAGATAAGAACTTTGTAAATTCCAAGTGACAAGCCATCACATCATGTTAAAAAAAAAAACCCAACAACTCAAATTCTTGTTAGCAAGATAAGAAATTTGTAAATACCAAGTGACAAGCTATCGCATCATGTCAAAAAAAAAAAAAGAAAAAAAAAATCCAACAACTCAAATTATTGTTAGAAATTGGATCAAAGAAATATTTTTTAAAATATGTTGTAATATCATGAAATGGCTAAAAAGGGTATAAAATTGAAGGGTTAGATTTATTATGACAGAAGAAGAAAAGGAAAATCTCTGCAAAGTTAAAAGTAAAACATAGATCACAAAATGGGTAAATTGTTAGAAAAAATATAAAAAAAAAACTTAACTCTATATCATTAAATGCTAATTAGAGGATTTTTTTTTGCATTTTTATTAAAAACCTCCAAAATTTAATCTGATTAATATCAAAATAAAATCTTTGCAAATTCATTTGGGTTGGTGGGCTTATTTTTAATCTTACTTTCTAATATTCCTTTAAATTTTATCCCACTCTACTATGAAAACATACTATTTTTCTCAATTATTAATCTTTTATCCATTTATTTTACTTGTAAATAATCTGATAGTGGACTCAACTTTGATCGTCATTATGAGATCCTAATCCGCCAGAGTAATCCCCTGTCAAATAATTGTATGAGCTAAGGAAGGGAAAATCCACCAATTATGTCAGTTAAGAATAGAGAATCCGTGAGATTAGTATAAGCCTAGAGTGTTTCCATTGGTGTCACAAGGCTTTGTCCAAGTTCCACATTTAAAATAATGTAAATACTAATCCCTTTCAATCCAACTTGGTATTAATTCAACATGATGATGTGCATATTAGGACGGGGTTTATCCGTTGAGCCAATAAATGAGAATCCAAGATCAGGTCCAGTAATCAGGGTGGTAAATCTAAAGATTTCAAAGGTGGGCCCTACAAATTGATTTATATGTACGGCCCTGATTCCTCCTGGAATATGCCCATCACAATCCATCAATCAGCCTTTCTTTTAATATTTTTGAAGACGGTTGAAACAAACGAACCTCATCTGCCAAGCATGGCGCAAATGAACGCCATCTTCCCGTGCTCCGGCGGCTACACAAACTTCGGAACTCCCGCACCCCATTTCCATGGCTCCTTCTCCTTCTCAAAACCCTTCCTTGCCTTCAAAGCCTCTCTCAGACCCTCCTCTTGCATTCAATCTTCCATTCCTCCTCTCTTTATTCAGAACGGCAGAAGAAGAAGAAGAAGAAGAAGACCAACTTCGGCCGCAACGACATGTTCGCATGGCGAGCAATTTCCGGGTGCGTGCTTTCAATTCGATTTTTATGGTTTTGGGTTCTGACAAATGGATTTTGATTTGGGGTAGTGTTGGATTTGAAGTTGGAGCTTAATTGCTTGATTTGCTGTTGTGTTTGGTTGCCATTTTGGTTTTTATGGTGATTTGGTTATGTTTGCACGTCGGCTGTTTGATGAAATTGCTCACTGAACTGTTTGCTTGAAAAGGCATTCGTTGGCAGTCTGGGGCTGTTTGGATATGTGAGAAATTCAGCTGGGGAAGCGAATTTTCCACTAAAACTGTGTTGCTACTGCACATGGGTGCGTAGTTATTTGGAAATTGTGGTTTTTGCTATCTATAGGTTGGTTGTTCAACTGGAATTACTAGTGCGTAATAGATATTAGCTGGAGAGGGTATCCCATTCTCCTGATGTGTTGTTTTAGGGGTTTCATGGGGTCACCTCATCCATCAGCAAGTCTCCTGTGCTTTCATTCACATACTCTCTCTCACAACTGACCCATGTGAGCTTATATGAGAAACAGGCGTTATTGGCATGGAAAGCGTTTGTTTATGTGCTACTTCCTTATATTTACTCAAACAAGCTATCTCTGTTGGATACATCACACTTGCTTATTTTTGAAAATCTGCATTTTATGATACTATCTTACAATTCATACTGTCAGTGTAAAAGTGATTCGTTTTGAGTATCTGAATCACAATTAAAAGATATGTTACCAATGATAAACGAATCCTGAAATTCATGGTACAATTCTTTTGGATTCTACTAGTTGTATCTGGTTAATATTACCAGCTTCAGTTGAACCTGAGACCTTTTTCTTTTTAAACTTGCAATTCTCTTTTACTTGAGATGTCAACGGACCTCCAATTACCCTGTTACCAATTGTTCTCTATTAATGGTATAAATGGATTATGAAGATCTATTATTTCAAAATATTACATTTTGAGATGCACTTCACTATAGAATATGACTTGACCCTTGGAACAATTTGTGATATAATTCCTGTTTCCATAACCTTGCACATCAGATTATCAATACAATGTTCTAAAGTGGGGACTAGGCACCGAAGTGATATGTATATGCTCTTTTTATTGTCCACTTTCATGCTTTCAGTACCGTGATTGTATCATGGAACTTTCTACTTAAGAGAACATGAGTTTTTATGTTTAAATTTGATGTGTGTCTCTCAGAGTTGTCACATGCTCATCGGGTATATATATGATTGACAGGTGGTGTGATGGGCTTATGGTCCAATGAATCCACCTTGGGCCCACCTGGTGCCATGACAATTATGTTGGAGGTGGGGGATGGAAAGATCTCAATGAGACCTATGAGTGTGCAAAATATCAACCCCATTCGATCATCCCTGGCCCTTGATCTATGACCCTTAGGTTTAATGGTTTGAGAAGTCTTTTTTATATTTTTTTAATTCCACATGAATAACAGTTTGATTAGTGTCAAATTTGGGCTTGTGGCAATTTATGGGGGTTACTGTGGGTGAGTAGGGTGGGGGTGGGTGGTTGCAACTTGATAATTGGTGGACCCAGGTCTGTTTATCGCACAAGATCATCAGTCCATGCGTTTGTCTGTATGTATGTATGTGATCTGTAACATGAGTGAACCTATTGTGACAAATCATACTCATATTTTTGGTGAATAGTGCTCCTTACTAAGTGGAATATTCTTAGGGGGATGTTATGATTAAAAAAAATCCCAATCTGATCACGCATGGAGTATTCACATATAATGGATTTTGGGTTTCCGGGAATTTCTTACCTTTTTTGTTTTGATTTTTCAAGGTGTGACGACATCTTCAACTGAAGTTGAACCATCTCTTGCTGTGAAGGTGAGACATTTTATGATTAGGTTAGATTGGCTAGAATTTATGTCAACTCTTGGTGTTTATTGTATCTATTGGCTAAAATCAATTACTATTTTCTGCTTAACAATTTATCTAATTGAAGGCCTTTGTTAAAATCAATTTTGTTTCAAATTGCGTTACCTATCAAAAAAAAAAAAAAAAAAATCTGTTTCAGTTTTCATTCTGGTTTGGCCTTCAAATGAAACATGTTCCATTCCATAAAAGATGTGATGGAAAAAGAATTTTACTTTATATATCAAAAGGTAATAATTGAAGGCCTTTGTTGACATAAATTCTGTTTCAGTTGCCATTCTGATTTGGCCCAGAAATGACACATGTTCCTTTCCATAAAACATGTGATGGAAAAAGTATTTTCTTTTAAATAGCAAAAGGTGTAAATAATGGACAACTAAACAGCACTTAAGGTATATTTCTATCATTTATAAAATAAATTACACTACAAATAGCTGCTTGTACATGTCAAATATATTAATGTCATGCATCTAAGTAGAAAACTGAATCAGTTTAATTAACAAGTAATTGAGCACATAAATGAATGACGAAAGCATATTTATATATACATTATACTTTTGAAGCCTCCCTTTCTATTTGGAGAGTTAAGAGACTCTTCTGCTTCTTATTTCTGCCTCCAAGGGAGGGATAAAAATATGAAGAATAAACATCTGTGCTACTTGGTTGAAACAGAGCAGAATTACATTGTTTATGGGGTGTGTGAGAGGGACGAAGAGCGGGGCGGGGGGGGGGGGGGGGGGGGGGGGGGGGGAGGGATGGTTAAGGATTTGCTTTGACTTGTTTTGGTAAGTATTCTTGATTGAAAACACTTGACAACTATGATATTCATGATGCTTCTTTAATGTATTTTAAATGCAGAACAAGGCAGTCGAAGTTGTCAATGAACTAAAAGGAACTTCCATATTTCTTCTTGGTAAGTATTGTTGATATTGCAACTGCTTATCTGATCATTGAGCAAAATACGTATAAATTTCACTGTTGCAAGTCATCTCTTGACAGGGATGAACAGCTCCATAAAAAACAACCTGGGGAAGCTTTTATCTGAAGTGTTGAGATATTACTATTTTGACAGGTGGATAGGAATAATCAGGTTTCATCATTCATGTGTGTACTTAAAATGGAATATTCTTCCCTTGACCTTGAACATCTTGTGTAACTTTGTCTCATCTGTTTCTGATGCAGTGATAATTTGGTTGAGCAAGCTGCAGGTGGTGAGTCTGCTGCTAAATTGTTTAGAGAGAACGATGCAACGGGATTCCGAGAATCTGAGGTGAATATTGTCTAGAGTCCACCTGCTGAATCATATAATGCTTTTCACATTTAGTTTCTACCATTAGAAACCTATGATATGTGGATACTTGTATATGCCAAATATACAGGTATTGCAATGATACTATATGGAGACACATGGAATTGTTCACTGATATATTGACAAATAAATCTCATGGGACACTGTTTCTCTATATTCTACTGTTCTAGGTAAATTTTTTTAAATTAATTATTGTACTTTTTCCAAAATAAAATATCTATAAGGATTGTCATAGTATGATTTCTCATGCAAGAAAAGAGGGGCAACAATATCATTTTAACAAATTATGTTGGACTTTAAAGACTACTTTTCTCAAGGATTAGTCTTGGAGTGACAAGAGCCGTAGCATAGTTGGAAGGTGCCCTGTGTTGCAACCACTAGGTTGCGGGTTCGAGTCCTGTTACCATTAGGAAAAAAGGAACAAAAGGATTAGTCTTGGAGGATCTTGTTACTTGCCTGTAAAGTGGTTGCTATTGCTTTAGAAGCAAATCATGCATACATTTCTAATTGGATTTTACCATTATGTTTTATTTAAAGTTTTGAGTTGCTATCTAGAATCCTAGTTTTCATGTTTATAATGTATGGCTTGAAGTGTGGATGCCCTTCTCTTAGGAAAATATTGATTTTTTTTTTTTTTTTTGGTTACTCCAGCAAAGGGGGCTTGTCCCATGACAGCACCTACACACACACACGGAGAATATTGAAAAAATGTTGAGAACATGTTGAGGGTGTTTTTGATTTAAGTTGTTATTTAAGGGTGAAGCCTACCTCTGGGTGTGAGGCCCTTGTTTGTGATGGTGTGTAGTTGCTAGTTACTACAGCTACTTTTTTGGCTCGAGGCCACCTTCCATTGGGTATTGGAATGACGTTCAGAGGTTGGACTATCCTACACTGTATCTACTTTGATTAAATTTAGGAGTGGTCTAAAGAATAAAATAATACTGTATGAAAAATATTAAATTGGACAAGAGCCTGTGGCACTGTGGAAGGTGCTCACTATGGCAACCCTGGGTTTGTGGGTTCAAGTCATATTTAAATACGAAAAAAATAGAAAAGAAAAAAAAAGAAGTAATCAGTTTTGAATCATTTCTATTATCATAGGTCCTCTGTGTGCTGAGTTTCAAAAACTACTGTATTTTCAAATCATAATCATACACATTATCAGTTAATTGAAGCAGTGCTTGAATGGTATTGCAGACTGAGGTACTAAAACAGTTATCATCCATGGGTCGCCTGGTAGTTTGTGCTGGAGATGGTGCTGTTCAAAGCTCTGCCAATCTGTAATTATTCAATTTCCAATTCAATGCCTGCTTATTTAAGTGAAAATATCTTTCTTTTCTCTAACATAACTGTCTTTTAATCTTTCAAGGGCCTTTTTGAGATATGGAATTTCACTCTGGATAGATGTTCCCCTGGATATTCTAGCCAAAGAGGCCATTCAAAATGGGGGTCAATGCCCTTCAACTTGGGGTTTAGCACCATCCGACTCTTTTCCTGAGGTCAATCCTTTCTTACAATCTTCTACATCCTTAGTTTAGTATGGGCTTAGTGATCCTATTGATGGGCAATATGTGTTACCTTCTCATTGTTGAATTAATCAGCAATAGGTTTCCACTAGTTTTGTGACTGATGGCGTCTAGGGGTAGCAATGGGTCTGTTCGGCTCAGGTTAACCACTGAGGTAGTGTGCATGGCCCAGCCCACCCAGAATTATTAGGTCAGTTTGGATCAGATCGATAGGTTGGGTTACAGTTAGTTTGGGTTGGGATTGGTTGCAAGTGTAGGTTCAACCTGAACTGGAACTGGTTATTACTTGGCTGGAAAATGTCAACCAAAACAGATTTACTGGGACGGGTTTGGTGGGTTTGATCAGGAAATGACAGTCCTAAATGCCTTTATTTTCAGCAACTAAGAGTAACAAAACCTGCTGATGAATTTTGCTTTCTTTCCCCGTGATTTCACTGAAGTGTATCTTCCTGGTGAAGTAATCCTAACTTAATGATCCGTGGCATGCAACTGACAGTTGAGGAAGAAATACATCAATTTTTTACACTCAATGTTAAGAAGGCCTAGAGGCCTAGTATTTATGCATGGTCTATCCTACGGGTGTAAAATGAGCCATGCCGGCTGTTGATTGACTGGACCAGTCTTGCCTGGGCTGGTCTGGCTGCGCCCAGTCGTACCTGGGCTGGCCCGTGAATCTTCATGGACCGTGCCATGCCCAGCTCGATTGGGTTGCCCCAGCACGGCCCATGGCATGACTTCTGTTGTGCACAGCTGGGCTGTGCCACCCACGGGTTGGCCCAGATGCCCCGGTTAATTTTTTAAAAAATTTCTAAATTTTTTTATATTAATTGAAGGAGACATTTTGGGCTTTTAGAGTTTTCAACTTGAAATCAAGTTGAAACTAGTAGAATAAATGCACAAATATGGATGCTAATTTACAAATGATTTTTTTAAAAATCTCAAGTTATATATTTAATTTATATAAAATAAATATATTTTAATATAAATTTCTTGTTGGGCTGTGCCAAGGCCCAGGCACCCTGGCCCAGCATAGCCCGGCTAAGGCATGGGCTGTCTCGTGCCGTGCCAGCCCACAGCCGGCGTTTTTGCGGGTTGGGCCGTGCTAGGCCGGGGCGGCACCCTCATATTTACACCCCTAGTGATGCCAACAGATTGGCCGACCTATGTTCTAACCTGCATTACCTACTCTATTCAGAGCTAGTCTAGACTCTAGTCAGATCAACCGATCACTATACCATGAGATCGTTGTATGAGTCCAAACTTAAGATTATTGATTTCTATTGTAGTTTTCAAAATCGGAATTGTATCGCAAATCGTATTGTGAATCATAGGATTTTTTATTTTTCTAATAAAAATGAAAAAAAAATATTCATAATACTCCATTTTCCCATTATAGCAGTGTAAATAAAATAGCAAGTCTATCATACAATCATATCAAGAATGCCACGACATACATTAACATATATATATATAAAATAAATGACGTATAAATAGTTAAATAAGTTTAAGGTATCAATATTTTTTTTATTATCTTTAAATAAAAAAATAAAAATAAAAATAAATCCAAACCATCAATCTCACATGGTAGGATATCTCTTGAAGTTAAGAAACTGTTCACAAAGGAAAAAAGACCAATAGATTGAAAAAAGAGGATAAAAACAAGCACCATATGCACAGTCGAATGTTTTAATTAAATGCATGTTCTTCATTCATCTTTAAAATCTCATCAAAGTCGCAAAAAAGTTTTAGGATGTTTTGTCTAACTGTTAAATAACCTTTTAAAAATAGAGGTGCTAAAAGAAAAAAAAAAGGAGAAGGAAGAAAAAAAATGAAAAAGATTATTAATATTAATTTACTAGTTGTAGCTTTTCTTGCTTAACCGAATCACTTGAATTGTAAGATTTGATGAAATGAGTATCGAATTGTAGAATTCACGCCTGAAACCTATGATTAATTTCTAAATGGGACTCATGACATAGATACGAATCGTTTTCCTTAAGATTCGGGATATGAATCAGGATTTGGGATACGAATTATAAGATTTTGATAACTGTGGATACTGTTATATATCTTGAGTTGAAAAAGATCTAATTTTCATAGTCCTTTTTTGGGTGAACATACGGATCTTTGTATTTGCGTGCTCATGGCTCAATAAAGAAAAGAAAACAGAATAAGTATAGAATTCATTGTTCTAGACTCCATAGTCCCATTTTCATTCGTACACCAATTATTTGGCATTTTCCCCTAAGAATCACATGTTACCATCTAAATTTAGGTGAAACGATACTGATTAACTTGAACATCTGTCTGCCATGCTGATTACCTTGAGTTTCTTTCTTCCATTCATGCCAATTTTTTCTAATCGTGATACTGGTCATTATCAAGGTTCTGGCTAAATTAAAAAAGCTGTATGAGGAAATGAGGGGAGGATATGCGACTGCAGATGCCACCGTGTCACTTCAAAGTATATTAATATAAATCTATATTTTTTCAATTTCAAAATCCCTTTCCTCATCAATGCATCTGTGTTATTCGACAGTTGTTTTAACGGCTTTCAATGAAAACAGAAACTGCTTCTCAATTGGAGTATGATGACATGGAAGCTGTAACTCCAGAAGACATGGTTATGGAGGTAAAAGTTATAAAAAGTGAAAAAAATAATTTCATGAGGAGTTGATGGTCCTGAACCAAATGAATAGGTTGCTGATTTACCAAACCCAAACATGCCGAGTTCAGTGATCTAGACTTCTGATCCTCTCTCTTCTGAACTTGACAGACATGGGTGTTGGTATCTTACATGGATATGAGATGTCTATATTATTTCCTCAAAAATCCCAGTACATGATACTACCATACGTATTTAACTATTTATAAATACCTTAATGCCCTAATTATTTTATATTATTACAATGACTTCTATGAAAATAAGTATATCAATTAGTGGTACAAAAATGCTATTAAAGTAGAAAGCATAGAAATGGAGTATTTTTGCCTTTTCTTATCAGGAATGTCGAGGTGTATCTGCATGTATATCATTGTTTTTAAGAAATTGATTATTCCTGTTTCGTTGGTTCAGCCCCCGTAGGATGGGCTCGATTGGGAAGTACCTTTTTTCCAATCAGTGGCCTACAAATAGACTGTTATAAAAGACAACATCAGTCCATAAAAAGGCTGGAGAGCAGATGCTAGGCATTTTTGTAAAATCCTCCATCCCTTGTGATGCTGTCAAAAAACTGTCTTCTTATTTATGGACTCCCTGTTTGAAATTGGCAGTGCCCACAAAACGTGATTTAGTGCAGTGCGGGACCCTTACAAAAGGGTCCTATCATAATCAGCATATAGAAGATCAGTTCCATCATAGAATCGAACTTCTTAATGTAGATGTCTGGTTTATAATTTCAGGCTTTCAAAGAGATAGAGAAACTAACTAGAGTGAAGAAGATGATGGAAGAAGCTGCAAGACCCTTTTAGCAAAACAAGAACTGTACATTCCAACACATAATTTAGTCAGTGAGAAGCCTTTGGATAGACATGTTCTCATCTCTGCTGAAGTTTTCCTTTGCTGCTCTCACCATATGTCAGAGGACCTCAAGTGCACCGGCCTATATACCCTCGTGGATTTATCCAATTTCTCAGTTTTGAAGGTGATGTTCTTTGATGGAAATCCACATGCAACCATTGCAGTTGCTATGATTATTGAATAAAACCTAGTCCTTGACTTTCATGTGGTGATGATTTCCTTGATTTAGAAATAATACCCAAAATCGTGTTGTTTTCCAAGCCTAATGACCTGATATTTGCACGCCTTAAAAATTGTGCTAAATTAAGTTATAGCCTGAAAAATTGAGCTACTCCAATTGTACCTGTGTTGACTCTTTCCTATGGTTGTTCATTTGTTTCCACTGATCATATGAAGTTGTCCATAAAAACTTCCTTGGGCAGCGGCCCACCATACATGGGTTGATGTTAATGTGATTGTATGTCATGTTAATGGTTGTTTGTATGCATGAGGATATCTATTGTCTAAAACATTTACATATCTCTGTGATAGAGATTTCATTCTCTTACGGATCATTTGGATGAGGAGAAATGTGAGTATGCTAATCACTTTAGTGAAACTTCTCTCTCTCGTTGACCTGCTTTTAGAGGACAAAAGTTATTATGCCTTCTGCAAAAAAATATTAGAAATGGGTTTCTTCCCAAGATGGTGGTGAAAACACCCATTCCTCTAATGGAATCTGTTTTTGGCCCCTACTGCCATATGGAAGTAGCATCTACCATTCAATTCTTGTTTCTTCTTTCAAAGAAAGATTTGAAAATGGCTTTTCTTGCATGACATTCTCGAGACAACCTAAAACTTCTCCTAATTTGAATGAGGAAAAATGTCGTTTCTTGAAGCAGCGCAGGGGAAGAAGATTAGTCAACGGGCTAATCTCCAAGCCAAAAAGCTTAGGGATAGGTTGTCTAGGTGTCTCACCAAAAGACAAACAAACTCTCTCAACTGAGAATCAATTCCAAATCTTTATTCAATATGAAAGTCTATCTCTCTTGAAGAGATTACATCCTTATTTATAACTAAAACATCATTTAAGAAAGGAAACAACTAATTCTAAACAAATAAGAAGTCCTAAATCAAATACAATTGGACTTGCCAAATATCAATAAAACAACTAAAGCAACCACTAATAATATAATCTACTACAAGTCTACTGTGCTTTGGGCCTGCGGGTGTAGACTTTCAAGCGGGGCCCATTATTATGGCCTGCATCAGTTCTCCCCGGCTTGGAAAAACTCGACTCCGGTGAGTTGCTAGTTTGGTACCGCTTATATTAATCTGGATTGATCTTTTGAAAATCTGTAGCCGTAATCCAGGTAGCTTCAGAAAATGGTTTACCTTTCCACTTAACAAGAAACTTGTGAAATCCTTCATTCTTGGTTGAAATGATCTGATTATCAAAAACATCTTCAATTCCGTCTGGAGGGAATTGATGAAGAGGAATGCGAAGAGTTTGTTCTTCAAAGGATTCATCATTGTGATGCCTATGATATAATGTCAAATCTTCGACATTAAACGTGAAGCTGATATTCATGTCTGCAGGAAGGTCGAGAACATATGCATTGGAACTGATTTTCTTTAGAATCTTGAAAGGACCTGCACTTCGTGGATGTAGCTTCTTGTATTTACCTACAGGAAATTGTTCGGGCTTCAAACAAACCATTACCATATCACCTTCAGTAAACTCAACATGGTGTTTGTGAGAATCCGCGTGCCTTTTATATGCTTCATTACTTGTAGCGATTTGCCGGCGAACTTCATCATGAACATCTTTCATATGTTGGGCAAACTGTTCAGCATTCGGATTAGATCTAGAGTCAACTGGTAATGGACTTAAATCAATAGGAAGACGTGACTTGACACCAGTGACAACTTCAAATGGTGATCTCCCTGTTGTTCTGTTGACAGAATTATTATAAGCAAACTCAACCATAGGTAAAATAAGATCCCATGAAGCAATATGTTCTCCAATAAGGCGTCGAAGAAGATTTCCCAAACTACGATTGACAACTTATGTTTGGCCATCAGTTTGTGGATGATAGGCACTTGAGTATTGGAGCTTAGTGCGCATCATATGCCATAAAGTCTTCCAAAAGAAACTCATGAACTTTGTATCTCTGTCAGATACTATTGTCTTGGGAAGGCCATGCAGACGAACAACTTCTTTAAAGAAAAGAATGGTAATCTTTTTGGCATCCGCAATGTGAGAACAAGGAATAAAATGTGCCATTTTTGATAAACGATCAACAACAACAAAGAAAGAATCTACTTTTCTCGTTGTTTTTGGTAAGCCCAAGACAAAGTCCATGCTTAAATCTTGCCAAGGTGCATGTGGAATAGGAAAGGGCTGATACAAACCTGTATTCTTCTTTTGACCTTTTGCAAGTTGGCATACTTTGCATAATTCACAAATTCGGGCAACATCTGTTTTTAAGCGTGGCCAAAAGAAACGATCTTCCACAAGGGCCAATGTTTTATCATGCCCAAAATGTCCACTACATCCGCTACCATGCAACTCACGTATCATAAATTCACGGATAGATGTAGCAGGCAGACATAATTGATTTCCATGAAAGAGATATCCATCATGAAGAGAAAACTTTGGATGTTTTGAACCTTCACCATTTAGAAGGGCTGTATAAATGCGACCAAAGTCATTATCAGCTGCATATTCTCTGCGTATTTCTTCAAAGCCAGGAACATTGACGGAAATTGTCGTAAGAATGTGAGTTCGACGACTTAATGTATCTGCGACTTTATTTTCCGTGCCAGATTTATGACGTAGAACAAAAGAAAACTCCTGTAGGTATGCACTCCATTTAACACGATTGGCGCTCATCTTCTTTTGAGAATTCAGGTGTTGCAAGGCTTCGTAGTCAGAGTATAAGACAAATTCTTTTCCAATGAGATAATGACGCCAATAACGAAGAGCTTGAACTACTGCATAATATTCCAGATCATAAACAGTGTACTTCTTACGGGAGTCATTTAATTTCTCACTGAAATAAGCAACTGGATGACCATCTTGACTTAAGACTCCGCCAATACCGACATGGGAAGCATCACAACTAACTTTGAAGACTTTGTCAAAGTCCGGAAGTTTTAGAACTGGTGCCTCAGTCATTTTTCTCTTAATTTGCTCAAATGCTCGAGAGGCGGCATTGGTCCAAGTGAACTCTCCTTTTTTCATGCAGTCAGTTATAGGAGTCATGATTGTACTGAAATTACAAATGAACCTCCTATAAAAGGTAGCCAAACCATGAAAGCTACGTACCTCATGTATAGAAGTGGGAATAGGCCAGTCAAGGATTGCTTTGATTTTAGCGGGATCAGGTTCAACTCCCTGGGCCGAGACAACAAAGCCCAAAATACGACTTTGGAATTCAAAAATGTACACTTCTTCAAATTAATGTAAAATTTTTCTTTTCGAAGTGCACGCATGACATACCGCAGATGATCGAGATGAGCTTCTTTTGATTTGCTGAATATTAAAATATCATCAAAATATACCACAACAAATTTACCAAGAAAATGGCGTAGAAGCCGAGTCATCACTCTCATAAAAGTGCTGGGAGTATTCGTTAGACCGAACGGCATGACCAACCATTCGTATAATCCATCTTTGGTTTTGAATGTTGTTTTCCATTCATCTCCAGGCTGAATACGAAGTTGGTGATATCCAGTCGTGAGATCAATCTTGGAAAAGACAGAAGATCCAAACATCATATCAAGCATGTCGTCCACTCGGGGAATAGGAAACCGATATTTGATGGTAATTTTGTTAATCGCTCGGCTATCAACACACATTCGCCAAGAACCATCTTTCTTCGGTGTTAAGAGGGCTGGAACTGCACAATGACTCATGCTTTCTCGGATATAACCCTTATTGAGTAAATCTTCAACCTGTCTTCGCAATTCAGCATGTTCGGCGGGACTCATGCGATAAGCAGGTAAGTTAGGATGGATAGATCTAGGGACTAAATCAATGGTATGCTGGATGTCCCGCATAGGAGGTAGCTCATTAGGAAGCTCTGCGGGAATCAAACCTTGAAAATCATGGAGCAATGACTTGATTTCTGGTGGCATAGAATCCTGTTGTATATTATCTGCTTCTTGGGTTTCTTTAGGCACAAGAGCATAAACAACTCCTTGGTCTTTGCTTTCCATTTCAAACTTCCTCATAGAGAGAACATGAGGGTTTGATGGGGTGGTAGAAACAGTCGGAGAAGATGTTAATGGCGGTAATGGAAGAAGATCCACTACTTGTCCCTTCCATTTAAAAGAATGAATGTGCCTTTTCTGATCGGTATGTACCTCTCGATCATATAACCAAGGTCAGCCAAGTAAAATGTGAGCAATATTCATAGGAATAATATCGCACCATATATCATCTTCATATATGCCAATTTTAAAATGAACCAAGCAACAATGGGTCACAGGGATTGAATGATCATCTACCCAAGCGACCTTGTAAGGCTTTGGGTGCTTTTCAATAGGCAAATTGAGCTTAGTGATCACTTCCTGTGAAACAACATTCATAGCACTTCCTCCATCAACAATTAGATTGCATAACTTACCTTTGCATCTCACGCGTGTCCTGAAGATTGAAGTACGTCGCCAATCAGCTTCTTCTTGTTCATTGGTGAGGAGAAGCCGACGTATAATAAGGATAGGACCACCTTCTTTTGCACCGGTGGCGGCGTGAGGAGGAGGATCAGATTGAGCCTCTCGTTGTGGATCTGGCTGAGCTTCTGATTGGATATGGTCAGGAGGAGGCTCCATCTCAAGATGCTCATCATAGTCTTTTGACGAATAAGGATCTTCATCGCAATAATAAAGATTGCGAACCTGAGGGTATGCATTAGCAAAGTGTCCTGGTTGTCCACATTGATAACAACCATCAGTTCGTCGATCTTGATGAGGAGGTCCACGATTCCGCATATCTTGCTCTTGTGGCACTGCCCTCTTTTGATTTTGAGCAAAAGGACGCTGATTGGGGTGATTGTGCTGCGGTTTTGGAGGTGGACGATAACCCGCTGGTGGAGCACGGTTATATTGAGAATTATTTTGATTGGGTGGATAACCTTTATTATTCTGAAAGGCGGGGGCTCGACGAGTCGTTGACTCCCCGACTTGAGAACCAAATCGTCTTAAAGTGGAGGACCGCAATTCTAGCTCAACCCGTTTTGCCTTGTTATAAATATCATCAACAGTTTCAAAATCATACATAAGGACTTCACCTCTTATTTCATCTCGCAAACCTGTTTTGTACTGATTGACTAGCGTGAAATCATCATCTTAAATTTTACACCAGATAACATAGTCATTGAACTTCTCTGTGTACTCATCCAGCGATAAAGTGCCTTGATTGAAAAGAAAATATTTTTGCTGAAGGAGACTTAAATAATTGGAGGGCAAGTATTTACCTTCAAGCTTTTCACGCATATCATCCCACTTGGCAATAGCAGGGCGTCCTATGACAAGATTATTGTGCTCAACGCTGTGCCACCAAAGACGTGCTGACCCCTTAAGTTTGACTTTGACAAAAGCAACATGCTGTGCATCATCCATATGATACTAAGAGAAATAACCTTCGAGAGAATTGAGCCAGTCAATGAAGGCCTTTGGATTGAGACGGCCAGAGAAATCAGATATATCAATTTTGACTCGCTTTGTGATATCATCAGTTTTTGGTATAGCAGGTGCATTTGCAGGGTCTTTTTCAGTGAGAAGACGCTGAATGAAATCATGAATAGACTCTTGCTGGCCTGTTTCTGCTTGTCGACTGGAATTTTATTGATTTCCAGCGCTAGATGATGCTTCGGCAGCAAGAGGCCTCTGTGACCTGCGGGACAGTTCTTCCAACGCATGTACCCGTTTAGTTAATTCTATTAACATGGCATCACGTTGATGATCAAAAAATCTGCCCCGATATGAATGACCGCTGCGGGTTGACATTGCTTATAGAAAGCAAAGGAAAAAGACTGCTCTTTTTTTCTTTTTTTTTTTTTTTTGCTGCTGTGGGCCTGGGCCGAGTCAGATCAGGCCTGTCAGGTCTGGGTCAGGTCAGACCCAGACTGAATCAAAAGTGGGTTGGACTGATGTGGGTATCGGGTCAGCAGTTTTGGCCCAAACTGCTATTGGCCCAACTGCTCAACGTTTTTTTTTTTTTTTTGTCCTCTTGCTCAGTAAGGAGAAAGTAGATAAAAAGGGAAAGTGCTCTGTAAAGGAAAGAGAGGAACAAAAAAAAAAAAAAGGTGCTCTGTTGCAGAAACGAAAAGGAAAGAGAGGAAGGAAGAGGCTTATCTTTTCGACGACAGTGGATTCTAGCCGGCGATGGCGAGAGAGAAGTCCAGCAGGCGATGGCGATGGTGGGTTCCAGCCGACGATGGCGAGAGAAAACTCCAACAGGTGATGGCGATGGTGGATTCCAACCGGCGACGGCGAGAGAAAACTCCAGCAGGCGATGCCGATGGTGGGTTCCAGCCGGCGATGGCGAGAGAAAACTCCAGCAGGCGATGTCTTGGGCTCTTTGTCACTATTCTCTGTCGTTCGCGTCTGTCTGCTCTCTCTCTCTCTTGTTCTTTTCTTGGTTTGGGGTATGGCTGAGCAGAGAGGATCGGAGGTTGGGATGGTGGTGGGTTGGTTACAGCAGTGTTGGAGAGGGCGTTTGGTTGCAGTGGAAAGGGATATGGTCGAAAGTGGTCTCGGGAAGGGGGTTGGCTGGAGATTTGGGGATCTGGTTTCGAAAAGGTCGGCGTGGGACGGGGAATAGGAGGATGAGGGAGATAATGGATGGGGGTTTTCGGATGTTGGGGTCGGCAGAGGGAAAAGAAAAGGTCGACAGAAGTCTGGATAGATTTCTGTAGTGAGATTTGAAGGGTGACTGTGAATTGGGGACTGTAAGGATATGGTTTGGGGTGAAGTGGGAGAGGACTGCGATGATGTGCGATGGGAGTGAGGAGGTTGGTTGGGGAAAGGGTGTCACGGCAGAGATGGAAGAGATGGTAGATTCGATTGGAAGTGGAAAGGAATGCGATCAGGATGATGGGATGCGATGGTGAAGAGGGACAATGGATTATGACGGACAGATGGATGAAGTGACGGAGATGGGTTGCGCGGTTACCTTGGACCAGCGATTGGAATGGCGGCGATCCGAGAGTGGATCTTCTCTCTGATACCAATTGAAGCAGCGTAGGGGAAGAAGATTAGTCAACGGGCTAATCTCCAAGCCAAAAGGCTTAGGGATCGGTTGTCTAGGTGTCTCACCAAAAGACAAATAAACTCTCTCAACTGAGAATCAATTCCATATCTTTATTCAATATGAAAGTCTATCTCTCTTGAAGAGTTTACATCCTTATTTATAACTAAAACATCATATAAGAAAGGAAACAACTAATTCTAAACAAATAAGAAGTCCTAAATCAAATACAACTGGACTTGCCAAATATCAATAAAACAACTAAAGCAACTACTAATAATATAATCTACTACAAGTCTACTGTGCTTTGGGCCTCCGGGTGTAGACTTTCAAACGGGTCCCATTATTATGGCCTGCATCATTTCTGCAGAGAGAACTATAATGCTTATGTTTGGATCTTCGCTGGATGAGGAGAAAAGTGAGCACGGCCTACTCGGAAACTTCTCTTCAACAGAGGGATCCCTCTCTCCTCCAAACGGACCAAACCTCTTGAGATTCTGCCTCTATTCACTATCCAGTTGGGATTCCCACCTAGTGTGATAAGTATCGTTAACATTTTATTTTATTTTATTTTTATATTTTTTGCAACATTTCATTATAAGATCCTTTTTTTTTTTTGCAACATTTTTATGGAAGTAGTAAGAATAGATTGGAATGCGAAATAAAATTCATTTAGCCGACCTCATCAGATGCATGAGCCAAGACTTTGATGATGATTTTCATGAGAAAATGGGCAAGGATAATTTGAACATTATTTTAAGAATTTTCAAGATAATTTCAAAATTGGATACTCACGGAATTTGGGAGATTTCTGTGAGAAGAATATCCCATACAAAGAGATATTTAGAAAAAAAAAGGGAAAAAAGAAGATATCCTATCTTGGTTGTTTTTATAGTATGATTATTACCCTTTTGACCTATGTGGAGACCTACCTTGATCCATTTTTGGCCTATGCGCATATGTAAGAATTGGCGCAAATTTTACTCCAAATAGCATGACATTCAGTGATAAATTGATCACGTAAGAAACAGAGAACCATATATTTCTAACAATAAATTCAGTGTCATATGCCACTTTGTTATATGTAAAATTTGGTTATTGGCAAGTAGCTATGCATGGCATGAGAAGCTTGGATCGGGCCAAAGCGGACCCAAATATGTTTTCGTCAAGTGGTCTGAAAAGATCAGCACATTGTGGACACTAGGATAGGACCATTTTTCATTTGTGGGATTTACCAAAATTTTGTGGCTTTTTCTTAAACAAAAAATATAGTATGAATACATTGCTGAGGGTAAATCATTAATGTAGTAGTGAGTAGCAGGGAAGGCCATCATTTCCTTTGGAAAGTGGCATATTTAACAGCTCTGGGTGGATAATCATTTTTCTTCCTAGGAATGAATTTTTATGGTCTCTTGTACATCTTCACCCTAAACCTTTAGGGCCCGTTTGTTAATTTAACTGGTATAGTAAAGTGAGGTGAATGGTAATTTTAAAAGATAAAAAAATGAGGGGTTAAATCAATCCAATAATTAGATTTTGTATTTTAGTGAAAAGAAAGTAAAATTTTTTGACTTTTTATATTAAAAGTAAATATTTTTTATTTGTTAGTAGGATGAAAAAGTAACTTTATGAATTTTTGTGTAAAAAGGTAAAAGAATTTTTTTGAAATATGGTATTTTGATTTGATTTTTTTGGGTTGTTGTGTGGTGAAATGAAAGATGATTTCAACTTTACAATGAGGAAAAATTAACAAACAGGCCCTTAGCACTTCACTCTTTTCATAGAAGCTCTTAGAAAATCCTAGAAATTTGAATAGTGTTAAAAAAGGGCGCCCAAACAAACCTGGTTGCAATTTGATGGGTGTATATCATAGACAAGCAACATCGTCCCGGTATAACTTCAAGTTTTCATGGTACTCTGATCCTCATTACCATCCTTGAATCCATATGCTTGTCGACTAGCGTTAAGTCTGTGACCTCTACTTTTTTTACCCCATTGTCATGAGCCATCTGTTAGGCATTTGAAATTTCCGATTTGATACGTGGTATTCTTTGTTTTGAAATGTCATTTTTGGCTTTAAAATTTAAATTCTATCTTTCCAAATATTGGTTGCTTCTAAGCATTTAAATATCTCGTTCGAGGATGACATTTGAAAATTTTGTATATGCCCCCAATATGAATCGTGAGAATTTCTGCAAATAAGTAGGTCCCACGACTCTATAGGATGGACAAACTTTGAAATGGATTTATCCAATATCCTACTAAAATTTATCATCAAAGTCCATCTTCTAGTAGGATGGAAAGTAAGTTCTCAATTAACTCTTGAGATACATTACAGTAAGTTCTCAATTAACTCTTGAGATCCATTACAGGACAAAAGAAAACACCCCCTCTATATATATACTAATGCACCTCCCTCTCTCTCTCTCTCTCTCTCTCTCTCTCTCTCTCTCTCTATATATATATATCTAAATCCTTACAACTTAACATCAAAATTAGAAAACCACTGAATATACACTGAATTCATCATCCCACATCTAAAACCACCAAACTAGAAAGCTGCACTTTTCCCTCATAAATAGAACCACCCCAACACCCTTCCCTCATTCATCACTCCATTCCCAGTTTCCCATGTCAGCTGCTGCAGCCCAAATCATAACTGACAGAACCCATCAGCTCAGGCCCTGCCAACTTTGGATTGTTCTCAAAACTGCCAAAACCACAGAGGAAAATGGTCAGAATTTTACCAGTCGGTCCCAGTAAAAGAAAACTATCCTAATCTGCTAAAAACTCCAACCTCTTCCCAGTGAACTTGGAGAAGGCGCCCCAAGTTGGAATGGTGCCACACAGGTCGTTGTTTGAGACATCTCTGCAGGAATCCCATGTGGGTTTTTGGTTAACACCCAGAAGATAATAGTTGCAATAAGTGAAGAGAAGAAGAAATGGAGATTGAAGGCGCAATGGTATCGTAGGATGGTTAAAGATCTTACAGTATCTTGAGGCCCCCAAGCTTGGTAAGCTCTCTTGGTATTCTTCCCCTTAACCTGTTCCCGTTCAGCCGCCTGCGTATAATCCAAAAGCTGTGAGAATTATGGTATGGGATTACATTTCAATGATCATCGTCATCAGATTAGCTTTATCCCATCGATATGGATTTAATAAATATAAAAGAAGTCAAATCATCTGATAACTAAGTTCACTTGAAGTTTCACTCTCTTTTGAGCGTGTGTGCATGGATGCAAAAGATTGTGTAAAATATCTTTGAGTAGAAGGGAAAATTTTAAGGTACAAAAAAAAAAAAAAAAACCCACACACATACATAAATATAGAAAGGAAGAACACCTTCTTCTAGAACGTACAGATTGATTCCCTCAAATCAGTAACCTCTTTATCTAATGATAATTTTCAGCTGATTAAGCTACCCACATGCAATTTAAATGAATTAAAATGAGTGAGAATTGAGGGCAGTTTAGTAATTTAACTATAAGTTGTAGTTAGCTGGACATCCACCATTTGTGGGGCCCAAATTATATCACTGTTCACAGGTTGTACCCAACATGGAGCAGTCATGATCATGAATGCCAAAATTATGGCACCCTCATTTGCTTTTTATTTTTTGGACAGTTGGCCTTGACTGGACGTTCAAATGGGTAGGCTCATGACATTGATTTTACATTTCAATGAAATGAAGTACATAACACGGCATCTGAAGCCAGCCAAACAGGCCCACATGTTTCCAAAGCCCTTCCTCATTCAAGGACCCTTTAACTTCAAATCTTTGGCATTTCCTGGATTGTTGCTGTTTCTTTTTGTTTTTTAAGATATATTTCTCCGTCACCGGTCAAAGAATTAAAGTTTGCTGATCAGGAAAATATTTATGTCTATTTATAATGTGGGGCCCATCACTTCAATGGTGTGGATGTTATGTGTATGGGTTCCCTTTGATATGTACATGGTTCTCTTTTGTGGGATGTGGCTTTCTAAAGTTGCAGTTGCCACATACGTATAAGTAGAAGCATATACACACTGCTAATGTACATGAGATGGTACTACCAAAAAAAAAAAATAATAATCTACATGAGAGAGGTGATGCTCACAGAAATCTGAGGGACGAGAGTCTACTGAGAGATGAAGGGATGGTTCCAGTGAGATTGTTGTGGTAGAGATCCAAGCTCAAGAGGCTCTTCAAACCCCCAAGCTCTTTAGGAATCCTGCCTATCAGATTGTTCCTATACAGCTCCCTGCAAATAAAAAGGGAATTTTTTTTATCATTGGACCTTTACTTAACACGCATTTCCACTTCATACAATTTTAAGAACGCCGTTAAGGTGGTGACTGAGTTGGTTTGAGAGTTGAATTTGTTCTTAAGTCTCAAATTCAACGCACGCCCCTTACGTTATTCGGGTAGCCATGTATTTAAATATTAGAAAATATTCCTTACTTGTCTCGGGCTAAAAGGTGAGAAATATCTTTGGTCATAAAAAAATATATATATATATACATATCTTAAGAATGTGCTACTCACAGATATTGGAGTTTTTCCAGTCTCCCTAACTCAGGCACAAGAGAACCCGACAACCCTGCATTTCCAAGATCACTGCAAAATACCCAAAACCAAGAAAAAAAATATTAGGTGAAGAAGCAGCGGAGAAAATAGTGTATTTTATGCAAGAAATATGTTCTTGCGCAAATGACTAAATAGTTCTCCATTACTTTGTTAAATTTCACCATTGAGCGCATCCACATGGCCCCCACCATGCATGGAGTTGGGGGGCATGAGAAAACCTGCACATATTGATCAAGGTTTGCCTACATTGCTATATGAGACTAACAATTTGGGGTCATCAATGCAGATCATGGGTCAGTTCTCCATGGATAGATGTATGGGATTCTAGTTTACAATCTTGATCTCCTTGTGTGGGGTCCCAAATCTTTACAATCCGATGTTCAGATCAGAAGTGTCATGTCAACTGCCTGCAATCTTAGATTTAGAGTTTGGGCTTCATCATACCTATGAATCATGGTCCCAAATGGAGACCCTTGCTGATCTTTGATAACCCTCAAAGAACACATGATTTTAATTTAGTGTCATTATGATCATTTAAACAGAACAGTACAATCCCATGTCCCCCGTGCCATTGACATATAACAAGCACCAAGAAGAGAATCTCTGCAATCTTTTGCAGAACTAGTGAATCTTTGCAGAGAAGGTCTCCTCAAGAGAGGCCAACTGAAAAGCTCACAAACTTGAATGAAAACAGATAAAGCAAGAGGGAAGAGATTTCAATATAAGGAAAAAGAGGTTTACAGCCTCGTGACTCTGTTATCCCCATCACAAGTGACATGAAACCATGTGCATGGATTCACGAGTGTTGGATCCCAGCTCTGTAGAACGTTTCCAGGGTCTTTGAGAGCTCTTCTGAAAGCGTAAAGAGAATCACCTATTCACATAAAGCCGAAGGCTAAATGAGCATTCAAGCTAGAGGAAAGGACCCACATGGAAATAAAGGTCCCAACAGTGTCCTGTAGAACTCTCTACCTTGGATATTAGCATCTAAGTGAGACCTTATGAAAATTTCAAGCTATAAAAATACCCATGTCTTGGAAAATCATAAATTCATGTGTGGAACTCCATATGCAGTCAACACAACCTTGGCATTTAATGAGTAAAGGACATGGACCTTCATGCTAGGAAAAATACCAAAATGGGAAAAAAACAGAAAAAAGAAAAAAAAAAAGAAGAAAACAGTCTAATAAACCTATATTCATTGATATTAAGTCAAGAATCTTTTATGTGGTAGAAAGTAGAACCCATCCCTGCCTTGGCATTTGCTGCTAGCAGGGGATGAATTAGGTACCCATGTGGAAAAAAACTACATATCCCAAAATCTACAATATATATAAAAAAAAACAGTATGTACAAAGTTCATGAATCTTCAAGCTAGAAAAACCAACATGAAAAATCACTAGAACAACTCCATACAACATCATATTTCCACATCAATGACCATTACAACAACTCCTACAACATCATATGTGTTTTTAGAGACATCTCTACCTTCAATATTGGCATTCACAAGTGCTGAAGATGTACATAGGAGTACTAAAAAGAGAGCCCCAAATGCCATCTGGGTCTTGCAATCTGAGAGAGAGAGAGAGAGAGAGAGAGAGAGAGAGAGAGAGCTTTGTCAAGTGCGTGGAGCAAAAGCTAAGCTCTTGTTGGTGAATTTATAGAGCCATTCAAATCATAAACTAGTGTTAGTGAGTGATGGTGACAGAGAACAGCAAACCGGGATTAGTAGTGGGTAGAATAACTTTTTAGAAATTCTGGTTTTCTTGTACTTCTTTTTTGTGAATCTTATTATTAATTTACCTGCCCACCAGGAACTGATTTGCACTTGAAAAGTAAAGGCCAGTGGCTGTTTTGGTTGTGCCAATTTATGGATTTTGTTTGTATTTTTCTTCTCTCTCCAGAGATTTTAAGAGATTTGACTTGAGGATTCCTCAAATGACACTTTCAAAAAGAAGTCATTCAAATAATTCCAACTAGCATGTGAAAGGCTTCTCCTTTTTCTTATTTTTTTCATTCCATATCCATCACGAATTTGCTTTTCTTAGATTCCTCCTAACATGCTAGTATTTGGAATCTGCTTTTCCCAGGGAACAAGTCAAATACTAGTAAGAAATTCCTTCAACCAAAGAGGGTAAGTAGGGGTGCAAAAAGGTCAGGTTTAATGCGGGTCTATTGGACTGATCCGGATGGATCCAGTTGAATTCATAGGCCCAATTCCGGACGTGGTGCACCCGCCCATGACAGTGGACCAAAACCAGATCGTATTATCAACCATTCTCCGATGTTAACGGGCTCAATCCAATTGACATTTGCAGATGTTGAATCCAAATCCAATTAGTAAATGGATGCAATGATCGAGCCCATATCCAATCTTTTTGGGTTGACCTCATCTAGTAATCAAGTAATCAGATATGGGCCACTCTAACTGTGTAGCTTCAGAATGGGATATAACGGACTCGATAAATTTAGCTTACAACTGGGCCTGAATATCCAGTGAGCTCACCAGAAAAAAACCTATGGGTCTAGGATCCGGACCCATTTTAACTTTGGATCTGGGAATCTTGTGACTTTTATTAGTCCAACAGCTACAATTACTTTTATAAGATAAGATATCAAGTGTATACCGCAGTGCCCCAAACTACCCCTGGATGATTCAAATGAGAAATAAGATTCACCAAAATCATATGATTAGTTAGATCGGACCAACGATTAGTATGAGTTTTGGACCATGCACCATCTACAGCGGGGGGCCATAATCTGGACTGTTCAGATTGCAATGGATGCATTTGAATGCGTGATGGGCATTCATGGGCAGAAAGGCCCCCCGCAATATTTGTTTTTCTGTGGCACATCTGAATCAGGACAATGGGCCCCCTTGTACAAACTCAAGGCTCGAGAGAAGAATGTCGGCCCTTGGGCCGTGGATCTTAAAATAATGGCAATCCTCATCAAAGTTAGGAAATCACCAGCATTCTTTGAATTTTATTTTCATCGATTGAGAACGAGGGATTTGTCTTCTTGTCGTATAATTTCTAGAGTCATGTGAGATGCACGTGCTCAGAAACTCAACGGGCTGATGGAAATTAGGGCTTGGGTGGTTCAGATCTCAGGCCAACTCAAACATGACCCGACTTCTTAAAGAGTTCAACCGAACCTTAGTGGGCTTTTGCATATGCCATGGAAACAGTAGAGCAGAATCTTGTTTCCACCCCAGTTTCATTTGTGGGAGTAAGGAATTGGAAATGTAAATGAATCTTTTAATGTCACACTTTAATTTTCACAATTGAGAGGAATGTACATTTTGGGGAGAGGGTTGGACCAAGAACTTCCCCTTTCGTGGGAAGGGGCAGTATGGTCTGACCAAAAGTCAGATTACGAGGATGTGCCCAGGCAAAACCTAACGGCCCATTTGTTTACAAGAACTTTGAAAATTCTATTGGGGGTGGAGCGTGGTTTGGGTTTTATGAATTGCCTAGATGCTCTCCCCCACAAATGTTTTAGTGTAGCATTTTTAAAATTGGGATTATGAGAATTTTACACTAAAAAAGTGACATTTCACCGGGCTAAAATTTTAGCCGCAAAAAGTGACATTTCACCAAGCTAGTTTTATGAACTCTCACCATTCAAAAGAAGAACTTGAGACAGCAGCCTATGTTGCTTTTAAGAATTCTGGACACATGAAATTCCGATAAAAAATACTTTCAAACAAATGGGCCGTAAAAGACTGAAATTGAACCTCAACCAAATTTGACTTGACCAAGTTTCTTTCCGAACTCAACCTAATCTAACCGAAGCTGAACCCAACTCGAGTTGGGTTTATAAATTCAGGCCCAAGCAAACCCAAGCCAACGGCACCTAATATGGTGTGGGGTTTTGATCAGGTTAGAGGTGGCCCAACTTGAGTTGCGCCTTATGCATCACCTAGTGGGGATCCAACGGTATCTTTTGGATCCATCTAGTAATGGGTCGGATTTAGATCAATCAAACTCAAACCTGTCTCTTCACTTTTAGAAGGCATTATTAGATAGTAATAATTTTAGGGGTTAGGAATAGTTTTACAGACGTGATTGCTTTGTTCTTTTTTCATTTTCTATAACCTTGATTACCTCCTGCCTAGCCTGGAGGAGTCTTTGGTCCTAAGCCCAAGCGATTGTGGACAGCCAAGAACTAATCTTTAGAGGAGCCCGCAATAATTTTTCAAGAGGATAATTTTCAACAACCAAAATTTATAGTGACGGACCCAAAATTTTCGCTTGAGGAGTGCAAACCCAAATATGCATTTGCATTTTGGAAAAAATAGAGATTTTCATGTGGATTTTGGAAAAATATAGAACTTTTATGTAAATTTTTAAAGTAAAACTAAAATTTTCAATATTATTTTAGAAGTGAATTTAGTTCCAATGGGTGCATCCACCCCCAAGTGCATGTATGTAGGCCCGCCCCTAATTATATTTGCAACGCTGACACAGACAAAGACATTGATTACTGTTTATGTATTTGGGAGAAGTCTCATATAATTGCCTGTATAAATATCAAAGTGAGCTCTTTTGTAATTATTCTGGTAAATGCCACAGGCATGTTAGAAAGAGTATGAGCATTCCTCTTGGAATCTTGAATCTTGAATCTTGAATACAGTCCTCTGAAAATTCAAGAAAGAGAAAAAAAAAAAAAAAGGAAAGAGAGGATTTTGTTGAACTGTCAATATGATTTCATCCAGGAAAAAGACAAAGGGTGTTTAAGAGATAGTGTTTTTTAGCTCTTTGCAAGTGATTTGATTGAGTGCATGCGGTAAGCATGTGCAGTATCCTTGGCAAATCACTCCTAGTAGGCCCCGTAATAAATGTTGTGCTTTGTAAAACCCTGTCCAAACTCCAAACCCTTGACTGTGGTTTGAGGCTAGTGATTCTAGTTCTACACAAGTACTCGGAGGAATTCTTAGAAAAAGAAGAAGAAGAGTAGTAATTGAAGGAATAAGATAAAATGTCCTTTGATGAATTGACTCTGGTCTGTTTATTTTTATGTAAGTGAATTCTAAGACTTTATATGACTTTAAAGTGACAAATGAAGAATTAAAGATGAATATTCAAAATGACGGTAAAATTAGAAGATGCAATTTGATGCTCATTTTTATTCACATTCGCCTTTAATCTTTATTTTTAACCCTTTTTTTCTATTCAATTCATATGTATTTCAATGTAAATAAATATGGCTATATTGAAAACTGAGTCAAGGGAAGATGAGAAATGAATAATAAACAATCATCATAATATAATTAAAATATTAAAAAAATCAATGTCTCATTTAGATTGTTATTTTATATCATTCACCATTCACCTCTTTAATAATACTTGAGGGAGCTGGCCATAAAATGATTTAGTTCTTAATGTACTTTATGCAAGAAAGTAGACCCTTAAGTTTACTTCTTACAAATGCACGCTTAGGACAGCTGAAACGAAATTCTTAGCAAAACTCCCAAACATATGAAACTTGATCTAATTTGATTCACAGCTAGTAACCATCTAACCACTGGATTGAACCACCAACAGAACTGCACACTTAAATTTGAGAAAAGCCCAGTTATCGGAGCACCTAATTATCAATAAAATAAATGATGATCTCTCTAAATAATCTATCCCCTTTCTTTTAATTATCTTTTGCTTTGTATAGATTAGCATGAAAACAAAAGATGACCAATTTCTCCATGATGAAAAGATTTCCACTCATGTAGTGTCTTGGTCAATGTTAGCACATTGCACTTCTTTTCATGTGTTACATGGGTAGCAGTGGTTCCCTCTCCCTTCTTTTGACTTGGTAAGGTCTCTTCAAATCCCTCCATGCAACTTATATGGACCATGGAGACAAAAGAATGCTAGACTTTATGCTTGTGATCTATGTTTTCTTGCCTTTTTCTTGTTCTTCTTCCTCTTTCCTCTTTCTTCTTAAAAGGAGTGACGAGTGCTGCTTTTTCTTTTTGAGTCTTCTTCTTCAAAGTAGGAAAGCTTTCTAAGTCGAACAATGAGTGTATAATCACCCCACAGGAATCTTTTCTTTTTCATGCTTGTGCAAATGAAATGAAAGAGTATCCAGTTCACCCGCGTCTTATCCATGGGAACATTGAAGTGGTTCAACTGCTCCACAGGTTGGTGCATAGGAGATCCAAACCATTCAGGATGTGGGGCTTACACAGAATGATCACTTCATCAATATTTAGAGGATACCAGTTACTTGATCAACGGGAATTATAGTTCCAGAATTTGGATCCTTGAGTCCATTGTCATAAATCCATCAATGAGGCTCGTAATTGAAATTGAACTGCTCAAAATCATTACATGGTACTCTAGTTATCTCTGAGCCAAATAGTCTAATCAAAGTTGTGCTTACTGTTAAATCGATTATGCTTTACCAAACATGTTTGATCTAGCAGTGGGCTCAATTCTATTAGTTGGGACTATGATTTTGAGTGATTTGGATATCATTCATGGTGAGCACTATGCAAGGATTTACGGTGATAGACAATAACTCAATGAGAGGATGTTAAACAGAAAGGAAAGTTTACAGATTTTCCATGGAGCCCACTTGTCGGTAGTCCGTTGCAACATGTCTTTTGTGTTGAAAAGGATAAAAATGAATTTTTTTTTTTTCTCATAGAGAAAAATTTTATTTACCATATGTGGGCCAGGAATGTAGAATCTCTCCCTTGCACAGCACGGCATGGTCTAGATATACTAGTTAATGGTTCAATGTCAAGAGTATAAATCCTCTGCAACTTGTGCAGTGAGAATTTTTGTTGTTTTTTAAGAACTTGAAGACTTCAGAATCAGCCATATACAAAAAAATTAGTCCACTGAATATTGTCACTTGTCTCATCTAATACCACAGAATGAATAATAAATAAAGTTTCTGTATAACCATTTTATTTCTTGACCTTGGATCAAACAATAGGTACCCTCAAGTGATCCTATTTTGCCAATCCCCTTTTACTGTTAAAAGCTTGGTTCTCAAATCTGAAATATATCTCTATTTTCGCAGGAATTGGATAAGCACTATGGTGGAGTTATTCAGGTAGTGCTTCCAAGGTTAATATCAGACCATTGTCCTATTAAGTTGTGTTCTGACACTATTGATTGGGGACCTAAACCTTTCCGTTTTGAGAATTATTGGTTAGAAAACAAAGATTTTGTTTGGTTGGTTAGATCTTGGTGGAAGCAAGTGAATGTTATAGGCTATGCAGTTTAACAGAATTTGCAAGAAGCTTTCTGCTCTCAAAGACAATATCAAAAGCTGGATTAGGAAGGTGTTTCGAGGTATTGAAGAGTCTAGGGAGGCATTATCTAGAGTTGTGGAAGATATTGACAAAGTAGGGGAAAGTCGAGAGTAGAGACTGGAGGAGGTTATTATGAGACAAGAAGCTATGAAGAAGATTTTAAGTTATAATCAGATAGAGGAAGTTTCTTGGCGGCATACATCTAAAATAAGTTGGCTTAAAGAAGGAGATAAAAACATCATATTCTCTCACCAAATGGCTAGCCTTAGAAGGAGAGTTAATTTTGTGGGCCGGATTAAAAGCAATGGTAGAGTCTTTGAGAAACCTATTGAGATCAAGGATGAAGTTGTTCATTTCTTTGAAGACCTTTATAAGGAGGATATTGGTGTGAGACCTAGCCTTGATGGTGCTTCTTTCTCTACGATCTCGTGGGATCTTTGATGTCCGTTGGAAAGGGAGTTTGACAAGGAGGAAGTGATTAAAGCTTTGAAAAAATGTGATAGTGATAAAGCTCCACGTTCTTATGGTTTTATCTTTGCCTTCATCAAAGTAGGGTGGGAGTTTCTTAAGGAAGATTTCCTTACAATGTTTTTTGAGTTTCGCAATAGGGAAATGAATGCTACTTTTCTAACTCTTATTCCCAAAGTGCCAAATCCGATGGAGTTGCGGGATTATAGATCTATTGGTTTGGCAGGATGTCAATATAAGCTGCTATGTAAGGTGTTGGCGAATAGACTCAAGTAAGTGCTCTCATCAATTATCAGTCATTTTCAAGGGGCTTTTGTTGTTGGTTAGCAAATCCTTGATGGGGTGTTGATTGCCAATGAACTCATTGACTCTAGAAAAAGGTCTAAAATTGAAGGGACAATTTTTAAGATAGATTTGGAGAAAGCTTCTGATCATGTGGATTCGAATTTTGTCAATTATAGGCAGTCCAGATTTGGTTTTGGTCATACTTGACGTGGTTAGATTCATGAATGTATTTCTAATCCTTTTCAGTTCTAGTTAATGGTTCTCCTTCGAGGTTATTTAAAGCCTCTAGAGGTATTTGTCAAGGTGATCCCCTCTCTCATTTCTTGTTTACTGTGGTCCTACAGGCTTTGAGTGCCCTTTGGTGAAAGGTAGAGTGTTGGGGTTAATTCATGGTTTTGAAACAAAATCGTAGCAGGGAAGCCATTACTCATTTATAGTTTGTAGATGATACTATCCTTTTTAGCTCAACCAAGAGTAATGAAATTTTGGCTCTTGAGAGACTTATGTGATGTTGTTAGGTGGTCTCGGGTTTAAAAATTAACAATTCTAAGAGTTTGTTGGTGGGGATTGGTTGCATTGAGACAACCACTAAGTTTTTGGCTAGTGATCAATAGCCCCAAGTGCAAGGCCTCAATTGTACCTTTACCTGGTAAGTTGGGATCATATCCATGGCAATTATGTATCTCACAACCTGTCCTATTAAAATATATACAAAATAATGTGCTACTAAACTGAAAATTAAATTAAAATTACAATATCAAATATGAAATTAAAATTACAAATCAGAAATAAAACCTAATCTACAATTCCTAATTTAAAACAATTATAGAAACTAGAAACTGCAAAACAATAGACTAATAAAACCACCAATTGAATGAAAGTAGAAGTACATAAAATAAATTTGAAAATAAAAAACAAATGCAATAAAATAAAAGAGAAAAGATAGATTTCAATTCTTTAAATCTGAGTTTAAAACTTTATTTAATGGAATAAAAGTAAACTTAAATCCATTGCACCAAACACACACTGTCACTATGCATAAACACACGATGTTAATTCTATGGTGAGAACCATGACATTAATAACTTTGTTTTTCAATGAAAAACTCAATTTAAATAAGCAATAAATTCAAGTTTATTAAATTGAAACAATTGCATCAATCCTACCCAAAGATCATGAACTTCAAGAAAAATTTATTACTTGCATAGCGCTTCAACTTGTCTACTCTTCAAATCATGCTCCAAGGATGAAGAAAATAGTAGAGAAAGAAGATGGATGGTAGAGTCCAAAGGTCGGCTGGCTTAACCCACCTTGGGGTGGAGGGAGAGAGGGAGAGAGAGAGAGAGAGAAGGCTTGTGGTGTGTTGGACAACTCCCCTCTTGAATCATTTTTATAATGTTTGGTTTGTTTCTTTGACCAGAAATTAGCAAATAAATAGTAAGTAAAAACATTCTTGGTTCCTTTTCTTATACAAATTTCTCTCTACACCTACTTTTTAAAATCAAAACAATACTTCAATTTTATGTAATCCCGCTTAAAAATACTTAGCCAACTTTCCAAGGCCATAACTTTGTCGTTTTAGCTCCGATTTATGTAATTTTGGGTTCTACGGATATTTACTCAAAAAGAGATTTCCAACGGTACTTAGATTGTCCTGATTCAACACTCTGTTTAAAAGTTATGATTGTTTTAATCCATGCTGTCTAAATAAAAATGAGATTGATTTTCTATTTTTTATCTTTTCTTCTTTGACTTTCTTTTTCTTGAATTTTCTCCATCATAGCTTTCCTTTCTTTATTCTAATTTGAGGTTTTGAAATCCAAATTTAAATTCATGCAACAATTGAAGAGTGGGACTCTTATCTTCAATTTTCCCTAGACATAAAAGTAATTTTTAATTAAAATGACAATTTTGATCAAAAGTCACGAATGCACTAATGTGGCCTCAATTCATATAAAATGAGACCATAGATTCACTTCATTACTCATGATTTAACTAATGATGGTGGTTAATTATATCATAAAAATAAGATTTTGAAAAACCTTCTAAAAATAGAAATCCAAAAAATAGAAAGTTTCATGATTTTATAAAAAAAATTTGTGATTTTTGAATTAATATTGCATGAAAACACTACACTAATGCTCAAATCCATAAACACATGATTTTTAATTAAATGAAGGGATTTTTAATGTATAAGTCCTTCAAATACCATAGAATGTATATGAAATGATGCATGTTTAAGGGCTTATCAACGAGCTTGGTTTATTGTAAATCAAGAAAACTCCCCATTCTCTACCTTGGTCTTCATTTCGGGGCTAAGGGAAGGTCTATAGTGTTGTGGAATCTTGTCATTGAAAATTTTGGAAGGAGATTATCTTCTTGGAATACACATTATTTGTCAATAGTCGGAGGGATCACATTGATTAAATCATCCTTATCTAATCTCCCTATTTACTACATGTCTCTTTTCAAGATGCCTACAACTATGGTAGAGAAGATGGATCGTATTCGCAGAAACTTTCTTTGGGAAGGTTAAGGAGAAAATAAAAATTACATCTCTAAAGGTGAAGTAAGGTAATTAAACCAAAATGAAGTGGTGGCTTGGGTCATAGTAATTTGGTAAACAAAAATAGAGCTTTATTAGCTAAGTGGTGGTGGAGGTTTGGGAAGGAAAGGGAGACTCTTTGGAGGAGGGTTGTTGCATCTAAGTATGGGGAAGATAGGTGGGGACGGTGGCTTACTTTTAGTCCGAGGCACAGTTGGTCGGGTCTATGGGGTGGTATTGTTTCAGTTGGGGTTGAGTCATCAGTGACGGTGGAAGTCTTGTCTAAAAGGGTGGGTTTTTTTGTGGGGGATGGGATGGATGTGAGGTTTTGATTGGATGATTGTGTGGGGTTGGATCCACTGTGTGGTTTGTTTTTCAAAATTTTCAGAGTGGCATCTAATAAAGAGTCAGTTGTTTGTGATTATTATCATGAGAGAGATGATTGTATTGTGTGGGAGATGTCTTTTAGGAGAAGGCTACGCCCTTCAGAGGAGGTCCAGTATGGGGAATTAATGAGTTTTCTTTCTCATGTTCTTTTGTGTGGGTGCTCTAAAGATTCTCGAATTTGGAAACAGTCCATATCTGGAGAATTTTCAACAAAAGATTTTATCTTAGCCTTGGAAGGAACTCAACCTTCTAGAGTCCTTTCTACTTCAGTTTGGTTGGGTCTCCTTCTTCCTTAGGTTGAGGTGTTCTATTGGTTGGCTATTACAGGGAAGATATTCATAACTGAAAATTTAAGAAGAAAAGGTATGATTATGGCAAACATCTCCGATATATGTGTGTTGTGCAGGAAGGAAGAGGAGATAGTCAATCATTTATTTCTCTATTGTGAGGTCGTGGCTGGCATTTGGAGTCATTTCATTGCTAAGTGTAGTATTGTTTGGTGTTGCCTCAAATCAATTGTAGAAACAACTGAGTCTTGGATGAGAGATTGGTTTGCGGGTTGTGGTCGTACTCTGTGGAGAATGATTTCCTTTGCTATACTATGGTCTATTGAATGATTCCCTTTGCCATACTATCGTCTATTTGGAGAGAAATGAATGATAAGATATTTAGGGGGTCTCTCCTTTTCTCTAACATATCTAATTGATAGTGTCTCTCTAAAAGTTGCTAAGTGAGCTTCGCTTAGAAATAAGTTTTCTAGTTTCTCTTTTAATAATATTTTTATTAATTGAGAAGCTTGTATGATGTGTAGCCCATCCGAGGTGAGGGGATCTTTTCTATGGTCTCCCCCTCCTTTAAGTGTGCTCAAATTCAATGTTGATGGAGCTGCAAAGTGCAACCAGAACCAGCGGGTATTGGAGGGGTACTTCACAATTACAAAAGTAAGGTTTTGTTTATGCTCGCTAAGCATGTGAATGTTTGTGATTCTAATAAAGTGGAGGTCCTAGTTATTTGGAAGCTCTTCGATTTTTCTTAAGATTTTTTCATGACAGCCTTATCCTATAAAGTGACTCTTTTAATGCAATTTCATGAGTGTCTAACCAGAAGGTGTATCTTTGAAAATCTGCATTCATCTTCAATGAGATCCAAAATCTAACTTCTTCAATTAATGTCACCTTCCGTCATGAGTATAGGCAGCTAACTTTATGGCAAATTCTCTTGCCAAACAAGGGATTGAGAGAATTACTCCATGGCAGGGGTTTATTATGTAATTGCGGCGTGAGTAGGGTACACCTCTCTTGTACTTTATTTTCTTTTCCATTTTTGTATTTACCTCCTCTTTTAATGAAATCTTTGTTACCCCTTCAGAAAAAGAAAAACCCCAAATATGTCTGGTGTAGGCTAGTCGTCCAGGAAACAGTAAACCTATAAGAGACTGGTCATGATAAAGGTCAGAACTAACTACCACTCACAAGTAACATTCTATTCAAACACATGAAACCCCCTTCATTCATAAATCAAAGTGCTTGTGGACTAACTTAATGAAGATCCTGCTGAGCCTTTACCTGTCGGAAATGCACAACTGCAAACAGGCTCATAGGTGGATAAAAAGATTTGAGCTTTTTTTTTCTCGTCAAAGTACAAAAATTTGAGTTGTATTAGAGTTAAGGTCTTAGTGTCTATTTGGTTGCAGGAAATTTCTCAAATTAAAATTTTTACATAGACTCATTTGTTGGAGTGTATTAGGGATTGATTGTTTGCACAAAGGATTTCAGGAATTTGTCTGGAAATCAACCTCTCCCCCTCGGGTGATTAGGTGAACAACTTCAGAAACTTTCCATAAGTTAAATACAATTTATGATATTTTAAAAAATGCCCCCCACCTACCCCAAGAAATTTTGTTCTGTTTTTTCACATAATGGCCCCCCAAGAAAAATTTTCTGATTTCGTTGCTGATTTTCAGTTCCATGCAAACAACAAAAGTACAATCAACATAGCCACCAATACTACACCATTTTTTAAAAGAGAGCTATCAGAGGTTACATACAATGGAAGGTGGAACCTATACCATCACACCAAACCCATATATACAGAAGACCACTGTGACACTGTCCATTTCCATACAAAGGTTAGGAACCCTCTGAAGTTGCATGAGTAGTCAACAGGGAAGGGCCACTGAGTGCTGCTGAGCTTTTCTCCTCTTTTGACCACAGTCCACACATGTTTGAAAATTCAAAGGTGAATGATTTTCCCGCCTTTCCTTTGGTCCACTTTCATTGTCTGTTCAATAATTTTGGTGGGGTTAGTCATTGCCAAGATACTTGAGTTGAAAAATCATAACCATATGATCTAAGGCTTCCAGAATGGATGGTGCAATGATTAATAGCAAATTGGACTCATCCAGAATACTTAAATTGACATGGACCCGACTTGATCCAAAATGGATTAATGATTTATGTACTCTTGGCTCCTCCTGGATGATTAATAGATTAGGAGAGAGCGGAACATTAGCCTCATTAAGTTATCCTAACTCATGTGAATGAGTTTGAAATTTTGGTCAATGAAACTATTCAAACTTTTATTGTGGCATTTGTGAGTTGAAGATGCTTATGTAAATGAGTTTGAATGAAAATGTATAGTGTTATTATGTAATTGAGGAGTGACAATCTAATATTCATTTTCTTATATTATTTTGGATCTTGCTTGGATATGTCCAAACCAAAATATTTTTACTTTTGATAACCGTGGAATAAAACATTGTAATATTTAATATTTTCAGTAGTGTTACAATTTAGTAGTTTTCTAAAAATTTAATTGATTTTGAACTGAGTTGTTGCCAGTTATCCGATATAATTAACACTAAATTCAAGATTTATTGTAATTTTCAAATCAAAGAAATGGTTAATAACTTTATGATTTTGTTTCAATGCTTTTTACATTTATGCAGTGACTTTTTTGTAAAATGTTACAAATCTTCTTTGCAAAACTATCTTAATAAAGATCCATGATTTTAAGCCATATCTATGTAGCATTGCCAGACTTTTGTTTTCACTTGCAAAGCTTTGCATTTTCCATTCTAAGGGTCTGTTTGGATAAGCAAAAAATAGAGTGGAGTAAAGTTAAATGGGCCCTAACAGCTTAGAATTTCAACTCTACCCTATTTGGATGATTCTTGTCCAAAGATGAAATATTGTTGTCAGTCCATATATAATTCATTTCATTTTAACCTTAAATACTTCAATTTCCTTCAATTAAAGTCAATTCTACTCCATAATATTTTTAAATTTTACTTTACATCAAACATCCAAGCAGAGTAAAGTGAACTAATCTACCTTAACTTCAACTAACTTATCTTCCACTTCACTCCTCATGTAAAATCTACTTCACTCTAATCTACTTCTCATTTATCCAAACAGGCCTATTTGGAAAAGCAAAATATAGAATATAGTGAAGTTAAATAGGCTCTAACAGCTTGAAATTTTAACTCTACCCTATTTGGATGAATCATGCTCAAAGATAAAGTATTGTTGTCACCTCATGTATACTTCATTTTACTTCAACACTAAATACTTTAATTTTTTTCAGTAAAAGTCAATTCTACTCCATAATAATTTTAAATTTTACTTTACATCAAGCATCTAAATAAAGCGAAGTGAACTAATCTATCTTAACTTCTCCGCCACTTCACTTATCATATTAAATCTACTTTACTCTAGTTTACTCATCATTTATTCAAACAAGAAAAAAGGGCTTTCTATGGACACAGAGGTTAAGCTAAGATTTCTTCTTTTTTTTTTTGGCAGTAAACAATAAAATAGATTTTCGGCTGGAAAAATTATCCTTTTCCTAGCCATTTGTCATTTTCATGGAAAAGCGTTAAACAAACGTGCCCACAAAAATGTGAACTTTTATTTAAAAAATTGTGCATTATTTTGAATGAGGTTACGTATGAGCAAGCTTTTATCAAATGATAGAGATTTTCATCAATGGACCAGAAACTGGCCGTGACTAACAATAAAAGGTTGAAGTTGGTTAATTCAGAGTTTAGAATCTCAAAGGCTTGGTCGGTTTGGTGTGAAAAGTCAAAAGCAGAAACGGTTATTTAAGTCTTTCAAAAGTACAGGGCATGTTCTTTTTATGGACAAAGCACATGTGACTCGAATATTTCGCTGCAAAACTTAGGTAGCGTTTGGTTCGCTGGAATGATTGCTGAGAGGAATGGAATGAAGGTTGGAATGAGCCTGGAATGGAATGGAGGCTGGAATAGTGATTCCCATTCCAACGTTTGGTTAGACAAAGGAATCAATCCAGTAATGAGATTTCCATTCCGATTCCTGTGTTTGGTACGCTGGAATGATGATAGGAATGGAATAAAATTTATATAAACTGACCAATATACCCCTGTGATATTAAAACTTAAATATGATTTACAGTAGCAATAAACATCAACAAAATCTCCATATAACATGTTACTAAACTTAAACATCACATATATTATCTAAACCAAGTCATTTAAAAGTTTGAATTCATCAAACTTGTCCAAAATAACATCCATATAGTGCTTAAAACAAAGAGTAGCAAATATAAAACAAATAGTGCATGCATCATAGAGCTCCACTTAACAAAACCCTGACAAAGTCTTCTTTCTCATCATCTTCCAAAGTAAAAAAAACAGCAGTCATCTCATGATCACGGCCTATAGTAATCAAAGCTCTATGGCGTTCCATCCTTGATAGATTTGGAAGCTTGCGAAGTTCTTCATTGATTTTATCTCTCTTCGTCGCTATATCCAAATCAACACCAATAGCTCTACTGAACTTCTCAGTAGCTTCATCAATCTTGTTGCCTATAATCATGGCTGCTTCTCGAAATCCATCCATATTATCCACGCTCCTTCTCCTCTTTCCTTTCTGACTAGTTCCTTCATTATTGAATGAAGCTGTGGACATTTCCTCTAAATTCACAGGACAATTTTCTGTATCTTCATCCTCCTCATTTCTAGTCAGCTCATCCAAGATATCTTCAGTGGTAGCAGCTGCCCTTCCTGTGGCACGATCTCTACCGAAGATAGTGCAAAGCATTTCATAATGTGGAAAACTCCTAGTCCTCCATTGAGCTGCACCCTTATGTGTCTACAAAAAACATATAAAAAGTCAAATAAAGTAATATATTCAAAGGCCAAATAAGAATACATCAAATAACTCCTCAAATAAGAATACCTTTACATAACCATTCCAAACTTCATCTTCTGCAACAACCAAATTCTTTTCTGAATCCCATCCAAATCCACTGCAATTTACTCCATTAAGCATATCATACACAATACGGAAGTCCTTTTTCATGGTCTTAATTCTGGAATCAATGTGTGGCTTGGCTTTAATTCCACTATGAGGTAACTTTTGCTTTAATACAGATTCAAGCACTCCAAGGAAGCCTGGCTTGAACCCATTGTCAGCTTTATGAGTTCTAGCATTAACCATATCAAATAATGCAAAAACTAACTCTTTGTCCTCAGCTTCTATCCATTTCCTCTTATTCTTCCCTGGCCCCTTCTCATTGATGTTTATATCTTCGCTCATATCCATGCCTATTAATATTGGAACAACCAATCCACCAATAACATGATATGTAATTAGCCATGAACCAACAACATAATATAGGAAAATGGCACAATGAATATAATGTATAAAAATAACATGATATAGCAATTTAAATTAACCATTACAAATAATCACTCGTTTACAAGCAAGTAAAAGTTGCAATCATTACAAACTTTGCCTTTAAAATACAAACAAATTCAAATAATTCATCTCCACGCATTAAACATAGAAACAGCCATTTGTTGTCTAAATGAGGTCCATTCATTTGAAGTCTCAACAGTGCCAATTACTTCCCTGTCTCCTTCGTTGTCATCCTCGTTTAGTTCTATATCTTCATATGGGTCCACAAGTAACTCGTTCCTTATATAGTTATGAAGCAAACACACCAAGATAATATGAACTTGAATATTAATGGGATAAAAGGCAGGACTCCTAAGAATTGCCCATCGTTTTTTCAATATCCCAAAGGCTCTTTCTATTACATTTCTAGCAATTGAATGCTTCATGTTAAAATATTCCTCCGCGCTCGTCGGTTGACGTCCATTACTCCACTCATTCAGATGATAACGTTGACCTCTATACGGTGCAAGAAATCCTTCACCATTTGTATACCCAGCATCAACCAAATAGTAGGTACCTTAAACAAATTGAACATTTTTCTTATGTTAGTGATATATAGTCTTTTCAAGAAATTAGTTTATTATTGATTTTGTAACAGTATTGTATCTTACCACGTGGAACAACTAAACCATGTCTTCTAACAATTGCATCCCGTAACACTCGACCATCAGCGGCTGACCCCTCCCATCCAGGCAATACATAAGTAAATTGGAGATCTGGGTTACACGCTGCAAGGACATTAGTTGCAATGTGATTTTTTCTAGTTCGATACCTAGGTCTGTCAATAGCCGGCACATGGACCGGTATGTGTGTCCCATCTAAAGCTCCTAAACATCCCTACAAGACATTACAATGCATCAAAATATATTTACACATAAATGATAAATTACACAGCTATAATTTTAGAAAAATATGAATCATTTACCTTAAAACACTTCCATTTTTCATCTACCGAGTTTTCTGGTATTGGCTCAGGTTTCTTGTATAATTCTCCCTGTAATCGAATGACTGCAACCAAAAACCTTTTGAAATGCCTACTGATTGTCTCAGCTGAACGATTAAACTCACTCTGAATTACCCTATTTTTAACATGATGAGCAAGGATATGCAAGGAAATTGCAACTTGCTCATCAACTAACATGTGTCTGGTTGGTTCCAGCTTCCCAATTGTGCTAAGCAAGTGACATAACTTCACAAATGGTCGCCTAGTCATTCTAAAATTGTTCAAACATGTTTGATCACTCTTATACACCCAATTCCCAATTATTTCTCTATTACCATAGTAATCTAATTGGTACCTAGATCTAACCCCACGCATGCATTGTTTTTCGAACAATTTATATGATAATTGTAGGAATAGCCCCAAAAGATGTAGAACGTCCAACCACCATTGCATAACCAGTGCTAGTTTCTTCACTTTCAATTTTCTTTTCGTTAAACTCAGACGTGCCATAGCTGTCATCAAAGAAATATACATCAATTTAATATAAAATTGAAGGACCAAGCACTTGAAAGTTGCGTTATAAAATAGAAGAAAGAACACTCATTCCCAACCCTACTGTCATTCACACTCAGTCCCAGTACCCCTCCCTCATTGTCCTTCAATCCCAATTCCCCCCCTCACTGTCACAGCCCAACCCTCCTCGCACTGTCTCAGTCCCAGACACAGCCTATCAATAGCCCTCAGTCCCAGCCCCTCTAACTTCCCTCATTCCCTCATCCCCAGCTGCCCCTCACTGTCACAGCATATCTCTGTCCCAGCAGCACCCCCCCCCCTCAGCTCCCTCATCCCCAGCTGGCCCAGCCCCTGACACACTCCCAGCAGCCCCCCCTATCAGTCCCCTCATCCCCAGCTGCCCCTCACTGTCACAGCCTATCTCTGTCCCAGCAGCACCCCCCCCCTTCAGCTCCCTCATCCCCAGCTGGCCCAGCCCCTGACACAGTCCCAGCAGCCCCCCCTATCAGTTCCCTCATCCCCAGCTGCCCCTCACTGTCACAGCCTATCTCTGTCCCAGCAGCACCCCCCCCCCTCAGCTCCCTCATCCCCAGCTGGCCCAGCCCCTGACACAGTCCCAGCAGCCCCCCTATCAGTTCCCTCGTCCCCAGCTGCCCCTCACTGTCACAGCCTATCTCTGTCCCAGCAGCACCCCCCCCCCTCAGCTCCCTCATCCCCAGCTGGCCCAGCCCCTGACACACTCCCAGCAGCCCCCCCTTATCAGTCCCCTCATCCCCAGCTGCCCCTCACTGTCACAGCATATCTCTGTCCCAGCAGCACCCCCCCCCTCAGCTCCCTCATCCCCAGCTGGCCCAGCCCCTGACACACTCCCAGCAGCCCCCCCTATCAGTCCCCTCATCCCCAGCTGCCCCTCACTGTCACAGCCTATCTCTGTCCCAGCAGCACCCCCCCCCTCAGCTCCCTCATCCCCAGCAGGCCCAGCCCCTGACACACTCCCAGCACCCCCCCCTCTCAGTTCCATCATCCCCAGATGCCCCAGCCCCAGCTTCAGTCCCAGCAGCCCCCCCTCTCAGTTCCCTCATCCCCAACTGCCCAGCCCCAGCTTCAGTCCCAACACAGTCCCAGCAGCCCCCCCTCTCAGTTCCATCATCCCCAGATGCCCCAGCCCTTGCTTCAGTCCCAGCAGCCCCCCCTCTCAGTTCCCTCCGCCCCAGCTGCCCAGTCCCAACCTATCAATAGCCCTCAGTCCCAGCCCCCAATTCCCTCCCTCAGTCCCAGCACCACTCACACTCAATCTCTGTCACAGCCCCCCTTTTCACTCTCTCTCATCCCCAGCTGCCCTCTCACTCCCTCTGTCCAAGCCACCCTCTCACTCTCCCTCATCCCCAACTGCCCTCTCACTCTCTCTGTCCCAGCAGCACCCCCCCCTCAGCTCCCTCATCCCCAGCTGCCCCAGCCCTTGCTTCAGTCCCAGCAGCCCCCCCCCTCTCAGTTCCCTCAGCCCCAGCTGCCCAGCCCCAGCCTATCAATAGCCATCAGTCCCAGCCCCCAATTCCCTCCCTCAGTCCCAGCACCACTCACACTCAATCTCTGTCACAGCCCCCCTTTTCACTCTCTCTCATCCCCAGATGCCCTCTCACTCCCTCTGTCCAAGCCACCCTCTCACTCTCCCTCATCCCCAACTGCCCTCTCACTCTCTCTGTCCCAGCAGCACCCCCCCCTCAGCTCCCTCATCCCCAGCTGCCCCAGCCCTTGCTTCAGTCCCAGCAGCCCCCCCCTCTCAGTTCCCTCAGCCCCAGCTGCCCAGCCCCAGCCTATCAATAGCCATCAGTCCCAGCCCCCAATTCCCTCCCTCAGTCCCAGCACCACTCACACTCAATCTCTGTCACAGCCCCCCTTTTCACTCTTTCTCATCCCCAGCTGCCCTCTCACTCCCTCTGTCCAAGCCACCCTCTCACTCTCCCTCATCCCCAACTGCCCTCTCACTCTCTCTGTCCCAGCAGTACCCCCCCCCTCAGCTCCCTCATCCCCAGCTGCCCCAGCCCTTGCTTCAGTCCCAGCAGCCCCCCCCTCTCAGTTCCCTCAGCCCCAGCTACCCAGCCCCAGCCTATCAATAGCCATCAGTCCCAGCCCCCAATTCCCTCCCTCAGTCCCAGCACCACTCACACTCAATCTCTGTCACAGCCCCCCTTTCACTCTCTCTCATCCCCAGCTGCCCTCTCACTCCCTCTGTCCAAGCCACCCTCTCACTCTCCCTCATCCCCAACTGCCCTCTCACTCTCTCTGTCCCAGCAGCACCCCCCCCCTCAGCTCCCTCATCCCCAGCTGCCCCAGCCCTTGCTTCAGTCCCAGCAGCCCCCCCCTCTCAGTTCCCTCAGCCCCAGCTGCCCAGCCCCAGCCTATTAATAGCCATCAGTCCCAGCCCCCAATTCCCTCCCTCAGTCCCAGCACCACTCACACTCAATCTCTGTCACAGCCCCCCTTTCACTCTCTCTCATCCCCAGCTGCCCTCTCACTCCCTCTGTCCAAGCCACCCTCTCACTCTCCCTCATCCCCAACTGCCCTCTCACTCTCTCTGTCCCAGCAGCACCCCCCCCCCTCAGCTCCCTCATCCCCAGCTGCCCCAGCCCTTGCTTCAGTCCTAGCAGCCCCCCCCCCTCTCAGTTCCCTCAGCCCCAGCTGCCCAGCCCCAGCCTATCAATAGCCATCAGTCCCAGCCCCCAATTCCCTCCCTCAGTCCCAGCACCACTCACACTCAATCTCTGTCACAGCCCCCCTTTCACTCTCTCTCATCCCCAGCTGCCCTCTCACTCCCTCTGTCCAAGCCACCCTCTCACTCTCCCTCATCCCCAACTGCCCTCTCACTCTCTCTGTCCCAGCAGCACCTCCCCCCCCCCCCTCAGCTCCCTCATCCCCAGCTGCCCCAGCCCTTGCTTCAGTCCCAGCAGCCCCCCCTCTCAGTTCCCTCATCCCCAGCTGCCCAGCCCCAGCTTCAGTCCCAACACAGTCCCAGCAGCCCCCCCTCTCAGTTCCCTCATCCCCAGCTGCCCAGCCCCAGCTTCAGTCCCAACACAGTCCCAGCAGCCCCCCCCCCTCTCAGTTCCCTCATCCCCAGCTGGCCCAGCCCCAGCTTCAGTCCCAACACAAACCAGTTGCCCCCCCTCTCACCTCCCTCAGTTCCAGCCCCCTCTCACCTCCCTCATTCTCAGCCCAACCCTCTCACTATGTCTCAGTCACAGCACCCCCCCTTCACTGCCCCTCAATCACAGACCCACCCTCATTGTCCCTTAGTCCCAGCTCCCTCTCTCTTTGTCTCATCCCAACCCCTCACTGTCTCAACCAAGCATTATCACTGTCCCTCAATCCTAGCCCCCTCTATCTCTATCTCTCAATCCCAGCCACCTTTAGCTCTGTCTCTCAATCCCAACCCCCCCTCTCCCTCTGTATTAGACCCCATTCTCTGTCTCATCACACCCCCCCAACCCCCTCCATTCTTTGTCTTACTCCTGGCCCTGGCCCCTCTGACTCTCCCTTTGTCCCAGCCCTCCTCCTCCCTCGCCCAGCCACCTTTCCCTCTCTCTCTCCCTTCCCTCTTTTCCTTTCTCAACCCGCCCCCTCCCCTTCTCCCTCTATCCCTCTGTCCCTCTCGCCCAGCCCGTTCTCACCTCCCTCTGTCCCAGTCCCCCTCCAACTATCAATCTGTCTCAACCCTCCTCCTCCCTCCCACAGCCCTCTCCCACCATCCCTTTGACCGAACCCCCCTCCTACTGTCCATCTGACCCAGCCCTCCTCCTCCATCGCCCAGTCCCCTTTCCCTCACTCTCTCCCATCCCTCTTTTCCTTTATCAGCTAGCCCCCTCTCCTTCTCCCTCTGTCCCTCTGTCCCTGACGCCCAGGCCCTCTCACTTTCCATCTGTCCCAACCCCCCCTCTCTCTATCCAACTACCCTCCCTCTCTTCCTGCCCCCCATCCTCTCACTTCCTCTGTCCCTCTGTCCCTCTCACCGAGCCCTCTCACTCTCCCTGTGTCCCACCCACAAAATTAGGGTTCAATATAGGCGGAGAACTGTGTGTGCTGTCTTCTAGAAAGAGAGGAGAACGACAGAGAGTGAGAAAGAGAGATCCGTACCTGGTATGGCTCGATGGCGTGCGATCGGGGATGACTGAGCAGCAAAGACAGACCGAAGATGACGATGGAGAAAGCGAGGGGAAAAGGAGGTTGCAGCCGAAAATGGAGAATGAGACAGGGAGAGAGGTCGCAGACGAAGATGGGGAAAGTGAGGAGGAACGAGGGTGCAGACGAAGATGGAGAGAGCGAGAGGAAGAGAGGCAAGAGACGAAGATGGGATTCGGGATGGTGAGCGCTCGATCGGGTGAGGGTAATTTCGCCTTCAGGAATGAGCCCAACGGAATGGAATGGCCATTCCTCTGATGGCTTATGGAATGGCCATTCCTCTGTGAGAAGGAATGGAAAGCCATGAGGGAATGGTCATTCCCTCAATTTTGAATGAACCAAACGTGGGAATGCAATCACCAAGGGAATGACCATTCCATTCCCTCATCCATTCCAGCGAACCAAACGTTAGGTTAGAGAATTTCACTTCTCAAGTGGGGCCTACTAATGGAATTGGACGGTCGAAATTACGATAAGGTCCGTGGCCCTGCTGAGTAGTACATGACTCTGTCCTGATCTTTCTTGATGGGCCTACATATCTATAACGTTTTAATGAGAAACTGTCCCGTTTTTTTTTCCAGCTCCTAAGTTTTAAAAATATAAAGGAGGTTTGAACCTTAGGATTTGACGGTCCGATCTAAATCAATTAGGCTGATGGTTGAATTGGTCTGTCCAGAGTAGTACTTAGGCCAGAAAAAATGCCTACTCATTAGTTGGGGCTAAAAGCTTACTCCGGAGTTCAGAGTCCAGACCATTAATTTACATATTAGTTTAAGTAGCTGGTCATTATGTAATTAGTTGAATTGGGCTAAGTTTGGATGTCAAATTGCTGGAATGCATGGGTTACCATGCTTACTTGAGTAGTAAAAAAAGAAAGGCTAGCCACACTCAATTCAGATCCCACAGGATGAGGCTTCAGAAATGTTTTCCACTAAGCTCATCTCTAAAATCTATTTAGCTCAAAATGAGAGTACCATCTATGTTGGTTTGGGCCAAATTTCACTCTAATCACAATAAGATTTTACCCTCACCGGGATATGCAATCCACCCAAGAAGGAAGGATGAAGAACTTGAAAATGTTCTTCTTAGCATGGTCAAGCCACCTGAGAGCAGATATGCCTATTCCCTCTTTCCCCAGCCGTCTCTATGCATTTACTTGCAAGCATTAATCTTACATTGTAAGCTGTGTTTAGCTTGTGGCACTCTCAAAGCTTGAAAGGAGGATTGAAATCAGATGAGTACACTCCCCACTTCAAATCTTCGTTTGAAGGAAAGTAGCATTTATGGGGTCTTTTGTCTCTCATACTGGGATATAGATATGGGACTTCCATATGTTATATGTAAATATAAATTTACACATTCGAATCACCTTACTATATTTTGGGAGCACGCATGAGTAAATATGGAGCAATTGGGATTTCCCATTAAAGATTTTCATTATCTCAAAATCTATGAATATTTAACTTATGAAACTAAATATTTTGGATTTTAATGGGTCAACAAGAAATTTGCATAATTCAGTTAGAAAAGATATCACCTATGTTGGCACTTCTCTAGATGTGGAACACTTGTGTGCTTTTGTTGATACATAACTTTTCATACGAAAATGGGCTCACAAACATGATTGTGCATAAATGTTATGCATGTGTATTATTTACATCCATGTGAAAGGGTTCAAGGAAGGGAACCCCTAGCCTAGTGCACAATATAGAAAAAAGTGATAGTCATTTAACGAATTCAGCATTTCGCATGCATGCCAAAACAATACTATATGCTCCGTATGAATATTAGCCAAAGCATTGCACAAACACCCATGAATTATGATGTTATATGCATATAAATACCATAAAACATGGTAGCTTTCAGCAACTTCTCGAGAAGAAGAGAAGCGAGTCTAGCATGAAAGACAAGAGCCAGTCAGGCTAGCCAAGATGACTTGCCGGTGAACCCTACATAGATTTCAGATGCAGAACAAGATCAAACATCTTCAAAATTCTCTAAGGTTGACATAGGCAAGTCATTCTTGGCTACCAAATTAGGCTCTTTGTCTTCATGTAAGACTACTCTTCCTTATTCACCACATTTTCGTCCGAGACGCATCCTCCCTTCCAAGCCCACCATGTATTTATAGCCAAGATAAAGGAAGATCAGGTTCCCGTTTCCTGCCTCATCCATTAACTTTTTCTTAGATCTCATTTCCAACTTTCAATCCACTGCATGGGCACCGTAAGGAATATATTCTCAAGAATGAAGCTTTAAGGAACATTTGATGTTGGTCACCTTCCTTGAGCAATTGGGCGTCCCCAGGCTGGCCCGAGAGCAGCTTGGATCGATCATTGACTGTGAATTCAAAAACCCAACTCAATTTATATATATCCTATCATTTTAAATAAGATTTACACCTTTCACGCAATTAATTTTATTTTTTCTTTATCATGATCTTTTATCGAGCAATTGGGCTGGGCTGAACTCAAGAACATGACTCAGCTTATCCTTATTTTAACCTTTTATGCAGATTTCTTTATAATTTTTCATCTTCTTGGATCTTTTCCGGAGCAATTGGGCTAAGCCAGCCTGACAAGAGTTATTGTAATCATGGAGCATAAAGTGAAAAAATCTAACTCAGCTTACATTCCATTATCCATCCTACGTTGTTTTTAACTATATCTGTGAACTGTTTATGCATATTTTATGTATTAAGTACGAAAATCTCAGAAAGCATGGCTTAGTAATGGGATATATGATAAATACATGAAGATCTTATGTTGAAGTATAGGCCCTGCAACACGGCCCAGGTCAAAGACGCAGGATGATAAGTTTCAAAACTATAATTCGGATAGAATAATGGGCTGGATATCTATGGGTCTAGAGGCCCAACTAAGCTCAATGTGTTTAGCATCATTCCTCACCCACGAGCCAGCTAAAATTTTAGGGTTTTGGAGCCGACAATGAAGTCAGTGAGGCCCAACAATTGGCAAGGATTAATGAACTGGGCTAATGGGTGCTCAAAGTAGTCCTAGTTGCAACCCAACAAGTAGCACATACACTGGACAAGTTGTGTTGCATTACATGACCTTTTATCTCTTCCAAAGGCCGCTAAGATGGACAAGAGAGAGGTTCTGACCATTTCTCAGTGCTGTGGAGGAAGGTTTGACCTTTGTAAAAGAGGGAGATGCACAAAATCTCCTAGAAGTTGTGTTCTCTTCAAATAGATGGTTCTTTTCATTGACTCAATGCCGTGGATGTGAGAAATTCACGCAATCATTCTAATTCTTTACACTTTGTGGGTTCTTTATTCCATGCCAGCAACACCCTGTCAGTCGTTCCACTAGATGCTTTAAATTTGATTTCATTCAATCTCATGATCCATCGCATTCAACCATAATAATGCATTACACGAATTGCATAAAGCTTTTCATACAGAGCATATACCCTCGTGTAGTAGCGTGTGATCATTGTTGCACATGGAAGGGTGCTTACGAACCCACATGAAGAGATGTTAAGATAAGAGTGACCTGTTTCTCTAATACTTATTTTAGTTTACAATTCATTGGAATAGGTTCATTTAGCTCCTCTTATGGTTTGCTCAATCACAATTTGAGACTGCAAACATTAATGACTCTGCATCATTAAATTTTTAAATGTATAGTATGACCCCTTTGATCATTTCACTTATATAACAAATGCTATTTAAAGAAAGATATTTTAGAATAGGCTTTGTAGAACATTTAATGCAATTTGATTCTCTCGCTCAACTAGTCAAGGACATAGATTTTGTAACTAAAGTCAAATGAGTTTGAATCCCCAATGTAACAATATAAAGTTCAAAAAATAAATGTTTAAAACAACTAGTATAATATTTCAAATTTGTTAACCAAAAGGAATCGATATGAAAATTATTCAGTGCATTGAAATGCAGTTTTAAGTGACTACTTGAACAATTTTGTAAATGCATAAACAACCTTTAAACTATAGGGCCTTAAGCTACCTGGTAATGATCATTTGATTATGCTGATATTTTATGCACCCCTGATCCATGTAAAGATTTTCCAATCCCTTTAAAATTTCATGATCGACCCCTTTAAGGTTGGCTCCAAAAATTGGTTCTCAATCAATTTTTGTTCCTGTTACATATTTTATCATTATTTTTCATTTAATCCCTATCTGATGACGCCTATCATCCAAGGTCCTTGTTTATTTTCATTTGCCTTTTGGTCTTAAACAACCAATCTTGGGTTTTCTCGTGAATGGTTGTGACATCGATAATTACTCACAAAAGAAGATAAATATATAGGGTGCCTATACCACAGGGATGAGTAGGAAGAATAATCAATGGATAGCAGATCTCTAGGGTGCAAACTTCTCCTCTTTCTTAAAAAAAGAAAAAAAAGGAAAAAAAAGGAGGAGGAATATACATAAAAAAGCTACCATCAAATTGGTTGGCAAATGTTGTGTACGAACGGAAGCACGTAATCTATGATCAACAAACAAAGCACACATAAGAAGAGAAAACACAGAGGATTTACATCGGTCGCCCAAATTAGGGCTACATCCAGTATATAGATGATATTATCTTCACTATAACAAGCAAAAGCATATATAGACACTCATGTTCCCATCGTCTCTCTTACATGGTGTAGGTACACCACTGGCAAGAGAGGCTACTCTTTTTTGGCAAGATCTACAGTTACAAATTACATTAATATATAATCTTAGCTTTGTTTGCCACCAAGGAAACCCCAATCAGAGTACCAAACTACCCTTGACGTTAAACCAGTCCCTAGCTAACCCAGTAGACCCATCCTATTAAATTTAAATACAATATATAAACTCAATAATCTCTACCTTGGCTTGAATTCCATATCTTGAGCCACCAGTAGATAAAACCGACAATGTCTTTACGTACTTCGATGACAAGTACATCATTGCACTAATGATGCAATCTTCTAGCCGGTTACCCCGTACTATAAAACATAAGCCCAATAATCTCCACCTTGGCTTGAATTCTACAATATGATTTACTAAGAGATAAAATCAACAATGAATTCACATACCCTGCTGAATGATATATCACTGCACCAACAGTGCAGTCTTCTTCTTTTAACACTTTAATATATTGAACCAACCAACACATGAACTTTAAGCAAAATTCATCTTCTCGTAAGACTCCACCTCAAACTTAAAGCTCAAATCCATTTACAAATCCAAGTGATTTTTAGATTAATAAAAACTAGCCTTCAAATTGATTTAATTTTAGCACTACTACAAAGATCCTGTTATTACGAACATGCTGGAAGAAACAGATCTGAAATCCAAGTCCAGATGGCTCTGATATCGCAGGAACAAGTTTCTACTCTCCGATCACTCAAACCTCCTCATTGACCATCAATCAACCAATTACCCTCTTCCACTGCATAGATCTGCTCGAAATGAGTCCGTATGCCCAAACAGATCTCTGGTCGGACATTGGATGATCAAGATATTGATGAAAAAATTTCAACTATGAATCTTTGGTCAAACTGCTTTGACTATATTGCTGATGTGGCGCTTGTGTCAGCCCACACCTTTAACGAGCTGGGCGCTGTAAAATTTGATTAGGTCCTACCTGATTTGACCTAGACTTGGTTACACTAGGCTGCTGCTCCACGGGTCAGGTCCAAACCGACCTAACCTAAACGTGATCCGAGCTCCTCGGCTTTTGGTATAATCAGGTCAGGTCAACCCAATATAAACCTGATCCATAACCCAATCTAGATGGAACCCAGGTCTACCCAAATCGTGCCTTCTTCCTTTTCTTTTCTTGCAACAAAGATCGAAAGCCACCTTGCCATCTTCCTTAGTTGCAATAATGAAGGGCAAAGGTGAGGGCACTCTTGGCAACGGCGACTGCTGTGTGTGTAGGCAGCGATGCTTCTTCAGCGACGGCACATGAGAATGGCGAATGATAAAAAAAAGGTAGCAGGCGAGAACCAGTTGGAATTCAGATTCCGGATCCCCTGTTCTTCTCTTTTAGTCTATAACAAGAAGACCTCTACCTTCTTCAGAAAATCCAACAACAACAAAAGATCAAGGTCTGAGGTCCACCAAGAGATCACAACCGATCTCTGTTTCCAGCAAACAAAGATCCAAACATCCAATTCTCCTTTGATCTATATGGCCCAACATAGGTTGACTGACCAGCACCAAGAACAAAGCCCCCTTTGATGCTTTTCTCCGACAAAGTCCAGTAACCAATAACCCACTTGGATCCTCTATGAACCCAATCCAAGAACCTTAAACCTCCTATTCTTCTTCTTCTTCAAGTGAGATAGCTGCGCAAGCTGGAGAGAGTAAATCCTCTTCTCTAACGACGAACTGCGACTTCTGCCAATCTACTCCACCTACTATATGGCCCATTTAGAGAACAAACCAATCTCCACCTTCTTTGCAACCTGCAGAAAAACCAGATTTCCATGGAGAATCCAATTCGTCAATCACACAACACAACCCAGGCTTTGATACCACTTGTTGTGCAAGAACGGAACCACGTAATCTGCAATTGATAAATAAACCACATACAAGAAGAAAACACATAGACAATTTACATGGTTCACCTAAACCTGAGCTACGTCCACAAGCATAGAAATGATACCATCTTCACTAAAACAGGCAAAGGCACACAGAGACACTCATGCTCTCATTGTCTCATGCTCTCATCGGATCTCCTACGTAGTACGGGCAAGAGAGGCTACTCTTATCCCGCAAGATTTAGGGTTACAAATTATATTAATATATAATATCCGCTTTCTTGGCCATCAATAAAACTCCGATATAATTACCAAACTACCATTGACCTTAAACCGATCCTTGGCTAATCTAGTATACCCATCCGGTTAAACTGGAATACAAGACATAAACCCAACAATTTCCACCTTCACTTTGAGTTTTGCATCTTGAGCCACTAGGAGATAAAATCAGCAATATCTTTACATACTTTGATGACAAGTATCATTGCACCAATGGCACAATCTTCTATTTGGTTAACCCAAATTACAAGACATAAATCCAACAACAACCCTACATGGCACCTGGCTGCCCATGATCGATCCCTATGTTGTCACTCTTCCCATCCTGTAGGCCTTATTCTTGGTTCAGATCTCAGGATGTGGATCGAATTCTCCCAAATCAGAATTAGTTTCACACCAATTTTTCTTTTTCTTTTTTCAATTTTTTTTTGACCTTTTCTTAGAAGGTATAATATTGCCCATTGACATCTACATGCCAATTAAGAAGCAGAATTTCCACTTGATCCATAATCCTCAATTGTCGGGTTGGTTTGGAATGTCTTGCCAGGTCGGGTCAGAAAATGCCATCCTCAATTTGTAAATGGCCCACCTCATTATCTGCTTTGTGGGCCTCAATGAGGAGTGTGGAAATGAGAGTGCCTAATATTCACAAACCCAGATAAATAGCACTATGAATTGAGTGTGGTATGGTAGATGTAGAAATGGGTCAGGTCCGGTGGTGCACCATGGACAACATGTATACATATAGTCTCAAACTCAATCCTCGCAATTTTATTAATAATCAGCCAAGTTAAAAGGGTCAACCCATAACCTTTACTTATTACAGGACTAGGATTAAGAAAAGGACTAATAAAGAAACATAAGAGAAGATAAGAGCAAGTTCGGTTTTATTACAAAATTTGGAAACATATCCGCATATAGCAGACCAGCCTGCAACAGTATTCCCCTTCTTACCCACATAAGAAATTGCAGTTGCAGCTGAAGTTGCTGCCATCACTAAACTCATTATCATCTGCACACAATGAACACAAAACCATCCCACAGGTGAGTAAAGTAGTCTCATTACAATACAACAAGCGTACTTCTATTCAAAATCTCTCACTGCTACATATCATGCACTAATCCATCTCTATCCTGAATGGTCCTCCAATGGATGGCCTAGAATTGTCTGATCAATGCGATTTTCAGAATGTGTCCCATCTGTGCATGACCGACCACTTGAACTGTTCATGTCCCTAATGCATCTAACAAAGTCTCCTTCAATGTTATATGCATTGTTCTGAAAACCGAAATCATCTTGTAATTTATGTGAGGGGATGAATTGAATTCTACGTGCATCATATTGGCAATTTTAGAATTTTTAATTTTCTCACGTAGATGAAAAATATCAAAATTTTAAAAAGTAATTATTTATATGTACGTTTATTTTTTAATCCATAACAGCATCAATATAGGGAAATAGTAGGATTCATTCATAACATCATTGATATTTTAGTTATGTCATTCATGATACATGTATATTTAACGAAAAACTCTAAAATATGGCCCCTTACAAAAGGGGGTGTTTTTGCCCCTTTTGGATGGTCCACTGGTATGCTGCCACACCACATGAATTTAATGAACCCTCCATCAGCCATGTAAGTCATATGGAAAGAAATAAATGACGCTTATAGTTCCAGGCAAGCTAAAGGGAGGAGAGAATATAGGAGGAGAAATAGCAATACTCAATTCAAAATAAAACCAGCCATTCCCCATCTTGTTAATGATCCTCTTTGTGAGTATGAAAGAAGAGAAAATGAGAGAAGAAATAGAAGAAGTGGGACGTGAGTATTGGAATAGAAAAGAGTGTGGATCCCATGAGAAAGAGAGAAAGATGGAAAGTGTGAGAGGGCCAATTAAGAACGTGACAAAGAAGCAATTAAAGAGAGAGAAAAAGTAGAAAATAATTATTTGAATTAAAAAGAGAAAGTAAGAATTTTAAATGCTCTGACCTTTTCCTTAGAAAGGTAGGAAAGTGGACTCTCTCATCATGTAAACCTCCTCATATTTAATATTTAATATGCTAAAGATATCAATCTTACAAAGAAAAATAAATTAGTTGCACCGTTCTTGTGTAGTTGTCTTTTAATCCAAAACATTAAATACAAATCATCTATCTTTAATGATTAGAATGTCTTATGGAATTAAAAAAAATTGTTTATGGAGAGAAAGCTAAAAAAAAGAAAAAATAGAAATGCAAGATAAAACCTGTTTACATAGTCAAATACCCTGGTCACATGCAAAATCATAAAAATTAGTAAAAGGCTCCATTCATCACTAAATGCTAACAAGTAAAATATGATAGAAAGTAAATAAAAAACTAATTAAAGGGACAATGTATTTTAAGTTTCTACATTATTTTCATTACACTTACGCATGTACTTATAGAGTTAGAATGGATGCTGATAAGTACAAGTGGAAAATTTCTTCTTAACTGCAGATAAGGTGTGATCAACTAAATCAAGTTTTACAAAAAAGAAAGCAATTCATCAGGTGATTATCCTAAGACTCATATAACTGAGTTAAATGGCTCTAATATTAACTTCTTAGAGGCTATTCCTGACCAACCACTTGTTGAATCATTAAAGTCAATAAAATAATTATCAAATCTATTTAGCGAAAGCAATTCCTTGTATAAGTACAAATCTTTTTCTTAGCATTTGATAAGAAAGTGTAGAATTTTGGATTCAAATTGTCTATTGTTCTAACAACTACATGCAATAATCCATCTTTTCCATAGGATCCTACAATTTCTTTTGAATGGTAATTGAAACATTATATTAAAGAAGGGAGCAATACACCACCAAAATTAGGTATGAGAGACTTATACCCAGAGAAAAAAAGGTGAAATGATTATATGGTATAAGCAATCAAAGGAGAAGCCCTTTCTACCACTTGTGAAGGATCCTACGATTAATGGCCTAAAATTGTTTGATAATAATGATTTACCTCATGTGACTCATTTGTGTGTGACCCACAACATGAATTGTTTAGATGTCAGTTGAGTCTGCAACACATTGAATTATTTAAGAACGGCCTCTTACCTCATTGGTAAGAGGTGGCAGTTCTTACATGTATAATCAGGGTTTAAACTTGGGTAGGCACCTTTTCCTTGCCCAAGGTCTACTCACTCCCCTCACCGAAAATCTTTTTATACCTCTTTAAGGTCTACTTCCCTCACCCGAGGGTGGGGCCCAGGCCCCTATAGTTGGGATAACGCACAAAAAAAAAAAAAAGAATACATTGATTTCTTTTCTCTTCCATGCCACATACAGTTACACATCTCTTACACGAGGATTTTGTAATTGATGGCCCTGATCGATATGATTTTCAGCCTGTGACCCATCCAAGGTGTGGCCCCCACAACATTATTTGTTCAGATCAATGAATATATGTATCTTTTTTCAGGTTTCTTCATCAAGTTCGAGACATATAAAAGGGAAACCAACTCGAATCACTCACCAGATCAAACAGGTGCATGTAAAAAGAGTTCTTTGGCTTTGATCCTTGAGAATGGAGAACAAAAACAAAAGGCAGTGAAATCAGAGAGTACACACTTGCAGCAGCAGTCCCACCCACAAGAAAACTGCGTACATTAAGAAGAAAATATTTCATGAATTTGTAGAATCTTTCTCTAATTTAATGAGTTATCCACGAGTTTTTCTTTTCTTTTCTTACCCAAAGCAAGGAGATGCTTTGTAGTCAGCTACCATATGCAAAATACCCACAAAATCAAAACTTTGCTTGTTTGTGGCCATGACTATAGAGGCAGCCAAAGAAGATGCAACAGCCATAGATCTGAGCACAACTTGCAGTAAAACAGATGATTTTTTGGCTCTCTGAGATGGGCTAGTCCCTGGTCCAGTTAGATCAGTTGCCATTGCAAGATCTCAAGTTTAGAGATTGAGAGTAAAAATGAAGGAAGAGAGGCTTCAAGAGATGGGTCTTGGATCTTTTCTTGGGATTTATAAGATAGCTAGAAAGAATCCCAGAAAAAGTGATGAGAGGTGATTCGATTCAAAACAGATCCATTGCAATCTCATGGGAGGAGCAGGTGGGGCTGTTGGGAAATGTATATGGATGGACCATTGGATAGAGATTAAGAGATCTTGGATGGAGGCATGAACTTCGGATGGGATGATCCAAGTTTGTTGTTAAGGGTCAAATTCTTTAACGGGCCAATCATACTTAATGACTTTTTATTTTGATGTAATAGATGGGCCCCACTAAATCATCCCTTCACAATCACTTGGTAAGTGTCCTGTGAATATATATGCAATGGTCCTAAAATCAGAGTAATCTGACCAGAAATTTAATCCAAGGACATTTGTAACGATATAGAGCATGAGACTGATTTTGAGGTTATGAAATTGAGGGTTAGGATTATCTGTTAAGACTCATATTGGGCCTTCCTCTTATCAACACACAAATCTATCTATCCCTTTATTTCCCCTTGACTGTGAATCATTCAGGTGGACCCCATCTAAGGAGGATAGACTGGAGTAATTCGGTACATGAAATAAATTTCTGAGTTTTTTTAGTTGGCTCGGCAGTCAGCATACTTTGTCCCTTCCGCACCATAAGCTCTCTGCTGATTTAATAAAAGCTCGCATGAAGGCTGTGGGCCTCACTAGCCAATCAAATTAGAGATAGGGTTGTGGCGATCGAGAAAAATTAGATAGGTTGGATGTTGTGGTTTTAGTGTACCGAGTGGACAATCAATATTAAAAAATTTTAATCATCAACCATTTCATGCACTTAGATTATTAAGCTAACATTATTAAATAGACCTCATTAATTTCTTATCATCCAAATCACTCTTTAAACATTCATTAATCTTCTCGTAATAAAATAGTAGAGGCCTTCTAACCCCTCTTTGTTTGTTCCATTCAATTGGAAACCATTATTTTATTTTATATTAAAGTGACTGTTCTCAATTCAATTCTTTTACTGCTACCTTTTTATTTTGACTCTCCCCGGACCCAACAATTTATCATATATAACAGCGGAATGTTTTAACTTACTTTTAATATCCACCTTCTAATTTTGATTCTCATAGGACCAACTGTTTCCTCTATTTGAAAAGTAATTTTGCTGCCTATCTTTATTTCTTGTTTTTTACTCCGTTTTTAATGCACACATAATTTTTTAAATTATAGCTTTTACATTTAGGGGTGCTCATGGACCGGGCCTCAGCCCAAACCGGGCCCAGCCTGACAGGGGGCTGGCTTGGGCCTTTGATATAGCCTTTGATATAACTACTCAGGCCGGGCTGAGATATTTTATTTTGGCTAGATCAATAGATGGGCCGGGCTTAGACTCAACTGTATTGAGCCCAAAACCCTGCCAGGCCCAAGGGGAAAAAAGATAATAACGAAATGTAGAGAATGTAGATTCAAACCCAAGTAGTTTCACACATGGAGACAATACAAAGCTAATTGAGCTACACTTGAGATTATGAAACTTAATTCTTTTTATTAACTATATAGCTCAGGTTGAGCTTGGGCTTTCAAATTTCTAGGCGGGATAGGCTTGGGCGAGCTCCTTGTGGCCCATTTCGAGCCTGGGTTGGGCTTAGAGTGATAGTTTAGAAGTGAGGCCAACCTTGGACATTCCTTAGCCCAGCCTAGTGCGGCCCATGAACACCCCTCTTTTCATTACTGTCAATATAATTCTTTTACTGATCATATGTTTTTCAAGTTATTGGTTTTCTGCATTTCTTTATTGTCTGATTATTTAAAAATCTTTAAAATGTATTTATGGATGTCAGAGAGAACATATTATTATAATATAGATTTAACAACTTATAACTAGAAACATATATGGAAGTGACAATATTATCGATAGATTCATCAAATTTTATTTCAATATAAAAGGTAGACAATTATAATATCATAATTATCAGATATTCAACAAAACTTATCAAAAGTGTAATATAATAAAGCTGTATAAAATGTTTCCAACATGTTTTAAAACAATTATCATCTTTTCTTAATTCTCCTTCAATATCTCAATAAATCTCTACTGGTTTATTGAATTTATTTTTTATCTCAAGAGCTTCAGTATCTCAAAATTTCTCCAGTTCTTACTATCTAAATATCTAGGAATAATTATGACCTATTTGGAGGCCGTGCTTAGCACGTGGTACTACTATAGTATGTGAAAAATGAACAATGAAACTCTGAATTCATATATTCTCCAGAGAATTGGGATTATATGATAAAATCCTTCACAGTGATCGTGGCGGGACAAATCAGGTCCCACCATGTCACCAATGGGCAGCTGGCATGCACTCCCAGTGTGCAGGGTAGGCTGCCCGCTAGTAATGTATTAAGACCTGCCACGAGCACCGTGGGATTTTTAATCAGAGGATCCAGACTCATTTTCTAATCCATTTGTACTGAGTTAATGGTCACCCCTTATTCAGCATTTGCTTATCTTTATTTTCATTTATTTTATGTAGCATAGAGTGCAAAAAGAATGTATTCAATCAGCTAATCATCTTAAGAGATTCACACAAGGAGGTGATAGGACACACATGCAAGGCAATAGAATGAGACATAACTTATACATTCAAGGTGATAAAAACAATAATTATTTATGCATACACTAAAATACACAAAATGCACATAAGTATATTTATCCCATGAGGTGGTTATAAGTATATTTATCCCATGAGGTGAGGAATAAAAAGTAAAATGAAATTATTATTGTGTGGTACCACATAAGCTATTGTGCATTTTGTGTGTATTTTAGCACATGTACGTATCACAAGTGGTGATAAGAACTTGCACAAGGCGACACAGCTCACACATGTGAGGTAATATATAAATTTGGCTTCAAAAGTTAAGACTTCCCAATGAAAACACCCACTCCTTGCCACTGGGGTAAGGAGTTATTCTTTAAGCCGTCTCTTGGGGTTGGACCCCTTAGCTAGGGTACCTAAAATGGAAAAAAGAATCACCTATCATCCTATAGCTTAAATGTATCCTGTAAAATATGCTTGTATCCCAGCTAAACAGATTGTCCTTGGCTTTTGTGTCTTAAGCTTTTAAACCAATTGGATGGTTAATTTGATTCTTTGCTTGAAGAGGCCAAAAAGAAATGGCCTAGTAATGTCAACCTCAGGCGGGGCCCACGTTGCTTGAGAAGTATTATAACCAAGGAGCATATATAAATTTGGACGTAGATCTCGGATATCAGTTTGATCAACTGATCAGACCCTTAGTTTAAGGTCCTCAAAAGCAATGAAATCCAGCCTCTTTAGCCAATACATAAATACATACAAACATATATATATACATATTGTTATTAGATTGAGAAAGTTGGATCAACTTTAAATTTGGATGGACTGAATTGGTCAACATAAACCCTCAATGTGAACATAAAAAAGGATGGTAGGGTGTGTGGGTTGGGTGTGCGGGTGGGCCTGTGGTTGGTTATAAAAGGGGGGCGTTTAGGACAATTAGATGCTTTTTACATTGTCAAAAATATACACTGACTCATTGAACTTTCAGGTTGAGTCAAAAAACTGCTTTGTGATGTCAATGTTAGTTGAATTTGTTTGGTGACCTATTTGAGTTGGAGACTATACTTCTATGGAGGCATATGGTCATTCGTGTGTTTTGGAGGGCGTTGGTGAGCTCATTTAGTTATCTTACCTAATTTTAAGTCCCAGAGACGGCCCTTGGGCTTGAAAGTTAGGCCTGGGCCGCCATTTGGAGAACATGTAAGTCCATTCATGCTAATTGTCAGCCGGGCCTAAAGAATAGAAAGGTCCAAATTAACCCAGCCCCATCAACTATAGGCCAAGTTTGCGTCTGGATGCAGCCCATAGACATAAAGATACAATCCAAATTTGGATCAATATCGGCCAGTATATTGTCAGCCTGGAATTGCAGCACATAATCGTCGTATCTCGTAGACCAAGAAGAAGGTAAGGATGTCAATGGGTCTGGCTAGACTGTTAGGCCTTTGGCACAAGTCAGCTATTGTTTGGTTAGAAGAGTTTTAGGCCTTTTGGCCAAGAGTAGCCCAAACAACTAGCTCTTATATTTTTGTTAGCCCAGGCCAGACCATTTAAGCTTAATAAACTTTTCATTACTATGTTCTCACAAAATAAGGTCTCCTCTCACATGCTTCATGGTCTGCGTAAAATAAAAAATAAAATATAGGAATAATGTCCATATAATGGCTTCTAAACCTTTCACTCACCTATGAATTGGCAAAGTCCAAACATTTTTCACACAACTGTTAGTGCAATATCCAAGGGTCTTATGATATCGTACAAATAGAACCATGTGATATCCTAGGGCAACAGGATATCACGTATATCATCCTGTCCGATGTCCAAAGGTCATGCGATATCATACCAATATTGTTCAAACAGCTGTGGGAAATATTTAAACTTCACTTGTTTTGAGCTAAATGTGAGATTTAAGAGCAATTATAAGGGTGACATCCCTAATATATATACATATGTATATGTATATATATATATGAGAATCTTCATACGCATCCATCCCTCACCATTTTTTTCTTGAAAACTCTAGGTGGGGCCTATCTATCACTCAATCCAAACCTTACAACACACATGGGACCCCATGATAACAACTCGCCCCAAGTTTTGGTCAGATCCAAATTTATTGGACCGTTGGATCGATTGTACACCAATCCGAACGGAATGATTTTGTGAGCCATGGATAAAGGGGTTAGGGATATGTGATTGGGGCCAAATTTGATATGTGGGGTGCTTTCACATAGATCTTTTCAACCCCCCAGTCTTATCGCTTGGTGGGGTCCATAGCGGGCCCCACCAAACAGTGTGCATAAAAAGTCCACGAGGGACGTATGCTAAGGAAAATGGCCCATTTATATATAAGAGTACTTCTGTCTGCTTCATTGAAATTTAGCACCGAAAACAAGTACATAGACTGAGCACCATAAAAAAATTATAAGAGAGTAAAATGAACATGTATCTATCTTATTCAACTGATTGCACGTCTCTCCAGCTGCCATGAATAAAATTTCTGTAATACCATTTGGTCCTTTTGCCTCCTCCCTTGTCCATAGATATCAGTCTGTGCCTCTCCCTCATAAAACAACAGTATAATTTAATAGCTACTAGCAAAAGTTGGGTTCTTTGATCTATTTGCAGACAAGACCAATAGTAGGAAGAAGAGAACAAAGGAGGCATATGAGCAGACAATTGAAGCCCCAGCTCTGTCACAAAACTTGCCAACTTGGTCACAGATAGGAGTCCAACCTGCATGGGAATTCCCCTTCTTACCCACATACCCAATTGCAGTTGCAGCTGAGGATGCTGCCAACACCAAGCCCATCATCGTCTGCATATCAAACATAGACTCATCATCATCATCTGGTAATCACAATCCCCCACAAATTATAGTCCTAGGAGCTCCAATTAGGTCCATTCCCAATACCTATGGCCTAAATCTCATACTGATCAAACCATCACAACACATAGGATGATCACTTGATCTTTTGGTCTAATGTTGGCCTAGATTGTGAGGTCAATAAGATTTTCAGGATTTGGCTACATTTGTGGAAGACTCCTACAGATGGATTGCTAATATTTCAAGTAAGTGTACCATATTCCACAACCATATGCTTTCACTAGAGCAACCTATCTAGGAAAGATAGAATCTTTTCTCAACTGCTTTTGTTTGTTTGTTTGTTTCCTTCATGGTAGTGGATTATCTAACTCTAGAATGAAATACCTTTGGAAAAGAAGGTGTATTAAAAGGAATGAATAAATCACTCACCAGATCAAACAAGAACATGAAGAAAAAGCTCCTTGAATTCGAGCTTTTGGAATTGACAACAAGGACGAAAGGCACCGAAAGCAGAGCATAGAAACTTGCAACTGCATTTCCACTGACAAGGAAACTGCTTACCAAAAAAAAAAAGACTTCATCAATCTGGAAGAAAGAAATATTACATTTAATTCTAGTGTAGATTTTTATGCCTTTACTTACATGAATGAAGGGGAGTTGGAGAATTTAGCTTGGATATGGAATGTGTACACCTCAAGTGTCTGCCTGTTTGTAGCCATGACTACTGTGGCAATCAAAGAAGCTACAAAAGCCATCAACCTAAGCACCACTTGAATCAGAACAAATGTTTTTGAATAAGTTTCCTGAGATGGGTTGCTCTCTATTTTGTTCCGGTTGGTTGCCATTGAGACAAATGAAACAAGCGGCTTAGAAAAACAGGGAAGGATGGAGAAAGGTAAGAAGAAGAAGTGTAGAGGCTTCAGTTCTGAAGAAGATGAGATCGGTGTTGTCGCCATTTATAGAAGATGTGCGGGGAAATCATTAGAGGTAAGACGAGATTATGCCAAGTCAAATACGTATGTAAGTGAAGTTAATTAAGATCCCAGAGAGGAACAGACAAAGCAAAGGGACTCTGTTGCATATGCATGAGACGTGGTGCGGCTGTTGCATCGGGCTCTTGTCGGTCCGACCCTTCCGAACCACAATTTTTTATCTGCCACTTACGACTTGGTGTCTTGGTCGGTGCGTCTATATACAATTCACAAAAGGGTGTAGGCAGTCAAGAGTCTGGGTGAGTTCATTTCATACCAAACCCATTTTTTCCCAGTAATCCTTCTTAGTCTGTCCGTTAACATGATTATATCGGAATTGACTGAAATTGAATCTATAGGATTTCATGGTCAAATGAGCTCCACTAAAGAATTGCTGGGTCGAGGGGAGAGTTGGTTGTGAAAGATATAAGTTGGGGGATGAAAAATATAAGCTTGTAATGTTGGTGCAGCCCTCACTTCCCTCGGATTTTAATTAGGATGGTGGTTGGGTAATCATCACTTCATCCCCTCATTATTTTTCATTAGAGGGGAGATAATTTGATGGTCATTTAAAAAACTAAAAAAAATTCACATTTGTTTCTTCCATTTAACCATTTTTAGAAATAGAAGTCTCACAATTCCACCGTATTCAAATACATGAAAGGAAAGTGCCCTTTACCTGGGATGGAAATGTGAGGATGGGCCGTGTACCTTTCACGGTTCCTATGAGAGGTAAAAATCACGGCTTCTTGTTTGCTTGCCAATAGAATAGAGGGTGATGGAAAGCCTCATTGTGGATGCTGTAACTCTGACACAAGTCCAGTCCAGCTTCCGGTACTTGTCCATAAAAGTACTTCTGGGCCGGGTCTGCCTAAAAGGGAGACCCACCAGACCTGGACTCTTTCTTTCCAGGGTAACCAGGCCACCTTAACAGCCGCTTGACACTTCTTGTGACATCCTGGAGTCCCACATCGACTATAGAGAGGAAAGTGAATGGGTTTATATAGAGAGCTTGCACCCTTACTATGCATGAGGCCTTTTGGTGGGTTGAGGCCCACCAGAAACAAAACCGTGAGGCCCATGGGCCAAAGCGGACAATATCATGCATGCGTGAAGGGTGGGGCGTGACAAATGGTATCAGAGCCGACTCTCGACTAGTTCGAGTGTGGGTCCCTGCCGTGGCCTGGTGCAAGTGGGCGGGTTCATATGTGGGCGGGCCAAGAGGGCTGGCAGGCTACAAGAACTGGCAGGCTACTGCACAGGGACGTGCAGCCCTAAGGGGGGTGGATTGTGACATCCTGGAGTCCCACATCGACTATAGAGAGCTTGCACCCTTACTATGCATGAGGCCTTTTGGTGGGTTGAGGCCCACCAGAAACAAAACCGTGAGGCCCGTGGGCCAAAGCGGACAATATCATGCATGCGTGAAGGGTGGGGCGTTACACTTCTAGTGGTTTTTATCTTTTCTTTTCACTGCATTCTTTACTAACAGTTGAAAGAATAGTTCATGAAGTGCTCACAACGCGCTCTGTTTAGCTGTTTTTACACGGCAATTTATATAACGTAAGGATCCATGTTTCCAGCTTTCAAAAAACAACAACATTATTTAGGCTTTCATCATCTTTTGTTTGTTTACATTCACTGGAATTGACTTGAATACACTTTAAATTCATATTCTCCAGTTCACTACCATAGGTCAATAGCTCGATATCGCAAATTTAAAGTTATCTTTCATGCACATCTCTATCATTTTCTGTGGAGCATGGAGGGGAAAGTTGATACTTGAAATACCCGTCATCGCTTCACATCTGATGTTTCTTTTTATCATATAATAATCACATGAATGGGTCCAACTTTAACCAAAGGGGTTGACCTGAAACGAGTGAGTAAGACAATGCAGAATATTGTTATATTCCTGGTTAGTCAGTCAGGAATGGCTCTTCAACAATAGAAAAAGGAAGCCTGAGGCAGGTTATCTAAGGATGGGGAGTACAAGGTTGTTCTGATGGATAGGCAACCTACTCCCATAGCATTCACAAGGATCGGTACTTGATGGGCGCCCTGTCCTTTCTCAATCTTAGCCATTGAGCCAAATCAGCCAAAAAAAAAAAAAAAGTATTGAAAGACTTCCTGGAACTGACTTCATGAGTGTTATTTTTGTTAACCAAGAACATAATATTGGATTTCAATCCCTGAAGTCTTTCACTGCATCAATGCATATTAGTCAACCATCTTCTTTGTTAAGGCAGCATACATTTAATTTTAAGAGAATACCTAAGTGTGAAGGCGGTTTTACCTAACGGTAAAGGTTTACCAGTAGTGTCCTCCACGAAAACAGCCTTTTCAAAATGAAAGTAAGGCTGGGTACATCATACCTTCCCCAAACCCGGCTATGCGGGAGCCTCATGGACTGGGCCGCCCCTTTACTTGAGTGTGAAAGTACCTTCTTTTATGCCCAAAATCCCACCCGGGTAATAATACGCCAGATGGGACTAGGGCTTAAACCCGCCTAAGCTCAGCCTAGTTAGTTATTGGGCCTAATGTGAGGCCAAAGCCTAGTCCGTTTTCAAAATCTACGTATGCCTTCATGTTAAATATGCCAGGTTGGGCCCTTAAGGAACATGGAGTCAGGCCCAACAATTTGACTCTCGTGCTAGAAAATCAAGCCAGGTTTAGACCACGGGCCCAAAATCACTGACCACATGCAGCCCAATGTGGACCAGGGATGGCCTAGCCTCGTCAATGAGCAGCCCAGAGAATTAGTTTTTACATTGCGATGTATACATATAAAATCCAGTATCGACATGTAGTCAATAGACTCCAACTAAATTTATGTTCCTGGGGTCACCGCCGTTAAACAAAATAAAATTTATTGTGAAATACTTCAACCAATTATATCCCAGTGGACTTAAGATTAACTTCAATTGGTGGAACATTCTGTTTGGGATTGAGAAGACATGATTAGTCTAATCAATCTAATAATAAGCCATCACTTTCAATTTGTCATATATTCATCATTTTTCATACAATACAATCCAAACCTTTCATTTGATATGAAGTTGGTCCATCCATTTTCATATAAAGTTCGGCTTGATCAGAGTAATAATTACCAATAGATTGGGTAATCACAGTATAACTCCATCTTTTTTATTTTTTATTTTGCTTTTCATGTTGAAATCTTAGAGTAAAGACCAAAATTTTGGGTAATCACTTAACAGCAGATGACTGTTTGAATGAGAAAGACGATCATGCATTGTGGATTCTTGGACAATCTTATGTCCATTTGCAACCAGATGTGTAATGTGTGTATATAGGTCATGTTTCTTTAACAGGAAAATTTCAAATTTTTCCAAAGTTATCTCCTTCGGTACAATTCATTAATCATCCTCTTGGGTGGAGCATCCAGAAACAGTGAAAAAAAGTTGAAATTGGAAAGTTTAAAGTAGAGCTTTGAGGGGGATGGATTTCAAAATTCTGCCAAAGATACTGTATCCAGAACTTCCAATGGGATAACTTTTGGCTGCCTATAAAGAACTCTCCACGGTGGGAACTCCCATGAATTCTTTCAAAATACAGGTGTATAATGTGACATCCTTAGATATAAACTCAAACCAAGCCAGACTCCACTGATATGAAAAATGTTAAGCCCAAGGGGAAAGGTGTTAAGCAGCAAAGATACATAAAATATATCTATTCCAAGAAGAGGACCTGTCCCGATAGATGTGCCACTAATTCCTCTCCTCATCAACTTGAGCTTTCTAGTTTTCAATCATATCTGGCCCAACCAATGCCTGCTGACGAACGTACCAGATCTTACCTTCATTGGAAGATGTGATCAAGGTCCCAAAACTGGGTGTCAGTCAGTCAAGGACTGGGAAATTGCCTTGAGCCACAACCTCTGATGGCCTGATGTACATAGGGTAATAGCTGTGCTTTGATCCGTACATTGATCTCAAAAGGAAACATTGATCTCAAAAGGAATTTAGCAGTACTAGGACGCCCTTATATCAAATCATTAAATGTTTTATGGTAATGAATTGGGCACCCTATTCCAAGAAATCTGACTTCCTTCTTTCATTCTGCAATCGTCCAAATGTCATGGGAATGGAAGTAACTTGGCCACTTAAGTCACTTTCTACATTTAAGCACGATCTTGTTCCAGCTTTTTACTATAAATCAAATAAAGAAGGATTCATGCTACTCTGCCTTGGAACCACCTATTGCAAAAAAGAACACCTCTGAATGAAGGGGGGCCAGCTAAAAAAAAAAACAGCTATAAGATTTTGCTAACTTTTTAAGGGGCTAGAGTAGTTCCACTTCTATGGCCATCCTCAGTAAGATATAATTAATAAGCTACTGGCATATTTCATCAATATATAATTTTAGTCAACAAGAAAGTCCCACTATAATTAATAAAATACTTGTGACCTTGAATTTGATCATTGGCTAACTAAATATACTAATCCGGTCAAATTGAAATATAAGATATAAATCTATAACATCCATGACCAACGAAATAGAGGTAAGCTTTTTTTAATATTTCTATTTTTTTTCATGACCAACGAAATAAAGCTAACCCCATTTTACTGTATTTGGAAAATAATAAGCCTACTGGGCTAGTTAAGCCGGCTTGAGCCCAGCCCATCTGGGATAAAATAAGACAATATTTTCTTGAAGTTTTCCAAGTCTGAACCCAAACCATCCCAAGTCTGAACCCAAACCAAATTTTCTGTCCCAATAGCTAAATGAGCTGGTCTTAGGCCTATATATCAGTTGGAACAAGGTTGAAATGATCCCATGTACAAATTACAACCCCAGAGGCAAGTGGGGTCAATGACATTTTTAATACTTGGTACAAGCCAATAGAGGCAACGAAAAGGACCAGTGTAGGGCGGCAGTGTGGGATGATATTGCAAATAGAGCCCTGTAACGGAATCGGCCTCGACCCGGACACCGATGTGGTCTGGGTGTGGCGTTGCGTTTCGGTGGCTTTCCGTTTTTTGCATGTAACCGCTTTCTGTTCGTGCCGACTCGGGCGCCTAAAAGAGCCGTTTCGGGGAACTCGATCTATGATTGGCGGATCAGTTGTTGCTCTCTGCCCACCAATGGAAGAAGAGGACACGTGTACGGCCATGGGAGTCTCATCTGTGACGAGCCAATGAAGAGAGAGGGGAAGTTGCTGTTTTCTTCGCCTCGCACTGGTACGTGCCGTCCGACACGCCTACGCATGCCAGAGAACGTGTCAGATCAGGCCTGCGACTGTGAGTCTCTCTGAGTTCCCAAAATTGCCCCTTGCTATTACACCAACTGCCTAAATTGCCATTTACAAATTACAACTGTGGGTGCTAGTGCTGCTGCGTTTTTTTTTTCACTATTTCGACGGATGTGTGGGACCCATGAATATTAACTAGGTCAGTCATCTGAAAGTGGGCCTCACCATGGGTGTACTACTAAAAATAAAACCTTTTAAAAATAATAATTATAAAGATAATAACATCTAAAATCATTGTCATTGGGTGGTAGACCCATGATTCTTCTGTACTTATTTTTTGCGCTGTCATCTTAATCTTTTTGAGTTGTTAGAAGATTTGTTAAGATGTTTTATAAGGTCAGCTCATCTTTAGCTATAAATGTGATCGTTTTATTTAATAAAACCTACAGACAACTAAAGGAAATGAAATGATCTATTTAAAAGCTAATATGGTGTTGGAACTGGTGCCCAACGATGATCTTGCAATCGCCATTTAATTACTTAATTATCCCCTAGAATCTCGTCATCTTCATCAAATCACACTATTGAAGCTTGAAACAAAATCACAATAAATCTGATTCAATGGGCCACGACACCAACAAAGTAAAAATAAAGGAGCAGATTGTGGCCCACCAAAAAGAGATGAAAATCATTCTCTATGGGTAAACAATTTACTTTCGATTTTTTCAGATGTCAAAGCTTGTTATTTTTATGTTCATGTATGAAAACACTATGTAATTATGGGGGATGTTAGAGATTATTTTTAAGTGATTAGAAACATTGTAAAGATGTTGTGAACTAGTAGTATATTATCCTTATCATCGGGGTAAGGCTAGTTCATATTTGCAAATAAATATAGATCTTTTCATTTAATTACATGGTGAAGTTAATTGAAATGAAGTGATTTTCTATACTTATTCATGATGCGACTGCCCCCAAAATCCTATATGTAGGTCCATTGCTGACCATCACGGAGGTCATTTTGATCATCCCTCCATCAGAAACCGCTACATGGGGCCTTGTGAACTCAATTATAAGATCATAAGGCTTGTACAAATAGATATTATCCCTCCATCGAAGAACGTCCAGTTTATTGTTTTGATCTGATGGCAAGCAATAGTAGTTTATGTTAATTTTTCTTAAACAGATGGACAATCTCCCATCCTCTTGAGATTCTTGGGACATACACTGATACAAGCCCAATGTATGTTTTGCTCTTTTGGCTAAGAAGCCGAATGTTTTGTCATGTAAATGTTTCTATTTTTGCTCATAGTAAGTGTTGATGACTGGAACTCCGAAGAGCTAAAGCAAGAAACAAAGAACTGGGGACACTTCAAGAGCAAAACTGAAGTTTAATAAAGTGGTTGATTCTCTTTGTAGCTCAATCTCACATGCAGACGATTATGCATGCCATTTATTCTTATTGTGGTAAAATAAATAAATAAACAGGTACACTAAAACTAAATTTCAATATTGTGTTTTAATCAAGAAAATAAACCTTGAATATTTCAAAGATTCAAATTCTAATTTTGATTGATTTTAAGTGAAGAGATACGGGTAAGGGCACAACCTGGCCTGTGGGGCCATCTGGCCCTCCCAATTATCAAGCGAACCCCTTTTGCACCAGCTAGGTTTTAGTGGACTTGTTTTTTGGTAAAAAAGAATAGAAGGATATTTCTATTTGTCACACATAAGTGGGTATTGAGAAAAGCTTTTTAATTCTAACCCCCTCCACCCACATACCCACCCTTGAAAATTTGCATCCTTCTAAGTGGGCACCACAGATTGATTAGTTGATCACGGCTTTCCAAAAAAAATGAACCAGTTGATTAGCAATTGAAATAATTCGAAATCGTAAATCACTATAAGCAACTTCCTTCCAAATAAATTGATGGACAATATCAAAATGTTTAGATTGGGTGTGGTAGAAAGGGATCGCTGCCATTAGAACGGTAAAGATAGAATTAGAGGCCCACCTAAAATATTTGAGCAAAATCACATATAATTCTTAGCCATTCAAAAGAAATGGCTTTCATCAAAGGGTGGAGAGTGAAGGATCTAAAAGTAAATGGCTACTATGATGTTTGATTGTAGATTTTTACCTTCGGTTTTTCACTCTTAGCCTTTATGTTGTTGCCATGTCTCGGGCCTTTGACGTGATGGTGTAACCCACCGGCTTAAACCATGCTGACCAAGTAGAGATTGGCACTCTTAGCCTTTCAGTTAGATGCCCATTTTAAAGAAATCAATGAATTTAGCATGGATTAGTGTGCAATGGTTGATATTATGGTGCATCTCCATCCATGATATATACTACATGCACATTAGAAAACAACACGCCAGATTCCTAGACACATTAAGTGAAACAGATTCACAGGCGTCATGTCCTTAAACTTTTTCAAATCTCATCATAACTAGATAAATGACCTACTGATCCCAGATGTTTCTGGTGATATTATTTTGCTTATAATTATATCTCTCTTCCAATCACTAGATAAATATAAAAATAAAAAGACAAGAGAAACCCACCCAACACCCAATTTTCACTGATAAACACCACATACACTGAGAGTCATTTTTGTCATTTCCACTTCAACCAATCATAGTCCTCTGCTCCTTGCACTCCCATATAAAACCCCACATAAACCACTCCAAACCCCTAACACTTCACATTTCTATCTCTTACTCTCTGAAGTCTGAAATGGAGGACTCTGGTTTCTTTACCTTCATGAAAACACCTTCTGAAGCAGCTGCTGGAGCATCCGGATCGGTGGCCCGCACCTTCCCATGCCACTACTGCTCGAGGAGGTTCTACACCTCCCAAGCTCTCGGAGGACACCAAAACGCCCACAAGAAGGAGAGAGCTGCGGCTCGCCGAGCCACGTACCAGGCAGCCCAGTTCAACCGGTCCAAACCCGAACCGAGTCCGGAGCCGCACCCCACACTGCTTCCTCATTGGCTGGACCCCTACAGGGCCCATTCCCATGTGGGTCGCTCCACCGAACCCCCCTCCAGCTCTGACCATGTCAACATCGACCTCTCTCTCCATCTGTAGTCCATTCTGATTTCTGGGTTCGTTCTGAATGCGGATGATTTAATGTTCATGTGGAGGCTGTTAGTGAAGTAGGTTTGTTTTGATTTCTGTTGATAGTTTCAGTTATCTATATATCTATTTATATCTATATATACATATGGGATGAGATGGAGGTTGTATGGAGGCTTTGTGAGTTAAGCTTATCTTTGCTGAATAGTAACCAATCACTTGTTCAAGTCAGAAAGTTCCTTGTGAAGCTTTCTTTCTTTTGCTTTGATAGATGATGAAAGTAACCAATCACTTGTTCAAGTCAGAAAGTTCCTTGTGACGCTTTCTTTCTTTTGCTTTGATTGATGATGAAAGTTGATATTATTAAAATGAATGATAGAAGATGCTGATGTTGGTAGTCAGATACGTATGGAATGTGGTGTGTTTATGGTGTTTGTTGTGTTCTTCTTTTATTTTCTATGAGATGCAGATGATACAGTTAGATGAGTATAGGTGAGTGGGCCATCAAGTTCAATAGCCACGCACATCAGAAAATACAATCAGTGAAACCTCTTTGATGACCTTTTTTTTTTTTTTTTGATTTGATACAGCACAGAGAATATTTGGTTTAGCAGCTCAAAATATGGACATGCATCATGTGGTCCACACTTGGCCATTAGCACTATTGACTGTTGAAGTGGTAGAGAGCCATGATCTGGCAAATGGGTCTTCTGGGTCATGGCTAATAAATGATGGGTGTGATCGTGATAAACGGTTAGGATTTTGGCTGGAATTCCAAAAGCAACGGTGTGTCATTATATGAGGAATGGATATTATGGGTACTGCTAATACACTGTAATAATGGACGGTTGGGATTTTATGCAGGACCCAGATTTGGCTCTTTCTCTGGTACCATGGCTACCTTGAGCATTCCTTTCAAAGGAAAAGGACATTTCCACTTCTCAGCTTTTTTCGGGGTGAGAAAAGAGTATAACAACTTGCATAAAGGCCAGACTCCTTTCTGTTTCGGTACTTCGTTAGTTCTCCAAAGAAAAACACACAAGAAATTCTACACCTGCAGGTGTAGAGTGCCTGTGGCATCTGTTGCAGCAAATCCTGACCGTTCATAATTGTGGGTCCAGTTAAGATTGATATGTTGTGATTTTGATATCACCCGTTGTATGCATACATTAATCACAAAATTAACAAACAACCAACTACACACAATAATACACACAATAAGAGACAGAGAAATTTATGTGGTTCACCCAAACAGGACTATATCCACGAGCATAGAGACAATTATTTTCACTATGACAGATAAAATGTACACATACTCTCATTCTCTCTCTCTTTCTCTCATCGTCTTTCCTACGTAGTGTGAGAACACCACAAACAAGAGAGCTCTCACCTCTCTTCAGTAAAATATCTAAGGTTACAGACTATACACATATATAATTTATGCTTTTTTAGCCTAAAAAAAAGTTCCGGTACAATTACCAAAATACCTTTGACCTTAAATTAGTTATTGGCTAACCCTACGAACTCATCTGAGTAAACTGGAATACAAAACATAAACCCAACATGATAAACATTATGACCTGAATACTTCCTTTACCTACTTGGAGGCTGTTTGGATTAATGGAGGTTTTTGAATGGAAGAAAAGGTGGAATATTCCATATAGGACTTCCTTTCAAATAACTTACAAAATCAGCCTTAGAAGTTAGTGGTGAGAAAAATTCTTCAAATATGACCAGCAATTACCACATTTTCAATATCTGATCATTTCTTGCAAAAGTTCACCAACATGCTTGAAATAGTAGAAAGGTCTTTGACTACACGCTATTTTTAAATGCAAACTAGCCAGGTAGCTATATTCAATCAAGATTGGTTTTACATTGGTTGATACAAGTTTCACCCCTATCTTCTTCAAATCAAATCTAGCTTTTTGAAATGCCCAACAATTACAAATAATTAAGTTTTCAAAGCATTAAATTACAACCTTCTGATGGGGGACTACAATCCACCTCGAGGGCAAGACACCAGACCAGGCCCCTCCATATCATGATATACAATCAGCCTTTTGAGCATGCAACAGTACATATGGTATAGCATTAGCATGTGGCAGATCTGGACGGTCCAGATTTAAAAATGGAGTGGTCTGGTTAGCTTTCATGCATGTATAGTCTGGCAGGCCGTACGTATCTCATTTTAATATAATTCCGAAAATGTCCTTATGCTGGTGCTTTGCTGCTGCCGTTGTGGGCTGGCCTGGCTGAGTGAAGTGAAGTGAAGTGAAGTGAAAGTGAAAGTGAAAGTGAAAGTGAAAGTGAAAGTGATAGGAAGGGCAATGGGCAGTGGAGTGATGATCCTTTCATCATTCGCTCTTTTCCATCTTCTTCCCTGCGAAAACTGCCACATTGTACAGCCAAAAGTAACCTCCAAGTCTCAGCGACCAAATTGCCCTCCTCAAGGCTTACGCTCATAGAATCATTTGCCATTTGGGATCTCAACGGGCTTGACCTATTTGGGATCAATAAAGACTCTGGGTCAGAACTCATGAAGGACTTAGAATGGACAAGGCCCATGTTCATTTAAAGCCTGAGCCTGGGAATGATGTTTTTGGAAAGAAAATGCTCATTTTGTATTATTCAGTAAGCTTCAAAAATGTATATATATTGACATGTTCTCTAGTACAAACACTCTGCATGGACTCCATTGTAGGACCTACTTAGGGCTATGTCAATGATGGGGTGACGGGGTGATGATTTGAATATTACCTATATATGTGTAAAATTTCAACCACTACTAAATCTTGATAACACCTTCATCCATGGCCTTCAAGTTTAATAGTTTTGGAAGATATTGTCTTTTTTTTTTTTTTCAATGCAACAGCCAATAGCAGTTGGATTAGTGTCACAAAAGGACTCATCCTAATCATGAGGTGGTAGTAGTGTGAGGGGATTGAATTAATCAATGAAGTCGCATGCACCTAAAAACCGGGATTAGGATAATTGAACAGATTTAAAACTTTGAACAAAAGTAGGACCATCCACATCATAGAATCACTTGCCATTTGGGATCTCAATGGGTGAAGTATTATGGACAATTTTCTTCTTCACTTAATTCAAGTACCTATTTCTCTCCGGCCAAACCACAAGTTATAGTCGTTTGATTGAGGAGAAAAGGCAAAGAAAATGAGGTACAGAAAACTAAGCACATGTTTAAATTTGTACTGCGGAAGATTGCTCCACCAATGCCCCCTGCATCCACATGACCACTTCATTTATTTAGCGCATTTTTTTTTTAACTTTTCAATGATGTGGGTGTACCTGATGTCTTTAACAATAAGACCAATCCCCCATATGCCAGCTGAATCCACACAAATGCACATGGGCATATATATGTAGGTTTCAATTAGACATATCATTCACCCATTTGTCACAATTCCAACTTATTAATTTTGTAAAATTTTGTTTGAGAGAATTTTTTATTTCAAGTAGAATACTTTCTTTAATTTTCTTGCCCTTTCAAAGAGGCCCAGATTAAGGCATGGTGGGTACCAACTGTATTCAAGCGTTTCTAGTGATAAGCATTGGCACGGTGGTTACTGTTAAAAAGTATTTCCGCTGCCTCTATTAATGCCTTAAGGTTTTTGTAGTAATGGTTAGCTAAAGAAATTTAATATGGTATCAAAGTCAACCGGTCGTGAGTTTGAATCCCATGAGAAACGACTCGGGGCTAAAAAAAATTGCGTGTTTCCAAAAGTGCGCCGACCGGGTTCCACATGAGGGGGACTATTGAAGAGTGGGCTCCACCTAATGGGGAATGTTAAAAAGTATTTCCACTGCCTCTACTAACGCCTTAAGGTTTTGGTAGTAATGGTTAGCTAAAGAAATTTAACATGAGCCAACCGGTCGTGAGTGCGAATCCCATGAGGAACGACTCGGTGCTAAAAAAAATTGCGTAAATTTCTTTAGCTAACCATTACTACCAAAACCTTAAGGCATTAGTAGAGGCAACGAAAATACATTTTAACATTCCCTATTAAGTGGAGCCCACTCTTCAATAGTTACCACCTATATTCAAGCATAGTTCTCACTGTTACATTGAGATAACAGAGGCTTCCTTAAATGGGGAATTGAGAATCCAATGGATGTAAGGCACCCACAATCCTGGTTTGATGATAAGTATTTTCATGTACTTCTAAATGTCATAAAACGATGTTTAGCGTGGGACCCACTACAATTCAATCCTTCCACTGCCAATCATTATTTTCCACTGTAGCCATAAACAACTTGAAGCCAACATGGAGGCAAATTGGCAGTTTTGTAATCACAGTTCACCGTTGGTAGACATACCCTAGCATTCTCATGTGAGAAAAATTCACCATGGTGCCCAATTTATGCCTAAATTGTACTTAATGAGTGCAAATTTTATTAAAATTTTAAACTTACCCTCAATATACTGAGATTTGTGCATATTTGGATAACATCCTTAGAGAGGAATCCTCTTTGATTTCTCTCGATTGCAAAGAAAATCCATACTTGGGTAAAAGGAAGAGAGGATTGTTGAAATCAACCTAACCCACTAAAAATTCTCTCTTCCATTAATCACTCGGTCTCCACCTCCCCCAATCAAATTCTACAACTCCACAGTGGCAAAGAAGCACTTGAAAGTGAGTCCTAGGTGTTTTCAAAATTTTTGATGCAATAATTCCTTCTATAAAAAATTCTTACAGATGATAGCATGGTTCCAAGACAATAAAGGAATCCTCTACAGTTTACCAAATGTACCCTATGCTCCCAAGAAAATTAACTCACCAAAAAAAATAAAAACCAAGCAAAAAACCAGAAAAAGAAAAAAGAATGATCAATCCATTTATAGTTAATAAACTACGATTTTAAAACATTAAACCTTCAAAATATTATCCTGTCAAAAATAGTTTAACCTGCCAAAAAGACCATAAGGTTTTGAGAAAAAGTTACCTTTAAGTATGTAAATAAGAATCCTTATTATATGGGAGGAAAACATCATGCGGATGAGTGATCATTTTGGTTGTTCACAACAATGGTTAACTAAAGAACGACCTTTTACACCGACCGCCCCCCCCCCCCCCCCCCCCCCCCCCCCCGTGGTAAGAAGTGTCAATTCTTACCTGTACCTGGCTGGCCTAAGTATGCTACTTCCTCCCACGTGTGGGGCTCCTTTTCCAGTTTTATAGACTTGCTTCCTGAGCGTGCAGGCTCCTTTTCCATGTGAGTGGCTTTCTTTCTGTGTGTGGGGGCTCTCTATTGAGTCCCGCGCCCTTGGCTGGGTTAATAAAATAAAAAAATAAAATAAAATAAACAAACAAACAGACAACAATAATAGTTAACTAGAAATCGCCCTAGTTATAATACATTTTTGACTGTTAGATGGCTAGAAATGTGATTACAAAAAGTGCCTTAAATGTGGAGGGCGGAGGGTCAATGGGTCATTTGTCTTATATGCATTGCACATGAAAATGAAATTTATATATGTAAGATTTCCATATATAATGTGAAACACAGTATTACACTTGTTTGAAAGCACTATTTTTACATGAGTAAATGTTGAGCGGTTCGGATTGCATTTGCAAAAATCTATATATATATATATATATATATCATAAAATTTATGAAGGTTTATTATATGAAACTAAACATTTCAATGTTTAACAAGTCAAAATAAATATGAAAAATTAGAAAAAATTTTGGGCTCACAAGAGTGAGAAATAAATTAATATAATGTCGGTAAAGGGATTTGATAGCAGAACATATCAAAGGTGTCTTTTTAATTGTGAAACTTTTAATATGAAAATTGTTTCAATTAGACATCATTTTCATACCTCATTTTTTATACACGCCTGTGCAAACAAATATGATCATTCATAAATGTTACAAATGATTAGCATTTATATATTAAAAGAGTGCTAACAAATGACCCCACCCAAGCCTGGCGCAAAAAATTCTTCCTTACTTGCTCAATACGTTGATTAGCCAATTTTAATATGTTTACGCTGCAGCGACGCCCAATCATTCACTTTCCTTGAGGAATAGAGCAGTCTACAATGTTATCTTTTTATAATTTCATTAGTTCAAGTCAAACTGCTTCGGTTAGTTGTATCCATCCATAGTACATTATATAAAGATTATAGAAACGAGAAGATACAGCAAGCATAACTGAATGGATGGGCAGTGTTTTAATTATCTACATAGAAAACGATACAAATCGAGATGAAAAATTATTTGAAAACGATGCCAGATCGAAAGCGATGGCCTTGAATTTTACAGTAATAAACTGTAGGTTTTGAATTTAGAGTTCAAGTTGATTGCAGCGAATGTTACCCACAGAAGATACTGAAATGATAATGAAAAAACAAATTTCACATGACATAGAAAGCTTAAAAGAATAATGTTACAGAACATTGGTCCAAAATTGCAGCTAGGAGGAATTAGACTGGCCCAAAGAGCCGTAACACCTTTCATTAACAAAAATAATAATAATAATAATAATATTCATATATTGCTACCAATATGGCCTAGCCCGACCCTAAAAAAAGCCCACAAATGAGGACTTTTTTCTCAAAAGCTCAAGGGTACAGTTGGACAATTTTTGTAAGCCCGCCAATTTGAGCAATGGACTAGCACAATACCAGCTTGGCCATTTAAATTTTATTATTATTATTATATTTAAGATAATTAGTAATAAGATTTACTAAATAATTAATACATATTATATAATTACTAAAATACCCATTTATCATTCCTCCTGCATATGATTTATTTTACTACATTTGTCTATATAGATCCAATTCTTTACAAACAAACACACAGATTTGACAGTAACTTTCTATATCATCCAATTCCATACAACAGAAAAACCATTTGAACCAATTACTTCTTCTGCATTCCAACCCATGCAAACAAAAAAGATCTCTTGAATCAATTAGTTTCTATCTATTCCAATTTCATGCAAACAAATGGGCTCAATTGACAATGACTTATTATGTATTCCAATTTCATGCAAACAAATGGGCTCAATTGACAACGACTTCAAATGTATTCCAATTTCATGTGAACAGATGGGCTCTGTATGTATTTAATTTCATGTGAACAGATGGGCTCAATTAACAATGACTTTGTATGTATTCCAATTCCAGGCAAACAAGCTTACCCATTTGACAATAAATTCCATTCCATTTGAATTAATTACTTTCCATTGATTCCACTTTCTATGATGCCTTATCAATTCTACATTTATACATTGCATTATCGTTTTTTTTTCCAATATATATTTTCTACTCCACTGTAGGCCAACCGACTTTAAAAAAATCATGTTGCTTATTGCATTGCATTTGTGGTCTCAAGTCGAGATAAAAAAGAGGAGAATTAAAGTATTTTTTGACACTCAATGCACAATCCTAGTAAAAATATTAAAAATTTTAATTTTCTTCTGTTGACGCTTGGGAACAGCCTATGGCCTTGTGTGAACTGTGTATGGTCAAGACGTGGTAAATACCCACACTTAAAATGTTTGAGTAGTGGGGAAGCCCTGGTGTGACCTGGAAGTCTTCAGTTCGAACCTCTGTAACGACTTACAATATATACATAGCTTGTAGGTGGTCGTGTATATCTAGAGTTTTTCCAATGATCAACCGTAAGGGGGGTTGACGGGTTCCCTCGTTATAGAAAAAAGGTTGGTGGGGGATGGTGTGTGTGTGTGTGTGTGTGTGTGTGTGTGTGGTGGGGTTGGGGGGTGTGGTGTTGTAGATGAGGTACATACATTTGGAAGCATTTGACACATAAAAACGTGATGCCGCAGCCACAAAACACTACATCGATTCTCTTTCTCATATTTTTACATGGATTCATTACCATATAAAACAGGAAACTATTTTGTTATACTTTATGAAATCATCAACTTATCCGTGAATTTTATGTAGTTTAGTTCTTAAAAGATAAGCTGAAAGGATTCACGAAGCATATAAATTTAGTGATCAAATGGTTAATGATTCACAATACACGCATATTTAGTAATCCAATGGTCTACATTGAATCCAAACAAATCCAAAAAATGCCCCATTTGTTTTTGTTGTCCTTCTGTGGTTTCGGATTTGGATACACTTCATTACATTTATGTTTTTGTATTGAATATTATCTTCATCTACTTCTAAGGAATTCTCCTTTGCAGTCCTATAAAAAAGAAGAAAAACCATCTTTTCTTCTTCAGAGCTGAAGCTTCTACTTTCCTCTTCTTCCCTTTCTCCCTCCTCCCCTGTTTTTCCTAAGCCTCTTGTTTTACTTCTTTCAATGGAGACCACACAGAGCAAAATAGAGAGTGACCCATCTCAGAAAGTTTCAATAACATATGTTTCCGTTCAAGTCATGCTCAGATTAATGGCTTTTGTGACTTCTTTGATTGCCACAGTAGTCATGGCTACAAACAAGCAGACAGTGGAGGTGTACACATTTTACTTCACAGCTAAATTCTCCCAAGCTCCTTCATTCAGGTAAGAGAGGGTAAGGCATCTAAAAAACACATGCGAGAGACTTCAACTTCTTTCCACTTAGACTGATTTTCTTTTATATTTTTGGCAAGCAGTTTTCTTGTTGTTGGAAATGCAGTTGCAAGTTTCTACGCTCTGCTTTCTGTGCCTCTTGTTTTTGTTCTCAATTCCAAAAGCCCAAATTCAAGGAGCACTTTCTTCATGTTCTTGTTTGATCTGGTGAGTCATTCCATTCTCTTTTATTTACTTTCTGCTCTTTATATACTTCATCCTAGGGTTAGATAAAGGACTTACATAAAGCAATTGAGATATAAACTTCTTTTCTAAAACAAGCAGTTAATAAAAGATTCTCTATTGCTTCAGTGAGTTTTAGTGAAAAAACATGGTTGTGGGGCATTTAATTGAGATATGAGCAATTAAACTTTTGGGGTCCTCCCACAAATGTGCCAAAGTAGACCAAAAAGGTCAAGTGATAAAGAAAACCCAATAGTACGATGGTCTGATTAGTATGAGCCTTAGCCTCTTAGGCCATTGGTATTGGGATGGAACCTAATTGGTATGTGGGGCGTTGTGATTAACAAATGATGATGATGATGATGGATGTATGTTTGATATGCAGATGATGATGGGTTTGGTGCTCGCAGCATCGTCAGCTGCAACTGCAATTGGGTATGTGGGTAGGAAGGGGAGTTCTAGTGCAGGATGGATTCCTATCTGTGGCCAAGTTGGCAAGTTTTGTGACAAAGCCGGTGCTTCGATTGTCTGCTCATATGCCTCTTTTGTTGCCTTCTTTCTACTTCTGGTCCTGTCTGCAAATAGATCAAAGAACACAGCTGTTGCTAGTACTTACTAGATTTTACTACTCTGTTGTTTTATTAAAGAGTGTGATAGCGAGCCAGAGGTGAAGAGATGAAGGGTAGACAAGGTGAGAAGAATTAGAGGACTTCATCCATTGCAGCTGTTTAAACATTCAGTTAGTTAACGAAGATGTGTTGCTCTCTCTCTCTCTCTCTCTCTCTCTCTCTCTCTCTCTTTGTAACTATCCATAGCTGGAAAATAAAATTTTGTATTTCTCTCTGAGCTGCCTGTTAATGGGTTTGAAATTCAATGAAGCATAAGAAAAACTTATCTTTGCTCCTTTCTCCTCTCGGTTCCATATTCTAAATAGATCATGAAACATACAAGTGAAGGGATAAAACTAATCTAAGAAGAGATCATTAGGTTTAAACAGGCCAGGCCGGGTCATAGGATTGCATGTTCTGAATAGTTGTTGTAAAGTCTCTCCAAGCCCAGTTCAATAGTGGCAAGGCCATCGGTCCAACGGTTTCGCCTGACCCATTGACAGCCCCACCTCCATCTCAGTACTAGGAGACTTTAATCTTAATTGGCAGCTTTATTAAAACACAAAAATGATCATATACAACCTTGAAAGTACTGATTTTTACCTGGATCTCCTGATGTTTAGGAGCCATGTCGACATCAAAGGTTAAAATATGCGAACCCTATAATTCAAAGGGTGGTTACCAAACAGATACAACTAACATTGACACTAGGTTTCAAGGAAACATTTACAGGCTGGACCAGGTTGGGTCGTTGACTTGAAAAGCCTTTTTTTAAGTCTTGTGAACCCTAGTTTAAAACACGACCAAACTCGACCTTGTGCTGCTTAGTCAGTGGGGTGAGCTTGAACAAAGACTGTTGGACTAGGTGAAGTTGTTTAACTCAACAATCCTCCATGGAAGATGGGCCTGTGAAACATGGTCCCATCTGATCATCCAAACCCTTGATTCATGAGCCTAGAAATTGACAAATAACTGGTTTTTATCTGCGCTTTCCTTTTTTATTATCCAACTGTGTACCTGATAAGTTCAACGCTATGTAAAATAAGTACACAGTTGATTTAAAAACTAAGAACTAAACCATTTAAATTGGCCCTTTCACCATCATTGTCATCGTCGTCGTCATCATTGTAATTATTGTTGCCCATGTCACCATTCATGTCTAAATGCTTGTTAAACCAAAAGCAGGGGGTGATCGCGCTTAAAAAATATAGGCGTGGAAATGAATTACGGAATCAAGGTCCGACATTCACGCACTTTAAGCGTTAAGAAGAATGAGAAAAAAATTACAGTTCATCATTAATTTCCCTTTTGTTTACATGGGTTCAAGTGCCCTGACTGCGGGGATGCAGGTTGTTTACATACATTTTGAAAGTTTACAACCCCTCCCTCAAGTCTCAGATGTGATCTCAATTTGGAAAATACAAGAAAATGTACATAAGGTGGAAGACAATGTGGAAAAAGGGGAAAAAATGGGTGGTGACCGTGACCCGCGGTCACTGCCCCATTCCAGTGACCGTGACTCACCCGCGGTCACTCGGGCCTTCCAGTGACCGTGACTCACCTGCGGTCACTGGGGCCTTCCAGTGACCGTGACTCACCCGCGGTCACTGGGGCCTTCCAGTGACCGTGACTCACCCGCGGTCACTGGAACCTGTCAGTGACCGGGGGTCACGGTCACTGACAGACAATGGCCTTGTGCCTTCGTTTTTTTTTTTTGTGCTGTTCGCGCTGGTTCTTTCTTGGAACTTCTTTCAAGTGTCGGAACTCCATTCTCATAACTTTGGAGCGGTGGACAACCATCAAGAAGATCACTTTTTATCATGGAATCAATTGAAACCGCTGTAACTCATCATTCGTGTTTACGGACTGCATTTTTGTTTCAAGTCCGAAATGGGCAAATTCGAAGCCGGAGTTGTGTCATTTGAACCTATCATTTTCAAGGAACAAAATGAGGCCTAGAGAGGCTTCTTTCACAACTCTTGTAATGGCTAAGAAGCCCTACGAATGAGAGAAACAGAGGTGACAATGTCATCCTCTCAAAAATTGGCGTCGTACGAACATGGTATGGACTTTGGCCATTTCCCTTCCTTCTCTCCTTCTGAATTTTCTTGCTCACCTTTAGAACTAAGAAAAGAAGGTGGGAATGGTCGTGGAAGTGCTGCTGGAGTTTGCTTCTTGTTGCCTTAAGTGGTGCCTTTCTTCAATTTCTTCACTTTTCTTCCTTATGTGTGTGTCCTTTGTTTCTTCCAAATTCCCCCTTTTTATAGACTCCCCAATCAGTTTTGTGCAGTTTTGGGGAGTTAATAGCAGTTGTGGGGAGTTGGATTTCGAAAAGGAGTGGAGGGAAACCACCCAAAATCGTGGGAAACCTCCCTTAAAGGTCCGTGACCGCAGACTGGGCCACGAACGAGGCCCAATTTCAGGTTTTTCGTGTATGTGGCCCATTTTCATTTGTTTTGGGCTCAAACGAAGTCCGATTGCCACCAAACTTGGAGGGATACTTCTTAACACTATTTTCTACATGTCATAAAAATTTCAGCCCATTTTGACTTCAGGTAGTTGGTCAACTTTTTCATTAATTGGGCCCCGGTCACGGACAAGGCCCACTTTTGGAACATTGCATATGCGGTCTATTTTCCATTGTTTGAGGCCCGAATGATGTCCAATCATCACGAAACTTGGAGAGATGTTGCTTGACACCATCTTAAGTGTTTCATAGAAATTTCAGCTCTGTTTGACCACCTGAACATGGTCAACTCCTTTTGTTTGTGGGCCCCGGTCACTCCCAAGGCCCATTTTTGGAATTTTGCATATGTGGCTTGTTTCCGCCTGTTCGGGGCCCAAACGGTGTCCAATCGCCACGAAACTTGGAGGGATACTTCTTGACACTATTTTGAGTATGTCACAGAAGTTTCAGCTCTGTTCGACCACCTGAACATGGTCAACTCCTTTTGCTTGTGGGCCCCCGGTCACTCCCAAGGCCCATTCTTGGAATTTTGCATATGTGGCTTGTTTCCGCCTGTTCGGGGCCCAAACGGTGTCCAATCGCCACGAAACTTGGAGGGATACTTCTCGACACTGTTTTGAGTGTGTCACAGAAGTTTCAGCTCTGTTTGACCACCTGAACATGGTCAACTCCTTTTGTTTGTGGGCCCCCGGTCACTCCCAAGGCCCATTCTTGGAATTTTGCATATGTGACTTGTTTCCACCTGTTCGGGGCCCAAACGGTGTCCAATCGCCACGAAACTTAGAGGGATGCTTCTTGACACTATTTTGAGTGTGTCACAGAAGTTTCAGCTTTGTTTGACCACCTGAACATGGTCAACCTCCCAGTTGACTTTTTATGACAGTGGGCCCTTGTTTCAGCTGTTTGAAGCCCAAATGACCCCGGTTTGATTTGAAACTCGGAGGGACTGACGTCAAGAACATCTTGGAGTATTCATCCAAATTTCATGCAGTTTGGATTCGAGGAAGTAGGATTTCGAACAGTAACCTATTTATTGCATGTGTTAGGTCACTATTCACTTCACATTGAGATAGTTAGCCTGTTTTCTATCCGAACAGCCTCCCCTTGACTTGAAACTTTGGAAGAATAACTTGGGGCATTCTTTGAGCATTTGTTCCAAATTTTATTTGCTTCGGCCTTCTGGAAGTAAGATCTTAGCCGATGATCCCCAAATTCAGGATTACTGTCCTCTAAGCTGACATGTAATGAAATTTAGGCCAAATAGAGTCTTTTCATTTTGAAAATTTGCAAAGTATCTTCTGAGCATGACTGAAGCTTCGCGTCTAAATTTTCATTAATTTTGGACATCGGGAAGCAGGACTTTGGTCAGTGACCCCCCGGCTTGGGGGAAATTGACTTCAGGCTGACATGCTTGTGGCTTTTGAGTTTGATGATCTCTGTTCGACCCGAAATTTGAACTTCCTCTGAGAGTTCCAACTACCTTGACCTTCATGGAATGCCGGTTCTCACAGTGATTCCCCATGATCTGCAAATAACCTCTGTAGCCTAAATTAAGCTGGGATGAGGTGTCTTCGCTGCAGTATTTGCAATTTTTTATAGATCAACAGGGGGGACTCTCAAAATTTCCTTGAGGGGCCAAGTATATAAAACTGAGGAAGTTGTATGTAAAATTTCCGAAGGCTTCAAAAAATTTAGGGGGGCCATAGCCATATTAAATTTTCTCAACTAACCATTGTGACTAAAATCTCAAGGTATTAATAGAGGCAGCGGAAATACTTTTTAATATTTCTCATCGGGTGGAGTCCACTCCACAATACTCTTCCTCAGGCGGACCCCGGCCAATGCACTTTTGGTGATATGCATTTTTTTGTATTATAACGCCGAGTCCTTCCTTCTAAAATTTAAACTTACGACCGATTGGCTATGATACCATGAAATAATACTTTGAATCCAAAGACAATGAGTCTCTTATATTGAGTTACATATTTATAGCATTTGTTTACAGTATTTAGATGAGTTCTTGTACCTAAGGATGAATACAAAAAGATGAATTCAAACATTTGAACAGAAATCTACAAGGATAGAGTTTTAAGAGAACAAGATCTCTATCACAACGAAGATAAAAATCTATGAAGACTTAAAGGTTATCTATCATGATTTGTAGTACAGTAGGTCAGTTGAGATAGGTGGGCCATGGTTGACCCGTTGAGACTAGGTTGGCTAACACCCCTTGCAAGCTAAAGGGTCGATCAATGACATGAAGCTTGTCTTGTAATAACTGAAACCTTGTTGTGCTTAGACCCTTCGTAAATATGTCAGCCAACTAATCTATAAAACTAACAAAGCACACTTGAATATCACTGCAAATGACCTTTTCCCATATGAAATGATAATCAACCTCTATGTGTTTAGTGTGAGCATGAAATACTAGATTAGATGCCAAAGCAATTGCACTTATATTGTTGGGTTTATGTCTTGTATTTCTGGTTCACTGGATTGGTCCATATGGTTAGTCTTGAACCGAGCTTTGGATCATGGGTATTTTAGTCTTTGTACCGAGCTTTCTTAAGGGATAAAAAAGAGAAAGTTATATATATAATGTAACCTATAACCCTAAATCTAAGCAGAAGAGTACAGTAAAAGAGTAGAGTTCTCTTTTGGCCATGGACGTAGGCATCTCGTCGAACTATGTAAATCTCTCGTGTGTACTCTTGTGTGCTTGTTTTTTCTTGTGTGTGGCTTTGATTATCGATCGCAGGTTACGCGCTTCTGCACATGCACAACAAATATTATCACAATAAATTGAATGATTGATTTTAAGATAAATTCCAAGATCTTTCAATAGCATTCGGACCCAAAACAACTCCACAATAGTAAGAGCTAATGATCGATACTTAGATTCTGTGCTAGATCTTAACACTATTGGTTGCTTTTTGGTATTCTAAGAGATAAGATTAGGGCCAATAAAAACAGCATAGCCACAAGTGGAGCGCCGATCATCCGAGTCTCTAGCCCAATCTGCATCTGAATAAGCAGTGATTGTGAATGAACCTTTTGAAAATATAATCCATGTGTGATTGTCCCTTTAAGAAAATGGAGAATCCATTTCACCGCCATCCAATTGGTTGCTCGTGGGTCATTCACAAACTGACACACCTGGTTCACTGCAAATGCAATATCTAGCTGTGTCAGTGTGACATATTGAAGTGCGCCAACCACTGAATGGTATTCTTGAGCAATTGGTATTGGATCACTTCAAACCTAGGGAGTTTCAATCCAGACTGAACTGGTGACTAAAGAGGTTTAGCATCATGCATCTTAGTTTTATGACGTAAGTCCAACACATACTTAGGCTGTGTAAGGTATAAACTGGATGGAGCACAGTGAACCTCAATACCAACGAAATGATGTAGTGGGCCCAAGTCCTTCATAGCAAACAACCGACCAAGCTCTCGTAAGAGTTTTGGAAAAGCACTAGTAGTATTGCTAGTAGCTACCATGTCATCAACATAGATTAACAAAATAATAAATTCACCACCAAAATTGAGGACAAACAGTGATGTGTCTACAGAAGAACCAATAACCCAAGAGTTTGAAGGTAATTTGTAAGGCGAAGATGCCATGAGCGGGGGGGGGGGGGGGGGTGGGTTGGTCTTGTTTAAGTCCATCAATGGCCTTCTGGAGCTTACAAAAATGGGTTGGGCAGTTAGGATTTACAAATCCTTGAGGTTGATCCATATATACTTCTTCAGATAATACACCATGAAAAAAAATGCATTGTGAACATCCAGTTGGTGTATAGGCCAACCCAGTTGAACAGCAAAAGAAAGAATCAATCTAATGGTGGTGTGTTTGACTACTAAACTAAATGTGTCACTATAGTCTGGACCTGGTTGTTGGTGGAAGCCCTTGGCTACAAGACAAGTGCCTTGTGTCTTTCTATGGTGCCATCCGACCTTTGTTTCCTTGGCTAACCATTGCTACCAAAACCTTTAGTAGAGACAGCAAAAATACTTTTTAATATTCACCATCGGGTAGAGCCACTCCACAATAAGCCACCCTTGTTCGCTGGTTCTAATTTCTACCCCTTGTTGACATCATATATAAGATAACTGAAATACGAAAAAATATTAAAAGAAAAAAGAAATTAGACATGTGAACAGAGGTGAGCTTGAACTCAATACAAACGGATTGGAGGTTTATTGATTTAGAGTGCTCATAATTAATTTTGATTTATGAGATTATCTTTGATATATTGGTAAAACTCACCAAGCGAATCACAGATTTATGTAAAATTCCAACAAATGTAATAAACAAACAGGCAAGGGCGGGACGGTTGCAGGTTGTGGCCATGGCCTCAATGAGTTTTTTAAAACCCCATAGGTATATTTTGTTTCACATCACCCCTCAGGAAAACTTTCCTATGCCCATCATTGCTAACAGGTGAAAGAAAGCTCTAAAAGTTGTTCAGAAAATGAAATAGATGTTCAAGATAAGGACAGCATTGCAAATTTCTAGTGACTTAGCCCAGAGGTCCAGCCGAGTTATATTTTTTCAAAATGTGTGGGTCATAGTAAAAGGTTGGAAAACTTGACAAAGTCACCTCATTTTTATGAAAGACCATGTCAAATATAAGGTAAACTAGGCCGAGTCAAATATAAGCAATTAATACTTGAGGTTTGGGATTAGCAATTTAATGATTAATTGTCTTAAATTTGATAATTTGAATTTATTATAATGAAACCAAGAAAATAGATGTATATCTACAACTTATAAGTATTTAATATATTTGAAAATATTTTTCAAAATGCTTTGAAAAAACATGACTCTCCCAAGTTTTTTCATGGCCAATATTTTATAGCTAGACGGGTCGAATCCGAGTCATGAGTTTTCTAACATTGGGTCGTAATAGCTTGTAGAAGCACTAAATCAAATTAGATGTTCTAAACACAAGGATTGATTCACAAATCAAATGAGAGCAAACGGGGATGTGGATTCTGATAGAGGCCTAAACAAAATCAGCTCAACTAGTTTCACCCCGCATTATCTGATGGCAATCATCTAAAAAGGATTTTGAACTCGCGCACCTAGGTCCAATGCTAGCTAAGCTACACTCTTCAATATTTTATTTTTTTATTTATTCATTGAACAGAGACATTATACAATGTTTTCAAATTTTGCAATGAAAGTGGATAATAGATTCTCACTAGGAAGAGAACATCCTATAATTAAAGATGTGCCTCACACCCACCCTCTGGTGAGGGAGGAGGACCTCAGATGAGGTAATTAGTTTTCGGGTGAGGTGAGGAAAGGTTCCTAGTGAGGTTTAAACCCTTGTCATGCTGTTAAGAACTAAACATCTTACCACTGGTATAAAAGGTAGTTCTTTGGCGCACTATAAGTTAGTTTAAAATATATTATATCATTAAGTTTACACTACTATGATCACATAGAGGGCAATAAATATTTATATATCATCATTTACCAATAATAATAATAATAATAATAATAATACGATAGCATTATCGTCAAAGCTTTGTACCATCTATCTGAGGTCTTCATAGGTTATTTTATGTTTAGATCTACCTTAGTCGAGTCCTGTGTAGCCCAACTAATAGGCTGGACCAGTATCAATGGTGTGGTGCAACTCATGCAAGTTTAAACGACAAAATATATTCAATGCTAGTGGTTGGTGTTGTGTATCCAGTGTTTTATTAATGATCAATCATAAAAGGGTAGATAGATTCCTTATATGTGTATATATATATAAGTGGAAATTTGTAAAAAAAACACCACAGTTTTAAAATGCCCTAGAAGTTTCCAAATGGATACATCATGATTTGAGTATGGGTCATGAAATATCAATGGTAAAAAAAAAAACCCATAATCATAGATCCATAGGTGGGGCCTGCATGGTGTCAAGTTGAGTCTCATGGTTGTACTGGAAACAATCGGGGGATTTTTTTATCTGGGAAGGGGTGAGATTACAAGTAGCCCCAGGACTTGGCACCACACTGGTGCCATATGTATACGCTAACGGTTGAAATTGCCCCAGGATGATCTCCTCAAAATGTATATGCACATATAATTATACAGTGCAGAATACTGTAAATAATTGAGAAATGCAGGATAGCCCAGTGGCAACTGGGATGGGGCATCCCAACTCACCTTGAGGATCTGTTTTTGTAATAACACTTTCTGCCAAAAGTGTTGCCGACAAAGCACCAGAATTCATGACGCCCAGCAAAAAATATAAAGATCGCTAGAAGGAGGGCTTGAACCTCCGACCTTGTGGTTAACAGCCACACGCTCTAACCAACTGAGCTATTCCAGCTGATATGACAAAATTATGTTAAGACATTTATTATGGATTCCAGCAAGACGTGGCAGAGGCAAAGACGAGACATCCTATCCACGCTAAAGACAGCAAGATTGCAAGGATTCGAAAAGGTTTTTCTTTTGTCTAATGAGGTCATTCAAGCCACTAATGGCTAAATGGATTGGTCAATCTATCTAATATTATTGGACATGAAGGACCTAACCACCATGTTTGAAGATATCTCCTTCACTCATATTCCTAAAAACACAATATTTTCTCACATGAGCTGCCAAGATATCTTGTGGAGGTGTGGAAGCTAGGTCATTTTGCCATATCTATTGCTTGAGTGTTTTGTTTATTTGTTTGGGTTGTCCTCTTTTGATCTTGATGGTTTGTTTTGCTTCTCTCCATTTCATTCCTAATGAATTCTTCTTTCTAAAAATAAGTGAGGCCCACCAGATTTGTGTGCAAGGAACCTCATCTGTGGTTCATAATTCCCCACTAACTTCTCAGCTGCTGGTGTAGATATTTTCTTGTCTTAGTCAGTCATTCCCATGGCCCATCTTAACAGGACCATGCTCTTTACCAAAAAAAAAAAAATGAAAGGACTCCAAAATGTTATCCGCAACATTGGTGATGATTTTAAAACACAGTAATAACCCAACACTACTTGGATTTTTTTCAAAATATAATCAAAATTGGATATATAATGAAATTGAAACAAAAATAAAAGGCGATTATATACATATTATTTTATATCATTTATTATTTTCAATTAGATATAAATTAGTGTATTTTCTGCCACTGCATATTTTGTTAATATCAAAAAAATTATAAATTTCAAATTAGTCCCTAAATTTTTTAGTAACTTTTCAATTGAGGACATTCGGTAATTTAAAGACATGAATCTAAATATTTGGCCTGTGAAAGATAAATGCCTTGCTAGAATTAAGTGAAAGAAAGCCTAAAGCCCAACCTACCTGTACTGGACCATAAGTTTAGAGACTGAGTTACTCAAATATATGATTCAGAAGCAAGGTGGAAAAAAAAATGTTTTGGGGGGGGGGGGGGGGTGTTTTGGTCTTAAAACTGGGCACTCAAAGAAATTCTTTTTATATAGTGGCCATCTAAGGCAAATTTTCTGGCTCTACCCCTATTTGGAAGCCCAATCTTGTGATAGAAAGGCCAGTAGTGCTGATTGCAATTGAAATGGGCGGGCTCAGTCCAGGGCCCGGGCACTTAAGATCCATTCGATGTCGTACTTGCCCTAGGCAGACCTGAGTTGGTAAATCTGGTCTGGGCCTGGATTTTTTTAAACCCAACCTGGTCCATGATGAGGTGGACGCAGGCGTATATATAAGGACCGCATATGATAGTCTCATTCTCAGCCTAGAAAGAAAAATGCAAAACCCTAACCCTAACCCTAGAATCCGTCCAATCTCCTCTTCTTATCCTATATAATAGAAAGATAGATGGCACGGAAGAAAAAAGCTCTATACACAACATCTTCTATTTATCCTTTCCTTCCTTGCTGATTTCTTTTTGTCTTATTTTTTGTTATGTATTTTTGTTGGGGATGGGTTTGAGCAGATGATGTGATATAAATGTTTAGACATCTGATTCTTCATCCATGAAGTTTCAAAATTCGAGCTTTTTAAAACTGATGCTCTCCCTCTCACCCCCTTAATATCTATCATTTTTTCTTCTCTTGTATTTTTTCTTCTTTTGGGTTGTTTCCATTCTTTTCCCTATTTCAAGTTTTATAGAGATATATTTATATATATATATATTTGCTTTTCATGGATATCTTCTCTTGTATCTGATTTTCCATCTCAAACTTTGTATTGGGTGGCTGGGGTGTGTTGTTTTGATCTATTTCTTTGATGGAAACAACATGGAGGAAGTGCATACACCAGTCTTGTGTGTATGAAACATTAGATTTTGGAAGTCCCTCCCAACCCCAAACTCATTGAAAGGTGGGTGGTGAGAGTTGTCCAATCACATGGCCCTTCCGGTCATGATTTGGCCGGTGCCATGTGCTTTGTAATTCCCTGCCCAAATTGAAGTTGGATCCATTCGATCCCTAAATGGGGTTCTAAATTGGCTGGGGACCCTAGCCAGTAACCCTGGTCGATAGGAGTGAGCCCCAGCAGTGTCAATTTTTAAAAAAAAATTTACTAGGGTGATGGTCATGGGTGCATATTCATTTTGCAGGTTATTTTATGGTCATTTTAATTTAAAAATATGAACCGGCTATATATATATATATGCATTAAATGCATTGAAATTCATTTTATAAGCAGTTAAAAATGAAAAATAAAGATGAATTTTTTATAATGAACATCAAATGGCATTCGCTGTATGCAATCGCCTAATGCCTTTCTGTATGCAGACTAACAGTGCCTTTGTGCCGAAGTTCAGTCTTTGGTAACTTTAAATTATGATCAATAATCATCTGGATCAAAACGAGAAGGACACAGAGTCAAGGGTTTGAAGAATTTAACTTTTTTAGATTGTTTCTTTCGGTAAACAAAAGAATTTAACTTGAAAGTGTCCAAAATTTTACTTCATGGTTTGCAGAGATAAAAGAGTCCGCATCTTCTATCTCAGCTACTACACTTCATTGTAGGTCCCAAAGAGAGATTAGCTGGACCGTTTAGAATAAACTTCATCCTAACCACTAATTGAATTTTAGTTCCAAAGTAGGTCCCACTATACGATTGATTACCATGATGGAAATGTGATTAGCACCTTGCCTAGTCATGTTTCCATCATTGTGATCAATTAGAGAGTGGTGTTATTTTTTTATTTTTTATTTAACAGTAATGAAAACTTTCATTAAAGAAGAAAAATCATATAAAGAGCAAAATATAAAAAAAGAATAAGTACAAGAGCGTGATATCAACTCCTATTAGACAATCACATCCACCGAAAGAGATAACTTGTCAACCTCTTGTTTGGCTAATGCTTCCGTCATAGAGTTGGCGGATTTAACTTCATAACAAAATGACATTTTACTAGTAGCCAATAATTTCCTAATTTCATTAAATTAGAATTGAAATTTTCAAGGGAAAGTCTTTCGAGTTTATATCTATGTGATCACGTTGGCACAACAAGTGTAGCATAAAAGCTTCTAAAAAACAACATGAGGGCTTTCAAGATAGGTAACACCTCTGTCTGCTATTGCGAAGCATGCCTTAAATTCCTGCCAACCCCACTTACCACTCGAACTCAAAGCTCCGTCAACATTAAACGTTAGGCTTCCAATAGGAGGGAGGATACCAAGAGACTGATCCTCTCTTCTAGAGAAGGCCACAACCCATGCAAGCTTTCCAATTTAGAAGAATGTCATTTAAATTGAAATTTGATAACTCATTTCTAACAATAGCCCATTCTACAATCTTCAAAGTGACTTTAGAGATCAAGATAAGTACTGAAGAAGAAGCCCCCTTAAAAATCCTATCACTTCTTTCTTTCCAAATAGACTATAAGATAGCAAACATAATCAATTTCTACAAAACACAACAACATCCAACAAAGCACCCACCTCGTCACAACTCCACGGCCTCAACATCACCCTTTAGAAAATACAAGCAATGCCGCATCTCCCAACAAAGATATTTCAGACTCTAGCTGCTACCTCACAATAAAGAAAATAGGTGATTGACTGACTCTTCTTCCTCAGGAGGTTGTAAAGGATTGTCCTCGAGAGGATTTTATTACATAAGTGTATAAAGCTGTGGTACAATACTCTTGTGCCTCCTTTTCAAGCTCTCTTCTTGTATTTTGCCTTCTCTTTTAATGAAAGTCTATGTAAAAAAAAAAAAAAAAAGTGTCCTCTTCCTTACTGCAAATCATGCAATTATTGGATAGAGTGTTAAAAATCAACCCTCTCCTTCGTAGATTATCAATAGTGGAGACGTTGCCCAACATTGCTAACTACCGAAAATCAATACACTCCTTTTGAACCAAAACTTGAGGGTCTGACAATGGATGGGATGAAATTTAGTTTGCCTGATTTAGATCATCTCTATATGAGCCCTACAATGGAGTTCTAGATAAGTATTACACGATTCAGAGATCAAAAGAAACCTAGACTTGAGTCTCCTAAATCAAAAGAACCAGTCACAGGGTTGCCAAGCAATTAATCAACCCTAGTTGTCATCAATATGATCACTTGGAAGTTTTTTTCTTCATTAAAATTATCTATTAGTGTTTATGAATAAATTAAATCCCTACAAAGTTATAAATATGAATATTAGTTTGCCTGTTTTCATGATAATTAATTTAAATTACTATTATATGTTACAACATTATTTACATATATACCAAATCTCCACTAAATTTGACTTTAGCCTTGTCTTAAATGAGGTCACTCAACTAAGTCATCACCAAACTCATTGGGTTTTCCATTCCTAGGATACACAAGAAAGATAAAGAAAAGGCCCTCAAATGGAGATGAAAAGGGGTTAGGTTCTGGGTTAGTGTACCTAGACCCAGACCGATATCAAACTTGTACCCCTACCATGGGACTCTTTGGGACTCTTACGTCCAAAGAATCTAACGATAGGTCTAAACCAAAATTCTTACCGCCTATTCTTTTGCTAGAATTTAAAGAATTCATATCTGAGGAATTTTGAAATTCCTAAACATAGTGGAATTTCTAAATCCTCCCTTGTACTTTAGCATCCAGGAATTCCAATAAATTGTGAAGGAAGTGGAATTCTGAAATGCTCAAAGCTATTTAGGACCATTTAAGTATGTGGAATTCAGAAATATCTATATAGAAACAAGAAATTTGATAATGCTATGGGACAAGATGCCACATCATTTCCCCAAAACTCCAACCACCCATATCCTTGGCATAAATTCTACCAAAAGAACAGGACCTTAGAGACCCAAATAACAGCTTGGACCGGTACCAAAGTCAAGGCACAATCACTTCTACGCTCTAATGATATATGAGTGACATTTAAACAGGGGAACTCCATGAGATGCCCTCTTCTCATACGCACCTCCTTTTCTACCTTGAATTTTTTGCGCTCCATAGAATTCATCATTGGTTATTATTATGAAACAAAATTTATGGTGCATTGGCTTGGACTTAGTAAGGGTTATAGTGCTGATGCGTCATTTTCTCATCATCTACATCCAAACCTTTCCATCCACAGCTTCAACAATTGTCTCACATCCAGTACGAGAGGCATTTCTTCAACCAATAACATAGCATTATTTGCATACTCTGCAGTATACTGATATACAGTAAACATAAGTATGAATGATATATGGGCTATTATACATAAGGTGGTTACATGAAAGTTGATTTAAGTTTTAATTTGAGAATTTTACAGAAAAAATCCCTAAATGCCACTGCACAAAAAAGGATCCAGTAGAGTTTACTGTATAAGCAAGTCCTTTTTCGTGCAAAAAAAAAATCATTTTACATGACCGATGCTATTGTGGCTACGATCTTCTTATTCTCTTTCTTCAATTATCTTCTTCCTTCTCTTTCTCCAACTTAGATAGTTGGAGCCGTCACATTCGGGGGGAGGGGAGGCACGGAAGTGGTTGACAAACTTGGAGAAGGGGTGATGAGGAACTGCCACGCCATCTCTTTAACGTCTGGCCATCATAATAACCACCATCTCTTCATCGCCAAAATCATCGCTACCCGCTACCTATTCTTACCACCCAGTTATTCTCCTTCCTCAGTTATCTTCTTCCTTCTTTTTCACCAACTCCGATAGTTAGAGCTGTCACATTCGGGGAGAGGGGACGCACGGAAGTGGTTGAAAAACTTGGAGAAGGGGAGATGAGGAACTGCCACGCCATCTCTTTAACGTCCGGCCATCATAATAACCACCATCTCTTCATCGCCAACATCATCGCTACCCGCTACCTATTCTTACCACCCAGACACCCAGTTGTCCACTTGTACCGAATCCTCCACTCGAACTCAAAGGTAAGGGAGGCGAGGAACTACCACACCATCTCCTTAACATCCGACCATCATTATAGCCTCCATCTCTTCATTGCATGTATCATCACTACCCACTACCTATTATGACTGCCCATACACCCTACTGCTCACCTTTACTGGATCCTCTACTTGAACTCGAGGGAAGGTGAGGCAAAGAACTGCCACTCCATCTCCTTAACGTTCAACTATCATTATAACCTCTTATCTCTTCACCGCCAACATCATCACTATCCACTACCTACTATAATCTCCATACACCCCACTGCCCACCTTTACCAAATTTAGTGATTTGTGGAGTTTTGTTCTAGTCAAAAGTGGTGGTGTTGGTGTTGATATCCAGGAATTTGGTGGTAGAGGAGTTGTGTTCAAGTTCAATCGGAGGAGACTGGTGTGATAGAAGTGTAGATGTGAGCAACGATATCATCACTACCCAACAAAAAAGAAAAAAAATTGCACGAAAAACGACCTAAAGGACTAATTTCCGTAAGATCCTCTCTTTCCATAAAATTCTCTCTTTATATTTACAGCAGAGTTCTTCGTATTTAAAAAAAAAAAGTCTAACAAGAGAAAAAATATGTGAAATCATGCTTTTGGAACTCTATCTCTCTGAGAATTTTTGTTAAGTTAGTCACCTTTTCATTTTGAGCCACTTATAATTCCTCCTTTCACCACCTCCCCACAAAATTGTGTGCTTTTAACAAAGGTGACTAGTTTTTAGGTTTTGTTCATGTTCTCTAAGTATGTGGGTGTTTATAATTCTAATGAAATTGAGGTGGAAGTTATCCTATAAGTTCTTTAATATTTCTCTAGAAATGTTCATGACAGCCTTATTGTAGAAAGTAATTCTTCTAATACGATATCTTTGGTGTTCAACAGAAAGGTGAATCCTTGAAAATTCTAATTCATTTTCAATGACATCCAAAACTTCCTTTATTTAATGGATGTAGCTTTCCATCATAAGTCTAAATTAATAAACTTTATAGTAGACACTCCTGCCAAACAAGGGGTAGAGAGGAGTAATCCATAGGAGGGAATTGTAATGTAATTGTATGATGTGCAAAAGGGTACATTGCTCTTATACCTTCTTCTATTTTGTTCCATCTTTTGTATTTCTTGTTTCTTTTAATTACTTTTTTTACCATTTAAAACAAAAAAAACAAAATTGTGTGCTTTTCACATATTACTACAGTCTCAAACGAATTCAACTCCTCCCTAATAATAGCTTTTCCTCTTTCATATCAAAACACAAAACACACATTAAAAAAGAGAGAATGTCCTAATCCAAAAAAGACTTTAAAACAGACTTTCTCACTTTATCCAATTCTTGCAATATATAAATGAACCCCGAGGGCCCCTTGCTGACCACAAAAATAATTCCTAATGAGGAGGTAGCTCAAAGATCCTATATCCAATTCTTGCAATATACAAATGAGCCCTCATGCTGGCCACTAAAATAAAAGGAGATAGCTCAACGATCCTACATCCAATTCTTGCAATATACAAATTGGAGCCCCAAAAGTCCCATCCCGGCCACAAATAATTCCTTGGCAGATTAACTAAAGAAGCTCATGATCATGGCTAAGGTTAGCCTGCCCCAAAGAAGCATCAACATAATTAAAGTTACGAGTGAGGCTTGACAATGGGAAGTGGCCGTTTTTCTCACTACGCAATGGGAAAGCATGTTTCCCGTGGAATTCCTTTTGGGTCACCAATATCCAGCTAAAAGAAAGGTGAGTTTCCCGGAAATTGCATAATACCCATGTGAACCATGTTTGCATTGGGCATGCAAATGAAGAACCACATTGGCTACTTTGCACCAACTCAGATGGATGTAAATCAATACCTACCCACCACTGCTGATGCGGCATGCAGACGTCTTGAGGAAGTATCTTCCACATTTGTAGATAAGAGTACGTTTCAAGTCATGACCCATCCATCCATCAATAGCTGGGGAGAAGTACAATGTGGTCATCACTACTGTCTATGTAAAGAGAACTGGGCTAGATCGGATGCAGATTTAGGTCCACGGACCATGTCAAATAGAGACAAAAGTACAATAGAAGTACCCATCGAGTAAGCCTATTTAGAAATGGCAACGGGACAGGTTTGGTACTAATTCGAGATCACTTCTCAAATTTATCTCATCCAAATCCAATCTGCCAACGTGATGCATCACTGAGATGCAATACCAAACTTGCCCCATTTAGTTTGATCAATTAGAAGTTAAAAGATAAAACTTCTAAGATATATCAAAATGAGAATGTATATGGTAGAGATTAAACACTCTAATCTTTTCACCCCACTATAATAAGCTAAGGCTCAAAACTACCTACCACATGAGTTTTCTCCTATCACTTCAGCAAGAAGAATACACATAATATATTCATGGTGGGAAGGGTTGGTATAGCAAAACCCAAACCTGCCCCTACACCAAGATAGCCACTACTAAATCTGCCCCATTGCCATCACTTGGCCTCCTGATTCCCTCATTAACAGCAGGTTGACTAGGATGGAATTTTTTGAGGACCGGACTGTCCAGATGCAGCCCACAAGCCTGAAAGTGGAAGCTTAGGCTCAGTCCTATTTAAAATATGTGATCCTTTGAGGTAAGTATGATGAGTCAGGCTGAGCCTTGAAGAATACAAGTGCCTAGTATTGACTGCGAAGGTCCATACATCAATTTGGGTGAAATTGGCTTGATTCATCAGGTGTTGATTCAACAATCAAATTATTTAGCAAAATCTTGATTGCAGAAAAATAAATAAATAAATAAATAAAAGTCGTGAGGGTGAGGGGTTCGCAAAAGAGAATATAAAATAGCAAAGATAGGTCTAAAAATTTATTTCCTTTCTAAGAAGGTTCAGAATATAGAAGTAACAGTCATACAGCCAACGGCCGACCAAATATGGTTGGGACCTCTACCAAAAACACAAAAATTAAAAAACAGAACAAATAAAAAAAAACAATAGAGTGGGGATGAACCCTTGATGATGAAGATAAAACGAAAGTTATAAAGGTGTAAATGAGCACAGCTGAACCAAATCTTGCCAGGCTTGGGTTTCGGCCTGATTCTAGAAGGCCCGTGCTTGATTCGAAATTTGACCTCAAACTTGCCTCCAAACCATCAGCAAGTTGATCTCCTCAAGCATCTCAAATTTGACCCCATTCACCAGTCCAACTTGAGCTCAAACCAACTCTGTTATTGACCCAATTAGTGCTTTGCCTAAGCTAAGTAGGCCCCACAATATTTTATTATACTTTGAGTCTTTGACGTCGAGTAATATTGTTCAATGAATAAAACAAGTTATGCTATCCATCCTTTCGCCCTTTGTGATAATTTTTTTCTCCCTCATCTCTAGAATATTAAAAATAAAAAAAATGAGTTAAGCCTGCCACATAAAACAATTATGAAATAAGTCTTAAAGTTGGAAAGTGCCGCCAGCAATTTTCTTTAGTATAAGAGAGAGTTTTGAAATATTAAGAACAGATCCAATTCGGGTCCTGTTTTTTGTTTTTTTTTTTATTTTCTTCTCCGAAAGTGACAGTTCAGGTCTTGAAAACAATGATAGTGCACAGCGTGAACCATTACCAACACAAAGAGAACGTGTACTCAGAGAAGTACAATCGAAGCATGCACCTGGTAGTCTGGGACCACAAATTGATAGGCTATCCAACTTTCCGACAAATTAATCATGTTGTCTTAGATGAAATAGTTGATTAACATTCGCTTAAACTTTCTAACCATTGATTGCCTATATTGACTAAACTTTCTAACCATTGATTGCCTATATTGACTACATATTTCCACCATCAATTAAGATGGCCCATCAATGGCTTATAGGTCACAATAGTACGATCCACACCCAAGGATCCTGTAAAACCATGAAAGCTTCAGAGATCATAACCATTGGAGGCAGTGACCCAGTCCCAAAGGACCAGACCATATAGTGGAGATCAAACCACACAGAAACCAACTTTTAATCCACATAAACGCCGAGATAAAAGAGAATGTAAGATTTACATGGAAAAAATGACTTGCCATCAAAAGAGAGATTACATTACTGAAATCACATTAAGATGCAAATGAGATTGTATACACCATCAATCTACGGTATAACCCACAAACAACTTTCTTAACTATAACAATATAATATCAATAGAGTAAGCAGTTTCAGATAGAAGATATCGCCTATAAACAAAAAATTCAAACAGTAATTGATAGGATCTTTGGGGCAGTCTAGTCTAAATCATGAGGTCAATGTAAGACTGAAGAGGGGGACGTCTTTTAACAGCCGCCTCCTCTCATGCCCGGACGGACTCCATCTTGTCGTTGGCCTCTTTAGAATAACTGGCAAATGGCGAATAAGAAGTCAACCTGCAATGTTTTAAACGAAGGTTTGCGTTAATAAAAACAAGTCATACAAAGCCCAGAAGAGTAGACAGCTTATGTTAGGTATCAAAAATAAGAGAACCAGTCCACCACCCAACATCTTTATAGAGACTGAGTGCACATGCCAACTGCTTCTAGTATTAAACTAATAAAAAAGTAATAGCAAACCTAAAAAACCATTGGTTGTGCAAACGTCTTTAATGGAATCACGTTTTCTTCCAGGCATAAACGTTTTTCAGTCTCATAGATGCTCGGTCATCTACATATATATTCTACATATAATATATATATATAATTACTATGCATAAGAGAGACGCTTCCTTTTTTATGTAATAAGATATAATGATTTTATTTTCTTACACATTAATACTTTTTTAAAAAATAAAACATCCCGCATGGATGCATAGTAATATATATATAAAGAGTCTTCATATAAATATGTTCCTTACTATTTTAAGGAGGGATACTTCCTTTTTTCGACCTATCAAGTCAAAAAGGTGTAATGAGATATAAAATTTTATCCTTTTATATATTAATACTTTCCAAAAAAAATGTCCCTCACTATTATAGTAAAGATATATACACATGAATATTATCCTCTATATATATATATATATATGACTATCCTAATCTAGCAATAGGTTGGACACAGGACAGCTTGACCTACGAAATAACATATGCATGGTCAAACCGTATCAACATAGTTTTATCACATGGATCATTGAGGATACACTGCACCCAAAACTTAGAAAGGTGAGTTGGCAGTTTGGGTTAGGCCTTGATCCACCATCCTCTGAAATTTCTGGAATTCAAAGTACAGATAACCTTGCAATTTAAAAAAAAAAAAAACTAAAAAGATGGAGTGCAATGAGAGATTGGAACACCCACTTGGACTATATATATGCAAACTCGTATAACAATTTGCCATTTGCCTCTCAGAACTCTCATCAATCACCGCACCTAGTAGAATTATAAAATATTTCAAAAAAAAGGTGATAAAATCCAAATCAATATTAAAAATGTTCACTTTAAATTGTTTTTATAATTGCAAGAAAATATAGGAATCGAAAAAAAATTACCAAATAAAGGTCGTAATAGGCTCTAGATTTCATAAATTATGGGGATAGCACTTTGACTGAATTTCTCAAATTAGCCTTTCTGAATTTTTTTGCAGAGTACATCACTAATCACCCGGGTACGTAGGAAGACTCTTTTTAAGAGTTAATAATTTGAAAGACTATTAGTAAACCAGGATTTGCTTCCGTAGAATAACTGGGAAATACATTATAATGCACTCACTCTAAGATTTCAGACGGACATTTTCATAGAATCAAACATGACTTTGATAGATTTTAAGGTTTTCCACCCAACAAGGATTTCCTAGATAATTGCAATCCAACAAGTCCCTAAACCTCATTTGTATATTAGATTATTGGCTAAAATTTAGTGGGTAATTTATGTCGAAAAGTTAACTTCTTAATTTAGGAGGAAAAATCAATTTCAAAGATGTGACAAAATGTAATTTTTCCTACATGATAAAACATTTTTTAGATTGGGTGTTTCTGAAAGAGCCACCATTACTCTGCCAAACAAGCAATTACCACTCATAAACTTGGAAAATGACCATCTAATGAACCCCATGCAACTGGCATAGCCAAGACAAATGAAACCCAAATCTCAGACCAAGTTATTTACTTCCCCCAGAGAGGAACTTGTAGGATTTGTTAGTGTAACAAGAAGATTCCACCATCAACAGATTCCCCTCAAAACCCAATTTTCCACAATCCAACCACAGGACTTTAACCAAAAAAACCTACCGAATCAAAGCATTTCCGTAATTTCCGTTTCAAACATGTAACGTGCGTTATCTAGCTGTTACGCAGTCACTTATGGTAGGAAGATTAGATGGCCAACCTATCAAACATTCTCCACCATGAGATTTTTACAGGACAAAGGGATTGAAAGAGATATATATGTAATCCATTTTGCTAAAGTAGGCCCGGTGGATTACAGTACCTCTCTTTGCGCTTTTCCAGAAACCTCTGCAGCGAATGCTTTCTTGCAATGGGCAGATCTGCAGACAGGAAAAAAGACAAACGAGTAACGCCGTTTAGTTTTTTGCCATTTCGGGAAGGTAATGATGAGAGAAAGTAGCGGAGAAACCGAAATCCAATGCTAACCTCCGTTAAGCTTCTCCAGCAGCTGCCGCTCGTTACATCCGAGTTTCGAATCTTTCGTTTCCGCTGCTCCGAAACTTCCGTTTTCGGCCATCTTCATGATTTTCTCCGCCTATTCCACAAGAATCGTCAGATTGGGCTTCTACAAATCGTACATTTTGCGAAAAGAAAACGGCACGATGGACTGATACGAACCTTGTCGCGGCTGACGTCGAAAACCGTAACGGTTCCGTTGTAAAAGATGGTCAGCGGCGCAGTCTCTGACGGATTCTCAACAACAGCCCTGAGGATTTTCCAGCAAGAATCAAGAAAAATGAGCAAAAATTTGAGAATCTCAACCGATATCCCTCGTTCTCCAGATCTGCACGGATCGTACCTGGGAGCGGGATTCAGAACTGGCAGAGAAGACGGAAATGACAACGCCGACGCCGGAGAAGAAAACATGTTCTTCGCTCCGAAAACCGTTCCATTCCGCTGGAAAACCGGTTCATGTTTCGGCGACAAACCGGTATCCACCGTCTTCCCCTCAAAACCGGCATTTGCCACCCGTGAAGCTATCACCGTCTTCAGAACCTGCGGATCCAGCTTCGAAATCGCATTCTGAAGTCCTAAAAAGAAAAAAAAAATACGAAATCTCAACAACACCGAAACGAAACGAAACGGAATAAATCCGAAATCCGAAATCCAAAGAGGGATCTGAAGTACGTTTCAAGGATCTTCTGCGCTCGAGATGGCTTGGAAACGGAGATTTCGCAATGTTTTGTTTCTCGATTCCGAAAAAATCATGCTCTACTGTTGCTCTCGACATTTTCTTCTTCTTCTTCGTCTTCTTCTTTCTTTGGTTTCTGTAGAGTCTTTAGCTTTGAATCGGAAGAAAGAGTGCGGATTTCGAGAGAGATTGGGGGAAGATTTAAAAAGGAAGGCGGTGGGTTTTGAACACGAGAAAAAGACGGGAAAAAGAAAAAGGCAGAAGCGGAAGAGAGAGAAAGTCAGAAGTAGAAGAGAGAGAAAGGAAGAGACTGAAGAGGCTCGACACCCCAACCCCACTAGCAAAGCCGCACGTCTTCCACGATGCTTCCTCCCTCCACAATATAATAAGCGCTTTAGAAGTGGCATGTGGGGGCAGAGAATTACGGTTTTGCCACTGGTCCTTTTGAACCGTACCACACGGAGGAATATAATATGAGATTTCAATCCTGTCCGCCAATTATTTTAATTCTTTGATAACGCCACAATTCGTCGGGGCCCACATGTATCGGTTCCTTGCGTACCGTTTTAGTTTTCTGAAAATTAATGACCATTAATGGCAGCCTGATCTCTAATTTTCAAATATAGAAGTCAATTCAGAGAGAAGGCAGCGCGCGCAGAAATTTTATTACCAACAGTTTTAACTACACTCTCCGTCTCATAATTTAATTATACAACATAATGTAGAGACGAACAAGAGAAAAACTCCCACAAATGACGATTATAAGATGAGTTATCTGATAAAAATGTTGCTAGCTGACATTATGAAGATTTTACCTTAATTATAATTACACATGTATTGTGGGGTTCATTAGATTTTGATCCACCAAGGATTGCTTTGTCAATCATAAAATTGCTCTTTTTACTCTACTCTTGGTATGGTTCAAACCCCTAGCTCTCTAGTGAGGAGAAATATCTCGGGTAAAGTTCCAGAAGACTTCTAAAGAGGTAATATGTTTTTAATTTAAAAAATGTGAACCCTAAAAAGGACGGTAAAAACTAGAATCACGTACCATTATACCATTAGGATAAGAGATAGTTTGGTGCATTTAGGCTAGAAGTGGCAAAATAAGGCTTGACCCTAACATGATCCTGCTATAACTCACATAACTCAACTTGTATAAAATATAGGTCGAGCACAAATTAGCTCTTTCCAATCCTCAGAAAAACGTCTGAGTTAGGGTTGACCTACCTAATCCTTATAATCCACATATAGTATTTTATATTCATATTTATATTTAATTCCATAATGAACTATTAAAAATAATATAAGATATATTAGTTCCATTAGGAATTATTAGAAATAGTATAAGATATATTAATTCCATAAGGAATTATTTCTTATAAATAATAGCTTCTTATTATTTTAAATCAATTCCTTATATTGTATATTTGCTTGGATTTAGCTTTATTATATATAATAATTATCATAAAATTAATAAATATATAGAAGATCATGGATAAAGACTTTAAAATCTTGATCGCATGTGCTTAAAGTTTAATACATAAGCATTAAAGGATAATAACAATTATATCTATAGGTTTCAATATTTTAAAGTATAACTACGTTTATCAATATATGATTGTAAATAAGCTTAAACTATTAGTTAATGTTTAAAGTAGTTACATTTTATAGCTAAGGTCGACGTTTACATATCTATTTAAATATTTTTGGATAAATATTTGTACGAACAACTTTAATGATGTAGTGGTGCAGTGTTTTAATTGAAAAACATAAGATTTTATTTCTTTGTAATACTATAATGTATGAATCTACTTTGAAAAGAATAAAAAAGAAAAAAGAAAAATAAAAAAAATACAATATTCAAGTGAAGTGGTTAATTTATTGTAACCTTAATTAATCCATAACATAATACAGGTTCAAGTGAGCTAACCTAACCTGACCCTAAGTGGGTGAGGGTTAAGAGTTTCATCCCTCTTCGAAAACAGGTAGGACAAGGGTTGACGTTGAACAACCTAAACTTACTGCTAATTCGACCCCCATTGGGGCAACCTGGCCCAGTAGCCCCCTCGAATTTGCGCACTGGGGACGGTTCAAATGGAAAGTTCTTTCTTGTCACATGATTATCCATTTGGTGCATTGTTAAACAATGTCCTATTCTTTCAACATGTGTCGGATACCTAATCCACTACCGCGTGATTCCTGTGGTTCCTTATAATCTGCCACATTATGATGAGTTTAAAAGTGCCTCCAGCATGTGAATTATTTAATTAGGGTGTGATTGGAAAGTCTTGGAATGTTACAAATCAGCCTGCTCTCTTTATATTTCTTTGAGTTTAAATTGATTTAAATAGATGTTTAGGTGCCTATATATTACTTGAAAAATAATATCAATTTCCCTAGATTGGCTTTAAGACATTTCATCTTTTTATTTTCTAGAGAATAAAGGAAAAGATGACTTTATAACTATGCATCATTCTTCAAAGCATTCAAATATTTTTATTTATTATATATATTTTAAAAAGTATAGCCTTATCATTTTTATTACTTTATAATTTTGATCATGCAGCTGTCAATGAATGGCAATTTGCATATATAAAGGTTTTTAATTAAAAAAAATATGATGAAGAGCCTAATTATAGAAGGATCTAATTGAAACATCTAGATTGAAGTCATTCATCGAATTAATTCCCTTTCAAGCATATAAACATATTAAAAAAACAACTACACCTATATGCAATAATAGATGTTCAACTTGTAGAAATAGTCTGGATAAAAAAAACAGTTTTAGAAATAGTCTGCTTGATTAGAAATACAGTATATCCAATTCAATTGGAAAGCAAAACTTGTCAAATAATAAATTAGTAAATGTTTAGTTTTTCAAATATAAAGGGGAATTAATCAGCCATCCATACTTGTGCTTTAAAGTTGAACACTTAGCTTTAGAGATATAGGACTTGTTTTTTATGTTCATTTGATGATTTTAATTCAAAATGTATGTTCAATGATACCCTTATAATAGCAGATTCGTACAGTTCTACAATTCTATTATACCATTGAAAAGCAATTTCATGAAGAAGTAATTCATTTTTTTTTCTAACATGAAAGAACAAACCCATATTGAGAAATTTCCCAACATCACACAAATGTAGCACATGCTAAATATTTTTAGTGAGGGGATTTAGCATCACCATGGGGGCATAAAATATCCCACCTTGTTCATCCATTCATCTTTATATTTAAGAGAAACTTAGCCAAAAGCTGCTCCCATAATACAACCCAAAGAAGTAGTACATTTCCTCGAAAGTTAATAGTCTCTTAACCTAGATTTATTGTAGGCGGAGTCTTAAACGATCAACTCATATTTTTTATAACTGAATTACCCTTCAGCAAATACTTTTAGGTAACGTTTAGTTCACTGGAATGAAGGTCGAAATGAAATGGTCATTCCGTTGGAGTGACCATTCCCACATTTGGTTCGTGAAAAGTGGCGGAATGACCATTACTTCATGAATCACCATTCCTTTGGAGGGGGGTTAGAGAAATGGCCATTTTATTTCGTTGTAATTTTCCCTTGAGCCCAAAAAGCCCCTTTCATCAAACAAAACTTGAAATGCCCAATCATAAGACCTAGCCTCCTTCCTCTTCGTCTCTGACCTCTCTCTCCTTTTGTGATTCGTCGCCAACCCTCTTCCGTTGACCATAAGGCATGTTTTGTGAGAACCCCTTTTCGTCGTTGGTTGATTGGAACCTGCCGCAGAAGTAGATGGTTGAGACAGAGAGAAGGAGAGGGGTTGGGTGAGAAAGGGAGAGAGGGCTGGGAAGTGAGAGACAAGGAGAAGGGGCTGGGCGAAAAGGAAGAGAGGGTTGTGATAAAGAGAGGGAGAGGGAGCTGGGCGAGAGAGGGAAAGGGTTGGGACACAGAGAGAGGGAGACGGGGCTGAAAAGTGAAAAATAGGGAGAGGGGGGCTTGGCGAGAGAGGGAGAGGGTTGGGATAGAGAGAGAAAGGGAGAGAGGGTTAGGAATCGAAAGAGAGGGAGAGCGAGCTGGGAGAAAGGGGGAGAGACTGCTGGGAGCAGAGAGAGGGGGAAAGGAGCTAGGAATAGAAGAGAGGGAGAGGGGCTGGGCAAGAAGGGAGAGAAGGCTAGGACAGAGGAGGGGCTGAGAACAGAGAGAGGAAAAGAGTGCTGAGAACATAGATGGTGGGAGAGGAGGCTGGGTGAGAAAGGGAGAGGGTTGGGACAGAGAGAGGGAGAGAGGGTTGGGAATAGAGAGAGGGCTTAGCGAGAGTGGAAAATTTTGGTAAAAAAAAGATCACAGGTGTATTATGGTCAATTTTATATAATTTTTATTTCATTCTTGGTATTATTAAGTATGTCAAATACAGAAACTAGAATGAGAATCCTGTTACTGGATTGATTCATTTGTTTAACGAAACGTTGGAATAAAAATTATTATTTTTACCTCATTTCATTCCATACTCATTTTAGTCTCTATTCTATTTCGGCCAAAAAATCATTTCAGCCAACCAAACGCTATCTCATATTTTTTTAAATTAAAAAAGTTGAAATCTCCAACCCCATTCATTTCTGTCTCTCCCACTTTCCATTTATCCATGGGTCTATCACATTACACCCCATAAATTATCACGCCGCTGCCATTTCGGATACACAAGGATTAGTGAGCTGTGTAAAAGGATAACAACAAAACTCAACAACAAAGGAAACAAAAATATCACACATTGACGTTTCTTTAAGACCCCGTCGGTGTAATACAGCTGTCAAAAGCAGAAAAACGTGCGCCAAACACATGACCCTCGGCTAATGGTTACGCTACGGCGATATCAAGTCCCAACTCCCAAGACTCACGTGACTTTCCCTCTTTCGGAGCCTACACTCAACCTTCTCTCTCTCTCTGTCGTTTTTCTCTCCACGCACCACATGCTTTATTTCTCGCAACAGCCCCACAAGACACACAAGCCCTTCTAGACTCCACAATTAGCAATGCCACGTGGCTTTCTTTCTATTTATTCCGTCACGGAAATCATCTGCGTCCGTCTAGACGACATTGCCCCAAATCTTTTCGATGTCGACCAGGACATGGCCCACCTCCACCAACCAGAGTATAGACGTACGTTTGAGGGCAGGATATCTCTATCTGCTTACACATGTGAAAAATGATGAAAGAGTGATGTGGTGGGCCACACCATTTTGCTCTATGTCCCGCTTTTTCCAATAGGATCTGTGTTTGATTTTTGTTCCTGAACTCTTTTTTTTATATATATTTTTCAACGGGACATTGTTATTTGTGAAACGAGTTATTAAATCCAAATTGATTGGTTCGTATTGGATCATGTGGTTTTTTTTTTTTCCTCTGCTGGTGCATGTGATTCTAAAATAAGCTGAAATTTTGAAACTTGCAAGGAAGCTGGGTTTGGGTTGAAATTATTCTTTTATAGACTTCAAATCATCTTCAGTCAACCTCTATGAAATCTGGTTCACATTTTTGTTTGTGCTTCGGGTATCCAAATTAATTAAGACCCTTTTTGACTTTGTTATTACCTTGTTTGAGAAGCAAATCAAATATAAATGACACAATGAGACTCAAGCCGGCTTGAGATATACGGTTGTACTGTAGTATTTAATTTAGTTGAATCCTAGTCAAGTTTGGATTTAATATTACCATGTGAATTTACCAATAAAAAATGGCTAGAATTTAACGATATAGCTTCCGAGTCAGACTTTAATTGAGCCCATTATCATCACAATCTATCCAAAGTTTCACTTTTAGGAAAATACCATATTGTGGAGTAGGCTCCACCCGATGGAGAGTATTGAAACGTATTTCCTTAGCCTCTATTAATGTTTTGAGGTTTTGATAGTAATAACTAACAATAAAATTTTAATATGGTATCGGAGTCAATTGGTCGCGGTTCCAACCTTAAAAAGAATGATTGAGTAAAAAAAATGATACAAACTATACAAATAAGCCTCAAATTTTACCCTTGTTTCAAATACATTAAAAAAAACAAAAAAGTGGCTCCTTGGTGTACTCATATTTAATCTCTCTCTCTCTCTCTCTCTCTCTCTCTCTCTTTCTTGTAAAGTGGTCGCTTAAGGTAATATTCTCTTAAAATCCTTTAAAATTTACTAGCTATTTTTTTTGTCAAAAATATATTTGTGGTGATTGCAAACGACACATAAAGATAACTTATCCATAGAATAAATTTATTATTGTGAGAGCAGATATTATCTCCATCCACGAAGGTTTTTTATTGATGGAGCAAATACCATCCAAGTAAATATCTTTTAATAATTATTGTTATTAGTATTTCGTAGTCCAACTAAGGGATCAAACCTTAAATACACTTGCACTTACAATGTAATAAAAACTCACGCATAGAAGGGGAGATAGCACAGACTTGTAAGGTAATATAAGAACTCACATGCAAGTAATAAAAGAACTTCCATGTATTAAGTGCAGGTAAGATGTCATTCTCAATATTGTTTTAATTATTTAAATTTTATATTTCCCATCTCGACAACCCAGAATTCTAAAATTTAAAAATATCAAAAAAACATATTTCAAATATGCAAATTGCCAGGAAAAGTATTTACAAGTTACAATAATGCTCATAAACATACTTCCATTATGGCCCTTATACATACCTATGGCGGTGCCCCACCCCCTTGCGCTCTCTAACCCCAACCAATATACATGCATAGTTGTTTTATATATATATATATATATAATGCTTTGATCGAGAATTGTTCTGATGCACTTACAATGAGAAATATTATGGTGCCCAGTTGCAAGTCTCATTTGGGGATGGGACTAGAGGAGATGAAAAAATCTTTGTTAAACCATGCTACATATTAAGTTTTAGCCTCAATTATATGTTTCTAACTCCTTCATCCGTGGCCACAGTCGATCTAAATGTCCAGTAAATTCGAATCTGACCGAAACTTGGAGCAAGTGACTATTAGGAGAGTCTTTATATATTGCAAGATTTAATTTGGATGATAAATTGCTCTATCAAAAGTTCTCATTAAAAAAAATCAGAACTAGTTTTAATGGAATTATTTGTATACATATCAAGTGACCACACGTGCTAAGAGGAATTAAAATTCGAGTGGTCCCGCGGAGCACCTACCGCTCCCGTCCTTGAGCGCGCCTAATGAATGCCGCATTAACTGCCGACTGGCCCAATTGCCTGTGTCGCTGCTGCGCTGCGCTCTTGATTTCCGAATTTCGCGCGGCGCACGAAACTTGAGGTCTCGAATTGAGTCACGTCGGCAGTAATGGTAGACACGTTTTTCAAATGGATGGTCCCGATTCGATTTGATGTTTCTGGAGATTAGTGTAGACGGCATGTGTCAGTTCAGTACCACCTATTAGGGCATTTCAAGATCACTGGCCTACTTGAGTAACGGTTCAAGATCAACGTTTGGGACATTTATCATCTGTGGGACCCATTTCAATGCCACTCAGCTTTTTCATGCGTGAATTACCCAAAAACGATGGGAAGAAATGTGTGCTGAATGTTGATCTGTGAGTTGTAACTTGTGACATATACCATCTCCGCGTGATTTCCTTGATCTAATAATTGGCATGCAATTAAAATTAAGGTGCCAATTATTGAGAATATGTTGAACAAAGAACAATACGAACAATGATACGTGATTAGGAAGGAATTTAAAACAATACAAAAAAAAAGGCGTCATTTATGGAAGGCAGTAACAACTATTATAATCGTCCAATTATCATAATAAGAATATTTAATTTAATTTTGCACATGACAAGAACATTGGGCAACGGCCTATGTTCCCTGGTCATTCTCTGATCTTTTAACCGATTGATCCACATGGTGAAAACACATGAACACTTAAAAAAAAAACCCCTTAGATGGAATCCCAATTATCATAGTCTCGATCGTAAGAATTGGCATGGGTTAATGGCAACGTAACATGCTATTTTTAAATGTAAATGGACCCACATCATGTTTATAAAATTTAAATATCACAGATTACACTACAAGAAATTCTATAAAAAAAAGGGTCCTTCGAGCACTTTTGTGTGACTTTGGAATTATATTTTTTAATTATTTTTATCTTTCGTGGTTCAATCCTTTTTTAAAATGATTTTCGCCGCATTCAAAAGAAATTAAGTTAATTTACTCCTCTTTACATATAGAAAAGCTAACATGCATCAAACTGCAGTAACAAGCATGCAAAAAGAAAGGCATGACACAAGTGTAAACATTTATCCAGTGGGGCCGTTGGCAAATATCTCTTCCCTGCCATTATCCCATTGTCCCATTGGATAAGGTTAAATCAAATATTCAAGTGTCCATGTCAAGTTCCTAATCGGTTCAAACTATTTGACGTCAGCCTTCTCAAGGTGAGTTTGGATTTTTTTTTTTTGAAACATTTTTCCATGGTGACACTGGGTGGGTGTTAGAATATTTGTGTGTTCACTAGTTCATAAGTTGGATAAAATTTTAGTTTTATTTTATTGTAATTTTTATTATGTTTAGAATAAATTGTAATATGAGTGATCAAATGCACTACAGTGAAAAAATCAAAAAAATAATGCAATTAAAGTGTTTTGAAATGATTTTCTAAGGGTAATATATATTAAAAAGGTCATCTTTCACAAATCGAACGTCAGATTGAGACAAACTACCTATCGTTGAAAAGCTCTTTTCGAGCGAATATCTATATATTTCAAGATTATATCAATTGAAACTAAAACGAAAAAGTTATAGCCTCAAAAAGTTTAAAGAAAAGTGTAAAATTTACATGTAGCGCCTAAGGTCGAGTTTCCAGCAAGAAACTAACACGCTCTGAAAATTTTTATTCTACGAGGACTTTAACTCTAAGACACAAATTGGAGTTATTTAAAGGATATTTTTCTCAACATTAAAACATCCATTTCTTTTTTTTTTAAGTTGAGAACATATATTGGAGATATTCTTTTTCTCCAAAGCATCTATTAGAGGAATTGTGTTGAAGTTTTGAATTTTAGAGATTTGTACTTTTACTTTCTTATAAAAAATTGGCTTTTTTTATAAAAGATTTGTTTAATTTTTAGATTTAAGGTGATTGTTTTAAGCGTGTTAAGATGTGCATAACGAGTAGTTAGTAAGAAGAAATGTTCTCCTTAAGTTCGATTACATAGTGCTTGTTGTCTTTGGTCTCAACGATAAAACCGATGGTTTTTTTCAAATTGAGTTTTTCATGTAAAAAATTTATATGTTTCTTTTGTAATATATGATTAATTTATTCGTTAGTTATATTTACATATAATTTGAACTATAATTTAAAATTTTGAATTTGGAATAATCTTTAGGTGACGGATCACAATCCACTGTGCCACTATAGAAGCCTTAACATTCATGTGGGAATTGGTGCCCAATCCAAAGCAAGCTCTCTCCACAACCAACTGGTGGACCACAATTAGTCAACTCAAGGTCCCACTGAGTCAAATGCCTGTTCCCCATTCAATCATGATGTCACATGGAAGACATCTCGAGGGCCTTCGTTAGTCAAAGTACACTGGATGACTGAAATATCACCACAGATTCACGGATGAGGATTAGGTGCGTGAAGTATATCCCCGTGAAGATTCATTCGGTGGAGTAGTTTAAGATGCAAGCAGGAAATTTAGTGACCAAAACCTGCAGAAATTCTATACAAGGGTGCGGTGCAGCAATCATTAAGGCCTTTTCCCCACTCAAATTAAAAACATCTATACCACGAAATGTAATATTTCTTACTGCCCTTTTAACTTCATGAGTTCACATGCATTTCACTTTGGGGCGTTGGCAGTTGGCAATTGGCAATTAGGGCATTGGGAAGGAAAGGTCTCAGCAGTGCCTTTGTAAAGGGTGAAGATGCTTTTCCAAAAGTGGGGTCCAATATTGTAGATATCACATATTTATCATGGGCTCAACCACAAGCTCTGTCCCTCTTCCTTTTGTCTATAAGATTATGGATATGTGAATGGCCTTTTACCTTAATGTTAAAAATCAATGATTCTCACTCTGCTATCTGGTCAGGTCGCCCTTTTTTTATTAGAGCGCTTTTTCACCTTAAATATCTTTCTCGTGTCTTGCTCCGGAGCTCTACCACCTCTGTAAGGTGTATTACCCTCTTTTAAGGGCGGTTTAGCACCTTATAATTCGGTACAAGAAAAAAAAAATTGTTTTTGAACACATTTATGCAACACTGATAAATTTCTGATATTGAAGATAAAGTCTTTAATTTTCTACACTTCCCACATTTTTCGTATTAGATACAATACTTATATGCTGTGGAAACCAACTCCAAGGGAAAATCAATTCCCATGGAAGAATGCTATTATCACTTTTTTGTGATGAGGAATTCTAGACACATTAGCTTAGGGCATGGCATGCTTGTGTAAAAGAATACACAAAAAAGCAATTGCTTTTCTATACAATAATATATTTTCCTACATTGGGGTCGTGATTTTTTTCTATATATATATATATTTTTGATAACGAGGTGCCTGCCAACTCCTCTTATTTTTGATTGGTGAACCCCAAAATATATAATACCACCTATTAACACTGTGTTTCGGGTAAGGCCCTAAACGGTTTTGAAGTAGCGACCTTTAGCTCAATGCTAACCGTCCTAACCACTTAAACAATTTAAGTATAGGGTGGTGATTTTTTGCAAAGAAAGAAGAATTGATGTGAAATAAGCAAAAAAGAATTGTATGAGAAAAACTATTTTTTATTAAGTTGAAATCACTTTTCTGCTGAATCACAAAAATGAAAGTGCACAAAACGCAGATTTCCAACATTAAAATATGTGACGGTGTTATTTATTTTACTTGTTTGGATAAGAATGAAAATAAATCCTATTAGAGTACATTTATGAATCCAATTAATTTTTCTCTAGAGGGGATTTCTCCAATTAGAGTGCCTATCTTGCCCTTGGATTGTAAAGAGTGATTAACGCTAAATGATATCTTAAATCATTTAAATTATCTTAGAATTTGAAGAACTTGCTTGATTCCAACCATTACCTAGTGGAAATATAATTAAAGATATAACACTCATATTGTATATAATTTGTTTTTGGCACATACAAGAGCCCAAATACTTGTCTTTCATTCTATGTTGTCAAATTCAAACATAATAGTGAAATTTTATTTATTAAAATAAAACAATACTGTTCATGAATGATGAAACTTCAAGCACTATATTTTGCGGGTATGTATTAATAATTATAAAAAAAATTTCTTTTATTGAATAAAATCAACTAGGGATAGCAATTAGCAATGACTTGGTTGAAGTTAAGTTCGGATTAGGTAGGATGAGGATCAGCCAAACTTGATCTGTTTATTGATCGGGTCATAAATGTCAAACTAAAACCCAGACCAGAAAGTTAAAAAGATCAATCCCAACCCTAATTACCAAGTCATGTTTGGCTTTTCACTGGATTGGCTAATTGCAATGCCACCAAAACCCAATCCATGAGTAAATAAATTCTTCACCATTTTATTTCAGATGAAAATTTCCAATTTCTGTCTTGAAGGGAAAAATAGATATTTGGAAAATCTCACTTGATGTTTCCTAAGATGAGAAATTGCCACAAAGGTGATTTGAAAGACTGATGGGAGCAAGGAGACACTGTCTTCTCTCGAATCTTGATTGCCCACAATCCAAAATCACATGGGTAATGCTTGGAAAGTCGGACACACTTATCCACGCATTGAAAAGTAAACCAAACAATCCCAAAGTCCAAATGTGAGCCATAAATTTTTTGTAGGATGCACTTGGAATAAGAAATACACTACAACAGAGAAAAAAACTAAACATATGTGTTCAGAAGTCTAAGCACGAGCTATGAAATGTCAGGAGAGGTGGTCTTGCTTGGTTGGTCAGTTTGACAGATGATGGCTGTTGGTCTTACTTCCAGCCTTGATTCAATCCCCTGTGAAGTGCTAGTAAGGTGGTCTTGTTTGGTGGGTCAAGAAATCTTCCTTGTGTTTGTCTCTGTTGGGAGTTTGACCAGAGCTCCCTTAGTTATCTATTTATTTATTTTGTCAGAAGAGTCACATGTTTGAACTGCGGTGTCTATGACCTTTTCTTAATGGCCAATGTTGGCATTGAATTGGGTATGAGGTGTCTAGATTGGGAGCGATTTTGTTTTCTATTTTGTACCACTGCCCTTGTGGTCCTGGACACAGGAAGACTTAGGAAGTTTCCTTAGCAATTTCATGATTTGAAAAGGCACGGATGGGATTCTATGACATTGGGGTTTTCTAGTCATTGTGGTTGGGTGACATGGTATTAAATTTTGGCCTCTGTTGATTTTTTCAGAGTCACAAGGAACATCTCCATGCTTGTACTGATGTTGGATTGAAATTCGAAAGCAAGAGATCATGGTTGAGATAGGATTTGTGAAAATTTGCTTTGCTTTTCGTTTTTTTTCTTTAATTTATGAGAAAAGCATTCATACCAAATAATGGAAAACTTTTTCACGTAAAAACGTATAACTTTTTCAAGCTAATTTCATGAGAAATTGGTTATACAAATGCCTGAGTGTAGGAGTAAGAGTTTTCATGCTTAAGCCTCCTCAGTGCATGTGAAACCATCACTTGGCCCATTTGGTATCATAAACCCATCACAAGTTGGGTACGGTACAGGGTGGCATGGGTGTGAGTCACAGACCGATGGTGGCTTTGGGCTTACCATGGCCATTCCCATCCCTAGATTCCTTCTGGTGGGTTTCATAGTCTGGTTTGCACCAGATGGACTATTTTTAGTCAGATGGGTCTTAATGCAAATGCCGGAATTTGGACTCCGAACTGAATTTGCCATGCCTTGAAGCCCATTCGCAGCTATTTTACCCACGCCCACAACACTGTGGCAGATATTGAGCGGACCCACGCCCATTTCTACCTTGGTTAAAAAAATTCCAGCTGGGCCCTGGGCCATTTCTAGGGGCAACAAATAAAGATGATGTAACATATATTGTCGGTACAATTCCACCTTCTTTGAGGACCTTTTCTTGCTGGACAAAGTTAGCATTGAATTGGGTGCGGTATGTTAGAGATTTGGAACTATTTTATTTTCTATTTTGTATCACTGTCCTTGTGGTCCTGGATGCAGGAAGCCTTAGGAAGTTTCCTAAGCAGTTTCCTGAGTTGAAAAAAGAAAGGCATGGAGTTTCTGTTGCATGAGAAGAACTATTAATTCAGACACACATTGGGGTCCTGAATACAGGAAGCCCTAGGAAGTTTCCTAAGCAATTTCCTGAGTTGAAAAAGAAAGGGATGAAGTTTCTGTTACATGAGGAGAACTCCGGTGCTATCTGGTGGTTGTGACTTCTGGGTGGGTGGCATGGTTTTAAATCTCGACATGTGCATCAAGATTTGTAAAAAGCCGGTAATGAATGTCTCCGGGGGTGTTTTCCAAGTATGCACGTGACTTTTAGATTGCAAATAATCAAGCAATATATATATATATATATGCGGCGGAACTTAAATTAATTAAGCACAAGCAAACTTCACAAGAAGGCATACAGATTTGTTTATGTGGCAAACCTTAAGTGGGTAAAAAATCAAGAATCCAACGAGAATCAGTTATCAAGCAATGTCGAACAGTTGCAAAATATACTTACACCCCTTTTTGTACTCTAAAGATTGAGTTCTTTTTGCTGCAACTCTTTTGCTCACGAACACTTCTTTGCCGTGCACTGTTCTCTGCTTATCAACTCATATTTTGATCACTCATGATAGCCTCAATCTTCTCCAAGAAATATAGAAGCAACAGCTTTACAACACAAGACAACACAATTCTCTCCAATGGATGCTTTAGAGAAAAATGATATCTAATTTAAAATCTCCACTCAAAACAATAAGATCTTTACCATTAGGTTGAGAGAAAACCACTTTAAATAGACCCAATTTCGTGTTTTGTAATAGTAATTCAGCTAGAATAAAAATTAGCACAAAACATGAGAAAACTCCCAGTCTAAAAAGGAATATAAATCCCGCAGGTCAGTGGATTTCTATATGTCATCGATTGATTGAGTATCAATCCGATTTATCAGGTACCTATTACGTTTAGATGCCAAATTCAAATTTCATCTATTTTTTCTTGATTTCTTTTTTACAGCTTTTCTGGTGACACGAACTATAGTTTATCTAGAATAAATATAAAATACAACTTAATAGACTCAGAGTTTTATTCAACACATAAATTAGTCAACATACAAAATCCCTACAATCTACTACCCCTGCATGAATCTTGGATTGAAATTGCAAATTTTCGTTAATTTTGATAGGCAAAGATCAAGGGGTTAATATAATGTGAATATGGCTTTTTGGTTGACATATGTCTATTAGTGATAAGTTTGATAGTCATTTTGTCTAGTTTCAAGTGGTTGTAGATTTATAGAATTTGCCCTGAGTTTGGTTAGAGGTAAGATAGGGTTATTGCCGCTCCCCACCCGGTTCCATTTATAACTAACTAGCGCTTCAAGGCCCGCGCATGAAAAAATAATAATTAAGTCTGATTAAAAATTATTAATGTTTTACATAAAATATTAATAAAAATTATCACATAAATCATGGTAAAAATATAGTGGACCAATCTCTTTAAAAAGGCTAGTTTTGGGTCGACCATAAAAATGGCACCAAGTCACTTTGTCATGTGACTAATTATAGTGGACTAATCCTTGATGTGTTTTGGTTTTGATGGCGTGAGGGTTAGTCAAAGTGGGACCCACCACATTATAAAAAAATGTAAAACAATAACAATAATAACAACAATAATAATAATAATATTAGTAAAGTATAAAATATTCTTATGATGGTTAGGGTGTCTAATTTATATCCACCCTTGATAATAAAGATTACATGACAACTAATGGCGTGGACGTGCATAATATTTTAGTGACCATTATTTAGGGCCCGCGCCATGAAAAAATAATAATTAAGTTTGATTAAAAATTATTAATGTTTTAAATAAAATATTAATAAAAATTATCACATAAATCATGGTAAAAACATAGTGGACCAATCCCTTTAAAAAGGCTAGTTGTGGGTCGATCATAAAAATGGCACCAAGTCACTTTGTCATGTGACTAATTATAGTGGACTAATCCTTGATGTGTTCTGGTTTTGATGGCGTGAGGGTTAGTCAAAGTGGGACCCACCACATTATAAAAAAATATAAAACAATAACAATAACAACAACAATAATAATAATAGTATTGTTAGTAAAGTATAAAATATTCTTATGATGGTTAGGGTGTCTAATTTAAAGATTTTATCCACCCTTGATAATAAAGATTACATAAGAACTAATGGCGTGGACGTGCATAATAGAGATTTCACGTTGGGCGTGCGCCCCTCTGTTTTTCAATTTTCTTATAAACTTGTGAAGGCTCTTTAATCATATGAACATGACAGTGGGAGCCATACATCTGATGATTCTTGACTGATAGGTACCAGTATCACAACTGGTAAGCTAAAATTGCGATATAATTTCCATTTTATGAAAATGGAATCAGTATTTTAATATAGTAGGGATATTGTTTTCAGCAGACCTGCTTGTCTATTTGCTAAGCATGATTCAGCTATTCAAAATGAACAAAATTCTTATGAGCTAGACACCACCTAAAGTGATTTATATTATTAAAAGAATGTGGAATACTTGAAGCTTACATTATTCTAAACCATCTAAAGAAGGCTCCAAAGAACCATCGCCCATGAAAACCTCATTAGAATTTCCAATAAATATTATGTAAAATGAGAGAAAGGTCCAAGATTTGTAGTTTGGGAGAGGTCTCAGAGTCCTCTGACAGGTGCCTAACCACTCCACATCCCCACCTCCTCAGTGGACGACAGATAATCCCTCCACGTCACCACCGACCTTCCGATCATGTGGCCCTCCTGATAGCCCTGTCCTTTCCCACCTCACCCATGGTTACAATCTAAGTCCAATCTCTGTTTCTTTATGTTCTGTGTGTGACTGCTGCAAAACGACATCGTCTACAACATCTAAACCATTTGAGGATTTGAGGAAGTGGGGAAACTTTTACCTAATTTGTTGAGCTTGATTTCTGTCCAACAATAGCAGCAGCAAGAAGAAGCAGAAGAAGAAGAAAACACAGAGAATCCACAACAACAACGGCAGCAATAAATCCACAGAATCTACAGATGCAGAAACATAAATCGTTGAAGCAGATAGCAGGAAGAAAGCAAGAAGAAGAAGCAGAAGAAAAGTTTCGTGCGCGGGGGAAACGTTTACCTAATTTCGTCCTTTAACAACAACGGCAGCAATAAATCCACACAGAATCCACAGATCGCAGAAACATAAATCGTTGAAGCAGACAGCATCAATAAAGCAAGAAGAAGAAGCAGAAGAAACAACAACAGCAGCAATAAATCCACACATAATCTACAGATCGCAGAAACATAAATCGTTGAAGCAGACAGCAGCAAGAAAGCAAGAAGAAGAAGCAGAAAAAAAGGCAGAGTAGAAGAAAAGTTTTGTGCGCGGGACGGATCGGCCGATTTTGTGCAGCACGCTCGGATCGCCCTCTAACAACAACGGCAACAATAAGAAGAAGCAAAAGAAAAGATTTGATAGAAGATTTAGTCCGAAAAATTTGGCATGAAGATTCAGTCCGAAAAAAATGGCGTCAATTGGGTTTGATCATTTTAGGAGAGATAAGAGGTATTCTAGATTTAAGGACTTTGTTGAGATCGCACCGTGTGTCGTCCTCTCACAAAAAGGCTGCGCCATGTGTTGTCCTCCCGCGAAAGGGGGAATTGCTTTAATATATATAATTTCCACATTTCCTTGCACAACTCGTCTCACAGGTCACTAATATGGGAGTACAGAAATTTTCGTATGAAAAGGAATGTACATGATTACCAGTGTCAAACCCAGCTCGACCAGTACCCATCACTAGGCTGGTTTGGCAAAATAAACACATCACAAGTTGGGTCGAGTAGGAGCCATTGTAGGTGTGGGTCAAGGTGGGTTCGCCTTATAGTCTTGGCTGCCCCTGGGACGAGCTTGAGTGGTGTCAAACCGGGACAATGTTCTCCAGCGAGCAGACAAAATGTCCAGTTTAGCTCTATGGGACTCACCTTCCATCAGTACGACCCTTTGAAAAAGGTCTGCTTCACTCAACATTAGATCAAATCTTAAGAAAATCCACAAGTAAAATACCATTAAATTTAAAGGCTATTAAATCAAGAGTCGTGATACTCTGGTGGGTCAGATTTTTTGGATTCCCTTGGGCCATAAGAAGACATTTCCCTCTGCCCTCCTTCTATTGAAAGAGGTGCATATAAATGAGCCTCATAAAGTGGGCTGCATATAGGAGAACATCCTATGTGAAATAGCTCATTGCCATATATATGGGCCAAATGGTCCTACTTTAATCTCTTGGGCCTTGATGTAAATGCCTGAGTTTGTCATGTTCAATGAATGGGCCTTGCCTTGAGGCCTGTTTGTGGATACATTTTTATGCCAAATCCCATTACAGTCAGAATAGAGTGGACTGGAGTGGATCCAGTAATGTCTTCACTTTTAGAAGAAAACTCGTGCTACATGAGGGGTAAAAGTGGGGCTACCGTGGGCTGGCCCGACTCACCCATGCATCGTAGTGCGTGTTTAGCCGATGAACCCCACCTGGGCCTAATTTTTGGTTGGACACTCAAAATGGCTGGGCTGAGTGTTGGGAATGCTTAATCAATGATTGAAAGACGCATTAACCTGGAATTACATTGTTAGACCATTGGTCTTTACAAAATAACTGGGCCTAAGTCTTACCTTCCATGGGTCCTGGCCCAAATATTGGGGCCAACAACAAATGGACATATAACATGTTGGTGGATGTGGAATGAATTCTACATTCTTACGGTGGGCACTTTGGCAATGGGTCATGGTCCTAAGTTTTATGCCTGTTTAATTTTAAGACTACACATCTTTACTTCAACCATTACCCTGTTAATGAGTGGTGAATCGTGATGAGAAGGATGGAATGAATGTTTTAATTCCTATTCTCTATTTTTAACATTGTTTTTTTCCCTTCTAGATATGGATCCTACTCATGTGAGCCCCAGCCCATCTGTCAAACATGGCTCAGTTTGGGCCCAAATTCAATGGGATTCTCAAGCCCATGACCAGTCCATCCATTATCTCATTTAGATCGCACGATACTATGAGTACATTAAGTGGAGAAGAAAAACCCTGATCAGCTTGTTTTACCGGCATTAAATCTTGGGGTGCTCATCACTGGGACAGGATGGGCTTAGGCAAATCCGGGCTCGACTCAATTTTAGATATACAAGCCCGTATCCTGTGTTAGGCTGGAGCATGCCCTTAGTCAATCGGTCCGGGCTGGAGTATTTTCCACATGTTCAGTCTTTCTAGTAATTGTTTAGACAAATTTATCACTAAATTTAGGGGTTCTTATGAAGTGGGCCATTCTAAAACTGATCTAGACCCAGCCCGCTTTCGGGCAAGCTTGGCCGCTTGGCTATAACATTCAGACTTATTTAATATTTGGGCCGAGCTAGGATTAAGTGATAGATGGACCAAAGGGAAACCCAGCCCAACTTGAAATGGAGCGCTTCTAATTTAGTGATAATCTGTTCAAACAATCACTAGAAAGCCTTATAAATGATAAAAGCCCAATTTGTCACAGCCCGGACTGGTTGACTAAATGCACAGGCTTGGGCTTAGATATGTCCCACCCGGCCAGACCGGCCCATGGACACCCCTAATTAAATTACAAGCAGTCCTCATCCGGGCTGGGCCAGGCCGGCTTTTGGGTTTCCTATCACTAAACCCAAGCTTGTCCTGAATGTTAAATGCTCCAAGATTACATATCCTGAAATGGCCCAAAGAGGAATGGGTCTAGATTGGGCCTAGTATGGCCTAGCCCATGAAACCCTGTTAAAATCTCACACTCCAACCGCCCCACCCACACTGAAATAGTTTTCCTCGGCTCACTATCATGACAAAGTAATTAGAGAATTTTCCTATTTTCCGCAGAAATATTGCACCAAACATCTTAAAATTTTGCCTAAGGGAAAGCATTGGGGTGTTTATCTCCTTCTTGGGGAATCCTCAGCTTATGCAAACATTACATTTTATAATCCATCTGCGCAATTAAATTCCTATTTGCAACTTCCCATTAAATTCATAGAGCATATTAAAGATGTAGGTAGGATTAAAATTGAGCGCTGCAAGCAGAACACAAAAGAAAATTCTTCACACGGACACAATTTTTTTTTTAATTCATAAATTACCCCTCCACCCCTTTCCCACCATCCCCTCCACCCTCCTCCCCTTCTCCACCACCTCCTCCACCTACTCCCCACCACCTCCTGTTGGGTTTATGTTTTATATTCCAGTTTAACCGGATGGGTTCATTGAATTAGCGAAGGACCGGATAAAGGTCATGGGTATTTTGGTAATTGTACTAGGGCTCTCTTGGAGACAAAGAAAGCAGAGATTATATATTGATCTAATCTGTAATTCTAGATCTTATTTTGAAGAGAGGTTGGAGGTCTTTTGCTCATAGTGTTCCCATACCACATAAAAGAAACGATGTGAGAGAGCGAAAGCCTCTATATGTTTTGCTTGTTATAGTGAAAAGAATAGAAACACATGTGATCTTGAAACATGTTTTTTTTAAACAAACAACTTCGTTTGAATCCACAAACCCTCTCTAATTATGTTGGCGACTCCTACTATTGGGCTTGTAACCACGGGTCAATTCTGACTTAATCCAGAACTGACTTGCAATGCTCTTGTTCTAGAGGGTTAGTGTCATGCCTAGAAATCTGAGATTCATTGGATCCTCAAATCATGAGGTATGACGGGTCCACAATAATTAAATTAAATAAATTTCAAATGAAATGACATGATCAATACTCCATAATAAAATCAATCTACTAACATAATGAATAAATTTGAAGTGAGAGTAATCCTCATAACATAATAATCAAATTCTCAAATGTTAATGAAGTTCTAATTCAATCATCTAAATTTAAGGCTAGAGTTCTGTAGCTCATCTCTTAATCCCGATTCGGCAAAACAAGTTAAATTTCTTTGGGTTCCTGATCAATTTCGAAATCTGTGGGGAAAAAAGAGTGAGTAAAACTAAACAATAATGCAAACCATAAAACCAAACAAACAGGAACAATTTAAGAAATTAAATTTAAAATCATGGTTCATTTATATAAGGTATATCAAGTAAGTGCAACATCTTGGAACAACAAGAAGGTAATGTGACCAATTTCAAGGTACTTCAAATAGTTGAGCGAATAACCAAATTAACAAATAAAAAGGAAATGTATCTCTGCAGCAAACAAAATATCAAAGTGTGCTAGCTAGAGTTAAGCCTGTGCCAAGCACAAAGTATCTACTAAGTACAAGCCATTTTCATATCTAAAGTTGGCACGATGCTTGAGAATACAGGTAATCTCCACAAAATAAAGTGGGTCTAGCTGCAAACTAGAAATATCGCACAAAGGGGTCTTAATTCCAATGTCATACCAAAAAATGAGCTAAAATCCGCATGTAAGATTCCTCACGGTGCGTTGCCTATACTTTAGAGAATGCCTTGAGGGTACAAATAACAAATTCAAGAACTCAAAGTTGTCTTAATCACAAAGATAGCTAATGGTTGAGATCACAATTAAATATCATATTATCAAAATTTTCCACCTTTTTCAGCATTTTAAATCCAACGATCAACAATAAGTTTCACAAAAATCAATTGCAGCATAATGGTGACAAGGAAACAAGATCAGGTCTGATGTAACCAATAGGTATAAGCATGTCAAAGCAAGCAAAATATCCTAATATTTAAGATTATTTCAATAGTTCAAAGTCTCACATATTTAAATCAAAACGAAACAAGGCTTAAAAACTCTATGGCTAAGGAATCATGGTAAGACTATTTGCCTTGATTATCAGTCTTCGGAGAATTTGTCTCGTTCTGATCTGCAAGCTCGACGAGAGTTCATGATAATGATATTTAACAAATAAATTTAGTGATTGGGCCCTATGATTAGGTTCATGCACTAATTACTAGGCTTGGGTCAGGCTTGGATACGAGTCCTGATCTTGGGCCTACACATCATGAATAAACCTATGGGTTAAGTTTGAGTACGATTTTTGGTGTAATGATTTAACACATACGGGTTTTGGTCCGGGTTATTAGATAGTGCAAGTGGGCTTGAATTGTTTGGGTCATGCATGCATCCAAGAGCAGTGGGTGAGACTTGGGCCAAGGCAGTGGGCTTGGGGTAACAAAGTGGTTCCACATGGGCCATTAGATCATTCAAGTATTGGGCTTGGACTGGATAATACATGTGGATTAAGAGGTGGGCTTGGGCCAAGCTGGGCTCAGATAGATTCGAATAGGGTTTTCATTAATCGGTATTTCCATATAGAGGTGATTAAGTTACCATACTTGGTTTACGTGAGTGGGCTCAAATTATTGGGCCATATATCTTGGGCCTGCTCATTATGAATGAGATCTACACACTGGGTGAGTCAGGGTAATGGGCTCAAATAGTTTTCTAGTTGTCAATTCCTTAGATGGGCCAGGACGATGGGTTGATTGAATCTGCAATACAGATGGACTGAGCTTTGGCCGTGTCAACAAACAGGATGGATAAAGGACATATATATATATATATATATATATATATATAAGTCATCCAGGATTGAACAACTGGGTTCGTCAATGGGTAGTTCTAATTCAGGTTGCCTCCAAATGGATTGGTTATATTGGCCTAAGATCAACTGGGCTGATGCAGTAAAACACAAGGAGTGACTGGGTACAAATGTTAGTGGTCTGCTGCAGAGATTTAGTTCGAATGAAACAATAGTGGAGGCGAGGTAAGTCTGGGACATTGGTGATGGAACGGTGAGATAAGTGACCTTGGGCTGAAGAAGGGATGAATGAACAGTAGAGAAGAGAAAGAACCAAATAGAAAAACGCAGAGGAGGAAACAGAGAGAAGGAGCAGAAGATGAGAGAAACCAAGGAGAAAAGAAAAAGTAGAGAAAGAGGAGAGAATGGCTTGCACGAAGAAGACAAGGGATGAATGGGTTCCCTTTGGCTCGGCTGATAGGTGAAAGCAAGAAAACAGGAATAGCAGCAGAAAGAAGAAGAAAGAAAGAGGAAAAGTTGGGAGAAGAAGAACCTGAATGAAGGAGACGAGAAAGAAAAAGATCGGATGAAGAAGAAACATAAGAAAGAGAGGAAGAAGACGATGCAGGTGGGCTGGGTTCGAGACTGGTTCTTCTCGGTCAGAAAACAAGGAAAGAAACGAGAAGAAGAAAGGAAGAAGGAAAGAAGAAGAACAGTGGAAGAAACAGAAATAGAAAACAGAGAGAAGAAAGGAATAGAGCAACAGTGACAGCAGAGAACGCAGGGCCAGGGGAAGAAGAGAAAAAGAAAATAAGAAAATAAAAGAAGAAGACAGGATTTCGGTTCGAGTTCTGTCTCGGCAAGAAAGAAAGAAGAAGCAGAGAGAAGAAGAAAGAAAAATAGAGAACAAGAAAGGAGTAAAGGAAGGAAGAGGACTTGCAGGGCAGAAAAAACAGGAAAGAAGAAGAAAAAAGCGAAAGCAAGAGAAAGAAACGAGGAGAAGAAGATGCAGAGGTAGAGAAGAATGAAGAAGATGGTGATGAACGAAAGAAACAAGGAGAAGAAGATGCAGAGGTAGAGAAGAATGAAGAAGATGGTGATGAACGAGGTGCATGGGTTCTATTTGGATGTAAGGAAACAAGGAAAGAAGAGAGGAAAAGAGAAGAAACAGAGATGAAGAAACTGAAGAGGAGGAAGTGGTACAATACACGTGCATGGCCTAGGGTTTTGCAGAAACAAACTGAAAATAAAAGATACAGAGAGGAGAAGAGAACAGTGAAAAAGAAGAAACAGAAACAAGAGGAGGAACGAAGAAGAAGAAAAACAGCGATAAAGAAAAGGAAACCAGAGAAGGAAAGAAAACGATGAAGAAGGAGGAGAAGAAAAACGAGGAAAAAAAGATGAGGAGAGCGGTGATGAAGTTGGTTATGGTAGTGAGAAGCCATTGCAGAGGAAGAGATGAGCGAGAAGAGCAGAGGAAGAAGCAAGAAAAAGATGGATTGATGACGGTGAGGACTTGAGTTATTGTGATTGGGCTAAAGTGGGTGAGTTCTTGCTGATGAAGGTTGGAAGCATAGAAAACAAAGGAGAAAAACGGAAGGGGAGAAGATTAAGACACGAGAAGAACTGCTGCAGCAGAAAAGGAAGAAGAGATGAAGAAAAGAAGATGATGACAGCACAGGGGGAGGAAGAAAGAAAGAAAGAAAGAAAGAAGATAATAAAAGCAGAAGAAGAAAACAGCAAGAAGAGGAAGATGAAAACGGAGGTGGGTGGGTTTTGGACCTCGGGTGGGTCAGACCTGACCCAAGGTCTTATGGGTTGGGTCTAGTTCAGTTAAGGAATGGTCTATGTGTGGCTAGGCTTGGCTCAGCTATGATGGGGTCTGGGCTTATCAAAGGTGTTCTCAATGTCGGTGTTAACTAATGATGATAGGAATGCCATGAAGGGGACCATGAAGATGATGGGGTAAAAGATATAAATGACTAAAATTAGTAAACATGCAAAACAAGAGAAAGGGGAAAAGAACATATATTGGGGAGGGAACGCTTTAGCACAAGAGAGATACAATTGTGAGGGTATTTGTAGATGAGATTCAAGGGAGAAGGAGGCTTCCTATTTTTAGGAAAATAAAAGCAAGAGTACTAAAAGAATTATAGTATTAATCAAACGTAGTTAAGGAAGCTTAATTCAAATGGAACTCCCTCTTAAAATAGAGTTAGGATAATTCAAAACACTTAAGGATGTTTAATCCAATAAAATTCCAATTTGAATATAACTTTAAGATTTTTCAAACTCTGGTAGTTTATGGGACCTACATGGTAACTAATTAATTTAACCAAATTTAAATATCATAAAAAAATAATAATTACATGTGGGGGTCCATCAATATTAAAACAAGGGTCAATATTAATTTCTAATTAAAAATAAAAAATTTGGGTCGTTACAGTTAGGCTTTGTACATATGGGTTAGGTATGACTTGATGCTAAATTGGTTTATTACGACCTGAACTAGACTATTGTACTGATGGGGCTTGCTTTTGCAACTAGGTCAAGTAGACCTAATTCTAACTTGAACCCATATCTATACAGATTTTCTTCACCAGAGAAGTTGGTGTTACTTGAACTCCTTTTTCCTTCTACAATCAAGATAGAACGTCTCCTGGCAAAACATGCAAATCTATATTTCTCTGGTTTAGGCTAGTGGGGAGCAACAATCTCCTTCTTTCTTCATTTTTGCATCACATTGTAGATCTCATCACCATGAGTATACTAGAAGAAACGGATCTGAATTCTGATTTCGGATGGCTCTAATATCTCATAAACAAGTTTCGGCAGTTCGACTAATCAAACTCTATCGTTAATCGTCAAACAACCAATTTTCTTCCATCATTGTGTAGTTCTGCATGAAACGAATCCGTAGGTGCAAATGAATTTCTAATTAGACTTCAGATGATGAAGATATCGTATAAACAAATTTCTTCCATTGATCTGGTCAATTTGGCCTTTTCCGTATGACCTGCTAATGTCACTGTGTTTGAGTCAGCGGTGCTATTGGTTGGCTAGGCTTTGGACACAGGCCAATTCGACATAACTCGGACCAACTTGGCCTCATTTTTCCTGTGTTGGGCTGGACTGTTGCAAATAGGTCAAGTCAACATAACTTGAAACTAACCCGACCTAGGTTAAAATCCCAAGTGTCTTCTTCGATCCTCTTCAAAGTTGGGTTTTGCAACCCAGAACAAGAGGTGCTCTGGCCATCCTTCATCCACAGTGGTAGACAACTAGCGGGTGGTGACAACTGCTCCATTTCGGCGAAGGCACATAGTGGACAATGGCAAACAACGACAATGCATGCGAACACGAAACGACGCTACGGTGCTCTTTGATCATTATGTAAGAGAGACGATGTAAGAGAGTGAAAATCTCCATATGCTTTGCTTGTTATAGTGAATATGATCGTCTCTGTACTTGTGGATAAAGCTCTCATTGGGTGAATAACATAAATTTATGTCTCTTTTTGTGTGGTTGTTTGTTTGTTGATCGTGTGATTTGTGTGTGTGCACAATGCGTGGTGTCATAGCCACAACACCTCCACCCTTCTCTATTCTCTCCCCGTTTTTGTCTTTCCCCCTCTCTCCTTCTCCCTCCCCCCTCCCTCTCCCCCCCTTTTCTATTCTCTCTTCTTCTTTTTCCTTTTTCTCTCTCCCTCCTAGTCGATGACAACGGGCACACTGGGTTGTTGTTGTTGACCCAGAGGGAGAGGGATCGGGATAGGGACAGAGAGAGAAAAAGAGGGAGGCAAGAAGATGGGCAAAGGTTGGGGGGGGGGGGGGGGGGGGGATAATTTAGAAATTAAAAAAAAGTTGTATGTGTGCGATCCAGCACACAAAAGTCATATCCATGTGTCGCTTGCCAAATCCATACAAGCACACAAAAGTTAAGTTATGGAGAGCGAACTCATTCCTTATGCCACTCCATCAACTCCTTGGTAGGTGTGGGCGACTCTTTCTCTGCTTACGAAAATATTATCACTCATTATGATTCGTTAGGCCCCATTAGACCTATCTATGAGGTATAGAGGCTCTGGGATCTAGCCATGTGCCAAAATTCAATTTTATATGATGTTTCCAGCTATCCAATCAATATCTATAAATTAGATGGCCCAACAAAAGCTTCATAAATGGGCCTGTCCCTGAGTTCCTCTTTTACAATAATGCCAACATACAGGGGCAATGTGCAAAAACAAAAAAACCAAAAACAAAAAGAGAGGGTCCAACCATGTATCAAACTAAACATTAGGGTCCTTTTACAAAAATCCCTCACTCTGCGGCTCTTCTTCTCCCAAAACCCTAGTCGAACCCTTCCAGTTCCGCTTGTGCGAAATCCAAAGACGAAGAAACCCTAGAAACCCTAGAAATCCCATGTCGAAAACCAACGAAGAAGAAACCCTAGAATCCCAATCTTTCCCATCCAAACGAAAGCCCTCTCTCCAATCTCCCGACCCTGATTCCAAAAAGACCAAATTCGCATCCGATCAGGCAGCAGCAGCAGCAGCAGCAGCAGCAGCAGCAGAAGAAGAAGAAGAAGAAGAAGAAGAAGAAGAAGAAGGAGAGAAAGAGATCAAGGTTTCCAATGGAAAACCTTCGATCGACAAGGGAAAGGGGATTCTCAAGATCAATGAAGAAGAAGAAGAGGACGGCTACAAGGGCAAGGGCAAATCCAAGATCGTAGAACCAGACACCACCAGCAGCGATGAAGACGAGAATGGCGATCTTGACGGTGATGATGACAGTGACTTCTCCGACGATCCGCTCGCCGAGGTCGATCTCAACAACATTGTCTCCTCCAGGACCAGGCGGCGGGCCGCGCGCCCTGGCACTTATCTTGATCTGCATCAGGATCAGCATGACGACGACGACGACGACGAAGATGATGATGTGGACGGTGTCGATGGCAGTGATGATGAGGAGGAGGAGGAGGAAGAAGAAGATGGTGATTCTGAGTAAGGTAAGGGAGACTTTTTTCTGTATTACTAGATTTGTATTGATTTAGTAGGAATTGTGATAATCTCTGGCAAAGTCTAGTAATCTGATAATATTAGAAATGTAGTGTCACATTGGGTTTTATGAAATCCCTTGGACTCAATGCAAGAATCAATCTTTTCATTGAATGAAAGAGAGTTTAGATATAATTCATGCTTGCACATTATAGTTTATGGATGTATTGGGTGGCCCGGACTGCAAATAAAGTATTCCCATTAAAATTGAGCTTAACAAAGACAAGGGGTGCAGGATACCAATTAGGACAACTTTCAGACTTAAACACGGAAGAAAGAAGCTCTCTTACACCAATTTCTAATTATAATAGCAGCAAATGAGGAAGGGTAGAGATCCAAGAGGCTACATAGGATTTAACCTTCTCCATCAAAGGGTTTAAAGCGGAGGATTCATCTTCAAAGCACCTTGCATTCCTCTCTCTCTCTCTCTCTCTCTCTATAGGAGCCAGCTAATTGCCAAAATAGAAGCTCGCCATTTGACTCTTCCCTATCTGACTCCATGGCCATTCTCATCCCTAAAACCTTTGATGGAAGTTGTTAGACGAACCAACTGTGACCAAATGCTGACCTCTGTATCACTCGGGTCACGTTGCAATTTAGCGGAGCATAGTGTGCACACCTTGACAAACTTGCTGAGTGACCAAATGCCAGAACTTGCTCGGGAGCTTTGCACTTCTAAGTGTAGGCCAAATGAAGAGGGAGCTGATATTTGACCTTATATTACTAAAAAAGAAATGTGCAACTCAAAAGACACCATCCGCATTCCCATCCATGGCCCTTCTATCTATGCCTTAAACAAGAACAATCAGCTCTCCGCCTCTTTGAGGTTTCTTCTGAAAATCGGGCCACATGGCTTCCTACACTCAACAAGCAGCTTATACTGTAGCTTGATATCACTGGGGCCATGGAAGAAATCTGGAAATTGATGCTCCCCATGCACTGGTCATTGGGCCCTAGGGTATTCACAAAATTGGCTCAGTTTCCACCGCGCCCGCCCGCCCCCCCCCACAAAATCTACACCGGTGCTGGAGTGTTTTCAAGTTTCTGGGAATACAAATTCTGCTAAGCTTGTTTTGCAATTGTTGGCAGTGGCATGACAATGTTCATTGGGTAGCTTTCACTAAATAAATATATAGGATTGGCTTTAATTAGGTAAAATAAAAGATGATGCTAACGGGCAACAGTGTGATGGACATTACTTGGAGAGACCAATTCCATTGAGTGCAGTGTTCAGAGTTTCCTAAGGCTTTTGTATAGTCTTTCAATTTCTGTATCAGTAGATGACTTAGACCTACTGAGGATGTGTTTTCTTGGTTCTTGACTCTGTTTACTGATGGTTAACTATTTAAAGTGATGGAACTACTTGAATGTTGCTGTCCTGGAGGCATCCCACACTTGTCCTTGTCATGGAATTGTGGTCATTGAGAGGAAGATTAAAATGTGCAATTGCAGGCAGCATTAACATGGTCGAACAGATTATGCTCATATCAAGTCAACTCTCAGGTTTGTCATTGTTAAAACTGTAACAGGCAGTGAATTTAAAATTAAAGCTCCAAAGGTCCTTTTTTTTTGTATTTTTTCTTCTCTTTTTTCCTTTTGGAATGGTGAATTTAGATACAATAGTATTGTGTTTGAAAAGGAAGATTCTGGATACGAATGCCATATTGTAATCAATCCAATGCATGTATATGATAATACCAATATAACACAATATTAGGCTGAGAAAATTTCTGATTATGAATGGTTCCTTATTCCCTTTCTTCCTCATATCTAGCAGTGGGTCTGAGTTCTGCTTTACAACTTAAGCATATTTAAAGTAATAAGGTCTCGTAACTTCATAATCTTAGGATGTGTTTTGCTCACTACTACATTTAAGCTTTTTTTGTCTTTTTTGGTTGCTTTGTTATCCTTGTAAATGCTTCAATACGTGATATGGGTGGTGTTTCCGATCTTTACCTCATAGGTCCTTTTGTATGTAGAGTTCTAGATCAGGTGAATAGAAGCAGTATGAAATATAATTGTATAGGTATGTATGTACAGGAAAAAAAATAGATGAGGGGAAGCTTTAGTTTTGGATGGATTGGGAGAGTTACGTTATTTCTTTCCTTCTAGTACTCAAACATAAAAAGATAAATACGTATGTGTAAAGAATCTATATTGCTGGAGGTATGTACTTTGGATCAGCTTTTATAGGGAGAAGCATTATGGATGGCCTCTCTTGTACTTAGCACAGATGATGTTAATGTACCCTTTTGTGGTCAAGATGTAAAGCACCTTAAGTTGATTACTATGGTTTCATCTAAGTTGCAATTTTATCCATGCAGAGATGAGGGTAAAAATGTGCAGAGACATCCATTGATGTTTACATTCCCTTTTGTTGTCAAGTACTGTAGTTTTAGCAAGGGATTATTAATGCTTTCATGAAATTACAATTAGATGCAAAGTTGAAACATGTTATTCCATGTTAGACATGGAGATTTTTGGGTAGGGGTGGGTCAGGGAAGGGGCTTCCAGCAACTAAAAATGGGAAATCCGGAAAACTGTCCCATGAGAGACGTTCTTAGGAGAGCATTTCTATATGTACATGCACGCACACACACATATAGACACACAAATATTTCGTGAATTGGCTAGACTTGGATGACAAACAGGGGAGGAGATAACCATTGATTACTCTCCAAGCCAAAGTTCAAAGCATAAGCACTTTGACACATCTTGGTCTCACATTAACAAACATTTTACACCAAAATAGGGAGAGGACAATATTATTTCATTGAATGCTTGAGAGGAGAGGATAAATTCACTTTTATAGCCCTTATATAGATTCTATATGATTTGACTAATATTTCCACTTCTTATCTATCAAATCCTAAATTACTTACTATTGGACTCTTTCTATTCCCATATCAATAAGATATTTGTCAGTCAAGGAATCTTAATATAGCAACAAATTAATTACTCTATATACCTTTCACATTGAATGATAAGATTCTTATCAATAAAGTATTTTGAACATAACAATAAATAAAGTTAAAAAAGGCGTGGTAAAAAAGCTCACATGATGTAGTTGGTTGTGTTAATTGGGCTAGGGCCTTCTGTGATAAATTGTTGGGCCCAATGTGCATTCAGCTGGCCCATGGACTTTGGGCCCATGGGCTGAATGCAACCTGCATCACTTTGGGCTGGGTCTGAGCCAAAGCATTAGGCTGACAAAGAAAAAATTCCAAAAGTTTCTTCCGATAACCTACCTTGCACTATTAAAGATAGCTCTTAGCCCTTGGGTAAAGGCCTCCTTAGCCAAAACTAGTTGGACCCTACATTTAATCACTCTTCAAAAACAAGTGAATGATTTAAACCACAAAATAATTCACCTATCCTAACTTGACTAGTAAACATAAGCATCTCTTGGGTTCTTACTGTGAGCTCCTGGATCTAGATCTCAAGCCATTGATCTTGGGTTCTTCCCCTGGGTTCGTCTTTGAATTAATGTCCTTCTGTCACATTGAGGGGTTGGCAATGTTGGTGGAAGACAGAGGAAGTGGTGATGGTGATGGTGGTATAAATAGATTGGATTGAGGCGAGCTTTGATATCAAACGACTTAGGTAAGATTAAGGTCCTTGCGATCAAACCTTTGCAGCCAAAATAAGGTTCTTGAAAAATCTTTCCAATGCTCACTTCCATAGCAAGTTTAAGGTTATTGTAAAACCTCTGCAAGGCTAATGCCTAAAGCAACATTAAGGCTCTTGTGAAGCCTTTTTGAGACTAATAACACGAGGTATATGACCTTCTATAAGAAGCAAAGCTTCTGAAAGAAAGAATCTCCAAAATTCATTCCAGTTAAATATCTCATTCAATCCAAAATAACTCTTAAATAAATGTTACAACAAATAGAAAAACTTAACTAAAACTTATTTGTGTCCTACATCTCGTAGATCTTAAAGAGTAAATAAATCTAAACCATTTATTGACTAACCTATGCTGCTTGGTCTAGTACGTCAACAAACATCTCTTGAGTTGATCTAGGTCAGCCCCGAAATCAAGATCTCAGGCCAGCCATGGATTTGGATCCAGATTTGGATCATGTACTGCTTCCCTATTGCTATAGAGAGTTTGTAGTCTTCTTTTACATTGAAGGGTTGCAGATTTCGTGTAAGACAAAAGGTGGTGACGACGATTGATGCAGTCTAGGTCCCACAAGCAGTCCCTCTTCAAATTAGATTAGTATTATATTATTTTATTAGTAGATTTCTAATTACATTGTTATTAGGAAAGTTTCTATTAATAGCTTAGGGTTTTCTTAGACATTAAATTTGCTTTTACTATATATATAGCGTTGTAGAGAAGAGATTCTCAGACTTGATTGATTAATGGATTTGTGGATTTTATCCTGGAGGTGCATCCTCATGTGTAAAGTCTTCTAGACGATTCGAAGTATTTTGGACACGTGTTTCGGCACCGCTACACAAGCCCGAACCCTAGGGCCTTCATTAGTTTGGTATCAGAGTTGGTCCTTAGATAGATCAGTGTGTTACCTTCTATCCCATTCCCACTTTCCGATCATCATCTTCATCCCAAAGAAAACCACCGAAACCCTTCTCGACCCCAATCTGCAATCCACCCCAGTCGAAAACCAGAGATCTCAGCCCCTGTTGAAACCCCTCACTCTCTGTTTCCCTTTGTCCCAATATTTGTCAGCCTCACCCAAACCACCCATCCTAGATCCCTTCGTCAGCCAACCCAACCCATTCAACCAAACCCACGGTTCGATGAAACCCAATTTCTAGAAACCTTCTCAAAACCCCTCCTTGACCAAATCTCACCAACCCCATCCTCGTTAGGCACCAGCCATCGAACCCCTAGTCCACCACTGTTCCCCATCGCAGTAAAAAAAAAAGGGAAGGGGGGGGGGGGGAAGAAGAGAAGGGAGCAGAGGAGAAGACCGAAGGCACACCTGGCGCCCATCGCCGTCGTTGTCTCCCGCCTGCCGGTATTGCTCGGCGATCGCCATCGTAGCTCCAGCGCCTCTCGTCGCCGCTGCCAGCCACCTCCGCACGCTGCCTATCGTCGCCGCTGTCAGCCACCGCAAGGCATTGCGTCTCCTTCACTCCACAGCCCCCTCTCCATTCTTCTTCTCTGCGCAGAGCCAAACCCTTGATTTCCCCTTCATTGCACCTGAGACAAAGATAAAAGGGTTTTCACCCTTTCTTCTGTTTTCGACACTAGCTACCAGGCAAAACAAAGGCGTTTCAATTTTGGGCCCCATTGAGTTCTAGTCCAATTGATCATCCAGCAGTTCAATTTAGTCCATTCCACCAAAAGCTCATCAGACATCAACCAGTGCACAGATTTGTAACAATCAACATCCAAAAATTATTTTCTCGATTTTGAAGCCATCTAACAGTCGATTTCAGATCCTTCTGTGCCAATGTGTTCCTTGAGCGCAGATTTACATATTAGGTCAGTCAGATTTAAATTTTGCATTATAAAACAATAATGCCTCTTAAGAAGCAAGTTGAGGTGGAATCTTCATCTTCTTCCATTGAAGATTTGGTTGGTGCCATTAGAGAAGTATCTACAAAAACTGATGGCATACACACCATCCTTCAACAATTGGGCACTAGAGTGGCAAATTTGAAAAATAATCAACGTGTGAATCACAACCGTGATGATGGTGCACATATTCGGAATCCACGTGATTCACCAATCAATAATCCTGACCGAGATTTAGAGATTAAACTCGTGATTTCCGAATATGATGGAAAATTGTAGCCCGTTGAACTCATGGATTGGTTAGTATGTGTGGAGAATATTTTTTCATACAAACCAATGATTGAGCACCATAAAATCACACTGATTGCCACTAGATTCCGTAATTATACTGCAACTTGGTGGGTTGAAATGCAACAAAAAAGAAGGAATCAGCACATGGACTCTGTTGAAACATGGACTGAGATGAAAAATATTTTGAAGCAAAAATTTCTCCCAGTCAACTATGCAAGAGATGTATGTTCCAATTTTCAAAACTTGAAACAAAGGTCCAAAACAGTTGTTGATTGTTCTGAGGAATTTCTGACTCTGTAAGCTCGTTGTGGCTTGAATGAAGATGATGATGTGGTTGTTGATAGATTTTTCAATGGGTTGAGAATAGACATTCAGCATATACTCGCATTCCAACATTTTAATAATGTCGATGAACTCATCCCACATGCTTTCAAAGCTGAGGAAATTGCAAATCATCAAGCACAAAAATTTACTGCATCCAAATTGGTTCCGCAAGAGAATTTATCTTTCCAAGATGCTAAATCCAGTGTTTCACTGGAAAAAATTATACCCAAGCCTGAAGATTATAATAAGGTCACATGTTTCCATTGCAAACAAAAAGGACATTACTTTTTTAAATGTCCCAAACGAGTGAATCTAATGGAAGGAAACCATGTTGAACCAATCGCACAGGATGATCCTCTGGACAATGAAGAAACAGAAGAAGCAATAGAGTATGAAAGAGACAATGATGGTGAAGCTCTCATGGTTATCAGCAAGCCTCTACCCACTGTTGAAAAGAAATGGATGAGAAAAAATATCTTCCGTTCCGCGCTACAGTTCTTGGACAACATTGTACAGTTGTTGTTGATGGAGGAAGTTGCAAAAATCTTATCTCCTAAGCTCTTGTTGATCGCCTCCAGTTTACAAGCACAACCACCCTTATTTTGTCAAGTGGCTAATGAATGGTGATCAAGCACATATTCGACATACTTGCAAAGTCACTTTTGCCTTTGGTGAGACTTATAAAGATACAATCCGGTGTGATGTGCTATCTATGAATAGTGATGATATCTTATTGGGCCGTCCATGGATGTATGACAAAAATAGAACTCATGGTATATGCAACAACATCTATACATTCATGCATGGTGGATAGTAGGTTACTCTTCATCTCGAGAAACCAAAACCGCCGAAAAGGAATTCCTGGAAAGCTACCACAAAGGCAGTCCTTCGTGTTCACCACATTTACAGAGGCAATCAGAAGCAGATTTGAGTTCGAAGACAAACTCTTCTTTCAACTAGGGGAGGATGATGCAGTCTAGGCTCCACAAGCAGTCCCTCTTAAAATTAGATTAGGATTAATAGTTTTATTAATTTTATTAGTAGATTTCTAATTACATTGTTATTAGGGAAGTTTCTATTAATAACTTAGGGTTTTCTTAGACATTAAGTTTTCTTTTATTATATATAGCATTGTAGAGAAGAGATTCTCAGACTTGATTGATTAATAGATTTGTGGATTTTATCCTGGACGTGCGTCCTCGTGTGTGAAGTCTTCTGGACGATTTGAAGTGTTTTGGACACGTGCTTCGGCGCCCCTACGCAAGTCCTAACCCTGGGGCCTATGTCAACGATGGTGTTAACAATGCTTGTAACCAATGTGAGCTCTGATAGATCTTGATTTTGTATCATTCTGTCACATTGAAGGGTTGGCAGATTTCGTGGAAGATGAAAACATAGTGGTGTTTACCATGGTGTTAACAATGGATGGGACCAATGCCATTATTGATACCAAATAAATTACGTATGGAAGATCATTGTCCTTGCCAAACCTCTACACAGGATTACGCTTTTTTCCAAAATCCCCCCAAAGGTTGTTGCTCATAACAAGATTGAGGCTCTCATGAAGTGTATGCAACCAAATTAAGGCATGTAAAGCCTCTGCAAGACTAGCGCCTCAAGGTTTATGACGTTCTGCAAGAAGCAAGGTTTTGTAAAGAGGATTTGTAAAAATTTATTCCTATAACCTTTCTTGTTAAATATAAAAAAGCAAAATCTTAAATAAAGATTTAAACAAATAGAAAGCCAAAACTAATCTGGACCTTACATTTATTAAAATCTTTGAAACATGAAATAGATCTACTCCTTAAAATAAATAACCTATCCTAACTAGAGTGGTATATTAATAAACACTTTTTGGGTGGTTCTCATGTGATCCCCTGGATTTGGATTGCATGCTGATTCCAAACACCATTAGTATGTCGGCATTTGTTAATGTGTGGTTGGGGAGAAGGGGTGGTTTAGAAGAAATCAAGTTAAAACCAATAATATTTCAGTCATAATACAAATGCAATTCATCACCACCATCATGAAAGCCTTGCCCCAGGATAGTTGGGGAATAAAATGCTGCTATTTGAAAGAATAAAAATTTCATTGGCAGAGAGTTGTGACTTCTATTTCTTTCCTCAAGTTTAATGTTTTGCAATCTGATATGTGCCAGTGTCTAGCTGGTTATGAGTCTCCCTAGAGTGGAAGCTCTTGGCTGGCCTTGTAATTATATATGAAGTCTCCACTGTGGCGAACTTGAGGCACAGAGGAATGTCTTCTTCTATTGTCTTTCTAGCATGATGAAAGCCTTGCCTCAAGATAGTTGGGGAATAAAATGCCGCTATTTGAAATAATAAAAATTTCATTTGCAGAGAGTTGTGACTTCTATTTCTTTCCTCAAGGTTTATGTTTTGCAATCTGACGTGTGCCAATGTCTAGCTGGTTATGAGTCTCCCTAGAGTGGAAGCTTTTGTCTGGCCTTGTAATTATAGATGAAGTCTCCACTGTGGCGAAGTTGAGGCACAGAGGAATGTCTTCTTCTAGCATCCATTGTGTTTGCTCTTTTGATGCAGGGAAATTGATCTTTGTGAAAGTTGCTCTTTGCGGCTAACTTCCATAGTGGAAATTGATCTTCATTGCAATTCCCTGTACTATTTGGAAGAGAAAAATGTGAAGATTCCAAATTGCGAGGCAACTTCCTTGTTGGACTTGGGTTGGTATTTTCTCTCAAGACCCGTTTCCCGAGTTATCATCTTCTTAATATCGACTTGGGTTGATATTACGAAGATGACATTGAGGAAATGAGTCTTGAATCTTGATAGAAGAATTTATTTCCAGATTGTGGATTGAATGATATCTTTGCTATTTGGGAAACATGTTTGCTTTGTGGTGGATCGAAGGGGAAGAACTAAGAAGGCTGTTTGGCTTCCTCCTTCGAGTCCCTCTTAAACTTAATGTTGATGGTCGGGCAGCTAGATGAAGATTTGGTGTACAGTTGGACTTGGCTTGCTCCTCTCTTCTCTGGACAGTGGTTTAGTAGTTGCTAATAAAGTGGAGATTTGGGGAATAGGGAGGCATTGGAGTTGTTTTAGATACTCTTCCTCTGCTAGATTGGTAGTGATGAGTGACTCAGCTAAGGCTGCTACTGAGGCTTCTCTTAGTGGATATTCTCCATATAAGTTCAACTTTTATCATGAATGCGAGACCATGGAGTTGGCAAGTCCGTATATGTGGAGTTCCCTAATGATCCCATCTAATTTCTTCCTCTCTTTTTCTATGGGTCTTTCTTTTTTTCTTTTTATTAAATTTTTTGCCCTTTTTGTCTCTTATATTTTCTTTTTACCTATCCTTTAGTGTTTGAATTAATTTCCATGTTACTGATAAAAGAGAGGGGAAGAGGCCAGTTTTATTGCATAGGAATAAAAGAACTCTAGTGCAGGCATTCCTTAAATAGTAGTGTAAACTACATGTATATTACTTACCATTCATCTGAATCATGTAGACTTGTTTAATACCAGAGATTCTTTATGAACCATCATTTGTTCCTTGGTGAAGCAGGCTGAGGTGCATGCAAACTTCTGTAATTTTGAATTGCAAGGAAAGAGCGAAGGATGGCTAGAAAGTGAGTGGGGCTCGAAATGATGTTAATGCATTGGTGCTTGGAAACTTGTTCCTGGACTATGTTGTGGTTGGACACTAATGAGTATTTTTCTGTAGGTCTTTCACCTGTACATTTTAACTGTTCATATCTCTATTATCCAATCAACAGTACCCATTTCAAGAGCTTCAATGTCAGTAATCCCCAAGTAAATGACAATTTACATTCACCACAACCATCACAATTAGAGCCTTCCATCCATCAATATGGGACGGCCTAAAGGGCTCTATAAAATTGTTAACAGGCTACATTCAAAATTCCTGAAATAGAATATATACCATGGAGTCTTCTTCTATCATAAATACTTGAAAATCCTCTCAGCTGTAATTGTTAGTCTGCTTTTCTACATGACCTTGATTCCTTATCTGCATGTACAGCTCGTCTAAAATGCATTAAAAAATATTTAATTTCTTGTTTTTTCCTCATTGGAAGTGAATTGAAAACAATGACAGACACAGGGGAAGCACGAAGAAACAAAAACAGTTGGGGAACTAAACGATGATATAAAATAAATATAAAATATTAATAGTAATAAAAAAAAGATGAATATGATGAATGTATCCATAAGTTCCTGTACAGTTTCATATAATTTCTCTACTTCATATTTCTGCTGCATTCTCAAAATGTTTTCAGCTGTTTCAGAATCTCAAAATGTTTTCCTTTTCATTTCTTTTTTAGCTTTATACAAGCAGAAACGATCAAAGGAGTGTGACTGGGGCTGCTACAATTTTAAAGTTTTGGGTCCTGGGTTGTATTTTGGGGTTTGCTCAAGCTGTGGCCTCATATGTAGTCCACTGATGGGTTAATAAACTTTATTGTTTGTTGATATGGCATGTGGCTGATGATTTGATTTCATATTTCATTTTCAGTTGAAAGCCTGATGAGCTGCATTCATGGCTGATGATGCTTAAACCGCCTTTAGATATGGGTATGGTAATTCGTCCCCTCACCTGCCAACCCAACGTAAGCCCAACCTGTGAATTCCTTGCTTAGGTTAACATTTAGAACCGGATTAATTCAGAAGGTCTGGTTCAGGCCTTAGATGAAACCAACGTGTCAACCTTACCGGAAGAGAGAGAGAGAGAGAGAGAGAGAGAAACTTCACCATGGTTACTTGATCCAAACCTGGCCAATGACTTTAGTTTTTAGGTTGATATATGGAACCGGATTAATAAATGGGTCAGGTTCAGATTGGGCATATGATCTTGTTACCTACCCAACAAGAACCCAATTAACTCGACCAGACTGGATCCACATTGCCAGTCCCTAAGTCCACCAAATCTATGATCAGAAGGATACAAAGACTTTTAAAAATTATACATTGAGCCTCTTCGCATCCGCACATGGGAAGATTGTTGAACTGAGCGGTGTACCAGCTAGTGGGCCCCACCCACCATATGTCCAGATGTATACACACGTGGGTGCACACAACCAACTGTAACGGTATTTTAAAACGTATGCAGTTGATAAACCACCCATGACTGAATTGATCCCCTTTGTTTGTAGAATATCATAAAACAGAACATTGAAGCTCTCTTTTGGGCACCTTTCAAGGGCAAAAGGTACTTTGTTCATCTTCAGAAAAATAGATACTATCCTCCTCATATCTAGAGCTTGGGAATAGGATCTTTGTGGGTGGTTACAAACTCCCTGCCACTTAAGTCTGTAGGGCTCAACCTTCTTTTACATGCCTCACATGGTTGCAATTCTATTAAAATCAGGGTCCAAGTGTGGGAGACGGATTTGAAAATAGCCCCACTTCATGGAATCCTTTTGATGCCTTTCACAATTGTTTAAGCCCTTGTCTATGTATTTGTATGCAAGTAGAGCTGCAATTAGATAAACCTAATCATGTTCTGGTGCTAATCAGCTCTTTTCCTTGTTAAGATCTCTCCACCGGTGGCTTGATCATCGGATGGCCTGTCTCGATCAAATTGGTGCCCACCCATATTTCTGTTTATCGTCGTTGGTTTTCATATTCATTGTTCTAATGCCAGACAAGAGGTCCAGGCGGGACAGCGCTCTATTCAATTAGCTTAGAAGAGGAATCATTTGATTTTTAATCAGGAATCTTTTGGACTCAACAAACCATACACATGATCCTTCATTGGCGATCTGAGCCTTTCATTTATTGAGTCCTATGGTTGATGGAGAACCTGAAAGCCTTCATCCATGATCAGCGGCTTGCGTCACCAGAAGGTAGGTCACACCTGTACAGTCGGTGGTTTGAACAGAAAGTTCTTTTTTTTTTTTTATTATCGCGCATCACTAATTCCCTCTTAATTTAATGGTACATGATCAAGGCCAACTCAACTTTGAACATGAGAGAATTATTTTATGAATTCACATGCTCTTACAGTCTCTCTTTGCACAGCCAAAACCTCTAGAGTCTTTCAAGTGTAGCAATAGCAGGCCCAACTGGGACCCGATTATTCGTTTCACCTTGCTAAATATGACAATCCAAACTTTGAGTTCTTGAATTGGGTGTGTGACTGTGGCTACCCTAGGCGGCTCAAGCTACAATGGACCTAGTTGAAGCCTGGGCCAGTGAAGCCTCAAAGGTGCGGTCTGGCCCACACCGGACAATCTGATTGAATATTTCACACATTGAACATTGACCCAATCTGGAAAAGTTGGTTATTCTATCCAACTGGTTTCAATCAAATCCAACATGGGCCTTTGAGGCTTTGAGGAGTTTGGGCCACGTTGGAGAACTGAACAAAATTGACACGTGACTCATCAACCTATGTGTGCTTGTGGTCCCACAAAAATATCATTTGTAATTGTCATGCCAATTGGGCACATTAAGTTCCAAAGCAGGCAAGCCATGTGATGGGTTGTGGAATATGGTAGCATCGTGCATCCTCTTCACTGAGAGTCGCCTTACGGAAGGTCTAGGATCCCATATGCTTAATTGGTACCATTTTAGCAAATGGAATGAGCACAACAATCCCATATTTGGACTGCCGAAATAGTGGGCCACTCTTGTATAGTCCATGTTCCAAAACCCCTCTGATCTGATGTTTATTATAACAATGACGCTTAATTAGAATTGATCCTAACTTGAATGACAGAGAGAAAATCCATCAACATGATATTTCCTTTCCTTTCCTTTCCTTCATTGCGTTGGCCCATTAATGTGTGATCCATTAATCCCATGGTTCAGCGACACATCTGCCGATGTTACAAGCGCATGGATCACACTTTCCACCTTACGGTCTGTTCGTTTCACATTTTAAGAATTTTTCTTGAGGGCTTGTATGTATTCATCAAATGCTAATTACAATATAATATGCGTAATGCTAGGGTTACATGAGATGTTAACATAAAATATTAATATGCTCATGTGTCAACAATTTGATTGACTAAAGTAAATGCACAAAGTGAAATGCTCGTCAATCATGATATTGACATATCAGCATGTAAATTTTTTGTGTGAACATTTCATGTCATCTTAATATTAGGGATATAGTATTTTGGAAAATGAAAATTTGAGAATTCTATTATCAACACTGATAATTCAGAGGGGTGATTTTGTGAATTCTCACTATTCAAACAAGAAATTTAGAATTCACAACATAGGAAAATTCTAACAGAAAGACCTGCAAATAAATTGACCCCATTTGAATAGCTATTGTACCACAGACACTCGATCAAGCCGATGCTCGAATTCAAGGATTTCCCACCGGCTCGAATGTGGGGCATAGTAAATCCATGTGGACCCCACATAATGAACTTGGAGCTCAATAACATAAATTATTACATGTAAGAGACAATTAAAAGTGATTAGGGTGATGGGGAGGGAGGCCATTGATACTAAGCAAAGCTTGAATTATTGCTGCATATAAGAAGACAGAAAATGACAAAGAGGCCAGGAACAGGGACATGCCATGCGTGAAAAGAGAGAATCCCGGAAAACCAGCTCGTGGGGTCTTATCTCTTTTGTTTTCACTCAAAACTACCCATCTGACCTCTCTCTCTAATATGTGGGACCCACCTAAGCCCCTTTATGATTATCCAACTCTCTATCACTTGGTAAACCACTATGAGTTGACTCACCCCAAATCGATTTAATGAGTTTTGGATTAGAATTTAAGAATATGTTTTCATTTTTTTAGAGACCCTAAAATCAACGCCTATTGAGATTCTAGATGATTTGCCAAAAAAGAAAAAAAAAGGGGATTCTGGGTGAATTTATTGTATATGGATAAATATTCTCTCATGTTTCACCCTCTTTAATTGGTGGTAACCAACGCAAAGTGAGGTCCAGATGTGGTCATTTGTAATTGTGTTAGGATGTACACACTTCTGCAATCAACTGAACATGTTAGAATCCACTTATGATTGACACAGTGCAGTTTTTGGGGTGGCAGAAAGTGGAAACCATATCAGATAAGCTTTTGAGTGTCCATCAGCACACTGATTTTGGGCAGAAAATGATTCTGCTATCCTGTGATTTTTAATGCATTAATGCCTTTTTTTTTTGGGAATTTCTTGTACGTGGATATATATCTTTTTAAATCATTAAACTTGAGGCCCATTATTAGGGCTTATGATGATTTATTAGGATTGATTTTTGCACATCACTAGGGCTCATGGAGAGATTTGAATCCCCTCCCTTCCCATGATTGGCATATATGGGGTCACGTTTTAGAAAACGTAAAATTGTGAGCTCCTTGTGAGAACTACTTGAATGCATGTTAATTATAAGAAGATAAAGCAATGGATACAAATTTTATGGCTTTATATTAAAGAAAAATTTTGATCATCAATCAAACAGTTCAATCCCTTTGGATAAGTGAAAGCTCATTGGATCCAATGTAATTCAGGAGATCCAAGTGTGTGGATGGTTGGGGTGGATTATAAAGTCGGCTCTACTATATCGTCCTCACCATAATATTACCATAATATGGTGAGAGAGAGATAAGCATGAATATTTTTCTATATAACTATAAACATAAACATAGAGATGGGATATTTTTAGGATGGTTTGGTTATTTGTCAGGACAGTCCAAGATATGGGGGTCTATCAATCCTCTTCTGATCAATCCAACGACTATCCGCCCTTGAATTGACATGCGGCTCAAATTAGACAATAATTACACTTTTCTAAGGCCCCTCGATTGATTGATCGTGCAAATCTTGACACTCATCTTGATTTGTCCATTGCTGAATTGAAGCCCTCAAAACTACCTCCCATGATACCATAATTTTCTTTGTCTACTCACAAAATGGTCATGGAGGCTACCTTCATGCCCTAGGCACTCCCCCACCCAACCCTCCTTATAAGTGTGGTGCATCTAGGTGGGCCTCTTGCATAGGTCCATCCAAATGGTTATCCTTGGTCGATTCAGCTGGGTTCTCACCTATGATCTCCATGGGTGACATCGTTTAGGAGACCACCACTGTTTGTGCGTTGCTTAACTGGTCACTAGGTTAGTTCAGGCCAAGTCTCATAATCCTCTATTAGCTAGGGTAGGTGTGAAAAATAAGTCCATTGTCACTTTAAGTGGGGCTCAAATCCAACGTCTGTAGTACCCAATTAGGCTTGGACTAACCCAAATCTCACCTGTTGGGCCTATAGACCATACATTAAGACTCACTAAACAATATCATCTATGGACATTTATGCAAAAATACCTCATACACTCTAAATTAATGCCAGGGTAATTATTTTTTGCATATCTATTGTAGAATATAGAGTGCTTCATCCATCCTTTTGGGACAGAACTACTCTTATTTTTCATGCCAGAACAAACTCCCTCCTGCATGAGAAAACTAATTTCCCTTGTATTAAATGTAATCAGACCGGCATATGGGTCTCATTTGGCAAGACTGCCTACAAATATGAAAAAGCAAAACCTACTTTGATCAAACAAAAACTTGGATCAATGATCAAACATGGTAGAAACAATAAATTTCCCAAGAAGCCCATTTATGGGGTTTTGAAGGTCACCACTTCCCCCAAAAGAAACTTTTTAAGTTGTCGCCTCTGGTTTAGTAAAAACTGGAAACTAGAATGTGAAAGTGGATCCTTGAAGTAAAAATGGGTGCAAGTGGCTGCACGTGGATGCCAACTGCCAACCCAATTGCCCAAAGCAATACACTGAGTTTTTGTGTATAAGCACTGCCACATATCATTGCCTCACATTTTTTAATCATTTGTGGTGGTACAAGTACAACTACCTTAGTCCATAAACTATCAAGACCAATAAATTCTCACAATCATTCAAGGTCCCCCCCAATAATAATAAATTCAAATTCCCTTTTTTACCCTCTACAGCTTTTGAGTGGGAGAAAATCATTTTCTTCACCAACTGAATTTCTCTAATCATTAAAAATCTCATCATTATCCTATCCATTTTCCCCAGGAATTAGATTCCTCTCAAAGAAAAGTTACCATACAGGGCGGGACCATGCTTTCCAGTAATTCTTCATGGTAAATTTTATTAGGGTAATCAGGACAATGGCCCATAGCTTAACTTAGGTCCATAGCTTAACTTACCTTGCTGGCCATCAGAGACAGTGAGTGGAGTTACTGGGTCAAGTTTGACAGCGTTCAAGAAGATATCAGATCTTAATCACATAAGCAAATAAAAGTGTCTTGTTTAAGGTTTGAAATAGTTGCAAGTGATATTGAAGAGAAAATGACATGTGCTTGTGTATATGATGTGAAAAGCTATTACTCTCATAAATTAAAAAGATATGAGAAGGTAAAATTAGTCTTATATGCCTCATTTTATGGTTTTTGTTGTATGTTGACTACTTGACAGATTTTATTTTGGGACAAATTTATTGTGTGTCCCACCTTTGACAATTGATGAGCAAGTGGACAATCCTTTTGAAGTTTAATTTGTCTTTTACTCAAATTTTCGTTGAAACTTAATTATCTATAACTTTCTTCTCTTGAAATTAGTTATTATAAAGCCTAAATTAGGCATAACAGTTATGGATCCTTAAAGAGTCTAGCCTAAATTAGCTACTCTCAATTTATAAAGATCAGGGGCCAAAAAGAGGCTAGCTTTGGCTTGAAATTAAGTATTTTTATCTTAAAGAGTCGAGCCTATTTTTTTGTCCAACAATTAAACAAACAAGCTTATAAACTAAACATTATCAACCTAAGGGCCTTTTGTTTGTTAGAATATATGTGAGAATTCATGTTTGAGGATATTTGAAAACTACAGATGTTGTCCCTAAGTAAAAATTACGAATTCTCAATTACTCTAAGCATTCTTGAAAGATGAATGCCTAAAGATACGAAAGATTCTATTGCTAAAAAGACATTGAATATTTGGAGAGTTTGCAAATCCAATAAAACATCTCACATGTTGGCCACGCGGGGGTTTGGAACATGCTCAAAATTTTCGAATAATTAAATCTAGCAAACAAATAGACCCCAAAGGCTTAGTAAGATGTCCAAGTTAGTCCTAACATATATAATTCAAACTAGCAAACTATGGTCATGCTTAGTATGGAAAATATATAACTTATAATATTAAGAATAATAAAAATATTAAATAATATTTAGTCTAAATTATATTCAAGCATGACTTGTCTATTATATGGGCTTAGCTAAATAGTCCAAGATTGGTCCAAGTATTCAAACTTAAAGTTTAAGCCCGAGTTAAAGTGGGCTATGCTGGATATAAACTCAGGCTGTTGGGGGTTTTTTTCTAACATGGGGTGCTCAAAGATCATGCCTTTGAGCGGTAGAGAGATGGAGAGCATTGGATTTTTGTGTGGAAGGTTTAGGTTTGGACATTGAGAAGGGATTAGATATGGTCTTGTTCATGAACAAATAACAAACACAGACAACAGAGCCATTGGATCGTTTGATGCCTAATTTTGTAATGATTGAAGTTTTTGGTTTTACAATAAGAAAAATAGAATAGTAAGAGCAAATTTTAAGATCCAATAGTGTGGGAGAGGAAAAAATGGCAGATGTGGGAGAGCCAAAAGAGAGAAAGGTGGGAATGAGATTAGTCACAGTAAATTTTAAGTTGAAAGAACCACGAGACAAGACTATGATTACTAGGTTACTATGAGTGAGGCGTGGTATGAAAAACTATAATGGTGAACAGGGCTGTTAGCGCATATAGTTTCCTAATGGTTTTGACATCCTACATCGATATGGTCTTGTTCATGGTCAAACAAACAAAACAAACAATAGAGGAAGCTGAGGCCATTAGATCATTTAGTGCCTATTTCTACAATGTCCGGAGTCTTTGGTTTTGCAATAAAAAAAGTAGTAGTGAGAACGAGGGTGGAAGAGGGGAAAGGGACAAATATTGGAGAGACAAAAAAGAGAAAGGTGGGAATGAGATTAGTCTCAATAAAGTTTAAGTTGGAAAAACCACGAGGAAACTGTGGTTACCAAGTTATTATGAGTGAAACGTGATTTAAAAAAACCATAATAGTGACCGAGGCTATTAACGCATGTAATTTTTTAATGTTTTTCACATTCGATATTAGTAACTTAGAGTTATAGCATATCCTTTTATTATTAGGGATATGCAGTAAAGTCAACTGTAGTAATAGTAGAATATAACTCCTCATGTCGGGTTTTACTTTCATAAAATGATTAATAACTTGAGATAAGAAATTTTCATTACTAGAAGTTTAGATAAGGATATTTTTTAAGAAAAGATATTTGCATCATTAAAAGGTTATATAAGAATAGCTTCCTAAAATGTAACTCCAATTCAAAATATGAGCAAAATCGAAATCTCAAATAAGGTTTAGTTTCTCGATTAATTGTAAAATTGGAACTCAATTGCAAAATCAAATCCGATATGGTTCATATATAATAATAGGCATTATCTATTATATGCAAAGTTTGGTATCATGCCAAATTAGGTCTACTCATGTGCTGTGCTTTAAAAACCAAACCAAAACTATATCCAATTGAACTTGAACCATTTCCTTCGATAGTTTCCTTTGACTAAAATGTTTTAATCGATTAAAATTCAATTGAAATCTTCTAATTTAACCCATTAAGAAAGGAAAATAAAGGTCCTTAAAAAATAACATACGAAGCAAAATGTCAGCCAATTAGAAACCATATAACCAAAAAAGGTGTAGAAGGGATGCAAATATTAAGTTGGATGTTCAGTAAAAATAGAATAAAAAACAAGCAGTTCAGCACCAATTGAAGATATTTTAAGTATGCAGTATATTAATAGAGACTTATTTGAGATGATTTCCATACGTTGAAGTTCAACATAGGTGAAAACCTATACTGTCTAGAATATTTTTTAAGGCTTTTCAATGAAAAGCAATAGGATAAAAAAGAAAATGGCAATGGAGTTAATAAGGATAAATATGAAGAAGTTGAAACCATCAATAGATTTCACTAAGGATAGATATCAAAACACTTGGAAGTAAAAAAAAAAAAGGATTTCATATCGTGAGTCTAACATAGTGTGGACAAGATTTTATGATGATAAAGGTCTAAAGCCAATTCTAGTCAACAATTTTAGATTATTTATTTACTCTCATGAATCTGACGTTATGGTCTAATCAATTTGAACGAGCCGTCCGCTAGATGGGCTCAACATCCGGTTCAACGAGCCAGTCGCCCAGCCGCGAGTACATTAATACTTCAGTGCTCCTCCGGCCTTTAATATGTTTTCCAGTACGGCTGACGCCCTCAGTTCCTATCCACATTTGCGGGCATTACCGTAGTTTTCTTTGAATCCATGGGCACTTGCACACCTCTACTCCACTCCCCAACAAGCATCCTCTGGGGCACTGCCATACATAAATTCTCTACGGGCATCTTTACATATCCATCACTTGGGCCCTTGGGCCCTTTTATCAAATCCGGGCCACTCTAAATTAGAGCCTCCACCTTATTTATTGAGAAAGTAATGTCAAGAGGGCCTCATTTGTCTTCATTTAAATACATATGATTTGAATACATAGTGTCGGTCAAAAAAAAATTTAGTATGAATTTCAAAAAAATTCTTTTTGGAAAGTTAAAAAAATATTATTTTTAAGATTAACCTTTCATTTTCGTTTTTAATTATTTTACATATATAATTTATACATACCTCAATGCAAACAAATGTGGTATGATAAAAATTTCAAAATCATTGCATTTAAGCATATTCTATTTTTTCAGTTGCATGAGACACAGACTTTTTGGAAAAAAATAGTAGACATTAGAGAGATGATCGAGCCGTTGGTCATCGAAGCATGATCTATTTGAAGTGGGCAAAACTCCAATTTCAGTGGAATTCTTCCAAAAGCTGGGCCACTGATTTTAGCGGTTTAGATTTATGACGTCGACCCACGGAGGATCTCATGGCAATGGCATCAGAGGGTTCCCTGAGGCATGTGCACAGAAGATGCCGCACTAGAATTATTTTACAGAGACACAAGCATGCAGCCACACAGACGCCTTCAACAGCTGAGATTCATCCGAAAAAATCCGTACGTGAAATCAGAGCCGTTGGTTCTCATGGGGTTAAGGTACTAACCATGGTTGGAGATAGATAGAGAAAGAGAGAGATTGGAGAATGCTAACGTAGACAGACCTGCGTAGATTAGAGAAAGATCAGAGACTAGAGAGAGAGAGAGAGAGAGAGAGCAAAACAAAGATGGGAGGAGGATGAAAGAGAAAGATCGGATTTTTTTTCCTTTGCCCCAAATTCTAGGGTTTTTTTGGTTCTCTTTCCTTTGATTGCGGCTTTCATCAGCTTCTGATCTAGATCACGGTCCCAATTTAGGGTTTGCTTCTGGTCTCAGATCGCTTGCTCAGATCTGTGGAGTAGGGTTTCTGTTTTTTCCAGGAATTCCTCTCAAGGATCGGATCTTTTTGAATTCTTACCAGTTTTGGTAGCTTTTCCGCAAAGTTGAGATCTTTGGAGCTTTTGATTGGGGATTTAGGGTTTTGTTGTGCATTTGATGGTGTTTGGGAAGTTCAGATCTTTGTATTCTTCTGCTATCTAAGGTAATTCTCTGTAAAAAAAAAAATCTGGTCTTTTCGATTGCAAGCTTGAATTTTTTTTACTTTCGTGTGTGTCTGATCTCAGGTTTAGAGGTTCCTTTTTCGACGATCTGAGCTTCCTGCTCTTTTGGGATTTCATCTGATTTGGGTTTGTTTGTTTTAATTTTAATGTTGTTTCGGGTCGTTGGATCAATGAATTATTGTTCAGTTTCAATCTGAGAAGGCGGATATCTGAATCGGAGGAGAGATCTGATAGATTCTGTTCGATTTCTTCTCCATGATTTAGGGTTTTGTTAGTTGAAAGCTTCTGTTTTTGGTTTTTTTTGCTATGAATCCATCGCTTTTTGGAGGAACTAGTGGAATCTCAATAGCTCCCCTTGCATTCTACGCTTTTTGATCATTGGGGCTTGGGGTTTTTGGTCCCCCAAGATGATGTATTTTCCCGAGGAGGTGTTGGAGCATGTATTCGACTTCCTCTCTTCTCATAGAGACCGAAATGCGGTGTCTCTTGTCTGCAAGTCTTGGTTTAAGGTGGAGAGATGGAGCAGGCATAAGGTATTTATAGGGAATTGTTATGCGATCAGGCCGGAGCGGCTGATCGCGAGGTTTCCCAGGGTTAGATCTCTGAGCTTGAAGGGGAAACCCCATTTCGCCGATTTCAATCTCGTCCCCCATGACTGGGGTGCTTTCCTCATCCCTTGGATTGAGGCCATGGCCCAGAGCTATCCAGGGCTTGAGGAGCTCCGGTTGAAGAGGATGGTGGTCTCGGATGAGAGCCTCGAGCTGCTCTCCCGGTCCTTCCCCAATTTCAAAGCTCTGGTCCTTGTCAGCTGTGAAGGATTCACCACGGATGGGCTTGCCGCCATTGCGGCAAATTGCAGGTGTGTGGCTTTTCTTTAGATCCCTTTATTGTTTTTTGTTTGTTGAAGTCTAATTGCTCATGTTCTAATTGCCATTGATGATGAATACCGCTTATTCCCTTTTGAATTTGGGATTGTATAGAATTGTTGCTATAAGCTTTATTCAACACTTTTGATGAATGATCAAATACATTTGGATATACCCCAACTTGCAGTTGGAGCTAATGTTTTAGAAACTTGTGTTTTTTTTTTTTTTGGCATGATGTGAAACGATGGCGCTGCTTCATGTGGAACTTGATGATTTGTCTGCACTTCTTGCTACAAAAATGAGCTTATTATAATTTCCAGTGTTATCCTTAGGGAACAAAGCCTCCTGCCTCCATGCTTTGGAAAGGTCCATGTCAGCGGACTCCAAATTTTTATCATTTTTTCATTCAATTTAGGGCTGTGAATTGAGATTCAACACAAAGGCTCATTTGATTCAATTAAACTATTGTCTGTTTAAATAAATGGTCAATATTGTCTGTTTGTAAGAGGCTGTCTGAATTGATCTTCTGGCACACATTGTACTGGATTTTGTTGCATTCTTTTGCTTGTGTGTTAGTTCTTTAAATATGGGCTCGCTTCTTGTTTGCTATTGCTTTGATTACTCGAGATATGTAATTAGGAATGCAAGGAATTGGTGCTGAGACATTTTCCTTTGACACTGTAGGTTTCTGAGAGAACTAGATTTACAGGAAAATGATGTGGATGACCATAGGGGGCACTGGCTTTGCCGCTTTCCTGATTCTTGCACCTCTCTTGTTTCCCTGAATTTTGCATGCCTCAAAGGAGAAGTGAATCTTGGAGCTCTTGAGAGGCTTGTGGCCAGATGCCCAAACTTGAGGAGTCTGCGGCTAAATCGTTCAGTGCCTGCTGAAATACTTTGTAAGATATTGATGAAAGCACCTCAGTTGGTGGACTTGGGCACAGGTTCGTGCATACTTGTGCCGCGCTCTGATTCTTTCACAAGGCTTACCAATGCATTTCAGAACTGTGCATCGGTGAAGAGCTTGTCTGGGTTTTGGGAGGTTACCCCTCGCTGCCTATCGGCGGTGTATCCAATTTGCTCAAATCTTACTTCGCTAAATTTGAGCTATGCACCCGCAATTCAGGGAAATGACCTCATCAAGCTGATTCGAAACTGCTGGAAACTTCAACGCCTATGGGTGCGATCTCTTTACTTCTTTCCTTTCATGTTGGATTGCCATAAGTAAATGTTTTGAAGTTTGAATGGTGCTATACTTCAGCACTTGTTTCTTCAAGAGTTATCCAGCAGGCCCCTCCTTAAATGGGCATTTTTCAAACAATCTATAACCATCAACCTTGTTTCCTGGAAAATTAATATATTCTATGGTTTGTATTATCTTTGATCTTTATTGGTTTCATTCTTGTACGTGTGCATATTGTGAAAAGAAAAACAGTCTCTGACTTCAGTGCAACAAGAAATGATTAACCTCCTGTTCTACAACTAACTAGAAATCCTGATCTGGTGCAGGTTTTGGATTGCATTGGAGATAAGGGGCTGGCAGTCGTAGCTTCTACCTGTAAGGAATTGCAGGAGTTGAGGGTGTTCCCTTCCGATCCCTTTCCTGGAGGGAATGCAGGGGTAACAGAGGAAGGCCTGATTTCTGTCTCCATCGGTTGCACAAAGCTTCATTCTTTGTTATACTTCTGCCAGCAAATGACTAATGCTGCCCTTACCACTGTTGCCAAGAACTGCCCTCGATTCACCCGCTTCAGATTGTGTATCCTTGATCCAAAGAAGCCTGATCATGTGACATCGCAGCCACTGGATGAGGGCTTTGGTGCGATCGTTCAGTCATGTAAAGACCTCAGGCGACTCTCTATGACTGGCCTTCTCACTGACCAGGTCTTCTTGTATATTGGAATGTACGCAGAGCGCCTTGAGATGCTCTCTGTAGCATTTGCCGGGGACAGTGACAAGGGGATGCTTTATGTGTTGAATGGGTGCAAGAATCTTCGCAAGCTAGAAATCCGTGACAGCCCATTTGGTGATGTTGCACTCTTGACAGATGTGGGGAAGTATGAGACAATGCGATCCCTTTGGATGTCGTCCTGTGACGTTACCATCCGAGGATGCAAGGTGCTTGCAAAAAAGATGCCAAGGCTGAATGTGGAGATCATAAATGATAAGGATCAGATTGTGGAAAACCAGGATGATGGTAAAACGGTGGATAAGATGTATGTGTATCGAACTCTGGATGGGCGACGGAAAGATGCACCAGAGTTTGTGTGGACAATGTAGACAGCAAAGGGGAATATTATGACTTTGTCCATGACTTGAATTGTTATTTGGTAAGCTTGGTAATCATCACTGTATTAGATTTCCTTGATTTGAAGTTGTGTCTAGTGTAGATTGATTCGTGGATCGAAGTTAGGATGTTTGTAGTTATGTCTTAGTTCTTGTAGTTGAGGAGTGGCAGTTTTAGCTATGAACTTGTGATCCACTAATCTATTCAATGGATAATATCTATTAGCATTTCATTCTTCCCTTGTGTGAAACAAAAAGTTATTGTTTTTCATGCCTTATCATGGTCTTAGGTAAAGCAAAATCAATAGAAACAACCATGGCATGTTTCTTGCTTTGGCACCAGATACAACTGGCGAGATTTGCTTTTGTCCATACTCCATCCATTGCATATGCCTCGACAGTAGACTTGCCCTTTCACGAACAAATTGGGAAAGAACATCAACGGTTTGGCTAGGTGAAACGGATCTGTTCCTACTCCCATTTTCACCCTCAGTAGTCCCAAAGTTTTTCTTTGGTTGCCTTCTTGTATGGTTGGGGTTTAATATTTCTGCAATTCAAATTGTGTATGGCATGTTCTGTCTTTCCGATCTCTTTCCTTGGAAATGGTTTGATTTCACTTTCATACATGGAAGGCAGAGAGATCTATGGTCTACGGATTTGACCATGATTTAACCATCATCCTGCCATTCCACTCATCGTTAATGTTCTACTGATCTCTTTCTGCAGAAAGAGAATGAAGACGCATGTGGCTAACTGAGAATGGTTGTCTGATGGTTTGCTGCTGATTTGTAGTTGTAAATTGAGTTTTATTGAAAAACCATGGTCCATGATCAACTGCTGAATTGCACCAATTGGAGGGTCATTCCATGACCTATCCAAGGTTAGGTATCATCCCATGAATAATCTGAACCCATAAAGATTTGCCTCTCCTAATATGCTTGATTCTGCCTGGACAGACTGGAGACTTGGGGGTGGTATGACCTTCGATGCAAATTATTATTAGCTGTTGACTTAACTATATTGATTGTTAATTGTAGAACTAATATATTGAGCTTTTTGAGAGGATATGTTACTAAAGTGATCATTTAATTGATCTCTTTCTCTCTCTTATCATGACTTGTATTATTTTTCCTTTTTCCACCATTGGTCTTAAGCCACTACTTTTTCTTTTGTTGCCTGCAGTCTCTGAAGAATGACCCAGCTTTCTATCATTTCTTTTTCTTTTTGTGGCCCGCTTTTCTTTTTAATGTAATCTCATTGATAAGTCTCATCCAAGTCCTGATCCACAGGCATTTCTCTTGTGAAATTACAAAATAAACCCAATCCACGAGGGGTCGTGGGCTTTGATCCCTGACTACGGTAACAAAGGAACTTTATACCTTTTTCTTTCATTGAATCATCTGGTACTGGAACACCTATGGAGATTTCAGTTGGCCATTCGTGAATTCTCAACAGAGTACCTGATGAGAGGAGTTTTACCCTGCTTTGCCTAAATTATTTCTCCTGAAACTTACAGCAGCTGAGGCCACCTTTCATTCTCCCGTTTGGAGTGATTAAGATTTAAAAAAATTTGATCAACTTTTGTAAGGGGTGTGAAATGACTAGTTAATAAAACCAGGGAAGGTCATTTATGAAATCCCTATCTGAAACTGAGTTCAAGATGGGTATGTTTGATTGGAGATCTGTGCCGTGAGGCTGGTTTTCGTCATCGTCATTGTTATCATCAACTTTGTTCCAACTTTGTTTGGGTTGGTTACATATTCTATTTCTCCATTCAATTATACCGTGGATAGATTGCACTTCTGATGATCTATATTTGCCATGAGTTTTTAGATCTTAGAACCTCTGGAGGTATTTTGCTATCAGTTGGTGAAATGGCCATTTAAACTTTGACCGTTTTGTTCTCATTATGGAATTAATGATTCATTAAATTGTTGTTGAGGCTCTTTCTAGGACGCATGCAGGGTCTACATGGGCCTACATGCCAACAGAAATCCAAAATATTTTGTCTGCTCTCTGCGCCAAATGGAGGCCATTGCATTCAAGACCCATCCATTTTGGACTCTTTCAACTGTGCAATTGATGCCCAGAGACCACCCTCTTGTCTTCTTGGTTTGGAGCTGCCCTCCAATCCCTTCCAACTGGGAAACAATCTGTTCCCCTCTGATGCTTGGATCCTCTGTGGGAATTATCTGGGTACAATAGAGTTTAAAAGTATCTTTGGTACCAAAGCCCAAATTGCTGAAAACAGGCACAAAGTCATCAGGGTACCACACCCCACATTCCTGTAAATAGGAACTATGTTCACCAGTTTATCCTGTTAAGTGCCCTCAAGGTAACTGCATTCTTACAACCAGCAAAACATAAAAAGCAGGGCAGTCGGGCCATCCAAGAAAATGGATTTTCGCTTGTCAACGAGCAGGTTTGGGCTGGACCTAGATGAGCTCAAGTCTGGGCCCGAGGAGGATTGAAGGGCCAAATCTATGCCTAGGTCTGCTGCAGACCCTACACAACAGGTCTGGGCACGCCAGATGCCAGATATGAAATCTAGGAGGCTGTCACCTGCCCGTTAAATGCACATGTCTGGTTAACATCCTAGTCCAAATATGGCTGAAGAATCTTGAAGGTCCATTAACTGCCCAGAAGCTCACTTTATACTTGTCAAATAATTACCAAAAAATGTGGCTCATATTCAATTTCGCAAATATATAGTCAAACATACATATGTAATGTGGATTGACATCTCGTATACTATTCTTTCCTTCGTTCTTGTTTTGGCCCACCGGCTGGGGCGTTCGTCATCTGTTTTGTTTCCTCCTGGGTCAGTTTTGACCTGGGCTGCTTCGTTGTTCTTTTCTTTGGCTTGTTAATGAATTGTCCTTCCCTGCGAAAAAAAAAATGTGGATTGAAATTTCATATAATTGACTCCAAGAGGCCTGAGCCTGAGACCCATGCCGGACGCAGTAAGGTTTCTGGAACTTAATATGTGTCTGCGCCCAGCCCATTGAGCAGCCTGAGTTCTCAACTATCAGTTGGGCATAGTTTGATTTGGGACCGAGTGGGGTCCATTGGCCACTATCCTTATCAACAGTATTGAGGCCAAATGTCAGATTTCAGCAATAACAAGAAAGTCTTAAAAATTCAATTGGTTTATGGTTTGAACATAATTAAACAAACAGTGGGAGGTTTTGTTGACCCAGTTCGGTTCAACCTCAATATTGGTCAACCGGTTTGAACCTGAATGCGCCCCTCTGTGAAAAAGCCACATTTGTTCAATAGAAATCCCAAAAACATCCTTCAATTTCTAAAAAATGCATTGATCTCGACCATCGATATCTCCATAATGGGACCCATATGATTGCATCAATAACATTATAAATCCTATTTTAAATCTTTTGAAAAAAACTTGGCGGGCATCCCATGTAATTACAGGGCATTCACTTGGTCGGTTCAGATTTTCAATATGTGGGTCCCATTGTTGATTTCCACTTTCCTCAGCAGAAATGTGAGTGTGATACTCAGAAGACCAAGACTCATCCAATGAACGGTCGAGATCTCTCCCTGATGTTGCCCGCAGCGTACAAGACACTGGTGAAGTTATGTGAACGATCACGGACCACGGATGCCCAGTCAAGTATTTTAAATTTGCAAAACCAGTGCTCCGATCTGGACCGCTTATCAAGGAGTCACATCTTCGGTGGGCCAGGGCCACACTATAATCAAATGACAGCCCTGATATCAGGTGCAGCTTTTACTGGTGATCCAACGTCAGCCTTCTGGTCAGGGCAGCGGCATTCCTATATCTATGTTGATTTTGTGTCAGTAGGAGCGTTGACCCATCAACTAGTGGGCCATTGATGGAACGAACAAGATCAAGGTACAGATTGATGCTTTCCCAGTTCTGGTGTCATACTGGTATTCTCTGATGGCTGATGGGTGAGCCGCACGCGTCAATAATGTCAACCATTGATCTTGACCGTCCGATTCAAATGATGGGTGCAAAAGGGAATGCTTTGCTTTGATTGAACATACTCTAGTTAGAGTTCAGATGAATACAAGGGTTTCCCAATTAGTTGGGTACTCAGGCCTCATCCAACTAGTTCGATCGATGGGCTTATCTTGCCATAGGAATACGCTCTTTTTTTTTTTTCGTACACTGGAACTTTTCTTCAGGTGGACGCAGGCTTTTCTCTGAATGGCTGAGTCTCATTAGTGGGAGACTCCCTTCCAGCTTTACGATTTATCAATTCGAAAATTGTTTTTAACAATGTTATCTTTCTTTTCATATGTGCGGGCTGCCTTTTTTATTTTATGGGCTTTCTTTGTTCCAGTGCGGCCTCTCTCTTTAGCTCCATCGCTTGGCTGGTTTATCACAAAATAAAAATATTTATTTTTAATTAATTCTTCATATAGTGCTCTCTATTTGGCCACAAAGGTCATATTTCGGTCCCAATAAATTTTGAACCCTCAAAATAAAGGAATTGATAATTGTGAAAAACTTTTAAGCAGCTAGATTCAGCTTAAACTCTCTCTTGTGTTTAATTAAATCTTGAAATTTATAATTTTTCATTAAATGTCAAAATACCCATAATTAATTATGAAGAATTGGGTCTCTTTAAAAAAATCCTAAATTTGAAAAGTTCATATATAATTTTAGGGCGAGGCCTGCAAAAATGGTCAAGTAAATAATTTAAACATAGTAGGTCCCATACAAAACTCATCACTACTGCATTCAATCCACAGTTATTAATATTGTTTCGGACTCCATTTTAGTCTGGCCTCCAAAATGAAAAGTTTAGGCCAAATTAGAATTTTGGACAAATTTTTCGGAATTACATTTTGGGAAAATATATAAAAATAATAATGTATATATATATGAAGGAAAATGAAAAAATAATTATGGATTTAATCCATTCTAGTAAAACATTTTAGAATTACATTTGAGGAAAAATAAGAAATACAAAGTATATATATGTAGAAAAAATAAAAAAATTTATGTCAAAATTTATTTCGGTCAAAATTCCAGATTTCGGCCGAGATTGATGGATAATATGCGAGGTTGACCGATATTTAAAATGAAAAGTTTTGAGTGCCATTTCGTTTCGACCACTTGGCTGAAACAAAAAATATCGCCCGTTTTGACAAAAACGGTATGATACTCATAAATATGATCCAGTCCCACCAAAGCTGATTATGCATTAGTGATGGATACATTGGTTGAGTATTGTTTGTTGCTCTACCTAAACTGACACATGCTTTTAGAAAATTGGTTAAGTAGAATTATTTTTTTTTTCCAAAGAGCTAACCACCATTTTTAAAAACCAACAATACCCTTAGCTGGTGTAACAAAAGAAAATGAAAATGAAAAAAAAAAAGAAAAAAAAACAAATCAAAAGGGAGTCTTACTTTTCAGATATTACAACCTTTATTTATTAATTTGTAAAAAGAATTTTTTGGAGTAAGTGGATCAAGAAGACTTCAAAAAATTTTATAGATCGAATTAATCCAGAGCGTGAAGGAGAGATCACTTGAATCAAGTCCAATTGGATCGGTTCACATCGTCCATGGAACCAGATGGAGCTAGCAGGATCCATAGGGGTAAAAAAAAAAGCCCCCCACTTCATTAAGGGGATGCATGGATGCTTGGAATGAACATGAATTTGGTTTTATCTAAGAAAAATAAGGTTATTTAGGTTATCTTAACCTTTAACTTAAGTTTTAGGACTCATTTGTTTGAGTACAATTGAATTCCTAGGAATTAAAGGCAAAACGGACTAGTGAAGGATTTGAGTTAGTAAAACAATTTAATTAATAAGATGGAGTTGAACTACCGTTGTGATTCAGCTTTATTTAAGATTTTATTTTTTTAGGATGATAACTGTGGTGTCTTTATTTTCTACTCTCCAATGGCTATTTATGAATCTTCACCTTTCTTCATTAATTTTAACCCCTAGTAAAAATACATTTATTTAATAATTCTAGGAATTGAATTCCATGCAAGTAATGATCCTTGCAAGTAATTGTACTGTGGTAGAATTAAAAATGGTTTTAACTTTTAAGTAGCCCATTTTTCCTAATCATTGGTGCAGCACAATTTTGTCATAGATAATGAAAAATTGAACCGATTTTCCTTGCGTGTCCTTTTGTTTGCATTAAATACATAGAATGGTTAAAAATAAAGACTAAATATGAAAGTCAAAAAATGAACATCTATTCATGTTTTCAATAATTAAAAAAAGAATGTTATTTGATGCTTATAGTTGAAAATTCACCTTTCATCTTCTTCTAAATACAAACCAATAAGCTAATAGAAAATATTTCGATTTCCTAACATTATTATCATCAAAGCTATTTTGGAACCAACTCAAAATGATGGACCACATATTCTAAGACAGCGTTGTAGGAAAGTAAGATTCATCACCCCATCTTTGTGCAAGTGCACCCCTTTCGTTGAATAAGTTCAAAGGTGTATAATGCATTGACCGCTGCTAAACTTGGATCAATGGATAAGATTGATCCCGGATGAGAGCCATAGAAAGTGGAGAAGTTGTAAAGCGATTTTCAGAGGAGAATTCGTCAATGAATAATAATTAAAAGATATTGCACTTACCCCCTTATTTTTTGACTTTATAAAAAACACCCAATCATCACTTGCCACGTTCTAAAACACTATAAAACAAAAAAAAAAGGGGGTTTCAACTTTGAAATGTCGAACTCCACAAAAGAATCCACACGTTGTAATCATCACTGATTATTCTTCTGCTTCTCCTTCCTTCTTCCTTCTGGTCTCTTTATTTTTTTTCATTTGACTATTCTGCCTCTCCATCGTTTCCTGTATCTCAAAATCAATTGACACCAAAACAGAAATTCCATGAACAATAAAAGGCACGATTTCTTCAAAATTTCAAACAAACCCATTTATCCTCTTCATGCAAGAAGATAGATTATAAAAGAAGATCAAAGTTTCATTCAAATTTCAAAAAGACCCTATTCTGGGGGCTGGTGGAAATGCAGAAGTAGAGTACTGCAGCATTTCGGGCATTGCTCAGTGGTTTTGGGTAGCATGAAATACATAAGACATCTCTTGCATCCTGCGACGACTAGAACGTCTTCTTCATAGTTGAAATCATCAATGGAAGGAGTAGTAGTAGGCGAAGGAGGAGGAGGAGGAGGAGAAGAAGATATGTTGTTTTTCTCTGAATTATCTTCCTCCTCTGAAGAGATATCTGTCTTTAATGTCTTTGTTTCTTTTCTGGGGTCGTCTTTGACCTTCTTTCCAGTCCTCCGATGTATGTAATAGATGTCTCCCGTCTGTGTAAAACCCCCACAATGTGGGAAACACCAACATCAATGGATGGGAAATAGAATAGAGAGAAGAAGGATTTTGAAGATAGGATTCCACTAAAAAGGCAAGAAGAAAAGTTAAGTAATTTAAAGAAGAAAGAAGCAAACTTTAATCCAGATCATGATCAAGTCCAGGTATTCTATTGATCCCAGAAGCGCCCTTATATTAGACTATAAAAATTTTGATTTTATTATTTAACTCATTCAATTGATCATTGCCCACACCACCCAAATGAAAATTCTGAGTCCACAGTTGATTCTATTGATTCATTTGAAGCAGATGAGGAAACAATTCTACCAAAACCCAACAAAAATCTTACCCACAGAATAACCCCAAGATACAAAAATCCCAGACAATACAATAGAAAAAAAACACCAACATATTTCTTCTACTCTTGTTCTCTTGTTCCACAGAGAGAGAGAGAGAGAGAGAGAGAGAGAGAGAGAGAGAGAGAGAGAGAGAGAGAGAGAGAGAGAGAGAGAGAGAGAGAGAGAGAGAGTGGCATCTAATTTGGGAAGGGGACCTTTTTGGGTACCTTGAAATCAATGCATTGCTCCCATTGGCAAGGAGAGGTGTGGAAGCCGAGCTGAAGGGTCTCAGCATCTGCGGCAGATGTTTGTTGATCCAACGGTTGAGAAGAGGCAGAGGAGATGGAACAGTTGCGTAGAGATAGCTCCAAAGAGGCAGTAGTAGCAGTCTCCATTGGCTTATTTGCGTAGAGATCGCTCCAAAGATTACAGAGAAAAAGGAAACAGAAACGTATATATAAATAAGCTGGCCGAGTTTCAGGGGCTTATGTGGAAATATCTTTGAAGTGTAGGGATGAAATGGAAATATGGAAACTATTGGGACAGGCGAGGAGGAGCTTTGATTCAGTATTGTGGGGTCCATGGGGATGGATGCTGGTGATGTAATGCAATCTCTTGGAAGATCTTAACCATTGATCAAGGCTAAGGGGCCACGATTGTCAGGTCTTCTGGTGGACCATGTAGAAAATTAGGACTTCATCCTGCCAAAGTGTCTGTGTTATTATTATTATTATTATTTTAATGAATATAACAAAAATTTGGCTCAAACCTGGAAAGCTAATCTCATCTCTATGGGAAATCTAATATCATCTGTATGGGAAATCTAATCATGTAATAAATAAAAAATCCAATCAGGTAATAATACAATCTAATGTAGCATGAGATCTACTCATCTCTCCCATATCTAACATTAAAGATGGCGACTAAAACTAGGAAAGATAATCTCATCCCTAACAGAAAATCTAATTCAATAACAGAAAGAAAAGTTAAGCAGATAATAACACTGGGCTAATATAATCCAGACCTTTTCCAAGAATAGCTTAAAATGAACTCATCCTTCCCCTCCGTATCTTACATTGTTTAGAATATATTCTATTAACCGTAAAAAATTTTGGCATAGACTTCGTTGTTCCTATTGATGATTTAGTCCTCAAAATGAGGATTTTCATGACCCAACCAAATCCTCAGAATATACAAATGGCAAACATGGGGTTTCCGTGCTGTCATGGAAAACCAACAAAAAATTCCTAAGGATTTGAGTGCCAAACCTAAAAGGAAATTTGGCCATATATATTGGGTAAGCATTTTTTTAAAAAACAATTAAGGTCAGGGTTGCTTACTTTGTAGATATCGGTTACTCCATTACATTTTAATGGAGAAACAAAATTCATGCAGTGTACCCTAACATAATTGGTATAAGGCTTTGATGACGATGATGATCGGCTATCTATTACTTGAACTTTGTCAAAATTGGCTACCCTTTACTTTTTCTTTGACAAAATTCAGCAAGCCCAAAATGGTATATTTTAAGAAGCTCATTTATTTGAATCATTTGGTTGTTAGATTCCTAGATCATACACAGATTTTATGGAACCCCTTCAAATTGTTTTGCAGTAATCAGTTTTGCAAAAGATAACAACAACCAAGAGTGGATCGCCCAATAAATAGGTCAAACCGCCCGAAAAGAACTTGGGGCCCATAGCAACTGGGCCCATAGCAACTGCCCAAGAGTGGCCCCCAAACTGGGAGGCCCATAATTACAGAAAGTTGGCCATGTGATGCCCACAAATTAACTAACTTGTCCAGAAGCCTTTCGACTTCTAATTAGTTCAAGTATGAAATCTTTGTATCAGAAAAATAAATGTATCATGAGTTGGGAGAAGGTTTGATTGGTTTCTACTTTCTACTCTAGAGATCTCTAATGTAAGGGACAACTGAACCACACAGTCCAGAATTTCAGCAACTTTACAATAATGTCTCTTCTTATATAAGGATGGCTCCTTACCCTAGTGGCAAGGAGTAACAGTTTTTATTGGGCTATATACGTTCGAATCTTAGATAGCCTTCTTCCTTTCCATGTGTGCTAGGGCTGCCTTACCACTTATGTGGGCTCTCTTCCCGCATGTGGCGGTTTTTTTCTCGGGTGTGGTGGGCTCTCTCTTGGGTCCCAACCCCCTTGGCTGGGTTACCAAAAAAGAGACTCTTCTTATTTATTCTCTCCATTGGATCAAATATTTTTCTCCTTAAATTTATATTATGGCTTGCATCAAATCTGTCTGTTGGTTAGTGTAGATTTATTATATTTGTTCCTTGCTTATGATTATTCTATAATTTCTGAATATCTTATGCCCTTTTTGTAGGTTTTGGATTTGGTTTTGTCCGAGTTGTGAATCAAAACTAGGTTAGGAATCCAATGTTCAATTGGCATCTCATGGTGGTATGAACTCGGTAGAGGGAAGTAGACCTCAAAAGGTAGGTAGAACCCTTTGACGAGAGAGTAGATAGACCTCAGGGTGAGATAATACGAGCTCTCTCGCAAGGGAAAGGTGTTTGCCCAAGTTTGAACCCTAGTGAGGAAGGTAAAATGTTACCCCTTATCAATGAGGTAAGAGGTTGTTCTTGCAAGGGGTGTGAGTTGATGCACTCATTCTACCTTTTCAAATATATATGGGCAACTAACCAAAAACATACTATGCTTTTGTTTTAATGGAAGTTTATTTAAAAAAAAAAACAACAACAACAGAAAACCAAAATATAGGCATGAACTTTCATTAAATCTCCATAAATGAATGCCAATAAAACTCCATCGGTCCATCCTAGGGCTGGCAAAATTGAGCCCGACCTGCCAACCCGGCCCAAGATGACCCGTTCAAAATATGGGTCAGGCTAGGGTTAGGGTTTACCAACTCGGAAAAAAACGAGTTGGGTTAGAGTTGACCCGCTTAACCCGTTTGACCCGTTTATATTTTACCAATTTACCATAACTTTTCAATTTTTGTGTGACTTTTCTTATTTAGGTGGGCCACAAACCATATATTCTTAAATTTATGTGGAGGAGTTATGCAAAATTTTTGATGCTCAGAATATATAACTTAATAATATGATATTTTTTTAGTTGAAATATTGATATGTCTTTTATTTTTACGTTGGCATAGAAATTTACTTCTAAAATATGGATATGAATGAAATACAATAATGTTGATGAGTCTTATGCTCATAGTCAAATATAGAATTATAAAATTGAATAAAAATTGAATAGGGATTATCTCAGTAAATGGGCTAGAAAATATTTATGGAGTTTGGCCCAATTTTTTACACCTTGAAAATTGATAAATTCTAAATTCATGCTCAATACAACATTTTAAATGAATCTAGATGTAAGGAGAACTTTACAAATAAAATTAGCCAACATAAAATGAGTTAGATCATACACAAAATAGAAATTTAATAGGTTAGGTCAGGTCAACCTGCATCAAATTCGGGTTAGGCGAGTCTGGCCGAGTTGATTGGGGTTCCAACTTGGTTTAAAAACGGGTCAGGTTAGGGTTGGAACCAATAAATATGGGTTTGGGTTGACCTGACCCGAATTTGGTCAACCTGACCCGTTTGCCATGTCTAGTCCATTCTCCTACCTCCCAGATTGGATTCTCCACTTATAGTGATTTAGAGGAAGGTTTACAGCTAACTAGAAAAAAAAAGTCTTATCCTAATCAGGAATTATTCGAGTTGAGGCAAAGGATGATTATAGAGAATAAATCATCTTTTTGTTAGGGAAGAAAACATCATCTTTGAAGATGGGAAGTTCATAACAAGGGGGGTTAACCAATTGTTTGGGCACCTAATTTCTCACTTACCTGCTTAGGATTCAATTTCAATTTTTGAATTCCTCTTCCAACATGAGTAGACTTCTTTTTTTGTGGCTGGGTCTCACATGAGTCTCAAGCCCCTTAGTTTGTGTATCCAAAAATAGAAAAAGTAGAAAATTAGCCTTCTTCACATGGAGAGAGAACCAATGTGATACACATTAAATTTCTTAAGCTAACCATTCCTATTAAGATTTTAAGGCATCAGTAAAGGTAGCATAAATACTCTCTGGTGGAGACCACTTCTTAACACTCCCATACAGGTTGAACCCGGTCAGCGCACTTTTGGCGGCATGCATATTTTTTCATGCTGAGCCATTCATCTTAGGACTCGAATTTGGGACCAGCGACACGCATATTTTTCCACACTAAGTAGTTCATCTTAAGACTAGAACTCGCGACCGATTGATTATAATATCATATTAAAATTTTTAGCTAACCATTATTATCTAAACCTTCAGGCATTAGTAGAGGTAACATAAATACCTTTAAATAATGCATATATGGCATGAGTAGTGGTTGGCATGCACTACAGTTTGAAGCTTTAAAATTGTTAGAAAGTAAGTTGCAATGGGACTCTTGAGCATGGGTCCTTTGGCGAGGGAAATATACACTTCGAGCAAGAAGCTATAGGCTATGACCTTAAAGTCATCGGGTCAAGTCTGCGCGAGTCCAAGGTAGTTGCTCAGATTTGATCAGACCCATTGGGCTTTACCAATTTTGTGATCTATTGAATCGAGTTGATTTGCTCTTACTCAGGCAGTTAAAAAGCGAGTCATAGAACTATGCCTCTAGCGTAGACGATACTATCCCATTCCAGAATGCCAGTGGAATCATGGGCCACAAGCTGAGGGTTATTTTGCCAATATGAATGGGCCTCAACATTGATCCATTAGGCCCAAGAAAAAGGTCTACCGATGTCATGGCTAGGAAGGAACCAAGGTTACTTGAACCGAGTCGATTATTCTTATTTACCCAAAAATAGGCTGAAGGCATGCCGATGGCCCCGAAATCCATTCCCAAGCGTGTAGACTGTAGAGTATAAAACCCTCATCAGGCCAAGCTTTGGGCCTCAGAGCCTGGATGCCCATTTCTTAATGTGGAATTCAAGAATCAAACCATTCCGTAGGGACAGGACTAACATGCAATCTATCAGGCAAGATAGCAGGGAATATCATCGATTGCGATGAAGATTGGTCCCCAAAAACCCGAAAGAGACGCCATGGAATAAAACTAGGGGTCCAAGATTTAGACCAATTATGAGAGTCAACTGCATCGGCTGGAAAAAAAATGCATCTCTGAGTTGAGGCCCATGGAGCTTATTCCTGAGGACCTGAATACCACCACTGAATACAACATATATTTTATACATGTATGCAGGTAGCCGATCTCAATTCCAGGCAGGCCCTTTATTCAGGTTAGTCCTGGTTTGGGTCTTTAAATTAGATTTTAGTTTCATCGGATTGCATAACGGTTCTAAAAATCAGACTCGGCTGGATACATGGTTCAGTCCAACCAAAGCCTTCTACATAAGTTGAATCTTCTGGACCTTGAACGGCTTAAACTGACGTCTTTTTTTTTTAGAAGAGCCAGGCATCGAATATCGTTGGATAAAAATGATAAGCGGTGATTTGTTAAAATATTATATATTTTGTTAATCTAATTTAAGCAGAACGAACCACCGGTTGAACTTGGTTTGACTGAATTTAGCCTTCTTAGGTTCCATGCTTGGTTCATTTTTTAAAAACATCCATTAAAAGACCTTCTTCCTTTGGGGTGGCCAAAACCAGGATGCATTTGCACCAACCAAAACTCATATGTTCGGGCTATATTAGAGCACTTAACAAAAATTTATGAGTGTAGGCCTAGAGGTAAACCTTATTGCAACAGCATTCTCACCATCTCTAATTCCTTTCTTTCATATTATTTATTTTTGAGTCGCTCTTAAAACAATTACAAAGTGTTTTAATATTTTATCAGATTTTTCTTTGAGGGCCAAGAGAGACAGACCCCAGTCTAGGCTTGTTATAAAGACTTCAGCTTATACCCACATAGTGTCTAAAACTGCATTTTAAAACCATGGCAATGACTCCTCCATAGATGATTTAGGCCCAAAAAATGGTCCCACAATATCATTATGACTCAGACTGGAAAAAATTAGGTATAGGTCCAAGATTTAATTTTGTTTTTAGCTTTAAGCCTATAAGTCAATTCCTCTAAAGAAGAATCTCTTGCCCTAGTGGTAAGATGTGTCGTTTCTTACTTTGCTCAAAGTTTGAATTAAGGCCACCTTTCCTCACTTAAGGATTGTCCTCCCTCGCCTGAGACCTTCTTCCTCACCCAAGAGATCTCTTACCTCACTTGTGATTTACTTCCCGCACCAGAGGGTTGGGTTCCTAGCACCCCTATGCTGTGCACAAAAGAAAAGAAAATAAGAGAGGGAGAGAGAGAGAGAAAAAAAGGTCCTCTAAATGGGGTGGACCATGGTTTTTTTTGCTAAAGTGAAATTCTAACTAACACAAACGTATAATAAGTGAAGTCAATGGTTCTTATTTCGAATTTTTAATTTCTTTTTGATCTGCAAATAAAAAAGTATCATAAAAAAAGGTAAAATATTGAAAAAAGTTACAAAAGCCTAATGCCAAATCTTATTGAAAGAAAAATATACAGTGAAGCAAAGCTAAAAAGATAAAATACCAGCCAAAGGACCATTTGTATTTAGGCCTTATTTCACATTTTTGTTGACACTTGACTGAAAGTTAATAATGCTAACCATATGATCAAATGATTGCAGGGCTGAGAAATAAAGAGATTCTCATTCTAACCAATAGTACTGAAAGGAAACAACCTTGCCAACTTATAGGAAAGCTCTTTACGGTATAATTTGCGATAACAATGATAAGTAGATGATGCAGCACAACTTATGTCACTAAACGCTGCATCGTAAATATTATTGTATGAATACGTAGAATTTGTTCCTAAAATCGGGTTTGGGTCCAGGCCCTTAATTTATTCAGGTTTGGATCTAAGTTTGAGTTCCTCAATAAAACTTTGCAGGTCCTATAGCCAGGACTAAACGAAATGGGTCTCTATTAGTACTTTGAATTGGGTTGAGGTCCGTTTTGAACACATATAAATTCAAAAAGAAATAAAAATAATTAAAAAATCTTTTCATTTATGTGGGAATTAAAGTCTTTAAATTTACAACACTTTATTATCATCTTTTTAAAATGAAATAAAGGGATATCTCAAAAATAGGCATCCTATGGCTTTTTTTTTTGGAACAAGGAATCCACCAACCTTTACGTTTAATCATTAATGAAACTCTGGATACATGACATGACTCAATAAACTGTGTATCAAGTAAGGCTCTAAATGCTCGAAGTAGGCACCTCTAACTCATTACTGGACTTCCTAACCACTCAAATAATTTAAGCATGTGTCAAACAATTTAAATGTGTGCATGAAGTTGGATGCATGAAACATTTTCTCTTGCCTTGACACATTTATAACTTTACTATTTTAATTTAAGGGCGCCATGGTGAATTTCATGCATGGGTCCAATTTCGAGTATCCGTGCAAAAGAATCTCTCAAGTGGAAAATTATCTTGCACTTGATATTTGATATAGAAATAACTTTGTCGGCATTATAGGCTACAACTGTACAAGTGAATTCCTTACTCAGAGTCTATTACATCGCATTCGCATGTGTCAGTTGTATGTGCCTTTCACATGTGCAAATCCCCATTACCTCGTATATATGAGTTGGTGTTGGTGTCATATTAGTGTGTGTGGGTCCTAACCCCTCAACTGGTTAAAAAAAAAAAAATTTGTACAAGTGAATTTCACACACAAGTCAAGTTACACGAGGAGGAGAAAATCTCTCTACTCACTTCCCAAGGGAAACACAACCATTTGGAAAAAAATGGTTTCCTACATTTCCTTGCTAGTGCATAGATGCAAGATAAAATGGTCTCCACATTGCCATACAGTTGCATAACTTAAAGGACCCATGTTGTTAGCGGGTTGAGTTATCATGGCGGATCCAGGCCCAGCCCATGTTGGTCTGGGCCTAGTTTGAATCTGGGCCCATTTAATATTTCTACCCAATAATAATAATAATTATTATAATAATAATGCCTACCTTGACCCAGCTCGATTTGCTAAATAGGTGGCTTTGGGCCTGTTTTCAGCCCTGTCAAGATTGGGCTGGGCCTAGGCCTGCATTTTCATTTTTGGGCCCGACCTGAATTTCCCTCAGCTCGAACAACGAACACCCGACTTGGCGTGCCACACGGTCGGCTAGCTGATGATCCTTTGATGGGCTACATTAGGAAGATTATCATGTTGTCAGCTGGCTGACAATGATACTTCTACCTGCCTAATATCTCCTTGTAAAAAAATAATCTCCTAGTTGATTGTCTTTTGGCCCGCTAACACATATCTAAACAATAATTATTTGTACACACACAAAATGCACACAAGTATATTTATCACTATAAACTTGTGTTGGTGTATGTGAAAGAGATGAATAAAAAGTAGAACGCAATTATTATTTTGTGGTGCCACATAAGCAATTTTATATTTTACTTGTATTTGAGTGTGTTTAGGTATCACAACTGCATATCTAAACTATGATTTGGCAAAAATGTTCAATGATGACTGTGCACTAGTAGCTTGGAATTACGTTTCGAGAACGACGGTCAAAAGTTGAATGGTATGAAACTTAGACGCAGTTTCTCAACGGGAGAACCAATACTGTACAAGGGCATGACAGTTTGGAAAATTTATAGGTCGTGAAACTTGATCTCACTAAAGGGCTCGTCACATTGACCACGACTTAATTACTTTGGCCAAAAATCAAACTTGTGTACAACAAAGTACGGGGTAATGTAAAATTTGATCTAGGAATGGTCATATGTGAATGATGGTGAATTTTATGTGGCTAAGAATTTAGCCGAGTACTTCTACCGCTAAATGTATCTCATTTGCTTCGACGGGGCCAATCCTAAGTCAAAGCTATACTTTTAGCAGTAGAAAAAAAAAAAAATTCTGCCACTAAAACTCACCCTTTTGTAGTGTGGGATTTCATTTATGGAATTCAGGTATCGCAATACACGAATTTGAGAGCAGTCCATATGGCTAATTGGAGTTTTTTAAGTCCATCCATTGATGATCACGGCTAATAATTATTGTGCGGGCTCCAGGTTCCAAGCCCTCTCGACTGGGTTAAAAAAAACAATATTATTGGGCCAAGGGTCGAGAAATTAAACCTGATTTTTTTTATTGCCAACATGAAACAAACGTGTTTTCAATCTTTTGAAGCTTCCCAGAAGGAAAACTTGTCCAAAGGTTCGGCTAGGGTAGATCTAGTATCATGTTTCTTCTTATGTTTGAAATTAATGTGGCTAGCATTGGATATATGGTGGTCACCTCTAACATTTGTCATCGTAATGCTGAACTCGTTCAACTTACCTTCGAGAAAAAACAAAGAAACCTGAGAGAGAGAGAGAGAGAGAGAGAGAGAGAGAGAGAGAGAGAGAGAGAGAGAGAGAGAGAGAGAGAAAGGAGCCTTAATACTTACTTGTCTAAGTCAAGAAGATTCACTGTAGAATTCAGTCACCGAATGCATTTTGTCCTGTAGTGAAACTTGGAAGCTGTCCTTATTTAAACCTTTGCATGTGACAATCACGAGAATGATAGTTTGATAGTTTCAGTTATTCTCACGTGTTACTCTCTAGCATTGTCAAGAATATGGGCCTTTCATATGATGTTTCAAAAACAAGATAGTAAATATTTGTGGCACTTGTCCGGAGCGGGGGTGGTCCAACATGAAGGCAGTAAGCTACCTTTTGTCTAATGCATGCATGAGAATAATGTGTCTAAGGATTCTTCATCAATTCAAACGATGGGGTACAAAACAAAAGGAGGAAGAAGAAAGGCAGATAAGTAGAAGGAATAAAGAGCAAGCATGCAGAAACATCCTATCATTTCATAAAAACCAAGAACTTTCTGCTCTACTCCAGCTAATCCTTTCTTCTTCATAACGGGCTCAGTATGCATTCCACCTGAATCTTTGCTGTGTTTGCAGTGTGGGCTGTGTCTGGCCTGTGAAAAAGATTCGCGCCAGTTAGATCAATGGGACATGTTGTACGTGGGGGGACTGTATATGTGTCTGGTAGTACACACACATATATACATACATATATATATATATAAAGTTCTCAAGAATGCCACATTTAAAAAGAGATGTTTTTGCTCTTTTCGTATTTTTCAATGAGGATCAAGTCATGTGGTGACTTTTTCTCTTTTTTAAAAATAATATTAATTGCTTCTTCACGTGCCTAATCTCCTATTCGTCGTAAAAGGGGGCGTTTTCACTTTTAAAAATACTCAGGCACTATCTAGCGCTTGTCTCTCTTTATATATATATATATATGGGAGATATTTATGTGCACATGTCCCTCACCAGAGGGCCGTGCATACTCTCTATAGGGCCCATGGTAGACCCCACCAAGGGATGAGACCGCGGGAGATGGAAAGATCCATGTGGGGCTAACCTAGATACCAAGTTTTGTCTCATCACATGTCGTTAACCCCTTTATCCATGACCCACAAATTCATTCCATTCAAATAGGTGCATAGTTGATCCAACGGTCTAATAAATTCTGATTTGACCAAAAATTGGTAAACGGGTTTAATTAAAGGGGGTTGTGTGTATGGTCCATTTAGATGGATCATACATTGGGTACCGCTTAGAGTTCCCATAAAAAGATGGTTAGGGACAAATACACATAAATATTCGCCTATATTTATATAGGACAAAACTACTATGCAACTGTCCTTCACACTATGGTGAGGGATACTTCTATATTTGAAAAGTGTTAATGTAAAAAAAGATTAAAACATTACACCTCATCACACTTTGTTTTATCTTGATCGGTTCAAAAAAAAAAGTGTCCATTAACATAATGTAAGGGGCAGATGCATAGTACCCTTCCTCATAAATATATATATATATATATATATGAGCTCCTCTCCTAAGCTCAAGCTTAAGATAAGGAAAGCTTAAGTGTGTGGCTCACACCTATGGGGCCTACCTGGGGACACACATGGGTTGCGAATGGGTGGGATTTGAAGGACCCTTTTTTTAGTTAAAAATTAGCCATAACTGTGATTTTAACTGTGATTTCTATCATCTCTATTTTGGTTCTAAAAATTTAATAGTCAATAGTATGTTCGAATCAATGAACAGTTGATCCAATAGTCCAATAAATCTAGATTTAATGAAAAATTGGTGGACATATGTAATTTAAGGGGGGGTGTGTGTTTAATCCATTTGGATAGACCAAAAGTGGACCCTAAGGGTTTGGGCTTATCTTATATAAGCTTGAGCTTAGGAGAGGCTTGTCCCATATATATGTGAGCTTTAATTTTATTAGAAGTGTTCTTACATACCTATCGTGAGAACCTTTTATGGGGCCCACTTGTGGGTCTCATTTAGAGATGGGACCAGGGGAATGGAAAGATCTATGTGGGACCATCGCAAATATCAAGTTTGGCCCCTATTATATGTCTTAACATTTTAATCCGTAGCTTACAAATTTAGTCCATTCGGATTGGTACACAGTCGATAAAACAGTCCAGTGAATTTGGATTTGACCGAAACTCAGGGTGTGTGACTATTTTGGGTCTTTGTGTATTGCAAGATTTAAATTTGATAATAGATGGGCCCCACCTAGACTTCTCACAAAAAAGTGGTAAGAATTAGTTCTCATACAATTATTTCTTTATATATATAAGCTGACCACATGTGAGCACCACTTTCTAGTGGGGCCCACTAGGGGCACCACTTGGGGATGGGACTAGGGAGATCGAAAGATCTCCCCTCCACCTACACATCCATGGTTATAGAGGTTCAAATCATCATCCTAATTACTTAATCAATTGCTGAAAAGTTTTCATCGTCCAAAATTAGTGTAAGTCGATCCAATGGTCTAATTAAATTGGATAGGTGCTAAACGTGGAGTCGGTGACTATTATAAGAGGTAGTAGTTACATGGTCCACTTAGATGGATCATGAGTTAGGCCCTACTAGGTGTTTTGAAAAATGGTACTTACTTTATTGTGACTACTGGTGCTCTACAGAGATTTTCCTATACATTGAAGAATATTACTATGCATCATATATATATATATGTATATATATAACATTTGGGTTCGAAGTCAACAATTGATGAGAGATGGGCCCAAGACGCGACAAAGATCAGATACTACGGTGATGGACCCTACGGGCATGGATACTAGCATAATATGTTCCCATCTGCTCACATGCATTACCATGTGAGACAGCATATGGCGCCTACTTGGTGATCAATCTAAATGGACCATATAGAACCCCTATATATGTCATACATCCCATGGAGTTTGAACCAATCTGTTGGGCTAGGACTGTTGGATCTAATGAGAAAAAAAAAAAAAATTCAAAACTTTTAAACTTGTAGTTCACACCTGAATTGATAATATTGGATTGACTAGAAATATGTGATATATGAAGTGGTTCCACATGGATCCATCCCTGCCCTTTCAACGGTCTGTGGGGGAACCAGCAGCTGGTATGCAGGGCTGGCATGCATTGGAGCATTTCTTTAATATGTTTCCATAGTATATTTTTCTGTGACATTTTACGGGTCGTTGAACTTGAGGTCAATGAGGTGGTCTTTGGGTAGACCATGTTTCATCGAGAGCCTAGTTACATAGACTTGGGCCCAAAATAAAGGGGGTCATAAAAAAATTCCACTCGGCCGCATTTCAGCAAAAAATGATGTAAGATAAACTGTGATGTGACCATAGTCATATATAAATAATGGTGATGTGGGCCGAGCACAGAACAACCTTGAAATATTGCTGTAAGGTTTGTTGGGTCTAGACCCATCAAAATCATAGGACCTATCCATAAATCGAGGGGAAGCCATGGGATGTGATTTATGAAATTCAAAGGTCTCAAAACATGGATTTGAAAGCGGGCCCAATGGCTAGGTGAATTTTTAGCAAATCTATTCATGACCAGGCCTACAATCATTGGACCTAGGCTGGCAAAAGTCCTGGTGTGTTTCATATGCCATACAGTCCACGAAACCGATGTGTTTTGGTCCTTTCGAATTAGTGCAACAAAGGGGCTCTGCTAGCATAAATGTATATAGCATCATGTTTCTTCTCATAGTTGAAATGTGGTCAGAATGCATTGGGTCTTCTATGGTGGTCTCCTCTTCATGTACCAGATACATCTATCATCTATGATGCACCGGTTCGATTAATACAAATAATAATGAAGAAACCTAAGAGGAGGGATAGCAGGACTGAGTAAGGGGAGAGTTCAGAGCCCTAGTAAAAAAGGTGAAAAAGATTACACCAGCATTCATAATCACCAAATGCAAATGTTTTTTTTTCTTGAATTGATCTGCATTTAAATCATTGCATGTGATGCTCATGAGACTGGTAAGCAGTGTCAAAAACGTAGGTGCAATAAAAAATATGATAGATTGGAACACGATGGAATATATATGTAGATTTTTATATACAAAACATTGGGATATTTTCAAATGTGGGTTTTTCTTATATATAACTGGAAAAATCCCATGAAGAATAAATTGATTTTTTAAAATTTGATGATATTGGAAAAGAAAAAAAATGGATATATGTTAATAAATTGATTTTTTAATTATGTGATGATATTGGAAAGGAGAAAAATGGATATATGTTACTGTTAAAACTTGATGCCCTATGACTTTCAACAATTTATTCCAGTTTATTCTGGCTTTTTATGAACGTTTCCAATTTCCTTTTACTTTGAAGATATCGTTGTATTAATGGAAAATTAAGTTTTCAACTTTTGTAAGACATTTAAGAAAAGGCAATATTTATGGCACTGCTCTTGAGGGGTGATCCCACATTAAGGCATGCTCCTGCATTTTGTCAACACACTTAACAGTAAATGGGAGACATGTGCCACATGGGGCGGTAAATAGGTCTGGTACTACACCTGAAAGATACATAGGCTTAGTCCATGTATGATTTCTTCTTTATATACGGATTCTTTGGAAAAACACCTAAAATTAGCAGGTTATTTTACATTAATGAAAATTTATACAAACAGTGCTTTTAGTACAGATATATAGAGTGGAGATACCAATTATAGTACTTCTACTCCACATTCAAATCTCAGTTCAAAACAATACAATCAAATTCTCAACAACCCAACTATAGAAAATCCACATGCTCTTGACATTCATGTGAAACACACCCTGCCACCGTTTCCAGATATTCCTAAAATTTTCCTCTAGTCACTTCTCGTTTAGTATTATTTCCCAAGTGCAGAGACGACTCTTTTAAAATTTTTGTTATGATAGAGGAATTTTGCCCAAAATATCAACAATAAGAAAAACTTGTAAACATAGTAAAAACAATTCAAAACGTGCAGATTGATTTCTTTCTGCTGTTCAGTTTTTTTATTTCTCGGGTGCATACTCAAACATGTTACCCAAAGTCCCTATTGGATAGAGAAACAATAATAGATCCTAGATTGTTTATTTGGAGTGGGAGATGCCTCACCACAGGGCTACCAATGGATTAGATTAAAACATTTAGCTGATAATATATAAATTTATTCAAAATCCTTAAAAATTGTAGCAGGGTCTCCACAACGCATAAAAGTTCAATGTACCTATATCTAAAATAGTACGGGGACTGAAGAGTTTATGCTACTTGAAGGGTACAGCTTTAGTTATCCAATTTTATGCCACATAATATTTTGTAGAAGATTCTACTAAACTCTTCCTTTTTAAGATAAATCACCATTATGATCGATCAAAGGAAATTAGTTCAAGCGATGTGAGAGAAATGACAATTAAATTAAGGGAATAATCATAAGACACAGACCCGACTAAACGCTTGTTCGTTTCAGATGGAAGGAGTCTATGACATACTAGCCTTTCGTAGATAAAAGGGCTCAACGGTCAGAGGAGCAAACCCTTTCTTCAGATTGAAGATGGGAAGGAAAGGTCTTTGGGTTCGTAAAGCCTTATTCCAACTGTGTTGGATTGGCTACATGAATTTCATTTTACCATTCTAGTCTATCCAAGGTTAAATCCTCAAATAGATTGCATTTCAATAGATCTATCTTTACTACTTCTATTCATGTCCTTTTCAGCTTATATTTTTTCTCTAAAATGGGGTATGAACCTACGTAGGTTGTAGGCCATATCGAAACTATCTCAAATGAATCACTTTGAATTTTTCATCTATTATTGTGATCCCTAAATGCTCTCAAATGCATAGATATATAATTTTATCTTTTCTTGTTTTCTACACGTCGGTCCATCTCAACATTTTTATTATTGCTACACTCTTTTTTTTTAATGTATTTTTTTATAATCAGCCAACATTCTACTCCATAGGTCATGACTAGTCTAATTGTTATCTTGTAAATTTTTTTTAAACCCTATCGATAATGTGCAACCACAAAGTACTCCAAAAGTAAATCTTGAACTCAATTATCTTGCTCTTATCATAAGTTTAACATCGTCCTTAATCTCTCATCTTTACTAATTATAGAGTCAAGGTACCAAAATGACTCTCTTTGTAGTATTATTTGAGCGCCAATTCTTACAAGAGCTACATCTTTTTACATACCGTTATTGAAATTGCAATTCACATATTTCATCTTTGTACAACTTGTGTTTAAAGCCCCTCAATTTTAAATCCTTTTGATTTGTCTCAAGATTTTTTCAACTGACACCAACCCTATATCATTGGACATAATATATATTAAGGTACCTTCTTTTAAATATGAGTAATTAACTAATTTATAGCTAATGCAAAGAGATAGAAATATAAAGCAGATCTCTGGTGCAATATTAATGTTGCGGGAAACTCATCTATCTCTCTACAAGTAGTTTTTACATTTTTTATCTATTTTATAAGGTAAATATGACTATAAAAATATGTAATTATTGAATAATTTTATTGATTTAGTAATTTTCTAAGGAAAAAGCAGTATTTCGTACAAAAATCTTAAAATAAAAGTTGGAAGTTTTGTGCTGTTGATAGGATGAGCATATCTATCAACAGCACAAATCTTAGGCATTATAGGTAGAATTTTATCGAGTGCAAACTCGCATCTCCGACGATATCCAAATCTTAGGCATTATAGTTCTCACTTTTTTTTTTTATATATTTTGAATATCTTGTGGGAAAATCGATATTATCTACAACCCACCTGATGTGGTATTTTCAAACCATTGATATTTCTTGCAACACTGAAGGGCATATATAGGAAAAATTTTGCAAGCAAAGGAAATAATGAGGTTGGATAATGTGTGCAAAAGAAAATTGATTTGTAGTCCAAATTCATGGAAACAGATACACACTGGGGTTGGAGCCGGAGGTGTCTGCACAGTAAATAAATGGTTCCCGTGTCTTCCAAATCAGGGCCTGCCTTGGGCCATGCGTCCCTGATCTGAAGAGTTGAAATGTTATTTTTTAAAAAGAGAATTCATTTAATTCAGAAAAATAAATAAATAAATGAATATATATAAGAACAAAAACCCTAAAATATGACAATAAATGTAGCCACAAAATAACACCTCCAATGATCATCTTACCCCTAAAATAACAATGCCCTTTAAAAAGATGTGTTTTTTTTATAGAAAAAAAATGCTTTTTTTTTTCTTCTGTTGAAGAGAAGGATTCTACACGTTTTCTAGGGAGAAATGCCCTTTTCAATTGTATTTTGATTTTCTCTCTACTTGGAAAGGTCAGGTTCAAGATGATATCTTTTTGTGGCCGAAATGTTGTGACTCCAAATCCTTGGAGAGTTTGATTGTGTGAAAAATGTTGGGGAGAATTCCATTGGAAATCCCCCATTGAATTGTATGTAAGCAAGCCGAAGGCTGATTTGCCAAAGTCAGAGCCCATGATATATATTAATATAGAAAATGATAAAACCATCATACTTATGATACACCTTTAATCTTGTTAGGTCTAAAAAATTGAAATGTCCCTCACCAAAATGGTAAAGGCTATATGCACATGAATATTCCTACATATATATACATATATATGATGAGGGATATTTTCTTTTTTTGACTTACCAAGGTTAAAAAGGTATTATGAGATGTAAGGTCAAAAAGGTGTGATGAGGTATAAAGTTTTATCCTTTTGTACATTAATACTTTTCAAATATGAAAGTATCCCTCACCAAAATAGTGAGGGATGTATGCACTTGAATATTGATATATATATATATATGTTCATGCCCCATTTAGGTGCTCTATCCTTAGCCCGGCTTAAATTGCATCAGGCTTCAAAACACAGACTGATGACCATGAGCTCAAACCTTAAGAAGCCAAAGTCCAAGCCTATTTTCAGGTGCTCTATTCATATATTGCATTTTAATGCAGTCACGAACTTAGGCTCAAGCCTGCCCGGCACATGTTTCACACTTCATGTGTATATTAGACAGTAAGCCGGGGATGCCTAAAAAGGTCATCAAAGACACAATCCAAATCTAGGTATGGGTCCAAAAACCTAATCCAAGCCAGACAAACGACAGAACAAAATAAAAACATGGATTTTCCTACTAAGATCCGAACCCATGAAAATGTCGACGTGATTCTGAATCCATTAAGGTAAAAGTAGATTGACACATATGCATTGTAAATATATTTGAAACTTGTTAAAAGTTTTCCAAAACACACTCTTAACTCATTAGAGTTCGATTCAAAGTCAAAGCCGAACTGGAGTTTTGAATTCGTCCAAAACAAAATACTTAAAAATTGGTTCTGCCAAACAGATATCAACAATTTGGAAGGTGAGGCCAAACTAGGATTGTTTGCAAGAGCCATGGTACAGACCATAAATATAGAGTCTGCAACATCTTGGATGGCCCCCACTTCAGTCCCCACCGTTTAGGAATAGACAAATACAGACCAAAACAAAGGGAAAATGACAAAATGCATGTGTTGCTTGCTGGTGGAATTAAGAACTTCAAATTTGTTCAATCTTTGACTAGGTCTTCAAAATGTATGTGAAGAGGGGTAAAATAGTCAGTTTCAGTGGGGGTCAGCAGCTCTTGTTAGTGAGGAGAGCCATGAAACAGCGACTCTACTGCCAGTTTTGGCACTTAGCAGTGGGTTCTTCAAGGAAGCCAGCAAAAGTTCGAACATTTCTACTAGAACCCAGCGTGATTTCAAACATTTGTACTCTGTGGAACTTAGAGGATATTAGGCCTCTGTTTGATCCTTAAAATTTGGTTCCCCTGCAATCAGTTTATTTGAAAATATAAGTACCTACAAATGCAAAGAAGGAAACAGCTGCCATTCACAAGACAACTAAGCTCATCTAATCATGAACCTGACTTTTGTGTGAAATGAGCTACTAGTACTTGGTTTCCAAGATTAAAATGTACCACTAAATTGGTGTTTGGATCCTTAATTCGCAGTTAAGGGTTAGTTGTTTCCATAAAGTTGAATTCTGAGAATTTTTTGAAAATTTTTTTTGAAAGTAGCTAAACTTGAAGAAAAAGTGTGAAATTTCATAAATAGTCATTAAATAATCTCTCTTTTAGTGAAGAAAAAAATTTGTCCTAGTGTGAGCATCTTCCCATCAACATATACAACCAAGACAAATCCCTCGGTGGATTGGATAGAAACTTAGATAGTGTTGAATGTAAGTATTTACTAGAGAGAGAGAGAGAGAGAGAGAGAGAGAGAGAGAGAGAATGAACTAGTGGTGTTAAAAAAAAAAACAAAAAACCATCTAACTGACCTAATCGATGGTTAATAACCGTGTTTCGCAGTTACAATTATAGTCATTAAAGTAAAAAAAATTGTGCTTCACGATTTGATTTTGGTTTTCAGTCTTGACTCCTGGATATTAGCCAAATTAAACTGTTAAATACGTTTGGTTAACCACATACAATTATCAAACTATAACATACGTTTCGGTTAACCATGTGTGGTTAACCGAATTGTTACACCCCAAATCATATTTTTTGAACAATTTCAACCATTGATTCGTTACACCCCAAGTCATATTTTCCAATCAATTTCAACCGTTAATCTTTTATCACAGAATCTCCACAGCCGTCTAATATTCAAAGTGTTTCTTAGTATGTTTAACCGTAACCACACGATCTAATATGGTTAACTGTAGTTTGATTTTTTAATAGTTTTTTAATGTATAGTTATAGTTATAGTTTTTAGGGTATGGATTTTAACGGTTACGGTTCAGTTAATAGTTTTCCAAAAACCATGGTTAACCAAACTGTTACACCCCTAAAGAAAATCATGACCCTAATGAGTTTTACAAAAGTCACATATGGCTATACCTCCACCTTATATCTTCAACCTTACCCCTTTTATAATCTTTTGTTGGAATCCATTTTTACTTTTTCAAATTTGTGCAAACAAATGGATGATAATTGTCATTTGGGAGATGGATTGGTTAGTGAAAGAATATCCTGCATCCGGATTTCTAGATTGCATTTCAAAATATATAGAGTAGAAGAATAAAAGAACTAGCAAATAAATCAATTACACACTACAATAATAAAACACGCATATTTTTTATGTGGAAAGCCCTGTGTAGGAAAAACTATAAGTCCTCCTTGGATCAACAAAAATCAAACACTAATAATGAGCAACTACAAGATATACTTACAGACCCTTTCCCAGTTGCAACTCAACTTAAGAAATATAGTTCTTCTTGCACAATCCTTGTTATCACAACTTCTCGCCATTCACTGCACTCCGCACCTGATCCAACACTCTTTGAAGCCACTCACGATGAATAAATCTTTTATGAGAGAGAAAACAATCTTCTACAAGAGATTAGAAGCAATATTTTCTGGCACAAAACTTCAACACAATCTCTCTAATGGAAGTTCAAGAGAAGTAGGTTGATCTCCAATGTGAATTCTCAGTTCAAAACAATGAGATCCTTGCATTAGGGTTGAAAGAAAAGGCCTTTTTATAACTACACAATTCGTGCCTTAGGGTTAGAATCTTCGTATAATAGAAACTGGTAGTTTGGCCATAAATAGAAAACAAATTTGTATACGAAAATGGGTTTCTGTACTTCGGGCGCTCGAGTCAATTGAATGGACACTCGAGCGCACTAGTTTCTGCATTGAGCGCTCAAGCGTAGGTGCACTGGCCCTCGAGCGTGCATTTAAATTTTGCATTTTTTTTACAAATTTCCGGAGGCCATAACTTTGTTGTTTTAGCTTCGATTGACGCAATTTTGAAACTTACAGATATCTACTAAAAGAGCTTTTCAATGGTAGGTGGCTTGCCCTAATCCGACACTCGGTTTGTGAGATATGACCTTTTTAATCCATATTGACCGTAGAAAATAACTTCAAAATACTCTAATTTGCATTCTTTCTTCAATTTCTTCGCTTTAGTGCATCCAGTGACTTAAAAAAATTACCGCTCAATGGATCCAGAGTTTTATCCAACCCATGAATTAGCCAACATACAAATATCCTAACCGTTGGGCCTTTGCATGTGTCAGGTGTCTTCTCCCTTGCATATGTTAGGATTCATTCCTGCATCACTCACGTTACTAAAAGGTCCAGCTGCCTTTTTTGGTTTAAAAAAATATATAACAAATTATTTATTTTTTATGAAATAATCAAATAAAAAGTTAAAGAAGTGAAAAACTTATCTTTCAAACATTCAGCACAAATAAGATTGAACTTGCAAGATTTAGACATTATATGAACAAATGTCCCAAATTTAATAGGATTCAATCTTGAAATAAAGAAAAATAGAGAATAATTGGATCCCCTGCTCAACTTTTTTTTTATAGTTAAACTAAATGAAGCCCCACCTTGTAATACTTTTGTTGTGAAAATTGAAATATTGTTGATTGAAAAAAAAAGAATAGAAGATCAACAGATGGGCACAAGGAATTGCATTGTTTAGCTATGTGCCTACAGCTAGGGGCCTATAGCTAGGGGTTACAAAGAATTCTCAATGTCTTCCTCTCACCTTTCAACCTCTCTAATTTCATAATAAACTCGACATAAGCCATAAAAATGAGAATCTCAAAGACATATACACAGTGTTGGAACCATCTATATGTTAACTAGTTAGTTTGTCGCACCTTTTTGGTCTAGATATTTTGAGTATATTGGTTAGCAATTTGAGATGATATCAAAGCCAACACGTCTAAGGTTTGAGTCAACCTAAGGCAAAGAAGGCCCCGTGCATGTTTTGTGTGCTTCAAGTCTGGGAGATGTCCCACTTGAGGGAGATGTTAAATAGTTAGTTTGTAGCACCTTTAATGCTTAGGTGTGTTAGGTTTGTTGGTTAGTAACTTGAGACCATCATACCCTTAAAACATTATAAATTGTATAAACATACCCTCTAGCAGGGATTAGTGTAGATTATATTTCACAAAATCAGTCTTTTATGAAAAACAAGACATCTACCATAACAACTTTCAAGAGAAATTTCTAACTTTTCTCACCATTCATTCCAGAACCTTAAAATCCATTTCAGGAGAAATCTTATTGGTCTTAATTTTTAGATCATTGGTTCTCTATACATTGACCTTTCAGTCTTCTATCCTCTTTGAACAAATGGTTGCCTGAGGTGGGCTCCATATAGTTACGATGGGTATCATTCATGGAATTATCACACAGATGATCATATTGCACATTATTATTATTATTATTGTTATTATTATTATTATAATATTGTGATATTTCACGTCGTTGATTCTATCTACATTAAAATTTAAGGATGTACAAATTCCTTTTGTTTTGTGGATAAAGGAGAAATAATGCAAATGGTATGAATTTCTAAATATAAGTATGTTCCTAAAGATAGTAAAACTAGAGATAGCTTGGAAAGCGTGGTTGCAATCAGGTTGAGATAGGTTTTTTCTTAAACGTAGTTTCCTACTGTAGAAAAGTATTTTTGCTTGTTCACTAGCATCTAGAAGTTTTGGTGGGATTGATTAACAACTGAGTTCCATCTAAGGCCAAGTGTGCATAACTCGCATATGCAAGATAATAATGACTTGTACATGTGAGTGTTGGGAGGAAACTGTCAGGATCCCTTGATATTGCGTACAGATTACGGCAGAAATAACTTTAGATGATGATGATTCAAGAACCATACCTGCGAGATCTCTCTGATTTGATCTCCGTTTTATAACAACCTAAAAATCTCAAGACTTTCTGTTGTATTCCTCTATGCTCGAACTCGCACCGGAGTATGGGCCTCTTCTACGAATTCTCTTTGCTCTAAAAAATGAAATTTCTCTTGTTATGTTTTCTAAAAAGTAATAATGCATATTTATAGGCTACAATAGAGACTTTAAGAAGGAAATAAGGAATTGGCTTCTTATGAAAATAGAAAACCCCAATTCGACCCAAATTAGAATACTAGTTCCATAAATTACAATTCACTCCACTAACGAATTATAATTGTACTCCTGTCCTTATTCTCAAGATAGTATTTCGAGATTCTTTTTATTAAATGCTTATTAAGTCAAAATGTCAAATACTAAATGTATGTATCCATTATTTATATCGAGATTAAGAGTACAAACATTCATAATAACGATTTAGGAGCTAATCGTCTTATATAGTGTAACACTCCGACCCAGCTTAACCCGGATTAGTGACTAATTATGATGCCTTAGCTGTTAATTGTGTTTTTCTTTTGTTTTGATTTTTTTGCGGGTCATGGATAGGTAGTTGGGTTAAGTTTGACCTGGATTAGGTAGACTAAGCCCCTTTTCATAATTTTATAAGACATCGTCATTCACGCATTATCTTGGTGTCAACATGTGTTTTTCGTTGAGCTCGTTAACTTCTGTAACTATATCATTTGCAAAGGATGTTGTATGTTTCCGTTGGACTCAGATTTGACTCGAACTGTAATTAGCCTTAACTCTTAGCCTTTCTTACAATTTCCCTCATCCTTATCTTAGATAAGGTTTGAGCACCGACTCTCCTCCTCACACTTTTCTCTTCCCTCACGTTGGAGACTCTCTCTCTTCCATTTTAGTTGCTTTTCCTCCAACGATCACGCTAAGGAAGAGGATTTGTGCCATTGACTCTTAATTTCCTCTCTTATAGTGAGTTAAGGTAAGCCTTGGATTGGTTTTCCTCTTCTTCTTCTCATCACTTACTGTGTGCATGCTCTCATGTTTCTTTCTTTCTTCCTTTCTCTACATGCATGGGGGATTAGGTTTGTGTTTGGATGTGTGAATTGAGTCCTAAGGACAACAATTGGTGTTAGAACTCAATTGAGGCAAGTATAAGCATAATTTGCATGAACCCATGTTGATATACGCTTGATTTTAACTAATTCTCATGATGTTGCATGTGAAAAACGTTTATAGCCCCATTTGTGTTCATTTTGCTGGATTAGATATGGTTTTTATGGCCTTTGTCTCCTCCCAGTCAATCTGTAACAGATTCAGAAATCGACCCAGCGCATGGATGGCTAAGCCATGAAATGTGCTATAGTTGAGCAGTAACTTGCACTACGGCTAAGCCATAAGCCCCACCATGACTTAGCCGTATATCAATAGAGGGTGTATCTGAAAATAACTGAGAGTATACAAATTCGCAGCTCTTCTACGGCCCAGCCACGACTAAGTCGTGAAGCCTTCTACGGCTAAGCCGTAAGGTCACCCACGGTTGATTTGGAAGACCTGAACAGTAAAAAAGCTAGGAAAGAAATGAGACTGGTAGGGGCCACTGAAGTATAAGGTAGGCAACCTCGACTTGCCCAACGGAGCATGATAATATGCGTGATTGATCTCGAGGGCTGCGAATCATTCATGTTCGTTATCCAGTTGTTAAACACCTCCCCATGGGTGTGGTTTAAGGAACTTTGGTGCACCTAATGATACAATACAACACTAGATAACGGTGCATTTGAGGACTTAAAACTACATCAGTATGCACGGTTAGAAACACTGGATAACTAGAGTAGGGTTGGATCCTAAATAAACCTTGATTCGCTAATGATTGCTTGCATGGCATCTCGCATTATGATTATTGATCTCCACTTTGAAGTATGATTGAATTCTTTTATTGAACATCGAATTGTTAGCTTCCTTACTATGTTTCCAGTACTTTGAGTATGCACGTATGTTTTTAAGCTTGCACGTATAAGATATGTTCTTGAATATGCATGTATGATATGCTTGTCACGATATGTACAATCTACTCAAGGTTTAGTACATGATTGACTTTGTATGGTCAGGCACTACTTAGCCTCAACCTTACGATCCCAACGAGGTGAATTTGGTGTAGTTATATGGCCTTGCTGCAGTAAGGACACGTCTTGGGGAATCTGGATCCCAGGAACTTGAGACTCATTCGCACCCTGCCCCGGTTGATGGTGTTCTCAGCATGATATAAGATCCCTATTTTTGGAGCATATGGCAAATGTAGTAGCCAACTAGTTATGTACATAACACGTATACCTTGATTCAAATGGCATATTGTCTTTACTGCACGACTGTTTAGTATACGCACTTGACCTGCTATGATTTACATCATGTTCTTTATTCTATTAGAGACAACATGTGTTAACTTGCTATTGCTTATACTTTGCTGAATCGTTGTATTTACGAGTTATCTTTGGTGTTGCAGACTCAGATACCCAGACCGACCCCTCATCGGTCAATCAGACTCCTAGGGAGGTCCCCGATGTCCCATATGGACTAGAGGAGTGGATGTAGTCACTCCATCGGAGAGCATCATAGATATATTTGCATATGAGTCTTCTTCATTTTGAGATTTGTTACGATTGGATCCAGTCATGAATTATATATGTATTTTGGCTTTATTTTGTAAAACATTTATCTATATCTGTAATATTTTGTCATATACTTGGTTTCCATATTTCTTATATTGTGTTTGATACCTACAGCTTCCGTGTACATGTTTGGCACGTGTGAATCTTTCCTTGTGCGTGTGCATTTAGACCAGGTCTAAATGTATAGGCATGTGAGTAAGTGTGTCATTGGTTAGGCTTTTACTAACCCCCGATCTCTTGGGCTCGGGTCGTCACATATAGTCAATATAAGACAATAAACCAAAAGTGGTTATATTCAATACATATAAAGCATATTAACATAACGAGTCGAAACTATACTATTTCTCGTAGCCAAGACAAGCATATTAAAACTTCATGCTACAATCATACCGATGATGCATCTAACTCCATCTACATTGTGAACAACAACTTATATTCTATAAGAACCGACAAACAAGTTTTTCGTGTGCAAGCTGAACTCTACACACTAACTTGCTTACTTTATAGAATAAAAGACATACACATACATAATAAATAATAATGCAATCATTTGCCCATGCAAATTCTCATTAAAATAAAAAGACAAACTTTACTAATAAATAAATCAGTCAGAGACAAATACATAAAAGTATCCTTTTAGTAGAAATTTCCAACAGTGATGATACAAACACAACTTACATATGCAAGCAATAGGGATTTACATGTGAGAATACAAACACAACTTACAAATACAAGATAATAGGGACCTGCACATGTGAGGATACATATACAACTCACACATGCAAGTCACATCCAAGATAATAGGGACTTGCATATGTGAGGATATAGAAACAACTACACATGCGAGGTAATGGAGACTTGCACAAGTGAGGAGACAAAACACAACTCGCACATATAAGGTAATAAAAAACTCACATATGCAAAGGAAGTGAGCTTCGGTACATTGTCGACATAGTATAATATGTTGTAGCATCGATATATATCCAATAGGAGTTGCCCACGTAGTTCTAAATTTCAAAATGACATTGACATATTCCTAAAACTCTTCAAAGACAATAAACACATTTTATTTTCCATGTTTACCCTTTTCAACTAAAGTAGCATTCTCAACGTTCCCTACCCCCTCCCCTTTTTATTGGCAATGCAAACATATATTAAAAAAAGAAGAGCAATATAAAATGAAGCAATTATAATGGAGACAAGTATAAAAGCCTCAAACCAGACCCTATTCAACAAAAAAGGAAAGACAATACAAACACCACAAACCTCAAGTACCAAAAAATGGACCATCCCTGTTAACTCCTTGCTTGGCTAGCGAATCTGCATTGTAATTTGCTGAATGAAAAATATACTTGAAGATGACCTACATCAATTAATACAAAGCTTTAATTTAATTAAGAATATATAGAAATTTCCAAGGAGCCTTGCCTGTTTGCGAAACCTAAGAAATTGCATTGAATGAATCATTTTCCAATATCAACTTTGCAGTAAAGGAACTAGAATAAATTCTTAAAGCTTCTAAAATCAGAAACACCTTCGCCTTGTTAGAGTCTTTAATTCCAATTAGTTTGGAAAAAGGAAATTAATACCTCATCTTTGAAGTTACGAAGCACCCCTCCAATACCCGCCGTACTTGACTTGCCTCTAGCCACCCCATCTACATAAAACTTGAGTATCCATTCCAAGGGCGGGGGCCAACTAATAGCATTGATTGAGCGAGAAGATCCATACATCATACAAACATTCTAATTACTTAGAACATTATTGATATTAAGAAATTTAATCTCCGTTCTCCTTAAAGCCCATTTTTCTATTTTCAACAACACCTTTTTCCAAAATGTCTTACAAAGAGGAAAAGACAAATTTGAAAAATCCTCTCATTTCTTTCCTTTCAAATGGAACAAAGGATAGCAAAAGAAATAAGTCTCCAAAGTAACGACCCACAACCCTTAAAGGGAGCCAAAGATCAAGCAATAGACACATCACTCAAAGAACTTGGGAAACACCACAATATACCACATCTATTCAAAAAATACTTCAAATAAAAAATGATGCCTCATAATAAATACAAAGATGATTAATAGATTTAGTTCCTTTACCAGACAAGTAACAAGTCTCTTGAAAATTCACCAATGCAAGGCTCTTGCCCAAAAGGTTGTCTATTGTAGAGATCTTGCTCGTCACAGCTAGCCAACAAAAAGCCTTCACTCTAGGAGGGGATAGGCACATCCAAATCTAGAAGAGGAGTGCCACCACAACATTCTCCCCTTCCATGCCAAATAATTATAATAATAACGTCTTGCCCCATTATCTCTCTCTCTCCCTAAAGTTTTTCCCACATAAATATAAAAATGGGCCCCACCTCACTAATGCTTACATAAGCCCGCCCTTGCTTTTGGTCTCTCTAATAGCATCAACTTTCCTTATGTACCCTAGCACCATGAATTGAAGTGGGACCCACATTCAAATTGGTCATTTATAAATTTGATAAAAATAAAAAAAAAAACAAACAAGAAATTGAACCACATAAAATGATATAGCTCTCATAGTCGATACATCTCTTTAATTGAATTAGCATTTGGCAAGCGCCGAATTTTCTCTTTTTCAGAGGGATCTAACTAGATTTCACTATAATAGGAATTCAGCCATGTTAGAAATTTATCCTAAAAGCATACTTTTATGTATTTCTCTTTGAGTGATTTACTTACTAGTAAAGTTTGCTTTTTCCATCTTAATGAGAATTTGTATAAGTAAATGGTTGCATTATTATTTACTATGCATAAGTGCGTCTTTTATTCTATAAAGTAGACAAGTTGGTGTGTAGAGTTCAACTTACGCACGGAAGACTTATTTGTCGGTTCTTATAGAATATAAGTTATTGTTGTTCACAATCTAAAAGGAGCTGGCCACACTATCGGTACGATTGTAGCATGATGTTTTAATAAGCTTGTCTTGGCTGTGGGAAACAATATAGTTTCGACTCGTTATGCCAGTACATTTTGTGTGCATTGAACATGACCATTTTTGGGTTATTGTTTTTATACTGACTATATAAGATTATTAACATCCAAATGGTTATTATGAGAGCTTGTACTCTTAATCCCGATATAAATAATAGACACGTGCATTTAGTATTTGGCATTTTGATTTACAAAGGAGTGAGACCTTTTGTAGGTTAATAATCTCAGTAAATTAAATGATTACACTACGTGTATGATGCATATTAGTTTATTGACGGAATCTACGTCCCGTAATAGGGATTGATGATATCTCCTTGATGAAGCTTATAAGTTTTGATTATGTCAAACCCTATAGGTAGACTTAGTGTCCGACATATTAAATAAGTTAAGTGTAAGGTCTCAAGGAATTATAAAGATATCGATTAAATATAGGCGTCAGTGATTATTTAATCGATGGATATATGAAATCTTAACGTGGGGAGATTAATAAGCATTGAATAACAAGAAGCTAGAAATATTATTTTGAGAATAAGGACAGAAGTACAATTATAATTCTTTAGTGGACTGAATTGTAATTTATGGATCTAGAATTCTAATTTGGGTCGAATTAGGGTTTCCTATTTCTATAAGAAGCCTATTCCCTATTTCCTTTTTAAGGTTCCTATCGTAGCTTATAAATATGCGCTATTGCTCTCGAAAAAGAATATACAAAAGAAATCTCGTTTTTTGAGAGCAAGGAGAATTCGCAGAAGAGGCCACACCCCAGTGCGAGTTCGAGCATAGAGGAATATAGTAGAAGATCTTAAAATTTTTAAGCTGTTATAAGACCGAAATCAAATTAAAGAGATCTCGCAGGTATGGTTCTTGAATTATTATTGTTTAAACTTATTTCCGCAGTGATCTGTGCGCGATATCTAAAGATCCTGGCAGCTGCCTCCTAACAAGCCCACCATAACATTGGTGGCATAAAACGCATGAATAAAATATCATAAAATTTTATGTGCAAAATTTTGACCAATTTGAAGTAGAGCATATCCTTTTAAAGCCAAATTTGGGTAGAGATTATAAAAGAGGGGAGGGGGAGCTTTATATGAGAAGTTTAGATTATCAATAGGTTAGTGCTGTTATAGAACCAATAATCTTTCTATGAATTCGGGCCTCAGAGGATAAACTTTATGAAATGGTATTATGTGAATTTGGGATTTTTTTTTCTTTAGCAGAGCTCAAATCAGAAGTCTGTTTCACCTAAGATTGTAGCATTTATCCTAAATTTCATTGCTCCTCAATGCCAGTGCACTACTTAAGTATAGATGTGTATTTGGAAGTGGCCAAATATTATTTTAATTAAAGCCTTGTATCAACTATAAGAGCTATATCATATTGTGTGGTTCAATTTCTTGTTTGGTTTTTCTTAAATATTTGATCAAATTTGTAAATGACCAACTTGATCATGGGTTCCACTTCAATTAAAGGTGCTATGGTATTTAAGGAAAGTTGTTGCTGTTAGAGAGATGAGACACTAGGGTGAGCTTATGTAAGCATTAGAGAGGCGGGCCTTATTTTTGGGAAAAACATGGGCGACAGAAAGATAATGGGACCCATTATTATTATTATTATTATTTGGCAAGAGTGGTTAAGAACTAAGAATATTGAGAAGGCTACTTCCGTTTAAAAGGGTAAAGATTGAAAACAAAATGCATTTATTGTCTCTCAAAAGTTTTAGAAAGATATGAATGTCATTTAAAATTTCAAAAAACGTGGGCAGTTGCTGTTGGATATACTTGATCTGCTGGGGGAAGATGTACAGCCCCTATCCAAAGAGTGGGGAGGCCAAGTTTGAACCTTGACCTCAAAATGAGAACAAGCACTGATTAAATTAACACAACATGAGTAGAGAACCCCACTGATACATTAACAATGTTTCATTCAGATGTGGCTTCAAAGTTACATCAAAGTTACATCAGGGAAGCTAACAACAGGATTCTAGAGACATGACTGGGAAAAAAGTACTGATTGATCCAATATCAATTATCAACACAACATGGATCTAAAATAATGCTTGTCATCCGACAATAACTGATTAGATAGTGATGGGATTAAATCTTCTAACATTTTTATAGTTAAAAAAAAAAGTATGAAGAATGATCCTATTTTTTGTTTTCTTCAAAATCACAAATGGACCGCAGAACAAAAATGAGATGGAAAGGGAAGGAGACTGGAAATGTTCTGAGGATTACCAAAACTATTCTCAGTTAATGGCTGATTAATGGAACCTCACCTTTCAAACAACTGTTTTCTCTTTGGAAGCTATATAATTAAGTTGCTTTCAAATTGTCCAATTATGATTGTGTCCCCACAAAGTAGCATCATGATGGTTTTGTGAGGCTAGGGCTTCTGTCCTTTTTCTCCATTTGATTTTTTGTGGGGATTTCATGATTGTTTAGAATTATAAGCGAGTCTTGCATCTATTTAAGTCAATGAGAACCATAAAGGGCCCTCGCAAAATAATTCAGATTTCATGATTTTTTACATATGGCTACATAAAGAATTTTGTATATATACTAGCATACATACACACTGCCCCTCAGAAAATTCTATGGGTCTGCCATTGCTGAGCCTGATTATGCCATTATGATTGTCCATTGAGTTTGGATATCTGACCATTATCTTTATCTTCTTCTTAATACCCACTTTATATTGAACGGCTAAATTGCTTTATCACTCACCAAAATCATATCTAAATATTAAAATCCAATCACTGAGACTGGAGATCTCTTGCTCAGTCGTTTCATGGACTATTCTAAAATTTTCCGTTTTTCAGAAAGTTCATCTCCTTGAAAGCCTTCTCTGTGTATTGTATCGACTAACAGACACAATCCAAGCTGGATAAATTGCTCTCCGCAAATATTCTTTGCCTACTCATTTTTTTGGGTTTCCCTGAGACAAGGGGCCAAACTTTTAGGGGCTGTTCGTGCAACCCTGCTTTCAAAAGAAAAAAGGGGGAGCATGGCACCGAAAAATTTCGGATCCTTGATCTCCCTTTTGGTACAGCTAATTTTCTGTTTGTGGGAGAGAATATAGTTTCCGACCAAGGGTAGTCGAAAACATTTGCCGCAGAAGAGGAAAAGTTTTCCTCTTCTACAGCTTGTACCAAATGAGTCCTTAGCGAGGAGTTGTACGTTGAGGTTAAAAAAGTTAAAATGAGCTCCATCTATGGATTATTAAACAGATATAATGTGGAGATATAAATAGGACTCGACTTTTTCACGTATTAAATTCCTAGGATGATGGCTAGATATTCATTTCCTATCTTCTCTAAATTCAATTTCCATTAAAGGAGGGGCTACTTAATGGTATTATTTTTATATTCACCTCTGGTCTCTAGAAATACAATTCTAGGAATCCAATCACACAAAATGTACGTGTACGAACACAAGTGAAAACTTACTCTCTCTCTCTCTCTCTCTCTCTCTCACACACACACACACACACAAACAAAAGGGAGGAAAAATTCACACAAGAGACTTACAGGACTCATACTTATATCTATTGACAAAGAGAAACCTCTTTTTTCCACTCTTTAATTTATTCATGTCTAAAGGGTTTAAAAATTACATATTATATATAGAACTTTCTCTATCTTAAGTACTAAAAAGGTTTGATACAATTACCAAAATGCATTTAACCCAAAATTTATTTCCTTTCTAGTCCAATCAACCAATCTAGTTAATCAAGAATACGACGTCAACCCAACTAATAGCAGAGCCAAGATACCACTTAGAGAGGACAAAAAAATTCTCTTAGCTAAATATCTCAAGAATATTTAAAAAGATTTTTTTGTTAACAAAAAACAATAGAAAAATGTAACATAAATTAATTATTTAACATAATATTAAAAATTTTAAATCATGTATTCAATCCAATCTAACTTATAAACAAGCTAATAAATTATTTCCTAAAATGATAAAATGAACTTGTATTGCTCTCCATATCCAACAACATTCGATAATGAACTTAGAAGATTAGAGAAGAATTATAAATTGTATGATTTTAACAAATTTACTTATGAGCATATTATTATACTTAAAAATATTAAATAAAATAATTTTCTTGAATCTCATAATATGGGTTTGACAGTCACATCATTCAGATTTAAGTTATCTTTTAATTATTAGTCAAATTTAAATATATATAGGGGAATATTGATATCATTAGATTTAAGCATTTCATTATGCCTAAAATTCCTTGAATTAAAATTGGAGGAAATTCATTTGAGCAGCTTGAATTTTCATTAAGTAGGCTGCATTTAGGGGTTCTACTCCCTAGATATGGAAATCGAGGTTGATAGCTACGAGGAGTTGTCTTTTGGATAAAAATAAATGATGAAATTACCCTTATGTGTTTTAAAAAATACTACTTATTAAGGAGATAATAAAAAATTTTAGGGGCAAATAAGAAATGAAAAGTTGAGGAGGGGCAAAGAGGATTATATCAAGATAGGGATGAAGACATTAGTATTTTTTCCATCCTAAATAAGTGGAAATTGAAAAGTTTAGAAGAATTATAAAAAGAAAATTAGAGAAGTTGAGGAGGGGACCCCTCCTAAACACCATAGGGCTCCGCCACTAACCCAACAATCTCCATCTAAAAGATAACTAAATTCACTTATTGAATCACCCAAGGACTATTTATAGTGTCAAGTTATTTTAGTCATTGTACTAAGATTTCTTAAGGCTTATGAAAGAGAGACTTTAAAATATGATCTAACTTGTAATCAATGAGGTTTCTCTTTTTTCATGGACTTAAACACACTGTTGAAGTTGAATCATGTAAATCCCTCATATAATTCTCCTTTGTATACTTTCTTGTGTAAGATTTGTTGATAGTTGGTTTTCACTTTTGTGCTCGCTGGATTTACTGGGAGGGGTTGGAATGCAAAGTTTTCTTTCTATGGGGACAGAAATCTATGGATCACATAATCCTCTAATTTAGCAATCATTGCGCAAGTTTGTTTACATGTGCTAAAGCAAATAAAGAGGCAAAGTAATCTGAGTTGCCGCCTGTCTTCACTTTGCCATGTCTACTGGACAAAATTGAGTCCGATACCAATCTAAACTTTCCTAGGATTCCAGATTAAGACTTAATTAGGAGATTGACTTGTGGTCTTAGCCGCATGCTTAGTTCGATGTGGGTCATGTGACAGGCAGCTCATATAAGTTTTTTTTTGTTTTTTATTTTTCTCACTTAATACGAATGCGACTTACATCAACCATGCTCAGGTCCCACATGAAGAACTCGGGAAACTGATTTTATTACCAATTACACTGCAGTAAAGTCCTCTGTCCTCCCCAAGATGAGATAAAACATTGATATGACCAGTCAGTCAAAACACGCCGATGTTTTCAGGGACTTCACAGAAGATTGGCGCTCTCTCCTCTATATAATCCCACAGAGCTCGTTGCCTTTACTGCAGCCTCATTATCTGTTACCAATTATTTCTCTGCTCTTTTCATTCAATTCTCAGCACCCAAATGGCAGCCTTTTCATTTCAACAGCACCCTTTCCATTTCGATTCTCACTTCCTCCAAAACACCTCCCCAAAGATGCCTCACTTTCTAGAACAAGAAGGGATGAATGCATCTTTCTTTACTCACCACCCATCTGATTATCTTCCAAACACTGCAATTGCAGCTGCAACCCATGAAAGCAGCTGCATTGGCACTGGCACAGATGCTTTTATTGCTGAAAATCACGTGGATTGCAGTAATGAAGCCTCTGTGACTGAAAAACATCAAACAGATTCTATTTCATCCTCGTTGGTTACTGAGGTTCCTCAGAAGAACTCACCGATGGATAAGAAGAGGCGGAACAGAGATGGGTCTTGCTTGAACTCTGCTGAGTCCAAGGTAAAACATAAGAAATAAAAAACTATTGTTTGTGTGTTTGTGATCAGTTCTTTTTATGGATCTACTTGGGCTCTTTACATAGATCTCTTCTTCTTGCTCTATATACATTTTATTATGACTATAATGAACTCATCTCATCAGTATTATAACATATCCATCCTTCACGACATATGATATTCTCTATTACAGGGGAGGGTAGAAAACCCGAAAATCAATGCCAGTTTGTATGTTTTGAACCTTGGGTGGTCATTGCTTATTATCATCTTGGTTATCTGAATCTGGGTTTTTGTTGTCTCCAATTTTGCTTTTGTTAGGAAGCACAGGAGCAAGGCAAAGGAAAGAGAAGGAAGAAATGCAATAGCAGTATGAAAGAAACAGAGAAGAAACCCAAGACTGATAAGAAAAATAAGAAAAAGGTCTCTGAAGAGGAGCCTCCAACTGGCTACATTCATGTGAGAGCAAGGAGAGGTCAAGCAACAGATAGTCATAGCCTTGCAGAAAGGGTACTTGCTAGTGCATCTCTTATCTTTCAGTCCCTGCAACAAATACTTTTCAAACTCAATAGAATAGACCCATATTCAACTGAGTCGAATCGACTCGGTCAAATTTTGTGCATCACAATGAGTCCTTGAATCAAACCAACTCAGTTTGACACGAAACTGATTAGAGTTACAAGGTATTGAAACTATGTTTACATGCATTATATGTAAAATCCTCACCGCTAATATTGGTTTTTTTTATGGGTTTCAGGTAAGAAGGCTTAGAATCAATGAGAGAATGAAGCTTTTACAGGGTCTTGTACCTGGTTGTGATAAGGTGAACTTGATCACCATAAATGATGTTAGTGTTCTTTTACTAGTGTACGAGATGTTTCATGCTCATAGTTTTGTGTGGTTTGATAAACAGGTTACTGGAAAAGCACTAATGTTGGATGAAATAATCAACTATGTCCAGTGCTTGCAAAATCAAGTAGAGGTAATAAGTATGGATGGATCACAAGGCATCTCTGTAATTTAAAACTTTTTTTTGTTTTTGTTTCACAGTGTTTTTTTCATTTTAATGAATCCTTGGGTGTTTTAACAGTTTCTGTCCATGAAGCTTGCTTCTATCAGCCCCGTATTCTATGACTTCGGTGCTGATTTACATGCCGAATTGTCTAAATCAGAGGTATTATTGAATGGACCCTCACCTCTCTCTCTCTCTCTCTCTCTCTCTCTTTCTCTCTCTAGTGACTATTCATTTACAAGTGGCACATGAGAATCATTTACCAGGTGGGACCAATTTTGACCGACCATAATTGAAAAATCGCATTCATCAGGGCAATCCTAACCCGAGGAATAAAGCTTTTGACTTTCTCCCACAGCATCCATCCTACATCCCTAGTTCCACTTCAATCAAAAGGATTGAATTCTCCAATCACTACCATAGCAAACAACACATATAAGATAGGGCCCACCTATGTCTGTCTTTCTTTCATGCATATATGCCACATTTTTTAGAAAAAGCTATAATTTTGTTAGCTAAGTGGGTTCAAACTAAGTAGGTTTAGTGTCTTGGGTTGTTTCCGTAGTTGTATTAAGACTTTCTTGTTTGTCAATAATAATTTCATAATTGCATTAGGACTTTCTTTTTTACAAAGAATAAAACTCTTGGAGGCTAAGGAAGTGGAGATTATATATACGATGTAATTTATAATTTTCAGCATATGCTGACATTCTAAGACAGTTGATTCATAGATTGGAGGAGAATTTGGTGGAAATAAATATCTTATCTTTCTGTGTGGCTAATTGTTGATTTTAGTTGTTCATGTATACACGCGTACAATAGTAATATCATATCCATGACAAATTTAAGGTGACTCAATGCTAATCTTTTGCAGCCTCTATATGTACTTAGCCACTGATAATTTATGGAGACTCAATACTAATTTTACCCAAAATCTATATATACTGATCATTCCCAGCCGTTGTATATACTTTTTTTAAACTAGTTTGCTAATATTTGATTGCAGAAACTGAGTATTTCACAACCATTGCCAGCCATGCAACAATCCAGCCACAACCAGCCCACAGCAATTTCAGATTCAACAAAGGCAGCATTCCCTACGGCAAGCAACTATCCCTGGCTGGACAGTTCAGCGGCTGCTTTTCTGCATGGTGAGAGGCCCCATGCATTCTCTCAGGTAGATATATATATATATATATATATAAAAAGAAGAAAAATAAGGAAGATCCATTTGTTCCTTTTAGATAATTCAAAAAAGAAAACATATCCTAACATTTTTATATTAAAAAAATGCCATTTTCAGGATAACATGGATCAAGTTTGGACAGTAGAAGGCCAGAGAGAGTGTTTAATGAACCAAGCTGGGTACAGCAACCTGTGTTCTTTTCATTAAATGAAATTGCCCTACAAGCATCTGGTAAGACTCAAATCGTAGGTTCTTCCTGTCTGACATGTTTGAATATGCATGCATATAATATAACCACATAGAGACAGACACAGAGATGGTGGGGCCATGTTGGACCGCCTGCATGATCAATAGGAGGTGGGATAGAACGGACCCACCATGGATCCTAAAATGTAAATGCCTCTTATCTGTTTTTTTTTTTAACTTAACAGGGATTAATTTTCCTTGCAGTTTTTCAACTAATTATGGAGAAATTCATATGATCACCTGTAGTGAAAGTAACCCGGTTGGAATCAAAGCATCTTTCTCAATATCAAACTCAATGAAAAGGGTTCCTGATCCAGTTCCAGGAATAGAAGAGGACCCTTCAGGACACTGAATATGAGGAGTGTTGACGAGAAAAGAAAACAAGAGGAGAACAAATAACAAACCAAATAAAACAGGAATCTGTTGATGGTCCATTGCTGCTGCCCTTCTGAGTACTGGGTTCCAAGCACAGATTCCAAGAAGCTAGTTGTTACGGTTAAAGTCACAAAAAAGAACAGCACATCACTTCCTTGTAACTTCTAGGGAGCATGTAATAAATATAGAGAGGGAGAAAGGCTTGTTTTCTATTCTTTATATGGTTGTTGACATGACTATTTACTGTTGCTGTCTCAGTTATTATTGCATTTGGTTGAATCTATTGCTATTGCTGTGGTTGATTTAAAGACGATGAGAGTACCTTATCAAAAGAATCTACAGATTCCATTTTGTAATATTAGATATTAAGAAATTTGACAGTTATCATTGGGATTTTATTCCCAAAGCATACTTTACTATTAGAGTTACCACTCTCCTAAGATTGGTTTCCATTGAAATTCTCCACTTTGAAAGCATGGATCTTCTGGAAGCAAAGGCTGCCAACAATATATGACATGAAAATTTACCATATAAATATAAATATAATAGAAAGATTGAATTCTGCATTTCTAGTTTGTTCATCTCTCTCAATTATTACTGTCAACCTCTCTAACACTTTGATAAGATAACTAGAAGTATATTAATTGGACATTTATAATTAGAGGAATGTTCTACAAGCAACCTTATATGCTGTTGAGCTCCATGGGAACCACTTGGGCTCACCTTTGATGGGTGTGGGCCCTTTCACACTCTCGTCCCCCTATGGGCCCAATCTCAATCTCAACAAACCATTAGATCCATTCTTAAATTGAATCCCTATAAAATTTATAGTTACAGACAACTAAATTTTATTGCTATTAAATTAAGAGTTATGATGATGTGATAGGCGTCCCCTTTTTTTCATGGACACTTATCTATGAGGAGACTTGTCCATCCCTCTACAAATTACTATGCAACTAAGTGGATACCATGAGCTATAAAAGCATGCAGTTTGCTCGTAGGGAAACATGACTCATTATGCTATAACATGTGGTAGGAAAAAATTTTTAAACCAAAACCTTTAGGAGAAAAGGGATTTTTTTTTACGGCTTTTTTTTTTTTCGAAAAGGGAGTTGGCTATGAAGAAAAGGAAAACCAAGTGGATACCATGCTCTTTAAAAGTATCCAGTTTGCGCATAGGAGAACATGACCCATTATGCTATATCTTGTCGTAAGAAGAAACCGTTTTTAAATTACCTTTTAGGAAAAAGGCAGCTGGCCACAAAGTACGGACTTAAATATGAAAAAAAATGAGCAATTTTAGGGATTCTTGAGAAATCATATACGTCTATGAGTACATGATGTAGAATCTTGAACTGGGTCTCCCCAGTCTTTTTCTAGGTTTCAGTCTACCACCGCCTTTTATTTCATATTTCTGAACATTGCTATGCGATATTTAGTCAAATACGTAACAGTAAAAGCCACATGATAGCCATCCAAGTATATGAAAATAAAGAAAATGGCCTTTTACCTTTGTGGCAGGAGACACTTGCCAAGGGTTTGGACTATAGGTATGTCAACTTCCCTCATTTGAGAACTCCCTCACCTCATCCGAAGTCTACTTGTATCACCCAGGGGCTCCATTACCTTACCTTTGTGTGTCATGCATATGTTGTAGAAATGTGTTGGGTTCAACAAGCATCCTCCTAAATTGATGGGTGAGAAAAACTCTAAGAATGTATTTGGAAGCGGAATAAATTTTTAATAGAATTGGATAGCTAATACCTTCTAAGCTCATCTAATGGTATTATTCCATGGGATGTTATTTCATTTATCCCATATATAAATTCAATTCCATGTTTAGTTGTGTCTAAATAAATGAAAGATAAGGGACAAAAAGAACTAAAAAATATATACCCCCCCCCCCCCCCCCAACACTCAAAGACAACTCAAATTATCACACCTCCCAAGTGAGATCATTTAAGCTCTGATATTAGGTATTAATTCACTGTAGCATCTTGACTACGATAATATAAATTCAAGCACAAAAAATACAAGCAAACAAGGGATATATAGAATATGATGCAAAAAGCTACTTATCTCCCCATTTATTCCACTCTTATCCTGTTTCCAAACACATCCTAAAAAATCAGGTCTAGAGTAGTGGATAAGTCACACATCAGAAACATTCAAATCCTCATCCTAGACGCAAATCCAAAAAAGGTCTCTTAAAACCATGCGATAGCAGTAGGCCTGGACCGTCACAGATGGTATCAACACCGAGGGAGGATGGCCGTGTTTTCTTGTGCCCCTCCAGTAGAAGGTGTTGGGGCCGGTCTAGATTTTGACATGTTCATGCTTCTCGTGTCCGCCTTACTGGGGAGTAAATTGTTGAGTTTGACATAAAGCCCCGATATATTGGGAGCTGTTTTTATACAACAACTTTTCTATTATCGGTTTGGTGTACTGTCATTGCTCCAAGTCAAAAACAAATATTACTTGGTATAGCTTAGCGGTTTTGTCTAGTCGTTCTCACTTCGCGGTTTTGTCTAATCGTTCTCACTCCGTTTGTCATTGGCATTTATCATTATCTTCTGACCTCTATAGAAATCATGTCATCGGCCACATCCAATTCCACATCCTTCTCTTTCGCTCAGCTTTCTTTGATTTGTCCCTGGCCCAACTGAATTTGGTCTCGTCAATTGCTTCTCCCTATCGCAACTATACATCAAAATCATCTTAGCTATGAATTGTGATGTTGTTGTTTACTTTTGACTTGCCCCAAATAAAGAAGAGTTAGTGGCAAGTAGATAATCATCTTGACAAACTTATCGCACCCAAGAACAAAAAATGAAATTAAAATGTAGAGCTCCCTTTCCATGAAAGGATTTGCGATTGTTGACATTAAAAATATAATCTTTTTGAAGATTGTCCTACATCTGGATTTCTACATTGCAGTTTAAAATATATACATCGAACGAATAAAAGAACTAGTAAATAAATCAATCACACACCATAAGAAAAAGGCACGCAGATTTTTACGTGTAAAACCCTATTCGGAGAAAACCATGAGTCCTTCTTAGGCCAACAAAAACCAAACAATTATAAAATATACTCACAAACCCTTTTTCCAGTAGCAACTTAATTTAAGGATTGCAATTCTTCTTGTCAATTACTTGTCGTTCACTGCTTACTGCACTTGAATCAACCACCTATATTCCACAAGGTGAACAAACATTCTACAAAAAAAGTGAATCTTCTACAAGGAAGTAGGAGCACAAATCTTTAGAACTCAATGTTTTAGCACAATCTCCCCGATGGCTTTTATAGAGAAGAATGATATCTCCAATGTGTATTTTCAACTTAGAATAGGGAGATGGATGCATTAGTGTTAAAAGAAACACTCTTTAAATAAACTACAATTCATGTCTTAGGTTTAGAGTTCTTGTAGAATAGAAATTGGTAGTTTTGGCACAAACAGAAAACAATTCCATATAGAAAAGTGGGTTTCCTTGTGTCGGGCACTCGAGTCAGCTGAATGAGCACTCGAGTGTATTAGTTTTTGCCTAGAAACTCTACATTAAGCGCTTGAGCATAGGTGCACAGATGCTCGAGCGAGCATGTAAATTATGTACTTTCTGTAATATTTCTGAGGCTATAACTTTATCGTTTTATCTTCAATTGACACAATCTTCGAGCTTACGACTATCTACTTGAAAATAGCTTTCCAATGGTATGTAGCTTGCGCCAATACAACATTCGGTTTATGAGATATGTCCTTTTTTAATCCATACTGACCTTAGAAACTTACTTCAAAATATTCCAATTTGTGTTTTTTCTTCAATTTTTTCACTTTAGTACATTCGATGACTCATACTACAATCTATTCTAAAAAGAATAAAAAATTTCAACTTAATGGATAGATATTGTTGTCCAATATATGAATTAGCCAACATATAAAAATCCTAACAATCTCTCCCTTTGGCATTTTATGGACAAAACTTCTTTAATTTTATAAATATTCTCCTAAAAATAAAACCAAAAATACATTAAACATTTGCATAAAAGAATTTGTTACCTTCAGCATATAACTTATCTTTGTCTCTATCTCCCCCTGTAAATTTCTCCCCTTTTTGTCCATAATTGACAAAGATATTAATAGAACATATAGCATATCTATCAATTAGGATCCAGCAGCCCCCCCTCAATTGTGACCCCCCTTTAATGTCATATTCTTTTCAACACTTAGGGTAGAAAGCGCTTGATCTTCTTGATCAAGTTCTTTCAGTTTTTGTATGTACACTTGCGAATTTGAAACTTTCATCACAATGTATACAAATTCAATAGACAAGTCAGACTTGTTAACCCAGATAGTTCTTATCTTGAATTTGGGTGGAGACAATTACTTTTTCCATTACTTATTTTTTGATAAACATCTTAGTTTATTGCAATAAAAACGAATGCGTCCTTTAATTCCACAATGATGATAGTGCATGTAGATCTAGGACATGACATATTCTTTTTTTTAGCAGAGCAAGCAACATGAGTGTTTGACACTATGCAATAACCAATGAATTCCTTAGAAATTAATGCCGTGCTATTAAGAAAAACAGTTTGACCTGTAGCCATCGATGTGGATGCACCATGATCAAAATCGAGGCTATGTTTGTCACTTGGCAACTTTTGTTTGCATATGATATCATCAAATTTATTTGAGCCATTGTTTATTCTGTCCAATGATGCCTATATAGCAGTCCGGTTTGAAATTATTATCTTATTTTTACAAATCAAATAAGATTTTTCAACCTGACATGTTTGCAACTCTATCTTCAAAATTTTCATCTCTTTTGTAGATTTCTCAAAGTCCTTAGATAGTGATTTATATTTTTGGACTACATTGGTTAGATTATCAACTATAATATTCTTATGATTTTCTAAGAATTTAACTAGAAAGCGCTTCATCCAATTCTTTCTTCAAGGAGGAGATCTGATCTATATAAGTTTTCAAGTTGTGTGTGACCTTCTTGTTAAATTTGTGCATCTTTAAAGATTTTATCAACAAAGATTTGTGTAATTCTTCCCAATCTTGTTCAATATTGATACTTCATCATTAGAATTTTTGTATTTTAACAGAAATGACTTGGTTGTAGATGTACCTTCTCAATTGAAATCCATTTTAGCAACCTCAATAGATCGATATACAGTAACTTAGTGTGACCGGCTCTAATACCACTTGAAAGATTATCCAAGGTCTGAATTTCTATATTGCAGTTCAAAATATATGCAGCAAACGAATAAAAGAGCTAGCAAACAAATCAATCACACACCATAAGAAGAAGGCATGCAGATTTTTATGTAGAAAACCCTACTTGCTAAAAACCACGAGTCCTCCTCACTAATAACAAGCAATTACAAGATATACTCATAGACCCTTTCTTAGTTGTAACTCAACTTAAAGATTACAATTCCTCTTGTCGACTCCTAGCCATTCACAGCTCACCGCACTTGAAACAACCACCTTGAGTTCTCAAAGTGAACGAACTTTTTACAAGAGAAATCAATCTTTTATAAGGAAGTAGAAGCACAAATCTTTAGAACTCAAAGCTTCAACACAATCTCTCCAATGACTTCTTTAAAGAAAAAGGGTATCTTCAATATGCATTCTCAACTTAGAATAGGGAGAAAGATGCATTATGGTTAAAAGAAACACCATTTAAATAATCCACAATTCTTGCCTTAAGGTTTAGAGTTCTTGTAGAATGAAAATTAGTAGTTTTGGCACAAACAAAAAATAATTTTGTAGAAGAAAGTGGGTTTCTGCACGTCAGGTGCTCGAGCACACTAGTTTCTACCTAGAAACTCTGCATTAGGCGCTTAAGCGCAAGTGCATGGGCACTCGAGCGCACATGTAAGTTTTGTACTTTTTTGTAAACTTTCCAAGGTCAAAACTTTATCGTTTTAGCTACAATTGACTTAATCTTAAAACCTATAGAGACCTACTCAAAAAGAGATTTCCAATAGTAGATAGCTTGCCCTAATCATTTGCTTAGTTTGTGAGATATAACTTTTTTAATCTATATCAACCTTAGAAAATCACTTCAAAATACTCCAAGTTCTGCTCTTCCTCAATTTCTTCACTTTAGTGCATTTGGTGACTCATACCATAATTCAGTCTCAAAAGAATAAAAAGGTACAACTCAATGGAATCAAATTTTTGTCCAACACACAGATTAGCTAACATATAAAAATCCTAACATCTTTTGATCTTAAATAAAAAAAATCACAGACATCAATCACGTCTTCTGGAATTATCGTTTGTCTATAGACCCATTAATGTTGCAATCTGCATTTATAGCATCTATCAATGCAAGTGGTCCACTAGATCAGATCTGAAGCAATCAAAACTTCTCGATCTTTTTAAAAAGCTTTGATCGTACTAATTGAGAAAATTGGTTACTTAGATTATGATTTTTCTGGATGTCTTGATAGCAAAAGGTCTACTTCTGGGTATATCTTTTTGCTGGCAACGGGCAATTTCATGGAGGAGTGCAAAACAATCACTTGTTACAAACTCCACCATGGAAAAGAAGTTCATAGCATGGTATGCGCCATGTTACAAGTGTTATGGCTAAGGAATTTCATTCAGGGACTTCAAGTGGTAGATAATATCTGAAGACTACTGAGAATCTATTGTGATAATACATTTGCCGTTCTTTTATCCAAGAACAATAAAAGTTTATGGGGTTCCAAATACATTAAAATCAAGTATCTCTTTGTAAAGCAGAAGGTAAAGAAATATTGTGTCCAAGAAAAATATCAATACAAGATTATATAAAGAATATTCACTGACTAAGGCATTGGCACCAAGGATGCATAAAGAGTATGTAAACCATATGAGCGTGGTCATATCTATCTATTGATATATGCTTAAAGTTTGTATGGACATTTATAATAATTATTTCTTGTTCCTACTTAATTGTGCACATTCAAATGTAAGTAGGATTTAAAGTAAAATGGACCATTGGATAGACTTAAGGTCTCTAATATAGCATATCTAGCCATTTAGAAAACTACGTATCAAGGTCTTTGAGAATGTAATGATCTATATTGTGGCATGGTTTGGTCCATGTATAGGTAATTCATTTGATAAGCAGAAAGTACGACTAAAATCGAAATATGGGTATATTTTACAAAATGAAAGTACACTCATAAATGAAGATGTACCTGATGCCAAGGAGACGTGGAAGATGTGCAGTCTAGATCTTGATCGAATGCTTTATGCTTTAATCAACTGAGCTAATAGGCCACAGTGCTTCGGCCTCTATCCCTCTTGTAATTGGCGGTTGAAACCATTCTGTTTTCATTGGAGGCCAGAGGTGGGGACCGTAGGCAACCTTTATTGATACTGAATGGATATCCAAGGATATCCCATAAACTTTAATGATACCTTTGAAACTAGTGGGATAGGGTTAGATTTGAAAAAAATAGTAAGAACATAAGGCTTATGCTTGAATGGATGAAGATAGAGACTTGAAAAAGATAACAAGATTATGCAAGATCATACCCAACTTAATCGCAAGATTATGCTCTGATACATAAATTAACTCATGCCCACAACTTTCAATGTAGAGAAATGATTTGAATTTATACATTGAAAAGTAAACCTAATAAACTGTTATTCAAAATTCAAACTATTCCAAATCTTTAACAACCAAACTAATCTTTATCTAGGGGACTAATCTCTAATATTTTGTGTATAACTTTTAATGTATGATAAATTCAATTTTTTAGTTGAATCCATATAATTTATTTGCAAAATGATCTAATTAAAATAACTCCATATGAAATAGATTTAACTGAATCAACTCAGTTTTAAATAGATTAGACTTGCTAAACAGGTTATAACCTAAATACATAAATGATAAAACTGTGATGATAAGAATGATTTAATGCTCATGTCAATATGATATTAATATGTGACTCTTATGATGAGAATGTCAAAAGATATATTGAAAATTGAAACCAAATTTGTATAAACAAGTGGGGGAAAAGATCGATCATGTGAGTTACATTGTAAGCAAAAGTCCAACAATGCGATGCCCACCTCTCACATGGTAACGACGTCATCATTTCTGTAATGTGATGCCCATCTCTCTCATATGGTAACGACGTCATTTTTTTCTACATGCTACTCGTTTTCCACGTTGCACGTTTACAAATGTCAAAAGTAACAAGGCATCTTTCCCTCTAACCAAAACAACTAGGAATGTATCTCACCGTCGGGCAAAAGGTGTGCATGAGTAGAGCTTGTGTGTATTTGCACATGCCTAGAGGAAAAGTAGTATCCAAGGGTATGCTTGGCAAACATCGACGGCGATGATGAGCAAATTCTATGGTTTTAAAGATTTGCCCTCCTGAAATCAGTCTATAGTCCTTAAAAATAAAAATTAAAAAAAAAAGTTTTGGCAAAGAGAAGATTTCTAAAGTACATATTTTTTAGAATAAATGACTTGGAACATCTCGCCCAATATCTTATGATCGATAAGACCTTACATTCTAAATTTCAGTCCTTTGGCTATTCTTGACCTCCTATCACATCTAACAGTCTAAATTTTTCAAAGGGTGCTCACAGATTTTTAAATCTGTATATCTAATGTTGTTTACATTCTCTAAAATATCTTAAAATATAAGAAGCTTTAATGATTGGATTTTGACCTTCTAGCCATTTTAAGGATGGGCAACAATTTGAACGGTTCAAATTAGCCCTTCGGGACGCACAAAATCAAGATCAGATCCAAAACCGATGAAGCCCTATATGATGCCCTTGTCACTATTCATCTGATTTTCTTTGCTTGCCTGGAATCAGCATATCCGACAAGCGGGGAAGGGGTTTTGACCCATGGTTGCCACAAGTGCGTGGAGAGTAGATGTTCATGCTCTGCTTTCCACGCGCGTGCCAAACATAAAAAGTCGATGCCAGTGAGTCCGTAAAGCGGGCTGTATCCAAACATGCCCCTGAAGTCAAAAGGCAAATATCACCTCCTCACAGCCCAACCACTCATTTGGACCTTTCTAACCCCGTCCCTCCTTATCCAAACATGGAACAAGCTTTCATATGGTATAAAAAATTTTCAGCTTATTTTGTGTACGTGTGACTTGTGGTTTTCATTACATAACATTTAGTAGGTGAGCCATGTGATAGACAAGCCGTAGCTTAAACAATATCTCACTTTATCTAATAAGACTGACCCTCAACATTGAACTTTAATCAAGTACAGTATACGAAATGAAAACCAAGAAGTTATGCAAATTCTAAAAAAAGCAGGTCATCTATATTTCTGTTTTATATTCCTCATCCCTCTCCCTTTTAATAGAGGAATAATCTTTTATTGGAGTGAATTCGACCAATTGAGTTCATATATATATATATTGGATTTTCTAAAAAAAATTGATTTAAGTTCTAAAACAAGTTATAATTCTCCGAAAGAAATTCTTTTTCGTCCAGTTTTTTCCTTGTTTCTCCAACCTGTAGAATGCCCATCTCCTCATCCAAATGGCCCAATGGATTCTACCTTTTTGTTTTTTTTTTTTTTTAATCATTACCATTCAGGTATGAGTTGCTGAAATGAGGTCCAGTGAGACATCACCAGAACATTGCAAATGGCAGAAAATGAAGCAAGCAGGCAAATACCAACAAACAAATCTCACAAATGAATGAAGTCACCAATTTTGTTCGGTCTGAAACTTTTTCTCCATTATTTGTAGACAATTCACCGTCCACATAGCGGACGCGGCAAAAGCAACCAATGGGAATTCACCAGATGTAGTTTTCCTTTAGTCTCCTGTGTTACCATGTCCATACTCTAGCATACTATGTTGGACCATACTCCTAAGTTTTCATCTAAACTATTATTAAGGGCCTGGCTTCTCATGAGAATTGTAATTGTTGAGAATTTTTTTCAGCATTGTTAGATCATGTCTTTCTAGCATTTTGAATTCTAGATTTAGATGTTAGGAATTTGGATCCCCCCCACTACTTTCTCGAAAAATCACTTTTGAGCCTGCTTAATTAGAAGAATCTCGAGAATTCTTGTATGAAAACATTATAAGTTCTAAAATATTGCCTCTGAAGTGGTTTTTGAAAAAAACTTAGGTACAAATCAATTTTGCAATTAGAAAGTTAGAGTTTTAAGAATTTTAAAGGTTAAAAGTGATTTTTTAGGATATTGGTCCTAATAATTGTTTTAGCATTGAAATAAAAAAATTCCAACTGCTCACAAGATATAATCTGATAATCAACATTATAATTATCCAATACTTGTAGTTCTCATCAAAAACCATCAAAACAACCCGCCCATTTTGGCTTTGGAATTCTCTAAACTCTAGCTTCCTAAATGCCGGGTATGTAGGAGCAATTGTACAGGCCAATGGTGTGATAGCATTTGTAAAATTCATAATTCTTCTCAAACAAAAACTTTTTAAGATTATCCATTTCACGATAAATGGTTAATGAGCTTCATTGGCAAGTAGGTTCCTTTTGCAGTGTTTACTTCGATAACAAGGATATGATGCAAGAGGTAGATGGGAGCTTGACCTTCCAGAATATGAATTACTAAGGTAGTGGATATGAGCCAAACAGAATCTAAATTGGAAGACAAACTCAATTTAGCTAAGCAGTGGGCAACCACATTTGCAGTCCTAAGAATATGAGCAACTTAACAAAATGAAAGGCTTAGAAATGTTCATAATATCAGCTACTATAAGAAGGATGGACCATCCTCATTTTCACTTAATTCCATAGAAAAGTCTTTTCATGAAGACCGGAAGGTGATGAAAATAAAACTCCCGTGGGTAGAAAATAATATCCTTCATTGCAGATTTCAATTAATATAGATTCTAAATAGGGAGTTTCCCCATACAGGATATAAAATACTTGGATTTTCTCAAAATGGTGTTGACCAAAACTTTATCCCAAACATGGGCATTTTACTTCTATCTTTCTTTTTTTTTCCAGTTATAGCCTTTTGTGTGATATCGCACAGACTGAAAGATAAAAAACTCGTATACCCCATTATATTTCCCCCCTTTCCTATCCAGTTTTTTCCAGCTACTTTCTTTAGTCTTCAAATTTCTCAAAAGGAATTATCAAAGGTGTTCTTTAATGCTACTCCTTCAAGTTTCTTTATTGTTTAGAGAGGTTTTCAAGAAAGATTTTCTCTATCGTTCTTTTGCTTTCTTAAAAGGAACTGTGAAGGGTGGTAGAGACGAAATCAAGAATATTGTTTTTTTTTTCTTTTTTTGGGCTACCAGAGAGTGTCCTAGCCCTTTGGCTCCTTTGGGCACAGGAGAAGCCCGATAAATCCCCCATGCCCTAGTATGGTAGCACAATTCGAACTTATAACCTTCAAGAGCAAATTATGGTCTTAGACCAACTCACGAATTTGCAAAAAGTAAATAATGATTGTTAAATAAACACGGCCACATCTGCATCCTTGATTTAAAAAAAGTGGCCAATATATAAGATTTGTGTAGACCGGTGCATCTACCTTCTAGGTCCCATATCAGATCCATAGTCTCTGGATAAAACCATGAGCCTTTCATGCACAACATTCAACGAACTAACATCCTTGGAGGATAAAAGAGTTTTGATCTAATAAGCTACAACATGAATTGAAAAAAAAAAGTATTATAGATGTCTCAATTAGAACCACCATGATTAGTAGCGACCTTCATAGAGCAGAAGATACAACAATTAATAGAGGAAACAGAGCTTTAGAAGAAGAGGACTAAGACCATCTCATTTGGATGTTCTTGATATGGGAGTTGGTCCTTATTAAAATATCATGGGTCCCACATATGAGAAAATTGGCACCTCAACAAAATACAAATTGTTGGAGTCAACCATGAAATCATCAAAAACAACTAATAAAAAAGGATTTTTTTGTCTTTAATTATGTGATATCGTGCAAAGGGTATAATTGGAAAAAAATAAAGACATATGTAAAATACCGACATTTGAGATAAAGTTTCGGTTAATATCATTTTGTAAAAATTTCGGTCTTTTATATCCTATATAAGCAGATTTTCTTCTAAATATGGTTAGGAAATTCAAATCCTTTAATCTTGTATGGGCAAATTCTTTTCTGAATATGGTTGAGTGGAATATAAGATTCTAATAATTGCGATAAAGTTCAAACGATCAGGATGATGACAATGATAATAACAGCTATAGACTAGACCCCAGTAGTGTGGGTAATCTTAATCTGTGAATTTCTACCAAAAAAAAAATCTTAATCTGTGAATGAGCATGAACCAGCATGATCCGCAGGACTACCATATCATTCCTGACGCAGCTGGATAAAGTGTTCATGTACCTCACCAGGGAGCAAAACCATGTTGGTTGGTGTGGGTCTAAACTATAGGAGACACCAAGTACGATGCCTCTGTTATGCCACGTGTCAGAAGCTGACGGTTGAGATGGATCGATCTATCCATTTGTGTGTAGATGATGTCATCGATCCATGTCATGTCCTTCTCAGCCCCATCATCTTCCTCATCCCGAAACCAGCAGGATTCCCACACGCCCAACAAATTGAAATGGCTCTTCTCAAAGTGTGGGGGAGGGCCGTCGGGTCCATGAACGAATGAAGAATATTTATATGCCATTGTACAAAAAAAAAAAAAAAAAAAAACTTTTGGTGGAAATTTATAATAAAAAAAACAGTTTTTTAGATGTAATTGATTTTCTTATTTTAGAATATGAGGTGAACTATTCGTAAAGAAATAAAGAAGTTGCTTTCTTAAGTTTTTATTTTATATCATTAAAAAAAAAGCTTTCAACAGGTAATGTGTGAATTTTCATTTAACTAACTTTAAATATATTAAGTAATGGTAATAAACGGGCAAAATAACAAATACATCTTCTTTTAAAAAACTTTTCCTTGTTGTCATTAATTTTTATTTTGGCCTTTTTTAATTAAGAAAAACTTTTCACTTATCTAACCTAATAATAAGGAAGCATTTAAAATTATTTTTAAATTTAAGTAAATTTTAATAATTGCTCTTTTATGGCCTTTCTCAAAACTAAGAGAGGATCTATGGGCATTTTTTAAAAATTACTTTTGATTCTTGGCTTAAATTAAAGGCTTTTCAATATTTTATTTTGCCCAACGGCAATAGAAGATGATGAAATTTGAAAACCACTATTTGAAGGTATTTTTTAAAAAAGAAATGTTACTTAAATCAAGGATGTTTAGAAACTTAGAAGGTTTGGTGCATTTTAGAAATGACTTAAATCACAAGGTGGAATTAGAAAAATCTCTCATACATATATCTCGCAAGAAAAGAATACAATGTGGGGTTGAGTAAAGAGCCATCTACCCCTCAAAGTGTATCTGGGATTTATGAATGATATCTTAAAATAATAGATGGTATTGAACTATAACCCTGCTATCATTTGACATGATCACTCTAATTTAAAAGACAAGGAATCAAGTGCCATTAAATAATATTATAATACATGATTGTATATAATATTGAAAGAGGGATTGCTGAAAAACATACGACGGAGTCATTCATAGATGACTTCCGTGACCTAAAGACTCATTGAGCAATGTTTTAATTGATTCATCGCTTTTTGTGTTTTAAGATAATTATATTTATTGTTTCAAAGATTTAAAATAAAAAATATATTCATTACAATTTTTGTATACTAGATTTTTTTTTCAAACATATTATTGGCTTTGGACCCCTTTATTATAAAATCCTGGCTTCGCCACTTATGGGACAAACAACTACATATCATGGCAATGTGCGATGTCATGATCCTAATCTGTTGCTTTGCAACCCGATCAGGAATTCACATCTCTTTCTTTTATGGGATAACAATTATAACAATTAAGATAATTCTAAGGACTTATTTGTGCAATCGATAAAATTTGTCACATTTTTGCATGATGTGCTTTGCATGAGTGTTTGGTGTGCTTCAATTCTTTCAGCAGAAAATATTTTTTTGCACATGATTTTCTATGAGGATTTTTGTTTCCTAGCCAGTGGATAGGCCTTGGCTTTCCTCAGGAAGCTAAACAAACACCTTCTAAACATAAGAGCCATATACCGAGATACAGCAAACCAATCATGACAAGATATAAGTAAATAAAGAAGGTGTGAGACTAGACCCAACTTAATCGTGATTTGTGCTAATTTAATTTACTTTTTTATTTTCATTAATCATGTTTGATGCTAAATTATGCTATTTTAATCTTATGGTGTCTTATTATGTCTTTTGGATTGGAATTTGAGTCATGAATAGGTAGTTTTGGATAGGCTTGACCTCAATTAGGAAGTGGAAAGCCCTTTTTCATAATTTATATTTTTATAGTTTTACATTATGTGCATATCATCCTGACATCATCGTGTACGTCATGACGCATACATCATCTTTCGTATTGGGCCTTCATTAGACCTTAAATGGAGCAAAATGGACCAAATTGACATCCAAATGACTCAAATTGTGAATACTATAGAAATCTGGACTTAAATGAAATTTCTAGAAAACTGGATGTACAAAAGAAACCCATTTCCTACAATCAATCCTTTTCCTTCTTCATACCATTGTTGGGATTTTCTACTTCTCCGTACTTCATCAAATTTTGCTCAAATTCCTAAGGGAGGAGATTTGCATGTCTAAGTAGAGGCAGGATTCATTTTCCCTATTGCTCTATCTACCTTTTCATAGTCTTAGGTTACCAAGTTCTTCTCGTACAACCCTCTAATTGCTACCATTGGTAAGAAACTCCTTCCCATCCTAGATTTTGGTTATAAATTGAGTCAAGGAGGCTCATTTCTACTACATGCATTCATGTTCGTTATCATTTGACAAGATTTCAATTGTTAGGGTTCCATTTTTTGGGGATTTTCTTGTGATTGAGCTCAAGTGAAGCAAATTGGGGTTTTAACATCGAATAAAGGCAAGTAGGCAGGTTCTAACTGGATGCATGTTGATATTGTGTTGGTTTGTAGCTTGAATTCAAATGAATTTCATTCAACCTCTTTCTTCTTTCATTGTTAATGGGTTTTCTTCAATGGATGGGTACATGATGAATTGGAGATGGTAGTAGTGTTTATGGGCAATGTCTAATGTAGAATTATGTATTATTGGATTGGGGATAGGAAGTTCCATTGTAAGGTTTCAAGTGAAAGAAGGAAGAAGAGCTATAGAATTCGGATACTGAATTTTGAAGCATGAGTACACCAAATAATTGAAAGGTTTTTGTGCAGGCTCGTGCACACAAACCCAGCTCAAGTGTGGGTGGTTCTGACAAGCACCCTTAAAGAAAAATCAAGGGTCCTTTTCTAACCAAAAAGGGAGTCTTATACCACTTTAAACAGTTCATTAACTCTTATAATCAACCATGAGGCTAAGACTATTTTATGTGCATTACCTGAATAGTCTAGCACTTAATCATGGTAGGGGTGAAAAAAAAAATCTAAAAACTGTCAAACCGACTAAATTGAACTGAACGAACTGTTAATAACCATGGTTCACGGTTCAATTCAAGGTTTGGTTTTTAAAATTGGAAAACTGTCTTTTACGGTTCAGTTACAGTTTTTCGTCTTACTCATGGTTATTAACCAAATTGAACTGTAACACACGGTTCGGTTAACCGTTTCTCCAAAGCACACGGTTAACCAAACTTTCTATAGGTTTAAAATAAAAAAAAAAGCAATGGGCTTCAAATGTAGCCCTTCAACCCATCGGCCCATTTCCCGAACTATCTTAGCTCTTAGGGAAAGTTGATAGTGATGGAACTATCGTTCTTTTTGACAATTAACTGTAACCGAATCGTATAGTATGGTTAACCGTGGTTCGGTTTTTAACGGTTTTTGTATGGTACGGTTACGGTTACGGTTTTTAAAACTTGAACAACGCACGGTTCGGTTCAGTTACTAGTTTTCCCAAAATACTCGGTTAACCGAACCGTTACACCCTTAATCATGGGTGTTTGTTTAAGAGACTTGAATGTATAATGCATATACAATGTAACATCAAGCAAGGATGGCTGTACATTAGATACCTTAAAATTACATCGAAATAGATAGTTATAGATGACGGGTAATTAGATTAGGGTTGGCTAGTGAATTCCATGAGTTTTATTAATCTAATTGCATTGGCATATTGAAAGATTCAATATTATTGTCCTCCACATAATTGATATAATTAGTATATTGGTTTACTCTTTTTGGTTATTGTAGCATAATTGATTTTCCTTCGCTTCAATTTATCTTGAGTTGAATCTAATTAATTCTTGAACTAAGTAATAAATGAATCAAGTGGACTAAACTTCCAAGATTGGAATTGTATGTAATAAACTTACTCCAGTTCCCTTATTGAATCTCATTGTCCTTGATACCGCTTGTTATGCACGTGCGGAAGCACGTAACTTGGGATTAAACAAATAAACCACACACAAGAAGAGAACATAGAAGATTTACGTGGTTAACCTAAATCAGGACAACATCCATGGGCACAGAGATAATATCATCTTCACAATAACAAGCAAATGCATACAGAGATACTCTTGCTCTCATCATCTCTCTTATGTGATGTGGGAACGCTACGAGCAAGAAAGGACACTCTTTTCTGCACAAAATCAACAGTTACAGATTACATCAATATATAATCTCCGCTTTTTTAGCCACCAAGAAAGCCCAGATATAATTATAAAAATACCCTTGACCTTAAATTGGTCCATGGTTAACCCAGTGGGACCCATCCAGCTAAATTGGAATATAAGACATAAACCCAAAAAATTTGAATAGTTAGGCACTATAAAAAGCTTTGACCTTACAAGGCCCAGTAGGGCTAAATTTGGTTTAGTTTTAGTTTAGCAGTTGCAGTAGATAGTTGGAGTGTCCGAAACTTAAAAAACTGGGTAACTAAATGTACCTATGGCTAAGGCATTGGTGATTTCCCAACATGACTTGTAATGCTCTCACATGGAGTGGATTTAGCTAAAGTAGTAGCCACCTAGTATGTTACATCTCATTGATGATTCTCTATCATAACTAATTCATTATTGCATAATATGCTTAGTTAACTTAAATTGATTTCTTTTAATCACATGTCTTATAAATATATTTGATACAACATGCGTTATTTTATATCTACTTATACTTTATTGAATCATCATATTCACTGCTATCTCACTAGTGATACAAGTGTAGATGGAGATTCCAGCACTACAGAGGCCCAGAAGATGTAGGAGGAGACCCTAGATATTCCTTCAGGATTAGAAGAGTGGACAGCCAACAATGTCTTTTAGACCTTGGTTTACAGAGAGCGTTACATGAGTTATGTTTACGGTTTATTTTGGGAAAAAAGTTATATCATACCATCTGCAATATTTTATCTGTTATGCATTTAGAGGTGGTATTATTTTGTATATTTTGGACATGTACAAATGATGTATATGGTTTTTGTACTAGTGTCTTCAGGTTACACACTTTTTCATATTGTATAAACACAGCATACATGTGCATATTCATGTATAGACATCTTGGGGTATCCTTTCTATATAATGAATAGAGTCTTTAACTAAATGCTTGGACTATTCAGACAATGATACCATGTGGAAATGAATTGTACATGTAGTAAGTACAAGCTTTCGCATTAAATATTCACTGACAGATGTCATTGAGTAAACCTCACACGTGCAAGGATGTAAGTATCCCGTAAACCTCACATGTGCAAGGATGTAAGTATCCCTTGTGGATTCTGCTTTGGTAGAGTGTTGGGCAAGAATTTCATAGGAATATGTGTGTCACACCTCAAATATTACTTTAATGAAGGAAAGCTTGGGCTCAAGTTATGACAAAAGGGGTCCTCTCTGCCCCATGCTTAGCTAATGAATCCACCATGAAGTTAGCTTCTCATGTCATATGATAAAAAGTGACCAAACTGGAAGAAGAAAAGGCCTTGATCTCTTTTAAGGAAAAGTGACATTTCCAAGGCTTGCTTAGTAATATAGAAACTCAAGGAATAACAAACATAAGCAAAATCATTTTCTAGCAGCAACCCCTCTCTAAACGATCAAAACATAAACGATGAGAGCCTCCAAAATTCTTAGAATTCCCACTCCATTAGAATCTTTGATTGTCACATTCTTTTAAAACATATATAAAACAAAAAAAATTTAAATAAGGCCTTAAGTTTTTATCTTATTTTAAAAAAGGACAGTTTTAATAACTTTTCTAATTAATCCCTAAGTTTTTCAGTAAGTTTTAAATTAAGGACATCCAGCCATTTAAAAGTATTTTCTAATGAACGTTACCCTCAAATTTTTTAGAATACCCAAATTACCCTTCATTTAAAGTCATGATATAGTTCCGATAGCTGTCTTCGATCACTATGAGGACACTGATGAAGGGAATAAGGAGAATATGAGGAAGCGAAGAAAGGTTTTATTTTAGTAAAGGGTAATTTGGGTACTTTAGAAAAACTGTGGGAAAAAGTTTATGAAAAATAGCTTTAAATGAAAGGTTGTCCTTAATTGAAAACTTGTTGTAAAACTTATGGATCAATTTGAAAAGTTTTTAAATTTGTGTCCTTTTCTAAAATAAGTCAAAAGCTTAAGATATTATCTAAAAAATGTCTTATATAAAACATCTCCTTTATGATTGTGAAAAACTTCATCCATACCCACAGCCGTAGTTTTCTTCTAGTACCCCCCATCTGCCATCCGTATTAAAGTTCAAGACCCCATTTGGAGGAGGACGACACCAATGAGTTAATTTTTTTAAGAGAAAATTAGCCAAAAGTCCCTCCAATGACATAAATCAAAGGCGTGGTCCAAAAGAAATAGTATATTTGGAACCTACTCATTGAAATCTTTCAAATAATACCCATGTTTCATATGAAATTCTAAAATATATATATCAAAATTAGTCTAAAATTTACCTCAAAACAAAACTAAACAATTTTTGGAAAAAAGTTTGAGGTGGGTAGACAATTCTAATCATCTTATTGTTCGGTGAAATTTGCGGAATTTAAAGTTTAGGAGGAGTTTTTCATATCCTAGAATTTCAAGTCAAAACAATTTCAAGAAGTGAGTGAACCAGAGGCTTAAACATGCTGAATTTTACTTCAAAACAAAACTAAATAGTTTTTTGTTAAAAGTTTGAAATGGGTAGATCAGTTTAATCTTCTTATTTTTTTGGTTAAATTTGGAAATTTAAAGTTTAGCACGTAGTATTTCTTATCCCAGGATTTCAAGTCAAAATAATTTAGGAAAGTAGGTGAACTAGAGGCTTAAATATGGGCCATCAATCAAACTATGTGCAGATATTCTGCACAAAAACTTATATAAATTTTATTCAAATTCATATAAATTTTGTTCAAACTAAGATAAATTATGATCAAACTCATATAAATTTTGTTCAAACTCAGATAAATTCTAATCAAACTCATATAAATTCATACAAAGAGAGCGTTTTGGTCTTTTTAAGTGCTTAAATTTGGAAAAGGACCTTTGCCCATATTATAAAAGATTGTGGACCTCTCGCCATAAAGTGAAATGTTAAAGGTCCTGTCACCGAATGCCCCTTTTTTTAACTTTAGAAATACCTCATGACGTGGATGCTTCCTAATTATAGACAATGGTGTTAGCATTAAGGCCTACAAACTCTTTTTTAATAGGAGCACAACTAGTGATTGAAGGGCACGGTTGTGCATCCAAGTTTTTGTGGAAAAGGCAAGAAAAAGCCAGCCACTTTTCCAAAGCAAAAGTTTTTTACATTTAGAGCATGTGTAACACTTTTTTGCTTAAAAAGGGACGATTTTCTTAGGAGAAATCATTTTTAATGCGTTTGATGCACCATAATTCCTCAAACCACTTTTCTGCCACGTCGGACTTTTCCTTGAGAAAGTTAGAAATAGAATTCATATGGGGTACCATCGGACTTCCATTTCTATAGAAAAATTCACCCTCTTCCCATTTCACCATGGCCTGTAAGCACATATCCATGTCCCTCCACTGGAAAGAAATTGCACAGAAAAGTATTTCCGATATACATTGAAAAATATATTTTTTAGGTAGCAGAGGAAATGTTGTGGAGCTGATTTTCTACAGACAATAAGCAAACATCCCTAAAGAAACAGTTAGTAGTAGGTGAGGAATCCAGATGTTTAAGAATCTCTCATTGCCCCTGGAATAAGGTCTCCTCAATGAGGATTTGTATAGCTGAGGATTTCACATATATATATCGATGTATATTGATATATAAAACCTTTCCAAAATGGGTTTTGCTTGAGTGGAAAGCAAAAATCCCTTCCTCCTCAAAGATTTGGTTTTCAATGGTGACCTGAGGCCTTTGACACTAGCAACCTAAAAAGAAGTACAGGTAATGTATCCAACAAAGCCTTGTTATCTTGTATTTGTATTTAGTAGGACAATAGGCTAAATAAACTCTCTCACATAACCACCACAAAAGTAGCTAAGGGTCTTTTTGGCATTGTTCTCGTGTTATTTTCAATTTTGTGCTTAGATTGGGTTGTGTTGAGATCGGGTTGTACTAAGACTATGTTCCGCAAAACTTATTTGGCATTATATTAAAATACTATGCTAAGAATGTGTCATATAAAACATGTTTGGTAACAATATAATAAAAATTCCAATGAACGGAAGCAAGAGAATCGTAGATCTAAAATGTGGGAACTACCTTTTAATATTTGCGGCACTTTATTATTATCGTACATGAGATCTACTTGTAGAAGTTACAACATGGTATGGCTACATATAAAAATTAGACTGTGAAGCCCATATTCATAAGATTTGTCAAGTAGGCCTACACTTTAAAAGAATCATAATGTGGGCCAACCTTTTTAATGTAAATATGGGACCCATCATTATAAATTACAGCATGGTACACACATTTAGAAATCAAAATATGGGCCCATATTTATAAGATTTATAATGTACGTCTACCTTTTGTGATAATTACTACATGACCCACATTTAGGAATTACAAAATTGAGCTACATTTTCAGTAACTTTGTACATAGGACCCACATTTAGAAATTATAATGTGGCACTCAACTTTAGAAATTATAAAAGATTATAATGTGGGGTCATCTTGTTTGTTGATTATGAACACATGATCCACTTTAAAAATTACGTGGTACCAACCTTTAGAAATTAGAACATGGGATCAAGATTTGAATAATGAATAAATGTCCTTGAATGGATTCCATAGTTGGATTGATAGATTATGATAAAAAAAAAAAAAGATTGATTTTAGTAAAAACCACATTTCCAAATATTGTTCATTAAAATATGGGGTTTTTCCTGGAAAAGTGCCCTTAGAGTCCTTACAAAACAAAGCTCAAAGATTTTTATAGCCCGGAGTGGTCCCCTGAACCCTTTTTGATTTTTTTTTTCAATATTATTCATGAGCAAAGATATCTATGCTCAAGCACAATGTACCCAATACGGAATCATAGTCTTTTTTAGACATTGTTGCTGAGAAGTGATATATATGCTCATCGTAAAAAGAAATGAGTTCTTCTTCTCCTTTTGTAACACCTCGACCCCAAATTAGAAGGTTTAAAGGTGGATTAATTGTATGCTTAGCGTCTTATTCGCAGCTTTTATTGGGTCATTGTCTTTTATGCTTTTTAGGTTATGTTCGGGGTCTTAGATAGGTAGTTGAGTTGAGTAGTTGCGAGCCCTTTTTCGTAATTTTTTATTTGTTTGTGTTTGTCGTTTGGGCGTCATCTTGACATCATCTCATGTCTTTTGTCACACTCGTTAATTCCCGTAACTGGCTCGAAAGTGTTTAGAAACCGATTGAGATTGTTAGTTTTTGTTTGACTCAAATTGTAATTTATATAACTTTTGGACCTGGTTGTAAATGGCTAAAATATATAATATATATATCTCACCTAATGTCGTTTCATCCTTATCCCTGTTTCATTTCTTCTTTCCTAACGTCTCTTCCTCTCGTTCTTCTGTTCTTCTTCTTCTTCCTTCGTTCCTCTACGTAGTCGATGTCAAGTCTCGATCCTTTGTGCAAGTTTTTCCGGAACCCAAGCCTCAAACGAGTAAAGCTTGGTAACTCATCGTTAAAGGCAAGTATAAGCAACTTTTGGATGAATACATGTTGGTATACCTTGATGGTTATGTTTTTCCTTGACTTATGCTTAGTATATGCATAGTGGAACAGCTCTTTTTTGGTTTCTTCTTTCATTTGGTACAAAGAAACACAGTTTCGAATGGCCTCTGTTCTCGTCTTTCTGTTTCAGGTCTGACCAGTCGGTCCTGAAGCCCCGACAGGTCGAATTTCTGTTCTGGGAGGTGCCCGACCGATCAGATACCTGGGCAATCGGTCGGCTGGGCAGAATTACAAAGTTGTGGAATTTCATGTAAATGGCTTCTTTAACTAACCATAAGCTACTTGGAAACTTAGAATGGACCACCCTGATGATTGACCTTGGACATATCATGAATAGTCTTGGGGCTGAGATGTATTCATGAGTGTTATCCAGTTGTTAAGCATCTCCCCATGGGTGTTGGTTTAAAGGACTTCCGTGCTCTTTCTCTTGAGATTAGACACCACAGGAAGAACAACCGAGTATTGGATACCTTAAAACTACATCATCATGCATGGTTAGTAACAGTGGATAACTAGACTAGGGTTGGCTAGTAACTAACCTTGCTTCGCCATTAACTTGAATTGTATAACATCTTGCAGTATTATCTTTGCCCTCAAATCTTGATTAAGTAAACGATCAGCATTGGCTTGTTTTGTGTTGTATTCCTTCCGAGATCTTGATATGGCTATGGACATTGACTTGCATGTACGTTTTTATTGGGTATCGTTATTATACGTTATATTCTTTCATTATCCTTATGCAATGTCCTAATATATGCTTGAACAGTTGTGTCTGGCTCTACTCAGCCTCGGTTTTAGCATACCAGACGGGGTTGAATTTAGCTTAGCATATTTTTTGCCGCTGCACAGTGCTCACGTCTTGGGGATTTCAGACCCCAGGAAACCGAGACCCATTCATACCCTGGCCCGATCAATGGTGTTCTCTCATATTACACTCTCAAATTTGGGAGAATATGGCATATGTAGTAACCACCTAGTATAATATCTCTCTACTTTGAATCTATTGCATTCATTCTACATTTGCATGACTTGCCTAGTATACGAACTTGCACTTCTATTTAATCTGCCTGTCATGAATTTTTTTAGAGATAACGCGTATTGCCTTTATGTTTCTTATGCTTTGCTGAATCGCTGTATTCATACGTTGTTCTTGGTGTTTCAGGCGCAAATCACATCCCCGATTCCTCAAAGGTCGGCCAGACTTCAGAGAAGGTCGTAGAGGCTTCATCCGGGCTAGATGAGTGGACATGATGGATCCACTCCGGAGAGCATCCTGGCATCAACCTCATTGTCCTTTTGTCGCATGACATTGTAGAATGACTTATAAATATCTCTTTTGTACCTAATGTAGCCTGTATAATCAATAGTGATCACAGATTTTGTTGTTTTCTCCTATTCTTGCCCATGTTTAATACTTATAGCTTCCACGTTTGCTGTTTACACATGTGAATGCTTCTCTTGTGTACATGCATCTGAACTGAGTGCGGGTGTACTTGCACGGGAATATGTGCGTCATTGATTAGGTCAACCCTAATCCCCGATTTCTTAGGCTCGGGTTGTGACACCTTTTTCTTTTTGTTTCAGTTTTTTCTTCTGCTTTTCTTTTCATTTTTGCATCCCCATCTGTTCTGCTTCTTTCTTTTCTTGAATTTCTCTTCTTCTTCCACTTTTTATTAAACCACTCTCATCCTTTTTTTCCGCCCAGTATTTTTTCTTTTTCCTTGTTCTCCTTCTTCATCCTTCCTCCTCTTTCTTTGTTTTTTTCTTTTGTTTCTATTTTCTCTTTCTCTTTTTTCTTCTTGGTTTTCCCCTCCTTGCCCCAAATAGAACCCAAATGGAACCCAGGCTTGTTTTTCTTCTTTTTGTTCCTCTTCTATTTTTCTTCTTTTGTTGTTGTTGTTGTCTTTCCTCTGTCTCCTCTCCTGCTTCTTCCATCATCGTTTCCATCTTCTCTCTCTTTTTCTTGCTTTAGTTCACTTCCTTTCCGTGGTTTTTCTCCTCCTTGCTCCTCTGTACACCAAACCAAGAAAAAGAGAAAAGACGGGAAAGAAGAAGAAGGAATAGGGAAAGGATTTGGTGTATATTATGCTTGAACAAAGATATTGCTGCTAAAGAAAATGGGAAAGAGATTAGGAGACCACTCTAGGCTATAAAAATCTCTGGGGTTCTTTTTGTTCCACAAAGACTCTAAGGGGATTTTTCTCACAAAAATCCCTTAAAATATTTACTGATATAAAATCATGAGGATTTTACAGGAAAAACCCCCATATATGTTCATTACAGACAATTAGGCCTTTATTGAGTACGTACACTAATTGGTTCCCTGGGCTTGATTTTGTACAAAAAGAAATTATTTTTTTTTATGTTGGGCTGAGTGACCCCACATACAAAAAAAAGGCTAAGTTTCTACAAAGAAGAAAGGAAGAAGAAAAAAGGAGAAAGTGAAGGTTTTTATGCCCCAAATTTTTCTAGATTGCAATTCAATTACAACTACTTTTATGTAGTAAAAAATAAAAGCAATTAACCACATGAGAAAGGTAACACAATATTTAACGTGGAAACACAAACGGAAAAAGAAAACCACACAAGTCTAAAGTAGACAAAATCAAATACTAACTTCCACAATTATGTACTCAACCCTACAGTCAGTCCCTCGACACAAAGCGTTGTAGTTGTTCTTACTAAATCTCCACGACATGTAGTCCCTCGATGCCCTGCTAGTGGTGCTTTGATCTCCATCTCAAATGAATTTCCTCATCAAGAAAACAATTTCCTACAAAAATATAGAAGTCACAGCTCTCCTGCGATGAACAAAAGCACTAACTCTAGAATTTAAAGCCTTTAGCCCAACTCTCATTGAAGCCCTAGATAGAATCTCCAATGTATAATCTTAACTCAAATTGTAGAGAACTATCCCTTAAGGTTGAAAGAAACACCCTACATATAACCTACAATTCGTGCCTTAAGGTTAGAGTCTGTCACAACCCGAGCCCAGGAGTTCGGGGGTTAGCAAAAGTCTAACCAATGACACACGTACTCCCGTACCTGCACACTTAGACCCGGTCCAAATGTGCACGTACAAGGGAAAATTCACACGTGCAAATATGTACACGGAAGCTGTAGATATCAAAACATCACATATAATATGTAGAAACAGAGTAAAAAACCAGAAGTTACATACATCATATCTGACAATGTTACAAAATGAGACAAAATATTGTATACAATCATAATTGGATGTAAGCTTGATATATCTCAAAAGAAAAAGGACCCATATACAAAATGAGGACTTGACGCTCTCCGAAAGGAGAGATCACGCCCACTCTTCTAGCCCGGATGGGGCCTCGGGGGTCTCTCCTGCAATCTAATTGACCGACGAGGGGTCGGTCTGGGTATCTGAGTCTGCAACACCAAGGACAAAGCATGAATACAATGATCCAGCAAAGTATAAACAGTAAAAAGATAACACATGCTGTCTCTAATCAAAGTAATGAATAGAAGTAAATCATAACATGTCAATGCTTGTAAACTAGGCAATCGTGCGAGAAATATAGCATGCTCGAGTGAATCAAAAATACATACACTGTACATAACTAGGCAGCTACCACACATGCCATATGCTCCCAAATTATGGATCTTGTAAACATGAGGAGAACACCATTGTCCGGACCAGGGTACAAATGGGTCTCGGGTTTCCTGGGGTCCGGATTCCCCAAGACATGTCCTTATTGCAGCAAGGTCATATAACTATACCCAAGTCACCCCGTTGGGTTCCTAAGGCTGAGGTAGAGTAGTGCCTGAACAAAGTGAATCAATCAGGTGCTACACCTCGAGTCAAACATGCCAACAAGTACATCATACGTGCATAATCGTGATCAACATACGTATATGCTCAAGGTGTAAGAAACATATCAATTAATCTATTAAGTGACGTGTAGACGAAATCACATAATCATGTTAAAGAATGGAGGTCAATACTTGCCATGCAAGATGCAATGCAATGAATCCATATCAAGTCAAGGGTACTTACAATCCAACCCTAATCTAGTTATCAGTGTTTCTAACCGTGCATGTTGATGTAGTTTTAAGGTCTCCTATGTATGATTATCTAGTGTTGCAGTTTACCTGAGAGTACACCGAAATCCCTTAAACCAACACCCATGGGAAGGTGCTTGACCGCTGGATAACGAACATGAATGATTCGCAGCCCTCGAGATCATTCACGTAGTAGTCTCATAGTCCATTGGGCAAGTCATAGTCACCTACCTTCTAGGTCCAAGGCCCTACCAAGTCATCTTCCTTTTTCACCTGTACATTTCTCTCAGCTCCGCCGTAGGAGACCTTAGGCCTCAGCTGCAGGTTCCTTACGGCTTAGCTGTAAAAGAGGACACGGCTTATCCGTGGCCACGCCGTAGAAGAGATGCAGATTTGCATACTCTCAGTTATTTTTCAGAACACCTTGTATTGATCTACGGCTGGGTCACGGTGGAGCTTACGGCTTCGAACACTCCGATCCCCTTTGAGCCGGATTAGTGGCTCATTAGTGTGTGTTTTGTTTTGTTTATTTCTTTTGGACTTGTTTTGGGTCATGGATAGGTAGTTGAGTGACCTTCGACCTGGAATAGGTAGTTCTAAGCCCTTTTTCGAAATTTTGCTTTTGCTTTGCTCATATCATCTTTGCATCATCTTGGTGTCAGCATGTGTATTTCGTTGAGCTCGACAATTTCCGTAACTGTGTCAGATCCGTTTGAAGTCAATTGGGGAAGATGGACCTTCATGTGAGTTGATTTGTAAATAACCCAGACTCTTTGGACTTTGACTTAACTTCCAAACCTATTTAAATGAGTCACTCTCCAGGTGTCTCTCTCTTGCTCCATTTCATTTGATCGTTGCATGCAAGAGGAATTCCAGGGAAGCTCTCCACGTTCGTTCTCTCTCTCTCTCTTCTTTCCTTCTCTTGATCGATTGAGGATTTGGATCCTCTGTTTGGCTTGGGTTCTTCTCCATTCTCTCATCTCTGTCCTTGCCTTAGGTAAGTGGGTTCTTTCCCAACTCTTTGTATTTCTTCTTCTCCAATTGCTTCTCCCATTCTCTGTTGCTTCGTCTTCATCTCATGCATGTGTGATTGCTTTGATTTGTTTTGATTTTAGTTGCTTGGAGCTTGATTTCAGAGGATTTGTCAGATTTGAGGCAAGTATAAGTACAGGCTTTGATAACACATATGGGTGTTTGTTTGATGGCTTTGATTCACTCTTATTCTTTGTCTAGCATGTTTTACAGCCACAATTTGTGAATTTGGAACCTCTGTAACTCATTTTATTCAGTTTCTGTACAAAAATTTCGTTTCTGTAATCTTCCCGAATTCGCGTCTGTATTGTACGGCTAAGCCGTAACCCTGTACGGCTTAGATTCCAGAGAGTGACAAATTCGAGTTTGTTCTACGGCTAGGCTACGGCTAAGCCGTAATTTGTTCTACGGCTGAGCCGTAAGCTAGCCGTGACCCAACCGTACCCCAGCCGTGAATTAATTCTCTGATCAGTCGAAACTTTTCTGATATCAGTACTTCTACGGTGAGGCTACGGCTAAGCCGTGGATTGGTCTACGGCTAAGCCGTATACTGACTGTAGCTCAGCCGTGAGATGTATCAGATCAGAGGTGGAAAAGATGACAGTTTAGCCGTGTTCTGAAGGGAACCACGGCTAAGCCGTAGTGCATATTGCGGCTACGCCGTAGGATGCCACGGCTAAGCCGTAGGTCACCCATGGCTAAACCGTAAGACCTGTTAAATATCAGTTAACTTAGGCTAATGGTGTGACCTTGTAGGGCTCAAATACAGGTTAACCATACCCGTAAACCGGCCCAAATGGATTCTTTGGAGCGCATGAATAGTCTGTTAGGCTGTGACTTATTCATGTGAGTGTTGCTCATTGTTAAGCACCTCCCCATGGGTGTTGGTTTAAGGGACTTCGGTGCACATGAGGATTATATTGCAACACTAGGATGGCAACGGTGCATCGAATAACTTAAAACTACATCAACATGCACGGTTAGTGACAGTGATGCAACTAGATTAGACTTGGCTTGTAATGAACCTTGATTCCGTATTAATCTGAGATGCATTGCATATTGTTTATGGTTTTGCCCTCTGTTCTGTTAATCTATGTTATGCATTCCTCAGTCATTTTGCTTTCGTTCTGTGTATCTGTATTATTCTTCGCTTTGTACTCTGTTTTGATCTATGCTATGCTTTGTATATTCTCTGGCTTTGTATATCTCTGATTTTTGGGTATTCCCTGGTGGCTCTGCCCAGAGGTTAATACGTGAGGATAAGATCCGGTCCTTGTCATCGGTGAGTCCAAAGCGGATAATCTCCTTTCTTTAGCTTTGATTTGATTGGTATTAGTCTGGCTCTACTCAGCCTCAGCCCTAGGATACCCGACGGGGTTACCTCTGGCGTAGATCTCTGTATCTCTGTTTTAACTGCAGTGTTGCTTTGTCTTGGGACCCCGGAACCCAGGAAACCGAGACCCGCTTGTACCTTTGGCCTGGACAGCGGTGTTCTCTGCTCTGCTCTGTTCTGCTCTCTATTTGAGAGAATATGGTTAACGTAGTAGCCAATTAGTTCAGTATTCTATGTTTTGATTCACATATCATGTTTTACTCCTATGCACGATTTGCTTAGTTTCCTAATATGGAACTCTGTATTTAATCTTCTGTCATTATTATATCCTCTTTGATACTATGCGTGTTTCACCCTTGTTACTTATATTTGCTGGATCGTTGTATTCATTTGTGTTGTCTGTGGTGTTGCAGGCACAGATACCTTGCCCAGCTCCCCGGCGGTCGAGGAGGCTGCAGGGGCGAGTGTAGAGGCACCCTCCGGTCTGGCAGAGTGGGCCTGATCACTTCTGCCAAGTGCGTGCATGCATACCAGTAGCTTTTATTTTGCATTTTGGTTTTTGAGAGCTTGTATTTGGACTTTGGACTTTGGACTTGTATTCTGTATATTTTGTGTATATTGATTTTGGTGTGTATTCGGTTTTATCTCAGTGTATTTGTCTTTGTCTTTTCCGTTTCGTATTTGCTTTGGCTTCCGCTATTTTATTTTCCTTTGTTGCTTGCTATGATATGTACAGCTTCCGCGTACGCTTAGTTCGCACGTGTTAGATCCCTTGTGTGCGTGCATCTGGACTGGGTTTGGGTGCACGTGCACGGGAGTACGTGTGTCACCGGTTTAGCTTTTCGCTAACCCCCGAATTCTGGGCTCGGGTCGTGACATACGTATTGTATGGTATCAGAGCATGCTAGTTATAAGCATGTAGGCATCTAAGATCGTGGTGAGATGACGATATCAACTATTTGACTCGAGGTCTCATATGTTGATTTGGGGTTTGACTAACTCAGGGCATTTTATATTTGTGTGTGTTGTGTTTCTTTTCCTTTTGCAGGATGGCATCAGGATCAGGATCTAGGGATGAGAATCAACAGGGCCACAACGGTGATAGTGGATCGGTACCCCCACATATCAGCAGTGAGGAGCGGATGATGATGATGATGCAGTCTATGCAATCATTACAGGCGCAGATGGCATCCATGGTAGATAGACAAAGTCAGGCTGCTGTAGTAGCATCACCTCGCATAGATCAGCAGGTGATTTTCCAGCCTAAGGAATCAGATCCGAATGCTCTTTTCGACAAGTTCCGTAAGCGAGGGGCGACTGAGTTTCATGGAATAGAGGATGCATTGCAGGCTGAGCAATGGTTGGAGCAGACTGAAGAGTTGTTTGATACGATTGTGTGCAGCAACAAGCAGAAGGTAGTGCTCACAGCCTCTATGCTTCGAAGTGTAGCTAAGACATGGTGGAGGAGTGTTAAGACCTCATTTCAGACTATGCCCAGTGCCACAGTTTGGGAGACCTTCAAGCAGCAATTCCGTCGTAAGTTCATGCCTCTCCATATTCAGCGAGCCAAGGAAGTGGAATTCTTCAACCTTCAGCAGAGACAGATGCCAGTTGCAGATTATGTACACAAGTTTACAGAGTTGTCCCACTTCGCAGAGGATATGGTGAACACGGAGCATAAGAAGGTGACTCGCTTCGTCAACGGCCTGAATCCGAGACACAAACGCCACGTGGTTGCTTGTATGTGGCCGGCTACATTGGATGACGCTATTGACAGGGCTTATGATGCAGAGGCCATCTTTGAGGAGGAGCGAACAGAGGCTAAGAGGGCAGCAGGTTTCAGTGGTAGAAGTCAGTTCCAGAAGAAGTTCAAGGGTAAACAGGGCAGTTCGAGCAGTTCTCAGATAGTTTGCGGTCACTGTGGGAAGGATCACCCCACAGACAGATGTTGGAGGAAGATTGGGGCTTGTTTCGGTTGTGGCTCTACGGACCACAGGCGGGCCCAATGCCCCAAGTTTCAGTCCTCTCCACAGACGAGACAGACAGGACCTACCTCACAGGGCAGATCCCAGCCAGCTCGCCCAGGCCAGAAGCCGAACCGCCAGACAGCCCGAGCCTATGCTGCTACGCATGAGGGCGCGGAGGAGGCCACGGTAGTGGAAGGTAAAATTTTAATTTCCGATGCAGAAGCTTTAGCTTTATTTGACTCAGGGTCTACGCGTTCGTACGTAGCACCCCATTTTGCTGTGCAGCTTCGACAGCGACCTACACCACTTCCCTACTTGTTGTTAGTATCCACTCCGGTTGGTAAGCGGGTGGAGTGCAGTGTGTTTTACCCTCAGTGTGATGTGCGGATAGCTGGTCATCAGCTCCCAGTAGACCTCGTGTTGCTCACGACACTGGATTTTGATGTGATCCTTGGTATGGACTGGCTTGCGAGATATCATGCGTGTATCAATTGCTACAGCAAGGCTATTTATTTTGATTTGGGCAGCGGATTCCGATTTGAGGGCAGCCAGACGAAGTGCCCCAGGCGTGTGATATCTGCTTGTAAAGCAGACAGGATGCTTCGTAGGGGATGTGAGGGATTTCTTGCATTCATTTCAGAGAAGAAAGATCAGCGACAGCTCAGTGAGATTCCAGTAGTCAGCGAGTTTCCGGATGTCTTTCCGGAAGATGTGCCAGAGTTGCCACCAGTTCGGGAGGTAGAATTTGCTATTGACGTGGTACCAGGTACAGCACCTATCAGTAGAGCTCCATATCGTATGGCACCTGCAGAATTGTTGGAATTGAAGAAACAGTTGCAGGATTTGTTGGATAAAGGGTTCATACGCCCAAGTGTTTCACCTTGGGGAGCTCCTGTATTGTTTGTCAAGAAGAAGGATGGCAGTTTCCGGATGTGCATTGACTACAGGCAATTAAACAAAGTGACTATCAAGAACAAATACCCATTGCCTAGGATTGATGAGTTGTTCGATCAACTTCAGGGTGCAGCTTACTTCTCTAAGATTGACTTGAGGTCAGGATATCACCAGCTCAGGGTGAAGGATGAGGATGTTCCTAAGACAGCTTTCAGGACTCGGTATGGACACTACGAGTTCCTTGTCATGCCGTTTGGTTTGACGAACGCACCCGCAGCTTTTATGGCGTTGATGAACAGGGTGTTTACTTCCTTCTTGGACCAGTTCGTTGTAGTTTTTATAGATGACATATTGGTCTATTCGAAGACTGCTGAGGAACATACAGACCATCTGAGGAAGGCATTGCAGCTGCTTCGAGATCACAAGTTGTATGCAAAGTTGGCTAAGTGTGATTTCTGGTTAGAGCAAGTTGCATTTCTGGGTCATGTGATTTCTAGAGATGGATTGATGGTGGATCCAGCTAAGATTGAGGCAGTAGTCCATTGGCCCCGTCCTAGATCAGTAACAGAGATTCGGAGTTTTCTGGGTTTGGCGGGATATTACCGCAGGTTTGTGCAGGATTTCTCGAAGATCTCAGCCCCGCTGACTCAGTTGACTCGGAAGAAGGTCCCGTATGAGTGGACAGAGAAGTGTGAGCGTAGTTTTCAGATGTTGAAAGAAAAGCTCACTACGGCGCCAGTGTTGACTCTCCCGGATGGTAGTGAGGGATTCATGATTTACTCAGATGCCTCTAGAGTTGGACTAGGCTGTGTACTGATGCAGAATCAGAAAGTGATTGCCTATGGATCCAGACAGCTGAAGGAGCATGAGAAGAACTATGCCACACATGACTTGGAGTTAGCAGCCATTGTATTTGCATTGAAGTTGTGGCGACATTACTTGTACGGTGTGAAGTTCGAGGTCCATTCCGATCATCACAGTCTCCAGTATTTGTTCGATCAGCATGACTTGAATATGAGGCAGCGAAGGTGGTTGGAGTTCATCAAAGATTACGACTTTCCGATCAAGTACCACCCAGGCAAAGGCAATGTAGTTGCAGATGCACTCAGCAGGAGGACAGACAGTCTTCAGGTGTTAGCAGGATTCTATATGCTTGTGCATGATCAGCCTGTAGAGGTTCAGATGGTAGGAGACTCGGTGACATTAGCTACTACTGTCGTGTTTCAGCCTGAGGTGATTCAGCAGATCAAGGATCGCCAGTTTGAGGACCCCCTCCTGGTGAAGTTCAGAGATCGGATTGCAGATCGACCGGATTTCAGCTTGGTGGATGGAGTTTTGTACTTCAGGAACAGATTGTGTGTTCCCGCTGTGGATGAGTTGAGAGAGAAATTGATGACAGATGCGCACGATGCCCGATATGCGATGCATCCCGGGAGTACGAAGATGTACCGGAACTTGAAGGACAGATTTTGGTGGAACAATATGAAGCGGGAGATCGCAGGGTTCGTAGCTCGATGTTTGACCTGTCAGAGGGTAAAAGCTGATCATCAGCGACCTCCAGGATCATTGCATCCATTGCACACTCCGCAGTGGAAGTGGGAGCACATTACTATGGATTTTGTTTCCGGTTTTCCGCCGACCAGTAGAAAGAACAATGCGATCTGGGTCATAGTGGACAGATTGACTAAGTCAGCGCATTTCCTTCCGTTCAAGAAAGGGATGACATTCACGGAGATGGCCAGGAAGTTTGTTGACGAGATAGTCAGATTGCATGGTACCCCAGTATCGATTGTGTCAGATCGCGATAGTCGTTTTGTATCTTCATTCTGGAGAGCATTTCAGGAAGCTATGGGCACGAAGTTGAGTTTTAGTACGGCATACCACCCCCAGACTGATGGACAGTCGGAGCGTACCATTCAGACATTGGAGGACATGCTCCGAGCTAGCGTGCTGAACTTTGAGAAGGAATGGGATACGCATCTAGCATTGTGTGAGTTTGCTTACAACAACAGCTTCCATGAGAGTATTGGTATGGCACCTTATGAGGCTCTATACGGACGCAAGTGCAGGACCCCGGTGTGCTGGGAAGAAGTTGGAACTAGAAGTTTCCATGGTCCGACGATCATTGCTGAGACTACAGAGAAAGTGCAGAAAGTGATAGAGAATCTGAAGATTGCTCGGTCCAGGCAGAAGAGCTATGCTGATACTCGGAGGAGACCTTTAGCATTCCAAGTCGGAGATTGGGTATTTCTTAAAGTTTCTCCGATGAAGGGCACAGTTCGATTTGGTCAGAAGGGCAAGTTAGCTCCGAGATATGTAGGACCGTTCGAAGTCAAGAGCCGAGTTGGAGATTTAGCCTATCGGTTGACACTTCCAGTTGAGTTCTCCGGTGTTCACGATGTGTTCCATGTGTCGATGCTCCGTAAGTATGTGCCAGATCCGAGCCATGTGATTCGCTATGATGACATTCAGATTCAGCCTAATGCGACTTATGTTGAGCGTCCGCTTCGCATCGTTGGGACACGAGAGCAGATTCTCCGTACCAGGACTATCAGATGGGTTAAAGTGTTGTGGGAGCATCACGGTCCGGATGAGGCTACTTGGGAGCTAGAGGAACAGCTAGCGCGCCAGTACCCACATCTCTTTGCGCAGGTAGGTAGTCATTCCGAGGACGGAATGATTCCTAGTGGGGGAGGATGTAACACTCCGATCCCCTTTGAGCCGGATTAGTGGCTCATTAGTGTGTGTTTTGTTTTGTTTATTTCTTTTGGACTTGTTTTGGGTCATGGATAGGTAGTTGAGTGACCTTTGACCTGGAATAGGTAGTTCTAAGCCCTTTTTCGTAATTTTGCTTTTGCTTTGCTCATATCATCTTTGCATCATCTTGGTGTCAGCATGTGTATTTCGTTGAGCTCGACAATTTCCGTAACTGTGTCAGATCCGTTTGAAGTCAATTGGGGAAGATGGACCTTCATGTGAGTTGATTTGTAAATAACCCAGACTCTTTGGACTTTGACTTAACTTCCAAACCTATTTAAATGAGTCACTCTCCAGGTGTCTCTCTCTTGCTCCATTTCATTTGATCGTTGCATGCAAGAGGAATTCCAGGGAAGCTCTCCACGTTCGTTCTCTCTCTCTCTCTTCTTTCCTTCTCTTGATCGATTGAGGATTTGGATCCTCTGTTTGGCTTGGGTTCTTCTCCATTCTCTCATCTCTGTCCTTGCCTTAGGTAAGTGGGTTCTTTCCCAACTCTTTGTATTTCTTCTTCTCCAATTGCTTCTCCCATTCTCTGTTGCTTCGTCTTCATCTCATGCATGTGTGATTGCTTTGATTTGTTTTGATTTTAGTTGCTTGGAGCTTGATTTCAGAGGATTTGTCAGATTTGAGGCAAGTATAAGTACAGGCTTTGATAACACATATGGGTGTTTGTTTGATGGCTTTGATTCACTCTTATTCTTTGTCTAGCATGTTTTACAGCCACAATTTGTGAATTTGGAACCTCTGTAACTCATTTTATTCAGTTTCTGTACAAAAATTTCGTTTCTGTAATCTTCCCGAATTCGCGTCTGTATTGTACGGCTAAGCCGTAACCCTGTACGGCTTAGATTCCAGAGAGTGACAAATTCGAGTTTGTTCTACGGCTAGGCTACGGCTAAGCCGTAATTTGTTCTACGGCTGAGCCGTAAGCTAGCCGTGACCCAACCGTACCCCAGCCGTGAATTAATTCTCTGATCAGTCGAAACTTTTCTGATATCAGTACTTCTACGGTGAGGCTACGGCTAAGCCGTGGATTGGTCTACGGCTAAGCCGTATACTGACTGTAGCTCAGCCGTGAGATGTATCAGATCAGAGGTGGAAAAGATGACAGTTTAGCCGTGTTCTGAAGGGAACCACGGCTAAGCCGTAGTGCATATTGCGGCTACGCCGTAGGATGCCACGGCTAAGCCGTAGGTCACCCATGGCTAAACCGTAAGACCTGTTAAATATCAGTTAACTTAGGCTAATGGTGTGACCTTGTAGGGCTCAAATACAGGTTAACCATACCCGTAAACCGGCCCAAATGGATTCTTTGGAGCGCATGAATAGTCTGTTAGGCTGTGACTTATTCATGTGAGTGTTGCTCATTGTTAAGCACCTCCCCATGGGTGTTGGTTTAAGGGACTTCGGTGCACATGAGGATTATATTGCAACACTAGGATGGCAACGGTGCATCGAATAACTTAAAACTACATCAACATGCACGGTTAGTGACAGTGATGCAACTAGATTAGACTTGGCTTGTAATGAACCTTGATTCCGTATTAATCTGAGATGCATTGCATATTGTTTATGGTTTTGCCCTCTGTTCTGTTAATCTATGTTATGCATTCCTCAGTCATTTTGCTTTCGTTCTGTGTATCTGTATTATTCTTCGCTTTGTACTCTGTTTTGATCTATGCTATGCTTTGTATATTCTCTGGCTTTGTATATCTCTGATTTTTGGGTATTCCCTGGTGGCTCTGCCCAGAGGTTAATACGTGAGGATAAGATCCGGTCCTTGTCATCGGTGAGTCCAAAGCGGATAATCTCCTTTCTTTAGCTTTGATTTGATTGGTATTAGTCTGGCTCTACTCAGCCTCAGCCCTAGGATACCCGACGGGGTTACCTCTGGCGTAGATCTCTGTATCTCTGTTTTAACTGCAGTGTTGCTTTGTCTTGGGACCCCGGAACCCAGGAAACCGAGACCCGCTTGTACCTTTGGCCTGGACAGCGGTGTTCTCTGCTCTGCTCTGTTCTGCTCTCTATTTGAGAGAATATGGTTAACGTAGTAGCCAATTAGTTCAGTATTCTATGTTTTGATTCACATATCATGTTTTACTCCTATGCACGATTTGCTTAGTTTCCTAATATGGAACTCTGTATTTAATCTTCTGTCATTATTATATCCTCTTTGATACTATGCGTGTTTCACCCTTGTTACTTATATTTGCTGGATCGTTGTATTCATTTGTGTTGTCTGTGGTGTTGCAGGCACAGATACCTTGCCCAGCTCCCCGGCGGTCGAGGAGGCTGCAGGGGCGAGTGTAGAGGCACCCTCCGGTCTGGCAGAGTGGGCCTGATCACTTCTGCCAAGTGCGTGCATGCATACCAGTAGCTTTTATTTTGCATTTTGGTTTTTGAGAGCTTGTATTTGGACTTTGGACTTTGGACTTGTATTCTGTATATTTTGTGTATATTGATTTTGGTGTGTATTCGGTTTTATCTCAGTGTATTTGTCTTTGTCTTTTCCGTTTCGTATTTGCTTTGGCTTCCGCTATTTTATTTTCCTTTGTTGCTTGCTATGATATGTACAGCTTCCGCGTACGCTTAGTTCGCACGTGTTAGATCCCTTGTGTGCGTGCATCTGGACTGGGTTTGGGTGCACGTGCACGGGAGTACGTGTGTCACCGGTTTAGCTTTTCGCTAACCCCCGAATTCTGGGCTCGGGTCGTGACACGGCTTAGCCGTACTACATGTTACGGCTTAGCCGTAGCACAATTCAGGGTTCAACCGTGAATGCGCAAAGCTAATTTCTGAAGAGATTACAGAATAACGAGAAACGAAAAAACAATGAAATCAAAAGAGAAGAACTGAACTCAACTGGGCTGTAAACATGCTGTACATATAAGATCATGAAAAATCATTTCAATCACACACACATACCATCATGGGTTCATACAAGTCATGCTTATACTTGCCTCAATTCGATTCTAACACTCAATTTGCTGTCCTTGGGCTCAAATCACTACCAATCACCACCCACAGCTATTGTGCATGCAAAGAAAGAGAAAAACCTCAGGAACCTAATCATGGAGAACAAGAAAGGAAGGGAGAAGAGGAATCCAACCTCCAGACTTACCTTGAGTCACAAGATTGCCAAGCTCTCTCTCTCTCTCTTGTCTGCTGTCTGTTGGTTTGAATCAAGGGAAGATCGAGAAATCGAGAGAGGGAGAGTGCTCATGAGAGAGAGAAAGAAACTGAGAAGAAGCTGAGATGAAGATGGAGTCGGTGATGGATTATATAGGATAAGGTTGGGGGGAAATTACAACCAAGTCCAAATGCTTAAGGCCATTTACAGTTCGAGTCAAATCTAGATCCAACGGAACCATGCGACATCTTCTGCCATTTACACAGTTACATCATTTAACGAGCTCAACAAGATACACGTGTTGACACCAAGATGATGCATAAATAACAAGATCTTGGAAAAATGCAAATTACGAAAAAGAGCTTAGTCTACCTAAACCAGGTCAAACTTAACCCAACTACCTATCCATGACCCATAACCAAACTAAAACAGGCATAGAGCACCATTAACAACAAAAACAACATTAATTAGTCGCTAAATTGGATCAAGCTGGGTCGGGATGTTACAGAGTCCAAGTATGAACAAAACAGGCAACACATGCACAAATATGAAAGGTTTTTGAGTAAATATGTGGGCTTTTGCCGCATGCGCACTCGAGTGGGTACTTCGCGCATCCAGTTATTTTCGATCAATTTGTTGGGCTTGAGCGCGGTTTTTATGGACTTAAGTGCGGTCGCTTCAGTCTAGGCCTACTCGAGTGCTTGCTCTGATTTCTTATTTCTTCAATTTGGCATTTCTTGTGACATGAACTACAGTCCATTCTAAATAATATAAAATACAAATCAATGGACCAATAGTTTTGTCCAGAACATGAATTAGCCAATACACAAAAATCCTTACAGAAAGGAAGAAGAAAAGACAGAGGAAGAAAAAGAGAGAGAAAGGAAAAACAAGAGAGAGTGGAAGAAAGGAAGGAATAAAGAAAAAAGAATAAAGGAGAAAGGAAAAAGAAAATAGAGGGGAAGAAGAAGAAGAGGTTTAATGTACTCAATTAGTGCATGTATTCAATAAAGGTCTAATCGTATATAATAAACATACATGAGGTTTCTTCCCATAAAATCCTTTAAAATCATACACTAAGAAAATGCTTTGACTTTTTATCATTTGAACTCACATAAAACCGATGATTTGATTTCATCATCATCATCATCAGAGCCTTATCCCAACCATGTTGGGGTCGGCTACATGAATTCTATTTCTCCATTCCGTTCTATTTTGAGCTAAATCTTTCGATAAGTGCAACTTCTTCAAATCTGAATTAATGACTTCCATCCATGTTTTCTTCGGCCTACCCCTACCTCTTGATGGACCCTCCACCTGTTATCCAAATTTTTTCTCACCGGTGCCATTACTGGCCTACGCTCAACATGCCCAAACCATCTTAAACGAGTTTCTCGAATCTTATCTCCTATTGGTGCTACCCCTAAATGTTCTTGAAAGCGCTCATTTCTAATTTTATCTTTCTTAGTTTTACCACACATCCACCTAAGCATTCTCATTTCCACTACATCCATCTTATGAATATGTGTCTTCTTAATTGGCCAACATTCTGCTCCATATGTCATAGCTGGTCTAACCACTGTCCTGTAAAATTTTCCCTTCAATTTTATTGGCATTTGTCTATCACAAAGTACTCCCGAAGCTAGTCTCCACTTCAGCCATCCAGCTCTTATCCTATGCTCCACATCTTCGTCAATCTTCCCATCCTTACTAATCATCGAGCCTAGGTACCGAAAAGAATCTTTACATGGTATCTCATGGGTTTCAATTTTGACAGTGGTTTCAACACTTTGTATATGTCCACTGAAATTGCAATCCATATATTCTGTCTTTGCACAACTTATTTTAAAGCCTCTAGATTCTAATGCCCTCTGCCATCTCTCAAGCTTTGCATTTACACCCTCTCTTGATTCATCCACCAATACTATATCATCTGCGAACAACATACACCATGGTACTTCTTCTTGAATATACACAGTTAACTCATCCATAATTAATGCAAAGAGATAAGGGCTTAAGGATGATCCCTGATGTAAGCCTATAGTCACAGGAAATCCGCCCGTTTCTCCATATATGGTTTTCACATTTGTTGTTGCACCTTCGTATATATCTTTTAAAATTTCAATGTAACCTCTTGGGACATTCCTTTTCTTTAAGACCCACCAAATTAAATTCATCGGTACCCTATCATAGGCTTTTTCCAAATCGATAAAGACCATATGTAGATTTTTTCTCTTTGCTCGATATTTTTCCATTAATTGCCTAAGTGAAAAGATAGCTTCCATAGTTGATCTCTCTGGCATAAAACCAAATTGATTTTCTGAAATCTTAGTCTTTTTTCTTAGTCTTTGCTCTATTATTCTCTCCCATAACTTCATAATGTGACTCATAAGTTTAATCCCTCGATAGTTGGTACAATTTTGTATATCTCCTTTATTCTTATATATAGGTACTACAATGCTTCTTCTCCATTCATCCGGCATTTTCTTTATCACAAGTATCTTATTGAATAGTCTACATAACCAACTTACTCCAACCTCTCCTAAGCATTTCCATACCTCTATCGGAATACCATCTGGGCCTGTTGCCTTTCCTGTCTTCATTCGCTTCAATGCTTCCTTCACTTCCACCCTTCTAATTCTATGGAGAAAAGTATACTCTGGTAATGAAGTATCCTTCTCCACTCTTGTATCGCCCAAATATTCTTCATTTAAAAGTTTACTAAAATATTCTTTCCACCTTTCTATAATATCGTTGTCCTTCACCAGAATATTTTCCTCATTGTCCTTGATACATTTGACATGATCTAAGTCCCTACTTTTCTTTTCTCTTATTTTTGCAAACTTAAAAATATCCTTTTCTTCTTCTCTTGTTCCCAACCTATTATAGAGGTCATCGTATGCTTTGAACTTTGCGCTACTTACTACTTTCTTAGCTTCTTTCTTTGCCTTCTTATACAACTCAAAATTTTCTATACTCTTAGTCCCCTGCCAAACTTTGTAGCAATGTTTTTTTTGTCGAATAACTTCCTGAACCTCCATACTCCACCACCATGTTTCTTTATTAATATGTCTCTTCCCTTTTGATTCTCCAAGTACCTCCTTTGCAACATTCCTAATGCAATTAGCCATTTGATTCCACATTACTGTAGTTTCTCCTTCAATATTCCATTCTCCTTTCTCAATCATTTTGTCCTTAAATATATTTGCTTTTTCCCCCTTCAAATCTCTCCACCTTGTTTTAGGGTCCATTTTGTTTACTACTGCTCTCTTTTTACTTCTAATGCAAATATTTAAAACTCCAAGCCTATATTGCGTAGTCAAACTCTCTCCTGGGATAATCTTACAATCTTTACAAGCCAATCGGCCCTATTTCCTAACTAGAAAAAAGTCTATCTGACTCCTATTACTCCCACTTTTATATGTAATTAAATGCTCATCTCTCTTTTGATAATTTAATCGTAAGCCACGTAAGCTAATTTGGATCCCCAAAAAATCAACTTTGAATATCCAACAAAATATTTCATTTGATATTTTTCATGCAAAATGCTAAGTAAATCCAACTAAAAAGTATTGAAAGATTGAACTCCCAAACTAAGAAACAAATTAGAGGAAATTATTGAAAAAATCAGCTTAGATGTCTAGTGCACCAAAAAGGCCATCAAAGTTCCTCCGTAATAGTTGAGGCCTCACTCGAATTTTCACTTTGGTCTAAGAGAAGATATTGTCACTAAGTGACGATATTGTCATTCATCATTCATCTTTAGTTCTTTCTCACCTGAAACAAGCAACAATTATAAATAAACTACGAAGGGACCTTTTGGGTGCATTGAAGATCTAAGCTAGTTTTTCAAAAAGTTTATATCAGCAAAGACAAAAGACAAAATAAAAGCTAAGGTATAAGGTGTTTGGTTGAGAATTTAAAAGAGATTTTCAAGTGTTACTTTTGAAACGCTAAAAGCCCTTAAATTGATAGCATTTTTAAGATTTTCAGTTGGATCAGAATCAAATTATTCTTCTTCACTGATAATAACCAAGAGGCAACATTTCCATACAAATTTTAATGTGATCATTTCACACACACGCACAAACAAAAAAGAAAAAAACAAAAATCATTCTTACTTATACAAGAGAGAATGAGATAAGCATATCCTAATCAAACCATAACACTATTTTAAACTTATTTAAAATCTACTTCAACATCGTACATAAATCTATTCGCAAATCAGATTCAATCAGTTTTGAACAATTCTTATCATCAAACAGCCTTCCACAAATGCAACCACATGGTCATTTCAAGAAAAGAGCTTTTTTTTCTCAAATAGATTGGTTTAAAAAATACAAACCCTTAATTCTCTGAAATCAATAGTTGATATCTTTTAAAAACAGCCATCGTGCTTTAATAGTGTCTTCATTATTTTCACAACATGCATATTTTTTAGTGAAAGAAATTACAATGAGAGAGGAAGAAAAGGTATAAGTGGAAGAAAAGGTATAAGAATATTATACCCTCACCCACTCAACACATACAAAAAGAAACCACCCAACACTTACATAATTATACCTTTCCAAGGAGAAGAGCTCTCAACCCCCTGCATAGCTAAAGCATTAGCCATAGAGTTAGCTGATCTAGAAACATGATAAAGGACAACGTTAAAACATGTAAACAAAGTCAGAATTTTATTAAATAGAACTCGATTAGAGAAACTCGTTTAAGATGGTTTGGGCATGAGGAGCGTAGGCCAGTAATGGCACCGGTGAGAAAAAGTTTGGATATATAGATGGAGGGTCTATCAAGAGGTAGGGGTAGGCCGAAGAAAATATGGTTGGAAGTCATTAATTCAGATTTGAAGAAGTTGCACTTATCGAAAGATTTAGCTCAAAATAGAAAGGAATGGAGAAATAGAATTCATGTAGCCGACCCCAACATGGTTGGAATAAGGCTTTGATGATGATGATGATGAGAACTTGAAATTTCCAAGGGTTAATCTTCTTTTTAGAAGTCCAAGCAATCACATTAGAAGAATCACTTTCCACAATAAGATCATTAAGAATGTTTCTCGAACAACATTGAAGGGCCTCCAAAATGGCTAACACCTCAACTTCGTTGGAATCATAAGCACCCACATGTTATAAAAATATAAAAAGGACGTCACCCTTGTTATTACAAAGAATGCCTCCAATTCCCACTTGCCCTGGCAGGCCTCTCGAAGCACTATCAACATCAAATTTAAACACTTTAATAGGGAGAGAAGACCAACAAACAAATTTCTTTACCTTAATCAGGCTGCACTCCATACGACCTCCCTAATTATAACATATATCATTTAAACTAAGATTGGAGAACTCTTTTCTAATCAAAGCCCACTTTACTATCCTTAAGGTAATTGAAGCAATCAAATCCACTAGAGAGGAAGATGCACCTTTGAAAACTCTATCATTTGTTTCCCACCAAATGGACCAAAGAATTGCAAAAGGGATCAACTTCCAAAGAGTATGACCACATCCAACAAAATGAGCTCTCATCCAAGACTCTACCACCTTTTCAATCCTCTCCAGAAAACACCAATCAACTCCACATTTACTAGTGAAGTGACCCCAAGTATCGGTTATAAAGTCGCAATGAAGTAAAAGATGATTAAGTGTCTCTACCTCCTTTTGACACATCACTGAAATGTCTGAAATGGAAGTCGATAACAACCCTCTTCTTCTCCCATTGTTTATTGTAGAAATCTTTGCCGCAACCATCAACCAACATAAAGCCTCCACCCACGGTGGAGCCAGCCTAGAACAAAGAAGAGAAGAAGAGGCACTAGAAGGTTGGATCCCTACCAAGGTTGATTAAAAAGCTTTTGCTTAGAATTCCCCGGATATGGAAGGTTCCAACATCCTAGAATCATTAGAATTCCTTCACAAAAAGACATTAGAAAGGAGACTCAACAACTCCCCATACTAAACCTCCTCAGACAGGCAAAAACACCTTTTAAAAGACACATCTGACACCATAAAACCATCTCGTACCTTATTGTAATCACTGACCGCAGACTCCTTGATGAACACCACTCTAAAAATTCTAGGAAATAACTCATAAAGAGGGCTCAACCCCACTCAATCATCTAACTAAAATTTGACATCCCTCCCATTTCCTATAACAAAACCCACCCTTTTTGACAAGACATTTCCCGTATTAGTTGTAACATCTCTAACCGACATAATAGCACCCCATACACCCAACCAACGGTACCTAGAATCTGGATTAGACCACCAACCTCTCTTGTCTTCTCTATACTTGGCAGATATGACCCTCCTCCACAAAGCCTCCATCTCCTCTCCAAACCCCCACCACCACTTAACCAAAAGAACAATCATATTTTCTAAAGTATCAAGCCCCAAACCCTCACTCCATCTAGGTTTAATAACCGCACTCCATTTCAATAGGTGCAGCTTCCTTTTATCACCTTGACCCTCCTATAAAACATTTTTGCGAATACGGTCCAGGCTTTCCACCACATCTGTAGGCATCTTAAAAAGAGATGTAATAAACTGGAAGATTTGACAAACAAGATCTAATAATAGTATTCCTCCCACCCAATGATAAGTATTGTCTTTTCCAAGAAGACAATTTCTTCTCAAACTTGTTAATGAATGGATCCCATAACCCCTTAGATCTAGTCTTTGCCCCTATCGGTAAACCAAGATTCAAGATGGGAAACCTTCTGGATTTACAATAAATCATGGCTGCCAAAGATTGAGAGGTCTCATCAAAACATCCAACCCCCACCAAAAGACTCTTAGAAATGTTAACATTTAACCCTGAAACTAATTGAAAACACCGTAAAATTCTTTTAAGAGCCATAATTTCATCCCCTTTCATCAAACTAAAAAGAATGGTGTCATTGCTAACTGCAAGTGTGAAATTGCCTCCACATTCTAATTCACCTTAAAGTCCTCAATCACCCCATCTCTCTAGCTCTCATAAGAAGCATACTCAAGGCCTCCACCACTATCGTAAATAAAAAAGTGAAAGGTGATCCCTTTGTCTTATGCCTCTAGAAGTGTTAAAAAACTTCAAAGAAGACCCATTTACCAAAATAGAGAAGATGTGGAAGAAATACATTCTTGCATCCACCAACACCAAGTATTCAAAACCTAAATCTATAAAGCATGTAATCAACGAAGTTCCAATCCGCATGGTCATAAGCTTTTTCCAAATCAATTTTAAAGATAACTCCCCCAGCCTTAGACTTCTTCCTAGAATCAGTGAGGTCTTTAGCAATCAAAACACCATCAAGTAATAGCAAACAATTACAAGATCTACTCACAACCCTTATCTAATTACTCTTTTTACCTAAGGGCCTAGTTCTTCTTTCACAACTCCTTGCCATGACCTCCTTTGCAGAGCACTGCTCTCCATTTGATCGCACCACACCTTTACCACACAAGATGCTCTCAATTTTCTACAAGAAATGTAGAAGCAATTTTCTTTAGCTGAAAGCTTCAATACAATTTCTCCAATGGAAACAATAGAGAAATAGGGTAATCTTCAATGTGTAATCTCCATTTAGAAAAATGAGATTTGTGTTTTATGGTTGAAAGGGGAACCATTTAAATAGCCCACAATTCATACCTCAGGTGTGTATACTCCTTGTAGAACTCAAATTGCTGAACTTGGTACAAATAGGAAAAAATTCCGCATAAGATTGTTGGGTTTTTGTCCGCTACCTGATCTCTCAGATGATGAAGCTTCTGTCAAACAAATTTTTTAATCAGCCTTTTAAAGTGTAGCCTTCTCCAGGTCCAATCGATCCGACTTCTATCCGATCGATCAATAGGACTTTTAACCTTTTCGCCCATCCTTCTTCAATTCTTCACTTCAACTCATTCGACGACATGAACCTCAATTTATTCTAAAATAAATAGAAAATTACAACTTAATGGGCCTCGAGTTTTATCCAACTCATGAATTAGCTAACACAAAATCCTTATAATAGCCATGCCAGCCGGGTAAACCAATTTCAATGTGAGTTCTATTTATTCAAACTTAACCTTGCAATTTTAAGCCATTATGGGTCACCAATTAGATATTGTCATTTTTCTTTTTCTTTTTTTTTTTTTTTTTGTACTTAGTTTAGAGAGGCTCGGACCCTAGCCCTCTAGTGAGGGAAGTAGACCTCGAGTGAAATGAAAGAGCCCTTAAGTGAGGAAAGTAGACTACGGGTGACGTAAAGGAGCCCTCGGTTAAAAGAAATAATGGGAAGACGGCTACCTAAGGTGTGAACCTTAGGAAGTCAGAAAAGAACTGGGGCCTCTTACAACTAGGGTAGAAGGTCGTTCTTCAAATGTTGTCGGCTAAGATGTTCGATCTTGAGTTTTTGAAATATGGTCTTGTCTCCATCATAATGTGTGATAAAAAATCGCAAATCCAAATCCATGGGCCCCTTTAGTAATAAAAAAAATGGTTTTATACACCAAATTCCTGTGTATATAGCTTATGAGAATGATTTCTCCTTAACATGATACAAATCATGTAGGGTAGACCTTCAAATTTCAATGAGCAGCGAAATGGGAAATTCTTAATAACGAAAGTGTAAGGGTTGTGAGCTTCGAGTAAGATTCTGATCAATCTTTTTGTTTGGAGGATATGAATAATTTATCCAGTAAGATACTAAGGTGGCGTGCTAAGGGCGGCCAGAAAAGGATGAGAGAAATTGAGATGGGTCAATTTGGTAGGGTTTTATTCAGCACTGTATTATTGAAATGCCTTTTCTTGCGCCGTTGTTAAAAAGTAAAACCATCTGGAAAAGTACAAGTTTTAAATTACCAAATCAAAACACTATTTTTTTTTTACTGGAGTTCAGAAAATTCATGTGTAAATAATTTCTTTGGATATAGTGGTATGGCTGAAATTTTAGGATTCCCATGAAGAAACATGGTATTTGCAACCCACATAAGACATACATCATCTATAAATCATAATTACGACGAGTAAGAAATGCATGATAATTGGAGCCCTTTGTGTACATTTCAACTTTCCACAAGAAGCTTTATCTATCGGTGCACATTTGTGATTGTGGGATAAAATCTGACATCCACAAATATTTGTGATCTAAAATCTCAACTTCAAATTACTCCCTGTGATGTGACCACAAGATTCATCACGTACACACACTCCAATGGAACGGTATATACCACTGATCAGATCATATAATAAATATTGGCCCGAGTGCATCATTGTGTTTTTTAAAACGAGGGATCTGAGCCTCTGACTATCACTTACTTGTGCCTTTCAAAATGAAATCACACCCGAAAGCAACTGGTAAACCACGCATGTCAGTTCTTTTTTCCCTTGTTCTTTCTCCCCATCTAATGTATAATCTAATACATGTACTTAATATTAAATTCACTTTTTTTTTTTTTTGAGAAACATTAAATTCACTTAGCTAACCATTTAAACCAACCTCAATATTTCCGCTTAGGTGTCTCTCCTTAATATTTTCCCTCAGTGAAATCCGATTGCCACACTTTTAGCAACACGCTTTTTTATTAGTACCGAGTGGTTCTTCCAATAATTCATACTTGTAATTGATTAGCTCTGCAACTACTACTAGCAAAACATCCAGTCTTAGAAGAAAACTACCAGCCCCGACACTGTTTTTTTTGCTTTTTTGGTTGATAACGGTAAATTTTATCAAAAAAGAAAACATGGGAAAGGTATAGCCCCCGACACTGTAACATGGGCCCTTCCTGATGTCGCCGATTTCAGAGAGTTTGGCATCTCCGTCGGCGAAAAGGCATGTGATGCAGACATCAAGGCAGTGTTCATTGTCCCAACCACAAAGTTTTTGAGTTAGGGTTAATACTCATGCCTATGTTACCAATAAAAAACATGAAAAGAAAAAAAAGACCGCGTTATCTGGTCGAGGGTATTAGTAAATTCTGAGCTTTCCACCCATGCCCTTTGCTTACTGGAACTGGACCAAATCTAATGCTGTTTACAGTGGTATAGTATAGTCCATTAATAAGTAATCTAATGCTGTTTACAGTAGCATAGTCCATTAAAAAGTATCCTAAGTATATATGTTCCCCAAATGTCAATGGGTTAACCATACTAAAACTGTGTAACTGGTGATTCCAAGTGGATTCCACATTGAGTGCTTGACACCTTAGTATGGTGCAGGCACCTGTGATACATCACCTTCTAATAATCTAAAACCTTGTCTTAGACTTGTGGAATAGAGGGGTTTTAGTCCCTTTATTATTATTTTTTTTTGGTAGAAATTTTTGTCCCTTCGATACCACTCCTAGCTGTAACGTTTGTGAGTAATTCTGGTCGAATATCTCCTACATTTGCCCTTTTTAATTTTTTTAAAAAATAGACTATATTAATCTGACAATGTCAGTCCCCTTTTTGGTACCCATTGATACAACTCAGTCGTATGCCACCTTGATCAGAAGTTACGAGGTCCAAATTGATCAACCCATCGATAAAATCTGACGTATTTCATTATGGAGGGAAAAGGTTTCCTCTAAATCTAATCTGGTTGAAATAAAACCCAGGGCATTTACCTTGGTTAAATTGACTTAGGTTTTCCCATTATTGCCTGGATATAATTTGAATCATGTTACATCCAAAAAAATTCACACTTATAAAAAATAAATGTCATATTTCGGCCATAAGTTGGCCTCTGACTATATTTTTCTTTTTGTATTTCCTTTTTTTTTTTTTGGTACCCTAGCCAAGGGGGCTAAGTCCCAGTAGAGAAGGGCTGAGTCCCAGTAGAGAGCCCCGTGCACGTGAGAATGGAAGCCCAGAGAAAAGAAAGCCCACACACATGGCAAAGGAAGCAAGCACAGGCACAAAAGATGGTGTATCCAAGATTCGAACATTGAGCACGTAAAAACTATCGCTCTTTACCACTAGGGTAAGGAGCTATTTTCAGCCTCTCATTGATCACAGTCAAGGTGGTTTACTAAGATTCCTTTATCAGTAAAGGTCGTTATTTTTAAAGAAAAAAAAAAGACAAAAGACACTTGGTTATTTATGTCAAACAAGATAGGTGTTCAATTAAAAAACCCTGAATTACAATTCTCTAGAAATATAAACCCGCAATGTATTAGAAGTTGACAAAGGTTGGAAGACGAATCCTCCACTGTCATGGGTCCTTTTGATATGTGAAATAAAATAGTATCAATCAAAGAGCAATGACTTCTACATGGTTATTTTGTATTGTATTTCTTCATATAGCATGGCCAATCCACCTTATTGCCCATGGAGTAACCAGAACCAGGACACACTGGACCCCACAATGCCATATTAGCGAAATCTGATTCATTCATTCATTAGATAGTCCTAGTTGAACACACATTGGCTCATTGGATATGGCCGGCCCATCTGAATTCTGATTATAGTAATTAGTGTGCCTGCCTAGTTTTGGGCCAGGAAGTGTTGATGATGAGCTAAACCAAATGACCGGGACAAAACGAGTTTAGAGTAGAACTCCCTTGTGCATTGTCACCACTGCGCTCTTTCTCACATAACTTGACCAGAAAAACCATTGAAAGCTCTTTCCCCTCCCGGAGGAATCACTAAATGCAGTGCCGAACATGGAACATCAAGTGTCAAATTATGTCTCACCGCCTGTTTTCGAGTGAGTAACATCCAAAACAGGACACTCACATACATACACAGAGGGAGGGTGAGGCATTGACTCTGAAGCATTAGACACTATCATTCTTTTATCTCCTTTGTTTTTGTTGGGCAAAGTGATAAGGATGAGTATTATCAAATTATTGATTAAGATGGCACATGGGGCCGAGCCGGGCCCAACCCAGACAAGTGTGTAAGCGCTGCAGCCGATCATGGGGCCCGGGTCTTTGTAGGCACTTGGGCCATGAGGAACATGCCCTCATGGCTAGGCGCGTGCCCCATTCATTTGCCCTGTCGTCTTTGTCCTGCCTAACAGGGTGTAGTTGTAATGGCAGATGAAGAGGATGATGGCTTGTGACATTGATTTTAATTCAAAATGGACTCAGCATGCACTTGTCCAAAAATAAATACATGGGAATTTCGTCCCCACATACATGTTCTTTTATGAATGAACACTAGTACACTTTTCTAATGGCCCCCAGTTGCCACAGGTAGAGGTGCAACTCCGACAGGCCATGTCGGCTGATTGACCAAGCCCGAGCCAAAACCCAAGCCCATGCCCAAGTGATAATATATCACATCACCTACTTTTCTACATAATTTGGGTACCTGAGGTCAAGCTTGGTCTTGCCACTTGGGATGAACCATCAACCATCACATGAAGCTCACCTTCCATGGTGTGGTGGTAACGTGGAAGGTCCATGGTGTGGACCATCAGACCACCTACGCATGGGCTGCATAGGTGTGGTCCGTGTCTCTTTCCCCAGATAATATAATAAGCCTGGAGTGGGTCTACACTACAGTCTATAATAGACTAATAGTGTTTTTCTTGTTTAATATGTTTTCTTTCATTGAAAAGATTTGATAGCAGAGAACGACACTAGAACAATATCGGTGCAGGTTTCGATGGTGACCATCCAACGGCTGAAAAAGATGCCTCATTCTGTAATTGATGTAACCTACCAGAGTGTCTGATGTGCCTATCAGCCTCAAATTTGTCACAGGCTACAGAGTCTTCCAATATTGCGAAGGATGTTAAAAGTTTGTAGATTATCCTTATCCAAAAGGTTAGTTCATATATTTATAATATATATGTTAATCCTATCATAAATAAACTCTAACGTGGAAATTATGGAAAGAAAGTGATTTGTGAGATTCTATGTGGTATCAGAGCTGGGCCTGGTGATGATTTTGTGCTTAAGCCGGGCATGATCTTATATTTCCGTGACAATCACTGCCAATTTTCCTTTTACTTCAATAAAATCAATCATCTATCCCCTCATTTGTCCATCTAACTACCTAAAACTTATAATCTGATCATCTTCATCAAATCGCACGATCAAAACTTCTTGAAGAAATCAGGATAGATCTAATCCAGTGGACCATCAACACTGACAGACTAAAAAAAAGAGCCAGTTGCGATAATGATGGATCTATGAGTAGACGGTGATCACAAAAAAGTCGTGAAGATCATTTCTAAAAAATATATTAATTGATTTATTTTTTTCAAAGATCAAAGGGGTTTTTTTCTCTTTATGTTCAAAATCACATATCCTATTCAGGACTGTGTGATTAAGGGAGAATGTTAGAGATTACCAAGTATTACAATATTATTAAGGATGTTAAAGGTTTGGTAGATTATCCTTATCCTTAGGATAAGGTTAGTTCATGTATTTGCTATATATGTGATAATTCTATCATGAATAAACTCTAACATAGAAATTATGAGAAGAAAGTGATTTGTGAAACTCTATAAAATTTATAACCTTCGGAAACAAGATATGGCCTTTTTTTTCCTTTGCCAAATAGGAAATGGCCATTTAATCTCCTGAGTGTGGTTCCAAGTACCAGAGTAAGCCCTGACCTAACCTTGTACTACCCCAAAACACAAAAGTCCCTTTATTATTGCTTGACTTGTTGAATCGCTCATTGAGTCGTAGAACTATGTCCCAGGGATTCATGCTAAAATGGGCTCCAATAAAGGATATTAAAGAGGTGTGGGGTGCCGCGTATTATGTGAAAATGTAGATGGGACCTACATTTTATAGGATTTGATTTACGGGGTATTTTGGGTGGATACTGATTTTCCACTTTGGGAGATTATTTGTTGATCATTTGTGAGACTTCACTTTTATTTCTTTAATTTTTTTTCTTCTTAATGTGAATGAATTTTTTTTAAACCCAGCTTAGGAGCTAGTAATGGAGACTTGCACATATGAGGGACACACTTTATTCCCACATGCGGGATAATAGGACTACACACATGTAAAGGACACACACACAACTCACACATACAAAATAATGGAATCACACACAACTCACACATATTAGGTAATTAGGACTCACATGTATGAGAAAACACAACAAAATTTGCACATGTGAGTTGATAAAACTCACATATGCAAAGAGAGGAGGAGATGAGGTTTAAACCTGAGACTTCTCAGTAAGAACCAACACTCCTTACCACTAGGATAAGGAGCAATTCTTAAAGTGAATGCATTTGTTAGGACTTATAGGAACTCAATTTCATGCAAACAAAGTGGCCCAAAAATTATATTTGTTAGCAGGGCCCCACCCCCCCCCCCCCCCCCCTCTCTCCCCATTGTTGGGTTTGGCTCAAAAGGTCCTTATTGGGCCTGAGTGGAGGGCCCAGTTGATTAGGGTTAGCATCATATATATATTCTCTTCTTGATGTCTTTTGTTCTAGGGCAACCAAGAGGGAAAGGAGAAGGGAAGAGAAGAACACAGCCAAGGAAGGGAACACTGAGAGCATTGTAAGGGGGTGAGAGAGAGATTTCTAAATAGTGAAATCTTGTGCCCATGGATGTAGGCAATTTTGCCAAACCACGTAAATCCTTGTGTTCTCTTTGTGTGTGATTGCTTGGTAGTCTTTTCTTTGTTGTGGTGTGTGCTTGGCTAGTTATTTTGCTGCTTTATGTGGATAATATGCTCATTGCATGTAACGATATGTCAAAAGTTGATGAACTCAAATCTCATTTGAGAAAAGAATTTGACATGAAGGACCTTGGGGGAACCACAAAAATGTTGGGCATGGAAATTAGGAGAGACAAGAAGGCTGGAAAGCTGTGGTTATCAAAGAAAAAGTACATATCAAAGGTACTTGAAAAATTCAATATGCTAAATGCTAAGCCTGTGTCTACTCCACTTGCAAGTCACTTCAATTTAAGTGCTAAACAATGTCCAAGTGATGATGAGGAAATTGAAGAAATGTCCAGGATACCGTATGCAAATGCGGTAGGATGTTTGATGTATGCCATGGTTTGTACTAGACCAGATATAGCTCAAGCAGTGGGTGTAGTGAGTAAGTACATGGCGAATCCAGGAAAAGAGCATTGGAATGCCGTAAAGTGGATTCTGAGATACTTGAAGGGCACCAAAGACTTAAGTATTCTGTTTGAAAGAAAACAGGGGTCAGAGTGTGTAGTTGGATATGTAGATTCTGATTTTGCAGGAGACCTAGACAAAAGAAGATCCACTACCGGATACGTCTACACACTTGCTAGTGGACCGATAAGTTGGAGATCGGTACTTCAGTCTACAACTGCATTGTCCACTACAGAGGCAGAGTATATGGTAGCTTCAGAGGCTTCTAAGGAAGCAATATGGATGAGAGGTTTGGTAAATGACATGGGTATCAAACAGAAATCAATCTTGCTACACTGTGACAGTCAGAGTGCAATATGCCTATCAAAGAATCAGGTATATCATGCAAGGACAAAACACATAGTTGTTATCTATCACAGAATTCGAGATTGGATTGCTACAGGTGAGATCTCCATTCAGAAGATTCACACAGATGATAATCCAGTTGACATGCTTACCAAGCCAGTGACCACAGAGAAGTTCAAGCATTGCTTGGACTTGCTCAATCTCTCATCTTGTTAAAGAGTGAAGGTGCACCTCATCTCCCTTCGGTGCAGTCATGGTGGGATTGCGTTCCCACAAGGTATGTGTTCCAACCACTTTAACAATTCTTCAAAGGGTCGGACATTTTTCGCCAAGGTGGAGATTGTTGGGTTTGGCTCAAAAGGTCCTTATTGGGCCTGAGTGGAGGGCCCAGTTGATTAGGGTTAGCATCATATATATATTCTCTTCTTGATGTCTTTTGTTTTAGGGCAACCAAGAGGGAAATGAGAGGGGAAGAGAAGAACACAGCCAAGGAAGGGAACACTGAGAGCATTTTAAGGGGGTGAGAGAGATTTCTAAATAGTAAAATCTTGTGCCCGTGGATGTAGGCAATCTTGCCGAACCACGTAAATCCTTGTGTTCTCTTTGTGTGTGATTGCTTGGTAATCTTTTCTTTGTTGTGGTGTGTGCTTGGCTAGATCCAGATCTAACACCCATATCTTAGCAGAAGTGCTCATGACAAAGTGAGCTCCATTTTGGTGTTACAATGTACGCATTGAGCTTTAACCCAATGCTCTAGAGATTGTACGTGCTATTATTAGATACCATGACTTGGCATTTTTGTCCAATTTTTTTAAAACATTAAGTTGGTTGCCAAAGCTTTTGAGCAGACCTAGCAAACAGGTCTGATTAACCAAATTCAAGTCGGGTCAACTTGAACCCGAATTTGATGGTTCCAATCTTAATCCAACCCGTTTTTAAAATAGGTTGGAAGCCTCCAACCCGCACCCGCGGTGAGTCAACCTAACCTGACTTGTCTAACCCCAATTTGATGTGGGTTGAATCTGGTTGACCCGACTTAACTTATTTAATCCCCATTTTTTATGTGATCCAAATCAGTATATGTTGCTCAATTTCATTTGTAAAACTCTCCTTACATCTGAATTAATTTAAAATATTGTATTGAGCATGAATTTATAATTTACCAATTTTCAAAGTATAAAAAATGGGGCCAAAATCCATTAATATTTTCTAGCCCATTTATTGAGATAATCCATTTTCAATTTTTGTTCAATTCAATAATTTCATATTTGAGCATAAGTATAAGATTTGTCAACGATATTATTTTCTATTCATACCCATATTTTAGAGGTAAATTTATATGCCAATATAAAAATAAAAGACATAAATTAATACTTCAACTACAAAAATATCATATTGTTAAATGAAAAAGTAAGTGTTATATCGTAACTATCAAAATTTTACATAACTCCTCAACATAAGATTAAGAGTACACAGTTTATAGCCTACATGAATAAAATAAAATAAAATAAAACTCACATAAAAATTGAAAGGTCATGGTAAATTAATAAGATCTACATGAGTCAATCAGGTTAGGCGGGTCAACCTTAACCTGACCCATTTTTATATGAGTTAAAGACCCCTAACCAATGACTGACCCGTATTTTAAGCAGGTTGAGTTAAGCAGGTCAAAACAGGTCGGGCTTAATTTTTCCAGGTTTACTTTCAAGGCAGCTGAATTCTTTTTTATTCCTAGGAACTCAATGGCTCACAATTTGGCAAAATTTTCTTACACTTCATGTTTTGGGGTTACAAGAGTGGGACCCCTAATTTTGTTGTGTTGTTATATTTCTGCGATATTATCGTTTGTTTTTGTATTTGTTTTATTAAAATTTATCTTTCTACCCAAAAAAAAAAACAAAAGGTGAGCACCATTTCTTGTGGACCTCATCTCCCTTTAACTGTGTATGGTGACAGTGGCGCAAATGATCATCCCAACCTGTTACTCAATGACTAACAAATTTTCACCATCCAAAATCAATCCAATGGCCCAGCCCATTCAAATGTGGCCAAATCCAAATCATTGACTTTTGCAATGGGGGTTGCTTCTTTTATGGTCCACTTGAAATGATCACCACATGGGCTCCAATTGGTATTTAGGAACAAAGTGCTCGCCTGATGTTTTTCCTTGCGAGCAAGAGTATTAACAGGGGTATTGTAAGTTGAAAATTGTAATTCCAATTATTTTATGACAGCTTATAAAGGTAAGAACAGTGGTTATGCTTTGACAGCCAAATCTTAAATATTGATTAGAGCTATGATGAGACTGTAATCCAAAATTAAAGTTCACCCATGATATAACATAGGTTTGTACGCCAGTGCAAAAATGGTCAATGGGAACATCAGACCATTCAATTTCAGCAATAGTCCCATCAAGAGATGACCGATCAACTGGACAATCGAAGTCATTGGCATCTGATTGATTGTGTAATCAGATGATGTACGCATCATAGTTGAAAGTTGAACTGAGAGCCTGAGCCTAATTGCTAGCTAGGCTGAGTCCATTAACTAAGTGAGATAAGACTGATGATATGACAGTGTGTTGATACTATCTTCATCCTTCTTATGCTCCGAAGCAACAGGGACATGCAGTCCAGCTCTATGCAGGCCACTTGGGCCCACCTTTGAGTACTACAGCTGCTTTCACACACTTAAACTATAGATTTTGTCCTTCTTTCTTGTCAATACAAATTACCCTTTAAGCTAAAAAAAAAAAAAACTATAGACTTTGTCCTCATTCAATTTTTACTCACCAATCTATTTAATAAAAAAAATTTTATTGTTAAACCATTAAATCAAGAGCAAGATAATTTGATGAGGATGATTTTCTAAATGAGAATAGAATAATTTTCTAAATGAGCGCACCCCCCCACCCCCCAAAAACAAAAAAAAAAAAAAATGATACAAATGCATTCAAGTGTTCCCTGCAGTTAGTCCAAATAGGCGCAGAATGACAAAAATGCAATAGATTAACTAAGGGCTATAATCATTTGATTAGTGCAGTTTTCTTTCTACTAAATGGTACCTCTCACGGCTTGCATTAGGGGGTTAAGCTCCTTATAGGGTCCACTTAGATGCATACCAATCATTATCTCAATCATATCATCAAAGCCATTAATTTAAAAACCTTAAATTTTTATTTTTATTTAATTTCATTTTTATTAAATTCAATCTAATGATAAGAGTAATCTTAGATCTTGTGCGAGGGATAGATTGGTAATGAATGGGTCCCAAGTGACTTTAACATTGTTACCTCTTACCCAAGCCGTAAGAGATACCTCTTACCAGAAAGAACCACACTGCTGGGTTACGATAATTGATTCAAAGACCCCTGAAGTTTTAACAATTTTTTTTTTATGAAATTACATCCAGCTGAGTATAATTCACTTTTGTGACAAATAAGAGAGGTTGTCCATTTATTCTGAAGGAATTTAGTGAGTGAGATGGGGGTTGGATTGGTTGTAAGTGAAGCCAATGTGGGACTAAAACATGTGGGAGGTACCTCTCACAGCTTAAATGAGAGATAACAATTTGTTGTCACTTAAGAGACCGTTAAATTTCAAGGCCCGAGATAAATTATTATGATGATTTAATTGAGTTACTTTTTATCCAAAATTATATCTACAATGAGACCTTGTTATCACACTATTTCTTTGACTAGCATGCTTTCAACCAGATGCCGAAGGAAGCTTAGATTTCTACCTCTCCTGCAGGAGAGGTACTTCTCAGCTACATGTGAAAGCGAGTACGTATGCCTAATATTGCAATCGATGCATCAACACTCATGAATCTAAGTAGCTCACATCACAATTTCACATGCCAATAAATGTCCCAGCAACATAAAAAGTTTCAATTGGACACCATTTTCATTTTCCACAGGTAATAAATGCACTGCTGCATATAGGGCAGGTTCATTGGCAACAACTTTCTGCAGCATGTTATTTCCACAGTGATATCATTTTCGTGCACATGAAAACTGAACGACAATTCATTCATTTCCGACAACTTAGGTTTCCATTGATTTGGTGTGGTGAAGCATTTTTCACGGTAAATGTTGAAGAATAAAAGTGGTACTGTCCCTCTTGAGTCTGAATCAAACTGCAAAACATGCCAGCATCTCAGAAAATGAAGGCCACCGGATAAGTTCAGAACAGGGGAAAACCTCAAAATAGGAACTATTTTGCTTTTTTTTTTTTTTCAGAAATTGCTTTGGTAACTTTACTTGGAAAATAAAGTGAGGATAAGGCTTCAAATCAAGAGAAAATAAAATATGATAAAATCTAATTATAATGTGATGGCTTTTTGTCTTTGACAACTTGTTCGAGGAATATTTTTGACTTTTGGCATAAAAAACAGATGATTTACTGTCATTTAGTACCTTGAGAACTTTAAATTTTTGTACTTTTTTTATGACCCCATATTTTTTTCATGCCTTTTAAATAGAGCTCCACTTCACTCTGCTCTAGTAAATATCCAAACATGCCCACTGTTTAATTTAGGGCACATTTATGTGCGAAGAAGACTGATAAAAAAAAACTGTTCTAATTTTTTGGGAAGATTATGTGATAAAAAATTGCTCAAAATTTTCTGGTAGCCCACTGTTCCATTGCTTAGTGCAAGAAATTTTCCTAGTGGAAAAGAAAAAAGATGAACCGATTTACCTTGATAGAGAGAATTTCGATTTCTTATGAAATGGATAGGAACACAAGATTCCTCATTGTTGTAGAAACAAAAATCTATAGAGCATGGAATACTCTCATTTCATAAACAAGTCCTCGTAACTTAGTTGTGGGTACATTTGGATCCCCACAACTCAGCTGCCCTGCCCTCTCACCTAGATTGCCTGTTATTGTTTATGGTTATTGCAAAAGTAAAACAACTGTCACATACAGGTAACAAACAGTACTCAACCGGGTGAATTCTCATTTATGTATTTGTCCACAGCTAATAATGATCCAAATTGAGAACAACCAGTGCACTGAAATTTTAGCTAAGGAACTACATGCTTTGTATCCACCAAACAGAGGATCATTGCTACATACACGTTACACAAAAATCTTCGACAAAAGAGTACACAAAAACTTGTTACATACAATGTCCCATGTGTGTTTTAGAGGCTGTGCAACAACAAACCACATATTTGATTCATACAACCCTTAATACACCTAATGATACAATGACAACCGGCTGACAGTACTAACATTTTTCTTGTGCAGAAATAGGGAAAATTTTACCTGCATATCGTGCTCCATGCACCATGCAACATGCATCCAGACAATGCTTTGGATGCATCTGAGAGAGTCCGAATGTGCAGTACATAGAGCCCTGGTGAATGTTTTGGGTAGACACAGAGGGCAGATTTGAATATTAACCGTTTCAGATGTTTTTAACCTCATTTTTATCAAACAGCCGAGTTTAGGGGCATCCAATGAATGAGAGATTTAATTTGAGCTACGAAGATGCATGTAGTATGGTTGGGCCCTCTCAATAACAGGCCCAAATCATACAAGGGCATTCAGAGACTCATGGAGAAGCAAAAATCTTTAGTGGTTTTCAAAGGAGAACCGACAAATAATTCTATCACAACTTGTACTATGGGTTATAAAATAATCAAGTGACCCAATTTCCATCAAGATTGAAACTTTGGTGGTGCAAAGTTGCGTATGAATAATTTAGAAAGAATTGACACTAGTTGAAACCAGCATGTTTTAAGAATACAACTGATTCAATCAAACCCACCACCATGCATTCGGCTCACTTTAGTTTTGTGAATGCAACATTATATCAAATCCACCAACCAGAGTGATATTCACAGTTGAAACTATGATAACTATCTTTCAACATTGGTCTCTTACAGAACTCAAGATATCATATCAAGCGGGTTCTTGCAAAATTAGGGTTAGGGTTGGGTTTGATTGAAAAGGTTGGATAAAACAAAAGGTAAATAGGCTATGGCAGGAAAGATTAAAAAAATAATAATAATAATAAAAACACTGATAATAAACAGAAAGAATTCATCAAAAATATTGCCCAAGGTTCTCAAAACACCTACCCATCTGGGTTATAGAGCTTGACTAGAATAGATGGAATGGTCTTCATGTATATAAAAATTATCTAAGTTGCAGAAGTACAAGTACGTCTCTCAAGATCTGATAACATTATGAGATGCCCAATATGATAAATGCCAAATTATAGGACGTGCATTCAGCATAATCATTAAACAAATTTAAGTAGATATTTATTTTTAAATAACAAGAGAGGAATAAATATATCACTAATTAAAATTTTAAACGAATCTTACTCTAGACAATCATCCCCAACTATAGCTCAGCTGGTTAGGGACATGAGTGTGCAACAAAGACTCTGAGTTTAAGTCGTCAATGTAGCAAAAAAATTAAAAATAAATAAATAATAATAATATCTCAACTCTAAACAATCAAGTAATATACATTTAAATATCATGATTGCAAAATAAGGAAATTTGTAATGTTTTTTTCTTTTTGTTACTGGTATATAATAGATTAATATTTTATTGACCATTCAAATAATAATAATAATATTTTATTAATTACAAAAAGAAAAGTTTAAACTAGTTCATGGGAAAATCTGCCAAGAACCTCGCCCATTATTGTGTCATATGCTTGTTTGACATGGGTACCTTGCTTATTTTAAAGAATTCATGTAATATGGACATTGTTGAATGCTGCCAGTAGCATAGAAAGGTCCAAGTTCAGGCTTGTGAATCACACCTGCTCTTTTAAGCCAAGTGGCTCAGCAGGGACATCAAGTTGGATTGATCTTTGAGCTTATACTCACAGCACAGGAGATTGGTCACTAACAGTGTCACTGGCTAGTTAAGCCCTAAGTGGGGCTCATCTCTCCACTTCCTCATTCCTGAACACAAAGGTTCAATCCCAACCAGAAATTGGCAATCAACAGTACAAGGGAAATCTCCTTTTGCCTACTGAGCAGGAGACGAAAAGATAACGTACTGAATTTCCTTTAAAGTAAACCATCAAAAGATAACCTAATGAATTTCCTTAAAGTAGACTATGTTGTTAGAACTATGTTACATGATGTATGCATAACATCTCGTGATAAACTAAAGGCTTACAGGTGGCTTTCATAGAGGCTAATTGAAGCAGCGCAGGGGAAGAAGATTAGCCAACGGGCTAATCTCCAAGCCAAAAGGCTTAGGGATAAATTGTCTAGGTGTCTCACCAAAGACAAATAACTCTCTCAACTGAGAACCAATGCTCAAAGCTTTATTCAATATCAAAATCTATATCTCTTGAAGCGATTACAACCTTTATTTATAACTAAAACATTATCTAAGAAAGGAAATACCTAATTCTAAACAGATAAGAAATCCTAAATCAAATCCAACTGGAATCAAATCCAACTGGACTTGCCAAATATCAAACAATTACTATTAATATAATCCTACTACAATTCTACTATGTTTTGGGCCTGCGGGTGTAGACTTTCAATCGGGGCCCATTATGATGATGGCCTGCATCAGCTCTCCCCTGCTTGGAGGAGAACTCGTCCTCGAGTTCTGTAAATATCCTCCTGGGTCGAAAATCATTCGAACAGACTTCCGTGTTGCGGATTGAGCATCAGGTTGATAATATGCCTTGAAAGCTGGATCGAATCTTCTATTCCACTCAGAAGTAGGTTGGAGGCGATGTGTCTGTTGATGGTTGCATTGACAGTGTGATCTGACCATTATATGCTTTAATAGTAGACTCTGTAATAAGATAGCATAATTGTTGATGGACATTAGTTGATCTCTGAAGATGAAATCAATATGGTGCACATCAATTAATGTGGACATATCTGCTTGCGAAACCACTGGGGTAATTGATTTGTCACCCGATGTGGCAATCAGATCCATTGGATGATTATTGTCTGCTTGTACATCATCTTGCTTTATCTCTTGCTTCTCCTTTGAAGTTACAATAAGATCTTCCTTTCCATGAATGGGCTTTTCAACATCATCGTTAGAATTTGTTTCTTCCTTGTGTTCATCTTGTGACTCTTCAATTGATGGTGATGAGGTAGATGAAGATGTTGCTGGTTGTAATGGAACAAGATCAACATATTGTCCTTTCCAATAGAAAGAATAGATATTCTTCTCTTTGTCATATTGCACTTTCCGATTAAGAAGCCATGGTTGTCCCAAAAGAATATGAGTGATATTCATGGGAATTACATCACACCAAATTTTATCTTCATATACACCAATCTTGAAAGATACTAAACATCTGTGAGTTACAGTAATGACAGAAGCATTAGACCATGTAACTTCGTAAGGCATTGGAAGAGTCTCTGTAGGCCAATTGAGTTTGTCAATAACATATTGTGCCACAAAATTGATAGTACTGTCATGATCAATAACTAGATTAGTTAATCGATCTTCACACCTTACTCGCGTTCGGAATACTATAGTCTGTTTCCACTCTTTGTCTTCCTGTTCATTGGTGGTGAGAAGTCTGCGAATGACAAGGGTGTGAGTATCTTTACCTTCAAATTTTGTTCCCATCAGATGATCTTTCATTCGTTGTGGAGAATGTTCTTGCTTAGGCTTGACTTGTTGCAGGTGGGACCATTGAAGCATGTGCTCAATATGAATTGCTTCTTTGTATGCTTCATGAACACTGTAATATGGTTTCATCTTCTCAAGAATGTCTGGCTTCAAACCTCTGATAAAGCGAGTTATATCATGCAGCTTATTCTGTTCCAAGCCACAAGCTTGATGCAATCTCGAAAATTGATTTAAATATTCATAAACTGTCAAATCTGCCTGTCTGAGATTGAGGAACTGCTCAAAGTAGACCTTATTTGCAAAATACCAATCTCCATATTTATACTCATATAACATGCTTTGAATTTCATCAGATGGTCCAAAGATTTGCATTTTGATTTTACTATAAGAAATTCAAAAATCTTCTGAATGCTCAAAGTGACTGACCTGATGGCTTGATCTTGTAGACAAAATACGCAAATGAAGATGGATCGTGAATTCGACTAAAATATCATCATTTGATAAGCAATGACTAAGATCAATCAATCCATAAAGAATGGATTTTTTTTTTTTTTGGAGTGGGCCTGGGCTGCAGTGGGCCTGGGCTGAATCAAGTCAGATCCGGACTGAACCCAATACTGGTTTGTTCTCGGGTAGCAATTTCGGCCCAACTATTTAAAACTTTCCTCTTGCTGCTACAGTAACGAGCGAGAAGATGGATTTTTTTCTGTCCTCTTGCTACAGTAACGAGAAGAAGGCTGTCCTCTTGCTACAGTAACGAGAAGAATGATAAAAGGAAAGTGCAAGTGCCCTGTTGCAGAAACGGAAGGGCGATGGAGAGAAGAAAGAAGAGACTTATCTTCTGCCGGCGAGGGAGAGAGAGATCACCGCGGGAAACTTCTGAGGCAGAACGAAAAGGACGAGAAGAAGAAGAGACTGCCGTCGAGGGAGAGAGAAACGACAGGGGCGATGGCGGTGGTTGCGTCCAGCCGGCGATGGAGAGAGAGGGAACGCCAGCAGGCGAGGGCGTGTGCGCGGCGTCGCTGGTCGAGAGCACACCAGCAGGCGATGGCAGCCGGCGATGGATCGCAGTGCGCAGGCGGTCGCGTCCGCGCAGCCGGCGATGGACCGCAGTGCGCAGGCGGTCGCGTCGCTTCGTCTCTGTCTCGTTTTCTTCTGTTGCGGTCTACTGCGATTTTTGTTTTTTGTCTGCGGGGTTGGGGATGGTGGACAGCAACAAGGGGGGGTTTCGGGGTGGCCGATGGTGAGGGACAGAGGAATGATTGGGATCCGGTGGTGAGGGTTTTTTTTTATTTTTTTTTGTTTTGTTGTCTGCTGGGTTGAGGATGGGGGATCGATGATGATGATGATGAAGGGAAGGGGAAAAGGGTTCGGCTGGGTTTCGGTGGGAAAAGGGTCGGGTTGGTGGTGGTGGGTTTGGGGTGTCTGGGTTCGGCTAGGGGGGGTGTGGGTGGGGAAGAGGGTTTCTGGGTTCGGCTAGGAGGGGTCTGTGGATTTCGGTATTGACTGGGGTTGGAGGTGGGTTCTGCCGGGTTGGGGCGAGCGGAGCAGTGCCGGTGAGGGGGCCAGAGATCACCGCGGGAAACTTCTGAGGCAGAACGAAAAGGACGAGAAGAAGAAGAGACTCTGCCGTCGAGGGAGAGAGAAACGACAGGGGCGATGGCGAGGTCTCCGGTGGCAGTTGGAGGAGAAGAAGGGGACTGAAGATGACGGACGAGGGAGAGAAGGGATGATGACCGATGGAGAGCAGACGATCGGGAGAATTGTGATTACCCCGAATCGGCGACCAGACGGCGATCCGAGCTTGGATCTTCGTCTCTGATACCAATTGAAGCAGCGCAGGGGAAGAAGATTAGCCAACGGGCTAATCTCCAAGCCAAAAGGCTTAGGGATAAATTGTCTAGGTGTCTCACCAAAGACAAATAACTCTCTCAACTGAGAACCAATGCTCAAAGCTTTATTCAATATCAAAATCTATATCTCTTGAAGCGATTACAACCTTTATTTATAACTAAAATATTATCTAAGAAAGGAAATACCTAATTCTAAACAGATAAGAAATCCTAAATCAAATCCAACTGGAATCAAATCCAACTGGACTTGCCAAATATCAAACAATTACTATTAATATAATCCTACTACAATTCTACTATGTTTTGGGCCTGCGGGTGTAGACTTTCAATCGGGGCCCATTATGATGATGGCCTGCATCACTAATCTAGATGGAAGAGAATCACATTCTCTGCCACTGGCAGAGAAGAATTTTCATCCATCCACTTTCACAAGTGGCATGACCCAGACTTTTCCTCTCATCAAAAATTGTACAAGCGGCGGTCATGAATGAAATCTGCAAAGTCCATTTAGTTCCACCATGAATGGTCTAACAAAGTTTAAAATTGATTGAGCAGTCCTCCCAGATTCATGTGGAGTAAAAATGGCCAGAAAAAAGACAAGCCTGTAGCACATTTGGAAGGTGTGCCTTGTCGCAAGCACAAGGTTAGAATTCCAAGTCATCTTAACAAGAAAAAAGATAAACACACACCAAGAAACAAGCAACTATGAGAAAGTCCATTAATTGGATGATTAAGGTCCCTAAAATCAAAAAATTGCATGAAACGGCGAATCAAAGCAAATTCCACAGAATGGATGATTTGGGTCCTGATATAAATATGCCCAAATTAATGAACATAACGTAATGATAACAGTTTGACAATGCCACTAGCAGTGGAAGCAGATCCGTTCCCTGTCAAAAGCGTAGAAGTCGGGGACAATAGTAACAAACCATTTTTCCCATCAGGTCCAACCGCGACTAGGACAAAGGCTAAAAACCAGAATGATCAGAAAACCCTCAGTGTGAAATGGAATCTAAATAGACACCAAAAGTATAAAAAAGCAATTCAAGTTCAATAGATGTCTGAAACTCAATAGCATCCTTATTTCTACAAATCGTCATTCTTACACAAAATCCAAAAAAAAAAAAAAAAAGCCTTCCCATATTTCGCAAATATTCCAACATATAGCATTCAAGTTATACCATAAATTCAAAATGCATAAGGTGCCAACAGCATGGCTAGCACACTGGTCAGACTCCTATCAAGGAAGCTCAGTTCTGGGATCAAATCCATGCAGACAATATACTGATTTTCCCCTTGCTAAACTGAAAATGGAACATAAAGCCACAGAAATTTGCCATGAAGTGGTAACTTCATACTGTCATAATTTTACAACGCCATTTGACACCAACTCTTCAAGCACAATGGTAAGGTCAATGGTTTTTAAGTTTAAAAAATAGATTCTGCAATAACCCTACCTTAACAGATATAAGTATTATTCAGATCTATAAAGCAATGTTACATTGCCACTAAATGGGAAAAGGGCAATACCTTTCTTAAGGATCTCTTCTATAGAAAATTTAAAACATTTCTGTAACCTCCTTTGATGTATTTGGGGCATCTCTCATTATTATGTCATAATGGGGATTAAGGTGATCTGAAATATGATCTTCAAAAATCATGACTTCTCAAGGATAATACACCAATTGGATTTGTCGTAGAACTTGTCACGGATGAATGCATTTTCAATGCCACAAACTAACCTGAGAGAAAAGTACTGTCATTAACAAGAATTTGAGCATGTAAGTTAGCAATCCAAGTAGTCGAGGTAAAAGAAAGCAATAAGCGAATTGAGGGAAAGAAAATATGCATAGTCGCTGATTCCATCGTGTAATTCTAAGAAGAGATGAGATGAGGCTTAAAAAAAACTCCTATGGCAAAGTTGCTAGAGGGGTGTACATGCACCAGGCTGGATCAGCCCACAGCTAACCAAAGCCAGGCCTAATATTCAGGATCAAATCCTGCCCATGGGCCTGAAACTTAGGCCAGCATCCAGCCCATCTACAAACTATACACCTTTTATGTTATATATGTCAAGCCAAGCCAGGCCTTGAAGAATGGCCAAATGATTAAGCACAAATTCAGTCCAAAAAGGGAATACATTAGCACTTCTAATAGTTGCCTATTCCCCCGTATTGTTCAAAAATGATGATGGCTTCATAAAATTCGAAACAACATTTGTTCTTATGAATATCGTTTTAGGGGAAGCCATGCAGGCAAAGTTGTCAATTTCCTTTCATATACCATTTCAGTTTGACTTCAACAGAAATGTCTCCGCTGTTTCAGTATGTCAATGTTTCATTTCACAACTCTGTACAGGAATATGTGTGTGTGTGGAAGTTTTGAAAAGTAATAAAAGTGAAAAGAGCACATACAATAGTTATGAATTTCGTTTTGGATGCCAATTCGTTTTGGCCACCAAATGAAAATTTTCAGCCGATTCGGAAATTTCAGTGAAACTTTTATGATTTATGTTTTGGAAATATATAAATATATACATGTAGAAGTTTGATTAGGGATTTATTTTAAGTGGAATTTGATTAAGATATTTATTTTAACTGGAACTCATTTCCTCTACTTATTTCTTTCTTTAGTTATATTCAGAAGAGAGCTTAGGGTAGGGGCTTTTAAGAAAAAAATTTGCAGCAAGGCCTTTTTCTAATAATTTAGACGAAATTTCCAAAATCCGCCGAAATTTCCAAAATCGACCAAAATTGACTGAAATCTAAACAAAAGAGTTCTTAGGGCTGCTTCATTTCAGTATATAGACAGAAAGGAGATTTCTGAGATATTTCACAACTATGGCATATGCACTATATATTTAATTTATTCTAATATAATATGCTATATCTACATCAAACAAATGAATAACAATCCCTGCTATGGTAAAAGAAAGAAAGGATCACACCAGTGTCGTAGAAGAAGAAGCGACTTTTTGCAAAGGTGGAAGGACCCAAAGGTAGTAGATTAAAGAGACCAAGCGAAGGGAATCACTTCCCGAGTAAGGCCCTAAAAGAGCTAAAATCCCTTACCTTTGAACGAAAAGGACTAAAAAGTCATGCATACCCAGCCTTAATAGAGGGAATATTGGTCAAAAGCCAACTCAGAGAAAAACAAAAACCAAAAGGGAAAAATCCCCGCTTTTGTTACATTTTGGCTGAAATATGGAATTTCAACCTGTTCAGCCAAAATCTCCAAATTCAAATACAAATCAGGAATTCCTACAGAACAGGATTCAAATCCCAACCAAAATTAAATTTTTCATGGGATATGTCCATTTCGGCCCATTGACCAAAGTGAATAGTTTTGGATAGTTCATCCAAAATGGATAACTAGAATCCAAGGTAACTGAAAAAGCTCAAGTGCTGGTCATACCGTGGGCTCCCACTGCTAAAGAATTTGTGGATATTTAAGCTTTTGATCCCTGGAGAGGTATCGGAATGTTTGGTTTTTTTAATCGGTAACTGTTAAATATATTAAAGAAGGCAGAAAAAACAAAAGCAAAACCATTCAGGGAACCCAATGTACAAAACCAAAAACAGGTATAAAAAGGATTATACCAAAGCCAAAAAAAAAAAAACACACAAACAACAACTAAACTAGAAAGTAGCCATCAAATCTGAAGCCCTTTCCACCCTTTGTTTAGCCAAAAAAGTCCAAAAAAGCATACACCGACCACCGGACATGTGAACTATGCTGCTAACAACAAAGAAGTAGCTTTTTCTGAATCACTTTCAATAGTCATAGACTCTCAAAAAGAGGATGAGCAAAGAAACAAAAAAGTTCGCTAATTTTGTTTATTAGCCATGAAGGCAGAGTCTTTCATTTTCTATTAATCTATTTTTTGTTACCTCAAAACATAAAAATAAAAAAAAATGTATATCAAGGATGCTATGCAGACACAGAACAGGATAAGACTGTCGCCATATGTAGCTGTTCTCAATGATAGTGTTCTTTTGTACACAACAACATCAAAAAAACTCTTTAAAGTTGTTGAACACATGTTGCACATTGCAACATTCCTATATTATGTGTTAAATTTCCAAAAAACATGCTACAAAGTAGACTATAAAATGAAGTAACAATCAGTTAGGATTTTGTTATGGTTTTATCTCCACAGTTTGTTATCATTTCAATTACATATATATATATATGGAAATGCTAGTATGCATCCTTCCCTCATCATAGGGTGAGAGATACTTACATAGCTTTCCTTATTTGTACATGAGCATTCTTCTTTTTCATATACCTTTTTGTCTTTTACACATTAATATTTCCAATTGAGCAAAGTCTCTCACCCTATGGTGAGGGAAGGATGCTTACTAGCATTCCCCATATATATATAGAGAGAGAGAAACAGTCCCGTAAGAACCGTCCTTACGGACTATTTTTCACCGTTTTAGATAGTGCAGTCCACATTGTGAGCCATCCAAATGGATGACACACATTACTCCCGTGAATTACATATGTCCACCAATTCTGGGTCTCATCCGAATAGATTGGACCGTTGGATCGACTGCACATCCATCCAAACAGATTTCATATATATTTATGTATATAAACATGAGAACTAAAATTTGTGAATGTGTGCAATTTAAGAAGGTCATGTATGTGATCTATTTGGATAGCTCGCAGCGTAGGTTGAACTGTTCAAAACAGTGAAAAATAGTCCGTTAGGACTTACAGGACCATTTCTCATATGTATGTATGTATGTATGTATGTATGTAGATATATGTATGTATGTATATATATGTATGTATATCTTCACAGTAGCATGAACAGCACAAGAATTTCTCATGTTAGATGGACCCAACTCATATCCATGTCCTAATTTTCTAGAAACAGCATGCCAATGCTTCAAATCTATGTACATGTCTATATACATCTCAAGGCTCATTGTTGTATCATTTTGCCTTTAAAAATAAAAATAAAAAATTTGACTATTTACCTAAGATATACCAGTCACAGATGGCAATCATGGAGTAAATTATACACCAGATTAACTGGTGCTCATGTCATTATTTGTTGTCTTTTCCCCAATTTTGACATTGAAAATCAGAAATACTAAAACATTTCATTTTAGAGATTTAAATAACAAAATTGCATTCTAAATCAAGAAATATAGTAATTGAATGTGATTTGTGAATTCTGATCCCATCTCATTTGTTTAGATCACTAACTGCATGATAAAAGAGTTTGTTGGATTTCCTTGGCGTGGTATTAAAAAGCAGGCAGGATTAAGTATAGAACTTTGAGAATTGAGGGGATGACAAACATATCCAAATGAATGACATCATCCAAAATATTCACAATTCTCTAACATTTAAAGCAACATTGCATTTGGTACAAGAATGATGCAGTACCTTTCCAGCTCGCCTTCAATAAATACATGATAATACCGATTATATACCACGGCTCCTTTCTTATCATCTTTCTTCGCCAGCCCACTTTCAAGAGCCAAAGAGGAAGAACCTCCAATTTCAGCTCGATGATATGGTAAGTGCCAAGGAACAAAATATTCCTGATGGTTATCAATGTTATCATCTCTAGAAGCCATAGAAACATCTGCCACTTTTGAAAGAACAGCTCCCACCTCTATTCTCTCCTTTGGCTGTTGCTTGGACTCTTTTGGTGGGTTTTGAATATCTGCTTCTTTCAATTCATCCACATCACAGTGACTGCTGTCCTCAGCTTCGGGGATGCTTTCCAATACGACAGTTGAAGGACTACTTCGCACACGAGGGCTACCAGGTCCAATCCACTCTTCTTCATATTTGCGAGTAAGAGGAGTCCACTTTGTAAGCACTGACCTATCTTCTTGTTCTACAGCCCAAACGGTTATTAGAACAAGTCCACCCTTCCGGACAACCCTGACTAATTCTTCTATAGCCTTTTTCCTCCTACTTTCGGTGCTCAAGTGATGCAACACAGCAATAGAAATAGCAGCATCACCAAACCCACTTCTGTAAGGGAGATTAACAGCATCAGCAACCATAACTTCATGCCCTCTTCCTGCACATATGTGGATCAATGGAGCGCTGATATCACTGCCAATGTAAAAGCAATGAGGGTTTAAACCCAAGTACTTCCCATTTCCACAGCCTGCATCCAAGATTAAAGAGCCAGGCATTAAGGAACTCAAAAACATGGAAACTTTAGGCCACTTAGCAAAACGGGTAGAGCTGAAATGGGGAGCAATGGCATCATAAACATGATGAACATATTTTCTTTCTATGTCTGGAGTGTGTTGAACATTTGTGGAACAAGTTTGGTTTTGTCGTATTGATGCAGAGTCTTCAGTGGGAGATTTTTCATCAGATTTAACAGAAGGCAAGCCAGCACCATCTACTTGAGCACCTTTTGTAGAGTAACTGACATTTGAATGGAATTGCTGCATACATTTCAGTGGTTTCAAAGAACCAGACATGGTTTTATTGAGGGCTTTCCAGAAACCTATTCCAAATATTAAATTACTATTAGAAGTTACACTCTGTCCAGCTCCATCATATTCTGCATTCACATCCAGACATAGTGCTACCTTCAGAAAGCAAACCCTTGAAAGGAGTTCCACTGGAGAACGTATGACATCCTGGAGTCGAGCAGATTTTATGGCATTATAGACCATCAGACCTCATTACTCGACTGGGAAAAAGATCTGGTTGATACCCAAAGGGAATAAGTTAGTGAGAGAGAGAAAGAGAGAGAGAGAGAGAGAGAGAGAGAGAGAGAGAGAGCGGCAGCCAATAAACATGATATAAACTCATTTTCAAGCCTTTGATCATGAATGCCATCCCCAGAGGGGCTGTCTATGTCATCACTCATCAAACCAGCCTAAAATAGATTAAAAAATAAAATAAAAAATAAAAAAATGTACCAAATCTTTTTTTTTCTTTTTTAAAAGGTGAGCAAACTTAAACATGCAACCTTGTACTTCCCCCCTCTCTCTTCTCCCTCCTCCCACCTCCTCCACCACTACTTGGGATAGGTTTAAACAGGACTCACTCGGATCCACTCCTATTAGGGTGGGTTTCATAGTGGTTTTGTGGTCTTGTCCATGAAGAGAAGTTACCTCATTTCACACATGAAACTACATTGGATGGGGCTGATTTTTTGCACGTACTGAGTTCCCATCATGATCTTTCAATTCCTCCCGCCCTTCATGGTTGGCACAAATCTAAGTGGGCCCTAAAGAGTTAGCTCATATATTGCACCATCTCGCTAGACCGTTTCTTATATATAGATATGGATATATACAGTTTTAGAGAAACTAAAAATGCAAAGCTTTTGTAGGATGTGGTGATAGATAAGTTCTACAATTGAGAGTTGAACTTACATCCTCCTCCCTCTTTACATTGTTCATATTTTATATCTTAACATAAGAAAAAAAAGTCAACCAATTAAAACTGATCTAACCAGCACCCATCATAGGACAAGTTTGGTACCCCAAATTATAAAACCCGGCATGGTTGGTTCAAGCATGGAGCAGGACATATGTTGGTTTGGTCGGGTTCAGGTAGGGGTATAAAATGGGCTGTGTTGTGCTGGCATGGCACACTAGCTGGCCGGCCCAATCCTGCCGTGTCATGCCCAGCTTAACTAGCGCCCAGCAGGGCCCATGGTACGCCTTAGCTCGTGCCCCAAACAGACTGGGCGGTGCTGGCCACAGCCCAACCCACATGCCCCTCCTAATTTTTTTATATAAATTGAAGGAGACATTATGGACTTTTAGTGTTTCCAACTAGAAATAATATTGAAACTAATATGATAAATGCAAAACTAAGGATGCTAATTTACAAATTAAGATCGAATATTTACAAATGAAGAAAAAGACTTCATTTATTTTAATTTTTATATTTAATTTATATAAAAAATAAATTTTTTAAAATATAAATATCGTGTTGGGTCGTGCCAGGCCATGCCACAGCCTAAGGCCACAAGGCCTAGCACAGTCCAGCCCTAGGCCCATGCCAGTCCGGGCCAGCACACCCAAATTTACCCCTAGGTTCAGGTCAGTCTAAATCTAAACCTGACCCAATCAGTTGCCATTGTTAAGACCTGAACCTGTCTGAATCAATTTGGGGTGTAGACATGATAGAATATCCACAACTAGGGGGACGGTTGTAGGTGATGTCTGGAAAACCAATCTAGACTCTCAGTTATAACCCAGTGGCGAGGTATCTCCCTCTCTACAAAAATAATCAGGAATCGATCCCTAACTCTACTGGATAGGGACTTTGGGTAGCCTAGGTGCATACGGGTGTTTGAGTATGTACTAGGAAAAAAAAAACAAATACAAAATAACAATCTCCAAATGCCAATTCCCAATCCAGGGGAAGAAATCAAAAACTCAATTCCTAAAAGGGAATAAAAAACTCAAGATTTCCCAGCAGTAGTGTTTTTTTTTTCTTTTTCTTCTTTTTTCTTTTTTCTTTTTTTTTTTTTTGTAAACAACAAGTGCAGATGATGTAGTAGCAGTAATATTCTAAGAAGCATGGATACGGACACGGGACATGGATACTACATGACACTGAAGCAGTGATACAGCAAATCCTAAAAAAGTAGGATACGGACACAGCTATGACACGGCAAATAATAAATATATATTATATAATCATAAAATTAAAGAATTGTAATAAAATTAAAGAATAATTATATATATACTTATCATATGGCTCAAATATTGTAAGGCCTACGATGTGGATCAAAGTTTTCAATGAGGTAAGCTTTAGTAGACAATATCTCAACATAGAAGAAAAAAAGACCAAAAAAAAAAAAAGAAAAGAAAAGAAAAGTGGGCTAGACAATATCTCAATACAAAAGAAAAGAACAAAAAATAGAAAAAAAATGTGGGTTGAGTGGCTGGTTGGCCCAGTAACCCAACATTAAAAAGAAAGAAACAAAAAAAAAAAAAAAAAGCCCAACAGGTCCCTACTCCTTTATAAAAGGCAATGAGTTATTTACCCTTTTCGTTGGCATCTCTAGCCTTTAAGGCATGTTCGAAATGAAAAAAAAATAAAGAAAACCACAAAAGAAAATCCACCAAAAATTTAGACGAGCTGTGTCCCCCGAAGCGTCCGAGCCGTATCCACCTATGTCAGGGTTGTGTCCACCCATGTTCAAGCCGTATTCGAAATTAAAAAAAAAAATAGGACATGTTTTTTTTCATGTTGGACATGTGTCCCGCCGTGTACATGTCCAACACGTCTCCAACATAGACATGGAGACCCTAGACGCGTGTCTGTGCTTCCTAGCTAATATTCCCTTGGAGATAGGATCGTGGGACACATGTGGGACCCATGGAAGTATTGAGATTTTCTTATTTTATTAGTTCATATTTTACTTAAAGAGTTGTAATTAGGAAGGCTTTTTAATTTTTATAGGATTCTTATTTAGTTTCCTAATTTTATTCATGGTTAGAAAACTCTCCGAGTTGACTCCTGACTCTCCCAAGTCATCCTCTTTTGATGAAGGACCAAGTCAAAATAGGTCGAGTCCTCTCATTTTAATAAACTGTATACATTCTATACCATTTAATAGGTAGATCTAATTTTAAATGATTAATATTTATTTATAAGTACTTATGCACGAATTTTGGACTTAGCAATTTAAAAATAATGGCTGGAATGTAGTTTGAGACTTATATTTGATCTTTTACATATGATATTTAGACTAACAAATTTCATAATACGCGATATTGTTTTCTTTTATTTTTCTTATCATAGTACTTTCCTTTATTGCATATATAAATTTATTAATTTGAATTGATTATCATGAATGCACGTAAATAAATGTACATTTATATTTTTTTAATAAAGGATTCATTTTTAAATATTTTAAATATATAATTCTCCCGAGTCTTAGGTTCAATCTTCTTGCATTGGAGGAGTCAAGTCGAGTCATGAATTTCCCCCAACGTGGTCTGCTCAGGAGTAAGAGTCATGGTCATTAAATTTATTTTACAATTTATATGGCATTGAAAAGATTGAAGTTTAATAAAAATTCCGATTATAATTTTTTTCGTTGGAGGGTGTTCTTGATCGTGTGATTGTTTTCCGCGTGAACCCATCATTGTGCTGGTTACGCAGCACCAGCAATTCAAATCCTAGGATTTGCATCAATTGGTATCGGAGCCGAAGATGGTAATCATTCGGACTTTACCCCTTGGGTGGTAATCATCGACCAGCCACACATCCCCATAGTAACCCAAACTCCATCAACCGATCCCTTGGCCCTGCACCGAATCCAGTTTTCCACCCCCACCAGTAGCCAGCCACCATCCGAAACCGTAAGTCCCCAAATCCACATTCGTCCCGAACCATAAACCCAATCTAGGACAACCCCAATCTCCCAGAAACCCAACCTAGCCCTCCAACACCCAAATCCACTGTCCCGAGATCTAATCCTAGTTCCCTCCAAGACCCAATCCGTGGTTAATCCATCTTGCCCATCGTCCCATACGCAGCCGTCAAAACCCCATTGAAAAAATATGAAGTAAGGAACCAGAGCAGTACCTGGCACCATCGTTTCTCTCTGCACCTCCGTAGTCCACCATCGCCACCTCCTGCCCTCTTCGACAAGCAGCAGTGGGAAGTGGAAAGGGTTCGAAAATACCTTCCCTATTAACCCCTTTGGTTGCACAAGCGAAGGTTTGGGCCTTGGGGTGAGATCCGGCCCAACCAGTTAAAAACACAGAAAATAAAAATAAAAATAAAAAACTTTTCACATGGCACACCCATTGGACGGCTCACATCATCACTCTAACATCAGAAAAAATGAGCCAAAGATGGTTTGACCACGATCAAGGGCCATGATTTGTTTTCGCAAATTAAATCTTATCTCGAAACCATTTTCACAAGTTTGTTCGTAGAGAGCGGATCTACACATTAGGTTACTATAATTTTTATTTCATAAAAAATGGTAATTCATAAGAAGAAGACAGAAGTGGAGTCTTCATCCCTGATCACGGAGGAATTTGCTTGAACAGTTGCGGAATTAACTAGAAAATGTCTTTTATCATTTGCAATGATTGCTCAAGTCACTGAAACTCTTGATGATATTTTGATTGACCCATAGCATGGGTTGAAAATGGTCATCCAACATATACTGGCATTCAAGAATCTTGATAATGTTGATGAGATCATCCAACATGCCATCAAAGCTGAATAAATTGCAAATTATTATGCCCAAAATTTTACTACATATAAATGGATTAGACAAAAGACCCATCAGTGCAAGATTTTTAAGCCAAGTGGTTCATTAGAAAAGGTTTTCTCCAAGCTCGAAGGTTAGAATAGGATCATATGCTTTCATTGTGAAGCATCGATCATTTGAATGTCCAAAATGCAAAAACCTCATTGAAAGTGAAGTTGATGTGAAAAATACTCCTTAAGATCCTAACTTAAGGATAAAGAGACAAAGGAAATAGAGAAAGTAGGTCTTGTGGATGGTCTTGAAGCTCTCATGGTTCTCAAAGAGAATACACTGACTGTTGACAAGAAATAATTGCGCAATAATATTTTTCAAAAAAGTATTGTGAGTGGACAAGCATGCACATATGTAATTTATAGAGGTAGTTGTAAAACATCATATCTCAAGTTTTTTGTGAATTTCTTAAAGTTGAAGGTTCAAAAGCATTATCATCCATATTTTGTTAGATGACTCATGGTCGGTGATAAAGTGCAAGTGCAACATGCATATCAAGTTACTTTTGTCAATGTTGAGGACTATAAAGATACAATCTAGTTTAACTTGTTACTAATAGTTACTGGCGATATTTTATTGGGTTGCCCATAGATGTATGGCAAAAATGACACTCATAGCATGCGCAACAACATATACATATTTATGCACAATGAAAAGCATGTCACTCTTCATCTAAAGAAGCCAGAACCACTTAAAAAAGGATCAATAACCCATATCACTAATCATGTACTTCAAGTCCACAAATGTATAGAGAAGCAATGCCAAGAAATATGAGTTCAAGGTCAAGTTCCTTTCCAACTTGGTAGGAATGATGCAGCAACACTAATATTTCATTAGAGACAAACTCGTGGGCAGCATGTGGAACATGAGGAAGTCTAAATTTTTTTATTTTATTAGTTTCTATTTTAATTAAAGAGTTGTTATTAGGAGGGCTTTTATTTTCTGTATGATTTTTATTTAGTTTCCTAATTTGATTAGAAGTAAAAGTCTTAGTCCCTAAATATTTTTTCCTGTTTATATGACATTGTAGAAATTATAATCTAAGAATTTGAAGTTTAATAGAAATTTCTTTTGAAATTTTATCATTGGAGAGTGTTCTTCATTGTGTGATTGCCTATCTGGGGACCAATCATTGTATTGTCGCATCTACGATCCAAACTCTAACTTTAGGATTTGCATCAGCTGGCATGAGATAGGAAAAGGTGAAAAAGAGGAGATTGTTGGTTGAAAGTTGAGACAAAAAGTAAAAGGATAATACACATATCACATGCTGATAAAGTACTCTTCTTCTAATTACATTCTTTTTCCTTTTCTATTGTTATAAGGACTATGAAGTGAAAACCAGTTGTTGTAAAAACCAACACTTGGGCTCTTATCAATATAATCTAAATATGTTCTCTACGTACTGACCATAAAAAATACATTTTTGAGCAATGGAGTGGACTAAACCAGACCGGAGAGAAATTCACCAAGTCAATAAGCTTACTAAAGCTACATATGAAACGATGATTTCCAAAATGACTACAAGAATTCCTTCAATAATAGTCTATCTCCGCACTAGTAAACTAATTAGAGAAAACCTATGTAAATGTATGAAAGTTTTTGAGGTGCTCTCAAGTATGTAATTTTCTAGATTGCAAACAAACAAATAATATAGGTTGAAAATAAAATAAATCAAACAAACAACCACTACAAGAAGACATGATATTTACGTGAAAACCTAAATTGAATAAAAGTCACAAGTCTAAATTGAACTAACAATCAAACACTATAAATCTCGCAGTAAAGAACATATACTTATAACCATTATTCGATTCTCCTGCAACTTAAAAACTGTGATTTTTCTTACACAGATACATACCATCACGACCACCTGCTGATCTTTATAAACAAATCCAGACCTTGCTTGACTCCTAATACAATCTTCCACAAGAGATATAGAAAATTAGAATTTTTAGAACAAAGCTTCACCACAAACTCTCCAATAAAGGCACTAGATAAGCTATGGTCTCTCAATAAGATCTTCTAAATTCAAAATAATGAGAGAGGTACATTAGGGTTGAGAGAGGAACCATTTTTATATCCCACAATTTGTGCCTCATAATAATACTTCTTGTAGGACTCCGCTTACTAATTCGGACACAAATAGAAAATAAATTTATGCAGGTTAGTGGGTTTTCTCTATCAATGTGCTTGAGTGCGGTCTTCCCACATGCATGCAATTAATTGATGTTTTGTCAATCAGGTTTGAGCGCGTACATTAAGGGCTTGAGCGCAGTCACTTTTGTCTAGGCCCGCTCAAGCATGATGCTTTGTTTTTTTTTTTTTTTTTTCACTTTAGCTCTTCTGATGATGCGAATCACAGTCTATTCTATAAGAAACAAAAAATACAACTTAATAGACCTAGAGTTTTGTCCAACCCATTAATTAGCGAACATACAAAAATCCTTACAATGTATAAGACAAGAAGTAGAAATTTTGCAAATAAATGGAAGCTTCAACGTTACACCTCATATTCCCCACAAACCCTTGAATGAAAAGTTCAAATAAATGCATAAATGATAACAAAACAAATCTAGAAATGAAGCATGAACCCATGCAAATGAAGATGTACATCTGCAAAAATGCCCAACAAAATACCCTTATAAGCACCAACCATGTCATCTATGAGAGAGAGAGAGAGAACAAATAGCTAAAGAAAGAGTTGCGATAATCATAATCCTTCGGATTCATAAGTGTATGAATGTTTTATACGGTGGCAGATCTATGAAATTTTCCTTAGGGGGGCTCAATGTAAAGAAAATATGAGGAAAAATTAAAAAACCATAAAAGTTTCAAAATTATAAGGGAGTTTTTTGAAATTGTTTAGAACTACTTGGGTCTGCCCCTAGTTGTATACATAAGAAGAGATGTATGTTTATATTAGTTAGGATTTATCTAGGGTTGTCTATGTACCTGTGCACACACCTTAAATAGTACAGATCCACACCAAAGTAATGTGTTTTGAAGTGGGATAAAGATGGGATAAGCAACTTTATCATGTCCCGCTTATTCCTTGTTTGTTTGCATTTTTAGTGCCAAAGATTATATTATTCCGGACCCAACACTACAATGAATTAATACTTAATATTTTGGCTTAGATAATCCGACCTGGGAGGTGGGATAACTTGCGTTGGCTTTGTGAGGAGGTGATTATATTTTTTAGGTCTTTGTGTCCCTTATCCCCAATTTATCTGAAAGCAACCAAACATTGGATTCGATTCATATCTGGGATAAATAGAGTCTCATCCTAAGCAATAATACCATCAGATGGACTTGGATGGTATTAGCTATCTAATCCTACAAAAAATTTATCTCGCTTCCAAACATATATTGATTTGTGGGCCCTGACTGAGTGGATTAGGAATCGGGCTCTATTTTGGTTTATCTAACCCAAGGAGACTCAAAGTCACATGTTTGGTAAACTTGTTTTACCAGTGAAATGATGTGAAAGGTGACTATAAGGGAGAATGAAAAATGAGGTAAAAAAAAGTGCTAAATGACAAAATGCAAAATTTATTCTTTTTTTGTCATTTATTAGTATTATGAAAGGGTCATTTTTACTTATTTTAATAAAAATAACTTTTTATCATTTAGTGGCCTAGGAGTAACATCGGTAAAAACCAGCCCAACCTGCCAACCTAGCCTGACCTGACTCCTTTCTAACCTGCCTAATCCGACCCGTTCAAAATATGAGTCAGGTTATAGTTAGGGTTTACCAACCTGTATAAAAACTGATCAGGTTAGAGTTGACCTACCTAACCCGTTTGACCCATTTAGATTTTACTAATTTACCATGACTTTTCAATTTTTATGTGACTTTTCTTATTCATTTAGCCATAAACTGTGTACTTTTAATCTTACATGAAGGAGTTATACAGAGTTTTAATACTTAGAATATATAACTTATTCTTTTATTTGATAATATGATGTTTGTATGGTTAAAATATTGATGTGTCTTTTATTTTTATGTTGACACAGAAATTTACCACTAAAATATAGATATGAATGAAATACAATAATGTTATGAATCTTATACTCATTCTCAAATATGAAATTATAAAATTGAACAAAAATTGAAAAGGAATTATCTCAATAAATGGGCTAGAAAATATTTATAGATTTTGGCCCTATTTTTTACACCTTGAAAATTAATAAATTATGAATTTATGCTCAATACAACATTTTAAATGAATTTATATGTAAGGTGTTACAAATAAAATTAGACTACATAAAATGAGTTAGATCATATACAAAATGGGAATTAAACAGTTTAGGACGGGTCAACCCGACTCAACAAGCATCAAATTCGGATTTGGCGGGTCAGGTCGGGTTGACCCTTCACGGGCACGGATCAAAGGATTATACCTATTTTAAAAAAGGGTTGATTAGGGTTGAAACCAATAAATTCGGGTTTAAGCTGCCCAATCCAAATCAACCTAAACCCGAATTTGACCAAGTCAACCCGTTTGCCAGGTCTACCTTAAAGAGTGGCCCTTTGGATTCTTTTTGATAAAAAGAAGAAGATATGTCATTGAGCATAGTAACTCTTAACAAATCTAGCCAAGTAATCAAGGTTAATAGACTGTTGCTTGATTGAGTGGCATATAGAGTTGGGTCAACTTGGGTGAGTCAAAAGCAATACCAAGTTACCTTCAAGCCTATTTTCCAAGCTATGTGAGGTATATTAGTGCATATTAAGATTGCAAATAGGTATCAAATTATTAGAATATAGTCTCAAATTTTGAATAAAGTGAGCATGGAGCAAATACATATACATATATATATGAGACATAATCTTATGCGAACTCATTCTCACTACTTTTTTGTGAGAAGTTTAGATGGGGTCATTTTTAAGGGCCTACATAGCTTGAATTACATTCATATTTAAGGGCCTGCTTAGTTTTAATCATATATCATTTAATAGCCCCACTTGCATGTAAAAAAAATTGATCTTGAAGCTCTTTGATCCAATTATTTCAATGCCTGCACATCTTTTTTCAAAATCAGATCCAGTTTTGCTACAACAGATAGGTTCCCCGTTAGGTCCAAATCTGGATCCGGTCTAAATCTATAAAGAAGGATCGAGTCGATCCGGACCCACCATGGTTCTGATCTGCAAACAGCCTGATTGCATTCCTAAACACAATGAGGCACATGCATTTTTAAAATGAGCTGGACCAATAATAGGCTTTAGTCCAATCGGGTTGGTAATGGTAATGGTCCTAAATATGGGGACTTCTAAATTATTGCATTAGGCTTTGGACTATTTTTGGCACTACCTTAGAACATTACCACTCACTCTTATAAGCTCTCTCAAAAATGGTCTCAGAAATATTTATTATTCTGAAAATATAGCTCTTTTTGTTCATGGAAAACGTATGATTATGAGATTAAATCAATGTGTTTAAAATATTTGTTAGAATATCACAAAACATGATTATAAAAATATTTCTTAATTTATGTTAGTTAATTCACGATTGTTTCCTTATCTCATTATTATAACCTTATCCAATCAATCTATAATTGACATAAAGAGTTCAATTGATTATGTTGAAAATATATCTTCAATGATGTCTTTATAAAAGTCCTAAATGTTGAGAATCCTTTTTTGTGTTTCCCTTGAGAATAAGTTGTTCATGGCAAGATTTTACAATGGCATAGAACACCAAATTCTGGAACCAGGCATGGAGTTGAAATGCCTAGTGGGTAGTTGATTGGCAAATCATTTAAGGTTTTTTTTTTATTATAATTCTAGAACCATATAGATTAAACTCAAGGCACAGATATCATGTAGAAGTGGCTGATAGGAAACTCCATCGATTGCTAGTTCGAAACTTAAAAGGAATGATTTGGTGTTAAAAAAATGCATGCCCTCAAAGTGGGCCCACCAGTGTTAAAACCTCTTCTAACACCTCAAGAACTTGATATGAATGGTTAGGAGGAAAGTTAACACCGAGAAAGAGAGAGAGAGAGAGCTCATTGGTGATACCAAAAATATGTTCTTACAGCGCCCCCCTTTATGCCTGATTGGATCCTGAAACAGAGGTTGCACTAGGGTTAACTTACCCATCATTCCCTTTTTTTTTTTTTTTGGATTGAAACTTACCCATCATTCTAACTTATTAGAACTATGGTTTGTCACCAAGTATATATAGATATATTTTTTGACTTATTACTGAACCTTACTTTATACTTATGCCAACTCAACTGCATTCGATTTACGAAGATCCAAGATGACCCTAGCGTAGATTGATGACCACTATGATGATATACACAAAATTTGAACAAATTAGTTGCTCAAATGGGATTAGTGCCAGCTTTTCATGACTGGGCGTATGGGCGTGGGATTCCGAATTGGCATTTGATTATTCAAGTATCAAAGTCTTCAATATCAAATAAAGCGGCGGTCATGTAACCTAATTTTGTCACTAGGAGAATTTTGAATCCATATCCAGATCCATTAATATACAATCTGTAATAACATTCAAAACCGAAACAAAGTCCTCGTGTGTTCCGACCCCAGGATCCAAATTCAAGATGATTAGATTCAAGTACTAAAAAGATACATAGATCTTAAGGGCTAGATAGGAATCACGTACCTTTAAATCACCTATAATTTAGTAGTCTCGCCTGTATAGATTTGAAAACAGTTTCAGATGTATCTTTTTTCTTTTTGGGCATTTAACAAAAAAAAAAAAAAAGGTCAATAGATAGGTCCTACAATGAAAAGAACCAATTAATTCTGCAACACCAAATTCATCCTCAGGGTCCCACACTGACGTGGCTCACTGTTACTAAGAGTTCAATGGGTTAAAAATATAAAAATAGTAGAGGAGCGAAATTTAACAACAGCAGAAGAGCAACATCAACGCCACAGAAATGTGACTCCACCAAAATCTAACATGAAAACCAGCCAAAGTGACAAGCTAGAAAGCATTTCACTTGCAGTAAAAGAAGTTCATATTAATCTCACCACCACTGCATAGACGATATTCACAACCCTAAAACACTGACATCAGATTTCTACCGAGAAAACCTAAACCATTCCTAATTTTTTAGAGCGGCTACTGCATATGCATCTCGATCCAAAAGGATGAAGTGAAGATTTAGAAACCCTAATTGCTAGGGGAAAGGAAGAGTAGTGAAAGAAACGTGAAATTGGGAAGAGATTCTGCATCAATCTCTTATGGTTTCTGGGTTGACGAGTCGAAATCCCTAAACCGTTCCACACCTATCAACACTGTTCTGGGGTGGACCATCATCAAGTGCACAATGTTTGAATCAAGTACGCTGTGTTTGCGCATGATCGCAGTGTTGGGTCATTTGATCTTCTCAATATTACACTGGATACTTCGTGATGGGTGTCTAATAACAGCAACTTTTAACAATGTTGGTGAGCGACGTTAACATTGCTGAAATCCAAAAACGGCATACACCAACATGGAATACCTCATAAGTTCATCACAAATTAAAAAAATGGCATGCACAAAGAAGGAATTCTCAACTATTCTGTGTGATTGTTATCTCTTGTTTTCTCTCAATGGAAGATCTGAAATCTGCCTTTAACAATCACATGGAGCTGATGACAGACATGTTCGAAAAGATCATCATCGAATTTCGCTCTGGATTCCGACCCGCTCTGAAACAAATTCATCGGATTCTTCCATGCCATCGACTGGAAGGCATAGCAGCTTTTTATCTATTGATGTCGCTGACTGCTGCACTTTTTTAAAAAATTTTAACCGATCAGACCTTTAAAAACAATGAGAGACGTTAATGTCGGACCCAGTTTAGAACTAAAAGGTCTTTTTGGTGTGGGACCCATTTATTAGGGTTTTTGGGGTTAAATCCCTTATTCTTTTTTATTGTCCAACTATACTAATGCCCTTTATATTTTATTTTATTTTATTTTCATCTAAATCTGGTTTTTGAAACTTGATATTTAATTGTTATACAACACATAGAGTTGTATACAACACATGGAGCCCTATGCAACGTAAATCCAAATCTAGGGCCGGCTCCACCATTGTTCCATCTAACATCCAACTTATTTGCATCCCTGGGTGTGTGTTGGTTTTTATGGAGGCATGGGCCACTTTGCATATGATTAAAACAGATGTATGACTTGCATGATAACAATAGCTTTAGCCACCATTGAAAAATGGCAATGGATAATTACAAAATTAAATTATTATTATTATTATTATTATTATTCTTCTTCTTCTTCTTCTTCTTTAGTTTTTTTCTTAGCATAGGCTATTGGAAGCACTCGCCCCGCAGACCTTGAAATGCACGAAAGGGCCTGTGGGCAAGATAGCCCATGAACTGAAAAAATAATAAACAATAAACAATAAACAAAAAAGGGTCCTTGCTCTCCTCAAACAACAAAATAATATTATGTCCATTGTCCACCGCTGTCCAAAATATATATATATATATATGAGTCCGCCATTGCAACGATGGACCTCCATACATCCACGTGAAGGCAAACGAACCTATTAGATCTCATTCTGATTCTAAAACAGTAGTACAAATTTTGATTTTAAATAAAAATTCTACATTTGCCCCTAAAATCTATATAAAAATTTTGTATTTATTCTCAAATACAATTATTTGTTTTGGTCTGCACTCCTTAAATAAAAACTCTGAATCCACCACTAAGCCATGTCATGGTTACATGGATTATTCATCAGTAATCACTTGTGAAACTAAAATGTCTAGCTACTGAGCTATTAGTAACATTAAAATTTTAACTTAATTCACACATTGATACTTGGAACAATATGAATCCTCATGACCTCCCTCTGCCCAATCATTTTGGTAGAGAAGGCCCACCTATGATCAATCTCCATCATTCAAGCACCTTCTAACTGTGAATCAGACCCAATTTGGTTAAGCCATAAAAATTTCACCGCTGTATTAAGGCTCTTAAAAGAAAAGGCATTAAAGTTGCAGGGTTCTAGCACATGGACTACACATGATATACATCACTAAGAGAGAATGTAACACAAATCCATTGTCGTCTAGTCCGGTTAGGATACCTGGCTTTCACCCAGGCGACCCGGGTTCAAATCCCGGCAATGGAAATTTTATTTTTATTTTCCACCCGGGCATCTTGGGCCCCGCCAATTAGGGCCCATTTGTTTATTTAACTAGTTGAGGATTAGGTTTTGCTTTTTAGTGGAAAGAGAATGTAATTTTTTGACTTTTTTTGTTAAAAGTAGATATTTTTTATTAGTTAGTGGTATGAAAAGGTAATTTTTTGAATTTTCTGTGAAAAAAGGTAAAAAATTTTTTTTGAAATGTGGTATTTTGATTTGACTTTTTTGAATTGTTGTGTGATGAAATAAAAGATGACTTTAACTTTATAATGAAAAAAAATTAATAAACGGGCCCTTAAGATTACCTCTTGGCTCCTCCATGAGCCATTAAATCTTTTGCTTTTAAATTGGGGTCAACTAAAGAAACAATTAGCTAGATGGTTTACTGTTCACATAACTTGTGAAACAACTTTCCAACATAGTGAGCTATCCTTCAGCTATCTGAGATGAAGAACCCTCTCATGTTTCTCAATTTTAAGGGTTTTGATTTGCTTACACTAGTTACCTTGGAGAACAACAATGCTCCACCCAAAGGTGCTTTAGCCCTGTTTAGTGACAGGTAATTTAAGCATGATTGTTAATGTGTTTAAACTTTGTAGTTTGAATCCAATTATAATATATTGAGCTCAAAGCTTGTTGCTTTCAATTTGGACCTGCGCTTATGATTTTGAAAGTTAGTTATTATTATTATTTTTTAAAAGAATTCAGTTTTCTCTCCACTTATGCAAAACTACTTTCTTATCTCTTTATTTATCCAAACTACTCACTTATTTACTTGTCAAAGTTTCACTTCTCCTTTTTATCCATACTCTATAATTCCTTTTCTTCTCTAATTCTCCTTTATTATTTTCTTACCAATAGCTCCTACATGTTCGATTTCATAAATATATGTCTCATAACCTTTTCTCTTGTTACTTTTTTTGTAAAACTTTTGGCTAAATATCTTTTAATAAATGAGTATTTATGTTATAAGGTTGGTTACATTTATGATCAGCACAGGTTCTTGTGCTAGTTACTTGTAAGTCATAGTTGATTTGGTACAATTCCAGCATTCAAATTTGAGAGAAAATTGGAATTTCAATTGCCAAATGTCCAAACAACCTCAATTATAATATATTAAACCCAAGGGTTTGGCTTTAATTTTGATTGTTTGATAATTGGTTATTCTTTTTTCAAGTATTTTCAATTTTTTCTCCACTTTTCTCTTACAAAACTATCAACTTTTATCTCTTTATTATTAAAAACACTCACAACTACTCCCCATTTTTCAAAGTTCCACTATTCCTTTTCTGCAATGCCTTCATTTCTCACTAAAGTCTATTATTTCATTTCTTCTCCAACTCTTATCTTTCCGTTTTCATGCAATTAGCTCTTAGGCTACAAATAAATGAATAATCTCATAGCATTTTTTTCTTTTACTATTTCTCTAGAACTAATGGATATTTTTTTAGTACATGAATATTTAAGTTGCAATGTTGGTTATATCTGTGCTCAACACAGGTTATTATGCTAGTAGACCATGAAATTAGTAAAATTTGAGCACTAAATCCAAAGTAGGAATTATTATGAATTCATCCATTGATGGGCTCCAAATACTAAAGGTTCTCATTTGAATTCCGAACAATGGAATCTACCTGTTGTTATTCAAAATCCTGCCTAAGCATGCTAAAGTGGAATTGATCTTAAAGGGCACCATTTCAAATATTCAAGCGGTTGCATTGCGAGTACTTTCTTTGTGAACTTGTGAAACCTCAAAGCCTCCGTGAAGTAATAGTTGATGAAGGAATATCATCTTGGACAAGAAGACACAAATGTTATTAGAGCTATTTATTTATTTATTTTTACATATTTAATTAAATTTCTTATAAAAAATTAAAAAATTTCATCTTGCATTTTTCATTTTTCCACCTGTGAATATTTTTGGGTGAGCATTGTTAGCACCTTATATACAAGCGTACCCAAGGATTGGTACTTGGGTCGTATAGTATCACTCTTGATCAATGGGCAGTAGCCCAACTCATAAAAAAAAAATCCATACATAAAATTTTCCCATATGGAATGGCTTGGAAGATTTTCCATATGAAAATTGTGACATGCGAATTTCACTTTTTCCAAACTACCATTTCACGCAACAAATGAGATTCATCACATCAGTCTAATCACATCTAATACATAGGAAGTAAAGTTTTCAATATGGGAGCCATATTGCATATGGAAATGAAAAGGGCATTTTTCCTTCAAATAATATGTATAAATCCCTTTTGAGACCATATGCAAATAGCAAAATAGACTTTAGGATGATTTCAGAGTCCATGGAATATTTTCAGGGAAATGTATCTTTTATAAGGGGTAAATAGCATATAGCCCCCTATACTTAGGTCCAGATGCAAAGTTTCCCTCTCGAACTTTTAAACTTTGTACTAAACCTACCTTAACTTCAAAGTAAAATGCAAACGTAAACAGACGTTATGGAAAAAGTGCAATTACAGTTTTACCCTGATATATATAATGAACCACCTACCTCTTTATGTTCATTTTCTCTCATTTTCGCTCGACCAAGGCACTTTTCTTTCAAAGGATCCCTAACTCTTTCTCAATCTCTCTTCACCTCCATCAAGCATCTCGTCTGATCATTGCCAGAAAGAGAATCCCGCCTTGCAGAGTTATGTACTCATACCTTTAACCTCACGGTATATAGATGGATGTTTAGGGTTTAGAAATGGCTACAATTTGAGGCTGTTAGGCATTCATTCTACGTGCATGCATGTAGAGTTTGTTAATAGATTTGTCTCATATGCATGATTTTGTCTTTTTTTTTTCTTTCTTGAAGATCTCTTGTGGGACCTTCCACTGTTTTTGGGTTTCTAAATGTTCCTTCCTTTTTGAAAAACTTAAGCATTTTCTTTGATGTATATGAAAAATGGTCCCCCCTTAAGCAATTTGGATGTTAATAAAAGAAGGTCCTCACTTTAACAATTAGTTTTGATGTTGATGGAAGAAGGTCCCTACTTTATTAGTTATTGGAAGAAGCTCTCCACTATAATAATTATTTTTTATGTTGGTGGAAAAAGGTCCGCACTTAAACAATTGTTTTTGATGTTAATGAAAAAGTGCCCATTTTTCTTTGCAAAACGGTGCGAGCCACACATGGTAAGGACCTACTTTATTTAGGTTTAATTGTGTCATTAGGAGTTATTTATTAATAATTGTTTGTTACTTTTCCTAAATTTATTTTCCATTACTGTCATGCAATTTGTCTTTTTTAACTGTGCCATTGCATGCAGATATGGCTTGTGTTCCATCATGGTGAGTATTTTATAGACCCACCAAATAAGGTCTATGTTGGGGGAGTCATAGATGAGATCATTGACTTTGATGTTAATAAGGCATCATTTTATGAGTTCAGGGATTATATGATTGAACTTGGGTATCCAGTAAATAGTTCAATATTCTATAAAGCGGCGGCTTTAAGTTTTGAACATGGTCTTAGGGAAATAAATTCAGACAAATATGTATTGCTTTACTTAAAGTGTTACAAGGACTCTAATGTATTGACTATATATATTGAGAGGGGGCATGAACCATTGATGGTAGTTTCACCCAAGGGTAAGATATTAAAAGAGAACATAAATACTAGAGGGCGCTTAAAGCAACTCCCTACCCCTTTGGATGGATGTGTTGGGAGTGAGAGTGAGAATCAAAATAAAAAAAGTAGATTATGTTCACAATCTACCTGATGAGGACTACCATACTGATTTTGAGGAAGAGAATGAGGAGGCTAATGATGTCAGTCACGAGGAAGCTAGTGATGACAGTCATGAGGAAGATAATGATGACAGTGATCAAATTAGATTAGATATTGATAATCCAACAAAACTATTTGAGGATATTGGGAAGCCGGGTAATAAGGATATTTTTAGAAAAACATGTGATGGTGTGGACAAAAAGAAGGGTTTGGGAGAAGGTCAGGGTGTTGATCAAAGTCAGGGAATTTATCAAAGACATGGAGTTGATTAAGGATAGGATGTTAGTCAAGGAGAAGAAGTTGATCAAGGACAAGGTGTTAATCAAGGAAATTGAGTTGACCAAGGACAAGGTGTTAATCAAGGAGGACATAAATTCAGTCAAAAATAAGGTGTGGATTTAAGTAGCCATAAATTCAGTCAAGTACCAATTGATGACAATTGGTACACAGATAATGAGAATATTGATAATCTTCATAGTTTATATGGGTCATCGGATGATGATTTAAGGAGCACATGGCATGTGCTCAATGAGTTGACTGATATAGAGAATCCTATATTGAAGTTAAGTATGATGTTTTCTATTCCTCAAATTTTCAAATAGACCCTTGTTGAATGGACAGTGAAACAGGGTTATGATATTAAGAATTTGAAAGATAAAAATAAAAGGATCACAGTTGTTTGCAAATACGACTGTGGGTTTAGAATTCATGCATCCCTTGTGCAGGGTAATTAAGAGTTTTCAGCCGAAACATACATGTGTCATTAAGTTCAAGAGCCACTTGGTTATGGCTAAGTATATTGCCAATAAATACTAGTAGAAGTTGGATGATAACCCTAAATGGGGAATCACTGCCATGAAAAAAAAAACTTAGAATAGAACTTAAAGTGGACCTCTCCATCCATAAGTTATATAGGGCCAAGAGGAAAGCTGTAAACAAAATTTCTAGAAATTTGAATGTCACAACCCGAGCCCAGAAATCGGGGGTTAGTTAAAACCTAACCAGTAACACACCTACTTCCGTATACGCACACCGAAACCTCATCTAAGTGTACACACAAGGGACATTCACACGTGCAAACATGGTGTACGCGGAAGCAGTAGGCATCATTGAAGAAAATAGAATACACAACTAGATATAAACAAGTGCCCAAGATTACAGTAATTACAGAATGTACACAACAAAAAGGGGGGATAGTATCTTCAATGAAAAAACTACTAAGGTATCTAAGAGAACCCAAAAGCACAAGACAAGCGCCCCCCCCCCCCCCCCCCCAACCACACACACACACAAAAACCAGCAACTAATGCAAATGCAAGGCCGCTCTCCAGTGGAGGGATCACATCCACTCCTCTAGCCTTGACTGGGCCTTTCGCATCTCTCCTGGAGTCAGGTTGACTGACGAGGGGTCGGTAGAGGGAGCTGGACCTGCAACACTAAGAACAACTAATGAATCCAACGATTCAGTAAAGCATAAACAATAATAAGGTAACACACATTGTGTCTAGTAGAGTAAATAACAGATAATCATGCATAGAGTTCATGAGCGCATACTAGGCAAGTCGTGTATATCAAGAAACATGCTATCAGGATCATAAAATAGATATACAAGCTAGGTGGCTACTACATTTGCCATATTCTCCTTATCGAGAGCAAGCGGGATGAGAACACCTTCGACCGAGCCAGGGTACGAATGGGTCTCTGGTTCCCGGGGTCCAAAATCCCAGGACAGGAGCACACTGCAGAGGTCACAAGCAGGCTACGTCAAAGTCAACCCCGTCGGGTCTCCTAAGGCTGAGGCAGAGTAGTGCAAAACCATGTCAATCATGTCATACATACAAGACGTGATACATGTTAATTCAAATAACATTCAGGTAAGCAGTGCTGCAAGTATGTAGGACAGTACGTGTATCATGTTATCTCACATTCTGGTCAATACCAGTATTTCAAGAAAAGTGCACATACCAATACAATTACAAATCTAAACCAGAGTAATGAATGGAGGGTAAAAAGCGAAATCAACATGCAATGCAAGTCAAGTTATTCTAGAGAATCATGATCATTTATTCGCCAACCCTAATCTAGTTGTCCTTTGTTTTTAACTGTGCATGATGATGTAGTTTTAAGTTATTCGATACACAGTTGTTCTGTTCGTAGGTGTTGCACTGTATCGATAAACATGTATCGAAGTTCCTTAAACCAACACCCATGGGGAGGTGCTAAACAAGTGGACAACACACATAAATGAGTCATAGCCCTCAAAACCATTCATGCTCTTAAGGTAGTTCGTTGGGCAAGTTATGTGGTTGAGAGATCCATGTGAAGGCCCTATAAGGTCTCATCATTAACCCTATCTTTTCTCCAATTCATTAAAGAGCAAAGAGATCCATAAGGTAGCATAAAAAGGTCCTCTGAGTGTTAAAAAAGCAGGGAAAGAAGAGTGAGCAAGAATAGGAGTCAGTCAGACACTGAATCTCTCGGAAACAAAGTGCTTCAAGGCCGACCGGTCGACTCTGAAGCCCGATCGGTCGAATTTCAATTCTGGAAATGTCCGATCGGTCGGACCCTAGGCCTGATTGGTCGGGTAGCAGGACTCTGTACAAAATGACTGAATTGAATCATGTGCACTCACGAAGACAATGTGTATCAAGTTCATGCAAATCCAAAGAGGCTGTCAATAAAAACACACTTGAGAGAGAGATGAAAAGAAACAATAACAATCACTGTGTACCAACATCTGTTCATCCATATTGTGCTTATACTTGCCTCAAACGAGCTTTTTTCGTAAATTAGTTGTTCTTTGGCTTAATTAACCTTGGAGATGTAGTCCTAACACCATGCATGCCAATAGTGAGCAAAAGAAAAGGTGTGCATACAGTGCAATCGCAGTCTAGATTCATAACGGAGACCATGACTCAACTTCTCACCTGAGATGAACCGGGAGGATGGTGCGAGCTTCTTGTTCACAACGAGAAGAAGAAGAATGCGATGGATTGAAGAGGCTTTGAGTAGAGAAGAAAAGAGAAATAACTCACCTCTTACTTTCGAACCTAAGGAGAGACCATAAACCGGTGCACACGAATTTCCTCCTTTCTTTGATCGTGAAAGGAAGAAGAGAAGGAAAGGAAGAAATGAAGAGCAGAGAAGAGAAAAGGAAGAGGATGTTGAAGATGGAGTTGGAAAGAGGAGAAGTCGGCGCATGACTTCTTATATAAGATAAGGATGACAGAAATTACAAAACAATCCAAGAGTTTAGGTTAATTATAGTTTGAGTCAATTAACCGGCCAACAGAAACAAACGACATCGTCTGCATGCGAGTCAGTTACAATAATTAACAAGCTCGACAAGATACACATGCTGACACCATAATGATGCATGAATGTCGAACTCGCACAAAATCTAAACTTACGAAAAAGAACTCATGTCTACTTATTTAAGGTTAAACGCAACTCAATTACCTATCCATGACCAAAAACGAAACTCAAAAGAGCACAACAACAAGCATCAAACTAATGCACTAGAAAATGACCCAAAACCACATTAATTAGTCATTAAACCAGATTAAGCTGGGCCAAATTGTTATAGTGCGAATGCAGTATAGTAGACTAAGGGATTACTGTGTCACTATTCTGAAACATAATCCCAATATAAAAATATTTGTGGTGAGAGAGAGACCTAGCATAGATCTGATTCCCTTTTTTCAAATATTGTATGTATGTTATGAGACACAAAAAATTGGATTCTTAAGTGGATGTAGGCCCATAATTGGATTCGATAAATGTTTCCTTAAAGGCATCTATAGTTGACAATTGTTGGTTGCAATAGGAAAAGATGAGAATGACAATATGTTTCATATTGCCATTGCTATTGTAGAGGCTGAAAACAAAGATTCATTGACTTGGTTCTGGAAATCTTGGATTGATGACATTGGTGATGGTGGTGATATGGGTTCGATTTTCCTATATAATAGAAAGAAGGGCCTTGATTAGGCCTTTGAAATAGTAGTTCCTATGGCTGAAATTAAACAATGCATGAAGTATATGTATGATAATTTTAAGAAGCTTTACAGAGGGAATTATTGAAAGATATAATGTGGAGTGCAGCATCATGTAGAAGTACTAAAGAGTTTTATTCTTATATAAAGATGATCAAGGAGATTGATCATGTTACTTATAAGTGGTTGTTGGATGCTAATCCTAATAGGTAGGCCAGATCACATTTCAGTACAAGGGCAAAGTGTGATGCATTGACAAATAATCTGTATTAGTCATTCAACAATTACATAATGGAAGCAAGGGATAAACTAATAATTTTTTTGCTAAATGGATAAGGAGGAAAATTATGATCAGAACTCAAGTGAAGTTGAGAGGGAAAGCCCAGTATAATGGTACAATATGTCCATGTATTATAGACAAGTTGGAAAAGAATAAGAATGAATAAAGACATTTTTTTTCTAAACTAGTAAGGGAGAGGTGAGTTTGAGGTTGACTGTTGCCAGGACATATATATTGAACATTGAGAATAGGACTTGTTTGTGTAGGACGTGAGATCTGAGTGATGTCCCCTGTAAGCATGTAGTATTGTATACCTACCTTACTCAAGAACATCTAGAAAACTACATTCATCCATGCTACAACAAAGATAATTATTTGAGGGCTTATAGCAGTATGATACATCCTATACCTAGCATGTATGATTGGGTAGAAAGTGGGATGGAAGCAATTTCTCCACCTCAATATAGAAGACCTGCAGGCATGCCTAAAAAAATGTGGAGGAGGGATCTAGATGAAATGCATAATTCTAACAGAGTTTTCAAGAGAACAAGGTTTATTAGTTGTGCCAGATGCCTGCAAAAGAACCACAATGCCAAGTCTTGTAAGGGGCCAGTAGATCATAAATCCAAGCTATTTAGACAATCATTACAGCAGGTCCCTTCATCATAAGTCATATCTTCTTCACAACAGGTCCCTTCATCACAAGTCATGTCTTCTTCACAACAGGTCCCTTCATCACATCCCAGATCTTTATCATAGCCCAGGACTTCACCTAAAGGATCAGCACAGGCCAGGCATGTCTCTCATCTAACCCTTACCAATATCAAGACACCACCTAGGGTGGGACTACCTCTTACTTCACTTTCTCATACAATTATGTACATGAATCTAAACTGAACATGTTCATATTTCTTCAAGGAAAAGGCAATGGAGCATCACAGGCCAAGCATGTCTCATAATCAGTTCCATCCAATGGCATCAGAAGATCACTTAGGGTTCAGGGTAAAGGTAAGGAAGCTTCATCACAGCCAATTGTTACTGTTCCAGGTGTAGAATCAATGCCAAAGCCTACCTCACGACTAAATTCCTCAACATCATCAACTAATGGTAGAGGAGGGAAAGCATAACCGGTGAGGGCCTCATCAAAAGGCCGAGGTAGATGGAGGAATGGAGCAGATATAGATAGCTTAGTGATAGAAAACCCGAAGTGCAGGATTTCAATTATAGTTTTATCCAGTGGTCGGAATCGAATCCACAAGAAGCTATGAGTCATACAAACCTATCCTATTGCAAAACTACTACTATCCTAGGATAGTCTACACAGATAATGTCCTACTAAACTTAAAATTAAATTAAAATTAAACATCAATATCTGAAATTAAAATTACAAATCAGATTTAAAACCTAATTTAAAAAGTAATCTAAACTAAAAACTGCAAAACCATAAAATTCATCAAACCAGCAATTGAATGATATTAAAAGTGAATAAAATAAATCTAAAAATTAAAATAGAATGCAATAAAATAACAGATGAAAAGATGGATTTCAATTATTTAAATCTAAACTTGAAACCTTATTTGATGGAATCAAAGTAAACTTAGAATCATCGTCCCAAATATACACTGTCACTACACATAAACATACAATGTTGACTTTATGGTGACAACTGTTGACCCATAAAATTTTGCAAATAATGTAGCGAAGGCATTACAAGCTTTGGATTATAAAGTTCCAAAGTTTTCAAAACACTTAGACCTCATCTTAGCTAAAATCAGCTTCAGAGACTCTTTGCTAGCTCGTTGGAAATCACTGCGGGACTTGGCACTTCCACATGTTGAAGCAAGCTCCTATTCAATGAAATATTTTCAAGTATATTTAAAGACTACTCATCAAGGATTCAGAGCATTTGGACATCATTTGGATCCAAACTTGGTCCAGATGATCATATATTATGCCTTGTGGGTCCCTATGCAGAGTGACATCCCATGAAGATTAAATTAGTTGAAACTCTCAAAGGAAGCTCAAATGATGCCCAATACAGGCCCTACAAAATTTCGGGTTGAACAGACATCATCGAACCCAAATGCCACAAGCATGTCAACTTGGGGTCATCCTCCCCAAGCCATGGGGTCAATGACCAAAGTCCTGCTTCCTAAAATCCAAAATTGATGAAATTTGGGCAAGAATCTTTAGTTATGGTCAAAAGATATTCTGCAAATTTTCAAATTAAAAGGACTTCGTTTGGACTGAATTTCATTGCATGTCAGCTTAAAGGATAGTGACACCGATTATGGAGGTCACTAGCAAAAATCTTACTTCCAGGAGGCCAAAGCCGATGAAATTCCGAAAAAATACTCAAAGAATTCTCAAAGTTACTCTTCCAAAATTTCAAGTCAATTGGATATTGCTCGGGTAGAAAACAAACTGACTACCTATAGTGTGGGGTGAATAGTGACTGAACACATGCAATGAATAGGCCACTGCTCGAAATCCTACTTCCTCAAATCCAAACTCCATAAAATTTGGGTGAATACTCCAAGATATCCCTGATGTCAACTCCTTCAAGTTTCAAACCAAATCGAAGTCATTTGGGCCTCAAATAGCTGAGATAAGGGCCCACTCTCATAAAAAGTCAACGGAAGAGTTGACCAACTTTCGGAAGTCAAAATAGGTTGAAACTTCAATGACATGCTCAAAATAGTGTTAAAAAGCAACCCTCAAAGTTTCGTGGTGATTAGACATCGTTCGGGCCCTAAACTGGCAAAAATGGGTCACATATACAAAAGTCCAAAAACGGGCCTTGTTCGTAACCGCGGCCCAATCAATGAAGGAGTTGACCAACTTCAGATGGTCAAAGTAAGCCAAAACTTCTATAACACACTCAAAATAGTGTTAAGAAGCATCCCTCCAAGTTTCGTGGCGATTGGACTTCGTTTGGGCCCCAAACAAGTGAAAATGGTCGCAAATTCAAAAACAAGAAATTAGGCCTTGGGAGTGACCGCGGCCTGTTCATGAAGGGAGTTGACCAACTTCAGGTGGTCAAAATGAGCTGAAACTTCTATGACACACTCCAAATAAAGCATCCTTCCAAGTTTCGTGAAGATTGGACTTCGTTCGGACCCCAAACAACTGAGAATGGATTACAAATGCAAAAGTCCAAAAATGGGCCTTAGGAGTGACCGCCACTTGTTCATGAAGGGAGTTGACCAACTTCCAATGGTCAAAACAAGCTGAAATGTCTATGACACTCTCAAAATAGTGTCAAGAGGCATCCCTCCAGGTTTGTGAAGATTGGACTCCGTTTGGGCCCCAAACAGCTGAGAACAGATCACAAATGCAAAAGTCCAAAAATGGGCTTTGGAAGTGACCGCGGCCTGTTCATGAAGGGAGTTGACCAACTTCCAATGGTCAAAACAAGCTAAAACTTCTATGACACACTCAAAATAGTGTCAAGAGGCATCCCTCCAGGTTTTTGAAGATTGGACTTCGTTCGGGCCCCAAACAGCTGAGAACGGCTCACAAATGTAAAAGTCCAAAAATGGGCCTTGGCAATGACCGCGGCCTGTTCATGAAGGGAGTTGACCAACTTCCAATGGTCAAAACGAGCTGAAACGTCTATGACACACTCAAAATAGTGTCAAGAGGCATCTCTCCAGGTTTGTGAAGATTGGACTTCGTTCGGGCCCCAAACAGGTGAGAACGGATCATAAATGCAAAAGTCCAAAAATGGGTTTTGGGAGTGATTGCGGCCTGTTTTTTAAGGGAGTTAACCAACTTCCAATGATCAAAATGACTGAAACTTTTATGACATGGTCAAAATAGTGTCAAGAAGCATCCCTCCAGGTTTCGTGGCGATTGGACTTCGTTTGGGCCTAAAACCGGTGAAAACAGGTCGTAAATGCAAAAACCCGAAATTGGGCATTGTCCGTGACCGCAGGTGTAGTCACGGACCCTCAAAGGGCACTTCCTGCGGTTTTGGATGGTTCTTCTCCACTTCTTTTCGAAGTGTAACCTCCCATAACCTCCCTTAACTCCCTGGAATTGCTAGAAACTGCTGGGGAAGTCTATAAAAAGTTAAGATTTGAAAAGAAAATGGAGGAGAACAGAGATGCACGGACAGTGAATATACATAGAATTTCAAGAACATAAAAGGTAATCAAAAGCATTCAAGTAAGAGGATAACATCATTCCACGACCTTTACCCCTCCTTTTCTCAATTACCAAGGTGAGCAAGAAGGTTTAGAAGAGGAGGAGAAGAGAGGGTGACTAAAGAAAAAGCAATGTCCATGCATTGACGACTATTCGATGGATGATGTTGTCATGTTTGTTTTTCTCATTCGGGGGGGATTCTTGGCCATCACAGAGGTTGTGAACGAGCCTCTTTGGGCTTCATTTTGTTCCTTGAAAGCTATAGGTTCAGAATGACACAACTTTGGCTTCCTGCGATACCCTCTTCGGGCTTGAACAAAAAATAGTCCGTAAACATGAATGATGAATTATAAAGTTTTTAATCGATTCCATAGTCGAATTTGATCTTCTCAATGGTTATTCAACACCCCAAGATGTCATAAAAGAGAGTTTCAATACTTGAAAATAGTTTGGAAGAAGAACCAGCATGAACATCATGAAAACAGAGGCACAACAGTGACTTCAAGGTCACTGTTTGTCAGTGACCGTGACTCACAGTCACTTAAAGGTGCCAGTGACCGTGACCCACGGTCACTGCCCTGGGGCAGTGACCACGAGTCATGGTGACCCCTATTTTTTTCTCTCTTTTTTGCATTTTTTCTTACTTTATGTACATTTTCTTGTATTTTCCAAATGGAGATCACATCTAAGACTTGAGGGAGGGGTTGTAAACTTTGCGAACTCATGTAAACAACCTGCATCCCCGCGGTCAGGGCATTAGAACCCATGTAAACAAAGGGAAATTAATGATGAATAGTAGTTAATTCTCATTCTTCTTAACGCTTGAAGTGCGTAAATGTTGGACATTGAATCCATTACACATTCTTACACCATTTTTAAGCGCGATCAACAACCATGGCATTATTAACTTTGTCTATCAATTAAAAACTTAATCCAAATAAGAAATAAATTTAGATTTATTGAATTAAAAGAAATACATTAATGCTTCTCAAAAATGATAAGCTTTAACAAAATAGAGTTGCTTGCATAGCTTTTCAACTTGTCTTCACTTTAAGTCATTCTCTAAAGGTAAGGAAGATGGTGGAAAAAAATGGATGTGATGGATTCAAAAGGGTTGGCCAAACTCCTTATTGTTGGAAAATTGATGGAAGAAAAAGAGATGGAAAAAAAAAATGAAGTGGGGATGTGAAAGAGAGAGAGAGAGAGGAGAGAGAAAGGCAAGGTGTTGGACGTGCACTGTCCCCCCTTAATCCTTTTTATAATATGTAGTCTCCTTTTTTGCTATATTTCTTTCCTCTTTTGTAGCTTGCAAAAACTTTAAATTGGAAAGGTCTCTTTCTTTGACCAAAAGTTAACAAACACATATAAAAAGTGAAAAAAATTCTTGGTTGCTTTTCTTATACAAATTCCTCTCTACACCCGCTTTTTAAAATTATATTTTGTCTAAATCTTCATAGAATGGGCCCACCTTTGACACAAATTTATTGTACATGGTAAGATCTAACTTGAACTTCAATTTTGTGCAATCGTACCTAAAATTATACAGCCAACTTACCAAGGCCATATCTTGTCATTCAAGCTTTGATTGGCGTAATCTTGGGTTCTATAGATATTTATTCGAAAAGAGATTTCAAACGGTACCTAAATTTTCCCGATCTGACACACGATTTGAGAGTTATAACTATTTTAATCTATGCTGTCTAAATAAAAACAGGATTAATTTTTCACTTTTTATCTCTTCCTCTTTGACTTTCCTTTTCTTGAATTTTCTCCATCATAGCTTTTCTTTCTTCATCCCAACTTGATCATTTAAAATCCAAATTTAGATTCATGCAACAATTTTAAGAGTGGGATCCTCTTTTGATATCTAAGCTTGTGTGCACGAGTATGTGAGTCCATATGATGCTCAATCTTTTATCTTTTTTTTTCTTAGATTTCTTCAGGAATATTTCATTAGCTCTAAAATTTGATGTGAACGCTTATCTTCAATTTTCCCTAGATGCAAAAGCAATTTTTAATTAAAATGACAATTTTGACCAAAAGTCACAATGCCTTATGCGGGCCTAATTCACATAAAATGACACAATAAATTCTCATCATTAATCATAATTTAACTTAAATATGATGATAAAAACCTTTATCATTTATGTGAAAATTTCAAATTGAAAAACTTTCAAAAAATGGAAATCCAAAAATGGAAAGTTTTATGATTTTATGAAAAATTGATGATTTTCAATGATTTTTGCAGGAAAACACAATAATGATGCTCAAAACTATAAAACATGTTTTTCGACTGAATGAAGAAATTTCTAATGAATAAGTCCTTAAAATCCTCTAAAGTACACATAAAATGATGTATTTTTAAGGACTTATCATGGTGCATGTGAGGTAGAGGCTGTTCGATTTTCAATTTGGAGATTTTTTTTGTTTGAAATGTGAACTGTTTTTAAGAGTGCTATGTATTTGATTTGTTTAGTTAATTGTGGCAGATTCCATCTGCATTTTCTTCCTTTGTATTGCTTGTTTAGTTAATTGTAAGCTACCTTCAACATTTGGTTTTTTGTTAAAATTCCACTGTAAGCTCAAGTCAGATCAACATTCAGGCTTTTCGTTGAAACTAGTTAAGGCCACTACTTTTAAGCATTCATGTACGGAATTAAAATACACATGTATATCTATTAAAGGGACTCAAGTTGACATTACTCAATTTATGACTAAATTGTATTTCAAAACATACATACATCTCAAAATAGAATTACACAAACTTAAGCTAATCTCAACCCATCTACAGGGACCCAAACTATAATCGGGTAACACTTGAGCAACACTAGCCCAATTCTAACCTAGGTTCCAATCAACATACGCACACAACTTCTTTTCCTCCATTGAGCTAACTTGAGTTCTCTCTCCAACACATCAATCCTATCAATTAGCTTCTGCATGAGCTCCATTTCCCCATCGACCCATTCAGGAAATCCACAGCTTCGTTGGATTTGAGATTTCAAAAAAAGAAAAAAAAATGCCATGGCTCTTTGTAGATCAAATAACCCAAAAAAACAAGAAACTAATTAAATTAAACATAACAAAATAGACCCCATATAGTGTGTAACCAAGAAACCTCCTACATGTGTTGTGTTGTGTCCGTAAAGTTTTCAAAGCAGCTCTATGGTCGCAGAAACAATAACAAACATCCCCAGGACATTGAAAATGAGAGTTTTGAAAGGATGCCATTTTATATGAATGATGATTGGTTCATAGTTCAAAACCAATGATGGTGGTGGTTGATTTATGTTAAAAAGAAGCCTCAAGGGCAAATTCATCATTTTTAATTAATTTTTGGCTGATAAGTTTCCACTTCTAAGCCTCTGCTACGAATCCGTTAAATTTAACGAATTCTGTTATATTTATACTTTACTTTGAAGTTATGATACGTTTAATATAAAATTTTAAAGTTCGAAGGAGTACTTTGCAACTGGCCCTACCAAAGGCCTAAGTATAGGGGTCTATAGGCTATTTACCCAAGGAATGGAGTTAGCTCTCATGCTCTGGTTTTCCTTTGCCCTAAGAAATGAGACAAAAGGCATGTGAGGTGATTCCACTGAGGTTGTCAATCCTAACATGCCTGTATGCACGTGCTGGGAAACCATCTAAATCATGATGAGGCCATCCACATGTACACTAAACTCTAGTGGGCATTCCTTCTCCATCATCAACATCACATGAACACACCACTTGTAGGGGTTAATTAATCGAAAGCATCCTCACCAATCGAATGCCTTGCCTTTCCTGTTTTCCCACATGGGGCATGTGCCAACCCACTAACAGCCACCATTTCAAAAAAGAAAAAAAAATTAATATAAAAAAATCATTTAGTGGTCTTGTTACTTGTATTTTGTCCCCAGAAGACCTCATAGTGTTCTGTTACGTACTTGGTGGCCTCTAATTCGCCACATAATGCTATTTCAAAATGTGGTCTCAGGTCTCAGTTATTTGTGGGTGAGGTGAAGTGGTTAACATCCAAATCATCATGCCCCACGGGCTCATCTTAATTGGTAGTGTGGTGGGTCAGACCCAAAACGTACAAGTTTAGCTCATCCAATCCCTAAAACCATGGACCAGATCAACCTGGGCCTACGTTTCTGGCTCAAGTCGGAAGCGAAACCATTGAGGGTGTACATCCTTGTCCAAGCCCGATCCATTTAGTTATCAGTGTAGCATTTGGACTCAAATCCAGGCAACAGCCTCAAATTCGGTCCTTATCCCGGCCCATTCAATGTCAACCCAAAACAAGATGCCCAAGGCCCACCGCAAACCAAACCCTAAAAATCCAGCACAGAACAGGCCCATAGAGCTGGATATATCATAACCATCCAACTAGCGCTTGCTCGAGTTAGAACCCGGCCTGTATCTCTATGTATATAAGTTGGCACAAAACCAGCCTTTGTGAGTCCTTTCCTGCCCTACGCTATCTATTCTGCACCCTCACATTGTGGACCAGAAAATTTCGTCTTCTCACTTAATTTCATCTCAATTTTGGTGTAATTTCATTTCACTGGCATGAAGAAAAGCCTAGAGAGGAGAAGAAGATTCCTCTTATTGAAGTAGAAGAAGGTCTTCTCTTATCCTTCCACCTTTTTCTCTATCTCTTGAGAGTGATGATGATGGACTCACATCCACCGTCCGATCCTGCTCCCACCGCGATCAACGGTGGATCGCCTGAGAATCTGGGCCCCAGCCTGGGATCGAAGCGGCAGCGCCGCCCCAGCGTCCGATTAGGCGACATCGGCGAGCAATCGGCCGCCGCTGCCTCCTACGACCGCCGACTCAGGCAGTGGAACCTCTCCCACTCTGCTCTGCCGGCTCATCCTGCCGGAAAACCTGCGTCGTCGAGGACGCGGCCGTTGACCCATTTCGGAAACGGCGATTCCAACGAGCCCCAGAAGGCCGATGACAAGAACCCATCTCTGGATTTGGATTTCCCCGCGATCGGGGGCCGGAAGAGGGATTTGAAGGTGAGTGGAGCGTTCATGCCGGCGGCGACGAAGCGGGTGAGGTCGAATCGGGTCGTGAGAGCTGAGGACGGCGGCGAAGCCAGCGGCGGCGATGGGGACGCGGGAGAAGGTTTCCGGGAATTCGACCCGGAAGGCTCCGAGAGCCCCTTCAAAGGAGAGAGCCCAGATCACTCTATGGAAAATCTGGGCGGGGATTTGCAGTCTGAGAAGCCCCAATTGATGAGAGATGGGGCTAGGGAGAGAGACCCAGATGGGGCTGAGTTGGATGACCCGTCGGAAACGGACGGTCGAGATTGGAAGGGCATGGAGAGAAATGGGGTGGGCGAAAGGCGGCGCCGGGCGCTTGATGGCAGTGTTCGGATGTGGCTGAATGGATTGGGGTTGGATAGATATGCAGGGGTCTTTGAATTGCATGAGGTGGATGAAGAAGTTCTTCCCTTGCTGACATTAGAGGATCTGAAAGATATGGGGATTAATGCCGTTGGGTCGCGGCGGAAGATGTACTGTGGGATACAGAAGCTTGGAAGGGGATTTCCATTAGAATTCGGATAGCGTCTTGCGGGAGAAATTAATTGGTGACAAGTGAAAAGGCCTCAACAATGACAAATGGGAATTTGTATCTGAGATGGTTGGTGCTCTTCATCTCTTCTTTGTTTAGGGTGTGCTTGATGTTGCGGAATTTCGTGCTGGGACTAGTGCGTTTTTCCTGCTCAAATTGGAATTTGCTCTATTCAGTTTGGAGTGGAAAAGTTACATTTGGATGTACCCAATTTGCAATCAGTTTGAATATATAGGAATATTAGATAGAAGCTATATGCTCTGCAATGGGTTTGTGATTAGCTGGTAGAATTGATTGCTATTTGTTCTAACTTCAGACTTCCCAGTCGAAATCAAATGCTGGATCTCAGTGCCGATAATGATTTGGGATGGACAAGGCAGTGGCACAGAAGTCAGCCTAATGATGTAGTTTCGAGCCTGTACAAATTTTTTTTTTCAGATACATAGCAGAATGGATAACCACCTGCTGTGTGAAGAATACTCAAACTGATTATGGTTTGGAGTACATCCTTATGAACCTTTGAGCATATCCATTTAGTGCAGTATCCGGGGAAAAATAGATTTTTGTTGAAATCCTAAGGCAGCCTTATTTCAAAAGTTTTGTGACAAATGAGTATTTCGTTTATGTTACTGTTGTTGTTTGTTGAATGTTTTGACCTAAGTAATTTTTTGCCATGTTGAATCTGTTACCTTTTTAAGATAATGATCGGGGCAACATATGCATTCTTTATAATTGATTACTTGGGGTCCCAATAGTGAAACCCTGCCTCTCAATGTTTTTGGGGAGTAGGACCATTTGTTCCTTCATCCATCCACACAAAATGCGGATAGTATTGGACTGTCCTTTGATTCATGTCCTCAAAAAATGTAGGATGAGAAGCCAACTGAAAGGATATTTTTTAGTTCAATGTGGTGTATGATCTATTTGGCAATCTCATCCTAAATTTGGAGGTACATCGGACGAGGCTTTAACCATTCAAGGACAATTAGGGCATGGCTATATTTCACATGTAGCATGTCGTAGAATATTGTGTGATTGGTATAAAAGCATAAGAAAATCTTGAGTACTTACAACATGTATAGTGCTGCATCAAGGTACACTGAGATTATTATAAAATGATCTGCTTCCCCATCAAGATTGGGGTCTGTAGTTGTAAAATTTTGTAAAGTGGATACGTGATTGCATTTGCAGCTTGAAAATTTTGAAGCTGGTTTAGTGAATAAGACTTAGAATTCATTGAGTGTCAATTAAATTAAAGAATATACAAAGAAGCAGTTTTACCCTGAAGGAGATTTACCATGTCATCATCATCATCATCATCAAAACTTTATCCCAACCATGTTGGGGTCGGCTACATAAATTCTGTTTCTCCATTCTGTTTTAAATATTGTTATCTTAGAATTCATTTTTGGGTTGTGACAAAGTTTTACGTTGGCTGTCAACCATGTAATACAAATAAACTTACTTGAAAAGTGCTCCCTGCCACGAGCATAAAATAGAATAAAGTTTAAATTAGTATGAAACAAAATGCTCAGGTGTGGATTTGTGTGGGTGGCTGCATGGGTGGGTGAGTGAGTATGGGTGTGGGGTTGGGTGAGTGCGTATGCATGCATGTGCATGGCCTAAGAACATACAAGTTACGCAACCTTTTATTATGTGTTTTAAAATAAAAGCAGAATAAATAATTTCCAAAACTCCTAATTTAGGGGACTAACTATTAACATAGATTTTTATCGAAAAGAAAGTCATTTTTCTTATCATTCATTTAGGTGGTTGTAGGAACAAATGCACTAAGCTGTAAATGGTTTTCTTTCGAAAGGAAGAGCCTCTACTACTTCTACAACTAGAGAGTGAGTTGGAGCTTCTTCTGCACGCTGCTGAGTTGTTGGAGAAGGTCGAAGTTGCTGGCGAGCTGAGTCTTGCCTCTTGGGTGAAATGTTTTTCTTCAGATTTTACTGAAATTTCCAGAGTATTTGTAAGCACAGGAGTTGCTGATCAACAGCTTCACTCGATAACATTGAATCTTTGGAGAATTGATCGGTGGATTTTTTTTTCCCCAGATAGGACTGATCTTGAGAAAATTGAGAAGAATCAACTAACTATGTCTGGATTTGCGTCTACCTTCCACCATTGTCATCTTTTAATTGGTCAGTGACAGCTTGATCAGGGTCTTGTTTCAACTGACCAACATTGATGTGTGTTGCTGTCTACTTTTCGTGGTTGCTGTTTGCATAGAATTTGCACTGATCAGCATTTTCTGTTATGGGCAAATTGTCTCTGTAAGGCCTCTAAGGGGTTAAGACTTAAGGCAAGGAGTTCTTCCATCTCCTTTCCTCTTCTTTATGATGGCTGAAGAGATGTGGCTGATTGTGAGCTTTGGAGCAAGTATTGCTGTTGTGTGGTGATCTCTCTTGTGCACAAACATTATTATCTAAGAAGCACGGATACGGACACGGGACATGGATACGACACGACACGGACACTACGACACGGCATTTCTCAAAAAAGTAGGCCACGGACACGTTAATAAATTAATAATATATATTTATTAATATATATATATATAATGAATAAAAAAAATCAACATTCAATACATTGAATACAATACTAAAACATAATTCATAATCGTTAAACATCAAATATCCATATTACCATAAAATCCTTACAAAGAAAAGGGAAGATTTTCCATTTTTCCTCCAAACAAAAAAAAAAAAAAAACAAAACAAAACAAAAAACAAAAAAGAAGCTAATTCAATGCTAATTTCAGTCATTTGATGCAACTTCAACTGCCTCATCATCACCAACAACTTCATCACAATCAACATCATCTGTAAAGACCATGGTCTCCAACTCTGGCTCATCAAGTGAAAGATTAGCAACCTCAAGCACCCCAACATCTTCTAAGGAATCAAATGAATCCCCAGCAATATCCCACATCTTAGTCTCCCCTTGCATATATTGTGGGGTTCTTCTTGACAGAAGACGTAAATTGCTATGAATAAAAACCAAGTCTTCGGCACGTTTTGGCGTCATCTTGTTCCTTCTCACGGAGTGCACAAAGGAGTATACACTCCAATTCCTCTCGCAACAAGATGAAGAAGAAGGCTGCATAAGTAGCTTGAAAGCCAAGTGTTGAAGCATAGGTGCACATGCTCCATGGATGGCCCACCAACTTGTTGGGTCCATATGATATCGATCATGTAAAGAATCATACTCCCCAAATTCCCCCGTCCTAAGTGAGAAATTGGCAAACTCCATATTAACTATTGTGCGCTCCTTGGAAGTGGGGAAGTATTTGACAAGACATTTCTTTCTCTCTCTAGAAACCTCCACATCTTGATGTGGAGGAACTCGACTCGGGTCCTCTTGAAGTCATTCGTCGCTATAATACCTTCAATAAAAGAGAGAAGGATTTCAAAATTACTATATGATGAAAAGGTGTAATATGTTAAGAAATACTTATAACTAATCTAAGAGGAAATGGCTGAAAAGTGAAAAGCTGAGGACTAGAATTCACCTAGGATTCAGAGAATGTGCCAAGCAATGGAGTGGAGTATTGTTCTTGTTCCAACGATCAACAAGTATTTGGTGTACCACATCATAAAATAAGGATGACTCATCAGGCCGCTTCCCTTCATGCCTATATATTGTGGTCTTCTCTTTTTCAATCATTGTATCACACATGTCATATACCAAATGAAGACAAGGCTTATCCGTATCACAAAGTCTAAGCATATCATAAATGGGTGTTGTGAAGGAAAGAATGTAATCAACTTTATCCCACCAGATGTCATCTAACAACCTGTCCTTTACAAATTTTGCTGTCCTTGTATCATCTTCTCGATAATGAGACCATTTGTCACTTATAACCATACTTTGGAGACCACGCTTTATAAGTTTGAATCTCTTAAGCATGACAATCGCTGAAGCAAAGCGTGTGTCAGCCACAGAAAACAATTTCAAAGGAACAAACTCATTGAACATGGCCAACCTCATAGAGTGATTCATGATAAAATGCTTTATGTGCATAACATCACCAACAATCTCCAATATCCAACTACATTCATGATATGTCAATTGATTGTTTTCAACATTTTTTGCTGCACAAATGTTCTTTAATGCAAGATTGAGGGTGTGGACCACACATGGTGCCCAAATAATGTTAGGAAATTCTGTTTCAATGATATGTCCCGCACTCTTACAGTTTGGAGCATTGTCAGTAATTATTTGAACCACATTCTCATGCCCAACATCCTTAATGACCTCCTTCATCAAATTAGCAATGAAATACTTGCCTTTTGTTTCACCTGAACAATCAACAGCTTTAAGAAACATAGGCCCACCTTCCGACACAGCCATGAAATTGATCAATGGCCTCCTTTGTGAGTCACTCCACCCATCACTCACAATGCTTACACCCTTTTCTTTCCACGTGCTTTTGATAGGTTGCAACAATCTTTCAATATTTGCCTTCTCTCTTTGGAGCAAACTGGTCCTCAACAAATTGTACCCCGGAGGCACATAACCGACAAGTGGATTGTTGGCGGAAAAAGTGAAGGCATTTACAAAATATGGGTTTCTTGCTAAGTGAAATGGTAAACCCGCCGAATAAAACATCCTAGCAATCTCAGCATGTAATTGATCACGAGCTGCTAAATTAAATGCCTTCTCAATGGGACTTGCACTTCCACTTCCACTCCCACCACTTATCTTTCTTTTCTTTGGGTCAAACCCTCCTTGCATCATACTCATCATAGTCATAGAATCAGAACTAGATGAAACACTAGGCACAGGTAAAGGTACTTTTTTTGGTGCATTGGCCGTCCTCCTCAATTTTACTTCTTCTTCTAATTTTTGCATTTTAGAAATATCTTTTGATGTAACTTTTGAACATGCAGCAATCCCACAACCAGGCAATTTTAACAATTGAGCCTTAACCCTTGTGTATGAACTCTTTTTTATTTGATTGCAAAAATTGCATTGCAAAGTAATATTTCCCCCTCCATCACTAAGTTTATCAAACTTGGTTACATATCTCCACAGAGGCTTGTTTATATCTTCTTCATTGGGGGGGTGTGAGCCAGAGCCACCAATGGAACTCATATTGCCAAATTCCAAATCTATATAATATAACAGCAAATTAGCACCAGGCACCAGCATTAACAAATTAATAGGACATGTCCCATAGTATCAATTAACAACAGACAACAGCAAAAAAAAAAAAAAAAAAAAAAAGGCAAGCGCCGGAAGAAAGCTTCCAGCATTAACAAAAAAAAAAAAAAAAACGTATAGTGCACAGCAGGAAGAAAAAAGCCACATACAAGCAAAAGGCCGGTAATGCAAAGGTAAAGGCAGGCAAGCCTTTCAACATCATTTCATAAAAAAAATGATGGCAGCAAAATAAAATGATATTGCACAGCAAACAAGAATGATATTGCACAGCAAAATAAAATGGTATTGTACAGCAAAATAAAAAGTGATGGCAGCAGCAAAATAAAAAAATGATGGCAGCAGCAAAATAAAAAATGAAAGGAAATGATTTCATAGACAGGAGCACCGAGGAGAAGTAAAAAAAAATCTACTGAGCAGGAGATATTAAAAAAAAAAAAAATCAGCGGAAGCAGTACCGAGTAGGAGATATAAAAAAAAAAAAAAAAACACACACACACACACACACCTGCAAAAATAAATACCTGGAGCCGGTGGGTTTTCTGCAGACGGTGGGTTTTTCTGCAGACGGTAGGTTTTTCTTTCCCTCTCTTCTTCTTCTTCTTCTTCTCCTCCTTCTTTTTCTCTTTCCCGCAGACGTTGAGTTTTTCTCTGCAGACGGTGCATGTTTCTCTGCAGACTGTGGGTCTTCCTCTTCTGCCGCTGCTGCTTCTTCTTCTTTTTTTCCTTCCCTGCTCAGATCCACCGCCGACAGTCACGATCTATTCCCTCTGCTCATCGACAACAGCCACGATCTTTTCCCTCTGCTCGTCGACAGCCTCGGACGGTGATGGCGTTTCGCCCACAGTTCCTGGCTTTCGCAGACGCGATAAAGCTTCGATGGGATCTGCAATCTCACTGCTGGGCCAAGATTGATTTTCGCTGCGAGGGTTTCGCCGAGCGGGAGAAAGGGTTTCAGAAGAGGATTTGGGGGAAAACTTTAGAGGCAGAATACGTTTCGACTTTCGATCGAAGGCTTGGGGTTATATTACGTTGAAATTTCATTTAAGCCCTCTTCATTTCTTGCTTTTTAATTCTTATGCTAAAAGGAATGGGTTAAATGACTTTAAAATTTCATTTAGCCCCCTTTTCATTTTTTTTTCTAATTTTAATGCAAAAGGCGTGGGATTCTTTTGGGCCGCCGTGTCCGATCCGTGTCGGGCTGTGTCCGAAATTTAAAAAAATAAATTTTAAAAATTAGGATACTTTTTGCGTGTCCCAGACGTGTCCGAGCGTGTCCGGAGCGTGTCCGTGTCCCAGACGTGTCGGACACGGACACGCCGGCCCCGGAGAGGTGTCCGTGCTTCCTAGATTATTATCCTTTCTAGCTCTCTTGATCAAGTAGAAGTAGACAAGTTTCATTCTAGTCTCAAGTGCTTTGAATTGGTATCTAGTTTTTTAATTAATTTGAGAGTAGGGTGGGGTGTCCGCAAAGCTCGTCCTTCGGAAACCATGACAAAATGTAGCATAGAGACTAGGGAGGCTTCTTATTCTTGTATCTAGGTTTGCCATTGGACTGGGGAGTGTTTAGAAGTTTGGGGAGAAGTTTTAAACATGGAAGAGCAAGGTTTTAAAACTCACACTCAGGAGGCAACTTGTCCCCTTAGGTTGATTTGACACCCTCAAGTCAAGTTGACTCACCCCAAGACTCCTCCTAAGCCCGTTAACCTTTACAAAAGAAGAAAGAATATAAATATATATATATGGGGAATTTTTACGAATGCCTACTTTAAAAATGCCCCCTTTGTCTGCCCCTCTTTTTTTTATTTTTGTCATGGGGCCCATGTTAAGTCAATCTAGTCTTTCATACACACTACCCCCCATGAATGGTGATAAGTTCAAATTTGACACTCATCCAACTTTTCTTCACCATTGGATTGAAATCATGTTAAAATGATGCTTCTAAACCATTAAATATTAGGGCTATGGATCAAAAGGTTAGGATGATCTTATGGCCTCAAGATTTTGTATATAGTTAGACTTCATATGGATCTTTTCATGCAATGAACTTCCATGATTATCATGCATTTCAGTGAGCCCAACCAAGAGGGGTTTTTTTTTTTTTAAAAGAAAAAATGCCCGGGCATTGTGTAGTGATCCCCTATGTTGTAGAAGCATAGTAAGATCAGGCCCATTAGGCCCAAGTGTAGCTATCCATCCCACGTGAGGGATTTAGTTAGCATTACTCACATTCTGTATGGTTGTATGATTTATAGTCTTTCCTTATTTGCTTATAATTAGATATCAGTCATTGTAATTTGATATCAATCATTGTAAATCAACCTTTAATTAAGGCAATATACATTATAAATGTGAAGGTCGATGCCCATCCAAGTATACAACAATTTCCTTAATTCTTCTTCTTCTTCCCTTAATCTAGTTTACATAAGGATCCACAAATCTTTACATGGTATCTGAGCTTTTGAATACTCTTTCTTTACATGTTATTAGACCTACCTATCATATATAACAAAGACCACATTCTTTGTCTCTTCCATCCTTCGCATCAAGGCATCAAGGCATCAAAACATCTCATCTCAGCCATCAGATCTCAGGATCAGAACAAGGAGAACAGTTCTGGTTCCTCTCCCTGGAACTATCAATAGATCTGATCATTTGATCAAGAAGTGGGGCCCACCTCAGATTGTGTGATTGTCAGATTTTCTACACCAAGCTGGTCATCGATTTACTCTAGGAATTATCCATATTTTTCTAGGATTTTATCATCACAATAGGTCAGTGTTTTACCTTTGTTTTGGTTTGACAGTTTTGCATAAATTGTTTTGAATTTCTCACATCTGATTCCCATGAAACCATTGGATCTGAGAAATTCCTTCTCCATTAGCTGCTAAATTTTGCCCTTAGGCTAACTTGGAAGGCTGATTGAAGCATATTACATCATATATCAAGGCAATCCAACTCCAGCTACAATTTTTTGGATGCCCAGAACTTGTTTTTTCCGCATTTTTCTGTTTTTCTGCCAACATCTCAAATTTTATGTTTGGATCCATTAACTCTTTGGGCAACTTCATCTTCATGGTTCCAATGGACAAGTTTGACATCAATCCCGTCAAATTTAATGGGACTCACTACCTGTCCTCGTCCTTCTATCTCAAAAATTTTGTTGAAGGACAAGGTATGATTGGGTATCTAGACGGCACAACTTGCAAACCAATTGCAAGAACCATTGCCACATCAACCACACCAGTTGTAGATGATAAGGCCCTAGCTATGTGGAACCAACACAATGTCGTGATATTATGGGTCCTAAATTTAGTAGATCCCTCCTTTTCAATGGCGCTTCAAACCTTTACCAAGGCCTTTGATACGTGGGTACATATGAAGAAAATATATCATTAGCAAAACAATGCCCGCTGATATCACCTGGATATAGAATTATCCAAATATTGCCAGAATGACAAATTTTTCTAAGAATATTATAATGGCTTTCTCGCCCTATGGACTAAGAGGGATCAAATGCTTCTTCAATCTGTGTCAGTTGAGTTTCTTCCACAAGTTATTAAATTACAGAAGGAACAACATGCCAGTCAGTTTCTCATGAACCTTAGATCTAATTTTGAATCTGTATGGGCTATGCTTATGAATAGAGAGACCTTTCCTGATTGGGACACATGTGTTCAGGAGGTTCTCCGCGAAGAAACTCACCTATTACTTACTTATTTTCTTCTTATAGAACTCAAAGCACTTTTAACAACTCCAACTTCATCATCCGCTGAAGAGATGGCCATGTTTACTGCTCGTGGTCAGAAATCACAATGTTTTGAGTGTAAGAAATATGGGCATGTGGCTCAAGACTGCAGGAGAAAACTATTTTGCAACTATTGCAAAATGAATGGTCATGTTATTTCCACTTGCACAAGAAGGCTTGAAAAGAAATCAGCCCAGACTTCAAAGCGTGGCAATACTGCATTTCAGGTACAAAATACTATTCTAGTGGAAACGGCAACTTTTTCATACACGACTGCTGTCTCGTTAACTACAGCTCAGATTAAGGATTGGATCAATTCCTCAGTGGCGTCTGCATTTACCTTCATGTCTTTTTCCTCTGTGTTTTCTGCATTTCACTCATCCACCTCATCATCTACATCTCTCACGCCTACTATATGGTTTCTAGACTCAGGAGCCTCTAATCACATGACTTATGTGGCACAAAATCTACACAACCAACAAGCTTATAATGGTCGTGATTCCATCACCATCGCAAATGGTCATCAATTGCCTATCTCTGGTACTGAGACTGTATCCATTGGAACTCTTACCCTACACTATTTATTTTGTTCCAAATTTGGCTGCAAATCTCATTTTCATTGGTCAACTTGTTGATTACGGTTATTTGGTTAACTTTTCTCCATCTGGTTGTGTTATACAGGAACAACAAACGGGAAAAGTGATCTGGATGGGGAGTAAGCATGACAGGTTATTCTTTTTTTAAATTGGACAACCTTCATTATTTGCATCCTCTATGAGTCTTTTCAATAATGTGTGGACCACTTGGTGTAAACGCCTTGGTCATTTGAATAATGCAAATTTGTTGTCCTTATTTAAACTTGGATGTTTGGAAAAATCTATTTCTAGTTTATGCCTTCTAATTTTGCAAAATTTAAATGTGAATCATCCTGTCTGGGCAAAAGTCATGTCTTACCTTTTCTTATTCATTATTAACATAGTACTGCTCCTTTTGATGTAGTTCACACAGATGTATGGGAGATTGCTCTTCAATCTAGTGGACTTGGATATAAATATTATGTCATCTTTATAGACGATCATTGTTGGTAAACATGGATATACTTTTTAAAATCTAAATTTGAAGTTTTGTCCATGTTTTGAAAATTTTATAATATAGTAAGCACTCAATTCCATAAATCCATCAAAATCATTCGTTTAGATTCAGGGGGAGAATATACATCCATGGAATTTCATAATTTTTTAACAGAAAAAGAGATTTTTTATAACAAATCCTGTCCTCACACATCTCAATAGAATGGGGTTGTTGAAAGGAAAACTCGCTATCCTTTAGAAACTATTAGAACTTTCGTTGTGGAATCACTCGTTCCACCTAAGTTCTGGTGTATGGTAGACCACACAGTAGTCCATATTATCAATAGATTATCTGGCTCTGTACTGGATTAAATCTCTCCTTTTGAATGTTTATTTGGTCACACTCCTTCCTACTCACATTTACGGATTTTTTGATGCCTTTGTATTATACATCTTCCTTCTCGGGAGTGTAACAAACTAGCGCCACAAGCTGCTCACTGCATGTTTCTTGGCTATAGTAATGAACACAAGGCTTTCTAATGTTATGATCCTAAAAAGCGACAATTGAGAATCTCTCGGAATGTTGTTTTCGTAGAACACGTCCCGTTTTATTCTCAATTACCAAATCCTTCTAATATTCAGGTCTCTTATCTTCCATCCTTTTCACCTCCACCTCCTACTATCACACATGCTTATTCTTTTTGTCTGAGATAGCTGCCTCCTACTATTTCCCGTCCTAACATACCTCCCGAGTCAATTCCTCTGGACAGTAATACTTCTACTAAAGGTACGAACTCTGGACCTATCTTAAGATGCTCTAGTTGTCTCTTGATGCCTCCTAATAGATATGGATTTCCAGCTTTATTTATTGCTTATGATCCAATTTCTATACCAACATCTTATTCTAAGGCCGTTTATATGCCATGTTGGCAAGATGCAATGACAGATGAATTCCTTGCATTAGAGGCCAATAAAACCTGGAAATTGGTCCCTATTCTTGTAGATTCATCCATTATTGGAACAATGACCTATTAAACAATGACCTGATGGTAGATTGATGAATACAAGGCTTGTCTAGTAGTCCAAGGTTACAAACAAAAGTATGGGATTTATTATTAGGAAACCTTTGCCCCGGTAGCTGAAATTACTATAGTATGGTGTTTACTTGCCATTGCAGCAGCTTTTCACTGGCCCCCTTGGCAGATAGATGTCAAAAATGCCTTTCTACTCGGGGACCTAGAGGACTGTTTATATGCGTCTTCCACCGGGATATTCTTATCCACCACAGCATGTCTGTAAGTTGACCAAAATCCTTGTACGGACTTTAATAGGCTCTACGCACGTTTGACAAGTTTTGCTTTACCATTCTCCAACTAAACTTCTATCAAAGTTCAAATGACAGTTCTCTCTTCAATTGGCAAATATCTTGTGGTTTTACAATTCTATTAATCTACGTTGATGATATGATCCTTAGTGGCAATGATCATGGTGACATCTCTAAACCCAAGTCTCATCTCATGAGCACCTTTAAAATGAAAAACCTTGGTCCTTTGACTTACTTACTGGGGTTGGAAGTTGCATGTAACAATTACGGAATTCAAGTCACTTGATCAAAATATACTGATGACTTACTTCATTCTGCACGACTCAGCGACCTTTGCTACTTCAATAGAGCTCAATGTGAAAATCAGCAAAAAAGATGGGAATACTCTTCCAGATCCTACTTTATTTCGTCGTCTTGATGGCAGCATTCTCTACTTAAAAATGACTCGGCCGGATATCTCCCATGCTGTGCAAACTGTTAGTTAATTTATTGGGGATCTTCATAAACCACATCTTCAAGCTGTCTATTAAATTCTTTGTTATGTCAAAGGTACTCGTAGTTATCAATTATTCTTTCCTTTCACATCCTCATTACAATTGCAAGCTTATGTTGATGTCGATTGGGTAGGATGTTGTGATACTCGTCGATCAACGACAGCTCATTGAAAAGCAAGAAACAAATCACAATATCAAAATCAATCACTGAGTTAAAACATTGTTCTATGTTTGCCACTAGTAGTGAAGTCATATGGTTTCATCGTTTTCTTCGTAAGTTTGGAGTCTTTCTCAGTGGCTGATGTAGGCCCTAAGGTTAGGGCTTGTATAGGGGTGCCGAAGCATGTATCCAAAGATACTTCGAATCGTCGAGAATAGTTCACAAATAAGGATGCACCTCCAGGATAAAATCCACAAATCTATTAATCAATCAAAGTCTGAGAATCTCTTCTCTATAATGCCGTATATATAATAAAAGTAAACTTAATGACTAAACAAAGCCTAATCTATTAATGGAAGCTTTCCTAATAATAATTTAATTAGAAATCTACTAATAAAGATAATATAATCCTAATCTAACTTGAAGAGAGACCACTTGTGGGGCCCAGATTGCATCATTTTCCCTGGGTTGAAAAAAGAGTTAGTCTTCGAACTCGAGTCTTCTTCGAATTGCCTTTGTAAATGTGGTGAACATGAAGGACTTCCTTTGTTGTAGCTTTTCAAGAATTCTTTTTTCGGCAGTTCTGATTTCTTGGGATGAAGAGTAACTTGTTTTCCATCATACATGAATGTATATGTGTTGTCACGCATACTATGAGTTCTATTTTTGTCATACATCCATGGACGGCCTAATAATATATCACCACTATCCATAGGTAGCACCTCACACTAGATTGTATCTTTATAAGCCTCAACAATGGCAAAAGTAATTTTGCAAGTATGTCGAACATGTGCTTGATCACCAGTTATGGGCTATTTGACAAAATAAGGGCAGTTGTCTTTGTAAACTTTCAACTGGAGGCGATCAACAAGAGCTTGGGAAATGAAATATTCACAACTTGCGCCATCAATAACAACTGCGCAATTTTGTCCATGAACTGTACCCGTAGAACGGAAGATGCTTTTTCTTAACCATTTATTCTTTATAGTTGGTGGAGCTTCTTTGATGATGGTTAAAGCTTTACTTGTGGTATCTGCATATGTTTCAGAAATTTTCTCATTTTCAATACCCTTGGGATCAGTTTCAGTACCCTGAGGGTTATCTGGGATATTTTTATCATCACCCTCAATCTCATTTCAGTGTATGTGCTTTAGACATTCTGCTGCACGATGCTCGGGTGGTTGACAATGAAAACAAATCATCCTATTTTGACCTTCGGTCCTTGCAAAAATCTCTCCTGACGAACTATTGGGTTTACCATCTTATAGAGATTAATTCTTTGGTGGAACCCATTTAGATTTTTGTGTTTGATGAGTTGTAATTCCTTCAGCTTTGACAGCATGTTGGATAAGTTTATTGATATTATCAAAATGTTAAAAGGAAAGGATATGCTGAATGTCTATTCTCAATCTATTGAAAAATCTATCAACAACTACATCATCATTTTCATTCAAAGCACAATGAGCTTGCAGAGTCAGAAATTCCTCAGAATAATCAACAATTGTCTTGGACTTTTGTTTCAAAATTTGAAAGCTTGGATGTAGATCTTGTGCATAGTTAACCGGGAGAAATTTTTGCTTCAAAATATTCTTCATCTCAGTTCATGTTTTAACAGGGTCTATGTGTTGAATCCTCATTTTTCTTTGCATTTCAGCCCACCAAGTTGCAACATAGTTATGGAATCTAGCAGCAATCAGTGTGACTTTATGGTGCTCAATCATTGGTTTGTGTGAAAAAATATTCTACACACACACACTAATTAATTCATGAATTTTGCGGGCTGCAATTTTCCATCTTATTCAGGAATTACGAGTTTAATTCCTAAATCTTGATCAGGATTATTTACTGGTGGATCTCGTTGATTTCGAATGGTTGCACCATCATCACGATTGTGATTCACATGCTGATTATTTTCCAAAGCTATCACCCTAGTTTCCAATTGTTGCAGGGTGGTTTGTATGCCACCAACTTTTGTAGATAATTCTTTAATGGCACAAATCAAATTTTCAATTGAAGAAGATGAAGATTCCACCTCAACTTGCTTCTTAGGAGGCATTTTTTTTTTTTTGAATGCAAAATTTAAATCTGACTAACCTGATGTGTAGATCTGATTTCTAGAAACACATTAGTGAAGATGGATCTGAAATCTGGCTTTAGATTTTGCAAAATCGTGAAAATAATTTCTGGCCTTTGATTTGGTCAAATCTGCTATTTGACTGTTGTTGGATGTGGCAGAGATGAGGTCAGTAATAAAACTGGATCGCTTTCATCAGTAAGTGGCTTTCATCAGATGTAGTTGGGGTTTCGGTGGTGGGTTGGGTTACGATGCGTTCGTTTGTGGGATTGAAGTGGCTGGCTAAGTGTACGAAAGTGAAGGGAATTGTTCCAATGGATGGGGGGATAGGGGTAACGCGCCAATCTATCCAAGGATTGGCTCTGACGCTAAATTGTGGCCCTATGGTTAGGGCTGCGTAGGGTTGCCAAAGCACGTGTCCGAGGATACTTTGAATCGTCGAGAAGACTTCACACACTAGGATGCACCTCTAGGATAAAATCTACAAATCAATTAATCAATCAAAGTCTGCATAATTGTTCTCTACAATGCCATATAAATAAGAAAAAAAACTTGGAGCCTAAGAAATCTAATCAACCCAATAAACTAAATAATATAGGAAACTAAATTCTAATTACAACTCATTAAATAAAATTAGCTATCTAATGACATAATTACTAAATAAAAATCCTAAATCTAATTGGGCCCTACACAATTGGTCATGGAGGTCAATATTACATTAGTGGCCCTACCCCTCTATATGCCGATAACACTAGTGCCATCTGAATTGCTAAGAATACAGTGTTCCACGAGCGTATTAAGCATATTGAGATTGATTGCCATTTTATCCGTTAATATTTTGTCATCGACAAAATCTGTCTACCATATATCTCATCCTCTGAACCACTAGCAAATATGTTTATCAAAAGACTTCCTCGGGATCATCATGATAACATTCTTTTGAAATTGATGCTTCTTAAACAACCACATTAATTTGAGGAGTGTAGAAGCATAGTAAGATCAGGCCCATTTGGCTAATTAGGCCCAAATGAAGCCATCCATCCCACGTGAGGGATCTAGTTAGCATTAGTCGACATTTTGTATAGTTGTATGATTTATAGTCTTTCCTTATTTGCTTATAATTAGATATCAGTTATTGTAATTAGATATCAATCATTGTAAATTAGCCTTTAATTAAGTCAATACACATTATAAATGTGAAGGTCGATGCCCATCTAAGTATACGACAATTTCCTCAGCTCTTCTATGCGTTATTCTTCTTCTTCTTTGGCACAGCCACAGATCTCCAATTGCGTGTAGATCAATCTCTTAAAGGATTGATCGAATTTATAGATGGATTCCAACCCCTAGGGCACCATCCCAAAAGGTAAAAACACCAGATTAAATATAAATCTCAAAAGAGAATTTTAATTAATTGAAAATAAGCATGTCTATTACAATGGAAAACTCCTCCTTTTATAGGAGTGACTGTTTTTAAACTCGGAAAGACAAACTCTAAACAAGGATGGCTTGCTAAAGTAAAATAAGCAAGTTCTAAGCTCAATTCAATATAAAATAGGAAATAAATAATTACTTAAAACTATCTAACTAAGGATATGGATCTCTGATCTTGAGGACATCATGGATCAAGTGGGGCCCATCAAAGTGGCCCATTAATGTCAAGTCGGATCTTGGATTTGGCTTGCATCAGCTCTCTCCGACTTGGAAAAACTCGACTTCGACCAGTTTGCCAACTTAAGAAATGTCGGGAAGACTTCAACCGTAAGTTGGGGGAAAGGTCCTCCTGGGTCGAAAATTAATAGTACAAACTTCTGATGTATCTTTCGATTTTCATTTACTGTACATGCCGTAGAAGCTTTATGCATCCATTCCCTCTATGGAGAACTAGATTGGAAGTGTGGCATCTTCTGATGTCTGCATGTAACCTGGAGGTATAATCTCACTATTAGATGCCTTGAGTGTAGCCATGCAAACATGTCACAATCCTCAGATATCCATCTGTAATCCCTGAAGATGAAATCAATGTGGGGGACTTCAACAATTTGATTTGTTTGCAAAACCACCGAATCAACTGATTTGATTTTCAAGGATCCAATTGTATTTGCTGGAAGCAGAGTTACAATCAGATCTTTTAGATGTTCAACATTCTTGTTAACCTGCCCAAAGTCTTGAATATCTGTTTGTCCTTTTTCTTCCTTAACTCTTTGTGGCTCATGGATGACATTGTCTTGATTAATGTTGTTGGAACTCATGAACTCAGTGTTACCATAAACTTGCTCAAAGTCTTCAATTTTTTTTCCATTTGTTCTTCCTTTGCCTTTGGTCCCTTTTGAGTCAAACTACCTTGATCAGATTCCACTTGCTTTGAATATTTTATGAGATCAGTTTTGCCTTGACTTTGCTCAGTTATTCCATCCTTAATGTTAGCTGTCATAGTTGGCATCTCCTTTGATGCAATCATGATGTCATGGTTCTGAATTTCTTCTTTCTGCTTTTGCTTTAATTCTTCAGTTGAAGATGATGATGTAGATGAAGACCAGACTGTTGATGGCAATGGATGGAGTCTAATCCATTCTCTTTTCCATGGAAAGGTATATGTATTCATCTCTTTATCATGGCGTGCTTTCCGGTCAAAAATCCGTGGTCGTCCAAAAATAATATGAGTAATATTCATATGGATCACATCACATCACACCAAATGTTATCTTCATAATTACCAACCTTGAATGATACCAAGCATTTGTGAGTTACGGGAATGACATAACCATTAGATCATGTAGCTTGGTAGGATTTACGAAACTTCTCAGTTGGCAAATGAAGCTTGTCAATAACTTCCTGTGCGACAAAGTTTATTGCACTACCATTGTCAATAATCAAATTAACAGCTCTGTCTTGGGCTCTTACTTGAGCGTGGAATTGCTTGGCTTGTCTCTCTTTTTCTTCTTCCTGATCATTTGTGTTGAGAAGATGACGAATGACAAGTGTGAGATTATCTTTTCTAATGAAAAGTCTTTCAATAACATTTGCTCTTTGTTTTTGTTGAGATGTACATTGTCGCATGTGAAACTTCCTAAACATATGTTCAACACGAAAGGCTTCTTAGTATGCCTCTTGACTGGTGTCTCAACAATTCATAGTCTCGAAGATGTTTGATCTCAAGCCTCTGATATAACGACCTAAAATATGTGTTTCAGTCTCCTCTAGTTCACAGATATCTTGCAACTCTCGAAATTGACAGGTATATTCATCAACCATTAATTCTTCTTGCTTCATATTCAGAAATTGCTCAAAGTAGAATGCATTCTCAAAATACCAATCTCTATACTTGTATTCAATTATAATTCAGTTTTCAAGAGATTTTCTCTCTCTATGGTTTTGATCGTGAGTTTCATTGTGCCTCAGTTTTGAATCCATCTTCGGATTTGAACAATCCTTCGATGAAGGGGGAAAGCCTCACTTGTTCGAGGAAAAGTTGCTGGCAATGGTGGTGTTGTGCTGCGTGGCCACTACTACCGATGACGGTGGAGTTGGAAGCTGTCGATGATGAAAGCCGACCGTGCCAGGTATTCTCTCTCTCTCTCTCTCTCTCTTTGCTTTTTTTTTAATTGCTGGTGGTGGGGCTTTGCGACAACGGCCGAAGGGCAAAGGTGTTTTGTTTTTGAAAAAGGGTCTCGATCTTGGCTAGGATGGGAGACCTTTTTTTTTTTTTTTTGTGCGAGGGTGTGTTTCGGTTGGATGGGGCTCCGAATCGGGTGGGTTTGGTCACATGGGTTGATGGTGGTTTGAAGGAGATGTCAGTGAAGGCAATGTCCTGGGATTGGTTGCAGAAGTTGAGTGGGATTCTATGGAGGTCTGGGAGTGGGTTTAGGTTTTTGGGGTTTGACGGGGTTGGTTAGGGTGTCGGACGGTTGGGGAGAAGGGTTCGGTAAGGATTGTTTTAGGGGTTGGAGAGGATTAGGGTTCTCGGTTGGGGGTTGGGTCATTTGGGATGATGGTCCGGGGTTTTGAGAGGTGGCGAATGTGGTTGCAGTTGGCAATGGAGTGGGAGGGTGAATGTTTCGATGGAGATGAGAGTTTCATGGATTGAGGATGTGGAATGGGTTTCGGTGGTTGGCAAGGAGGGTGGAGAATTTAGGGAGAGGGTTTGGTGGAGTCAGTGGTTGGCAGGGAGGTGCTTAGGTGGAGGGTTTGGGGTTTCAGTGAGTAGGGTTGGGGTCCTAGGGGTTTTTAGCAAGTGTGGGGGGTTTAGGGTTCGAAATGGGTGTATGGTCTTGACTTCGGGATGATGGTAGGGTGTTGACAGAGGGTGAGGTGGTCATGGGCTTGGGTTAGCAAAGGGTTGGTTGGTGGTAGATGGGTCTGGGGCCGTTGGTGGTGAATGAAGAGCGGTCAGTGGACATAATGATGACGTTCGAGAAAGAAAATGGCTCCCTGGCGACTGGATCTGGGCTTTGATACCAAATTGGCGTAGCCCCGGATCTCCGATCGCGTGTAGATCAATCTCTTAAAGGATTAATCGAATCTAGAGATGGATTCTAGCCCTTAGGGCACCTTTCCAAGAGGTAAAGACACTATATCAGATATAAATATCAAAAGAGAATTTTAATTAACTGAAAATAAGCATGTCTATTACAATGAAAGATGACTTCTTTTATAGGAGTGATTGTTTTTAAACTAGGGAGGACTAACTCTAAACAAGCATGGCTTACTAAAATAAATTAAGCAAGTTCTAATCTCAACTCAACATAAAATAGGAAATAAATAATTAATTAAAACATCTAACTAAAGATAGGGATCCCTGATCTTGAGGAGATCATGGATCAAGTGGGGCCCATCAAAGTGGCCCATCAATGCGGGACCGGATCTTGGATCTAGCCTGCATCATTCTTCTTCCCTAAATCTAGTTAACATAATGATTCACAAATCCTTACAAGAGAGAGAGAGAGAGAGAGGGGGGGGGGGGGAAGCAATCTTGGAGGTGTGTGCTATAGTTGAATAAGAAATGAAATGAGCCATCTTTGAAAATCAGTCAACCACTTGGAATATTGAGTCCTTGGAACATTTGGGATGGTAATGATTGATACAGTCCACTGATTTTCTTTTGGCCTCAGCAAGTTGACAAACCGTTCTGGATGTGGTTGACACAGGAGGATTGGTGGAAACATCCGCCCAACATAGGCACCTTCAAGCCAAAACAATTACTAGAATTATATAATGTGAATCTAGAATTATATGACTTGTGATGTTTTTCTTATCAATGATGAATTTAAGTGGTAATTGCACCCCATAAGAGCCTCACAAAGCTTCTCTACAGACAAAAATGAGGAAATAAAGTGTGCTGGGAAACCATAGGACTTGAACTTTTTTTTGTGTATGTGGTGGTGGTTTTTTTTTTTTTTTTTTGTGTGTGTGTTGGGGGGGGTGGGGGGGGGTGTTTATCTTTTGTTGGAAGGGTGATTCTTATCAAGAATAGGATGATTAATGTCCTTATCCACTATGTTTCCCTATTTAAAACTCCAGTTTTAGTAGTAGAAACATTTGAAAGGTTCCATTCGAAAATTTCTCTGGGAAGGAAACAAGGATAAAGGAAAATTGCTTCTTTGCAATAGAATAAGGTGGCGAAGCTGAAGCATTATTATCTTTTGTTGGAAGGGTGATTCTTATCAAGAATAGGATGGTTAATCTCCTTATACACTATGTATCCCTATTTAAAACTCCAGTTTTAGTAGTAGAAACATTGGAAAGGTTCCATTGCAAAATTTCTCTGGGAAGGAAACAAGGATAAAGGAAAATTGCTTCTTGGCAATAGAATGAGGTGGTGAAGCTGAACCAGTAATGGGGGTTTGGGAGGTAGGCAAATTAGTGTACAAGAATTAGGTGCTTGTATGTGGTGTTAGAGATTTGGGGAGAAGAAAATGGAAGTGTTGAGTATTTATGAAGAAAATTTCTCCATTCCCCATTGTTGAAAGTGAGTCCTTCAATGCGATAAACTGGGTCATTAAGATTGTGGATGCTTTGTGGTTGTTCTATTTGACCTGTTCGAAATTAAGGATCTTACTTGGTAGGTTGGAGGTTATTGTTCAAAAGACACTGAGATAAGTTAATGGAGATGCAGATTATCTTGCCAAGGCTGGGGTGGACAAGGATTCCATGTTTATGCCCAAAAACTTGTACTCTCTCTCTCTCTCTCTCTCTCTATACCTATTAGTTTAATAACATTTTTGTTTTGCATTTGTTTTTTTGTTATGTTTAATAAAAGTTTATCATTATGGGAAGGACAAACATGCTTATGGAGTAAAGTCAGAGTGAGCGGTTGGGAGTGAAGGATAAGCTCAAGTTCTCGTTGGTAATTAATGTGGTGTGTGTGTGTGCGTGCGCTTTTTTCTTTTTTTTCCTTTTTTTTTTGTTTTGTTTGGGGTTGGGGGTGTGGGGTGGTTGGGGTGTTCTTTTCATCTTTCAAGGGATGAGTCCAATCATTTTCTGTGAGGGTAGTGTTTAGAGGAGGGACTGGGTTTAGAGTTAGGGAGGATGAGAAAGTGAGCTTTTGGGTTTCTCATTGTCTTGGGATCTTGTATGCAATTGTCCCTGGGGTTTCAAAGATTTAGTGGATAGGGACTAGCGAGGTTACCGGCAAGGCCACAGGAGTTGTTATGAGTGCTTTGGAGGAAAACTATGTTGGGAGGTGATGGTGAGAAAGCTTTTGTTGAGGGAAGAAGAGTGAGAATGCTTCCTATCGAATCTTTTATTTAACACTTCCCCTTTCAGGGTTAAGGATGATGTCAGGATTTAGGAGCCATGTCCTGGAAAGTTCACGCAGCCTTGGCTCCCTTTCCTTCCAATCTACCTTGAATGTGAGGTTGAGAAAGCTTTTGTCAGGGGAGGAAGAGAAACAATGTGTTCCATTGAATATTTTATCAAAACTTCTCTCTGCAAGGGTATGGGTGACGTCAGGATTTATTAGCCATGTCCTGGAAGGTTCTTGCCCAAATTTTTCTAATGCATGGATTTATAACCCCTCCTTCCAATTGTCCTTCTTGTTTTCTTTGTTTTGTGCCCTCGACCCTATAGAAAGGGGGAAAAAAACCACACACTTGTAAGGCTTTTTGGTAATTGGCTGTAGCCAATAGGTATCTACGGTGAATAATTTATTGTTAGAATTTAATGCAGAATTGTGCTTGATTTGCAAATGAGAGGTGACGAGATTTGTTTGCTTCATTGTGTTTTCTTTCTTTTTTTTTTTTTTTACGATGAAGCTGGTTCTTGGATCTGTACAATCAGCAATGTATTGTGGTGCATGCTGAGTCATACTGGGAGGCGACCAAAGCTTGGAGTGGTATGTTTGTTTCGGTGAAGGGGGAAGGGGGGGGGGGGGGGGGGCGCGTCAAATTTATGGAAACTTATTTCTTTTGCTATTCCTTTATGCAATTGTAAATGAGGAATGCCAGAATCTTCAAACTTATACATAAGCATTTGGAAGAAGCCATTAAGAGTGGTGGGTTACTGGGCTCTGTCAAGGAATTAATTGGGAGACTTTGTGATGTGTGGCATTCTATTAATTTTTAAAGTGGTATGTTGGAATGAAATAAGGGAGGAGAAAAAAGGAGGGTGAAACCCTAAAATGGTTTCCTCCAGATGTGAATGGTGTAACAAGGGGCTGATAAATCCTGGGGGAAATCTTAGGCAGTGCCTATTGCGAGGTGCTAGTGGCTCTCTTTTTTGGTTAGAGTTGGGGATTCCAACAAAGCAGATGTCCTTGCTATTAGAGAAGCGTGCTCTTGCACCGAAGATGAATCGGGCTAAGCGATCTGCTGAAGCTATGGGATGCAAAATGCATCAGTATGGGAGCATTCCGCTTAGAGGGAAGGTCCTGTGTGGCTGGTGTGGACGAAGTAGAAACAAGAATGTCGGCTTGAGTAGCACAAAGATTGGTGGTGTTCTCTTTCTCAAGTAGGCTTGCAGTGGAGATTGATTCTTTTATTTGGGTCCAATGGGTAAGGGCAAGATCAATGGTCTTGTAGTGTGAGTCCTTAGGCTCTTCCTTGCAAATAGATTTGTGTTGAGATTAGCTGAATTCTTAGCAAGGTGTGGGAGTGATACAGATGTCTCCTTTGTGGGCTTCTTACTGCAAGGTAGGTTTTTTTTTTTCCCAGTATACTGCTCCTATACCAATTCTCTTAGTAATCTTGTTTCCATCAGAATAAAATTTTACCATGTTGCCAATAAAAGAAGAAATGGCTTTGTGTTGATTCATCAAAACTAGTTCATACAGGTCCATTGTCCCTGCCCCCCATATTTGCATTTAGACCAGGTTGCTGTCTTTAAGCTTTTATTGTTCTTTTTTTTCATTGAGAGGGCTGGCGGGAGCTCCCTCTCAGACTGCATGGCCTTTCCTCTTCTTATGTTGTTACAGTATACATCACATTATATTTCTCTATTCCTTTTTTTTTTTCATTAAAAAAACTGGGCGTTCATTCAAATTAGCATCCTGTTTTTATTGAAGTTAGCTTGCCACTTTGAATTCTGAAAATATTGTCTTCATTTTAACCATTTTTTTTTCTCTCCTTTTAGAGCTCATAGTGTCTGAAATGGTAATCCTTGTATAGAATTCTTGTTCGTTAGTGAATGCATCTGTTTCCATTTTGTGAGCCACGGTGAGGTTGTTTAGTGTTCCCTTTGAAGGCCCGTAGTTGTCCTGACCCCTGAATGTGAGAGGGACTTGAGAATTGTAACCAACACAGCAGAGAGAATGCTAATTGTTAATACCTGTTTATACTGGAATTCTTCCCCATAAAGATTGCTTCAGAAAGGCATCATACCCTTTTGTTCCATTTGCATGGAGAGAAAATGATGTCGAGAATCCTTATTCGGTGGAGAAATGAGGAGAAAACTAGGGGTGGAGAATCCACACTTTTGGAGAATGACCACCTTTCTCTAGTAGTGATTCTCTAGCATGCTTGGATTTGATAGAGAAACAGGAGAAAATGATTTTAGAAACATTTTATAAATAAAAGTTATTTATTAAATTTTTACGTATCATTTTTTATGAATAAAATTCAATTTCAATCTATTGAGGAGTAACAATTTTCATCATGCATTTTGCAAAAGTTATTGAGGAGGATAATTACCAAAAAGGTTCTCCTTTCTCTAACTTCAATTTTGTTGGGTTTTATCTTGTATTTCGGTTTAGCCAGGTCGGTTCGTCTGGGTTAGCTAGGTCTGAGGTTTAGGGTTAAGGGTATTTTAGTCATAATGTATGGGGTTTCTTGGGGGCCAAGAAAACAAGTTCTATATATATTGAAGTATTGTAACCCTAACTCCTAAGAATTGAGAGGGGATAACTATAGACAATATTTTTCTTTCCCGTAGACGTAGGCAATCTTGCCGAGCCACATAAAATTGCTGTGTTCATATGCGTGATTGCTTGATGGTGTGATCTTATTTGTTCATTGTGCTTGATTCGTTGATTGCAGGTATTTTTCGCTGCGCCACTTTTCCTAACAAGTGGTATCAGAGCCAGGCTAGGGTTTCCTAGGGCTTGGATTGTGCGTAGATTGACGGATCGGATTACACTTGGAGATTTGAATTTCTACAGGCATCGTTGCAGAAGAAAGAGATTATCTGTGATCTCTGTGGGCCGCACAGATCAGAAAGAAAGGAAGGGTTCTCGGTGTTCCTGATTTGCCGATTAATTAGGGCTATCCAATTAGAGGATCGATGAGGAAAGGGTTTCGCCAGTTGGTGCCATCCTTGAGGAAGAAGACCTCGCTGGTCGCTGCTGCTTGTTTTGCTGGAATGTGCACTCAGAATTGTGCATTGCCGCCAGTCGCCTCCATGCTACTTTTGCCATCTTTGCCGCCAGTAGCCGGACCAGTCCATCACTGTCGCCGCCATGCATCGATGCCACCGCTTGCCGTTCTCGCCGTTAGCCACCATTGTCGAGAAAGAAGATAGAGTGGGTTGTGCCTCCTTTATTACAAAACAACAATGAAAGGGAAGAAGAGGTCTATGCGTGGGTTTTTTTTTTTTAAATTCAGGTCAAGGTCAAGTCAACTTGACCCCTGTGTAGCAGTCCAACCCAGTCCACGAGTTCAGGTTTAGGTTGGGTTGGACTGACCTGTTTCAGAACCCAGCTTAGCCAGCAGTGCAACCCTGACGTCCACATTTGTGCCACTTCATCAATAGTGCAGTCAAAGACAGTTTGACCAAATTGACGATAGAAACTTCTTGTTGGGATATCTTGATCATCGAAGTCCGATCGGAGATATGGTTACACCTATAGACTCGTTTCGAGACGCGTATGTGGAAGAAGATTGGTTGCTCCACGGTCAACAGAGAAGTGGTGTAGAAATCAAAAAAAGAGAAGATGGTTGCTTTCCACTTGCCTAAGCCGGAGAAATCTAGATCTACATAGCCTACTATAAGATGTCCTGTCTTGATTGTAGAAGGAAGGAGTTCAGGCAGCACCAACTTCTCTGGTAGTGAAGATCTAAATAGGTGTGGTTCAGGTTAATTCGACCCGATAATAAAGCAAGCCTAGTTAGTAGGAGTCGCTGAGGTCATCAAGGAAAGGTTGAAGAAATGGTTTGCAGCTTTAAACGAAGGTGTTCGTTTGGAAGACTCATGTTTCTGGATCGGTGCTGTTCATCTTACCCAAGCCAAGCCAGTGAAGAAGCAACGATGAGTTGATGTCAGGCATGCTTACATCAGCAGTTGTCAAACATGATTTTTTGACTGATTGGAGGCTAGGTGAAATAAAGTTTTTAACCACTCAGAGGCAGAGGTTGTTATGCAATTGTGGAGTCAGTTGGACTTGGATTCTCGATCCATTTTGCTTGCATGCTTGTGGTGATTGGATCTTAACAGTGATGTTAAAGTTGATGTAGTTTGACGGCTGGATAGTAAGTGATTCAGATGTTGATATCACTTGGGCTCGTCAATAGATTTGAGTGCCATGTTCGAGGTGGAGTTTGATAAAAAGATGAACTTTGCTCAAAGTTCAAGTGCTGATTCAATAAGTCAGAGTGTTAAGAAATAAGACTGCATCATTGGTGCAGTGGCGTACCATTCAATAGGGTAGGTGATGACATTGCTAGTTTCATCTCCTGGTGGCTCAAATTATACGGAATCCAAGCCAAGGTGGAGATTATAGGGTTTATGTCTTGTGTTTCAGTTTGACCGAATTGGTTTATTGGGTTGGCCAATAACCAGGTTCAAGGACATGAGTATTTTGGTAATTGTATTGGGGGCTTTCTCGGGGGTCAATAAAATGGAGATAATATATTGATGTAATTTGTAACCTTAGACTTTGTGTGTGAGAGGTGAGACCTCTTTCCCTCGTGGTGCTCGGAGTTTGACCCACTACGTTGGGCTGAATGGAGGAAATTGTTGTTTCCAGTGAACGTTGGCAACTTTGCTGAACCATGCAAATCTCTTTGGTCATGTGTGTGATTGCTTGACGATGTGATTTTATTTGTTCATCGTGCTTGATCCGTCGATTGCAGGGTTTTTCCACTGCACCACTTTTCCCCAACAAATTGGGCTCTTGAGTCACTATCCTATGACTCAGAGATTAGCATAGAATTCATTTTTACTTGCTTAGAAGATGTTACCTGATGTCTGTAAGTGAAATCTGACATGGATAACTTCTTAAATTACTTACTAAAATGATTGATGCGTTGGAACAGTGGGTATGAATATGTTACTTGATAAGAACTGTGGAGGCCTTAAAATATATATATATATATATATATATTTACAAATTCTCATAAAAGTTATCATGTATGCATGTATTTCATCCACAATCTGTATGGTTCAGTTGAGCCACATGCACAGGAAGGGTGTTGGCTAGTTTCAATTTTTCAGAAATCCTTTTTCTGGTTTGGTTCAATGCTTCAAGTCATCAACCATTTTGATTGCATTTCAGTTCTTTCCTGGGATCAGTCGAGAAACTTTGGGAACATCATCTGCTCCAGGATTTACTACATCGGACAGTATCACCAACCTTTTGGGTCTCAAATTTTGTGGAATTGAGTAGCAACAAATGCATTTTCTGCCAGCCTCAAAAGAAGCAGTTGACTGTTATAATTGGCGAAGCTTGCTTTACATCAGTAAGAAATTTTGCTTGTTCGTTTCTTGATCTTGTCTGCACTCGAGATGGATCTCAATGGAGGATTTGAAGTCAGTGGTATCTTATTACACACCGACACTGTCACTGACCAAGGTGAGAAGCTTGCAACTGTTGGCATTTGGTTCCATAGTTGAATATTGAACACAAGACCTTGACTAAGGGAATAATGATTTCTTATGAAGTGCGACATTAGTAAAGGGCCCGTTGAGATCCTTGGTGAGGAAACTTGGTCCATGCATAAATAAAGGTTTGTGGATTTGAACAACCTTCAGTTACTCGTGCCAGTTGTTTTGTTCTTTGCCATGACCAATTACCAGTAAACTTAGTTCCAGATAAGTTGAGTGGATGGAGTTCTGAGGATCTAATCGAGGGCCATGGTTGGTTACTGGGCTATATAGATGCACAAGTCAAAGCAGTTCTCTTGGCATTACTTGATGGCATTTCCTCTATACACATGACTGTCATCCTTGGCTGTTGGGTTCTCTGATCTAGCGGCTGTAATGGCTCAAAAGTTGAGGTGATTGGTAAATCCTTTTTGTTGATCTCATCTATTTTGCCTATTGATTGGGACACTGGTACTCGATTTGTTTTAACTTCTAAATCATATATTGAATTTCTTCAGTATGACATTATTATATGCTGTAGATTCTGTTTGTTTGGACCCCTTATTTGACTGGACCTGACCCCTGGTCTGTTACAGATCCAGCATTGGAGACGCGCACATGACCCAGAGTTTGTTGAGTTCCCTTAACTTATGCCCTTGTCTCATATATGATTAATAATTCTGAAGTATACACAATGGGCCTATTTGGTTAACTAGTTATCAAGTAACCTTTCCTTTTATGGAAATAGAATGAGGGGTAGATCAATAATGAATACCCAGCCATCTCTCCAGCAATTCAATATATTGGAAAGTGAAGGTACTGTCTACATCGCCACTTTATGTATTTCATCTCTTGCGGTTTTAATAAATTTTCAGTTGAGCTCGCTGTACCATGCTTTTCCATGTAGCAAGCAATCCCAAAAAAAAAACACCCTTTAGGTTATTTACCACTCGGCTGCCAAAATTGTTCTGGCCTGCCATTTTTGTGCTGTTCAATAGCAAAAAAATTATATCAAAGACCTATTATTGTTCCTGTGGATGGTCTAGGTTTGGTTCATTCCCTTAGTCAAGGTGAAGAAGCATAGAGGGTCCACATGTTTGTTTGGGTTGTCCAACACTTCCTCAAGTCGGGGTGAAGCAAAATGAGTTATTATAATTATTTTTTTTATTATTGTATTCCCAGCTAAGGGGGCTGGGACCCTTTGAGACTCGCACATGCAAAGTTATGGAACTTGCACATGCAAAGAGATACAAATCACACGTGAGGCAGTAGCAATTCACATATGCAAGGAGCGGGGAGACAAGGTTCGAAGCCTAGACTTTCTCATGAGAACTGTTGCTCCTTGCTGCTGGGCAAGGGTTCATTCTCAAATGAGGATTTTAATTTCTTATTTTTATTATCTTGCTCTGAAGATAATTCCTTGACCACATATTGGCTCTCAGCATATGCCAGTCTCAAATTCATAAAAAGGAGGGTTGAGTGAATCCTCAGTGAACCAAATTCTAAGTCTACTTTATTTAAAGTCAGAAGTAAACTAATGTGGAGAAAAAGGTTTTAGCGAATATGAAGTTATCAGAAGTTGGTTCTGGAGCACTTGTCATCCCATCTACACAGCCGTGGCATTTGAGATTGTGGAATAGACCGGAGGCCAAACACTTCCTATGTTTGTTAAACAGCCACATCTCATACTTCAAAACACTATGATGTGGGTCATACAGAATTACGGGGTTCGGCAATCCACACTGCTAAAAGGTTTGGCCCTACATATACATGGAAGTCCAAATAGACAGCCTCACCTAGAACAACATATTTAACACAACCTAGCATAATAGCTACCAACTGGTGTGGCCGTAACTTCTAGCTGGTTGAAAAATCGATAGATGATGGTCGGCCAAAAAGGTAAATATGCTGCATGTAAGTTCCGCATGGCTAAAGCCTGAGCAAGAGGAGGGTTGGCTCAGTTAGGCAGTTAGTTGACTGCAATCTGTGGAAGTCTTCGCGTACTGGATTGAGACACACCAAGGCATGTCTAACACGTCCTCTATACTTACCTGGCTTAATGTTCTGGGCCACATCCATTCATTGTGACGCGAAGTTAGGCTCAGGCCAACTACCATTACATTTGCAGAAAATGAACAACAGTTTCTACAAAACTGTGAGCCGTACTGGGCCTTTAATCATACATAGGCATTATCATTGTCTAATTTACCAGGAAGTAGGCCCGAGAGCAGCTGGCAGATCAAAGAAAACAGCCAAACCCAGCCCAATGCAGTTGGGGCTCTTAATTTAGGCCTGGGCTAGCCTGGTTCATGAAAACCCTTACTGGACTATAGAATTTTTGCCATATTTTCACAATGAATTTTGTATGTATGTAATAGAAAAAAAAGGGAGGGAAACACACAGTATGTACTTAAATAAAGCCGAAATAGATACTAGCATTAGTTGATTAAAATTAAATAAAAGAAAAGAATATCAACTATCAAGCCAAAATGGCTTGGAAATACATTCATTGTGATGTTACCAACCCTAAAAACCGCCTGTCATTTTTTCTTTGGTATCTCCAAGCTATTTTACCAATGAATCAGAGAAGTGGAAGAACAAAAGCAAAAATCCCAAAGGTAAGAACATAAGAGAGAAAATGAAGATGGCAGTGGTAATGTAATTACACAAAATGACACATTTTCTCTAGAGGATATTTCTAGTTCGTCGTGATGAGCCGTTGTGGTCCATTGCAATGGAGATCTGCCCATCTGGTGGGTCCAACCGTTGGCACACTGATCACAGAATCCTATCTGTCCAATTAGTAGCCGTGGATCAACTGTTTAAATAAGGTTATGGCTGGGCTCACCGCTTTTCATTCGTGGATGGGAGGTGGTCCATGGAAATCAATGGAGTCAAAAGGAGGAAAACAGAACCACCCATCCCCTTGAAATCACAAATGTGATGTGATTTGGAGATGCACTCAAATTGGGCCCAGAAGAAACTGTCAATGATCCTCATTCAAAAAGAAGTATATCTTAAAACTGGATGGCTATTCATCTATAAATAAATGGATTTTTGTAAGGTGGGCCATTCACGGTAGGGCCACCAGATGGGTGGTCAAAATCCAACAGCCGAAGAGCCATGGGTAGGCCGGCAAGTTGCGATGGACGGACACGATTTCATTGTTGCGACCAACCTGAAAATTTCCTCTAATGTCTGTTCCTCCCTTTCACTCACTCTAAGCACTTCTACCATAGTGTAGAACCATCACATGATCTGAGCTTGTGGCGTCTGGAAGCAATGTCACTGGATCTCTCGAACACCATATGTTATCTCTAACATGTTGCAATGTCAAGAAAGGTAGAAGCTGCTGCCCTTTACATGTTATCTCAACCTGATACAAAGACAATAAAGTAAAATACAATATGAAGTTCAACCATCCAAAGCAGTTGGTACGGTTATCTAATCAACTTGTCATTTGAGGTTCCATCATTTTATGTGGCACGGTTATATTAAAAAAAAAAAAAAATAAAACACTTGGTTATACCTTAGGTCCTCAAAAAAAAAAAAAAAAAGTTCAACCATCCATAGCAGTTGGTTACGGTTATCTAATCAACTTGTCATTTGAGGTTCCATCATTTTATGTGGCATGGTTATATTAAAAAAAAACTTGATCATGCAAACAATATCAAAGTCTTGATAAAAAAAATATATTGATCTGTTGGAAGTACAAGGAGCCCCACAAAGTAAAAGTTAATAAAGAGTTGAAACAAATAAGTTCAAAAGTGATATATTAATATGTATGTGGTGCCTAAGAATATGAAAATGATTACAAACTAGAGAATATAAAAATCTAGACGTTTAACTAAATAGGTGAAATTAGACTACCATGATACAGTGATGAAGATGATTACTGGTAAAAAAAGAAATTTCTTTGTAATGATATGTGGGCCTCCATGTCCAATAACATAGGGCCCCATATGGGGCCAAACAGCAGGTGTGTAGATGCACATGAATATTACCTAATCACTTGAAAACAGAGACTGGAGCTCATGCACCATCACCCGCTAATGGTGAGCACATTGAGACCCCTAATCAGTTGATCTACAGTTTATGCCTAGTAGCGATTATATGGGTGATTGAAGAATAGGTACTTTTACACTAATTTTTTTAATTAGTGGTCATCATCTTTCCCTCAAATGTTTGGATTTCATTTTACAACGTAAAGATTGAGAGAACAAATTTTCTTTGAAAAATGAACCTTCCACTTAATGAACAAACTGCTCTATTTGTCTCACAAGAATGTGCTGTTTCCTAACTATTAGGAAAATGTCAAATATATTGTATTTCTTTTATTATCTCTTTTAGAAAGATTAGGGCTTGCTAGTGACAGTCTGAGATCAAGATTTTCAAGTACCCAATCAAATAATTACTCAGATTGGATTCTCATATACCTACTGGGGTGTTGTTCCTTGGCCTCTACATTGCAACTTTAAACATAACATCATTGTAACGATGCTTAAGAAATCACTTTCCCTTAAAGTTCTACTGTTTTTTATGGTGTTATTAACACTTATTATTATAGTTGTTATTTATTAAGGCCTTCTTTTTAGAAAATAATATCATCAGAGTATACATATATGGGGCCTCTTCCTGTGCATGTCTCTCGCGAACTTTTCATACACACGATGTGTGAGTTATGTCTTGTCCCTTTACACGTACAAGTCTCCATTACTTTACATGTGTGACTTGTGTATGTGTATTCATATGTGCAAGTCCCAATTTTCTTGCATGTGTGTCCATGTCTTTACAAGTGTAAGTTCTCATTACTTTACATGTATGAGTTGAGTTATGAATTAGGTTGTGTTTGTATTCGAGTCCCAACCTCTCAACTGAGATAAAAAGAAAAAGAGAATGTATTATTCCTAACAATTAGGAGAATGTCAAATACATTGTATTTCTTTTTTTATCTCTTCTAGAAAGGTTAGGGCTTACTAGTGATAGTTTGAGATCAAGACTTCAAGTCCCCAGTCAAAATAATTACTGGGTTTGGATTCTCATAAGGAGGGGGCACACCTACTCGGGTGCTGATCCAATGGTCATGAGTGATACTTTTAAGCTTAAAGAATCAAAATCAATCCACAATGATGTTCATGATACTGGGGTATCAGCACCAGTAAATTATATGGGTACACGGCCCTTACATTGCAACTTTAAACATAACATCATTGTAACAATGTTTAAGAAATAACTTTCCCGTATAGTTCTACAGTTTTTTTATGGTGTTATTAACACTTTGTTATTGTTGACATTTATTAAGATCTTTTTTAGAAAATAATATAATCAGAGTATGTTTTATAATAGGCATATATATATATATAATATAGGTTTCAAATCTATAGCCCATGTAATACTATAAAAATACAATAATCACATTATGTTTACATGATGTCTTTCTAGTTTCCAAGGAGGTATATTACCCATGGACTAGCCCAATCATATCAGGTACCAATGTTAGTATTGGACCTTAATTGGGTTATGACCCATCATAAAATCCACAAGAAAACAGCTATGCTTTGGCCGAACTTTCCCAGTTGCAAAACAGTTTGTGGGGCCCACTTTACTGCATTCCAATTTAGAGTAAGGATGAAATCACAGGTGTATTCTAAGTTAATCTAATGATCTCACAGTCATGAATCAACCTAAGGTTCCTCAAAAAATCGACAGTCACACATACACATACCCCTAAGTCTGAGGTTGCAAACTCTTAAATTCAGCTTAAGACCTTGTAAGCTCATCCTATCAAAATTGACATGGATCAAGTATATTATATGGAGCTATGGACCTTGTGAGCCTATACTCCCAAAATATACATGCATCTGACATATCTTCATAAGAATATTATTTTTTTCAACTACTAATAATTTAAAATAAAAAATGATATTATTTTAAATTAAAAATATTGTTAAAATTATATAAAAAATGAGATATTAATGTTGTCATGCATTGTCACAAACTTACGTCTTTCTTAACGTGTACTTTACCCACCACATCCTCCTCTTCCAATCTCTTCCTACTTTGTCTTTTTACGCCTAAGTGAAAGAGATTCCTCTTCGCCACGTCATACTTAGGTCAGCGGTCAGCCACCCAGAAACCAACGGTTCGATTGCATCCCTACCCCACCACCCAACCTGCCCGAATACTATAATCATCATGGTGGGCCCCACAACCCTCCTTTACCCCAAAGCCTATATCATGACTCCTCTGACTTTCCAGCCTTCTTTTCTTTTCTCTCTCTCTCTCTCTCTCTCTCTCTCTCTCTCTCTCTCTTATTTTACTTTCATTTTACTTTCCATGTAGCGGATCCAAAAAGCACGCCGTGGAATCGTCCCTCTCTCTCTCTCTTTCTCTCACCTAACGCATCCACACATACCGTCCATATAAGAATCTCATGCACGTCTCCTTCACGTTCCTTTACTTGTTCTCCTTCTCCTTCTTCTTCCATGAGCCAAGCAGAGTCAATATTCCTCCAAACCACACCTTTATTCTTTCTACAGCAAACAAAACAAGAGGTGTTATCACCCACTTTTTAAGTTAATGCTCTTTCCATTTGTGCATGACACTCCATTTGTGCATGTGTGTCATGCATCATTATCCCATCCGAACTGTTCATTCATCCAACAATTGCACCTGTCTTTCACTTTGATTTATTCAATGGCTAGGATGATAGGCCCAGATCTCTCATGGGTAAGTGGAACCAAACCCTAATCCTCAAATGATAAACCAACTTTTCCATACTTCCTTATCCCCCGGACCATGATCACAACAAATGCAGATTTTTTTTTGTTTTTTTTAATGTCTATGCATTCCATCTAGGCCATAGAATATAGAGAATAATGAAGACGACCCAGCTGGGAATTTTCTTGTTTTGTCTATATGTTTCATGATCACTTGGAATAATTCGGTTGTGGATTTTTTAATGCCTCATGCATTGCTTTCTTCCCACGTAAAATATGTGTATTTGGGGTGACTTGTGGGAGATGGGGCCGGACCAAAACTTCCTAACAAAGTGCACCACTTGTGGGTCTTGATAGGTCTTCTTGAGCACAGTCAAAAGGGTGTTTATATGGGGCCCGTGTCGGAAAGGTAAGTCGAGTCATCTATCGCAAGCATGACGTTGCAAGCATTAGCCCCCAATTGAGGCATGCAAGATGAGTGGGATCAGGGGAAAAGGGGGTCTACGTGTGATATTGGTCGCGCTCTAGGATAGTGTGGAGTTTTGTTTGTACTATCTTCTTCTCCTTTTCTCTTTAATGTGCAATTGAGTGTAAAATGTACCTAAAAAATCAAAGTTCGGATGTCAAGGAGAGAAAAGTCAACGCACTTTGTGTAAAATCCTATCCTATATAAATTAAAGACATTCCTTCGATTTGTCATCCATTATGTGGCCCCAGAATATTGTTCATGTCCTAACTTATAGCATCATAAATAACTATATATATATAAAGAATTCTAAAAAACTCTCCATTAAAAAAAAGAGAATTTTCACCTCTTTTGACATATCCAATAAAAATTTGCTACATCACATATGCAAAATAAAAGAATATGAACACCTAAATGTAAGGAGATGTTGATGACATTGTTAATATCTCATAGGCTAAAAAATGAGCCTTTTTTTAGTGAAAAACATCTGAAGAGTTTTATAGCGTACTTATATATATGCTAGTACGCATTCTTCCTTCACCATAAGGTGAAGGATGCTTACATGGCTTTCCTTATTTGTATATAAGTATTTTTTTCCATATACATTTTTGTCTTTTACACATGATTGTTTTCAATTGAACAAATATCCCTCACCCTATTGTGAGAAGAGGATGTATACTACCATTCTCTTATATATATAAAGAGAGAGAAAATTCAGCTTGATACAGGCCATTTGTGGAGGTTTTTTTTTTCCTAGTGCAAATTCGCACACCCACACACTTATGTTAATCTATTTACGTTTCAATCTAACAAACTAAGGGATCAATCCTTAGTAGCTTTTATGAATAGAGGGATGCCTCACTACTAGGCTATGAGTGGATTGCCAATTGTTGAATTTGGGATCTCTTAAAATGGGGTATATAAATATTAGCTTGATTTAATGATCATGAACATCTTCCTATGGATTTTGCCACTTATAAAACCCTTAAACTAATTTATTATATATAAAAATATATACACAAATAATACAGACAGAGAAAGATCCAATAGCTATATTTCTTAAAATCTATACATTTGTTCTAATTTGAGGTAATAGATTCACATTTGGATTAGTCACAACAAAACATGAGAAATCAATTTTCAAATATGTCCAAGCTGTTGAGTTTATCTCTAAAAAGAGTTGCAATATATCTAAAAAGAGTTTCCATCTTATCAGGTATCTCATATATAATAAATTCTCAAATCTATAAAAAAAAAATGCACTCCTGTGATTCTGGTTTCATAAATCAACGTTGAATTTGGCTATGATTTGATCCAATTGTGAATCTCATTCCCTGAAGTCATTTAGGTTCATCATCTACCGTAAGGAAAAGGTCTGGTCCAACCGTTCAGCTATGTAAAAGGTGGCACCATTGTACAGATTTTGACATGGGAGAAGGGAGGACATTTCTTGCCCTAACTACTCTCACTCTCTATTTCTCTCTCTAAACACGCAATGTATTAAAACAGTGTGAACATTCTAATAATGATAATTTAGTGTAGATGAGGCACAACAGCTAGAATGATTGGAGACAACATTGTTATATGCTATTCATGGGAGGACTCTAAAAAACCTATATGATTACTGTTATAAACAATTCTTTAATAAGTAATGCATCTCCATTTCCCCTCCCACATCAAAACCTAATCATTGGGCTCATAGAACGATTTATGTATGAACCTGACGTATTCTAGATCCAGAAATCAGCTTTGGCAACTCACTTATTTCCAAGATTATGCTTACATTTCATACCATTTGCATTACCTACCTAGTAAGAAAAGAACCAGCATGAAGGGGAATATGATGAAACCACAATTGAAATGATAGTTGACCTAAGAATGAAAACAAATCATCAATATGAATACGTTAAGCCAAACAGAATGATGACTGTTCTAGACTATCATAACCATTACTTGTTTTAGGTGAGGTAATTAAGAATTTGGTGATCCATAATTCTAAATGACAAGTTACACTGGGTAGGTTTGAGGTTAATATGGAGGTTGATATGATTATCTAAATTATAATTTTATAGTGCTAAGCAAATTCATTGCATCATGATTCAGGACAATTGTCTCTTGTTTGAACTTCTTTGATTCTTTTTGCATGCACCTAGAAAAGCTTATAGCTATGCGTGTGTATTGGGCAATAAAAGATAGTAAGATTTAGCTAATTAATGAAAAATAGGTAATGAACAAGTAAAATTAGTCTGCCTCATGGGCCAAAATCAACTTATAATCTCTTATATAATGGACTAGTTGGAGAATTCTCATTTAGAAAGCTGCTTTTGTAAGTTATTGTAAGATACATTTCAATATCTTTTTCATAAGTAATTGAGAGAATTATTAAGTTTTTTTAGCTAATCATTTCTATCAAGTAAGGTGTAGTAGAGGTAGGTAAAATATTTTTTAATATACCCCCTTAGGTGGAACTTGGTCAGCTCCCTTTTTGTGGTATACATTTTTTAGTGTTAAGTCATTCTTCTTGCAGTTTAAACTAATCATGATTAGTTGACTCTGATACTATATTGAGTCTTCTTTGCTAATCACTGTTACCAAAATATTAGGTATTAGTAGAGATAGCGAAAATACTTTTCAATACCCCTTATTAAATGGAATCCAATTTTTTTTAAATAAGAATAAGATAAATGATCACATAATAAATTTAATTACTACTTCTCAAAATCACAAGAACACCATGGCTCTTTCCTTCCAAGTACAATGGAAAACTGCTATGTTCGATTTAACATAAATGTTTTATTTGTGCATTGTCAATAATAAGGGGAACTTTTGCAAAACAAAACATGGGTTGGAACAAAACTCTATGATAATTGAAAACGAGTAGCATCCTTGATCAGGAATAGATAAAAATACATTTAGCATATGGTTTGTTTTGTAACTCAAGGTTCTAAAACCAATAATCAGTATGCAAGAATTATTTGAAATGAATTGTGTTTCAATGTGAGACTTTCACCTAATACAATTCACCTTTTTACTTCTGAAAAATAAAAACAAATAAATAATGAGAAACCGATTCACATTTTCTGATAGTCGGTTTAAATCAGACAATGGGTGCCAAACCTTTTAAGAATAATGAAGTTCTAACCTTCCTTTTCACAAAATTTGAATCACGAACTTGATTTAGTACAAAAATAACATTGTGTGTGATGTTTGGATTCAAGAACAGTGGCCCGTTCACTTCTCACGAATTTTTCTTGGGGCATAATGTGCTAGAATCAAATTTATCAAAACACCCTACCAACCTGAATTGCACTGGCTTCGATTCCTCTCCAACTGGAATCCATCCCATAGTTGGATTTGTTACATGTAAAACATGAATTAACACATGAATTTAATCATGTGTACCCATGAGCAATTCAACTTGGTCCTTCTTGAATAGCAATAAAATTTGGATTCATTACATATGTGGAGGCAGTTTAGTGGACTGAGTGAGTTAATACACAGTGGACACATGCACAAAAGGGAATTAGCATGGGAAGTTAATATGGTAAGGGGTAGTATAGTATCACAAACACATGTAGTATATAATGATTATATACACTCGAGTGTATCATTTGTAGGATGCATTCAAGTCATACTCGTACATGGGAGTTGACTTTTCGTCATGGAAAATCCTTAGATCTAACCCTAATCTCATGATAGGGGTTGAACAGTATATCAAACCTACTTGAGTGGTATTCAAGTCCGTAATCAACCACTCCCTGATGCATTTCTCTATGGGAAATAACAATGCTTCATTGTTGCTTCAATCAGCGGTGAATGTCACACCATCATATGGATTCTGCTTGACCATATTATATCTAGGATACACTCAAAAGTATATAATTAATCCATACTAACATGAATAAATAGTAATGATCCTGTGCAATGGTTCTCCCTATTATATGAATGTACCTATGGTTGAGATCACACCATAAACATTTCTGAAGGCTAAATTATATTTGTTGGCCTAAATCACATATTAGAGGTCCTGAACTAAGTCCAACTATGTAATGCACAAGTATATAACCATGAACAAATGTTCATAGCTTCTAATTTCCATCCATTTCAAATCCACTCGAATGTTGTAGTTTTAGTAATAAAAGTAGCGTAACTAAGATTAGGCTTCCATGATGATAATGAGACTCAATATTTTGAGCTTGCTATTCCAACTATGATGTCAACATTGTGTCTATTAGTTAGTTCCAAAACTAGGTGTGATCATGTATCAATATGTTGAGAGGTTGTAGTTGTACTAAATTGAGTGTGGAATCTTTAGGTTCGAATTGCAAGGATATGATCTATTTTCTATCCTACTTCTAGATTGAACATTGTATTATAGTTAAGAAAACAATTCTTTGAAGAAAAATGTGACCGTCTGTCATAACTAATCTTATAGTATAGAACCATATGGCATGACTAATCATTCAGATTCATAGTTCATGCACATAATGGTTATCTGTCTCACTGAATGGGGATTGTAACAAATTTGGATCCGAGGCCGCAATATAAGAAAAAGCACGGACTATTGAGTTGTTAATCCATCAATTCCTGGATTTACATATCCTTGGTCAACTCATGCACTTGTATTAATATATTAAAATCTTATGGAAAGAAGGTAATTTATGATTGGTTTTTCAAGTAGTCGTCGGCCACTCATCTAAGTAAACACTGTTTTATCAGCATTTTAAGTCTTCCAACATATAGTGACACAAACTAAAACTTAATAGGACCTTAAAACATTGAAAAAGGAAAAAAAAGGGATTAATCTAAACTGAACGTCAAGGATTTGCTCAATTATACACAAGCTAACAAAGTTATTTTAGGACAATTGCGAGGAAAAAAGCAATGATGTAATGAAACGATTATAACATAATTCAGAAATCATAAAGTAGAGAATATTTATTACCTGGACTTCACATACCAACACAGACATATCTCCTTCTGTGATTGGAATATATAATGGCAGTCCTATTCCCATGTGCCATAGGTGAGGTTGACATGCATTATCTACTGGGTTTTATTTTTTAAGCTTGAATCATTCTCATGAACCAAAGATATTTTTTAGGTGGTTTTGTATTTGAGATTTTGAATGGTTTCTAGTGTAACCAGGTGAGACGTTGTTTTAGGACTCTCACAAGTTCCTAAAGGCCTCAATGTCGTCTGTGAAATTCTACAGAAAAAAAAAAAAAAAAAACTCATGGCGCGCCTCTCATGTCTTGTTTACTCACCTTGAGACTCGAACTGTTTTTTTTTTTTAAAAAACAAACCCAAGAGGTATTTCTCCTATTAAACTCCCTCACGGTTTATTTTAGGGCTACTACATCCCCCATAAAACTGTTTTTTCTTATACAGTTTCGGTCTATTTACCATTTTACCTTCCATTTTGTCATATATTCATAAGAAAAGACAGTAAAAGTTACTTTCGTAAGTTTATATGTTCAAGACACATCAGACTCTCTATCTTCATTTAATCCGTCCACCTAAACTCAAACTCTACTATTTGCAACTAACTAAACATGAAGCTCCAAATGAACGCCCCCAATTGATTCAACAAACGGTTACATCACAGGACATCCAAATCGTATTAAGTACGGATTTGATGTTGCTGACAATACATAAGATGTGAGAGAAGGTTGCATAGATGTATCCACACCACCTAAACATGCTAATGCTAGAAGAAATGAATCCCATTAGAGGGAGACCCCTTCAGCTCTCCTGTTTCTTTCATGTCTCTAACACCAATGCAAGATATACACATAAAGGAGTGTGTATGTGCACTTGTTGTAGAAGAGATTTGATTGCTTCCCTTCTTTTAGAATTTCTTATGAATCTAGCTTTCGTTTTGTAACTTGGCTAAAAATGTGAGATTATATTCAAAACTACCCACAGAGAGAGAGAGAGAGAGAGAGAGAGAGAGAGAGAGAGAGAGAGAGAGAGCGAGCAATGTCTAGTGCCAACGTACCAACTAGATGTGTTAAGCATGCAAAAGAAAGTACACCTGTAGTAATGGATATAAATACCTCTGATTCGTTATTGAGTCCCATCTTGTTAGCCAAGTATTTCATCAACAATCGAACAGTCATCCTTCCATCTCTGCATGATAAAAGAAAACAAGATAAGTCACATAAAGATAAATTACTTTCCTCATTCTTACATGAATTTCGAGAGCATCACACACAAAAGAGAAGTTAAAAAAGGGTACTTGATTCTCAAGTAGCTCTTGGGTAGCTGAGGCAAAAAGGGCTCTCTTCCTCTGCATTAAAAACTCAACCGCAATCAATTACAATCCATACAAAAAATTTAAAAAAACATCTCCAAAAAAAAAAAAAAAACCTAAAAGGTAAGAACTTGGGTTATCAACATGTGTAAATGAATCTATTTTGTTTCCCTACTTAACTGAATTTGTGATGCTTGGAGCACAAACCAAATTCCTGCTTGCCGTCTCAAGGGCGCGTCGACCACCCTAAGGCCAGAGCTTGGACCAGCATCGGCCACTGAGGGAGGCCCCATCATATAAGGGTGGGGATAGTAGGGCGTCGATGAAGAAGGGGCCTGCCGATAGTCCCATGAGACACCGGCCGGCTGCCGGAAACTTAAACTTGATCTAGGGTGAGGCAAATAGAGTGGCATAGCAGCAGCAGCAGCAATTGCAGAAGAGGTACTAGCACTAGCAGTGTGTGGTATGGGTAGTGGCCCTTGATAATTTGTGACATGGAATGTTGGAGCTGTTGGTGCAGTGTGATTTTTATGAGAGAACAAGTCCAATTCAATCAATCCTCCCGTTTGAGAAGAAGATTCCATGGAATGATCAATCCTAAGTTGTCTTGATGCTTGGCTTCCAATACCCAATTGCAGCCACCCCACGTCTCTCTCTTCTCCCTCTTCTTCTTCCTCCTCCTTCTCTTCTAGTATGTGTCTTGACGAGCTGCTCGCCCGGGATTCGTCTTCTGCCATTAGACTGATCGTCGGATCGGATCCAAAAGTGCACTTCACATTAGGGCTCGGTGCACCTGCACCACCTTGGCCGTGGCCCACCAAACATCCTCCATAGTTGTTGATGTAGTGCTGTTGAAGGACGTTTCGAGCCGGCAACATGGTCATATCCAACGGACCAGATGCCGTCTCCTCCTGTTCTTCTTCTTCTCGTTTTCCTCTTCTTCAATCTGTTGGAGAGCCTTGAAAGCCATCTGAGATGTTTTGGAGTGGGATGTTGGTGGGGTGTTTACCTTCCATGGGGATGTTTTGGGACATGGGGGTGAGAGATTGAAGAAGAACCCATCAAGTTTTTGTGGGTCATGTGCTTTTTCATTGGGAGGGGCTTGGAGGTGTAAGAGGGAGCTCTTGGATCTCCCTTTCCATTAATTCTCTTTGTTTGGAAGCTTGTGGGATGAAATAGTTGCAGAGAGAGAGAGAGAGAGAGAGAGAGAGAGAGAGAGAGAGAGAGATGGGTGTTGAGTCAGTTATTATTCATCTTTAATTATTTGATCAAGGGACTTAGAAAAGTATGTTTTTGACTTGGAAAAAAAATGAAAAACTAGTTCCATCTACCTGTTTTAAAAGGAGAAAGCATGTCCTTTCTTGAGTTAAAAACAGGATGAGTAGATTCCTGAGCCTCAGGAACCCTAGACAATTTGCCACTATCTCACCTGTTACATTGGAGTGGGCCCCACGTGGCCATGCATTAGTGTTGCAGTATAGTGGGCCTCACCATGTGTAGGGATGCCCTGAACAATATCCAAATCGAAAGATCCTGGCCACTCCTTTTCCAACTTCTTCATGTTTCAGCATAAAAAATTAATAATAGTAATAATATATTCATTTTCATACAAAAATGTTTATAGCTGAAAAGTAAGATTCATTACATTTCACAGCACCTTTTTTCCTGTTGGATAAATAAATAAAATATAGATAGAGAAAGGAAATAGAGACAAAACTGAACAAGAAAGAAAGAGATAGAGAATGTACTTTTAAACAAATTTAAATCCTCAATGGCCTGGAGGAATCCTTACTCCACATACACGTTCTTTTCATCATAGGATAAAGGCCATTTGGAATGAATTCTTTTTAGAAGTCAGTCACCTTCTGTGGGGTTCACTTGGGTGCATGAAAATCAAGATAAATAGAAAAGAACACATTTTATAGATATTAGGCATATACATATTATCAAGCTAATGAAATGATCATAACCCTTATGTTTTGTATCAAAAGTTTAATAGCTATAAAATCTTACAAGATACTGTGATACCAATGCCAACTTAAAGGTGTGTAGGTCTTTCTAAATAAGGGATTGAATTGATTACAGTGGGCATTTTATGTGGGAAGGAGTAAAGCATTTGCCATGCATAGAAGTATCTATATTACATGTGTACGTGGTGGAGGAATTTCTTAGCAACCAATTTATAATAGATCTCTATTGAAGAGTGGGCTCCACCCGAGGGAGATCAGTATTGAAAAGTATTTATGTTATTTCTACTCACGTCTCGAGATTTTGATAATAATAGTTAGCTAAAAAAAACTTAAGTTGGTATTAAATTTAACCGCTCATAAGCTTAAATTCTAGGAGGAATGACTCAACACGGTAAAGAAGCATGTTACTAAAAGTGTGTCGACCGGATTCTACTTAGGGGGGAGTATTACAAAGTGGGCTCCACTCAAGGTTTTAGGAATGTTAGAAAAGTAAATTTAATAATCTAACCCAATAAAGATCTCATACAATTTGAAGTTATTAAAAACATGAAAACAAGATCAAGGGAAAAGGTGTTAGAATTGTAATATAATTTTGAGTTGTTATATATAATATTACAATTAAAAGTGTTGGCTAATCCATGAATTAGACAAAACTCTAGTTCTAGTTAAAGTTGTATTTCTATTTATTTTAGCCTAGAAGTTTGAAAAGGTTAAAGAGCCCCAGAAGAGCTAAATTAAGGTTTTTATAAGTAATTTTCGAAGGAGAACATATATTAAAAAGGTCATATCTCACAAATTGATTGTCGAATCGGGGCAAGGTATCTATCATTAGGAATCACTTTTCGAGTAGATATACGTAAGTATCAAAATTTTATTAATCGGATCTGAAACGACAAAGTTATGGCATCAAGAAACTTGTAAAAATTGTACTATCCATAATTACAGAACTGCCATTGCAAGAAAATTACAAAAAAACCATTACTCTAAACCTTTCCTTTTGGTGCCAAAATTACTTGTTTTGGTTCTATATAAACTCTAATTATATAGTACGAATTGGGGATTATTTAAAGGGCATTTCTTTCAACTCCAAATCATTCATCTTCATATTTGAGTTGAGATTTCACATTGAAGATTTTTTTCTCTAGAGCACTCATTGAGAGGCCGTGCTGAAGTTGTTTTAAATTATATTGCATCTACTTTCTTGTGAAAGATTTTCCTTTTCTCATTAGAATGTTTATTCATCTTGAGGACAATTAAGACGTGCTGGATCAAGTTTAAAGAAGGCGAATGGCGTGTGCTTCGGTAAGAAAAACTTCAGTCATTTAGGTTATATTCAAATAGACAAGGGTAGTAAGTAGATGTTGTAACTTCTCTTTCATAGTGATTGATCTAAGTTTGAACCGGTGTTAAGTTCTGTGGTTTTTTCTTTTCGTTTAGGTTTTTCTTGTAAAAACTACTATGTTCTTCTGTTGTGGTTGATTGCTTGTTAACTTAAATTAATTATTTATGAAACTATATATAAGAAGTTTGTGTTGAGACCTTAACCCGTGTCAAGGTTAAAATCCTTTGAATGATCCAACTCACAAAGCTAATATATATTAGATTAGATGAAATGAGGGATACACAATATAACAAAGACTTAAAAGTCTTGTATTTAAAATGATATTCATTTCAACAGTAGAACTCTATACATAGTGGGTCTCACGTTCACTCAAATGGGACATGGGGATGAGTTGGAACTGTTTCATCTCCTGGTGCTCAGGGGTTTAACCACCCTAGAAACATTGCTTTCTGGTAACAATTAGAGTAAAAGTACACTTCTTTCGAGATAATCAGCAAAGTTCCTTTTCTTCACACAGGGTTCGAAGGTAATTAACAAAATCCCATGCATGGATGATGAATGGGGCTCCTGTGAGTCCAAGGGCAGACTCGTCATTTTATCCACAAACTTTTTCATGCGAGCATGTGCCCCTGCAGCCTCGTGCTAATGTATGGGTAGTCGGATTGTCCAAACATGTGATTGTGGGAACTGCACCACCTGCGCACTTTAGCCACTCCAGTGCCCGTTAACTCTTTTTATTGTTTTTTTATTTTATTTTATTTTATTTTAATGAAATGCTTATTATTATTTTTATTATATTTTTTCAATAATATTCCCTGCTTCACTTCCTGAAAAGCTGATCACTTCATTTGCAGCCCATCAAAACCAGTCTCCCAAACATACCCATCTCTTCACAGAAAAGGTGGTCCTCGAGATCACCACCTCAGGTGGTCCACCTTATTTATCTCTCCTTGCTAAAACTGATGAGACCCATATCAGCCATCTTTTGTTGGCCGGCCCTCCAACTCAAATTGATGGGTCCCTTTTTGTTTTCAAAATTATGATGACAGACATGGTGATCCACCATATTATTTTTTATCCTCGTAAATTCTTTTTAGAGACACAAGAGAAAAGTGCTAAAACACAACCATGTTTTGTTAAAAGAAGGGGGTCCCAACTTTCTACAAATTGTATTGAGGGAGCACATGAACTTGTGATGCCAAGGACTATCTGGGTTTTGATTTTTTTTGGGTTGGAATGATGGTGTATATGATTCTCTCTACTGGAAAATCGGAGATATGTTGGATGTGTTGAAGAATAATAGTAATATGTGTCCTTTTGTTGGTGAGAGAAGGAGGAAGGGAAAAAAGAGTGTGTTGTTTTTATTTTTTCCTCTTTGTTGGTGGCTTTGATGACTGCATGGGCATGGAAATGACTTAAGCTTGGAATGGAAGCATGGAAACAATGGTTTTTGACAGAGATATCTTTCTACCAAAATGTGCCCATCAGGACACTTCAATGAATCAAAGGCCATCCCATCCCCATAAGCATGACAACTCATTCTGTCACGTGACGGTCTCACGTGCACATTCACATTCCACTTCTCACATGATTGGTATCTTTCTTGAACTCCATTTATGCCCTAATTGCTGTTTGGATGTTTTTCCAATTCCATTGATTATGTTAAGATTAGGGAAGTTCCTTCACTTCTTGGTATGTGGTTGAGTTTTGCACCACTGTTCTTGACACATGTACCCCTCCTTTCTATTCAGTACATTGAATTTGGACACCATACCGTTTATCATAATAGCGTATATAATGAGAATGGAATTAGCTGAAGAACAATTGAGTGTGAAATTTAACTTCTGGAAGCCTAATATAAGCTTAATTGATGATTCTCTTAAGAGTTACGTGTTTCTTTTAAGGATTAGTTCGGTACGAACTTTCAACGTATTGATTGATCATGTAAACTATTTGAGGTATTTATAATTAATATTAGGGGTTGCAAGACTGACCCAACCTGGAAACCACACTTCCATAACCCAATCCGGTCTAACTTGGAACTTGTATGGGTTGGATGTGGACAGGGAATGTTTGATGCGTCTAATAAATGGGTCCTATGAGGTTAGGTCTCAACTCACAAACTCAATCCGCATTTGAAATCCTGAAGTGTGTAACCTATCCAAAACTTATAGGGCTGGATGCAAGTCGAGCTGATTTCCTGACCTGCTCTTCAATCTCAACTCGACTTGTTCATACCCCCATCTAACCCATTTTCCATTTGTCAAGCCTAATTAATGCCCAACTACATGGACCGTATCACAACCTGAGCCCAGAAATCGGGGGTTAGTTAAACATAACCAGTGATACACGTACTCCACCTAGACTTGGTCTAAGTGCACACACACAAGGGATATTTACATGTGCAAATAAGGTGTACGTGGAATCTGTAAGTATCATTGCATGTAAAGAAAAGAATACACCATAATACAGGATTAACAAAATGCCATTAATTACATTATGTACAATCAAAATAAGATAAAGTTTTCTTGATGTCAAAATACAAGATGCACATGTCAAGCCAAAGTCCTTGGCACAGAACAGAAGACAAGAAACTGATGCAATGCAAAGCCGCTCTTCAAGGGATGGATCAAATCCACTCTTCTAACCTTGACTGGGTCTCCTGGATTTCTCCTGAAATCTGGCCGACCGATGAAGGGTCGATAGAAGGATCTAAGTTTGCAACACTAAGAACAACTAATGAATACGATAATTCAGTAAAGCATAAGCAACAATAAGTTAACATGCATTGTTTCTAGCAGAATAGTTAACAGATATTAATGCAGAGAGTGTATAGAGTTCATGTTCATATACTAGGCAAATTGTGCATAAAAATAAAGCATGCTATCAGAATCATAAAACAGATATACTGGCTAGGTGGCTACTACATTTGTCATATTCGCCCTATCGAGAGCAAGCAGGACGAGATTACCATCGACCAGGCCAGGGTACAAATGGGTCTCTGGTTCCCGAGATCTAGAGTCCCAGGACAGGAGTGCTCTACAGATGCAACAAACAGGCTACGCCAAAGTCAACCCCGTCGGGTATCCTGAGGCTGAGGCTGAGTAGAGCCAGACAATAACAGTCATATCATATGATGCACGTTAAGTCAAAGTCAATCGGTCAGACAGTACAATGCGTATAGCATATCATATTACAAGCACGTAAAACAGTGCGTGCATCACACTGGGATTAACACTTAAATCAATGCATACAATACCAATACAAGTCGAATATTTACAGGCGAAACAAGAAAGAGAGCATAGAAGGCAATAATCGAAAGCAATATGGAATACAAGTTGAATTATTACTGAGAGTCACGATTGTTTACTATCCAACCCTAATCTAGTTGTCCAACATTTCTAATTGTGCATGATGATGTATTTTAAGTTGTTCGATACATAGTTGTTCAGCTTTAGAGTGTTGCAATGTTTCGAGAAAAGTATATCGAAATCCCTTAAATCAACACCCATGGGGAGGTGCTTAACAATTGGATAACACACATGAATGAGTTACAGCCCTAGAGACCATTCATGCGATCCTTACATTCCATTGGGCAAGTTTAGGGTACCTACATTCTAGATCGAAGGCCCTATCAGGTCTCTTTATTGAACCTATCCTTTTTATTCATTTCTTAGTGGTTGTACGGCTCAGCCATAGGTAAACTTACGGTTTAACCGTAGGCATCTTACGGCTTAGCTGTAATATGCATTGTGGCTCAGCCGTGGTTCCCCTTATTATTCATCCGCATTTACGACTTAGCTTCATTTTATTCTACTGCTCAGCTCTGTATTGTTCTACGGCTAGGGTACAACTTAGCCGTAACACATTTCACGTTTTGGACAAAGCTGGACCATAGAAGGTCTTCTGAGAGTTCAACTTTCTGGAAATCCAACAGTAAACTGAACTACTGTTGGGTTACGGCTAGCCTACGGCTTAGCCGTAATGCAATTTATGGCTTAGCCGTAGCCTCACCGTAGAGAAAAACCTAGATTTGCAGCTCTCTGGAATATGAGCTGTAAAACCTTACGGCTTAGCCGTAAGTTTCAAAAACTGAACGTCTGAACCTGTTACAGAAAAACTGGAATTTGGATACAAAATAGATACAAGATAACAGTAGGTACAAACTTACACACCAGGGCTGTAAAACCATCAAACCATGCAAGAGTAATAGGAATAAAACAACCAAAATATTATCAACAAGTGTTTATCCATAATGTGCTTATACTTGCCTTAAATGTTTTAACACGCAAATAGTTGTCCTTAGGCTCAAATTCGACGTTTAGATGCAATTTTACCAATCATGCATGCATGAAAAGAAATAGAAACGTTGAGTGAGAAAGAGAAAAAGAGTGCAAGTTCCCTAGATGAAGAGTATTAGGTCTCAACCCTACCTTACCACTCCCAAGAGATGAAGAGATGGGCTAGATGTAACCAATTCTTGCCTTTTTGACGTAGCTTGAAGAAGAAGAAAGAAAAAGGAAAGGAAGAGACGACGAACAGAGAGAGGAAGAGAAGAAGAACACATTGAGGTGGGAAGGGCGGTGCATGCATTAACTTTTATAAGATAAGGATTAAACCAATTTAGAAGAAAGTCCACAAGTTCCGGATAATTACAAGTTGAGTCAAATAACTGTCCAACAGAAACAAACGAAGTCGTTTGTATGCGAGTCTGTTACGGAAGTTAACGAGCTCGACAAAATACACGTGTTGACACTAAGATGATGCATGACTGACAACATTGTGCAAAAAAATTAAAATTACGAAAAAGGGCTCATGTCTACCTAAACTAGGTAAAACTCAACCCAACTACTTATTCATGACCCGAAACAGAATTCAAACCCAGAAAACAACATTCACAAAACTAATCTACTAAAAAAATAACCACAAAGAGGATTAATTAGCCGTTAAACAGGGTTAAGCGGGGCCGAAGCGTTACAGACCGTAGAACCCAAAAGCACATTAGAACAATCCTGCTATTGGTTTGAAAATAAGACCAAAGTCACCAAATTATTTTTCTTCTTTAGGTCTATGCAAGTGGAAAGAGGAAGCCCACATTATAAAAACGAGAGCTAACAGAAAAAATAACCCATATAAGTGGAAAGAGTGGCGTACCCATAGATGAATCCATAGGCAGCCAAGTGACATGCGAAGTTGTCAACCAATGGAACAACCCCTTCTTGTCAAGCTAAACTATTTCAGTAATTTATTCATCCTGTATTGTAAAAAGTCAAATAAAGAGAAATTAAAGAAAAGAAGACGAGGTAAAAAAAATATGCTAAATGAAAAAAAGAAATCTTCCCCCGTTTATAACCTTTTGTCATTTAGTGTCAGAAGAAAATAACTGTTCGACTTTTTTCAGATAAAGAAGAAAATCTTTTTGTCATTTAGTGTTATATGAGAGAATAACAACTTTTTGACTTTTTTTATAAAAAAGAGTATGTCCTTTTCTCTGATTTAAAATTTTTTTTTATTTAAACCCTTCTTTTATTCTTTCTTTATTTGACCATTCTCTTAACTTCACTATATAAGTAAATTACCATATATGTCAAGTGCAACATAGCCTGAACCCTTTAAAAGGATGTGGGAAACCATCTAAACTGTATTGTTAACATTGTTATTATTGTTTAGATTATTATAATTTTGACATTAGGCCAATCCAAATCGAACCAACCTAGAACCAATTTGGATAGATTCACCCAATCAAGTAGTTCAACCTCCAATTCATCTTGGAAAATTTTATGTAAAAAGCTTAATCACTGGCATTTTTTTTTCTTGGTGCAAAATATTACATATAACCGACTTTTTTTTTTTTTGCTGAAAAGAGAGTAATATATTAAAGTATACAAGGCAAATAAAGTCAATATATCCGAAGGAAAAAAAAAGTGAGTAGGAACTGCCCTATACATAGGTTTAGCTGATAACATATTTGTACACTATATTAACATGGTTAACCACCTTTACTTTTTGAAAATGTGCCACTTTTACTGTAAAAATCTTGGTCAAAAACCTTAACTAACGTTTAATTGAGAACAACATCTTATAATGGTGGATGCTCTAGTTATCACTAGGGTGACCAAGTTTCGAACCTAGCCAGCCATCTCGCTTGCATGCGTAAGTTTCTATTACCTCACATGTGCCAATTAGCCCTCTTATCTGTGAGTTCCTATTACCTCACATGTGGGAGCTTTCTCCCCCTTGCATGTGCGAGTTTTCTCCCCCCTTGCCCGTGCCAATTAGCCCTCTTATGTGTGAGTTCGTATTACCTTATGTATGCGAGCTTTTTCCCCCCTTGCATGTGCGGGTTCCTATTACCTCGCATGTGCAAGCCTTTTAGGGACCTAGCCCCTTAGTTGAACTAAAAAAATTTTTTGATAATTACTTGTTGAATCTCAATTGATTAAAAAAATTCATTGTGTTTTCCTAAATTGTTAAAGTTTTAGTTTTACACTACAACAAGCTGCACTTTTGGTGACGTTCTTCTGTGACGCTTTTATAATTTTGTTGGTAAAGATGATTCTTTACCGATGCATATAATTTTGTCGGTGAAAATTAGGTAATTACCAGCGTTTTACATTAAACATCGGTAAAAGTAAGCATTTTACTGACGTTTTATGTAAAACATCAGTAAAATTAGATATTTTACAGACATTATTTGAAAATTCGTTGGCAAAGGTCGATAGTGAATTAACTTCATTTTTAGAAAAAATAAAATAAAATAAATTATCATCGACGAATTTTGTTTAGTTTAGCGGCGAAAATAAGCGTCACTAAATCTCAAGTGGGGACTTTTTCTGATGTTTTTAATTTTCGTCGTTAATAGTATTATTTTACCAACGTAAAAATATAATGTTGGCACGAAACATGAAATATTTTTACCAACGTAAAATGGAAAGACGATGGTAAATTTACATATTTTTTCACTTATTTCTAGAAAAAAAGGAAAAATTTTTACTAATGAATTTATATGTTGGTAAATTTTATTTTTACCGACGTTTTATGTAAAACATCGGTAAAAATATACTTTTACCGACAGAAAATATTATATGTTGGTAAAGTTCTAATGATTTTTTAAGAACAAAACTCAAACTTTAGTCAGTTTTTATGGAAGTCCTCACGGTTTTGTTATTTTTTATCATTCAAGTCTTTGTATTAAAGCCTTGTTTGATATATGTAATAACTCTACTCTTGTTTGCTGTATAATATAATTTAAACTAGTAACCTAGGATTGTCTCGACCATTTTATGTGTCTATAGTGAAAAAACTTAGGGGCATGAAAACTGTAACTTTCATGTTGAACTGTTATATAAAATTATTGAAGGGTTTTCGATAAAATAAAAACTCAATAAGAAGCAAATGAAATCACAATCATGAGGCTGAACCAACTTCCAGTTCTGAGGAACAGACATTTTTTTCTTGTAGGTTGAATCATAATGTTGCATTCAATTAAAACCTATTGCCATATATCAATCTTGTAAGTTTTTTTCAAGGATGCTAAACATTATCACACCATGGTTTTTAGTACCTATTGAGAGTTTTGTTCCTAATATTTCTAATTGCTTATGATTATGTCAGATATGGACATGAGTTAGATATTACATTATCAGAACCGATTTAGTGCGGAGTACACGGCCAGAGTAAACTCATTTATTAATTTTACACGATGAATTCGGGCAGGGCAACGGTGATTAAGTGCCCAAGTAATGGTTGCTGTAACCATCAGAAGCATGATTATGGAATCGTGAGAAATTATTTGCATATTCATAGAATGATGGTCTCATACCAATAGTAGATAGTTCATGGGGAACGAATAGTTCAACCCAATGATTCAGATGAGAGCGAGGATGAATTGGGAGAGAATCAGGCTGAATACGATGAGTTGATAGAGGACCATCATAAGGGAACTTATTTAGAGGAATGTAACAATCCTCTTCGCACTATCGAGGTATTGTCCGCTTTTGGACTTCCCAGGGGGTCACCCATCCTGAAATTGTTTTGACTCGAGCACGCTTAACTTTACAGTTTTTATGGAAGTCCTCACGGTTTTGTCCCCAAAAAGCGCCTCGATAGTTTAGAACCGATTATTACTTATATTCTTTCATTCAGATTTTACTTTGGGACTAGGTCGTTACAAACCTACCAGCTTCCACCGGATATGTCTCCATATCCATATATCTAGACTGTTCTAAGCAATGTCGGACTGAAGACGGCCTCATAAAGGATGTGGGACTTCGTTCCTCCTCCTTCGTTCCCCCCCCCTTTTGTGGAGGGTAGGATTCGAGAGGGAGGCAGGATTCGAGAGGTCCTTTCCTACCACTCAGAGGAGAGCCATCCCCTTCTTTGATACCATCTGTAACAATCCGCTCCGCACTATCGAGGTATTGTCCGCTTTTGGACTTCTCAGGAGGTCACCCATCCTAAAATTGCTTTGACTCGAGCACGCTTAACTTTACAGTTTTTATGGAAGTCCTCACGGTTTTATCCCCAAAAGGCGCCTCGATAGTTTAGAACCGATTATTACTTATATTCTTTCATTCAAATTTTACTTTGGGACTTGGTCGTTACATATTATATTTAAAAAAATATTTTCTTTGCCAAGAAAGATGACTTTTACAGACGTTTTTTTCACTAGTAAAATTCTAATGATTTTACCGACATTTAAAAATGTCAGCAAATGCAAATTCAAATTTTTAAAAAATTGAAATTAATTTACCGATGTTTTATTAACGTCGGTACAAGGAAATAGTAAACTTTTAAAATAGGATAAATGTTTTACCGACGTTAAAAAAGTCAATAAAAGTCAAAATTAAAATTGAATAAATGGAATGAGTTTACAGACGTTAAAAAACATCAGTAACAGTAAATGGGAAATTCAAAAAAATTGAAATTAATTTACCAACACTTTTTAATGTCGGCAAAATGAAATTTTAGAATTTAAAAATAGTGAAATTTTTTTACTAATGTTAAATAATGTTGGCAAAAATGAAATTTAATAAAAAATGAAATGAGTTTACCCATGATTTACCAATGTTTTTCTAACGCGGGCAAAATGAAATTTTAATATTTAAAAATAGGAAAAATTTTTTCCGATGTTACAAAATGTCAGCAGAAATGAAATTTAAATTTCTAAAAAAATTAAATGAGTTTGCCCGCGATTTACCTACGTTAATTTAACATCAGTAAAATGAAATTTTAAATTTTAAAAAATAGGAAAAATTTTTTACCGACGTTCAAAAACGTTAGTAAAATTAAAATTTAAATTTAAAAAAATGAAATGATTTTTCCGATGTTTGGAAAGGTCGGCAAATGAAATTTTATGGTTGGTAAGGATTAGTTTTCGCTAACGGAATTACGTTCCGTAGGTAAAATATTTTGCTGACGATTTTTTACCGACGTTTAGCCGGCATAAATATTTTTGTCGATAAATTTATATACTGGTATTTTTGTATTTTTTGTAGACGAAAAGCTTCGTAGCTAAAAATGTAAATTGTTGTAGTAATTAGCCTCAAACATATCAGATTTAAGTCAACAACACAAACTAAAAACATTAAGCACAATTCATTTTAATTAAGATTAGTAACTTCTGTTTAACATAAATTAGGTTAGATTTTAAAAAAAGATTGTCCTCTTAAAATAAAATTTGGCAACTATTGAGGAGTGGGCTCTACCAGATGAAGAATATTGAAAAGTATTTCTGCTACCTCTACTAACACCTTGAGGCTTTTGTAGCAATGGCTTGCTGATCAAATTTAATATGGCATCAAAGTCAACCCGTTGCGAATTCGAATTCCAAGAGGCACAACTCGGTGCTTAAAAAAATGCAAGTATTTCCACTAACTCTACCAAGAGCTTGAGGTTTTGGCAACAATAGTTAGCTAAGAAATATTGGGTTTATATCTTATATTCTGATTTAGCCGGATGGGTCCACTAGGTTACCCAGGGGCTGGTTTAAGGTCAAGGGTATTTTAGTAATTGTATCGAGCCTTTTTTGGTGGCCAAGAAAGCGGAGATTATATATAAGATTATATATGCTTTACTTATCATAGTGAAGATGATCGTCTCTATACCAGAGATGTAACCATGTTTAGGTAAACCACGTAAATCTCTGTATCTCTTCTTGTGAGGTTACTTCTTTGACGATCTTGAATTCATGTATGTGCACAACATGTGATGTGTAAATCACAACAAGAAAAACTTAATACCATCTTCATCCATTGGTCAAAGATTTGGCTCTAGTAGTGAGGTAAGATGGCTAATTTAGGTTTTGTCCGACGAGCCTAATCTTTTTGGAGCTTATTCAACTAAAGCCTTTTTAGATAGACTACTTGGTATGTTTGATTCAACTACAAAGAAAAAGAAAAACTTTCATATAGTAAAATTATTCAAACATGCAAACTTGTCATATAATGAAAGTAATGTAGGCAAATTTATTTAAAAATAAAAAAATTCTAATTGTTTTAGACATTGTTGTTGTTAAAAAAACAAGTTTAATTTTTTATTTGTTTTCTTTAAATTCAAAATATCTTAAAATTGATTCAATAAAAAATTCATATTAGTTGAATTGAGCAGTCTAAAATACTCAAACATCCTTGGTTATAAGTCAAATAGAGAATAAAAAAAGGGAAATATAGGATTGTTTTTATGAATAAGGCACACACTCCCATAGTGCTCACTAAGGTTTGAACCCTCGTAATCACCGTTTTTTTCCCACTCTGACTGGACAACATGAGCAAAATAGAGCAAAAAAAGAAAAAAAGGATTTGTCAAATGACACCTACATAGAAAAATAAATATATATATTTGTAAAGCTAAAAAAGGCAAGTTGTTGTTTATATGGGGAAATTTTATTCTCTCTCATTTTCTTCCTGTTTTAACCGTTCTGCCATTGAGTAGTGCACCCTCGACAGAGATTTCCCCTCATGGTGTAGTCAGATACAGTACACATCTGCTTATTACCTGACCTATAATCTTATAAGTATATTTGAATGGTGCAATCAATGTATCTTTGGGACCATGGTCCATCTATGCCTAAATGGAATGGCAAATCCGGTTAGAACACGTTACAACCCGAAAGGGTTTGTAGTCTCCACTGTAGCCACCATTTTGTTGTCTCCATCATCTTCATCCCCGCCCCAAAGTCATGCACAACCCCATCAAAAACCATCATCTCGGCAGGGCCACAAACCCACCAGCTCTCATTACATTGTGGTGGAAGAAGACTTAAATAAGCTCTAACGGAAACAACAACACAACCCCACAACGGGAAAACAGGCAGATGTGAGAATGTATCGTGCATACGTAATGCATGCATCCCCTCATGAATGCTGGGTTGTGTTCCTGATTAAGGACAGCCGTTTGTTAGGTTCACACTTCACACTACACTACCAAATGATGTAGTTACAAGAGGAAAAAGAGCATTGATGGGATTTGTGAGAGTCTACGCAATATCTCATATACGTACCAACGTGGGCCCATATATGATAGCTTTCAAATGTGCATGTCCCCATTGAAGAAAGTGGCTTCTTTCCCCCACTAGAGTGGGAAAAGAAATGGATTCTTATCTCCCTCTCTTCTCAATCGTCATCATGCCATCATCATTATCATCATCATCCCCCTCATCATCACCATCAAATACCACCACATATTAATAAAATAAAAAAAAAGTTACATGGCTCAACAAGAACAAGACCCTGTTTGCAATGCACTCTATCTACTACACCCTTTAAGCAAAGGAACATGGCCCATTAAACCACATCTTGTTTCTTCACCCGTTTTGAGAGAGAGAGAGAGAGAGAGAGAGAGAGAGAGAGAGAGAGAGTACATTTGCATGTGGGGTAATGAGTAGGGGTGCGGAAATGTCAGTGATTACATGTGAGAGGGGAAGGAGGTTTAGGGTTTATGTCATTGATGGTCGTGAATGCATGCATGAGCATGTTGTTGTGCGTGTGAGAGAGGTGTCAGAGGGCAGACCTTCTCATTTATCAAAGAGGGACTGCACTTGCAATGCCATACATGATGTACTCATGTCATCATGTGTGGGATTCAATCCGAACCGTCCGATATTGGGCCCCATTTTTCAGGATGGGTCTTTGCCAGAAAGTGAAATGGGTCAAAACCATCCTGATTTTCCAATGGGTGGATGTTGAATTAGCGATTGTTGACTGTTGACCATCTTCTCTTCTAACTTTCCAGTTTCTGCAGGGTCAACTCTCAGTTTCAACAGTTTAGATCAAGTTAAGTGAACCCACGTAGGTGCATCAATATGGCCCACCTTACATCATCGGTTCATATTATGCATGCATCAATTGAAAGTTGTGAGGTCTTTGCTTAAACCTTTCTTCAAGGTTGAATTAGAGCATCCACTAAAAGGCTTCTTGTAAACGCAAACATATAGCAATTATGAGAAAGCCGCTTGGGGAGACTTATGCTTAATGATAACATTTTTTTTTTGTTCTTAGAAAAGGCCTAGAAGAGTCTAGCCCTGATTGCTGACATGGTAATCTTGGGCCTTCTAGTGAATCTAATAGAACTGATTGCATGCTTGAGTCTCTTGTGTAATCATCTAAAACCATAAATACGTTGGGCCTACAGGATGATGTGTAAATAACACGTTAATCTACAGACTAGATATATTAGATTGTTGGGATCTTTTAAAACCTTTAATCATGGTTGGCAGCTACGGGATCAATAGCAATATACACGTGGCTTATGGGTCAACTTGAAATCTTGGTTCTAAAACTTATTTGACTCGCTAGAGTCTAATGAATTGACTTGACTCGCTCGGGTCAGGGAAGTCAAAATGTGTGAAATGAGTACTTTAGTCAAACTGGCCCGAGTTTCCCCACTTAGGAACTGTTTCTTACAAAAATATGTAACTGCTAGTTACATGAGCGAGGCTTGACTTGAAATACAGCTGATGGAGTTAACTCGACCGAGTCTTGAGTCAAGTCCAACTAGTTCCATTTCATAATCATGACACTCATTGATTTAAGCACATATAGGCAAGTGGACTGAATTTTTTTTTTTTTTTTTTGCTTTTTCTTTTCGGTAATGGGTAGGTGGGTCCTATCCCTGATCTTTCACCTTTCCATGTTCTTAAGATTGTTGCCTCCGCAACAGCACATCTCCACCTAAAGTTGCGAGATCTCCTGTGGATTACATGCATGATTAAGCATTTCCTATAGTCTTCGCTCATTTGTCTTTTGCTTTTTTGGCTAAATCCCATACAGATGATAAGACATGTGGATTGCTGAAAAGACAGTCCTTATGTTTTATACAACGTTTCAATTGGACAATAATCGACCAGTAGTGGGGTGGGCCCCATTTCTCCAGTGGTTAGGATGTAAGGATCAGAAACATCGGTGTCACGGGGCTCAACTCTACCTACCCAACCATAATAAGAAAAAGATGAAAGTTGGGAGGGGCTAATGTCAGTAAGTTTTCTCTTCTTAGTGGCCGAAAAATGTTTTTTTTTAAATAAAATGGATTTGAGGAACATTACCAGAATACGTGTTTACATAAGGGTATTCGGTCCGGCAAGTATCCCCCTAGAGAGTGGGTGAACTGGCTTTAAATTTAAAATTTTCATAAGCCAAAGTGGAGAATATCATGTGGAAAATGGGTCTAGGCCATCACAATGGGTAAGTTGAATTGCTTCTCTAGAATGATATGAATTGTGGTCCTTGAGAGTTTGGATCCTATAAGATCATGACCATTGGAGATTATTTATTGTCAACTAAAATAGGGCTAGTAGTACAAGGATTAGCAAAAATGATGGATTGGGATGAGACACCTGGTAAATTCACTTCCTGTCTTTATTTCAGACCATTCCATTTAAACAATGAACTAAGGGATACATTGAGGCCCTTTAATAACAGGTGAGAATTGATTTGGGGAGATTGTCTCTGTAAGGATTTTTGTATTGATTAAATTCATGTATTTAACAAAACTTAAGTCCATTGATTTATCTTTTATATTCTTAGGTATGAACTATCGATCATGGACTAAGAACTATTGAATTTGAAGAAATTAGAAAAGGTGCACCACATGCTTAAGCAGGCCAGGCAAAGATGACCCCGCTCAAGCCCACGAAGGCTACGCTCAAGCTTGACAAAAGAATTTAAAAATAACTGGATGAGCAATTATCGTGCTCGAGTGCATCTGCGGTAAAAACCTACCAAACTGTATAGATTTCTTTTCTATTTATGCCAGATTTACATGTTTTGGTTAAATCTGCTTTCTAACTCTAATACATGAATCTTGAATTATAAAAGAATATTTCTGTAAACCATAAGTAAAACACAATACATAGAAAACTCCAAGTTCTAAATTGAAATTGTCATTGAAGATATTGTATGGAGCTTCCATGAGAGATTGGGATGAAGGTTTTCTTAATGCTTCTACTTCTTCGTAGGAAATTTGTTGCTTCTTCTTCGTAGGAAATTTGTTGCTTCTACTTTCTTGTAGAGGATTGTTCTCTCGCTATAAATACTCGTTCGCTGTAAAGATCAAGGTACTGATAGCAAGGCATTTAGGGTTTATGTGTCATGGAAATTTTTCAAGAACAACTACAACACTTTGTATCGAGGAACTGATTGTAGGGGTTGCGGGTATATCTTGTACTACGGAAGTTAGTATTTAATTTTGTCTACTTTGGACTCATGGTCTTTTCTCATTTGCTTGTTTACGCTAAATTTTGTATTGTCTTATTTGTGTGATTAATTGCTTTTTTTTTCTTCTGCAGGGAAATAGTAATCAAATCTCAATCTTGAATAAATTCCGAGCATTATGAACTTTTAGTCTCAAGCTTATACAAAACTGTAAACCGTCAAAAGGGAAAATATTTTCAAACTCTCAATTAAAGTAAGTCACTTTTTGAGTATCACTTTTTGAGTAAATGATTCGACCCATTGAATTAACCTCAATTGACCAAATATGTATACCACTTCTTTCCTCTTGAAAAGTGCTTCCAACAATATATATATAGAGAAATAAAAAATCCAATATACCAATAGAAAGATATAGTCACTAAAACCTGATGAAATACAGATGCATTCTACCTCTATTATATATATATATATATCTTCATATGAAAAATGAAGGTCACTTTGGAAATGGAATCAGACATCTACAATAGAGGTCTGATGGGGAATTGCCCTAAGACGTTCAAGGATCTCAAAGTCCATTAGTAATAACGGTCCCTGAGACCGGCTTCTTTCAATTGCTTTGAAATGAGAAGCCAAACAGATATGTTCTGAAATAATTGGAAAAATTCTTTCCTCCATGTGCATTGATAATCAAGTATAGAATTCCACCTTCTGGGGTTTTTCCTTTTGGTAATTCCAACTCCTAGTTTTTAAAACAATACTTTTTAATGCACACGCTTGTCACTTGATCACAAAAGTCGAAGTGAAATAAACAACAGAATTGATTAGTCCCTTCTCAAGGAAACTTAAAGGCACACTGCCTTCCTTTGCTTGGACTTTATATACAAAAACACTCGCTCCTTATTTTTGGTGATGCAATCTTCCAAAGTTGTGCTCATCACGTCCCATTCAATCATGTTTCAGATTCTGGATCTACCTTTTGTACTAAGCATCTACCCAACACATGAACTTTTTTATGGGCTTTGGGCTTCCAAATGATAGACTATGACATTGTAACCATTTAAGACTTTCATGCACTTAATAGATAGATAGGATGTCTTCTCTATCCTAACAGACCCATGCCCATAAAGTTTGTTTATGACACGTAGAAGTCCTTTCTCGGAGATCTAATTATGGAGTAGAAGTATTCAAAGATAAAAGAGTAATCCATTTCAACCAAAATTCATAATGCATTGTAGAACAATTATCAATGAGAAATACCATAAATACCTGAAAGAATTTAGCAAGATGTAGTCCTTAAATTTCTACAATGACATCTTTACATGCGAAAGGGGTCAAAGAAAGAAATTGGTAACCATTGAAAGATTTATATGCATCCTGAAATTTGCCTTCTCAACCATTTCATACCCACTCTTCTTCTTTTTCTTTTTTTATCCCAACTATCGGGGGCTAGGGTCCCACCCTCAGGTGAGGGAAGTAAACTTCAAAGAGGTAGGAAAGGCCCTCGAGCGAGAAGAGCGGATAGACTTCGGTTGAAGTAACACAAGGCCCTCTTGCAAGAAAAATGTACCTGGTTAGGTTCGAACCCTGATCAGTGATAAATAAAAACCGTCACCTCTTACCCATAAGGTAAGAGACAATTCTTCATACCCAGTCATTTTAGAAGTCCTAAATTGAATGGGTGAAGGTGTGTAGTGGACATGTTTGTTTGAAATCATACGAAATCCAAGTTAGGATCCATCAAATGGACAGTTAAGGGCCTAATTTATTATTTGTGACTCCTATTTTGGATTCTGAATTTTAAACTTTGGACTTGATCTTTGTATTAGAAAAAAAAAGAAGAAGAAGAAATAGGTTCAAAGTTTATTATCTGCATATTTCACAATGTTTTCTGGTAGATGGGTTATATTGTACGTTGGAGGTTTTTATTTTATTTGATTTTTTTTGCTGCAAGTCAAATTGTATAAATGCAAAAGAGAAACGATGGTTGCCACCGATCAGGGAATCATTATTTTGATTTCTTTCATGACTATCAAAGTTTTAATAAAGTTGAATGTGCATAACCAGTTTTTGTTGGGTAAATCATTGCAGCAGAAAATTCTTACGATCTACGAATCAACTACGATGAATAAACACAATAACAACATTAAGCAGTCACATACATGAACATAACAATTTTAAGTTGTTTGGCAAGATTGCCTACGTCCATGGGTCAGAAAAATGTCATCTGTGTTCTCTCCTCTCAATTCCTAGGGAGTTAATGTTACAATACATCAATATATAATTTTCAATTTCTTGGCCAACAAGAAAATCCATACATAAAGACTACAATACCCTTGACCCTAACCTCGATCCTAACTAAACCAGTTGAATCGACCCAGCTAAACCTGAATACAAAACAAGAACCCAACATTTGTGATATACAAATACAGTAGTCTTATTTTTTTTTTCTATGAACACCCATCTACCATTCTAGTAATTTAAATAAATCCTAGAAAAGTAAAGATTATTGCATTTCCGCATCATATATTCTTCATCCCTCACTACATTTCCTTCACTCTTTACTTCTATAATAATCTTATATATAGTGGAGCTCATTTGATCATAAATTCCAGGGTCCTAGTTCATTTTTTCAAGGTACAAAGAGGGATGTTTGTAACAATATCACAATCATTGTCAAGAAATTGTTGTCTTGTAAATATGTCAAGATGTTATGAAATTTGGTTTTCTAATAATGTTATCAAGAGAATCATGGGAAATGAATTAGTTTTCTAGTAATAGAAATTAGGAATGAAAACAATAAATAAATAACCCCACATGTTTTTTTTGAATGTATCTTTTATTTTTTTTCATCATTATATATAGCTAGGGTGTTCATGGACCGGATCAAATTAGGCTAAGGCATATCTAGGCCCTGCTCAAATTTAGAAATACAAGCCCGTATTCGACCAGAGTCTTAGACTTGCTATAAATATCAGGTGCAAACCCACCCATTTAGGTTACTCGGGCCAAGCCAGGCTTTTTAAGTTGTTTGGCTTTCCAACAATTGTTTAAACAAAATAACCACCAAATTATGGGAACTTCTTATTCAGGCCTGATCGGGCCCACGAGCAACCCTAGTTAACTCAATAACATGGTAATTTTCACCATATTCTCTTCAGGTGTTTAATATTGTCTATATTTTGAAAATACAATATTATAAACAACTTGAAATTTTTTATAAGATTATCACAATAATATTTTATCACACTTACGAGAATTGTATCACACCATGAACCACATCTAAACATGAAAAGACACCCGTAGTCTCTATCATGTTTTCCATCATTTCCTTCCCACCATAATAACATGCATAAATTCAACCACTAGAACATAACATGATGGAATATTTGGGGTCGGAAACCCTTATCATGTTTTCTCTAGACTATGATTAGCAAGGAAGTTAAGATCCACTACATGCAACTTGATGCACATCAATTATCTTTCTTAAGGATTTGACAATGATATTATTTGCATTGAAATTACTGTACATTAGGTGAATTTTTTTTTAGTAATCATTAATTTAGAAAATTAGAGATCAGTTGGGGGTTCATGGGGAGAGGCACCTGCTATGTAAGGACAGGACAACCTTTCTTACATACCATATTCGATAGCGTATAAGGCAATGGCCTCTAAAGTTTAAACATACTCAAGGAGATGTGCAAGTTTACGATCGCTTATTGGCTAATAAAAGAAGCTACAACTAAATGAAAAGTTTTCTACCAAAAGAAAGAACTAAATGAAATGTTTAATTTTGGATGAGGACCAGTTCTTATATTGCTATGTAGCCTATATTGTGTGTACACGAATCATGAAAGTTGGGGGGAGTAGGTCTATGGATGGATTAGGAATGTCTCTAAAACTAATCATAATCACATTAGTTTAGATATGAGTTTTGAAGCCATAAAATTATATATATATATATATACTCAAGTATTTCAATTCAAAGGTGTTTATTTATTTTATTTATTTGGAGGGGGAGGGTAGTTGGTCATGATCAGTCCAGGTGGACTCCACATCCTGGTTCTCAAGATTTTGCTACAAGGAGACTAATGACCACACAAAAATCAAAGTAATTATCAAGACTTGTCTCAAGATTTGTCCATGTTGTGGTTTGATCAGAATGATCAGAAACCCAAATGCAAATTAGTATTGGTCTTTCACTTGGATAAAATATATTATTCATTAATTGAAGTGATATTCATAACCTAGTATAAAATGTATGAAAAATGATCACTTCAATACTAGTGATATTAGTGGAGGGCCGGATATTATGATCCATGTCCACATTGATAAATTGCGAGAACGAATATTCATTCAATTTTATCACAAATAAAATGTGTTGAATCTAAACCATTCGGGTTGTACAAATCTGAGAGATTAATTTTTTTCACAAATGAACCAAATTATTATCATTGATAAAGTTATTTACAGAGTACAAAAAAAAATAAATCAGCATGATAATCCTCATCTAATTTAATTTTATCTATCTAACTAACACCCCTCCGCAATCACATGGTACTTTGGGATCATGTATAACATCATCAAAAATATGATTCACTTGGTCACTAAAAATAAATGGTAGATGTCTTGCGAAAAGTTTGTTGGTGCTCACCATCCCTTTAGAGGCCATGACCATCACATTCCATTCCTTTTAGATTGCAGGAGGCAATCTCTCCCTGAATTTATTCAATTATGCATATCATTTCTATAAGAATGAAAACTAATAAATATTTATGAATAGAACGGCAAGAGAAACAAGTAAATTGTGTTAAATGTAGGAATAAAAGGCTTTATTTGTCTATAAAGTGTTCACTCCTATAACGCTCACCAGGTTTTGTCTAAATGGGTGCTCTTTAGGTCCTACATCCTGGCCAATGAGCTAACTAAAATTAAAAAAAAAATTGTTAAATGCAACGGTTTTTGTGGGCCCATCTGGATCCTCTAAAGATACCCATTTCAGCATCTAAGGATCTTGGCTGATTTCTTTCATGCACCTTCCCTGCTGTTGTTTCAAGATTGAGCTTTAGTTGCCGTCACCTCCACATCTGATGACAGCGTGTGATCATCTCTCACATGATACACACAAGATCAACAGGTGAAAGGCGGCACAAAGATGGATGTTGACCTCTCTTTCTCTCTCTCTCGTAAAAGAGCGAAAAAGAGAGGTCCATCTTTTTTTGTTGATTTAACTTTTCTGGAAAATGGGGCACTTCATAGGGTATTGGGGTTAATGATATAAAAATTGACGGTTGATTAGCCAGTACATTGCCTTCATGGTAGATATGAGTGATGCTTGTAATCTCATAGGTAAAAGGACTGTCAAATCACTCATTGTGCAGAATAACAAGGCGGGGTGGGTGGTGGAGAGTTAGCTTAAAACAGTGGAGGCTGAAGGATACTTCTTTCTATGACAGGAGAAGGACAGGAGAAGGAATAAGAGGCTGTTCATTAACCATGTTAGCCCTTTCAAGTTTCTACTAAACATCGAGTAAATGGCTAGATAAAAAAGTTTAATATGCTATATACACATGAAATTATAAGGATAGATAAAACAAAGCTAGCTCTCCCTCTCCCTCTCCCTCTCCCTCTCCCTCTCTCTAATAAATATGGAGAGTATTTTCCTACAAACAGAATATAGCTTATGTGCCATCCAGCTCATGAGGCCTAAGTCCCCTTGTGGGCAAGGGAAAATAAATAAATAAATAAATAAACCCAATCAATTATCTTAGCCTTTGATTTAATAAATTTAAATTTTTATTATATCTTAATTATCGATTTTCTTTAGATTCAATTTAATGGTGAGTGAGTACAAAAGTAAGTCTTATCCTATGTCATCGGACGAAAAAAGAATCAAATGGGCTAATTTGAGAATGAAAAATGGGCTAAAGTGTCATTTTAGTGGAGAATAAGATGCTTCACTAGTAGGCTAATAGTGTCAGACTAATATTTATTATACTAGTAGAATTAATTAAGTCATATATACTTAGGTTATAGTTGAAAATTGAACTAGAGCTCATATGAAATTACATAGGTATTTTAATATATATATACATATGTCTGTTGATTCATTTTGTGTTTTTGTATTTAATTTTTATTAAATTATTTAGATTATCTTACACACCCATCTAGTTGACAGCCACTTTTTCTAGTTGACTAAGACATTTAATTGATTGAAGGGGGAATTTCAAACAAGGCCTTCAGTTTTTGCCTTATTTCGAAAAAGAACCAAACTTTTCAAACTTTTTAAAGTAGTCTCTAAGTTTTCCTAGAAATTTTACTTAAGTACATCCACCCATTTAAAGCTATTTTTCAGCGACTGTTTTCCTTAATTTTTTTAAAATACTGAGATTACCCTTCATTGAAATAAAACCATTATTCAATTCATTGTATTATACTCATTCCCTTATCCAGCATCATCACGATGATCAAGGGCAATCAGTATCCCCATGGTGATCGGCTGCATGCAGTGGCTGCTAAAATCATGTTATAGCTTTATATGAAAGGTAATTTTAGTGTTTTAAAAAAATTTGAGCGAAAAGGTCATCCAAAAATACCTTTAAATTGCCGAATGTCCTTAATTAGAAATTTAAAGAAAAAGTTAGGAAATAATTTGAAATTCTAAAACTTGTGCCCTTGTTTAAACTAAAGCAAAAACCTAAAGCCATATTTGAAATTTTCCCTTTATTGAATTTAGTTAAATCACTTAGTTGAAAGATTAGACACACATAAGAGACTATTATGACTTGGGAAGTCTTTGTGTTATGATTAGACATTTTCTTTTCTTTTTTGCCCTTGGGGTTTGGGGAAGGGTGTAAAAATACCAAACTAATTATTATGCAAAAAATATGTAGACAAATAAGAGCATAATAAATTTATGTGATTTGGTAGTGTCCTACATCTGTCTATAGGACAAAAGAAAAGTTTTCAGTAATCTTTGAGAAATTAAGATTACAATGAATGGTAATGGGGGTTTCACTTTCCTAAGTCTCTCATATTAAGTTAATTTTTCTTAATCCCAAACTACCATCTAGTGGATATAAATATTTGATTCAAATTATTAAAATACCTTTAACCATCTATGATTTGGCACTGAACCAAGTTGATGCCCATCTTCTTACCAAAAATTTTTTTGATGCCCATGCAATTGATAAGTGTGCATAGAGGTAGCGGGAATACTTTCAACATTAACCATAATCCACCTAAAGTCTTTGAAAACTATATGTATTTTTTATACAACCCTTTGTAAAAAATGTCTTCAAATAGTGGCCCTTCCAAAAAAAAGTTTCTCCGTCGGCCATTGATAAGGCCCGCAATAACCCACTACCCATTCCATGTAACATAATTTCTTCTTATTATTTTGAACCATGCACTCAAAAGTCACCGTCCTCTTTCTCCCAAGCACCCACCAAGCGTCCACCAAGCATTGAAGCCAAGTAGGCCACAGGATGCATGCATGATCGATCATGGCATGCACTCATGTGATTAGGGAGCAAACGTCCAACCACCCATCATCTCCTTTCTCCATAATCCTTTGAATTAACACCATAAACAAAGTGCTTAGCCCATCCAAATTCCAAACACACCACACTACCACCTTTTTCTTCTTTCTTTCTTGTTTTTTTTTTTATATTGTTATCTTCTAGTAAACTTCAACATCATCACTCAATAAACCAACAACTTGTCTTCTACACCTACACATTCAAAATTCCAGCTACTATACGTCATGAACGAACTGCAACACCTGCCTACCTACCCTTTTGTATATCCTTGTATAATTCTCCTATAATATGTGTAATGAGAGAATAAAATACAGGCAACTGGGGCCCATATGGAATTTCTCTAAAAGGTATCTATAAATGGGGAATATTGAAATGATATGCTGCAGTTCGTTATGCATCAACCGAGGTCTGAGGCTGTCTGGAATGATGAGGATTCCATTCTACAATTTTATATATGTTTGTATGTTTGTACACACAACCCTAAGCCTAATCTAATAAGCCCGGGTTTGTTATTTTAATGTGGGCTATGACATGCAAGATTAAAGGTTTTGCCATATTCAGCGTTAACCGCGAACCCAACTTAGTCGGGTTGGATAATTTAGCGTTCCAGTTGACCCTTTTTATGTCAAATTGGATTCTCTCATGCCAAAAATCAATTTTACTAGTCTTTTTTTCTTTTTTTCCATCAATTCAATATAATAACGAACAGCTAAAATAATCTTCGATTTAGATATAACAACAACCATTTTTTAAGTACATATTAGATCAAAATGAATAGAAATATCCAATAGAGCTATGACGTGTCAACAGCCTAGCATCCCTGATCACATTGATAAATTGAATTTCTCTTTATTGGACTTTTTTCCTCCTTGTTCTACTTGGAAGATCCAAAAGGGCTTGAACTTGACAATTTAAGTTTCATTCATGCTCAAGCATGGTACCAGTCTGGCCACATGTAATTTGGGCCGACTTTGATCTAGGTCAACACTCAAGGCCCACTGGAGTTTTCTTGAGTAATCGTTGTATGTAGATAGAGACTGTGTGTGTATGCACAAAAATACAAGAGCATAAGAAAGCTTTAAAAAAAAATGAGACAGAATGATGATGATGAGGGAAATAGAAAAGAGAAGGGCCGGCTGAGTGTTGTTGTGTGTACGTGATAGGTCAGTGGGACCCACCAAGGGGAAAAGTGACGCCCATGAAGCCCGGCTTTGCACGCGTTGCCAGCGGTGGGCCCCACTTCACCGACACCCATGCAAGCGTGGAATTTTATGGCCAGCTCTGTCGGGAATTTCCCCGCGTACGACGTTATCGTGAGCCGCCTCCTTATCCTGCGCGCATGGCCCATGGGGGGTGCTCTTTGTAATTTTTGATTCCATCTATCTATCTAAATTTTGTATAATACACCACTCCGCAATGGGGTATTCCACCAAAAATCCTTGTACCACCTCCTCCTCCTCCTCCTCCTCCTCCTCAGCGAGCACATTTGAAATTGCAATCAGTTTACAAAAAAAACTTATGTGCACAAGACATTAAGAACATAAGAGATGCCAAATCACACTTAGGTTAAATGGTTCTAACTCACAATTTTAAAATCACAAATGTTAACAAATTTTTGAGTACATGTTCAGTTTTTTAGTACATGATTACCTTTGTAATTGAATTCAGTTGTGGTCAATGATTAGATCAATGTTGAATTGGAAATCATTTCAAGTCTTTGGATGTAGATGAGCGAAGTGTACAAAATGAGAAGGGATTTAAATGATTTTTTTTTTTTTTTTTTTGCTGAGTTAGCCTATTAGCAGGAGTGATACTATTAACCTAGAGGCATAAGAATCAATCCTAAGCATACTGAAGTGCTAATTACCTCTCAGCCATGATTGTTTTGGCATTTGAGTGCGTTGGCAAATGAAAGTAGGTCTTTTTTTTTTTTTTTTTTTTTTTTTGGTACCCTAGCTTTAGAGGGTTGGGAACCCTAACCCTCTAGTGAGGGAGACACCTTAGGTAAGGTTGATAAACCTTCTAATTAGGGGAGAAAGACCTTTGGTGAGATAACACGTTCTCAAGTGCAAAAAAGTATCTGCTTAAATTTGAATCCTAGTCAGACAAATAAGAGTCTTCTCTTACAAGTAAACTTGGTTGATATGAGAAAAACCACATTTAAAAAAAAAGGTCATGCAAGGAACCCTTTTCACAAGATTGCTATCAAGATTACAATAGAGATCATTTTTGTGGAAAAGAAGTTGTAAAATAAGGTCTTCTAAAGTGGCTAGAACTTCTAGATTATGTTGAAAATGGGGTTTCTGTTTGTAATTATAGTCTAGTAAATCAATTTCTAGGTCTGATTACCACTTGATTACAGTCACTCTCATTTGGGTGATACTTGACTAATGTATCCTATCTCAATGACGTTCCCAATGAAAGGTGATTAATTGGCTAATTAGTCTTTATCATTGCTTTTTATTTTATGTACATATCGTCCACCATTGCTAATGGAGAGAAAGGTGTTACAAGCGAATCCATCACGCCTTATCATTTAGCAATTTTTAACAACTGTAAGGGTTTAACTACAACTAGTCGAAGATTAGCAATCAATAATGAAAGTAAATAAATAAATAAAGAAGATCTCTCACCCCAACGGAAATGATGATATGCTCCAATAAATGTGGCATTGTATGCACCATATGGGGTTCACCATTCCTTGACCTGAGCTACTTATATTTATAAGAAGTTAAGCAAGTTTCACTTCAATTAGAGTAATATAAACAACAAATCAAGTATGCGCAAAAAGGAATTTTATAAAAAAAATATAAAAAAATAAGCTACTTAATTATTTGAGACACGATCAATTTTATGGAGTATATAACTCTAACGAAAAAAGTTTAACATAGTGCTTAAACATAGAGAGATGTATGTAAGTTGAATCACACAAAGCTGAGCTCAACAAAAGATACTTTCTCGCAGAATAAAAACCTAATCAATGTCCCTTACATCTTACATGATCAAGGAACTCTAGATCTCAATATATTTTGCATTACCTACATGAAGGAAAAGCGATATTCATTGTTTTATTTTATATTTTTCTAACGGGCCCAGAAAGAAATTTTCCTACGCCCGCCACTGCTTTATATTATATTTGAAGATGCGATGAGGCTTTGGGATGATCAATATCTAAAGGATTTATTAAGTGGCTGGATTGGCATTGGCTCCACTGTGATCAATCACATGGTTCATACAGTGTACAGTTGGGTCAATCCTAACAAATAAAAAAATAGTTTTAGACTTTAATTAACAGAGCTTTATAGAGAGTTAAAGCTTGTTGATTAGTGTTGTCTGAGAGAAAATCATGATTTTTGGAAAAGAAAAGAAAAAAAAGAGAGAAAAAAAGAAAAAGGTGTTTGCAAGTCAAATTTGCTTGCAAAAACAAGGAAACTTTTCTTGTAAGGAGAAAAGTATAGAATATGGTGGGAAAGGAAATCTGCCAAAACATGTAGCAGGGAATGATGAGGTTGTGTTGACAGTGAGTGGGAAGCAAAAAAGAGGAAAGGAAAGGAATATTTTGGGGGCAGTGGCATGCAAGGTGCGTGGCCTGTTCTCATATATCTTATTACATGTATGTTCTTTTCATGGAGATGGCTCACTAGCTCATAGGGTCCAGAGCCCTTATTTTCTTAAACGTGGGGCCCATTATTTAGTGACGGTGTGTTCGGTCTCATCTCAAACAGGACTTTTTAATAGTCTCTCTCTCTCTCTGAACATATCCTTAAATGAAAAAAAAAAGAAAAAAAATCTTTAAAAATAGATAAATTCGATCTTCCTGTAAAAAAAACATCGGTTTGATCTTCCAATGTTGAGTAACCACTTAAAATTGCCCATCCATGATGGGCATATGAAATCATTCACTAAAACCATGGGCCCCACATGCCGAAAAATGGGAATAAAAAAGACCCTCTCTCTCTCTCATAGATTAAAACTAAGTAGACGTGAAGGGCCTTTTTCCATTCATGAACATGCAAAGCAATGCAAATGGGAAAAGGGGGAATATGGAAAGGTGGCCCCCTTTTTCACTTTGGAATGATCACCTATTCCCCACCTTGCATCATCCCACTAGGAGCCATCAGCCATGCCAAAACTGGCCAAGAAGCCTACAAAAGGCATCTCTCCCATGAGTTGTTATTACCAACATCCTCACCCGCCCCAAGGCATCTCTCCCATGAGTCGTTATTACCAAAATCAACCCCCCCCCCCCCCCCCAACACAACCCCACCCCCACAAACCCAACCCAACCCCGGCCCCCCCACCACCACCACCACCACCACCCCCACACCCCCACAGCAACAACCCAACCCAGCTTCACCCCCCACCCCGCGCAAAACCAAACTCGCTGCTAAAAGAGTAGAAGACTGCCTTTCACCAGATTGTAAAAACAACATCAGAAATTTCAAAAAATAACTTTCCAATTGGGACTAACCATCTGGAATGTTATATATGCATGCCTTTTGGGTCTTGTCTTAATCCATACCGTCCTTCCCACAGTCCCATATTCTTGTGAGACCCATTTGACTGTCCTGAGAGGCTGTGCAAATAAACAAGAAGCTATTACCATCCCGTCAGTGCAATGTCTGGGATGCGGTCCATTTGAGACGCGGCCCATACCCGGTTTAGATCACCTTTAATGGAATAATAGTAATAGCCTAATTCCTAGAGGGATCATCGTCCAGGCCCTCATTGGATCAATGTGACCAGTATACCTGTCAATAGGACTCTCAATGGGCTGGACCCTGATCTTTCAAAAACCTAATTTTGAATAGGCCCAGCCTCTTAACTAAAGATACAGGCCTGACTAGCCATTTTATTCAGCCCTATTTAAATTCATAGGATTTTCGATGCACTGTTGCCTGTGTTCATAAAGATAAAGGGAGCCATTGATTGAGTGATGAAGAACTCTAATTTTTCAAAGTAATCCAACATGTAACAATATAAAAAAGATATTGCCACAAGAAAAAGTGGATTATGGTTGTATATCTCTCGGATGGGGTTACAGTCCATCCAAGCCCAGTTTAGTTCGTTAAAAATTCATCAGAATCTATGAACTTGGTGGCCCTGGCCTTGTCCATTTTAAATAATGTCCCCTTAGTTAGTTCAATTCAGGCCCAACCAGTTTGATTGGTTTAAGAGAAGGGTAGTGCAGGTGTTTTTTATGTTTATGATTACCCATGCATCTGTGGTCACTAAATGTGACCACTCTGGCTCTCAGACCATAAGAGGGCAACAAACCCAAGCCTGATCCTGATGAATAATCAACCAAAATTCAAAACCTAAGCAGTGAGCACAACCTAACACACCTAGATCACCAAACCCAGCCAACATGGGCTGGGCCCAAACTGGCTTGGCCAATGGACAGCCCTTGGGCCGATGTAGCCTGTGGGTGCTGAAGACAGCTAAACAGTCCTAATCCTCCTATGGTAACAGACAATGCGAGCTTCCTACAGGCGGGATGCAAGTTAGACTTCAAATTTTTATCACCATCATCAAAGCCTTACCCTATTTATCTAGGGTCAGCCTTGTGAGTTGTCCTTCACACTCAACCCTATTTTAAACCATATTATTTACAACTCCACAATTTGTCATGTCTTTTCTCACTACCACATGCAAGGTCCCTGTTGGTATCCCACTGCTAGTTACTCTCTTAGAAACAAAAAATTGTGCTACCAGCTCCCATCTCTACTAGTCGCTCACTTAAAAAAAAAAAAAATAGAAAAAAAGAACATGAAATCAAATGCAGTATTCAAGTTGTTAACCAGGTATTATGGTAAAAGTATTGTATGTACATCTTTTTTAACTTGGCAGACCATGGTAAGTCATCCACTGTGCGCAGCGCATGTCTTACATGCACCCCAATCCAAGATGTTTTAAGATGATGGGCCCATGGATGGAGGGCAGCACCAAAACAGTTGTGAATCAGCCTAATTTTGCCCACTGCATTTGCTCTTGATTTTTACCCTTATTGTTGTTCATAGGATATTGAATGCAATAACTGGTTACATTGTTAGATCAGTGTGATTGTCAGACTGAGCCACGTCTACAAAACGAACCATGGTTTGGACTGTCGAAATTGTAGTCTACCAAATCCTAATGTTACATTTGCTGCTGCTTCTGAAAAATAAGATATAACAGGAAACAAAAGATGACTCCAATCATCCAGCTTTGAGTGAAGAGAGTAATTACTTTATTGATTAAAATACCTGCTCAGATTGATAGATTGGAAGGCCAAACACATCAAAAGTTTAATTTGCAGAAAAAGACAACTTCAGAAGGAAAGGAACAAACAAGTACAAAAACCAATAAGTAACACACACATTCAGTTGACGAAATCAGAAGTTATAAATTATTGATGCTGCTCACCCATTCTGTATCATGTTGAAGGTGTTAGTTTCAAAGCCCCTTTGCAAGTTGAAACACTCTGAACTTTTCATTGCAGCTTGCGCTTCAGGATTTGTTCCTTATGCTGTCGCTTTCTACTGTGCAACAGCATTTTGTGTCCCCTCTGAGACATCGCTATCTAAAAAGTCCATCGTTCCCTATCTGAAATAGCCAACAAAAAACTCGAAATATTCAATACACGAAACATAAATAGTTACATCAAAAGAAAAGGATTTGACAAAAGACAAAAGCCACAGTGGAGCAAACAGAACACAGAGTGAACTACTCCACTTTCTCACAGCCCTATTGGATCAGCATAACCCAAGAAGAAGTAATCTGAGTTATTGCAAGTCACAGTTGATTCATTCTTCTCAACAACAAATTACAGGTAACCTGAGTAAGCTCATAGGTGATGGACAGTTGAATGATAAAGAAATAGAAGGGAAGAACACTAGCTACAAGATCCAATTTGGGATCAATGTGCTCAAAGGTGTAAAAGGGCTTGGGCTACATGAGGTTGCAATCAACCAAAAGCCCAAAACACAAAAATTTCGGAGGAATGGACCTAGCCTCACATGACCCGAGCCTGGACTGTTAACTGGATCTGAACTTTAGAACACAAGACCCAGTAGGGCTAAACTCTGGATTCTGGAGCTCAACCCATGATGGTGAAACCTGGCAAAATCAGAGAACTGAGTGAAACTAATAATAGTGCAAAAGGCCTAGCTCTAACACTGCTATCCACACTCACGTAACCCAATGGAATCAAGACTACTGATGAAAACATTGTAATTTCAACTGATGATAGATAAAGGTAAAGCAATTTGCAACTTGTAACTTCCTGATAATGCAATCTCATTGGTGGACCATCCGTGGATGTAAAGCTGTGCAGAGATGTGGATGACATCAACAGCAGCTGCGAGATGGAGATTTGACATATATCCTGCAACATAAGTAACAGAAGGTCGCATGAATGCATTTCTTAGATAATTAACGTTGCATCATATTCTACAGATCTTGAGCAAAAAGAAAAGCCAACATTCAACACTATCAAGTATCGGCATAATAAGGACAAGTTCCTTGGAAGTGAGTTTTAAAAATCAATCAACAGGGAGGAGATTGTAAGAAGCCAAAAGTCCCAAGCACTTTTGCCAAAGTAGAGCCAATATACTTGTCATAAAACTAGAGGATACAATCAAATTATGTTTCTTGCTTGAACTTGGAAATCAATGAGGCAAACACTAGGATGAACCTGGACGAGGAGGGATTCTTGGTTTCTTCTCAAGATAATCTGCCAAGGAGAGTTTTGTTGAACTGGAATGGAACGGGATTAATTTCAACCAATCTATTCCAGATTTAGGATCCACATTGGAATGACCTTTCTAATGAAAGAAAAACATTTAGTGTTTTGAGTTTAAGGGAGATAAGGAAACTTGTATCTTACTAGATTTACTTTCCTTCAATAATGTTGAGAAATACCGATAAAAAAAAAAGTTGAGAACTAATCAAGATCTTATGTCAATATCAACAGAATAAGGCTGAACAGAAGCACAAATGTCACCTTGATAGCGCTTTAATAAAAACATGAAAGTGCTACAGGTTTAACGGGATTGCAGCCAAAAAATTTTGTTGTGACTTTATAGAAAGTTTCGGAAAGAAGTTTTGGTGAACAGAATTTGGGGGCTAAAAGGTATTATTATCTCACCATTCCAAGGAGCTCTGATTCATGGACATCAAACGCTTAATGTTGCTCTTTCTGGCTAATGAATGTATTGATGCAAGGTTGAAGAGTAGTATAACAGGAAGGTTTGCAAAACAGATGTGGAGAAGGTGAATTAAATTGCTGATTGGTCACTTTCAGTGCATATAATGGAGGAATGGGGTTTTGCAGAAATGGAGAAAATTGATATGGGAATGCATTTTAACTGCCCACTTATGGTTCGCCAAAAGCCTTCTTTTCTAGTTTAACAGATTTAAAGCAAGGAGATTTTTTTCCTCGGTAACAGAAAATTCTAATTGGAAAAGGAGAAAGGAAATAAAAATTACAACATCAAAGCACAAAAAAAAGATGAACATATAAGAGCATTCATGTGTCTAAGGTAATCCATTGGGCAAGTTATGTGGTGAAGAAGTCTAGGTGAAAGTCCTCTAAAGTCACATTATTACCCTATCATTTCTTCAAATTGTTAAAGAGTAGAGGGACCAAAAGGTAGCATAAATGGTCCTCTGGGTATTAAGGTAGCAAGAGAAAGAAAATGAGTAAGCATAGGATTCAGTTGGACCCTGAATCTCTCGGAGTAGAAATACATCAGAACCGACTGGTTGGCTCTGAGCCCGATCGGTCGAATTTCGGTTCTGGGAGTGCCTGATCAGTCGGACCCCAGTCCTGATCGGTCGGATAGCAGGGTTCTGTACAGGACAGGGCCACTGTATTACATGATTTTCCTTCACAAAAACGATGTGTATCAGTCATACAAGAAAAAAGGGCTATCAAACACCACACACTTACGAGAAAGAATAGAAGAACAGAACAATCAACGTGTATCAACATGTGTTCATCCATACTGTGCTTATACTTGCCTTAAACGTGCTCTTTCCGTAATTTAGCTCTTCTTAGGCCCAAACAATCCCAGAAATGCAATCCTAAAACCATGCATGCCAAGAGTAAGCAAAAGAAAAAGGGTGCATGCAGTGCAACCATGCTCAAAAATCATACGGAGACCGTGATGCGACTACTTACCTTAAACAAATCGTGAAGATGGGGCAAGGGTCGCGTCCACGACAAGAAGACAAGAAAGAAGAAAGCAAAGACGAGAGAGAGATGTCAGGTGGAGAAGATACCGGTGAACCCAAAGAGAAAACAAACAACCAGCGCACAAGAATCCTCCCCTTGCTCTATGTTGATTACAAGGAAGAAGAAGAACAAGAAGAGAAGCTAGAGAGCAGGGAGAAAAAGAGAAGAGAAACCGAGAGAGAAAGAAAGAGAGCTGGTGTGCAGGAGAAGAAAATGAGAGAGAGAGAGAGAGAGAGAGAGAGAGGTTGTGGTTACATTTTATATAAGATAAGGATTGCCAATTTGCATACAAGTCCAACAGTTCGGAAGAATTACAGTTCAAGTCAATTAACGGTCAAACGCAAACAAATGACCTCATTTACGTACGAGACAGTTACAGAAGTTGACGAGCTCAACAAAATGCACGTGTTGACACCAAGATGATGTATGAATGATGAACTCATACAAAATCAAAAATTACGAAAAAGGGCTTGAGACTACTCAAACTAAGTTTAACTCAACTCAATTCCTTCTCCATGACCCAAAACGAATCTCAAAAGAATAAAACGACAAGCTTAACGTAAATTCGCTAAAAAGAGTACCGAAACTTCATTAATTAATCGTTAAACCAGATTAAACTGGGCCGGAGTGTTACAACACCCAAACCCACACTAAATAATCTTTACTCAGTCAAACCGTCTGACATTTCCAATTTCTAATTGAAGCACTTTCCGAAACATAATCTAGATGGAAGAGGGTATAGATTTTGTTTCATTATGTTAATAGTGAAACTTCCAAGGACCCCTTGCCATGCCTAACATACAAAACATTGGATCGGACAAATCACTTTCAATAATCAAGGGCTCTTGGAAAGGTTCCAACTTCCATGATCCACATTATATATATATATATATATCGGGCAAGCCTCTCCTAAGCTCAAGCTTATAGAAGAAATTCCGTCGGCCTTGGGGCCCACCTTTGGTCCAAATGGACCAAACACACAACCCCCCTGAATTGCACATGTCCACTAATTTTTTGTCAAATCCGAATTTACTAGACCACTGGATCGAATGTGCACCGATTCGAATGGACTATTGACCATTAAATTTTAGAGACCCAGATAGAGATGATAAAAAACCACGGTTGGGGCTGATTTTTAGCAGAGAGGAGGGTCTTAGAGAGTCCTTCAAATCCCCCCGATCCCCATCCCCATGTGGGTCCCTAGGTATGCCCCACAGGTGTGAGCCACACACTTAAGCTTACCCTATCCTAAGCTTAAGCTTAGGAAAGGAGCTTCTATAAATATATAGATAGAAAGAAAGAGAGAGAAAAGGATATATATAGAAAAAGAGAGAGAGAGAGAGAGAGAGAGAGAGAGAGAGAGAAACGGTCCTAATAAAGACTATTCTTACGGTTCTTACAGACCATTTCAATTCGTTTTGGATAATGGGGCTCACGTTGCAAGCCATCCAAATGAATCACACATACGACCCCCATGAATTGCACACGTTCACCAATTTTTGGTCCCATTTGCATAGATTTGACCGTTGAACGATCCAAGGGTCAAATCTATGCAGATGGGACCCAAAATTGTTGGTCGTATGTAATTCATGGGAGTCGTATGTGTGATCCATTTAGATGGATCGTAATGTGGGCCCTACTATGACTATGAGAAATGATCAAATTTGGTCCATAGGACCGTTTCCCAAGAGAGAGAGAAAGAAACATATATATATAGAAAGAAACGGTCCTATAAGGATGGTCCTTACAGACCATTTCTCACCATTTTAGATAGTGCAGCCCACGTTGCGAGCCATTCAAATGGATTACACACATTACCCTCGTGAATTGCACACGTCCACCAGTTTTGGGTCTCATCCAAATAGACTGGACCGTTGAATTGACTGCAGACTCATGTATATATAAATAAATATATGTAAAGTCTATTTGGATGGATGTGCAGTCGATCCAACGGTCCAATCTATTCGGATGGGACCCAAAATTGATAGACATGTACAATTTAGGGGTTTCATGTATGTGATCCATTTGGATAGCTCGCAATGTGGGTTGAACTATCCAAAACGGTAAAAAATGGTCCATAAGGACCACAAAGACTGTCCTTACAGGACCGTTTCCCACATATATATAGGGCTTTGATCCTGTAAGAACTATTCTCAAGCACCTATCATAAGAACTTTTTATGGGACCCATTTATGAATCCCATTTGCAAATGGGATCAAGGGGGGACATTAAGATCTACGTGGGAACACCCCAAATATCGAGTTCAGCCTCAAGCACATGTCCTTAACCTCTTCATCAGTGGCCCACAAATCCAATCTATTCGGGTCAATCCAATGGTCCGGTCAATTCGGCTTTAACCGAAACTTGGGCCGTATGACTATCAAGGGGGTTCTTGTGTATTACGAGGTTTAAATTGGGCAATAGATAGGCCTCACATAAAGTTCTCAAAAAAAAAAAAATGTGAGAACTAATTCTCATATGATTATTTCCCATATATATATATATATGGAAATACTACTATGCATCCTTCCCTTACCATGTGGTGAGCGACAAATGCATAGTTGGAAAGATTCACGCACAAAAAAGAAAAAGTCATATATAATATTATGAAAAAGAAAAATCTTCATATGTAAAGAGAGAAAACCATGTCATTGTCCCTCACCACATGGTGAAGGAAGGATACTATATATATATATAAAGAAAATTGATGAATCCACAGATATCGGCAAAACAACAATTATTGTTAACCAAGGTAAATAACTCGTGGTAAAGACAAGATAGACTTTGACTAGAAAAACCCGCGCTCAGAATAATTTCTTGAGAACGGGTTTTTGTCAGTAAAAAGGAATCAAATGGATTCAAGTGGATTTTTCTAGAAGGTATCAATAAGCTAGACCCATCCTACGAGTTGATAGGGGGAAAACCATCTCCTAAGAGACGTCTCAACCAGCTTGTGTGAGACATAACCTTTTTTTACCAACACGTGGGACCCTTTGTGATCAATCCAACCCCTTCAAACTCACTAAACCCCTTTGAATTCGCACCCACCCTAATTTGACACTAATCCAAATTATACTCACCAGTAAGTTGAATTTCAAAATGTATAACTTAAGAAATAGTTAAACTTTAAGGCCCCTAATTCAATGGTTGTGATGACCTAACTGAGATGCTTTTGCCCAAAATCGTATCTACTATGATTAGCATGCATCCAATTGGCTCCCATAAGGGTCTTAATATTTTCTCTCACAGTAAATCTGAGAGACATTGTTCAGGTGAGAGGTTATTCTACTAAGAGGTAGAAATAACTTTTTTGCCACCAAATGGGAACCTATGACAAATCCAATCCCCTCAAACACACTAACCTACCATGAATAAATGCTCACCCTACGTTGATACTAATCTAAATTATACTTGCTTAGTCACCATTGGATTAATTTTCATTAAAAAAAATGTAACTTAGAAACCGTCTAACTTTAAGGCCCTTAGATTAAATTTACTTTCTCCAACTTGCTGATAATGTGGAATGCGGTTAAGTTGCCACTTCAAGATGGAGGTAACTGGTTAGGAAGTGGGAGCTATTAGGAAAAAGAACATGTAGTTTTTAACATAATGGTGTTGGAGATTCAAGGAAGAAAGAGATGCTTTGTGCAGAAAGAAATAGTAGCTAGATTATAATCATCATCATCTTAGTCCTATCCATCATTTTAGGGTCAGCATTAATAACAGCAAGATATGGGGAATTATGTGTTTTGGATTTGGAGGCCAGGGAGATATTAGGGCATGGCCCGTGCACAGTTGGGACACAGCAGGACTTCATCTATTACATAATGGCGATGCTTGTTGATCAGGGAGAAAAGCATGTCTCTTCCAGTTAAGCATGATATAATTATTTTAAAAGCTTTTTTTCAATTCTAAATATGGTGGTGAAACATTTACTTACCATACAAAACTTGCCATGCTCTTATGCCCAGGTGCTTCAGTAGATCTGAATCTGTGACAGTGGTATAACGGACTAATAAATTCTATAAGACATGAGAATTTTAATAAGCATTTTAATAAACTACCACATTTGTTGAGTTACATGGAACATGTTGAGTTACAGCGAACATATAATCCTCAATGGGTACATTGAGACTTGAGTTTATACATGTGGGATGGTTAGTTTAGTCAATAGTGAGTTGATAGACACAGACCGTTGCCCACTGTGGATAGGCAACAAAACAAAGATAATCCATTTGTGAAATCCTAATCATCCTATATCAACCTTTTATCCTCTTGGATATGGACTGTTCATGTCTGTATTCCATTTTTAATCATCTTTTTGTATGCCACCATTCAAAAGGTTATGATTGTTTCACTGGGAGATTTTTGGGCATGGTCAGCCAATTAGATCAAAGTTCTGGATAACATGAGCCTTTTATACATACTTTTAAGGCCTGATATCCATTTGATATCTTATCAAACTAAGTTAGCAATAATAAGAAAATAAATTTAGACAAAATTAGTACTGCAACTTCTGTCTTATTGGACATGATTCTTGCTAGATCACTGGCATGATGAGCTATTGGATTTAAATGGCAGCATCCAAATAAATAAATGAGAAAGTCTCACCTTTTAATGTTGTCTTTTAACCTATGCTTCGGTTGCTGCTGAAGAGAGAGGCTGTGGTTGTGGTGATGGGGCTGAAAGTATCAGGGCTTTGATCTCCTTAACCATTACCACTAACATCAGAAATCTCTAGTGGAGACCACGTAAGAACCATAAATGGCAACAGTACATGGCAATCACCAAAAATCACCACAGGAGCAAATCCCATACTCAAAATGATGGAAGCGATTCATATCTCTCACAACAATTTCACGGTTAACAACCTTAGAGACGAGCTTGATTACTGCATGACAGTCTGGGCATATACGAAGATTCTTGATGATGCGAATAGGACTTCCAAATGGAGTTCTCACTAGCCCAAATGCCAGCGCGAGTCTCTCACTGTGAACCCACAGGAAACGTTCCTTTTGGTCCTCCTCAACATCATGCAAAATGACATTCACATTGGGAACATAACCAGCTTTATTGATCTTTCTATGCAACCACTCAAGCATTGCATTGATCACCCTCATATAAGGGTGCATTTTATCACCCACAGCAAAAGCATGTACCTCGCTCTGGATCTCAATCCAGCTAAGGCCAGGTTCCTTCTTCACTCCCTTTAGCCTCATTGATTTTCTGACATCTGCCACATTGTCCCATCTTCCAGCAGCAGCATACAAATTCGACAATAACACGTGGGTTGATTCATCATGCGGCTCCATTTCAAGTACTTTCTGTGCAGAAGCTTTTCCAACCTCAATATCCTTGTGAATAATGCAGGCACTAAGCAAAGCTCGCCATACCATAACACTAGGTTCGAAAGGAATTTTTTTAATGAACTTCATGGCCTCATCAAGATGACCTGCATGTCCTAACAGCCTAACCATGCAAGTATAGTGCTCCATGCTTGGTTTGATACCATACTTCTCACTCATTAAACTAAAATAAGATCGGGCCCAGTTAACCAGTCCCATGTTTCCACATGCTGATAGTACACCAACAAAGGTTATGCTGCTGGGTTTCATCTCTGTTCCACCCATCTTCTCAAAAATTCTTAAAGCTTCTCCACCCAAACCATGTAGAGAATATCCAGATATCATAGTGTTCAATGATATCTCATCATGTTGACTCATACTATCAAAGACCTTACGAGCATCTCTTATGACCCCACACTTAGCATACATGTCCATAAGAGCATTGCTAACAGTTGTATCATCAGCAAACACTGTTTTCACAATCAAGCAATGAATTTGAATCCCTTGGTCTAAGGCAGCTAAGCTGGCGCAAGCACGAAGAACACTAGAATAGGTGACTTGAGTCCCCTTCTCTCGAGCATCAAGCATCTGATGAAAGAGCCTCAAAGCCTCTTCTCCATAACCTAAATGAGTAAATCCAACTATCATAGTATTCCAAGTAACATCGGTTTTGTGCAGCAGGTTTGAAAACAATTTTATTGAACTTTCTATTTTTCCACACTTAGCGTAAACATCAATAAGGGCATTCACGACAAAAATATCTGAATTCAGCCCAACTTTCACAAGATGACAGTGGGCTTGCTCACCCAGTTTCAGAGATTCCATAGTAGCACATGCTTGTAGAACACTACAAAGGCTAAACTGATTGGGAACCATAATAGCTTGCCTCATTTGACGGAATATTTCCAATGCCTCCTCACTCTGATCACTCTGAGCATAGCGTGCAATCATGAAACTCCAAAGAATGACATCATTGTGAGGTATTGCATCGAAAACTGCCCGAGCATCCTCAATGCCTCCACACTTTGCATACATATCTAATAAAGCACCGCCCACATAGAAGTCCAATTCATACTGAGTTTTTATGGCACACCCATGAATGCTCTTTCCCAACTCTACTGCTCCCAATCCAGTACATGCCTTAAGCAAACTAGCAAGTGTGTAATTGTTTGGCTTCAACCCAATCTTCGTCATTTGAGAGAAGAGCTCCAAGGCCTCCTCCCCACAACCATTCTCAGCATAGCCACCAACCATTCCCGTCCAAGAAACCATGTCCTTCACAATAATTCCATCAAACACTCGTCTCGCATCACAAATAAGCCCAGATACGGAATAAGCATTGATCAAACCAGTGCCCACAAACGAATCCGATTCGCATCCAATTTTATAAATGCAAGCATGGATACACCAACAGAGTTCTTCAAACTCCATATGCACCAGCAGCTTCAGAATTGTTGTGAACACAAACGGATTTAGCTCGTGCCCTTCTCTATGAAGCCTCAGAAAAAGCCCAATTGCCTCATCAAACTCTTCGAACTGGGAGCAACCCTGGATTAATGTGACAAACGAAACCACGTTTCTTTCAGGCATTTCATCAAACGTCTGGCGCGCATCCAACAAGAGGTCCAATTTCACATACATATTGAGAAGGGTATTCCAAGCAAACAAATCCAGGCAATTACCGCTCTTAAGCGCATGGCAATGAGCCGCTTTTCCTGTAGTCAAATCATTCCCGGCAACACAATCCTGAAACAAGCGAGAATAAGCATAGGAATCAAAGGGTGGGGATTGATCTTTGCAGTTCTCACTTTCCTGGGCTAATAATCTGGCTGCTTGAGCTGAAAACCCACTTGCTTTGTATCCAGAAAAAGCATTTCCATTCCGGAAAATCGTGTTGTTAGACCAAAAACGCCTTCCAAAATGCAAAAAACGAATCATGGTTCACTGGTTGTGGAGAAGAACAGCTTCTGGAGGAGAGATTGGCACTGGGTATTGGAGATTTCTATTGGAAAAACAAAGATGGGAAAGAACATTGGATTGAATCCAAGTCCAACCATAGAGACATGCCCACTACAGCTTGTATCAGGAATTTGAATTTGAATTAGAAGAACGACCGTTAGTCCGCAGGATCAGGATGACCATTGCTTCAACTCGACTTGACTCAGCCAGCTCAACTCGACTTTAGCGAGTTGGATGAGTTTGACCGAGTTTAACCAAATTAGATTGGATTATTGAGTTGAGTCAGGTTTTTATTGGGGGGGGGGGGGTGGGTAGACCTTAGTTGTGGTAAAACAATTCAGGTGAAAAGAAAAGTGTCATGATAATAGCATATCTTTCTTACCACTAGGTAAGAGGTTGATCTTTACAATATTTTCATATAATTGTTGAGTTACATTTCAAATTTTTACGCATTTGCCCGTCAATGCAAAAATCACGCCAAAAGTATAAAAAATCCATTAAAAGTATATATATGTGTCCCTAAGAAATTCTTTTTTCACTTTTTTTTTCAAATTACAACATCCAAGGAAGTTTCCTAGCCCGCCCTTGAGTCCATGGTGGAAATGGATCCAAGTGAAATTGAGATTTGAGTAGGTGCAAACTGAGACATGTGATATAAATGGCTTCGATAAAATAAAGGATGGTTGTGTCATTTGAGACAACAAAAGTGGTTTCAAAGGATAGGGCAGAAAAGCATAACTAGAACTCTTGGAGTGTACAATGTCCCAAAGCCAGGTCCATATTTGAGCGTATGTTTTAGGTCCACCACAGATTAGAACAACGATGCAAACAAGAGTGATAGTAATTTATGTTGGGCTGACCCAATCAAGTAAGGTTGAATCAAATTTGTGCTTTCAATCCACTTTGTGAATATCCAAGCCGTCAAAATTATATACTTGCCCATATTTACCATTGTCGGTACTGTGGTGGATTCAAAAAATCTTCCTAGGGGCATTATGTGAAAGGGGATTCTTGGGGGGCAATATGTAAAAAATGCATAAGGTATTTAATTGCTGTTTGTTGTCCAAACTTTTGAGGGACCATGGCCCACCCCGGTCCCCTGGTAGCACCAATGTTTTTTCCTTTTTTTTCTCTTTAGTTGCTGTTTGTTGTCCAAACTTTTGAGCGACCATGGCCCCCTCCGGTCCCTTGGTTGTACCAATGTTTTTCTTTTTTTTTTCCTTTTTTTTATGATAAGAAATTTATCAACCCCCTTACAATTGATCATTGGTAAAATCTCTACACAACACCACTCACTCTATAGTATCCAATATTGCACTACTATTGGACATTGGTACATCCAACTTCACCGCATGGAGCAACCACCTTCTCCTTCAATTAGATTTGCAAGTATCATATTTCGGAAAAGAGAAGTGGGTGGACCTAACTACGACAAACCAGCATCAAAGCTGGAGGCAGGTACTAGCCTTTTTTATGTGGACTAGACAGTGGGCCTAAAAAGATCACCAGACAGCATGAATTGTGTCGTCACAGTACGCCCTGTGGCTCATCCGGGCTGCATGGATATTTAACAGCCCTCCAAATTTTGTTCTTCTTTTTCCTTTATTTTCTTTTTTTACTTTTTTCATTGTTAGCATATTCTCCTCAGCCATCCTATGCCTATTTCCCGAAAGCACTACTGGTCATGCCTTCCTATTTGCACTACTCCATTGTAAGACTCTAATGTCCATTATCAACTAAGCTGGGAGTGTAGGACCCACAAATCATTACTCAGAAAAATCAGAAACTCGATTCAGGAAAGAACCAAGCCAAATAACTCAGTGAGTCTCGTGACACTCAGTCGTTTGCCAGACTCAGTGATAGGTGTTCATGGTCCAGGTCACACTGGGCCAGAAGTTTCTCCATGAGCTGCCCATTTATGTGGTGAGATTAATATATCCAGATCTAGGCTGTAGACGAGCCCATTTGCAAAGCTTGTTTGTTTGCATTAAAATACATAAGAATTAAATATATATAGGAATTTTTGAAGTGGTTAAAAAAGAAGATCAATTGAGCATCAAATAACCTTTTCTTTTATGAAAATAAAATCAACGGAAGATAGGAGATGAATACTTAGCCTTTGGTTTTAATTTTAACAACTTAAAAATCCCTCTGTTTGAGTTTCAATGAATTTTAATGCAAGCAAATAGACACAAATAGATGTACTCTTTTGTACAATCTAATCCCAGCTGGGCTGACCTTTTGAGGTAGACCCAAGCCCCTTCCCATTTAATTATTTGCCAGAAAATTAGGCCCATGTCCAACCTATGGGCCTAATCACATTCCCAAACCCATCTCAATGCAGTCAAGGCGCAGCCTTCAGCCCATATGAGCATCCCCAGTCCCATCAGCGCCTTAATGGATCGATCCCAGGGAAGGCAAGTCTTCACAAGGGAACTGTACCCTTCTCCCATCTAGCCAAAAAACAAAAGCAAGAGCTAAGTCGACCCAGGCAAGCAGGATGACTGAGAACGAGTCTTTAGACAATGTGACAAGCGAGTCACTACGATAGTCCAACCAACTCTATCAAACGGAGCCTCCACCCTCTACAACTACTCTCTCTCTCTCTCTCTCTCTCTCTCTCTCTCTCTCTCTCTCTCTCTCTCTGTGCTACAATGGCCAGTGTTGCCTTTTTTGTACTCATGGCACTACAAGTTTGGTTTAATGTTGGACCTTGTAGCGCCCAATTCAAGGACTGTAACTTTGAGTCCATTTACAGCTTTGGAGACTCCATTGCCGATACAGGTAACCTTGTTCATGAAGGTCTCCTTGGGTCATTCTCAGCGATTGCCAACCTTCCTTATGGGGAGACTTATTTCCATAGGCCCACAGGTCGATGCTCTGATGGGCAGCTCATAGTTGATTTTCTTGGTAATTAATGTTTTCTGGTTGCTTTTCTTTCTCTTTGGACAGTTGATTTGAAAGATTGATTAAGATGGTCTTTTTTTAATTTTGTTTAAAGATTGAGTTGCATTGTCTTATTTTGCTTGGTTCGAATTCAAGTGCTTGTTAGTTAGCTCCTTCTTTTACTTCACGTTTTCTTAAATTCAATTATCATAGTTGATTTAACAGGTCAGTCAAAAATAAAAAACTTAAACTTAATTTTTCACTTGAATTACTTTGTCTGGAGAAACAAAATTCATGTAGCCACGCCAACATAGTAGGGATAAGGCTTTGATGATGACGATGATGATGATGAATTACTTTGTCAAACTTCTCCGGTTTCTGTTCCACAGCCAGATGCCTGGGTCTCCCACTTCTCAATCCATATCTCCAAAAAGATGCTGAATTCAGCCATGGTGTCAACTTTGCTGTTGCCGGAGCCACTGCGCTTGAAACCTCCTTCTTTCAAGAGAAGAACATTCAGAAGCTGTATACAGCCAGTTCCCTCAACATCCAACTTGATTGGTTCAAGACCCATCTCAGTTCAATCTGTTCTTCCAGAGCTGGTAAGTTAAATTCCTGCTGTGTTTGCCTCAGTTTTGCAGTAAGTCCATCTTACTATTCATTAATGTACCAATCAGTCACTTTGGACTGGGTTGTAAAACTCAGGTTCACGTTCAAATGGCCTCCTATTTTAAGGTATATGCCCGGATCCAATTGGGTTGGGTTCAGGGTGTGTGGTTTCTAACATATAAACAAATATTGCATGAGTAATACTGATAAATAAATAACGTAAATTTCCTAAACAACCCCAGCCGTTGTGGGCATGATGGTTTTGCTCCCCCCATTTTTTCTTGGGGTAGTTGAGCTTTCTTTATTTTTGCCATGCGCATGGCAATTACACACTGCACACTTCAGCATATGCTTTGCATTATTGCATAGCTTGTTGCCTTAACTAATGCTTAGCGGTGGTGTCGCTCAATCATTTATTGTTTTAATCGCTTACCTGTATCTGTTTTCATCATCAATAATATACTCTTACCTATCCCCCTATATAGAATTATACTTAGTTGAAATGATTTATTTTCCTAAAAAGATTTACTTAGTTGAAATTATTTATCATTAAGTCCATTAACTGCTGGTAGACAGATTATCTGTCAGTGAAAGCCATTAAAAGCATATAAAATGACCTACTTATCCTTTCGTAACGCTTAAGTTAGTTGATGTATGTGTTAGCCTGTATGAGGTGATACCCTCCATGATTCCATCATTTATCCTGAAATCAGCCGTAAGATTTTTGGGAGCCGTAAGATTCTATCATTGGGGTGGTCTCACCGAGGAGAAGCATGAACCATGTGAACAAAGACAATTGTAGTATGGACAGCATAATCTTTTCTCTTACACTTCCAAGGAATTTGGCTGACTATTACAGTGCTTGTGGTCTGTCCCCGACCCCTGTCAATAGACATTTTTGAAGTCGGTGTATTTAACTAATACTCAGGATTTTTTTAATACAAAAAGGTGGTGGTGTCTTGACAAACATTATTTGTTACAACTATTTGATCTTTGGTCTTTTTTTAACTTTTTTTTTTTTTCCTTCTTTCGTGACACCATTATAGAATGTGCAAAGAAACTTGAGAAGGCACTTTTCCTTGTGGGTGAGATTGGAGGTAATGACTACAACTATGCCTTCTTCCAAGGCAGAAGCATAGAGGAGGTTAAAAGTTATGTACCCAATGTTGTGCAAGCCATAAAAGATGCTGCAAGAGTAAGTTACACCCTTTGTTTCAATTATATTTAAAAAATCACAGTTGTTATAGTTTACAAAGATAAAACCAATCTAAAGGATCTAAACTATCATTGCCCATGATGCTTGTAGTCAAACCCCATGGTCATCTCTGCTATTATACTTGCATATAATTTTTCCAATGTCTCCTAGGAAGGGTTAAACGGGACCGACAATTTTTTCCACCCTCCACCTTGTACACGAGTTAACAGATCATCCAAATTAGTTTTTTAGTTTTTTGAGAAATTGCCATACAATTGCCCTTGGACCAGAAATTTGAGCCTAAATGGTCAAAATTTAAGTATTTCCCACAACATTGTTCGTGCGATATCCTAGTGCCATGAGATATTATTGCACACAACATACCATGTAATATATATTCCAAAATCATACAATATTACTCTATTATTGTACAAATAGTTCTGTGGAAAATATTTGAATCTTAGCTATTTTAAGGGCAAAAGTCAGATCTAAAGACAGTCATATGGTAAAAATCCCTAAATTTTTTATTTTCTTTTGTAGAAATCATTCAAATTGGTAAGAGTCATATAACTCATCACTACTGCCACATATCTAAGCTCATTTTTTATTTTTGTTTTTCGTGACAACCAATTTAGGAAATAATCGACGCTGGAGCAAATCAAGTAATTGTTCCTGGAAATTTTCCGGTTGGATGCATGCCAAGCTATCTTACCCTGTTCCGTACCAACAATCCTGCAGCTTATGATGGGAACAAATGCCTGACAGACTTCAACAACTTCTCAAGGCATCACAACGCGCAAATCCAAGGTGCCATTGAAGAGCTGAGACAAGAATTCCCACATGCTCACATCCTTTATGCAGATTATTACAACATGCTGATGGAAATCATTGTTAATTCAACTTCTCTTGGTAAACCACTTACAGCACCATCTCTTTCAAACAGAACCACTCAATCTGTCACAAGATAAAGTATATGCTTAAAATTTATGATTGTCAATGCTTCAACTGCTGCTGATGGCATCTTTCCATTTTTCGTTACTAGGATTTGAGGGGGGATCTTCAATGAAAGCCTGCTGTGGCACCGGAGGAGAAAACAATTTTGACATGTCAAAGATGTGTGGTGCGCCTGGTGTTCTAGCCTGCCCCCACCCAGAGCAGTACATTCATTGGGATGGAATTCATCTGACGCAACAAGCTTACAGAAGAATTGCAGACGCCATCATCGCATATGGCCACAAAGAGTGGATATGTAAGTCAGATGTATAGCATTTTCAGTGAAATTGCCATTTGAAGTATTTGAGCAGGGAATTTCATCTACTTGTAATACTTGAGTTTTGATGCTTACATACAGATATTCTGAAAACTGGCTTTTTAACTTTTTACATACCCTTTGTTGAGCCTGCTTAGTTGCAGACCAATGTTGGCACGTTGGAATTGGAAGGTCTTAATATGGGGTCTAGGGCAGGTTGGGATTGAAGCTTCTTGTTACTCCAACAAGTAAACAACTATTAGGACGACTTACTAACAGGCCCCAACGCAACGCACCGTCTATTTTATAAGAGAGATATACAACCATTAAAACTATTTTTAAGCCCGTCAAATAGATGATCACAATCATCAAAATGTGCCAATTTTATGTGGAGCTCTAACGCACAACTACACCTTCACCTCAAAGAATTACTGGGCCACGGGCAGGGTTGCACAAAATATTCCATGAAAAAATAAAATAAAATAAAAAGGAGAGAAAGAAAATAAAGACAAATGGCATATCAAGAATCTCAAGGCACATACAACAAATGGACAGAGCTCTACTTCCCGTCTGCATCTGTCATTTATTTTGGCTATTTTCTAATGCTACACAATCAAAAGCTTCAAAGGCCAATTAACTACATACCTCTGTATCTGAGTTCTTCAATGGTCTGAAGGATGAGATCAAAACTACCCCTCCCAAAACTTAGAAGGAAAAAATATATATTGTTCCTAACAGGGGAAAAATGTAGTTCCACCTTGCGCAGGGCATGGAAGCCAATACCTATGACTATTAATTTCTCAAAAATAAAGATAAAATAGTTGAGCAACCACCCAATGAATTCTTGAATCACGTTAAGTTCACAACTTTGCAACTTCGGAAGCGGGAGCAGGAGCAGCAGCAGCAGCTGGAGCAACCCCACCTGTGGTTGGCCTGTACATATACATTGGCAATTGATAAGGATTAGAAAAGCCAAAAACAAAACAGTGGCTAGAAAGAAAAAGCCTATGCATATGGAATTGAGAAGAGATTTTATGAAATTTTGTCTCACAAAAGGAGGTGAAAGAATTTTACTTTCAGCATGCATGAATCAATTTTGTCTTCAAATAAGAGAAAGGATGGCAATGGGTTGGGAATTGGGATTAAACCCGTCCCAAGCCACTCTGATTAGGGGTGGAGTTTTGGCAATGGGCCTATCATGTTTGAGGTGGTCCTGATTTTGGTAGGGGGTCTATCGGTTTTAGACATTTGTTCCTATGTGTGTGAGACACTTTAATAGGCCCACGTATATACATGTTTTAAAGAGTCTGCATGTGCAGAAAGCCTCTAGAAGGGGGGTGGAGTGAGTACTGAGGTTTGAAACCCCCCGAGCCGTGTTTACAATTTTCAATTCTTCTAAATTCTTTAAGGAAAAGCAAAAGAAGGAACAAAAATGTTAAACTCAAACTGGCCTTCACCCCCAATACGAGTCACTGCGGCAATGCATGTAAGTCAGGTAGGGTCCAGGCCACAGTCAAAACCCCGGCCCAACCTGTTGCCATCCCTAATAAAAGAGAACAGGAGATCCTCCCACATTGGAAGGTCAAACAAAACGAACTTTGTAAATTGGGAAAAAAGAATACAGTAAAATCCTGGAGGCACAAGATAGATATCTTGAAGGGGTTTGTTTTCACCCATGCCAGTGTTTATCAAAAAAGAATAAGTGATTCAATTGAACAAAGAAGATTAAATTCTGTGAATAACTTACAGTCCAACAAAAACTTTGACAGCGTCATAAATTCCCCACTGTGCCCCTGTGAGAGTACCAATCATGAAAATACGAAGAGGAAGACCACGGGTGAAAAGACCCCACAAGCCAAGCTTTTTCACTGCCTGCAAACATTAATATAGAATAAAATAAAATCTGCACAGAAACATAATCATAATAAAACAACTTAAGAAAGAAATACTTTTGCTAGAGTAGCAGCAGGGAAGAAAGCTTACATCGCCAACGGTGGCCCCCTTAGCATTGTTGAGGAACGAAACAAGATTGTCTGCAGGGTGAGAAACAACTGCACAAAAAACACCAGCAACATAGCCACCAGCAAAGCTCACACCCAGCTGCAGTGTTTTGCTGCACTGCTCCTTTGGTGTGGGAATGCCATACTTGTATATCATCTCCACAATAGTTTCAAAAGATGCAAACTTCATCATGGTGTCTGCAATATGCATTTAATTATTCAGTAAGCAATCTTCACTTAGTCTGCCTACATACTTTGCATAAAAATAAATTTCTTTTTACAGCAGATGATAACTAAAATGCTACAAACCCAATTGTGCAGTTGGATGAATACTGTGAACATTCAATATCGATTAAACCATTGAAATTATTTCCGACAAAAGAATCTTCACATGGAAAAAAGTGGAACTCAAATGATGTACAATCAGGTCCCAGAGTCAGAAAAGGAGACAGGTTTATGAACCACCTCATTGGAGCACAGCTCCATCAATTATCAAATGGAATCATCAATCAGCACAAGTAATGATAATCATCATCAGCTACCTAAAATCTTGAAAAATCGTAAGAATGTGCAGAACAGTAGAAAGCATGATTATGTGAAGAAAGCGAACACAAGGAACCATCAACTCCTGAGAAATAGAAAAATTACAGTTTCTGTACGTGAGGGCATTTGTTCACTTATTTAAAACATTTTTGTGTTTCCATAATTGGCGACAGTTATTTTAGAACTTCCCTTAGATCAAAAAAAAAATCTAAATACTTTTATTGGGAGCATACAAAATAGTAGAAGAGAATGAAAGGAGAGCAATGGAAGTCTAAAATAGGAAAAGACTGGACCACAACTATCTTCCAATGCATTACACCCATTTTCACAGTTAAAGAAGATCTGGAGTAGTTTTGGAGCATCACCACACATTGAAAAAATGACTACAATGATCCCAACAGGCACAAAGGTACGGAACTAAGAGGTCTCATGAAACTGCACAATTCCCAATTGTTCAGTATCCTAGTAATTTTCATATAAGAAGCACATAAGTAGGATATGCAACAACCCAAAATGATTTTCTTTTGTGTTTTTGATAAATAAAGTCCATCTTTACAGATCAATGGCAATCACATAGAGAGAGAGAGAGAGAGCGAAAAAGGTGTTTAACAAAGAAAACTTACAGATGCATTATATTTATAAGCCAGATACTAATGTAAATCAAAGAAAATAAATACAGAACTACCTGTTACAAAAAAACTCCAATTGTGCTGGGATCTGGCGGGAATAAAAAATGGCATACTATATACCTTGTGTACATACATGGCTTCTCAATGAGTGGTCGCAGATATTAAAAATACATGCATGCATACATTAGGGATATCAATGAGTCAGAATTCAACGGGTACCCATCCCGATGGTACAGTTTGGTAGTGGGTTTCTCAGGTTCAAGGCAAGTATGGGATATATAATATTGAGCCAAATAAAGTTTAGTTTTGGTAGGGTGTCAACCACCCTGCCTCATTTATGCTGTATAGATATTTTTAGTGTACTTTACCTACACGATTCCTCCACAATAAGTCCTAGAGGACAAGGCTTCCTCTACAATGAGTCCTAGAGGACAAAGCTTGCAACTTCAAGGTTGTGGGTTCTATCCCTCCTCCAATACATTTAAATTTTTATATTTTAACATAAAAAAAATTCAACACTGTGAAATATGACCCATCCGAACCAGCGCATCACAGGGCTGGTTTACTCCTAGATTCCATAAAACCCACCAAGGTGCAGGTTGGTGTAAGGCAGGTTATTTGTTCGTCGAGTGAGTTTTGGGTTGACCAAATCCCTGGCATGACATCACTCATCTCCCAAACATTATCCCCAAAAAAATACACTCACATTAAGGGGGGCTGACTTGATGCCTTTATGGATTATAGGAATATGAAAAATATCAGGAAGATCAAATGATCCAGCCCTTAGTTTTAGGTCCTCCAAGTTCAATGGCTATACGTCATGCATAATCTGTGAAAAACCCCAGTAGCGGCTAATGTATCATGAAATTAGAATTAGTGACAATTCAAGGTGGGTAGGCGCATCAAGAGAATGGATTGATAAAAGGTGTGCCCATTATATGTAAGTCTAAAAAAAAAAGCCAAAAAAGTAGGTTATTTGTAAATACACCAACCCAAAAGCATCAATAATATTTGTGCATCAATCTTTATCATTTTTAGAATCCATACAAAATGAGATCACATATGAGAAGACAAGGAAAAAAAATCAATTTGGAACATGTGTTTCGTTCATGGTTTAAAATATCAGCAATACCGGTACGTATCAACCGACATATACCAGTATCGGCTCCGACCGCGACGATATATTATTGGCTAAGAAGTATGGACACGGACACGGGACACAGATACGACACGACACGGACACGCTGACACGGCATTTCTAAAAAAAGTAGGACACGGACACTCGAGGACACGTTAATAATATATATTCATTTATATATATAATCATCTACTAAAAAACTAATATCATTTTAACTTTTTAAATCAATTTAGCAATCAACAAATAAAAATTCAATTACCAACTAACAAACATATCAAATTATTAAATATCAATACAACACTAAAATATAATTCATAATCATTAAACATGAAATATCCATAGTTCCATAAAATTCATATAAAGAAAAAGGCGGATCATCTCTTTCCCCTCCCTTAAAAAAAAAAGAAAACAAAAAACAAAAAGCAAAAGATAAGCCAATCTTGAGGCCTATTCTTTAGTAAAATATTTATTTGTCTTTTGCTTGTGATATGATTGATATTTAAAATCATATATTTTTCCATGGTATAAAATTGTTATATATCAAGTTTACAAGTTTTAATAACCACATATTAACAAAGTATCCAAGAGATATTAGTTACATATTTATTTTTTAGTCATAGACACGAGTTAGAAATTGTGGGACACGTTGCAAAAAGAGTGTCAAACAAGTGTCTGAAATTAAGATTTTTAGTTATTAATTATGGACATGGCTCAATAGTATCGGACACGTGTCCGAGAGTGTCCGAGGAGTGTCGGTGTCCGACACGTGTCCGACACGGACACGTCACTTTCTTAGAAGTGTCCGTGCTTCTTAGATTATTGGTATACCGGTGTCGATATCGTAGCACTCTGTATTGCACAAATTTCGGTTAAATATCAGTTGTTATGGCTGATATTTTTGAAATATAGGTAGTAACGGCCGACAAGTCCGAAACTCCTAAAAAAAATAAAGGCAAGGAGGGAAACTGATGCAGGCCCTAGGGTTAAAGCTTGTGTAGGGGTGCCGAAGCACATATCCAAAGACACTTCGAATCATCAAGAAGACTTCAACACATAAAGATGCACATCTTAGGGATAAAACCCAATGCTATTAATCAATCAAGTTTAAAAATCTCTTCTCTACAATGCCATATAAACAATAAAAGCAAACTTAATGCCTAAGCAAACCCTAAGCTATGAATAGAAACTTTCCTCATAACAATGCAATTAGAAATCTACTAATAAAAATAATATAATCTTAATCTAATTTGAAGAGGGACCAGTTGTAGGGCCTAAATTGCATCATCCTCCTAGGGTTGAAAGAATAGCTCGTCCTCGAATTCGAGTCTGCTTTGGATTGCCTCTGTAAATGTGCTGAACATGGAGGACTTCCTTTGTTGCAATTGCCCGAAACTCTTTTTTGGCGGCTCCGGCTTTTGAGGATAGAGTGTGACTTGCTTTTCATCATGCAAGAATGTGTATGTATTAGCGCGCATTCCATGGGTCCCATTTTTCATACATCCATAAGCGACTCAATAAGATATCACCGCTATCCATAGGTAGCACATCATACTAAATTGTATCTTTGTAAGTCTCACAAATAGCAAAAGTAACTTCCCAAGTATGTCAAACATGCGCTTGATCACCAGTCATTAGCCATTTAACAAAATAAGGGCGATTATGCTTGTAAACTTTCAACTGGAGGCAATCAACAAGAGTTTGGGAGATGAGATTTTCACAAATTTCACCATCAATAACAACTATGCAATTTTGTCAATGAACTATACCCGTAGAATGAAAGATGTTTTTCTCTCAACCATTTATTATCTATAGTTGGAGCCTCTTTGACGACAATCAAAGCTTCACCTATGATATCTGCATATGTTTCAACAATTTCCTCATTTTCAATACCTTTAGGATTAGTTTCAGTACCCTGAGGATCATCTGGGATATTTTTATCATCACCTTCAATCTCAATCAAATGTATGTGCCTTGGACATTCTGCTGCGTGATACCTAGGCTGTTGACAATGAAAACAAATCATCCTATTTTGACCTACAGTCCTTACAAAAATCTATTCTGACGAACCATTGGATTTACCATCTTGTAGAGATAAATTCTTTGGTGAAACCTATTTGGATTTTTGTGCTTGATGATTTGTAATTCCTCAGCTTTGACAGCAAGTTGGATAACTTTATCGACATTATCAAAATGTTGGAAGACAAGAATACGCTGAATGTCTATTCGCAATCCATTGAAAAATCTATCAACAACCATATCATCATCTTCATTCAAACCACAACGAGCTTGCGGAGTCAAAAAGTCCTCAAAATAATCAACAACTGTCTTGGATCTTTGTTTCAAGTTTTGAAAGATTGAACATAGATCTTTTGCATAGTTGACAGGAAAGAATTTTTGCTTCAAAATATTCTTCATCTCAATCCATGTTTCAACAGGGTGCATGTCCTGATTTTTCCTTTTTCTTTGCATTTCAGCCCACCAAGTTGCAGCATAATTACGGAATCTAGTGGCAATCAATGTGACTGTTATGGTGCTCAGTCATTGGTTTGTGTGCAAAAATATTATCCACACACACTAACCAATCCATGAATTCAGCAGGCTGCAATTTTCTATTATATTCGGAAATCACGAGTTTAATCCCTAAATCTCGGTCAGGATTATGAACTGGTGGATCTCATTGAGTTCGAATATTTTCTTCATCATTTCGATTGTGATTCACATGCTGATTATTTTCCAAAGTTGTCACCTTAGTGTCAAGTTATTGCAAAGTGGTTTGCATGTTGTTAACTGTGGCAGTTAAATCTCTAATGGCACCAACCAAATCTTCAATTAAAGAAGATGAAGATTCCATCTCAACTTGCTTCTTAGGAGACTTTTTTTTTATATTGCAAATTGAAAATTTTAACTGACCTACAGAGAAGATCTGCTGAAGAGATGGTTATCCAGAAGCAGACGTGGGCCGTAATCAAACGAGCTTTAGTAAAAAAAACCTTAGTTTGGTTCAACACGTGGTGGTGAAGTAAAAACACATGCACTGCCTCTATCTTTGTGCACAGAGAGTAAACAAAAGGGCTAGTTTTGTTTCTTCTCTTGTTTTGTTCACAAGTAGTGCAGTGTCTTTAGGCAAGGGATTGAAAGCGAACGATGATGGAAGGATACGGACGACGACTGCAGCAATGCACAACAAGGGGGCTGACGAGATGGATGACAGCGATCCAGTGACGAAGTCGGTGGTGGAACGCGGCAAGCAGCGATGCGGTGGTGGCTTGGCGAGATGCTGGCGATGGTTCAAGTGAACAGGTACGCTCGCTCGCTCTCTCTCTCTCTCTTGTAATAGAGATTGGGGTGGAGGGGAATGAAAATCAAGATGGGTTATGTTGGTGGTGGAAGCGGCAGCGGGTGGGGTTGGCGGACCAGGTTTTCGGTAAGGGGGTTTGGGAATTCCGACAATGGGCACGGGAGTTGGGATTGTTCAGGAGGAGGAGTTAAAGAGGAAGGTCGGGATTTAGAGCTCAATTGAGGCTGACGGTGATGAGGTCATGTGAGATGAGGAGGAGTTGAAAAGATGGTTTGAATCTATGGTCGAAGGTCTGACGAAGATGGTTTTTTTTTTTTTACTGGTTGCAGGTTCGGTCGAATGGGGAGACTAGGAAGTGGTTTCAATGGCAGTGAGATTGGCTTACGAGATGAGATCGGCAAGGGGATTTGGCAATGATTAGGCTTTGTCATGATGGTGGTGGGTGAAGCGGGTTGGATTGTTGATGGCATTTGCTTGATGTTTTTTCCTTTTTTTTTTTTTTTTTTGTAGGATGGTTGGGTTCACGGGAAGGGCAGGGATGGAAGGCAGAGGACGGCAATGCAAGGACTATGATGGGAGATGGCCGGTTGGGCAGAGGGCGGCGAAGATGGATGGATAGAGGTAATCCAGCAAGAAGATCGCGAGGATTTGTCGGCTTTGATACCAAACTAATACAAGCCATCGGGGTTAGGGCTTGCGTAGAGGTGCCAAAGCACGTGTCCAAAGTCACTTCGAATCATCAAAAAGGCTTCAACGCACGAAGACGCACCTCTCAGGGATAAAAACCAATTCTATTAATCAATTAAGTCTAAGAATCTCTTCTCTACAATGCCATATATATAATAAAAGCAAACTTAATGCCTAAGCAAACCCTAAGTTATAAATAGAAACTTCTCTAACAACAATGTAATTAGAAATTTACTAACAAAAATAATATAATCCTAATCTAACTTGAATAGGGACCACTTGGAGGCCTAGACTGCATCAAAGACTAGATCCATTCGAAGAAACAAAAAAAGGAGAAAAACAGAAAGGTGCTACTTAAATCCAGAGCTTAGCTCCACCACCGGTGCACCACCTCTGGATGCCGCCTCGTGGTGCTACTACAACCACCATCAGCTGTTGCCGCATCCGCCAGATGCCCACCCCTTTCCTCTTCTTGTCCTCACCATTTTTCTCTATTTTTTCTTCTCTACTTTCCTTGTTTTTCCCTTTTCCCAATGTTTTTTTTCCCTCCTTTGTTCCCCTCGTTTTTCCCCTTCCACGCCATTGTTTTTTTTCTCTTGCTGTGAAGTGGAAACGACAAGTACAAAACCTATTATAAGGTTTGAATCTATGAAATGTGGTGTGAGTCTTCCACCATATAAGATGTGGGCTCCAATGATTTTTACAATCTAAATCATAGTGAATTATTGCACTAGCTTAAATCCATTTAGGGCAATTTTTTTTTCTAAATGGGTGAATGGAACACAATTAGATAGGGCCACAATTTATATCTTCAGGAAATGGGGCCAATAGTTCTCAACAAAACTATTTTATTAGAGAAAATTCAGATTAAACTAAAATTTTAAAATAACGGAAGTCGTGGAGATAATTTTTACTGAATGGTTTTGATTTAAATAATATTCCACAAAACTATTCAAAATATATGTCCCTTGTTAAATGGTTCTTCAAAAAATTTTAGTCAGGGATACTATCTAGTTACTCACTTAAAAAGATGTGAATTAAATTTTAAGAAAAGCTTAGATCTCTATACCGTTCAATCCAATAGTCGGCCAAAGTTCATTGGAGTCAAATTGGTAGTTATTTTAAGTGGTTTAGATTTTATATATGAACTACATTAATAGATTTATAAATTATATGGGTGAGAGCAAATATTAGATATTAAACTTAGCATAATTAGTTTTTAAACATCAAACAACAATACAAGATGCTATAACTTAGGGGGACCAATATTTTAATTTATAGTTATTACTAATGGAAAAAAAAAACAATGTTTTCAAACATTTAACAATATTCTAGATTTCTTGGTTATTTTTTAAAATTATTTTGGGATAAAAAATAAATTCACACCATGAAGGACTGCGAACTGTTACCGATACTGTGACGGTATCGGCTTTTTCGGTTGGCCGATTTCGCGACCGATACCATAATTTTAAACCATGTTTTCGCTTAGTTTGTAGCAAAAAACATTTAAATTAATACCTTGTTTAAATCCTCAATTTTAATGCACCCAACCCATAAAAAAAAGAATAAAAAAAAAGAAACCCAAAAGAAAAACTTTACTTGAATAATCAATTCTTGAGGTCAGTTATTGAAAAAACAACATAGGCACCCAAAAAAATAAAAAAAGCAGTGTTTCAACTTACATGGAATCTGACGTCCCCAGAGAGGAACAAGCCCCTTATATAGCCTGCATAAATATGCCAGCGTTAGAATCTTACAGCACATAAAACCAATATTGAATCCACCATAACACTTTTAGAGTGGAATCCAGTGTGAAATATCTGGTAATGAAGCAATTATTTTATTAGGAAAATGCTGGAAATTTTCTAAGTTTTTCTCAGAATATTTAGAACAAAGGGATATTAGTAAATAAAATTAAAATTTTAAAAATTAAAAACATGACAATAAGAATTTGATTCAGGACAAACTCATGTCCCCATGGGTCGACCCGCCTTTGGCCCAGCCCAACTATCATCGTTCATTTAGGGTTTTATTCGCTTATGTTCTTAAGTTGTTTTAATAAAATATTTTAATCTTGACCATCAAAGTGTTTGGATGATCTAGATTAGTCCTATAGCTATGTCTTGTATCTATTTAAGTATTGTAAAGCCTTTTTGGCTTAGTAAGTTAATGAACAATGATTAATGAAAAGTTTTAGGATCTTTTCTAATTTTCTTCGCGTTCTCCTCGAAATCTCTAATGCCTTCTGCAACTGAAATTTGGTAAGAGCCCAATTTTCTAACACCTCCTGCGACTGGAATTTGGTTAGAGCCCAATTTTCTAACACCCCATGCGATTGGAGTTTGGTGAGAACCCAATTTTCTCCTCTATCCCCATCTTCCGCCTTGCCCGCCCCGCATCTCCATCTCGTTCTGCATTAGAATTAAATATAGAAAAAAGTTTCTATTTATTGCTTGAAAGTTTTTTTCTAACTATAAGTGGGTAGAATGAAAAAGGTCAAAACCTTGAAACAAAAGAACAAGCTGAGGAAGAAAATTCAGAACATATGGCAGCCTTGAGGAAAATAGATGGTAGAAAAAAAATAATAAAAAATAGGAGTAGAGGGTGATAAAAGGAGGGAACAGAGAAAGAGTCCTTTTTATTCTAAATAGCAGTTACATATTTTTCCCACTAATGATGCAAAATTAAAAACTCTCTAACCTTACTTTTTCTTCTTTATCTATAGTATTCCTTAAAACATTTCTTAACTTCATGGTCAGAATTTAAATAAAAAAAAAGTTCAAAATTTTTTCTTCATTTTAGTGCAGGGCCATTTTGCCAGTACTAGAGGTTATATACGTGGCAATCACATAAAGATAGTAGATATCTTGAAAATGCCACAAAATTGTCATGAAATTATCTGTTTTAGTAGTTTCACCTATTTCCAGTAGCCATCAATATTTGTGACATGTAAGATACAACCAAACATTCAAACAACTAAGAAGAAATTCATACCCACGAACCCCTTCAGATCTTACAAACTTAGGCAAACCATCAGACAATCCCCTAGCAAATCCAGGCTGAGTTTGGACCCGAACTTTTACAGCCTCCATGGGGCAAAGGGCAACATCAGCAATCACCTCGGCGGAAGCAGAACCCGCAAGATAGATGAGCGTTTTGTATTTTGCTGCATACTCGGGTCCAGCTATATCAGAGTAGTATTTCTTAAAAAATTCATAGAACCCATACTTGCAGCCACCCTGAGCACTGTAACCGAGCCAAGTTGGCACCCAACCCCTGAAAAATCCTCGAAGACCCTGCTCCTTAAGCAACACACCAAAGCCAGAAGAGATGCTCTTGTACTTTGCAGGATCAATCTAAAGAGTGACATAAAATATGTAATTAATTGAACCTTCTGAGAACCAAAAGTTGCAAAACCAATACCATATCTATTAATCAAGGTTACGACATCCCCAAAAAAATGAAACAAACAAACAAAAACAACAATAGGAGGTGAAAATTTTATCCCACATTCAAGTAAGCATGAAAGAATCTTCAATATATTTACCAACATCCTAGTTGGTGTTAAAATCTCAAAGATCCAAACTCTTAAAGCCTATTTATGTACTGTAGAGAGAAAAAAAAGACAATTATGAGATGAACTAGTTTATCTAGCACTGAAGACAACTTAATCCTCTAAGCAAGAGCTCCAAGACTGTACAGGCAGAATCCCTCCATTGGGACTAAATGGATAGCCCATGAACAGAAAAAAGAATTAAACAGCAATTAAGTCCTTTCAGAAATGAACACATACCTCTACAAATGGTTAAAATCCTTTTTCCCCATCCATATCATCAATGGTTCAATTTCTAAACTGTGGTCTAAAATGAAAGTGAATAATAAAAAGAAAAACAAATGAATGAACATCTAGAATGAGTGACAACACTTGTAAAAGGCTGAGTACCATTAAATCCAGGGGTCTAAAAAAACCGAAAAACCAACGGTTAATAACCTTTTTAAAATTGAAAAACCATCTCTTACTGTTCAATTACAGTTTTTAGTCTCACACATGGTTATTATCCGAACCCAACCATAACATACGGTTGTATTAACCTTTTCGGCTAAACACCTATCAATGGGCTTAAATTTTTTTTTAAAAAAGTAAAGGGGCTAGAATGTAAATATTTATAAATTTAGGGAGAGCAGAAACCCAAAGCCCCAAAAAGAAAAACACCGACCTGCATGTTGCACTTGACGAGATCCAGAGGCGTGACGGCCATATGCGTGAGCCCGCAGCAGAGGATCCCGCCAATGGTGCAGGCGGCATAGAAGGCGGGCGAGTACATCTCGATCTTCCCAGGCTCGCTGGGCGCGGGAACGACGAACGCCTTGGAAGCTCCATTGGAGGAGATGGAAGGCGATGGAGATCTGGAGAAGCTAGGGTTTCTGTAGAGGGCCTTCTGCAAATCTAGGGCTTTGGAAGCGGAGGAGGAGGAGTAGAGGAAGGAAGGGAGGAGGGATTGACGAGAGCCGTCTGAGAAATCCATGACAACGGATTGATTGCTTTGGGGAAAAGAGAGGACGAGAGAGAGAGACGCAATCGATTACATTAATATCACGGCTCAGGTTGGCGCTTAGGAGCCTATTTGGGAAGTAGCTCTCTTTGACCATCTTTTTCTGCCTTCCAACGAAGAAGGAACCCATTGAAACATTCATCAGAAATTATAAAAGAGGGAGTCGTGAGTTTTGACTATCCAATTAGGGAAGTAGCCTTGTTTGACCATCTTTTTCTTCCTGCCAAGGAAGAAGGAACCCAATGAAACATTCGTTGAACTGACTTTCAGAAAGTCTAGAGCGCGGAGTTGTTCGTTGACTATGCAATTTCAAGGAGACGGTGACCAAGACGGAACTGAAGCCTAAAACGCATTACCCCACGGCCCTAGTGGCCCAGCCCAATCAAAAGTGAAATGTAGGTGGGGCTTGTTCAAGTTGCATTAAGCTTTGGGATTGGATACCTCATGTCTATTTTTTATTAGAAAGGTTGTCCTAACCTTTTAGCGTGGATTCAACCCTTTGGGCTAGAGGGAGATGGGTAAATCTCTTGCCAGTGTGGTGGTGTAACTCAAACTAATAACCTCCAGAAGCAAATCATATCTCTAGGCTAGGCTAAGCTACTCCTCGAGTTTGGATGCCTCTTAACTTTTTATAGTTTGAATTTAGGTTTGAACTTGGGATCATTTGCTTTGACCTATGTAACTATCATGCCTAAATGCTTGAAATGGAGGGTAAAAAACACATTACACTATAAATTAAAGTAGTAATTCCTTTTCTTTAGAATGTCACGTGTGCCATCTTCGAATACCCATTTTGTGAAAATAGGCATTCTTAGGATGCCCAATCATTGTTTTGGTCGTCCAAATTGGTTTGGGTTTTAAATTCCCAAATGTAGTAAATATTTTTCAATAGTAACTCTTGGGTGGAGCCCAATCGTCAACAATATCCATAGGTGGAACCTGATCAGCACATGTATTTTTTTTTTTTTCCGTCGAGTTGTTTCTCTTGAAGTTTGATATTGCAACTAGTTGGCTCTAATATCATACCATATTAAGCTTATTAATTTAGCTAACCATTTCTACTAAAACATCAAGGTATTAGTTGGGGCAACTTAAATGTTTTTCAATAACCACTTATCTTTTACTTTTTCCTTTTAGTAATGATGAGGTTCCCACTTTGTGATTTGAATCATTCAACATCTTCATAGAGCTAATTAAACCTAAGGGGGTCTTTGGATAAATGGAGGATGTAATATTACAAGATTTGAATATTTTAAGATTTCACTATCATATAATAAAATAGTATCATATTACAATATTGTCTCATTTATAGTGTTTGGCAATTTATATAAATTTCAATATACCTTTAAAGTGTTTCGCAATTTATAAAATTCTTATTAGATGATAGAAAGAAACATTAGATGAAGAGAGAAATACAGATGATTAATCCAATGGAAACCTACTAACTTGTAGTAAAACTGGAGTGATTTAATGTTATTAATCAGAGCAGGGCGCATATAATTAGAAGATCATCGGACTATAAATGTTAAAAACCGTGAGAAATGTTGTTTTCTCAATGTGGCTCCACTAGATGTTGGTAACTATATTGTAAAACATCCAATTATAATGACAATAAACGGCCCTGTCGAGTATTAGACATAATTGAGGAAACAATTTATAAAAAATCAACGTGGTTCCCATTTAATTTTAATAGTCATATTAACCAAGCTAATTACAATAATCAATAGGCACCATTAAACAATGAGACTCATTTAATAATCGAAAACTAATAATTAGTCGCACAATCTAATATTGGTAATTAGCATGAGACTCATCTACTGTTGGCAACACGGGACCTACTTAATGTTGATAATCATGATAGAAGTCATCCAATGTGTGTGACATTTATAGGACTCACCAAAATTAATAATCAACAAGGGAACCATGTAATTATGATAGGGTTATGAGACCTATATAAATTTTATAAACATTGGAGGGCTCATCTAATGTTGAGAGTCATAACAGGACTCCTCTAAAAGCCATCAAGATTAAAAATTATAGTGAAACCATCAATGTTAAGAAATCTAGTGGGCCACCATGGTAGTAGTCGTTCATGAACTTCTAATGTTGTTCGCAAAAACTTTTGCCCTTGTTTGGCTAGTTTTCTTAAAGAAAGATTGTTTTCTATAGCATATATTTAAATCTTTTAATATGAAGGTTTTTGTAAAAAAATGAGATATTGTAGAATATCCTCTGAGCTACCCAAACACCTTTTTTTTTTTTTGTCTACTAGATTATATTTTACAATAGGATATAAAAGGGACTAAAGGCTTGTCCTGGTGGATATGACACCAGTTGTCTTTTCCCACTCTCAGCCACTAGACCATATCAGGCAAAAAAATCCCCGAGTTTTACAAAAATGTAAAATCTTTTAAGGTATATGCTTTCCAAACACGGAACACCTCCTTATAGGAAGCTTTATGTCTTTAATATTCATAAATATTGAGAAATATGAGGAAGATGCAAGGGCCTACGATGTTGAAATTAATTGCAACATACTTTTTATTAGGGCCCGAGCGTACCAATGAAAAGAATAATGAAGCCCTTCACCTATTGGAATTATTTTAGATGACATTTTTTAAGAATACTCCTAACATGAACAATAACTATCCAAAATAAAAATAAATCTACAAACATTCTATGGCCATCAAGAGAAATAAGTGCCCAAAGTCATGAAATACAAGAAATTCTATACTTATTGATTCCAACAAATTTGAACTAAAAATAATCGTAATTATCTCTCTCTCTCTCTCTCTCTAAAGGAAATATCCAATAAGATTAACCCATAATTAAAGCATAAAATACCTAGTAATGGTAGATAAAGGAAATTTTAAATACAAATCTTAAATGTTCAACACCTATCAATACCAACTAATTCCACCAGTATGTAAGTTACAAATATAACAAGAGTTCTTGTATATACCCCATAAGGTTTCTAATATTTGTAAAAAAGCCCCTATGGTTTTGACAAGAGTTATTTTTTATTTATTACTTTGGCATTTTTATACCTTTCATATCCCTAATTAAGTGGATTTGACAATAAATAGAACGGGTCATTAGTTTTTGTTGATTTTGACAATTTTGGTCATATCTTTATTTAGCACTAAGAAAACCCTTATCCTTTATAAATTTTTTTTTCCTTTTTTACTTTAATTTTTTTCAACTAAGCCCACGAAGTGCATAATAGTATGTAGCCGGTGACATCCTTTTTTCAAACATTAAGATAAAAATTTTTTTAGTGTTTTTTTTTTTCTTTCTTCACAGTGTTAGCTTTTTTTTTTTTTTAATCTAAGGGCCTCTTTGGCATCATTTTTTTTTTTATAAACAACTCTCGTGAGAAAGGGAGAGTAAAAATGGATTTGGAATTTGGATGTCACTCTAACGATCTCTCTCATTTTCTCTCTCTTTCTGCATAATGGTTTTTAGGACTGGAAATATGCGTCTCGTGGATTTTAGGAATTTATGTTTGCCATCTCTCTGTGTAATGTTTTTCATAAATTCATGTCTTTACAATCTATTTTTGTACTAGTTATCTCCAATTTCAAATATTTAAAAAGGCATTTTAAAGAGCCTTTATTTTTCCTCCTAAAAGGAAAAAATTGTATTCATAGGGGAGACAATGATTTAAAAAAAAAAGTTTTAAGGGTTCTACTCTTGAGCCACCTAATTAAATAAACATGTAATTTTTAGTAGTTATATTAGATCAAATAAAACCTCGCTCAATCACTTGCTTTGCCAAATGATCCTAAATATAATCAATTCAAAGCATAGTTTGCACCCGTACTGCTGATAGAGACTAGATTAAAAGACATCAAACAAAATTGAAAAAAAAAACACAAGATAGGGTAGATGACACATTTATAGCATTAAGGCAATTTAAATGATCTATTATTCAACCCATATTGAGGGCCTATTAACAAATATTAGAAACCTTAAAAGAGGTGTATACAAAAATAGTTTTAAGGGTAACAGTACCATTTTGATAAAAAAAATTGAGCAAGATCCTACCAATTGCTCCTTTCCATCAAATCCACATATTTTGAGATATAAAAGGCATTAAAATGCCAAAGCAAGAGCCTATTTATAAATATTAAAATCAAAAGTAATTATTTACAAATATTAGAAACATGAGGGGGGTTTATGTAAAAACTCATATAACAATTTATTTGGGCAAATACAACCATAGTTTTAAATTTCAATGATCAGCACAACATGTCAAGTTGTAATTTTGAGTTGCTTAAACTTTAGAAGTGGCCTTTCTAGTAATAAAGGGTAGTGATTTTAAATAGTTCGTAATGTAAAATTTGGTTGATTTTTGCTCAGTGGGTTCTTTATTTTAAATACTTTTGGAGGTGAGAATTCATATGAGACTTTATTTTTAATCCATTGCAATAAGGGCCTATTCATTTGCACTAACATACAAAGGAATTAAGTATATGAGATTTATATCATAAGTGGATAGAAATGAATATGAAAGATGAATTAAAAAAAACATCAAATAACCTTTATAAAAGAAGGATATTTGATGTTTATTTTTGAAAAATCCACATTTTATTTTAATTTTTAACTACTCATGTTATGAATCTTTGTATTCAATTTTAATGTGCTATCAAACAAAAAGGCCCTAATTTTAATAAAGGAAAAATTTTTAAATAGGGCTTAAGTTTTGTTCAAATTAATTTAAAAAAAACTTTCGTACTTCAAAATAGAAATTAAGTTTTCTATTTACATTTTAAATCAAGACTCTCAGTGATATATGCGGGGTTCCTAGTGAATTTTTTTAAATGCCAAAAACGCCCTTGACCGATGTTTCCCCAAACCCTTTTCATTGATTGTTATCCCATCAACCCCACCTGTCTCACGACTTCTGGTCAACTCCCTGTCGACTTTTGGCGAAGCGGTTGCTCCACTTAGATGGTTGTTCTAGTCAACATTTGAGTTTCCAAGTTTTTAGACACTACTCTCAACTGAAAAATTAAGCGATGGTTTCAATTGCTGAAACAAGCAAAATAAACGCGGAAGGTCGTCCATCATTGATGGAAAATAGATGGGACTTGTAATCTACTTACAGTGAGAGAGCCATCTCATTATGAAGTGCCAGGAATCACGAATTCGACCTCTTGTTCCTCATCTTCCAAGTCTTCCTCGCGAAGCTGCCTCTCAAGGGAGATCAAATGAGATGGGATCTCGATTTCAATGGGGAGGAAAGCCTCCATAGGGTAAAGAAGATGGAAGAGCCACAAGAAAGGTCTCCTCTTTGAAGGTCTGTTTGAACTACTCAACAGCTATGGCCTATGCTTCCGTGTATAATCAAATGGCTTTCCTCGGCACGCTCAAGATTGCATTGTTGTGTCCAAACCAACAAGCCCTGTAATTCCTTATTCATTTTCTCCCGATTCTTGCTTGTAATCGGGTAATATGATCTGCACGTCCATCAATCGTTTCAATCTCCATCAACCCTTCTTCAAACGGACGACCTTTTTTCAACCCCACTCTTCAAGTTCACGACTTTTCAATCTCTTGCAACGATTCTGCAAGTACCCATCTCTCATTTCCCCTATTCTTCGAGACCCAGATCTCAATTTCGAAGACCCAGATCAAAAATCAAAGCACAAACTTCATCAGCAGTAGCACAAGACCTATTCCAGCAGTCAGTCTCTCAGATCCCTCCAAGATTCACCACCCAAGACCTTTCCAAGGCCCTCTCCCTCAAGAGAGACCCCAGTGCCTGCCTCCTGCTCTTCAGTTGGGCCTCCCAACAGCCCAGATTCCGCCATGATGCCTCCACCTTCCTTATCATCATAGAGAAGCTCCGCGCAGCCCAGCTGCTCGACGAATTCGATGCCGTTGTCAGCCAAGCTCTCTCGCTCTCTGTCGCCTCGGAGACTCTATGCAATTCCATGATCTACTTCTACACTGAATGGCGCAAGCTGTCGAAGGCGGCATTGGTCTACAAGCACATGAAAAAGTGCAAGGACCCCAATTTCCGCCGTGCCGTCCGGACCTACAATCTGCTATTCTCTGCGATGTTAACCATGGAAGCATTCATACATCAACTACATATATATGGAGACAATTAGGTGCCTCTTCAAGCAGATGGTTGATGATGGGCTTGAGCCGGATGTGTTCTCCTTGAATGCCATGATCGAAGGATATGTTCTTTGTCTCCATGTGAATGATGCACCTCGGATATTTCATCAGATGGGTGTGATCGATAAGTGTTTGCCTAATGCTTTCTCATATGATTTTCTTGTTCATGGGCTTTGCGCGCAGGGCGGTCAATAAATGCTCGGAATTGTATGGGGAAATGAAGAGTAAGGGGTTTGTGCCGAGCAGGAAGGCATATAATTCGCTCGTGAATTGTTTAGCCATTGGTGGGGAAGTCGATGAGGCAGTTAGAATTCTGTGGGAGATGGAAGACATGAAGAGGGCAGTGGATTCTATTACTTACCGAACAGTGGTGGATGCTTTAGGAAGGCAGGGGAGGGTCGAGGAGGCGGTGAGGTTGCTGAGGGAGTTGAGGGAGAAGGAAATGTTGGATGGCCAAATGCATGGGAAACTTATCCATCTTCTTCAAGATGATTTTGGTGAATCAGATGGTAGGACTGGATTTGGTGAGAGGTGAGCTTATTTGAAGTTTTGCTGTGTTTGTGAGATGTTTGCTCGTGCTCAATTGATGATAGATATGTAATTTTAATGTGATTGGATTCTACTCTGGTGATTGAAATCACAGGAATGGTAGAAAGATGAATTCTGAAAGCGATGGTTTCCCTTTTTGGTTAATGATGAAGTGATTGATCATGCTCAGATTCTTGATAATGTCAACTTATTGAGAGATATCAATGTGAACCCTGTCGATGGATGTGATTGGTAATAACCTCCAATAAGCTAACAAATTTAAATCCTTTCTGGAGACGAGTTTGACAGATTGTTGCAACCCATACTTCAGTTCTTACTTTGTATGGGTGCAAGCCAGAGACAGCAATGAGTTGTAAAAAGTAAATATTGTCCAGCTTTTTAAAGGTCCTATTTTTCGTGTTGAAATAGCCACAAAATGTTTGTAAAATTTTTTTTTTTTTTGGTGGTATGGTCTATCAATGAACCGCCACTACATATTGCGTAATTTAATTTGCATTATACTGGCCATTGTTTTATATGTGGAAATTTCATAAAACAGCATGTTGGGTTCAATGATTTAGTTTTCCAGCCATTAAAAAAATGGAGGGGCTTCTTGATGTTTGTTTTGAGTTGGCCTGTGTTTTTTCAGTCCTCTCTCTTTGAAGCAATAAAATTGATTGTAATAATAATAATGATTTATTTTCCAAAATAAATTTACTTAGTTGAAATTATTTATCTTTAAGTCCCTTAACTGGTGGTCGACAGATTATCCGTCAGTGAAAGCCATTAAAAGCATATAAAATGACCTAGTCATCCTATCTTAACGCGTAAGTTAGTTGATGTATGTGTTAGCTCATATGAGGTGGTGCCCTCCATGAATCCATCATTTCTCTTGAGAGGAGCAGTAAGATTCTATCATTGGGGTGGTCTCACCGACGGGAAACACAAACCATGTGAACTAAGACAATTGTAGTAAGGACAACATAATATTTTCTCTACACTTCTGAGGAATTTGGCTGACTATTACAGTGCCTGTGGTCGGTACCCGACCCTGTCATAGACATTTTTGAGGTCGGTGTATTTAACTAATACCCAAATATTAGGGTTTTTTTAATCCAAAAAGGTAGTGGTGTCTTGACAAACATTATTTGTTACAACTATTTGATCTCTGGTCTTTTTTTCCTTTTTTTACCCTTCTTTCATGACACCATTATAGAATAAGCAAAGAAACTTGAGAAGGCACTTTTCCTAGTGGGTGAGATTGGAGGTAATGACTACAACTATGCCTTCTTCCAAGGCAGAAGCATAGAGGAGGTTAAAAGTTATGTACCCAATGTTGTGCAAGCCATAAAAGATGCTGCAAGAGTAAGTTACACCTTTTGTTTCAATTCTATTTAAAAAATCACAGTTGCTATAGTTTACAAAGATAAAACCAATCGAAAGGATCTAAACTTTCTAAAGGATCTAAACTATCATTGCCCATGATGCTTGTAGTCAAACCCCATGGTCATCTCTGCTATTTTACTTGCATATAATTTTTCCAATGTCTCCTAGGAAGGGGTAAACGGGACCGACAATTTTTCCCACCCTCCACCTTGTACACGAGTTAACAGATCATCCAAATTAGTTTTTTAGTTTTTTGAGAAATTGCCATTCAATTGCCCTTGGACCAGAAATTTGAGCCTAAATGGTCAAAATTTAAGTATTTCCCACAACATTGTTCGTGCGATATCCTAGTGCCATGAGATATTATTGCACCCAACATACCGTGTAATATATATTCCAAAATCATAAAATATTACTCTATTATTGTACAAATAGTTCTGTGGAAAATATTTGAATCTTAGCTATTTTGAGGGCAAAAGTCAGATCTAAAGACAGTCATATGGTAAAAATCCCTAAATTTTTTATTTTCTTTTGTAGAAATCACTCAAATCGGTAAGAGTCATATAACTCATCACTATTGCCACATATCTAAACTCATTTTTTATTTTTGTTTTTCGTGACAACCAATTTAGGAAATAATCGACGCTGGAGCAAATCAATTAATTGTTCCTGGAAAATTTCCGGTTGGATGCATGCCAAGCTACCTTACCCTGTTCCGTACCAACAATCCTGCAGCTTATTATGGGAACAAATGCCTGACAGACTTCAACAACTTCTCAAGGCATCACAACGCGCACATCCAAGGTGCCATTGAAGAGCTGAGACAAGAATTCCCACATGCTCGCATCCTTTATGCAGATTATTACAACATGCTGATGGAAATCATTGTTAATTCAACTTCTCTTGGTAAACCACTCACAGCACCGTCTCTTTCAAACAGAACCACTCAATCTGTCACAAGATAAACTATATGCTTAAAATTTATGATTGTCAATGCTTCAACTGCTGCTGAAGGCATCTTTCCATCTTTCATTACTAGGATTTGAGGGGGGATCTTCAATGAAAGCCTGCTGTGGCACCGGAGGAGGAAACAATTTTGACATGTCAAAGATGTGTGGTGCGCCTGGTGCTCGAGCCAGCCCCCACCCAGAGCAGTACATTCATTGGGATGGAATTCATCTGACGCAACAAGCTTACAGAAGAATTGCAGACGCCATCATCGCATATGGCCACAGAGAGTGGATATGTAAGTCAGATGTATAGCATTTTCAGTGAAATTGCCACTTGAAGTATTTGAGCATGGAATTTCATCTACTTGTAATACTTGAGTTTTGATGCTTACATACAGATATTCTGAAAACTGGCTTTTTAACTTTTTACATACCCTTTGTTGAGCCTGCTTAGTTGCAGATCAATGTTGGCACATTGGAATTGGAAGGTCTTAATATGGGGTCTAGGGCAGGTTGGGATTGAAGCTTCTTGTTACTCCAACAAGTAAACAACTATTAGGACGACTTACTAACAGGCCCCAACGCAACGCACCGTCTATTTTATAAGAGAAATATACAACCATTAACAATATTTTTAAGCCCCTCAAACAGATGATCACAATCATCAAAATGTGCCAATTTTATGTGGAGCTCTAACGCACAACTACACCTTCACCTCAAAGAATTACTGGGCCACGGGCAGGGTTGCACAAAATATTCCATGAAAAAATAAAATAAAATAAAAAGGAGAGAAAGAAAATAAAGACAAATGGCATATCAAGAATCTCAAGGCACATACAACAAATGGACAGAGCTCTACTTCCCATCTGCATCTGTCATTTATTTTGGCTATTTTCTAATGCTACATAATCAAAAGCTTAAAAGCCAATTAACTACATACCACTGTATCTGAGATCTTCAATGGTCTGAAGGATGAGATCAAAACTACCCCTCCCAAAACTTAGAAGGAAAAAATATATATTGTTCCTAACAGGGGAAAAATGTAGTTCCACCTTGCGCAGGGCATGGTGGCCAATATCTATGACTATTAATTTCTCAAAAATAAAGATAAAATAGTTGAGCAACCACCCAATGAATTCTTGAATCATGTTAAGTTCACAACCTTGCAACTTTGGGAGCAGGAGCAGTAGCAGCAGCTGGAGCAACCCCACCTGTGGTTGGCCTGTACATATACATTGGTAATTGATAAGGATTAGAAAAGCCAAAAACAAAACAGTGGCTAGAAAGAACAGCTCATGCATTTGGCATTGAGAAGAGATTTTATGAAATTTTGTCTCACAAAAGGAGGTGAAAGAATTTTACCTTTCACCATGCATGAATCAATTTTGTCTTCAAATAAGAGAATGGACGGCAATGGGTTGGGAATTGGGATTAAACCTGTCCCAAGCGACTCTGATTAGGGGGCGGAGTTTTGGCAATGGGCCTATCATGTTTGAGGTGGTCCTGATTTTGGTAGTGGGTCTATCTGTTTTAGACATTTGTTCCTATGTGTGTGAGACACTTTAATAGGCCACATATACACATGTTTCAAAGAGTCTGCATGTGCAGAAAGCCTCTAGAAGGGGGGTGGAGTGAGTACTGAGGTTTGAAACCCCCCGAGCCGTGTTTACAATTTTCAATTCTTCTAAATTCTTTAAGGAAAAACAAAAAAAGGAACAAAAATGTTAAAACTCAAAATGGCCTTCACCCCCAATACAAGTCACTGGGGCAATGCATGTAAGTCAGGTAGGGTCCAGGCCACGGTCTAAACCCCAGCCCAACCCGTTGCCATCCCTAATAAAAGAGAACAGGAGATCCTCCCTCATTGGAAGGTCAAAAAAAACAAACTTTGTTAATTGGGAAAAAAGAATACAGTAAAATCCTGGAGGCACAAGATAGATATCTTGAAGGGGTTTGTTTTCACCCATGCCAGTGTTTATCAAAAAAGAATAAGCGATTCAATTGAACAAAGAAGATTAAATTCTGTGAATAACTTACAGTCCAACAAAAACTTTGACGGCGTCATAAATTCCCCACTGTGCCCCTGTGAGAGTACCAATCATGACAATACGAAGAGGAAGACCACGGGTGAAAAGACCCCACAAGCCAAGCTTTTTCACTGCCTGCAAACATTAATATAGAATAAAATAAAAGTTGTACAGAAACCTAATCATAATATAACAACTTAAAGCAAGAAATACTTTTGATAGAGTGGCAGCAGGGAAGAAAGCTTACATCGCCAACGGTGGCCCCCTTAGCATTGTTGAGGAACGAAACAAGATTGTCTGCAGGGTGAGAAACAATTGCACAAAAAACACCAGCAACATAGCCACCGGCAACACTCACACCCAGCTGCAGTGTTTTGCTGCACTGCTCCTTTGGTGTGGGAATGCTATACTTGTATATCATCTCCACAATAGTTTCAAAAGATGCAAACTTCATCATGGTGTCTGCAATATGCATTTAATTATTCAGTAAGCAATCTTCACTTAGTCTGCCTACATACTTTGCATAAAAATAAATTTCTTTTTACAGCAGATGATAACTAAAATGCTACAAACCCAATTGTGCAGTTGGATGAATACTGTGAACATTCAATATCAGTTAAACCATTGAAATTATTTCCGACAAAAGAATCTTCACATGGAAAAAAGTGGAACCCAAATGATGTACAATCAGGTCCCAGAGTCAGAAAAGGAGACAGGTTTATGAACCACCTCATTGGAGCACAGCTCCATCAATTATCAAATGGAATCATCAATCAGCACAAGTAATCATAATCATCATCAGCTACCTAAAATCTTGAAAAATTGTAAGAAGGTGCAGAACAGTAGAAATCATGATTATGTGAAGAAAGCAAACACAAGGAACCATCAACTCCTGAGAAATAGAAAAATTACAGTTTCTGTACGTGAGGGCATTTGTTCACTTATTTAGAACATTTTTGCATTTCCACAATTGGCGACAGTTATTTTAGAACTTCTCTTAGATAAAAAAAAAATCTAAATACTTTTATTGGGAGCATACAAAATAGTAGAAGAGAATGAAAGGAGAGCAATGGAAGTCTAAAATAGGAAAAGACTGGACCACAACTATCTTCCAATGCATTACACCCATTTTCACAGTTAAAGAAGATCTGGAGTAGTTTTGGAGCATCACCACACATTGAAAAATGACTACAATGATCCCAACAGGCACAAAGGTACGGAACTAAGAGGTCTCATGAAACTGCACAATTCCCAATTGTTCAGTATCCTAGTAATTTTCATATAAGAAGCACATAAGTAGGATATGCAACAACCCAAAATGATTTTCTTTTGTGTTTTTGATAAATAAAGTCCATCTTTACAGATCAATGGCAATCACATAGAGAGAGAGAGAGAGAGAGAGAGAGAGAGAGAGAGCGAAAAAGGTGTTTAACAAAGAAAACTTACAGATGCATTATATTTATAAGCCAGATACTAATGTAAATCAAAGAAAATAAATACAGAACTACCTGTTACAAAAAAACTCCAATTGTGCTGGGATCTGGCGGGAATAAAAAATGGCATACTATATACCCTGTGTACATACATGGCTTCTCAATGAGTGGTTGCAGATATTAAAAATACATGCATGCACACATTAGGGATATAAATGAGTGAGAATTCAATGGGTACCCATCCCGATGGTACAGTTTGGTAGTGGGTTTCTCAGGTTCAAGGCAAGTATGGGATATATAATATTGAGCCAAATAAAGTTTAGTTTTGGTAGGGTGTCAACCACACTGCCTCATTTATGGTGTATAGATATTTTTACTGTATTTTACCTACACGATTCCTCCACAATAAGTCCTAGAAGACAAGGCTTCCTCTACAATGAGTCCTAGAGGACAAAGCTTGCAACTTCAAGGCTGTGGGTTCTATCCCTCCTCCAATACATTTAAATTTTTATATTTTAACATAAAAAAAATTCAACACTGTGAAATATGACCCATCCGAACCAGCCCATCACAGGGCTGGTTTACTCCTAGATTCCATAAAACCCATCAAGGTGCAGGTTGGGGTAAGGCAGGTTATTTGTTCGTCGAGTGAGTTTCGGGTTGACCAAATCCCTGGCATGACATCACTCATCTCCCAAACATTATCCCCAAAAAAATACACCCACACTCAGGGGGGCTGACTTTATGCCTTTATGGATTATAGGAATATGAAAAATATCAGGAAGATCAAATGATCCAGCCCTTAGTTTTAGGTCCTCCAAGTTCAAAGGCTATACATCATGCATAATCTGTAACAAACCCTAGTAGCAGCTAATGTATCGTGAAATTAGAATCGGTGACAATTCAAGGTGGGTAGGTGCATCAAGAGAATGGATTGATAAAAGGTGTGCCCATTATATGTAAGTCTAAAAAAAAAAGTAAAAAAAGTGGGTTATTTGTAAATACACCAACCCAAAAGCATCAATAATATTTGTGCATCAATCTTTATCATTTTTAGAATCCATACAAAATGAGATCAAATATGAGTAGACAAGGAAAAAAAATCAACTTGGAACATGTGTTTCGTTCATGGTTTAAAATATCGGCAATACTGGTACGTATCGACCGACACATACCAATATCGGCTCGGACCGCGACGATATATTACTGGTATATCGGTATCGGTATCGTAGCACTCTGTATTGCACAAATTTCGGCTAAATATAAGTTGTTATGGCTGATATTTTTGAAATATCGGTTACAACGGCCGACAAGTCTGAAACTCTTTAAAAAAAAAGGCAAGGAGAAAAACTGATGCAGGCCCTAGGGTTAAAGCTTACGTAGGGGTGCCGAAGCACATGTCCAAAGACACTTCGAATCATCAAGCTTCGAATCATCAAGAAGACTTCAACACACAAGGATGCACCTCTCAGGGATAAAACCCAATACTATTAATCAATCAAGTCTGAGAATCTCTTCTCTATAATGCCGTATATACAATAAAAGCAAACTTAATGCCTAAGCAAACCCTAAACTATGAATAGAAACTTTCCTTAAAACAATGCAATTAGAAATCTACTAATAAAAATAATATGATCCTAATCTAATTTGAAGAGGGACCACTTGTGAGGCCTAAATTGCGTCATCCTCTTAGGGTTGAAAGAAGAGCTCGTCCTCGAATTCGAGTCTGCTTTGGATTGCCTCTGTAAATGTGCTGAACATGAAGGACTTCCTTTATTACAACTGCCCGAAACTCTTCTTTGGTGGCTCCGGGTTTTGAGGATGGAGTGTGACTTGCTTTTCATCATGCAAGAATGTGTATGTGTTAACGCACATTCCATGCGTCCCATTTTTGTCATACATCCATAAGTGACTCAATAAGATATCACCACTATCCATAGGCAGCACATCACACCAAATTGTATCTTTGTAAGTCTCACAAATAGCAAAAGTAACTTTCCAAGTATGTCGAGCATGCACTTGATCACCAGTCATTAGCCATTTAACAAAATAAGAGTGATTGTGCTTGTAAACTTTCAACTGGAGGCAATCAACAAGAGCTTGGGAGATGAGATTTTCACAACTTCCGCCATCAATAACAACTATGCAATTTTGTCCATGAACTGTACCTATATAATGAAAGATGTTTTTCTCTCAACCATTTATTATCTATAGTTGGTGGAGCCCCTTTGATGACGATCCAAGCTTCACATGTGGTATCTGCATATGTTTCAGCAATTTCCTCATTTTCAATACCCTTAAGATTAATTTCAGTACCCTAAGGATCATCTGAGATATTTTTATCATCACCTTCAATCTCAATCAGATGTATGCGCCTTGGATATTCTGCTGCGTGATACCCAGGCTGTTGACAATGAAAACAAATCATCCTATTTTGACCTATAGTCCTTACAAAAATCTATCCTGACGAACCATTGGATTTATCATCTTGTAGAGATAAATTCTTTGGTGGAACCTATTTGGATTTTTGTGTTCGATGATTTGTAATTCCCTCGGCTTTAATAGCAAGTTGGATAAGTTTATCGACATTATCAAAATGTTGGAAGACAAGGATATGCTGAATGTCTATTCGCAATCCACTGAAAAATCTATCAACAACCATATCATCATCTTCATTCAAACCACAACGATCTTGCGAAGTCAGAAACTCCTCAAAATAATCAACAACTGTCTTAGATCTTTGTTTCAAGTTTTGAAAGATTGAACATAAATCTTTTGCATAGTTGACAGGAAAGAATTTTTATTTCAAAATATTCTTCATCTCAATCCATGTTTCAACAGGGTCCATGTCTTGATTTTTCCTTTTTCTTTGCATTTCAGCCCACCAAGTTATAGCATAATTACGGAATTTAGTGGCAATCAGTGTGACTTTATGGTGCTCAATCATTGGTTAGTGTGCAAAAATATTATCCACACACACTAACCAATCCATGAATTCAACAGGCTGCAATTTTCTATCATATTCGGGAATCACGAGTTTAATCCCTAAATCTCGATCAGGATTATGAACTGGTGGATCTTATTGAGTCCGAATATTTTCTTCATCATTTCGATTGTGACTCACATGCTGATTATTTTCCAAAGTTGTCACCTTAGTGTCAAGTTATTGCAAAGTGATTTGCATGTTGTTAACTGTGGCAGTTAAATCTCTAATGGCACCAACCAAATCTTCAATTGAAGAAGATGAAGATTCCATCTCAACTTGCTTATCAGGAGACTTTTTTTTTATAGTGCAATTTGAAATTTTTAACTGACCTATAGAGAGGATCCGCTGAAGAGACGATTATCCAGAAGCAGACGTGGGCCTTAATCAAACAGGCTTTAGTCAAAAAACCTTAGTTTGGTTTAACACATGGTGGTGAAGTAAAAACACATGCATTGCTCTATCTTTGTGCACAGAGAGTAAACAAAAGGGCAGGTTTTTTTTCTTCTCTTCTTTTGTTCACAAGTGGTGCAGTGTCTTTAGGCAAGGGATTGAAAGCGACGATGATGGAAGGATACGGATGACGACTGCAGTAATGCACAAAAAGGGGCCTAAAGAGATGGACAACAAAGATCCAATGACGAAGACAGTGGTGGAACGCGGCAAGCAATGGTGCGGTGGTGGCTTGGCGAGATGCTGCCGATGGTTCAGGTGAACAGGTATGCTCTCTCTCTCTCTCTCTCTCTCTCTCTCTCTCTCTCTCGTAATAGAGATTGGGGTGGAGGGGAATGAAAATCAAGATGGGTTATGTTGGTGGTGGAAGCGGCAGCGCGTGGGGTTTGGCGGACCAGGTTTTTGGTAAGGGGGTTTGGGAATTCCGACGATGGGCACGGGAGTTGGGATTGTTTAGGAGGAGGAGTTAAAGAGGAAGGTCGGGATTTAGAGCTCAATTGAGGCTGACGGTGATGAGGTCATGTAAGATGAGGAGGAGTTGAAAAGATGGTTTGAATCTGTGGTCGAAGGTCTGACAAAGATGGTTTTTTTTTCTACTGGTTGCTGGTTCAGTCGAATGGGGAGACTAGGAAGTGGTTTCAATGGCAGTGAGATTGGCTTACGAGATGAGATCGGCAAGGGGATTTGGCAATGATTAGGGCTTTGTCATGATGGTGGTGGGTGAAGCGGGTTGGATTGTTGATGGCCTTTGCTTGATGTTTTTTCCTTTTTTTTTTTTTCGTCGGATGGTTGGGTTCCACGAGAAGGGCAGGGATGGAAAGCAGAGGACAGCAATGCAAGGACTACGATGGGAGATGGCTGGTTGGGCAGAGGGCAGCGAAGATGGATGGATAAAGGTAATCCCGCAAGCGAGGATCTGTCGACTTTGATACCAAACTGATACAGGCCTTCGGGTTAGGGCTTGCGTAGAGGTGCCAAAGCACGTGTCCAAAGTCACTTCGAATCGTCAAAAAGGCTTCAACGGACGAAGACGCACCTCTCAGGAATAAAAACCAATTCTATTAATCAATCAAGTCTAAGAATCTCTTCTCTACAATGCCATATATATAATAAAAGCAAACTTAATGCCTAAGCAAACCCTAAGTTATGAATAGAAACTTCTCTAATAACAACGTAATTAGAAATCTACTAACAAAAATAATATAATCCTAATCTAACTTGAATAGGGACCACTTGGAGGCCTAGACTGCATCAAAGACTAGATCCATTCGAAGAAACAAAAAAAGGAGAAAAAAGAAAGGTGCTACTTGAATCCAGAGCTCAGCTCCGCCACCGGTGCACCACCTCTAGATGCCGCCTCGTGGTGCTACTACAACCACCACCAGCTGTTGCCGCGTCCGCCAGATGCCCACCCCTTTCCTCTTCTTGTCCTCACCATTTTTCTCTATTTTTTCTTCTCTACTTTCCTTGTTTTTCCCTTTTCCCAATGTTTTTTTTCCCTCCTTTGTTCCCCTCGTTTTTCCCCTTCCACGCCATTGTTTTTTTTCTCTTGCTGTGAAGTGGAAACGACAAGTACAAAACCTATTATAAGGTTTTGAATCTATGAAATGTGGTGTGAGTCTTCCACCATATAAGATGTGGGCTCCAATGATTTTTACAATCTAAATCATAGTGAATTATTGCACTAGCTTAAATCCATTTAGGGCAATTTTTTTTTCTAAATGGGTGAATGGAACACAATTAGATAGGGCCACAATTTATATCTTCAAGAAATGGGGCCAATAGTTCTCAACAAAACTATTTTATTAGAGAAAATTCAGATTAAACTAAAATTTTAAAATAACGGAAATCGTGGGGATAATTTTTACTAAATGGTTTTGATTTAAATAATATTCCACAAAACTATTCAAAATATATGTCCCTTGTTAAATGGTTCTTCAAAAAATTTTAGTCAGGGATACTATCTAGTTACTCACTGAAAAAGATGTGAATTAAATTTTAAGAAAAGCTTAGATCTCTAAACCGTTCAATCCAATAGTCGGCCAAAGTTCATTGGAGTCAAATTGGTAGTTATTTTAAGTGGTTTAGATTTTATATATGAACTACATTAATAGATTTATAAATTATATGGGTGAGAGCAAATATTAGATATTAAACTTAGCATAATTAGTTTTTAAACATCAAACAACAATACAAGATGCTATAACTTAGGGGGACCAATATTTTACTTTATAGTTATTACTAATGGAAAAAAAACAGTGTTTTCAAACATTTAACAATATTCTAGATTTCTTGGTTATTTTTTAAAATTATTTTCGGATAAAAAATAAATTCACACCATGAAGGACCGCGAACCGTGACTGATACTGCAACGGTATCGGCTTTTTCGGTTGGCTGATGTCGCGACCGATACCGTAATTTTAAACCATGGTTTAGCTTAGTTTGTAGCAGAAAGCATTTAAATTAATACATTGTTTAAATCCTCAATTTTAATGCACCCAACCCATAAAAAAAAAAGAAAAAAAAAGAAACACTTTACTAGAATAATCAATTCTTGAGTTCAGTTATTGAAAAAACAACATAGGCACCAAGAAAAATAAAAAAGCAATGTTTCAACTTACATGGAATCTGACGTCCCCAGAGAGGAACAAGCCCCTTATATAGCCTGCATAAATATGCCAGCATTAGAATCTTACAACACATAAAACCAATACTGAATCTACCATAACACTTTTAGAGTGGAATCCAGTGTGAAATATCTGGTAATGAAGCAATTATTTAATTAGGAAAATGCTGGAAATTTTCCAAGTTTTTCTCAGAATATTTAGAACAAAGGGATATAAGTAAATACAATTTAAATTTTAAAAATTAAAAACATGACAATAAGAATTTGATCCAGGACAAACTCATGTCCCCATGGGTCGACCAGCCTTTGGGCCCAGCCCAACTATCATCGTTCATTTAGGGTTTTATTCGCTTATGTTTTTAAGTTGTTTTAATAAAATATTTTAATCTTGACCATCAAAGTGTTTGGATGATCTAGATTAGTCCTATAGTTATGTCTTGTATCTATTTAAGTATTGTAAAGCCTTTTTGGCTTAGTAAGTTAATGAACGATGATTAATGAAAAGTTTTAGGATCTTTTCCAATTTTCTTCGACTTCTCCTCGAAATCTCTAATGCCTTTTGCGACTGAAATTTGGTGAGAGTCCAATTTTCTAACACCTCCTGCGACTGGAATTTGGTTAGAGCCCAATTTTCTAACACCCCCTGCGATTAGAGTTTAGTGAGAACCCAATTTTCTCCTCTATCCCCATCTTCCGTCTTGCCCGCCCCGCATCTCCATCCCGTTCTGCATTAGAATTAAATATAGAAAAAAGTTTATATTTATTGCTTGAAAGTTTTTTTCTAATTATAAGTGGGTAGAATGAAAAAGGGCAAAACCTTGAACCAAAAGAACAAGCTGAGAAAGAAAATTCAGAACATATGGCGGCCTTGAGGAAAATAGATGGTAGAAAAAAAATTTTAAAAAAAAGGAGTAGAGGGTGATAAAAGGAGGGAACAGAGAAAGAGTCCTTTTTATTCTAAATAACAGTTACATATTTTTCCCACTAATGATGCAAAATTAAAAACTCTCTAACCTTATGTTTTCTTCTTTATCTATAGTATTCCTTAAACATTTCTTAACTTCATGGTCAGAATTTAAATAAAAAAAGTTCAAAATTTTTTCTTTATTTTAGTGCAGGGCCATTTTGCCAGTACTAGAGGTTATATACGTGGCAATCACATAAAGATAGTAGATATCTTGAAAATGCCACAAAATTGTCATGAAATTATCTGTTTTAGTAGTTTCACCTATTTCCAGTAGCCATCAATATTTGTGACATGTAAGATACAACCAAACATTCAAACAACTAAGAAGAAATTCATACCCACGAACCCCTTCAGATCTTACAAACTTCGGCAAACCATCAGACAACCCCCTAGCAAATCCAGGCTGAGTTTGGACCCGAACTTTTACAGCCTCCATGGGGCAAAGGGCAACATCAGCAATCACCTCGGCAGAAGCAGAACCCGCAAGATAGATGAGCGTTTTGTATTTTGCTGCATACTCGGGTCCAGCTATATCAGAGTAGTATTTCTTAAAAAATTCGTAGAACCCATACTTGCAGGCACCCTGAGCACTGTAACCGAGCCAAGTTGGCACCCAACCCCTGAAAAATCCTCGGACACCCTGCTCCTTAAGTAACACACCAAAGCCAGAAGAGATGCTCTTGTACTTTGCAGGATCAATCTAAAGAGTGACATAAAATATGTAATTAATTGAACCTTCTGAGAACCAAAAGTTGCAAAACCAATACCATATCTATTAATCAAGGTTACGACATCCCCAAAAAAATGAAACAAACAAACAAACAAATACAACAATAGGAGGTGAAAATTTTATCCCATATTCAAGTAAGCATGAAAGAATCTTCAATATATTTACCAACATCCTAGTCGGTGTTAAAATCTCAAAGATCCAAACTCTTAAAGCCTATTTATGTACTGTAGAGAGAAAAAAAAAAACAATTATGAGATGAACTAGTTTATCTAGCACTGAAGACAATTTAATACTCTAAGCAAGAGCTCCAAGACTGTACAGGCAGAATCCTTCCATTGGGACTAAATGGATAGCCCATGAACAGAAAAAAGAATTAAACAGCAATTAAGTCCTTTCAGAAATGAACACATACCTCTACAAATGGTTAAAATCTTTTTCCCCATCCATATCATCAATGGTTCAATTTCTAAACTGTGGTCTAAAATGAAAGTGAATAATAAAAAGAAAAACAAATGAATGAACATCTAGAATGAGTGACAACACTTGGAAAAGGCTGAGTACCATTAAATCCAGGGGTCTAAAAAAACCGAAAAACCAACGGTTAATAACCTTTTTAAAATTGAAAAACCATCTTTTACTGTTCAATTACAGTTTTTAGTCTCACACAGGGTTATTATCCGAACCCAACCATAACATACGGCTGTATTAACCTTTTCGGCTAAACACCTATCTATGGGCTTAAAATATTTTTTAAAAAAGTAAAGGGGCTAGAATGTAAATATTTCTAAATTTAGGGAGAGCAGAAACCCAAAGCCCTAAACATGAAAAGAAAAAAAACCGACCTGCATGTTGCACTTAACGAGATCCAGAGGCGTGACGGCCATATGCGTGAGGCCGGTGCAGAGGATCCCGCCAATTGTGCAGGCGGCGTAGAAGGCGGGCGAGTACATCTCGATCTTCCCAGGCTCGCTGGGCGCGGGAACGACGAACGCCTTGGAAGCTCCATTGGAGGAGATGGAAGGCGATGGAGATCTGGAGAAGCTAGGGTTTCTGTAGAGGGCCTTCTGCAAATCTAGGGCTTTGGAAGCGGAGGAGGAGGAGTAGAGGAAGGAAGGGAGGAGGGATTGACGAGAGCCGTCTGAGAAATCCATGACAACGGATTGATTGCTTTGGGGAAAAGAGAGGACGAGAGAGAGAGACGCAATCGATTACATTAATATCACAGCTCAGGTTGGCGCTTAGGAGCCTATTTGGAGAGGAGCTTTCTTTGACCATCTTTTTCTGCCTTCCAACGAAGAAGAAACCATTGAAACATTCATTGAACTGACTTTCAGAAAGTCTAGAGCGCGGAGTTGTTCGTTATGACTACTCAATTCCAAGGAGAGGGTGAACAAGACGGAACTGAAGCCTAAAACGCATTACCCCACGGCCCTAGTGGCCCAGCCCAATCCAAAGTGAAATGTAGGTGGGGCTCGTTCAAGTTGCGTTAAGCTTTGGGATTGGATACCTCATGTCTATGTTTGATTAGAAAGGTTGTCCTAACCTTTTGGCCTGGATCCAACCCTTTGCGCTGGAGGGAGATGGGTAAATCTCTTGCCAATGTGGTGGTGTAACTCAAACCAACAACCTCCAAAGGTAAATCATATTTCTAGACCAGCTAAGCTACTCCTTGAGTTTGGATGCCTCTTAACTTTTTATATATTGAATTTAGGTTTGAACTTGGGATCATTTACTTTGACCTATGTAACTATCATGCCTAAATGCCTGAAATGGAGGTTAGAAAACACATTACACTATTAATTAAAGTAGTAATTTCTTTTCTTTAGAATGTCACGTGTGCCATCTTTAGAATACTCATTTTGTGAATATAGGCATTCTTAGGATGCCCAATCATTGTTTTGGTCGTCCAAACTGGTTTGGGTTTTAAATTCCCAAATGTAGTAAATATTTTTCAATAGTAACTCATGGGTGGAGCCCAATTGTCAACAATATCCATAGGTGGAACTTGATCAGCACATGTATTTTTTTTTTTTTCATTGAGTTGTTTCTCTTGAAATTTGATATTGCAACTAGTTGGCTCTAATATCATACCATATTAAGCTTATTAATTTAGCTAACCATTTCTACTAAAACATCAAGGTATTAGTTGGGGCAACTTAAATGTTTTTCAATAACCATTTATCTTTTACTTTTTCCTTTTAGTAATGATGAGGTTCCCACTTTGTGATTTGAATCATTCAACATCTTCATAGAGCTAATTAAACCTAAGGGGGTCTTTGGATAAATGGAGGATGTAATATTACAAGATTTGAATATTTTAAGATTTCACTATCATATAATAAAATAGTATCATATTACAATATTGTCTCGTTTATAGTGTTTGGCAATTTATATAATTTTCAATATACCTTTAAAGTGTTTCACAATTTATAAAATTCTTATTAGATGATAGAAAGAAACAATAGATGAAGAGAGAAATACAGATGATTAATCCAATGGAAACCTACTAACTTGTAGTAAAACTAGAGTGATTTAATATTATTAAGCAGAGCAGGGCGCATATAATTAGAAGATCATCGGACTATAAATGTTAAAAACCGTGAGAAATGTTGTTTTATCAATGTGGCTCCACTAGATGTTGGTAACTATATTGTAAAACATCCAATTATAATGACAATAAACGGCCCTGTCGAGCATTAGACATAATTGAGGAACCAATTTATAAAAATTCAACGTGGTACCCATTTAATTTTAATAGTCATATTAACCAAGCTAATTTCAATAATCAATAGGCGCCATTAAACAATGAGACTCATTTAATAATCGGAAACTAATAATTAGTCGCACAATCTAATATTGGTAATTAGCATGACACTCATCTACTGTTGGCAACACGGGACCTACTTAATGTTGATAATCACGATAGAAGTCATCCAATGTGTGTGACATTTATAGGACTTACCAAAATTAATAATCAACAAGGGAACCATGTAATTATGATAGGGTTATGAGACCTATATAAATTTTATAAACATTGGAGGGCTCATCTAATGTTGAGGGTCATAACAGGACTCCTCTAAAAGGCATCAAGATTAAAAATTATAGTGAAACCATCAATGTTAAGAAATCTAGTGGGCCACCATGGTAGTAGTCGTTCATGAACTTCTAATGTTGTTTGCAAAAACTTTAGCCCTTGTTTGGCTAGTTTTCTTAAAGAAAGATTGTTTTCTATAGCATATATTTAAATCTTTTAATATAAAGGTTTTTGTAAGAAAATGAGATATTGTAGAATATCCTCTGATCTACCCAAATACCTATTTTTTGTGTCTACTAAATTATATTTTACAATAGGATATAAAAGGGACTAAAGGCTTGTCTTGGTGGATATGACACCAGTTGTCTTTTCCCACTCTCAGCCACTAGTCCATATCAGGCAAAAAAAAAAAAAAAAAAACTAGTTTTACAAAAATGTAAAATCTTTTGAAGTATATGCTTTCCAAACACCTCCTAATGTATGAAGTTTTATGTCTTTAATATTCATAAATATTGAGAAATATGAGGAAGATGCAAGAGCCTACCATGTTGAAATTAATTGCAACATACTTTTTATTAGGGCCCGAGCCTACCAATGAAAAGAATAATGAAGCCCTTCACCTATTGGAATTATTTTTGATGACATTTTTTAAGAATACTCCTAACATGAACAATAACTATCCAAAATAAAAATAAATCTACAAACATTCTATGGCCATCAAAAGAAATAAGTGCCCAAAATCATGAAATACAAGAAATTCTATACTTATTGATTCCAACAAATTTGAACTAAAAATAATCATAATTATCTCTCTCTCTCTCTCTAAAGGAAATATCCAATAAGATTAACCCATAATTAAAGCATAAAATACCTAGTAATGGTAGATAAAGGAAATTTTAAATGCAAATCTTAAATGTTCAACACCTATCAATAGCAACTGATTCCACCAGTATATAAGTTACAAATATAACAAGAGTTTTTCTTGTATATGCCCTTCTAAGGTTTCTAATATTTGTAAAAAAGCCCCTATGGTTTTGACAAGAGTTATTTTTTATTTATTACTTTGGCATTTTTATACCTTTCATATCCCTAATTAAGTGGATTTGACAATAAATAGAAGAGGTCAATAGTTTTTGTTGATTTTGACAATTTTGCTCATATCTTTATTTAGCACTAAGAAAACCCTTATCCTTTATAAGTTTTTTTTTCCTTTTTCACTTTAATTTTTTTCAACTAAGCCCACGAAGTGCGTAATAGTATGTAGCCGATGACATCCTTTTTTCAAACATTAAGATAAAAATTTTTTAGTGTTTTTTTTTTCTTTCTTCACAGTGTTAGCTTTTCTTTTTTTTTTTTTTCATAATCTTAGGGCCACTTTGGCATCTTCTTTTTTTTTTATGAACAACTCTCATTAGAAAGGGAGAGTAAAAATGGATTTGGAATTTGGATGTCACTCTAACGATCTCTCTCATTTTCTCTCCCTTTCTGCATAATGGTTTTTAGGGCTGGAAATATGCGTCTCGTGGATTTTAGGAATTTATGTTTGCCATCTCTCTGTGTAATGTTTTTCATAAATTCATGTCTTTACAATCTATTTTTGTACTAGTTATCTCCAATTTCAAATATTTAAAAAGGCATTTTAAAGAGCCTTTATTTTTCCTCCTAAAAGGAAAAAATTGTATTCATAGGGGAGACAATGATTTTAAAAAAAAAGTTTTAAGGGTTCTACTCTTGAGCCACCTAATTAGATAAACATGTAATTTTTAGTAGTTATATTAGATCAAATAAAACCTCACTCAATCACTTGCTTTGCTAAATGATCCTAAATATAATTAATTCAAAGCATAGTTTGCACCCGTACTGCTGATAGAGACTAGATTAAAAGACATCAAACAAAATTGAAAAAAAAAAACACAAGATAGGGTAGGTGACACATTTATAGCATTAAGGCAATTTAAATGATCTATTATTCAACCCATATTGAGGGCATATTAACAAATATTAGAAACCTTAAAAGAGGTGTATACAAAAATAGTTTTAAGGGCAAAAGTGCCATTTTGATAAAAATTGAGCAAGATACTCCTGCCAATTGCTCCTTTCCATCAAATCCACATATTTTGAGATATAAAAGGCATTAATATGCCAAAGCAAGAGCCTATTTATAAATATTAAAATCAAAAGTAATTATTTACAAATATTAGAAACATGAGGGGGGTTTATGTAAAAACTCATATAACAATTTATTTGGGCAAATACAACCATAGTTTTAAATTTCGATGATCAGCACAACATGTCAAGTTGTAATTTTGAGTTGCTTAGACTTTAGAAGTGGCCTTTCTAGTAATAAAGGGTAGTGATTTTAAATAGTTCGTAATGTAAAATTTGGTTGATTTTTGCTCAGTGGGTTCTTAATTTTAAATGCTTTTGGAGGTGAGAATTCAGATGAGACTTTATTTTTAATCCATTGCAATAAGGGCCTATTCATTTGCACTAACATACAAAGGAATTAAGTATATGAGATTTATATCATAAGTGGATAGAAATTAATATGAAAGATGAATTAAAAAAACATCAAATAACCTTTATAAAAGAAGGATATTTGATGTTTATTTTTGGAAAATTCACGTTTTATTTTAATCTTTAACTACTCATGTTATGAATCTTTGTATTCAATTTTAATGTGCTATCAAACGAAAAGGCCCTAATTTTAATAAAGGAAAATTTTTAAAATAAGGCTTAAGTTTTGTTCAAATTTCAAATCAATTTAAAAAAAAAACTTCATATTTCAAAGCAGGACTTAAATTTTCTATTTACATTTCAAATCAAAACTCTCAGTGATATATGCGGGGTTCCTAGTGAATTTTTTTAAATGCCAAAAACGCCCTTGACCTATGTTTCCCCAAACCCTTTTCATTGATTGTTATCCCATCAACCCCACCTGTCTCACGACTTATGGTCGACTCCCTGTCGACTTTTGGCGAAGCGGTTGCTCCACTAGATGGTTGTTTTAGTCAACATTTGAGTTTCCAAGTTTTTAGACACTACGCTCAACTCAAAAATTAAGTGATGGTTTCAATTGCTGAAACAAGCAAAATAAACGCGGAAGGTCATCCATCATTGATGGAAAGTAGATGGGACTTGTAATCTACTTACAGTGAGAAAGCCATCTCATGATGAAGAGCCAGGAAGCATGAATTCGACCTCTTGTTCCTCATCTTCCAAGTCTTCCTAGGGAAGCTGCCTCTCAATGGAGATCAAATGAGATGGGATATCGATTTCAGTGGGGAGGATAGCCTCCGTAGGTTAAAGAAGATGGAAGAGCCACAAGAAAGGTCTCCTCTTTGAAGGCCTGTTTGAACTACCCAACAGCTATGGCCTATGCTTCCGTGTATAATCAAATGGTTTTCCTCGGCACGCTCAGGATTGCATTGTTGTGTCCAAACCAACAAGCCCTGTAATTCATTATTCATTTTTCCCTAATTCTTGCTCGTAATCTGGTAATATGATCTGCACATCATCAATCGTTTCAATCTCCATCGACCCTTCTTCAAATAGACGACCTTTTTTCAACCCCACTCTTCAAGTTCACGACTTTTCAATCTCTTGCGACGATTCTGCTAGTACCCATCTCTCATTTCCCCCTATTCTTCGAGACCCATATCTTAATTTCGAAGACCCAGATCAAAAATCAAAGCACAAACATCATCAGCAGTAGCACAAGACCTATTCCAGCAATCCCTGTCATGTCCCCAAAAAAAGGAAAATAGGGTTACCTGAAATTAGGAGTCAATTATATATATATATATTTTTTCTGTAAACAAAAACCATTGACTCCTAATTTCACGTAACCCTATTTTCATTTTTGGGGACGTGACAGTTGGTATCAGAGAAAACGGGCATGTTTCTAGATAACTTAAAGTGGATAGAAACATAGGACGTGTGTGAGGTTCCGATTTCGTTAGACAGATTTTACCCGCTTTGTGTAAAGTCTATAGAATTGTTTGCTAGAATTTGTTTAATAGAAATTCACCATCTTGACCTATTTTACAGATCATGGCTCAACGAGTTACTTGTTCACAACCCAACGGGGACAATTCGCCATCCCAGGATGACAGATTCTCCCAGCTTTTGCAGGCCTTTATGCAAGCTCAAATAATCAAATTACTATGCAAAGAGAGCATGAGAGACAAAGAGCTACAGATAGGCAACAAGCTTGTGAGGAGAGGGCTGCCGAATGAGCACGGGTTGACGCAGAGAGGACCGCAGAGAAAGCCCAAGCAGATGCTGATTGGGCAGTATTTCAGGCCCAGCTGTTAGCTACCGCAGATAGAGCAGGACAACCAGTTCAGGTTACTTTACCTCCGAAGGAAGTGGATCCCAACGACATTTTCGATAAATTCATGAAAAGGTTCCCTCCACAATTCCATGGTACTGAGGATCCTATGGCTGCCGATGATTTCTTGGAGCATCTGGAGCAGATTTTTGCAGCATTCAAATGTACTGGCATTCAACAAGTTCAGCTAGCTGCATATATGTTAAAAGAGGCAACTAAACAATGGTGGGACTCTGTTAAAGCAACTGTGCAAGCAGACACAGTACAGGATGCCGATGTTTGGACGACATTCACGACGGCGTTCACGGATAAATTTGTAACACTCCGACCCAGCTTGACCTCGTTTAGCGTTTAGTTAATCTTGTTTTTGTTGCTAATCGTGTTTTGTTTGTGTTTTGTTTTCGTTACGGGTCATGGATAGGTAGTTGGGTTGAGTTTGACCTGGATTAAGTAGACCAAGCCCTTTTTCGTAATTTTAGCTTTTCTTAGACATGGTCATTTTTGCATCATCTTGATGTCAACACGTGTCTTTCGCTGAGCTCGTTAACTTTCGTAACTACGTCATTTGCAACCGAGGTCGTGTGATTCGAGTGGACCTTGATTTGACTCAAACTGAAATTAGCATTCTAGCTTGGACTTCTTTGTAATATGGACTATACCTTGAGCTTATATAACCCATTCCATCGATCAACTCTTATTCCTTCTCTCGTTTTCTCTCTTTCCCCTCAATGTGCACGTGGAGACTTCCTTGCTTCCTTGCATTCTCTTCTCCAACCTCCATCGATCAAGCTCTACTGTGAGGTTCTTGCATGAAAGGTGAGTTGGAAACCTTTCCACTCTCTCATCTCCTTTCTCCATCTCTTCTCCCTCTTGTCCCCATCGTGCTTGGTGTGTCTGTGTTTTGATTTCTCTCCATCCCTCATGCATACGTGTGGTTTTGTTTGTGTGTTAGGTTGTGTTTGGATCCAAGGGCTACCATTGTGCATTTGATTTCCAAATTTGAGGCAAGTATAACCATAACATTGAGAACCCATGTTGGTATGCTTTGATTTTGGCTAGCTCACATTGATGTGTGTGGAAAACATGTGTTTACAGCCCATTTGATACTTATTGGTTCAGTACTTGTGTATTCCTATTGATAGATTGCATTTCTGATGCATTTCCAGACATTCTGTACATGTTTCAGATTTCTGAATTCGTGCAGGTACGGCTAAGCCGTATAACACCTACGGCTCACAATCCAGAGAGGAGAAAAACCCAGTTTTCCTCTACGGCTAGGGCACGGCTAAGCCGTGGAATGCCCTACGGCTAAGCCGTATCTCAGCCGTGGCCCAGCCGTAGAACAATACAGGGTGCAATTTCTGGAATAACTGAGAGCCAGCAAATGACAGACCTTCTACGGTTCAGCCACGGCTAAGCCGTAGACCACACACGGCTAAGCCGTAGCACACACACGGCTAAGCCGTAACCACACATGAAGAATAAGGCTAGGTGTAAAGATAAGACCTATATGACCTTCATGATAGAATGTAGAGCACCTAGACTTGCCCAACGGAATATGACACTACGCGTGAATGATCTCGAGGGCTGCGAATCATTCATGTTCGTTATCCGGATGTTAAGCACCTCCCCATGGGTGTTGGTTTAAGGGACTTCGTGCATCGCCCGATTCCAGGCAACACTAGACAACGGTGTATCGAATAACTTAAAACTACATCATCATGCACGGTTAGAAACACCGGATAATTAGATTAGAATTGGTTTGTAACTTAAGATGATTCGATTTCGCATGATTTGTTGCATACCATATTGCATTCGATCATTGATCTCACACTCTGACATGATTACTTGTATCCCGTTACTTTACTTTCACATTGCGATTATTTACCCTGAGTATACATGTATGATATGTTCACTTCCAGATATGCACGCATGATATATGATCACGATCTACTCAGGTTTTCTTGATTGACTTTGTATGGTCAGGCTCTACTTAGCCTCAGCCTTAGGATCCCGACGGGGTGAATTTGGTATAGTTATAAGGACCTGCTGCAGTATGGATTTTGTCTTGGGGAACCGGACCCCAGGAAACCGAGACCCATTGTACCCTGGCCCGGACAATGGTGTTCTTTGCATGTTATAAGATCCCTCTTTTGGGAGCATATGGTAATGTAGTAGCCACTAGTCATGTACACAGCATGTTATCCTTGATTCACACAGCATCTTTCTTTCTTGCCTGATAGCCTAGTATACGAAAATGCTTTCTTTAATCACATGATGTTCTTATTCGGTTAGACACAGCGTGTGTTAACTTGCTATGGTTTATACTTTGCTGAATCTTCGTATTCACAGTTGTTTTTGGTGTTGCAGGCCCAGATCCCCCTGCCGAACCCCCGCAGGTCGGCCAGGCTCCAGTTGAGACCCCCGGGGCCCCATCAGGCCTAGAGGAGTGGATGTGATCACTCCACGGGAGAGCGTACATGGCATGCATCATGTTGGAGTCATGTTTTGGGGATTCTCAGACTTGTATATGTCTTGACATGTCACTATTGTATTTATCCTTTTGTTCTTTTGTAAACGTTCATATGTAATTATGACAGTCCTTTCCTTGTATCCTCTTCTTGTGCCATTAGTTGTTTATGTTTCTGATATTTACAGCTTCCGCATACTTGCTTGGCACGTGTGCTTGTTCCCTTGTGCGTGTGCATTTAGACTCGGTCTACGTGTGCATGCACGGGAGTACGTGTGTCATTAGGTTTGGCTTTTGCTAACCCCCGAACCCTGGGCTCGGGTTGTGACATACGTATTGTATGGTATCAGAGCATTCCTTGCTCATTCCTTGTTCTAGTGTGATAAGCATGTAGGCATGTAGGATCGTGGTGAGGATACGATTATTTCCTTGTGTTCTTTCTAGACTTTGGGGTTTGTTGGGCGCTATTGTTTTGTGTTTGTGTCTGACTCGTTCTATTTTACAGGATGGCATCAGGTTCTGGTTCGCAGCAGAACGCCGGAAATAACGAGAGCGGATCTGCCCCGTCACCGCAGACACCGAACACAGATGAACGTATTCTCATGCTATTGCAGTCCCTTCAGGCACAATCACAAGCAATGCAGAACTTGCAAGCCCAAGTGACCACTATGTTAGACCGACAAAGCCAAGTCCCAGCTCAGTCACATGTAGATCAGCAGGTGATTTTGCAGCCTCGAGAGAATGACCCGAATGCCCTCTACGGGAAGTTTCGCAAGCGAGGAGCTATTGAGTTCTATGGAACAGAAGAGCCACTGAAGGCAGAACAGTGGTTAGACCAGACAGAGGATGTCTTTGAGACCGTTGTGTGCACGAACCGGCAGAAGGTCGGATTAGCAACTTCTATGTTCAGAGATGTCGCAAAGACTTGGTGGAAGAGCGTGAAAGATTCGTACAGAGACATTCCTAGCGCGACAGTGTGGGAGATGTTCAAGCAACAGTTCAGGAGGAAGTTCATCCCGGCTCATGTGTTTCGAGCCAAGGAGGTTGAGTTCCTAGCTCTCCGACAGCAGCAGATGACAGTAGCAGAGTACGTGAACAAGTTTATGCAGTTGTCGCTTTTTGCTCCGGACATGATCAGTACCGAAGAGAGGAAGGTGAACAGGTTTGTCGAAGGTTTGCATCCCCGGTACATGCATCACGTGACTGCGTTTCAGCGTCCGGCTACGTTTGACGATGCAGTGGACAGAGCCTATTCCGCTGAGGCCATCCACCAAGCTGCTAGAGCCGTTGAGCCTAAGAGACAGCCGCCCTTCAGTGCACGAGGACAAGTACAGAAGAAGACCAAAGGCCAGCAGAGTACTTCTAGTTCTTCTGGAGTAACGTGTGGGTATTGTGGCAAGAACCACGCGACTGATGCGTGCTGGAGGAAGGCCGGTGCTTGCTTTATTTGCGGTTCGAGGGAGCATATGATCGCCAATTGTCCTCGATAGAGAGCCTCCGGTGCAGCTCCATCTGGTCCTACTTCTGGTGCAGTTCCTAGCAGACCCAGTGCACCTACAGCTCCGAGCAAGTCACAGTCAGCTCGTCCAGGCTCGAGACAGCCTCGCCAGACAGCCCGTGCTTACGCTGCTACTCACGAGAGTGCCGAGGATCCACAGGTGGTTGAAGGTACTGTTTTGATTTCGCGCGTCGAGGCTTTAGCTTTGTTCGATTCGGGGTCTACACGGTCTTATGTAGCACCTCATTTCGCCAAGCGGTTGCATCAGCCGTCTGAGCCGTTGCCATATGTGTTGGTTGTATCCACCCCAGTTGGCAAGCGAGTGGAGTGTAGTTTGTACTACCCCCATTGCGACGTGCAGATTGCAGGTCATCAGTTACCTGTTGATTTGATCCTGTTGTCGATGCTGGACTTCGACGTGATCCTTGGTATGGATTGGCTCGCTCGATATCGTGCCTGTGTTAACTGTTACAACAGGACGATCTTCTTCGATTTAGGCAAGGGCTTCCGTTTCGAGGGCAGTCAGCAGAGATGCCCCAGACGTGTGATTTCGGCGTGTAAGGCAGATCGCTTGATCCGCCGAGGGTGTGAAGGCTTCATTGCCTTTGTCTCAGCGAAGAAGGAGCCGAAGCAGCTAGGTGAGATCCAGGTGGTCTGTGACTTTCCAGATATTTTTCCAGAGGATGTGCCAGACTTACCCCCGGTTCGAGATGTGGAGTTCGCCATTGAGCTTGTTCCCGGCACGGCACCGATCAGCAAGGCTCCGTATCGCATGGCCCCAGCAGAGTTGTCAGAATTGAAGAAGCAACTACAGGAGCTTTTGGATAAGAGTTTCATTCGCCCGAGCGTTTCACCTTGGGGAGCACCAGTCTTGTTTGTCAAGAAGAAGGATGGTACTTTTCGGATGTGCATAGACTATCGACAGTTGAACAAAGTGACGATCAAGAACAAGTACCCCTTACCCAGGATCGATGAGTTGTTTGACCAACTTCAGGGCGCAGCATATTTTTCGAAGATTGATTTGAGATCTGGATATCACCAGTTGAGAGTCAAAGAAGATGACATTCCCAAGACTGCCTTCAGGACTCGTTATGGTCACTATGAATTCCTCGTGATGCCTTTTGGACTAACCAACGCACCTGCAGCGTTTATGGCATTGATGAATCAGATCTTTGCTCCTTTCTTGGACCAATTCGTAGTCGTGTTTATTGATGATATACTGATCTATTCTAAGTCAGCAGAGGAGCATAGGGAGCATTTGAGAAAAGCCTTGTCGTTGTTGAGAGAACATCGATTGTTTGCTAAGTTATCGAAGCGTGATTTTTGGCTTGAGCAGGTGGCATTTTTAGGTCATATCATTTCACGAGAGGGATTGGCAGTTGATCCATCTAAAGTAGAGGCAGTAGTGAATTGGCCTAGCCCCAAGACAGTGACAGAGATTCGCAGTTTCCTTGGTCTAGCAGGTTACTACCGTCGATTTGTCCAGGACTTTGCTAAGATCTCTTCTCCTTTGACGAAGTTGACCAGGAAGAATGTACCATTTGATTGGACTGAGGAGTGTGAAGCCCGTTTCAGGATTTTGAAAGAGAAGTTGACTACGGTCCCAGTGTTAGCCTTGCCAGATGGTAGTGAAGGATTCGTGGTTTATTCAGACGCTTCTCGAGTTGGCCTAGGTTGTGTGTTGATGCAGCATGGGAAGGTTATTGCCTATGGATCGAGACAGTTGCGAGAACATGAGAAGAATTACGCCACCCATGATTTGGAATTGGCAGCCATCGTGTTTGCGTTGAAGCTGTGGAGACATTATCTCTATGGTGTACCGTTTGAGGTTCGTTCTGACCACCACAGTTTACAGTATTTATTCACACAGCAGGAGCTGAACATGAGACAGCGGAGATGGCTTGAGCTTATTAAGGATTATGACTTCCCGATCAAATATCAGCCAGGCAAGGGGAATGTGGTGGCAGATGCACTCAGTAGGAAAGCAGAGTCAGTGCAGCTCTTGAGCAGTTTTCTCTTAGAGTTCCGTGGTCTTCCTGTTGAAGTTAAACTAGTGGATGAGTGCGTGACTTTGGCTAGTACGCTAGTGTTTCAGCCTGAGATGATTCAGCAGATTAAAGACAGGCAGTTTGAAGATCTAACATTGAAGCGCATTCGAGACCACATTGGAGACAGACCAGATTTCAGACTAGAGGATGGTGTACTCTACTTTCGGAGTAGGTTGTGCGTGCCAGCAGTTGATGAGTTCAAGGAGAAGCTGATGAACGAAGCGCATTACGCTCGCTACGCGATGCACCCAGGCAGCACGAAGATGTTTCGGAATCTCAAGGATCGCTTTTGGTGGAACAACATGAAGAGAGAAGTAGCAGGATTTGTTGCTCGCTGTTTGACATGCCAGAAGGTGAAGGCAGATCATCAAAGACCGCCAGGCTCGTTGCATCCTTTGCATATACCGCAGTGGAAGTGGGAACACATCACCATGGACTTCGTTTCCGGTTTGCCGCCGACTAGCAGGAAGAATAACGCCATTTGGGTGATTGTAGATCGATTGACGAAGTCAGCCCATTTCATTCCTTTTCGGAAGGGTATGACGTTTTCAGAGATGGCTAGGAAGTTCGTGGATGAGATCGTCAGACTCCATGGTACCCCCGTGTCGATTGTATCCGATCGTGACAGCCGTTTTGTTTCGTCTTTCTGGAGAGCATTCCAAGAGGCTTTGGGTACGAAGTTGAGTTTCAGCACGGCATACCACCCACAGACAGATGGACAATCAGAGCGGACGATTCAGACTTTGGAGGATATGTTGCGAGCCAGTGTGTTGAGCTACGAGAAAGAATGGGATCTTCATCTATCGTTGTGCGAGTTCGCCTACAACAACAGTTTCCACGAGAGCATTGGGATGGCACCATATGAAGCATTGTACGGGAAGAAGTGCAGGAGCCCGGTTTGTTGGGAAGAAGTTGGAACTCGAAGTTTTCACGGACCGACGATCATTGCCGAGACTACGGAGAAGGTACAGAAAGCAATTGAGAACTTGAAAGTTGCTCGGTCGAGACAGAAGAGTTATGCAGACACCCGCAGACGACCCTTAGAGTTTCAGGCTGGCGAGTGGGTTTTTCTGAAGGTCTCTCCGATGAAGGGTACGATCCGTTTCGGCCAGAAAGGCAAGTTATCTCCACGCTATGTCGGACCATTCGAGATCAAGAGTCGGATTGGTGATTTGGCTTATCGATTAGAGCTTCCCGAGATGTTTGCAGGAGTGCACAACGTTTTCCACGTTTCGATGCTTCGGAAATACGTTCACGATCCCTCCCATGTCATTCGTTACGACGAGGTTCAGATTCAGCCGAGTGCTGCATACGTTGAGCGACCGCTCCGTATCGTGGGAACCCGAGAGCAGATACTCCGCACCAGGACGATTCGATGGGTCAAAGTGCTTTGGGAGCATCACAATCCTGATGAGGCTACTTGGGAGCTAGAAGAGCAGATGGCACGTCAGTACCCCGAGTTGTTTTCCCAGGTATGAGTGAGTTAGTGTGCATTCCGAGGACGGAATGATTCTCAAGTAGGGGAGGATGTAACACTCCGACCCAGCTTGACCTCGTTTAGCGTTTAGTTAATCTTGTTTTTGTTGCTAATCGTGTTTTGTTTGTGTTTTGTTTTCGTTACGGGTCATGGATAGGTAGTTGGGTTGAGTTTGACCTGGATTAAGTAGACCAAGCCCTTTTTCGTAATTTTAGCTTTTCTTAGACATGGTCATTTTTGCATCATCTTGATGTCAACACGTGTCTTTCGCTGAGCTCGTTAACTTTCGTAACTACGTCATTTGCAACCGAGGTCGTGTGATTCGAGTGGACCTTGATTTGACTCAAACTGAAATTAGCATTCTAGCTTGGACTTCTTTGTAATATGGACTATACCTTGAGCTTATATAACCCATTCCATCGATCAACTCTTATTCCTTCTCTCGTTTTCTCTCTTTCCCCTCAATGTGCACGTGGAGACTTCCTTGCTTCCTTGCATTCTCTTCTCCAACCTCCATCGATCAAGCTCTACTGTGAGGTTCTTGCATGAAAGGTGAGTTGGAAACCTTTCCACTCTCTCATCTCCTTTCTCCATCTCTTCTCCCTCTTGTCCCCATCGTGCTTGGTGTGTCTGTGTTTTGATTTCTCTCCATCCCTCATGCATACGTGTGGTTTTGTTTGTGTGTTAGGTTGTGTTTGGATCCAAGGGCTACCATTGTGCATTTGATTTCCAAATTTGAGGCAAGTATAACCATAACATTGAGAACCCATGTTGGTATGCTTTGATTTTGGCTAGCTCACATTGATGTGTGTGGAAAACATGTGTTTACAGCCCATTTGATACTTATTGGTTCAGTACTTGTGTATTCCTATTGATAGATTGCATTTCTGATGCATTTCCAGACATTCTGTACATGTTTCAGATTTCTGAATTCGTGCAGGTACGGCTAAGCCGTATAACACCTACGGCTCACAATCCAGAGAGGAGAAAAACCCAGTTTTCCTCTACGGCTAGGGCACGGCTAAGCCGTGGAATGCCCTACGGCTAAGCCGTATCTCAGCCGTGGCCCAGCCGTAGAACAATACAGGGTGCAATTTCTGGAATAACTGAGAGCCAGCAAATGACAGACCTTCTACGGTTCAGCCACGGCTAAGCCGTAGACCACACACGGCTAAGCCGTAGCACACACACGGCTAAGCCGTAACCACACATGAAGAATAAGGCTAGGTGTAAAGATAAGACCTATATGACCTTCATGATAGAATGTAGAGCACCTAGACTTGCCCAACGGAATATGACACTACGCGTGAATGATCTCGAGGGCTGCGAATCATTCATGTTCGTTATCCGGATGTTAAGCACCTCCCCATGGGTGTTGGTTTAAGGGACTTCGTGCATCGCCCGATTCCAGGCAACACTAGACAACGGTGTATCGAATAACTTAAAACTACATCATCATGCACGGTTAGAAACACCGGATAATTAGATTAGAATTGGTTTGTAACTTAAGATGATTCGATTTCGCATGATTTGTTGCATACCATATTGCATTCGATCATTGATCTCACACTCTGACATGATTACTTGTATCCCGTTACTTTACTTTCACATTGCGATTATTTACCCTGAGTATACATGTATGATATGTTCACTTCCAGATATGCACGCATGATATATGATCACGATCTACTCAGGTTTTCTTGATTGACTTTGTATGGTCAGGCTCTACTTAGCCTCAGCCTTAGGATCCCGACGGGGTGAATTTGGTATAGTTATAAGGACCTGCTGCAGTATGGATTTTGTCTTGGGGAACCGGACCCCAGGAAACCGAGACCCATTGTACCCTGGCCCGGACAATGGTGTTCTTTGCATGTTATAAGATCCCTCTTTTGGGAGCATATGGTAATGTAGTAGCCACTAGTCATGTACACAGCATGTTATCCTTGATTCACACAGCATCTTTCTTTCTTGCCTGATAGCCTAGTATACGAAAATGCTTTCTTTAATCACATGATGTTCTTATTCGGTTAGACACAGCGTGTGTTAACTTGCTATGGTTTATACTTTGCTGAATCTTCGTATTCACAGTTGTTTTTGGTGTTGCAGGCCCAGATCCCCCTGCCGAACCCCCGCAGGTCGGCCAGGCTCCAGTTGAGACCCCCGGGGCCCCATCAGGCCTAGAGGAGTGGATGTGATCACTCCACGGGAGAGCGTACATGGCATGCATCATGTTGGAGTCATGTTTTGGGGATTCTCAGACTTGTATATGTCTTGACATGTCACTATTGTATTTATCCTTTTGTTCTTTTGTAAACGTTCATATGTAATTATGACAGTCCTTTCCTTGTATCCTCTTCTTGTGCCATTAGTTGTTTATGTTTCTGATATTTACAGCTTCCGCATACTTGCTTGGCACGTGTGCTTGTTCCCTTGTGCGTGTGCATTTAGACTCGGTCTACGTGTGCATGCACGGGAGTACGTGTGTCATTAGGTTTGGCTTTTGCTAACCCCCGAACCCTGGGCTCGGGTTGTGACAAAATTTGTGCCTCAATATCTGCAAGATCAGAAAATGGAAGAATTTGAAAAATTGAAGCAAGGTGACATGACTATCCAACAGTATGAGACCAAGTTTACAAGGTTGTCTAAGTATGCACCTACTCTTGTCCATCCTTTGAAAGAAAAAGTCCGACGTTTCCTCAAGGGTATTGTCACAACCCGAGCCCAGGAGATCGGGGGTTAGCAAAAACCTAACCAGCGACACACGTACTCCAGTGCATATGCACTTAGACCCGGTCTAGATGCACACGCACAAGGGAAAACACACGTGCAAAACATGTATGCGGAAGCTAAAAATATCAACAAGAGACACGAGGCACACAAGAACAAAGACATAATATCCAAAGGCTGATACAAAAGTATGAACATACAAAGCTGGATTCAATCACAATGTATAGAACATGAGTACAATCGATGACATGAAAAGAAAACAATATGTATGCATGCAGAGAACAGTCGCGCTCTGATGGAGGGATAACACCCACTCCGCGAACCTGACATCATGCATGCAAAAGAAGAGGAAACGAGAACCGTGAGTGCATGTAACAGGCAAGAACATGAAGAGGAAAGAGGAGAAGAAGATGAGCAAGAACATGGAGCTTCCCTAAACTTACCAAAAGACACAAATCGAGAATCACAAGCATAAATTCCTCTTCCTGGCCTTGGACGAGAAGAAGAAGGAAGAAACAGAAGAGAAGAAAAAGAAGGCTCGAGAACGAGAGAGAGACAAAACAGTAAGAGAGAAGGAGAAGATCGGTGATGGCTTATAAGGATAAAAAGGAGGGCAATTTGCGATAAAGTCCAAGCATGAAGATTATTTCCAGTTTGAGTCAATTGCGGGTCTAATGGAAATAAGTGACATATTTGGCAACCGACGTAGTTACGGAAATCAACAAGCATAACAAAAGACACGCGTCAATACCAAGATGCTGCATGAATGACGACATTACACAAAATGCAATATTACGAAAAAGGGCTTATGTCTACCTGAACCAGGTCAAGCTCAACCCAACTACCTATCCAGAACCTGAAACCAAACAAACACAAGAACAAAACACCATTAGCAACCAAATCATCAAGAATTAGCAGCTAATCCAGATCAAATCGGGTCGGGGTGTTACATCCTCCCCAACTAAAGACACATTCCGTCCTCGGAATGAACACACATTTGCAGGTACAACCCGCCGAACAACTGCATCTCCAGAATGCTTGATCTCTCGACTCGCTCTGATAGGCAAGGCGGCTTTTCAAGTTCCCACGAGTTGGAGGAATCACTTCGCAAAAAGCGTCCTGGCAAAGCACACACACAGCGTTGCAACGAACCCGCAGGAGAAAGGTCCAAACACATCAATGACGTATCTCGACATTGATTACAGCATGTCTTCTAGAAAACGACACGGAAGAACCCAAACTGCACGCCAGCTCCCTGAAGCTAGTCTCAATCTCGCATGGTGCAACAGGTCTCGGAGCTAACTTGTCTTCTTGGCAAGAAAGATCGTTCTCTGCATCGGCAAGACCTTCCGAAAACTCAATCTTCGCGTCGGGAATTCCACGACCATCTACTAGTCTGCAAGGCTGCCTTCTCTGGACTGAGCGATCTATGAGTGTCTGTCTAAAGAATCCACTCGACTTATCCGTCTGTCTGCGTACACGAAGCTGACAATTCGCACTGACGAAGAAGCATGAGCCACTGCGAAGGCATTTGACGAAACAGCAGCTCAGCACTCCGAATAACGGAAGAAGGTCACGTACGCGGCTTCAAGCATGCACTGTTCCTCGAAGAGCTGACATGACGGCTAATAACCTTCTTAGATCTTTGCCTAACCGAAAAACTCAATCCAACACGGGAAGTCGCCAGGTATCCTCGATCCACAGCAGAGCCCTTCTCACTCTGAAGTCGTCTCGCCACGCGACTCTTGGTAGGAAACCCAACGTGAAGCAACGCTGGATCACGACCAAAGCAGCACTCCGTACGCACTAGCCCACCAGATCGCTTCGTCAACACTAATTGATCATCCGTTCGCTCACGCCTCCAGGAAAGTTGGCAAACTCTTGTCAAGCGGAAACATCACTCATCTTTCGAAGAACTAAGCCTGGTGCTCACGTCACTTCCAGTTCACTAGCAAAAGTCCACGAAGAAAGAATTCCACTGACATGGTCCTCTCAACATCCTGCACCATGAGCAGATAGGAAGGAAACAGGGGTCAAGCGGTGAGGAAACAATCCAACAAAACAGCCAAATAGGAAAGGCAAGGAATGAGTGCGTGATCCAAGGAAAGAAGCAAAGAAACGAAGTAAAGATTTCCACAGGGCAGGTACATTGATACAAGAGAGACAAAACTGTGATTCTCCACGAATAGTGACATCGACAGTCGACAACAATCCAGAAAAAGACGTCCACAGACAAGTAGGAGAGGAAAAGATTATCTGCCAAACAGAACGAGGTGGAGAAAAAGCTAGAAGAAGATCGAACAGTGACAATGGTAAACAATGAAATGAATATGGCGTTCGAACAATCATCAAAGGTTTCTGCAAGTCAGAGAATGGTCACGGGGAAAGTCGATGTGATGAATGGTATCGAACTCACATGAAAAATATCAAGGATGGTTGGACTCAGAAAAACTCGGAGTCACTGCAGCATAGGATGAATAGAACTTCAAAGATCCGTCTCCAATGGCAAAGGAACAAGATTCCACGAGAAGCATCTTAGGCGAAAAGCGAAGGTCGACAGATCAAGCAGTGACGTCAAAAAAGGAAGTAACGTTCCACAAAACATCCAAATAATTCCGAGCAAGGAAACGGAGGGTAAGCGGAAAAAGAGAACAACTCTAACATCGGTCACCTAGTCACAGGCACGAACAGAAAAAAACCGAGTCGTAAACCAGACCTAATACAAAACCATGGAGTAAACCCGAGAGGACTTATCAATGGTCACTAGCTAGTGTACGGGCATAACTCCACACCAATCGATGGAAGGAAAGGAGGAAAAAGAAACAAGTGATAGAGGAGAAAGGAAAAATCATCGGGAGCCTATCACTCGAAGGGTGACACTACACAACAGCACAACAACTCGACAACAAGAAGTCGATACAACGTAAAGCCAACTGCCCTTCACCAACACAACTACAATTGGGAACTACAAGCTCCCCTCAAGGACAACAACTAGGCCAGAATAGCCATTTCTCAGAGGTACAACGAAACCAGGGCAGAGATACAACAAAACCAGAGATACCCAATTCGTATCCATGGAACTCGAACCAAGTGGAGAGGAACAAACCCCCCCCCCCCCAACTAAAAGAATGGATCAAACTCCTAACATCAGTTGGGCTATGACTACACTATCCAAACAAGGTCACGCCATCAAAGAACTACCGACCACACTAGCAACCTCCACACTAGCTAAGGAGGACCCAAAATCTCGACATCCATACGGAATGAGAGTAAGAGACAACAAGATAGTGCACTGAGACTAGAATTACAAAGTCAAGGGTTTATACAACATAAAACTCAAAATGGAAGATCTCTCCAACTCCTACCCTACTAACTAACACAAGAGGAGGAGACCCAAAACACCAGAGAACAAGGATAGCCAGTCCCTCAAGCACGAGAAAAGAGTCGCCTCTAATAGGGTGCAATGAAGGCATGGGGTCCTCGATGCAGCACATACCAAACAACTACTCCCTGGAGCATGTTGACGTACTCATCCCGCTGCGCGAACAAAGCTTCTACACAAGCGTGGAAATACACCTCGAAAATCACGTAATTGCTGTCTGTCCAGAAAGTATAGGGATAGCCGAAGTGCGTCCTGAGGATCTCTCGTACTCTAAATGCATACAGCAGGAGTTGCCGTCGTCTGCACACAATCGTATAAGTGTCTGGGAGAAGATGCATGATGCTCTCTTCTAACGTGTACCGGTCTCGGGACAGTTCAGCTTCTTGCAGTAGATCCACCAAGGCCATTGTCCGGACAACAAAAGGAATGCCTCTGAGGTGCCCTAACTCCCAACGGAGAACATCAATATAAGGCTCCTGAAAACCGTCCGCTGCCATGAGCTCTAACACCACATGTAGGCACAAACACTGATTAAACACCTGCGAAAGAAACACCTGTAAAGAGACAAGAAAAACACATACCGACCAACCCTACCAACAATTGGCACTGAAGACCAACTGTTAGCATCACGTTTACTCACCACGTACCTACATGCCTACATGCTGAACCACTAGAGCAACAATGCTCTGATACCATACAATACGTATGTCACAACCCGAGCCCAGGAGATCGGGGGTTAGCAAAAACCTAACCAGCGACACACGTACTCCCGTGCATATGCACTTAGACCCGGTCTAGATGCACACGTACAAGGGAAAACACACGTGCAAAACATGTATGCGGAAGCTAAAAATATCAACAAGAGACACGAGGCACACAAGAACAAAGACATAATATCCAAAGGCTGATACAAAAGTATGAACATACAAAGCTGGATTCAATCACAATGTATAGAACATGAGTACAATCGATGACATGAAAAGAAAACAATATGTATGCATGCAGAGAATAGTCGCGCTCTGATGGAGGGATAACACCCACTCCGCGAACCTGAAGAGACAGCTGGAGTCTTCCAAGCAAACTGACGACCAACAAGAACACGGTCGAGGGTACCTGAGCCTGCAACACCAAGGACAACTGATGAATACAACGATTCAGCAAAGTGTAAGCAGTAACAAGTTAACACGTGTGGTCTCTAACAGAATAAAGGACATAGATAATCATAACATGTCAATGTAGTAATCTAGGCAGTTGTGCATTCAATTTAACATATGCTCTGTGAATCAATGTAAGTAACATAACATGTACATACTAGTTGGTTACTACGTACGCCATATGCTCCCAAAGTAAGGATCTTATAAACATGATGAGAACACCATGGGCCAGATGGGTCTCGGTTTCCTGGGGTCCAGATTCCCCAAGACATGACCTTCTGCAGTAAGGTAACACACACTATACCAAAGTCACCTCGCCGGGATCCTAAGGCTGAGGCTCAGTAGTGCCGGACCATATCGAGTCAATCAATATAAGAACATGCATATCATAACGTGCTTATCATAACGTGCATATCATAACGTGCATAGCTGAACATGTATCTTATCAGAACGTGACGTGCATGTCTTGTAAAGCATCTAAACAGATGTAAGAGGTAATACATCACATCGCATACCCATATCAACTGAACAGATCCAACAAACGATATAATGGATGTAACGAAGTAGAGGTATCTCAACTCATGTACATCAAATAGTAAGATCGATCATGCAAGACCGCTGTTCCACTCGGGATTAACCATGGACAGAGCTAGAAATATCCAATCGTGTGCCCCAGCATAGAACGCGTATAAGAGGACAAGAACCGAAGTCAATATGCCATGCAATCAGATGTTCTTGCAGGAATCACGATCTGTTACTAGCCAATCCTATTCTAATTCTCCAGTGTTTCTAACCGTGCATGATGATGTAGTTTTAAGTTATCCGATGCACCATTGTCTAGTGTTGCAGTGTATCTGGAATGTGCACCGAAGTCCCTTAAACCAACACCCATGGGGAGGTGCTAAACAACTGGATAACGTACGTGAATGATTCGCAGCCCTCGAGATCATTCATGTCATGCACTCATACCATTGGATAAGTCTAGGTGATTTACATTCTAGCATGAAGGCCATATCAGTCTCTTTCTTAATCCTATCATTTCATTCATTTCTCAGGGGTGGCATGGCTTAACCATAGGTGAACATACGGCTTAGCCGTAGGCATCTTACGGCGTAGCCGTAATATGCACTGCGGCTCCACCGCGGTTCCCTTTCCTGTACATCCGCATTTACGGTTCACCCATATTCTGTTCTACGGCTTAGCCGTGTGCTCTTCTACGGTTTAGCCGTGGCTGGGCCGTAGAAGGTCTGTCAAATTGCTTACTTTCAGTTATTCCAGAAACAGGCACCCTGTATTGATCTACGGCTGGGTCACGGCTGAGCTACGGCTTACCCGTAGGACAATATACGGCTTAGCCGTGTCCTGGCCGTAGAGGAAAACTGGGTTTTTCCCCTCTCTGGACTCTAAGCCGAAGGTGAGTTACGGCTTAGCCGTAGTACACGCGAAGCAGTTTCTGAACTAATTACAGAGTCATCGAAACATGACCAAACTGACGAAATCACTTAGAGTAGAAGGAAATGATCACGAAATGGGCTGTAAACACCATTCATACTCAAGAATACATGATTTAATCTTAATCAAATACATACCCACATGGTTAAACCAAGTTATGCTTATACTTGCCTCAAATGGAGTTCAAACACACGATCAGCTGTCCTTGGGCTCAATCACACTGCCAACAAGCTTCTAATCATCATGCATGCAAAAGAAGAGGAAACGAGAACCGTGAGTGCATGTAACAGGCAAGAACATGAAGAGGAAAGAGGAGAAGAAGATGAGCAAGAACATGGAGCTTCCCTAAACTTACCAAAAGACACGAATCGAGAATCACGAGCATAAATTCCTCTTCCTGGCCTTGGACGAGAAGAAGAAGGAAGAAACAGAAGAGAAGAAGAAGAAGGCTCGAGAACGAGAGAGAGACAAAACAGTAAGAGAGAAGGAGAAGATCGATGCTGGCTTATAAGGATAAAGAGGAGGGCAATTTGCGATAAAGTCCAAGCATGAAGATTATTTCCAGTTTGAGTCAATTGCGGGTCTAATGGAAACAAGTGACATATTTGGCAACCGACGTAGTTACGGAAATCAACAAGCATAACAAAAGACACGCGTCAATACCAAGATGCTGCATGAATGACGACATTACACAAAATGCAATATTACGAAAAAGGGCTTATGTCTACCTGAACCAGGTCAAGCTCAACCCAACTACCTATCCAGAACCTGAAACCAAACAAACACAAGAACAAAACACCATTAGCAACCAAATCATCAAGAATTAGCAGCTAATCCAGATCAAATCGGGTCAGGGTGTTATGAATGCTCGTATCGCATCAAAAATAGGAGATACGGAACGGCCAACATTTTAGGATTATATCAAGAGTGCAAATTGGGCTAAGGGCATGGTAAAGCGGGAAGACGAGGAGGCAGCCTCATCAGGGTCGAAGCAGCGACAAATGCAGAATCAGTTTGTAGGCCAACCTCAGCAGAAAAAGCAGAAGTTCTAGAACTCTAATTCTGGTACAAGAAGACCGCAGTGTGCTCTGTGTGGGTATAACCACCCAACAGAGAGGTGCCGGTGGGGTACAGGGCTTTGTTTTTATTGTGGACAGCCAGGGCATAAAACTCGTGATTGTCCTAACGGAGGTCGAGAGCACACTCTGGCGCGGGAGGCAGCACAGGGTGGTTATACACAGCAATAGCCTAGGAGGCAAGCACCCCAGTTTAGGCCACAGCAGCTTTCCCAGCAGCCACCTCGAGCTCCGTAGCAGCCGCAACAGTTTAAAGTCCCAGCGCCCAGTATCAGCAGATTAGGGGACCAGCCCCTCAGCAACAGCAGAGAACGGTAGGCCAGCAAGGCCAAGGGCAGTAGTTGGTTCACCAACAGCAGAGGGGTCAGCAAAGGCCACAGCGGCCAGTGCTGGGACAACAACAAAGGCCACAGCAGGTTGGACGAGCTTATGCCATCACTCACGAGGAAGCAGATGCTTATGGGGAGTCCGTGGAAGGTATTATTCTAATCTCAGAAGTTGAAGCTAAGGTGTTATTTGTTTCTGGTGCCACCCACTCTTTTGTTTCTCAAATTTTTGCTAAGCATTTGCCTGAGAAGGTAGCGCAATTAGATTGTCCTCTATTAGTTAATACTCTCATGGGTGGGCGAGTTAGATGTCATCAGTACTTTCCTCGTGTCCGAGTTCAGATAGAGAAGTTGATTTTACCAGCAAACTTGGTGCTTATGATGATGAATGACTTTGATGTCATTTTGGGCATGAATTGGTTAAGGACCTATCGAGCAAATATGGACTGTTTTAATAAGATTATCAAGCTTAAAGTCAAATTAGAAACTGTTAAGTTTATTGGACAATCAAAACGGATTCTCACAAGCCGGATATCAGCCTTGATGGCAGATTGTATGTTAAGGAGCGGTTGTCAAGGTTACTTAGCGTTTATCACGGAGGATAAACAGTCCAAGGTGGAGGGGGATGTATCAGAGATACCTGTAGTTCGTGAGTTTCCGGATGTCTTCCCAGATGAGATTCCGGGTTTACCACCGATTCGAGAAATCGATTTCACCATAGAGTTAGCCCCAGGGACAGCACCGATCTCGAAAGCTCCTTGCAGAATAGCACCAACTGAGTTGAGAGAATTGAAAATTCAGCTGCAAGACTTATTGGATAAAGGTTTCATAAGGCCTAGTGTATCACCATGGGGAGCACCTGTTTTGTTTGTTAAGAAGAAAGACGGTTCCATGAGGATGTGCATCGACTACAGACAACTCAATCAGGTCACGATAAAAAACAAATATACATTACCTAAGATCGATGAGTTGTTTGATCAATTACAGGGAGCCGAATTCTTTTCAAAAATAGACCTGAGGTCAGGATACCATCAGCTGAGAGTTAGAGATCAGGATGTGCAGAAGACAGCATTCCGGACTAGATACGGCCATTATGAATTTCTAGTGATGCCGTTTGGGCTAACAAATGCTCCAGGAGTTTTCATGGCTTTGATGAATAAGATCTTCGCTCCGTTTCTTGATCAATTTACGGTGGTTTTCATTGATGATGTGTTAGTATACTCCAAATCTCGTGAGGAACATGAGAACCATCTTAGAACTGCATTACAGACTTTGAGGGATCACCAGCTCTATGCGAAATTGAGTAAGTGTGAGTTCTAGTTGGAGCAGGTGCCTTTCCTCGGTCACATTATTAGCAGAGAGGGTCTAGCAGTGGATCCAGTGAAGATTGAGTCAATTGTCAATTGGCAAAGACCCACTTCAGTGTCAGAGATACGCAGTTTTCTTGGTTTGGCTGGTTATTACAAGAGATTTGTGCAAGGATTTTCGTCAATTGCAGCGCCGTTGACTAAATTAACATGGAAAGATGTGCCTTTTGTGTGGTCTGACGAGTGTGAAGCCAGTTTTCAAGAGCTAAAAACCCAGTTGACTACAGCTCCTGTACTTACATTACCATCGGAGAATGGTCAATTTGTGATTTATACTGATGTTGCAGGTGTTGGTTTGGGATGTGTACTCATGCAAGATGGAAAAGTTGTTGCCTATGGGTCTAGACAACTTAAGGAACATGAGAAAAAGTACGCTACCCATGATCTTGAGCTCGCAGCAGTAGTTTTTCCGCTCAAAATGTGGAGACATTATTTATATGGTGTAAGATTTGAAGTGCATTCGAACCACAAGAGTCTTCAGTATTTATTCACTCAGCCAGAGTTGAACATGAGACAGATCAGATGGATGGAATATATCAAGGACTTTGATTTTCCGATTAAATACCATCCAGGGAAAGCCAATGTAGTGGCTGATGCACTAAGTAGAAAAGCAGCAAGGAATGCATGTTTGCGGACAGAATGGTCTTGGGCAGAGATATTTCTAGACTTAGGGGTTGATTTACAGCTGGTTAATGCTAGAGCGATGATTGCCAGTATGTTTATTTGGGAACCAGAAATTTTGGGCAGAATAAAAAACACACAGTCAGAGGATCCAGAGTTGGTCAGGGTGATTGAGCAGAATGAGAGCAGGCCAGACTTTAGATTGATAGATGGTGTGTTGTACTATCAGGATAGATTGTGTGTGCCAAATATAGAGGAGTTGAAGAATGAGATCCTGACAGAAGTGCATCATTCTCATTTTACCATTCACCCTGGTAGCACAAAGATGTACCAAAGTCTCCGTAGTCATTACTAGTGGAACAACATGAAAAAGGAGATTGCAGGATTTGTTGCCAGGTGTTTGGTTTTTCAGTAGGTTAAGGCAGAACACAAGAGACCCCCAGGACTTTTGAAGCAGTTGGCAGTGCCGGATTGGAAATGGGAACATATCACAATGGATTTTATATCAAGACTTCCGATGATTCATGGTAAAGATAGTATTTGGGTGATAGTGGACAGGTTAACTAAAGTTGCACATTTTCTGCCAATGAGCTTAAAGACACCCAAAGATGAGTTGGCCAAGATATATATGGAGGAAGTAGTTAGATTGCATGTTGTACCGGTATCGATCGTCTCAGATAGAGATTCAAGATTTCTGAGTAAGTTCTGGACACGACTGAAAGTGCAAGAGCTAGATCTCACCAAGTCCTAGAGGGGGGTGAATAGGACTATTAAAAATTTCTTTTCAAGAATTAGGTCTTATTAGTGTGCAATTTGAAGGATTAATTAAAATTGAGAGTCCCTAAAAAGATTAAAAGAGATGTTCAGAGTTGTGAGTGCTTACAGTGTGTAGAAATGCAGCTAGAGTAACAAAGATGTAGCTTAGAAATGATGATCAACTCAAGTGACAAGAATGCAAGGCAACATCCACACACAACAAGCAATAAACACAGTGCTTTATAGTGGTTCGGTCCTAGACCTACATCCACTCTCAAGAGCAATCTCTCTTGGTTCCACTAAATAAGAGGTACTTACATAACATACACCTCTTGCAACAGTTTTTGATTCGGTTGTTTGTCTTGCACCAACTGGGGTTTTTTGATCAGGTGGTTGATCCTTGATCTAGTCCACTAACTACAACAATTTTTGATGCGGTGGTTTGTCTTCCACCAAATACAGCAATAAGAATTGAAATATTAAAGAACACCTAAACAAGGAATTGTATACCTTGGTTTTGAGTGGTGCTCTTGATGCTTGAAAGACTACCTCCAAGCTTTGACCTCTTGTTCTTGCTCCTTGGTGATGAAGATCTTCATATGAGTGCTCAGCCAAGGGAAGAGGTTTTAAGAGGGTTTGGAAGGCTAAGATATTCTCTCAGATTTAATGGAGCCTTTCCTAAATCACCAACTACTTTTCTTGAAACAATAATGGCACTTTGTGGGGTTGAAGAGTAGGTGGTTGTGGGAGCTTTGAAGATGATTTTAATGGAGGTGCAAAGGCTCAGTTATACTAGAGTTTTTCACAGTAATAAATTCAGTGGTTGGAGCAAGGGAGAGGTCCTCTTTAAATACAGTTAAGCTCCAACGGATAGATCTACGGCTAAGAACAGAATGGTCTACGGCTTAACCGTATGCTCTGACAACATCCAACGGCTAGTTTGACCAGATTCAATAAAAATTCCTTCTTACAGTTAAGCTTACGGCTTAGCCGTAAATCCTTATACGGCTTAGCCGTGAGCGTACGGCTTAGCCGTGAGCACCTTTCGGCCTAGCCGTGGATCAGCCGTAGGCTGAAATCTCCCAAAAACTGCTCTCTGGAGAGTGGCCCGTAATCTTTACGGCTTAGCCGTGAATCACATTACGGCGTAGCCGTGAAGGCCTTTCGGCTTGGCCGCAAGGTCAACCGTAGGCATTATATGGCCAAGTGCACTCTCTGGATTGTGGCCCGTAGATTTTACGGCTTAGCCGTGAAACACACTACGGCTTAGCTGTAACATTTTTCGGTGCAGCCGTAGAACAAAATAGTTCAAAATGTACTCTCTGGAAAGTGAGCCGTAGGATCTACGGCTTAGCCGTGGTCCAAGCCGTAGTACACAGCCAGGGTTTTTTAGAAACCCTTTTTCGTATTCTAATTGTACGGGCACTAGGGGTCACAGTTACCTTATCCCTTGGCACTCACAGAGGATCTTCTTGAATGATCTTGAACTTCTTTGAACTTGCTTAATCTTCATTGATAGGTCTTTCTTGAATGGTCTTGAACTTCTTTGAACTTGCTTGAACTTCTTAGCTTGATCTTCAATGAACTTCAGAGATGAACTAGGTCTTTCTAGAACTGAACTACACTTTGGTCACGTAATTGACAACATGTTCTTACAGTGACACTAACAACGACTTCAAGAGGCACTCGGTACTACCTTGAACTTCAGTACAGCATATCACACGAAGACAGATGGGCAGATTGAGAGAACCAACTAAACACTGGAGGATATGTTGCGTGCTTGTGTGTTGGACTTTGGAAAGGATTGGCAGAAAAGCCTTCCTCTTTGTGAGTTCGCATACAACAACAGCTACCATTCAAGTATTGGTATGGCCCATTTTGAAGCATTGTATGGGCGCAGATGTAAAACCCCACTTTGTTGGGAGGAAGTTGGTGTTCAGAGTTTTCACGGGCCATCGATAGTCAGTGATACCAGTGAGAAGGTTCAGCAAATTCATGCCAGATTGAAAATTGCCAGGAGTAGACAAAAGAGTTATGCTGACTTGAAGAAGAGAGATCTCGAGTTTGCAGTAGGCAATCATGTGTTTCTAAAAGTGTCACTGGCTAGAGGAACACTCAGATTCGGACAGAAGGGCAAGCTGTCTTGGAGATTCATCGGGCCGTTTGAGATTCTTGAGAGAGTGGGAGATGTAGCCTACAGATTGGCATTACCAGCAGAGTTGTCAGGAGTTCATAACGTCTTCCATATCTCAATGTTGAAGAAGTGCGTCCCCGATCCTTCACATGTTCTTCAATATGAACCACTCGAGATTCAGCCGGATGTTACCTACATGGAGAAGCCGTTGCGGATCATTGATACAAAGGAGCAAGTCCTACGGACGCGAACTATTCACTAGGTGAAGGTTCAGTGGGAGCACCACAGTCCAAGGGAGGCCACTTGGGAGCTCAGAGACCAAGTAAAGAAGTTGTACCCAGATCTTCTCCCTGAGGTACGTTAGACATTTGGAGGACCAAATGTTCTAAGGGGGAAGGAATGTAACGTTCCTAACCCAAGTTGTTATTTTAATTAATTTAAATATAATTTTATTTAATTGTTTGTATTTTAGTTAATTATGGTTATTATAATTATTTAATTTTCTTTTTGGTTTTGGGTTAATCGGATAGTAATTTTAGGACCATGAGTGTTCATCGTTGACCTGACCCAATTCGGACCCATTTTGGGCCCATTAAACCAAACCAGGCCCATACTTATAAATTAACCTAAACAACAAGGTTCTTTTTATAAAAACTAAAACTCACCCTCAAACCCTAATCCTTATCTATATAAGATGATGAGCAGCCCTGTTTTCCCCTTGCTACTACAGTCGTTCCTCTCCGTTTTTTTCTTCCCTTGATCGGCCAAGCAAATCCAAGCCATCCATCGGTTGTTATCTTCATCTTCTTCGTCATCCCTTCTTCCTTTTCTCCTTCTTCTTCATCCCCTCAGTTGTGGCCTGGTGGCGTGCACGGGAGAGAGAGAGAGAGAGAGAGAGAGAGAGATCTAGATCTTTTTTTGCATCAAAGGCAAGTGATTTGCACTTATCTCTAATGATTTTCACTCATTTCATTGATTTTTCTTTTGGTACCTATTGGTTAAAATTACTTCCACAGGTTGGGAATGAATGTGAATGGCCTAAACTCACCACAGCATAAGATCCTGTGGGAAAAATAATTAGGAGTTAATAGTTTTGTTTACAGAAAAATATAAAAAAAAATTTGACTCCTAATTTCACGTAACCCTATTTTCATTTTTGGGGACGTGACAGTCCCTCTCTCAGCTTCCTCCAAGATTCACCACCCAAGACCTTTCCAAGGCCCTCTCCCTCAAGAGAGACCCCTGTGCCCGCCTCCTACTCTTCAGTTGGGCCTCCCAACAGCCCAGATTCCAACATGAGCCTCCACCTTCCTCATCATCATAAAGAAGCTCCGCGCAGCCCAGCTGCTCGACGAATTCGATGCCGTTGTCAGCCAAGCTCTCTCGCTCTCTGTCACCTCGGAGACTCTATTCAATACCATGATCTACTTCTACACTGAATGGAGCAAGCTGTCGAAGGCGGCATTGGTCTACAAGCACATGAAAAAGTGCAAGGACCCCAATTGCCGCCCTTCCGTCTAGACCTACAATCGGCTATTCTCTACGATTTTAAGCCGTGGAAGCAATTCATACATCAACTACATGTATATGGAGACAATTAGGTGCCTCTTCAAGCAGATGGTTGATGATGGGCTTGAGCCGGATGTGTTCTCCTTGAATGGAATGATCAAAGGATATGTTCTTTCTCTCCATGTGAATGATGCACTTCAGATATTTCATCAGATGGGTGTGGTCTATAAGTGTTTGCCTAATGTTTTCTCATATGATTATCTTGTTCATGGGCTCTGCGCGCAAGGCGGTCAATAAATGCTCGGAATTGTATGGGGAAATGAAGAGTAAGGGCTTTGTGCTGAGCAGGAAGGCATATAATTCGCTCGTGAACTGTTTAGCCATTGGTGGGGAAGTCGATGAGGCAGTTAGAATTCTGTGGGAGATAGGAGACATGAAGAGGGCAGTGGATTCTATTACTTACCGAACAATGGTGGATGCTTTAGGAAGGCAGGGGAGGGTCGAGGAGGCAGTGAGGTTACTGAGGGAGTTAAGGGAGAAGGAAATGTTGGATGGCCAAATGCATGGGAAACTTATGCATCTTCTTCAAGATGATTTTGGTGAATCAGATGGTAGGACTGGATTTGGTGAGAGGTGAGCTTATTTGAAGTTTTGATGTGTTTGTGAGATGTTTACTCATGCTCAATTGATGATAGATCTATAATTTTAATGTGATTGGATTCTAATCTAGTGATTGAAATCACAAGAATCGTAGAAAGATGAATTCTAAAAGCAATGGTTTCCCTTTTTGGTTAATGATGAGGTGATTGATCATGCTCAGATTTTCGTGTCAACCAAAATGGCCCATTCTGAGCACTTTGAATGGATTAGATTCGCGCTCCAATGGCACTATTAAACGTAAATGGATCTCCAAAATTTTAGGGCATACATGAATCCATCACTAAAGAAGACGAAACAGATGCCTAAACTGGGAATTACAACTCCCTCAGTCTTCTCGTGATGCCAGTAGGTTGATGGTAATGCCAAGCTTCATTTTTGTGTCAATCTATATGAAGATGAGGGAGTTCCCCAGCCTTTTATTGCCGTCCGACCATCAATGGACAACTGCAATGTTCCCTCTCATTATAGACCGTTGCCAACGTTACATTCATGGATATTCAACGTTGAAAAAACTGAAAACGGATTGAATGGTAGTGAATAGCATTAAAGGAGTGGAGAGGACCATTTCATGAACGATTATGAAATGGGCGGTGGTCATTTGGACCACCACCCCAATCACTAACAATCTCTCACTTGGTCCATATGACTACCATACATCCTCTTAGTTTATATTTAATATATATTAAAAGAGAGATATTCATGTGCATTCACCGCTCATAACCGTACGTGGGAACCCACTTTGTGACCGTTGGATCAAGATGCTCATCCGACGCTTGGGATATCGAGTATAAAGGAACCCCTTAGAGGAGAAAAAAAATGCAAAAACTGAAGACTCTCCTCTGTCCCGCACTTTCTCATTTCTCCCGCCCTCGACCTTCTCTTGCTCCCCTGCCTTAAGCGGTCAAGCCTCACCTTCTCCTCTGCCTCAAGCTCTGGATGCTCTCCTTCTCCCCCGGCTCCATCTTTCGTTGGTCTCACGAGGCATGATCATCTTTCTGTCTCCATGGATCAGAGTTACCAGCTCTCTCTCTCGCTCCAGCAAATAGCTCCAGAAACAATCATGGCCCAGCACCCAGTTCCGGAAATAGGGATGGCCGATGCATTTGATAGCTGCTCCAGCCCCATTCGTGTAAGTATTTGTGTCTACCTCTATCTATCTTAATCTTTATGCTTCCATGTCGGTCATTTTGATGGTTTATATCCTATATCCACCAACCTTAAAGCTTCTAAATCCTCAAATCAATGGATTCTAAAATCCATGAACCCATCAATCCCTACCTCCCCAACCGCTAAATTCTCAAATCTGTAAGCCCTAAATACTCCAAACCCCTAAATCCCCTAATTTCTAAACCCATAAACCCCATGTCCCTAAATATGTGAACACCTAAACCCCATCTCAAATCAATAAAATAAGATGAGGATATGATTAACAACATGCAATACGAAAATAAAACCCTCTGTCAAATGAGTCCTGTGTCATGATTTTTTCCCCTTTTTCTTTTTTCTATTTTTGCATGTATTGTCAAATATTGAATCTAATTCAATTTATTTTCATGTTGTCCGTGGTTTGAAATATTTCTAGATGGATTTAGGTGCCTCTTCAACGGTTCAAACATTTATTCCAAATGTCGAAGAGAATTTAATACCAAAGTTAGGGATGTGTTTTGCTAACATAGATGATGCATTCAATTGCTACAATGCTTATGCAAAAGTCACTGGTTTTAGCATTAGACGAAGTTTAGAAAAAAAAATTTGGTGTGATAGTTTGGAAAAAATTTGTATGCTCCAAGGAAGGCCATAAAGTAGAGAAGGTTGGCCATGAATTTGCTAGTCAAAGGCATGTTTCAGACACGAGAGAACTGTGGTGCTCAGTTTCAAGTAAAAAAAATAGAAACGGGAGTGTTTGTGGTTTGCAAATTTGTTGAGGCACATAGTCATCTTTTAACTACTCCTCATAAGACGTATTTGTTGCATTCACATCGTGAAATTCCCTTTGTTAAAAAAAACTAATAGACACATATGATGATGCTAATATCAGGAAAGCAAATCAGATGGCAGTTTTGGAACTCCAAGCAGGTGGAATTGAAGCAATAAGTTTCACTGAACTAGATGTAAGAAATTATACTAGGGACAAAAGGAAGAAAGAAAAAAGGGGAAGAGATGGTGTGCTTTTAAAGAATATCTTGAACATCAAAAAGAAATGAATCCTTACTTTTCTTTTTCATTAGAAAAAGATAATGAGAATCAGATAAAACATGTGTTTTGGGCCACCGAAGATTTTAAGAAGTCATACATCATCTTTGGAGATTTCGTTACATTTGACACAACATACAAGACTAACATGTATGATTTAATTTTTGGTGTATTCACAGGAATAAATCACCACCGACAATCTATAATTTTTTGTTGTGCTTTAATTTCAAATGAAACTTTTGAAACTTTTGAGTGGCTATTTAAAAAGTGGCTTGAAGCAATGAATGTTGGTCCACCAAAATCGATAATTACAGACCAAGATCCTGCAATATCAAAGGCAATTAAATCTGCTATGCCTAACAGTACTCATCGTTACTGTTTGTGGCACATTTTACAAAAGTTGCCTATGAAGCTGGGTGGAGTTGCAATCCATCTTGAAGGATTTTTAGAAAGTTTAAATCGATGTTTGTACAACTCCATCACCATTGAACAATTTGAATATGATTGGCACAAAGTGTTGGCAGATTTTAAAGTGCTTGACAATGAGTGGTTAACATACATTTACAATATTCGTCATATGTGGGTGCCAATATTTTTTAAAGGAGTGTTCTTTGGAAGGATGTCAACAACACAAAGGAGTGAAAGCATGAATGCATTCATCAAACAATACGTGACACAGAAAAATGGTTTGTTTGATTTCATCTTTCGATTGGACCGAGGCCTTAGTCGTCAAAAGCATCAAGAACGAAAAGCACAACATGATACTATTTATGGGAGGCCAAAGTTCAAGAGCAATATGCCAATGGAGAAACAATTATGAGAAATCTATACAAGGAACATATTTTATGTCTTCCAAGAACATGTAAAGTTAATGATAAGTTGTATTACAAAATGTGTAAAAGAAGATGTTGAAGAAAGCATGTATGCAGTCTCCTCGTTTGAAATTGGAAAAGAAATTGAAAGAATGGTTATTTTTAAGAAAGATGTAAAATATGCAAATTGTTCATGTCAAATGTTTGACTTTGAAGGGATTCCATGTTGTCATATTCTCTGTGTGCTGAGGATGGAGCGGGTTTCATAATGCCGGATCATTTCATATTGAAAAGATGGACTCGAAATGCTCGAGTAGGGTTTGTTCATGACAAAACCACTATTGATCTTATGGTCTCACCTAATGACACATTGATTGCACGACATTCCGATCTATCATATTGTTCTACATTGATGGTTGATGAGGCATTAATATCAAGGAAAACATATGAACATGCAAGAAATGTTATATTGTATCTTAGAAGAGAATGCATAAAGATGAACGAATCTACCATCTTTGGAGAGAAACACTCTTTGAGAGGAGGAAACATAGCTTTTAATATAGGAGATTACCTTCTCCCGCCACATGTAAGAACAAAAGGTCGTGCAAAGAGACTTAAAAGTTCTAAGGAGAAAGCGCAAAGAAAGGAACGACATTGCAGTGGATGTAAGAAATGCGGCGTTTCACATGACAGACGCAATTGTCCGGCGCTATTAAAGAAGTATGTAATGTCATTAATTTTATGTTTTAATGAACTCATGTTTTAGTGCTATGAACATTCTTTAATTAACAAAATGTGTCCATTTCAGTTGCACACCTTAGAGTTCGACAATTGCTCCAAGTATATTAGACAGAAACTTTGACTCAGAAGATGAAGGGAATAGCTTGAAAGGTCTACTTCCAACCATTCATAGTGAGACTTGGTAAGCAATAAGTAATTATGTGTTTACATCTCCATTAATTTATCAGTCATTCATTTATTCTAATTTCTAACAATAGCTTTCCTTGTGTTTTTGTAGGGATTTTACCTTGTAACTAAATGGGCAATGGATTCCAAAAATTTTAATGAAACTGTGTTTTGGATCTTGAAATTAGGATGGAAGTGTAGCTGATGTTGCATTGGAGTAGATTTTTTTTAAAGTGGAGTAAGGGGTATTTTTTATGCAGTTGGAACTGGAATTGATGTAATTTCCATGTCTTTTTGTAATTGGAATGAGAGATGGAGCTTTGCCTTTAGTCCATATCTTATTTTCATTGTAATTGGAATTGATGTAAATTTCATGTCTATTTTGTAATTCAAATGGGAGATGGATCTTTTTGCTCTATTATATATTACAGGAGTTGTCTGAGCTTCAAATCTACTTCCAACTCATATATCAGTCTCAAACTTTGCCCAAATTTTCATATCCATTCATTTCAACATGTCTTTCCAAGTCTCAGTTCATAAATAAATACGAGTATGAAATATGTAATTGGATTTAGTTATGCTAAGGATGCAGAGGAATATTGGATATAATTTCATCTTATTCCAAAGTTCATGTTGATCAACATCCAGAATGTGCATTTAACATACATTATTTTTTTTTATTTGTAATTTATTTAAGAGGGATTATACATTTAATGAAGGACAAAACAAGAATACAAGAAGTTCAAACATAAAGGTGACCTCCAATTTAAAGGCCTGGAAATACAAAATAACAGTGTGCTTCCAAACTTGGACAAGAAAGACATGGATGAGCAGCTAGGCATATCTTTCATTGTGGGGCCTTGTTTACTACTCCAACCTGGGATGGCTTTGTCTAAGGATTCTTAGGCTTTAAGATAGCTTGAGATAAAAGTTTTTTTTTTCCTTTTTGTAATTGAGATAGAGGATAAAGGTTGTCTCAGATAACTTATTCCCAATATTGTCTTCGTTGTTAAATCACTTTTAAATACTACCTTCTTTTTTAATATTCAAATATCAACACAAATTTGGTTCAACCCGTAGCATTCAACAATAATCATAACAATGAAAAAAACCAGCAACCCAAATTAGGAAAACTATCATTCAACCTGTACATTTAAATGGTAACAAATCTGAAACTTCGACTCATACACTTCCATCTGAAGACATCCATTCATACACTTCCATCTGAAAACATCCATTCATACACTTTCAAATACACTTCCAGGATAAGCATTTCACAAAACAAAAAACAAAAAAACAAAATTATCTTCCAGAGAGACATTTCCAGCCACAAATCCATGTCCATGCCATGTATTTTGAAGACCACCACTCCATGTCCATGAATCAAAATTAAATATATGGTAGGAAAAGCATTTAGAATTCAACTTGGGCTTCAGACTCCATGTCCGTGCTTCATTCCTATAAAAAAGTCGGATAATTACATGTTAGCAATGAGATTAAACAAATGATTAACTAAAAATTTTGATACACTAACAAAAATGTATACCTGATACATTTTATGGATTCAAGGGTTTGGAAATTTGGGATTTTTGGGCAAAGCATTTGGGTGTTTAGAGTTTATTTTATTGATCTAAGATAGGGTTTAGGTGTTCACAAATTTAGGGACATGGGGTTTATGGGTTTAGAAATTAGGGGATTTAGGGGTTTGGAGTATATAGGGCTTACAGATTTGAGGGTTTAGGGGGTGTGGAGGCAGGGATTGATGGGTTCATGGATTTCAAGATCCACTGATTTGAGGATTTAGAAGCTTTAACGTTGGTGGATATAGGATATAAACCATCAGAATGACAGACATGGAAGCATAAAGATTAAGATAGATAGAGGTAGACATAAATACTTACACGAACGGGGCTAGAGCTGCTATCAAATGCACCGGCCATCCCTATTTCAGGAACTTGGTGCTGGGCCATGGTTGTTTCTGAAACTATTTGCTGGAGTGAGAGAAAGCGAGAGAGCCGGGAACTTTGATCCATAAAGACAGAAAGATGATCATGCCTCGTGAGACCAACGAAAGACGGAGCCGGGGGAGAAGGAGAGCATCCAGAGCTTGAGGAGAAGGAGAGGCTTGAGTGCTCGAGGCAGGGGAGCAAGAGAAGGTCGAGGGCGGGAGAAATGAGAAAGTACGGGATAGAGAGGAGAGTCTTCAGTTTTTGAGTTTTTTTTCCCCTTTTATACTCGATATCCCAAGCGTCGGATGAGCATCTTGATCCAACGGCCACAAAGTGGGTTCTCATGTAAGGTTATGAGCGGTGAACGCACAGGAATATCTCTCATATTAAAATACTTTATTTTTCAAATGAATTTTGAAAACGACTCTAATTGATGCGCATCATTTGAAAACACCGATCATCCATGAAAACTGTAATACTAAGGTCTTTAATTTGTGATTAGGTTAGTTTACTAATGCAAACTGTGGCGGTTACATATCTTGACAATATATTTCCTTCCACAATCACAACATAAGTATCCTTTCCTAAATCACAACTTAATTATGAATAGTAGAATCTTTAATATGACTTCTCTAATTGAAACTGTAATGTCATAATACTTTTATATTTTCACTTCATAGCACAATAATCACATGTAAATATAAAACAAAGTAAGCACTACAAAATCGTTTCTTTAATTGATCAAGGTATAGTGTCATACATCATTGATTCCTACAAGGCATTTCATTCAAGCACATACTCATTACATGGTCGTTAAAATCATTTGGTGCCAATGCCTTTGTCAATGAATCAGTAATCATGAGTTTCGATGGAGCTCCAACAATTGACACTAAACGATCTCGCACTTTCTCCTTCAAAACAAGATACTTTACTTCCAGAAACTTTGATTTACTGAAACACTTGCCATTCTGCACAAAAAGTCAAGCAGCATTATTATCACAGTAAATCTTTAGCTGTTCAGAAATACTGCCCATAATTGTAAATCCCTTGATGAAATTACGCATTCATAATGCGTAACCCGTGGTTTCAAAGCACGCCACATACTCTGCATCAAATGTGAATGGAGTGACTGGCGATTACTTTGCACTCCTCCACGATACTGCCCCACCAGCCAACAGAAATATATAACCTGATGTGGACCTTCTTGTATCGAGACATCCTGCAAAGTCAGAATCTGAATATCCAATGACCTCCAATGGATTAGATCTCTGATATGTGAGCATATATCTTTTAGTGTTGTTGAGATAACACATTACTTTCTTGACAACTACCCAGTGAGGCATGCCGGGATTACTTTGATATCTGCTTAACATTCCAACTGTAAAACTAATATCTAGCCTCGTGCATGTCTATAGGTACATTAGACTTCCTACTACTACCGCATAGTGATATTTATTCATTTCTAACTTTTCTATGTCAGTCATTGGGCATTGTTCTTTACTAAACCTATCTCCCTTAGACATAGGGGCATTTTTTAGTTTACTCCTTTCCATTCGAAAACATTTGAGAATACTTTCCACATAGGCTTCTTGACACAAGCCGAGTAATCCTCGAGATCGATCTCTGAATATCTCGATTCCTATTATAAAAGTTGCTTCACCCATATCTTTCATGCCAAAATTATTCTCAAGGTATACCTTAGTTTCTCGCATCATACTAAGGTCATTATTGGCTAGTAAAACGTCATCTACATATAGGACTAAAATGATGAACTTGCTATAACACTCCGACCCAGCCTGACCCGATTAGCAACTAATTAATGATCCTTAGCTGTTAATTGTCTTGTGCTTTTGTTTTGATTTTGTTGTGGGTCATGGATAGGTAGTTGGGTTGAGTTTGACCTGGATTAGGTAGACCAAGCCCTTTTTCATAATTTTCGTTTTGATAAGACATCATCATTCACGCATCATCTTGGTGTCAACACGTGTCTTTCATTGAACTCGTTGACTTTCGTAACTACGTCGTTGGTAAAAGATGTCGTATGTTTTCGTTGGACCCTGAGTTGACTCGAACTGTAAATGGTTTCTTGCACTGGACTTTCTTGTAAATTTGCCTTTAAGCTTAGCTATTATAAAGCCTTCACCGACTCTTCTCTCTCATTCTCTTCTCTTCTCTCACGTTGGAGTCTCCATCTCTCCCTCTCGATTTTTCTCCTTCTCGTTCAAGCCAAGGAAGAGGCCTTGACTCTTGATTTGTGAGTTAAGGTAAGCATTGGATTGGTTTTCCTCTTCTTCTTCTTCTCATTACTTACTGTGTGCATGTTCTCATGTTTCTTTCTTTTTTTCCTTTCTCTACCTGCATGGGCGATTAGGTGTGTGTTTGGATATGAAGTGAGCCCGAAGGACAACAATTGGTGTTAGAACTCAATTGAGGCAAGTATAAACATAATTTGTATGAACCCATGTTGATATATGCTTGAGTTTGAATGATTCTCATGATCTTGCATGCACAGTATGGTTACAGCCCAATTTGAGCTCATTCTCCCTTTCTCTGCTGTGATTTTGCTCTTTTCATGTCTTTATAGCTTTTCTGTACTTGATTCGGAAATCGACCTAGTGCATGCACGGCTAAGCCGTGAAATGTGCTACAGCTGAGCCGTACATTGCACTACGGCTAAGCTATAAGCCCCACCGTGACCCAACTGTAGATTAATACAGGGTGTGACTGAAAAATAACTGAGACTACGCAAATCGGAAACTCTTCTAAGGCCCAGCCTCGACTAAGCCATGAAGCCATCTATGGCTAAGCCGTAAGGTCACCCACGGCTGAGCTGGAAGACTTGAACAGTAAGAAAGCTAGGAAAGAAATGAGACTGGTAGGGCCTCTGAAATAGAAGGTAGGCAACCTCGACTTGCCCAACGGAGCATGATAAAATGCGTGAATGATCTTAAGGGCTGCGAATCAATTATATTCGTTATCCAGTTGTTAAGCACCTTCCCATAGGTGTTGGTTTAAGAGACTTTGGTGCACCCTATGATGCAATGCAACACTAGACAACAGTGCATCTGAGGACTTAAAAATATACCATCATGCACAATTAGAAACACTAGATAATTAGATTATGGTTGGCTAGTAAAAAATTTGATTCGATACGATAAAAATTGCTTACATGGCATCTCGCATTATGATCATTGATCTCCACTCTATAGCGTGATTGAGTTGTTTCATTTAACATCGAATTGTTGACTTTTTTACTATGTTTCCAGCACCTTGAGTGTGCACGTCTGTTCTTAAGCTTGCACGTATAAGATATGTTTTTTAATATACACGTAAGATATACTTGTCACGATATGCACGATCTACTCAAAGGTTTAGTACATAATTGACTCTGTATGGTCAATGCACTACTTAGCCTTAGCCTTAGGATCGCAACGGGCTGAATTTGGTGTAGTTATATGGCCTTGCTATAGTAAGGACACATCTTGGGGAATCCGGACCCCAGGAACCAAGACCCATTTGTACCCTGGCCCGGTCAATGGTGTTCTCAGCACGGTTATAAGATCCTTATTTTGGGAGCATATGGCAAATATAGTAGTCAACTAGTTATGTACACAGCACATATACTTTGATTCAAATGGCATGCTGTATTTACTACACGACTACTTAGTATACGCACTTGACTTGCTATGATTTACATCATGTTCTTTATTCTATTAGAGACAACATTTGTTAAATTGTTATTGCTTATACTTTGTTGAATCGTTGTATTCACGAGTTGTCTTTGGTGTTTGTAACACTCCGACCCAACTTAAGCCGCATTAGTGGTTAATTAAGTGTAATCTTGTTGCTAAGTGTGTTTTGGTTTTGCTTTTCTTTGGTTTTGAGCAATGGGTAGTTAGTTTGGTTGAGTTTGACCTAGTTTAGGTAGTTCGAGCCCTTTTTCGTAATTTCTGTTTTTGTTGGACCTTGTCAGTTTTGCGTCATTTTGATGTCAACGCGTGTATTTCACTGAGCTTGTTAATCTTCGTAATTGTTTTGGATCCAAATAACTTCGTTTGCTCTCGTTGGATCGTCAATTGACTCGAACTGTAAATAGAGGCAAATGGTGGACTTGTTTGCAAATTTGACTTCTTTTATCTTATAAATATCCTACCTACCACCGTTTTTCTCTCTTTTCTTCAACGATCTCTCTCTCATTCTTCTCTCTTTCTCTTTCGTTCAGCTATGTCTTGTTTACTTGAGGAAGGGAGCAGTATTCGTGATCTTCGTGTGTCTCCAGCGGATTGAGCCAAGACAACGACTGTAACACTCCGACCCGAGTTGACCCGGATTAGTGGGTAATGGTGTATGTTTTTATCGTTAAGAGTGTTTTGATTTTGTTTTTCTTTAGTTTTGAGTCTTAGAGAGCTTGTTTGGGTTGAGTTTGACTTGGTCTAGTGAGTTCGAGCCCTTTTTCGTGATTTTGGCTTTTGATTGACCTTGTCAGTTTTGCGTCATTCTGACGTCAGCGCGTGTATTTCGTTGAGCTTGTCGATTGTCGTAACTGTCTTGGATTCGAATGATTTCGTTTGTTTTCGTTGGACCGTCATTTGACTTGAACTGACATTTGTGTAAACTGCTTGGACCTAAGTGCAATTTGGACTCAAATTAAGTTATAAATATCCCCACCAACTCTCTTGTTCTCTCGATCGTCTCTCAGCTCACTCTCTGTCTCGTCTCTCTCTCGTCAGCTCCCTTTCTCTCCTTCCCTGTTCGATTGCTTGTGGGAGGAAGGAAGGAGCTTGTTCGCGTGTGTTTCCCGGTGGACTGAGCCAAGCAACGTGTGATTTTCGTCCGTGAGGCAAGTATAAGCTCAAGTTGTATAAACACCAATTGATATGGATTTGATTGTTGTGTTTTGATTCTTCAGTGTGTATCTCAGTGTTAAACAGCCCCTTTCAGTCAGTTCTGCTGTTATTTTGCTGTTTTCGGTTGTTTTGTTCCGTTTCTGTATGTCTGTAGTGATTCCAGAAAACTGAGTCCGTGCACTCACGGCTAAGCCGTGAAATGTGCTACGGCTAAGCCGTAAAATGGCTTACGGCTAAGCCGAGACCCAACCGTAACCCAAGCCGTAGAACAGTACAGACTGTTATCTGAAAATAACTGAGAGTTGGAAAAATGCCATTCTTCTACGGCCCAGCCTGATCTAAGCCGTACATTGTCTTGCGGCTAAGCCGTGGACCAGGATACGGCTGAGCCGTAGAGCAAAATACGGTTGAGCCGTAAATCCGGATGGATATTTGGGAAACCTCAGCTCAGCCGCAGTGCATAGTACGGCTAAGCCGTAAGATGCCACGGCTAAGCCGTAAGGTTACCTACGGCTACACCGTGAGACCTTGAGAAGTAAATGAAAAGGGACTAGGTTTAAGCAAGAGACCGTATATGACTTCCATGATAGAATGTAGCTACCCTGAACATGCCCAATGGAACGTTTGCATGACATGGATGATCTCGAGGGCTGCGAATCATTCATGGACAGTTATCCAGTTGTTTAGCACCTCCCCATGGGTGTTGGTTTAAGGGACTTCGATGCACACTCGAGACACTGCAACACTAGACAATGGTGCATCGGATAACTTAAAACTACATCAACATGCACGGTTAGAGACACTGGATAATTAGTGTAGGATTGGCTTGTAATGGATCCTTGATTCGTATAAGTACTGGATTGGTTTGATTTGTACAGCATATTGATTACGGTTTATGCCCTCTTATGTGTTCTACGCTGGACCTCTCGATTCTGTGGGAAATGCAGCAACCCCAGAGCGAAGCCCGGGTGGAACCATTCTATTATTGTGTATTGTGCTATACCGTTGCTCCATTGGAGTATCTGCATCAGTTCTGAGTCAGTGATTGTGATTGGTATTCATTGTCAGCACTTCTTGTGTTTGCTTGTATTTGTTGTGTACATTCAGTATCAGTAACAGTATCAGTTCATGTACATTCCGTATCAGTATATGTGATGCACTTCCTATTGTTTGTTCAGCGTGATATGTGAGATCTGTATGTGGTATGTGATATGACATGATTGATTGATTGAGGCGCATCATCTGATTGATTGTGATTGGTATTGGCACTACTGAGCCTCAGCCTTAGGATACCCGACGGGGTTAACTTTGGTTTAGTTTAAGTGTTTACCTCTGCAGAGTGTCTTATCCTGGGACTCCGGACCCCGGGAACTAGAGACCCATGCGTGCCCTGGCCCGGTCGCTGGTGTTCTCATCCTGATTGCTCTCGTAAGGGAGAAAATGGCCAATGTAGTAGCCACTTGATTGTTATCTGTTTATGATTCTGATAGCATGCTTATTCATTGCATAATTGTTTAGTATACAATCAAAATTTCTATGGATATTGCATTACGACTATTGTTCAGTATTCTTCAGTCTTAGACGCAATTCGTGTTATCTTCTTGTTGGCTTATACTTTGCTAAGTCGTTGTACTTACGCGTTTGTCTTGTGTGTTGCAGGCTCAGATCCCTCTCCCGATCCTGCGTCGGTCGACCCGACTTCAGGAGAGGCTCGCGAGGCCCCCTCCGGCCTAGAGGAGTGGACTTGATCCACCATCCTCCAGAGTACGGTTTGCATCATTTTGTTTCCCCATTCATTGAGTCTGAGTCTATTGAGGGGATTTTTCTGTATTTGTAGCGTGGGCTTTGAGTGATATGTGTATTTTTGATTTTTGATTAGTAAGCCCGCTCTATTGTCATACGTTCTTGTAAATTGTTTTTGTTATCAGTTCATGATCTTTTGTAATCCATTGTATCTTTTGGTATGTTGTTATATGCCTTGATACGTACAGCTTCCGCGTACAGTTGTTTGCACGTGTGATTGATCCCTTGTGTGTGTATGCTTGGACGGGGTTCAGGTGTGCATGCACGGGAGTACGTGTGTCATTGGTTAGACTGTCTCTGACCCCCGGTCCCTGGGCTCGGGTTGTGACATACGTATTGTATGGTATCAGAGCATTGTCTCTCAGAGCATTGTCTCTATCTTAGTTTGTAAACATGTAGGCATATAGGACGTGGTGAGATTCCGTAGTCCAGTCTTGGACTGTTGTGTGTGGTCCCCTTGTCTTGTGAGTCTGTGTGCGTCCCCTAGTGTGATAGCAGATTGACTTTTGTGTTTTGCAGGCTATGGCATCGGGATCTGGAACACACAACAACAATGATCAGGGAGATAACGAGAGTGGATCAGCCGCCCCACAGCCACTTGTGAATTTTGACGAGCGCTTCTTGACTATGCTGCAGGCGATCCATTCTTTGCAGGCACAGGTCGTTTCGATCGTCGACCGACAGAGCCAAACACCAGTTCAGCGGCCTGGAGAGCAGCCAGTGGTTTTCCAGCCTAAAGAGAGCGATCCGAATGCGTTGTACGATAAATTCAGGAAACGTGGAGCCACAGAGTTCTATGGTAATGAAGATGCATTGAAGGCTGATCAGTGGTTAGAGCATACCGGGGATCTCTTCTCGACCATTGTCTGTGAGGACCGGCAGAAGGTTATGCTTACGGCCTCGATGTTCCGCGAGGTAGCAAGGACGTGGTGGAAGAGTGTCAGTGCAGCCTATCTGACTATGCCTAGTGAAGCAGTGTGGGAGACGTTCCAGAAACAGTTCAGAAGGAAGTTCATCCCTGCTCATGTCCGACGTGTGAAGGAGGTTGAGTTTCTGGCCTTACAGCAGCAGCAGTTGACCGTCTCGGAGTATATTCACCGCTTTACCCAGTTGTCTCATTTTGCTGAAGACATGATCAATACCGAGGAAAAGAAGGTGAATCGTTTTATTTCTGGTCTGCATCCGAGATACGCGAATTTTGTGACCGCCTTTCAGAGACCAGCTACTTTTGATGATGCGGTCGATAGAGCACACGCTGCGGAAGCCAACCACCTAGCAGAGAGAGCTATGGACTTCAAGAGGAGTGCACCAGTGGGGTCCAAAGGGCAGATTCAGAAGAAGTGGAAAGGGAAACAAGGAACTTCGAGTTTCTCCGGGAGTAGATGCGAGTTTTGTGGATTTGGACATCCGACGGAGAAGTGTTGGAAGAAGTCCGGAGCTTGTTTGAGTTGCGGATCGATGGAGCATAAGATAGCTCAGTGCCCGAAGACTAGGACCTTTCAGTCGTCCAGATCTATGGGGTCATCCAAGTCCCTCAGTTCAGCAGCTTCGAACAGCCCCCATCCGTCTCGCCAGAGCCAGAAGCCACAGCGTCAGACTGCTCGTGTGTACGCAGCCTCTCATGATCATGCAGAAGATGCGAAAGTGGTGGAAGGTAAAGTTCTCATTGCCCGAGCTGAAGCACATACACTATTCGATTCGGGATCTACGCGTTCGTATGTTGCATCTCGTTTTGCGGAACAGTTACCGCAACCCCCTCAGCCGCTACCTTATTTGTTAGTGGTGTCCACTCCTGTGGGCAAGAGAGTAGAGTGTAGTGTATACTACCCTCAGTGCGACGTGGTGATTGAAGGTCGCCAGCTGCCAGTTGATTTGATCTTGTTGTCCATGTTGGATTTCGATGTGATCCTTGGAATGGACTGGCTAGCGCGGTATCGTGCCTGTGTTAACTGTTACAACAGGACGATTTACTTCGATTTTGAGAAGGGGTTTCGTTTCGAGGGCAATCAGGAGAGATGCCCGAGGCGTGTCATCTCCGCATGCAAGGCGGATCGTTTGATACGCAGAGGTTGTGCAGGTTTTCTTGCCTTCGTCTCGGAGAAGAAGGAGGTGAAGCAGTTGAGCGAGATTTCGGTAGTACGAGAGTTCCCGGATGTATTTCCGGAGGAAGTACCCGAGTTGCCCCCTGTCCGAGATGTAGAGTTTGCGATTGATCTAGTACCCGGTACAGCACCCATTAGTTTAGCTCCTTATCGTATGGCCCCTGCTGAGTTGCTCGAATTGAAGACACAATTGCAAGATCTTTTGGAGAAGGGTTTCGTACGGCCAAGTGTGTCACCGTGGGGAGCGCCAGTGCTGTTTGTGAAGAAGAAGGACGGTACATTACGGATGTGCATTGATTACCGGCGATTGAACAAAGTCACGATCAAGAACAAATACCCATTGCCGCGTATTGAGGAGTTGTTTGACCAACTTCAAGGTGCCGCTTACTTTTCCAAGATTGATCTGAGATCGGGGTATCACCAACTCCGGGTGAAGGAAGAAGATATTGCGAAGACTGCTTTCAGGACACGGTATGGACATTTTGAGTTTCTCGTGATGCCATTTGGATTAACCAATGCACCTGCTGCCTTCATGGCTTTGATGAACAGGATCTTTGCTCCTTTCTTGGATCGCTTTGTGGTGGTCTTTATTGATGATATTCTGGTATATTCGAAGACCCCAGAGGAGCATGAGGAACATCTACGTCGAGCCTTGCAGTTGTTGAAAGAGCATCGTTTATATGCTAAATTGTCGAAGTGTGATTTTTGGCTCGAGCAGGTAGCTTTTCTTGGTCATACCATTTCACGAGATGGGTTGGCAGTGGATCAGATGAAAGTTGAAGCAGTGATGAATTGGCCCAGCCCAAAGACTGTGACGGAGATACGGAGTTTTCTTGGTTTAGCTGGATATTATCGTCGCTTTATTCAAGATTTCGCCAAGATTTCTGCACCGTTGACTCGATTGACCAGGAAGAATGTTCCTTTTCTGTGGACGGACGAATGTGAGTGCCATTTTCGTATGTTGAAGGAGAAGCTTACTTCGGCTCCAGTCTTGACGTTACCAGATGGGCATGAAGGATTTATGATCTATTCTGATGCTTCTCGAGTCGGTTTGGGATGTGTTTTGATGCAACATGGCAAAGTGATTGCCTATGGCTCGAGACAACTTCGGGAGCACGAGAAGAACTATGCCACACATGATTTAGAGTTGGCAGCCGTCGTTTTTGCGTTGAAGATGTGGAGACACTATTTGTATGGCGTGACATTTGAAGTGCATTCAGATCATCAGAGTCTACAGTACCTCTTCACGCAGTCTGAGTTGAATATGAGGCAACGAAGGTGGCTTGAGTTGATTAAGGATTTTGATTTCCCCATCAAGTATCATCCAGGGAAAGGCAATGTTGTTGCAGATGCCTTGAGTAGGAAGTCGGAGATTCTTCAGGCCTTGGATAGTCTTTATTTTGTGAGGCATGCTCAGCCAGTGGAATTGCAATCGGTAGAGAACTGTTTGACACTTGCCAGCACAGTGAGCTTTCAGCCTGACATCATTCAGCGTATTAAAGACCAGCAGTTCGAGGATGCGATGTTGAAGCGAATTCGAGATAGCATTGCAGATCGACCAGACTTCCGCTTGGAGGGTGATGTTTTGTATTTCAGGAGCAGGCTATGTGTGCCAGCAGTAGATGCTTTAAAGGAGAGTTTGATGACCGAAGCACACCATGCGCGTTATTCTATGCACCCTGGAAGTACGAAGATGTACCGAGCTCTCAAGGACAGATTCTGGTGGAATAATATGAAGAGAGAAATTGCTGGGTTTGTCGCTCGATGTTTGACTTGCCAAAAGGTGAAAGCTGACCATCAGAGACCGCCAGGTTCCTTACATCCATTGCACATTCCCCAGTGGAAATGGGAGCACATTACGATGGACTTTGTTTCAGGACTACCCCTGACGAGCAAGAAGAACAGTGCCATTTGGGTGATCGTGGACAGATTGACGAAGACAGCCCATTTTCTTCCATTCAAGAAAGGCATGACATTTTCCGAGATGGCAAAGAAGTTCGTTGATGAGATCGTTAGACTACATGGTACGCCTGTATCGATTGTGTCAGATCGAGATAGCCGCTTTGTTTCTTCATTTTGGAAAGCATTTCAGGAGGCCATGGGAACGAAGTTGAGCTTCAGTACGGCGTATCACCCGCAGACTGATGGACAGTCAGAACGAACTATTCAGACGCTCGAGGACATGTTACGGGCCAGTGTACTGAATTTTGAGAAAGAATGGGATCTGCATCTCTCGTTGTGTGAGTTTGCGTATAACAACAGCTTCCACGAGAGTATTGGTATGGCACCCTATGAAGCTCTGTATGGACGGAAATGTAGAAGTCCTGTTTGCTGGGAAGAAGTTGGAACAAGGAGTTTCCACGGACCGACAATCATTGCTGAGACTACAGAGAAAGTTCAGAAAGTCATTGATAATTTGAAGATTGCCCGATCAAGACAGAAGAGCTATGCAGATACGCGAAGAAGAACATTGGCATTTCAAGTTGGAGATTGGGTATTTTTGAAGGTCTCACCGATGAAAGGTACGGTACGATTTGGCCAAAAGGGCAAGTTAGCGCCAAGATATGTGGGTCCATTTGAGATCAAGAGCCGGATTGGCGATCTAGCGTACAGATTGATTCTACCCGTGGAGTTTTCTGGAGTACACGATGTTTTTCATGTGTCAATGCTTCGCAAGTATGTTCGAGACCCGACGCACGTGATTCGATACGATGATATTCAGATGCAACCCAATGCGTCATACGTTGAGCGTCCGCTCCGTATTGTTGGGACTAGAGAACAACTCTTGCGTACGAGGACTATCAGATGGGTCAAGGTACTCTGGGAACATCATGGACCTGATGAAGCCACGTGGGAATTAGAAGATCAGATGGCGCGTCAGTATCCTTACCTTTTTGCTCAGGTACGCAGGTACGCGTTCATTCCGAGGACGGAATGATGTCCGAGTGGGGGAGGATGTAACACTCCGACCCGAGTTGACCCGGATTAGTGGGTAATGGTGTATGTTTTTATCGTTAAGAGTGTTTTGATTTTGTTTTTCTTTAGTTTTGAGTCTTAGAGAGCTTGTTTGGGTTGAGTTTGACTTGGTCTAGTGAGTTCGAGCCCTTTTTCGTGATTTTGGCTTTTGATTGACCTTGTCAGTTTTGCGTCATTCTGACGTCAGCGCGTGTATTTCGTTGAGCTTGTCGATTGTCGTAACTGTCTTGGATTCGAATGATTTCGTTTGTTTTCGTTGGACCGTCATTTGACTTGAACTGACATTTGTGTAAACTGCTTGGACCTAAGTGCAATTTGGACTCAAATTAAGTTATAAATATCCCCACCAACTCTCTTGTTCTCTCGATCGTCTCTCAGCTCACTCTCTGTCTCGTCTCTCTCTCGTCAGCTCCCTTTCTCTCCTTCCCTGTTCGATTGCTTGTGGGAGGAAGGAAGGAGCTTGTTCGCGTGTGTTTCCCGGTGGACTGAGCCAAGCAACGTGTGATTTTCGTCCGTGAGGCAAGTATAAGCTCAAGTTGTATAAACACCAATTGATATGGATTTGATTGTTGTGTTTTGATTCTTCAGTGTGTATCTCAGTGTTAAACAGCCCCTTTCAGTCAGTTCTGCTGTTATTTTGCTGTTTTCGGTTGTTTTGTTCCGTTTCTGTATGTCTGTAGTGATTCCAGAAAACTGAGTCCGTGCACTCACGGCTAAGCCGTGAAATGTGCTACGGCTAAGCCGTAAAATGGCTTACGGCTAAGCCGAGACCCAACCGTAACCCAAGCCGTAGAACAGTACAGACTGTTATCTGAAAATAACTGAGAGTTGGAAAAATGCCATTCTTCTACGGCCCAGCCTGATCTAAGCCGTACATTGTCTTGCGGCTAAGCCGTGGACCAGGATACGGCTGAGCCGTAGAGCAAAATACGGTTGAGCCGTAAATCCGGATGGATATTTGGGAAACCTCAGCTCAGCCGCAGTGCATAGTACGGCTAAGCCGTAAGATGCCACGGCTAAGCCGTAAGGTTACCTACGGCTACACCGTGAGACCTTGAGAAGTAAATGAAAAGGGACTAGGTTTAAGCAAGAGACCGTATATGACTTCCATGATAGAATGTAGCTACCCTGAACATGCCCAATGGAACGTTTGCATGACATGGATGATCTCGAGGGCTGCGAATCATTCATGGACAGTTATCCAGTTGTTTAGCACCTCCCCATGGGTGTTGGTTTAAGGGACTTCGATGCACACTCGAGACACTGCAACACTAGACAATGGTGCATCGGATAACTTAAAACTACATCAACATGCACGGTTAGAGACACTGGATAATTAGTGTAGGATTGGCTTGTAATGGATCCTTGATTCGTATAAGTACTGGATTGGTTTGATTTGTACAGCATATTGATTACGGTTTATGCCCTCTTATGTGTTCTACGCTGGACCTCTCGATTCTGTGGGAAATGCAGCAACCCCAGAGCGAAGCCCGGGTGGAACCATTCTATTATTGTGTATTGTGCTATACCGTTGCTCCATTGGAGTATCTGCATCAGTTCTGAGTCAGTGATTGTGATTGGTATTCATTGTCAGCACTTCTTGTGTTTGCTTGTATTTGTTGTGTACATTCAGTATCAGTAACAGTATCAGTTCATGTACATTCCGTATCAGTATATGTGATGCACTTCCTATTGTTTGTTCAGCGTGATATGTGAGATCTGTATGTGGTATGTGATATGACATGATTGATTGATTGAGGCGCATCATCTGATTGATTGTGATTGGTATTGGCACTACTGAGCCTCAGCCTTAGGATACCCGACGGGGTTAACTTTGGTTTAGTTTAAGTGTTTACCTCTGCAGAGTGTCTTGTCCTGGGACTCCGGACCCCGGGAACTAGAGACCCATGCGTGCCCTGGCCCGGTCGCTGGTGTTCTCATCCTGATTGCTCTCGTAAGGGAGAAAATGGCCAATGTAGTAGCCACTTGATTGTTATCTGTTTATGATTCTGATAGCATGCTTATTCATTGCATAATTGTTTAGTATACAATCAAAATTTCTATGGATATTGCATTACGACTATTGTTCAGTATTCTTCAGTCTTAGACGCAATTCGTGTTATCTTCTTGTTGGCTTATACTTTGCTAAGTCGTTGTACTTACGCGTTTGTCTTGTGTGTTGCAGGCTCAGATCCCTCTCCCGATCCTGCGTCGGTCGACCCGACTTCAGGAGAGGCTCGCGAGGCCCCCTCCGGCCTAGAGGAGTGGACTTGATCCACCATCCTCCAGAGTACGGTTTGCATCATTTTGTTTCCCCATTCATTGAGTCTGAGTCTATTGAGGGGATTTTTCTGTATTTGTAGCGTGGGCTTTGAGTGATATGTGTATTTTTGATTTTTGATTAGTAAGCCCGCTCTATTGTCATACGTTCTTGTAAATTGTTTTTGTTATCAGTTCATGATCTTTTGTAATCCATTGTATCTTTTGGTATGTTGTTATATGCCTTGATACGTACAGCTTCCGCGTACAGTTGTTTGCACGTGTGATTGATCCCTTGTGTGTGTATGCTTGGACGGGGTTCAGGTGTGCATGCACGGGAGTACGTGTGTCATTGGTTAGACTGTCTCTGACCCCCGGTCCCTGGGCTCGGGTTGTGACATACGTATTGTATGGTATCAGAGCATTGTCTCTCAGAGCATTGTCTCTATCTTAGTTTGTAAACATGTAGGCATATAGGACGTGGTGAGATTCCGTAGTCCAGTCTTGGACTGTTGTGTGTGGTCCCCTTGTCTTGTGAGTCTGTGTGCGTCCCCTAGTGTGATAGCAGATTGACTTTTGTGTTTTGCAGGCTATGGCATCGGGATCTGGAACACACAACAACAATGATCAGGGAGATAACGAGAGTGGATCAGCCGCCCCACAGCCACTTGTGAATTTTGACGAGCGCTTCTTGACTATGCTGCAGGCGATCCATTCTTTGCAGGCACAGGTCGTTTCGATCGTCGACCGACAGAGCCAAACACCAGTTCAGCGGCCTGGAGAGCAGCCAGTGGTTTTCCAGCCTAAAGAGAGCGATCCGAATGCGTTGTACGATAAATTCAGGAAACGTGGAGCCACAGAGTTCTATGGTAATGAAGATGCATTGAAGGCTGATCAGTGGTTAGAGCATACCGGGGATCTCTTCTCGACCATTGTCTGTGAGGACCGGCAGAAGGTTATGCTTAGGGCCTCGATGTTCCGCGAGGTAGCAAGGACGTGGTGGAAGAGTGTCAGTGCAGCCTATCTGACTATGCCTAGTGAAGCAGTGTGGGAGACGTTCCAGAAACAGTTCAGAAGGAAGTTCATCCCTGCTCATGTCCGACGTGTGAAGGAGGTTGAGTTTCTGGCCTTACAGCAGCAGCAGTTGACCGTCTCGGAGTATATTCACCGCTTTACCCAGTTGTCTCATTTTGCTGAAGACATGATCAATACCGAGGAAAAGAAGGTGAATCGTTTTATTTCTGGTCTGCATCCGAGATACGCGAATTTTGTGACCGCCTTTCAGAGACCAGCTACTTTTGATGATGCGGTCGATAGAGCACACGCTGCGGAAGCCAACCACCTAGCAGAGAGAGCTATGGACTTCAAGAGGAGTGCACCAGTGGGGTCCAAAGGGCAGATTCAGAAGAAGTGGAAAGGGAAACAAGGAACTTCGAGTTTCTCCGGGAGTAGATGCGAGTTTTGTGGATTTGGACATCCGACGGAGAAGTGTTGGAAGAAGTCCGGAGCTTGTTTGAGTTGCGGATCGATGGAGCATAAGATAGCTCAGTGCCCGAAGACTAGGACCTTTCAGTCGTCCAGATCTATGGGGTCATCCAAGTCCCTCAGTTCAGCAGCTTCGAACAGCCCCCATCCGTCTCGCCAGAGCCAGAAGCCACAGCGTCAGACTGCTCGTGTGTACGCAGCCTCTCATGATCATGCAGAAGATGCGAAAGTGGTGGAAGGTAAAGTTCTCATTGCCCGAGCTGAAGCACATACACTATTCGATTCGGGATCTACGCGTTCGTATGTTGCATCTCGTTTTGCGGAACAGTTACCGCAACCCCCTCAGCCGCTACCTTATTTGTTAGTGGTGTCCACTCCTGTGGGCAAGAGAGTAGAGTGTAGTGTATACTACCCTCAGTGCGACGTGGTGATTGAAGGTCGCCAGCTGCCAGTTGATTTGATCTTGTTGTCCATGTTGGATTTCGATGTGATCCTTGGAATGGACTGGCTAGCGCGGTATCGTGCCTGTGTTAACTGTTACAACAGGACGATTTACTTCGATTTTGAGAAGGGGTTTCGTTTCGAGGGCAATCAGGAGAGATGCCCGAGGCGTGTCATCTCCGCATGCAAGGCGGATCGTTTGATACGCAGAGGTTGTGCAGGTTTTCTTGCCTTCGTCTCGGAGAAGAAGGAGGTGAAGCAGTTGAGCGAGATTTCGGTAGTACGAGAGTTCCCGGATGTATTTCCGGAGGAAGTACCCGAGTTGCCCCCTGTCCGAGATGTAGAGTTTGCGATTGATCTAGTACCCGGTACAGCACCCATTAGTTTAGCTCCTTATCGTATGGCCCCTGCTGAGTTGCTCGAATTGAAGACACAATTGCAAGATCTTTTGGAGAAGGGTTTCGTACGGCCAAGTGTGTCACCGTGGGGAGCGCCAGTGCTGTTTGTGAAGAAGAAGGACGGTACATTACGGATGTGCATTGATTACCGGCGATTGAACAAAGTCACGATCAAGAACAAATACCCATTGCCGCGTATTGAGGAGTTGTTTGACCAACTTCAAGGTGCCGCTTACTTTTCCAAGATTGATCTGAGATCGGGGTATCACCAACTCCGGGTGAAGGAAGAAGATATTGCGAAGACTGCTTTCAGGACACGGTATGGACATTTTGAGTTTCTCGTGATGCCATTTGGATTAACCAATGCACCTGCTGCCTTCATGGCTTTGATGAACAGGATCTTTGCTCCTTTCTTGGATCGCTTTGTGGTGGTCTTTATTGATGATATTCTGGTATATTCGAAGACCCCAGAGGAGCATGAGGAACATCTACGTCGAGCCTTGCAGTTGTTGAAAGAGCATCGTTTATATGCTAAATTGTCGAAGTGTGATTTTTGGCTCGAGCAGGTAGCTTTTCTTGGTCATACCATTTCACGAGATGGGTTGGCAGTGGATCAGATGAAAGTTGAAGCAGTGATGAATTGGCCCAGCCCAAAGACTGTGACGGAGATACGGAGTTTTCTTGGTTTAGCTGGATATTATCGTCGCTTTATTCAAGATTTCGCCAAGATTTCTGCACCGTTGACTCGATTGACCAGGAAGAATGTTCCTTTTCTGTGGACGGACGAATGTGAGTGCCATTTTCGTATGTTGAAGGAGAAGCTTACTTCGGCTCCAGTCTTGACGTTACCAGATGGGCATGAAGGATTTATGATCTATTCTGATGCTTCTCGAGTCGGTTTGGGATGTGTTTTGATGCAACATGGCAAAGTGATTGCCTATGGCTCGAGACAACTTCGGGAGCACGAGAAGAACTATGCCACACATGATTTAGAGTTGGCAGCCGTCGTTTTTGCGTTGAAGATGTGGAGACACTATTTGTATGGCGTGACATTTGAAGTGCATTCAGATCATCAGAGTCTACAGTACCTCTTCACGCAGTCTGAGTTGAATATGAGGCAACGAAGGTGGCTTGAGTTGATTAAGGATTTTGATTTCCCCATCAAGTATCATCCAGGGAAAGGCAATGTTGTTGCAGATGCCTTGAGTAGGAAGTCGGAGATTCTTCAGGCCTTGGATAGTCTTTATTTTGTGAGGCATGCTCAGCCAGTGGAATTGCAATCGGTAGAGAACTGTTTGACACTTGCCAGCACAGTGAGCTTTCAGCCTGACATCATTCAGCGTATTAAAGACCAGCAGTTCGAGGATGCGATGTTGAAGCGAATTCGAGATAGCATTGCAGATCGACCAGACTTCCGCTTGGAGGGTGATGTTTTGTATTTCAGGAGCAGGCTATGTGTGCCAGCAGTAGATGCTTTAAAGGAGAGTTTGATGACCGAAGCACACCATGCGCGTTATTCTATGCACCCTGGAAGTACGAAGATGTACCGAGCTCTCAAGGACAGATTCTGGTGGAATAATATGAAGAGAGAAATTGCTGGGTTTGTCGCTCGATGTTTGACTTGCCAAAAGGTGAAAGCTGACCATCAGAGACCGCCAGGTTCCTTACATCCATTGCACATTCCCCAGTGGAAATGGGAGCACATTACGATGGACTTTGTTTCAGGACTACCCCTGACGAGCAAGAAGAACAGTGCCATTTGGGTGATCGTGGACAGATTGACGAAGACAGCCCATTTTCTTCCATTCAAGAAAGGCATGACATTTTCCGAGATGGCAAAGAAGTTCGTTGATGAGATCGTTAGACTACATGGTACGCCTGTATCGATTGTGTCAGATCGAGATAGCCGCTTTGTTTCTTCATTTTGGAAAGCATTTCAGGAGGCCATGGGAACGAAGTTGAGCTTCAGTACGGCGTATCACCCGCAGACTGATGGACAGTCAGAACGAACTATTCAGACGCTCGAGGACATGTTACGGGCCAGTGTACTGAATTTTGAGAAAGAATGGGATCTGCATCTCTCGTTGTGTGAGTTTGCGTATAACAACAGCTTCCACGAGAGTATTGGTATGGCACCCTATGAAGCTCTGTATGGACGGAAATGTAGAAGTCCTGTTTGCTGGGAAGAAGTTGGAACAAGGAGTTTCCACGGACCGACAATCATTGCTGAGACTACAGAGAAAGTTCAGAAAGTCATTGATAATTTGAAGATTGCCCGATCAAGACAGAAGAGCTATGCAGATACGCGAAGAAGAACATTGGCATTTCAAGTTGGAGATTGGGTATTTTTGAAGGTCTCACCGATGAAAGGTACGGTACGATTTGGCCAAAAGGGCAAGTTAGCGCCAAGATATGTGGGTCCATTTGAGATCAAGAGCCGGATTGGCGATCTAGCGTACAGATTGATTCTACCCGTGGAGTTTTCTGGAGTACACGATGTTTTTCATGTGTCAATGCTTCGCAAGTATGTTCGAGACCCGACGCACGTGATTCGATACGATGATATTCAGATGCAACCCAATGCGTCATACGTTGAGCGTCCGCTCCGTATTGTTGGGACTAGAGAACAACTCTTGCGTACGAGGACTATCAGATGGGTCAAGGTACTCTGGGAACATCATGGACCTGATGAAGCCACGTGGGAATTAGAAGATCAGATGGCGCGTCAGTATCCTTACCTTTTTGCTCAGGTACGCAGGTACGCGTTCATTCCGAGGACGGAATGATGTCCGAGTGGGGGAGGATGTAACACTCCGACCCGAGTTGACCCGGATTAGTGGGTAATGGTGTATGTTTTTATCGTTAAGAGTGTTTTGATTTTGTTTTTCTTTAGTTTTGAGTCTTAGAGAGCTTGTTTGGGTTGAGTTTGACTTGGTCTAGTGAGTTCGAGCCCTTTTTCGTGATTTTGGCTTTTGATTGACCTTGTCAGTTTTGCGTCATTCTGACGTCAGCGCGTGTATTTCGTTGAGCTTGTCGATTGTCGTAACTGTCTTGGATTCGAATGATTTCGTTTGTTTTCGTTGGACCGTCATTTGACTTGAACTGACATTTGTGTAAACTGCTTGGACCTAAGTGCAATTTGGACTCAAATTAAGTTATAAATATCCCCACCAACTCTCTTGTTCTCTCGATCGTCTCTCAGCTCACTCTCTGTCTCGTCTCTCTCTCGTCAGCTCCCTTTCTCTCCTTCCCTGTTCGATTGCTTGTGGGAGGAAGGAAGGAGCTTGTTCGCGTGTGTTTCCCGGTGGACTGAGCCAAGCAACGTGTGATTTTCGTCCGTGAGGCAAGTATAAGCTCAAGTTGTATAAACACCAATTGATATGGATTTGATTGTTGTGTTTTGATTCTTCAGTGTGTATCTCAGTGTTAAACAGCCCCTTTCAGTCAGTTCTGCTGTTATTTTGCTGTTTTCGGTTGTTTTGTTCCGTTTCTGTATGTCTGTAGTGATTCCAGAAAACTGAGTCCGTGCACTCACGGCTAAGCCGTGAAATGTGCTACGGCTAAGCCGTAAAATGGCTTACGGCTAAGCCGAGACCCAACCGTAACCCAAGCCGTAGAACAGTACAGACTGTTATCTGAAAATAACTGAGAGTTGGAAAAATGCCATTCTTCTACGGCCCAGCCTGATCTAAGCCGTACATTGTCTTGCGGCTAAGCCGTGGACCAGGATACGGCTGAGCCGTAGAGCAAAATACGGTTGAGCCGTAAATCCGGATGGATATTTGGGAAACCTCAGCTCAGCCGCAGTGCATAGTACGGCTAAGCCGTAAGATGCCACGGCTAAGCCGTAAGGTTACCTACGGCTACACCGTGAGACCTTGAGAAGTAAATGAAAAGGGACTAGGTTTAAGCAAGAGACCGTATATGACTTCCATGATAGAATGTAGCTACCCTGAACATGCCCAATGGAACGTTTGCATGACATGGATGATCTCGAGGGCTGCGAATCATTCATGGACAGTTATCCAGTTGTTTAGCACCTCCCCATGGGTGTTGGTTTAAGGGACTTCGATGCACACTCGAGACACTGCAACACTAGACAATGGTGCATCGGATAACTTAAAACTACATCAACATGCACGGTTAGAGACACTGGATAATTAGTGTAGGATTGGCTTGTAATGGATCCTTGATTCGTATAAGTACTGGATTGGTTTGATTTGTACAGCATATTGATTACGGTTTATGCCCTCTTATGTGTTCTACGCTGGACCTCTCGATTCTGTGGGAAATGCAGCAACCCCAGAGCGAAGCCCGGGTGGAACCATTCTATTATTGTGTATTGTGCTATACCGTTGCTCCATTGGAGTATCTGCATCAGTTCTGAGTCAGTGATTGTGATTGGTATTCATTGTCAGCACTTCTTGTGTTTGCTTGTATTTGTTGTGTACATTCAGTATCAGTAACAGTATCAGTTCATGTACATTCCGTATCAGTATATGTGATGCACTTCCTATTGTTTGTTCAGCGTGATATGTGAGATCTGTATGTGGTATGTGATATGACATGATTGATTGATTGAGGCGCATCATCTGATTGATTGTGATTGGTATTGGCACTACTGAGCCTCAGCCTTAGGATACCCGACGGGGTTAACTTTGGTTTAGTTTAAGTGTTTACCTCTGCAGAGTGTCTTGTCCTGGGACTCCGGACCCCGGGAACTAGAGACCCATGCGTGCCCTGGCCCGGTCGCTGGTGTTCTCATCCTGATTGCTCTCGTAAGGGAGAAAATGGCCAATGTAGTAGCCACTTGATTGTTATCTGTTTATGATTCTGATAGCATGCTTATTCATTGCATAATTGTTTAGTATACAATCAAAATTTCTATGGATATTGCATTACGACTATTGTTCAGTATTCTTCAGTCTTAGACGCAATTCGTGTTATCTTCTTGTTGGCTTATACTTTGCTAAGTCGTTGTACTTACGCGTTTGTCTTGTGTGTTGCAGGCTCAGATCCCTCTCCCGATCCTGCGTCGGTCGACCCGACTTCAGGAGAGGCTCGCGAGGCCCCCTCCGGCCTAGAGGAGTGGACTTGATCCACCATCCTCCAGAGTACGGTTTGCATCATTTTGTTTCCCCATTCATTGAGTCTGAGTCTATTGAGGGGATTTTTCTGTATTTGTAGCGTGGGCTTTGAGTGATATGTGTATTTTTGATTTTTGATTAGTAAGCCCGCTCTATTGTCATACGTTCTTGTAAATTGTTTTTGTTATCAGTTCATGATCTTTTGTAATCCATTGTATCTTTTGGTATGTTGTTATATGCCTTGATACGTACAGCTTCCGCGTACAGTTGTTTGCACGTGTGATTGATCCCTTGTGTGTGTATGCTTGGACGGGGTTCAGGTGTGCATGCACGGGAGTACGTGTGTCATTGGTTAGACTGTCTCTGACCCCCGGTCCCTGGGCTCGGGTTGTGACATACGTATTGTATGGTATCAGAGCATTGTCTCTCAGAGCATTGTCTCTATCTTAGTTTGTAAACATGTAGGCATATAGGACGTGGTGAGATTCCGTAGTCCAGTCTTGGACTGTTGTGTGTGGTCCCCTTGTCTTGTGAGTCTGTGTGCGTCCCCTAGTGTGATAGCAGATTGACTTTTGTGTTTTGCAGGCTATGGCATCGGGATCTGGAACACACAACAACAATGATCAGGGAGATAACGAGAGTGGATCAGCCGCCCCACAGCCACTTGTGAATTTTGACGAGCGCTTCTTGACTATGCTGCAGGCGATCCATTCTTTGCAGGCACAGGTCGTTTCGATCGTCGACCGACAGAGCCAAACACCAGTTCAGCGGCCTGGAGAGCAGCCAGTGGTTTTCCAGCCTAAAGAGAGCGATCCGAATGCGTTGTACGATAAATTCAGGAAACGTGGAGCCACAGAGTTCTATGGTAATGAAGATGCATTGAAGGCTGATCAGTGGTTAGAGCATACCGGGGATCTCTTCTCGACCATTGTCTGTGAGGACCGGCAGAAGGTTATGCTTACGGCCTCGATGTTCCGCGAGGTAGCAAGGACGTGGTGGAAGAGTGTCAGTGCAGCCTATCTGACTATGCCTAGTGAAGCAGTGTGGGAGACGTTCCAGAAACAGTTCAGAAGGAAGTTCATCCCTGCTCATGTCCGACGTGTGAAGGAGGTTGAGTTTCTGGCCTTACAGCAGCAGCAGTTGACCGTCTCGGAGTATATTCACCGCTTTACCCAGTTGTCTCATTTTGCTGAAGACATGATCAATACCGAGGAAAAGAAGGTGAATCGTTTTATTTCTGGTCTGCATCCGAGATACGCGAATTTTGTGACCGCCTTTCAGAGACCAGCTACTTTTGATGATGCGGTCGATAGAGCACACGCTGCGGAAGCCAACCACCTAGCAGAGAGAGCTATGGACTTCAAGAGGAGTGCACCAGTGGGGTCCAAAGGGCAGATTCAGAAGAAGTGGAAAGGGAAACAAGGAACTTCGAGTTTCTCCGGGAGTAGATGCGAGTTTTGTGGATTTGGACATCCGACGGAGAAGTGTTGGAAGAAGTCCGGAGCTTGTTTGAGTTGCGGATCGATGGAGCATAAGATAGCTCAGTGCCCGAAGACTAGGACCTTTCAGTCGTCCAGATCTATGGGGTCATCCAAGTCCCTCAGTTCAGCAGCTTCGAACAGCCCCCATCCGTCTCGCCAGAGCCAGAAGCCACAGCGTCAGACTGCTCGTGTGTACGCAGCCTCTCATGATCATGCAGAAGATGCGAAAGTGGTGGAAGGTAAAGTTCTCATTGCCCGAGCTGAAGCACATACACTATTCGATTCGGGATCTACGCGTTCGTATGTTGCATCTCGTTTTGCGGAACAGTTACCGCAACCCCCTCAGCCGCTACCTTATTTGTTAGTGGTGTCCACTCCTGTGGGCAAGAGAGTAGAGTGTAGTGTATACTACCCTCAGTGCGACGTGGTGATTGAAGGTCGCCAGCTGCCAGTTGATTTGATCTTGTTGTCCATGTTGGATTTCGATGTGATCCTTGGAATGGACTGGCTAGCGCGGTATCGTGCCTGTGTTAACTGTTACAACAGGACGATTTACTTCGATTTTGAGAAGGGGTTTCGTTTCGAGGGCAATCAGGAGAGATGCCCGAGGCGTGTCATCTCCGCATGCAAGGCGGATCGTTTGATACGCAGAGGTTGTGCAGGTTTTCTTGCCTTCGTCTCGGAGAAGAAGGAGGTGAAGCAGTTGAGCGAGATTTCGGTAGTACGAGAGTTCCCGGATGTATTTCCGGAGGAAGTACCCGAGTTGCCCCCTGTCCGAGATGTAGAGTTTGCGATTGATCTAGTACCCGGTACAGCACCCATTAGTTTAGCTCCTTATCGTATGGCCCCTGCTGAGTTGCTCGAATTGAAGACACAATTGCAAGATCTTTTGGAGAAGGGTTTCGTACGGCCAAGTGTGTCACCGTGGGGAGCGCCAGTGCTGTTTGTGAAGAAGAAGGACGGTACATTACGGATGTGCATTGATTACCGGCGATTGAACAAAGTCACGATCAAGAACAAATACCCATTGCCGCGTATTGAGGAGTTGTTTGACCAACTTCAAGGTGCCGCTTACTTTTCCAAGATTGATCTGAGATCGGGGTATCACCAACTCCGGGTGAAGGAAGAAGATATTGCGAAGACTGCTTTCAGGACACGGTATGGACATTTTGAGTTTCTCGTGATGCCATTTGGATTAACCAATGCACCTGCTGCCTTCATGGCTTTGATGAACAGGATCTTTGCTCCTTTCTTGGATCGCTTTGTGGTGGTCTTTATTGATGATATTCTGGTATATTCGAAGACCCCAGAGGAGCATGAGGAACATCTACGTCGAGCCTTGCAGTTGTTGAAAGAGCATCGTTTATATGCTAAATTGTCGAAGTGTGATTTTTGGCTCGAGCAGGTAGCTTTTCTTGGTCATACCATTTCACGAGATGGGTTGGCAGTGGATCAGATGAAAGTTGAAGCAGTGATGAATTGGCCCAGCCCAAAGACTGTGACGGAGATACGGAGTTTTCTTGGTTTAGCTGGATATTATCGTCGCTTTATTCAAGATTTCGCCAAGATTTCTGCACCGTTGACTCGATTGACCAGGAAGAATGTTCCTTTTCTGTGGACGGACGAATGTGAGTGCCATTTTCGTATGTTGAAGGAGAAGCTTACTTCGGCTCCAGTCTTGACGTTACCAGATGGGCATGAAGGATTTATGATCTATTCTGATGCTTCTCGAGTCGGTTTGGGATGTGTTTTGATGCAACATGGCAAAGTGATTGCCTATGGCTCGAGACAACTTCGGGAGCACGAGAAGAACTATGCCACACATGATTTAGAGTTGGCAGCCGTCGTTTTTGCGTTGAAGATGTGGAGACACTATTTGTATGGCGTGACATTTGAAGTGCATTCAGATCATCAGAGTCTACAGTACCTCTTCACGCAGTCTGAGTTGAATATGAGGCAACGAAGGTGGCTTGAGTTGATTAAGGATTTTGATTTCCCCATCAAGTATCATCCAGGGAAAGGCAATGTTGTTGCAGATGCCTTGAGTAGGAAGTCGGAGATTCTTCAGGCCTTGGATAGTCTTTATTTTGTGAGGCATGCTCAGCCAGTGGAATTGCAATCGGTAGAGAACTGTTTGACACTTGCCAGCACAGTGAGCTTTCAGCCTGACATCATTCAGCGTATTAAAGACCAGCAGTTCGAGGATGCGATGTTGAAGCGAATTCGAGATAGCATTGCAGATCGACCAGACTTCCGCTTGGAGGGTGATGTTTTGTATTTCAGGAGCAGGCTATGTGTGCCAGCAGTAGATGCTTTAAAGGAGAGTTTGATGACCGAAGCACACCATGCGCGTTATTCTATGCACCCTGGAAGTACGAAGATGTACCGAGCTCTCAAGGACAGATTCTGGTGGAATAATATGAAGAGAGAAATTGCTGGGTTTGTCGCTCGATGTTTGACTTGCCAAAAGGTGAAAGCTGACCATCAGAGACCGCCAGGTTCCTTACATCCATTGCACATTCCCCAGTGGAAATGGGAGCACATTACGATGGACTTTGTTTCAGGACTACCCCTGACGAGCAAGAAGAACAGTGCCATTTGGGTGATCGTGGACAGATTGACGAAGACAGCCCATTTTCTTCCATTCAAGAAAGGCATGACATTTTCCGAGATGGCAAAGAAGTTCGTTGATGAGATCGTTAGACTACATGGTACGCCTGTATCGATTGTGTCAGATCGAGATAGCCGCTTTGTTTCTTCATTTTGGAAAGCATTTCAGGAGGCCATGGGAACGAAGTTGAGCTTCAGTACGGCGTATCACCCGCAGACTGATGGACAGTCAGAACGAACTATTCAGACGCTCGAGGACATGTTACGGGCCAGTGTACTGAATTTTGAGAAAGAATGGGATCTGCATCTCTCGTTGTGTGAGTTTGCGTATAACAACAGCTTCCACGAGAGTATTGGTATGGCACCCTATGAAGCTCTGTATGGACGGAAATGTAGAAGTCCTGTTTGCTGGGAAGAAGTTGGAACAAGGAGTTTCCACGGACCGACAATCATTGCTGAGACTACAGAGAAAGTTCAGAAAGTCATTGATAATTTGAAGATTGCCCGATCAAGACAGAAGAGCTATGCAGATACGCGAAGAAGAACATTGGCATTTCAAGTTGGAGATTGGGTATTTTTGAAGGTCTCACCGATGAAAGGTACGGTACGATTTGGCCAAAAGGGCAAGTTAGCGCCAAGATATGTGGGTCCATTTGAGATCAAGAGCCGGATTGGCGATCTAGCGTACAGATTGATTCTACCCGTGGAGTTTTCTGGAGTACACGATGTTTTTCATGTGTCAATGCTTCGCAAGTATGTTCGAGACCCGACGCACGTGATTCGATACGATGATATTCAGATGCAACCCAATGCGTCATACGTTGAGCGTCCGCTCCGTATTGTTGGGACTAGAGAACAACTCTTGCGTACGAGGACTATCAGATGGGTCAAGGTACTCTGGGAACATCATGGACCTGATGAAGCCACGTGGGAATTAGAAGATCAGATGGCGCGTCAGTATCCTTACCTTTTTGCTCAGGTACGCAGGTACGCGTTCATTCCGAGGACGGAATGATGTCCGAGTGGGGGAGGATGTAACACTCCGACCCGAGTTGACCCGGATTAGTGGGTAATGGTGTATGTTTTTATCGTTAAGAGTGTTTTGATTTTGTTTTTCTTTAGTTTTGAGTCTTAGAGAGCTTGTTTGGGTTGAGTTTGACTTGGTCTAGTGAGTTCGAGCCCTTTTTCGTGATTTTGGCTTTTGATTGACCTTGTCAGTTTTGCGTCATTCTGACGTCAGCGCGTGTATTTCGTTGAGCTTGTCGATTGTCGTAACTGTCTTGGATTCGAATGATTTCGTTTGTTTTCGTTGGACCGTCATTTGACTTGAACTGACATTTGTGTAAACTGCTTGGACCTAAGTGCAATTTGGACTCAAATTAAGTTATAAATATCCCCACCAACTCTCTTGTTCTCTCGATCGTCTCTCAGCTCACTCTCTGTCTCGTCTCTCTCTCGTCAGCTCCCTTTCTCTCCTTCCCTGTTCGATTGCTTGTGGGAGGAAGGAAGGAGCTTGTTCGCGTGTGTTTCCCGGTGGACTGAGCCAAGCAACGTGTGATTTTCGTCCGTGAGGCAAGTATAAGCTCAAGTTGTATAAACACCAATTGATATGGATTTGATTGTTGTGTTTTGATTCTTCAGTGTGTATCTCAGTGTTAAACAGCCCCTTTCAGTCAGTTCTGCTGTTATTTTGCTGTTTTCGGTTGTTTTGTTCCGTTTCTGTATGTCTGTAGTGATTCCAGAAAACTGAGTCCGTGCACTCACGGCTAAGCCGTGAAATGTGCTACGGCTAAGCCGTAAAATGGCTTACGGCTAAGCCGAGACCCAACCGTAACCCAAGCCGTAGAACAGTACAGACTGTTATCTGAAAATAACTGAGAGTTGGAAAAATGCCATTCTTCTACGGCCCAGCCTGATCTAAGCCGTACATTGTCTTGCGGCTAAGCCGTGGACCAGGATACGGCTGAGCCGTAGAGCAAAATACGGTTGAGCCGTAAATCCGGATGGATATTTGGGAAACCTCAGCTCAGCCGCAGTGCATAGTACGGCTAAGCCGTAAGATGCCACGGCTAAGCCGTAAGGTTACCTACGGCTACACCGTGAGACCTTGAGAAGTAAATGAAAAGGGACTAGGTTTAAGCAAGAGACCGTATATGACTTCCATGATAGAATGTAGCTACCCTGAACATGCCCAATGGAACGTTTGCATGACATGGATGATCTCGAGGGCTGCGAATCATTCATGGACAGTTATCCAGTTGTTTAGCACCTCCCCATGGGTGTTGGTTTAAGGGACTTCGATGCACACTCGAGACACTGCAACACTAGACAATGGTGCATCGGATAACTTAAAACTACATCAACATGCACGGTTAGAGACACTGGATAATTAGTGTAGGATTGGCTTGTAATGGATCCTTGATTCGTATAAGTACTGGATTGGTTTGATTTGTACAGCATATTGATTACGGTTTATGCCCTCTTATGTGTTCTACGCTGGACCTCTCGATTCTGTGGGAAATGCAGCAACCCCAGAGCGAAGCCCGGGTGGAACCATTCTATTATTGTGTATTGTGCTATACCGTTGCTCCATTGGAGTATCTGCATCAGTTCTGAGTCAGTGATTGTGATTGGTATTCATTGTCAGCACTTCTTGTGTTTGCTTGTATTTGTTGTGTACATTCAGTATCAGTAACAGTATCAGTTCATGTACATTCCGTATCAGTATATGTGATGCACTTCCTATTGTTTGTTCAGCGTGATATGTGAGATCTGTATGTGGTATGTGATATGACATGATTGATTGATTGAGGCGCATCATCTGATTGATTGTGATTGGTATTGGCACTACTGAGCCTCAGCCTTAGGATACCCGACGGGGTTAACTTTGGTTTAGTTTAAGTGTTTACCTCTGCAGAGTGTCTTGTCCTGGGACTCCGGACCCCGGGAACTAGAGACCCATGCGTGCCCTGGCCCGGTCGCTGGTGTTCTCATCCTGATTGCTCTCGTAAGGGAGAAAATGGCCAATGTAGTAGCCACTTGATTGTTATCTGTTTATGATTCTGATAGCATGCTTATTCATTGCATAATTGTTTAGTATACAATCAAAATTTCTATGGATATTGCATTACGACTATTGTTCAGTATTCTTCAGTCTTAGACGCAATTCGTGTTATCTTCTTGTTGGCTTATACTTTGCTAAGTCGTTGTACTTACGCGTTTGTCTTGTGTGTTGCAGGCTCAGATCCCTCTCCCGATCCTGCGTCGGTCGACCCGACTTCAGGAGAGGCTCGCGAGGCCCCCTCCGGCCTAGAGGAGTGGACTTGATCCACCATCCTCCAGAGTACGGTTTGCATCATTTTGTTTCCCCATTCATTGAGTCTGAGTCTATTGAGGGGATTTTTCTGTATTTGTAGCGTGGGCTTTGAGTGATATGTGTATTTTTGATTTTTGATTAGTAAGCCCGCTCTATTGTCATACGTTCTTGTAAATTGTTTTTGTTATCAGTTCATGATCTTTTGTAATCCATTGTATCTTTTGGTATGTTGTTATATGCCTTGATACGTACAGCTTCCGCGTACAGTTGTTTGCACGTGTGATTGATCCCTTGTGTGTGTATGCTTGGACGGGGTTCAGGTGTGCATGCACGGGAGTACGTGTGTCATTGGTTAGACTGTCTCTGACCCCCGGTCCCTGGGCTCGGGTTGTGACATACGTATTGTATGGTATCAGAGCATTGTCTCTCAGAGCATTGTCTCTATCTTAGTTTGTAAACATGTAGGCATATAGGACGTGGTGAGATTCCGTAGTCCAGTCTTGGACTGTTGTGTGTGGTCCCCTTGTCTTGTGAGTCTGTGTGCGTCCCCTAGTGTGATAGCAGATTGACTTTTGTGTTTTGCAGGCTATGGCATCGGGATCTGGAACACACAACAACAATGATCAGGGAGATAACGAGAGTGGATCAGCCGCCCCACAGCCACTTGTGAATTTTGACGAGCGCTTCTTGACTATGCTGCAGGCGATCCATTCTTTGCAGGCACAGGTCGTTTCGATCGTCGACCGACAGAGCCAAACACCAGTTCAGCGGCCTGGAGAGCAGCCAGTGGTTTTCCAGCCTAAAGAGAGCGATCCGAATGCGTTGTACGATAAATTCAGGAAACGTGGAGCCACAGAGTTCTATGGTAATGAAGATGCATTGAAGGCTGATCAGTGGTTAGAGCATACCGGGGATCTCTTCTCGACCATTGTCTGTGAGGACCGGCAGAAGGTTATGCTTAGGGCCTCGATGTTCCGCGAGGTAGCAAGGACGTGGTGGAAGAGTGTCAGTGCAGCCTATCTGACTATGCCTAGTGAAGCAGTGTGGGAGACGTTCCAGAAACAGTTCAGAAGGAAGTTCATCCCTGCTCATGTCCGACGTGTGAAGGAGGTTGAGTTTCTGGCCTTACAGCAGCAGCAGTTGACCGTCTCGGAGTATATTCACCGCTTTACCCAGTTGTCTCATTTTGCTGAAGACATGATCAATACCGAGGAAAAGAAGGTGAATCGTTTTATTTCTGGTCTGCATCCGAGATACGCGAATTTTGTGACCGCCTTTCAGAGACCAGCTACTTTTGATGATGCGGTCGATAGAGCACACGCTGCGGAAGCCAACCACCTAGCAGAGAGAGCTATGGACTTCAAGAGGAGTGCACCAGTGGGGTCCAAAGGGCAGATTCAGAAGAAGTGGAAAGGGAAACAAGGAACTTCGAGTTTCTCCGGGAGTAGATGCGAGTTTTGTGGATTTGGACATCCGACGGAGAAGTGTTGGAAGAAGTCCGGAGCTTGTTTGAGTTGCGGATCGATGGAGCATAAGATAGCTCAGTGCCCGAAGACTAGGACCTTTCAGTCGTCCAGATCTATGGGGTCATCCAAGTCCCTCAGTTCAGCAGCTTCGAACAGCCCCCATCCGTCTCGCCAGAGCCAGAAGCCACAGCGTCAGACTGCTCGTGTGTACGCAGCCTCTCATGATCATGCAGAAGATGCGAAAGTGGTGGAAGGTAAAGTTCTCATTGCCCGAGCTGAAGCACATACACTATTCGATTCGGGATCTACGCGTTCGTATGTTGCATCTCGTTTTGCGGAACAGTTACCGCAACCCCCTCAGCCGCTACCTTATTTGTTAGTGGTGTCCACTCCTGTGGGCAAGAGAGTAGAGTGTAGTGTATACTACCCTCAGTGCGACGTGGTGATTGAAGGTCGCCAGCTGCCAGTTGATTTGATCTTGTTGTCCATGTTGGATTTCGATGTGATCCTTGGAATGGACTGGCTAGCGCGGTATCGTGCCTGTGTTAACTGTTACAACAGGACGATTTACTTCGATTTTGAGAAGGGGTTTCGTTTCGAGGGCAATCAGGAGAGATGCCCGAGGCGTGTCATCTCCGCATGCAAGGCGGATCGTTTGATACGCAGAGGTTGTGCAGGTTTTCTTGCCTTCGTCTCGGAGAAGAAGGAGGTGAAGCAGTTGAGCGAGATTTCGGTAGTACGAGAGTTCCCGGATGTATTTCCGGAGGAAGTACCCGAGTTGCCCCCTGTCCGAGATGTAGAGTTTGCGATTGATCTAGTACCCGGTACAGCACCCATTAGTTTAGCTCCTTATCGTATGGCCCCTGCTGAGTTGCTCGAATTGAAGACACAATTGCAAGATCTTTTGGAGAAGGGTTTCGTACGGCCAAGTGTGTCACCGTGGGGAGCGCCAGTGCTGTTTGTGAAGAAGAAGGACGGTACATTACGGATGTGCATTGATTACCGGCGATTGAACAAAGTCACGATCAAGAACAAATACCCATTGCCGCGTATTGAGGAGTTGTTTGACCAACTTCAAGGTGCCGCTTACTTTTCCAAGATTGATCTGAGATCGGGGTATCACCAACTCCGGGTGAAGGAAGAAGATATTGCGAAGACTGCTTTCAGGACACGGTATGGACATTTTGAGTTTCTCGTGATGCCATTTGGATTAACCAATGCACCTGCTGCCTTCATGGCTTTGATGAACAGGATCTTTGCTCCTTTCTTGGATCGCTTTGTGGTGGTCTTTATTGATGATATTCTGGTATATTCGAAGACCCCAGAGGAGCATGAGGAACATCTACGTCGAGCCTTGCAGTTGTTGAAAGAGCATCGTTTATATGCTAAATTGTCGAAGTGTGATTTTTGGCTCGAGCAGGTAGCTTTTCTTGGTCATACCATTTCACGAGATGGGTTGGCAGTGGATCAGATGAAAGTTGAAGCAGTGATGAATTGGCCCAGCCCAAAGACTGTGACGGAGATACGGAGTTTTCTTGGTTTAGCTGGATATTATCGTCGCTTTATTCAAGATTTCGCCAAGATTTCTGCACCGTTGACTCGATTGACCAGGAAGAATGTTCCTTTTCTGTGGACGGACGAATGTGAGTGCCATTTTCGTATGTTGAAGGAGAAGCTTACTTCGGCTCCAGTCTTGACGTTACCAGATGGGCATGAAGGATTTATGATCTATTCTGATGCTTCTCGAGTCGGTTTGGGATGTGTTTTGATGCAACATGGCAAAGTGATTGCCTATGGCTCGAGACAACTTCGGGAGCACGAGAAGAACTATGCCACACATGATTTAGAGTTGGCAGCCGTCGTTTTTGCGTTGAAGATGTGGAGACACTATTTGTATGGCGTGACATTTGAAGTGCATTCAGATCATCAGAGTCTACAGTACCTCTTCACGCAGTCTGAGTTGAATATGAGGCAACGAAGGTGGCTTGAGTTGATTAAGGATTTTGATTTCCCCATCAAGTATCATCCAGGGAAAGGCAATGTTGTTGCAGATGCCTTGAGTAGGAAGTCGGAGATTCTTCAGGCCTTGGATAGTCTTTATTTTGTGAGGCATGCTCAGCCAGTGGAATTGCAATCGGTAGAGAACTGTTTGACACTTGCCAGCACAGTGAGCTTTCAGCCTGACATCATTCAGCGTATTAAAGACCAGCAGTTCGAGGATGCGATGTTGAAGCGAATTCGAGATAGCATTGCAGATCGACCAGACTTCCGCTTGGAGGGTGATGTTTTGTATTTCAGGAGCAGGCTATGTGTGCCAGCAGTAGATGCTTTAAAGGAGAGTTTGATGACCGAAGCACACCATGCGCGTTATTCTATGCACCCTGGAAGTACGAAGATGTACCGAGCTCTCAAGGACAGATTCTGGTGGAATAATATGAAGAGAGAAATTGCTGGGTTTGTCGCTCGATGTTTGACTTGCCAAAAGGTGAAAGCTGACCATCAGAGACCGCCAGGTTCCTTACATCCATTGCACATTCCCCAGTGGAAATGGGAGCACATTACAATGGACTTTGTTTCAGGACTACCCCTGACGAGCAAGAAGAACAGTGCCATTTGGGTGATCGTGGACAGATTGACGAAGACAGCCCATTTTCTTCCATTCAAGAAAGGCATGACATTTTCCGAGATGGCAAAGAAGTTCGTTGATGAGATCGTTAGACTACATGGTACGCCTGTATCGATTGTGTCAGATCGAGATAGCCGCTTTGTTTCTTCATTTTGGAAAGCATTTCAGGAGGCCATGGGAACGAAGTTGAGCTTCAGTACGGCGTATCACCCGCAGACTGATGGACAGTCAGAACGAACTATTCAGACGCTCGAGGACATGTTACGGGCCAGTGTACTGAATTTTGAGAAAGAATGGGATCTGCATCTCTCGTTGTGTGAGTTTGCGTATAACAACAGCTTCCACGAGAGTATTGGTATGGCACCCTATGAAGCTCTGTATGGACGGAAATGTAGAAGTCCTGTTTGCTGGGAAGAAGTTGGAACAAGGAGTTTCCACGGACCGACAATCATTGCTGAGACTACAGAGAAAGTTCAGAAAGTCATTGATAATTTGAAGATTGCCCGATCAAGACAGAAGAGCTATGCAGATACGCGAAGAAGAACATTGGCATTTCAAGTTGGAGATTGGGTATTTTTGAAGGTCTCACCGATGAAAGGTACGGTACGATTTGGCCAAAAGGGCAAGTTAGCGCCAAGATATGTGGGTCCATTTGAGATCAAGAGCCGGATTGGCGATCTAGCGTACAGATTGATTCTACCCGTGGAGTTTTCTGGAGTACACGATGTTTTTCATGTGTCAATGCTTCGCAAGTATGTTCGAGACCCGACGCACGTGATTCGATACGATGATATTCAGATGCAACCCAATGCGTCATACGTTGAGCGTCCGCTCCGTATTGTTGGGACTAGAGAACAACTCTTGCGTACGAGGACTATCAGATGGGTCAAGGTACTCTGGGAACATCATGGACCTGATGAAGCCACGTGGGAATTAGAAGATCAGATGGCGCGTCAGTATCCTTACCTTTTTGCTCAGGTACGCAGGTACGCGTTCATTCCGAGGACGGAATGATGTCCGAGTGGGGGAGGATGTAACACTCCGACCCGAGTTGACCCGGATTAGTGGGTAATGGTGTATGTTTTTATCGTTAAGAGTGTTTTGATTTTGTTTTTCTTTAGTTTTGAGTCTTAGAGAGCTTGTTTGGGTTGAGTTTGACTTGGTCTAGTGAGTTCGAGCCCTTTTTCGTGATTTTGGCTTTTGATTGACCTTGTCAGTTTTGCGTCATTCTGACGTCAGCGCGTGTATTTCGTTGAGCTTGTCGATTGTCGTAACTGTCTTGGATTCGAATGATTTCGTTTGTTTTCGTTGGACCGTCATTTGACTTGAACTGACATTTGTGTAAACTGCTTGGACCTAAGTGCAATTTGGACTCAAATTAAGTTATAAATATCCCCACCAACTCTCTTGTTCTCTCGATCGTCTCTCAGCTCACTCTCTGTCTCGTCTCTCTCTCGTCAGCTCCCTTTCTCTCCTTCCCTGTTCGATTGCTTGTGGGAGGAAGGAAGGAGCTTGTTCGCGTGTGTTTCCCGGTGGACTGAGCCAAGCAACGTGTGATTTTCGTCCGTGAGGCAAGTATAAGCTCAAGTTGTATAAACACCAATTGATATGGATTTGATTGTTGTGTTTTGATTCTTCAGTGTGTATCTCAGTGTTAAACAGCCCCTTTCAGTCAGTTCTGCTGTTATTTTGCTGTTTTCGGTTGTTTTGTTCCGTTTCTGTATGTCTGTAGTGATTCCAGAAAACTGAGTCCGTGCACTCACGGCTAAGCCGTGAAATGTGCTACGGCTAAGCCGTAAAATGGCTTACGGCTAAGCCGAGACCCAACCGTAACCCAAGCCGTAGAACAGTACAGACTGTTATCTGAAAATAACTGAGAGTTGGAAAAATGCCATTCTTCTACGGCCCAGCCTGATCTAAGCCGTACATTGTCTTGCGGCTAAGCCGTGGACCAGGATACGGCTGAGCCGTAGAGCAAAATACGGTTGAGCCGTAAATCCGGATGGATATTTGGGAAACCTCAGCTCAGCCGCAGTGCATAGTACGGCTAAGCCGTAAGATGCCACGGCTAAGCCGTAAGGTTACCTACGGCTACACCGTGAGACCTTGAGAAGTAAATGAAAAGGGACTAGGTTTAAGCAAGAGACCGTATATGACTTCCATGATAGAATGTAGCTACCCTGAACATGCCCAATGGAACGTTTGCATGACATGGATGATCTCGAGGGCTGCGAATCATTCATGGACAGTTATCCAGTTGTTTAGCACCTCCCCATGGGTGTTGGTTTAAGGGACTTCGATGCACACTCGAGACACTGCAACACTAGACAATGGTGCATCGGATAACTTAAAACTACATCAACATGCACGGTTAGAGACACTGGATAATTAGTGTAGGATTGGCTTGTAATGGATCCTTGATTCGTATAAGTACTGGATTGGTTTGATTTGTACAGCATATTGATTACGGTTTATGCCCTCTTATGTGTTCTACGCTGGACCTCTCGATTCTGTGGGAAATGCAGCAACCCCAGAGCGAAGCCCGGGTGGAACCATTCTATTATTGTGTATTGTGCTATACCGTTGCTCCATTGGAGTATCTGCATCAGTTCTGAGTCAGTGATTGTGATTGGTATTCATTGTCAGCACTTCTTGTGTTTGCTTGTATTTGTTGTGTACATTCAGTATCAGTAACAGTATCAGTTCATGTACATTCCGTATCAGTATATGTGATGCACTTCCTATTGTTTGTTCAGCGTGATATGTGAGATCTGTATGTGGTATGTGATATGACATGATTGATTGATTGAGGCGCATCATCTGATTGATTGTGATTGGTATTGGCACTACTGAGCCTCAGCCTTAGGATACCCGACGGGGTTAACTTTGGTTTAGTTTAAGTGTTTACCTCTGCAGAGTGTCTTGTCCTGGGACTCCGGACCCCGGGAACTAGAGACCCATGCGTGCCCTGGCCCGGTCGCTGGTGTTCTCATCCTGATTGCTCTCGTAAGGGAGAAAATGGCCAATGTAGTAGCCACTTGATTGTTATCTGTTTATGATTCTGATAGCATGCTTATTCATTGCATAATTGTTTAGTATACAATCAAAATTTCTATGGATATTGCATTACGACTATTGTTCAGTATTCTTCAGTCTTAGACGCAATTCGTGTTATCTTCTTGTTGGCTTATACTTTGCTAAGTCGTTGTACTTACGCGTTTGTCTTGTGTGTTGCAGGCTCAGATCCCTCTCCCGATCCTGCGTCGGTCGACCCGACTTCAGGAGAGGCTCGCGAGGCCCCCTCCGGCCTAGAGGAGTGGACTTGATCCACCATCCTCCAGAGTACGGTTTGCATCATTTTGTTTCCCCATTCATTGAGTCTGAGTCTATTGAGGGGATTTTTCTGTATTTGTAGCGTGGGCTTTGAGTGATATGTGTATTTTTGATTTTTGATTAGTAAGCCCGCTCTATTGTCATACGTTCTTGTAAATTGTTTTTGTTATCAGTTCATGATCTTTTGTAATCCATTGTATCTTTTGGTATGTTGTTATATGCCTTGATACGTACAGCTTCCGCGTACAGTTGTTTGCACGTGTGATTGATCCCTTGTGTGTGTATGCTTGGACGGGGTTCAGGTGTGCATGCACGGGAGTACGTGTGTCATTGGTTAGACTGTCTCTGACCCCCGGTCCCTGGGCTCGGGTTGTGACATACGTATTGTATGGTATCAGAGCATTGTCTCTCAGAGCATTGTCTCTATCTTAGTTTGTAAACATGTAGGCATATAGGACGTGGTGAGATTCCGTAGTCCAGTCTTGGACTGTTGTGTGTGGTCCCCTTGTCTTGTGAGTCTGTGTGCGTCCCCTAGTGTGATAGCAGATTGACTTTTGTGTTTTGCAGGCTATGGCATCGGGATCTGGAACACACAACAACAATGATCAGGGAGATAACGAGAGTGGATCAGCCGCCCCACAGCCACTTGTGAATTTTGACGAGCGCTTCTTGACTATGCTGCAGGCGATCCATTCTTTGCAGGCACAGGTCGTTTCGATCGTCGACCGACAGAGCCAAACACCAGTTCAGCGGCCTGGAGAGCAGCCAGTGGTTTTCCAGCCTAAAGAGAGCGATCCGAATGCGTTGTACGATAAATTCAGGAAACGTGGAGCCACAGAGTTCTATGGTAATGAAGATGCATTGAAGGCTGATCAGTGGTTAGAGCATACCGGGGATCTCTTCTCGACCATTGTCTGTGAGGACCGGCAGAAGGTTATGCTTACGGCCTCGATGTTCCGCGAGGTAGCAAGGACGTGGTGGAAGAGTGTCAGTGCAGCCTATCTGACTATGCCTAGTGAAGCAGTGTGGGAGACGTTCCAGAAACAGTTCAGAAGGAAGTTCATCCCTGCTCATGTCCGACGTGTGAAGGAGGTTGAGTTTCTGGCCTTACAGCAGCAGCAGTTGACCGTCTCGGAGTATATTCACCGCTTTACCCAGTTGTCTCATTTTGCTGAAGACATGATCAATACCGAGGAAAAGAAGGTGAATCGTTTTATTTCTGGTCTGCATCCGAGATACGCGAATTTTGTGACCGCCTTTCAGAGACCAGCTACTTTTGATGATGCGGTCGATAGAGCACACGCTGCGGAAGCCAACCACCTAGCAGAGAGAGCTATGGACTTCAAGAGGAGTGCACCAGTGGGGTCCAAAGGGCAGATTCAGAAGAAGTGGAAAGGGAAACAAGGAACTTCGAGTTTCTCCGGGAGTAGATGCGAGTTTTGTGGATTTGGACATCCGACGGAGAAGTGTTGGAAGAAGTCCGGAGCTTGTTTGAGTTGCGGATCGATGGAGCATAAGATAGCTCAGTGCCCGAAGACTAGGACCTTTCAGTCGTCCAGATCTATGGGGTCATCCAAGTCCCTCAGTTCAGCAGCTTCGAACAGCCCCCATCCGTCTCGCCAGAGCCAGAAGCCACAGCGTCAGACTGCTCGTGTGTACGCAGCCTCTCATGATCATGCAGAAGATGCGAAAGTGGTGGAAGGTAAAGTTCTCATTGCCCGAGCTGAAGCACATACACTATTCGATTCGGGATCTACGCGTTCGTATGTTGCATCTCGTTTTGCGGAACAGTTACCGCAACCCCCTCAGCCGCTACCTTATTTGTTAGTGGTGTCCACTCCTGTGGGCAAGAGAGTAGAGTGTAGTGTATACTACCCTCAGTGCGACGTGGTGATTGAAGGTCGCCAGCTGCCAGTTGATTTGATCTTGTTGTCCATGTTGGATTTCGATGTGATCCTTGGAATGGACTGGCTAGCGCGGTATCGTGCCTGTGTTAACTGTTACAGCAGGACGATTTACTTCGATTTTGAGAAGGGGTTTCGTTTCGAGGGCAATCAGGAGAGATGCCCGAGGCGTGTCATCTCCGCATGCAAGGCGGATCGTTTGATACGCAGAGGTTGTGCAGGTTTTCTTGCCTTCGTCTCGGAGAAGAAGGAGGTGAAGCAGTTGAGCGAGATTTCGGTAGTACGAGAGTTCCCGGATGTATTTCCGGAGGAAGTACCCGAGTTGCCCCCTGTCCGAGATGTAGAGTTTGCGATTGATCTAGTACCCGGTACAGCACCCATTAGTTTAGCTCCTTATCGTATGGCCCCTGCTGAGTTGCTCGAATTGAAGACACAATTGCAAGATCTTTTGGAGAAGGGTTTCGTACGGCCAAGTGTGTCACCGTGGGGAGCGCCAGTGCTGTTTGTGAAGAAGAAGGACGGTACATTACGGATGTGCATTGATTACCGGCGATTGAACAAAGTCACGATCAAGAACAAATACCCATTGCCGCGTATTGAGGAGTTGTTTGACCAACTTCAAGGTGCCGCTTACTTTTCCAAGATTGATCTGAGATCGGGGTATCACCAACTCCGGGTGAAGGAAGAAGATATTGCGAAGACTGCTTTCAGGACACGGTATGGACATTTTGAGTTTCTCGTGATGCCATTTGGATTAACCAATGCACCTGCTGCCTTCATGGCTTTGATGAACAGGATCTTTGCTCCTTTCTTGGATCGCTTTGTGGTGGTCTTTATTGATGATATTCTGGTATATTCGAAGACCCCAGAGGAGCATGAGGAACATCTACGTCGAGCCTTGCAGTTGTTGAAAGAGCATCGTTTATATGCTAAATTGTCGAAGTGTGATTTTTGGCTCGAGCAGGTAGCTTTTCTTGGTCATACCATTTCACGAGATGGGTTGGCAGTGGATCAGATGAAAGTTGAAGCAGTGATGAATTGGCCCAGCCCAAAGACTGTGACGGAGATACGGAGTTTTCTTGGTTTAGCTGGATATTATCGTCGCTTTATTCAAGATTTCGCCAAGATTTCTGCACCGTTGACTCGATTGACCAGGAAGAATGTTCCTTTTCTGTGGACGGACGAATGTGAGTGCCATTTTCGTATGTTGAAGGAGAAGCTTACTTCGGCTCCAGTCTTGACGTTACCAGATGGGCATGAAGGATTTATGATCTATTCTGATGCTTCTCGAGTCGGTTTGGGATGTGTTTTGATGCAACATGGCAAAGTGATTGCCTATGGCTCGAGACAACTTCGGGAGCACGAGAAGAACTATGCCACACATGATTTAGAGTTGGCAGCCGTCGTTTTTGCGTTGAAGATGTGGAGACACTATTTGTATGGCGTGACATTTGAAGTGCATTCAGATCATCAGAGTCTACAGTACCTCTTCACGCAGTCTGAGTTGAATATGAGGCAACGAAGGTGGCTTGAGTTGATTAAGGATTTTGATTTCCCCATCAAGTATCATCCAGGGAAAGGCAATGTTGTTGCAGATGCCTTGAGTAGGAAGTCGGAGATTCTTCAGGCCTTGGATAGTCTTTATTTTGTGAGGCATGCTCAGCCAGTGGAATTGCAATCGGTAGAGAACTGTTTGACACTTGCCAGCACAGTGAGCTTTCAGCCTGACATCATTCAGCGTATTAAAGACCAGCAGTTCGAGGATGCGATGTTGAAGCGAATTCGAGATAGCATTGCAGATCGACCAGACTTCCGCTTGGAGGGTGATGTTTTGTATTTCAGGAGCAGGCTATGTGTGCCAGCAGTAGATGCTTTAAAGGAGAGTTTGATGACCGAAGCACACCATGCGCGTTATTCTATGCACCCTGGAAGTACGAAGATGTACCGAGCTCTCAAGGACAGATTCTGGTGGAATAATATGAAGAGAGAAATTGCTGGGTTTGTCGCTCGATGTTTGACTTGCCAAAAGGTGAAAGCTGACCATCAGAGACCGCCAGGTTCCTTACATCCATTGCACATTCCCCAGTGGAAATGGGAGCACATTACGATGGACTTTGTTTCAGGACTACCCCTGACGAGCAAGAAGAACAGTGCCATTTGGGTGATCGTGGACAGATTGACGAAGACAGCCCATTTTCTTCCATTCAAGAAAGGCATGACATTTTCCGAGATGGCAAAGAAGTTCGTTGATGAGATCGTTAGACTACATGGTACGCCTGTATCGATTGTGTCAGATCGAGATAGCCGCTTTGTTTCTTCATTTTGGAAAGCATTTCAGGAGGCCATGGGAACGAAGTTGAGCTTCAGTACGGCGTATCACCCGCAGACTGATGGACAGTCAGAACGAACTATTCAGACGCTCGAGGACATGTTACGGGCCAGTGTACTGAATTTTGAGAAAGAATGGGATCTGCATCTCTCGTTGTGTGAGTTTGCGTATAACAACAGCTTCCACGAGAGTATTGGTATGGCACCCTATGAAGCTCTGTATGGACGGAAATGTAGAAGTCCTGTTTGCTGGGAAGAAGTTGGAACAAGGAGTTTCCACGGACCGACAATCATTGCTGAGACTACAGAGAAAGTTCAGAAAGTCATTGATAATTTGAAGATTGCCCGATCAAGACAGAAGAGCTATGCAGATACGCGAAGAAGAACATTGGCATTTCAAGTTGGAGATTGGGTATTTTTGAAGGTCTCACCGATGAAAGGTACGGTACGATTTGGCCAAAAGGGCAAGTTAGCGCCAAGATATGTGGGTCCATTTGAGATCAAGAGCCGGATTGGCGATCTAGCGTACAGATTGATTCTACCCGTGGAGTTTTCTGGAGTACACGATGTTTTTCATGTGTCAATGCTTCGCAAGTATGTTCGAGACCCGACGCACGTGATTCGATACGATGATATTCAGATGCAACCCAATGCGTCATACGTTGAGCGTCCGCTCCGTATTGTTGGGACTAGAGAACAACTCTTGCGTACGAGGACTATCAGATGGGTCAAGGTACTCTGGGAACATCATGGACCTGATGAAGCCACGTGGGAATTAGAAGATCAGATGGCGCGTCAGTATCCTTACCTTTTTGCTCAGGTACGCAGGTACGCGTTCATTCCGAGGACGGAATGATGTCCGAGTGGGGGAGGATGTAACACTCCGACCCGAGTTGACCCGGATTAGTGGGTAATGGTGTATGTTTTTATCGTTAAGAGTGTTTTGATTTTGTTTTTCTTTAGTTTTGAGTCTTAGAGAGCTTGTTTGGGTTGAGTTTGACTTGGTCTAGTGAGTTCGAGCCCTTTTTCGTGATTTTGGCTTTTGATTGACCTTGTCAGTTTTGCGTCATTCTGACGTCAGCGCGTGTATTTCGTTGAGCTTGTCGATTGTCGTAACTGTCTTGGATTCGAATGATTTCGTTTGTTTTCGTTGGACCGTCATTTGACTTGAACTGACATTTGTGTAAACTGCTTGGACCTAAGTGCAATTTGGACTCAAATTAAGTTATAAATATCCCCACCAACTCTCTTGTTCTCTCGATCGTCTCTCAGCTCACTCTCTGTCTCGTCTCTCTCTCGTCAGCTCCCTTTCTCTCCTTCCCTGTTCGATTGCTTGTGGGAGGAAGGAAGGAGCTTGTTCGCGTGTGTTTCCCGGTGGACTGAGCCAAGCAACGTGTGATTTTCGTCCGTGAGGCAAGTATAAGCTCAAGTTGTATAAACACCAATTGATATGGATTTGATTGTTGTGTTTTGATTCTTCAGTGTGTATCTCAGTGTTAAACAGCCCCTTTCAGTCAGTTCTGCTGTTATTTTGCTGTTTTCGGTTGTTTTGTTCCGTTTCTGTATGTCTGTAGTGATTCCAGAAAACTGAGTCCGTGCACTCACGGCTAAGCCGTGAAATGTGCTACGGCTAAGCCGTAAAATGGCTTACGGCTAAGCCGAGACCCAACCGTAACCCAAGCCGTAGAACAGTACAGACTGTTATCTGAAAATAACTGAGAGTTGGAAAAATGCCATTCTTCTACGGCCCAGCCTGATCTAAGCCGTACATTGTCTTGCGGCTAAGCCGTGGACCAGGATACGGCTGAGCCGTAGAGCAAAATACGGTTGAGCCGTAAATCCGGATGGATATTTGGGAAACCTCAGCTCAGCCGCAGTGCATAGTACGGCTAAGCCGTAAGATGCCACGGCTAAGCCGTAAGGTTACCTACGGCTACACCGTGAGACCTTGAGAAGTAAATGAAAAGGGACTAGGTTTAAGCAAGAGACCGTATATGACTTCCATGATAGAATGTAGCTACCCTGAACATGCCCAATGGAACGTTTGCATGACATGGATGATCTCGAGGGCTGCGAATCATTCATGGACAGTTATCCAGTTGTTTAGCACCTCCCCATGGGTGTTGGTTTAAGGGACTTCGATGCACACTCGAGACACTGCAACACTAGACAATGGTGCATCGGATAACTTAAAACTACATCAACATGCACGGTTAGAGACACTGGATAATTAGTGTAGGATTGGCTTGTAATGGATCCTTGATTCGTATAAGTACTGGATTGGTTTGATTTGTACAGCATATTGATTACGGTTTATGCCCTCTTATGTGTTCTACGCTGGACCTCTCGATTCTGTGGGAAATGCAGCAACCCCAGAGCGAAGCCCGGGTGGAACCATTCTATTATTGTGTATTGTGCTATACCGTTGCTCCATTGGAGTATCTGCATCAGTTCTGAGTCAGTGATTGTGATTGGTATTCATTGTCAGCACTTCTTGTGTTTGCTTGTATTTGTTGTGTACATTCAGTATCAGTAACAGTATCAGTTCATGTACATTCCGTATCAGTATATGTGATGCACTTCCTATTGTTTGTTCAGCGTGATATGTGAGATCTGTATGTGGTATGTGATATGACATGATTGATTGATTGAGGCGCATCATCTGATTGATTGTGATTGGTATTGGCACTACTGAGCCTCAGCCTTAGGATACCCGACGGGGTTAACTTTGGTTTAGTTTAAGTGTTTACCTCTGCAGAGTGTCTTGTCCTGGGACTCCGGACCCCGGGAACTAGAGACCCATGCGTGCCCTGGCCCGGTCGCTGGTGTTCTCATCCTGATTGCTCTCGTAAGGGAGAAAATGGCCAATGTAGTAGCCACTTGATTGTTATCTGTTTATGATTCTGATAGCATGCTTATTCATTGCATAATTGTTTAGTATACAATCAAAATTTCTATGGATATTGCATTACGACTATTGTTCAGTATTCTTCAGTCTTAGACGCAATTCGTGTTATCTTCTTGTTGGCTTATACTTTGCTAAGTCGTTGTACTTACGCGTTTGTCTTGTGTGTTGCAGGCTCAGATCCCTCTCCCGATCCTGCGTCGGTCGACCCGACTTCAGGAGAGGCTCGCGAGGCCCCCTCCGGCCTAGAGGAGTGGACTTGATCCACCATCCTCCAGAGTACGGTTTGCATCATTTTGTTTCCCCATTCATTGAGTCTGAGTCTATTGAGGGGATTTTTCTGTATTTGTAGCGTGGGCTTTGAGTGATATGTGTATTTTTGATTTTTGATTAGTAAGCCCGCTCTATTGTCATACGTTCTTGTAAATTGTTTTTGTTATCAGTTCATGATCTTTTGTAATCCATTGTATCTTTTGGTATGTTGTTATATGCCTTGATACGTACAGCTTCCGCGTACAGTTGTTTGCACGTGTGATTGATCCCTTGTGTGTGTATGCTTGGACGGGGTTCAGGTGTGCATGCACGGGAGTACGTGTGTCATTGGTTAGACTGTCTCTGACCCCCGGTCCCTGGGCTCGGGTTGTGACATACGTATTGTATGGTATCAGAGCATTGTCTCTCAGAGCATTGTCTCTATCTTAGTTTGTAAACATGTAGGCATATAGGACGTGGTGAGATTCCGTAGTCCAGTCTTGGACTGTTGTGTGTGGTCCCCTTGTCTTGTGAGTCTGTGTGCGTCCCCTAGTGTGATAGCAGATTGACTTTTGTGTTTTGCAGGCTATGGCATCGGGATCTGGAACACACAACAACAATGATCAGGGAGATAACGAGAGTGGATCAGCCGCCCCACAGCCACTTGTGAATTTTGACGAGCGCTTCTTGACTATGCTGCAGGCGATCCATTCTTTGCAGGCACAGGTCGTTTCGATCGTCGACCGACAGAGCCAAACACCAGTTCAGCGGCCTGGAGAGCAGCCAGTGGTTTTCCAGCCTAAAGAGAGCGATCCGAATGCGTTGTACGATAAATTCAGGAAACGTGGAGCCACAGAGTTCTATGGTAATGAAGATGCATTGAAGGCTGATCAGTGGTTAGAGCATACCGGGGATCTCTTCTCGACCATTGTCTGTGAGGACCGGCAGAAGGTTATGCTTACGGCCTCGATGTTCCGCGAGGTAGCAAGGACGTGGTGGAAGAGTGTCAGTGCAGCCTATCTGACTATGCCTAGTGAAGCAGTGTGGGAGACGTTCCAGAAACAGTTCAGAAGGAAGTTCATCCCTGCTCATGTCCGACGTGTGAAGGAGGTTGAGTTTCTGGCCTTACAGCAGCAGCAGTTGACCGTCTCGGAGTATATTCACCGCTTTACCCAGTTGTCTCATTTTGCTGAAGACATGATCAATACCGAGGAAAAGAAGGTGAATCGTTTTATTTCTGGTCTGCATCCGAGATACGCGAATTTTGTGACCGCCTTTCAGAGACCAGCTACTTTTGATGATGCGGTCGATAGAGCACACGCTGCGGAAGCCAACCACCTAGCAGAGAGAGCTATGGACTTCAAGAGGAGTGCACCAGTGGGGTCCAAAGGGCAGATTCAGAAGAAGTGGAAAGGGAAACAAGGAACTTCGAGTTTCTCCGGGAGTAGATGCGAGTTTTGTGGATTTGGACATCCGACGGAGAAGTGTTGGAAGAAGTCCGGAGCTTGTTTGAGTTGCGGATCGATGGAGCATAAGATAGCTCAGTGCCCGAAGACTAGGACCTTTCAGTCGTCCAGATCTATGGGGTCATCCAAGTCCCTCAGTTCAGCAGCTTCGAACAGCCCCCATCCGTCTCGCCAGAGCCAGAAGCCACAGCGTCAGACTGCTCGTGTGTACGCAGCCTCTCATGATCATGCAGAAGATGCGAAAGTGGTGGAAGGTAAAGTTCTCATTGCCCGAGCTGAAGCACATACACTATTCGATTCGGGATCTACGCGTTCGTATGTTGCATCTCGTTTTGCGGAACAGTTACCGCAACCCCCTCAGCCGCTACCTTATTTGTTAGTGGTGTCCACTCCTGTGGGCAAGAGAGTAGAGTGTAGTGTATACTACCCTCAGTGCGACGTGGTGATTGAAGGTCGCCAGCTGCCAGTTGATTTGATCTTGTTGTCCATGTTGGATTTCGATGTGATCCTTGGAATGGACTGGCTAGCGCGGTATCGTGCCTGTGTTAACTGTTACAACAGGACGATTTACTTCGATTTTGAGAAGGGGTTTCGTTTCGAGGGCAATCAGGAGAGATGCCCGAGGCGTGTCATCTCCGCATGCAAGGCGGATCGTTTGATACGCAGAGGTTGTGCAGGTTTTCTTGCCTTCGTCTCGGAGAAGAAGGAGGTGAAGCAGTTGAGCGAGATTTCGGTAGTACGAGAGTTCCCGGATGTATTTCCGGAGGAAGTACCCGAGTTGCCCCCTGTCCGAGATGTAGAGTTTGCGATTGATCTAGTACCCGGTACAGCACCCATTAGTTTAGCTCCTTATCGTATGGCCCCTGCTGAGTTGCTCGAATTGAAGACACAATTGCAAGATCTTTTGGAGAAGGGTTTCGTACGGCCAAGTGTGTCACCGTGGGGAGCGCCAGTGCTGTTTGTGAAGAAGAAGGACGGTACATTACGGATGTGCATTGATTACCGGCGATTGAACAAAGTCACGATCAAGAACAAATACCCATTGCCGCGTATTGAGGAGTTGTTTGACCAACTTCAAGGTGCCGCTTACTTTTCCAAGATTGATCTGAGATCGGGGTATCACCAACTCCGGGTGAAGGAAGAAGATATTGCGAAGACTGCTTTCAGGACACGGTATGGACATTTTGAGTTTCTCGTGATGCCATTTGGATTAACCAATGCACCTGCTGCCTTCATGGCTTTGATGAACAGGATCTTTGCTCCTTTCTTGGATCGCTTTGTGGTGGTCTTTATTGATGATATTCTGGTATATTCGAAGACCCCAGAGGAGCATGAGGAACATCTACGTCGAGCCTTGCAGTTGTTGAAAGAGCATCGTTTATATGCTAAATTGTCGAAGTGTGATTTTTGGCTCGAGCAGGTAGCTTTTCTTGGTCATACCATTTCACGAGATGGGTTGGCAGTGGATCAGATGAAAGTTGAAGCAGTGATGAATTGGCCCAGCCCAAAGACTGTGACGGAGATACGGAGTTTTCTTGGTTTAGCTGGATATTATCGTCGCTTTATTCAAGATTTCGCCAAGATTTCTGCACCGTTGACTCGATTGACCAGGAAGAATGTTCCTTTTCTGTGGACGGACGAATGTGAGTGCCATTTTCGTATGTTGAAGGAGAAGCTTACTTCGGCTCCAGTCTTGACGTTACCAGATGGGCATGAAGGATTTATGATCTATTCTGATGCTTCTCGAGTCGGTTTGGGATGTGTTTTGATGCAACATGGCAAAGTGATTGCCTATGGCTCGAGACAACTTCGGGAGCACGAGAAGAACTATGCCACACATGATTTAGAGTTGGCAGCCGTCGTTTTTGCGTTGAAGATGTGGAGACACTATTTGTATGGCGTGACATTTGAAGTGCATTCAGATCATCAGAGTCTACAGTACCTCTTCACGCAGTCTGAGTTGAATATGAGGCAACGAAGGTGGCTTGAGTTGATTAAGGATTTTGATTTCCCCATCAAGTATCATCCAGGGAAAGGCAATGTTGTTGCAGATGCCTTGAGTAGGAAGTCGGAGATTCTTCAGGCCTTGGATAGTCTTTATTTTGTGAGGCATGCTCAGCCAGTGGAATTGCAATCGGTAGAGAACTGTTTGACACTTGCCAGCACAGTGAGCTTTCAGCCTGACATCATTCAGCGTATTAAAGACCAGCAGTTCGAGGATGCGATGTTGAAGCGAATTCGAGATAGCATTGCAGATCGACCAGACTTCCGCTTGGAGGGTGATGTTTTGTATTTCAGGAGCAGGCTATGTGTGCCAGCAGTAGATGCTTTAAAGGAGAGTTTGATGACCGAAGCACACCATGCGCGTTATTCTATGCACCCTGGAAGTACGAAGATGTACCGAGCTCTCAAGGACAGATTCTGGTGGAATAATATGAAGAGAGAAATTGCTGGGTTTGTCGCTCGATGTTTGACTTGCCAAAAGGTGAAAGCTGACCATCAGAGACCGCCAGGTTCCTTACATCCATTGCACATTCCCCAGTGGAAATGGGAGCACATTACGATGGACTTTGTTTCAGGACTACCCCTGACGAGCAAGAAGAACAGTGCCATTTGGGTGATCGTGGACAGATTGACGAAGACAGCCCATTTTCTTCCATTCAAGAAAGGCATGACATTTTCCGAGATGGCAAAGAAGTTCGTTGATGAGATCGTTAGACTACATGGTACGCCTGTATCGATTGTGTCAGATCGAGATAGCCGCTTTGTTTCTTCATTTTGGAAAGCATTTCAGGAGGCCATGGGAACGAAGTTGAGCTTCAGTACGGCGTATCACCCGCAGACTGATGGACAGTCAGAACGAACTATTCAGACGCTCGAGGACATGTTACGGGCCAGTGTACTGAATTTTGAGAAAGAATGGGATCTGCATCTCTCGTTGTGTGAGTTTGCGTATAACAACAGCTTCCACGAGAGTATTGGTATGGCACCCTATGAAGCTCTGTATGGACGGAAATGTAGAAGTCCTGTTTGCTGGGAAGAAGTTGGAACAAGGAGTTTCCACGGACCGACAATCATTGCTGAGACTACAGAGAAAGTTCAGAAAGTCATTGATAATTTGAAGATTGCCCGATCAAGACAGAAGAGCTATGCAGATACGCGAAGAAGAACATTGGCATTTCAAGTTGGAGATTGGGTATTTTTGAAGGTCTCACCGATGAAAGGTACGGTACGATTTGGCCAAAAGGGCAAGTTAGCGCCAAGATATGTGGGTCCATTTGAGATCAAGAGCCGGATTGGCGATCTAGCGTACAGATTGATTCTACCCGTGGAGTTTTCTGGAGTACACGATGTTTTTCATGTGTCAATGCTTCGCAAGTATGTTCGAGACCCGACGCACGTGATTCGATACGATGATATTCAGATGCAACCCAATGCGTCATACGTTGAGCGTCCGCTCCGTATTGTTGGGACTAGAGAACAACTCTTGCGTACGAGGACTATCAGATGGGTCAAGGTACTCTGGGAACATCATGGACCTGATGAAGCCACGTGGGAATTAGAAGATCAGATGGCGCGTCAGTATCCTTACCTTTTTGCTCAGGTACGCAGGTACGCGTTCATTCCGAGGACGGAATGATGTCCGAGTGGGGGAGGATGTAACACTCCGACCCGAGTTGACCCGGATTAGTGGGTAATGGTGTATGTTTTTATCGTTAAGAGTGTTTTGATTTTGTTTTTCTTTAGTTTTGAGTCTTAGAGAGCTTGTTTGGGTTGAGTTTGACTTGGTCTAGTGAGTTCGAGCCCTTTTTCGTGATTTTGGCTTTTGATTGACCTTGTCAGTTTTGCGTCATTCTGACGTCAGCGCGTGTATTTCGTTGAGCTTGTCGATTGTCGTAACTGTCTTGGATTCGAATGATTTCGTTTGTTTTCGTTGGACCGTCATTTGACTTGAACTGACATTTGTGTAAACTGCTTGGACCTAAGTGCAATTTGGACTCAAATTAAGTTATAAATATCCCCACCAACTCTCTTGTTCTCTCGATCGTCTCTCAGCTCACTCTCTGTCTCGTCTCTCTCTCGTCAGCTCCCTTTCTCTCCTTCCCTGTTCGATTGCTTGTGGGAGGAAGGAAGGAGCTTGTTCGCGTGTGTTTCCCGGTGGACTGAGCCAAGCAACGTGTGATTTTCGTCCGTGAGGCAAGTATAAGCTCAAGTTGTATAAACACCAATTGATATGGATTTGATTGTTGTGTTTTGATTCTTCAGTGTGTATCTCAGTGTTAAACAGCCCCTTTCAGTCAGTTCTGCTGTTATTTTGCTGTTTTCGGTTGTTTTGTTCCGTTTCTGTATGTCTGTAGTGATTCCAGAAAACTGAGTCCGTGCACTCACGGCTAAGCCGTGAAATGTGCTACGGCTAAGCCGTAAAATGGCTTACGGCTAAGCCGAGACCCAACCGTAACCCAAGCCGTAGAACAGTACAGACTGTTATCTGAAAATAACTGAGAGTTGGAAAAATGCCATTCTTCTACGGCCCAGCCTGATCTAAGCCGTACATTGTCTTGCGGCTAAGCCGTGGACCAGGATACGGCTGAGCCGTAGAGCAAAATACGGTTGAGCCGTAAATCCGGATGGATATTTGGGAAACCTCAGCTCAGCCGCAGTGCATAGTACGGCTAAGCCGTAAGGTTACCTACGGCTACACCGTGAGACCTTGAGAAGTAAATGAAAAGGGACTAGGTTTAAGCAAGAGACCGTATATGACTTCCATGATAGAATGTAGCTACCCTGAACATGCCCAATGGAACGTTTGCATGACATGGATGATCTCGAGGGCTGCGAATCATTCATGGACAGTTATCCAGTTGTTTAGCACCTCCCCATGGGTGTTGGTTTAAGGGACTTCGATGCACACTCGAGACACTTCAACACTAGACAATGGTGCATCGGATAACTTAAAACTACATCAACATGCACGGTTAGAGACACTGGATAATTAGTGTAGGATTGGCTTGTAATGGATCCTTGATTCGTATAAGTACTGGATTGGTTTGATTTGTACAGCATATTGATTACGGTTTATGCCCTCTTATGTGTTCTACGCTGGACCTCTCGATTCTGTGGGAAATGCAGCAACCCCAGAGCGAAGCCCGGGTGGAACCATTCTATTATTGTGTATTGTGCTATACCGTTGCTCCATTGGAGTATCTGCATCAGTTCTGAGTCAGTGATTGTGATTGGTATTCATTGTCAGCACTTCTTGTGTTTGCTTGTATTTGTTGTGTACATTCAGTATCAGTAACAGTATCAGTTCATGTACATTCCGTATCAGTATATGTGATGCACTTCCTATTGTTTGTTCAGCGTGATATGTGAGATCTGTATGTGGTATGTGATATGACATGATTGATTGATTGAGGCGCATCATCTGATTGATTGTGATTGGTATTGGCACTACTGAGCCTCAGCCTTAGGATACCCGACGGGGTTAACTTTGGTTTAGTTTAAGTGTTTACCTCTGCAGAGTGTCTTGTCCTGGGACTCCGGACCCCGGGAACTAGAGACCCATGCGTGCCCTGGCCCGGTCGCTGGTGTTCTCATCCTGATTGCTCTCGTAAGGGAGAAAATGGCCAATGTAGTAGCCACTTGATTGTTATCTGTTTATGATTCTGATAGCATGCTTATTCATTGCATAATTGTTTAGTATACAATCAAAATTTCTATGGATATTGCATTACGACTATTGTTCAGTATTCTTCAGTCTTAGACGCAATTCGTGTTATCTTCTTGTTGGCTTATACTTTGCTAAGTCGTTGTACTTACGCGTTTGTCTTGTGTGTTGCAGGCTCAGATCCCTCTCCCGATCCTGCGTCGGTCGACCCGACTTCAGGAGAGGCTCGCGAGGCCCCCTCCGGCCTAGAGGAGTGGACTTGATCCACCATCCTCCAGAGTACGGTTTGCATCATTTTGTTTCCCCATTCATTGAGTCTGAGTCTATTGAGGGGATTTTTCTGTATTTGTAGCGTGGGCTTTGAGTGATATGTGTATTTTTGATTTTTGATTAGTAAGCCCGCTCTATTGTCATACGTTCTTGTAAATTGTTTTTGTTATCAGTTCATGATCTTTTGTAATCCATTGTATCTTTTGGTATGTTGTTATATGCCTTGATACGTACAGCTTCCGCGTACAGTTGTTTGCACGTGTGATTGATCCCTTGTGTGTGTATGCTTGGACGGGGTTCAGGTGTGCATGCACGGGAGTACGTGTGTCATTGGTTAGACTGTCTCTGACCCCCGGTCCCTGGGCTCGGGTTGTGACATACGTATTGTATGGTATCAGAGCATTGTCTCTCAGAGCATTGTCTCTATCTTAGTTTGTAAACATGTAGGCATATAGGACGTGGTGAGATTCCGTAGTCCAGTCTTGGACTGTTGTGTGTGGTCCCCTTGTCTTGTGAGTCTGTGTGCGTCCCCTAGTGTGATAGCAGATTGACTTTTGTGTTTTGCAGGCTATGGCATCGGGATCTGGAACACACAACAACAATGATCAGGGAGATAACGAGAGTGGATCAGCCGCCCCACAGCCACTTGTGAATTTTGACGAGCGCTTCTTGACTATGCTGCAGGCGATCCATTCTTTGCAGGCACAGGTCGTTTCGATCGTCGACCGACAGAGCCAAACACCAGTTCAGCGGCCTGGAGAGCAGCCAGTGGTTTTCCAGCCTAAAGAGAGCGATCCGAATGCGTTGTACGATAAATTCAGGAAACGTGGAGCCACAGAGTTCTATGGTAATGAAGATGCATTGAAGGCTGATCAGTGGTTAGAGCATACCGGGGATCTCTTCTCGACCATTGTCTGTGAGGACCGGCAGAAGGTTATGCTTACGGCCTCGATGTTCCGCGAGGTAGCAAGGACGTGGTGGAAGAGTGTCAGTGCAGCCTATCTGACTATGCCTAGTGAAGCAGTGTGGGAGACGTTCCAGAAACAGTTCAGAAGGAAGTTCATCCCTGCTCATGTCCGACGTGTGAAGGAGGTTGAGTTTCTGGCCTTACAGCAGCAGCAGTTGACCGTCTCGGAGTATATTCACCGCTTTACCCAGTTGTCTCATTTTGCTGAAGACATGATCAATACCGAGGAAAAGAAGGTGAATCGTTTTATTTCTGGTCTGCATCCGAGATACGCGAATTTTGTGACCGCCTTTCAGAGACCAGCTACTTTTGATGATGCGGTCGATAGAGCACACGCTGCGGAAGCCAACCACCTAGCAGAGAGAGCTATGGACTTCAAGAGGAGTGCACCAGTGGGGTCCAAAGGGCAGATTCAGAAGAAGTGGAAAGGGAAACAAGGAACTTCGAGTTTCTCCGGGAGTAGATGCGAGTTTTGTGGATTTGGACATCCGACGGAGAAGTGTTGGAAGAAGTCCGGAGCTTGTTTGAGTTGCGGATCGATGGAGCATAAGATAGCTCAGTGCCCGAAGACTAGGACCTTTCAGTCGTCCAGATCTATGGGGTCATCCAAGTCCCTCAGTTCAGCAGCTTCGAACAGCCCCCATCCGTCTCGCCAGAGCCAGAAGCCACAGCGTCAGACTGCTCGTGTGTACGCAGCCTCTCATGATCATGCAGAAGATGCGAAAGTGGTGGAAGGTAAAGTTCTCATTGCCCGAGCTGAAGCACATACACTATTCGATTCGGGATCTACGCGTTCGTATGTTGCATCTCGTTTTGCGGAACAGTTACCGCAACCCCCTCAGCCGCTACCTTATTTGTTAGTGGTGTCCACTCCTGTGGGCAAGAGAGTAGAGTGTAGTGTATACTACCCTCAGTGCGACGTGGTGATTGAAGGTCGCCAGCTGCCAGTTGATTTGATCTTGTTGTCCATGTTGGATTTCGATGTGATCCTTGGAATGGACTGGCTAGCGCGGTATCGTGCCTGTGTTAACTGTTACAACAGGACGATTTACTTCGATTTTGAGAAGGGGTTTCGTTTCGAGGGCAATCAGGAGAGATGCCCGAGGCGTGTCATCTCCGCATGCAAGGCGGATCGTTTGATACGCAGAGGTTGTGCAGGTTTTCTTGCCTTCGTCTCGGAGAAGAAGGAGGTGAAGCAGTTGAGCGAGATTTCGGTAGTACGAGAGTTCCCGGATGTATTTCCGGAGGAAGTACCCGAGTTGCCCCCTGTCCGAGATGTAGAGTTTGCGATTGATCTAGTACCCGGTACAGCACCCATTAGTTTAGCTCCTTATCGTATGGCCCCTGCTGAGTTGCTCGAATTGAAGACACAATTGCAAGATCTTTTGGAGAAGGGTTTCGTACGGCCAAGTGTGTCACCGTGGGGAGCGCCAGTGCTGTTTGTGAAGAAGAAGGACGGTACATTACGGATGTGCATTGATTACCGGCGATTGAACAAAGTCACGATCAAGAACAAATACCCATTGCCGCGTATTGAGGAGTTGTTTGACCAACTTCAAGGTGCCGCTTACTTTTCCAAGATTGATCTGAGATCGGGGTATCACCAACTCCGGGTGAAGGAAGAAGATATTGCGAAGACTGCTTTCAGGACACGGTATGGACATTTTGAGTTTCTCGTGATGCCATTTGGATTAACCAATGCACCTGCTGCCTTCATGGCTTTGATGAACAGGATCTTTGCTCCTTTCTTGGATCGCTTTGTGGTGGTCTTTATTGATGATATTCTGGTATATTCGAAGACCCCAGAGGAGCATGAGGAACATCTACGTCGAGCCTTGCAGTTGTTGAAAGAGCATCGTTTATATGCTAAATTGTCGAAGTGTGATTTTTGGCTCGAGCAGGTAGCTTTTCTTGGTCATACCATTTCACGAGATGGGTTGGCAGTGGATCAGATGAAAGTTGAAGCAGTGATGAATTGGCCCAGCCCAAAGACTGTGACGGAGATACGGAGTTTTCTTGGTTTAGCTGGATATTATCGTCGCTTTATTCAAGATTTCGCCAAGATTTCTGCACCGTTGACTCGATTGACCAGGAAGAATGTTCCTTTTCTGTGGACGGACGAATGTGAGTGCCATTTTCGTATGTTGAAGGAGAAGCTTACTTCGGCTCCAGTCTTGACGTTACCAGATGGGCATGAAGGATTTATGATCTATTCTGATGCTTCTCGAGTCGGTTTGGGATGTGTTTTGATGCAACATGGCAAAGTGATTGCCTATGGCTCGAGACAACTTCGGGAGCACGAGAAGAACTATGCCACACATGATTTAGAGTTGGCAGCCGTCGTTTTTGCGTTGAAGATGTGGAGACACTATTTGTATGGCGTGACATTTGAAGTGCATTCAGATCATCAGAGTCTACAGTACCTCTTCACGCAGTCTGAGTTGAATATGAGGCAACGAAGGTGGCTTGAGTTGATTAAGGATTTTGATTTCCCCATCAAGTATCATCCAGGGAAAGGCAATGTTGTTGCAGATGCCTTGAGTAGGAAGTCGGAGATTCTTCAGGCCTTGGATAGTCTTTATTTTGTGAGGCATGCTCAGCCAGTGGAATTGCAATCGGTAGAGAACTGTTTGACACTTGCCAGCACAGTGAGCTTTCAGCCTGACATCATTCAGCGTATTAAAGACCAGCAGTTCGAGGATGCGATGTTGAAGCGAATTCGAGATAGCATTGCAGATCGACCAGACTTCCGCTTGGAGGGTGATGTTTTGTATTTCAGGAGCAGGCTATGTGTGCCAGCAGTAGATGCTTTAAAGGAGAGTTTGATGACCGAAGCACACCATGCGCGTTATTCTATGCACCCTGGAAGTACGAAGATGTACCGAGCTCTCAAGGACAGATTCTGGTGGAATAATATGAAGAGAGAAATTGCTGGGTTTGTCGCTCGATGTTTGACTTGCCAAAAGGTGAAAGCTGACCATCAGAGACCGCCAGGTTCCTTACATCCATTGCACATTCCCCAGTGGAAATGGGAGCACATTACGATGGACTTTGTTTCAGGACTACCCCTGACGAGCAAGAAGAACAGTGCCATTTGGGTGATCGTGGACAGATTGACGAAGACAGCCCATTTTCTTCCATTCAAGAAAGGCATGACATTTTCCGAGATGGCAAAGAAGTTCGTTGATGAGATCGTTAGACTACATGGTACGCCTGTATCGATTGTGTCAGATCGAGATAGCCGCTTTGTTTCTTCATTTTGGAAAGCATTTCAGGAGGCCATGGGAACGAAGTTGAGCTTCAGTACGGCGTATCACCCGCAGACTGATGGACAGTCAGAACGAACTATTCAGACGCTCGAGGACATGTTACGGGCCAGTGTACTGAATTTTGAGAAAGAATGGGATCTGCATCTCTCGTTGTGTGAGTTTGCGTATAACAACAGCTTCCACGAGAGTATTGGTATGGCACCCTATGAAGCTCTGTATGGACGGAAATGTAGAAGTCCTGTTTGCTGGGAAGAAGTTGGAACAAGGAGTTTCCACGGACCGACAATCATTGCTGAGACTACAGAGAAAGTTCAGAAAGTCATTGATAATTTGAAGATTGCCCGATCAAGACAGAAGAGCTATGCAGATACGCGAAGAAGAACATTGGCATTTCAAGTTGGAGATTGGGTATTTTTGAAGGTCTCACCGATGAAAGGTACGGTACGATTTGGCCAAAAGGGCAAGTTAGCGCCAAGATATGTGGGTCCATTTGAGATCAAGAGCCGGATTGGCGATCTAGCGTACAGATTGATTCTACCCGTGGAGTTTTCTGGAGTACACGATGTTTTTCATGTGTCAATGCTTCGCAAGTATGTTCGAGACCCGACGCACGTGATTCGATACGATGATATTCAGATGCAACCCAATGCGTCATACGTTGAGCGTCCGCTCCGTATTGTTGGGACTAGAGAACAACTCTTGCGTACGAGGACTATCAGATGGGTCAAGGTACTCTGGGAACATCATGGACCTGATGAAGCCACGTGGGAATTAGAAGATCAGATGGCGCGTCAGTATCCTTACCTTTTTGCTCAGGTACGCAGGTACGCGTTCATTCCGAGGACGGAATGATGTCCGAGTGGGGGAGGATGTAACACTCCGACCCGAGTTGACCCGGATTAGTGGGTAATGGTGTATGTTTTTATCGTTAAGAGTGTTTTGATTTTGTTTTTCTTTAGTTTTGAGTCTTAGAGAGCTTGTTTGGGTTGAGTTTGACTTGGTCTAGTGAGTTCGAGCCCTTTTTCGTGATTTTGGCTTTTGATTGACCTTGTCAGTTTTGCGTCATTCTGACGTCAGCGCGTGTATTTCGTTGAGCTTGTCGATTGTCGTAACTGTCTTGGATTCGAATGATTTCGTTTGTTTTCGTTGAACCGTCATTTGACTTGAACTGACATTTGTGTAAACTGCTTGGACCTAAGTGCAATTTGGACTCAAATTAAGTTATAAATATCCCCACCAACTCTCTTGTTCTCTCGATCGTCTCTCAGCTCACTCTCTGTCTCGTCTCTCTCTCGTCAGCTCCCTTTCTCTCCTTCCCTGTTCGATTGCTTGTGGGAGGAAGGAAGGAGCTTGTTCGCGTGTGTTTCCCGGTGGACTGAGCCAAGCAACGTGTGATTTTCGTCCGTGAGGCAAGTATAAGCTCAAGTTGTATAAACACCAATTGATATGGATTTGATTGTTGTGTTTTGATTCTTCAGTGTGTATCTCAGTGTTAAACAGCCCCTTTCAGTCAGTTCTGCTGTTATTTTGCTGTTTTCGGTTGTTTTGTTCCGTTTCTGTATGTCTGTAGTGATTCCAGAAAACTGAGTCCGTGCACTCACGGCTAAGCCGTGAAATGTGCTACGGCTAAGCCGTAAAATGGCTTACGGCTAAGCCGAGACCCAACCGTAACCCAAGCCGTAGAACAGTACAGACTGTTATCTGAAAATAACTGAGAGTTGGAAAAATGCCATTCTTCTACGGCCCAGCCTGATCTAAGCCGTACATTGTCTTGCGGCTAAGCCGTGGACCAGGATACGGCTGAGCCGTAGAGCAAAATACGGTTGAGCCGTAAATCCGGATGGATATTTGGGAAACCTCAGCTCAGCCGCAGTGCATAGTACGGCTAAGCCGTAAGGTTACCTACGGCTACACCGTGAGACCTTGAGAAGTAAATGAAAAGGGACTAGGTTTAAGCAAGAGACCGTATATGACTTCCATGATAGAATGTAGCTACCCTGAACATGCCCAATGGAACGTTTGCATGACATGGATGATCTCGAGGGCTGCGAATCATTCATGGACAGTTATCCAGTTGTTTAGCACCTCCCCATGGGTGTTGGTTTAAGGGACTTCGATGCACACTCGAGACACTTCAACACTAGACAATGGTGCATCGGATAACTTAAAACTACATCAACATGCACGGTTAGAGACACTGGATAATTAGTGTAGGATTGGCTTGTAATGGATCCTTGATTCGTATAAGTACTGGATTGGTTTGATTTGTACAGCATATTGATTACGGTTTATGCCCTCTTATGTGTTCTACGCTGGACCTCTCGATTCTGTGGGAAATGCAGCAACCCCAGAGCGAAGCCCGGGTGGAACCATTCTATTATTGTGTATTGTGCTATACCGTTGCTCCATTGGAGTATCTGCATCAGTTCTGAGTCAGTGATTGTGATTGGTATTCATTGTCAGCACTTCTTGTGTTTGCTTGTATTTGTTGTGTACATTCAGTATCAGTAACAGTATCAGTTCATGTACATTCCGTATCAGTATATGTGATGCACTTCCTATTGTTTGTTCAGCGTGATATGTGAGATCTGTATGTGGTATGTGATATGACATGATTGATTGATTGAGGCGCATCATCTGATTGATTGTGATTGGTATTGGCACTACTGAGCCTCAGCCTTAGGATACCCGACGGGGTTAACTTTGGTTTAGTTTAAGTGTTTACCTCTGCAGAGTGTCTTGTCCTGGGACTCCGGACCCCGGGAACTAGAGACCCATGCGTGCCCTGGCCCGGTCGCTGGTGTTCTCATCCTGATTGCTCTCGTAAGGGAGAAAATGGCCAATGTAGTAGCCACTTGATTGTTATCTGTTTATGATTCTGATAGCATGCTTATTCATTGCATAATTGTTTAGTATACAATCAAAATTTCTATGGATATTGCATTACGACTATTGTTCAGTATTCTTCAGTCTTAGACGCAATTCGTGTTATCTTCTTGTTGGCTTATACTTTGCTAAGTCGTTGTACTTACGCGTTTGTCTTGTGTGTTGCAGGCTCAGATCCCTCTCCCGATCCTGCGTCGGTCGACCCGACTTCAGGAGAGGCTCGCGAGGCCCCCTCCGGCCTAGAGGAGTGGACTTGATCCACCATCCTCCAGAGTACGGTTTGCATCATTTTGTTTCCCCATTCATTGAGTCTGAGTCTATTGAGGGGATTTTTCTGTATTTGTAGCGTGGGCTTTGAGTGATATGTGTATTTTTGATTTTTGATTAGTAAGCCCGCTCTATTGTCATACGTTCTTGTAAATTGTTTTTGTTATCAGTTCATGATCTTTTGTAATCCATTGTATCTTTTGGTATGTTGTTATATGCCTTGATACGTACAGCTTCCGCGTACAGTTGTTTGCACGTGTGATTGATCCCTTGTGTGTGTATGCTTGGACGGGGTTCAGGTGTGCATGCACGGGAGTACGTGTGTCATTGGTTAGACTGTCTCTGACCCCCGGTCCCTGGGCTCGGGTTGTGACATACGTATTGTATGGTATCAGAGCATTGTCTCTCAGAGCATTGTCTCTATCTTAGTTTGTAAACATGTAGGCATATAGGACGTGGTGAGATTCCGTAGTCCAGTCTTGGACTGTTGTGTGTGGTCCCCTTGTCTTGTGAGTCTGTGTGCGTCCCCTAGTGTGATAGCAGATTGACTTTTGTGTTTTGCAGGCTATGGCATCGGGATCTGGAACACACAACAACAATGATCAGGGAGATAACGAGAGTGGATCAGCCGCCCCACAGCCACTTGTGAATTTTGACGAGCGCTTCTTGACTATGCTGCAGGCGATCCATTCTTTGCAGGCACAGGTCGTTTCGATCGTCGACCGACAGAGCCAAACACCAGTTCAGCGGCCTGGAGAGCAGCCAGTGGTTTTCCAGCCTAAAGAGAGCGATCCGAATGCGTTGTACGATAAATTCAGGAAACGTGGAGCCACAGAGTTCTATGGTAATGAAGATGCATTGAAGGCTGATCAGTGGTTAGAGCATACCGGGGATCTCTTCTCGACCATTGTCTGTGAGGACCGGCAGAAGGTTATGCTTACGGCCTCGATGTTCCGCGAGGTAGCAAGGACGTGGTGGAAGAGTGTCAGTGCAGCCTATCTGACTATGCCTAGTGAAGCAGTGTGGGAGACGTTCCAGAAACAGTTCAGAAGGAAGTTCATCCCTGCTCATGTCCGACGTGTGAAGGAGGTTGAGTTTCTGGCCTTACAGCAGCAGCAGTTGACCGTCTCGGAGTATATTCACCGCTTTACCCAGTTGTCTCATTTTGCTGAAGACATGATCAATACCGAGGAAAAGAAGGTGAATCGTTTTATTTCTGGTCTGCATCCGAGATACGCGAATTTTGTGACCGCCTTTCAGAGACCAGCTACTTTTGATGATGCGGTCGATAGAGCACACGCTGCGGAAGCCAACCACCTAGCAGAGAGAGCTATGGACTTCAAGAGGAGTGCACCAGTGGGGTCCAAAGGGCAGATTCAGAAGAAGTGGAAAGGGAAACAAGGAACTTCGAGTTTCTCCGGGAGTAGATGCGAGTTTTGTGGATTTGGACATCCGACGGAGAAGTGTTGGAAGAAGTCCGGAGCTTGTTTGAGTTGCGGATCGATGGAGCATAAGATAGCTCAGTGCCCGAAGACTAGGACCTTTCAGTCGTCCAGATCTATGGGGTCATCCAAGTCCCTCAGTTCAGCAGCTTCGAACAGCCCCCATCCGTCTCGCCAGAGCCAGAAGCCACAGCGTCAGACTGCTCGTGTGTACGCAGCCTCTCATGATCATGCAGAAGATGCGAAAGTGGTGGAAGGTAAAGTTCTCATTGCCCGAGCTGAAGCACATACACTATTCGATTCGGGATCTACGCGTTCGTATGTTGCATCTCGTTTTGCGGAACAGTTACCGCAACCCCCTCAGCCGCTACCTTATTTGTTAGTGGTGTCCACTCCTGTGGGCAAGAGAGTAGAGTGTAGTGTATACTACCCTCAGTGCGACGTGGTGATTGAAGGTCGCCAGCTGCCAGTTGATTTGATCTTGTTGTCCATGTTGGATTTCGATGTGATCCTTGGAATGGACTGGCTGGCGCGGTATCGTGCCTGTGTTAACTGTTACAACAGGACGATTTACTTCGATTTTGAGAAGGGGTTTCGTTTCGAGGGCAATCAGGAGAGATGCCCGAGGCGTGTCATCTCCGCATGCAAGGCGGATCGTTTGATACGCAGAGGTTGTGCAGGTTTTCTTGCCTTCGTCTCGGAGAAGAAGGGGGTGAAGCAGTTGAGCGAGATTTCGGTAGTACGAGAGTTCCCGGATGTATTTCCGGAGGAAGTACCCGAGTTGCCCCCTGTCCGAGATGTAGAGTTTGCGATTGATCTAGTACCCGGTACAGCACCCATTAGTTTAGCTCCTTATCGTATGGCCCCTGCTGAGTTGCTCGAATTGAAGACACAATTGCAAGATCTTTTGGAGAAGGGTTTCGTACGGCCAAGTGTGTCACCGTGGGGAGCGCCAGTGCTGTTTGTGAAGAAGAAGGACGGTACATTACGGATGTGCATTGATTACCGGCGATTGAACAAAGTCACGATCAAGAACAAATACCCATTGCCGCGTATTGAGGAGTTGTTTGACCAACTTCAAGGTGCCGCTTACTTTTCCAAGATTGATCTGAGATCGGGGTATCACCAACTCCGGGTGAAGGAAGAAGATATTGCGAAGACTGCTTTCAGGACACGGTATGGACATTTTGAGTTTCTCGTGATGCCATTTGGATTAACCAATGCACCTGCTGCCTTCATGGCTTTGATGAACAGGATCTTTGCTCCTTTCTTGGATCGCTTTGTGGTGGTCTTTATTGATGATATTCTGGTATATTCGAAGACCCCAGAGGAGCATGAGGAACATCTACGTCGAGCCTTGCAGTTGTTGAAAGAGCATCGTTTATATGCTAAATTGTCGAAGTGTGATTTTTGGCTCGAGCAGGTAGCTTTTCTTGGTCATACCATTTCACGAGATGGGTTGGCAGTGGATCAGATGAAAGTTGAAGCAGTGATGAATTGGCCCAGCCCAAAGACTGTGACGGAGATACGGAGTTTTCTTGGTTTAGCTGGATATTATCGTCGCTTTATTCAAGATTTCGCCAAGATTTCTGCACCGTTGACTCGATTGACCAGGAAGAATGTTCCTTTTCTGTGGACGGACGAATGTGAGTGCCATTTTCGTATGTTGAAGGAGAAGCTTACTTCGGCTCCAGTCTTGACGTTACCAGATGGGCATGAAGGATTTATGATCTATTCTGATGCTTCTCGAGTCGGTTTGGGATGTGTTTTGATGCAACATGGCAAAGTGATTGCCTATGGCTCGAGACAACTTCGGGAGCACGAGAAGAACTATGCCACACATGATTTAGAGTTGGCAGCCGTCGTTTTTGCGTTGAAGATGTGGAGACACTATTTGTATGGCGTGACATTTGAAGTGCATTCAGATCATCAGAGTCTACAGTACCTCTTCACGCAGTCTGAGTTGAATATGAGGCAACGAAGGTGGCTTGAGTTGATTAAGGATTTTGATTTCCCCATCAAGTATCATCCAGGGAAAGGCAATGTTGTTGCAGATGCCTTGAGTAGGAAGTCGGAGATTCTTCAGGCCTTGGATAGTCTTTATTTTGTGAGGCATGCTCAGCCAGTGGAATTGCAATCGGTAGAGAACTGTTTGACACTTGCCAGCACAGTGAGCTTTCAGCCTGACATCATTCAGCGTATTAAAGACCAGCAGTTCGAGGATGCGATGTTGAAGCGAATTCGAGATAGCATTGCAGATCGACCAGACTTCCGCTTGGAGGGTGATGTTTTGTATTTCAGGAGCAGGCTATGTGTGCCAGCAGTAGATGCTTTAAAGGAGAGTTTGATGACCGAAGCACACCATGCGCGTTATTCTATGCACCCTGGAAGTACGAAGATGTACCGAGCTCTCAAGGACAGATTCTGGTGGAATAATATGAAGAGAGAAATTGCTGGGTTTGTCGCTCGATGTTTGACTTGCCAAAAGGTGAAAGCTGACCATCAGAGACCGCCAGGTTCCTTACATCCATTGCACATTCCCCAGTGGAAATGGGAGCACATTACGATGGACTTTGTTTCAGGACTACCCCTGACGAGCAAGAAGAACAGTGCCATTTGGGTGATCGTGGACAGATTGACGAAGACAGCCCATTTTCTTCCATTCAAGAAAGGCATGACATTTTCCGAGATGGCAAAGAAGTTCGTTGATGAGATCGTTAGACTACATGGTACGCCTGTATCGATTGTGTCAGATCGAGATAGCCGCTTTGTTTCTTCATTTTGGAAAGCATTTCAGGAGGCCATGGGAACGAAGTTGAGCTTCAGTACGGCGTATCACCCGCAGACTGATGGACAGTCAGAACGAACTATTCAGACGCTCGAGGACATGTTACGGGCCAGTGTACTGAATTTTGAGAAAAAATGGGATCTGCATCTCTCGTTGTGTGAGTTTGCGTATAACAACAGCTTCCACGAGAGTATTGGTATGGCACCCTATGAAGCTCTGTATGGACGGAAATGTAGAAGTCCTGTTTGCTGGGAAGAAGTTGGAACAAGGAGTTTCCACGGACCGACAATCATTGCTGAGACTACAGAGAAAGTTCAGAAAGTCATTGATAATTTGAAGATTGCCCGATCAAGACAGAAGAGCTATGCAGATACGCGAAGAAGAACATTGGCATTTCAAGTTGGAGATTGGGTATTTTTGAAGGTCTCACCGATGAAAGGTACGGTACGATTTGGCCAAAAGGGCAAGTTAGCGCCAAGATATGTGGGTCCATTTGAGATCAAGAGCCGGATTGGCGATCTAGCGTACAGATTGATTCTACCCGTGGAGTTTTCTGGAGTACACGATGTTTTTCATGTGTCAATGCTTCGCAAGTATGTTCGAGACCCGACGCACGTGATTCGATACGATGATATTCAGATGCAACCCAATGCGTCATACGTTGAGCGTCCGCTCCGTATTGTTGGGACTAGAGAACAACTCTTGCGTACGAGGACTATCAGATGGGTCAAGGTACTCTGGGAACATCATGGACCTGATGAAGCCACGTGGGAATTAGAAGATCAGATGGCGCGTCAGTATCCTTACCTTTTTGCTCAGGTACGCAGGTACGCGTTCATTCCGAGGACGGAATGATGTCCGAGTGGGGGAGGATGTAACACTCCGACCCGAGTTGACCCGGATTAGTGGGTAATGGTGTATGTTTTTATCGTTAAGAGTGTTTTGATTTTGTTTTTCTTTAGTTTTGAGTCTTAGAGAGCTTGTTTGGGTTGAGTTTGACTTGGTCTAGTGAGTTCGAGCCCTTTTTCGTGATTTTGGCTTTTGATTGACCTTGTCAGTTTTGCGTCATTCTGACGTCAGCGCGTGTATTTCGTTGAGCTTGTCGATTGTCGTAACTGTCTTGGATTCGAATGATTTCGTTTGTTTTCGTTGGACCGTCATTTGACTTGAACTGACATTTGTGTAAACTGCTTGGACCTAAGTGCAATTTGGACTCAAATTAAGTTATAAATATCCCCACCAACTCTCTTGTTCTCTCGATCGTCTCTCAGCTCACTCTCTGTCTCGTCTCTCTCTCGTCAGCTCCCTTTCTCTCCTTCCCTGTTCGATTGCTTGTGGGAGGAAGGAAGGAGCTTGTTCGCGTGTGTTTCCCGGTGGACTGAGCCAAGCAACGTGTGATTTTCGTCCGTGAGGCAAGTATAAGCTCAAGTTGTATAAACACCAATTGATATGGATTTGATTGTTGTGTTTTGATTCTTCAGTGTGTATCTCAGTGTTAAACAGCCCCTTTCAGTCAGTTCTGCTGTTATTTTGCTGTTTTCGGTTGTTTTGTTCCGTTTCTGTATGTCTGTAGTGATTCCAGAAAACTGAGTCCGTGCACTCACGGCTAAGCCGTGAAATGTGCTACGGCTAAGCCGTAAAATGGCTTACGGCTAAGCCGAGACCCAACCGTAACCCAAGCCGTAGAACAGTACAGACTGTTATCTGAAAATAACTGAGAGTTGGAAAAATGCCATTCTTCTACGGCCCAGCCTGATCTAAGCCGTACATTGTCTTGCGGCTAAGCCGTGGACCAGGATACGGCTGAGCCGTAGAGCAAAATACGGTTGAGCCGTAAATCCGGATGGATATTTGGGAAACCTCAGCTCAGCCGCAGTGCATAGTACGGCTAAGCCGTAAGGTTACCTACGGCTACACCGTGAGACCTTGAGAAGTAAATGAAAAGGGACTAGGTTTAAGCAAGAGACCGTATATGACTTCCATGATAGAATGTAGCTACCCTGAACATGCCCAATGGAACGTTTGCATGACATGGATGATCTCGAGGGCTGCGAATCATTCATGGACAGTTATCCAGTTGTTTAGCACCTCCCCATGGGTGTTGGTTTAAGGGACTTCGATGCACACTCGAGACACTGCAACACTAGACAATGGTGCATCGGATAACTTAAAACTACATCAACATGCACGGTTAGAGACACTGGATAATTAGTGTAGGATTGGCTTGTAATGGATCCTTGATTCGTATAAGTACTGGATTGGTTTGATTTGTACAGCATATTGATTACGGTTTATGCCCTCTTATGTGTTCTACGCTGGACCTCTCGATTCTGTGGGAAATGCAGCAACCCCAGAGCGAAGCCCGGGTGGAACCATTCTATTATTGTGTATTGTGCTATACCGTTGCTCCATTGGAGTATCTGCATCAGTTCTGAGTCAGTGATTGTGATTGGTATTCATTGTCAGCACTTCTTGTGTTTGCTTGTATTTGTTGTGTACATTCAGTATCAGTAACAGTATCAGTTCATGTACATTCCGTATCAGTATATGTGATGCACTTCCTATTGTTTGTTCAGCGTGATATGTGAGATCTGTATGTGGTATGTGATATGACATGATTGATTGATTGAGGCGCATCATCTGATTGATTGTGATTGGTATTGGCACTACTGAGCCTCAGCCTTAGGATACCCGACGGGGTTAACTTTGGTTTAGTTTAAGTGTTTACCTCTGCAGAGTGTCTTGTCCTGGGACTCCGGACCCCGGGAACTAGAGACCCATGCGTGCCCTGGCCCGGTCGCTGGTGTTCTCATCCTGATTGCTCTCGTAAGGGAGAAAATGGCCAATGTAGTAGCCACTTGATTGTTATCTGTTTATGATTCTGATAGCATGCTTATTCATTGCATAATTGTTTAGTATACAATCAAAATTTCTATGGATATTGCATTACGACTATTGTTCAGTATTCTTCAGTCTTAGACGCAATTCGTGTTATCTTCTTGTTGGCTTATACTTTGCTAAGTCGTTGTACTTACGCGTTTGTCTTGTGTGTTGCAGGCTCAGATCCCTCTCCCGATCCTGCGTCGGTCGACCCGACTTCAGGAGAGGCTCGCGAGGCCCCCTCCGGCCTAGAGGAGTGGACTTGATCCACCATCCTCCAGAGTACGGTTTGCATCATTTTGTTTCCCCATTCATTGAGTCTGAGTCTATTGAGGGGATTTTTCTGTATTTGTAGCGTGGGCTTTGAGTGATATGTGTATTTTTGATTTTTGATTAGTAAGCCCGCTCTATTGTCATACGTTCTTGTAAATTGTTTTTGTTATCAGTTCATGATCTTTTGTAATCCATTGTATCTTTTGGTATGTTGTTATATGCCTTGATACGTACAGCTTCCGCGTACAGTTGTTTGCACGTGTGATTGATCCCTTGTGTGTGTATGCTTGGACGGGGTTCAGGTGTGCATGCACGGGAGTACGTGTGTCATTGGTTAGACTGTCTCTGACCCCCGGTCCCTGGGCTCGGGTTGTGACATACGTATTGTATGGTATCAGAGCATTGTCTCTCAGAGCATTGTCTCTATCTTAGTTTGTAAACATGTAGGCATATAGGACGTGGTGAGATTCCGTAGTCCAGTCTTGGACTGTTGTGTGTGGTCCCCTTGTCTTGTGAGTCTGTGTGCGTCCCCTAGTGTGATAGCAGATTGACTTTTGTGTTTTGCAGGCTATGGCATCGGGATCTGGAACACACAACAACAATGATCAGGGAGATAACGAGAGTGGATCAGCCGCCCCACAGCCACTTGTGAATTTTGACGAGCGCTTCTTGACTATGCTGCAGGCGATCCATTCTTTGCAGGCACAGGTCGTTTCGATCGTCGACCGACAGAGCCAAACACCAGTTCAGCGGCCTGGAGAGCAGCCAGTGGTTTTCCAGCCTAAAGAGAGCGATCCGAATGCGTTGTACGATAAATTCAGGAAACGTGGAGCCACAGAGTTCTATGGTAATGAAGATGCATTGAAGGCTGATCAGTGGTTAGAGCATACCGGGGATCTCTTCTCGACCATTGTCTGTGAGGACCGGCAGAAGGTTATGCTTACGGCCTCGATGTTCCGCGAGGTAGCAAGGACGTGGTGGAAGAGTGTCAGTGCAGCCTATCTGACTATGCCTAGTGAAGCAGTGTGGGAGACGTTCCAGAAACAGTTCAGAAGGAAGTTCATCCCTGCTCATGTCCGACGTGTGAAGGAGGTTGAGTTTCTGGCCTTACAGCAGCAGCAGTTGACCGTCTCGGAGTATATTCACCGCTTTACCCAGTTGTCTCATTTTGCTGAAGACATGATCAATACCGAGGAAAAGAAGGTGAATCGTTTTATTTCTGGTCTGCATCCGAGATACGCGAATTTTGTGACCGCCTTTCAGAGACCAGCTACTTTTGATGATGCGGTCGATAGAGCACACGCTGCGGAAGCCAACCACCTAGCAGAGAGAGCTATGGACTTCAAGAGGAGTGCACCAGTGGGGTCCAAAGGGCAGATTCAGAAGAAGTGGAAAGGGAAACAAGGAACTTCGAGTTTCTCCGGGAGTAGATGCGAGTTTTGTGGATTTGGACATCCGACGGAGAAGTGTTGGAAGAAGTCCGGAGCTTGTTTGAGTTGCGGATCGATGGAGCATAAGATAGCTCAGTGCCCGAAGACTAGGACCTTTCAGTCGTCCAGATCTATGGGGTCATCCAAGTCCCTCAGTTCAGCAGCTTCGAACAGCCCCCATCCGTCTCGCCAGAGCCAGAAGCCACAGCGTCAGACTGCTCGTGTGTACGCAGCCTCTCATGATCATGCAGAAGATGCGAAAGTGGTGGAAGGTAAAGTTCTCATTGCCCGAGCTGAAGCACATACACTATTCGATTCGGGATCTACGCGTTCGTATGTTGCATCTCGTTTTGCGGAACAGTTACCGCAACCCCCTCAGCCGCTACCTTATTTGTTAGTGGTGTCCACTCCTGTGGGCAAGAGAGTAGAGTGTAGTGTATACTACCCTCAGTGCGACGTGGTGATTGAAGGTCGCCAGCTGCCAGTTGATTTGATCTTGTTGTCCATGTTGGATTTCGATGTGATCCTTGGAATGGACTGGCTAGCGCGGTATCGTGCCTGTGTTAACTGTTACAACAGGACGATTTACTTCGATTTTGAGAAGGGGTTTCGTTTCGAGGGCAATCAGGAGAGATGCCCGAGGCGTGTCATCTCCGCATGCAAGGCGGATCGTTTGATACGCAGAGGTTGTGCAGGTTTTCTTGCCTTCGTCTCGGAGAAGAAGGAGGTGAAGCAGTTGAGCGAGATTTCGGTAGTACGAGAGTTCCCGGATGTATTTCCGGAGGAAGTACCCGAGTTGCCCCCTGTCCGAGATGTAGAGTTTGCGATTGATCTAGTACCCGGTACAGCACCCATTAGTTTAGCTCCTTATCGTATGGCCCCTGCTGAGTTGCTCGAATTGAAGACACAATTGCAAGATCTTTTGGAGAAGGGTTTCGTACGGCCAAGTGTGTCACCGTGGGGAGCGCCAGTGCTGTTTGTGAAGAAGAAGGACGGTACATTACGGATGTGCATTGATTACCGGCGATTGAACAAAGTCACGATCAAGAACAAATACCCATTGCCGCGTATTGAGGAGTTGTTTGACCAACTTCAAGGTGCCGCTTACTTTTCCAAGATTGATCTGAGATCGGGGTATCACCAACTCCGGGTGAAGGAAGAAGATATTGCGAAGACTGCTTTCAGGACACGGTATGGACATTTTGAGTTTCTCGTGATGCCATTTGGATTAACCAATGCACCTGCTGCCTTCATGGCTTTGATGAACAGGATCTTTGCTCCTTTCTTGGATCGCTTTGTGGTGGTCTTTATTGATGATATTCTGGTATATTCGAAGACCCCAGAGGAGCATGAGGAACATCTACGTCGAGCCTTGCAGTTGTTGAAAGAGCATCGTTTATATGCTAAATTGTCGAAGTGTGATTTTTGGCTCGAGCAGGTAGCTTTTCTTGGTCATACCATTTCACGAGATGGGTTGGCAGTGGATCAGATGAAAGTTGAAGCAGTGATGAATTGGCCCAGCCCAAAGACTGTGACGGAGATACGGAGTTTTCTTGGTTTAGCTGGATATTATCGTCGCTTTATTCAAGATTTCGCCAAGATTTCTGCACCGTTGACTCGATTGACCAGGAAGAATGTTCCTTTTCTGTGGACGGACGAATGTGAGTGCCATTTTCGTATGTTGAAGGAGAAGCTTACTTCGGCTCCAGTCTTGACGTTACCAGATGGGCATGAAGGATTTATGATCTATTCTGATGCTTCTCGAGTCGGTTTGGGATGTGTTTTGATGCAACATGGCAAAGTGATTGCCTATGGCTCGAGACAACTTCGGGAGCACGAGAAGAACTATGCCACACATGATTTAGAGTTGGCAGCCGTCGTTTTTGCGTTGAAGATGTGGAGACACTATTTGTATGGCGTGACATTTGAAGTGCATTCAGATCATCAGAGTCTACAGTACCTCTTCACGCAGTCTGAGTTGAATATGAGGCAACGAAGGTGGCTTGAGTTGATTAAGGATTTTGATTTCCCCATCAAGTATCATCCAGGGAAAGGCAATGTTGTTGCAGATGCCTTGAGTAGGAAGTCGGAGATTCTTCAGGCCTTGGATAGTCTTTATTTTGTGAGGCATGCTCAGCCAGTGGAATTGCAATCGGTAGAGAACTGTTTGACACTTGCCAGCACAGTGAGCTTTCAGCCTGACATCATTCAGCGTATTAAAGACCAGCAGTTCGAGGATGCGATGTTGAAGCGAATTCGAGATAGCATTGCAGATCGACCAGACTTCCGCTTGGAGGGTGATGTTTTGTATTTCAGGAGCAGGCTATGTGTGCCAGCAGTAGATGCTTTAAAGGAGAGTTTGATGACCGAAGCACACCATGCGCGTTATTCTATGCACCCTGGAAGTACGAAGATGTACCGAGCTCTCAAGGACAGATTCTGGTGGAATAATATGAAGAGAGAAATTGCTGGGTTTGTCGCTCGATGTTTGACTTGCCAAAAGGTGAAAGCTGACCATCAGAGACCGCCAGGTTCCTTACATCCATTGCACATTCCCCAGTGGAAATGGGAGCACATTACGATGGACTTTGTTTCAGGACTACCCCTGACGAGCAAGAAGAACAGTGCCATTTGGGTGATCGTGGACAGATTGACGAAGACAGCCCATTTTCTTCCATTCAAGAAAGGCATGACATTTTCCGAGATGGCAAAGAAGTTCGTTGATGAGATCGTTAGACTACATGGTACGCCTGTATCGATTGTGTCAGATCGAGATAGCCGCTTTGTTTCTTCATTTTGGAAAGCATTTCAGGAGGCCATGGGAACGAAGTTGAGCTTCAGTACGGCGTATCACCCGCAGACTGATGGACAGTCAGAACGAACTATTCAGACGCTCGAGGACATGTTACGGGCCAGTGTACTGAATTTTGAGAAAGAATGGGATCTGCATCTCTCGTTGTGTGAGTTTGCGTATAACAACAGCTTCCACGAGAGTATTGGTATGGCACCCTATGAAGCTCTGTATGGACGGAAATGTAGAAGTCCTGTTTGCTGGGAAGAAGTTGGAACAAGGAGTTTCCACGGACCGACAATCATTGCTGAGACTACAGAGAAAGTTCAGAAAGTCATTGATAATTTGAAGATTGCCCGATCAAGACAGAAGAGCTATGCAGATACGCGAAGAAAAACATTGGCATTTCAAGTTGGAGATTGGGTATTTTTGAAGGTCTCACCGATGAAAGGTACGGTACGATTTGGCCAAAAGGGCAAGTTAGCGCCAAGATATGTGGGTCCATTTGAGATCAAGAGCCGGATTGGCGATCTAGCGTATAGATTGATTCTACCCGTGGAGTTTTCTGGAGTACACGATGTTTTTCATGTGTCAATGCTTCGCAAGTATGTTCGAGACCCGACGCACGTGATTCGATACGATGATATTCAGATGCAACCCAATGCGTCATACGTTGAGCGTCCGCTCCGTATTGTTGGGACTAGAGAACAACTCTTGCGTACGAGGACTATCAGATGGGTCAAGGTACTCTGGGAACATCATGGACCTGATGAAGCCACGTGGGAATTAGAAGATCAGATGGCGCGTCAGTATCCTTACCTTTTTGCTCAGGTACGCAGGTACGCGTTCATTCCGAGGACGGAATGATGTCCGAGTGGGGGAGGATGTAACACTCCGACCCGAGTTGACCCGGATTAGTGGGTAATGGTGTATGTTTTTATCGTTAAGAGTGTTTTGATTTTGTTTTTCTTTAGTTTTGAGTCTTAGAGAGCTTGTTTGGGTTGAGTTTGACTTGGTCTAGTGAGTTCGAGCCCTTTTTCGTGATTTTGGCTTTTGATTGACCTTGTCAGTTTTGCGTCATTCTGACGTCAGCGCGTGTATTTCGTTGAGCTTGTCGATTGTCGTAACTGTCTTGGATTCGAATGATTTCGTTTGTTTTCGTTGGACCGTCATTTGACTTGAACTGACATTTGTGTAAACTGCTTGGACCTAAGTGCAATTTGGACTCAAATTAAGTTATAAATATCCCCACCAACTCTCTTGTTCTCTCGATCGTCTCTCAGCTCACTCTCTGTCTCGTCTCTCTCTCGTCAGCTCCCTTTCTCTCCTTCCCTGTTCGATTGCTTGTGGGAGGAAGGAAGGAGCTTGTTCGCGTGTGTTTCCCGGTGGACTGAGCCAAGCAACGTGTGATTTTCGTCCGTGAGGCAAGTATAAGCTCAAGTTGTATAAACACCAATTGATATGGATTTGATTGTTGTGTTTTGATTCTTCAGTGTGTATCTCAGTGTTAAACAGCCCCTTTCAGTCAGTTCTGCTGTTATTTTGCTGTTTTCGGTTGTTTTGTTCCGTTTCTGTATGTCTGTAGTGATTCCAGAAAACTGAGTCCGTGCACTCACGGCTAAGCCGTGAAATGTGCTACGGCTAAGCCGTAAAATGGCTTACGGCTAAGCCGAGACCCAACCGTAACCCAAGCCGTAGAACAGTACAGACTGTTATCTGAAAATAACTGAGAGTTGGAAAAATGCCATTCTTCTACGGCCCAGCCTGATCTAAGCCGTACATTGTCTTGCGGCTAAGCCGTGGACCAGGATACGGCTGAGCCGTAGAGCAAAATACGGTTGAGCCGTAAATCCGGATGGATATTTGGGAAACCTCAGCTCAGCCGCAGTGCATAGTACGGCTAAGCCGTAAGATGCCACGGCTAAGCCGTAAGGTTACCTACGGCTACACCGTGAGACCTTGAGAAGTAAATGAAAAGGGACTAGGTTTAAGCAAGAGACCGTATATGACTTCCATGATAGAATGTAGCTACCCTGAACATGCCCAATGGAACGTTTGCATGACATGGATGATCTCGAGGGCTGCGAATCATTCATGGACAGTTATCCAGTTGTTTAGCACCTCCCCATGGGTGTTGGTTTAAGGGATTTCGATGCACACTCGAGACACTGCAACACTAGACAATGGTGCATCGGATAACTTAAAACTACATCAACATGCACGGTTAGAGACACTGGATAATTAGTGTAGGATTGGCTTGTAATGGATCCTTGATTCGTATAAGTACTGGATTGGTTTGATTTGTACAGCATATTGATTACGGTTTATGCCCTCTTATGTGTTCTACGCTGGACCTCTCGATTCTGTGGGAAATGCAGCAACCCCAGAGCGAAGCCCGGGTGGAACCATTCTATTATTGTGTATTGTGCTATACCGTTGCTCCATTGGAGTATCTGCATCAGTTCTGAGTCAGTGATTGTGATTGGTATTCATTGTCAGCACTTCTTGTGTTTGCTTGTATTTGTTGTGTACATTCAGTATCAGTAACAGTATCAGTTCATGTACATTCCGTATCAGTATATGTGATGCACTTCCTATTGTTTGTTCAGCGTGATATGTGAGATCTGTATGTGGTATGTGATATGACATGATTGATTGATTGAGGCGCATCATCTGATTGATTGTGATTGGTATTGGCACTACTGAGCCTCAGCCTTAGGATACCCGACGGGGTTAACTTTGGTTTAGTTTAAGTGTTTACCTCTGCAGAGTGTCTTGTCCTGGGACTCCGGACCCCGGGAACTAGAGACCCATGCGTGCCCTGGCCCGGTCGCTGGTGTTCTCATCCTGATTGCTCTCGTAAGGGAGAAAATGGCCAATGTAGTAGCCACTTGATTGTTATCTGTTTATGATTCTGATAGCATGCTTATTCATTGCATAATTGTTTAGTATACAATCAAAATTTCTATGGATATTGCATTACGACTATTGTTCAGTATTCTTCAGTCTTAGACGCAATTCGTGTTATCTTCTTGTTGGCTTATACTTTGCTAAGTCGTTGTACTTACGCATTTGTCTTGTGTGTTGCAGGCTCAGATCCCTCTCCCGATCCTGCGTCGGTCGACCCGACTTCAGGAGAGGCTCGCGAGGCCCCCTCCGGCCTAGAGGAGTGGACTTGATCCACCATCCTCCAGAGTACGGTTTGCATCATTTTGTTTCCCCATTCATTGAGTCTGAGTCTATTGAGGGGATTTTTCTGTATTTGTAGCGTGGGCTTTGAGTGATATGTGTATTTTTTATTTTTGATTAGTAAGCCCGCTCTATTGTCATACGTTCTTGTAAATTGTTTTTGTTATCAGTTCATGATCTTTTGTAATCCATTGTATCTTTTGGTATGTTGTTATATGCCTTGATACGTACAGCTTCCGCGTACAGTTGTTTGCACGTGTGATTGATCCCTTGTGTGTGTATGCTTGGACGGGGTTCAGGTGTGCATGCACGGGAGTACGTGTGTCATTGGTTAGACTGTCTCTGACCCCCGGTCCCTGGGCTCGGGTTGTGACAACGACTGTAATGTGTGTGATTTCCACTTGTAAGGCAAGTATAAGTACAAGTAGATTGAACACTTATTGGTAATGCTTTGATTGTGTGTATATTTTACTCTTCTTATATGAAACATTGTTAGACAGCCCTATTGAGTAAGTTTTGTTATTATCGTTCTGTCTTCAGTCGAGAGTTAGCCATTTCTGTAACTCTGTAACTGTTTCAGGAAACTGACTCAGCGCACTCACAGCTAAATCATGAATTGTGCTACGGCTGAGCCGTGAAATGTCTTATGGCTACACCGTGACCCAGCCGTTACCTTAACCGTAGATCAATACAGGGTGACATCTGAAATAACTGAGAGTTGGCAAATTCGCTGCTCTTCTACGGCCTAGCCAGATCAAGATACGGCTGAGCCGTAGAGCAAATTACGGTTGAGCTGTAAATGCGGATGAATAGTTTGAGGAACCTCGGCTCCGCCTCAGTGCAGATTACGGCTACGCCGTACGATGCCTACGGCTAAGCCGTATGTTCACCTATGGCTACACCATGCAACCCTGAGAAATGAATAAAAAGATTAGGTTTAAGGAAGAGACCTGATTTAACTCTCATGCTAGAATGTAGACAACCCGAATATGCCCAATGGAATGTAAGAATGACATAAATGATCTTGAGGGCTACGTCTCATTCATGTATGTTATCCAGTTGTTTAGCACCTTCCCATGGGTGCTGGTTTAAGAGACTTTGGTACACTTTTGTAGTAAGATGCAACACTCCTTGATGGAACAACTGTGTATCGAATACCTTAAAACTACATCAGCATGCACGGTTAGAAACACTGGACAACTAGATTAGGATTGGCTTGTAATTGACCTTGATTTGTCATAGTAAATCTGATTTGCACAGCATATTGATTTCAGTTTTGCCCTCTTGTGTTCTGCGCTAAACCTCTCGAGTCTGTGGTAGCAGCATCCCCAGAGCGAAGCCCGGGCAAGCACAATCCACTACTGTGTATTTGTTATTGCTCATGTGGAGTACTTCGTTATTACCTTAGTAATCATTTGTTATTTATACCCATTTGTTAGTGTTTATTTACATTCGTTATTCGTATTGTTATTCATATTGCTTATCAATATGAGTTGTATTGCTTATCAGTGTGTGATGCACTCCTATTGTTCGTTTATTGTGATAGATTGTGATATGAGATCTGTATGTGATTTTGTTTGATGTGCATCATCTGATTTGATTGAGATTGTCTATATATGGCGCTACTCAGCCTCAACCTCAAGATACCCGACGGGGTTGACTTTGGCTTAGTGTGTGTGATCGCCTCTGCAGAGTGCTCTTGTCCTGGGCTTCCGGACCCCAGAAATTAGAGACCCATTCGTACCCTGGCCCGGTCGATGGTGTTCTCATATTTGTATACTCTCGAAAGGGAGAATATGGCAAATGTAGTAGCCAGCTTGAGTGTGTATTTCTATTGATGATTCCAACAGCATACTTATTCTTATGCACGATTTGCCTAGTATACGAACATGCTCACTAAGGATCTTTGCATTACTACTTTTGCTCATTGATAGATACAATTCGTGTTATCTTCTTGTGGCTTATATTTTGCTAAGTCGTTGTACTTATGAGTTGTTCTTGGTGTTGCAGGCTCAAATCCCTCTTCCAATCCTACGTCGGTCAACCCGACTCTAGGAGAGGCTCGCAAGGCCCCCTTTGGCCTAGAGGAGTGGACTTGATCCATTCTTCTGAGAATGGTTTGCATCATTTTGTTCTCCCCTCCATTTTGTCTGAGCTTATCTAGGAGATTTTTCTATAGATTGTATTTTTGGTTTGATTTATATCTGTATTTTGATTTTGTGGACTAGTCTCTCTATTTTGTTTTATATTGTTGTAATCAATCTAATCTTTTGTAATCATTGTGTCTTTTCTTATCTTGTGGTATGCCTTGATACTTACAGCTTCCGCGTACACTTGTTTGCACGTGTGATTGATCCCTTATGTGTGTACATTTGGGCGAGGTCTAGGTGTACATGCACGGGAGTATGTGTGTCATTGGTTAGGTTTTCTCTAACCCCCGATTTCTGGGCTCGGGTTGTGACAGTGTTGCAAGCTCAGATACCCAGACCGACCCCTGTGGGTGGACCAGACTCCTAAGGAGGGCCCCGATGTCCCATCCGAACTAGAGGAGTGAATGTAGTCACTCCATCGGAGAGCATCATGGACATATTTGCATATGAGTCTTCTTCATTTTGAGATTTGTCACGATTGGATCCAATCATGAATTGTATATGTATTTTGGCTTCATTTTGTAAAACCTTTATCTATATCTATCATCTTTTGTCTAGATACTTGGTTTCCATATTTCTTATGTTGTGTTTGATACTGACAGCTTCCACGTACATGTTTGGCACGTGTGAATCTTCCCTTGTACGTGTGCATTTAAATCGGGTCTAAGTGCATAGGCACGGGAGTACGTGTGTCATTGGTTAAGCTTTTACTAACCCCCGATCTCTGGGCTCGGGTCGTGACACTTGCTGCCACTGATCTTAAGATAAATACAATGGTCAACTGGATTTTCGGTAAAACCGAAAGATGTAATAATATGCTTAAACTTTAAGTACTATTGTCTAGAAGCTTGTTTCAGCCCGTATATTAACTTCTTGAACTTACAGACCAGTTTTCTATCATTACCTTGTTGAACAAACCCTTTAGGTTGTTCCATGTACACTTCTTCATTAAGATTCCCATTTAAAAAAGCTATTTTAATATCCATTTGTTATAGCTCTAAGTCATAATGAGCCACTAGGGCCATTACAATTCTGAATGAGTCTTTCTTAAATATCGGAGAGTAAGTTTCGTGATAATCGAGACCTTCTCTCTGAGTGAATCCTTTAGCCACTAGTTGGGCTTTAAATCTTTCAACTTTGCCTTTAGAGTCCTTTTTGGTCTTAAAGACTCATTTACAACCAACAGTCTTAGACCTTTTAGGTAGTTCAACAAGATCCCAAACCTCATTTATAGCCATGGATTCCAACTCTTCTTTCATAGCATCTAACCATTTATCAAAATTTTTACTGTGTACAGCTTCGTTAAAATAGAGCAGCTATGACATATGGAGCAGAATGTTGGCCAATTAAAACCAACTATGACATATGGAGCAGAATGTTGGCCAATTAAGAAGACGCATATTTATAAGATGAATGTAGCGGAAATGAGAATGCTTAGGTGGATGTATAGTAAAACTAGAAAAGATAAAATTAGAAATGAACGCTTTCGAAAACATTTAGGGGTAGCACCAATAGGGGATAAGATTAGATAAACTCGTTTAAGATGGTTTGGGCATGTTGAGCGTAGACCAGTAATAGCACTGGTGAGAAAAAGTTTGGCTGTACAGGTGGAAGGCCCATCAAAAGGTAGGGGCAGGCCGAAGAAAACATGAATGGAAGTCATTAATTCATATTTGAAGAAATTTCACTTATCAAAAGATTTAGCTCAAAATAGAATGGAATGGAGAAACAGAATTCATGTAGCCGACCCCAATATGGTTGGGATAAGGTTTTGATGATGATGATGATGACAGCTTCGTTAAAAGTTTTTTGGATCTTCTTTAATTCCAATATCCGATTCTTCTAGATATACAACATAATCATCCGAAATAGCAGGCCTTCTCATACGAATCGACCTTCTTAACACTTCCAGATTTTCTTCAGGAATGGTTAGTTGTATTATAGGAGTTGGTTGTGTATCTTGACGAAGTGGATCAACAAGTCGTTATGGGAATGCCTCTATATCAAGTGGAATCGTTAATCCACCTTGAGTAGAGGATTGAGGCTCATCTCTAATCTCCTTGTATATAATATTTCTAGCCTCACTACTCCCACTGTTGTCATGATTCTCCAAAAACTTAGCATTATTGGACTCGACTATTCTTGGTGAATGATTAGAACAGTAAAATCAATACCCTTTAGACCTCTCCGGAGAGCCAATAAAATATCCACTCACTATTCTAAGGTCTAACTTCTTTTCTTGTGGGTTATATATTCACACTTTAGATGGACATCCCAAAACTCGGAAATGGTTTAAGCTAGGTTTCCTATCAATCCACAACTCGAAAGGAGTTTTAGGAATTGCTTTGCTAGGAACCCTATATAAAATATACATGGCTATCTTCAGTACTTCACCGCTCATAGACTCGGGTAATGAGGTATTACTAACCATACTCCTAAACATATCTAAAAGAGTCTTATTCCCTCTTTCAGCAACTCCATTTTGTTGAGGAGTTTCAAGCATTGTGTATTAGGCAACAATGCCTTCAGATTCTAGGAATCTAGTAAACGGACCACGGTTACGGCCCGCTTTAGTGTACCTACGATAATATTCACCACCACGGTCTAACCTCACAATTTTGATTTTTCTATCTAATTGCTTTTTTACTTCTACCTTGAATATTTTGAACATAGTCAAAGCATCAGACTTTTTTTTAATGAGATAGACATAACCAACGCGTGAGTAATCATCTATAAAGGTGATAAAATATTGTTCTCCTGTAAGACAATGTATATCTATTTTTCCACAAACATCCGTATGGATTAACTGCAGGAGTTCAGAACTTCGTGTGGTGGTTTTGTTGATTGTTTGAGTCTGTTTTCCTTTAATACAGTCAACACAGACACCGAAATTAGTGAAATCAAGGGTTGGTAATAACCCGTCCTTCACCAGTCTTAACATCCTCTCTTTCGAAATGTGTCCTAACAGTTTATGCCATAGCTTAGGGGAGTTCTCTTTTATTAGTCCTCTCTTCATGACAACATGCATCCCACAAGTAACATGGTGTGTGGTCAGTGATTGTGTGTATAAAGTATCTAACCTTAAACTGATACAAACCATCACATAATAAACCACTACCAATCATTATATTATTGTAAAAAAGTTTCAAAGATCTTCGATCAAAGTTAAATACATATCCTTTTACATTTAACTTTGAAATAGAAATCAAATTTCGGGAAATATCAGGAACATAGAAGGTGTTCTGCAGATCCAGAATGAATCCTGTATCTAGCACCAGCCTATACGTGCCCATTGCCTCGACTCTTGAGTCCTTCTGGTTCCCCATAACGATGGTTCGTTCCCTATCACTTGGCCTCCGAGTTGAAAGGAATCCCTACATACAACCAGAAATGTGAACGGTTGCACCAGAGTCGACCCACCATATATTGAATGAGATATTAATAATATTGGTTTCACATACAAGAGATAAATTTCTTTGCTTACCTCTTTTCTCAAACATTTCTTTGCTTACCTATTTTCTCAAACCAATTCTTCCTTTTAAGGTAGTCCTTTTTGAAATGTCCTTTTTTACCACAAAAGTGACATTTTTCGAACCCTTTCTTTCCCTTTCTCTTCATTGGTTTCTGACCTTTCGGATCTACCTTGGGCGTGTTAACATTATTCTTAAAGTTTTTAGGGTCTTTCCTGCCCTTAGCATGGGAGACAAAGTTTACCTGAAGTTGCCCATCGGCCTTAAACCTCTTCTCTTCTTGATCACATCTTGCGATCAACTCAGTTATGGTCCACCGACTAAAGCTTTGATTGTATGTTACCTTAAACGGGCCAAATACAGAGGGAAGGGAATCCAGAATAAATTGGATCAAATATCCATCTGAGATACTCGTGTCTACATCCTTCAACTTGGATGCAAGGTTGGACATGAGTAGGATATGTTCCCTAACTCCCTTCGTTCTATCATATTGCATGTTAGTTAATTTATTCATTAAGGTGGCACTTAATGCCTTGTCGGTCACTTCAAAATGTGACTTAATCTCTTCTACGAGTTCCTTAGCATGTTTTTCTTAATCAAGTAATCCCCTAATACTCTTAGAAACAGAAGTCATTATAATCTTTTGGCATTTCTTGTCACATCTGTGCCACTGATCATATTTGGCTCTTTCATTTTCAGAACTCTGTTCGGTGAGCGCAGGAGGCATGGGCTAATCTAAGGCCATTTCTAAGTCGAGAAAAGTTATAGTCAATGTCAGCATGTCTAACCATTTAGGATAATTCAATCCGTCTAATGAGGGAATAATTTCTAAGCACGAAGGAAGAGTCATTGATCTGGAGGAAGATGCTGTAAAAGGAAAGAAGAGATAAACTATTACTCTCATAATTCTATAATGCTTTGAATTTAAAGAGAACTTATAATAGAAATAATAGTTTTACATCATTACAAAAAACCTTCGGGTCAAATATAACATGTTAATTTTATTATTCTCATTTATTTGATAAAACCAAAATTTATTAAGTGAATAAGTGAGATCCCGCCTTTGGGCATAGATCAGCACGAATTCACAAAACATCTTTAACATGTTTTATCCCAATTTTCAAATAATCGAGAGATAAACTCCTTTGGGTCGATTATCTATTCTTTAAGTGATGTTGCAATTTGAGTGTCATTTATGATATCTCTAATTCAATAATTGAAACATGAGTTTCATCATAACTTGGCCACTTTGGTGACTACCTAGTTAACTCATAATTTCAAATTAAAACCTATGACACTAATTTTTCAGTCTCTTATGATTTAAACGATTCTGATGCTCTATTTCTACTTTAATTAAGCATTTATTATTTTAAATCTAAACATTTAGGGAAGACCTAACTTTAACAATCATTCTATTTTTGTGAGAATGAGATTTCCTAAAATTAGTGGTCCAGATGAATATTAATCGAACCATTGATATCTCATCACAACAATAATTTTCTTTAATCAATCTATCATAAGTTTCAAATTAACCTAATATATCCGTTGATTCATACTAATTTAATCATCAAGCATGCAAGCATGTAACAAATATAACTCAAAACAACATTGATCATGTAAACAACAAGCGTAAACATGAATTTAAATGAGTTAAACATACATAAATCCTTATGATACCAACATTGAACCATTGGATTAGGAATTAAATTCATTAATACGATAGATCTCATCATAAGTGACACAACGAAAAAAACAGATCGAAAATCCGATATCATATGTATCCAAAATGATCAAAATACGATTTCGATCGTTCATTTTTCCTTGATCTGATCATATTCAAATTATCCAGTCCTATCAGAATGATTACTGCATTTAGATACATCAATTGGACGGTTCTGATCGGAACGGATCAATTTCATAATGACCCAATTATTCAAAACACATAATTATCAAAATTAAGAATAATTTATTCAAATCAGGCCAGGCCAGTGGGTCAAGTCAGACCCAGGTTAGTAATTGGACTATTCAGTCCAGTCAGTTCCCGTAGTTCGGGCTTGACAGGTTGGGCCAGGTTGGGTCCGACCTATCGTATAAATTGAAGCCCAAAGTGCATACTCTGTTGGGTCAGTTTGGGTCAAGTCAGGTCGGGTCGGACCTGACCTGCAAGCCAAAACTGTTCTGCTGGGCTCGGGTCGGGTCGAATCCAAATAGGGGTTTTAATATCCGACCCACATGAAGTTCGATTCATAAACAGCGGGTCGAGTTGGGTCAGTGGGTCAGGCTTGCACTGAGTTGACCCATCTCAAACCCAGACCCATATAATGATGCAGGTCCACTTGCCAGGTTATCGGCCTGACCCGAATCCGACCCAGGACTATTCATCTTCTTCTTGAACAGAGACAATGAATACCCGATGTCGCCCGACACGCCGGCAGCGGCCCAGACGGCGGCGGAGGTCTGGCTCGATGCTGGTGACGGCAGCGGCAGGGACTGCTGGCCATTCCCATCGCCAGCCAGTGACTGATTTTTTTTTTTTTTTAATTCTGTATTGCCACTGGGTGCACTGCCTACTTAGCGGCTACGCCGGCGCGCAGCGATTGCAGTTGGAAACGGCCATCGGCCCAGGCGACGATCAACCTCTTTTTTTTTTTTCTTTCTTCAGCCGCATGCTCTATTCTGGAAACAGAAAACAAAGTGTCCAGGTTTTCAGCAATTCTAGTCCTTGCAACGCAAAAACCATGAGCTTTGATACTAATTATTAACCAAAATGGCCCATTCTAAGCACTTTAAACGGATTAGATTCGCACTTCAAAGGCACAATTAAACGTAAATGGATCTCTAAAATTTTATGGCATACCTGAATCCATCACTAAAGAGGACAAAAAGGATGCCTAAATTGGGAATCACAACTCCCTCGGTCTTCTCGTGATGCCAGCAGGTTGATGGTAATACCAAGCTTCGTTTTTGTGTCAATCTATATGAAGATGAGGGAGTTCCCCGGCCTTTTATAGCCATCCAACCATCAATGGACGACTGCAACATTCCCTCTCATTATAGACTGTTGCCAACGTTATTTTCATGGATATTCAATGTTGAAAAAACTGAAAACGGATTGAATGGCAGTGAATAGCATTGAGGGAGAGGAGAGGACCGTTTCATGAACGATTGTGAAATGGGCGGTGGTCATTTGGACCACCACCCCGGCCACTAACATCTTGATGATGTCAACTTATTGAGAGATCCCAATGTGAACCCTTTAGATGGATGTGATTGGTAATAACCTCCAATAAGCTAACAAATTCAAATCCTTTCTGGAGACTAGTTTGACAAATTGTTGCAACCATACTTTTGTTCTTGCTTAGTATGGGTGCAAGCCAGAGACAGCAATGAGTCGTAAAGAGTAAATATTGTCCAGCTTTTAAAGGTCCTTTTTTTCCTGTTGAGCTAGCCACAAAATGTTTGTAATTTTTTTTTTTTTTTGGTGGTATGGTCTACCAATGAACAGCCACTACATATTGCGTAATTGAATTTGCATTTTACTGGCCATTGTTTTATATGTGGAAATTTCACAAAACAGCATGTTGGGTTCAATGATTTAGTTTTCCAGCCATTAAAAAAAAGAGGGGCTTCTTGATGTTTGTTTTGAGTTGGCCTGTGTTTTTTCAGTCCTCTTTTTTTGAAGCAATAAAATTGACTGTAATAATAATAATGATTTATTTTCCAAAATAAATTTACTTAGTTGAAATTATTTATCTTTAAGTCCCTTAACTGGTGGTAGACAGATTATCCGTCAGTGAAAGCCATTAAAAGCATATAAAATGACCTAGTTATCCTAACTTAACGCTTAAGTTAGTTGATGTATGTGTTAGCTCATATGAGGTGGTGCCCTCCAAGAATCCATCATTTCTCCTGAGAGGAGCCGTAAGATTCTATCATTGGGGTGGTCTCACCGAGGGGAAGCACAAACCATGTGAACTAAGACAATTGTAGTAAAGGACAACATAATCTTTTCGCTACACTTACTAAGGAATTTGGCTGACTATTACAGTGCCTGTGGTCGGTCCCCGACCCAGTCATAGGCATTTTTGAAGTCGGTGTATTTAACTAATACCCAAATATTAGGGTTTTTTTAATCCAAAAAGGTAGTGTTGTCTTGACAAACATTATTTGTTACAACTATTTGATCTCTGGTTTTTTTTTTTCCCCTTCTTTCATGACACCATTATAGAATATGCAAAGAAACTTGAGAAGGCACTCTTCCTAGTGGGTGAGATTGGAGGTAATGACTACAACTATGCCTTCTTCCAAGGCAGAAGCATAGAGGAGGTTAAAAGTCATGTACCCAATGTTGTGCAAGCCATAAAAGATTTTAATTCTATTTTAAAAAATCACAGTTATAGTTTACAAAGATAAAACCAATCTAAAGGATCTAAACTATCATTGACCATGATGGTTGTAGTGAAACCCCATGTTCATCTCTGCTACTGTACTTTCATATAATTTTTCCAAAGGCTCCTAGGAAGGGGTGAACGGGATCGACAATTGTTTCCACCCTACACCTTGTACACGAGTTAAAAGAACATCCAAATTAGTTTTTTAGTTTTTTGAGATATTGCCACACAATTGCCCTTGGACAAGATATTTACGCCAAATTGGTCAAAATTTAAGTATTTCCCACAAAATTGTTCGCACAATATCCTAATGCCATGAGATATTGCACACATCATACTATGCAATATAGATTCCAAAATCATACAATATTACTCTACTATTGTACAAATAGCTCTGTGAAAAATATTTGAATCTTAACTATTTTAACAGCAAATGTCAGATATAAAGACAGTGAGACAGTAAAAATCCCTAATTTTTTTTTATTTTCTTTTGTAGAAATCAGCCAAATTGGCAAGAGTCATATAACTCATCACTACTGCCATATATCTAAACTCGTTTTTTATTTTTTTTTTGTGACAACCAATTTAGGAAATAATCGACACTGGAGCCAATCAATTAATTGTTCCTGGAAATTTTCCAGTTGAATGCATGCCAAGCTACCTCACCATGTTCCGTACCAACAATCCGGCAACTTATGATGAGAGCAAATGCCTGACAGACAACAACTTCTCAAGGCATCCCAACGCCCACATGCAAAGTGCCGCCATTGATAAGCTGAGAGAAGAATTCCCACATGCTGGCATCCTGTATGCAGATTATTACAACATGCTGAGACAAGAATTCAACTCCTCTTCGTAAACCACTCACAGCACCATCTCTTTCAAACTGAACCACTCAATTTGTCACAAGATAAAGTATATGCTTAAAATTTATGATTGTCAATGCTTCAACTGCTGCTGATGGCATCTTTCCATCTTTCATCACTAGGATTTGAGGGGGTATCTTCAATGAAGGCCTGCTGTAGTACACGAGGAGAAAACAGTTTTGACATGTCGAAGATGTGTGGTGAGCCTGGGGTTCCAGCCGGCCCTCACCCAGAGCAGTACATTTATTGGGATGGAATTCATCTGACGCAACAAGCTCACAGAAGAATTGCAGACGCCATCATCGCATATGGCCACAAAGAGCGGATATGTAAATCAGATGTATAGCATTTTCCCTGAAATTGCCATTTGTAGTCTCTGAGCAGGGAATTTCAACGCCTTGTAAAACTTGACTTTTGATGCGTACCTAAAGAAATCTGAAAACTGGCTTTTAACTTTTTACATTCCCTTTGTTGAGCCAGCTTAGTTGCAGACCAATGTTGGCACGTTGGAATTGGAAGGCCTTAATATGGAGTTTAGGGCAGGTTGGGATTGAAGCTTATTGTGACTCCAACAAGCAAACAACTACTAGGACGACTTACTAACAGGCCCCAACGCAACGCACCAACTGTTTATTTTATAAGAGAAATATACAACCATTAAAACCTTTTTTAAGGACCTCAAATAGATGATCACAATCATCAAAATGTGCCAATTTTATGTGGAGCTCTAACGCACAACTACACCTTCACCTCAAAGAATTACTGGGCCACGGGCAGGGTTGCACAAAAAATTCCATGAAAAAATAAAATAAAATAACAAGGAGAGAAAGAAAACAAAGACAAATGGCATATCAAGAATCTCAAGGCACATACAACAAATGGACAGAGCTCTACTTCCCGTCTGCATCTGTCAATTATTTCAGCTATTTTCTAATGCTACATAATCAAAAGTTTCACCAGCCGATTAACAACTTACCACTGTATCCGAGTTCTTCAATGGTCTGAAGGATGAGATCAAAACTATCCCTCCCAAAACTTAGAAGGAAAAAATATATAGTGTTCCTAATAGAGGGAAAAATGTAGTTCCACCTTGCACGGCGCATGGTGGCCAAAATCTATGATTATTAATTTCTCAAAAATAAAGATAAAATAGTTGAGCAACCACCCGATCAATTCTTGAGTCACGTTAAGTTCACAACTTTGCAACTTCTGGAGCAGGAGCAGTAGCAGCAGCTGGAGCAACCCCACCTGTTGTTGGCCTGTACGTATACATTGGCAATTGATAAGCATTAGAAAAGCCAAAAACAAAACAGTAGCTAGAAAGAAAAAGCTCATACATTTGGTATTGAGAAGAGATTTTATGAAATTTTGTCTCACAAAAGGAGGTGAAAGAATTTTACCTTTCACCATGCATGAATCAATTTTGTCTTCCAATAAGGGATGGCTATGGGTTGGGAATTGGGATTGAACCCATCCCAAGCCACTCTGATTAGGAGGCAGAGTTTTGGCAGTGGGACTAACATGTTTGAGGTGGTCCTGATTTTGGTAGTGAGTCTATCGGTTTTAAACAATTGTTCCTATGCGTGTGAGACCCTTTATTAGGCCCACATATAAACATGTTTTAAAGAGTCTGCATGTGCAGAAAGCTTCTAGAACGGGGGTGGAGTGAGTACTGAGGTTCAAACACGCCCCCCCCCCCCCCCCCCCCAAACAAAACAAAAAAAGGATAAAAGGCGTGTTTACAATTCTTCTATATTCTTGAAGGTAAAAAAAAAGAACAAAAATGTTGAACTCAAACTGGCCTTCACCCCTCAATAGGAGTCACTGGGGCAATGCATGTAAGTCAGGTAGGGTTCAGGCCACGGTCTAAACCCCAGCCCAACCAGTTGCCTTCACTAATAAAGGAGAACAGGAGATCCTCCCTCAGTGGAAGGTCAAACAAAAAAGAACTTTGTTAATTGGGCAAAAAGAATACAGTAAAATCCTGGAGGCACGAGATAAATATCTTGAAGGGGTTTGTTTTCACCCATGCTAGTGTTTATCAAAAAAGAATAAGCAATTCAATTGAACAAAGACGAATAAATTCTGTGAATAACTTACAGTCCAACAAAAACTTTGAAGGCGTCATAAATTCCCCACTGTGCCCCTGTGAGAGTACCAATCATGACAATACGAAGAGGAAGACCACGGGTGAAAAGACCCCACAAGCCAAGCTTTTTCACTGCCTGCAAACATTAATATAGAATAAAATAAAATCTGCACAGAAACATAATCATAATATAACAACTTAAGAAACAAGTACTTTTGCTAGAGTAGCAGTAGGGAAGAAAGCTTACATCACCAACGGTGGCCCCCTTAGCATTGTTGAGGAACGAAACAAGATTGTCTGCAGGGTGAGAAACAATTGCACAAAAAACACCAGCAACATAGCCACCAGCAAAGCTCACACCCAGCTGCAGTGTTTTGCTGCACTGCTCCTTTGGTGTGGGAATGCCATACTTGTATATCATCTCCACAATAGTTTCAAAAGATGCAAACTTCATCATGGTGTCTGCAATACGCATTTAATTATTCAGTAAGCTATCTTCTCTTAGTCTGCCTACATACTTCTTTGCATAAAAATAAAATTTCTTTTTACGGCAGATGATATCCAGAATGCTACAAACCCAATTGTGCAGTTGGATGAATAGCTGTGAACATTCAATATCGGTTAAACCATAGAAATTATTTCCAACAAAAGATCCTTCACATGGAAAAAAGTGGAACTCAAATGATGTACAATGACGTCCCAGAGTCAGAAAAGGAGACAGGTTTATGAACCACCTCATTGGAGCACAGCTCCATCAATTATCAAACGGAATCATCAATCATCACAAGTAATCATAATCATCATCAGCTACCTAAAATCTTGAAAATCATTAAGAAGGTGCAGAACAGTAGAAATCATGATTATGTGAAGAAAGAGAACACAAGGAACCATCAACTACTGAGAAATAGAAAAATTACAGTTTCTGTACGTGAGGGCATTTGTTCACTTACTTAGAACATTTTTGTGTTTCCATCATTGGTGACAGTTATTTTAGAACTTCCCTTAGATCAAAAAAAAAATCTAAATACTTTTATTGGGAGCATACAAAATAGTAGAGGAGAATGAAAGGAGAGCAATGGAAGTCTAAAATAGGCAAAGACTGGACCATAGCTATCTTCCAATGCGTTACACCCATTTTCACAGTAAGAGAATACCTGCAGTAGTTTTGGAGCATCACCACACATTGAAAAACGACTACAATGATCCCAACAGGTAAAAAGGTACAGAACTAAGAGGTATCATGAAACTGCACAATTCCCAATTGTTCAGTATCCTAGTAATTTCCATATAAGAAGCACATAAATAGGATATGCAACAACCCAAAATGATTTTCTTTTGTGTTTTGATAAATAAAGTCGATCTTTACAGATCAATGGCAATCACACGGGGAGAGAGAGAGAGAGAGGTGGTTAACAAAGAAAACTTACAGCTGCATTATATTTATAAGCAAGAGACTAATGTAAATCAAAGAAAATAAATACAGAACTACCTGTTACAAAAAATTCCAATTGTGATGGGATCTGGCAGGAATAAAAAAATGGCATACTATATACCTCGTGTACATACACGGGTTCTCAATGAGTAGTCGCAGATATCAAAAATACATGGATGCATACATTAGGGATATCAACGGGTTGGATTTCAATGGGTACCCATCCTGACGGCAAGTATGGGATGTATAATATTGAGCCAAATAAAGTTGAGTTTTGGTAGGGTGTCAACCATCCTGCCTCGTTTATGGTGTACAGATATTTTTAGTGTACTTTAGCTACACGATTCCTCTACAATAAGTCCTAAAGAACAAGACTTGCAACTTCAAGGTTGTGGGTTCTATCCCTCCTCCAATACATTTAAATTTTTATATTTTAACATAAAAAGAATTCAACACTGTGCAATATGACCCGTCCAAAACAGCACATCACAGGGCTGGTTTACTCCAAGATTCCATAAAATCCATCAAGGGGCAGGTTGGTGTAAGGCAGGTTAGTTGTTCGTCGAGTCACTTTCGGGTTGACCAAATCCCTGGCATAACATCGCTCATCTCCCAAACATTATCCCCAAAAAAATAAACCCACATTCAGGGGGGCTGCCTTTATGCATTTATGGATTATAGGAACATGATAAATATTAGGAAGATCAAATGATCCAGCCTTTATTGAGGTCCTCTAAGTTCATGGCCATACATCATGCAAAGTCTATGATAAACCCAATAGTGGCTACTACAGTATCGTGAAATTAAAATCAGTGACAATTCAAGATGGGTAGGTGCAATAGGAGAATGGATTGATAAAAGGTGGGCCCATTATATGTAAGCCCAAAAAAAGAGTAAAAAAAGTGCGTTATTTGTGAATAAACCAACCCAAAAGTATCAATAATATTTGTGCATCAATCTGTATCATTTTTAGAATCCATACAAAATGAGATCACGTATGAGTAGACAAGAAAAAAAATCAATTTGGTATATGTGTTTCACTTAGTTTGCAGCCAAAAAGCATTTAAATTGATACCTTGTTTAAATCCTCAATTTTAGTGCACCCAACCCATAAAAAAAAAAAGAAACATTTGACTAAAATAATCAATTCTTGAGGTCAGTTATTGAAAAAACAACATAGGCACCAAAAAAAAAAAAGAAGAAGAGTGTTTCAACTTACATGGAATCTGACGTCCCCAAAGAGGAACAAGCCCCTTATACAGCCTGCATAAATATGCCAGCATTAGAATCTTACAGCAGATAAAACCAACACTGAATCAACCGTAACACTTTTAGAGTGGAATCCAGTGTGCAATATCTGGTAATGAAGCAATTATTTTATCAGGAAAATGCTGGAAACTCTCCAATTTTTTCTCAAAATATTTAGAACAAAATGATAAAAGTAAATAAAATTTAAATTTTAAAAATTAAAAACATGGCAATATGAATTAAATATAGAAAAAAGTTTATATTTATTGCTCATCAATTTATTACTAACTATAAGTGGGTAGAATGCAAAAAGGCAAAACCTTGAAACAAAAGAACAAGCTGAGAAAGAAAATTCAGAAAATATGGCGGCCTTGAGGAAAATATATGGTAGAAAAAAAATTGAAAAAGAGGAGTAGAGGGTGATAAAAGGAGGGAACAAAGAAAGAGTCCTTTCTATTCTAAATAACAGTTACATATTTCTTCCACTAATGATGCAAAATTAAAAACTCTCTAACATTACTTTTTCTTCTTTATCTATAGTATTCCTTAAACATTTCTTAACTTGATAGTCAGAATTCAAAAAAAAAGTTCAAATTTTTTTTTTCTTTATTTTAGTGTGGGGAGATTTTGCCAGTACTAGACGTTTTATACTGGCATCACATAAAGATAGTAAATATTTTGAAAATGCCACAATATTGCCATGAAATTATCCGCTTTAGTAGTTTCACCTATTTCCAGTAGCCATCAATATTTATGACATGTAAGATCAACCAAACATTCAAACAACTTAGAAGAATTCATACCCAAGAGTCCCTTCAGATCTTACAAACTTAGGCAAACCATCAGACAATCCCCTAGCAAATCCAGGCTGAGTTTGGACCCGAACTTTTACAGCCTCCATGGGGCAAAGGGCAACATCAGCAATCACCTCGGCGGAAGCAGAACCCGCAAGATAGATGAGTGTTTTGTATTTTGCCGCATACTCGGGTCCAGCTATATCAGAGTAGTATTTCTTAAAAAATTCATAGAACCCAAACTTGCAGGCACCCTGAGCACTGTAACCGAGCAAAGTTGGGACCCAACCCCTGAAAAATCCTCGAAGGCCCTGCTCCTTAAGCAACACACCAAAGCCAGAAGAGATGCTCTTGTACTTCGCAGGATCAATCTACAGAGTGACATAAAATATGTAATTAATTGAACCTTCGAGGAAACAAAAGTTACAAAACCAATACCATATCTATTAATCAAGGTTACGACATTCCCAAAAAAAGAAACAAACAAACAGATACAACAATAAGAGGTGAAAATTTTATCCCATATTCAAGTTAAGCATGAAAGAATCTTCAATATATTACCAACATCCTAGTTGGTGTTAAAATCTCAAAGATCCAGACTCTTAAAGCCCATTCATGTACTATAGAGAGTAAAAAAAAACAATTATGAGATTAACTAGTTTATCTAGCACTGAAAACAACTTAATCCTCTCAGCAAGAGCTCCAAGACTGTACAGGCCAAATCTTTCCATTGGGACTATATGGATAGCCCATATACAGAAAAGGAATTAAACAGCAATTAAGTCCTTTCAGAAATGAACACATAACTCTACAAATGATTAAAATCTTTTTTCCCCATCCATATCATCAACAGTTCAATTTCTCAACTCTGGTCTAAAATGAAAGTGAATAAAAAAAAGAAAAACAAATGAACATCTAGAATGAGTGATCCACACTTGAAAAAAGGCTGAGTACCATAAATCCCTCAGGAGATACTCAAATGATCGATGAGAAACGGAAAACCATTATCCAGCTAAATCAAATCAAGTCCAGAGAGAAGGGAAGGAGGGGAAGGGGGGGAGGGAAGAAGAATTGAGTCGTTTGCCCCTATGACATGAATCATGAAATCAAGGTATCTTGAATTGTGAAGATTATAAAAAGTAAAAACAAAAAATAAAAGCTGAGAGATGTACACAGCCTCAAAAAATAGGAAATGGAGGAATAAAATTAAGAAGAAAAAAAAGTAAAGAGGAAACAAATGAGAAGTTAAACTTTTCATTTTTGAATGGCAAAAGTTACTTTAAGATGAAAATGTAAAGACAAAAATGTAAACAGTAAAGTATGCTATGAAGGCATGAACTAGATTCATGAATAATGCGGAACGGAATGAAGACGCAGGGTGGACAAGGTGGAAGATGGAGATAGAGGGGAAAATTGGGCTCTCACCAAACTCCAGTAATAGAAGGCGTTAGAGATTTCGAGAAAAACTCGAAGAAACTTGGGGAAGATCCCAAAACTTTTTCCTTAATCATCACTCATTAACTAAGCCAAATAGGCTTTACAATGCTTAAATAGAAAAAAGAAATAACCAAAGACTAATCTGGACCATCCAATCAAGTAGACGGTCACGATTAAAACATCTTATTAAAACAACTTAAAGCAAATAAATAAACTAGGATAAGTGGGCTAGGCCCAGAGACAAGTTGACCCATGGGGGATCATGGGTCTGTCCTGCATCAATTATCCTCTTCTTAAAGAAAACTCGACCTCAAGTTTTAGTAGAAGTCCTCTAGGGTCAAATATCAAGCATACAATTCTTCGATGTGCTTCTTGATCTTCAACATCTTGGCATTCTTTGAAAGCTGTAATCAATCTTTTCATCCAGATGGAAAGGGACTGGAGATATGGCTTATATTGATGTTTGACTTCAACATTGATGTGTACTTTGACCGTTAGATGTAGCAATTGTCTGCGGTGAAGTTGGCGGTGAAGTTGGCAGTAAATCATAGTCTTCTACTGTCAACAGTCTATCTCCAAAGATGAAATCAATGTGAGGGACATCAATGAGGTGCACAACTTTTTCAACACTGGCCTTTTCTTCGGTGGAGACAAGCTTTTCTGCATGTGGTTCTACATTCATAGCCATTGGATCTTTAGGTTGATTGTTAACCATATTCAAGTCTTCAAATTTACTTACTGCTGGCATCTATTGATCATCATTTTCAACCTTCAAAACAACAACCTGTTCGACTAATGATGTATTTTGTTCTCCAAGAAGTGGACTTATAATTAGATCCGCAAGATGAGTAAATGCTTTGTTGTTTTCTTCACCATGTATTTCTTCTTGTTCCTCCTGCACTACTTGATCAACACTGTCTAAATTGATCATGGAATCATTTCTTTCCAATTTTTCTTTCTCAAGATCAGCCTGAATATTCTCCACAGGTGGTTCCACAACATTGGATTTTTCCTCTTGCAACTTAGCTTTCCGGAAGCGATAGCGTTTTATTAAACGTTCAACACAAATCGCCTCCCAAAATGCATCATAAATATCTTTACATTCCCTTTTCATATTTTTCGGAATACTTGGTTTCAAACCTCCGATAAAGATAATAACATTCTGTTCATCACTTTCATCTAATCCACACAATTCTTCTATCCTTGAAAATTCATCACACTATTCATCAACTATTCGCTTGCCTTGAGTCAAATTAAGAAATTGATCAAAATAGGCTTTATTATCAGCATCCCATTGTCCATACTCCATACTTAATTGAATATGTTATTCTGAACACATCATTGCGAATTTTCCATAGCAGTTCCTCTTCCAATGCCATATTTAAGAGTTTAAAAAGAAAAACTTTTTCAAAGCTTGACTGACCTGTTGTGTAGATTTCACTGATTGGAGTTTACAAGTGAAGACAAATCGCTGATCAAAGTGCAAATGGCTTCAAAATCTTGCAAAATAAATCTGATTGTTGGATTATCCCAATCTGGCATGGTTCCTTATGTGGCCTTCAAATCAGACAGAGCAAGTCGAATCCCGAACTCAGGTTGGGCAGGTCGTGCTCTCCAATTCGGTCAACTGTGACTTGCAATGGATATGGGCTGCAAATGATTCTGGTTGGGCTGGGCTCAGCTCCAAGAATTTTTTTCCCCCTTACTGTTGCAAGCTCAGGCCTAACTATGAGCTAGAGTTGACCCAAACTGAAGCCCAAAATTCAGATCTTTCTTTTGTTTCCCTCGAGCTTCGTGCGGGAAAGAAAGAACAGAAGAGGCAATGGCTTCTGCCTGTTTCTGCTACAACACCTCACCAAGAAAGAGTGTAGGAGATGGAGATGAAAACATGGACATAGTGATGGACTTCGGAGCTCACTGCGACGATGGTGTTGATGTCAAGCTAGCAACGGTGAAGAGAGATGTTAATGATGGTGGTGGTGCACGTGGGTTATGACGACGATCGTGATGATTGGAACCCATTGCAACGTCGCTGCCTCTTGGTCAAAGAGGAGGAAAGAACCACTAATGTTGCCACCAGCTGTGCTTTGCCTTTGGCGAAATGGTGGGACGTGACTGATTGTCACCTAGAGCCAGGTATGCTCTTCTTTCTTTTTCTTTTTTTTTTCTTTTGTTTTTTTTTCCTTTTCTTCTCCGATCCTCTCTGTCTCTGCTTTTTCTTTTTTTTCAAATGGGTTGTTGCTATGATTGTGGCGTTTCGGTGGATTAAGGAAAATCTGATGTGGTGGTTTGAGACAGTGAAGGGGTTGGTAGGTAGGGTTCGGTTGGATTTGGGGATTTTCTTTTTTTTTCTTTTTTCTTTTTTCTTTTTTTTAAAGGATCTGGGTGTGATGGAGGATGGGATCTGGTATGGTTCGCTTGATGTGGGTGGGTTCGTAGTTACTGATCGAGATTTTGGGATTGAAGGATGCTGGGTGTGGGTTGTGGCCAAGATGGGGTTCGGCAATATGGATTTGATATTTATATGCGATGCGGTTGGCATGGGGTTTCAGTTTGATGGAGGAGTGGGTTTTGGGTTTTGATGTTGCAGCAATGGAGATCTAAGGATTGCTGGCTATGGTGTTGTGCGGCAGTGGTTGAAGATATTTGGGTTTTGGTAGGGACGATGATGGGTCTCATTGATGCACAGATGATGATGATGTCAGGAGATTGAAGACAATGTAAGATTTGAGGGAGAAAAAAAATACCTGATGACGCCGATTTTCAAATCCGTGGTGGATCGATCTTTGACTTTGATACCAATTAATGCGGAACGGACAGGAGACGCAGGTGAGCAAGGCAGAAGATGGAGATAGATAGCAAAATTGGGCTCTCACCAAACTCCAGTCACAGGAGGCATTAGAAAAATTGGGCTTTCACCAAATTCCAGTCACAGGAGGCATTAAGAGATTTCGAGGAAAACTCAAAGAAACTTGAGGAAGATCCCAAAATTTTTTCCTTAATCATCACTCATTAACTAAGCCAAATAGGCTTTAAATGCTTAAATGGAAAAAAAAATAACCTAAGACTAATTTAGACCATCCGATCAAGTAGACGGTCACGATTAAAACAATTTAAAGCAAATAAAACCCTAAATAAACTAGAATAGGTGGGCTGGGCTCAAAGATAGGTCGACCCACGGGGACCATGGATCTGTCCTGCATCAATGAATCAAGTCTATTAGTATCAGGTATTTCATCTTTGAAGCTCAACTGGGTCTATATCACACATAATGTCTTGTTGTATTGTAACAATAAGGCATGTTTGCGAAGCGCTTCTAACTTAGCATCCAATTTCCGCAAAAATGCAGAATACATGGAACTACAAACACTTGACACATCTTATGGAGGCTGATTCAGGCCTTCTGTGCACACGTCGAAACCATCTCAAACCATACTCCTTAGGACTCAATCAACTGACAGTTGAAATTGACACCTAGGCCAGTTTAGTAATTGATCAACACCATCTTTTTTTGCTCTTTCTTTGGGTGATAAGGAATTCTAGGCACAATGATTCTTGAGAACATAAATCATAAAATAAATATATTAATCACTTGATGAATGATGTATGTTAAATATTATAGTTGTTGTAATCAGCATAAACAATCAATTTTACCTTTATTAGTCACATAGTTTAAGGCAGGAAAAAAAAAAGCAATTCCAAACAACTCAAAGATTTAAAGAATTTATAAACCGCATTCCACATCAAACATATAGGTTCAGTGATCACTGAAAATCTGCATTATGATGTTGATTATTAGGTCCTAGACATGTTAGTTAATTCATTGTGGATCATGATGCCTACGGCTAAGCAAAAGGCACACAAATGAACACAATGAAGCTATTCGCCGTGAATGGATGTAATACCTCAATAACACTATTATAGAGTATTGAGCATCAGATATCAATTAAACAATGAACAATGCAAAGTAAACAAGAAACAACAAAAAATGAGTCAAGAGCCTACTGTCCATATTTCTAACAAAGACTTCCTTCAGGCAAGTCTCCAAGCAACAAAAAAACGTGTAAAATAACAAAGACACCAAAAAAAGAATACGAAAAACAGATCATAGTACGAAAAACTATCTTAGCATGAGATATAGAAGACAACAAGCAGTTTAGAATTAAGTCAAGGTTTCAACAAGTCAATGCCAAAGTGATGGATCTCATGTGATCCCATCTGAGGGAATAAACTGTGAATACAACCATGTGCTCGAGAGTAGGCCAATCTGCCTGGTAAGATAATGATAGTTAATAGTTATCAATTTATCTAAACAGCCTGAAAAAGTTCATCATCGAATTGGAGGGTGACCGATCCACTGATGAGAGGCTTTGATTAAAACAACTGATTCAGGTAATATCCTCGTAAATCGCATGCAAGAAGGAGAACAAAAATTCCTAAAAATTAACTTAATCGAGGAATATGTAACTGATTCAACTCCAATCCCAAACCAATCAAAACCATCCAAATCCATTTTATGCGAATGAATCAACAGCAAAACAGCAAACGAAAACCAAAACGGAAACACACAAATCCAGCCGCCAAAACTCCTAGCCAAAGAACACGCCTTGCCAAAGATCGAGAAACCCCAAAAAATAAAACCTGTCGCATCTGGCAACATATGAACATGATAGATCAAAAACAACAAATTCAACAAAAAAAAAAAACCCTAAGAAACGCTAATCCAACCTCAAACAGCCATAGATCAGCATCAAAACATCAAAGAAACACTACAAGCGCTGTAAATCTAGAATTACAATATCAGATCTAAGACGAGATCCGAGAAAACAAACCTGCATGTTGCACTTGACGAGATCCAGAGGCGTGACGGCCATATGCGTGAGGCCGCAGCTGAGGATCCCGCCAGCGGTGCAGGCGGCGTAGAAAGCGGGCGAGTACATCTGGATCTTCCCAGGCTCGCTGGGGGCGGGAACGACGAACGCCTTGGAAGCTCCATTGGAGGAGATCGAAGGCGATGGAGATCTGGAGAAGCTAGGGTTTCTGTAGAGGGCCTTCTGCAAATCTAGGGTTTTGGAAGCGGAGGAGGAGGAGTAGAGGAAGGAAGGGAGGAGGGATTGACGAGAGCCATCTGAGAAATCCATGACAACGGATTGATTGCTTTGGGGAAGAGAGAGAACGAGAGAGAGATGGAGAGGGATTTCGAAGGCTTGAGAGAAACGCAACGGAAACAAAGGAGGCGTTTGGTTCTGCCGGCGTCTGGCCTTCGACTCTCTCCTCCTCACACCAATTGGTGGAAAACTGGGACCGTTTTTCTGGGAAAGGGTGGGGCAGAAAGGGTTGCATTTATATGGGGAGTAGGGATTGGAATGCAAGGGAATTACCCCGGGAGAACCATAGTAATTACGATATAAGCACTAGGGTTTGACATTTTGGCATGTGAAATGGCCCACCTTAGAGTAGGTTGTCGATGTGGGCGGACTGCCCGGACCCGACACAACCAAGCCCATAAAAATACGGGCCTTGAGTCGATATGGCACGTTGATCATACTTAACATGGGCGGTCAAAAGGCCAGGTGGGGCTGAGGTACTCTTCATATGTGCGGAGCCTGGATCTAGCCCTCAAAGAGTAGGTCACCGCCGAGTTAAGGGCCTAAAAATAAGTAAGTTAATTTTAATTTTTTTTTATACTCTAAACTGAGAGGAGCCATGCGATCGTCTTTTAGGAATTTTTTTTTTTTATGAAATAAATCACCGCATCTCAGGTTTAGAGAATTTCTATGATTCACTCTCGGGTGTTGTTTTTTTTTTTTTTCTATCTTTGTGATTTTGTAAGATTCAATGGGAGAGGTGAAGACCGAGGAATCAATGGAATAGAAGATTTTTTGTGGATTTAGAGAGTTTGGATAATCTCCTCTTACTTTTCATCCGTTCACCTAAATATAGATTTTTCCTATATTTGAGAAAAATTAGAAATAAATCCTCTTTAAAGATGTTGCCCAAAGATGCCCCAAGGGTCAACTGAATCTTGACCTTCCTCCTGTATTTGGGCATTGGATAGACCTTTAACATTCTCCTCTAATTAGGTCCCTTCAAAAATTAAAAAAAATAAAACAGGTTTGGTATCTACAAATAAAAATAAAGAAAATCAACATAAAAAATTAAAAAATGGCCGACTTTTTTGCTTGCATCTCATTGCCACGAAAAAAAGAAAAAACCACTTTGAAGCGGGCATTCTGCATTCGCTTGTTCGTACATGCATAACATCGCCTAGCCTTTTCAGGTTTACAAAAATATTGGCAAAATGCATAATTTTAAACCAAGTTTTACTTCCAACCGATGGTCTATCTTACATAGAAATTAAAAGAAGTATGCACACAAAAAGTAATATGAAGGATGGTTGCACAAATTACAGCAACGGGCCATTTTTTGCAATTCATGTGTCCTCCATTTTTATTTTTGAATCCAGGAGATTCAGAACAAAATATATCTAAAAAGCCAATCGCTAATCATTAGACATTGACTCATTTAGAGGCATAAAAGCAACAAACTCCATATAAATATAATATTTTTATCCGAACAAATAAAAAAATTATAAAGCATTTCAAAGAAAAGCCCCAAAAAACACCTTAAAAGGGTGTTTAGGTGCATGTTTAAATATACGTCATGTGAAATAAAAAAAGATAAAAGAGGCGGGCCATATATGCCTATTATTATTGTCCAATCTTTAGCCCTCTAATTTGAGAGTCTGTGACTAAATCTATCTAAGCCGGGCCCTTGCTCATTTAAAAAAAACCCCTTATTCTCAAGGCCTTTTTAGAGTTGGCCTGGGCTAGGCAAGCCCTCTGAAGCTGGAGCTAACCTAACCATTAGCCATTGGAGGCACTCGCCCATGCAGACCTTTGAAGAGCATGAGCCCCTAAAAAATAAAATAAAAAATAAACAAATCCTGTGCCCTCAAACAACAAAACAATTAAAAAGGATATATCATGTCCATTGTCGCCCTGTCAAAGAAAAAATTTGGGTCCACCATTGCCCCGAAGGCTAGCTTGACAAGCAGAGGCTTTTATGGTAGTTACAAGTGATTATAGATTGGCAAACTTATCAAAGGAAAATAAATTTAATATTCCTATACATCTAGCTAATGGCATCTATTGATAACTAAGAATTTGTTTTATTTTGATTTGCAATTTTGAATGGTTAGATTTCATGGTTGAATATAGGCTGTCAATGAGCCGGCCTTTTTTCCCACAATAAACTGATTATTAGTTTTGCTCATATATAATTTTAATGGTAAAAATAGGGTTCATTTAGGTGAAAATATAAAAGAAAGAAAGGAACATCCTCTGAACTATTCTAAAATGGGCTGTCCTCATTTGTAATAGCTGAGGTATTTGTGGGTGTGTGATACAGTGATAGTGTAGAAAGAGATGCGGATATTCCACGACAAGCCCTATGGAATTGGTTCTGCCCGCTTTTTTCGGTTCTTCTTCCATGAAGTTGGAAACAGCGACGAACAGCCCAAAAAAGTCACCGCCAAACTACACGGACCAAGTGTGGGACCAACTAATGTTTTTGACGTCCATGCTTAGCTCAATCTACTCTCTCTTGATCAGAGGCCCACTACCCTTTTGAGTTATTCTGCTGGCCCATCAACAAACACTAGCCCAAATAATCTCTCTTTGGTGGAGCCTACTTCTTCTTCATCATCATTAAAGTATTATCGCAACTATATTTATGATCCCTATAAAATTAAGTCTATATTGTGATCGGCAACATGGATTATCATTCTCTATTTCATTAGTGGGCCCATTTGTTAAAGTTTAAATGTCGTCTGCTCAAGCCGAAGTCAATTTCAGTTAGGCCATGGATACTATTGCTATACTTGAAACATCAGCACATAGATAATGCATGTCACGTGTTTTTTTTTTTTTTAGGGTAGAAGCATGTCATGTGTTAGATCACATTAGGTTGACACTTCAGTCTTCCAGATAAATAGATACGTATTAGACTTGGTCGCAATCGATTACATTAATATCACAGGTCAGGCTGGCGTTGAGCCTATTTGGGAAGTAGCCTGGTTTGACCATCTTTTTCTTCCTGCCAAGGAAGTAGGAACCCATTGAAACATTCGTTGAACTGACTTTCAGGAATTATAAAAGGCGGAGTTGTGAGTTATGACTCCAATTTCAAGGAGAGGGTGAACAAGGTGGAACTAAAGCCTAAAATGCATTACCCCACGGCCCTAGTGGCCCAGCCCAATCAAAAGTGAAATGCAGGTGGGGCTTGTTCAAGTTGCGTTAAGGTTTGATGTTGGATACCTTGTCTATTTTTTATAAGAAAGGGTGTCCTAACCCTTTGGACTGGATTAAACCCTTCGATCTAGGGGGAGCCGGATAAATCTCTTACCAGTGTGCTGATGTAGCTCAAACTAATAACCTCCGAAAGCAAATCATATTCCTAGGCTAGCTAAGTTACCCATCGGGCTTGGATGCCTTTTAACTTTTTATGGTTTGAATTTGGGCTTAAACTTTAGATCACTTACTTTGACCTATGTAACTATCAAGCCTAAATGCTTGAAATGGAAGGTAAAAAACACATTGCAAATAGAGCCGGCAAACGGGTCGGGCTGATCAAATTCAAGTCGGGCCAACTCGAATTTGAATTTATTGATTTCAACCCTAACTTGACCCGTTTTTAAAATAAATTGGAAACCTTCAACCGTCACCCATAGAGGGTCAACCCAACCCGACCCGCCTAACCCAAATTTGATGCCAGTTGACCCGACCTAACATATTTAATTCCCATTTTGTGAATGATTTAACTCATTTTATATGGCGCAATTTCATTTGTAAATCTCTCCTTACATCTATATTCATTTAAAATGTTGCATTGAGCATGAATTTATAATTTATCAATTTTCAAGGTATAAAAAATGGAAAATCTAAAAATATTTTCTAGCCCATTTATTGAGAATTTGAGATAATCCATTTTCATTTTTGTTTAAATTTTATGATTCCATATTTTAGTATAAGTATAAGACTCATGAACGATATTGTATTTCACTCGTATCCAAATTTTAGAGATAAATTTATATGCCAATATAAAAATAAAAAACACATATCAATATTTCAACTACAAAAACATCATATTTTCAAATAAAAAAAAGTTTTATATTATAAATATTAAAATTTTATATAACACATCTACAAAAGATTAAGAGTACATAGTTTATAACTCACATGAATAAGAAAAGTCACATGAAAATTAAAAAATCATAGTAATTTAATAAAATCTAAACGGGTCAAACGGATTAGTTCAGGTTATGCGGGTCAATCCTAACCCGACACGTTTCTCTAAGGGCTAGTAAACCCTAACCCTAACTAAACCAGTGTCGAGTTAGGCCGGTAAAAAACGGGTCAGGTCGGTCCAAGTTTGCAGGTCAACCTAGATTTGGCAACTCTAATTACAATATAAATTAAAGTAGTAGTTCCTTTTCTTGAGAATGTCACGTGTGCCATTTTTAGAGTACTCATTTTGTGAATATAGGCATTCTTAGGATGCCCGATCATTGTTTTGGTTGTCTAAACTGGTTTGGGTTTAAAATTCCCAAATGCAGTAAATACTTTTCAATAGTACCTCTTGGGTGGAGCCCAATCCTCAACAATATCCATAAGTGGAACTTGATCAGAACGTGTAATATTTTTTTTGTTGAGTTGTTTCTCTTGGAATTTGAAATCACAACCAGTTGGCTCTGATATTATACCATATTAAGCTTATTAATTTAGCTAACCACTTCCACTAAAACATCAAGGTGTTAGTTAGGGCAACATAAATGCTTTTCAATAACCATAAATCTTTTACTTTTTCCTCATTATAATGATAAGGTTCCCACTATGTGATTGGAATCATTCAGCATCTTCATAGAGCTAATTAAACCTAAGAGGGTGTTTGGATAAATGCTGGATGTAATTACGAGATTTGAATATTTTAAAATTTTATTATCATATCATAAAATAGTATCATATTATAATATTGTGTCACTTATGGTGTTTGGCAATTTATATAAATTTCAATATACCTTTAAAGTGTTTCGCAATTTATAAAATTCCTATTAGATTATAGAAAGAAACAATAAATGAAGAGAGAAATACAGATGATTGATCCAATGGAAATCTACTAACTAGTAGTAAAACTGGAGTGAGAGAAATGTTGTTTTATCTATGTGGCTTCACTAGATGTTGGTAACTATAATGTAAAACATCAAATTGTGATTATAATAAAGGGCCCTGTTGAGTATTAGACATAATTGAGGAATCAATTTATAAAAAATCAACATGGGACCCATTTAATTTTAATAGTCATATTAACCAAGCTAATTATAGTAATCAATAGGAGCCATTAAATCAACATGAGACTCATTTAATAATCGGAAACTAATAATTAGTTGCACAATCTAATATTGGTAATTAGCATGAGACCCATCTAATGTTGGCAACATGGGACCTAGTCAATGTTGGTAATCACAATAGAAGTCATCCAATGTGTGTGACATTTATAGGACTCACCAATATTAATAATCAACAAGGGAACCATGTAATTATGATACGGCTATGAGACCTATATAAATTTTATAAACATTGGAGCGCTCATCTAATGTTGAGAGTCATAGCAGGACTCCTCTAAAAGGCATCAAGATTAAAAATTATAGTGAAACCATCAATGTTAAGAATTCTAGTGGGCCACCATGGTAGTAGTCATTCATGAATCTAATGTTGTTTGCAAAAACTCTAGCCCTTGTTTTGGCTAGTTTTCTTAAAGAAAGATTGTTTTGTATAGCATATATTTAAATATTTTCATATAAAGGTTTTTGCAAGAAAATGAGATATTGTAGAATATCCTCTGAGCTACTCAAACACCTATTTTTTCTGTGTCTACTATATTATATTCTAAAGTAGGATATAAAAGTGACTAAAGGGTTGTCCTAGTGTATAGAACACTCGTTGTCCTTTCCCACTCCCGATCACTGGACCATATCAGCAAAAAAAAAAAAAAAAAAAACTAGTCTACAAAATAGCAAGATATTTTTAAGTATATCCTTTCCAAACACCTCCTAATGTATGAAGTTTTATGTCTTTAATATTCATAAATATTGAGAAATACAAGGAAGATGCAAGAGCCTTCCTTGTTGAAATTAATTGCAATATATTTTTGAAAAAAAAATAATGAAACCCTTCACCTATTGGAAGTATTTTAGATGACATATTATAAGAATACTCCTAACACAAACAATAACTATCCAAAATAAAAATAAATCTGCAGACATTCTATGACCATCAAGGGAAATAAGTGCCCAAAGTCATGAAATACAACAAATTCTATACTTATTGATTCCAACAAATTTGAACTAAAAAATAATTTTAGTTATTTCTCTCTCTCTCTCTCTCTCTCTCTCTCTCTAAAGGAAATATCCAATAAGATTAACCCATAATTGAATCATAAAATACCTAGAAATGGTAGATAAAGGAAGTTTGGAATACAAATCTTAAATGTTCAACACCTATCAATACCAACTGATTCCACCGGTATATACGTTACAAATAAGACAAGAGTTTTTTTTATATAAACCCCTAAGGTTTCTAATATTTGTAAAAAAGCCCCTATGGTTTAAACAAGAGTTTTTTTTTTTTTTTTTTACTTTGGCATTTTCATACCTTGCATATCCCTAATTAAGTGGATTTGACAATAAATAGAAGAGGTCATTAGTTTTTACTGATTTTGACGATTTTGCCTATATATTTATTTAGCACTAAGAAAACCCTTATCCTTTATAAGTTTTTTTTTCCTTTTCACTTAAAAAATTTCCAACTAAGCCCATGAAGTGCATAACAGTATGAATCGTCGATGACATCCGTTTTTTAAACATTAAGATAAAAATTTTTTAGTGTTTTTTCTTTCTTTCTTCACAGTCTTAGTTTTTTTTTTTTTTTTTTTTTTTTTTTTTTTTTTTTTTGAGATCTTAGGGCCTCTTTGGCATCTTTTTTTTTTTTTTGAGAAATTATCGTGAGAAAGGGAGACTAAAAATGGATTTGGAATTTAGATGTTACTCTAACGATCTCTCTTTATTTTCTCTCTCTTTTTGCATGATGGTTTTTAGGGTTGGGAATGTGCATCTTGTGGATTTTAGGAATTTATATTCACCATCTCTCTGTGTAATGTTTTTCATAAATTCACGTCTTTATAATTTCTATTTTTATTAAGTATCTCAAATTTCAAATATTTGAAAAGATATTTTAAAGAGCCTTTATTTTTTCTCTCTAAAAGGAAAAAATTGTATTAATAGGGGAGCTAATGATTTTAAAAAAAAGTTTTAAGGGTTCTACCCTTGAACCACCCAATTAGATGAATATGTGATTTTTAGTAGTCATACTAGATCAAATAAAACCTCACTCAATCACTTGCTTTGCTAAATGATCATAAATATAAATAATTCAAAGCATAGTTTGCACCTGTGTTGCTTATAGAGACTAGATTAAAAGATATCAAACAAAATTGAAAAAACAAACAAGATAGAGCAGGTGGCACATTTATAGCATTAAGGCAATTTAAATGATCTATTATTCAATCCATATTGGGAGTCTATTAATAAATATTAGAAACCTTAGAAAAAGTATATACAAAAATAGTTTTTAAGGCAACAGTGCCATTTTGATAAAAATTGAGCAAGATCCCCATGCTGGTTGCTCCTTTCCAACAAATCCACATATTTTGAGATATAAAAGATATTAAAATCCCAAATTAGGGTTATTTATAAATATTAAAATCAAAAGTAATTATTTATAAATATTAGAAACATTAGCGGGGTATATGTAAAAACTTATATAACAATTTATTTGGGCATAGACAACCATAGTCTTAAATTTGAATGATCAGCCCAACATGTCAAGTTGTAATTTTGTGTTGCTTAGATTTTAGAGGTGGCCTTTCTAGTAATAAAGGGTGGTGCTTTTAAATAGTTTGTAATGTAAATTTTGGTTGATTTCTGCTAGGTGGGTTCTTAATTTTAAATGCTTTTAGAGGTGAGAATTCAAAAGAGATTTTATTTTTAATCCATTGCAATAAGGGCCTATTCATTTTCATTAACATACAAAGGAATTACACATATGAGATTTATATCATAAGTGGATAGAAATGAATATGAAAGATGAATTAAAAAAAATCGAATAACCTTTATAAAGAAAGGATATTTGATGTTTATTTTTGAAAAATCCACATTTGATTTTAATTTTTAACTACTCATGTTATGAATCTTTGTATTCAATTTTAATGTGCTATTAAACAAAAAGGCCCTAATTTTAATAAAGGAAAATTTTCAAAATAGGGCTCAAGTTTTGTCTAAATTTCAAATCAGGTTAAAAAAAACTTCACATTTCAATATTTCAAAATAGGACTTAAGTTTCGAACTTACATTTCAAATCAAGACTCTTGGTGAGATCTGTGGGTTTCTATTCAATTTTTTTAAATGCCAAAAATGCCCTTAGACCAATGTTTCCCCAAACCCTTTTCATTGATTGTTATTCTATCAACCCCACCTGCCTGGTCGACTCCTAGTCGCATTTTGGTGAAAAGGGTTGCTCCACTACATGACTGTTTGAGTAAACATTTGAGTTTCCAAGTTTTTAGACACTACACTCAACTCAAAAATTAACTGATGGTTTCAACCCCTAAAACAAAGCAAAATAAACGAGGAAGGTCGTCCATCATTGATGGAAAACAGATGGGATTTGTAATCTACTAACAGTGAGAGAGCTATCTCATGATGAAGAGCCAGGAAGCACGAATTCAACCTCCTATTCCTCATCTTCCAAGCCTTCCTCGAGAAGCTGCCTCTCCAGGGAGATCAAATGGGATGGGATCTCAATTTCAATGGGGAGGACAGCCTCCATTGGATAAAGAAGATGGAAGAGCCACAAGAAGGGTCTCCTCTTTTGAAGCCCTGTTTGAACTTTTCAACAGCTATAGCCTATGCTTCCATGTATAATCAAATGGCTTTCCTCGGCACGCTCAAGATTGCATTGTTGTGTCCAAAACAACTTGCTCTCTTTGCCAAAAGTCAGTTGAAAGTCGTGTGGCGGGTAGTGTTGATGGGATAATATCACCGAAAACCCCACAGATCTCACATGAAGACCTAATTTGAAATGTGAGTAGAAAACTGTAAGTCATGTTTTGAAGATTGAAGGCGTTTTTTTTTTTTTGTCCTAATTTGAAATTTGGACAAAACTTAGCCTTATTTTGAAAATTCCCCCTTCAATAAAATTCAAGCTGAAGCCCATGGACATGGTAGCGCTTGCGGCAAGGGTTTAAACCGGTACCTGCTGTTCATGCACATAGGAGGAGACGACTGATGGACAGTCGAACAGTTGCTGAAAAGAACAGCTGATTTGGGCAGGTTCTCTTCTTCAATACTGCTTTTGGGGGTTGTAAATGCGAGGAAATCCGTCAATTTCTGAGCCCAAACACTGAAAGTAAGTTTATGCGATTTTCTCCTCAACAAGCCCTGTAATTCCTTATTCATTTTTCCCTGATTCTTGCTTGTAATCTGGTAATATGATATGCACATCCATCAATCGTTTCAATCTCCATCGACCCTTCTTCAAACAGACCTTCTTTTTTCAACCCCACTCTTCAAAATCACAACTTTTCAATCTCTTACAACGATTCTGCAAGTACCCATCGCTCATTTCCCCCTATTCTTCGAGACCCAGATCCCAATTTCGAAGACCCAGATCAAAAATCAAAGCACAAACCTCATCAGCAGTAGCACAAGACCTATTCCAGCAGTCCCTCTCTCAGCTCCCTCCAAGATTCACCACCCAAGACCTTTCCAAGGCCCTCTCCCTCCAGAGAGACCCCAATGCCTGCCTCCTGCTCTTCAGTTGGGCCTCCCAACAGCCCAGATTCCGCCATGATGCCTCCACCTTCCTCATCATCATAAAGAAGCTCGGCGCAGCTCAGCTGCTTGACGAATTTGATGCCGTTGTCAGCCAAGCTCTCTCTCTCTCTGTTGCCTCAGAGACTCTATTCAATACCATGATCTACTTCTACACTGAATCACGCAAGCTGTCGAAGGCAGCATTGGTCTACAAGCATATGAAAAAGTGCAAGGACCCCAATTGCCGCCCTTCTGTCCGGACCTATAATCTGCTATTCTCTGCGATGTTAAGCCGTGGAAGCAATTCATACATCAACTACATGTATATGGAGACAATTAGGTGCCTCTTCAAACAGATGGTTGATGATGGGCTTGAGCCGGATGTGTTCTCCTTGAATGCCATGATCAAAGGATATGTTCTTTCTCTCCATGTGAATGATGCACTTCGGATATTTCATCAGATGGGTGTGGTCTATAAGTGTTTGCCTAATGCTTTCTCATATGATTATCTTGTTCATGGGCTCTGTGCGCAAGGGCGGTCGATAAATGCTCGGGAATTGTATGGGGAGATGAAGAGTAAGGGGTTTGTGCCGAGCAGGAAGGCATATAATTCGCTCGTGAACTGTTTAGCTATTGGTGGGGAAGTCGATGAGGCAGTTAGAATTCTGTGGGAGATGGGAGACATGAAGAAGGCAGTGGATTCTATTACTTACCGAACAGTGGTGGATGCTTTAGGAAGGCAGGGGAGGGTCGAGGAGGCAGTGACGTTGCTGAGGGAGTTGAGGGAGAAGGAAATGTTGGATGGGCAAATGCATGGGAAGCTTATGCATCTTCTTCAAGATGATTTTGGGGAATCAGATGGTAGGACTGGATTTGGTGAGAGGTGAGCTTATTTGAAGTTTTTCTGTGTTTGTGAGATGTTTACTCATACTCAATTGATGATAGATCTGTAAATTTAATGTGACTGGATTCTAATCTGGTGATTGGGATCACAGAAATGGTAGAAAGATGAATCCTGAAAGTGATGGTTTCCCCTTTTGGTTAATGATGAGGTGATTGATCATGCTCAGATTCTTGATAATGTCAACTTATTGAGAGATATCAATGCGAACCCTTTCGATGGATGTGATTGGTAATAACCTCCAATAAGCTAGCAAATTCAAATCCTTTCTGGAGACTAGTTTGACAAATTGTTGCAACCCATACTTTTGTTCTTACTTTGTATGGGTGCAAGCCAGAGACAGCAATGAGTTGTAAAGAGTAAATATTGTCCCGCTTTTAAAGGTCCTTTTTTCGTGTTGGGATAGCCACAAAATGTTTGTAAAAATTTTTTTTTTTTTTTGGTGATATGGTCTACCAATGAACCACCACTACATATTGCGTAATTTAATTTGCATTATACTGGCCATTGTTTTATATGTGGAAATTTCAGAAAACAGCATGCTGGGCTCAATGATTTAGTTTTCCAACCATTAAAAAAAAGGAGGAGGGGCTCCTTGTTGTTTGTTTTGAGTTGGCCTGTGTTCTTTCACTCCTCTCTTTGTGAAGCAATAAAATTTACTGTAATAATAATAAAAAAAAAAGGAGGAGTGAGGGGGTGGTGGGCTATGATGCCCAGATACGGACACGGGTATAGATATGGACACGGGGAACGAGGGTTCGATACGCCAATTTGAAAATTTTAGGATACGGATACGGGTACGTCATTCCAAAAAATATATACATATAAATACTTATTATAGTATACAAATATTAAGAGGCCCACTGTATGGATCAAATTTTCAATGAGGTGGGCCTGACAGTATCTTAACATAGAAGAAAATAAAAGAAAAGAAAAAAAAAGTGGGCCAAATGTCTTGGTTGGCCTAATATCTCAATATTAAAATAGAAAGAAATAAAAAAAACCCAACGGGCCCATTCTCATTAATAAAATGTGAAGGGTTCTTTTGCCCATTTTGCATCTCTAGGGCATTCTCGAACGAAAAAGAAGAAGAAGAATGAATAAAAAAAAGAGGAGGTGTACATGGCACCTAAAGCTAGAAGCTCGAAGCAGCAACAGTAGCAGAAAACAACATAGTGGCCTACTACGTAGTTGAAGAAGCAACCCATCAAAACAAAATCAATAGCCCCTGTCAGTTTAGTTATCTTCTTCTTCGTTGCCACTTTCTCCTCCTCCTCTTCTCCTTTTTTGCTTTCCTTTTGATCAAACTGAGAAAAGGCTCATTTAGGAGTAACTTGGTTAAAATGGACAAAATCTGTTGTAATTTTGGGTAAAAAATATTGCATAGCTGTATCCTAAAATTGGGGGCCGTATCCGAGCCGTATCTTGCCGTATCCCGTACCCGTATCCGTATCGTATCGTATCGGTACGGATACCACAGGGCATTTGGAGTATCCGGATATCATAGGTGGTGGGCGGGCGGCAGGGGAGTTCAGGCTTCCTTCCGCAGTTTATTTTTTCAGCACCAGTTCTTTGAGATGAGAGTTTTGACTGGACTGTGGAAGAAGGCAATTTTGGACAGGAATTTTTGGCCTGCCTGAGACCCAATTTTCTGTTTTTTTTAGAGCCTACAATTTTTACTGAAGAGTTACCATTTACTTTGTTGGTATCTGAAAAGGTTGACAAGGTTTATTAACATTTGCAAAATGATTTTGCGATGACCGAGCAAAGTCTGGAAATAATGAGAAGGAGCAACAGTTACAGTCTCAGATGCAATCTGTGATGCTAGGAATGGCATCAAGGTAGCTGCAAGGATTGACATCTATTCCTGTAACATAATTGGAGTGAGGGAGTGTCTCTGTATCATGTCCTAAATTGAGAATCCTCCCCTCTTTCATATTTACACAGAGATCAGACATAACATGATTTCTTTTTAAAATTTGAAGAAGATCTTTCTTATCTCTGTAACTTCTGAGGAGTACATGATGTGTATTTGGATTGGAATATTCATAACATAGATAGTCTTGTTCAAGAGTTCAATAAATTTTGATTTGATTTTTGCAACATATAGTGGGGATTGTATGCATGTGCTGCCTTATTTGAACAAGTTACTCATTTGAATGTTGTATGGATGTGTTTGTGTATTCTATCACAAAACTAGGTTTTATATGGCTTCTGCAGACTGCCGTTATAGTTGTAGTGACATGAGTCTAACCGACTGACAAACACATTGACATACACAATATATTTTTCTTCTTTGTTTACACGGTCATGCTAAGCAATGCTATGGAATCATATTTTAATCTATTGGATCTTTTTGTGCTGTTGAAGTCACAATTTTCTCATTGGAAAATCAAGTGGTTATGATTAATCTAAGCCACTTTAATTCTATATCTACCATAAATACCATATCCAATGCTTTTCTTTTCCAAGTGAAGCTACAATCTAATCACTAAAATGGATAAAACTGAGAAATAAATACATGTGATATTGTTTTTATCTTCTCATAGGGTGCCAAAAGAGGTTTTACTTCATGGTTGAGCTGATTGTATGTGATGGATCATGCATCTAGCAGATAAATAAAAAAACTATAGTTATGAACTTCTATTGATTGTTGTTTAAACTTATGAGTCAATTTTCATTATGGGTATATATGATCACAGGGCACCAGATGTATATGGAATTTGATATTGTACCCTTGCTTGACCGACATAACCATTTATGTGCTCTATGATACCAATTTACAGAAAATGGTTGTTGTTTCCATGGTTTCTATCTTGAACTTTTATGTTTTGTCAATACAGTGTGGTGTATTTGTTTGTGCTTATTGTCTTGCGTCCTTTTCAACACATTTGAGAACTAGATTTTCTAATATTGTTCACTTTGTGTTTTATATCTAATTTTACATGTGGTAAGATGTTGGCATCTGTTTTTTGCTAATCCTGTATTTACAGAAAGAGAGGGCCCTTGAATTTGGATGTACGTTTAGTGTTTTTTTTTTTGTTTTTTTGTCTGGAAACTGGAAGAATCATTAAAGAAAACAAGTGACACAGATATACAAACTACAACTGATACAAACTTATAACCATCCTATAGTTAAAAATACTAAATCAATCCAGCTAGCCATTCTCATTTGGAGATGGGGGTCTGTGTGAAAGTCCTAGGACTGAGTTGCAAGGAGAATAGTTGCTCCTTGATGCGATTCCTGTAGAGATGTAAAGTGCTCATATTTAAGGGAAATTTTGTCATGGTTCAGGTAAAGGTTCTTGGTAAATTGAGATAACGCTGAATCCCCTGGGGTTGACATTGCCATCAATTCTGTGTTGTGGGTTTGCATTGAAACACTTCCTGCAAAGGCAACGACCAAGTTGCGTACTCCATCATGAATGATCCCACCGATATCTGCATTCTTGTTGGCAGGTTTGTGCATCCATCAAAATTAGGTTTGAGGGTGGTGTCCAATGTTTCATTGGAAGTGACGGGACTGATAGGTTAATTCCAGAACATTTAGTCACTCCTCATTTTCCAGCTCACGGAGTCATCATAGCAAAAGGGCAACTACGTTGATTTTATCTCTGGGGTCCAGGACCAGTGGCTGAAGGAACTTTTATGCTTGGTCTATAATGGTTGCCTTGTTCTTACTCCAGATTTGAGTAGTGATGGATCACTTGAGAAACAAATGATCAGCATTCTTAGTTTCTATGTTAAAAAAGAATGGAAGGGATGATATTATCCAAGTAAGATTGGGTGAGCAGTTTATTTGCAAGGACTTGACTTGAATATTGGTTCCCATTCCAGTGAGGCCCTTGAAGTTGCAGAGAAACAACCTGATAAATGGCCTTAGTGGAACAATTCCCTGCAGGCTCCTTGCCCCAGTGGTACTTTTGGCTTACTCTGTTTGCCAACCTCCAATAACATAGGATCTTTTACCAGGTTGTGTCAAGACAAGAACACTGACATGCATTCTGAATCATGCAAAATATCCATTGGGCTCATTCTGCATACAAAATCCGTGAGAAAGAGTTGAATATTCTCTAGTTTTGGTTACATGAGACTCTTAGTTTCCTTTTGTGTCATGGCTTTTAATTGGTTTTTATTGTTTGGTTAATGACAGGATTGCCATTTGTAAGTTAATTAGTTTTCCTTAAGAGTTGAGATGTCTGGAACAGCTGTTTGACTTGGGTTTTTGCTTTATGTCATTTCTATTAAAGTTACAATAGGGCTTATGCCCGATACAATTTTGAAGTTTGTTTGAAATTGTGAATAGTTTTTGCCATCTTCATTTGTGCTTTTTGTGTGAAAGTTGCAGATGTTCTCATTTCCTTTTTTGAGAACTGGGTGTGAGACCCATATTATCATGGCCTGAGGCATCAGATATGCACATGATATCTGGATGTGATCCCCGGCCTTATATGCGAATCAGATTTTGCAGCATTTGAGTAAGCTTTTTCAACCTATTTTTCTTGCGATTGCATCCTACATCAGGTTAGTGCAGAAACTCATATGATTTGTAATTGATTGTTATCATTTTCACATCCTTGCCAACTCACTTACAGATCCAGACTCTAGACTGGATTGTCCGGCACATACTAACGAAAGATTAAGAAACTGGTCTCATAGGTGTGACACCAGCAAACATTATATCAAGACCAAGGAAAGTGGCCAAATTTACTTAGGACTGCTCGTTATTTGATTTAATACTATTCTACACCATTACTAAACTAAGTGCTGGCTTTCTTGCATTGTGATGCTGAATCTGGGCCTTGAGATAGATTTGGTAGTCTGCTTACAACTGATTGGAATTTTAGACTGTATAATCTGCAGGTCACAGCTCGATTAAATTATGTGATAACTAATTGACTTGCTTGGCTATGCTCTTTAGTTGCTGAAGCAGTTTTTCTTTTTCTGGAATTACAGATTATAATTATGTCAAGCTAGCTAAGATTGGCACTGTCTGGTTTAATTTATGACACATTAGCTCTTCAACATGGGTAGTATTAGTTTCCTTACTTGATGCCCTTCCTTCATAAGACACTGTTCTGACAAGGCCAATCCTGGTTCTAACATAACACTGAGTTCGATGTGCCCACAAGAACAGGCAAGACTGCTCAAACCTATTTTGGCCTCACTTTATGGTCTGTGTTAAGATTGTGATACTGGCACTAGGGCATTGGCATTTTTGCATTATCTCTTCCATTATTACTTTTAACACTTCTCTTATTGACTCTCCAAAAATGAGGACTGAGATTTCTAGTAAAGGAATTATCTTGTTTTCCCTTCCCAATCCAACGTTTGTTATTTGTCAATCACGTGAAACATGTTTTAAGTAACTAAAATGTTCTACTCATAAGCTCTCCAAATGCAGTTGCAGTCACAAATTCATGGATGGGTGGTGACCTGATCACTACATGGATATCAAGGTATTCTCTCCCCGTTGAACCTGGTAGAATGGTGGAAATGGGATTAAAAATACTAATATTAATTACGTAAGTAAAATGGTGGAATTTAAGATACTTGAATGATAATTGAAAATTGAAATTAGAACTCTTATAAAATATCCAGGTTTTCCAGACATATGTTACATTTTCTTTTCTTATGTTTAAGTCATTATGAATGTAAGCATTGACATGTGCAGTCAACTCAAGATGGTAAGAATTAGCCAGGTTTGGAAAACTTACCAGCTCACAGAACACTATCTCTCTCACAAAACTAGGAAAATAGTGAAATAGCGGTGACATGGGCTGATGAGCATCATGGTGCACTAATTGAATGGATTTATCTCTTAGAAGTCATGAAATGAGTCTATCTTATGTTTCATTATGTATTTGCTGTGTTTGCACTAATTGGATGGATTTGTCTCCGAGAGTAGTGAAGAACTTAGTCGTCTTATACTAGCAGCAGGATTGGTAATATCTGCCCGTTATTTTGTGGTCATGACTCTTCAGTTGCTACTGGCTGTTTAATCTCAGAGATTTTGGTGGTGGTAATCCCTTGTTGAATTCTGACTAGCTGTCCAATATCAAGCATTTGCCGTTATGAAGTGCCTGCCAATGGTCGTTTGGAGTGCGAAAGGTAGTGTTTACATCTTGAAGTTGCATGTTTGAAATGAAGTGATAATTGTTCTTGTTTATTACCAAAGCCTTGCCCAAACTATTTTGGGGTCAGCTCCATGAATTCTATCTCGCCCTTCCAGTCTGTCCTGGACTCTTGGGCCAAATTTTCGGGTAGGTTGTTGAACTTATTCAACAGTGTCTCAGGATTCAAGTTGTAGGTGTGACAAAAGCTTTATGTTGGCTGTCAAACTCATGCGACTACCTCCTGTTTTTCGGCTTGAGACCGGCAGTAAAACTCCTGGAGTTGATAGTTCTTGTTTTTATCTTGCAAAGTCATATCTTTGCCTGTTGAATGAATATTGATACAGTTCAGAGAAAAGTCTCAAGTTCAGAGAACAACCTTAATGTAGATCTGATAAATCAAGGCAGTAGAGGCACTGTGTATGAAGTGCAGGCAATGTGGTACAGCAATGTATGTGTCATATTATCTGTTTTCAATTCACAGCATGCTTCAAAGTTGCTTATTGATTATCATCATCATCATTCAATTCTAAATGGAAAGTCGGGTGGTCATCTATTTAAAATGATAAGAAAGCGATTGTCACGAAAAACAACATTGATTAATAATAGCACAATCCTTCTCTCCTAGTACCTCAGATTCTGTTGCAAATGAAAACACACAATTGTATGCTCTTATTGATCTTCTAACTTCTAAGCATGCAAACAGGCCTATTACTAGAAGATCCACTAGACATTCCAGTCAATGCCTTGAAATTGATTGCCAACTAAAATTTATGGCAGTTCAGGGACGGTTCACAACCATTGCTTTTAGTCCAGGCTGGAAGCACTGAACACCCCCCACTTTTGTGCCTTTGCAGAAAGGGAGACTGGTTTTATGGAGATCACCTGAATAAGACTGTAAGAACTATGTTTTCTGATACTTTAAGGCTGTAATCGCTGGAGAAAAAAGTCCCAACTCTCTCTAGCATTTTAAGCAGAAGCCATTATTTACTTTCTCAACCTAAATTTAGTTCATGTGACAAAACTAGAGACTGTTTCAAGGCACATGGGGCCATAGTTGGGTACATCCACCCAACCAGGAATTCTTCTTGTGTGTATGTGTAGGTTATTTATTTATTTATTTATTTATTTTGGGGCCATATGGGAGAAAAAACACAGAAATTTCCAAATTCTAATGGGTTTAGAAAAATTTCTAGGGGCCCACCCCTCTTGGTTCTGTCTGTCCACCAACCAAATCATATATGTGAAAACCACTAGATAAAATATCAAACCACCTATCAATCCGACGATTGTGCTTTTTCACATGGGCCTTGGTCCAACCCATGCAGCAATGTAGGTGAAAACTGCTGGATACTTGTCTTACCCAGTTACCCATCAACTTCCATACACCCATTAAAGTGGACCCTGCCAATGCTATATAAGAGGTCATACCCATCTTATACTCGACCCACTAGATGAAATTTTAACCTATGATCTTTTGTCTGGAACTGCTACATGACGAATGTCAGCATCCACTCATACACTAATCTGTCCACAGACTACGATCCACTAGATGAATATCCTGCACATCTCACATTTAGCTAGATTCGATTAACTATGACCAAACCCACTTACCCAGTTTATCCTTTATCTCCGTATATGTGGGACCCATAACATCCAACCCATCCACCCTTTTGACAGACTAATTGTTTACATATCTCACCAACAAGTCTGATAGGTAGATAGACTAGTTGGATCTAACAGGTATCATATTTGTCCACAATCAGTCAAGAAGGCCCACTACTATAACACTATTTAGGTGATCCCACACGGATTGGGTTATTTAGATTAAAATTTGATTTGACTGTAGACGCTTTTCTACTTCAAGAGTCATTTTCTCATATGAAATATGCATAAAAAAGCTCAGAATTACATGAAAATCTAAATCATCATCATCATTATCAAAGCCTTATCCCAACCATGTTGGAGTCGGCTACATGAATTCTATTTCTCCATTCCGTTCTATTTTGAGCTAAATCTTTCAATAAGTGAAAATTCTTCAAATAAGAATTAATGGCTTCCATCCATGTTTTCTTCGGCCTATCCCTACCTCTTGATAGACCATGTACCTGTATATCCAAACTTTTTCTCACCGGTGCCATTACTGGCCTACGCTTAACATGCCCAAACCATTTTAAACGAGTTTCTCTAATCTTATCCCCTATTGGTGCTACCCCTAAATGTTCTCGAAAGCACTCATTTCTAATTTTATCTTTCCTAGTTTTACCACATATCCACCTAAGCATTCTCATTTCCGCTACATCCATCTTATGAATATGCATCTTCTTAATTGGCCAACATTCTGCTTCATATGTCATAGCTGGTCTAACCACTGTCCTATAAAATTTTTCCTTCAATTTCGTTGGCATTCGTCTATCACAAAGCACTCCCGAAACTAGTCTCCACTTCAGCAATCCAGCTCTTATCCTATGCTCCACATCTTCATCAATCTTCCCATCCTTACTAATCATCGAGCCTAGGTACCGAAAAGAATCTTTACGTGGTATCTCATGGGTTTCAATTTTGACAGTGGTTTCAACACTTTGTATATGTCCACTGAAATTGCAATCCATATATTCTGTCTTTGTACGACTTATTTTAAAGCCTCTAGATTCTAATGCCCTCCGCCATCTCTCAAGCTTTGCATTTACACCATCTCTTGATTCATCCACCAATACTATATCATCTGCAAACAACATACACCATGGCACTTCTTCTTGAATATGCACAGTTAACTCATCTATAATTAATGCAAAGAGATAAGGGCTTAAGGATGATCCCTGATGTAAGCCTATAGTCACGGGAAATCCGCCCGTTTCTCCACATGTGGTTTTCACATTTGTTATTGCACCTTCGTACATATCCTTTAAATATACAAAATAATTTGATCTGAAATAAGATATTTGCTCACATATTCACAACTTAATTCCAAACATATGGAATTCTTTTTAATTAGTTATGTTATAATGTAAACTTGTAATCTAAATATTACACAAATAAGTTTTATCATTCATTCAATCCACGTGTTCTATTTGTCAATCAGGTGGATCCACTCTGAGAATGGCAATGTTTAGAATATATGATTAAAGCATTAAAAAAAAAAGCCCAACTCTTACTGGAGTAAAATTTGGCTCGTAGGCAATATATGTACAATGATACTTATGATCACTAATTGAAAGAATAAGAACAGATGAATTCACGGTTTGGATTTTACACATGGGTCAGAATGTTTGATTGCTGGCCGAACCAGATATCCTAATAAAAGCACTGGGCTATGGCCATGATCATGGGCCAGGATGAAGCTTTGTCTATGCCCGGCCCATCCAGTTGCAGGCCTGATGGTAAAATATGGATCTAGCTCAGGGGATTGATGTCCAGGGTCAGGCCCACCTCATTTGATGCAACTTTGCACTTTCTTGTTAGCTATATAACGTTGGCCCAATCCAGCGTGTAAGAATTTATTGCTATAGGCGAGCCCAAGGAATAATCATGATAATGATTAGGCTGTTACAGCCAATGGGATATCCAGCACAATGTGGGTTGGGCACAGATTTTGCTTGGATGGGCCATGGCCCATGACTCTTACAAAATAGGAAGAAGATGCTGGAAAAGACATTATATCCTTCGGTGAGAAAGACAAGTTGTTCCTTTGAAAGAGAGCCGAAGGAGAACTCGGTTTCAGATCCTACCAGAAATTTGTCCAGTGAGTAAAATAGTTTTTTTTTTATGTACAATGAATGGTATTATGATATTGATAGTGACAGTTGAAAGTGGGTAAATTTGGTATGAATGTGGGATTTGGATATTAACAGAAGAATGTAGACAAGAACTTCAAGTTTGGAGAAGTGACATTTGGCCAATTGCTAATACACACGGGGACAGTGATTTTGAGGAGCTTTGATTGGCACCATTGATGGATTTATGAGGTTCAATTTTGTAACTTAAGCTTTTTGGCAACGTTGGATGCACAATATGGCCGAGTGGGGCGGCCGGGCTGGCACTCTCACAGACATGCCCAGGATAGATTTGAGGTCCCAAGTGAAAGTTTCAACCCTAGAGAGAAGCACAACATCGCAATAAAATAAAAGTATATTGTTATTTTTCTGTTTTCTGTGCTTAAAAACACGAGAACATTATAGTCATATTGAAGGTTTTGGAAGAGCTTTTAAAATGGATCAACGCAATCAACCTCAACAGTATGTGTATAAATAACTAACTATACAATAGAAATGAAATAAGCAAATCAATACAAAAGCACACCACAAAAGATACGATCTTTTATGTGGAACCCAATTTGGCAAAAAACTAAGAGTCCGTATTGGACCAATAATTAAGCACTATAAATTATATCACGTAGTTACAAGCCACTTACAAATATTCTCAAGACTCTGTAGCATCAATCTTTTGTAAATAATTACTATATCAACAACCGCCTATCATTGCTTGCTATAAATCCAATTAGTTAGATGTGTTACAGTTGTTAGCTTGACCTCTCAGATCTTCTATAGTTAGAAGATGATCTTCCACAAAGAGATGCAGAAGACAAGGATCTCTAGAGGAAAACTTCAGCCCTTCAACTTTCCAATGAAATCTCTATAGAAGATGATCTCTAAGACATAATCTTCACTTAGACCAATGAGATCTATGTTCCATATTCTAAAGGTGAGAGAGAACTCCTTTTTATAGCTCCAATTTTATGCCTCATAGTGGTAATTCAACCACAATAGGATTTGGCAGAAAACAAGAAAGTCTTACTTAAAATAGACATAGAAATTTGTGCAATGGCAGTTTTGTAATTTATGATAACACAAATTCTGCAAACTTTCTAATGCCATAACTTTGTCGTTTTAACTCCAATCGACGCAATCTTGCAATATATAGATATCTATTCAAAATGAACTTTCCAATGGTAGGTTACTTGCCCATATTCGACGTTTGATTTGTGAGATATGACCTTTTTAATCCATATTATCGTTAGAATAATACTTTAATTTAGCTCTTTTGGACTTTTTAACTTTTTGAAACTTCTAGTTTAAAATAAATAGAAATACAACATTGATCAGAACTTGAGTTTTGTCCAATCCATGAAGTTAACAAATATACTAGAATCTTTACAATCTCACCGTTTGGCAATTTATGGACAAAACTCATTAAAACAATAGATACAATTTATCCAAAATAAAATTTCAAATTACATTGAATCTTCAGCAAAGTAGAAATTTACCATCAACACTTGTAGATCTTTATTATCTCTATCTCTGAATTTCTTAATTTTTAGCAACTTGACTTTGAATGGCTCCCCCAGTATGCAATATTCTCCTCCTTTTTGTCCATAATTGATAATGTTAATGATAATTGTGCAGCAGATTTGTCAATGTAGATCTAGTAGTATTTTCCCCTCAATTGCAACTCCCCCTTAATTATATCTTTTTAGCAGCACTAAAAGTGGGAACTTAATCATCTTGATTAGGATTTTTTGCATATAGCTACCCACACTTGCTTAATTTGATCTTTTAAATCAGTGTAAGCAACTGTAGTAGGCAAATCAGATTTCCCAACTCATATAGCTCTTGTCTTGACCTTTGGCTTAGACAGTTGTTTCCTCCATTGCTTATATTTTGGCAAAACATGCAACTTCTTGCAATGGGGACAAATATGTCATTTCATTCTACAATGATGACATGTGGGTATGCATGTAAGACGTGATATATTCTTCCTTGCAGTACTCTTAACATGATGAATATATGTAGGATGTGGAGTAGCAAGTACCATAAAATTAAACATAAAACTTTTAACAAAAGTAGTTCTACCTTTTATCTTCAAAATAGATGCACTATCAGTGAAACTAAAACCGTGTTTGTCATTAGGCAGTTTCTGAACCCACAAAATGTCTTCGAAAATTCTCGAATCGGTATTCATCTTGTTCAAAGCAGCTTTCATAGTATCCAACTTAGACAATGCAATCTTCAGTTTGCCAGCAAATCCTTTTTTTTTTTTCCTGTTTGATAAGCTGTAGCTCCTTTTTAATAAACCCCAACTCTTTTGCATGTAACTCAAAATCATCATACAGTGAGTCATGCTCATTCTCTTACTTAAACTTCTTATAGGCATCTTTCAGTGAACCATATATATGACCTTTAGTAGTCAACTTATCAGCTATGAAATTCTTTTGTCCTTTCAAAAGATGAACTTTTGATTTTGTTTCCTCCAATTCTTTCTTAAGAGATAAAATATCTTCTTTCTGTTTTAGAGTATCTTTTTTAAATAACTTGCTCATCTTCATAGATTTATTCGGCAAAATTCCATATTTTGCTTCTCAATCATCTTCTTCATTTGAGACTTCATTAGCACCACTCTCTTCAGCATAACTATTATCAGACAGAGTAGGTCTAACCATGCGAGCTAGGTATTTGCCATTCACAAAACCAGACTCAGGATTTTTCTCCTTTTTTTTTTCTTCTTCAAAATTATTATCTCATATTAAATTGAAAACTTTCTGCTTAGGATTCTGTAAGGTCCTGACCCAACTTAATTGTAATTTATATTAATTAAACTTGATTTTCCATTAATATATTTATTTTTATCTTAATTTATCTTGTTCTTAATCTTTATTAGGTCTTAGTTGGATAGATAGTTGGGTTCGAACTTTACTTAGATAGTTGAGGACCTACTTATAATTTAGAGTCACATTGTTGTTATCATTTTGGCACCACATTAATTACATCATGAGCATTTCATATTGTGGGTCAACTTTCATATTTGGCCCGGCTCAATTTGGAACCCTTTTCACCCAATTAAAGGCCAATTGCCTTAAACTGTAATTTTCCAAAACAATTGGACTTGTATGCAAAAGTCCAGAAAAATTGAGTTAAAAGGGAAGCAACCATTGTTCCCTTCATTGTATCCTTCTCTTCTCTTACTGGAGCTCATCTTCTTTTCACTCTTCATTCATCTCCTCTTCAAACTTCAACTAGAAACTGGATCCTAAGAGCTTACATGTGCTCCTACTAGCTTCCATTCACCTCCTTCTACATCCTTGTGCATCTTCTTCTAAGGAACTCAACAATCAATCTTTTTTCTCATAATCTACAGCTCTCTAAGGTAAGAAACCACTCCTACTTCATTTCCTTGAGTTCAAAGGAGTCAAGGAAACTCAAATGAGTAATATGCATGCATCTTATACTTGATTTACTATTTTCATGTCTTTGGATGTAATAAGATTTGCTTCTATTGAAGTTTTCTCCACCATCAAACCAAAGAAGAAGCTAATTTTGGGTAAAGCAGTGATATAAGGTAAGTATAAGAGTAAATATTACTACATGCATGTCTAACTTTGTTGATTCTTGATATGATTACTCTAAATGCAAGTTTACAGTTCATCTACCCTTGATTAAGTACGCATATATGTTAGATTAGATGATAATGAGTATAACATGTAATATTAATGATATGTGGGTATGTAAGACTGAAGATGATAATTTGGAGCAAGAGAAACCTCATTGGAACCCAATTTGTAGAGTTCTATACATAAACTCGTACTTCAGAAACTGTTTTTAGAAATTCTGAAGCTTACGATGAAGCACACGGTTAAGCTGCAAGTGTTTTACTGTTCAAATTCCCGAGAGCCAAATTGTTGTATTTAAACTACAGCTAACCCATGGCTAAGCCGTAAATTGAACTACGACTAACTCACGGCAAAGCCATAAACTGAACTACGGCTAAACTGTAATCACCTTGTGACCAAGCCGTAAGCCATTTTACAATGAGCCTTCCAGAGAACACCTAAATTTAACCTTCCTTTACGGCTGACCCCCGGCTAAGCTGTGGAATACAGTACGGCTAAGCCGTAGTCAAACCGTGGCCTAGCCGTAGGCTTCATACGCCTAAGTCGTAGGCCAATATACTATTGAACCATAATATCGGATGAATTTCAGAAAACATTACGGTTAAGCCGTAGGCTACCGTAACGGCGGATGAATTTTATGAACTTATTCCAAAAGACTTACCATGGACCTTTCACAGTACGTCTTAAGGTATAAGGAGAGGCTACACTTTTGATCTTTGGTGGAGCCAAGGTGTTCGAAAATTTATCATAGGATTATGCAAATTTTCTGCAATTATAATACTATTTAAAATTGTAGGAACATGGGGTCTTACCGAAGCTCCGGTAGGTGTTAGTATGTATGAAAAAATGGGTATTACTTTATATTACTTTATTAGATAAACAAATGATAAAGGTATTCTTTTGACTTTTAATTGCTTTAAGGCCCAAAATTCTCTCCGAAACTCACTCATGATGTTTTGTGAGTTTGACCCTATATAAGTACAAATAATTTATGGAAATGAGATTTATTTTATGAAGATATTTTGGGAGACCTTGTATGAAAGCCATTAGGGAGCAATGTACGCCCAGTTTTAGTAAAATCTTATTTTATTTCTTAAAAATGGGTATTAAAGTGGGAGTTGTTCTAATCTTATTTTGAAACCTTAGAGATTTAATATAAGCCATTCATACCCCTAGGGAAGGTGCTAAACAACCGGATAACGTGCATGAATAAATCGCAGCCCTCGAGATCATTCATGTCATACATTCATACCATTTCTAGATGATCTACATTCTATCCTGAAGGCCATAGCAGTCTCTTCCTTAGTCTTATCCAGTTTTAGTCATTACTTAGGGGTAGCACGACTTAACCATGGGGAAGCATACGGCTTAGCCATAGGCATCTTACCGCTTCGCCGTAATATGCACTGTGGCTCAACCGTGGTTCCCCTTTATTGTTCATCCGCAATTATGGTTCACTTATATTTCGTTCTACGGCTCAGCCGTGTCTTGGTCTACGCCTTAGCCGTAGGTGGACATACGGTTTAGGCATAGTTGGGCCGTAGAAGGTCTGTCAATTGCTTACCTTCAGTTAATCCAAAAAGAACCACCCTGTACTGATCTACGGCTGGGTCACAGCTGAGCTACGGCTTCGCCGTAGGACAATTTACGGCTTAGCTATGTCCTGCCTGTAGAAGAAAGCTGGGTTTTTTCCCTCTCTGGACTTTCAGCCGTAGGTGTATTACAGCTTAGCCGTGGAACACACGGGAATATTTTCTAAACTGATTACAGAAACACTGAAACATAGACAAACGGGTTTAAACACATGTAATAGAGGGAAACAAACACAAGATGGGCTGTAAACTTCATTCATATGCAAGAATACTTATCACAACCCGAGCCCAGGGTTCGGGGGTTAGCAAAAGCCAAACCAATGATACACGTACTCCCGTGCCTGTACACGTAGACCTGGTCTAAATGCACACGCACAAGGGAACATTCACACGTGCCAAACATGTACGCGGAAGCTGTAAATATCAGAAACATCAAACTAACAGTGCAAAAAGAGAATACGAAGACAGAACTGACATAATTACATGTGAAGGTCTTACAAAATGAACAAAATAATAAATACAATCATGACATATACAAGTGTGAAAATCCTCAAAAACAAGACTTCAATGCCATGCATGTCAAGAACGCTCTCCTGTGGAGTGATCACATCCACTCCTCTAGGCCTGATGGGGCCTCGGGGGTCTCATCTGGAGTCTGGCCGACCGGCGAGGGGTCGGCAGGGGTATCTGGGCCTGCAACACCAAAAACAACTGTGAATACGACGATTCAGCAAAGTATAAACCATAACAAGTTAACACACGCTGTGTCTAATAGAATAAAGAACATCATGTAAATTAAACAAGGCATTTTCGTATACTAGGCTGTCATGCAAGAAAGAAACATACTATGCGAATCAATGTATACATGCTGTGTACATAACTAGTGGCTACTACATTGCCATATGCTCCCAAAAGAGGGATCTTGTATCGTGCAAAGAACACCATTGTCCAGGCCAGGGTACAATGGGTCTCGGTTTCCTGGGGTCCGGTTCCCCAAGACTTTTCCTTACTGTAGCAAGGCCATGTAAACTACACCAAATTCACCCCGTCGGGATCCTAAGGCTGAGGCTAAGTAGTGCCTGACCATACAAAGTCAATCATGAAAACCCTGAGTAGATCGTGACAACATATCATACGTGCATATCTGTGAACATGTCTTATACGTGAAATTACACATGCATACTCAAGGTAAAGAACCACAATGTGAAAGTAACGAAAAACAAGTAATCATACTAGAGAGTAGAGATCAATGATAGAATGCAATATGTTATGCAACAAATCATGCGAAATCGGATCATCTTTATTTACAAACCAATTTGAATCTAATTATCCGGTGTTTCTAACCGTGCATGATGATGTAGTTTTAAGTTATTCGATGCACCGTTGTGTAGTGTTGCATTGAATCGGATGGTGCACCGAAGTCCCTTAAACCAACACCCATGGGGAGGTGCTTAACATCCGGATAACAAACATGAATGATTCGCAGCCCTCGAGATCATTCACGCACTGTATCACATTCCGTTGGGCAGGTCTAGGTGCTCTACATTCTATCATGAAGGCCATATCGGTCGTTCCCTTACACCTATCCTTGTCATTTATTGTTCTAGGGTTGATACGGCTTAGCCGTAGGTGAACGTACGGCTTAGCCGTAGGCATCTTACGGCTTAGCCGTAATATGCACTGCGGCTTTACCGCGGTTCCCTTTATTGTTCATCCGCAGTTATGGTTCACCCGTATTTTGTTCTATGGCTTAGCCGTGTATGTTCTACGGTTTAGTCTTGGCTAGGCCGTTGAAGGTCTGTCAAATTGATTGCTCTCAGTTAATCCAGAAGAAAGCATCCTGTACTGATCTACGGCTGGGTCACGGCTGAGGTTGGGCTTAGCCGTGTGCAATACACGGCTTAGCCGTGCCATAGCCGTAGAGGAAAACTGGGTTTTTACCCTCTCTTGACTTTAAGCCGTAGGTGACATACGGCTTAGCCGTACGTGCACGAAGTCAAGTTCTGAATCAATTACAGATAACCTGTGAAACCATCAGAATTGCAAATATCCAACAGAGAAAGATAGAATACTAACAATTTGGGGCTGTAAACAAGTTTGCCATGCCATTTCATATGAATTAACCAAAACCAAACAAATACCAACATGGGTTCTTACAGATTATGGTTATACTTGCCTCAATTGAATTCAATTACACAACTTGCTGTCCTTGGGCCCAAACACAACCTAACACCAACCACAACAACATGCATGCATGAGAAACAGAAAGAATATCAAGACACAGACACATCATGCAACAAGGAAACAAGAAGGAGGAGAAATAGAAGAAGGAGATGAGAGAGAGACAGAAGAATCCCCAACTCACCTCACAATCAACACAACAGAGCATGCAAAGAACCCTCCTTTGGCTTGATCGATGATGGAGGAGAGAATTCAGGAGAGAGAGACTTCACGTGAACAGTGAGAGAAAAGAATGAGAGAAGGAATGTGAGTCGATGGGCTGAAGCTATATATATACGTATAAGGTAAGTGGAGATCACTTTACATTTAAGTCCAATGTTAAGACAAATTTACATTTCGAGTCAAATCCGAGTCCAATGGAATCATACGACATCGTTTGCAAACGACGTAGTTATGAAAGTTGACGAGCTCAACGAAAGACACGTGGTGACATCAAGATGATGCAAAAATGACCATGTCTTAGAAAAACTAAAATTACGAAAAAGGGCTTGGTCTACTTAATCCAGGTCAAACTCAACCCAACTATCTATCCATGACCCGCAACAAAAATAAAACACAAATAAAACATAATTAGCAACGAAAACAAGATTAATTAGCTGCTAAACGAGGTCAAGCTGGGTCAGAGTGTTACAATACTCAACTTAATCACAATCAAACACATACCCACATGGTTTAGCCAAGTTATGCTTATACTTGCCTCAAATGGGGTCTAACACACTCTTTGTTGTCCTTGGGCTCAATTCACGTTCTAGCATGCTCCTAGAGACACCATGCATGAAAAAGAGAAGAAACAAGAGAAAAACGTGAGTGCATGAAACAATCGCTCCCTGGAAAGCAACTGGGAAAAAGATGAGATGCGAGGAAGACGAGAGCTTACCTACAACAACCACACATGACTGAGAGACCAACTTGGACATGAATCGATGCTCTCCCTGACTTGAACGACAGAAGGAAAGGAGGAACGAGAAGAAGACTCGAGAGAGAAAGAGACAGAACAGTGACAGAGAAGAAGAAGAAAGTCGGTGGACTTATAAAGATAAACATAAAGGCCAATTTGCAATAAAGTCCAAGTATGAAGACTAATTCCGGTTTGAGTCATTGGTGGGTCTAACGGAAACAATTGACATATTTGGCAAACGACATAGTTACGGAAATCAACAAGCGTAACAAAAGACACGCGCTGAAGCCAAGATGATGCATGAAAGATACTTTTTAACAAAATCTAAAATTACGAAAAAGAGCTTAGGTCTACCTAAACCAGGTCAAATTCAACTCAACTACCTATTCAGAACCCAAAACCAAACAAAAACAAGAACAAAACACAATTAGCAACCAAATCCTCAGAAATTAGCCACTGATCCAGATCAAATCGGGTCGGAGTATTACAAGTTCCATTGCATATCATTGTCTCACCTTTTGTTTCGTCTCTCCTTTTGGCTTGTATTGTAATGGTGACTTGAATGTGTCTACTGTATATTTCATTTTGCTTATATTATTGTCTTCTACCCTGGTTTTTTTTTCGTTGGAGCGTAATATAATGATACTCACAGCTTCCGCGTACAATGTGCTTGCATGTGTGGATGTTCCCTTGTGTATACGCATCTAGATCAAATTTGGGTGTAAGTACACGGGAGTACATGTGTCCTTGATTGGGTAGATCCTAATCCCCGGTTTCTTGGGCTCGGGTTGTGACACAGACATTCGCATGATTGTGTAGCATCAACATCTTGTACAGAATTACTCTATAACAACCGCCTATCATTACCTGATACAAATCCTATCAACTAGACCCTTTCTAATTATTAGCTTAACTTTTCAAATCTTCTATACTTGAGGATAACTTCCACAAAAAGATGTGGACGATAAGAATCTCTAAAGCAGAACTTCAGCCCTTCAACTCTCCAATAAAAGTTCTAGAGAAGATAATTTCCAAAGCATAATGTTTACTTAAACTAATGAAATCAGTGTTCTATACTCTAGGGTCCTTTTTATAGCCCCAATTTCCTGCCTTATAATGATAATTTAACCAAAAAATGATTTGGCAAAAAACAAGAAAGTCTCATTTAAAATAGAAATAAAAATTTACACAATGGCAGTTTCATAATTTCGGAAAGTACAAATTTTACAAATTTTTCGAGGCCATAACTTTGTCATTTTAGTTCAGATTGATACAATCTTAAAACCGACAGATATCTACTCAAAATAAGATTTCCAATGGTAGGTCGTTGCCCATATCCAATGCTCGATTTGTGAGACGTGACCTTTTTAATCCAAATTATCCTTAGAAAAATACTTTAGTTTAGCTCTTCTGGGAATATTTAATTTCTTTAAACTCCTAGTCTAAAATAAGTAGAAATAAAACATTGATTAAAACTTGAGTTTTATCTGATTCATGAATTTAGCCAATATACTAAAACTTTACACATATATTTTGGATGAATCATGCTAGCCACATTCTCCATCTCACGGCTGTCGGATGTGAATTTTGAACCCCCCCCCCCCCCCCCCCCAAGGTGGGAGATCGCCATTCATCTATATATGATATTTAATATTTATACATCGAAATTGAGAATTCCAACTACGCTCAAAATCGATGGATCACGATCGCTAACGTGACGGCTATGACTCCATTCTTTGATTAATGTCAAAGAAGTAATGGAAGAAAATAAGTGGGTTCCTTCTCGTCTAATGTGCTACCAGCAACACACGACGGCTGTCCTTTCACTTAATTTGGGTCTTGTCAAAGTATGGGTCACAACGTGGGTCTCATTGTTAGGTCCACATAAGGAGATAATCCATATTTATAGTATATGAGTAATTAAAATCAAATTTAAGTAGAGTAAAATAAATGAAAATAAAATAAAAAGGGGAGAGGTGCCAAATATTTTAGAAGAGGATCAATCTCATTTCTAGGTACCCCCTTCAAATCCCTTGGCAAAAAAAAAAAAAAGGTGCAAAGGCCAATTTTAAAATAAAAGTAATGATGCAAACATGTTGTCATATGTGACTTCAATTTAGAAAAAAAGAAAAAAGGGAAATTGTGGCTAATGGGCCGATTGGATTGAAAGTGACCCCATTTGGGTCAATTGAGGGGCGACCGCATTCGGGTCAATTGTTCGATTAATTAAAATGGGGAGTTGAGATCACGCATTAGTCTTATCATTATCATTAAATTAATCTTTGAATTGGCCTTTATTCCCCTTTTTATCATTAATCACGTTGAAATATTTGGCACCGGAGGTGGAGGAAAAGGGAAGAAAATATTTTTGGGATGATTTTATGTATTCTATAGTTTTTTTTTTGGATTTTTGATAATTTGGGCTAAAAGGGCCTAACTAAGCGATTTCTACTTGAAATTAATCTAATTAGATCATGCTTTATTAATCATTAGATTCCTACCCTATCCTAAGGTTCTAAAACCGCTCACATTTACTCCCCTAGTCCCCCAAAGAAATAAAGAAGGGATGATGGGGCCTAACTTACTATTTTAGATTCAAGATCTACTTGGATTAACTGGCTTTGAATTTTCTTTTAGAATAATTTTTAATTCAAGTTCACTATAAGATGAGTTCCAATTAATCTAAGTTATCCAATTATTAATAATTAGTTTTTTTTGTAAGTTTTATGATATCTTTTGCTTAATTTTTGGTCTTTTAAACTTCTTATATTATTTTTTATCTTTTTTTATAAAGTGCAAAGATTATGATTTTTAATTTTTTTATGTTTTTTTTGTTCTTTTTGTTATTTTTATGCAAGTTTAATCTTCAATGGGGATGATGAAAGCTATTGGATGTGAAAGAGATGAATGCAACAAGTAAAATAAATAAATAAATAAAAACATAAGATGCATGTGCATGTTTGCTAGTCTTAACATAAGAGATTGAATGGAATAAGTAAACTCAAATTATATCAAGCTAAGCATAGGTCCAAATGGAATGAAAAACATGCATGGGCATCTAGGACAGTAAATTTAATCATGCAAAGAGACATATAATCATCCACACATGCTACGTTGAATTCTTGAAATAAAATAGAGAGATTAAAATAGGAAGGGAAGCATCTACTTTTCTTTTATTATTATTATTATTTATCATGCATGAAGTTGCAGGGGTGTTCTTTATGGAATTGGATTCTATGGATGTGTTAAATGAGTGTAGTGAGTCTCGGTTGAGAATGGATTCAGGCGCAAGTGGGCCTTGTGTCTAGTTAAATGGGCCGGTGGGATGGGTCTAATTCTGGGTTCATTCAAGTCTTTTTTGTTTCTTTTTTTTTTGTTTTTGTTTTTTCCACTTGTTTTTCTCTTTCTCTTCTTTCTTTCTCTCTTCTTTCTTTTCCTTCTCCCTGTTGGCTGAATATTTCCTTATTTTTTTCTGTTTTCTTTTCCTTTTCCTTCTTCTTTCTTCTTCTTACCTACTCGTTGACTATTACCTTCTTCCCTTTTCTTTTTTTCTTCTTCTTTTTTTTCCTTCTCTTTGTTCTTTCTTCTTCTTTTTTCTTTTTCTTCTCCTTCCTACTGGCCGGCTGTTTTCTTCTTCTTTCTCCCTTTCGTTTTTTTTTCTTTTCTTCTCCTCCTTAGTCGAGTGCTTCCTCTCTTCTCTTCTCCTTTTATTTCTTCTTTTTTTTTCCTTCCCAAACGACTGTTTTTCTTCTCTTTCTTTGCTTTTATTTTTGCTTTTTTTGTTTTGCCTATTCGACCCCTTGTATAGGCAGTGATGGTTAAAGATATTGAAAAGGGTAAAGTGTAAGGTATGACACCTTATCACAACTTGATCATGTTTATTACTAATTAAACCTATCCTTATCTTAATTAATCTTGTTTGGATGCCTAATTATATTAAATTACTTTAGTTTTTTCTTATTATTCTAGCAGGTCAAGTTTAGATCTTTGATAGGTAGTTTGGGCTGGGTTTAATCAAACCCCAGTAGGATTTATGGCTATTTTGGTGATTTGCATGGCATGAGCTATGCATTCATTAGACACACCGTTCATGCATAATCTTGAGCCATCGAATAGAAAAAAATTACTTCGTATAACTTTCACATTCACCTTATAATCATTCGATGCCCTGAAATTGCATATTTTATGATTTTTGCACAAATAAGGGTAAAACAGTCTTTTCACTTAATCTGAGTATAATCTCTGAAATTCCAAAAGGGTGCCAAAATTATACTCATTATAAATTAGATTTAATTTCTTACACATTTGTCTCTTACACTGAAGTAATCCGAGACCCAGAAGACCAAGTTTTAATCCCTCAAAAGTTTAGATGAAGATAAGCCCCACATGTACACATATTTAAAAACCCCAACCCTTCCTTTTCTTCTTCCTTCTCCCTCACTCAACTAGCAACCCTTCTCATGCCAATAGCACCCCATTTCTTCCTCCTTCTCATTCTTCCACCTCTAAACGCCAAACCTAGGCCTCTATTGGCCTAAAGAAAGGCATTTTCACACTCCTCTTGCTCTCCTCATCCTTAGGACACCATTTTTATCAAGAACTCAACGTGGTAGCCCAAACCACCATTGAAATCAGTTTGGAAACCTTATTTATAGGTAAGAAATCACTCTTGTTTTCCCATACTTTGAATCTACATTCTATGAAGAACTCAAATCCTCGTAAGCAAGGTCCTTCTCCATCTCTTTCTCTTTACTCCATTTTTGGTTTGATTAATGGGCCGAAATTGGGGCTCTATATTTTGGGGTTTTCCAGCAGCTTTGGAGGGTTTAGAAAGGCTATTTGGAAACTTGGAATGCAAATGGTCTAACACAAGTGATGTGTGCATATGATATTGATGACTGATTCTCATATATGTCAATTAGATGTAGTATTTTCCAATGGATTAGCTCTTAAAGTAAGAACCTCTTTTCCTTTCAATTTTAGATTTCAGATGAGCCATGAAAACTCATCTCCATTACATGCATTCATATTCATCCCTCATATTCATTCACATGCTAAGGTTTAAACAAATTGGGAAATTCTTTACCAAAGAATACAAGAGAAGCCAATTGAGATTAAAGTACTTAATCAAGGCAAGTATAAGTAAGGTTTTATTAAATGTAACACTCCGATCCCCTTTGAGCCGGTTTAGTGGCTCATTAGTGTGTTTTTGTGTTGTTTATTTCTTTTGGGCTTGATTTCGGATCTTGGATAGGTAGTTGAGTAGCCTTTGTCCTGGGATGTGATAGGTTCTAAGCTATTTTTCGTAATTTTGCAATTGCTTTGAATGCATCATATTTGCATCATCTTGGTGTCAGCACGTGTATTTTGTTGGGCTCGTTATTTTTCGTAACTGTCTCAGACCTATTCGGAGTCAATTGGAGGAGTTGGACCATCATGTGACTTGAATCATAAATAGTTTAAACCATCGGACTTTGTTTTAAACTCCAAAACTATATATATGAGTCATTAGCCCAGATGTCTTCATTCCTGCTCATTTCCTTCAACGTGCATGCAAACCAGAATATGGTTAATGTAGTAGCCACTTAGTTCAGTATTTCTGTGTTTTGATTCATTTATCATGCCTTACTTCTATACACGATTTGCTTAGCATACTAATATGAAACTCTGTATTTAATCTTCTGTCATTATTCACTTTGATACTATGAGTGTTTTGTCCATGTTACTTATAATTGCTGGATCGTTGTATTCATTGAGTTGTCTGTGGTGTTGCATGCACAGATCCCTTGTCCGGCTTCCCGACGGTCGAAGAGACTGCAGGGCAGGACCTATAGACACCCTCCGATATGGCAGAGTGAGTTTGATCACTTCTGCCGAGTGCGTACCTGCATATCATCAGTGTTTTGGTTCCTTGGAGATTTTGTATTTTGTACTTCGGACTTTGTTACTCTGTATTATTTTTGTCCATCATGTTTTTTTGGTGTGTATTCAGCCTTGTATTTGGATTTATATCTGTGTGTTATCTACGTCTTTTTCCCATTTCGCATTTTGGTTTTCCGCTTGTTCTTTTTTGTTGTGCTTGCTATGATATCTACAGCTTCCGCGTTCGCTTGCTTCGCACGTGTTAGATCTCTTGTGTGCGTGTATTTGGACTAGGTTTGGATGCACGTGCACGGGAGTACGTGTGTCACTGGTTTGGCTTTTCGTTAACCCCCGATTTCTGGGCTCGGGTTGTAACATTAAATGCATGTTGTATGATGTAATCTAATAGATTGGATTGTTGTCTTTTGATTGATTCCTCAACCTCTTGATATTTTATTACCAGTTTGGAAATGGGTTTTCATAAATGGCTTCTTAGTGAGGAAATGATAATAATGGTAATGGATACCAATAACTACTGTGGATTGATGGAAATTTTATGTAAATATGAAGTCTCCTATAGGTATAGTAAGAAAGAAAGAAAGAAAAGGAAACAAACATGACTTCAGAAAACTGAAGTTCATTTCCCATCAAGTCCAACCGATTGGGCATAACACCAATTGGTCGAATTAGCCCTTGAGCTCCAGGTCCAATCGATCAGACATTAAATTGATCGGTCGGCCGGGCTTTTGTGCATAGGCTCCTGTTTGGGGTTTTGCAACTTGTTTAACCCACTTTTCTTGCCAAAGACCTTCTTTAATTAACCTAAAAGCTAATTATAGCATAACATTTAACCAACAAGGATCATTAGGGATCGAAGACCTTGTAAGCCCCTAGCAATGGAACCATAGCCTTTAATACTGACTAACGGAATCCTAAAACGCATGAGTAATCTTGAAGATCGAGACACCTCGTGTGTATTATCTATTTAGTCTAGCATCTAATCATTAGTGTGGGTTTAGGGGAATTTAATGTATAATTTATACACAATGTAACATCAACCGTACATTGGATAACCTAAAACTACATCGAATGGACGGTTAGAGACAACGGGAACCTAGATTAGGATTGGTAGTAATTTAACCTAATCTTGCTAGCTTATTGAAAATGTAATATTATTATCCTTCCACGAATTGATATAGTGGTAGTGGTTGTGTTTGGGAGAATTGATATACCGGTAGTGCTTGTTTTACTATATATTGATGTCCATTCCTCTATCAGTATTTTTTTTTATTTACGTTGAATTTGAGTTGTATAAGAGGAACTAAAATGGAAACAAATTGAATAGAAATTTACAAGTAAGATTTAAAGATTAAGTTTGGCCACTGCAGTGGATACTAAGAGTGTTCGCAACTCCAATTGGGTAATTAGTTTTACCTAGGCCTGGGATGCTGATTATATCCCACGTGATTTGTTTAAGCTCTCATGGAAAAGTACAATTAAGCCACTTAATGAGTTTACAACCATAATCATCACCTGACGTATGAATTGAATTATGGTGGAATGTATTTGATTGTTGAATAGTTTTCTTAAAAGTACATTCTTAAATGTTCAAAGATGCAATGTGCATTACTCTGCTTTTGTTTGTATTTTGCTGAATTGTCGTATTCATAGCTATCCCGTTGATATTACAAGCGCAGATGCAAGTACTGGTCCTGTAAAGACAAAAGAGGGTATGAGGGAAACTCTAGAGGTTCCTCCAGATTTAGAGCATGGTCAATTGAGGACGTCACTTAGTCCTTGGATCGAGAGTGCATAACATGAGTTTACAGTTTGTGTTTATTTTGGGAATAGTACTTGCATCATACCATTTTACTCACATTACTTGCTTTACTTATGATGGTGGTATCACTTGTATATTGTGGACTTGTACAGATTGTGTAAATGGATCTCATAGCTAATCACTTTAGGACATACACTATAGTTCATACGGTATATCATGGCATTTGCATCATGTATGGTGTATGGGTATTTTGGGGGTTATATATTTTATATGAATGAAACCATTAACTTGTGAATATTAGAATGTTTTAAATTATGGATTATTCATACTGTGATACCACATGGAATTTAAATTGTATAGGTGATAAGTACAAACTTCTGCATTGCACACTCTTGACAGATGTCTTTGAGTGACCTCACAAGCGCGAAGATTGTAAGTATCTCTTGTGGATTTTAACCTGACACGGAGTCAAGAAGGAATTTCATGAATATTATCCTAATTAAGGGAAGACCGGGCTTGGATTGTGACACAAGGGCAATGGGAGGAGGTGGTTTGTGAAGGGTAGGTGGGTAGAGGGTGGTGCAATGGAGAGGAAAAGGTGAGATGGGTGGTGTAGTGGAGCGGTGTTTGGTTGGGGAACATGGAGTGGGTAGTGGCTGTGTTTATGCAAGGTGAAGTGCAGTGATGAAGAAGATGAAGTGGGTGATGGTGGGAGTGAAGTGTATTGACTGCGAAGTGATGAAGAAGATGAAGTGGGGGCTGTAGTGTAGTGGTGTTTGGTGAGGAAGATGAAGGGTTACGATGGTGGATCAACAGTAGGAAGGAGAGAATGGAGAGAGACAAAGAAAACAACAACTAATGCAGGAAATAATAAAAGAAAATTAAACAGTAGGGAGAAGGAACCTGTAGGTAGCTTTGAACTCCTTTGTTTTTCTTTCTTCCTTTCCTTCTTCATCTTCTTGGACGTCCCTTTTTTTTTTTTTTGCTCTGTATTCTCTCCCCTCTCTTGTCTTCAATGTTCCTCTTTTCTTCTTCTTTTTCTTCTTTTCTTGTCTTTCTTCCTGGCCGATTGCTTTCACGCCCAACTTCTTCCTTGCTTTTTTGTTTTTTTTCTTTCCTTCTTGACCGTGTCCCCTCTCTCTATTCTCTTCGTTTCTATCTTTCTTCTTTGAAAGCCACCCCAACATTCAGATGGGGCGAGTTTTGAATTAAAAAAAAAAAAAACTATCGCTTGAGTTTGTTAGGATTTGGAATGATTTGGGTCAGCTGGGAGGGATTGGAGAGGTTAGGATTGGGCTTCGATGGCTAGGATGGGTTACTGGTGATGAGATGATGATAAGGGGAGGGATAAATTGATATGAGGGAAGTTGGATGGAGTGGTACGGTAATGGTGAAGGTGGGGATAGGATTTGCTCATATTTTAGTTTAAAATTTGAATGATTTGATGAGCTAATGGGCCAAAGGGGTTGGACATGGATCATGGGCTAGAATTTCGTTTGAGTTAGGTTGATGGGCCAAAACTTTAGGTTCAGGATGAACAAAGGACCTAAGCTTGGTTTGGAGTTCGATTGGTGTCTTGGGCTAGATCAAGTTTATAGTTGAGTTGGGTCAAGGTGTGGCAGTTGGGCTGGATTCCAATGAGCCAACCCTATGAGCAAACCCAAGCGAGCTAGTCATGCTTATGTATTCCATGGTGAATGATTAGGGCCTACATGATAATGATGGTTGTGATAATAAAAATACTTATGGTGAAATGAGAGTCAAATCAAAATACCACATTTTAAAAAACTTTTTCTACCTTTTTACACAAAAAAAGTCAAAAAGCTACTTTCTCATCCTATTAACTGACAAAAAATATCTATTTTTAATACAAAAAGTCAAAAAGTTACATTTTCTTTTCACTAAAAGACAAATCTCATAATTGGATTGATTTAACCCCTCTCATTTTTTTATTCATTGAAATAACCATTCACCTCACTTCAATTACCTAGGTAAATTAACAAACAACCCCTATCTTAGTCAATTTTAAAAAGATTCTTATGAATTTGTTGTTTCAAAATAGTTGAAAGTTTTCTTGGTGTTCTTTCAAAGTGATCCTCTTCCATAGTAAGTAAGAACCTATGGTAAGCGAGTTTTGTTGTCTTCAATTTTTTTTTCTTCCAAAAATGCCTTTTTTTCCATGAATTAAAAAACAAAAACTTTCAATCTCCCTTTTCCCTTCTCTTCTTCCCCACCCAACCATCCTTATCAATTCTTTGGGCCTCATTTTAGTTTGACCTACAAAATAAAATATTTTGGCTAATTCGAAATTCGACAAAGAAGTGGGAGTAAGACTGCAAACTGCAATTCCCATTAGCAGTCATCGATAAAAATGGAAAATGCTTTTCAGCTTCTAGTTTAATGTTATCTTCTCTCACCCAAATCTGCCAATTCCCATCGTCAAATGGATCGAATGGATTTCCTTCCCCTTGCTGCCATAGAAGCATGAAAAAAATGGAGTGTTCCTGTCCAATGGTTTGTTTCGGACCCCATTTTAGTATGGATTCCAAAATGAAATGTTTTTGACTAATTTGGAATTTCAATGAAACATATTGAGGGTATATTTTGGAAAAATATTTAAAATATAATATGCAAATATATATAGAAAATATAAATATTATTAATACTGCCATATTATAGAAAAATCGGCCCCTCTGATAAAGGAGATATTTTTATTTTGGCTGCTTCATATTTTTAACATGTGGGCCCCATATGTGGAGCCCACATGAGTTAAAAGGATTAATAAGAATAAGAAAAGGGATAAACTGTGCACGTGACTTATAAGTAAGATACGTTACTAATACAAAAACATAAAGGGCATACGCCCCTCCTAGTTTTGTTGAAGTGGAACAAGAGTATAGGCCTAAAAAGTGAAAAAAGAGAGAGGAAGAAAGGAATGGGGAGAGGAAGAAAAAGAGGAAAGAAGAAAGAGAAGAAGAATAGGAACCATCCATCGATAGCCAAGCATGGGCCTTGTCTATTTCGCTTGTTCCTTGTCTTTCATTTTTTTTTCTAGTAGATAAAGGTTTAGGGTTTCTTGATTACTGCTTCTACATATTTCATATATACATTCTCTCTTTGTTTTGTTTTTTTAATCTATTATATAAATGATACATCTCTCTCTATTATTTTTAAATTTTTTTGACCAAAATCCTAAATTTCAGTCATTTTGGCCGAAATCTAGGATTTTGATATGAGACGGAGTATTTTGGTTGATATAAATCGAAATTCAAAATGAAAATTTTGAGGGGGTTTAAATTTCAACCATCTAGGTCAAAATGAAAAGCCATTTTCTAACATTTAGAATGATACTTTTGTCATTTAAAAAAAATACCAGGTGGTGTAGGTTGACCACTAGAGATGCACTTTTTGAAATAGCATTGAACAACTTTTCTTGTTTGAACAAACCAATTAATGAGACCCCTGTTTGGAAATTGACTAATATTATAGGCTTTTTGAAACTTTTTCTATAACTTAAATAATTAAAGTTACAAATTTGAGATAATTTAAACGATTAGAGGTAACATCTAACTATTTTGAGGAAATTGACTCTAAATGTTTGGAAAACTCATGACTCGGGCTTGATGAGTCCAACTCTAAAATATTGACTGGGAGAGAATTAACTTGACAACTTAGATGATTCATGTTTTATTAAAAAATATCTTTAAAATATTTAAAAAATGATCACATACTTATAAAAATTAGATATACATCAATAAATTTATTAAATTTTAAATTTTTTTAATTTGCTAAATCTAAACCTTTGCATTAATTATTTAAATTTGACTAGTTCAATTTTAAAATAAAACAAATCGAATTTCAAAATGAAAGTTTTGAGGGGGTTTAAATTTTGATCATCTTGGTCAAAATGAAGTGTTATTTTCTAATATTTAGAAGGATAATTTTGTTATTCAAAAAAAAAAAAAAACCACTTAGCAGACGGTGGGGGTTAACCACTAGAGATGAACTTTTTGAAATAATGGTGAACAACTTTTCTTTTTTTGAACTAAGCAATTAATGAGACGCTTTTGTGGAAATTAGCTAGCAGTATAGGATTTTTTGAAACTTTTTCTATAAAACAAATAAGTAAACTTTCCAGTTTGATATAATTTAGAAGATTAGGAGGTAACATCTAACTATTTTGAGGAAATTGACTTTGTACATTGACAAAGTGATAAACAATAGAAGTTTGACGTACCCCCTACTTCTAAAGCCCCATAATGACATATCAACATAGGAGTCCTTATTTCTACACAGATAAATATGAGATGATTTTTATGGAAATCAAGCGGCGTGATTTTTGGATGGGCCCCCGCCTCTTTCACGTACCAGGACATCCACTCGCAGGAAAATGTTTTGCTACATAGAGAATTTTTCCTATGGAAACATCTTATTCAATGGATGAGTGCTGTGATTGGGAAAATCAGAGGGTCTCAAAATTTGGATGGGCCTATCTTTTTAACATCTGAATTGGGATGTCTGCATGTGAACATCTTATTTTATAAGAGAATAATTTGCTATATATATATATAATAATCCTATGAAAATCAGTTCTCCCCACTGTTTTGTGCGAAGTTTAGGTGGGCCCATCTATCGCCCAATTCAAATATTTTAATATATAGGAGCCTTCTTGATAGTTACACACCCCAAATTTCAGCAAATCCGAATTTATTACACTGTTAGATCGGATGTGCACCAATCCAAATTAACTGAATTTGTAGGCTACAGATGAAGGATTAGAGACACGTGATTGAGGCCATACTTGATATTTATGACAGTCCCACATAAATCTTTCTGGATTAAAGCCATATATATAGAGAGAGTGTGTATATGTGTGATATGTTTTGCATGTAGACATCTCATAGAAAACAATTTTGTTATATTTATACATGTATATAGGGAGAGAAAGATGTGGTCTACGAAGATAGTGTGAAATTTGAGCAAAGTTTGACGCTCTACCCCATTTGATATCTGAGGCCCTAGAGGGAGAGAGAGAAAGGGTGATATGTTTTGCATGTAGACATCTCGTAGACAAATATTTTGTTATATTTATACATGTATAGTAACAATACAGGCCCGTGCTTAACTCTGGCCTCCATAAAAAAAATTAAATAGTTTATTAAAAAATTAATAAAAATACAAAATTTCAGATATTTATAGAGTCCATCTACAAAATGAATAAAATAAAAATTAGAAAATGTTTGAAAATGTAAAAAGCCCACTGAATGATTCTCATGGCTTAAATAAAAGAAAAAAAATTCAAAAGTCTATTAAAATTTATAAACATCTGAACTTTTATTATTTTTATAAACTTTGTAATAAACTATTTAAATTTTTTATATAGGTCTGGGCTAAGCACGGGCCTACATTGCTAGTCCTTACTTATGATATATATTTTGAAGGTTTTTGCTACATAAAAATAATACATGAAATATTATTGTATTCTTCAAGATTTTGTTGACAAAAATAAATAAATAATAGATAAATATATTATCTATCAAGCTAATTTATTTATTAGAATTAGACTGAAATACTAATGTTACTTGCTTTAAAATTGATAAAAAAAAGAATTACAAAAAAGGAAATGATGATGATGATGATTGAGGATTTATCTCAATAAAATTAAAAAATAACATCCTCAAAGGAAAAAATTCTTATAGTTTGAGTCTACTTAAATCCTAAAAATTTTTATTAAAAAAGCTCACTTCTTACTTAGAAAAAAAAAGGAGAAAAAATAAAGGATATTACACAAACATTATTCCACCAAGTTAAATGTCTAAGGAAAAAATCACAAAATCCTCATCTCTTGAATCAATTAGAAATAAGCAAGTAACAGAATACCAAAATTACTTCAGAAGCTTCATTTCATAATCTGAAAAAATGCAACATCAACATTTTTCCTTGGAGTTGCTTGAATAAAGTTGATTTAACTTGGAAACCATTCAAAAAAAAAAAAGATAAAACAACATTTTATATCAAATTAGAGAAGTAAGTGTTACAGGTTTGAATTTATCCAAACCAAATTTTAAATGAGAATAAATTGAGCCCATTATAACTATAAAAAACCTGACATTTTCATAATTTAATGGAGGACCAGAGACATATCCTCTGGGAATGATTTTGGTGAGGCCCACTTCCATATTTTGAAAGTATTACAAAGTTTTTATAATTTGATGGTCTTGTAAGAAATGGAGTCATCTATTTTGATTGGTATCAAATCTTTATAAATAGGCCCCATAAGAAAAATTAGTATAATAATTTGATCATTAGCCTAACTCCTATAAGAAATGGAGCCATCTGTTTTGATTAGTGCTAAATCTTTATAAAAAGGCCCCACAAGAAAAATTATCATGCTATCATTTAAGCAATAAATAGGATTAGGCAACAAAAAAAAAGGTGCAAAAAGGTGTATGAGTGAGAGATTTTAGTGATAGTAGTAGATGGAGAGATTTTAGGGGAATTAATGATTTTTTAGTGCCACATGTAATTTTCGAGGCTGCTGACGTGGAGCTCTTAAAAAAAAAGAAAAATAAGAGGTGCTAATGTGACACTCTTCAAAGGCCTCCATTCTTGTAACTTTAATATATATAATAGGGAGAGAAAGAAGTAGTTGGGAAGATAATGTGACATTTGAGCAAAGTTTGTTGCTCTACCCATTTAATATCCGGAGCCCTTCCTCATAACCCTCCACAATTGCAATGACTGAGATAAAATACCTCATTTCACATTCATTGAGTTCCAACATCTAGAAGCTCAATTCAAAGACTCCCAAACTCTATTTTAAGAATCGAGACATAAACAATTCAAAGTTTACTCCTAAGAATTTGCTTTGTATACTCTTTTTTCATATTGTAATGGAATGTTTATGTCTGTCTAGAGGTCAAGTGGTAATCCATAACATCAAAGAAAAAATAAAATTCAATCTTTACACAAATTTATTTGATAAAGGTTGACTCTAATGTGTTTTCTTATTTACTGGATGTGCTAGGTTTCTCAATCAAGTGAACTCATTTGTAATTTTTATTAGTTGGTATACTTTTAAAGGTTAGAAAACTCATGACTCGATGAGTCGAACTCTAAAATACTGTCTTGCACAGAATCAGCTTAACAACTTAGAAGATTCATGTCTCTTTAAAAACATTTCTTAAAAAGATATAAAAATTGATCAGAAACTTATAAAAACTAGATATACATGTATTAGTAATAATAAATTCAAATAAAAATTAAATTGTTTTTTAAATTGCTAACTCTAAACCTCAAGCATTAATTATTTAAATTTGATTGCTCCGAGCTTATCTTATATTTCATTGTCTTTTGTCAAAACGATTGACTCAACAAAGTCAAGAGTCAACTCATTGACTTTCTAGCCTTCGAATTTTTTATTTTTTGATGATGATGAACTCATCGGCCTCCTTATAATTGATTATTAGTAAAACCCTAAATATACAACACCACCCACTAGTATTTTCATCTTATAGCCTAACCCACTTCAATGGTTAAGTGGACCACCACATTTATTCAATTTCTAAAGTCACCATGATTACTCAAGCATTAGGTGGATCCCACCATTATTATTATTTTTTTATTAGATCAGACATAATTAAAAAAAAGACCTTATTTATCACCTTTTGAACCGTATAATCCACGAAATTCTCAGTTGTAAAAGAAAATCATACCTTTCCATAACTATAAAAAAACATACTCAAGTGTCATCCATTACAAAACAGCCCAAAACAGCCGAAACAACAGCCCCATCAGAAGTGAAATCCCACTACTAAGAAACGACGGCCACGATTTATTTATACTCCTGGATCCCATTCCACCCCTGTTTTTATATTTATATTTAGAGAGATTGCTTCGTCGTTTCTCTTTCATCTCCCGCAGACTCTCTCGTGTCATGGTTTTCTCCTGCGATTCTTAGATTTCGCCTTCGATTCGATTTCGTCCTTCTTCTTCCATCATCTTTTCCATACGGAGAGAGAGAGAGATCATAAAGATCACATGGTCCTTGGTTTTGTCAGGATCTCCGAAATCTCCTTAGATTTCTTCCTCAAATCATCGATTTCAACTACGCCAAATCAATCGATCGCATCTAAAAACCCTCAATCTTGATCAAAACCGATCGATCTCCGCTGTAGAGATCTCGTTGTTTTCGGAACTTATGCTTGTAGATCCGCCGAATCGCTTCTTCTTTAACCCTAACAAAGAGAAAACCCTAGCTCGGATGATGACGAAGGATGGTACGATTGTCTACGACGTAGAGGAAGGCGAGATCTCTGGCGACTCGACTTCCTCCGTGGAGGTGATCTCCGGAGAGGATTTCGAACCTAGGGTTTCTAGACCTAAAAGTAAAAGTAGTAGTGGTATTGGTGGTGGTGGTGGTGGTGGTGGTTCTAGGGTTTGGATGAATTTCCCTATGACCAGAAGCGGTAATTATGGGCCTGAGCTGTACAATCTTGCATGGGCACAGGCCGTTCAGAGCAAACCCCTCTACACGAGGGGCTTTGGATCTCCGATGAGATCATCGGCTTCTTTGAACAATGACAGAGAAGGTGGGAAGAAAGGTGTGGATCCGGGGAAGGAGATTTGCAGTGTTGTGATTGATGATAGCAGCGATGAGGGGGCTGAGGAGAGAGAGGAAGGGGAATTGGAGGAAGGGGAGATTGATTTGGATTCGGATGTTGTAATGAAGGCCGAGTCGCCGCCTTCTCCCAGTGAGTTGCTGGAGAAGGAATCCAAAGAGAGCGAGTCCGCGACGACGGCGACTTCTGGTAATGAGCTGGGGAAAGGATCCAAAGAGATGGAATCTGAAAATGAGGTGAATGGGAAACAAGTAGACGAGGAATCAAAAGAAAAGGAATTTGAGAAGAGGGTAAACATGATTTCAGAAGCTTTAGAGACTGTAACTGTAAGCATTGCGGAGAAGTAAGTTAATGCCTGCTTAATTTGGATCTAGGCAGAATTCCTTTGTTGATATAAGCGGTATGATTTGAAATTGAACATGATTTTTGTTGTAGATCTTTTCACAGCGCGTGTTCTCAGCTACAGATTGCTTTAGAAAGCTTACAGCTGCTTATATTGGAGAGTCGTGTTCCAATAATAGATGATCTTATTGAACAAGCATTTGCAAGACTTCAACATCTTCACTCTGTAAGCTGTGCTGAGCTGGAAATTTGAAATTTCTTGGTTCTAAGTATCTCTTTGTTTTTGCATTCAAAATGTCAAGCCGCATTTTAATGTAATGTTTTAAAATTCAAAAAAAATTTCTGTGGCCAATTCAATCTCTGATGTAAAATACTTTTGTTTTCTGCAGGTTTTATGTTTGGGGAACTCACAGCAAGATGAGCAAAACAAACAGAATAAGAATGAATTGTCAAGGTTTTTCTTTTTTCTTCTTCTTCGTCGTTGTCATAGTTTTGTGTATGAATTTCTCCATGCATATGAACACTGAATGTGCCCTTGAAACCTTTTGTAGGTTGTTTGATATTGCGAAAAAACAAGATCCTGCTCTTTTCTTGCCCGAACAGATGAAAGAGGTCTGGTCTGATCTTATTATAGTTGACATTGTTGAGAGGAGAGATTGTAGTTTATGTGAGCTTAAGTAGTTGTTTTATTTTTTATTTTTTGGTAACAGATAGAGGGCATGATGCAGTCAGTCTCTGAGCTTTCAAATATTAAGATCATGGAAAAAGAGAAAGAAGGTCTCACTGACAATGATCCTAGTACAAAAGATTCTGATAATGTAGTGGATCATGCAAGTCATGGTTTGATTTCTTCAAAGAAGCTCAATTTGCAGCCAGTGTTAGCTTACTCTGGTGGAGGTAATAATGGACAGAATATCTCCAAGTATATGAAACCAGAGCACCCATTTGGCCCAAAGGGTCGAGGGGACTTTGGTCCCCTGATTGATCTTCACATGGATTATGATGAACGTAGCCTTCCTTCCCCAACACGTGAAAATCCTCCAGTGTTGCTTTTTGCTCCACCAATGCCTGATCAGAAAACACAGGCTACTGGAGATGATGTGATACTTTCTGCTAAGCAGGAGGAGACGGAGGATGCTACATTGCATCCCTATGTGACAGATGCCCTCAAAGCTGTTTCAAGCTATCAACAGAAATTTGGTCGGACATCCTTTCTTTCAAGCAATAGACTGCCGAGCCCGACTCCTTCAGAGGAGCGTGATGATGATGATGGTGATGGGGATTCTCATGATGAAGTGTCTAGCTCTCCTGCTGGTAATGCTCAAATTGTAAATTCCAATGTTGGGCTGCAGCCCCCTGTATCAACTACTGCCCCTGTGGATGGGTTGAATGGACAGGGACGTGTTCTTGGTAAAACAGTTGGACAGTTAGCTCCTGGATCAACTCCCACTGTAAGACCTATAAAGAGTAGAGATCCTAGGCTAAGGATTGCTAACTTAAATGTTGGAGCTTCAGATCAGAAGGAAGGTCCTCAGCCTGTTGATAATAGCGCATCTAAAAATGAGCTTCTTGGAGGGATCATGAGTTCCAAGAAGCATAAAGTTGTTGATGAGTCTCTGCTTGATGGGCATACCTTGAAAAAACAAAGAAACAGCTCAATGGATCCCGGGCTTTCTAATGCTGTGCGAGTGATGTCTGGGAGTGGTGGCTGGCTAGAGGATGGCAATATCCTTGGCTCTCAGCCTAGCAGTAGGGAACAATCAATAGAAAGTATGGAAGTTGATGTTAGGAAGTCTGAGAATGGTGAAGTTGGTTCTATTAAGAGAAATGACACTAATGCCAATTTGAATGGGACAAATGGTGGAGGCCAGCCATTTGCGGTGACAGGTAATGGGCCTGTTTCATTGCCTTCTCTGTTGAAGGATATTGCTGTGAATCCAACTATGCTTATGCATTTAATTAAACTGGAACAAGAGAGATTGGCTGCAGAGGGTCGGCAGAAGCCGGCAAATACCGTCCAGCTTCCTTCATGCTCTAGTGTATTGTCTGGTTCAGGAAATGTTACTTCCTCCAAGCCCTCGTTTCTAGACCAAACACCGATAGAAAAATCTCAGAGTCCATCCCAGACAACTTCTATGGTGAGATTTGTGATATTGCTTATGAGCATTTGGTCACAATATCATTATTAGTCTTTTCAAGGCTTATTGGTGTGCATGCAATTGTTTCCTTTGTTTGGTTTGCTATGTTTTGTCCATTTTTCTAAGTGCAACTTCAGATTTTTTTTCCTTCTCCCTTGAGGGAAAGCAAATGCATCAAAAGCAGAAATGAACAGGAGACTAGGGACTGAAGTCAGATTCCTTCGTAAGAGGACCACTATCCTAAGGCTTTGGTGCTTTATTATTATTATTATTTTTTAATTTCCTTCTATTCTACCATTTCTGCATCTCCTGACCAGTGGGAAGGAACAAATTGCAAAAGATATTGGAAAAATGCAAATTACAAGGCACCTATTCCCCTGCCTCAGCATCCACATTAGTTGATATTGTAACATCATCCAAACTATTATAAATATCCTCGAATTTTACTCTTTTCCAGATCTTCCTTCCAAGTAATTGCAAGACAAAAGAAGCTCGAAACCAATAACCATAAAATATTGCAAACTGCCCCCTTCATTAGAAACAGCATGCGTTAATGAGTGTACGCGTCTCATAATGGTGAGGACTGTGATTCTGAGCTTTTTGAGACATTTATATCCCAAACGCCGATACAAATATCCTACCATGGTAATCCAGACCGACAGCCCTAAGATATTGCATGAGCTCTTTAGAGGATGGAATTTCAAAATTTAAGAACTGCTGCTTATGAACATTTCAGTCTCCGTTTGGAAAAAAGAAAAAAAAAACAGAAAATTAAAGAAAGAAAGAAACATTCCACACCATTCTTTTGGCTGCAAAACCGGAATTGTCCAAAATTAGCTTTGGAAGCAATAACCTTTGATTTTTTTTTCTTTGAAAAATCGAACGAAATACATGGTGGAGTTGTTCTTGGAGGGATACATTTCAACTTTCTGATTTACTTACTGTGCTAACTTACATATTTGTAGGGGCCTCTACAGCAAATTCATGTTCCATGATAGATGTACGTGTGAAATTATATGCTTTTTTTTTTTTAATGATTTGGCTGGTGGAAACTATTTACTATTTCATTTTTGGTGATGTACTGATAAAAATGTTTTCTTCTTTGAGGTGTCTTTGCATATTGATCACAAACTTCCTCTTCTGTTTTTTGGGTGTGATAAAAAGCTTGGAAGTTCATGTTTATTAAAGCTGATGTTTTCTATCGTTTGATGACACGGAGACTCTCTTTAACTTCCTGTTTATTTATTCATTTTGTATTGGTCCCATTACTGTGTAATATATCCTGCATATCATATTATCTTTGCTTTGTCTGGCCTCCTTTGGTTTGTTTTTGACGGGCAAGGGTATCAACTAACAAGGATATTATTCACCTGATGCTTTTGATTTTTGAAGTTGTTTGTGGTCTCTGTGGACTACCGCAAGTAAATTAGACTCTATTGGTCTCATTATCATTTAAAGTGTGTCTGTTGGTCTAATGATTATTTAACCTATCCACAGAACTCTCAAAGTGATTCGGGGAAAGTTCGCATGAAACCCCGAGACCCTCGCCGGATACTTCACAATAATATAGTTCAGAGGAGTGAGAACTCAGTTTCAGATCAGTTTAAAACAGCTGGAGCCATTCCATCAATTGCACAGGTTGGCAAGGACAACATAACAGCCAGAGAGCAAGGCAAGCAGGCAGTGACAAGTTTGCATTCTCAATCGACTCCTCTGCCCGATATCGCTCCACAGTTCACCAAAAAGCTCAGAAATATTGCAGACATTTTATCTAATTCCCAAGCTACTAATACGCCTGTGACAGTTCCTCGAAACATTGTCCAATCAATGCCACCAAATAAGACAGAGAAGCTCGACATTAGAGTTGCAACTGATTCAAATGATCAACAAAGTGGGACTAGTTTGGCACATGAAGCCTCAGCCAGTACCCAGCTGCCAAACCCGTGGGGTGATGTAGACCATCTCCTTGAAGGGTATGATGACCAGCAGAAAGCTGCCATTCAAAGAGAGCGAGCAAGAAGAATAGAGGAACAAAACAAAATGTTTGCAGCACGGAAGCTCTGCCTTGTCTTGGATCTCGATCACACTCTTCTTAATTCAGCTAAGGTAAAACTTTTCGTTTTGAATGAGGTTTGCTTCAACCCAGCGTCAAGACTTGCCCAATGGATAAACATTGTTTTTTCTTCAGTTTATAGAAGTGGATAAAGCGCATGATGAGATATTGAGAAAGAAGGAAGAGCTGGATCGGGAGAAACCCCAGAGACATCTTTTCCGGTTTCAGCATATGGGAATGTGGACCAAATTGCGGCCGGGGATCTGGAATTTTCTAGAGAAGGTATATTTTGTTTATGATGATGTTTCTGTGTATTGAATGTCCAAAATAGCCAATTGCAATTGCCAAGCATGAAAGCTTTGCTCTTACAATCTGTGTAAGGGCTTTGCTTTAGATTTTTTAATGAAGTTTGTGTATGTTTTCCATTGGTGGTGTAGGCTAGTAAGCTGTTTGAGCTGCATCTTTACACAATGGGAAACAAGTACTATGCTACAGAGATGGCAAAAGTACTTGATCCCACTGGGACTTTGTTTGCCGGACGAGTAATTTCGAGGGGTGATGATGGTGATCCATTTGACAGTGACGAGAAGCTGCCCAAGAACAAGGATTTAGATGGGGTCTTGGGTATGGAATCAGCCGTGGTCATCATAGATGATTCTATAAGGGTCTGGCCGCATAACAAATTAAACTTGATAGTTGTGGAGAGGTATAACCTTGTTTCTATGTAAATTAATAGGAATCATAGGCTCTTTGATTCTTTATGTGCTCTTACAAGTGAAGCCGTATTGGATGGTGAATGCCCGATACTTTCCAATTTATATATCCATTTATCTGTCCTTTTTTCCCCTTATATTTATTATTGGAATATTTTTTCAGGTACACTTATTTTCCCTGCAGTAGACGTCAGTTTGGACTGTTGGGTCCTTCACTACTTGAGATTGATCATGATGAGAGGCCGGAAGATGGCACATTAGCATCCTCTTTGGCGGTTTGACTCTTGACAATAACTGCACCGTGGATATTTTCATCTGTTTCTAATATTAACATTTGCCCTTTGTTAAAAAAAATTGCCCTTGGAACAGGTCATTGAAAGAATCCACCAGAACTTTTTCTCACACCGGTCTCTAAACGAGGTGGATGTTAGAAACATCCTCGCTGCTGAACAGCGAAAGATATTATCGGGCTGCCGCATTGTGTTTAGTCGGATTTTTCCTGTTGGAGAGGCCAATCCTCACCTACACCCATTGTGGCAGACAGCGGAGCAATTTGGTGCTGTCTGCACCAATCAGATTGACGAACAAGTCACTCATGTGGTTGCCAATTCTCTTGGCACTGACAAGGTATTTACAGCCTTACCACCGGTAGCAGTCTAAGAAGCACCGTCATGGACATGGGATAACAATACAACGTGACACGGACACGCTGTACAGCATTTCTAAAAAAAATATGACACGGACACATTGGGGCATGTTAATAATATATATATAATATCATATACTAAAAAAAATAAAAAAGAAAAACATTAGGCAAATAACATGGCATGATTAAAAAAAAAGAGACTATAAAAATTTTGTTGCTGGTCCTAAACATTGGCCATCGATAATTATACTTTGGCCTCTTTTTTATTATATTTTGACCTTTAAGTGTTTTAAAATTCAAATTAATGCCCTGATGTATCCGAAATTAAGAAAAAAGGACGGTTTTTGGCGTGTTGGACATGTGTCTAGCCGTGCCCGTATTCGACATGGACATGGGGAACCTATTGGTGTGTCCGTGCTTCCTAGGTAGCAGTCCTAAGCTGTCTTAAGCCTGAATTGTTATAATAGAAAAATAACGCTGGGGAAATAGTATGAGGTGTCTACCAATCCTATGATTTTTATATATTTTATATATTTGAATGAACTTAAATTTAAGTAAATTATTTTTTTTTTGTTAAAAATAATATGAACTCGTAGCACAGTTGAAGGTGCTTGGTGTGCAAAGCAATGGTAAAATCAATAGTAGAATAAATTGTAGAGTGCGACGTGGTGTCTTGTTTGAGACACGGCTGACATGAATAGGTTGCTCGTTTCAGAATCTGGCCATTGGTAGGTAGTTTATGTGTATGATTTCTTTGGGGATTGGCTGATTTGTGCCAGGCCATTAGGCCAGCTTTTTGGATCATTGCTTATTCTAAAATGATAATGCGTCATTGAGATTCTAACTCTTTGGTTCCTTGTTTTAAACAGGTTAATTGGGCTTTATCGACGGGAAGATTTGTTGTTCATCCTGGCTGGTGAGAATGAGTTTCTACTTTAAAGATTCAGCTTGAGTATTAAGAATTCATATTGAACAGAAACATCTCTTTGTTTTTATTTTAACAGGGTGGAAGCATCAGCTCTGTTATATCGACGGGCAAATGAACCTGACTTTGCCGTTAAGTTATAATCAAATCTCAGGAGCTGATCTAGACCTGAAAACCGCATCCCTTAATAACTAACAGTTATTAACAGCGAGACACTGAAGGGGATCGTTTAGCACTCAAATCACTCGCACAATTTGCCCTCCTGCCAGCCTCATTTTTTATCTTACCGCCCTGGTGCTTCCATTCGTTGACTTCTCCAGACATTCCCAATCCAACCATATAGAATTCTGATGGCCCACTCCTACTCCACGGTACATAACCCAGCCCAGAATATGGAAAAATAGTTCACTGTAAACCTTGGCTGATGAGGTAATTTGGAAACTTGGGGATGAGGAAGGGATAAAAGGCCATGAGGACTTTGGAAGGTGGGGGATGAGGAAGGGATCAGGCCATGAGGACTTTGGAATCTCATTTTAAAATGGTGGTTAAAAAAAAGTCTTCTAAAAATCTTGAAAGGCTAAATCCCTTAAAATACTTGCTGATGATGATAATGAAAATATTGCGTCCACAGGGAAATTTTTTTTTTGAATTTTCAATTTCAAGAAAATATTAATAGGGCAGTCAGTTAAATTTTATTTGAGTTGAGGTTGTAGTGGTAATTAATCAAGTAATATTAATCAAGTGTCAAATAGAATATTTTGGTTTTATAGTAGTGTTCCAATCTATTGTCTGTTTCGGCTGCCTTTTAATATCCAACCACGTTAGCCTTCAGGGGATTAGGGGTTGTGGTCATGACACGTGTCAAGCCTTTGGCATTTAGAGTGAACTAGAGGTTGTGGGAGTGGAAAAGTACACGTGTTGACAATTTTTTGCACAGTTTTTAATATTAATATTAATATTATTATTATCATTATTATTGTTGTTGGTGAAGCTATTTATTCTTTTTTTTCCATTGGTCCTGCTGGGCTCGTTCTATTTTGTTTGAGTCAGAAATTATTGAATCCTAATTAGATTTAAGGTAATCTCTTTAAGAAGTGGGCTCAACTCTTGTTTATTGTCATTGATTTGTTACCTATAAAGAGAATTTCATGGTCCCTAGAAAGGGACAGTGAGAATCATATTTTACTTTATCAAATGTTAGAAGCATTGAATACGAAAGCGGCCACGCGCCTAATCCTGGACATTATATATTGCAACATCTTTTTCAAACTTTAAACCATCAAGTCACATGAGCCACACTAAATAACTTTTTCTCTTAAACTAAAAATACACTAAATAACTCTATATCTAACACTAAAAATGATGAAATTTTAAGAAGTAAGTAAAATTTAGAATGATGCTATGAATCTCTAAATTTGATCGTCAATTGAATTGGCTATCAGTTGATTATTAATTTGCGGCATTAATCTCGACGTCTTCATTGTTTGCTGCGGACACTTCACTTATGGCTGATCTACAATTCAATTATGGCTGATCTACCCAAATGGTTTGATCATGTCAGTAGAAAGGTGGATTTCATATCTATTTATTTTCGTTTGATAATGTTATCTTTGATCAATACTAGCAAAACTAAATTATTGCTGACGACCACTCTATTGGTGAGTCACATACTGCCCACATTTCTAAAAAAAATAATTACTTTGGTCATCCAATGTTAACAAAAGATAAGTTTAAATCAATTATTATATATTTTAGTGGAATTGGCTCAAAATAAAACAAAATAGAAAAACAAAATTCATGTAGTCAACATCAACATGGTTGGGATAAAGCTTTGACAGTGATAATATATTCTAGTGGAAGATATTAACTCAATTTTGTATCTTTCTTAATTTTGACTCTCATATGGAGTCTACATTAGTATATTATCAGATAAATAGAGGAAGGCTTTAATTCAATTTTGAGAGCTACCTCTCAAATTTGACTTGTAGGGGAGCATGTTAATTTTCCAAGATTTTTTCACCACCTCTTTAGTCAATTATATATATTTTACATTAACTTCATCTTTAATGATTAAGACTGAGGCACCAGCTCTTCCACTCTTCTTTCACTTTTTTTTATATTAATTTTTAAGCTTCTTTAAAATATTTTTTCATTTTAACAAATTTAAATAACTATATAAAGTCTTTTAATACTAGTATATATTCATCAATAAGAGCTAGGTATTTTATTCAATATTAATAACTTCTGAAATTATATAACTAGCTTTAGAATTCATTCTAATCTATTTCTTTGCTTGAAACAAAATTTAAATTGTCATATTATATTAATTATCAATTCAACGATAAAATTTTCAAACATGATAAACATAGATAACAATAAATTAAAATGGATAAAAAATGATATTCAATATGTTCATTTAAAATATGTTCGTTTAAAATAACTAAATGATGATGATGATGATTTTCTTTTAATACTCATCTCATTTATAAATATCTGAATCTTTGGTTCTTATAGATTTTTTTTTAATGATATAGGGTATCCCTCGCCAGCCCAGCCTTCAGACATTTAGCCTCCGGCTTGGGGTTACCCACATATCCGGATAACACAAGGGGCGGGAGTTGAACTTGATCGCTTGATTCTTATAGATGGCTTTTATAAATATAACAAATTACATTATTTTTTATTTGGAAAACTCTAAAAATTGCTCCACCTTGGAAGTGCCCCTTTTTGTTTTGTTTTGTTTTGTTTTGTTTTTTTTCAATGATTTTATGCACATAGGCACATGGTCAAGATTTTACACTTAAACGGGTCGCATTTGGATTCTTTCATCCAAGCGACCCCTATAATCATCATACATCACAACGAGCCGAATTTGGAGGAGTGTTTTTTCTTTAAAAAAAAGTGCTGTTGTGGTGTAGCGTGCTCATTTTAGTTTTCTTCCAATACCTCAATCAATTTTTAATGATTTTTTTGTTTGTTTTCTCACTTTGTAAAAATCTTTGAACATGTGTTTTTGAAAAGAAAAGATGTATTTCATATGGCATTTCCTATCATTCATAAAGCATGCATAATGGTGATTTTGTTTTTTTCACAACAAATTTATGATACTTATAATATAATATAAATTTGGTCATAAAATACTTATTTTATGATCTTTATATAATCAATAATATAATGTAATAACTTATGAAACATCAATACATCATGATAATATTTTTGTAGATTATAGAACTAAATTATCCACCCATGTTAAAGGTTCAAAAAAAAACTTTAATGGGCAAAATCCATGTTCTTTCTGCTAAATGGATTTGAAATCTTGTAATCTATCATGATTCAAATTGAGTTATTGACCCAAGTTTCCCAACATGTATAGCATCAATATTTCTTTTCTGTGTGTGTGAGTGTGTGTGTGTGTGTGCTTTTTTTTTTAAGTGTCCTTAATGTAATTCACTTTCTATTTTTACATCAAAGAACAAAAACTTTAAATTAGGATTATATTATGAGTGGTTTACGTGGGTTTATAGGGGTCACAGATTTCTTAACCTGTGACCTACAAACGTGGGTTTATAGGGGTCACAGATTTCTTAACCTGTGACCTACAAACGTGGGTTTATAGGGGTCACAGATTTCTTAACCTGTGACCTACAAATTAAGATCAAGTCATTTGCTTCAGCAAAAATGAAAAAAAAGGAAAGATGGAGTCATTTGTTTGGGCCATATTTTATCCAGTTAAGGCTTCATTTGTAGATGCCTGTATAGGATTATGTTATGAGTGTTTAGTATGGAGGGTTATAGAATTTGTATTCGATTCATTATATTGTGGGCTAGGATTTCTTCACTTAAGACCTGCCTAATAATAGTAAATATCGAGTTATTGTTAAGAAATAAGAGTTAACAAAGAGAGAGGAATAAAGAGGAAGGGACATAGATCTTCTTATTATTGAGAGATAAGTAAATACATAATGAGAGGGGCATGACTATTTATAGGCTAAGATGACTTCATCTCCAAGAAACCTACTACATTAAGAGATTAATGATAGTTGCCTTATCTTATTATACTTAGGCATCCACATCTTAATGATACAAGAACACTCCCCCTTGGATGACCACCATTTAATGACAACTGCCTCATTAAAACGTTGCAAAAGAAAAACTCAATGAGATAAAAACCAAAGCTAAGGAAAAAGAGTACAACATTATTCAGGATCACTATATTAGATGTTGAACGTGTATAATGCTGCTATGTTAAAACCTTAAGTAGGAAAATCCAGTATGATAAAACCTAAAAAAAAAAAGAAAAAGAGTATAGTGCACATATGCCTTGGGTAGTGTACTTCAGGATGTCTCCCCTGATCAGTTACTCCCTCTATCAATAACAACCTTTACATTGCTTATTAGACTCTACGCATGCCAATCTCATATATAAGTTTCTGGAATGTTGATTTTAACACTGACTTGGTAAACAAATCAATCAGGTTTTTGCTTGAATAAACTTACTTGACTTTAATCTCATTGTTCTTCTAAAGCTTATATGTGAAGCAGAACTTTAGTGCAATGTGCTTCATCTTGTCACATTTAATATACCATTTTTTAATCTGTTGAATATATGCCTCATTGTCTTTATAAATAATGCTTAAGTTACCTGTTTTAGAAGGCAATTAACAAGAATTACGAATATGCTGAATTAAAGATTTTAACCACACATGCCTTACTGACTTCATAGAGGATTAAAATCTCAGCATAATTAGAAAAAATAGCTACTAAAGTATGTTTAGTAGAACGTTAAGAAATGATAGCATTACCACTAAGGAACGCATAATCTGTCGGTAATCGACTTTTATGAGGATCAGAGAGATATCCTGAATCTATATATCATACAAAGTTTGAATTTTTACAACCATAAGAATAAAACAAACATAAATGTTGTAGTATTTGTTTGATAACAATCTAGTGCTTTTGAGTTAGTGCAAAAATTATAAATGACAAATATATTTACAAAGAATGAAATATCCCATTAGAACTTCTCTCAATCTACAAGCCGAAATAAAATTATCCTATAAATAGTCAATAGTTTTCTCGAACTCTTTTAAAATCTTGATTAGATTTATGTTATCTATATAAACTTTTACCATTGCGAATCATTTTAAGGATTTTATAAAGATACATGCACAAATAAGATTGTTTTCATACTTTTTCTTAAACAAACATTCACTAGGACGATTGTACTATATTCTTCTAGAATGCTTCAAGCCATACAATAAACGTCTTAATTTGATTGAGTATGTACTTTTTGACTTTACTTCAAGCAAAACAAATCCTTTTAGGATTTATATATATATATATGTTTGTGTATGTTTTTAATATCAAGTTTCAGCAGAAAAACTTGTACCACAAAGCTTTCCTTATATCCATTAATTTTATTCATTTTCTTTTCAAACACCAATTTATAACCTACAGGGTTAACGCCTTTTAGGGTTTGTACTATCGGTCTAGATATACCATATCTATTTGGGAGACTCTAACTCTATTTTTAATGACACTTTTTTTATTTTGGTCAATATTTTCTTTGTTGACATTTAATTATAGAATGTGGTTTTATATTCCAATCATTATTTTTCTTTGATATCTGTGTATCTATTGTATATGCAAATGCGTCATTAATGATAATTTCCTTTCTATTCTATCTCTCTCTTGAATAATTATAAAATATAGAGATCTCTTCATTATTGGATACCATTGCCTCTTCGGGGGCTTCCAAAGTCTCTTATGAGACGTTAACTTGTGACATGAATGTGAATTCCAAAATGAAAGTCTCTGACAGATCCGATTTTGAACCGCATAAACAGGTATAAGAGAAGAACCAAGAACCGCTACTTGCTCTCTTTACTAATAATGCCAATAATAATAATAAGAAGAAGAAGGCACTAAATCTTGGAGCTTTCTACAACTTTGACAAAAAAGTCTTCAAACTCCGAACACTTGTTCTCCAAGAGATTACCTTTCCCAGATCTAGGAATGTGTAGGGATTCCTTCACAGAACCAAAATTGCAAATCATGAACATTTTCTAAAGATCATGTGGCCCACTTGAGATCATTATGGGTCAAAGAGCCTGGCAAGGGCGGGCTATCTTTTGTAATGCGATTTTTACATGTCAACCATCCAAAGCATCAAAACATCTTATGGAAACAATAATCTCTTGATCTTTCATCTATTGGTTGTAGACGATTGAAGGTGAAGATGCTAAATCTTGACACCTTCCTTGAGAGTCTCTTTAGGCTCGCTACAACCTAAGGAGAGGAAGAGAGCAAGAGATGGAGTTCTAAACACAGAAAGTCTCTCTCTTGCTTTCTCTCTCTCCAAATCAGATGGAGAAGAAGAGCCTTTCCGTGCTGATGACGTGTTAAGAAATAAGAGAGAAGAAAAACAGATGACTAGAGAGGAAGAGAGAGAGATCTTATTATCGAGAGATGTGCACATATATAATGAGAGGGGCATGCCTATTTGTGGGCTAAGATAACTTAGTCACCAAGAAACGTGAGCATCCACACCTTGATGATACATCTCATAATAGTTATATTATTATAGCCTAAGGTGTTCAATTTAATTTTTATTTCTCTCACACTCTAAATATCAATTGTTCTTGGTGACATAATATTTGGCACCTTTTGGATAGAGATCCTTTATAGTGACAATGTTGATTTTTATATTACTCTTTTTTAGTCGATTTTTAATTCACACAATTTTTTTTATATCTATTTAGACTTGTTTCTACAAATATAGCAGGCGGGCATGCCTGTGCTCGGCATCAATTTTGTGCTAGTATTTGAGAAAATGGACTAGGAATCAATTTGGTTTGGCCTTCAAATGGATCTCTTTTGCTAGTCAAGATAAAATATAATCGAAAGAAACCAACGGCCTCAATAATTGTCTAAAAACTTATGGTCCACATAATTTTAACAACCTAATGAACGTTTCGTTCCCTATACCTTCTAATACTCACTTTGATGGACTAACATGAATCTTAAAATCAAAATAAAGAAAGAATAGTAAAATTTTTTTATTTTTTTTTATCACAAATGTGGCCTACACAATTTGAAAAGTCTCACCTAAACTTTGGACGTTTGGATGTCATCGTCATTGACCCCATATATATATATGGCATCAGTCCTCTGCATCATCCTTTTTCATCTAGGTCATGTTTGCAATCAATTCTCCTAAAAATGATTTTTGTTTTCCCCGAAGGCCTGAAAATTCTATGTTAGGCAGTTGGAAGTCTTTAAGAATTTGGGCTCTTTGAAACCCTATTTTTTAGGATTCTCTTGTTGGACCCCAACACTTTCTCACCCTTTTCTAGGAGGGAAAGGCAAAAAAACTTCAAAAATCTATAGATTCTTCAACTATTACCAAATGTAACCTAAGAAATGATTAGCCATACAAATCCCTAGTGATGAAAGCCTTGTTCCAGGGACATTAAGGGATCCTCAGATATGCAGATTTCTCACTTGTCGCCAAATGTGATCATAAAAAGCATTTGTCAAAGCAAGGATTTCGTGATAGAGAGGGATTTTTTATACATATATGTGAAGAAAGCGTGCTTGTTTGAACTTCGTTTTCCTATTTTTCCTGGGAGCTAGAGAGGAAATTGAAACTTAATTGGTTTTTTTTTTTTTTTTTGCGTGTTGTGTTTGTGTCAAGCTATTTTTTTTACTGTGCCTTCATCACACAGAAAAGGAGATCCATAGATGTGAAATCATATGTTTGGGTAACATCGAGAATTTTTGCACTACAGAATCATTTGCATCATAATGCGTAAAAATTTATGGTCAAATAAACTCTAATGAAGGATTATTAAAGAGGCTAAGTGTGAAAAATATAAAGTAAAAGGCAAAGGATATAAGATAGCGATATAAGTGAGATCTTGACTTTCTTAGGATTTAAATTATTAGGATGATGATTATGTATTCATTTTCCATTTTCCCTTAATTCACTTTTTATTTTGATAGTCATTTTTATATATTCATCTTGGATCTTCATTTTAAGCCACCTAGTACATAAATTCTAATGTATTCTATGCAAATATGCCCTCAAAGATGTTATAGAATATCAACATACCCTTATAGAGATAAATAGACTATTATTCTAAAATCCAACATTTTATTTTTTAATTGCTACATTTTATGTTTTATTGCCTTTTCCTTTCCCCTAGTTTATTACCCTATAATAGTTCTACTTAGGATGTCACAGTATGTGGCATTGGCCTTTTCAATTTTTCATCATTCTCAATTAAGGATGCATTTGTATAACATAAGGAGTTTGCAATAGATAGAAAAACCATGCAACCTATTGAATCACTATTTATGAATTGGCATTCACTTCAATTTTAATCTTATCTGAGGTATAAGATTGTAAAACTTTGAAGCTCTTATGATCAGTACACCTTATTGCATGAACAACCATATATATATATTTTTTGGTGAATAACCGTACGTACTTATTTGCCGTTTTGCCCTCTCTTACATGATTGACTTGCTTCAAGTCTGTCCCATTTGTCAGGTTGCTAATTGGTTCATACTTCATGGGGACAGAGAAAAATTATTCTTCGTATTTGTCGTCCATATAATTATCTATCTACAACGTGATGTCACCCCACAGAGATCATAGGTAAGGGCGGTTTTTTCCTGCGCTTTGCAGTCCACTCAGATAGGTATTGCCCTGATGGTAGGACCTAATGATTAAATAGGGGTAGGCGGTTCCTGTATTTGGAGATGGTCTGGGTGCGTGCTCCCACAAAATCACCTGTGGAAATGAATCAAGATAGTTCAATTGAATGGATGCTTCTTGAACTTAGGAATCAAACTGTTTTCATATAGTTCAAACAGGGATGCGTCAGCGCATCACAACCATAACAAAGTATAAACAATGAAAAAAATGAACTACCAAAATATGACTTGTGGTAAACTCACAGGGAAAGAAATGCATGGGCCAACACTAGAGCATTTAGAAACGAGATATGCTTGCAACTATATTTCTGTCGTGCATGTATAGCATAAATCCACACTTATAATTCAAAGAAACTTGTGGTCCCATTTTAAGATAAAACACCATTTATAGAGATCAACTCAAAAAAATTTATCATATCTTTTCACATGGTACATGCAAATCATGACCAGTTTATCAATAAACCCAATCTAACTTGAATACTCCCCACTCCACGTTTGATAATTTAGTTTTGGGAACGTGCAAGGAGCCGACTCAGGCCTAGATTTAGACTAAACCCTCAAGCTTCAATACAAATTGGACTAAACAACATTTTTATCATACCATCACATGGGACCTTCTATGATCAATTAAGCCCCTCACATTCATAATTACTACCAATCTAAAATTATACTCACCATCAAAATTGAATCTCATAAATAATGTAACTTAAAGAAGCTATTAAACTTTTAATCAATGATCATGATATTTGGTTGAACTAAAAATCATCAATCAAATCAACACACTGAAGAACTAGCCTATAAAAAAAAATAAAAACATTAAGGGCATGTTTGGTAATAAGATCATCGAGGAAAGGAAACCCGATTTTCAGGATATCTATCAATATCTATATTTGGTGCTAACAAATTTTTGATAATTTTGACAGATTTAAATCCTCACTTCTTGTGATTTCTAGGCTTTACCTCCTACAATTGAATTTCCAAATCATCACATCCAAAAGAAGGGATCTAAGATGCTAAATCCTCACTCAAAGATAAGGTGCTCATGAGCTGGGCCAACACAAGATTGATCCTAGCTCAACCCACCTTTGGCCAGGCTTTGATAGGTAAGTAGGGCCCATTTAATAATTGGGTTAAGTGATGGAAAGCCGACCCGGCCCATGTAAGGAATGCATGTAATTTTATGTAATTTGTATAAGCAGTTACTACAATGGCCTCAAAATTGATAAAATGAAATCCGATTCGGCCCGTCCCGATTGACTAAACGAGCGGGCTCGAGCCTAATTTTTTTGAACTGTGTCGAGCTTGGGCCGAGCCTACTCCAGTATTTCTAAAGTCGGGCCGAGCTTGGGTAGGTAAATAGGGCCCACTTAAAAAATGGACTTGTTAAATAATTAGCCGAGCTTTTATTAAGTGATAGAAAGCCCAAAGCCCTGCCCGGCCCCTATAAGAAATGCATGTAATTTAATGTAATTAGTACAAATAATTACTAAAATAGCTGCAAAAATGATTATAAAAATCCAATTTGGCCCGGTGCCTAATTGATTAAATGGGCAGGCTGGGGTTTGACTTTTATGGCCCGTGTCGAGCTTGGGGTGGGCTTATGCTAGTGTTTCTGAAGTTAGGCCAGGCTTGAATATGCCTTAGCCCGGCCCCTGGACTCATCTACTGAAAGAGTACATATGGCTTGTAAAAATCCTCGGTCATTTCATAGTTCTAATCAAACGTAGAACATGAAAATAATCAGTAATAAAATGCTTAGTGAAGTTTTCATTTTCTAAGGATAGTGAGGAATTCATGGAAATATGAATTCCTCACCTATTACCAAACGTGTCCTAAAAGCTTAAAAAAATTATAGAAAACTTAATTTAGTATTAGTCAATTGAATTAAAATAAAGGGCATTATGTAGAACTCCAATTTTTAAATTTTATATGGATCTAAGTGCAAGTGCCAACATTTTAACTGTTTTAGTCTAGTTCGATGTGAAAAGACAAGTATGCCCTTGATATGAATAAAAAGCACACAAATTATTTTAACTCACTTCCACTATGTTTTCTCGCAAACAAAGTGACATTCGAAGCTTTTACTCTTCCATCTCTTTTTCTTCCGAAGTAAGAAACTGGGCGCCAAGCAAATTCTCTTCTATTTTTTCTTGTTACGAAGTAAGAAACTAGGAACAAAATAGTTTCTAATCCATCTCTTCTTGTTGCAAAGCAAACTCTCTTCCATCTCTTCTTTGTGCGAAGAAAAAAGTAGCGTTTCAAGAACAAATTTGAAGAAAACAACATTTAGAAAAGGTTAGAAACTAGCATTGGAGTAACTACAGTTTAAGATTTGAGTAAATGTTGAACATTGCGTTTGGATTTAACTTTCTAAAACAATAAAACTACTATGATTTGTATGTTCCTGCTTGATTTTCTTTCTGCATGTTCTTTTTCTATGTTCTCTATGTTCTCATTTCAAATTCACACAAGCACGGGTGGACCCAAACGGATGCATGTGGGGGCGGTCGCACCCGTCAAACCTCGGTCAACTTCTTAATCCATAATGATTTTCTTCCTTGGCCTTGAAAATTCACATAAAAAACCTACATCCGCCCTAGGACCCACATGAAAATTTAGGATCTATTCCCAAAACCCAGTTCGCTGTTTTGATCCGCACCCCTTAAACGAAAATTATGTGTCCACCACTGCACACAAGCTCAATCTCATTTTAAAGTATCCATATATATATGTGTTCCATATTCTTGTTTGATGTTCCCCATGTTCCTATTTGATGTTCTCCATATTCCTATTTCACATTCACAGAATTTCATCTTCATTTTAAATTGTTTATATATATATGCTCCATGTTCTTGTTTGATGTTCTTCATATTCATGTTTGCATGTTTCTGTTTGACATTCTCTATGTTCTTACTTCATATTCACACAATTTACTTCTCATTTTAAATTATTCTTGTGTATATGCTTCATGTTCCTATTTGATATTCTCCATGTTCTTATTTGCATATCCCTGTTTGATGCTTTTTATGTTCCTGTTTCACATTCATACAATTTCATATCATTTTAATGTGTCATTGTATATATGCTTTGTATTTCTATTTTATGTTCTCTATGTTTATGTTTGCATGGTAACGTTTGATATTTTTCATTTTTCTATTTCATATTCACTCAATTTCATTCTTATTTTAAAGTGTTGCTGTATATATGCTCCATGTTCATATTTACAAATACAATATTTTTCCTATTAATTAAACTAGATATCAATCCATTTTTTCATATTTATGTTTAAATTCATACAATTTCATTCAAACTTTTAAATGTTCTTTGTTTATAATTTCCACGTTGCTTTTTTAATATAATGAACACATGCGTCTTGAACGATTCCAACTTCAAAACATAAAACTCCTTCCAACTTAAAATCACATAACAGCTAGAGTTCCATATGAAAAGATGCAAAAAAATAATAAAAATAAGACAAATATATCATACAAAGGCAAACTCATTAATAAAAAAAACTTTAAAGAAAAAAACTTTAAAAAACTTTTGTTAAGATAAACTTGAACCACCAGACCAAATCCATGAACTTTTAAAAACTGAATTTGAGCCCAAATTACTCTTAAAATAACTTGAATTTGTGCAAATTACCCCTGCAATAACTTGAATTTGTGTTAGTGGGTTGGGAGGCCCGCACGAGTGAGTTCTGCAAAAGTAAGCAGCGTCAGCACTCGGCCAGCCTGTAACCCCTCCATAAATTCATGCGCACAGTGAGTTTAATAGCGCTGCGAACAGCTCCCACCGTTCGCTTTGTTTTCCTTACTCATTAGTTTAAGGCAATTTTTCACGTAGTCCTGCAAACCACTTAAATACTACTCTCTCAATACTCAACTTTTCTCTTACTTCCGATGTGGGTTTTGGGATGAACTTGTTAAGAGCAGCAGAGCACTCACTCTCTACTCTCCAGTCTTTTCTCTATTCAAGCACTCCATGGGCCCAGCCCACACTTAACCTGCAATTAAAATGATTCGAACCGGATGGGTGTATGCGTGTGTGTGTTTAACTCAGGCAGTCAGGTCAGCCAAAAGGGTTAACCCCAGCCCTCAATTAGTGGGTCATGTTTGGGTTGAATTGGCTATTTGACACTCAAACGGGGACAGATTATGATTGTGACTTGTGACCCACCCAACATAACTGAACAGTTCCTGGCTACTGCTTTTATAACTTGTAGGTGGATAGCACCGTGATTAAGAACCCAACGCAAAAATATTGGTATAGACCCTGTTTTAGACCCAATTAATAATTGGGTCCGGCCGTCCGGGTGTGGCCTGCAATTGAGCCGGCTTTAATAAGCGGGTCTATCGGGTCAGACCCATGTCCTATGCAAAGCCTGCTTTGAGTCCAGGTCCAAGTATTAAGACGTCAATGAGGTTGTGGTCCACCTGGACCCGCCTGGGCCATTCACATCCTAAGTTTTAGCCTCAACCCAACAACAAAAAGAAACTAATATCAAGACATGTAACGGTTATCCAAAACTAAATGGAAGCAGATTATTAGGAATGAAATAAAAAGAACGACCTCATTTGGAACGATTTAGAAACAAAAATACCCAATCAGCTCCAACCAACGGCCATGACATTTAATGTAGAATAACAGCACAATTACGTTTAATTTCCGGCCTCTGCAAGAGATGGAGGTAAATGAAGAGAGGAAGAGAGAGAACTGTCTACTGTCCATCTCCAGTTTCTCTGTCTGTTGATTGAGAAAAGTGATTCTGGAAGAGATGGGTGACATGGAAAACAAAGCCAATGCTGCATGGTGGTGGGATGGTCATATGAATCCAAAACATTCTCAGTGGCTGCAGTCTACTCTCTCAGGTTCCTTCCACATTCCTCTGTTATTGTATTAGAACTACAAAAAATTCAAAGGGTTCTGGCCAATGCTGCATTGCCAAATGTAGTTGGTAAGAAGAACTTGTAAAATGGAAAAAAGAGTAAAGGTTACATAGAAGTAGTGCCTGGCCTATGCTGCATTGTCAAGAAAAAAGGTTGTAGCCAACAATATATACAAAATATCAAGGGTCTGCTTGGTTTTTAGGAGTGCTTCCTTTGCAACAGAAAATCTTTCTAGCAATAGTTAAAAGGTCTGAGAACCCCCCCCAAAAAAAGTCAAAAGGTCACACCATTGGGTCTGGAGCTTTAATGTGTTTGTTGATCTTCAAATCATGTTTTCACCTCTGCGCCACCACAATAAACAATGATTATTTGCATTTCATCATCATCGTTATCTTAGTCTTATTCCATCTATTTAGGTCAGCTTAAAGAGCTATATCTTGGAAAAGTCCATGTCATCTCTCTCTCTCTCTCTCTCTCTCTCTCTCTCTCTCTCTCTCTCTCTCATATTTGTTGGACACACTATGCTCCTCTTGCAGAGTTGGATGAGAAAAGGGCAGCTATGCTAACACTGATACAAGAAGACGGTGAATCATTTGCTCAGCGAGTGGAAATGTATAATGATAGGAGACTGGAGCTTGTAAAAATGTTGGAACACTTCTACATATCATACCGCTCCTTAGCGGAAAGTTATGATCAGTTGCAATCAGAATTAATGCAATCTGCTCGATCAGGTTCTTCAGCTTCATCAAATTCCATGAAACCTCTCCTTGATCTTCAGAGTGCTAATAAAACGGGCAAGGGAAAAGATGATTCAAAACTAGAACAACCCAACTCTAATCCTGAATCAGTTGTTGAAGACCCTGATACTGAATTCTTAAATAAAACAATGGATGGGGTGATCTTAGTTAAAACATTTGACCATGATTTGAATCTCAATGAAATCAGGATTCAGAATTTTGAAGAACTGAATGATGGAACTGATGAGAAGATCAGTGGGTATGAGGCAGGGAATGTAAAGTCAAACAACTTTGAAATGACTAGCTTCTTAGATGAAAACATGATGGGGATTCAAGTGTCTGAACTTCTGCAGGAAAATCTAAGGCAGCAAGCTGAGTTGATAAAAAGGAATGAGGAGAAAAGAGAGACCATCAGAGATCTCTGTCTAAAACTTCATAGGGTAATGGAAGAAAACAAGGCTCTGCAGCTAAAGTGTAGAGGATGCTATAAAATTGTCAACAAGCAAAACCCATCGTCTCAGATGTCACGATGGAAGAAGATGCTTCTTGGGAAGCTTTGGGATGGAGGTTCAACGTAATTTCATTATTATTATATTGTAAAAAGTTATTAGCAGGTTCAAAGTTGTTTTTCCAAAGTTTATCAGTTATCACGTTATATTTTTCCAGTTTTGTATAGTTTGATATCAGTTTTAACACCTTTCTGACAGGTTGTTGCATGAATAGATTTACCACAGTTCACAATCACCTTGTATGAACAACTTTGAGAGCATCTACTGTTTGGGGCATTCCTTTGTTTCTTAGAATCATCAGTTCTACATTTCTAAAACTTGTAATAGACTATTATATTAAAAGGTGGGAGTCTTTTTTGGAAAATGTGGGCAAACCTGGCATTTTCCAACAGTTTACTGTTCAAATTGGGTGGATTGTTAGGCATAAATTTGGGCATGTCCTTCAGGTCAAACTCAAGCATGAGATAATAAACAAAAAAAAAAAAAACTTATTTTATGCCTCGGTACTCATGCAAGGAGGGTTTGGCCACATGAACAGTATGACCAGCTAAAGTTGCTATATTTCAAAGCAAACTGAGCACGCATGTGTTTGTGAAACTTTGTTGTTGTCTGCTGGACTGGCATGAATTTCTTGTGCCTTCGCTGAATTACAAATTTGGAAGCAACATCAACTCAAGATGACGTGAATCTTTTAGCATTCATCTTTTATGTCATTAACATTTTCATCTCAATTAAATGGAAATGAAGAAGCAGCATGAAAATCACCTCTTAACTTACATATTTGGAATTAAAATATTCTTGCTGTTAGCTGCCAACCCCAGAATGATTGGATGTCTGGATAAGGCTAAGATTTTGATTCTTGTAATTAGCTCTTTGATGATATTTGTTTTTATCTTCTGAAGTCAATAGCCTTGAAGAATACAAGAGGCTTCAAGGCCTAAAAGGGCCACGCCTTAAAAGGGCCACAGGCCCACAAGCAGCATCTGAAGACTGTACAGCTGTCAAATCCAGCTTAATTGGTTTGTACCATAAGAGTCAGGATTGGTTTGCCAATTTCCTTATGAAGAAATATCACCAATAATAAGTGCAATAGGAGCTGAGCCAGTCCTTGAATTTATGAAATGATTTGAATCCTCATCAGTCTCTCAATTGACAATCTTGCAAAATGAACATGGCTGGGAAGTGGGAAGTAGAGCAATCTGCCCACAAGCAGCAAAATGAGGACCGCAGTCACTGCACAACTACCTGGAAACCTAGCCCAATGTGTTTCAATCTCACCAATAGTCCCCACAGGAGCAGAACCCGTCTTTGAAATGATGAAAACGATTTGAATCTCTCACAACAATCTCTCTACTAACAATCTTGGAAATAAATTTGATTGCAGTATGACAATCTCCACAGACTCTTAGGTTCTTGATGACCTGGATCGTTGTCCCCTGAACTGTATTCATGATCCCAAATGCAACAGCAAGCTTCTCACTGTGGACACGAAGAACCGTTTCTTTCTCTTCTTGATCAACATCATGAAGAACTGATGTTGTATCAGGTACATAGCCCGCTTCCTGCATTTTTACAGTCAAAGTTTCCAAATACTCATAAATCTTATTGTGTTGAGAATGCTTCTTGTCTCCAACTAGGAATACATGAATCTGACCCTTGAATTCTACTAAGCTAAAGCCTGGTGGCTTCACTAAGCCTCTCTTCTTCATCATCACTCTTAATTTGTCCACGTCATTCCACCTTCCAGCATCTGCATATATATTTGAAAGCAACACATAGTAACCACAATTTTTTGGATCCAACTCAAACAACATCCTTGCAGAAATCTCTCCAAGCTCTACATTCTTATGAATTCTACAGGCTCCAAGCAGAGCTCCCCACACTACAAAATCAGGCTTCACTTTCATTTGTTTGATCAAATCATAGGCCTCATTGAGATGACCGGCCCTTCCAAGGAGATCAACCATGCAGCCATAGTGCTCGACCCCTGGAATAATATTAAATTCGGTGGCCATAGCACTAAACCAATGCCAACCTTCTTTTACTAGCCCAGCATGGCTGCATGCAGCAAGCACAGCTACAAAAGTTATGTAATTGGGTTTCACACCTGCATTTTGCATCTCATCAAAGACTTCTAGAGCTTGTCTGGCTCGGCCATGCATGCCATAACCAGCTATCATAGCAGTCCATGACTTTATGTTTTTTGCCTTCATACGGTTGAATGCTTTCCTTGCCATCCCTACTCTCCCACACTTGGAGTACATGTCAATAACTGAAGTACCCACAAACACGTTCTCCTCAAGCAACTTCTTGATTACCTATTTGAAGCATTAGATTAGCACACATGAGACAAACTATGTAATAATAGGTCAACATTCAGAAACGCTTGGCAACACAGAGATATTAAAAATGTTTTTTCCCCACAAATGGGGTCCACGATATGAATATAGATTTGTTGATCTCAGGTGGAGAAGGTAGAAACAATGGTCCTCTAATGTGGTTTTTGCATTCTGTGCCCATCCAACTAAGGACTGTCTTCACGAAAGTATTACCATGGACATTATAATTCAGGGTCCTAAAACAACTGATTTTGAGGATATTATTTCAAGGTGAAACTCAGAAAAATTTCTGATCAAGGAACTTGAACTTCCAGAAGTGTTTGATCTCTGATCAAGCAAGTACTAAATCTTGGACCCAAAGCCATTTTTTAACAGAAAAAGATAACAAATTTATCAAAAAGATGGAAACCCTACAAGATATCCAATATTTACATCATCCATAGAGGAATGAAGCAAAATAACCTGTAATAAACGAAAATAAGAGCTTTTCTCACCATCAATTCTGACCATATTCCCTGCTTAGTGTGTTGATATTCTCATGTAATTCTCTTGCACATGCATGAAGAAGCCTCCATGTTCTAGGTATGGGAGCTTTCAGCTACAATTGCTAGTTATTATAATAACTTAAAATGTATTAGTTCAGCATTCACTGCAAATTATGTCCCATCTGGTAACTAGGCGATGGTCATGATTATTCACTCCTCTCAAAATGGCCAATTCCATGAGCCTTCACTGATGATGACGGCCAATATAGGCTGACAAGCATAGGATGAATGTTCATTCATGACTAATCTAAAGGTTCTCTCATAAAATTAAGTTTATTTTGATCATTGCTCTGAATCGTATTGGTCTTTTAGAATAAGTGAGTGATCCAACAGCAAGAAATTAGAAAGGCAAGTAACGGTGTTAAACCACACATGTATTAGAGACACTTAATTTTAAAAAAAGGGTACAAAAAGAAAATTAGAGATGATTAAAGTTGGATACATTACCTGAACATGTATGCACTTCCCGAGCTGCAATGCTCCTGAGTGCGCACATGCCAACAACACTGCCGACAGTGTCACAGCATTGCACATGACATCTCTATCCTTCAACATCAAAGCAAACACTCCCAATGCCTCAGCTGACAGCCCATTCTGTGCATACACAGCGATCATTGAATTCCAAGTCACCACATCCTTGTATTCCATTCCATCAAATACCTTCCGTGCAACAACCAAATCCTCGCACTTTGCATATGCATCCATCAGTGTATTCCCAACCCCCAATTCCCCTTCAAATCCTCTCTTCATTAAAAACCCATGAATCCCTCTCGTCACCCATTTCTCTGAAACCCGTGAACACGCCGAAAGAACAGAGACAATCGCTACATCATCCACCAAACACTCACCACCTCTCCTGCTCTCTTCTTCCAAAAACTCCTTAAAAAGCAAAACCGCTTCATGTGCAGCGCTGTTCTGCACATACCCCGTCATCATCGACGTCCAAGACACAACATTTCTGCAAGGAATTCCGTCAAACAGTTTCCGGGCATCCCCCAACTCACCGCATTTCGCATACATATCGACGAGAGAGGAGGAGATGAAGATGTCGGGCTCGAAACCAGTGACGAGCACGTGAAGGTGGAGCTGCTTGCCGAAGCAAGCATCCGAGAGGGCGCCACAGGCCTTGACGGCACAGGGGAAGGAGGAGCGGTTGGGTTTGACGTAGTGCTTGCGCATGGAGGAGAAGGCGAGGAGGGATTCAAGAAAGTCACCATTGCGGGAGAGGTCTGCAATGGCGGAGTTCCAAGAATGGACGCTGGATTTGTCGATGCATTTGGAGAAGAAAACAGAAAGATTTGTTGTTGCTTTTGGAATTGCAATTGGGTTTGGATTCGGGTTTGAATTTGGATTTGAAGAGAGGGGTTTGTGGAAAAAGGGGAGAGAAGGAATTGGTGAGAGAGGAGTGGGAATGAGGGAAGAAGAGAAGAAGGTGGTCTTCTGCTTCTTCAAGCAGTACTTGTAGTCGCCCCTCATTTGAAATAAACCGAGAGATTGGCGCCTGAAAATGTAGCCGTTAGTATATTGAGGGGAAATTTTAAGAAAGGCCCTAACTTTTGACATTAATATCAGTAAAGGACTCAATGATTTAAGTCATCAAATGGTTAAAATACCCTTATTTGAATCTCACATCAACACTGACATCATTGTTTGTGATAAATAGGCTTGCAATTGGGAAGAGATAAATAGACTAAAGGATGTGAAATCCCCTAAGGTTACTATTTGTTTTTATTCTTTTACTTAATTTCTTGAGTGGAATCTTAACGGGTAGCTCAACGAGCTTAGGACTATAGTGTGCTTTAAGAGGTTGCAGGTTCGAGTTGGGCTATGATACTGGGGCCACGGGTGTTTTACCCAGCCCCGAGGAATTAGTTTGGTCCAAAGCATTGCGACACACTTCCTTATATATAAAATAAAAAATAAAAAATCCTCGAGCGGGGTATTTTACCAGAAAGGACCAATTTAAAAGAAAACTTAGACATGTTTATTTTCTCGGACACGCATGCATTGCACTTTTTTTTTTTGGCAAATGGAATTTTTCTGTTTAGCTTTTTTCACTCTTATTTTCATAAATTTTTTTCCCTGCTTAAGAAATAGTGAAAATCTGGACATCAAGCAATACCAAAATTAAAGATGTGATATTGTGTAGAGAAATGTATGAAATTTTGGAAGACCTTGCTTCATTTTCTGATAAGGCTATGAATACGCTTGAATTCGGCCAGAGCAATGTTTAGGGTGTGCAACCCTTAAATGGGCCGAAGCCGAGCCAAGGCTTCAAGCCAAACAAACTGATTTATGTAAAATACACTAGTAGGCCTCTAGAAAATCAAGTGGATGGGTCCTGATTGGGTAGACCACTTAAACCGGAGTCATGGACGAAAACTTTTGGGACGACCTTTTAAAATTCTAATAACATAATTGCTCTCACTCAATTTTGTAATTTTGAATATTTCAACTCGGAGGATGTACGACTTTAAAACCCGTCATATTGAACTAAGACGATATTTTACTATGTGAGTTTGGCATAGCCTGGCTCCAGCTATAACCCTGGCAGTACCCTATGTATGTACGCCTTTGGGAGTCCTGGACGGTGTTCCTGGACAGGTGGGTCTCACAATGATCCAAATAGGCCGAAAATGGCCAACCTGCTTAAGGACTGCATGGTCCAAGCATGTCATGCCAGAAGGGACTGATATGGCGAGGACACCAGGTTCAGGTTGCTCCAGTTTGGCCAGTTGGGCAGCCCAACATTAAAGCACCGTTCAGAGCACCAACAATAAAAGAGAATAAGATCGTCCTTCAGCTAGTTCTGGACATGGGTGTGTAACAAAACAAAGACAGAAAATTTCAAAACAGGACAAAAAAAAATACATTTCAAATCCGGCCTTAAATTTTTTACTTACATTTAAAATTAGGACAACCAGCAAGAAATTGAATTTCCCAACTAGAAATTGAGTTTTCTGGCGAGTGTCATTCAATTTTTTTCAAAAATTCTGACACCCTAAATGGAAAGCTTAAACATCCATTACACAGTTTTGCTTTTCTTCTACAAACAATACTGGAGACAATACTAACAAAAAATGGCATGTAATTCTAATGATTCCCCATGTTCTGGTCCGAGAAGTCTGATAATTCCATCATAGGCGAGCACGAGGGTTGTCATTCCCATGTTGTTGTCCAAGAAATGGGTAGTATATGTAACCGATGATGGGATCTTCTGTATAGAATGTTGGCCTAATGTACCTATTCAACGCCGAGTTCACCATAAATCTCTAAACCAGGTCTGGGTTGGAGATAAAGTGCCGACCATATGAGACCAAGTCTGCATCGCCATTTGCAACAGCTTCCATCCCCAACTCTCTAGTGTAGCACCCGCTAAATGTGAAGGTGCCCTCATAGGAAGCAGGTCTCCTCATCTTCACTCGGTCACTCCCATGATGACCGAATCGAACTGCCCATAGGCTGTGCAGCAGGGCTGGGTCACGTGGAGATAACGTCAATTTCTGGCCAATTGCACGTTGAAGATCGTTGAGCTTCTTGATCACTATGAGGCCATGGTTGAGTGGGTCGGAGTCCATGGTGTCCAGGTGATCAATTAAATGACACTCACCCAAAATTTCTATTTCTCCTTGGAAAATTTAATTTCTCGCCAGTTGTTCTAATTTGAAATATAAATTGAAAACTTAAGGTTTGATCTGAAACGTAAAAAATTTTTTGGTCCTTTTTTGAAATCTGGGCAAAACTTGAGCCCTGTTTTGAAATGTTCCCCAACAAGGAAATAGAGGGAACAAGATCATTCGTCTGGACCACAGATCAGATGCAACAAGGATCTTTGTTAAAGAAAAGGCAACATAGGAACGTCGATAGAGAATGAAATTTGGCGACAGAAAATGATATTTTTAAAGTTGCACAACGTCTTGTTCTGAAGAAATGCCACAACAAAAGAATCAAATGAGAAAGAGGGCCCAGCTTCCTGCATGTTTAACTTAAGAACAGCCTTCCTTCACCTTGTCCGATCAGAAAGACATTATTATTATGAAGACCCAGTGGATTTTGCATCACCATCTCTCGGATTAAACCATCTCACGTTAGTTTTGGCACTGGGTACAATTACCCTCGGTATGCTATTGGCTGGGGCTAAACTGGAAATCACAATAGACAGGATAATGCTGTACTCAAGACATAACCATCCACACATCATTGGCAGTCAGAACCAATAGAAGCACAAAAAGAATATCCCATCAAATGGGATTTCAAATTTCCATGCCACTCCAAATGCCATGCGGAAAGTATAACCACCCACAATACATTCAAATCAATTTGAGATTTTAGGGACAACAAATGCACCCTTTCAGCATCCATGCATTAGATGGAGTCAGTCCAGGAGAAGTGAAGACTTGACTGCAAAGCAGCTGATAAATACAATAATCCTTAAGAATGTAAGTCTAGACAACCTCATGCCCATCTGATAACCAAATGGGCAGCTACACCAGGCCTCTTGCACTTGTGCCTAAAGGAGCCTAAGATGTGCAGTATCATTCAGCCTCTTTATCTGCCATCCTGTTCTCAGTGAATGTTGTAAAACTGTAGTTGAAGAATCGTCTATACAGATCTGGTGTGACATCAATGGGCTGCACCCAAGGAGCCCCGTGATGAGACACTTGATTGGTGTTGCATGAGTGAAAATCCCAATGGAAGAGACAGAGATCTGTGTGTTTACTTCATGAAGGTGCCTATGATTGGCTTCCTCTCTAGGGGAGAACTCGTCTTCAGCCTTGTTATCTCCAGTTGTCACGACCTGAAGTCGGCTCTTTCCAGAGTTCTTCCTCAATAGGCCTTGCCGGTGGTGCCTGTGAAGCAAATCCCAATGTGGAAGAGTTGATCCCTCCCGGTCTTGAACCGAGTTTACCAGGGTCTGGGAGTTATGGCGTGAGAACGCCTTGCTTTCGGTCTGCAGGAACCCTGATCTCAACTTTTCAGGCAATCTCAGGACTGTGTAGTTGATAAATTCAATCATGCGGAATTCCACCTGCCTAAGTGATTCACCAGACGGTGCAGAGAAATCAGGCTGGCATCTTTCAATGAAGCTGACCATGTCTGGGGTGTATATTTCTGATCGGAGGCAGCCCTCCCACTGACCCTGACTCATCTCCACCAATGCATCTGAGGATTGGATCTGATCCTCGGAAAGATTCAGTTCCTGCAGGAGTTTTACATATAATAATTGCTTCAGCTCTAACCCAGCAATACATTTATATCATGAATTTTGAAAAAGAGGTATACAGACTACTATAGAACGAACAAAGAAGCAGTATAGGATCCTAAAGCCTCAGCAAATTGTTGTTGGCTATAAGGTGCACAAAATCTGTAAATTTGGGGCCCAAAGTTTGGTGATCTAGACCCTTTATTTGATGGATGGGAAATGCAACAGACTCTTCCAGTTTTAAAGAGATGCTTAAGCAATAATAGAGGCACGGCATTGTAGGTTTATAAAGAAAGTCAAAGAAAAATCATAATCTTCAAACCTAGGGGATCTGTACATGCGTAATGGTTATTTTGCTTGTAGTCCATATACCAATGATGGTCTGTGGAACAAATCTCTCTTTTTTTCTTTTCCGAGATAAGGGATTGGGAGGAGTGATGTCTTAGGATCTCATCCAATAGCACTGATGGCCTTGGCTTATAACTCTGCTTGAGATCAGATGAATACTATGGACTTAAAATTAAAAGGCAGTACACATGTAAAAATGCTGCATATCAGCAAGCTTCAAAACTTAGTGTAGAGTGTAGATCAACAATCAGCAAGCTTCAAAACTTACTGAAGATCAACAAACTGCATAAAGTCTTGCAGAAGGAGAATGAAAAGGAAAAGAAATGTACGAACATACCATATGTATATTTTACATACTGTACAATATATCAACAATCAGCAAGCTTCAAAACTTACTGAAAATCAACAAACTGCAAAAAATCTTGCAGGAGAATGAAATGGAAAAGAAATGTACGATGATACCATATGTATATTTGGGGACCAACCTTTCAGTGAGCCATATCATGAAGAGAAATGTTCACACCTATAGAAACTCAATAAATCAGATCAAGACTCAAGATCAATCTCCCTTTTTTATTTTTTGAAAAAAAAGGGAACTTTCTATTCAATATAATATTGTTTAATGACAATAGGAATAAACTAACAGAATTGCTGTTGGTCGTGATAAAGTCCATCTCCCTCCAAACTAAATATTGTAATCAGTGATCACAACTTTGAGTTTTGACCATCACAGAGGATGATTGAAAAGAAAGATGATTGGGGAAACAAAAGTAGATAGCAAGGGAAAAGCAGTGGCAGAGAAGAAAAATGCTGTGTTTCTACTTTCTAACGCAACAAGCACAGTTTTAGAGTGAACTAGAAGTTTAAAGGAGAAGAACAAACAGAATGAAAGAAATACGGGTCTCATTGAGTGATGTAAACAAGCCGAACAGAGCCAAGCTTGACAGTGCTTTAGTTCAATATCAAATTTAAGAATCAAAGATCAAGCAGCGAGCCAAGCAGAACCAAGCTTGACAACGCTGTAGCACAATCTTGAATTTAAGTATGATAGGCTTGAGCTCTGCTTCATTTTTTACCCCATTATTACTGCATATAATATATGTATAATATATATTAAATTGCCAATCCACTGGTAGCTATGAGGCACCTCCCCTCTATAGAAATAACTATGGATCAATCCCCAGTTTAGTGCTGATATGAGGGACTTAGGTAGGAGGTGTGTGCAGGTGTGTTAGTATTTACCACTTGAAATATAATAATACAGACACATTTAAAATAGGAAAGAAAGGCAACCAATCCTTGGAGGCTGGTGGACTGGGCGGAGGAGGTGCAGGATATCTCGAGACAGTTGGGTGCTTTATTTCATCACATACTAAGAAAGAGATCCTTCAAATATATATATATATATATAATAAGAGAGAAATATTTTGGCTGATGGCCTTGCAAGAGAAGCAGTTTTTTGCTAATTATTAAGTTGTTTTGTTTGTAGGTTAGGTTGTTGATGTATATTTCATGTCTGTCTTGACTGTGTTTCATTACAGGCTTTCTTTGCTGTTCTGCTTTTGGTGAAATAAAACTTTACTGTTAAATTCAAAGTACTGCGTACACAAACAAAAAGGCTTTAAATTGTTCATTTATCAATGGGAACGCAAAGGTTTTTTTTTCACAAGGGCAACAAATTCAATAAACTGAAAACTCTTAAACATACGAGATTCAAAAACCCCAAAATCCCCATAGCCAAATCCAAAAACAAAAAAGATCAATAAAACCAAAATCCACCTAAATTAAAAACAAAGTTTTTTGAGTGACCAAAATTAATGATAAAAGGCTTGCAGTACAAGAGGGCAATGCAAGAAGCAGAACACCTAAAACCCAAAATGAAGAACCGACAGGAGAACTAAATGCCCCTAATACACCTTCAACAAAACAAAGAACACCAAAATACCTAAGACCCATCATGAGGACACCTCCTTCCAATTCAACAAAATATGGTCCATTGATAGCCCAAGGAATACGGGACAGGTCAATGAGACCCCCAAAAACATATCAACACGTAAAACGCCAAATAAGCACTCCTCTATAAACTAGTGTGAATGAGTGTGCAAGAGAGTAAGCGCGAAGAAAAAAATCCTAAACATGAAGACATTTTCAAAAGAATTACTAAAACCCATCCAATAAGTTGGTTCATTATTAAGGTTGGTTCATAGAGGATTGGTTATTGTATCCTAAGAACACAAAACTAAAAAAAGAAAACTCCACAACCACAAACTAAAGTCCTCAGAAAACAAATACCCCAATACAAACTACCAATGAAGCTATGCTACCCCATATCAAAAATAAAAATAAAAATGTTATGCAAACATATAGCATTGTTTCCACTTTTGCTTCTCACTCTAGAAACTATGCTACCACTGCAAATTAAGCTCCTAACACCACTTATCTCAAATTGGTTAGAACAAGAGAAGATAAAAAGAATGCTAATTTTTTGAGTTGCACATTGCAACAAAATCCACAATTCAATGATGGTTCTAGCCATCACAATTCAAAACTACCTGACAAACAGAGGCCGCGGTCTCCTTCGCCCGATCCAGCGGCGACGAGTAGACGGCACCGAACCGGACGCCCTGCGACTTGAGGAACACGGCCAGAGCCCTGGCCTGGCGCTTCCCATTCGCGGTCAGCGCCGCCGCAGGCCACCGCCCCCCGACCAGATCCGGCCGCAGCCCGACCTCGCACTCCCCGTGGCAGATCAGGAACACCTCCACCGTCCAGTCCTCCTCCAGCCCGGCATCCAACGGCGGGATCTGCCTCGGCGAGAGGAGGTTGTAGGGGTCCCACACCTTGATCGACGGCCCCAGTCGCGGCGTGCCGAGGGAGGACAGCTGGGGGGAGAGCGGAGATGCTGACGCGTGGCAGGGGAGGATCTCGGGCGCTTGCTGCAGAAGCTTCTTGGAAGACGGGTTCGGGTTGCGGTTGCGGGTTTCGTTCTCTTCGTCTTCTTCTTCTTCTTCGTCTCCGTCGTCGATGTCTTGGGAGGACTGGGCGGAGCCCATGGTCGGTGAGGTGAAATTACGAGAAAGGGCAGGGAGGTTGGGGGAATTACCGGATGGGCTTATTGGTTGGATGGAGAATGGAGGGGGCTGCGTTGGGTAGAATTGGAAAAATGCATGCTTGCGGTCTTTTTATTTTTAGAATGAGATGAGATGAGATGAGACGAGATCTAGGGTTTTGTATGGGTAGAAGATTGCGTTGCAGATCTCTGGATCTGTTGAAGTTTTGAGATTCTCTGTGCGCGTGTGTGTGTGCGTTTGTGTTTTGTGTGTGTGAAAAGGGCTGTGGTTTGTGTTGGCTTGACCAGAGAGAGAGACAAGAGGGAGAAGAGCTGAGACAGCTCAGATTCTGATTGGTGTGCGTTTGGCACCGTCTCCTCTTCTGGTCTTTTTCACTCGGAAGTCTAGATGCAATGAAATTCACTTTTATCATAGGATTTTATTTGAGAATATTTACGAAAATAATTCTTAAATATTTTAAAACTTTTAAAAACAGGATCAAATGCATATAATATCTAAAATCATTCTATATGGTAGACTTTAAAATTTATCGGATAAAATTGCCATCTTCTTTTTTCTCGCAATATCGAGAATCGACAACATTCACCTATTGAACTTTTCTTGACATTGCAATTTCTATCTTGCTAAAATTGTCCTTTCATTCTTTTCTCACAATATCGAGAATTGACAATACTCATACATTCGCAACTTACTTGCATCTGATTAAAATTTTACAATTTCCTTTCCTTCACGCCATAGAAAGGATCAACAGCATTTATACATTAAGTCTTTTTTTGACATTGTGACTTACATGTATCTGATTAAAATTTTATTATCGCCACTTTTGAACAATTATTGCTGATGATGAACATTCTCTAGCCATTTAAGTAATAAAGAGTCAGTTTACATTTGATACTATAATAAAAAAAAATGCTATTGACATGATCCTTGTTTCATCGTGCCTTTCCAGAGGGAGAGGGAATATAGTGTCTGAATGGAAGTAATAGTCCAGTAAAAATCTTTTTGGGTGTAGATTTAAACTTTTGAGACCACAATTTTCTTCTCGAGTACGCAACTGTATATATTGACCTCGTGAGTAGCATATTAAGTGTCAAATCCAAAATCCATAGTAAATAAAAGTGGATTATATTTTGAGTTAAGAATTAAATATTTGCACCGGTGGCATTTTTTTAATGTAATTTCAAATATAAATTGTTTATTTATTATATAAATGGCTAAAAAATGTTTATCATCAACAGCAAAATGTTCAAGAGGGACAATAATTTTTTTTTAGTTAGATACAAATGAGTTGCGATATCTAAAAAAGACTCAATACGTAAATGTTTTCGATTCTCATCTCAATATCACGAGAAGGAAAGGAAAAGGCAATATAGTCTGAAAATTTCAAAGTCTACTTTACAAGATGCTTTTGGACATTATATGTATTTGAGGACGCTTTTGGAAGTATAGGGATATTTAAAACTTTTTGTTTTTGTAAAAATCCTTTTTTTTAACCTAGACCCTAAATTGAAAACTAAGTTTTTGTGTTTTTTTTTTTTTTTTTGCCAATGTGATGGAGAATTTTAGGTTTTCATATTGGCAACTTAGTGGTTCCACGTCAGATTTCCTAATATATTTCTTCGGCATATAATGAGATAATACTCCTTTGCTAGTTATGAAATTGACCAATAACTAGTATCACTCCTAATAAAAATAAATAAATAAATGAAATCTACTACTACAGTGTGTGCAATTAAAAAGGTGATCGAAAGAACGAAGAAAAATGATCTACAAGAGCAAATCTTTTAATACACTCCAGAAGCAATAAAAAATTAACATGCTATTTTCCATTTACTAAAAAAAATTAATATATTTTTTTGTTGCTTTCATATCATTCCTTATATGAAGATATATTTTAAGAGCATATTCTTTTACTAAAATTATTGATGAGACTTTGTGATTCCTAAAAAGTCTAATGACTTTTAAGAATTAAAAAATTCAGCTTCTCTGGCTTTTGCAGATGTTTCACCTCACAAAAGGATTCAATATACTAACCCAAGGAAAACTTATTAAAATTCTGATTTACTAAAAAAACTTATAGAGAATTTACAAACTCTCCATGTATGAAATCCTAAATGAGATTCTCACGAAAAGAAACCTCAAATATCCCTATGCTTCTAAAAGCATCTTATATAGCAGATTTTAAAATTTTTGGGCCAAATTGCCCTTTCCTTTCCTTCTCACAATATCGAGAACCGACAACATTTACGTATTAAGTCTTTTCTCGACATCGCAACTTACCTGTATTTAATTAAAATTTTATTATTATCACTGTTGAACATTTACGTTAATGATAAATATTTTCAAGCTATTTAGGTAATAAAGTTCTAGTTTACATTTAAGATTAGATTGAAAAAATGCCACTAGTACAAACATTTAATTTTTAACTTAGAATCTACTCCAATTTTGTTCACCATAGATTATGAATTACACATTTAGTATGCTACTCACAAGGTCGATACAAACATTTCCATGCTCAAGATGAAAATTGCAATCTTGAGAGTCTAAATCTCCACCCAGAAAGGTTCTTACTTGAGTACTCATGATTACTATTTCTACTCGTAGAATATATTCCATCTGGAAAGGTACCATAAAGCAAGGACCATGTTTGTAGCATATTTTTTAGTCTAATCTCAAATGTAATTTGAGTTTTTATTACGAAAATGGCTGGAGAATATTCATCATCAACGGCAAATGATCAATAGTGATGATAACAAAATTTTAGTCAGATGCATAAGTTGTGATGTCGAGAAAAGATTCAATGTGTGAATGTTGTCTAGTTTTAATATAGTGAGAATGAAACAAAATGACAAAATTTTAGTTAAATATAGGTAAGTCGCGATATTAAAAAAGACTTAATATGTAAATGTTATTGATTCTCAATATCACGAAAAGGGAAAAAAATGACAAAATTTTAGTTAGATACAAGTAAGTCGCGATGTCAAAAAAAGACTCAATATGTGAATTTTGTCGACTCTCGATATCGCTAGAAGGAAATGAAATAATAAAACTTTAGTCAAATACAGGTAAGTTGGGACGTTGAAAAAAGACTTAATGTGCGAATGTTGTCAATTCTCGATATCACAAGAAGGATAGGAAAAGACAAAATTTTAGTAAAATACAGGTAAGCCGCAATGTCGAAAAAAGTCTCAATGTATAAATATTGTCGACTCTTGATCATGCATTAAGGAAAGAAAAAGGGCAATTTTATATGATAAATTTCAAAGTCTACTATATAAGATGCTTTTGGACATTCATGTATTTGAAGATGCTGTTGGAAGTATTGAGATATTTGAGGCTTCTTTTTATAAAAGTCCTTATAAAGAAAAAAGTTAGTTTTTCAATTTAGGCTCTATGTTTTTTTTAAATATATCCTTCGTTTTAGGTCTTTTTGGCGAAAACTAACCATGGCCTCTCTCCCCAATCTCTTCTGAAAATGACAAAAAAAAAAGCATTTCTTTGAATAAAAAGCTGACTGTTATTTCAAAAACCCCTTTACCTTTACTTTTCCCTTTCTCGCTCCCTCCTCTTCGCCCCTTCATCCTCACATCTTTTTCCATAACCGGTGACTATTGACTTTCATTCATCTAATGGAGCTTCTCCATTGGTCATATGGTTCTTGAAATGTGGAAACATAGAATTTATATCAGCTGCAATAACTACACCAAGTGCTAATTATATTCTAACGATTTGCATTTTTTTTTTCAACATATAACTAAGGTTATCTCAATCTTTTAGGCCGGAGTAATCCCTTTAGGCCTAGGACAACCGGATAAAATTCCCTCTTAGTGCTATTTATATTCGAACGATTTAGCCTGGGTAAAATTCCCTCTTGGTGCTAATTGTTTTCTAACTATTTAACTTGAGCCTTTCAAATTTTAAGCTTACATGTCTTTTGGGTTCATACCAAAGATAAACAATATTGAAGAAGGGTGACGGCACTCAAAACACTATGAAATGATTAGCTGGTCATCACCCATTAAATAAAATTGCAGGAAGTCTTCGTTCTTCATTCTTATTTTGGTGGTTCAGGGGCTCACCGTTGAAGGAGAAGAGATGAGGCTGGAGATAGGTAGGGAAGGAGAAATGGAAACGTGGAGGAAGAGGGGGCTTTTGAAAGTGAGCGGTTAGGAGGCGGTGGGTTAATTTCGCCAAAAGGGCCAAATTGAAGCTAAATGGAAAACTTACATCCTAATTTGAAAAACTAATATCTTTATTAGAGATGGCATGGGGCAGGTCGGGTATCAGTTTGTCCAATCCCGAATCCAACCAGAATGGTTTTTCATCTATGTCATACCCACATCAACCTATGTCGGTTTTGATGGTTGTCATACAAACTGGCCCCCATGACATCAATGGTCATGTCAGGTTTGTTAGTGATTTATTTAATATTTTTCAAAATTATGAAAAATACATATCCTAAGAGCGATTTCAACCAATAACTTAAGAAAATTATCCACCCTCATTGCCACATACACCATTGAGCTCTCCCATGACAAGAAAGCAGTAAGAATTAAATGAACTAAGACATATAGGCGGGTTGGTTTGAAACATTTAAAACCCAAGCCTATTCCGAACACGACCAAGGTGCATGCGTAAAAAATCATACTCAACCCAAATTATACCAACATGCTACCAAACCCGCCCCTAGGAGCAGATCAGGGTGAATCCCATTTAAACCCAACTCAGTACCATCCCTAATTTTTATGCCCTCTTCTTAAAGTTTGCAAGAAATATAGGGTTTGTGTGTGTGTGTGTGTGTGTGTTTGGGGGGGGGGGGGGGTTGGGGCCATGACGAACGGTAAGAGGGGACGGTGATGAGGCAGCAGTGGCCATGACGGCAGCAGTGGTCACCTTCTTCGACAACGACAGAGTGTGCGAAGTGACTGGTGAACTTCCCTTTCTTCTCCGAGAGCGGAAGTAACGAGGAGTTGGTGATGGGTTTCGCCCTTCTTTTCCCTGCGTTTTGGCCTGTGATAGACAATCCAGAACCATCTACAGCTCCAACCGGTCAAGCCCGATCTATAGTCTACACAAACAACAATTGCAAGCGGTGATGAGTTTCATAGCAAATTTCCGTTCATAGCAGTAACAAGGACTCCGGCTTTTCTACTCTTCTTCTCAGGCAAGACCAAAAAACAGGAAACCCATGTTTCTTTCTTTGCAATCATGGAACAACAACTCTTTCTCTTCTTCTCTAATTGTGGCCCATGAAAGATCAAACTGACCTCTCTCTCCTCCCACCATGGCGCAATGCAGATCATCTCTAAACTTTTCCTGCAACGAGTATTCTCCAGTCAAAACCGAGAACCCATGTTCCGATCCTCTTCTTCATGCAAATCCACCCGAGCGATCTCCACTTCAATCACACAATACAACTCAGGCTCTGCGGTCACAATGAATTTCTAAGTTTTGACTGAATTTAAATGAGTTTGACTCAGTTTATATGAGTTTTATCAGAATTTATCAAAGTTTGATCAAAATTTATATGAGTTTGCACAAATTTTTTCTAAATTTGTAGAGAATTTATATAAGTTTTTCTGAAAATTTATATGAGTTTTGCTGAAAATTTTTTTATGGAATTATATGAGTTTGCAGAGAATTTTTTCGAATTTGTAGAGAATTTATATAAGTTTTGCAGAAAATTTATATGAGTTTTGCAAAGGTTTTTTTATTTTTTTTTACAAAATTTTATAAGCAACATGGCTATTATTTAAAAGGTCAGTAGGTTTCAAATATATCAATTTTTTTCAAAAATAGATATCACGAACAAAGGTTATGAATTTTCAAAATTTTAGATCATAAAAACAAAAATAGTTGCAAAAAAGGCAAATCATTCATAAAAAATATAAGCTAGTCACTTTAGGGACCTTTGCCTAGAATATGTCCATGCAGTAGGAACTTCATGCTTTAGTAATAAAGTGACCTCTGCCTAGAATATGTCTATGCGGTATGAACTTCATGCTTTAATACTATTTTGCATGAATTACATCTCCTACAACTGTTTAGGGAGGGACTTTTGACTAATTTTCTCTTCTTTTTTTTTCACTGTCCCTGCACATCAAAAGCCAAATGTTCCCGCCTCCCCACAAAGTGCCAGTCTCAGATTATGAAAAGCTGGAAAAAAACACATACAAAAGAAGAAAAAGGAAAGATAAACCAAACGAAACTAACTCAATGGATACATTGGAGTGAAGTCAATCCAATATTTCTCCACCTTATCCATCTATTAATGAATAGATGATACGCAAATTAAAGAATCAACACGTTCGATCACTGGAGAAGCGTCAACCAAACTTCATTGATCTTAAACAGAATGTCAAGTCGCATTCGATTTTATCTATAGACATCTTGTCAGGGGAAAAACGGCCCGGTTGTTGGAAGCATTTCAAATGGGAAATTGGACTGATCTCAAAAATTGCGGACGCCAGATTTTTGCAGTTGGGTTTTTGGGGGCTAACCCAAAGCTCTTCAAGTGGATTTTGGGGGTCAGGATCTTTCCAGTGATATAGACTCAAAATTTTTATGAGAGTTTTGGAAGTGGCCCACATCCAACTGGGGTGACTCCTACCAAATTCATGTATATAGCTACACCCCTCAATCGTGGGCAGAACTAGGTAGTGCGTGAGGGGGACCATTCAAAAAACCCTCTACTATTATACAATTTTTTTATCTTTTAATATGAGGGCTTCTAAATGTACTTTAGTTTGAACTTTTTATATAATCCACAAATTAAAAAATAAAATTTCCAAAACACTCCCACCCCTTTTTTCTCCCTACACACTCTTCTCCCTCCCTCCCTCCTCTTCCCAACTTTTCCTCCAACTAGCAATAAGCTTTGGCGGCGGAGGAGAACTTCCTCCTTCCTCCCTCTTCCTCTCCCTCTTCCTCCTTCCTCCTCCTCCTCCTCTCCCCTTCTCTGTTCTGTTTGGCCTTCTGTTTGGCCCTAAGAGGCCAAACATCACATTGGTGCCTGGCCTCTTAGGGCCGAATAGGACAAAGATGGAGAGAGGAAGGAGGAAGAGGGAAAGAGGAGGGAAATGGGAGGAAGAAGCAGGGAGAGGGGAGTCTCCCTTCAACGCCGCTGGAACTCATCGCGGCAGAAAAGTGTGTGGGGAAAGGGAGGAGGGAGAGAGAAAGAAAGTGTGTAAGGAGAGACAGAGGTGAGGGTATTTTAGAAATTTTTAATTTTTAATTTTTTTGACTATGTATACAGTGTCCAAACTGAAGTGCATTTAGAAGCTCCCTTTAATATTGGCCTCTCAAAAATTTAGAAGAGACACCCTAATATCATATAGATTTTTAAATTTTTTCCCATATTGGCCATTCCAAGAATGTGTATTTCTATAGTGCCAAGTCGGTCACCATGAGAGGAGACCATATTAAGGCCTGCTTTTTCATTGGAATTCATGAAATTTCTATTCACAAAATTTTGAAATTCTCCAGCACAATGAAATTCCCCAATTGTTTCTAAAAGCAAAGGGTTGGAATTCTTGAAATTCCTAAAAGCAAAGACCTTTGTGGTAACTAGTGAAAGAAGCATGGCATTTACAAATGGCAATAAATAAAATATCACATCATATCTAAAAAACCTCAGCATAATAACTTCTTGACAAAAATTCTAGTAAGAAGACATGCATAAGTGTGCCTGGTTGGTTGCTTCCCATTTATCACCTTTCTTTTAGGGGTTCAAATCCTCACATCTTTTCTTGTTGAGTAGGCTCCTTTCCTCTTATGTGTAGGCTTCTTTCCTATGGTGAACAGGCTATCCTTTGAAAAAAAAAAAAAAAAGTCTTATCCCCGCAGCTGAATAACAAAAAAAAAAACACTTTCAAAAAATATTAAACTTTGGACTCACTTTCAAAAAAGTAAATAAAAAACTTAATACCTAAAAAAAGGACAAAAGTTTTCCACACTTCATCCAACCAAGTACTCATTACAAAAAAGTTTGACGCTTTATTCAATCAAGTACTCATCAGGAAAAACGCTTGACGCTTAAATGTTGACAGAATGCACTGTCTTCCTCTCTTTTTAAGCGCAGTTGGTTCGTGAGCAATATTTTTCATTGATTCTCACAATTAGTAAAATTCACCCTTTTTTGTATATCAATCATTTGTTTTACAATAAATTAATTTAATGGTGGGCCCAACACTAGTTAAAAATAAGTTTCACCTAGATTAATACACCAAGCAAATACTTTGAGTGGTTTATTTTTTTCTTCTTTATAAATTACCCATTTAATTTGATAGTAGATGTTGAAGGGTATGAGGTGATATACTTTAATTTCTAACTTCTATTTTTTTTCTTTTTTTTTTGTAATGTGTAAGTAATAGAGGTGTAACGGTTTAGTTAACCGTGGGTTTTGAGAAAACCGTTAACTGAACCGTATTACATAGATTTTAGTTTTTAAAAACCATAATCGGATCCTAAAAAAATCGTTAAAAAACCAAACCGCGGTTGACCGCATTAGACAGTTCAGTTACGGTAAACCGTATTAAGAAATGATTTGAATATTGGGCGACTGTGGAAATTCTGTGATAAGAGATCAATAGTTAAAATTGACCTAAAAATATGATTTAGAGTGTAATAGTTCGGTGAATCGCACACGGTTAGCTGAACCATATGTTACAGTTCGATTAAATATATGGTCAAACTGTATATTACGGTTTGGTTTGATTAATAACTATGAGTCGAGATTAAAAACCGAAATCAAATCGTGAATCACTATTTTTTGATTTTATTAATCGTAACCGAACCGTGAAATACGGTTATTAACCACTGGTTCGGTCAGTTGGATGGTTTTTTTTTCTTTTTCTTTTTTTTTTTTTGCCGGCGGATGGTGTTTTAGCTTTTTTTTTAATATATTTTTTACACCCATAGTAAGCAAAACCACTTTGATTAAAAATGGTTCATTTCTTACAAAGAAAACTGATAAATAAAAAAGGGGGTGGAAACTTTGGTCATAAGTCCTGTATACGTTTCGATGCTAGGATAGCTCAAAAAGGACTAAATTTTTACTATATTAGGTCTCTGACCTAAAAAAATTATTGTACATTGACAAATATAACCCTCCTCTTCCTCTCCTAGTTCTCCCCTCTCCCACCTCCCCTGACAAGACGACCGAAATCACTGTGATGTACAAAGTGTTAATCACTGTGACAGGGAAAGGATCCATCCCCACACTGAAAAGGACCGCGATTAGTGAGCCCCACTCACTTATACAATATCAGGAAAATGAATCCTCAATCCCATGCAATATCTTCGTCGTAATCTCATCCCAACCCATGATCACACTCTTCTTAGACTCTCCATGATGCCTCTAATAAGAGCCACAACATAACCCCACAAACCGCTGAATCATGTGCGGTGGGCCCCAGACCACACACTTTCAACCATCTTATCCACTGGTTCTCGTCAGGATGGCCTTGTCAACGGCCTGGATCATCGACTTCAATATTAATGATATTTGCAACCATACCCATCCCTACAATTCCTCTTTATTATTGTAATCCGACTTTACACCATCGAAAATCTATTTTCCGTGAAAACACGTAACTGTTCACACGCCCAAGGAACTTGGAACCTAACCATATAGAGAGAGAGAGAGAGAGCCCTCGGGTACTTATTCCAAAACTCATTATCTTTCTTAATTTTTTGCGAAAACACTAACCGTTCACGCGGCCAAAATTGAACCCAATTTCCATTTCTTTGCAATCGGGTTTTAGTTGTTGTTTGATGATGATGATGATGTTGTTTTGGTAAAAGTTAGCAGACTCAAACCTTCAACTTCTGATTGCGCCTTCCAATTGTTTGTTGGAAGTCTTTTGGTGGGACCAAACAGATTTTATCTGTTGTGTTAACTCCATCTCCATTGCTTGACTAAAATATTTCATATCTTCCATACAACATTATTTGAACTCACTGTTGTCATTGCATTGGCCACAGTTAAAAACTCTCTAGCCGATGCATTTACGCTACTGAACTACAACAAAAGCATATTTAGAATTAATCCAAATTTCGCCTTCCATGGGAAAATTTTCTGTACTCACTGTCGTCATAGCATTGCCCTTGCAGTAGTATTTTGACTCTCTTGAACTTGAACCTTCTGGATGAATTAGATAAGTATCAGATACCTGTACGAAGTAGGAAGTAGTACCAAATCCTCAAAATTCAAAGCAAATAATCTTCATTTACAGGGTAGAGCTTTTAAGCAAAGAAACTGTGTATCATCTCCACTAGTAGTCCTAATTTGGAAACAAAATCAAATTTCTTTCTTTCTTTCTTTCTTCTTCTTCTTCTTCTACCTTTTTTCTTTTTGCATCCTTAAACATTCGAAAACAACTTTGCTAAACCCACACTTAAATTGGTGTCTAATAAATAATATTGCTGGGCAGCAGTCCATATGGACTGTTGGGCTAGTCGTCAGGTCCACAACGCGCCTACTATGGGGTGCATAAGGCCTGACTAGGTCCATCGAGATCGGGTCAGCTTTCACCCTGTAACTTGCTGAAAAATTGCAGATAAGCCTTTGATTTGCATAGCTTTATCAAATATTCTTCACCAGTCAAATTGGTGACCTGGGACAGTTTTGGGGTTCATCTAATTCTAAAATTTCCTAAATGCATGACCAGATCCCATAGGTGTGATCACAGGCTTCTAAGAAATACATAGCTTGGCCCAATATAGTGTCTTCATCTTCATAAATGAATGTCAGTCGATTTAAAGTTCAAGAAAATGTTCAAAGACAAAACAAACAGCCGATTTAAAATCCAAGAAATTTGAGATCTTCACTCTGTTTTATGTTTGGGGGAACTCACCACAAAATGAGCAAAAAAGACAGAATAAGGATGAATTATCAAGGTTGTTTGATATTGTGAAAAAACCAGATCCCACTCTTTCTCTTGCCTGAGCAGATGAAAGAGATAAAGGGAATGATGCAGTTCTTGTTTTCAGTCTCCGAGCTTTCAAATATTAAGATCATGGAAAAAGAGAAAGAAGGTCACACAGACAATGATCCTAATGCAAAAGATTCTGATAATGTAGTGGATAATGCAAGTCATGGTTTGATTTCTTCAAAGAAGCTCAGTTTGGAGCCAATGTTAGCTGACTCTGGTGGAGGTATTAATGGACAGAAAATCTCCAAGTTTATGAAACCAAAACAACCATTTGGCCCAATGCGTCAAGGGGACTTTGGTCCCCTAATTGATCTTCACATGGATTATGATGAAGGTAGCCTTCCTTCCCCAACATGGGAAAATCCTCCAGCATTGCTTATTCCTCCACCATTGCCTGTTCAGAAAGCACGGGCTACCGGAGATGAGGTGATACTTTCCCATTCGACGCCTTGTAAGCAGGAGGAGATGGAGGATGCAGCATTGCATCCTTATGTAACGGATGCCCTCAAGCTGTTTCAAGCTATCAACAGAAATTTGGTTGGACATCCTTTCTTTCAAGCAATCGACTACCGAGCCCAACTCCTTCAGAGGAGCGTGATGATAATGGTGACAGGGAAGTTATCAAAAAAAAAAAAAAATGATGATGATGGGGATCCTCATGATGAAGTTTCTAGCTCTACAGTTGGTGATGCTCGAATTGTAAATTCCAATGTTGGGCTGCAGCCCCCGGTATCAACTACTGCCCCTGTGGATGGTTGAATGGACAAGGACGTGTTCTTGGTAAAACAGTTGGGACTGTTGGGTCCTGGATCAACTCCCACTGTAAGACCTATAAAGAGTAGAGATCCTAGGCTAAGGATTGCAAACTTAAATGTAGGATGTTGGAGCTTCTGATCAGAAGGAAGGTCCTCAGCCTCTTGATAATAGTGCATCTAAAAATGAGCTTCTTGGAGGGATCATGACTCATGAGTTCCAAGAAGCATAAAGTTGTTGATGAGTCTGTGCTTGATGGCCATACCTTGAAAAAGCGAAACAGTTCAATGGATCCTGGGCTTTCTAATGCTGTGGGAGTGCTGTCCGGGAGTGGTGGCTGGCTAGAGGATGGCAATATCCTTCGCTCTCAGCCTGAGTAAGGAACAATTAATAGAAAGCATGGAAGTTGATGTTAGGAAGTCTGAGAATGGTAAAGTTGGTTCTATTAATAGAAATGACACAAATGCCAACTTGAATGGGGCATATTGTGGAGGCCAGCTGTTTACGGTGACAGGTAATGGGCCTGTTTCATTGCCTTCTCTGTTGAAGGATATTGCTGTGAACCCAACTATGCTTATGCATTTAAATAAAATGGAACAAGAGAGGTTGGCTGCCGAGTGTCGGCAGAAGCCAGCAAATGCAGTCCAGCTTCCATCATGCTCAAATGTATTATCTGGTTCAGGAAATGTTACTTCCTCCAAGCCCTCGTTTCTATAGCAAACAACGAAAGAAAAATCTGAGAGTCCATCCCAGACAACTTTATGAACTCTCAAAGTGAATCTAGGGAAGTTTGTGTCACAACCCGAGCCCATGGAACGGGGGTCAGAGGAACTCTAACCAATGACACACGTACTCCCGTGCATGCACACCTAGACCCCATCCAGGAATACACACACAAGGGATCAATCACACGTGCAAACCACTGTACGCGGAAGCTGTACGTATCAAGGCATACCACAAAATCAAGACATAGGAGATTACAACTATCATGAACTGATAACAATAACAAATACAGGAACGTATGTTATGGAAGAGGGCTCCCAAAAATCAAAATACAATATACAGGTATCACTCGAAGCCCATAGTGCCTTACAGAAAAATCCCCTCAATAGAAATCGGACTCAATGACTGGGGAGAACCAAAATGATGCAAACCGTACTCTGGAGGATGGATCAAGTCCACTCCTCTAGGCCGGAGGGGGCCTCGCGAGCCTCTCCTGCAGTCGGGTCGACCGATGCAGGATCGGAAGAGGGATCTGAGCCTGCAACACACAAAGACAACGAATAAGTACAACGACTTAGCAAAGTATAAGCCAATAAGAAGATAACACGAATCGTGTCTAAATACTGAATAATACTGAACAATAATCATAATGCAATATCCATAGAAAGCATGTTCGTATACTAAACAATTTATGCAATGAATAAGCATGCTATCGGAATCACAACAGATAACGGTCAAAGTGGCTACTACATTGGCCATTTTCTCCCTTACGAGAGCGGACGGAATGAGAACACCAGCGACCGGGCCAGGGCACGCATGGGTCTCTAGTTCCCGGGGTCCGGAGTCCCAGGACGGAAACACTCTGCAGAGGCGAACACATAAACTACACCAAAGTTAACCCCGTCGGGTATCCTAAGGCTGAGGCTCAGTAGTGCCAATACCAATCACAATCAAGCGGATGATGCACCTCGATCACTTATCACTTATCACTTATCACTTACAGATCTCACATATCATACTGAACGAACAATAGAAAGTGCATCACATAAACTGATACTGAATGCAAATACTGAATGCATAATACGGATACTGATACGGATACTGATACTGATACGAAATGCAATACAGATACTGAAAACAAATCATACGGATAACTAATACTGAATGCACATAAACTGATGCTGATACTCTAGTGGAGCAACGGTAAACACAATACACAATAATAGAATGGTTCCGCCCGGGCTTCGCTCTGGGGTTGCTGCATTTCCCACAGAATCGAGAGGTCCAGCGCAGAACACATAAGAGGGCATAACCGAAATCAATATGCTGTACAAATCAGAATGCTTATGCGAATCAAGGTCCATTACAAACCAATCCTACACTAATTATCCAGTGTCTCTAACCGTGCATGTTGATGTAGTTTTAAGTTGTTCGATGCACCATTGTCTAGTGTTGCAGTGTCTGGAGTGTGCACCGAAGTCCCTTAAACCAACACCCATGGGGAGGTGCTAAACAACTGGATAACAAGCATGAATGATTCACAGCCCTTGAGATCATTCATGTCATTCAAACATTCCATTGGGCATGTCCAGGTTAGCTACATTCTAACATGAAAGGCATATACGGTCTTTTACTTACACCTAGTCCCTTTTCATTTACTTCTCAAGGTCTCACGGTGTAGCCGTAGGTAACCTTACGGCTTAGCCGTGGCATCTTACGGCTTAGCCGTATTATGCACTGCGGCTGAGCTGAGGTTTCCCAAATATCCATCCGGAATTACGGCTCAACCGTATTTTGCTCTACGGCTCAGCCATATCCTGGTCCACGGCTTAGCCGTAAGACAATGTACGGCTTAGATCAGGCTGGGCCGTAGAAGAATGGCAAATTGCCAACATCCAGTTATTTTCAGCTAACAGTCTGTACTGTTCTACGGTTTGGGTTACGGCTGGGTCTCGGCTTAGCCGTAAGCCATTTTACGGCTTAGCCGTAGCACATTTCACGGCGTAGCCGTGAGTGCACGGACTCATTTTCCTGAAATTGTCACAGTCATACAAAGACTGAAGGAAACGACTGAAAAATAGCAAATAACAGTGAAATGAACTCAATGGGGCTGTCCAATACTGAGAAACACAATGAAGCATAAAAACACAACAATCAAATCACTATCAATCGGTGTTCACACATCTTGGGCTTATACTTGCCTCACGGACGAACTCCACACGCTGATTGGCTCAGTCCACCGGAACCACACACTAACGAGCTCCTTTCTTCCTCCCTCAAGCAGAGGAACAGTGAAGGAGAAGGAGAGAAAGAGAGCTGACAAGAGAGAGACGAACTGGAGAGTGAGAGAGAACGATCGAAAGAAAGAGAAGGGAGTGGTTGGGATCTTTATAACTTAATTTGAGCCAAATTTGCAAACAAGTCCAATTAGCTTATCCAAATATCAGTTTGAGTCAAATGACGGTCCAACGAGAGCAAACGAACTCATTCGAATCCAAGACAGTTACGAACAGTGACAAGCTCAACGAAATACACGCGCTGATGTCAAAATGACGCAAAACTGACAAAGTCAATCAAAAGCCAAAATTACAAAAAAGGGCTCAAACTAACTAGACCAAGTCAAACTCAACCCAACAATCTCTCTACGAGTCAAATCCGAAGGAAAACAAAATCTAAACACTCTTAGCGATAAAAACACACGCAATTACCCACTAATCCGGGTCAACTCGGGTCGGAGTGTTACAGTTTGCATGAAACCCCAGGACCCTTGCCGGATACTTCACAATAATATAGTTCAGAGGAGTGAGAACTCAGTTTCAGAGCAGTTTAAAACGGCTGGAGCCATTCCATCAATTGCACAGGTTGGCAAGGACAACATAACAGCCAGAGAGCGAGCAAGGCAAGCAAGCAGTGACAAGTTTGCATTCTCAATTGACTCCTCTGCCCTATATTGCTCCTCAGTTCACCAAAAAGCTCCGGAATATTGCCAACAGTTTATCTAATTCCCAAGCGACTAACATGACAGTGACAGTTCCTCGGAACATTGTCCAATCAATGCCACCAAATAAGACAGAGAAGCTCAACATTAAAGTTGCAACTGATTCAAATGATCAACAAAGTGGAACTGGTTTGGCACATGAAGCCTCAACCAGTCCACAGCTGCCAAATCTGTGGGGTGATGTAGACCATCTCCTTGAAGGGTATGATGACCAGCAGAAAGCTGCCATCCAAAGAAAGCAAGCAAGAAGAATAAAGGAACAAAACAAAATGTTCGCAGCATGGAAGCTCTGCCTTGTCTTGGATCTTGATCACACCGTTCTTAATTCAGCTAAGGTTATAAAAAAAAAATGTTCAAAGACTTCTTCCAGGGTATCTTGCATTAATCTCAAACTAGCATAGCAAGGCTGCGATGAGCTTGGGCCCTAGTAGAAAAATGTATTAGTGGCTAACTTAAAAACAAGAGCCCCTTTAGGTGGTTCAGAAAAGGAATGAAATTTCTTTAAAATCAATTGAGAGTTTTACTCTCTTTTTTTTTTTTCAAATTTTGAGGATCATTAAATGATCTTATCACATTTTTAGATACTTACAAACAACCTTAGATATGATACAAAAACAAATGACCTTAGATATATACTAGCATTTACTCAAAGAAAATTTTAGGAAAAAAGAAAAAATGAAAATGAAAAGTAAAGGCATGCAATTCTTCACAAACCTCTTGGCATATTAATCATCACAACCGTCATCGAGGCCTTATCAAATCAACTTCAAGAGACCTCAAGGCCTGCTTTTGCCTCGTCAAAATGAGCTTCATGCATCCGATAAAGCTTTTTTAAATGAACTCGGTCCATCTCTAGACGGGTTTGGCTTGTGAGATTGGATCATTGGAATCTGTGTCTTCCAGAGGCTTCACAAAAGAAGTGTGTAAAGAAGGGACTGCTTTTAGTATGGAGATGGACAAAATACTGGATAGAAGAAAGAAAAAGAAAAAGAGTTGCCCAAAATTTTCTAGTGGTTGGACATACCTCAAATGGAAAAGATTTTAAAGATTTTGAGAGAAAGGATGATTAACCATTCCTTGGCATTTAGGGTGACAAGAAGGAAACCACATTAAGCAGGATACTGTTCTCTGCTATTACCACCACAGGACAATAATTTGGAATAGAAAAAACCCGACAACAGTCAACATTACCCCATCTAATGTCCCTTCAAATGTACATCGGAGGGTATAACCATCCATTCTTCCAAAATAGTCATATTTACTACGATAAGTACATCCAACAAACCCTAAAACAAAATGCCAAGCAATAAAAAGGATAAGTCAATAACTGCAAGCAATACCTCCAGTAAAATTCATGTTGGTTGCATCCTTTGACTGGATAGCATTGATCAGAGTTTCTGACACCCCACTATCAAGAGTGAACCCATTTTCCATCATCTGGTCCCAAACTCGACAAGCCATCCCAATCTTTTCTTCCTGCAGGAGCCCTCTAATTATTGTTTTATAGGTCACCTCATCTGGAGAGAAGCCACTAGTCATCATATCTTCATATAACACCATGGCCTCACTCACCCGAAAGGCCTTGCATAACCCATTTATAAGAGCATTATACAAAACTGTATCAGGTGAGATTCCCTTCTCAATCATGTCAAGGAAAAAGCTACGAGCCAGCTCTATACGACCAGTCTTGCATAGGTGATCAATCATAGTTGTATATGAAACAGAATCAGGGACCAATCCAGTCCGCAACATCTGGTCATAAAGCTCCTCAGCCAAATCAGCATGGCCTTCTCTGAAGAAACCATTTATCAGGGTGTTGAACGTCACGACATCGGGTTTAATCCCCTTCTGTCCCATCTCCTCAAACAGCTTATAAGCTGTTCCCATCCTTCGAGTCCGGCAAAGAGCTGCAATGAGTGTGTTGCATGAGACAACGTCGCACAGGCCTTCTGCCTCCATCTTGTTAACCATTAGAGAGTATGCTTTATCAAGCTGGTTAGCTCTACATAAACCCTTTAGTAGCTGATTGTAACTATACCTATCTGGCCTCATGCCACTTCTTTCCAACTTTTGGATCAGTTTCTCTGCCTCTTCTAACATGAACTCAGAACAACAGTAATTTAGCAGTGTGTTGTAAGTAACAAGATCTGGGTTACATCCATTTCTTCTCATAAAGGATGCAATAGCTTGAGCTTTATCAATCCTACCTGCTCGACAAAACCCACTAATAAGCAAATTTAAGATGAAAGAGCTCAGCTTGACCCCATTCTTCATCATTCTCATCATAAGCTCATAAGCTAAATCAACCTTCCCATCATTACACAAGCCCAAAAATAATTTACCGCAAGCTCCACTGTCTGGACGGAAACCTTTCCCCATCATTTCATGACAGACACCAACTAGAGTATGAAACCTCTGTGCCTTGCATAAACCATGGATGATTGTGGTGTAGGTAACAATGTCTGGATTTCTTCCTTTCCTAGTCATGGTCCCCAATACCCCTAAAGCCATGTCTAATTTATTCTCCTTACACAATAAATTCACATAAATATTATATGCCCAAATGTCTGGCACCACATTATTCTTATCCATATCTTCCAGAAGTTTTTGAACAATATCCAGCCTTCTAATTTTACAGAGCCCGGAAATGAATCTTGAGTATGTAAAACCATCTAGTAAGAATCCTTGTGGCATCATCATGTAGTAGTAGTGCTCAGCCAAATCAAAGCGACAATCTTTAATCAATACACCAATGAATCTATTGTAGTCAATGCTAAATACCCGACAACCCGATTCAATCATTTCATCAAATGTTTGGATTGCAAAATCAATCAAATTGGCTTTGACATACCCAGATATGAGCATTCGATAAATAGACCGATGCATTGAAAACCCACTATCCTTTATTCTCTTTAACATCTGTGATAAGGTATCAAACTTCTGATCTTTCAACAACAAACAAATAATGGATCTGTTCGTAAAGAAGTCATGGTTGAAACCTGGTTGGCATTCAGCCCATGTATAAAAATGGATGGCTAGTTCAGAATCTAGAAGACGCACCAAGACTTGATTGACAATGTATGTATTCAACTCCAAATTCAAGCTCTGCAACTCCATCTCTACTGATTCAGACCATGGGTTGCATTTGATGGTTTTCCATATATTATAGGCGGACTCCAAGTAAGAAGGCTTTTTGCTGGTTTCTAAGGCATTTGATAGATGGATTTCCTTCTTGTGAGACTCAAATGAAATGCATTCATCTTCATCCCCATTTGGATTTGAATTTCCACTTGGGTCTCTTTTATCTGAAGAGCTAAAGCACCTGGAGCTGGTTTTCATAGTAGAGGCAGGCCAAAGAATTCGACAAAGTGAGAGTCTAGAAACTCTTACCATCTCATCTGTTCCACAAATCCGCGCGATCTTCCCTTACAGACATTTTACCAAACACGTCGAATGCAAAGAGAAACAAAGGAAAGAAGTTGAAAGCATTCCAAGCCTTGTTGTTGTTCCCCATACTTCTCCAGAACGGAAGAAAGCTCCCATGAAAAAGCAGTGCTTCTCTCGGGAGTTTCATCGAACACCTTACGCGCGACTCAATAGCCGCTTTTTGCGTACTCGAGCTCTCAATCTAGGCTTCAGCTGAAACGACGGGTCTGACAGTCGGAGTCTTACGTGTCTCAAAACCGTTACTATGCTCCAATCAAGCCCATCATTGAGGCCCATTTAATAGAGAGAGAGATCTCCTTGGCTGCATGGTCCATAGAGTTCAGGGGCAATGGCCTAGTGGGGCCTACTCAGTGAGGGCAATGGGTCGCTAGGTACAGCTTTTCTAGATAGGGAGGCCATCAAATTTCAGCTTCTAAGGACTTCAGATGACTGATTTATGGGCCCAACAAAATGGTTAGAGAGGGCCGCCCTAGGTTCAATCTGATGGTGTGGTGTCCAGGTCAAATGTTATCCTTTGGTACTTAAGTTAGGACAATGGGATCAACTGTGGGCCTCACAGTCACAGGGTTGGACGATATTAGATCAATCTTATTTGTACCTCACTCAGTTTCTGAGCTATATTTTATGGAATCAGCTTCTTTCACTTGCTTTCGTCCAACCAATGCAATTCTGACTTCAAAAGATTTGGGGGCATTTGAAACTATGAATTTGGTGGGGATTGTGATGAATGTATCAGAGATGGTACAATTTTTTAAGGAAGCAGAGCAGATCTACAGCCTACCTGAACTGTGGGCCCAAACACGAGTCAACCTTGCCATGACCACAGATTGGATGGCTGAGATCAGTTGCTCATCAAATATGAGCCCAGAAGAACAAAATATTTGAATCAGATCTCTGAACAATGGTACCAATTTGTACAGATTGTTGGCCCAAACCAAAGGCCCAAATATCCAAGTCTTCAAACTACCAGCAGTTTTCTTAGAGCATCTTTGTGTGCACCCTAGCTCTATGGAGCCCACTTCTATTTGACAGGTAGTGGGTCATAAGTAAATAGGAAGGATGGTGGTGGTAGGTCCAATGTGGATGCACAACTGCAATGGTTAATTAGTGGGTTGGCTATTCTGAATCCCATTTAGGTAAAATGGTTTGTAAGATTTTCATTTCTTGGATCTCTAAATAAGAGTAAGTGGACCTATCACGGTCCACCACATTCCTGTGGGGCAATCTGCCATTCACATGGAGCTGATATCCCATCAAGATATGCATGTAGCGGACAGTGATTGATCTACTCAAGGTCCTCTGTCGATCAAAAACCCTCAAAAGATCCTGATTCTTGGATCTACTAGAATGCGTGTATAGACACTCGATGTTGGTCACAATAAGATTTTGTTGTTTCATTATCATTGTTGAAAGGATAATGGTTAAAAATAAAGTATGTTTCTTATGGGAGTATAACCGTTTTTCACATTTTTTTAACAAATATTTATACATGAAAATGTGTCAAGGTTAAAAAAGTTTTAAATAGTCTGTGGTTGTGAGTTTGAATTTTTACAAGTTCTACGTATTAGCATTTGTTATTATGATATTGGACTCCTCAACTTTTTACTGGCTCCATTGAGAATCAAAATAGACTGGGGCAGTCAAAATTGATATCAATTTCAAAATTGAGAATTAATTTTGCAATTAAAATTAACGCCTATATACATGTAAGTTTGTAACGTCTTGTATAAAGATCATTCAAATGATATGGTGCATGCCCACACAGTCCGTTACTAACTTTGACCATTTTAGTGAGTTGTACAAATATTTAATGTGATTGTGGTGGATTAGGGTGCTCATGGGATGGGCTGCCCGAGCCTGACCTAGGCCCATCCTACTGTTGTCGGGGCTTGGGCCTTAGGTAAAGTAATCAGGCCGGGCTTGATTAAAATTTGGGCCGTTTGTTATATGGCATGGGATTGGGCTAAGTGGTAGTAAGCCTGAAACACGAAACCCAGCCCAGCCCTAATAAGTAGATTAAGTTTCAACTTCCCTATCTTCCGTTTCTTATATTGCATGCAAATCTTTTATGGTAGAAATTTTAAAAGTTATTTATCCAAAAACACTATTAAGAGGGCAAACAATGTTCATTCTAATTGCTGTGTACTAGACAAAGATCTCATCGTTGCATCAACACAGTTTTATTTTATTTATGAGTCATATTCTTTGATTAAAAAAAAGGAGACAGTATCAACTTAAAAAGTATAAAAGATAACTTTATATAAAAATTACAATTACTTTTTATTGAGTTTTTTTTTTTAGAAATTAGTGTATGATAGCCATATTGGCCTCACCAGAGACCAACTTAAGGGTTCTTAAGAATTGAGCCTAAATAGGGCTAGGCCCGATTAATTATATGGGTTGGGCTTAAGCTTAATAGATTTTATATGAGCTGGGCCTTGGCTAGTCACTTATGGCCCAAGCAAGGCCTGGACTTAAGGATTTTAATCCAGGCTAGGCCCAAGTTCTGCTCATTCCAGCCCATTAGCACCCCTAGTGGTGGATGGAGTACCTTTTATAGAGGTTTAAGAAATAATAGGTTAAGAGTCCAAATATTAACCATGTCAAATCTGAGAAGGCATGCAAAATCATATTTGTAGAGATAAATATAAAAACATAAAATTTATTGAAAGTAAAATTGGCTCAAAATAGAATGATATAAAAAATAACTCAATCAATAAAAAAAAATCTGAGAGCAGCTCCTTATCACAGTGGTAAGGAGTAATAGTTTTCATTGGGAGTAGGAGCGGACCTTGGAATTTTTCCTTTGGGGGGCCACTATCTACAGAATTTTTTTTAGAGGGTCACTTATAAAAAAATAAATGTAGTTTTCAAAATATATAAGGGCTTTTTTAAAAAAATTTGGGGGCCATATGTAAAAACTTATAAAAATATTGAAATATTGGGGGGCCACTCCACCAATAATTGAGAGGTCCAAATTTCAAAACTTGGCCTCTACTTCTTTACATATGTGAGTTTTTATTACTTTGAGTTGAGATTTTGCATACGTAAATTTTTATTACCTTGAGTCTCTCAACTTAAGGCCAGATGCTTAGCTGGGATTGTATCACCTGCAACAACTAAATAAGAGAAAAATTAGATTCAAAAGTCTACGTATATAACTGTGAAAAACATTGTGTGAGACAATTGTTGGGCCCTATCTATATGGAAGAGTTGGGTTGAAAGATCTAAAAGTGACTACCTTAAATAAGAAATTTCAAGTCAATATTGTAATATTTATCTTAATCTATCTGACACAAGTTCAACGGTTTTGAATCAGAAAAATAATTTCACACTAAATTGAACGGTCAAGCCCACTGGCATTGATGGAGGGATGTGCTAAGATGGTCCATTTGGATTAATGATCATAAGGTGGGCCTCGCCAAATGTCTCGCACCGTAAGACTGCCCTATGCGTTTCAATATATGATACTATCAATTAAAGCGACGATAAAGCAATAAGTTTTTTTCAAACAAGGGCCTTGCATTTTTTATATTAGTTTAGCCTTAATAAAAATTCAAGTGACTTGTTCCTTCATTAAAAAAGATAAAAAGGAAGTTTCGCCCTTAACTTTGAGGACCTGAAGCCAATTTCTAGGATTATTTGAATTGTTTTAATGGTGAAATTATGTTGCATATTTTTTAGGGCAAATAGCATATAGCCTCCTTATACTTAGGGTCAGATGCAAAGTGCTCCCTTAACTTTAAAAGTTTGTACTAAACCTTCTTGTACTTCAAAGTAAAGTGCAAACAAAAATAGACGTTACGGAAAATGTGAAATAACAGTTTTACCCTATAATGAACTACTGACCTATTCATCTTCATTTCCTCTTATTCTCGCTCGATGAAGGCACTTTTCCTCTGGAGGAACCCTAACTTGCTCTCCATCTCTCTTCATCTCCATCGAACATCTTGTATGAGCTTTGCCAGAAAAAGAATCCTGCCTTGGAGAGGCATGTACTCATACATTTGATCATCATGGTTTATAGATAGATACTTAGGGTTTAGAAATGGCTGTTATTTGGGGATGTTTGGCACCCATTCTACGTGCATGCATGTAGGGTGTGTTTGATAGATTTGTCTTATATACATGAGGTTTGTCTTTTTCCTATGAAGATTTATCGTGGGACCTTCCACTGTTTTTGGGTTTCTAGATGTTTCCCCTTTCTAAAAAGGGTGTTTTCTCTGATGTGCATAGAAAATGGTCCCCACTAGAGCAATTTGGATGTTTAGGGAAGAAGGTTCTCGCTTTAACAAATACTTTTGATGTTGGTGGAAGAAGGTCCTCATGTTATTAAATATTGGAAGAAGCTCCCCACTATAACAATTATTTTTTTTTTAATGTGGAAGAAGGTACCCACTTAAACAATTGCCATTGAAGGTTCCCACCTGAACAGTTGTTGTTGATGTTGATGAAAAAAAGGGACTCATTTTGTACAATTGTTTTTTATGTAAATGGAAAATGTGTTGTTTTCCTTTACAAAATGGTGGGAGCCACAGATGGTACGGACCACCTTTGTTTAGGTTTAACTGTAGCATTAGGAGTTGTTTATTAAAAATTATTTGTTACTTTTTCTGAATTTGTCTTCCATTACTATTTTGCTATTTGTCTTTTTAAATTGTGCAATTGCATGCAGACATGGAGAATTATGTTACAATTCAGTTCTATAATGGTGGGTATTTTACAGACCCACCAAATAAGGTCTATGTTGGGGGTGTCATAGATGAGATCTTTGACTTTGATGTTGACAAGGCATCATTTTTTGAGTTTAAAGATTATGCGATAGAACTTGGATATCTAGCCAATAAATCAATGTTTTATAAAGTGCCAGCTTTAAGTTTTGAAGATGATATTAGGGAAATAAATTCAGACAAAGATGTATTGCTTTGTTTAGAGTGTTACAAGGACTACAATGTGTTAACTACATATGTTGACAGGGGGAATTAACCACTGATAGTAGTTTCACCCAATGGTAAGATACTGAAAGAGAACATAAATATTAGAGGATGCTTAAAGCAATTGCATGCCCTTTTGGATGGATGTGTTGGGAGTGAGAGTGAGAACCAAAAAAAAAAAAATGGATTCTGTTGATTTGGAGGACTAATATGTTGATATTGAAGAAGAGAATGAGGAGGAGGACAATGATATTAGTCATGGGAGGCGAATAATGTTAGTCATGAAGAGGCTAATGGTGACAGTGAAGAAGAGGGCAATGAAGACAGTGATGGAATTAGATTAGATCCTGATAATCCTTCAGAATTATTTGAGGATATTGAGAAACAAGATGATGAGGATCTTTTTAGAAAAACATGTGATGGTGTGGATAGAGAGAAGGGTATGGGAGATGATCAAGGACAAGGTGTTGATGAAGGAGAAGGAGTTGATCAAGGACAAGGTGTTAACCAAAGTGAAAGAGTTGATCAATGAGAGGGTGTTAATCAAAGTGGACATAAATGCAATCAACAACAGGGTGTGAATTCAGCAAGACACAATGGAAATAGAAAACAAGCATTGAATTCAGGTGGACTGAAATTTAGTCAAGTACTAGTTGATGACAACTAGTACACAAATAATGAAGATTTTAGTGATCTTCATAGTCTATACAGGTCATCTGATGATGATATAAGGAACACATGGCCTGTATTCAATGAGGCAATTGATATGGAGAATTCTAGATTGAAGTTAAGGATGATGTTTTCTAGTCCTCAGATCTTTAGACAGGCCCTTGTTGAACGAACTGTGAGACAGGGTTGTGATATTAAGTATTTGAAAAATGAAAACAAGAAGATCACAGCTATCTGCAAATATAATTGTGGATTTAGAATTCATACATCCCCTATACAAGGTGAAAGTTATTTCCAAATTAAGAGTTTCAGGCCAAAACATACATGTGGAATTATGTTCAAAAGCCACTTAGTCACTGCTAAGTATATTGCCAATAAATACCAGTAGAGGTTGGGTGATAAACCCCAAATGGGGAATAACTGCCATGAAAAAAGAACTTAGAAGAGAACTTAAAGTAGGCCTCTCCATCCATAAGCTGTACAGAGCCAAGAGAAAAGTTGCAGACAACATTTATGGAGATGTTAGAATGCAGTACAGCAGGCTGAGAGACTAATATGCCACTATTATGACGCATAATCTTAATACAAAGATATTTGTGAAGACAGAGAAACCTAGCATGGATTTGATTCCCTTTTTTCAAAGACTATATGTATGTTATGAGGCACAGAAAACTGGATTTTTAGGTGGATGCAGGCCCATAATTAGATTAGATGGATGTTTCTTTAAAGGCATTTAAGGAGGACAGTTGTTGGTTGCAATAGGGAGAGATGGGAATGATAATATGTTTCTTATTGCCATTGTTGTTGTAAAGGCTTCATTATAGCTTTTGAGACAGTAGCTCCTATGGCTGAAATTAGACATTGCATGAAGCATATGTATGACAATTTTAAGAAGCTTTACAAAGGGAAATTATTGAAGGATGCAATATGAGCTGCAGCATCATGCAGAAGTACAAGAGAGTTTGAGTCTAATATGAAGATGATCAAGGAGATTGATCAGGCTTCTTATAAGTGGTTGATAGTGTTGAGAATTTATACTAAAAACTTACTTTTATATATTTGTCTTTGACTGATTTACTTATTAGTAAAGTTTACTTTTTCCATCTTAATGAGGATTTGTATGGGCAAATGGTTACATTATTATTTACTATGCATAAGTGTATCTTTTATTCTATAAAGTAGACAAGTTAGTGTGTAGAGTTCAGTTTACGCACGAAAGACTTATTTGTCGGTTCTTATAGAATATAAGTTATAGTTATTCATAATTTAGATGGAGCTAGACACACCACCAGTACGGTTATAGCACGATATTTTAGTAGGCTTGTCCTGGTTGCGAGAAATGGTATAGTTTTAACTCGTTATGCTAATACGTTTTGGGTGTATTAAATAGGACCGCTTTTGGGTTATCATCTTTATACTGATTATATAAGATGATTAACATTCAAATGGTTATTATGAGTACTTGTACTCTTAATCCCACTATAAATAATAGACACGTGCATTTAGTGTTTGGCATTTTGATTTACAAAAGAGTGAGACTTTTTATGGGTCAATAACCTTAGTAAATTGGATGACTACACTAGTGTATAGTGCATATTAGTTTACTGACGAAATCCACGCCCCGTAATAGGGATTGATGATATCACCTTGATGAAGCTTATAAGTTTTGATTATGTCAAACTCTGCAAGTGGACTTTGTGTCCGACATATCGAATAAGTTAAGTGTAAGGTCTCAAGGAATTATAAAGATATCAATTAAATATAGGTGTCAGTAATTATTTAATCGATGGATATCTGAAATCTTAACGTGGGGAGATTAATAAGCATTTAATAATAAGAAGCTCGAAATATTATTTTGAGAATAAGGACAGGAGTGCAATTATAATTCTTTAGTAGACTGAATTGTAATTTATGGAACTGGGATTCTAATTTGGGTCGAATTAGGGTTTTCTATTTCTATAAGAAGCCTATTCCTTATTTCCTTCTTAAGGTCCTTATTGTAGCCTATAAATATGTGCTATTGCTCTCTAAGAAAAACCTGCAAGAGAAATATCATTTTTGAGAGCAAGGAGAATTGGCAAAAGAGGCCCATACCCTGATGTGAGTTCAAGCATAGAGGAAACAGTAGAAGGTCTTGAGATTTTTGGGCTGCTATAAGATCGCAATCAAATCAGAGAGATCTTGCAGGTATGGTTCTTAAATATTCATCATCTAAACTTATTTCCGCAGCGATCTGTGCGCAATATCTAGAGATCCTGATGGCTGCCTCCCAATAGATAGATGCTAATCCAAACAGGTGGGCCAAATCACTTTTTAGTATAAGGGCAAAGTGTGATGCATTGACAAACAGCCTGTGTGAGTTATTCACCAATTACATAATGGAAGCAAGGGATAAACCAATAATTTCTATGCTTGAGTGGATAAGAAGGAAAATTATGATCAGAACTCAGGTAAAGTTGAGAGGGACTACTCAATACAATGGTACAAGATGTCCAAGTATTATAGAGAAATTGGAAAAGAATAGGAATGAATCATGAAATAGTTTTCCTAACTGGTTAGGGAGAGCCCAGGACTTGAGTTAAAGGAGTAGCAGAGCCTAGATCTTCAGGGCAGCCTAGGACTACAGCTAAAGGAGCGGCAGAGCCTAGATCTTTAGGACAGCACAAGACTATACCTAAAGGATCAGCACAGCCCAGACATGCCTCTCAGCCAACTTCTGCCAACAGCAAGACACCATCTAGGGTGAGGACTACTTCTCACTTCATTTTTCTAATGCAATTATCTACTTAAATTCAAATTGACAATATGTTTCCTATTTCTTCAAGGTCTAGGCATGGGAGGATCACAGCCCAAGCATACCTCACAGCCAGTCCCATTCAACAGCATCAGAAGATCACCTAGGGTTCATGGTAGAGTCACAGAAATTTCATCATAGCCAACTGTGGCTATTCCAGGTGCAACTTCTGCAGCATCATCAACCAGTGCCCGATGAGGGAAGGCACAACCAATGAGGGCCCCATCAAAGGGCAGAGGTGGAGGAAGGACTGGAGCAGAATCAGATAGTTTATTATGTGCAAGGTAGAGGCTGTTCGATTTTTAATTTGAAGATTTTGTTAGAAATTTGAACTGCTATTATCCGGACAATCTAAAGAAATCAGAATAGAAAGAGGGTAGAAATGCCCCTTTTTAAATGGGGCATTTATAAGAATTTATATATATATATATATTTGGAATGGGATTGCGCAACCCATCACTGTCTCAACAATAGGGCCCACCTTAATAATTCAAATTACTCACCTATCATTGCCCCACCTTCTTCTAGCATGGAGGGAATTATAAATAACTAAAATCGGAATAATGCCAAATATATGATTGATCATGTCTAAAACACATAATTAAAGACAATTTCATTAAAAATGAGTTCAACACAACAGTGGGGAGGGCCAAATACCACGTATATCAGTGGGGCATACAATAGAAATCCAAACTGTTTAATATCACTTCATCACTTCTTTCTATGATAAAAAAAGAAAAGTTTGTTTCCGGTTAAAGTGATGTCGACCATTGATAACAGATAAATCATGTCTAAAATAAGATTAAAAGAAACACTAGAATACATAAAAGTGTTTCATCTGTGAACAATCTGTTAGTGGGCATAGATCTGATTCAGCTGAAAATCTTCTTAACTCTAAAACATGATGGGACAAGAATTTTGAGTGGCTAAGATTTCAAAAGTAACCTTGTTACTTAACCAAAAATGGCATTTAACCATATAATGAAAAACGACTGCATGTTTTTGTTTTTCTTACCCGGTTTCGGCTAAAATATGTATGGATCAAAACTTTCATATTAGGGAGATGGTTATGGCGGAGAACTACATGGGTCTGATATCTATTCCAGGAAAAAGAGCAACAACAAATAAAAGAAACTGATATGGTTGAGGACTGGACAAAGACATCTATCTAATTTATCAACATCCCAACAAAGAAACGAAGCAGGAAAAGAAATGGGAACTGTATGAAGCAAGAACTAATACCAAATCCCCAAAACTCCAAGCAAATACTCTGCGTGTAAAAGGAAGGAAGAGTCTTCGGCTATATTGGATTAGGGGGATCATATATGTAGGCTTTTAAGCAATAAAGCTGGAGGTCTGCTTCAAAACGTGAGAGTTTTGATTTGGAAAGAAAAGGGAAACTTGTAACCTCTTGCCTCGTGGGCAGATGTAACGTTCCAAAACAATGATGTTAAATATGACCTGTAACTTGCTGAAAATTTGCAGTTAATTTCCTAATTTGTGAGTGAGGATCCCTTCCTCTACTACTCGCACATGCCCATGCGTATGCCCAGATCTCCATCGTGGAGCCTACTTCGACATAATCTGACTATTCAAGATGAATCCGTGTCCCCTCTAATGAAACATCCTCAGAATTTAATCTCATAGGAGTGGGACCCACTTAAGATTAAACCATAATTAAAATGATCTCTGACTTGGCATTGTTGCTGATGTGATGTTAATCATGTTTCCATTGTGTGCATAATTAGATAATGGGATCCATTCATCTAGAACTGTAATATGAGAATATATCCATAGAGGGGATGAGATTCATCCTGAATGGTCTGGATTATATCTTTGTGGGACCTACAAAGGAGATCTCTGCATGTTTTACTTGGTTCTTGTGTAATAGCTACATAGGGTAGGCTTAAAATGTTGGTGTGCATGGAGGTTCCATGGACAAAGGGCCTTAAAATCCCCATATCAGTCCAAAGTAAGCATGGGCCCACCCAATTTTAAAAAAGCACACCCCCTCTGCCCCCCAAGTCCACTTTTTTGTAAATTTAAAGCCGCCTCCCCTCTCGTTTCTCAATACACATTATATATATTAAAGCTTTAAGAATAGAGGCCTCTGGATGGTGCCAAATCAGTATCCCTTTTTTTTTCTAGAGTGCCACGTCATTATTTTACGAAATTACACGTGGCGTAGCTTCCCTAAAATCTCTCATTCATCAACTTAAGCCACCCTAAAATATCTTCCCTACAATTTCAAAACCTCTTTCTCATCCCCTAAAATCTCTCTTCCTCATCCCTAAAATCTCTCTCTCTATCCATTTTTTTTAAAACAATTCCTAAATCTCATTGGTTTCTCAACTTATAATCCATACCAATTTAATTCCTTTCATTTCTCTTTATAGTATCTTTATTTTTTATTTATTATAATTATAATTCTTAAAATTTCAATTTTGGCCCCCAACTTAAAGTCATATCAGCTTCTACAAAATGGCACATAGTAAAAATCACTGAAATCTCTACTTTGTTTTATTCCCCTTACCCACAAGTAATTGACAATATTAATGCAGCCACAGTTTTTTGTTTAAAATTCAAAATACCCCTAAAATCTCACCCACATCAATTCAATTTATATTAACGCCCCACATTATGTCCCTAATAGACTGAGCTCCAACAGGATATAGTTTTTTTTTCTTTTCCTTTTTTCTTTTTCTTTTTTCATTTTTGAATCGTATAGTTTTTAACCTTTTGCTTCCATCTGATTTTCATTTTTTTTATTGGTGATTTCAACCCATTCATTTTCTCTATTTACAAAGCTTTCATAGGTGCGATATTATAATTTTTATATCAAGATGAAATAAAAGATATCCAATTTTATTAATTTTTTTATCTCTGCCTTTTTTATATGATTATTTTTATACCCTACCCTAGGAGGTTGTGGACCCAAAAGAGCCCACACAAATGGGGAGAGGAAGTCATGGGAAGGAGAGCCCATACAAATTATATATAAATAATATATATAATTTCATCATGCTTTCCTTTATCCTCTCTTATATAATTTGATAAAACTATCAAATAAGCCCACTTTAGCATCAATAGGGTCTCTTAATTTACTCTTCAATTAGAAAAGGCTACTAAAAAGCAATGATAATCCTTATTTTTAGGAATATAGCCAAATAAATGTAGATTCTATTATTTTTTTTAAACAAGTATCACAAACCAACTATTTTATTTCTTCATCAATAAGGTAGCAAAAGACTGACACTAACATCTCTCTAAAAATCATCATTAAAATTCTAAATATCAAAAAGTTATTAGAAAGAGGAAAACCGCGATAGACTTTGATATAAACAATATTTATTATTATTATTTTTTTATTTTGGGACCGAGCTTAGTACGGGCCTTTGTTGCTAAAATATATATATATATACGAACTTTAGATTCTCCTTGAACTATGGGATCCAACTTCCAAGTCCAATCGTGAGCGGGAGTCCTACTCCTATCCAGCGACGTCCTTCTATATTTACTTCTTTGCCGGTTCTAATCTAAACAAGAAGTTATTTAAAGGGTATCTCTTGAGAAGGAAGTTTATTAAGTGTTAAAAGGAGCCTAGGCCTGTAGAGTGAGAGAAGAGCCGGGAGAATTGTGAGAGAGGAGCCACAGCCAGAGATGGAGGTGCAAGTGAGGAGAATGACAGAGAGAGAAGAGCGAGAGGGTCATATTGATTGTACGTCAGAGACGAGAAGAGAACCAACTCTTAGAGGACCGCAACCACCAGCACGACCACAACAACGCCGGAGCTGGCTGCATATGACGCCACCACAGCCACTAGTGGTTACGATCATCATTGTCATGATGACAGTATTGTTCCTAAGCCCAGCCGGCATCCGGATGGGCCAGTTGGTCTGGTGGTTGTGGCGGGGGATGAAAAAGTTGTTGTTTCCCCTTGTCAATAATCAAACTTTGTTTCTTGATGTTCAAAGGGTGATCCACTCCAAGCCCGGGAAGCTGGCAATACTTATTTTTGACATTGCTAGGGTGGTGTTCCCTTGTATGTGCTTGTTTCTTTTCAAGGTAATCGATGTCGGGGAGAGCTGGATTAGTCAGTTAAGAGAGAAGCGTTGGAGGCTGATGTGCATTGGCTTTCTTTATCTCACTGTGATGATAATTTTCTTCAACATGTCACACGGAGTCTACCTCTATGTTGAAATTTTGAAGCACCACCCTAGGCCGAGGGCTTAGTTTGCATGAAGATAATCAGTTGTTTCAGATTTATTATTAAGAATTCAGACGTTCTTTATTTGTTTTATTATTGCAATTAAAGTAGGATTTTCTCTTTTTCTTTTATTTTTTTTCTTCTTCTATTGTAACCCTATAAAAGGGCTCTAGTTAGGGGGATTATGTAATGCATTCAGAAATTTATCAGTAAAGTTAGTATTTGGAGTTTTTTTTTATAATTATAATTTTATTTTATAGTATTTGGAGGTTTTGGTTCTCTGGATTGTTCCAAAGGAAGTGTGTGTTGGGTTTGGGAGACCGATGTTATTATTATTGTTTATTTTTCCCCTTTTATTTCGTGGGACTATTACATTGGGTTTGGGATGCGTTTCCAGTTGTTTTGCTTTTGTGTTTATAGTTGCTTGACAAATCAGTTGTTTTAGATTTGAGTTTTTAGAGACATACAGTATAGAGAGGTCACGTGTTTCAATTGTTGCTGCCTTTACATAATTACATCCCTATTATTATTAATCATCTTTGGTACAATAGACTTGCTGCCACCAAAGCTATTATCTTTCTAGTCTATATTATACACTCTCTCCAAACCCCTTTTTTTCTCACTTCAAACTCTCTAAACTCTCCTCGCTCTAAGTTTTCTTAGCTCTCTTTCTTTATATAAGTTTCTCCAATGCACCAAAAACTCTCTTGAAGCTCTCAAAAATTGCGGGATCAATATGACAACTTTCAACCTTAACTCTAGTCTAAATGCTCATAATGCAATAGAAAGCACTCCTGCATTTGTTACCCAAGCGGGCGAAGTTGAACATTCTCCTTCTTTAGAGAAAATAAGAAGAAGAATGATTCCTGATGTTTAGAAATATTTTCAAATAGTTCTAATTGCTAATCACATTAGAAAAACATTGGTAAGACACAATGCATATTTTGTAAATAACTTTACAGTTTGCATTTAGCAAGTGACACCAGCCACCTTCATAGATACTTGCAATCATGTATGTTCAAATCTTATATAATAATAAATAATCAATTCATGTTATTTTTTCAATGTTTGTGCATTTATTTTAGTAGTTTTAATTTCATTTTAAGATGAAATCCTAAAAACAAGCTTTGTTAATTTGTTTCAAAATAAGATAAAAACTTTAAAAAATAAAAGGGCAGGTCAGCTTGTGGTATACGTAGCATGGCCTAGCATGACACCGTGCCTTGGGTCATGTTGGGCCAACCATTGTGTGGCCTGGGCACTACACTGCTCGACACAACCTACATTTATATGCTTAGTATAAAGGGGCTTTCCAATGGATTTTGGAATCTGATATACTGAAATATACTCTCCAGTTGTGTGTGGGTGGGTGACGCTAGGGGGTGAGAATGTGAATTTATTTAAGCTCATTATCATGGACAAATTTTTGCAATAGCAACTTGAGCTAACAATTGATGATAAAGCTGATCCATTTGAGATTCATGCGAGCTCCTCTTAAAGAAATCAAAGGTGAGGGGCTGGGACCAAATATAGACACTAACTCATATGTGGGAGGTAAGGTGGACTCACACAGGTGAGGATACAAGCACTAACTCACACATGTAAAGTAATGAGGACTTGCACATATGAGGGACACAAGCACTAACTCACATATATGAGGTATTGGAGGCTCACACATGTAAGGAAATAGATGCTAACTCAAACATGCATGGTAATGGGGACATGCACATGTGAGGACATATACACTAACTCATACAAGAGAGGTAATGAGGATATTGCATTTATGATGTAGGTTGACCCACATTCATCGATAAATATCAACATCCCAAAGTGGGCCAAGCTATGCAAATCTTAGAAGCCTTTGATCATGCTGTGGGATCAAGTAACGCATCTAGTAAGTCTTACGATTATGTGGGGGTCCAAAATCCCTACTCACTATTTATTTATTATTATTTATTATTATTTTTACTGACTTGGCTCAGTAGCCAAGAGAGGGAAAGGTAAGGGCACCCACCACGACCCACCAGGGATCGACCCGTGGTGGGTGATACGGGAGTAGGAGAATTGGCCACCCTAAGTTTCCAACTCACCAATTTTGTTGTTGAAGGATGTATTACAAATTATAAGTATTAAAATGCCATTTTTAAGCTACTTATAGGTCTAGACCTGACCTGGACTCAATGGGCCCATATAGGCCCAACAACCTCTGTAGAAGGGTCATCCGGACCTTCTCTCTCTTTCTGTGGATTGTCTAAGTTGCATCTCTTGCCTCGCTGACCATGCTTGAGTCAGCCAGGTTCACGTTTGAAAACTATATGGCTCAAGATCCTTGTTCCCCTCTGTTTTAGAGTTAAGAAAGTTCTTCTCTAAATTCGATCTACATCCACATTCAAACTTATCACATATGAAACACTTGATTTTCTCTTTTTCTTAATCATGTCTTTATACATAATCAATATGATGGTTGACATCACTCTTGCCTGGAAATAAAAATTTTTCTTTTGCATTTTTATAGAACAAGGTGATGGAGTGACATTGGACGATTTGGATTTTCAATGTAGGCCCTGCTGATAGACATGGTGATGGGCCTACTATCAAACTTATTATTTAATGGAAATAAAATGAAAAAAAATTCCGGTTCCAATTAGGACTTGCTAAATATGAAGCTTTCCAGAAAGAACAGGCAAATGCATCATTAGGTTCTAGCATGAGCCCTACTTTTTCTCAATATAAACATCGACTAAGAGAACTTCTCTGTACTATGAAGTCTCTCTTACAATAATCTTAATTCTCCAGAAACCCTAAAGCGGAGTAAAAGTTTAAAAAATAATAGTACTTTTGGCCCATGATTTTACCTTCTACCGGCTTTAAAAAACTAAAGGCAAATCTTATTAAAATGAAAAGCTTTAATTTTGAGCTCCTAAAAATAATAGCCATGGGGCTTCAAAAGAAAGGTGAGGCAGAAGTTTATTTATTTATTTATTTTAGACAAAACAAGTTCTCTAGTTTTTATCCTTTTTTTATGACTCTTTTTTATTGATCTAAGAGTAGAGATGACAAACTAGCTTGCAATCAGCAGCTTCTAAAAAGAATAAACCCACAACTATAGCTACCTAATTCACAGCTCAATCGATTTGAATTTGAGTTTGTGATTATTGGTTCGTAATTCGACGCTCAACTAGATCTGAAAATTCGCTAGGGTGGGGCCATTTAATTCAATTTTCAACTGTCTTAATTTAAAATTTTAAAATTTAAGTTCGATGAATTCATTGCATAAATTCAAATTCCTAATTTGATGCGATTGGCTATATATATATATATATATGAGAATATTACCATGCATCACATGGTGAGAGACATTGGCGTAGCTTTCCTTTTTTACATATGAAGATTCTTCTTTTTTATAATACCATAACTGACTTTTCTTCTTTTGTGTATGATCAAATATGCAATTGTCTCTAATCACATTGTGAGAAAATGATGCATAGTAATATTCCATAATATATATATATATAGAAAGCCCCTCTCCTAAGCTCAAGCTTAGGACAAGATAAGTGTGTGGCTCACGGCCATGAGGCTCACCTAGAGACCCACATGGGGATGGAGATGGGGGGATTTGAAGGACCTCCTAAGACCCTCCTCTTTACAAAAAAATTAGCTTCAATCGTCATTTCTATCATCTTCATCTGAACTCAAAAAGTTTAATGGTCAACAAACCAATCAGATCGGTGTACAGTTGATCCAAAGGTATAGTAAATTTATATTCGATCAAAAATTGTTGGAAGTGTATAATCTAAAAGGTCCTGTGATGAACCAAAGGTGGGCCCCAACGGTTCAGGCTTATGAAATTTTTTATATAAGCTTGAACTTAGGAGAGGCATACTATATATAAAATGCTAGTATGCATCTTTTTATTATTATAAGGTGAAGGATGCTTACATAGCTTTTCTTATTTGTATATAAGCATTCATCTTTTTCATATATCTTTTTATCTTTTACATATAAATAATTCCAATTGAGCAAATATCCCTCTCCATATAATAAAGAAAGAGGAATACTCATGTACAAATAAAGATAGTAATATATATATACGGTAGTGTCCCTCGTCGTAAGATAAGAGATAGATGTACGGCAGTTTTGTCCAATATATATGGAAATGAGAGATGTATTTTGATTTTTCTGGAAGGTAAGAAGTTTACAGCCGCACAGCAAGATAACAGCGCAACACCACCACAATCCAAGCAAGGACAGCAACACAAGAACCACTGCATCCGGACGGAACAACCATCAGTAATAACCCCAGCGTACTTGGTTTTTCAATTGAAAAAGACAGTAGTCGTAGGACGAGCTGAGCTAGGGACAACATTGTCTCCTGTTATAGTCTCTTGTTAACTGAAAAATAAATAAATAAATGACACTCTTCTACTAATCTTATTGTCTTGAAACAGGTTCAGTAAGTGTATGTATCAGTACATCAGTCGATATCTTCCTCAAAATTTGGTCTTTTAATTTTAAACAAAGCTTTCTAAAATTTTTGAAAATGAAAATACTTCTAAGTCTTTTTGTCAATTTACTAATTGTATTATGTGGGCTTTTAAATGCGAAAAACAGTAAATATTCCTTTTACATTGATGAGAGGAGTACCCACATATATGGTATGGGAGCCGTGGCACACAACAGAATTGAGTTCACTTCCAAAACTTGCATGAAAATGCTGGTGTGCCTTATGAAAAAATTCAAATCCACCCCTAAAGCTCACAAGAAAATTCTGGGTTCTCCTACTATGATAACTCCTGCGGCTAAGGTAAAAAACCGAGAAATGATACGTGTAAATACTAAAATGCATACAAACTTATGTGGCACCACACAATAGCAATTGTGCCCAGTTTTTATTTCTCTCTTTTATACACATCAACACAAATGCATGGGATAAAAACACTTGTACCCAATAACAAGTGAGCCCAATGCTTGGATTAGGTTTCTCTATTTGATGGGGCCCACCTTGCATGTGTCCTCTTACAATAGGTCATAAAGTAATGGTACTAATAGGGGGCTCACTTGTTATTAGATACAAATGTATTTATTTCATGCATTGGTGTTAGTGTGTGTACAAAAGAGGAATAAAAAGTAAGGCATAGTTGCTACAATAATTATTTGTGGACATACCAAAATGCATATAAATGTATTTATCCCATGAGATGGTGACAAATATTTTTATCCTATGAGGTGATGAACAAAAAGTAAAAAAACAATTATTATTGTGTGGTGTCACATAAGCTATTGTGCATTTTGTATTTATTTTAATATGTGTACCTATCACAACTGTAGTTGCTATTGTGCGATGCCATATAAATTTGTGTGTATTTTATGTGCATTTTATTGTGTGCACATATCATTTCTCCTAAAAAAAATCATCACTAATCCACTTCAATTCATGACGTGGACAGTTGTCATTGGGGGACGAACCTAATCTTTAGTATTCTTGTAACCATAAACTTACTTATAAAACCATCAGGTGAACAGTGGTCATAGGAACCAAATCTTTGTTTGTCAAATTTGGTGTTATCTGCTCTAAATTTGTTTTATCCAAGGTTGAGCGGGGAACAAATCCCACCCATTGCTTTTTGTCGGTGGTTGGTTTGAATTAAGACTATTTCTTAATTCATACCCATCAACCGTGCGACCCATTCAAACCTGTCACTATTAGAGGCCTGTTATCAATGGTGTAGTCAAATTTAGAACAGTTTTTTTCTTGTTTTTATACCCAAGCTATTGGGGGCCACTACCCTCAATAGAGGTAAGTAGAGTCCTTGAACGAGATAACATGGGAAGTAAATATGAGCCCTCTCACGAAAAAAAATATGTATGCCTATGTTTGAAACCTCTTACAAGTGAGGTAAGAGGTCGTGCTCTATGGCTCAAACCCACTAGCCTTGTAGGTAGTTAATTTACATACATACTACTCACTAACAATTTATATAACACTGCTCTTGTACTCCACGGTCTATTAAGATCCATGCTGCCTGGAAGGGAGGACCAGTAAGATTTAGAAATTGTTTGCGCAACACCATTTTTCAAGAAAATAGAAAACATGGACATCTTTTTTTGATATCACTTATTATACTGCCGGACTGAAATGAAGAAGTGCGATCTCAAGCATGTTTCTTTGAAAACCAGAGTGGCAAAGGCTTGTAAAGTGAATTATAATGAACGATTACTTTTAAAGACAAAAGAAAAGACATGTATTATAAAAAGAAGTAAAATTTTAAAAATTATATTAGAAAAAGTCAAGAGTCAACATCTCATTCCACCTGAAGACCAAAAAAGTTAAAAAATGAATTTTAAAGTTTTATACTTTTTTGAAATGACCACTCTTCTTTTCACTTAAAATGACTTTTCATTTGAATTCACTCTCACCGGATTAACCCCCAGCAGAGGGAGTCTGGAACGGTGGGGATGAGAGGAAATTTTCACTACATGTAATGGGGTGTAACTAAAAAGTGTTGGTGTGCAAGTTCAACTCCTCATCTGCCAATAGGTGCTTATTTTATATGAGAGAAAAAAAATCATCCTTACGTGGACGGTTGTCATCTGAGCAAGAAATTGGTCGGTCGGATTTGGCCTTATCTGCTCCAAATTTGTTTCACCCAAATCCCTATCCTCTTTGTTTTTAGCTTGTGGGGTCGGATCGCTGTAGGGATGTCAACTAATTGGGTCAATCAAGGGACCCATCCTTCCTTTTTTTAGCAAGAAAGATCGCAGACCACCCTTTTAGTAGTTCGTGATGGGGTATGCTTAGGTTTTGGTGGTGCATTCGTCAACGCGGGTTAAGCATAGTCTTTCAAATTTATCTTTAGTTGGGCTCAACAGAGTTTATTATTAATTACTTGACCCAAGGGACCCATCCTTCCTTTTTTTTTTCTTTCAATAAAGATGCGAGACCACGCTTTCACTAGTTCGTGTTGGGGTATGGTTAGGTTTTGGTGGTGCATTTGTCAACGCCGGTTAACCATAGCCTTTTAAATTTATGTTTAGTTGGGCTCAAGAGAGTTTATTATTAATTTCTTTGCTTACATACATAATATCTTCCTAGTACAAGTCATAATGAACTGATGGTGTGTGTGCTGGATTTCTCATTATGGACCTTGACCATCATCATGGGATAGCCTTGATTCTAAAAATAAATAAATTAACTACAACATAAATCCAAAACGAATCCGTTAAGTTGGCTCCACATGTTTTTTTTTATGATTCAAAATATTTTTTGTTAGCTCTGTCTTCAAATTTTTAGCATCCTGTTCGAAAGTTATTTGGTTTTGAGGAGCAAAAATTATTTTCTATAAAATACACATAATGTCCAAATAATACAACGGGTGTGAGATAAAATTAAGATATTAGGAGCAAATTCAAAGCCCTAATCAACTGAACCACTATATTAATTGCAGTTCGCCCACCATTTGACTTTAAATGTCCATGACCCTCAATTGCCTACCCCATCCAATTTTTAAATTGAAAACGATTTCAGTTGCAGAAGAAATGAAATTCATCTCACAGGGAAGAAATGATGTTTCATGCATGATGGTCTGCACATGAGATGGCCCACTCACTTTGACGGCTCGGATCACTGGACAGGTGCGAATCTGCAACGACATAGACAGTGGGCCCCACCAAATGTTCAGTACTTCTATACGCTGTAATCCCGGGATACTGCGACAGTGGCGGGTCGTCTTCACCACTCCGACACACGACCATTCTCCGTAACGTAACATCGCGGTCGTCTTCTTCACCTGCCCAAAGCCGATACGAAACCGCCGAAACCGCGACGCAGATATAGCTTTTCCATTTCTCCCTCTCTCTCGCTCTATCTCTGTGTCTCTGAAGTAGAGATTTCCTCACCCTCATCTCCAGTCAAATCTCCACCGTTCGATCCCAGATCGTACGGCCACTATTCAACTGCCCTCTCTCAAGAGTTTCTCTCTGTTGGACCGACTTCTGAAAAATGGACCGGTTTCGAACCGGCGTCCCGGTCTACTCCCTGGAGAGGACCGGCTCGTCGTCTCCGTCGGCGTCGCCGGCTCACCACCGAGCGCCGTCGGCTGCCGGAGCCATGAGGCGGACGCAGAATGTCGCAGCTAAGGCGGCTGCGCAGCGCCTGGCGCAGGTCATGGCGTCACAGGCGGCCGCCGGCGAGGACGATGAGGACGAGGAAGACGATCTCGGCGGGGTGTTCGGATACAATGCGCCGCCGCTCCGGCACTTGAACAGCGGCAATGCCGGCGCTGTGCGGCCATTGGCGGCGACAGCCGCCGCGAGATCTCCATCTCCTGTGGTAATTTTTGACACTCTGTGGCAAGATTGTGGTGGATTGTGGAATTTGTGAGGTTTCTGTTTTGGTGATTTTAAGTGTTGGTCATCTGCATTTTGGTTTGGTCACACGAATTCATTAGTCATGATTTTGGTTTTAAGATTCACTGGTCTTGTTCATCTGCATTGTGATTTGATTACATGAATTCATTGCTTGAGATGCTGCCAATGACAAAATCCAAGAAAGCAGTGTGTTATATATGCACATAGCCTGATATTGCTTAATCATGTTTTACTTTTGCATAATTAGAAAACTAGCACAAAAACCCGTGCTGATCACAGGTGTGAGACCAACCTTGTAACTTAAATATTCACTTATTAAAAGAAATCCATCCAAAAATAAAAATAAAAAGTAAAAGAAGAAAAGGTTATGAGATACCTGTTTATGAAATCTAATATGTAAGAGTTATTGGCAAGAAAAAGAAAGAGAATAAGAGAGGTAAAGGAATTACAGAGTATGGGTGGAAAGGAGAAGTAGAACTTTGAAAAGTGGATAAGTGGGTGGTTTGGATAAAGAGATAAAAAGGTAGTTTTGCATAAGTGGAAAGAAAACTGAATTTTTAAAAATAATAATAATAACTAACTTTCAAAATCATATCCGCTGGTCAAAATTGAAAGCAAAAACCTTTGAGCTTAATATATTATAATAGTTAGAAGACATTTTTTCTAAGCGCTTTTGTTTATTCTCTTTATTTATTTTGCAAACTTTGGAGAATTTCAGGTTGTTAGTTGATGATCTTCCTACCTTCTGAAGGAATCATATTTTGTTAATTGGTTTTCTTGTATTGAGACTAGGTAGGTGGGAACTATTTAGATGAAACTCAGTTTGTCCAGTCTACTTCAGTTGGAAGGCCAGCAACATTGGTTCATTCGACGGTGGCACCCAGCCAGCCAGTTCTTAGAGTCCGAACTTCTATGCCATCAAGTGAACCTCCTGTCAGTAGGGAAACAAATGGAAGGTAAAGAAAAGCCTCTACTTTTTTGTTGAATTGAATGCCTATTAAACTGTACTTAAAACCATTGGAGTTTGAGGCTTAAATTATAGATCTAGGGTCATCTGTTTGGAATGATATTTGGCCAATACACATGCACAACAATGCTCAATTGATCACCATGCACATGGTGCTTTGGTGCACAGCTCTTAGGTGTGGCCCACTTGTAATCAATCCAATACTCCAACACCCTCAAACTTCCTTCCATCAAGTGGCACTCACCCCCAGTTTGACAACAAGTGGTCTATATTCATCTTGGATTGAACTCACAAAAAACTGTACCTTAAAAGGCCATGGAGCACTACAGCCCTTCAGTTTAGGGTTAGGATGATCTGATGGAATCTATTTTTCACCTAAACCTAATTCTGATGAGACTTACTTTAGACATCCTACTGTTGTAACCTTGATATACATTGTTACACCGTTCTCTATCAGCTTAAGCGTTTGGAGTAAGTGGTTGTCAACACCTACCCCATCATTGTCTTGCATCTGGGTGGGCTCGGCAGGCCACATAGACATATACACATGCAAACTGCATTTTTTTTGTGAGTGCACCCATTTTTCTTCTGTACAAACAAGCCCCATTGAAGATGGACCAAGTTCCAACCTCCACCCCACTTTGCCTGCACCTTCTTTTTCTCTGTTTTATGGTTTTTAAGTTCAGTTTAACCTTTTTATAAAGTACAATGGTGGAAAATGGTCAAATTAGTGTTAAATTGGGGCCAATGCTAGCTTATGGGGTGATAGTCAGGTGGGGTCCATTATACTATCACAAAAAATTAAATGTAGGTTGCACTTATAGGAAGAAGAATCGGGCCTTTTTTTGTTGCTTTAGCCATTTTATGAGTAGTGTTAATATGCTTTGGAAAATTTCGTACAAAGGGTCCAACTTTTTGACAAACACTGGAGTGATTACTCACTCATAACAAACAGGTCCACATGGAGAAGCACTGGCCAGATGTCACTCTAATCCAAGTGGTGTATACTGTTAGATTGATTATCTGTAAAACACATGATTTACAATTATGGAGTTAATTAAGTGAGGGGATTGGATTGATCATAGGTGCACCCAGGCGGTCCCCTCTCTTTGGAGCATATTTATCTTCAACAAAATAAAAGCCTATATAGTTTTCTGAATCTGCATTTTTGTGCTGGAACTGGCTACTTTGATTTTGTAGATATTTTCTTGAATGAGTTTCTTGTTTCCTTGGCATGCATTATGCCACATTTTTGCTAACGCTGAATGCAAAATGTAGTTTCTCATGAGTAAGAAACACAGACACAAATAAAGTTAGTTTTTTATCATGAAAATGGTATAGCTCTTAATGTCTTGCATTTTTAATCCAGCACAAATTTATTCATCTCATCATCTATATGCATATTGCAATATGTCTGTGTAAATGTCTATTTAGATGATCCCAATTTTTACTGTTAATTAGTGCTTTCCAATTGTAAGTCAAGAGCTCAAGTCTGATTCGTTTAATCATTAGATTATTTTCTGGAAGATTGCTTTAGAGACCCAATTAGACTGATGTGGATGTTCTTGTTCAAGTCAGATGACTTGAAGATCATAATGATTGCGAGAATGTTCTACTTTTTTCAAAGCAATACTTGAGAGAATAGTCAGACTAGGCAAATTCCCATTCTTCTAGACTCTGTGCCCCAACATTATCAAATCAGTTGAATTTGGTTGTTCGCATATTTATCCTTACAAATGAGATTGGGGGAAATTTGGAATTTTGTTTTGCTGGGAGAAACCAGCAAAAAGTGACAACGGCTCTACTGGTGTTTCAATAATGAGTCAACAAAATTTTGAATTATATCAAGGTTTTTTTTTTTTTTGTTTTCTCATGTCCAAAAGAACTGGACCATTGGATTGACTTCACTCATTTGGATGGTATAAACTTGTTGGCCTTTGATCGAGTGGGAGGATGATGATCTAAGCCTCTGCCACCATTAAACACGCGCCCCACACCCCCCCCCCCCCCCCCCCCCCCCCAAGCCCACAAGGACTGATGCTCAGCATAGGGGGGCCCATATAAAATATACTTAAAAGTTCAAACTACATAAACATTTAACCAAATGCACAAGTAGTCTAAGCTGGAAGAACCACAAATTAATTTATAGATATTTTCTCACATATTGTTGAAGTGCTAATATATATGGATTTCTTTTTTCATTAATTATTTTATAATATTAATATATATTCCAATTATTACACAAATGGGTTGGTTTTATCATTCAATCAAATCATATAATTTTTTATTAATTAATAATCAATTTCAATATTAATTTTAATTTATTATTCAATTTACGTGAGGCGTAATCTCTGCATTGCATGGGCTTTATATCTGTATGCCTTATAACAATTCAAACTCATTGGATACTTGTAGAAGGGTTTTAGAACTCATCAGAGCTTTTCCTTAAGAGCCGCCATAAGCCCCTCAGACCTCACCTCAGGGTTCTCAAGCTTCTTGCCTGTTAGTTCAGTCTTCAATTGATGTCTAAGGGATGAGACGAGTTGTTAAGCAAGGTTATTTTAACATTTGTTTCAGGTTTCCATCTGATAGAGGACAGCTGAACTCTAAAGAACGAGAAAGTGACCATGAAGCTTCTGCTCTTCAAGATGAGGTAATTCACTTTTATCCATGAATATTTTATTTTTTGTAAGCTTTGGCCTCTGTAAAAATTAAAAGCAAAGCCAACGCAGGTCACTTTTGGTGTGCATGTACAGGCCTGCTAAATGGTGTCTCAAACAAATATTCTGGTTAATTTGTTGATAGAATTAGAATTATAGGCCTTAAGTTTTAATTGTTAAGCTTACTTCTGCTTGACTGCAGCTCGATATGCTACAAGAAGAGAAATTTCTCAATCTTGAAAAGGTATGTGCCTTTTGAGTTATATATTTTGTTCTGAAGGTGAAACTTATAAATTATAATAATTTATTTCACTTTTAATAATTATTTCGCTTCTCACCTGGTTTGTAAAATCAAATATGTTTATGGCATTCATTTTGGAATGTGCCATCCAGCTTCAACTTGAAGAAGAACGATGTAGGGAAGCAGAAGCCAGGGTTAGGGAGCTTGAGAAACAGGTTAGTTAATTTAGGATTATGCTGCAATCTAGGAGATGTTTTTTAAGCTTATTATCATCAATTTAATGCCCCAAGCCCATTTATTTTTCAATTTTTATGGGATTCTGATATCTCAAAGGTTGCTGCTCTTGGAGAAGGGGCATCTTTGGAAGCCCGGTTGTTGAGCAGGTAACCTCTTTGGAGGTAGAGTTTTTTTTTGTTTTCTGTTTTATTTTGAGTCTAGGTTTTGAGAATTTGTGTGATTCATTTGCAGAAAGGAGGCAGCATTGCGTCAAAGAGAGGTAAATGTCCATAATTTTTTTTGGATTGTGCATTCATAATTTTCTAAGCTTGATTTTCAACAAATAATTTAGTATTCGATTGCATGACCTTGTGAGGTTATATTTTCTTCTTCTTTTTGAGTTGTGTCAGAGAAGAAAAAAACATTGCTCTTATGCGAGTGATAACTGTATTCTGTTTTCAGATAAAATATTCTGAATCATATCATCAATAAAAAAAGTCGATGTCATTATATATTATATTTATGAGCCATATTGCAGATATTTTCAAGAAATAATATTATATGCTATACATGTAAACCAATATAATACAACATATGATTTTGTTGTCAAGGTAATTATTGCATTAGGTAGAAAATAAAGGAGAATGAATTTCCAAGTACATATTGATATCTTTCAACAAGGAGATGAGGAAGATAACTTCTTCGCTGAGTTAGGACAGAATTCATTCCTTTTGGAAATCCACAAGCCCCCTGGGTTCGCATTTGACAAGGATAGCCTATGTCCTATTTCCAATGTGGTTTTTTTTATCTCATTTTGAAATTTGAATATGGTGTGAAGAAATAAATGAGTATGATGTAACATTCTTTTGGCACTCTTTACCTCTTTACTTATTCATTTAGTCTAGTTTATTTCATCTTGACAATCATCATCATCATCTTAACCTTGTCCTGTCAATTTGAGGTTAGCCTAATGCATTCTACTTTACTGAAGAAACAAGCTGAGGCCAAATATCCTATCTTACTAATGCATTCCTCCTGATAGTATCAGCCAAATCAAACACGACTTGGCTGATTCAGATTGAGTCTCATCCTATAACTTCTCTATCCATTTGAGTTGGATAGTGCCAGCTTGGCCGATGCTAATAGGAGTCGGGAAAAGTCGTATATGAATATGCATAATAGGAGTTTTTGGGTTTCTGTAGGACCAAATGTATATGATTTGGTAGCAGCAATGATATAGTTTGCTAAACCATTAGACATGAAGAACCATGGATCAAGGGGTTAGGATGATCAAATGGGATCAGGATGGGGGGTGACAGGGAATGGGGGTATGAAATGGCTGACTTGGACAGCATCTATATAAAGTTCTCAGTGCATCAAGCAATGGGTCCTGTTGAAAACAAGCTATGAGAAAAAACGAATGGTTGTTAAAGTGGCATATTTTGAAGTCTTTTTCAGTGGGCCCTCCAAATGGAAGTAAGGCACCTTTCAATTGGGACCCACTCTCCTGCAGGCCCTAAGCCTCGCCACATGATAATGATAAGGATTAAGTTAAAGGGGGGATGGTAGAATTCTCTTAGTCCTCAAGGTAGCCCATATCTAGATTCTAGAATCCTAACAATCCATTATTAGTATCCCTCCTTGCTTTATCTCTATGTTAGATTTCAGCTCACTTCAATCGGCTTTAGACACACTATCAGATTGATCACTCATAAGACACGAGATTAGACTCTTTATTCACGCGTTTTGGACTTGACTGATCTGAAGGTGTGCGCAACTCAAAAAACAGTCATATTTGGGTCTGAACAGTTTGGATTTTAGATGGGGGACCTACTAATGGATTTGCAGGGATTAGCTCAACATATTGTCTAAGCTCTGCCACCAAAAGAGAATTAGGATTTGATGAGGAAATAACCCAGTCAAATGCCGATCTTCCTTGCATTCATAAATATCTGGACCGATTTAATTTTTTTTTTCTTTTCATACAGTCACTTCTCAGTCGAAAATTGCTTGCACAGTGAGATGGTGGACAACTGGCATGGAGAAATAGCCCACCAATTCTGTGAGAGAGACGAAACTATAACTTCTCTATTTGATTCTCATTGGAGAAATCTTCTCCTTCCAAATTAACTTTATAGATTTCGATTTTAAGAATTTAAAATGTGTTTACATTGTAGAGATGGCAGGTCTATAGATAAAAGAAGGCCCAAGTCCAATGCCGAGCTAGTGGAAATCTAGCCATATACCCTAACAAGGATATCAATGGTCAAACTTTCTTCCTTTAGAAGATTATCCCTGTTGTTTCAATACCAGTATATTGCCTTGTATAGTTGATTGATTTGAAAAGGGGAGTTTTTGCCTCTCTTAATTGGTCCAATGAGATTATGACACCTTACATTTACATTCCAACTCATATTAAGGGAGAAAAAATAGGGATCTATAAATGGTTTGACTTCCTAAAAAATGGCATAAGAAGAAGATATTAGCCAATCAGAAAATGGGTGTTTTTCATAAGAAAACACTTGGGCGTTTTCTAGCATAACTCTATATATATATGGGAAATAATCCTATGAGAACTAGTTCTCACTACTTTTTTATGAGAAGTCTAGGTGGGGCCCATCTAATCACCCAATCCAAATCTTGCAATACACAGAGACCCCATTAGTAGTCACACTCCCCCCAAATTTCGGTCAAATCCGAATTTATTGGATTGTTGGATCAACTGTACACCAATCCAAATGGACTAGATTTGTGGGCCATGGATGAAGGGATGAGGATATGTGATTGGGTCCAAACTTGATATTTGGGGTGGTCCCACATAGATCTTTCCATCCCTCGTGGTCTTATCCCCAAATGAGACCCACAAGTGGGCCCCATAAAAAATTCTCACGGTAGGTGTGAGAACACTTCTCATAAGATTAATGCATCCATCCCTCACCATAGGATGAGGGATATATATAGGAGAATATTAGTATGCATCCATCCTTCACCATAGGATGAGGAACACTTCCATATTTGGATACAATGTGCAAAAAAAAAAAAAAGGTTATATAAAAAAGAGGAATGCTCAAGTACAAAGAAGGAGTGCCATGAAAGCATCCCTCACCCTATGGTGAAGGAATGATGCATACTAACATTCCTATATTTATATATATATATGAGGCAGGATTGTCCTTACGGACTGTTTTGGACCGTTTCGTATAGTGGGTTCTATGTTGCGAGCCATTCAAATGGATTACACACAAAACCCCCTTGAATTGTACACATCCACCAATTTTGGGTCTCATCTGAATAGATTTGATCATTGGATCGACCGCACACTTGTACGCGGTCGATCCAACAGTCAAGTCTATTCGAATGGGACCCAAAATTGGTGGATATGTACAATTCAGGGGGGTCGTGTGTATCCATTTGGATGGCTTGCAACGGGGGACCCACTATGCAAAACAATCAGATTTGGTCCATAAGAACAGCCCCATATATATATAATAAGGAATGTTAGTATGCATCCTTCCCTCCCTATAGGGTGAGGGACATTTGCATAATTGGAAATATTCATGTGCAAAAGAGGACATGCATTTATGGTTAAATAAAGAAGAGGAATGCTTAAATACAAATGGGGAAAGCCATGCAAGCATCCCTCACCCTATGGTGAGAGAATGATGCATGCTAACATATCTCTATATATTGGTCAACCCTCCAATGGGAATACATAGAAATTACTCGAAATCTCTCTTGTCTCTACTATTCTTTTTCATGTGACATGGTATCAAAGCCCAGGTTCTCTACATACATAACTTCAGATATCATCAATCAAGAGTGTCATGCTTTTTATTTCAATCCATGTCTTCATCTATGCATTTTAGTTGTTCATTTATAATTTGGTCATTTCATATATCAGTCAGCATTATAGCATTATCCTATCAGCAATCAAAATAATAAAAACTGTTATTGTTGATTTGTTTCAGGCTGCTCTTAAAACTGCATTGCATACTAAGGTACGTTATTGTTGATTTTTTTCAGGCTGCTCTTAAAACTGCATTGCATACTAAGGATGGGAGAGATGGAGAGATCACAGCTCTCCGATTGGAAGTTGAGGTAGTATTCCAGTTTATAGCCTTATGCCAATATGCCTGTCTTGATAATCATAAATTATTGCAATTGTGTAGATTATGCTGTGCAGCTATATTTGATGCATATTCATCTTCCATTGTAATTATTTTTATAATAGTCGGCAAAAGATGAGGCTGCAGCTGTTATAGGACAGCTCCAAGAAACAGAATCTGAAGCCAAAGCTCTTCACTCTATGACACAGAGAATGCTCTTGACCCAGGAAGAGATGGTTTGTATTCCTTTGTTGATTTTTAAGATATCTAACATTTGTGTTCTACTGCTGTTCAGAGATTAATTGTATTATGGTATCTGTATTTCAGGAAGAAGTTGTTCTCAAAAGGTGTTGGCTTGCACGTTATTGGGGTCTAGCGGTTCGGCATGGTAAATTTCTTGCTAAAGATGTATTTCTTGCTCACAAAAATTACCAGTTCTGGGCCTTGGTTGGATTGTGATTCTCAAACTCTGTTGGTTTTTATTTTATAGCTTTCTGGGGTTTACATTTGTCAGTCAAGTGGCAATCACAAAGAGATATTTTAGTTTCAGCCATCATAAAAAATATAAAAAGATGCACTGATGTAGCATAGCCACCTTGCATGTAAGATACCATCCGTAGCAATTACAAAAGGTTAGTTATCGATCAAGCATCAAACCACCACCTTGCATGTGAGAAACTGTCATTAGCTAGAAATCAACGGCGGAATTTGCTGGCCTCAACACATGGGAGAAGACCAGTTCCATGTTGACTAGTCAATCCTGTAGCTCGTCTGTCTAAGATGTAATATTCCAAGGCACAGTGCACTTCCCCTCGGTCCATTCAACCACACAAAGAGGCTCCTTCTGCACCAACCGGAAACCAATCTCATTGTGAAAGCCTCCTGTGTGCCAATTAGTACGGCAAGAAATTTGGTTTAGTTGAGGACCTAACATTCTCTTGTTGTCACAGATTGTTTAAAAAATAGATATTCTCTTGTGATCACAAATCAAGTCGCCAATTCTAGTGTCACACAGATTCCCTAAAGCACTAGAAAGTTTAGTCAGTAAAAAAATGCATAATTCAATATTTTGTAAGAGAAAGCAGTTTCATTTTCCTAGTTTCTTGGTAATGTACCACTATTATTCTCCTTCCAGCCTCATCTAGTTTCATTCCTTGCTTGGGTTATTGGTATTTCTGGAAACTTCATATCTGTTGGTACTAATTGTATTCAATTATGATCTATATATCTTAATTTATATTTTTATAGTTTTCTCGAAGTATGATTTTTTTTTAATGATTTTTTTTTTGTGTAATGACTCAATGATTGTTAGTGATCCTTTCATTCATATAATATCTCACTGTATATATTTTGTGTGTAATGATATATTTATGTGATACAAGTGTTCTTCTTTGTTTTTCCTGCACTTCTTCAAAATATTTTTCCTTCTGTATATTATTATCTTTTTTTTTTTTATTTTCTAGTAAAAATTGAGTTATTATTTGTGACCTTTTTCTGATTTTGTAATACTTTTGGTACAGCTTTTTTTTTCTGCGGTCTCTCTGCACCATACATTATTTTAGTTTACTGAAAGAGAAAAAAAAAGGCTTTTGGAAGTAGCTTTTGAGGAAGTAGGTCAAGTATAGAACTTCTATGTTATAATTAGGTATATTATCTTTGAATGGTCCTATAATTTGATTTTTTTTTGTTTATTTATTTTTTGAATCTCAAAGTTATACAACTAAACATATGCTTTGGATTTGTTAAAGATGACCAATTTATTCACCCCATCTTTTCAATATCTCCATTAACCAAGTTATCCAATTGGCCTTGTCAACATCTCATTGAAGCTAATCCAACTTATTGTTTTCGTTATCAATTCTCTCCACTTGATCCTGGTAACTCTATAATTGATAGACAAATATCCAAATATAGTGAGTGAATTTCAACCAAATCCATTGCCTCTCCGAGGTATCAAATTGTTAAGATAGAAAACCTTCTTCTCTCCTAGTGTCATCAGCTGCTAAATCTTCCCCCGCCTTCTCTTCACATCTTCTTCCTGGAATTCCGAGCATTTCTAATGTGTCCATCAAGTTGGATCAATCCAACTACATTCTTTTGAGAAGCCAACTTCTTCCTATTCTATATGGCACAGTATGCAGTCCATGGCTGATGACACCATTGCTGATCCAGAGGACCGATCACGGTGGATTCAAAGTCCATTATTTCTGGAAAGCAAGGCCTAGACTCTTCTAAGTTGGTTGCATGCCACTTTGTTTGCTCGAGTCACTGGTTTGCTCCAGTCACTGGTTACAAACTGCTCGTGCAACTTGGGAGGCTCTTGAGTCTTGATCAACCTTGAATATCTCAAACCAGTGCTTGGTACTATCAGATCAAGCATGAAGGTTCACTCACTATTACTGAATATATGGAGCTAACTAATAAATTATCTCTTTTATAGCAACCCATGAATCCTAAAGATCTTATTGTTTGGGTTATTGATGGACTTGATCTTGATTATGATGTGATTGTTAGCACTGTTCAGACAATGGCCAATCTTTTTTTGGAGAATCATATAGCATGCTTCTTAATCATGAAAAATGATTGTGGCTTTATCATCAACAACACCAGGGTAGCACAGCTTTCTGCATCAGTCAAGGTCATCGGTATGCCATAAAACGTGGAAATGACCATGGTCAAAATCTTACCAACGTGGAAATGACCACGGTCAAAATCTTACCAACAAGTTGTGGATTAGGAAATGATCATGGTAACAATAATAACAAAGTCGGCTTTCACAATACTTAACAAACAGCAAGTCATGAATCATTTGTTAGATTTGCAATAAGGCTGGCCATGGTGCTCTTAAATGTTGTCTAGGCAACAACCATTCTTATTAACATGATGACTTACCTGCAACACTTTCTGCCATGAATACATCTTTTGCACAATATGATTCTGCATAGTATCCTAATAAGGTGGCAACCAACCATCTGACAATCAATGCTTCTTCAATGGTCAATCTTCAGGGCTCAGGAGTCAGGACTACAATGGCTTTAACCAAATTACGTGGCCAATAATAATACCTCACCTATGAAGAGTATTGGTGTATGCAGTTATTCACTTGATCTTATCAACATCCCCTTGGAGCTAATCCAGCTCAATGCTGTCCTTATCAAATCTTTTTCTAATTGTGGCTGAGAGAAAACTCTTCACTTGTTCTTACATGCCTTGCAACTCTATAAATAGGTAACAAACATCCAAATGTAGTGAGTGAATTATAACTAAATCCATTGCCTCTATAAGTAGGTGACAAACATCTCTGTTAAGATGACTGAGTTATTCACTTGATCTTATCAACTTCGCCTTGGAGCTAACCCAGCCCAATGCTGTCCTTATTGGATTGCTTTCTAATTTGACTGAGAGAAAACTCTCCACTTGATCTATAAGTAGGTAATGAACATCCAAATGTAATGTGTGAATTTTAACTAATTCCCTCTCTAAGATTGCTAATTTGATACCTCATTTCTTCACATTTTCTATTTTCTCATGAGTGGAGGCATTTACTGTATATAAAAAAGAAGGGGAAGAATAAGAAATGAAGACATCTACATTCATCATCATGCTTTTTCCCTTTTCTTTTTCCCTTTTCTTTTTTGGGTTTCCCCAACATGTAGCTGCTTTGTAGGCATCCATCCTGAGATAGCAATGTCAAAACATGAGTACTGGTCATCATTAGCACCTCTTCCACTTGAAGTTGTCATTTCTGCTGGTCAGAAGGCTAAGGACGATTCATGGAATCAAGGCAAGTCATCATACTATGATCTTTATTCTATCATGCCTTTTTCCTCAATAAGCCAAAACTGGTGAAGTATTTATAGTTTGAGCAATAATGATGATTTTTAATTTTTTTTATCCTATATTTTCTTTTCATGATGATGAGCAGGTAATGATGATTCAGCAAAAAGGAATAATCTTGTCTGGGATGTGAATGACCTAACTGGAGAAGGAAACATCGAGAGCATGCTTTCAGTTGAAAAGGGTTTAAGGGAATTAGCTTCTTTAAAGGTCTCCTATTATTTTCAGTAGGATTTTTTGCTTCATATGTATTTCTATCCTTTTTAATTTTCTGTATTAGCTTCTGTTTTCAATAGCAGTAGTGTTCTTAAATATCAAATAAGTATTCCTATTTGAATGCATTTTGGATATTCTCTATGGCCCTGTAATCTAATGTTTGTGTTCATTTGTCCATTGTTTTCTGCTTCTCGCCTTCCTATAAAATTGTACTTTTGGCGACATGCTTCTCCTTTTTCCTTTCTAAATAATTTCTGCTGTTTTCAAGGTTGAGGATGCTGTTGTACATGCTATGGCTCACCGTCGCCATGCAAATTCAGCTCATCAATCCATCTCAGGTTCCTATTTTCACCCAGTAATTAGTTATCCTTTTTTTTTTCTGATTCAATTAGCATCATATTTTCTGTTTTTTTAATCAGGGGAGAAATTTTGATCCTCAATTCTAGGATATTCAGAGCATGTATATGTGGAGCCCAATGTGTGTTGATATCAAAGACGGGCCTATGTGGATAGATAATGCCTAGCCCAGCTGGGGGATCTCGGTGATGTAGATCCAGCCTGACTGAATTGACCAAATGGTGGGGAAGATCTAACAATAGCTGTGTAGAACAGAGCCTTGATGCGCCAAACCACCTAGAAATAACTCAACAGCTCTAGGTATTGGTCTAGATCACATGTAGTTCAAGGAAAACCACCCTTCCAATGCATTATGTACTCGTCCAAGTTGGGTTTGTTGCAAGGTTGAAGGTGAAAAAATAGTCAAAAGAACCGAGGTAGCTGTGTTATTAGTATCTATACAGATTTTTATGGAAACAGCCCTAGAAACTATCATAACCACAGATACTTGTAACAAAACATAATTCAACGCATTCAGACTAGTATTTTTTTTCCTAATAATAGTATTGTTCTGCCCTTGTGCACACAAAGCTTTGTAGGCCTTGCACAATAATTGTGTAGGCATTGAGAAATGCAAGGCATGAAAGTGGTATCATAACCATCTTCTTGATGTGGTTTGTAACTTTGTATGCTCCTTCTTGACTCTCCTCAATTTTGGGCTGAAGCTCTCTTGACTGTTGCGCACCATATTAATTGTCTTCCATCTGCCAAGTTACAACATCAAAGGCCTTACTTTCTCCATGGAATCGTCCTAATAATGATCGTCTTCACGTGTTTGGCTACATTTGTTTTCTTACCAGGTGATTGAACCAAATTGACTGCACAAGTTACAGAGTGTGCACTTGTGGGATATGCTACACATCGAAGGGGCTATCTTTGTTATGACCCCTCTATCCATTGGATCTGCATTTCTAGAAATGTTTTGTTTTTCAAATATCAATATATATATTTTTTCAACGCTATCCACCTCCCAGAAACTCCACCTCATCCATATCTTATCTTCCCGATTTTTATGAAACTTGTTCTTCCTCCATTGCTCGGTTCAAACCATGAGCTATCTACCAATGGAGAAGTCATCACGAGGACTTTGCTAATACGAGCTCTGCGGGCAAATGTTTTCACCTCTGGAGCCAGAGCTTACCAGCTTTGCTGATATGAGTCCCTCCAGGAACTTTCTTTAGCTCCAAATACAGAACCAACCCTTCAACTTTGATGAGCATCTCGTACTTCTAAACCTCCTGATCATTACAGTTTCTTTCCAACCTCTTTATATATATCTTTATCTATCATGTCTATCCCTAACACACCTATACACAGGCTGTGTAGGACAAAGGTTGGCAATAGGCAATGAGGAACTTGATGCCCTTGAACAAAACGTTATCTCGATAGTGTCTGGTTGGTTGTACATTGGTCTACACTATGAAACTCAAGTTAGATGGTACATTAGATAGCTATAAGGTTTGATTGGTGGATTTTGTATATAAGCAAGAATATGGAATTGATTGTGCTGAAAAATTCACTCCCATAGCCAAAATGAAAACTGACTCTGTGAGAACTGCACTCTTTATTGTTACTTTTCATTCTTGGCTGCCTTTCCAAATGAATGTCAAGAACGCCTTCTTGCACAAGGATCTCAAAGAAGAAATCTATGTGTATTCCAGTTGGACTGCCAGCAAAATATGAAAGAGCTGTTTTTCATTTGCACAGTTTGCATTTGGATTAAAACAAGCACCAAAAGCTTGGTTTGATAGATTTCGTCAAACTCTCATAACAACTAACTTCTAGCAGAGCAATTGTGATCCCTCAATGTTCCTTCATCAATCTTCCATTAGACTCAGAACGTTACTTGTATATATGATGACATCATCATTACTGGAAATGACCGTAAGGATATCAAGTTATCAACATCTTGAGCAAGTTTCTTCACTCTTCATTTAACATGAAAGATCTTAGGTGCCTCACATATTTCCTTGGTCTTAAAGTACATACATCTAAGAAAGGCATCTTCATAAATCGTTACAAACATACAGTCAGTCTCATTAATATGGCCCAACTAAAGATTCACATCTGGTTGACATTCTTTAGAAGTCAATGTCAAATATTGGAAATATGATGGTAATTCTCTCCCTGTCCCAACTGTGTACTAGAGACTTGTTGCCAGTTTGGTTTGGTTTAGTTAACCACTACCAGTGTAGATATTGCTCATGTTTTAATATTGTTAGTCATTCATGGAAAACCTACAACATCTCCATCTAGCAACAATTGACTACATTATTTGTTACCTGAAAGATACTCCTGATCAGAGCCTTTTCTTCCAACAGGTACAACAACTGTGTTTTTTGCATATTATGATGCTGACTAGGCTAGATGTTCAAATACTAGGACAATCTACATAAAAAGATGGTGTATATATCTTGAAAATTCCTTGCTTTCTTTTGAAATGTAAGAAACAAGATTGCATTTCCAAATCTTAGAAAAAAGTATAATATCAAGCTATGTTGTGCACTTCCTCCAAAATTGTTTGGCTCCAGGGCCTTTTGTCCAAGCTTGGTTTCCCTCGAAGTTGTCTTTCACCACTTCATGCTGATAAGTAATAACATAGGGCCATTGAAATCATAACCTATCCAGTGTTCCATGAGTGCACTAAACATATTGAAGTGGATTGCCATTATATTTGAGAACCCTATAACCTCAATGAAATAACTTTCCCCCATTTACCATCAAATATACAAATTGCAGATATTTTCACGAAAGCCTTAACCTTATGACCAAGACCCACATCACACACAAATTGTTGCTGGTTGATTCCCCAACATCAATTTGAGAGGAGAGGAGAGGGGGAACATCAATTTGAGAGAGAGAGAGAGAGAGAGAGAGAGAGAGAGTGTGTGTGTGTGTTTGTGTGTGTGTGTGTGTGTGTGTGTTGGGGTGGTTTGTGGGGTGGGGTTGGGGGATGGGATGTCAAATCTAGGCCAAGACTTGATATTAGGTTCAATGATCCATATGGACCATATCTCTAAAGATTGGTGTATTCTGTTAGGATAAGAAGAATACATATATATATAGTAGTCCTCGACTAGGACCAGGAGGATTGAAAGGTCTCCCTGGACCCCTCCTCTCTGCAAAAAATCTACCGCATCCCTTACTTGTTTCATCTCCATCTGGGCCCCACCAGTTTAATAGTGTACAACCATTCAGATGGGTGCCAAACCCTAGGGACAGGTGCAATTCAAGGGGAGTGCGTGTGTTTGGTCCACTTGGATGGACCATCAAGTAGGCCCCACCCCTAGTGCACAAGTTGCTTACCAGGCGAACCTGATAGCTAGTGTGTGTGTGTGTGTGTGTGTGTGTGTGTGTGTGTGTGTGCACGTGTGTGTGTGATTGTAGGGTACCAAGACCGCATGAACATTCTCTCTAAAAGTTTCTTTTATTTTTCTCGTTGATATTTTGTGAAGTGAAACTCAAGAGGCTGGGCCTGGCCATGGGCGTGGTTTAGCTGGCTATGGGCTATGGGCATCGCTTGATCCGGAATTCTGGATGGCCTACAGTTGAATTTGGGCCCACTTGAGGATCACTTGCCTAGTTTATTATTTTTGCATTACTACTAAAAACTGCCCATGTATTTTTAAAAATTACAAATTGGTCTGCTAGTTTTCTAAATTATGGTGCAGTTTGATGCACCGAGCATGCATGAGATGCAGCTAACATGTCCTTTTCTTTGTGCTTGTGTATCCAGATCTGAAATCACCTGGTGACCCTAAGTTCATGGAGGCATTTGGTAACAATTATACTTCATTTGCTTTGTGTAATGTATTGACTGATTGATTTATTTCTTTTAAAGACAGTAGCCTCGTGACCCTAAGTTCAAGGCATTCGGTAACAATTATACTTCATTTGCTTTGTGTAATATATTGACTGATTGAGTTATTTCATTTAAAGACAGTAGCTCTCTCTCTCTCTCTCTCATATGTTAATAAATGATTCATAGTTCATTACAGCAGTAACGCCAGTATTTTCCCTTAATGGGTATTTGTTGCTATCATTAGTTAGTTTGGGCCTCCTATGTTCGGTACTTAGATTTGGCCATGCCTTTATGCTTTACTCTTTTCTAAGTTTGATGGTGGAAGCTTAAGGGCATACATGGAAGATGTCCTCAAATAGCCTGTTTAAAAATTCTTTGATAGTGTACATTTGGCAATGTAAACACGGCTGTGTAAATGTCTTACCTCAATCTATTTAAATGCAAAAGAAAAAAAAAGGAGGGGGCGGGGTCATGGATAAAAATCGCTGTATCGGTCGCGGTATCGGTCGGTCCAAAAAACCGATACCGATGCGGTTCGCGGTCCGTCACGGTCATCGCGGTGTGAATTTTTTTTAATCCAAAAAAAATTGAAAAAATATCAAAAAAATCCAAAATATTAGAAAATACTAGAAAACAATGTTTTTTTTTCATTAGTAACACATATAAATCAAAATATCGGTCCCCCTAACTTATGGTATCCTGTATCGCTGTCTTGTCTAAAATTGTGATTTTTTTTATAAAAACCATAATTATGACTTATAAAATATGAACTATCTATTAATATGAAATTTTAGAGAATACAATTTATTTTTAATTTATATATAGTGGTTGTAGACTTGTAGTGTTGTACACTTGTAAGTTATACTTATATCTTATATAGTATATAAATCATTATTTATCAGTCATCAATTATCATTCATCATTCATCAACCATCAATTTATCACTCAATTATCAAGCAAGTTGTAAAATTTAAGAACATGAATATTAACATAGCATATGGCATAATGACAGTAAAATAAATCATAAAGTAATTAGAGAAAATCAATACATACCCTAATTCCAAGTGGAGTATCTTCCAGGCTCGATATCATCATCATCATCATTTCTTCTTCTTTGGTATGGGTTATAATAATATGATCCAAACTCTTGCATTGCACTCCCATGCCCTTGGCCATATTGATATTGTTGCTGAGGAGCGAAGATCCTTTCATAATATGATGAGCTATCCTCAGTAAATTGAGATGACTGTGGGCCCAGATTTAAATTAAAAAATTCATGAGGACGAAAAATAGCTTGTTGGGGTTCACGTTGGATCATTCCTTATCCATGCTCATACCACGGTTGTAACAGTGAAGCTAAAGGCAGTTGAGTTGGCCAATGAGGATTGTATCCATACGGACCATACCTAGCCTGCTGTTGTCTAACATTGCCTGCAGAAGTACCTTCCCCTCCTCCTTGACCGATGCTACTACCAATCTCTTTCTCAGTTTGTGAGACATATCTTACATAACCACGATGGGGATCTAAGTCTGTAGCACCAGGAAAATGCTCAACTGTCTCATATATTGGTGGCTCATTATCTCCATAGTGACTGCCAGTCCCAGGGGAATCAGGAGGAATTCCTGTTGATGAGGAAGATGTAGAGATACTTGACTCACTCTCCTCACCCACCTCCTTTCCTCTTGCTTCTGTAGGATCAACCGTAGTACCCCTCTATTGTTGTGTCAAATTAATCTCTTGTAATCTTTCAGAGGCTTTCATTGGCTCAAGTTGCTTCCCAGTCAAGTCCTGAACCATTTCTACTAGCTCTGGATCTCCATCTAATAATGGCTCTTCTGCCTCCTCTAGCCACTCAACTAACAAATCATCTTCTGCTGAAAATATATAGTCTAAATTAATTGGGCAGAAGTAATCTTGTTGATCCTCAAATGCTCTTCTTCTTCGATTTCGACTACGGAGCTTGAGGTTATAGTGAATGTAGACCAGTTTGTTCAAATTATCCATCGTGATTTTATTCCTTACTTTTGTGTGGATAAAAGCAAAGGTGCTTCAATTTCTTTCGCAATTTGACGAAGATGTAATTTGACTGAGAACTTTAATTGCGATCGTCCTTAATGCTAGAGCACTCTCTCCATAATTTAACCACCATTCAGCTGAAAATAAAAGAAAATAATATTAAACATTCAATTTTTGAATTTTCAAATAATGAAAATATAATTTACTATTTATATTATACAATCCTTACCAGGATATATTTGTGTGACAGCTCTTCGAGCAATGGTGGTGCCAAAACTTCCCATTCCTTCATTATATACATCGATCTAATAGCATTAAAAAAGAAAAAGAATTATCAATATCAACTATTATGACTTATGAATGAATAATGATATAAATTAAATTGAAGAAAACAACATACATTATATAAGATCTTTACTTTTTAATTTACTTACTTGGTTTGTTGCCCTAATAGCCTCATCGGCATCATTTGCTAGTCTTTCAATAACATTTTTCATGCCCACTCGAATTTCATCAGTTATATTTCGATCCAAAGATTCATATCGAAATTGTGGATTGAGAAAGTAACCTATTAAATGCAAAAATTTACATGAGTAATGTATTAAAAAGAATTTAATATAATAATGAAAGTCAATAAGAAATCAGTCTCCACTTACCAGCAGTGTGTAAGTCATGATGCAATTGACGCTCCCAACGGCTATCGATGATTTTCCAATGTTTAGTATAATATCTACAGTTTGCTTTAATAGCCATCTTTGCTCTCTCCATGGCCTCATATAAAGAGCCCATAGTTGGCTTATCATCACCATCAACCAATCGAAGAACTTTTATTAGAGGCTCAAAAACATTTAAGCAATTTTTAACATGAGGCCAAATCTTATTGGACTCAATGGTCTTGTATACTTCTTCTGCTAGGGGAGTTGGCCGCTTTCCCCACTTAAAATTCAGCCATTCATCTGATTTGATGAGTTGGAGAAGCCCTCCTCGATACTTGTAAATACTCTCAATGGCTATGAAGTGGGTGGCAAATCGAGTAATGCCAGGCCGTAATAGTTCATGATTGTTTGTTAATTTCTTCATCATCGAAACAAGTCTATAAGACTGGTAGAAAAAATTAGTGATTTTCTTCATCTTTTCAATCACTAGTTTCATGACTTTTCCTTTGGAAATTTCTTCAAGCATTAAATCTATGCAATGTGCTGCACATGGTGACCAAAAAATATTTGGCCTCCGCTGCATAAGCATTAGTCCTACTTTCTTCATGTTTGCAGCGTTATCGGTGACAACTTGAACTACACAATCTGCCCCAATATCATTAATCACTTCATTAAACAACTTATTGATGTATCTAGCATCTTGAACATAATTGGTTGCATCAACTGATTTGATAAAAACTGTTCCCAAAGGGCAATAAACTAGAAAATTCAAGAGATGACGTTTTGTGAGGGTCGTCCACCCATCACACATTAGTGTGCAGCCCTTTTCTTTCCAAATCCTCTTAAAAGTTTCCACCCAGAGCTGTAACTCTTCATATTCTTTTTTAACACAGAGATGACCAATCTCATATGGGGTGGGTGCTTTTATACCGGGACCATGTTCCGCTGCTGCATCTAACATAGTGGTAAAATAAGGAGAGTTTGCCTTATGTGGTAGAATAGCTGCATCTAAAAAGAACTTTCCAGTAGCTCTTATCAAATTATCTCTTGCTTTATTAAATTTTCCCTTTAGTGCTTTTACAATGCTGGGTTGCTTGGCTGTTGGTTTTCTATATGCAAATGGATCCGTTGGACCTACCACACTTGGCCTACGAGGTGCCTGTGTAGGAGGTTCATCATCATCCTCAATATCTACTGGGCGGGGTTGTCTTTGACTAAATGCTCGACGCAAACCCCCTCCTCTAGATCCAGATGAGCCACCCTCATCATATTGGCCACCTCTCATAGCTGCCTCATACTGCATTCTTCTTCTTTCTTCTTCCTCCTGAAGTGACCTCAAACTTTCTTTTCTAGCCCTGCTTAAATTTGGATCCTCATCATCATCGGAGGAAATAATATCTCCCTCCCTAGACCCAAAAACTTCTTCCCTACATGCTTCAAATTCATCCTCTTTTCTTTTCTCTCTGACAACCTTTTTCTGTTTTCCTGTATCCAACAACTCTTGCATTTCTTTTTTCACATTAGGTGGTACACGAGGACACTTTGCTAGTTGGCCTTGCCTATGAGCCAAGTGTTGCTTCAATCTAGTTATCCCTCCATTTATGATTTTTTGGCAATAATTACATTTAATCTTGTGTTTGCTTCCAGCTTCTTCACAATGGTTCCATGCTGGATCAATGTCACGCACCATTTTAATTTCGCTTCTTCAAAACAAAAGAACACATTGGCACAATTTATAGCATTTAAACTAAGATTCAGAATATCATAAAAACAAATAAATTAATACATTCATATAAAAGTAATTGGAATCTCAAAAAGGTACATTTTAAATGATACATTAATTATTTAATTTTTCTAATTCCATGTTCTAACAATCCAAAAATAAATTCAGAAATATAAAAAATGTTGACATGTTACATGTTCACATAAATGATGAGGCAACTATAAAAAAAAATAGCATATGTGAAGTATACAATGATTATATAAAATTAGGAAATCATACTTATAATGAAAATCTAAATATATAATAGTTTAATCTAAAATTAAAAAAATCCGAAAATAAATTAAAAAATATAAAACTAATTACATTAAAGAACAATAAAAAAAAGTAATCCTACATAAAGTTTACAAAGATTATGCTTACTTTAAAAAAATTATAGTGAAATCCTCAAAATATTAGTTTTAAATATTAAATTATTATTTCATACAAGAAAATAAAATTTGAAAATATAAAACTATTTAGTATTTACATAATGTTTTGAAAAAAATGAAAACTTACTATATTCATATCATATATGAAGTATACAACAAAATAACAAATTTGTGATTAAATCCTCAAAAAATCTTATTTTAATATTAAAATATTTAAAAATCCGAAAATAAATAAACATAAAATGTCCACATCTTGTAGATCTATGTCTTCTACTACTAAATCTATCAAACTTGCTTCATAAAATCATGGTTTTACATACTAATAAAATTAAAAATAATACTTAACATTAAAAGACTCTAAATCTTAATAAATGTTAAAATCTTATTATTTTAAAAAACCAAATAATAGATCCACACTCTTAAATCACAACATGTAAATCTATAACATAAAACAAGTGGAATCATTATCATGGATCACATCTAAGCTCCTACTTAACAAATATTTAAAAAAAAAAAGAAATTTAATATACTTGCCTTATAAATGTATTTCCTTTACTTTTATAAGCCAAATCCACCCAAAAAAATAATTTTGTGATGCTTTTGGAGGCTAATGGAGGAGGAGCAGCAAGAGGGCCGACTTTGGGTAAAGGAGGATGAGTAGAGGGGGAGAAAGAGGAAAAAATTAGGGTTAGACCATATATATATTATCGGTCGATATTTTGAAAATATCGGCCGATATATCGGTTCTGACGATAAATTAAAAATGCGGCCGATATATCGCGATAATATGGCGATATTTTGCCGATACCAATACATTCCGAAATATCGGACCGGTACAGGCCGATACCGATTCGTATCGGCCAATACGGACCGGTATCGGCCGATTTTTTTAACCATGGGCGGGGGGATGCCTTGATTATGTTAACATAGTTTATTACACTGGGAATCATTATCATCATCATCATCATCATCAAAGCCTTATCCCAACCATGTTGGGGTCGGCTACATGAATTCTATTTCTCCATTCCATTCTATTTTGAGCTAAATCTTTCGATAAGTGAAACTTCTTCAAATCAGAATTAATGGCTTCCATCCATGTTTTCTTCGGCCTACCCCTACCTCTTGATAGACCCTCTACCTGTATATCCAAACTTTTTCTCACCGGTGCCATTACTGGCCTACGCTCAACATGCCCAAACCATTTTAAACGAGTTTCTCTAATCTTATCCCCTATTGGTGTTACCCCTAAATGTTCTCGAAAGCGCTCATTTCTAATTTTATCTTTCCTAGTTTTACCACACATCCACCTAAGCATTTTCATTTCTGCTACATCCATCTTATGAATATGCATCTTCTTAATTGGCCAACATTCTGCTTCATATGTCATAGCTGATCTAACCACTGTCCTGTAAAATTTTTCCTTCAATTTCGTTAGCATTCGTCTGTCACAAAGCACTCCCGAAGCTAGTCTCCACTTCAGCCATACAGCTCTTATCCTATGCTCCACATCTTCATCAATCTCTCCATCCTTACTAATCATCGAGCCTAGGTACCGAAAAGAATCTTTACTCGGTATCTCATGGATTTCAATTTTAACAGTGGTTTCAACACTCTGTATATGTCCACCAAAGTTACAATCCATATATTCTGTCTTTGTACGACTTATTTTAAAGCCTCTGGATTTTAATGCCCCCCGCCATCTCTCAAGTTTTGTATTTACACATTCTCTTGATTCATCCACCAATACTATATCATCTGCAAACAACATACACCATGATACTTCTTCTTGAATATGCAGTTAACTCATCCATAATTAATGCAAAAACATAAGGGCTTAAGGTTGATCCCTGATGTAAACTTATAGTCACGGGAAATCCGCCGGCTTTTCCACATGTGGTTCTTACATTTGTTATTGCTCCTTCATACATATCCTTAAAATTTTCAATGTAACCTCTGGGGACATTTCTTTTCTTTAAGACTTACCAAATTAAATTCCTCGGTACCCTATCATAGGCTTTTTCCAAATCGATAAAGACCATATGTAGATTTTTCCTCTTTGCTTGGTATTTTTCCATTAATTGCCTAAGTGAAAAGATAGCTTCCATAGTTGATCTCCCTGACATAAAACCAAATTAATTTTCAGAAATCTTGGTCTTTTTTCTCAATCTCTATTATTCTCTCTCATAACTTCATAGTATGACTCATAAGTTTAATCCCTCGATAGTTGGTACAATTTTGTATATCTCCTTTATTTTAATATATAGGTACTACAATGCTTCTTCTCCATTCATCCGGCATTTTCTTTGTCACGAGTATCTTATTGAATAGTCTACATAACCAACTTACTCCAACCTCTCCTAAGCATTTCCATACCTCTATCGAGATACCATCTGGGCATATTGCCTTTCCTGTCTTCATTCGCTTCAATGCTTCCTTCACTTCCACCCCTCTAATTCTACAGAGAAAAGTATGCTCTTGTAATGAAGTATCCTCCTCAACTCTTGTATCGCCCAAATATTCTTCATTTAAAAGTTTGCTAAAATATTCCTTCCACCTTTCTTTAATATCTTTGTCCTTTACCAAAATTTTATTACACTAGAAATGGGAAAAAAAATGTATTGGCTGATAAATCAGCTGTGACAGCACCTATGAGTTGAAAATCAGAAGAATATAGAAAAGAAAATAGAGTTTAAATAAGAAGGAAGAAGACAGAAGAGACTTTATGGTTTTGAAGAAGACAGGAGGAGAGAAGTTGCGGCATTACAGGAGTTTTATGACAATGAGGTGTCCGATACTCCCACTTAGTTACTAATCAAAAACATAAAATGTTAAATCTTTCAATATATATATATATAGATATATATATATTTTTCTATCTTCCTGATTTCATTTTACATTCACATCGATAACCAATACATGTCAGTTGCATGTATCGCCACATAACATAGGTACTGCTCAGTACATATCATTTTGGGGGCTAACCAGTACACCATCTCAACCACTTTGTAGATCCTTGACCCCAGCTCAACTAATTTATCCTACAAAAACTGAGGATAACTTATATGTTACATTGTTGTGCCATAAGTCATTGCCATTCGTGCCCTCAATGTTTTTGTTTCATGGAGACTGTTTGTTAATCTTATATTCATTTTTCTTGCAGAGTTAAGTCCAGAGGAATCAGAAGATTTTCTTTTCAAGCAGGTCTGTTAATTGGTTGCTTCATGGATTCGAAACATCATTTCTGTTTCACTCCTTTCTCTCAGTGCACATCCTTCTATGTTTTCTGATAGTTTTGATTCACTGCAGTGCTAACTTTCGATATTTGTTCTCATAGGGTACTTTTCATCTGAATTTCTTAAAGTAACTTCATTCCCTTCTTTGTAAACTTGGCCCATGAGTAACCAACAGTTGTATGGTGTGTTGGTTGTTCCCATATATGCTTGGAAGAGACCATTGTATAAATATATATATATATATATATTGTTAGAATTCTTAACAGTGCATGCCTTAAGTTATCTGATCTATTTCAATCAGATTGGTCAAGTGGCTTGGTTATCCATGTTCTGGACCTTTCATCTGATGGTCCCTTTGTCAATTGATCTCTTGCCGCAGACTGTCTGGAGTGGACAATCTTTACCATCCAATTGATTGACAAACACCTATTTACTAGTTTCAATATTCTTCTTTGCCATCCATTTGTTGGTCAAAAATCAGAAGCGCAGAAGTTGTCCAATGAACCTTGGACTTTACAAATGTGGTCCACAGATGTGGTACTTTCAAATGTTGCAAGCTTTAAATTGCATCATAAATCCTGGATGTTACAGATGTGCCTTCATATTTCAATAAGATAGTCCCACTTAGGCGTGTGCCATCCCTGTTCAATAGTGGAGCTAATCGACCTGCCAAGGTTCAAGGGTTTCTGTTTGGTGTCATCTCAAACAAAATCTTAACCTTGGACATTTCTAAGAAAAGACATTGAAAAACAAAACTAGGAATGCGAATGTTGTTAAACGAGTGTAGAAAAGATAAGAATGTTGAGACAAATGTGTGATAAAACTAGGCGTGCTAGAATCAGAAATGAGCATTTAGGAGCATTTAGGGGTAGCTTCAAATAGACTGGAATGGAGTAGTAGAAATCATGCAGCTGACCCCTTACATGGTACAACTTTACAAGGCTTTGATGATGATGATGTTGACAATGATGATATTAAGAAATAAAAATAAAATCAGATTCATGAATAAGTGCATCATGTGTAACAATCAAGATGAGTATTAGGATCACTATTTCTTCACTTCAAGATGGCCACCAGTATTTGGAACTCCTAGAACTTAATTGAGTCTCACGGTCTTTTAAGATGTCCTCAGAAGAACATTTGATGGATGGACAATAAGAGGGCCAATTTGTATTAAAAGAGAAAATGTTATTGCCTCTGATACCCTTTGGTTATCTTTGAGGATCTGGAGAGAAAATAATTGAGAGATTTTGGAGACCGTATGCACTATCATGCAAAGCATAATCAACTGGTCATCTGTTTTTAAAGCCTTCTCAGAGTCTAACTAATCCATGCGACATATGAAAAGATTCATATTGTTCCAGAAAAACAATTTTCTTTTTGCCTCCTGGTCATTTCTTAGCCTCACATTCTTCTATGATCAATTTGTAGGGGTATTTGGCCTTAACCTCACTTCAAAGATCTGGTTAAGCTATCCAACACATCAGAGAAGGAACTCAATATCTCAATCCATATTTGATCTTTCCCTGTAGTGTCAATTCCTGATCTTGCGTGTGCTAATCCTTACTCCTATCTCGTTACTCCACAACTCTTAACAGATCAGTTATTATCATTAATAAATACATATATCGATGTTGATTTTCTTGATGTAGATCTATGAAATCTTTGAATGGGCATTTCTACAATAAGGGTACCTTCTATTGAATGATAAAAAAATTTTACTGCTACAAAGGATAAGGCTTTGATGATGATGATGATACTACCAAAAAAAAGTACAACCCATTTTTAAGAACTACAACTGCAGCAGTGGCTGGGCCTATGTTATACAGTCCTGACCATGACGACTACTTTCTTGCAGGCATGGCTTCTATATTTTTGGAGAAGGGCCAAAGCACATGGTTTGGAAGATGTTGCTGAAGAGAGACTTAAGTTTTTGATTAGCCTTGGTGCTCGGTCACCAACGTCGCATGATGCCATCGATGGTAATTTCTACCTTGTTGCAAGTGTCACACTTATGAATTCACCATGCATGCAAATGCATTTATAAGCAGACTGGCACCAAAGGTCCTTGATCATTGGACCATGGCCTTGCACTAGCATCTTGCAGGTGCTACAACTACCTCTCGGGTTGTAGCTTAGCCTTTTCAAGGGATGTTGACTTGGCTTAGACCATGTATTTGTACTAGGTTGACCAACATTGTCAGAGAGTTGAAAATGAAACTCTGAAATTTTCTGTCCAACAGTGAGACAAAATCTATTGACATTTCTAGCAGTCATAAACCACATCACACGGCCTCAACTTGTTTTTGTAGTTATTTATGGAATCTATAGAACAGTACAATACAATTTTCAACAGTGAGTACTACCATTACATTTATAGCAATTTTTCTCCTTTTTTTCTGACAAAAGGGAGACCATATGTCATCTTTCATGTTTCATCCTTTTTGTAAGTTCGCTGGTGCATTGAATCTCTAATTAATATGCTTGGAAGCTGAACCTCAGCATCTTGAATCTCATATTGGGCATCACATTGCTCAAGATGAGCTTGTTTAGTAACATGATTCTAGTCAATTGATAAAACCACAGCTTATTTCTTGTGGTTTGTTCTGTTCATTCAGTTGAGCGAGGCCTGGCGGAGTTGCGGAAGCTGGGAATAGAACAACGACTGTGGGAAGCATCCCGTATGGACATTGACCAAGCAGCCACCGCCAATCACGAAACCTTTGCAGACTCATAAGCCTCCTTTATGACGAACACACCAATATCATGGTCATTTCAATTTTCTGCCAGCTTGTATATTATCCACATTTCCCTTCTTTCATTCTTGACCTGTGGTTTACATACATCTATTGTTGAAGATTATAGGGTTGTCATCATTTACTGGCTGGCACAGATGCTTTCGATGGTGAGCAGAGCTCAATCCTTGGTGCTCTTGATAAAGTTAATATCCCTACCATCATACTGTGCCTGTGGGGACGCTTTAATATCACTGCTTAAATTGCACCTCCCACCTGTTTTGTGGGTTCTTTTAGCTTTTTGAGGTTTTCATAATCAAGCAGAAAAAGATATTTTTGAGAGCAAGTAAATCGTTTGGAGATTCATTCTTTTGTTTACCTCATGGTTCTTGTTACACAGATGAACCAGAATTCTGACAAGTTGAGGTCAGTGGCAGTCTCCAATATAATCTAAATATTGGTGACATGGTTCACACAGTCAAACTACAGCTACTGGCTAAGCCTGCAAAATGGTGGCCAACAGAATCTAGACACCTGGTGCTTTGGATGTGGATTATCCAAAACATTTTGATGCCTTATTATTTGTTATCGATGATTTTTCTTGCTGAACATTCCCCGTGATAACCAGTGTCAAGACAAGAACCCTTTTTACATCCTACCAGTGATGAGCGTTAGCTCATATCATCAGATTGATTGGACGATCCTATCCCATAAGCCACTTTCTTTGGTTTTTAAAGGAAAGAGGATGTTTCACTACTGGAAAAAAGATGTAGAGATTGATTGACAAAATCCTTTTCTGTTATCCTTATAAGACTTATGGTCAAAATGAGGATTGTCCAATCGGTGTGAATTGTGGAAAAATGCGTTACCTACAGTATTGTCTTATCATTTTGCCATTAAACCGATGGCTTACAGATTCATAGTTCTTGTTTTGTAGAACATTCATGGTTCTTTTCTTAGCACAGCTGTTGCAAATACAGTCAACTTTCACCTTCTGGCCATAATCAATTTTGGTTGTCAGCAGTATCTAAATTTGAACGGTATAGGAGTCAGTAAAGACCCGTTTGTTTTCATGGCACTGAAATACTAGGAATTCCAAGTATAATATATCCAAAGGTAAAGGCTGGAGGATGCAGAGTGGAGATGTAGATCGAACTTCTCCTACATTTGATTTACTAGGGTGATAGTTTGGTGTTCTTTTTTATTTTAATAGAAGAGGAGATTATTTGGTGGCTATTGCTGGATCTTCACCTTTATTTATTTAGTTTTGGCTACCTTTTTATTATACATTTCTAAATTTCCCAGGATTTCAATTCCATGCAAGGATGCGGGGCCTAAGAATTGACTCATTTTAACCAGCTTTCTAAGCATTTTAAATATTTTGTGGAACGCAATGAGAATATGATTTAGACTTCCATATCGGCTATTACAGGACTTCTTCCTTGCTGTTATGGACTTAAAAAATATTATTACGAGACCATGCATGCATCTAGTAAAAATTGTCCCTTTAAATAAGACAAGCCAATTCTCTTTTTTATAGTTTTAATGTGTATATAATGCCACTAATTTCTCGAATAAGTTGGTGGTTAATTATCTTAAGAGGTAATAGAAACTATATTTTGAAAAAGTAGAAACAAAGGATGACAAACAGGGCCTTTTCCAGCTGCTGGAAATCGAGGTTGGTTATTGTGTCTGCGTACAATTAAAAGGTCCAAGACAGATGCTGAAGTTGGGAGACATGTAACCTTTACAGGATATGCTGTCATGGCAACTGGCCGGCATAAATGCACAAATTAAGGACGGTTCTGTGGCAGTTTTATCAGGATGGCAAAGGTGAGTGTGATAGAATTTCCACTCAAGTCGGTAGAGGTTTTGTCAGGTACTGGGCAAATGCAAGTGTTAACAGATTTTCACTCAAAGTAGGGTGTGGGGAAGAACGGGCTCGGGCTCGTACCCCACTGGTAAAAGATACTAATTTTTACCTGTCTGACCAAGGTTTGAACCTGGGAAGTCACCTTTTCCTTTCCATAGGGCCGTGTTACCTCTTACTCCACTGGTAAAAGGTGTTTACTTGAGCCATTCATTCAATCACATGAACCATCATTTACACACAAACCTAGTTACCTGCCCACCTTCAGTTTACGAAGAGACGCAGACAGGCACTGACATTTTCCAATCATTTTTAAGGGATTCACAGAGCACTATCTTACTATCTACCAAATGACAATGTCCAACTCCAAATAATCCCAAAAGTTGGGCAGGCATGAAGATTTCCTCATTGCAGATTAGCAAAAATCAAAGCAGGCTCCGAAAAAAGCAGTGGAAGATTAGATATGCTAGAGAACTCATCGCGAAAAGAACAAAATTACAGAAGTATAGGTGAACACTAAATATAGTAAGCAAGGCAGCAATGACATCCCTCTTCAACTTTTAACTGTTTTCCTATTCATTTATTACTACAAAACTACCATCAAGCTTTGTGTCTAATATCAATGTTAACCAACAGTAAAAATTCAACATGCAGATCAGCAACTCTTGAGACAATATTCATAAGCATCACAGCCAGCTACAGAGCAATTAAACCTATCGGATAGAGATTTCACAAAAACTATTTCAAAAAGTTACACTGGTATCGCTGGGGGCAATGGCTCTGGGATGCCAGTACTGCCATTGAGCACTGTCACATTCCCATCTGAATCAACATCGACAATGGCTGAATCACCCTCTTTTATCTCACCAGCAAGCATCTTCTCTGCTAAACTGTCCTCCAAGAGCCTCATGATGGCTCGCCTCAGCGGTCGTGCCCCATAGCTTGGGCTGTACCCTTCGTCCACAACCCTGTCACGGAACCTTTCTGTCACCTGGAGCTCTATATCCTTCACCTTCAGCCTCTCAAACACTTCCTTCAACATAATATCTGCAATCTCTTTCACCTCCAGCTTTGTTAGCTGTCTGAAAACTATCATCTCATCCAACCTATTCAAGAACTCTGGCCGGAAGTACTGCTTCAGCTCCTCAGTCACCAGACTCTTTATCCTATTGTAACTGCTGTCCTTCTCATCATAGTCAAGATCAAACCCAATGCGACGACCACCCTTCTCAATTACACTGCTGCCGACATTGGATGTCATGATTAGGAGTGTGTTCTTGAAATCAACAGTACGACCCTTGCTGTCTGTCAGCCTACCATCTTCAAGAATCTGAAGCATCATGTTGAAGACGTCTGGATGTGCCTTCTCAATCTCATCAAAGAGGACTACTGTGTAGGGACGACGGCGGACAGCTTCTGTCAGCTGCCCACCCTCCGTGTATCCAACATAACCTGGTGGCGAACCAATGAGCTTGGAGACTGTGTGCCTCTCCATGAACTCACTCATGTCCAGACGGATCATGGCTTCCTCTGAACCAAAGTAGTAGGCAGCCAGTGCCTTGGCTAGCTCAGATTTTCCAACACCAGTTGGACCTGAAAATATGAAGCTAGCAATTGGGCGGTTAGGGTTCTTGAGGCCAACACGAGCACGGCGGATAGCACGGCTGATGGCTTTGACAGCCTCATCCTGGCCAATGACACGCTTGTGAAGGGTCTCTTCCATTTTGAGGAGGCGGTCAGACTCGTCACTTGAGACTTTCTCAACAGGGATTCCAGTCCATGAAGAGACAATATGTTGTATGTCAACTTCTGTCACAGTTGGGCCTGAATCACCTGCCTCACTCTCAGCTTTGCTTCTCTCCTTGCCTTTGTCTACCAAAGCTGTGATCTGGGCCTTAAGTTCCATCTCCCTATCTCGCAGCTCCCCAGCCTGTCAAGTGTAACAGTATAAGAATACTGGATATAAGAAAAGACACCCAAACTACTGACATCCACAAAGTGGGATAACTTCAGGATCCCCAACATAGTGTAGAAGGAATTCTGGCAAGGAAAGACCTATTTAAGTCAAGGCTTTAAGTTAGACATTCTTCCTACAATCTTCTCAATTCTCATCCAGACTGTGTTCGGACTCTTCTGCTCCATTGGCAAATGCTCCAACTGTTCAATCGTGAATTAGATGATTGACTGTATTTAATCTAAGTCATCATCTCATTCACAAAAGAAGGTGGAAATTCAAATGGAATAGATGAACATGTGACTGCAGCTCACTTTGCAGGCCAACGATGCATCACCTCAAATTGTGAATAACATAATTTAGAGGCACTGGATCGGATTGATCACTGAATGTAACAACCAAATATCGACCAACCACTTTATCAATCAGGGAAAAAAATGACTACATAAACCCTTTGGGTTGGCAAATTGGGCGACAATAGTCCGGTTGGACCACTTTTGGGTTGAGTTAGGCAGAACTATCAGAATGGATCCAACCTGAACCTAAACTATTTCTTAATCAGGTAGGAAAGGTTAACCCAAGACCTAAATTAATAGTGTTTATTGATCAGGTAGGCAAGGTCCACCCAAACCAAGAATTATTAGGTCAGGGGAGCTCAGTAATTGCAATATAATTTAGAAGTGGCAACAGGTCCAATCAGATTGACCACCAAAGACAACAACCAAATATGGACCCAGCCACTTTATTAGTCGGGTAAAAACGTCAACCTGAATCCTCCAGGTCAGTGAGTTTGGGCACAGAGAGTCAGATTGGGTCGATTTTGGATTGAGTTAGCAAAACTGTTGGTAATAATCCAACCTGAACAGGTTTATTAATGAGGTAGGAAGGGTCAACCTGAAACCTAAATAACTAGTGTTTATTGGTCAGGTACAAAATGTTCCCTAAAGCTGGAACTATTGGGTTCAGGTGAGCGCTCAGGATCACAACCCCTAAGGTCATTTAAGAAATTGAAAATTAGTCCATTCCTGCAATTCTGCAATTGCTACTTAAAGAAGAGCACATTGACTACCTTTTCAAAGTCCTGCCCACTGACGGCATCAGTTTTTTCTTTGATGATCTGTCTAAGCTCTTTGTCAAGTTCTCTAGCTTCCTCTGGGAGCTGCCATAGAAAATCATATTCCATGAATGTACAGCTTCAGTGAAGAGAAGAAGATAGTGTTGTCATATAACTAGAACACTGCATACCTGCGCATGACGAAGCCGAACACGAGAACCAGCCTCATCAATTAGGTCGATTGCTTTATCTGGGAGGAACCGGTCACTGAAGGATATGGAAACATCTATTAGAAGAAAAACAGATGAAGGACTTACACTAAAAGACGACTATTATGTGTTACAGTTCCTAAAAGATGACTATTATGTGTAACAGTTTTGAATAAATATAGGATTTAATTTGATGTGTTCCATCAATCATGAGGCTTTTGGCATATTGGTTAGGTCCATAACATTTGGTATCAAAGCTGACCTCCACATCTCGAGTTCAAGTACGGGAAAGGGCTACCCACAGCCAAAGTGAGAACTGTTGTGGAGAGGACAGCTTGGGGTAGTGTAAGAGCCATCCCAAGCGGGTAAAAGGGCTATCATCCACTAGAGTGAGAGCTGCCGAGGATGTCGATTGCGGGAAGCGTGATGGTCTATTCCAGTCCTAAATAGTTACAAGATTTGATTTGACACGTTCCAACAGTCCTACATAGGGTTGTCAAGGGCTGGGCGAGGCAGGAGTAAGCCCTTACCCTAGCCTCGTGCATACAGTCTGGCCCTAGGTCAAGTCAAAGCCCCTTGGCAGGCCTACAACACGTAAGCCCTTACCCTACCCCTCAAGGGCCATGGCCGAAAGAAATGATTTCTTTTACTAAGTTATTAGCGATAATATTTTTCTATACCACCACCAACTTTAAACCTAATGCTAATCCTCCTTTATCCAAGCTAAACCCTACAACTCGTAGTTTGCTTGCATTGGGATTTGATTCATTTATATTGATGTAGAATTCTTCAGCACTGTTTCAAGAAATGTTTGTTGAAAGATTGTGGGAGAAAAGCAACCCTCTGTTTTATAGGTTCATTCTCCTGATTAATGCATTAATATAGTGCATTATTCTGTTTCTGCGTAAAGTGAGATTTGGGCTTGTGTTTAATGCAAGATTACACATTTACAGTATGAGCTGTCCACAACTTGCAATACTCATATAAATCAATACTAATACTGTAGGGTCACTTCTCATGAACTTAAACCATTGGATCAAACTATAGGCTGAAATCCTAAGCTGATCTGATTCAAATTAATCAGACGTTGTGCAGTTGCTGGGATTAGTTCACATTTTATATGGGTATGACAGGATGATATTCAAGCCAGGAATAAATATCAGCATAATCTAAAAGTGGTAATCGAACATGTTCCTATCACAATTTTGATTACCCGATCCCAATGTCAAAAAAAGAAATGCGAAGAGATCATAGGTACAAGCAAACATGAATTTACAAGGTATGCTGTAGCGTCAGACTGAGTTCTCAGGGAAAAAAAAGTTGGATAGCTTCATATGAAGTATAAATCATATGCAGAGTAAGATATCACATCAAATGAAATTATAAGAACTGAAACTGTAGTCCAAATCAAACAAATATAAGCATAAAGATAGAGAACTTATATAAGTTATATCACCTCTAACTCATCATATCCGATAGTCACCCATCATATATTACACATATTACTTAGTTTAAGTCTTAGGCGGACAACGGTTCAGTTAGTTTATTTATTAATGGACAACGGGCCGGGCCAAGGTCCCTCGGGCCAGATGAGTCAAGCCCTAGCTCCGCCCTTAAGGTTGTAGGCTTTTCAAAATTAGGCCATATCCTACCCTTAGGCTTTTGGACAAAAAGAAAAGCCTTCATTTTGCAGGCTTCCACAGGCCGAGTCAGGCCGGGCCCCCTCATCAAAGTCAGTCCTGGTCCTAGGGCTTTTGGCATATTGGTTAGGTCCATAACAATATGAGAGACTAGAATTAAAGTAGTCAATAAACATGGTAGAAAGAAGATCGGCTAAGTATTGGCCCCTTGTAGTAACTCTGTCAGCAAACAATGATAGCTGACTAGAAAGGACCCAAGGAGAAATGTATTTTCACCTGAATCAAGAGCAATCACTTCCCCTCCCACATGGCAAGAGGCCATACAACCTAGTTGACACACCAAAGGGAAGGGATAAATTGACCAGGTCAACCACTAAAGCCAAAGTTCAAGAAAGCAAAATCATGACCGTAATGTGACCCTTCACTTTTGCTCAGTTAGGCTGCAGAGGATATGGATGAAAGTTGCAGTAAAAAATATGGAGAAGTGCAACCTATCTAAGGATTTGGCTCAAGATAGGTCCAAAGAAAGGAACAGAATTCCTATAGCCATACCAGAATTCCTATAGCCATACCAACATAGTTGGGACAAGGCTTCCATCATGATGATGATGATGATGAAGTTTTACAATGTCGAACCATGATTACATATACCGTATCTCTTCTAAACCGTGCAAATGCAAGTCCATGATTTGAAAGATCAGTTACTAAACATCACAGACCTGATGTACTGATACGACAGTTGAGCAGCAGCAACCAGAGCTTCTTCTGTATAACGAAGCTTGTGGTGCAGCTCATACCGTTCTCGTAGCCCCTTGAGAATCTGAATGGTCTCATCTACAGATGGTTCAGGTACTCTCACTGGCTGGAAACGCCTCTCCAAAGCAGGATCTTTCTCAATGTGCTTCCTGTATTCATCTAGTGTTGTGGCACCAATACACTGCACCATATAAAGAAAAAATTAAATTTACTGCTAAAACTGATATATGTAACAACTGATTTCCTGTTTCAATTAAGGATATATATCAGGTAGATTGACCATACAAAATATTAAAGATTGGGAATAACCCTCCCAGCTGATGGCATATACAACTCAACTCGACTTTGCATATGAAGCGGTAACTGTTGTATAGGACAACAAGACAACCATACTTGAATACTGCGAAACTAACCTACCTGCAGTTCACCTCTTGCTAGAGCTGGTTTCAAGATGTTTGCGGCATCAATTGCACCCTCTGCAGCTCCTGCTCCAATTAAAGTATGTACCTCATCAATAAAGAGTATTATCTCATCGCTTTGTTTGATTTCCTCCATCAGCTTCTTCAGTCTTTCCTCAAACTCTCCACGATATTTAGTACCCGCAACAAGAAGACCCATGTCCAAGGTAATCACCTGCATTATAAAGAAAAATTCAACAATCACATAATGACCAACTTGTACTTTTCACCTTTCCCTTTCCTAGTTTGGTAATCACCTGCATTGCAAAGAAAAATTCAACAATCGCATCATGACCACCTTGTACTTTTCACCTTTCTCCTTAGTTTTTATTTATATGGGCTTCCTCAGACGTATGTACTAGTCTTAGCTTCCTCTCCAATATCTTGTTAAAAATGATTTCATATGCAGATGATATTCTGATAATGTTTTATCAGTATGCAAATGAGAACTTAAGCAAACTGTGGAGTTTTAAAAAACACAGTATCCACTGAGAAAACAAAGTAACAAAGCATACTAGGGAGGGAAAAAACACACTGATGTCTATCAATTTCCACTAAGCAAATTAAGACCCATGAATGAATACCAAAAAACTAAATTGGAACACAGAAACTAATTTCCTTCTATTTTCTATAGGTCCCCACGCAACTCGAGAACGAGGGACCTCGTAGCAGCTTGGGCCATATGACTTTACCGTTGAAGCAGGCGTGAGTTAGGCAAAACTAACCTTCTACTGTAAGTGAAATTAATGTTGATTCAGGGTTCAAAACTTCATTTTGGGGGCCCGAGCACATGATGAGGGATATGTGGGACAAAGTGATCCATTGATTGCAATGGAATTTAGCCTAAAAGGTTCAGATTTATGGACTATCATTGCAGCATCTACAAAGATAAGCAATAATAAGTAATTTCACTAGGTCAAGCCATATTAAATGATAAAAGAATAAATAACCAAGAGAAGCTAAAATCACTAAAATTGTCTTTTCAGGGATCTTTTTTCCTCAAATAAATTATCATCATCATCATCATCAGAGCCTTATCCCAACCATGTTGGGGTCGGCTACATGAATTCTGTTTCTCCATTCCGTTCTATTTTGAGCCAATCCTCAAATAAATTAGAAAAAGGAATTTTCCCACAAATAATTAAAAATACAAAAGAAAGAAAAATCACCTGAAAACCATTACTAAACCTCCCAATACATATCGAAGTAAGTCCTTATCAAACAATATGCTAATGAAGAACACCTAAGTCTAATGGTTCACCTTAAAACTCTAAAATCTACTTCAAGCTTCAAACCCTACCTTAAAGACTCCCAAATTTACTCACAGTAGGACTGAACATCATGAAAGATATGAACGTCTGTTAAAATTTGGACTCTTACCAATAATAGTGGACAACTTCAAGAAGTAAGGAAAAAAGACTACTATTCAATATTCATATATTCTATGAAAATGTTGGGAAGGGACTCATTTGGTTGCATCAACAATTAATAGTCAGATGGTTAGATACTCACCTTCTTTCCCTCAATTGTCTCAGGAACATCTCCATTCGCAATTCGTTGAGCTAGCCCTTCAGCAATAGCAGTCTTCCCAACACCAGGCTCTCCAATAAGGCAGGGATTATTCTTTGTCCGCCTGCCCAAAATTTGAGTGACACGCTCAATTTGCGGTTGCCTTCCAACAACGGGATCAAGTTTACCCTGAAAAAAAAAAAGGATATATTTAGCACATTTTACCAAACAACAAGCACCACAGAGAAACGTACATGGCACATATATGACTTACCTCCTCTGCGAGCTTTGTCAGATTAGTGCCATACTCCTCTAGTGTTGGCATTTTATTGCCACTGCTTCCTCCTCCAACCCCAGCACCAACAGCTTCTGTGCTTTCACCCACCATACGAATAACCTGTTGCAACAAGAACAAATCAAGAATGTTTAGCACTGAAAATAAAAGACAGAATGTTTAACTGTATTAAATAAGTAGCTACAGAAGGGTGCATCACAAACTTGCCTGTGTACGTATGTTAGTGGGGTCAGCTCCAAGGTTCTCAAGAACCCGAGCTGCTACACCTTCACCTTCGCGTAGTAGGCCAAGAAGCAAGTGCTCAGATCCTATATAGTTATGACCTAAAAGATTTTACGAATTTCAATTAGTCAGATGTTTATATTCAAGGAAATTAAATTGCCTTAAGTAATATAAAGGTAACATTTATAGCAGAAATATATAGCCATATACTTAGGAGCAATGTGGTCATTTCTGTGAAGGGCAAAATAATGTCCAAACAAAGGTTAAGAAAGAGAAAGTTTAGTAGTTACAATCTAGAAAAAGGGAGTGAAAAAATATATTAGTACGAAAGAAAAATGCTCACTGCAGAAGAACCCAATCGCATCTCAAACCCATGTCGACAGATCAAATATTCAATTGTGAAACAATATGCATATGAATATCTTTTTTTTCAAAAAGATGTGAAAGAAATATAGTAATGAACAAAATACATTAAGGAAACACTGGACAAAAAGCTTACAGCACCAATCAAACCAATAGGAAGGAGTGAAAAAATTACCAAGTTGCCGGGCTTCCTCCAGGGAGAGTTCCAAAACACGCTTTGCACGAGGAGTAAATGGTATCTCTACAGCAACAAATCCACTGCCTCTCCCAATAATTTTCTCCACTTCAACCCGGGCATCCTTGAGGTTAATGCCCATTGATTTCAACACTTTAGCCGCAATACCAGTCCCTTCACCAATAAGACCCAACAAAATCTGTTCTGTGCCAACAAAATTGTGTCCTAGTCGTCTGGCTTCCTCTTGGGCAAGCATAATTACTTTGATGGCCTTTTCTGTGAAGCGCTCAAACATAGCAAAGACAACACCTCGGCTAGCTCTTCCCTTTGGAACAGAGATAGCAGCAGCAACTGTAGAGTGAAAATCATGACCAGGTCTTGCAAACATGTCCAAAGTATTTGAACACCGGAGTCCCATGAAGCCCTGCATATTCGGGATGCAGGTTCTCCGACTATACATCATTCTGGCAGACTTTCTGGTTTTCCCTGATCCCTGGAGTCGGCCATGATTTTCATTGACAACAGCAGCGGGGAGGTATGATGATTGAACTAGAGCCCTAGCCATAATTCCCTGCAGCAAGCAGCACCCTAGTAGCCAATATAGCCAAACAGCCTGCACAGAGTGTGCACACGTAATTAATCATAATAAGTCATGACTGATCAGGAAAGGATTCTTAAAAGAGAGAAACAAATCTTTTATTGATAAAGAAATCAAAACTGCATAACAAATTTGAAGTCATGCAGTATGTTATCAAAGTCAGAATGTGTTCAAATAACCAATACCACAGAAACATGATTCAAACACCATTATTTGATGGCAATATAAAGGCCAAACACCAAAAAAGTTCAGATCTGAAATTTGGACTCCATAAAAAGTTCAGTGGCAAAACCATTACGCGACTTACAATATACAGACCAAACACCATTAAATCGTTCCCTCTTCTGGACATTTTCTATTTCTTTATTTAACAATATTATAAATCCTATAAAATTTCTTTTGGGAAATCCGAACCTACCAAGTGATCCTATGACGTCCAACCGATTTCTCAAATGCGATGTTGGGTAATCCTAACCTACCCACTGAGCTATCCTATCTAACGTATTTCTTCAAGGCAATGCTACTAAGCACTAAGTACCTCCATGTTCCAAATGGGACACAAACCTAAAAACCCTGCCTCCAAGGGGAGAGGACATGACCTCACAAGTCCAGAAATATTTAAAAGCGTCTATATTTTAAGGGATTCTCAAGATATTTACAAGTAAATAGAAGTTAATTCTCAAAGTAGAATGCCTACTTAAGCGTGATAGAGTTTTCAGAGCTGATTGCTAGCTTGATGCTAACCCTCCTTTACCCAAACTTGGAATTGATACATGACAAAGCAACACGCAAGGCATTAAATTGGAGAACATGGATTGAAATAGGAAATCATGTGGAAAAAGTAAAACTCATGATAATGGGATGAGCTTCATGGTGGTGATGATGCTGAGATAAATATAAAATTGAAAACATATTATAATGGAGCATACTATATAAATCCTATGACTTGTAGGTTTCAGACCCTAGATGAATGGATGGTAAAAAGAAAAAAGCACGCATGCACACATGCACGCACAAGATCAGTTATATGCAGCAGTTATTCTAAACCATACACAAGGGATCAAAACCCATAAGAATGCAAATAACCTGGATGCTTATGACCATAGAGTGTAAAGTAGTTGCTGCTAACAAAAAAACAACAAAAAAGGCCTGATGTTCTGCAATACAACAATACTGGATAATACCAGAAAATGGTATCTGTCTTAGGAGTACCTGATTGACACTGATACCACGCTCATACGTCCAATAGCATTTCCAACTATATCCACATATAGAGATAGAGAAAAAGGTGTTCTAAATTGCACAAGGCTAAAGACACAATTGCGCATGAGATGACATTTGGATACAGAAAAAATGAAGTTGAGAGAAAAGGAAAACAAAATAAAAGGGGAGCAGACATGCAGCCATCTACTGACAGTAGTGTCATTAAAGAAACTTCGAAACTAAATAACCCAACAAAAATGGACACAGGAATTATAAACATGCAATCTGATGCATTATTACAACAGTTGCAAATTTTTCTAACCCGCAACAAAATGGATTGAGCAGATCAGTTCTACAAACTCAGGCAATCTATCACCTACCTTCATAAAGAATAAAATGAAAACCAACCAAGAAGACCAAACTTAATTCAGAAAAGGTAGAACGAATCAAGACAGAATACTTTCAAGTAGAATGAAAATGCTACAGAGTGGGCGGACAACCAATTCCCATAAAGGACAGTTTTGTGAATCATCTACTGTTCTGATGAGTTCCCAAAAAAGACTACTCAAATTACAGCTGCTGAAGTAAAAAAAATAAAATAAAGTGATGCCCTCGGAAATAAAAAATGCTAACAAGCACTACAATATTACACTACCAGCTCCAGAATTAAAAAAAATTGTAGAAATAACATCAGTATGATGACAAAATCATAATTAAATTATAATCAACCTAGAAAATGAAGCATCCTCAAAGTTTCTCTTCAAGCTACAGCAGTAAAGGATGCTAAGCATTTTGATAAGACAGGTAGTCCCCTTTGGAATTAATGAGATGGACAGATGCCTATGTGTACTTGACAAAATAAATAGAAAGTGAGATTCTCAAAAAAAGTATTCTAGAGCCTCCTAGTTCAAGGTATAACCATGAGTTGCACAGTTAGACTTGGTCACTTAGGGGGAGGTATTTCTTTTTTTTAATCAAAACATTTATTCCAAGAATCAGAAAGTATATCCATCAATACAAATGATGAATTGGAAAAAAAAATGACAAACAGATTAAAGTTGGAATCATGTGGTTACAGATTTTCAAATAATATTAAATGTGGTGACAGATACCAAATGGTGTACCAACTTAAACCTGGGACATGCATCTTTACCATCACATGCTATTCATGTTCAATATTAAGATTCTTACTTCAAAAAAAAAAAAAAAAGTTCACGCAAATTCAAATTTTTCATACAAAAGGTAACACTCTTGTTATTTACAGCATTTTAAACATAAAGTCCCAAACATCTTCACATTAAAAAGTAGTGGGGGAAAAAAAACCTAACTAATAGAACTTCAGGAAACAAGAAACATAGTACAGTCGGATAAAATGAAAGGTACCCTACAAGCATCCATGAAATATCTAATACCATAATAGGTATTGTTAGGCACAAAAGAGCATCCAGACATCATAGAATTCATATATCCATCTATAGACAAAAAATCGAATTAAAATCGCAAAGTGCACAATGAAAATGACCAAATGATCATGTACTTGTATCACCCAACAAAGTCACACTAGCATACAAAACTTGATTCAATACAAAGCTTTACTCAACTGTTCTTAGATGATTAAAAAAAAAACTAACACAGCTATCAATGCTTAAGATCGACGCTTAAGTCACCATACGAGCACTCTACCTTCAAAAATAATTACAATCAAAACAGATCGATAGCTGACTACTTCCGAACAATCCATTGCGAAATGAAAACAACTAAAGCAAGAAATCTTGAAAACCTAATCTTCAAGACCGTCGCAACAAAAACCAGTGTGTCAATGATCAAAGCGCTAGCGATCAACGCTCGACTTACGAATCAATCAATTTCTTCAAAAACAAAGCAGAAACATCAACGAGCAGTGACGAATTCCAATAGCAAACCTTACAAAACCCTAACTTCAATTCGCTCACAGAAGAACAGGCAATTAAACCCTAATCCGAAATCCAGGCATGCGAATCATTACCAAAATCAGTGAATCTTGAGCTGAAATCGATGGATTTGAGCTTGAAACCCAGCAACCCTAAGATTGTCGCGAGAAGAAAAAGGAGGAGGAGGAGGAGAAGAAGAAAAGAGGAATGTGGAGAGAGGAAGGGCAGGGATTGTTTTTTTATATAGGGTGTATGCGATCGGCGGATGTGTGGACAGGACAAGCGGTGTTTGTCGTATACACCAAAGATATCTTGCATCTGCCGATAACGTAACGGAGTTCTCTCTTTGTTGCGCTTTTTACCGTTTCGCCCATGCTCGCACGACACGACCGATGCGAGAGACGGTACGGAAGTATCTGGATCTGTTGCTTGATGGGCCAAGGGGATTAGACGCTGTTCAAATCTCATCGACGACAGGATTGAGGCCCAGTCGTAGGTCCAGGCCCACCTCTGGATGAACTTTCAAAATTATTAGGGACGGTGGAATTTATGAATGTTGATTGTACTTCTGGATCGAGAAATCCCATAAAAACATACGAGATTTCAAGGGCCAGACTCATTTTAGGTGGCTAAGATTTTAAAATGCTTATGAAGAATATGACATTTATAAATGATTAAAAAAGTCTCCAACTTGATATTTTTTTACTAAAATTTCTGGTAAAAAAAGGATGGGGCCCACTTAGAAGAGTGAATTCTTATTAGGGGAGGGGAAATGGAGAAATAGCCCAATTCGATCATCTTAACCCTTGATTGAATAGCATTTGATGTTTTACTGTATTTTAAGGATAGTTCTTTTTTTTAATTTAATTCAGCGATGGATAAAGGCCTGAGAAGAGTAGAGTTGAGCATGGTGCCGCACCATTGGAGAATGGGAGTGTGAAAAAGGACTACACTCACCAATTATAGGCCCAAGCAAGCCCATAGAGGTGGACGAAACACGATGTGCTCATACAGAACATATCTCATTTTTTACTATTTATAAGTATGGATAATATTAAGTGCATACATTCCTCATCAAAATGGTGAGAGATATTCTTTTTTTAGAAAGTATTAATGTGTAAAATGACAAAACCATCACACATCATAATTCCTTTTTGACCTTCTTAGGTCTAAAAAATGAAGTATCCCTCACAAAAATGGTGAGGGATGTATGCATATGAATATCTCCCTATAAATATATATGAAGTTATAAATAAATGAGGATGTTTTTGGATTTTCACGTTTTTTATATATATTAAAGGAAGCAAATAAAAGTGGTAGAGAGCGCCTGCACCTATTAAATTCTCATTTAGAAAAATATGCATGAAGAGTGCTTTACCTCTGCCAATGTCACTAAATGATGCAAATTTTCCTCTAAAAAGTCTTCGTATGCACATACTCTATCCCCAAATTTAAATTTAAACTTAAGATATTTCTAGTTCACATCTAAATTCTCTCTTCTTAAAATCTATCCTTTTCATCATTGGAATCCCAATAATTATTTGTGCACACCCTAAAATGCACACGAGCATATTTATCTTATGAGGTGGTGACAAGCATACTTATCTTATGTTTTGGTAGTGTTGGTGTATGTGAAATAGAGGAGTAGAAAGTCAAATACAATTGTTACTATGTGGTACCACATAATTGATTGTGCATTTTTTATGTATTTTAATGTATATACGTATTACAACTATTAGAATCCTTACCATCCCTCTCATTTGTCAATATAATCCCTCTCATCTCTCTCTCCTGCCCTTAATATCTTGTTTATTCTCACATAGACAAGTTAATATTGGAAACAAGTGAATCAAACCATTAAAAATATTTATACATCTCCTAATTCAAAATCCGAGTCATCTCATATCATTTTGAGACTCGTTAATGTGTCGATCAGAGCTTCAAATCCAAATGAACAAGTCATTAATGACTTTCTTCTTCAAGCCTTTTTTTTTTAATTGAAAGCTAAGTATGGGGATTATCCTCCTAAGAATCCTAACAGTCTTATGACGATGATGCATGCCTAAGAACAAGTTTGTTCATTTTAGAGGTATTGTATACCTTTCCTTTTTTCTTTTTTCTTTTTTTTTTGCACATACAATATTTATTGTCTTCATTTTCATCTCCTTCTTCTATTTTTCAATTTCCATTTTCTGATACATAGTAACAATTTGCATCATTGTGAGCATCCCTACAGTACTAAGTTTCAAAATGTAGAAGCTCACTTTCTAATCCCAAAAGAGTTTCATGTTTTTTTTATAAGATTTGTATCTCTTCTTATAATCCTCTAAGCTTTGATTTATTTTGTTTCTTGACAAGTGTTGTTCCCTGACTTAACATCAGCCACCACAATTCAATTAGGAGAAGCTGATAACAATGGTGAAAGAGGCTGTTCGTATAAATTTATAAATAAATTAGTTTGGTTTTTTCCTGACCTAATTGTGGGTCGTTACTCTTCAAACTCTATCCATTTTAAAATTGGAATTCAAATTATATTTATTTTACAAAATCACTATATTTTCTTTACATTTCATAAGCAATAAGCCTTGAATAATGGAAGGAGCACCTACTTTTATTTTTTATTGGCACCATTGGACTCACAAGATAATGCACAGGCCATCTAACATTACAACAAGTACTTCGTTAACATCTTTGGTGAGGCAAAACTAATACAGGGACATTCACCATATAGAACAATTGAATAATCAATGAAATGTCTTCATTTCTATGGTGTTTTTAAGGGATTTGACTAATGACTTGTATTACTTCGACCATGCAATTGTTTTTAAATCTCTCTCTTGTATGAATGTTAAAAATATCAATTAATTTATTATATCCTTTGATTTTCTTTTTTGTCCATGTCATTTTAAAATCTTAATTTTGGCCACGAGCCATTGTTGTTGGCATATAAATTAAGGAAAAGAAGCCGATACACTTGCAATATGTCAAAAATTGGATAGGCCACACAGTTCATGATCTTCAGCACTTTCAAAATTTCACTTTTATAGGTCTCAAATTGATTACATTAGCATTTTATTTTTTTTCTAAATCTAATTAATTCTAAATTATTTAGTTAATACGATACATTTCAGTCTTTATATGATTTGTTGAGAATGTTAACTTATAAATGCTGTCAATGCCGTGACTCAGTTTGATTAAGCTTGAATTTGCTCTTCAAAATCTTAAGTTCGACTCCCACCCCTTACATTATTCGGATATTATGTGTGTTGTTATGTATATACTTCTTAGAAAAGAGTCTATTTTCATCGCAATCATATAATCCTCGGGTTAAAGGTCAAAGGTCTAAAAACTAAGCTGGCTAGAGATATCTTAAATTATAAAAAAAATGTTTACCTCTAGACCTAATTTTATGCACTTTTCTAAGCTTCCAATTTATAATCCAAAATTATTCCATATTATTGTATTAATGATAAGAAACAACAAATGCAATTAATATTCTAAATCATCTATGTTTTCAGAGATTTGTTAAAAGCATTATAAAATTAAAATTAATCTAAAATTGTTGAATATACCAATATACTCAATGGTGCTTCCATTCATAAAAAGGCAACAATTGCGTATGCAAACAAGTTTAGACATGCGTATAAGCAGGCGGTGACTGTTTGACGCGTAAGGACTCCAGAGAGAAATAAAAAAAGTGGGACCCGCATAATTTTTCGTTAGATAATGTCCCATCTATCATAGTCGGTGTTGGGACACAGTACTCATCAGATATTTCATTTTAGGGTTGGAACAAAGTGTGGGTTTGCTCCCATGAGAAGCGAGTGATTACGTTTTTACCGACGTGGCCACTCCTCTACCTTTTGCCATTCTAACATGGATAAAAGCAGTTGGGTCTCTTTTGGCCTGGAATGTCGGATCCTTCGACTTGAATCCGAATTGCTAACAATGCCATTGACGGTACCCATAGGGCAGTTAAGTTGGGTCTCTTTTAGAAGCATGTATTTTTGGACCGACAGTTTTTTTGCCAATGTATAGGCGGGGCCATGTGATGATGTTCAATTCCAGTTCCCTTTTGCTAGATTAATTAAAAAAAAACAGTCATGGGCTTGGGTCCAGCCGTCCAGGTCTATAGTAAAAATAGACTTAATACAGAAGAAGGACATCCACCTATAGCACTAATGATAATGTCAACAGTATCTGGGTTTAATCTAATGATGCTTTAGATTGTGAGCTTATGTTAATATATGATTCATTTAGGGCATGCTTGTGTAACACTTTTTTATGAAAAAGTTGATGGTTATCAGCAGAAAATTCAATTTTTATATATTTGGTGCGGTACATTTTTCTTGGAACTGTTTTATTTAGTACGTCAACATTTTCTTCAGTCAAGTTGGAAATGGAGTTCCCATGAGGGCCAATAAAATTCCATTTATGCATAACACTTGCTCCCTTTGTAATCTCATGTAAAACTCAAATCCACCTAGGTAATCCCGAGGCAAGATTGGGCTAAAGCTTGGGTAGCGTATGTGAGCCACGATAAGAGACTCCCAGGATGAGGCTTTTTTAAAACGATGAAGCAAATTTGGATTAAATTCTCATGGGCCAAAATGGACAGTATCATGTGTAATAGGCTCATGTTATTACAAGGGCGAGACCCTAATTCCACTAAAAAAGCCCTTTAAGTAAGATTGGGCCAAAGCCTGAGGGCACGAGCCCATGAGCCAAAATAGGAGGATCCACAAGGGTAAAGGGTGGAATACTTTGGTTTCCACAAGACATATGTTAAGTCCTACATCTGAAAAGTCCTAACTTTGGACTTATAAGTCAAATCTTGTATTAACTCAACGTCAAACATTTTTAAAGCCGTACGGCCCTAGATCTCATAAGAACTCTGGAGTTAAGTGTGTGAGAGCAGTACAGTCTTACATTGGAAAAATCTAGGTATATAAGTACGGGCTTGGCGTCAACCCCACATGAGGCCTTTTGAAACCGTGCGGCAAGATTTGGTTGAATTCCCACGAGCCAAAGCAGATGGTATCATGTAAGTTGTGAGCTTGGGTCGTTACACTTTATTTCCTATTTCATTTTTATATATGCAAAGTACAGCCCTGGTTTTTCAATCCGCACAAAACACGAATTTGGCACTTTCGTAGAACTTTTCTTTTAAGGTATTCATTTACTGTGAAAATTATTGATGTGGCAATTTCTTCATTTCATGGAAATGATCTATAGACAGATATGCTCTTAGATTCATGACCTTTCGTCTCTTCAAAAAAAAAAAAAAACCAATGAAGGACGTTATTTTTTTTTTAAATAGACTTGACTGCCTAAATAAAGGAGATAATTTCTTAAGTTTTGCGATGTAACTTTTACTTTATTATTATTTTTTCTTTGCTAAGATGAACCAGTGGTCAGGTATGATACTCTAAACTGAAGGACTCATGAATCGAATCCACGATACCAGGGTGTAATACACTACTTTTACTATATATCAACTTTGCTGGTATAAATTTAATACATGATCATTTACTTTGTATAATTGAATGGGAGACAACTATCTGGAAAATTATATGGTCGTGAAATACCTCCGTCTCAAACAGAAAATCTGAATCATCCCTATTTCTATTTGATCACACTTATCAATCAGTAAACATTCCATGAAATTAAAATCATTCAAACAAACCCATTGCCAATCATTCTTTGGTCCCCAATTTAAACAAACAAAAAAAAATCAAATTTGATGTAAACTGAATATTGCGCTCAACCCTCTAAGAAATTCACCTATAGGGGTGTTGATGGGCCCACCTAGCCTGACTTCACAAACATTGGCCTAAGTCAGACATAGGCACAGCACGAGCCATAAAAGTCAAGCACGAGTCTACCCATTCAAGCAATTGGCCAAGCTGAATAGAGACGTACCTTGCTTGCTTAAGTTAAGAGAGGTGAATTCTAGATAGTCCACCTCTTCTTGCAAGAGTGTGCGCTTTATCCTTACTTGTGTGTGTGCTATTTTTTTTTTTTTTTCACAATCTTATTTTTTCATATGTGTGGACTTTCTTTAGGTGAGTCCACGGGCTATTCGATATATGGCCCACGGGCTCTCTCATGGGCCCACCCCCTTGGCTGCGTTAAAGCTAATAGAGGCGAGTGGAGCACACCAGGGCAGAGCGATGAAAGGGTCGAGTCGAAGACCAACCGTTCTCCTCACTCTCTTCGCTGCCTTCTTCTTCCTGTTCTGCTTTCTCCTTCTATCCATTCAATCCACCTTCTTCACAGGTACTCCACACCATTGACTCTCCTCATCTCTCTCCAATTCCGTTTTTCTTCTCTGATCTCAGTCGATTTCCTAGGCTCGAATCGCAATTACATTGGAGTCGGAAACATCCTCGATGTGAATCCGAAGATTCGCGTTCTCTCAGCCTTCCAATCCCGCGTTCAGCAATGCGTGGTGAGTTTCTCCACCGTTGGATTGTCAATGATCTTTGGTTATCTTCCACAATTTTTTTTAAAGCTTTCGATTACCATGATCTTGATTTCTGCCCCCATGGAGAGCAGTGGGAATTGGGATGCCTTCCTTTTTTTGTTTCGATTCCAATCTGATAGTAATTGGATCGCCGAAAGGTGGGTTTTTGCCATTGGCGAGTGATTGTTACAATTCAGGCGAAAAGATACGATTTTGGGCCTACCCACTGTTATCTCAGTTGGTGAGGCACCTCCTTTCAATTGGAACAAACAGGGATCAATCCCTGGATGTTGCGCTGATGGCGAGGGACTTGGTTGAGTGCAAGTGAGCATGTGAGTACTTTCCTATCGGAGGAGAGATTATATAACGGCCACTGTGGTTCTTCTGCTTTGTTCCTTGAGATTTAGCCCAGTTGGTCAAGGTGATTTCAATCAATAAACCGGCTCATGAGGTTTGATGTCTAGTGTTACGCTGTGCGTGATTGGGTGTTTGGATACTGTTGTTGAACCTGGGGATCACTGTCTGAAAGCTAGGATTTGTGCGAGTGTGTTAGTAGTTTGTAAATGTGTTAAACTCCCAATGGCAGTTGTTTTTGAGTTTGAGGACTATTGCAATTCTTCAACTTACGATAGACTGTTTTATCGTGGAAGGTTGAGCTAACTAGTATTAGAAGTAACATGCGTGTGAAATGGCACTGGGAGCATGGGAAATGGCAGGCTGTGATGTGGATAACAACCTTCAGTCAGATCAAAATGATGCTGAATAGGGAGGCTCAGTTATATGCAAAAGATATTTTCACGGTTGGGCAATTTTCGAACTGGATTGGAAAATACATTGCTCAAGGAATCTCCAGTGAGGTGACTGATGGGTACTGGTCGATGCAGTGCGATGACTTTTGGGTGGGAGATCTCCCTTCTTTGTTGGTTTCCTGAATCCTGAGACCTTACAGTTTGGCATTGATGCAGCCATGAGATCCTTGCTCATCCAGTAATTTAAACTACAGTTTTTGAGAGGATTCTTATTTTACCCTTACTATGTGATTCCTCAAGTTGAAGAAATGTTGGGAATTTGGACCTAGATGTCACGGAACACTATAGAAGAACAAAAGTTGTTTTGAACCTATGACCTTCTATAGGAAGGTAATATCCCCAAGTCATTTTTTTTGTTCAGTTAAAGGGGTGGAGGCTAATGAAGGCAAGGTGCAGGTTTTGAAGGAGGGATAAGTTTTTCCTTACAAACCTTCTAGTTACCTGCCAATAGTGAAATGCATCTCTCTGAACATGATCAAATGGTCACACTCTTCTGCAACTGGGTAGGCGGGGACTATTTTCTACGAGATTAAATACCTTGCATCCATGTTGAATTTTATTCTTCCCAATGGGCCTAGGAAAAACAATAGTTCAGCCAATTGTGTGTCAATTTAGAAGGGGGATGCTTCACATTCATCCATTCATCTCCTTTGTTTTCTATTGTTTTACTGTTACTGTTATTATTTCCATTGTAATTTACATTGATCATAAAAGAGGAAATTAATTCTAGATGTGAAATGCTGCTTGAGATAAAAAAAAAGAAATTCATAAATAAAAACAGAAAAATAGAAAACAAGAATTGGGATTGGGCACATTAAGTTACACTTGGAACAGTATTGGGGATATCTGCCTGAGGAAAAAGGCCTCTTTATCGATCTTAGCTATTAGACTAATGTACTAATTCGCAACATGTCATCTTCTCTCTTGTGGCCTCAAGCGTAAGGTGTGGTTCCCCTCTTCCTGGTGGGGCATTGAAATATAAGGGTAATAATGTTCTTGCTTATATTTTCAGTTTCTCATTTTGTTCATAGTCTTCTATTTCTTCTATAAATATACACTCTTTTGTAATTTTGATCTCCTACATTGAGATCACTTTTGCACTTGAATTTACATTTAGGCAAACAGAGGACTTGGACTTACTGCGGACATTGTTGATCATTGCAAATTGATCCTCAAATTCCCTGAAGGCACAAATAGCACCTGGGTTAGGCACTTTCCTTTATCTTTGGCTTGAGGACCATTCGATGAAATTTTCTTTCCTTAATGCTTTCAGCAACCTTTTTAGTTTGGAGGCATGGTTCTATTTCCTTTGATATTATTTTCACTTATTTATCTTTTATTTCCACACAGTACAATGCCCAGTTTAAGATCTTTGAGCCTCTGGAGTACCAGTATGATGTTTGCGAGGCAATTCTATTGTGGGAACAGGTAGGTGTTCCCCTCTAAACTTGCCTTTTGTTCCCCTTGTTTGTTTCTTTTTGTTTTCTAAGGATGATTACTAAGTCGCAGACAATTCCAGTACCGCAACATGACTACAATCTTGTCGAGGGAGTATTTAGATGCTCGACCAGATGGATGGCTCGAATATGCTGCAAAAAGGATTGCACAGCTGTATGATGCAGAACACATTCTTTCTCATTTTATATTTTTCTAGATTTTATGGCACTTTAACTAAGAAATGTCAATTCATAATATGTTTTCATGTGTTGGTCTTAGTGGCACAGATAAGTGCTACAACCGTTCTCTATGTGAGGAGCACCTTAATTTGATCTTGCCATCAAAGCCTCCTTTTCACCCACGGCAGTTTCAGACGTGTGCGGTTGTTGGGAACTCAGGGGATCTCTTAAAGACAGAGTTTGGACAAGAGATTGATGCACATGACATTGTTATTCGAGACAATGAAGCTCCTGTTAATGAGGCAAATCAATCTCTTAGTGCTGGTTTTCAATTTGGTCTATCCACTGCATGCTTATGTTACCTGGGTACTTCAAAATAGGCAATATACTGTGTCATATCATATCCAATACGTCATATTTTGTTTAAATTTCGTGCTTCTAACATGTCAATGACATCCCTACTATATTCATCCCATATCTGGGAATCATAGTTGTACATATTGGCAGTTAAACTGGCAGTGACTACCATAAATGAAAATAGAATGATCTGTTCTTAATTGACAGATTTGTGTCTGTCCCTAGATTCCCTTAACTATCTTGAAATATAATATTTTGCTATACAAGAGTGATGCAAGCTAGATCCACGATTGGCTAGCCATTAGGCTCAAATCCAAAGCCCAGTAGTGATGATTAATTTTATTAATAATGGTAGCTCTGTTAAGCTTTAGAAATTAGATTTATATTTAAATTAGAGCCTCTTATTTGGATTGAACTAGTTTGTTTCTTTATTTGGAGAGTAGTTTAGTTATAAATAGATGTAATCTCTTCTCATGGGATAGACTACATTATTTTGAATAAGATTTCAGTTTTCTTCTCCTTATGGGTTGAATTCTTGTCTTTGATGTGAGGCCTAGACAGTTTATTGTAAGCCTTTTGGTTTGAAGAATAGCCCGTTGTCTATTCTTTTTTCCCATGCTGCTTCAAAGAGTTTCCTTCATGATATTGTATTTATAATGGCATTCTCTGCATGATAACTGAACTTGTTTATGAAACTGACTCCTGAGTTGGCCTATTCTGTACAATGTAGAAATATGCTAGGCATGTTGGTCTGAAGAGGGATTTTCGCCTTGTAGTCAGGGGTGGTGCCCGCAACATGGTCACTATTCTCAATGGATCTGGTGAGATTGGATTTTAATGGTGAGATTTGTTTTTAATGTTTTTAACCGGAGTATGATTTGTTTTGATTTGACCTATTTCTTACATTGTCAACGAGTGGATTTTTGTTGGCATAAAAATATCTCTACTTGCCTAATTTCATTCAATATCAGCTACTTTTGATTATGCTTTGGAATGCCATTTATGTTTAAAATTTTGTGAAATATGCTGTGATATATTTTCCCTATACCATTAATCATTGTTGTACTTGGAATTATTTCCTATACAATTATTGTTGCATGAGACAATGTGAAAACTCTTCGGTTGGTGTGGCAGTGTGCATATTTTATGTGACGCCCTTTCCTATTGAAGTAGAGATTCCAGTGGCCTAGAAGTAGTTGGGGGAGAATTGGATGTCTGATATTCATTACCTAAAATTGCAATAGCCTCATAAATCATAATTGTGCCTAGGCAGCCTGGTTGAGCTATAAACTGTATCTTCTATCATGCGAACCAGTTGGTGGGTTAGTGAAAGTTGGCATGGATATTCTTCTTTGTGGAGTGAGAAGGGTTCGGTTTGGTGGTAGCTCTCCATTAAGAACCTTTGAGAGCAATATGCAACATACCGTATCGCAGAGGATGACATGTACCTGGTTTCTGCCAGATGTCTTTGCTGGCCTCATAAAAGTCGAACAAAAAGTTGGGAGCCGGAAGTTTAGTTGTGTAACCTTGAGGTTTTGGGTTTGATTCACTTTACCAATAGAAAAAGAAGAAGCTATATACTCTTCGATTTGAAAATTGAAGAATATCCAATTTTTCTTGAAGATGTTGGCCTCATATCTCATAGTATATTTCCACTTGAATTTTTATCTTGGGTTTTGCTTCATTATCATTCTATGCCTCTGCTGCTATCTCCTTTATTTTTGTGTTCAGCTTATTTTAGTCTCTTCTCTATATGGAAGAGTTGCTAGTTTCTTCTATGCCTCTTTGTAGAAGATTGCTGTTATGTTTCTACACATTTATTCTTCAACTTACGTCTAGTGTGTTTCATGTGCAGCCGATGAGGTCTTAATAATTAAAAGTATGACCCATAAAGATTTCAATGCAATGATAAAGGTGAAGTTCAAGGGCTTCTCTCATAAAAGAAAAACTAGGCTTAACACTGTTAAGCCTGCAATTTTATACTTTATAGTTAAATAGAGCAGATTGCAAGTTTATTGTTAGATTTATGGTGCCAATACCTCATGCCAGTCGGAATAATGAACCCAAATAGCTTTATTTAAGGTTGAGTTTTAACAACATGTATGGTATGAAATGCAGGAGATTCCAAATCCGGTTTATCTTTTTCAAGGTATTGTGTTACGTAGGGGTGCTAAAGGAACTGGAATGAAATCCATAGAGCTAGCACTTTCTATGTGTGACATTGTTGACATATATGGCTTCACAGTGGATCCTGGCTATACAGAATGGTTAGTTTAGCCATGATAATATGCTTGTTTGCTTGGGTTTTGTATTCATTTCTTTGTATAGCTATTAAGAAAGTTAAGTGTGTGTAACATGTGGATGAAAGCACAACCTACTTACAAATTTATACTGACTAATTACTAGATCCAACATATTTGCTGTGCCAGTCTCTTTTGCTTTTGCAACTGGCTAGAGCAATTTAATAAAGCTATTTGTGTGATTTTCTGTGAATCACGATGGTTACTAGCTTGCATTTTCTGTTCAATGGACTGCCTGTATCTTTCTTCTTCAATTTGTTTTTTGCTTGTGTACAACAGTTTCTGATTTTGCACGATGGTCTTACCCTTTTGAGCACGCTTCCCTTGTAGGACTCGTTATTTCTCAGCCCCTAGAAAAGGGCACAATCCATTGCAAGGGAGGGCCTATTATCAACTTCTGGAGTGCCTTGGTGTAAGATCCCTTGTGTACATCTCTCTCTCTCTCTCTCTCACACACACACACACACTCTGGACATGTCTAGAATTGGAGGTCCTGACTGTTTAGATTTCTGTTCCAGACCGTTATGTCTTGTTTCTGTGGTAAGATTTCTGAGAAAAAAAATGCATTGTATTTTTTTTATATGTTGGGCTACTAGTTAGGATGAACTTATCAACTTGAAGACCCAAGGATCGATTCCTAAGCATGTGTGTAATACTAAGGTGCTAACACCACTTGACCAAGAGTGTGTTGGCAGCAACATGGCCTTTTGTTATTCAGTTTCTTGCTGTCTTTTAAATGGTGAAAAGGTGCTTATATGATATCAGATTCTTGGAAAGTAAACTGAAGCATCAATTGTCAGAAGCAAAGAAGGCTAAAGCATGTTTCAGAATGCATTTATTTTGTGTCCATATGTTGAGGATGATTTCATGTGGAAACATTTTTCATTCCTTTCAGCCGAGCATATTATCAAGTGTGGGGAACTTGGAGCAAACGGTGCTTGGCATTTTGTTTTCAGTTTTTACAAAAGCAATCAGCAGAGACATGGGTGGAAAAGCATCCTCTCTAACCTGTTGCTATGCGGCTATAATAATATTATTATTGGCATCGTTCTGAACTTTGAAATCATAATGCAAGTTATTCAATGTTTCAAATCAATTGGAATCACGAATTGTAAGATTCTCTTCTTTTTTTTGTGAAAAATGAAAACTTTTAAAAATTAAAGATAAGAAAAATAGTGTCTAATGATAACCCATCCATCTTTCATCTATAATAGCATCAATTCAGTTACAAATAAAACTAAGATACACTTATATGAAGAACATCATTACCATATATCAACATATCGTGTGTACAAAGAACGGCCTCTTACCTCACAGTAAGAGGTGTCAATTCTTACTTGCCTAACTAGTGTTCAAACCTGAGTAGGCACCTTTTCCTCACCTGAGGGCCACATGTTACCTCGCCCGAGGTCTATATGCTTCCCTTGCCTGTAGGCTCTACCACCTCTCTGAGGTCTGTTTCCCTCTTTTGAGGGTGGGGTCCCAGCCCCCTATAGCTGGGATACCAAAAAAAAAAAAGCACATATTGTGTACACGTGCGCTTGTGTGCATGTGTGAATATGTTGAGATATCAAAATAAAAGAAATAAATCACTTCCAGTTTTCTTCCTCTTTAAATCTAAAGAGTGTCCTGGGTTTGAAACACTTCCTTTAAATTAGAGTTGTTTACTGGTTTTAAACAATCTTCAGAGTTGTTTACTGGTTTTAAATACTCTTCTTGAAACTATATTTTACCAGCTTGTAACTTTGTTATAATTGCAATGATATCATAGCTGCAACAATATTTCAATAAAAAATCATGATGAATTAAATTCATCACAATGATATCTCCCTTATACAATATCAAGAAAATATCTTGGTGTAATCACAATATTCTCAAAATATTGGCAATATTTGCAACATGGGCTAACCCACCTAGTCTGTTAATTTAGCTTTAAGTCTTTCAGAATTATATTTATATATTAATTATTTATGACTCTCCGCCTGAGGTTGTTCGAAGTTTGAGTGGTTTTGGATTGACCTAGTGGAGTCTGTGGCCCAGTGATCCCGGTGGTATGATGAATCTGAGAGTGATATTGCATGTGCAAAGAATTCTATGCTTGTATCATTAGTAAAATTCTAATGCGTGGTTTTGGATTGACCTAGTGGAGTCTGTGGCCCAGTGATCCCGGTGGTATGATGAATCTGAGAGTGATATTGCATGTGCAAAGAATTCTATGCTTGTATCATTAGTAAAATTCTAATGCGTGGTTTTGGATTGACCTAGTGGAGTCTGTGGTCCAGTGATCCTGGCAGTATGATGAATCTGAGAGTGACATTACATGTGCAAAGAATTACACGCTTGTATCATTAGTAAAATTCTATCTGCAAAGAATTCCACACTTATATTATTAGTAAAATTCTAATGCGTGGTTTTGGATTGACCTAGTGGAGTCTGTGGTCCAGTGATCCTGGCGGTATGAAGAATCTGAGAGTGATATTGCATGTGCAAAGAGTTCAACGCTTGTATCATTAGTAAAATTCTATGTGCAAAGAACTCCACACTTACATCATTAGTAAAATTCCCATGTGCAGTTTTGGATTGACCTAGTGGAGTCTGTGGTCCAGTGATCCTGGCAGTATGATGAATCTGAGAGTGACATTACATGTGCAAAGAATTACACGCTTGTATCATTAGTAAAATTCTATCTGCAAAGAATTCCACACTTATATTATTAGTAAAATTCTAATGCGTGGTTTTGGATTGACCTAGTGGAGTCTGGTCCAGTGACCCTGGCGGTATGAAGAATCTGAGAGTGATATTGCATGTGCAAAGAATTCCACGCTTGTATCATTAATAAAATTCTATGTGCAAAGAATTCCACACTTACATCATTAGTAAAATTCCTATGTGCAGTTTTGGATTGACCTAGTGGAGTCTGTGGTCCAGTGATCCTGGCAGTATGATGAATCTGAGAGTGACATTACATGTGCAAAGAATTACACGCTTGTATCATTAGTAAAATTCTATCTGCAAAGAATTCCACACTTATATTATTAGTAAAATTCTAATGCGTGGTTTTGGATTGACCTAGTGGAGTCTGTGGTCCAGTGATCCTGGCGGTATGAAGAATCTGAGAGTGATATTGCATGTGCAAAGAATTCCACGCTTGTATCATTAGTAAAATTCTATGTGCAAAGAATTCCACACTTACCATCATTAGTAAAATTCCTATGTGCAGTTTTGGATTGACCTAGTGGAGTCTGTGGTCCAGTGATCCTGGCAGTATGATGAATCTGAGAGTGATATTGCATGTGCAAAGAATTCCACGCTTGTTATCATTAGTAAAATTCTATGTGCAAAGAATTCCACACTTGTATCATTAGTTAAATTCTATGTATCATGTGGAATGTCACTGTATTTTCTCTTTTCTTTATTGTTGAGTAATTATATGGTTCAGAATTATCCCCCCATTGTGGCACTTTTGCGAATGATCTGTCCACAGTGATTTCCATCGTATCAGCAGTTTGGATAACTGAAAATACTGAGCCACACAAACTTTGCATGTTCTCAAGCTGAGCATTGTATTTTTCTTAAATGTCATTGACTTTACTCTGCTTTTAAGAAATACAATCCAACATAATCAGTTGACCTAGTATGGAAGTTTTGTGTAAAACATATAATCATTCTCCCAAGAAACTTGCACTGTGAGCACCCAGAAATATGGTTAAACATGACTGATCTTGATGGGCTTTATACTTGCAGGTTATCAGAATCCATTCCCCCATGAAAGCAAACAGGGAGCAAGACTGGTCTGATGTGCCAAGCAAAGATGTGATAAAAAGTGCTCATGCTGCTGCCTTGCATTTGAAAAGAGCCCAAGCTGGTCCGGCAGATGGGCTTGGACAGTTTGGTAGCTGCAAGGTGTGGGGCACAGTGGCATCAGAAGGCAGTGGACCCATTTCCGGATCACCAGATATGGGAGAGTTCCGGAAGAAATCAAATTACAGCAGGTGGGAAATCCTTCCATTTGAGAGCCTTAGGAAGGAAGCACGGGAGCACTACATTCAGATGGAAGGGGTTTCGTTGTACAAAATGGATGGCAATAAATTGGATGATCTTGTTTGTGTGAGACACCCTCTAAAATCATCAGCATGAAGAAAACATGGCCAGATGTTTGAAGTTCTGTTCCCATCCACTGTTGGTTCGGCTTTTATGCAACTGAGATGGCGTACACCCAAGTAGGCATGTTTTTTTAATGTTGCGGAGCCTAAGAAGATGGGCTTTTGGGATGGTTGGACTTCAGTTGGCAAGAATTGGATGGTCTGGATGTGAAATTTTGGGCTGAACACTTGTATGGAGAAGCTAATTTTTGGAATTTCGATGGTTGGAATTGATACACATTGTACCTGTACTGTTGATAATCAGCCCCTCATGGTGCATTATTATCATAGTATAATTCTTGTCACAATGGTTTTCTCCAATGAGTATGGCTATGCCAATGATATTTCCCTGGTAAATCATGCCACCCAATGTTCTTCAAAAAGCCCTTTTTTTTTGGCTAGTATCTTTTTGAGGAAAAAGAGTTCTCAGGTCATTGCCATCCCATTTCCCTTGAACTTGAGCTATTTGCTTTTTTAACATTTACTTTTCATCTTCTGGAAGGCCATGGACGCTGAATATACAGAAAGAAGGAAATGTAGGGAATGGCCCTCTCTGCAAATACGCCCATCCCATGCATGTAGGGCCAGTGAATGGACTACCTATTCAGACCATGTGTGGATGGAAATTGCCCAGGGCCAGTTTGCCTGCTTTGTATTGTTGTAAGTCATATGTAGTTTTGGGCCTCCCTGTTTGGATTATGCCGGTTGGAATTTCCTGTTTGAATGATGGAATCTCAAAAAGGTCATTCATTTGAAATGTCATTTTTGGCCTCTTTCCCAAACTTCAGTTTTGCTAAATGCTGGTTTATAGAGCATTTTGTGAACTGCTGGGGACAACAAATTTGAGAAATATGTAATTCTCTCCAACACAAAGTCTCAGAATTTACTGAGGCTGCAGGAAATTTACCCATCTTCCCCTCACCCGAAGGGATTAGTCTGGTTCAAAGAGTCGGGACACCCTCAGTTAGCCAAAAAAGAACTCAGAATTCCTGCAAACAAAATGACCACAAAATGACCATTTGTGCTCCTCCACTTCACGAATCTGTTTTTGGAAGAGGCCCAGCACGGTTGGGATGACAGAACAAATTTTTTCAGTTTCGAACCATGGTCCATGAATGGCCAGCCTCTAGGGTGACTAAGTTAACTGTATTGATCTCCCATATTTTTTGCTACGATCTTAAGATGGTGTTTGCTATAGCATGATTGATGCTTGAAGGGTGCTACTCAATTCCTCTTCCAGCCAAGTGATATGCTTAGACTACCAGCATTGTATCGAATCCCACAGTGCAGATAGACCAGCATCGTAATCATCGTCGAAGCCTTACCTCATCACAGATTAGTCCTCCTCATCGTCAAAGCATTGTCCATCCATTTGGGGTTGGCATATATTAGAGTTTTCTCTGTGTGATACGTCAAACCAAAAGAACGAAAAAATTTTAGGGGCTTTGCTACTTTAACAAAATCCTCCTCTGTCAGGGGGCTTAGGACCATTCACATGATAGCTTACTGGTAGAGTTATGTCCTGTTAAGCTAATGCTGTGAAAAAAAAAAATATTTTGGCTAGCCTCATGCAAAATGTGGCAAGATGAGGGTATATTGATCCACCAATTAACTTTAAAAAGAGGTCTGTGAATCAGGCACTAGTTAGTATCTACCATTGGACTGAATCATCATTGATGAAAATCGCACCAAGAAAAGTTATTAGACTTTGGGGCCCTAACTTAGGGGTTCGAGCAAAATTTAGCCAAACCCTAATCTGCATTATATCTTCCTTAAACTCAAGCGTTTGTGATGAGAAATGGCATAATGTAGGGATGGCAATGTGTTGGGTTTAACATCAGATTTTTTTTATGTTAAAACTTATATATATAGTAAAACCAAATTATATACATTTTACTGTATTTCGAACTACAATTTAACCAAATCCATTAGATTATATTTAAAGTAGTTTAATGTGGGGAAGCATTGCCAAAATCTGAATCCATGTTTGGATCGCAATATCTAAATCCATACTCATCCAAGATGGTGATGATGAAGAGATAGAGAGAGAGACTACCAACAGGATAGGACGAGACAGGTCATCTTTTTTAACTTGGCCCATTTGCCAAGTGAAGTGGGCCCCATACAATCAAGCCGGGGCCTTTGTTTTTTCACTCCGCGACTGATGGATGAATAGGGAAGGTTCAGTGGAGGGAGTTTTCGATCAATTAATCAATCGTGGTGGGCCCCACCCAGGCATATGGATGTCTGGTACAGACAAATCTCTGTAATTCGCTTGGTCCGTGCCTTGGGCCCTTGGGTGAGTGAGACTGAGTCCTTCTCCTTCCCTGCCTGCGTTGTTCGACGCATACGCATGAGAAGAGGAGAAGCATTGCTTTGCTTTTGTTTGTTTTCCCGCTTTTGTCGATAGACGTGACAAAGTCAAAAAGAGTAAATGATAAAAAGAGAACCGGCATCATCAAAAGATGCAACCAGGACAGTGACACTCCTTCTCCTTCTCCTTTCCCTGCATTTTCTCTATCTCCAGCGAGTCTACTCTTCTGTCCTCCCCCTCTGAGCCCATCTGTGGGACACACTGCACACTGCTGTCCAAACTGATCACATTAGTAAGGAGTAAAACACTTGTACATGCCAACACACTCATGCCCTTAGAGATCAATCTTTGGGTATTCAAAAGCAAACAATCGGTTTCTTTATTGGAATCAAAGAATTCCTATTTGAAAATTTTTTAGGTAGAATTTTTTAATTTTCTTTTATATTTGAGCATTGAAATCTTTCAACGAAAAACAAAGATATTAAAATTCCAGTAATTTTAAAGATTACTTGAGACTTCTTTAAGTGCTAGAAATTTAGAATTTTATTAAAGAAACATAACATTTGCTAATAGAACAAGTCATGATATCGTTTCTATATCGCAACACACTAAATTTTTGCTTTAAATTCTATTGAAAAACAAGCCCAAAGTATTACTTCTAACCAGCAGTCCAACTTAGGATGTGAATCGGTCGGTTTTCCTGCAACTACAACCATTAATGAGAAAATAAACATAAAATTGAAATCAAAACCATTAATGAGAAGATGGATTCGAAAACCATGAATGAGAAGATAGACTTAAAACCAAAACCGGTTACATGCATGGGACGGGCTAATGTCCTTATAGATAATGCTTTGGAAAAAAATAAAAACTAACTTTTAGAAGAAATTCTTAAAAATTTGAAAAAATATGTCGAGTTATGGGTCCACAAGGCCAGAACTAAGGTGGAAGTGTACCCCTAACCATTTAGGTCACCCATTAAAAAAATAGAATTCATATCCAAACTTGTCTACTTATCGTGACTTGAATAAGGATCCAAACCTAAATATGAACGGGTGGAAATCTCGGGGTCATAAGAGAATAGGGGACTCATTTACATTCATAAACTTAGCCAAAATGTAAAACAATAAGAAATCAGTTATATATGGAGATTCTATCCTACGAGGCATTAACTTGGAGAAATCCTTTGAGGCGTTGGAGAAATCCTAAGTTAATTGAGAGAGAGAGAGAGAGAGAGAGAGAGAGAGAGAGTTAATTTCAATAATATTTATATAATAAGTAGAAGGATCAAAGGAGAACAGAATTAGTGTAGTAATTAAAGGCGGGCCCAGTGACTTAAGCATAATCACGAAACCAATGCTCTTACTGATTTCCAAGAAAAAAAAAATGGCTTTGTCTTCTAGTTCGGTCACAACAGTCACTTTCATTAAAGAAAGATGATTATTGCAAGGACCAAAAGACAGAAAATATAAATGTTTAACTAGAGCGTGGACTAAAGAATTGGGCATTCACATTTAAGTTCAATAGCCCTGCGTTAATAGAACTCTTACTAAATCAATAGCCATTACAGTGTGATGATTCTAGCCTGCCCTATCTTATTATAGGACTTCCTATTCAGATCTTCTTTTATGCTGGTTTTATATGAACACCATAGGATTCACATATACTACAGTATATTCTGACTGGCAGTTGAAATTTTTTTCAGAACTTTTTTTTTTTTAGTTCAGGTTAAGAGAAGTTGGGACCCAATGATAGCTAGACACACCCGAAAAAGAAACTCACTTAAATAGGAACGTAGCCCATACAAGCGAGAAGAGGGGGGCTGCCAAGGTTTGAACCCTGACCTCCCCAATGAGAACATTACTCCTTACCAGAGCAGTTTTCTTTTCATAACCATTGAAATGGGTACTGTTGAGGATTTTAGTATGGACTATGGGGTCCATACTCATACATTAGGCATGGAATTGCGTTAAGGGTTGACATAGTGTGACTTGCTTATATTAGGGGAATTGTTCTCCAGTAAAAAAAGCACATGTTGTATAATAGGGTCCAACTTGTGAGACCCACTTTGATGCATATCAATCATTGAGAGGTGGGCAGATGGAAAGGTCTCCCTACCATATGGTTAGGTAGAAGAACCCTTTTAAAATTATTTAGTATTTTGAATTTTTTGGTGACATTTCTTATATGGTATCTAAAAAATCCCTAAATTGATGATATGTCCTTTTACTGAGAAAATAATTTCCAATTGTAGCAAAGAATGCTGCTATTATTTACTTTACTCAGACACTCTGAAGTTGTGTCATTTTCATTTTTTCTCCATATTACTCTGTGCGGGAATCATTTAACATAGCTCAGTACAAGCCCAAGGCCCCAATATTAATGAGGCTATATATATATATATATATATATATATATATATGAGTGAAAGTATATTTTCCTATCCCACGCCCAGAGCGTGAGCCGGGGCACACTAATGTGGACCATCAATCAGTCCACCATGGTTTGAACATGCCTCAAAGATCCTGGTGGACCACTGGACCTCATTGTCACTTTTTTCCCCTCATTTTGTGTTGGGGTACTCATATAGAAGTGATAGATTAACCTGAGGACCTGGGTCTCTATCCTACTGAATCAATGTGAAAAAAACGTGCCAACGCAACTCAACCACGTTTATGAGGAAAGCCAAATACTACTCTTGGGGGCCTAGCCTATTACCCATGTATGGGGGCCAAATATGAATCCTAACTACACCATGTGAACAATATACACCATAGAATTACATCCTGGATGTCTTTTGTTTAGTTTTTATAAGTAAGAGAAATGAATAAAACTATTGGGAACTCATATGTGGCTCCACGTATAATTATAAATGGAAAGAAATGAACAAGAAGAAAAAAACAAAACAAAACTAGTCTCTTTTTTTTTCAATCCAAAATGGCGACAAGGTTGATGAAAAAGATATTAGAAAAAAGGGATAAAAAATTACAAATGCCCTAAGCACCTATATATCTACTTAGATAGTTAATATCATGTCCTCATATGAATACCATCAGTGAGCACCCTCTTTTTTTAGTAGGTAGAACACTCTAAGATCAATCCAACTCCCTCATATCCACTATCTACTGAATTGGCACAAGCCCAACCCTGAACTCTGGCTGATGTAAAATCAAACAAAATAATTTCTTCTAAAATCATTGAACTTGCGCATCATATATCTAAGGAACATTATGATATATCTAATGCTGTTGAGACTTTGTATAATCCTATGTTACATTTAGATTTTTTGATCTCTCACCTTTCCGTGGTTGGCATGGCCTTAAGTGACCCCCACAAGCAAGGGCGGATCTACATATATTTATGTGCGAGCAAATGCACCCGTTGGACCTCAGTCCGTTTTTAAAACTATAGTGAAAATATTTGTTTTGCTTCAAAAATTACATAAAAAATTTACATCCACCTCTAAAACTTATATGAAAATTTTGTATTTATTTCCAAAATACAATTGTATATTTGGGTTTGCACCCCTTAGACAAAATTTCTGAGTCCGCCACCGTGGCACAACGTGGTGCTTTTGGTGAGGGTGCCTTGTGTGTGTGACAGAGTGCCTTAAAACTAACATACCGAGGGGCCAAGGAAAAGGCGCGGAGGAGTGACTTTTAAAAGAATGACTTAAAACTTAGAAGCGACAGATTGGGGTTTTAAGGGACAGAATATGATGATGGCAATACTTACATAAATTAGTATTAGGCTCAATGATGAAGTTAGCACTTAAATCAAGAAATATAGATATGAAATAATCGGGTACGGAATCCTTGAGCATTTTTCTTGTTGAATTAGGCCCACTTTTAAGTTGATTAGATAGGTTCATTGTGACTCTCCAATCAATCAGTGGTTTCAGAAGGGTTAAAAGAAAGATTAGCATTTAGCAACAATATAAATTCAATGGAAAAGATACCAAGCCAATGACTCAGATTGGTGACAATGGGCATACCTGTGTTAACACTGTTCAAAGAGGAATAGAAAAGCCCTATTGTCCTTTGTACAGAGGGATTTCGCTGAGAAGAACTAAAAATGGGCATGGAGTTCTATGGTTCCACTGGAAAAAAGTGTTCCCCATGGGGGTGTGGGGTGAGGTTGGAAAAGCAGTGCATTCTGAAGCATTCCCTTTCCATTACATAAACGTGACCAAAAGGCTGGATATCTTCCCATGTGGGTTCGCCAGTTCTCACTAATTACCATGCTTGGATTATTGTAGAAAGTTATGTAGGGAAACCATTACAAAATGCCTGTTCGAACAAGCCCAATAGATTATCTCAACCCCTTATATTAGTAACTATCAATTTTAAAAAGGGAATTTGCTCATACCGGGTATAAAAGACTTGGTATTTTTCAAAACATTGTTCACCCAAAAAATATCACATATATGAATATCGTATAGGGCAGCTCCTTTATTTATTCCAGCTTTGCCCCTGTGAGTTAAAACTCTTACTTTTAACCTTTCATCATTTTACCTATATAGAAAAAAAACTTTTAACAGTGAAAGAGAGCACAAATGTGAGTTGCAGAAGGAAGATAAGAATAACATTTCAGATTCAGATTAGTTGTCCGCTGCTGCCACTGGTTCCCATTCACTATTTGCGTGCGCCGTCGCCGGAGAGGCATCTCGTCAGTACATACTGTAGATACTGTTGTAAAGCTGTTGCCATTCATTGTTGCAACGAAGGACTTGGTTTTAGTTTCTGGGTTGTAGGACTGGACTTAGGTCAGACAGAAGATATCTCTTTAACCTTCCTTCTGAACCTTCTGGCAAATGTTACTCATGCATTTACTTTCGCTATCTTAGACTAATAAAATTTCTTACAGTTTAGCCGTCCATAAATTCACCCATATTTACAGCGGAGCCGTAGGTGCTGTTCTACGGCTTAGTTGTTTGTGTGATATCGCCCATTGTGCCATATCGCACAACAGCTAAGGAGCCAGAAACAGCCAAATCGTGGATTGTGTTACGGCTTAGCCGTAAGCTGTGGCCTAGTATATGGCTGAGTCATAAATGCAAGTAAATTTGAGCACACTTAGACCCACGGCTAAGAAGTTGATCAACTGTGCCCCAGCCGTAGGATTCATACGGCTAACCTGTAGAATAACATTGAGCGGAGCTGTAAATGCGGGTGAATTTAGGCACAACTTAAGTCCCACGGCGAAGCTGTATATTAGCCGTATGCTTCATATGGCTAAGCCGTAGACTAGCATACGGCTAAGCCGTAAATGCGGTTGAATTTAAGCACATTTTAACCAATGACTAAAATACGACTAAGCCGTATGAATAGCGTGAACTTAGGGAATTAAATACTTACAAGCCATGCAAGAAAAGAAAGAAAACCTACACATATGCAATTCATGATTTCATAATCTTATAACTGGATGAAAAAAAAATAAAGGTACAAATAGTTGTTGGGGAGAAACCTTTAAATTCTTTTGAGAAAATGCAAAATTAAAATCTTTTCTGAAAACCTTTTTAAATAATAAAGAAACTTGAAGAGCACAACATGGAAAACTTAGGAGAGGCAGAAGGGCAGTGCGATATATGCAATATCGCCCACTGTGAAATATCGCACAGAAGGGTATATTTGAAAAAAAAATTAATGAAACATGAGAAATACCCACATTTGGTATTAAATTTTGGTCAACACCATTTTGAGAAAATTCAACTCTTTTATACCCTAAATGGGCAAATTCCTTTTTAAAAATTTAAGAAGTCATATTTGTTTAAATTTTCAATCCAATGGTGACTAACAAATGAATGAGTGTCAAATTTAAGCTAGTGAAACTATGGATAATAGTGTGTGTGAAAGGATTGAATTTACCATAAAGGGTCCCACATTCCTAAAGAAGAAATTTGTATAATGTCCTTCAGGAGAGATGTCAAGGAACATTGGCCGTACATATATACAGGGATACCTTTGCTTGCATACTCTATTTGTGTGTGCCACCTTATAGGGCCTGCCCTAAGGACTCACCAGCTTAGGAGAAGGTCGGGAGTCAAAAGTTGTTTGAGCCCAGACTCATTTGTAAAACATTGAATCTATCTGTTCATAGCCTCAAACTTTAGGTCACATTTGGTAAATGTGATCGTCGCGGATTTTTAGTTGGAAATCTGCGGGTTCATGGATATACCATGTTTGGCAACATGTTGGAAAGTGGAAAGTGGAAATCCGCTTTCCACCAATTCCAGGAATTCCATGGTAAGGCCCCCCCCTATTGGATTCCATGCGGAAAGGTAGATGAACACTAATCTGGGCAGTAAACTCCGTAGTGTGCCTTTTCTTTACCAAATCAATGGGTGGGCCTCTCTTTGATTATCTAGACCCGTAGATGTGAGCAAGACCCCGAAAACGACTATGGGATCAAGTTTTAACCATTAATTCTTCTTAGGTGTGATGATATTAAAAAAAAAAGGTGATCAATGTTCCACACATAGATGATTTAAACTTCTGTAGGGCCGCTTTTGAAAAATCTAGATCATTAGATTTGATCTAGAGGCCAACAACGGTTATAAGATCAAATTTTATAACGTGGAGCCTTGTGGATCATGATATATTGGCCAAAACATTCTAAGCTATTGATTTCTTAAAGGTCTCTTCTTTGTAAATCCTCTCTTTTGCCAAACTTGGTTTTTTAAGGGATTATGGGTTGATTTCAAGCTCCATGAGGGATTCTTTGAAATTATAAAATCCTTTTATCCCCGTGAACCGTTGCCAAACGTGCCCTAAGTGTTTAAAAATGCTCAATTTTTTTACAATCCTATGGTCAATTATATTTATATGATATACAAACCAGGCACATGGAGGGTGCTCATTTGAGGGTACTCATGAAAGAAAATCTCACATATGCGCGCATACATGAAGAATGTTCTTCAACAAGCAAACTATACCTTGCTTGAATGAGTTATAAGCTTATGGGGCCTATTTAGATGGAATTTTATAATTGGGAGTAGAGCAGATTTATTATAGTCATTGATTTAACAATATCATAAGATGCAATCCTTAAAGTTGAATGACATTCAACTGTAATTTTTTTAATATTTAATGAAAAAAAGTGGGGGTTTTCATTAGTGACTATAAAACTGGGACTTATGATAGATCTATTAGATTTTACCATAATTACAAGATAATCATTAATGGATTAGATCTGACTAATGCAATATATAAATCACAGGTGTACCTAGCTCTATCACATGTTGAGCATGTGAAAAAAAATAGAACTTTGCGCGTGCAGTTTACAAGGAGTAGTTTTTAGGTGTTAGGTGCCTATCACTATTTTAGTGTGAGGCACCAAGCGCAATCACAAATTAGTGTAAGTCTGGTACATAGCACTTGATAATTTCACATTTATAAGTTAGTTCTATTTTTATTTAATGCATGCAATTGATGAGAGAGCCAAATAATAATCTCTTAAAGTGAAGTGAGTAACTCTAAACACGTACAAGCATATATATATGTGACAGTTTCCTTTTCATTATATAATTCCTGATTTAATTACAGCTATCCATCTTATTAGTAACTTCTTCTTCTTCTCTTTTTTTTGTTTTTTGCTTGTTTGGTCCAGTGGTCATGACATAAGAAGTAAAAGGCTCCTACCAGGATTATAAACTTAGGAGGAGCTATGATGAGAAAGCCAAACAATAATCTCTTGAAGTGAAGTGAGTTACCCTAGACACACACACATAGACCTACGGATTTATATATATATATATATGTAATAGTTCCTTTTCCTTTATATAACTCCGAATTTAATTACAACTATCCATCTTATTAGTAACTTTTTTTTTTTGGCTTGGTTGGACTAGTGGCTAGGACATAAGAAGTAAAAGGCTCTCACAAGAATTCGAAACCTGTTGGGAGCTATGGGAGCAGGGGCTTTATCCATAAGATTAGCCCTCTATTATTATCTTATTAGTAACTTAAGTAGGAAGAAAGCTGTTAGTTTTGAAGTTTAATAAGATTTATAAATACAAAAAATAAAGAGAATTCCTTATTTGCTTAAGGCTCCAAGATAGGACCCACATGTGTGGTGCGGTTAGTGTTACGACCTGAGCCCAAGAAATCAGGGATTAAGTTGAACATAATCAGTGACATGTGTACTCCCGTGCATCCACACTTAGACCCTGTCTAAATGCACACGTAAAAGGGAACATCACACGTGCAAACACACTGTATGCGGAAGCTACAAGTACCATTGCATGAAAAAGAGGATACACTAATATAAACCAATATCTACAAAGATATATAGGCAGAGAAACCCTGTCTATACATGAGTGAGAAAGCAGTTGCGATATGGCACGATACAAAAGATAAAATGTAAAACCAACTCTAAGTCATAGAAACTAAATACATCCCACACCAAAAGAATACCTATACTAGACATGCCGCGCTCCGGTGGAGTAATCACATCCACTCCTCTAGCCCTGACAAGGCTTCTAAGGTTTCTTCTGGAGTCTGGCCGATCGACGAGGGGTTGGTAGGAGGATCTGAGCCTATAACATCAAGGACAATTAGTGAATATAACGATTCAACAAAGCATAAGCAACAATAAAGTAACACGCGTTGTGTCTACAAAAATAATGAATAGGTGATATTACATAGAGTTTTAATTTAGTGTACTAGGCAAATTGGACATTGAATGAAGCATGCTATAAGAATCAATGCATAGGTGGACTGTATCATGTGGCTACTACATTTGTCATATTCTCCTTTTAGGGATCTATACGTGGTGAACATCATCGACTGGGCCAGGGTATGAATGGGTCTTAAGTTTCTTGGGGTCCGGAAGCTGTAAGACATAAACACACTGCAACGGTAACATACATACTATGCCAAAGTCAACCCCACCGAGTATCATAAGGGTGAGGCTGAGTAGTGCCTGACCATTCCGATACAATCATATATTTAGACTTGAGTAACACATGTAATTCTTTCATGGGATGTGAACAATATTACATTACGTTCAATTCATACAATACTCAAGTCAATGTCAATAACCAATGTACATGGAATAGCAATTGTCAAGGACATATCAAGCAAGTCTAATGCATACAATATCGAGAGGACACAACGATGAATATTCAATCCATACATAAAAGTGGAGGACAATAATCGTCATCCAATATGCCATGCAATTTAATTGATCGAATCAAGATAGTTTACTAGCCAACCTTAATCCAGTCATCCAGTGTTTCCAACCGCGCATGATGATGTAGTTTTAAGTTATCCGATACATAGTTGTCTCTCTCTCAGCGTTGCATTGTAACGGAAATGTGTATCGGAGTCTCTTAAACCAACACCCATGGAGCGGTGCTTAACAACTGGATAACACACATAATGAGTCACAGCCCTCAAGACTATTCATACTATTCCCATATTCCATTGGATAAGTTAAGGGTTACCAACATTCCAACCCAAAGCCTTATAAGGTCTCTTAAATGCCTACTGTCACAACCTGAGTCTAGAAATTGGGGGTTAGAGAAAATCTAACCAATGGCATGCGTATTCTCGTGCACGTACACCTAGACCTCATCCAAGTGTACACACACAAGGGATCAATCACACGTGCAAGCAAGTGTACGCGGAAGCTGCAAGTATCATGGCATACCATAAGATAAATAAAAGACACGATGATTACAAAAGATTAGATTGATTTATAACAATATACAACAAAATAGAGGGACTAGTCAACAAAATCAAAATACAGGGATAAACCAAAACCCAAAATACAATCCATAGAAAAATTCCCCCAGAAGCTAAGACACAAATGGAGGGAAAACAAAACGATGCAAACCACTCTCAGAAGAATGGATCAAGTCCACTCCTCTAGGCCGAAGGGGCCCTCACGTGTCTCTCCTGGAGTCGGGTTGACCAACGCAGGATCGAGAGAGGGATTTGAGCCTGCAACACCAAGAACAACTCATAAGTACAACGACTTAGCAAAATATAAGCCACAAGAAGTTAACACACATCGTGTCTATCAATGAGTAAAGTAGTCATCTGCAAAGATCCATAGTGATCATGTCCGCAGACTAAGCAAATAATGCATATTAAGAAGCATGTTAGCAGAATCAGAAATAGATAAACTGTCAAAGTGGTTACTACATTTGCCATATTCTCCCTTTCGAAAGCAATCGAGATGAGAATACCATCGACCGGGCCAGGATACGAATGGGTCTCTAGTTCCCGGGGTCCGAAATCCCATGACAAAAGCACTCTGCAGAGGCGGTCACACACTATGCCAAAGTTAACCCATAGGGTATCCCAAGGCTGAGGCTAAATAGTGCCATATATACAAACAATCTCAATTAAATCAGATGATGCACATCAAGCAATATCACATACATAACTCGCGTCACAATCTATCACAACAAACAAAACAATAATAAGTGCATCACATACTGATACTCAAGATGAATCACCAATGCAAATAAGCACCGACAAATGGATACGAATAATGAAGAATCACTAAGGAAATGACTAAGTACGCCACATGAGCAATGGTGAATACACAGTAGTGGATTGTTCATGCCTGGGCTTCGTCCTGGGGATGCTGCTATATTTCCCACAGATTCGAGAGGTCCAGCACATAACGCTTAAGAGGGCAAAAACCGAAATCAAGATACAGTGCAATTCAGATTTCCCTTGAGGAATAAAGGTCAATTACGAGCCAATCTTAACCTAGTTGTCCAGTGTTTCTAACTATGCATGCTGATGTAGTTTTAAGGTATTCGATACACAGTTGTTCAATCGAGGAGTGTTGCATCTTATTACGAAAGTGTACCGAAGTCCCTTAAACCAACACCCATGGGAAGGTGCGTAACAGTTGGACAACACACATGAATGAATCATAGCCCGAAGGATCATTCATGCGACATATATAGATTCCATTGGGCAAGGTGAGTGACCTACATTCTATCTCGAAGGCCCTACAAGGTCTCAATATGAACCTATCCCATTCAGTCATTTTCACTGGGTATATGCTAAACCTAGCTTTGCTCTACGGCTTGGCCATGGCGAGGTCACGGCTTAGCTGTAAGCCAATGCACGGCTTAGCCGTAGCTTGACCGTAGAAGAGCAACAGATTTGCCAACTCTCAGTTATTTCAGGTGTCACCCTGTATTGATCTATGGCTAGGTCATGACTGGGCTTACGGCTTAACCGTAGGATATTTTACAGCTCAACCGTAGCACAGTTCACAGCTTAACCGTGAATGCGTTGGGTCGATTTCCTGAAACAGTTATAGAAGTACATAAATGGCTAATTCTCAACTACATTAAGCAAATAAGAACAAAACTTAGGGCTGTACATCAATGATCCATACAAGAAGAGTAAAAATACACACAATCAAGGCATTACTAATAAGTGTTCAAGCTACTTGTGCTTATACTTGCCTCAAATGGACATCACACACAGGAGTCGTTGTTTTTGGGCTCAATCCGCTGTCCAAACACAATTCTACTCGTCAAACACTCAAGAACTCAAAGGCACGTTGCAAACATGCACCAAACTGACATAGGAGGAAGACTAAATAGGAAAAATACAACGAAACACAAGACATACTGTCGAATTCACGCGAAAATGACGAGTGCACTGCTTCCTTTCTCACTTAAACAAGGAAGAAATGAAAGAAAGAGAAAGAGAGATGAACAAGAGAGAGAAGAACAAGAGAGAGCGTTGAAGAAGGAGATAGGCGGTGGTTGGGTCCTTTTCTAAGATAAAGATGAGTCACAATTGCAAGAAAATCCACAAAGTTACACAATTTACAGTTTGAGTCAAGTAGCAATCTAACGGTAGTAAACGAAGTCGTTAGCATTTGAATCAATTATGAAGATTGACAAGCTCAATGAAATACACGCGTTGACATCAAGATCTGACAATGTCCGACAAAATAGAAAATTACGAAAAAGGGCTCGCACTACCTAAACCAGGTCAAATTCAACCCAACTACCTATCCATTGCTCAAAACCAAAGAAAAGCAAAAACCAAAACACACTTAACACCAAATTCGCAATTAATTAGATACTAATTCGGATTAAGTTGGGTCGGAGTGTTACACCTACATTTTCTTAATTTTCAATAGACTCAAGGCGTAGTCGTGGGTGACCTACGGTGTAGCCGTAGGTATATTACGGCTTAGCCATATTATGCACTATGGCTCGGCTGTGGTTCCCCATAATTCCTTCCGCATTTACGGCAAGCCACGGTTGAACCATGCATTCTCTTACAGCTGGGCCACAATTGTTCTGCAGTTCAGCCACGGTTGGGTACGGCTCAACCGTAACACACCACACGGCTTAGCCGTGGCTGGACCATAGAAGGTTTCTCCAATTTATTGTTCTCTGGACATCAAGTTGTGACTTGACCTACGGTTGGGTCACGGCTAGCCTATGGCTTAGCCGTAGCCTGACCGTAGGGTAAAATCAAACTTGGCAGCTCTCTGGAGAGTGAGCCGTGGAGCTCTACGGCTTATCCGTAAGCTTCAAAAAATTCACATTTTAAACCTGTTCCGGACAAAACTGAATTTGAATAACTTGAAACAGAGAAGAACAAGAGGATAAAATTTGATAACAAAAGGGCTGTAACATATAGAAAACATGAAAGATTAATTGAGACTAAAAGCAATCATACATTACCAACATGTGTTCATCCATAACGTGCTTATACTTGCCTCAATTAAGCTTTTTAAAACAAATCACTGTCCTTTGGCTTAGTTCGGATGTCTATATGCAGCTTTTATAGTCATGCATGCAGTAAATGATGAGAAGAATTCGAGACTCGTAAAGATGATCAAGAACCCCAATCTTACCTTAGAACACACAAGAGAGAGAAATCGCTAGAATGAATGCAAAGGGATTCTCCCTGCTCTTGCTTTGATCGCAAAAGAAGAGAATTGAGAGGAAGAGAAGAAGAAATGTTGAGAGAAAGAGAGAAGAAAGGAGATGAGTCGATGCAATCTATATATAAGATAAGGATGAATTGACATTTATAAGAAAATCCAATGATTTAAGAAAATTACAGTTTGAGTTAACTATACATCCAACGGAGATAAACGAAGTCGTTTGCAAACGAGTCAGTGACGGCAATCAACAAGCTTGACAAGATACTCGTGATGATATCAAGATGATGTATGAATGACGAAATCTTACAAAAATCTAAATGATAAAAAAAGGCTCACGTCTATCTAATCCAAGTTAAATTCAACCCAATTACCTATCCATGACCCAAAACGAAATTCAAGAAGACATCAACATGCATGAACTGAATTTGCTGGAAATTGATCAAAAAGAATATTAATTAGGCTTTAAACTGGATTAACTTGAGTCGAATGTTACAGTCAATTTGACTGCACCACTCACATAGTCTAACAAGATCACGAGATGAAAAAAGCATCAAAGGGGCTGCTATAATGAAAGACTAGCAACCAAGGCCCGTCCTAAGCCCGGGCAAAGATTAAGATTAAAAAAAAAATATTGAAAAAATAGATAACTAAAAGATATAATAATTTAATTGATATTTAAACACTTATACAAGGGATATATCTCAATTACCATGTTGAGCCCGAGCGTTATAAAATCAATTATATGTCAAATGTTTTATTATTGTTCAACATAAGTAATGATATTTATAATGTTCAGCATAAGTAATGATATTTATAAAGACAATGGGTACATCTTTATTTGTACAAATCTACAATGATACTATATAAAAGGAATAATTTAATTTAATTTACTCGATGCAAAAGATTAATATTTATTTGTAATCTGTAAATATAGATGTGCCATATGTTTCTATGACTTCATTACTTGTGTTCAACAGTAATAAAACTTTTGAGATGTACATACATTTTATTTTTACATTTTATGAAAAGAATAAAAATGTTTGGATGGATGTCCTATTTTATAAAAGAAAATCAATACTTAGAGAGGATTTTAGGCTTAAAAAAAATAAAAAGAATAAAAACTTAAGAAAGGCAAACTTGGAACAAAACATACTTAATATAAAACACTAAGTAATCTTTATTTATAATTTTACAAAGTTAAACCAAATTCAAACCATTTGTTATCTCATAAGAAGGGTGCGCATGATAAAATGCAATAAAAATGGGTACATATAATAGTTTAAAAGAGAGATTTTAGGGGATGGAAATTGATATATGATTAAGGTAGCAATAAATAGATATGAGTTGTCTTAGGGGAGGAATTTAGGAAGAATTACCCATATTCGACATGCAAAGTTTTAAAGTGAAAGGTGAAGATAATAGTAAAGGACGATGGTGGCTGGGTGATGCTTGAAGTAGTGGGATTTCGATTTGTAGAATGTGAAAACAATTGGGTGGAAAAATAGAATCGTGATTCGATGAGTGTGATGGTGGATTTGTAGGACGAAACAATAGTAAGTGGTCAATTATAATTGATTAAGACAAACCGTGCATAGGGAGAAATTTTAGGGAAAACAAATGGAATAAGATGAAAACTCTAGAAAAAAAGAAAGATTTTAGGGGATAGGAATGGACGTCATTAGATATTAGAGGAAAAATCAATTGGAGATTTTAGAGAATAAAGAGAAAGATTTTAAGAGATCCAATTTTAATAAAAATTAATTGCCCAATAGATAAGAGAGTAACAATATCAAAGAAAGAAATATATATTAGGAAGAGACATTTTATGGATTGGCCTTGGTTTTTAAATTTAATTTTGTGGTAAAGGGAGAGATATTAGGAAAACTTGATGCCACATGTAATTTTGTGATTTGTTTTTTTAAACGCTAACGTGATGCTCTAGAAAAAAGAAAATAAAAATGCTGATGTGGTACCCCTCACAGGCCTTGGTTCTTAGAGCTTTAATATATATAATGAGCTCAAATGAGCAAAATTTCATATACAAGGGAAATTCTAAAAACCCCACTTTAAAAGTGCCACTTTTTTCTCCTCCAGTGGACTTACATAATCATCATGTTTTCCAGTGGATTCAGCATTTTCTCCTAAAAAATAAATAATCAGGTGTTGTGCAGCGCTCCCATATATATATATATATTAAATATACACATTTTAGAGATCGTTCATAAAATGAAAAGCACCTAATCTCACCCATGATATTGTTTTGTGGACTTCAAACTCGACATATGCTGATCTGAGTCTCATGCTAAATTTGAAGTCCTGCGCTACTGTACAGCTCCGATAAATGAATTAATTTGGCAATGCAGCACTTGCACAGGTGAGGCGAGCGAAATCAGTCTCGTCACCGTTCCTGTGTACGAGCGGTCGGCTCCCTCTCTCAAAAAATCAGATGAAAATGATCCAAAAGGAAGAACAATGAAGAGAAAATTAAAAGACGCTTTTGCCCTTCCCTCTCCTTTCTCTTTCGCTTTCGCTTTCCCTTCCCCCTGCGCAAACATTCCCCTATAAATCCTTCAAATGCCACCAACTTTCTCTCTCTGCTCCCACTCCTCCTTTCCTCTCTCTTTCTAGGGTTTAGTAGGGTTTCCTTCCTCCCTCACTCTTTCCCAAAACCCTAGTGTCTGCAAAAAACCCTCACCAAATCCACCTTCAAATCTGCAGCTGACACCATGCTCTCCTGAAATCTCCTGCTCTCTCGAAGCTTCATCGATCTGAAATCCCAGCTTTCTTCGGTGGATCGGGATCCCACGGCGACAGGCCCCTCCCTCATGCATGTCGCTGCTGTGAGCGAGTCGAGTGCTTGATCGGATTCGTGTGATGTTGGTGGAAGCTACGAGGAGAGCAGATCGATCGAAGCTGTCAAGATGCTCTTCCCGAAACTCGACGATTCTCCGATGTTTCGGAAACAAGTGAGATTTCGGATTTCCGTTTTTTTCCCCTTCTTTCCGTGCGTTTTCGTGTCGGATGACTCGTTGTTCGCATGCTTGTTTTGGATCGGTGGTGAAATGTTGCGTTTTTCGCGAGGGAAGTTAGTGAAAACTTTTGTTCTGTTCTGTTCTGTTCTCTTTTGTTTTTTCAGAAGGCTCATTTGGATTTTATGTGTGTCTTGTTTTGTGACTGTGACTGTGACTTTATAAACAAGTGATATTTTGTGTGTGTGTGTTGCAATCAGAGGCTCTGGAAGTTTCCGTTTTCTTTCCCAAAACTTCAAAAGTCAAGATTTTTAGACCCTAACTTGTCAATCGGCAATAGGAAGGATCAAATCAAAGAGATTCCAATTGGAGAATTTTCAGTTTGATCATCCTGGTATGTGCAGAATCCAGCCGCTGCAAGGATTGGACCGTCGCTAAGGTGCTATAAACTTCGCACGAGGGGCCGAACGAAAATGAGATGTTGATAGATTCAACCGAACGAAACTCGAACTTGTTAAAGATTCCAGACCAGATTATCTTATTTCGCAACATGAATTTCCATTTAGTTAAAGAAGGAAAGAGGACTTATCTTCCCACCGATCAGATTGTCGAAATATAATAGAAACTAAACCTTTTTTAGTAATGTAGCATTGAACATAAGCTTAGCAGTTACAGGAGTAATGTCCCGACAAGCTTAGGCCTCCAAAAGAGAAAACCATCAAAAAAGAAATATCCACAGGAGGAAGCGACTAAAGAGCACCAAAATAAACATAGGAAGGACAACTCAAAGCCACCTCCTCCCAATTGTTAATGATTAGATCCAAGGAGAAACCTCAAAAGTGAGGAAGGATGGAAAGCCAGCGAGCGACGAAAATTTTTGCTTTTGAAGTCAAAGCTGTAGCAATGATTAAGTTTCTCTCATGGCAGAGCAAATTTCTTTCCTTCCAAATGAAGCAAATAGTAGCCATAAAAGGATGATTTCCATTTAACTCTTTGTCTAGATGACTAGCCAAAGTAGCTCCAAGCCTCAAAGAGATCAAGCTGAGTACTAGGAAGCACCCAACTTTTGTTGAACCAGCTAAGCACTTCTGGCCATAAAATTTGCACAAACCTGCAGTCTAGGGGGTGTTGCCCACCGTTTCCTCATCAGCTAGGCACATGGGACAAGTTTCACAATAATTCTTTTGCATCGGCAAAGGTTGACATGGTAAGAATGGCACTCTGAAGCGATAACCACACAAATGCAATGACTTTAGGAGAGGCATTTGCTTCCCATAAATTGTGGAGAGTGCTAAAAACTAGAGGCCCAGACAAAGTTGAAAAGAAGGAAGAATGGGGAAGAAGCCATCCTTGGAATGAACTTGAAACCTAGAATCCTCACACATAACTGGTGCCTGGACCTGATTGAGCTTGTGCAAAAAGGGATTTCTGTTTTTTTTTTTTGTTTTTTTTAATGGTAAATTTTATTTCAAGCAACTAGAAGAAAGATACAACAGCAACAACACAAGAGAGCTAATCATCAAAAGAAATGAATAAACGGTGTACTCCCTCCTTTGTAAGACCATTAGCTTCATAATTTGCTTTGTGAAGAACATGACGAAAAGACAGTCCTAGCTGATCTGATATATCTAGAATTTGCTCAATCAAATATGCCGAGAACCAAGGGTAAGAAGACCGTCCATAGCCCCCTTGAATTGCTGAAAAAGAATCTCCTTCAATTATTGCATTGTAACCTCCCAACTTCTTTAACTAGTGACAACCAAGCCTCACTGGCCCCAAATACCTCAGCCCCATTAGAGTCCAGAGAACTCACTGGCCCCAAATATTTTTAAGAATCACGTTAAGGTTATGTTTGGATGGTGGTGAAGTGAAGTGAAGTAGAGCCTCCATTTTACAGACATGATTTGATGTGTGCGTTAAATCAAAAGTACAAAAATTCAAAATTTATCTATTTTTTTTAAAAGAAAAAGTAAAAAAACAATCACTAAACGACAAAAAATCATCTACTTTTTGTGTAAAAAGTAGAAAGATTCCTTCTTAAGCCACTAAAAACAAAAAGTCATCATAACCCCATCATATTTTATTGTCTCTTGATTTGAGGCTTCAGCTCACCACACTTCACTCCATCACATATCAAACACACCCTAAAGAGTCACAAATGAGATCACATATGCCTCCCATATTAAGAAGCTGAAAATAACTGCCTTATTTTTAACTCCAAAAGGTTTCTTCTAAATATGGGGCCCCAAAGAACTTGGTTATTGAGTTTGTCCATATAGGAGGGTCCCATTGACACTGCCGTTCAGAGCACAATGAAATGGATTGGGAAACTGAGCTGCCAGAGGTTCGCCACCTACTCATAAATCCAGCTAAAAGAGCATTTTGTTCCTGGAATCTACATGAGTTCTGATGTTATCCTGAAAATTTACTTCACTGAAACAATGTCTATTCAACCTCCATAGGTTGGATTTCTGATAATTTGGAATTTGAGTGTCCCAGATACTTCTGGAATGAGTCCAAAGACTGATGCTTTCTCCCAAGTCGCAATCGTACAACCACTCATCCAAGAGGGCATGATTCATTGGCTTCAGGGTGTAAAACCTAACCCACACTCCTTTTCAGTTTGCAAATTGATATCTAGTCGACCAAGTGCTTTTATATATTTATGTATATATATAAAAGCACCACTTTCTAGTGGGGCCCACCCCACTTGGAGATGGGACCCGCCGGGGGGGGGGGGGGGGGATGGGATTGAAAGATCTTCCCACCACCAATCCTTCCATGGCGATGGAGGCTTAAATAATCATCATAAGCACTTGATCAATGGCCGATAAGTTTTCATTGCAATTCAATCCAACGTTCGAATCTATTTGGATGGGTGCCAAACTTGGTATCGGTGACTGTCACGAGGGGTGCTTGTGTTATGGTCCACTTAGATGAATCATAAGTTGGGCATTACTAGTGTTTTGACACCCGGTGCTCATGATAACGTGAGCACCGGGTGCTCGGAAGAGGTTTTCCCATATATATATACATATATAAGGGACTTACTTCAATTTTATTTTTTTCCCCTTAAAAGCCCCAGCCCTACCCTAAGCCCTCTTTCAAATGAACAAAAAGAAAAGGGCAAAGGCCCTTTCACCTTTAATAACCAATATGAACCATGGCCAATCTCATTGTAATTTGATCCATTCAGTGGGCTTCACCATATTTGAGCCCTACACTGAAATAAATATTCCACTCAAAATAAATCCCTAATCAAATACATATTTTTTCCGAAATAAGGTCCGAAAAGTTTCATCGAAATTTCCAAATCTGCCAAAAATTTTCATTTGGAGGCTAAACTGAAATGGTCTCCGAAACGAATTTCACAACTATTCTCTTTGGAGACCAATAATTTGTCTAGCGGAGCCTTAACATTATGGGAGGATTTTGGTGGTTGGATCAAGTGAATGCCACTCCAGCCATCTGCAAATCTATATTAGGGAGTGGAGTTCCAATCAGAAAAGATCCTCATGTCTATGGTATGTTGACAGCCAACATTTTTTCCCCGGGGAATCTAGTGATGTTCCAGTTGCCACCAATGAACCAAGCACCAACCATCTTCCTCTGACAGAAGTCGACTCTTCTCTGACTATTACAAGGCCCATTATTTGAGGAGACAATCCACTTGGTGTGAGCTTCCAACTCTTTGACCACTGTTGATATAGAAAATTCTCCCACCCACCCATCTGAGAGCACAATAATTTTGCTATCCCATAGAATCAAAATGCCTCCAGAAGTGCCCACTGTGTGCAGGATTAACTAGTTGGATGACTGCTGCCCCAAAGATCTTTAATTAATTTCTTGCTTATCGAGCTAATTTTGGGTTCTTGAAGGAGGATAATTTGCGGTTTATTTTTGTGAAGAACCCTTTGACATTCAGCCACTTCTTTGCACCCCCTCGCCATGGACATCCCATGAAATTAGGTTCATTTGACTTGATAATGCCGCTGAAGTGTCCCTCCTTGTCTTACTCTGGTGAGGCCCCTCGGATTTGCCTTCTTGCTTCTATCATAAGTAATTGAGCAAGAAAGGCTCTGGATCTCTATGCTGCAATCTTTCTTTCTAAACTAGTGATGCCAAAACCCTCCATTTCGCAAAAATATACCAAATTTTGCTATCCCTTCTTTTTTTTTTTTTTTTTGTTTTCTTGTTTTGTTTTCTACTTTGATTCTAGCTGCCTGACCACATAGCAGGATCTTTAGAAGAAGCCATTTGGATTTCTGAGTTGCCTTAGAAGCCTGGGCCTCAATCTCTCGCTCAGAATTTATGAGTCTTCCCTGAAAGTTTACAATGAATGGGAGGCACGTTGATAAGATTGGAAGGGGGCTTCAAACATTTTTCTAGATTGGGAATAGATTCCCTATCATCACCGGTTGGGGAAGAGAGAACGACGGATCGACGAAGCTTCTGCAAGGGAGGGGCTGAAAAGGCCTGCAGATGTTCTGAAATTGACACCCAATAGTAAACTAAATCATAGACGCCAGGTTGGAAACCTAACTACAAAGATTCCTAAACCTACTTTGAGAATGTAAGAATGAATTAGGGTAAACAATGACTTATTCAAGGTCATGCTTATTGAAAACTTGGCTATGGTGCTATTAAAAGGAAAGGAGAGAACTTTAATGTGGCTCTTGATCTTTTGGGTCCCATGAATGTACTAATGAATTAGGATAAACAATGACTCATTCAAGGTCATGCTTGTTGAAAACTTGGCTCTGGTGCTATTAAAGGAAAGGAGAAAACTTGGATGTGGCTCTTGATCTTTAAGTTCTTGCAAACATGATGTATTCCACTTGGACTAGAATAGTATCTTGGGACTGTTTAGACCAAGATGATTCTAGTTTCGGTACTTGATTTGGATCTTGAGCTCTGAGTGGTGGACTTGGATTGGTTGGTGTTTATCTAATTCAGGCTCATTTTCAGTGGGCCCAGATCTAAGCCTGGCTTCTATATCGCTACTCCCTGGTTGCGAAAGAGTGAAAGAGTTCAAGCTTGAGCTCGACACCTGTTTTCAGTACCCTTGGAGACATGTCATATCTAAACGGATACCTTCATAGCATCTGAATTCTGAACCCCAACATCTTTTTCATGGTTTCAACTTCATAGTATGCAGCATGATCTGCTCCACTTCGTTAATGAATGCATTCATCCTGTGTCTGTTTGACCCTATTCATGTTGTACATCCATGGCCTTCCAAGCAGTACATCTTCAGCATCCATTAGCATTACATCACACTACATTATCCTTGTAATCATCTCCAATAGCAATACGGACATGCCAACTCTGTTGTATGTGCTCTTCATCATCTTTCATTAGCTGTCAGAAAAAATGGCAAAGGGTGTTTGTGCACCTTTAACCTTAAGTGGTACACTGTAGCTTGCGATAATTGGTTGGAGAAACACACACGAAAGATTGGTAGAATAGAACTACACCTTTAGGGCATGTTTGTGGAACCCTTTTTTTGCAGAAAAGGGTGTGGTTTTCTGCAAAAAATTCATTTTTAATGTGTTTGGTGCCGCACAATTCCTTGAAACCATTTTTCTGCTATGTTAGACTTTTCCTTTAGAAGGTTGGAAACAGAATTCCCAATGGGGGGCCATTGGACTTCCGTTTCTGCAGAAAACTTCACTCTTCTTTATAATCTGATTTCCTCCCCCATTTCACCGGCTAAATCCTTGAAACCGGTCTCCTCTCTCTTTCTTTACTATGATGCCCCTCCCCTCTCTTCCTATTTCAACACCCTCTTGTTTCTTTGTTGCTCCCCCCACCCACCCTTATGCCCCCCTTTTGTATTAAAACGAGACCCACCTCCGCCCCACCCTTTTTATTTTGACCCCGCCCCTCTCTGTTAGTTAAAAAAATGACATTATCATGTTTCATCTGTTGCTTTGTACTCAAGGTATTTGGATCATTGATCTTAGCATTTTCATTATAGAAATAAGTTCTATAGAAGATTTTTTATTTGTTAATTTGTGTAGTATTTGTGATGCAGCCCAAGGGCTAGGGCTGCGTGGAGGTGCCGGAGCACGTGTCCAACGACACTTCGGATCGTCACGAAGACTTCAATACACACGAGGAAACACCTCTGGGTAAAAACCCAAATCTATTAATCAATCCAATCTGAGAAGTTCTTCTCTACAAAGCCATATATATAGTAAAACAATCTTAATAAGCAAAAAAAACTCTAGGCTAAAAATAGAAACTTTCCTAATGATAATAATAATAATCCTAATCTAATTAGAAGAGGGGCTGCTGGGGGCCTAGACTGCATCATCTGATGCAGCCCAAGGGCTAGGGCTGCGTGGAGGTGCCGGAGCACGTGTCCAACGACACTTCGGATCGTCACGAAGACTTCAATACATACGAGGAAACACCTCTGGGTAAAAACCCAAATCTATTAATCAATCCAATCTGAGAAGTTCTTCTCTACAAAGCCATATATATAGTAAAACAATCTTAATAAGCAAAAAAAACCCTAGGCTAAAAATAGAAACTTTCCTAATGATAATAATAATAATCCTAATCTAATTAGAAGAGGGGCTGCTGGGGGCCTAGGCTGCATCAATTTGGAGTAACAAAGATTGTGAAGTTCTTTGTATTTTTTTAATGAAGTTAAAGAGGACCAACAGTATAAAATGTAAGCTATATTTTGTAAGAGAAGATTCACCTTAAAAAGGTTATAACAAGTTCTTTTACAACTGACCTGTTTCCAGATGTAAAAAATTACATTGACATTGCATGCATGAATATAACAATAGAACTTTCCTTTCATTGTTATTCATGAGAATATCTGCTTTCGCTTGGTTGAGTTTCTTCAACTAGTGTCCCCTTGGATATTTGATCTATGTTTGGATTTCTGGTACCATGTGCTTTAAGATATTTGGTATTTGCCATCAATTCTTTTCTGATATTTGTTCTGACTGATTTTTTCTAGAGTCATTCGACCAATGATTTAGTGATATTATTTAATTTGAATTAATGTTAGAATAATCTCCATTCTTTTAATTTGCAAGTTATAAAAAACTGATTTTTTCCATAGAAAACTGTTGTACCAAACAAAGAAAACTGATTTTCGCCAAGTAATCCCCAACTGCACCAAACAACGTTATCACCAATTCACCCAGGACAAAAAAAATTTCACCAAAAATGAACTTTCGTACTTTTGCGGAACTCTTTTTCCATGGTATTCATTTCCATGGAAATTGTTGATGTGGCAATTGCCACTTTCCGTGGAAAGGGTGTGTACACAAACGTGCCCTTAGGATCATGGGGAACCATATACCAACTTCCAGAGAAAGAAGAAAAGAAAAAAATGACAGCTCAAAGAATGGAAAGACCATGAAATTACAGGGTATGACCCGAACACAGACATTTTATCTACTCCTTGTTTGGCCAATAAGTCAGTGACCTCATTTGTGCCCCTTAAAATATGATGGTCAACCTGCATTAATAATGAAGTTTAATCTCCAAGGAACTTTTCCATGATTTAACATCCAGTTGATTGCATTTGCAGAATCACTTACCGGTTGCCACAATAAGTTAAGCTTAGAGGGCCTTTTGAAAGTCTATTCAGCTTCTTGAATCACTAATATTCCTGCCTCTTTGGAGACCCTTATACCTACCTACCATTGTCAAAATTGATCTGTTGCTGTTGAACAAAGCACCCCCAATGCTTGTTTGCCTTGGTCTCCTCTTGAAGCACCATCTGACACTGAATTTTAAACTAACTGTTGATGGAGGTCCCTCCCTGTTAAAAGTTTCTGGTTACACAATTTATATCCAAAGTTAATCTTATTAAACTTTCTGTCATAACTTCCACCCATTTTCATTGCAGTGAAATCATATGCTTCATTGCAATGAAATCATATGCCTCTTTCATCTCATTCTCCATTGTTGGCCCTGGTCTCCTCTTGAAGCGCCATCTGACACTGAATTTTATACTAACTGTTGATGGAGGTCCCTCCCTGATAAAAGTCTCTGGTTACACAATTTATATCCAAGTTAATCTTATTAAACTTTCTGTTATAACTTCCCACCCATTTTCATTGCAATGAAATCATATGCCTCATTGCAATGAAATCATATGCCTCTTTCATCTCATTCTCCATTGTTCCCTCAACGGTCTTGGAAAGCACCTCATAATGCCGTGCAGAGAAAGAAAATGGTTCTATCTGATATCCTTTTTTGAGAACTTACTGTAATAAAAGGTGGTTAACAGGTTCCTTACCCTTTTTAAGTTGGAAGCTGCTCATTGTTACAGCAATGAGGTTGCAGGTTCTAGTCGTGTTATCCATCCAAGAGAAGTGATTAGAGCTAAGGCTGGCAAACAGGGTGTATCTGCCGTACTGACGGCTTGCTGTTTTTATATATAGCACCCCTCAAGAAAAGGGGAAAAAATAGTCACCTCAAGGAAAATTTCTTGGATCTGCCATTGCCTATACGCAGTTTTTGAAACCTTATGCTGTTTTTTCTTTTGCAATTTATTCATTTGTTTTGGTAGCCATTAACATAGGAACTTGACTTTTGTTATGTTGAAATAGATTCAATCCCTAGAAGAAAATGCCGAGGCACTAAGGGAGAGGGGTCTAAAGTTCTACAAAGGATGTCGAAAGTATACGTATGTGTTTCTTTCTTGTTCTTTTTACGTTTTCTCTTTTCATATGTTGCTACTATTTCTACGTGTTTTGATTAAATGAGCACCTTATCAGACCAATGATGTAGGAAACATGCTTATTTTATTTTGGCATGTATTTTTTTTATTTTTTATTTATCTTTGATGCTTACAATGTGAAAATTTTCCAACTTCTTATTGATATAACTGGTCAAGGTGGTTTTGAGAAACTGTTATTTGTTGTTTGCTCTTTTACCTTAATTGGTGGCCATACTGACAGGTAACTTAGAGAATCCTAATGTCTTTTTTTCCCTGTAACTTATGTTAATTGTTATTAATTGCTATCAACTTCTGCCGTGCTCAAACAAGATTGTTCATGAATTCAATCCCCAAGTTGAAGCTTCAAGGTTTCACATACAAGGTTTAAAAAATCGGACTCAGGACCCGACTATGTCATGACCGAGTCCGAGTTGCATATCCAAGTTCCATAAGACTTTGCCAAATTGCAAGTGACTCGGCCGAGTCCAATGATTTGAGTCCGAGTCCATCCGATGACTCAGTTTGGCCGAGTTGACTTGGACTTGGGCCGATTTTTTAAACCATGTTCACACATCCATTGGAGTTGTCATCAATGGAATTTCGACACCAATCCTTGGAGACAAAACAAATCAAAGAATTCAAGGCTGTCAGGCAAGGAATCAGAATCATTTTCTTCCCATGGGAAAAGGTGTCATACTTGTTTGGTGTTACTGTGGGAATTGGGAACAGAAAAACAGAAGTGTCTTCCACTTACTCTATTTGCCAATAATTGGTGCTTCTAGGGAGAAGAGGAAGAGGGTTGGTTGGACTGGGATTTTTGTGGAATGCTGAAATGGCTGATGTAATGTTTTCACTTCTTCGTCCTGTGAAGTTTTCAAAAGTGCCCTCGCTGTAAAATTGAGGGAACTACATCCACATATAGAAGGCTGGACATTCCCTGCCTTGTATTGTTTTCATTCTATGATTTCTCTTCCTATGTTCATAGACAATTCAGACTATTACCTTTTATTCCAACTAAAACAATATTCATATACAATTCAGACTATTAAGTTTTGTTCCAACTAAAACTCTTTCCTAATTATCCTACTCAAAACGTACATAAAGTGAAAAAAGATATTCTAGAAACCCTTTAGATGCGTGCTTTCATTGTTTTTGACATTTGATGAGGTTTTTCAAGTGAAAAATCATGCATGTGCGTAATTATTTCACATGTAGATACTGGGGCATCCCCTTTTGATGGTTCGACTAAGGCCTTTGTGCCTTCTGTTGTAGGTAATGGGCATTTCCTTGAATCATAGGGCAAGAGAAATCTTATTTTTCTCATCACTGTGGCATTTTAGATTGAAAAAAATAGCGACATCTTGAGTTGTAGGATGGAAGTGTAGAGTTTGCATTGCGGTGGGGTTGCACTCTACGCTCAACAAAGAACAAGAAAGAAAAAAAAGATTAATTAAAGAAGAAGAAGAGACTTTCAACTCACAAATCAAACCACCAGCAGAACTATTTTCTTTCTCAAAGCAATTTTATTAAAAAGTTCAAAAAATTGCATGAACTTCCAAATGGGCACTCTATTTATAGCAAAGGAAATCTAAGTCAGCAAAGGAAATCTAACTCCTGCACTATCTCAAACTCTGACAAACAGATCTTCTAATTTGAACTTTAACAAAAATTATCATCAACTTATGTACATGAGACTAATTTAAAATATGATCCTATTCTATCTGAGATATGTCCAATTCAAATTGGACTTATTATGCTTAGTTGCTGATGACTCCACCAGGAAGCCAAAATAATAGCTGAAGTATTGGAAAGACGGATCATATTTTAACATGAGCCCATTTTATTGATGTAAAACTGAAAAGGATTTCACATTTTTTTTTCCTGAAAGGAGCGAGCAGCTAACTCATTTTGTCAAGCCGTAGCTATTAATATTTTAAGAAGTCAGATGCTCAAGCCAAAGGTTGCTCCACTGATCTCTAAGAACTATGAGATTTCTTTTGCTTGGCAAGCAAACAGCTTCGATTGCAACAATTAATTGAGGTACTTTAAATTTTTACTTGTTGTCTGAAGTATGGCTTGAATGATTATTATTACTCTTATTAGGTAATTTCTCAATTGTTAAATGTAGTATGTGTGATGAGTAATGACTGCAGTTTCTAGGTGCTACCATTGTATGTAATCTGCCTTATTGTTTGGCAAGCCCTCAGCAGCTGTTTACTTGCTTTTTGGATATATATATTTTTGTTAATATAGGTTTCTTTTAGCAGAAAAGCATATCATGTGTGTGGTCTTTTGTGTTTTTCAGAGAAGGGCTTGGGGAGGGGTATGATGGGGACATTGCTTTTGCTAGCTCTCTTGAAATGTTTGGAGGAGGGCATAATGACCCAATTAGTATTGCTTTTGGAGGTTTGTCCTATTTGAATGCTGCAAATTTTTATTTAGTTGGGAGTTCCTCTGTTGCCTGTTGGACAGCACAACTGCAGTTTTTTTTTCTTTTTTTTTTTTTTTTTGCATTGACATATATCGAGTTTAGTTGCAGTCATCTGACCACCTGCTCTTCTTTTCTTTCGTCATACTAATTCCTGTATCCTGTTTCCCACCTTGTAAACTTGCTGATATACTAGAAAACAACCTTTCATGGTTTAAAAAATCGGACTTGTCCCATACCAAGTCGGTCGCATGGACTCGGACTCGAAACATGAGACTCGGCCAAGTCCCATGTGACTTGGCCGAGTCGACTCGGACTCGGTCATGACCGAGTTGGGTCCCGAGTCCGATTTTTTAAACCTTGCAACCTGTACAATGCATGGGGTGACATGCGAAGAATTAGTAACAGCAACCACAACAATATGATTCATTATGTTAGGTTCCACACCAATGGATAACGCGCGGAAGGATGGAAACATGGTTGTTCACCAAACACTAGAAGCATATGTACTACAATCTTATTTTGGAAAAATCACGATTAACCTGCTGAATGATGGAATGCAAGGTGGAGCTCACTTGGTGATGGAAACATTGTAGCCTACCAGATAAATGAGATCTTAGTGGGCCCTACTAAACTGAAATATGGTGGAGACAACACATGATGAGAAACATCAGTTGGCCGAGCCCCTTATTTATTTATCATTGTTGGATGGGTTTCACCATAATTGAGTTGGCCAAATTGTATCTTCTTTACGTGAGTCCGCCTTGGTTCATCGCTCTGGGTGGACACCATGCGTTCCATCCTCTAGGTGTCTGATGTGATTTTCATCACTGATTGGGCCCCACTGTGATTGAATTGTTTGGCGGCCTGCATTTTTATCATTGGGGTATTATGTATCCTGCATTTTTTTTCTTTTACATGTCATGAATTGGTGATAATACATCAAGTTCCAGAAGTCATAAAAAGCGCGCTTTTGCAATAAATGAGGTGTCATGCATTAGAGAAAGAAATTGCTAATGATGAAAGTTCTCCTTTCTCTGTACATTGTAAAGTGGCAATTAATGAATCCATTTTTGTCATGAGAAAAAAAAAAAGAATCTCAGAATTCATCACATCACCATTGTTTTGATGTTGGTGTGTGTGTTTATATAGATGAGAGTTGCCACTTAGACTCTTGCATATTTTGCACTATTCAATTTCATAGGGTTTTTATTTCTATGGATTGCTTTTTCTGCTTTACATGTGAATAATACCAATTGAGCTATAAGCCAAGTCACAAGTATTATATGGAATTATTGTAAATTGAGAATACTTACAGCTTGTAGCAGTCCAAGCTTTATTGAAATCCTGAAGATTTGGAATTCAGAGGACCTGCCATTTTTTGGTCCTTGTTTTCTATATGTACGTGTTCCCAAGGAACATAGATTCACACTTGAAAATTCAAAGACAAGTTCCCTCCACTTCTGATGGTGCTATGTCCGGCTAAGATACTATATAATGCAAATCTTTAGTTAATTATGACTACATTTTAAAAATCATACATTTAGTGATGACGGCATTTTCTACTGCTCTGAGAGGAACCAAGCTAATGCCTCAGATAGCTGTATACGCCCTTCCTTTGTACATTCGACTTATTCGTTTATGTGGTATGCACAATTAAAAATGATGATATGTGGCATCTTGTCTTGCATTGGGTATTTGAATGTTTTTAATGCTTGTTGTCTCTTATGACAAGCCTAGCTATACTCTTTATTTTTTGCTGCACTGCTGTCATTAGTTCTGCTAGGTTGCAAATCTGTAGCAAGAATTGGTTTCCTATTTATTTCCTTCTGATATTAAAGAAATGTGCTTTCTTAGGGCCTGTTATGACTAAATTTACTATTGCGTTAAGAGAAATAGGCACATACAAGGAAGTCCTTCGGTCACAGGTGATTTATTTTATTTTATTTTTTTCACCTGAAACTTCTAGATTAATCTCTCATTATATTCATTGCTTGTTTTATTCTTGGAATCTTCTTTGTTTTGCAATGAGTTGAGTTTCTCAAACTATGTTGTACTATTGAGATTTTTTCTCTTGATGCAAGCAAAGCTTTGTAACCATTGAAGCATATGCATGAGCCATTTAAGCTACATAAGGGTTCCTTCCTTTCTCATTTAGCATGTTTAGGGGCACAGGCCTGAGAGTCTGTGTGTATGTTGTTTGAGGCCCCTATGTAGCACAACTGCAACAAAAAGGGGGAATAAAAAAGAGAAAAATTGTACTGATCATCAAAAAGATAAGTTATTTAAGTTGGGAGGGTAGTTTGGGTATTCTGCTTTTGATTAGTTCTGATGGCTGAGAGCAGAACATCTTATGAGTTATAAGTAGAACCTAGGTGTAGGATTCCCCGAAGGGCTTCTCTTTTGATTACATGTGTGCGAGTATTTATTGAAGGATCATACTGTTAAGTGTATTGTTTGCTGCAAATGCCTAGGCATTTTGGTAGCAATGGTTAGCAACTCTTGATATGGTTTCAGAGTCACCATAGGTCTCGGGTTTGAATCCATGCTGCCACATCTTTGGCATTATGTTGTGGGCGCAAGTGCATAGGGTAGAAAGGCCCCATACTGCTTTATGATGGGCACATGCTTTGAGTCTGGGTATTGTTTCGCCCGAGGGGGGGCGTTAAGTATATTGTTTGCCGCGACTCTAATGCCTAGGCATTTTGGTTGCAATGGTTAGCAACTCTTGACAAGTACAAGTAGATATGATGTATATTTTCTGTTGCAAGATTTGAGGAAGAAGATCCAAGTTGGGTGGGAAACCCATTCAACCTTGGTATAATGTGATTCCCTTTCTCCCATAGTATGAAGCTGACATCCAGCTTAGGCATGTACTCTAGCTTTGTGAATTGGCCTAATACACATAAGTTCTCTATTCTTTTTCTTTTTTCCTTTTTCTTCTGTTTTTCAGTCATGTGAGTTATCTATTTTTTGAGCCTGATCTTTGATATAATGGCTGGGTTCCGTGCTTAAAACTGGGTTCCATTTCATCAATCCATTTTGGTTGACTTCCTATAGTCAACTGTTACTGTGGGTTGAATTTGAGCACAAGCAATCTAGGAGCATTGTTGACCTCTGACTGTCTCATTTGGTTTAGAGCATTACGTGCTCCAAATTTTGATTGTAATGTTGAAAGGTATTTTTGCTGCCTCGGCTAATGCCTTAAGTTTTTGAGGGTTGGTTAGTGAATGAAGTTTAAGATGGTATCAGAACCAACCAGTTGTGAGTTTGAATCCTACGAGGAACGACTCGGTGCTTAAATGTGCATGCGAAATGTTCACCGCCTAGGTGGAACCCGAGGGATAGTATTGAAAAGTTGTTGCCTATACTGATGCCTTGTGGTTTTGGTAGGATTGGTAAGCGAAGAAAATTTAAGAAAGTAACACGAAGTCAGACTCCATTGTTGTTGGCTTGTTGTTGTTGTTACTACTACTACTACTACTAACTACTACTACTATCATTATTATTATTTTCATTCGTAATATTATTATTATTTGAATGGTAGTAATGAAAAGTTGTATGGGATATGAGACATTTGTTGAAAAAAAGGACCAAAGAAGATGAAAAAATATCTATGGGTGTGGACAGATGTCCAAAATGACTACACTATATCAACATGTGAAGAGATATCCTCTTGGGCTAATAAGGAGACTATGGCAAAGGAAACCCTCCCTTGCTAAAGAGTTTGCATTTGAATTCTTAGCTCTGATTAATATGCTGAAAGGAACCATCTACCCGATGAGCTAAACCCACCACTTCTTCCACCGTGTCTGCTAATTGTCATGATGCCTTAGAGGTACCTGTTGTCCACCTGATTGCACACAATGAATCATCTTGCGCCTTAAAACCGTCGAAGGTTAAGACATCCAGCATCATGATGACCAGTCCTTAAAGCTAGCATCTCCAGCTCATGAACTGAGCACAAGCCTGCAGGTCCAGAATACAATTAAAGGACCTGGCTTCCCCTTCCACACAAGCTATCCTTGGATTGCCAATAGGACATCCATCGAAATTAAGTTTGAAAAGCCCCAGTGGAGGAGACCACTTTGATTGAAAAATTTGCACTGATTTGTTTATTTATTTATTTATTATTTATTATTATTATTATTTGTGTGTGTGTGTGTGTGTTGGGGTGTGGCCTATGTTGGGGAATCTCATGTCAAAATAGTGCTATTCCAGAATTGGGCAAGACTGTTACTGTTAATCACTCAATGGACTTTATGATTGATATATGTCATACTTGACGCTGAAGAACTCTCACGTTCTTGCCATACTACATTTCTTACATATGTTTAATGAAGCATTTTGACTCCATAATTTTTCCTTTCGGTGGTTTTAGGGGAGTTTGAGATTTAGGCTGACCCCAATATGGTTGGGAGAAGGCTTTGATGATGATGATGATGATGATGATGAGTGGTTTTAGCGGAGTTTGAGACTTAGGCCTCAAGGCTCGCATCAAGTAGGGCTTCTCGAAAAGCCCTGTGCTCAAGTCTATGATGCGGATTTCCATTTAGGGAATACATCTTACCATATGAGGCATATTTGTGGTGTTAATCTAAGTTAAAGTTTGCCTTGGTCACATTTTGGATTAGGGGTCATAACTCATCTGCCCCATTAGGACATCTTGTTTTTATTAAAAAAAAGGAGGGGCAATTTCTAATTCCATTTGAGATTGTTGTAAGTTGTAACTAGACTCAACTTAATTCAACCCCAACCAACTCATTCAAATGTTTAGAAGCAATCAAACAACTATTTTTTTGGTTATTATATATTTTTAATGTAATTATTTATTGAGGAGTCTTCATGTGCATATGTCCCTCACCATTTTGGTGAGAGACACTTCCTTTTTTAGACCTATCAAGGTAAAAAAGGTGTGTGAGGTGTGATGGTTTTGTCCTTATGCACATTAATACTTTCCAAAAAAAGAGTGTCCCTCACCAAAATGGTGAGGGACATATGCACATGAATATTCTCCTTATTTATTTAATTTAAAGCTGTACTCATGAGATGCCATGTAGAGATTTTTTTCGGTACTTAGGCTCGATGATTAGTAAGGATGGGGAGATTGATGAAGATGTGGAGTATAGGATAAAAGTTGGATGGTTGAAGTGGAGACTAGCTTCAGGAGTGCTTTGTGCTAGACGAATACCAATGAATTGAAGGGCAAATTTTCTAGGACAGTGGTTAGACCAGCTATGATATATGGAGCAGAATGTTGGCCAATTAAGAAGTCGCATATTCACAAGATGGATGTAGCGGAAATGAGAATGCTTAGGTGGATGTGTGGTAAAACTAGGAAAGATAAAATTAGAAATGAGCGTTTTTGAGAGCATATAGGGGTAGCATCAATAGGGGATAAGATTAGAGAAACTCGTTTAAGTTGGTTTGGGCATGTTGTGCGTAGGCCAGTAATGGCACCGGTGAGAAAAAGTTTGGATATACAGGTGGATGGCCTATTGAGAGGTAGGGGTAGGCCGAAGAAAACATGGATGGAAGTTATTAATTTAGATTTGAAGAAGTTTAACTTATCAAAAAATTTGGCTCAAAATAGAATGAAATGGAGAATCAAAATTCATGTGGCCGACCCCAACATGATTGGGATAAGGCTTTGATGATGATGATGATGATGATGATATTTAATTTAAAGCTGTCTTCATGAGGCTCGCTCTCCGTGCTTTTGAGCTTTTACTCCCAACTCTTTGGGCAATTGGAGCACTTTGCTTCACTTCTCAATGTTTTTCAAACATTGATTAACTTGCATGTTTATTTTGCTTCTTCTGAGATGCATATTACCAATATAATTTTTTCTAGAAAAATGATAAAAGAAATGTCTGTACGATGATTTGATTCCTATACAAACAAGATTGAGGGCATAAGGCTTTGATGATACTGGTGAAGATAATTCTACAATTCTATATCAATCACATATTTCTGAACTTACCTTCTTGTGGATGAGACCGAAATTAGTTGTTGAGTTCTTTTTTCCCCTTTCGAGATTTGTGGTGGATAACATTAATGTGAACATTTGTATGCCATATTGTTTCTTTATTTTTTCCAAATTGCCTTTTCCGTGGTAGGTTATTTGACGCGGTGTGAGTAGGAAAGATCAACTAACAGACTACTCTCCAAGCCAAGTGCTTAGGGATGGGGGTCCATAGGATCAATATTGTCTTGGTTTCACACCACAGACTAAGGATGTATATGGTTTGGACTGGATCGGATTGAGCCTAATCTGTCATCAATCTGTTACCTTTGGATTAGCAGTTTTGTAATCCGCAGCCAATCCATTGCCCATTAAAAAGCGAACGAACCGAACTGTGGATTAACGGTTCGGTTCGGTTAAAACCGTTCAATCCGTTAACGGTAATGCCAATTGTTTCCTCACTATTTTATATTGAGAGTGAATGGCTGAGATTGAAAGTTGGATGATGAATGGCTAACATGTTGCCTTTTAATAATCTTTTATATAGAAATAAATAAATATATATTTTTTATTTCAACGGTTCAGATTGGTTTAAATCCACGGATTAAGGATAAAATTCATCACTAAACCGTTACTAATGGATTAGGATTTTTTCAATCCATTGCTAAATCATTAACCATTGGATTGGTTTTACGGATTACTGGGATTTTTTGTACACCCCCGCCACAAACACACAATTGAGAGTGAAAAACTCAATGAGAGAAAATTTTATTAATCACTAAACTTGTCTCTAAGGAGGGATTACAATCTTTTATTTAGATTTATACCCTGATCTATTCTTGGAAACAACTCTAATTACAATAAACTCTAAATTAAACAGGATAAAACTTTTTAATTACTCTCACTACTATCTCTAAAATTTAGCTATTACTAAAATTAAGCTAGAATTATTCGGAGGCATGATTTGGAAAACTTCTTTTAGTGGCCCATGGGCCTTTGGCCATAAACTTTTGGGTTGAGCCCAATGGGCTGGCTAATCATGGATCTGGCTTGCATCAGTTCTTCCCCTCTTGGAAAGAACATAACCTCGAGTTCAGTAAATGTCTTCTTGGGTTGAAAATCAAGTGTACAACTTTGCGATGCTCTTGATCTTCATTCTCTTTGTGCGAGTTGAATGCTTGGCACAATCTTTTCCTCCACTTAGAAGTAGATTGTATGTGTTGCATCTTCTGACTCTTGAATTCAACTTTGTTGTGTGATCTGACATTAGATTATGGTTTGAAACAACGGCTGTTACTATTTCATAATGGCCGTTATGATTTTTTTTTTCCATTTGTTTCTTTTCCAAACCATTTGTTGAGCTTCTTAATACGATGCTAAAGCTTCTCGGGTTTCTTTTTCTCCAAAACTCAAGTGATTTGCAAGATTTTGGTAGATTTTCATATGATGGCTTCCTCCCTCCTCAATCACAATACCCCATATGTTCGTACTCCACTATTTTAATTAATTAATTACTTTTGATGTAATAGTAAGTGTTACTTGAAAGTTGAAATTCACGCTCAATGTGCTTGCTGATTGAGTAGTTGAGCACTGTATGTCTGCACTACTACTGCTAGTTTCTTGTCTTTAAGAGTTTAACACTAATGGTTACTTCAAAATTATGGTCGCAATGCATTCTGTAAATTTGTGAGATTAGAACTTATGTTAATATATACATGTGAATCTATTTAATTCAGAATAGGCTTTACAGGTTTCATATAAGACAGTGATACAGGATGTAGTGACTTAGGGGGACCGATATTTTGCTTTAAAATGTTTACTTATGGAAAAAAAATTTTCATTTTCTAGCTTTTTATAATATCCTCAATTTTTTGGATACTTTTTTGGATTTTTTGGGGGTAAAACAAAAATTCGCACCGCGAGACCGCGAACTGCAATCCAATAACCATGAACCGTGATACAACGTAATGACCGCGATCGTGATTTTGAACCATGCATTAGATGCTTCAATTCAGGGGCCCAATGGGCTGGCTGATCATGTGGATCTGGCCTGCATCATTATTTTTCTGCATCATGGATCATGGTTCAGGCTTGTATTAATTTTTTTTTCTGGTGTAATAGAAACAGATGAAAAAAGGAGAGTAAAAGTTGGCCATACATGAACTTCCGCTTGATTTGCTATCACTTTTGTTGACCAGTCACAAAATTCAATAACTTTGTAACATGTATGCTGAAGATACATGTGATGAGTCAGACATGAGCGTACCTAACATAATGTAGCCATATATTGTATAATGTCTGATGCAATAACTTTATGTGCAACATCTACACCCTAACTGTGCCTGTTCTTGTTCCCTGTCATTTACATGCTGCATGTAGGTATTATTGATTCATCTGAGTTGTAATTCATCATCATCATCATCATTTATGAAACCTTATTGCATTTATCTGGGTTTGGCTTTGTGAGTTATGCTTTGTCTTTTTCCATCATAAAGGTTTGGACAATATTCTAAAATTGCACATGTGACCAAAGCTTCCTTTACATGGGCTTGGAACTGATACATGACTGAGTAATATGCTGGAGTTGCTTGTGACCATTTATCAATATAATTCTATATTGGTATTAGGGAATGGTGATTGATTTTTCTAGTGACAAATATCCCCTTGTATTGTATCTATATTGGTCCTTGGTAAGTGTTTGGTTTCTTCATGTTCCTTGTTTGATTCTTCCTATCCCTATAAAATATACTAGAATTGTTCATGTTTGAACGTAGTGCACTATGACAATGATGAGTTCCTTCATTTGGAAAAAGAAGAGTGAGGGACTATTTTAAGCTCCTTCCATTATGTGCTTGGAATTCTATTCCTGATTAATTGCAACCCATTGCATGTGAATGCATACTACCTTGACTGTTATACTTTCTTCTCAGTAATGTAATTTTTAACTAAATGATTGGTCACTTTGAATTTCCTACAATCTGTATCCTCGAAATTTATTCTGCCTATTTTTGTTCAAATATTTATTTTATAGTTTATGTCTAGTTTCTTGCCAGTGTGCTGATTTTGAATGATTTTAACAGGTTGAGCACATGCTAAATGACAGGTTGCTGCAATTTGTTAACATTGATTTGCATGAAGTCAAGGTACATCATGTCTATGCGTTATTGCATATGAAGTTGATGGGTAGAAAGTAAAATATAAGAGACTGACTTCTTAATGAATTCTGATGTTAGTCAGGGGGTTGCTAGTAGATACTGTTACGTAGGATCATCCAATTATCTTCTCTTTTCTGAAGGATAAATAACTCGAAGTTATTCAATAGGGGTTTTGTTGCATTTTTACACTATGGACTTGTGGAGATTCTTAATGAAAGATAAACAAAATGACTGCAGATTGCAACATAGTGCTCCCCGTCTGTATCATCATCAAAGCCTTGTCCTAAGTATGTTGGGGTCGGCTACATGAAATTTGTGTCTCCATTCCAGTCTTATACTTCTTCAGATCTAACCTTACTACTTCCATTTAATTTGGCCTACTCCTTTTCCTTGGTAGTCAATCAACTTATATAGAAAGACTTTTAATATCCTAGTTATGTTATTGATTGAACATGTCTAGACCATCTCAAATGAGTCTATCTGTATAAATATAGATATTATGCATAACTACTTTGAAGTCATGTATCCTTATACACACATATTAGTTATGTTACTGATTGATAATGTGTGTGCACCTTGTGCTTTGTATCTCATATCTTGATAATAAAATAAAATAAAATTTATGAATAATAAAAAAAACCTGTTTTGTGGTAGGCAGTAGCCATTATAGTACCTCAAGGTATATCTCAGCAGCATTCTATAAGACCATGTAAACAAATTTACATCCATGCCAGTGAGCAAGATGATCAGTGATTTCTTCTTAAGATTCTCAACTTGTGTCTTTGTCACTTTAATGATGTGAAATTCAAATGGTGAATCTGCTGCAGGAAGCCCGAAAGCGCTTTGACAAGGCTAGTCTTCTTTATGACCAGGTTTGCCCTTTTCCCCCTTTATTTTCTAGGTGTGCCTTTTTCTTCCATTTCTATGTTTTATGTTTAATGCTACAACATGATGACAAACTTTGTAACATTGTCATGGTTCTAATTCTGTGGACAGTTTGCATATAACTATATTGCTATTTATAGTTTGTAACAATCAGTTTGGTGATGGTTCTGACGCTTTCCACCCACCCACCCACATCCGGCGGGCTGATTCATGAACAAACCTTCAATGTTTACTGCATGAGAAATATCAAGGCGAGTAATCGTCAAGTACACAAGACTCCTAATAAGATTCCTGTAGATTGTTGGATCTGAAATAGGATTGCCAACATCTTTGTTGCATTTCTTATTGAGCTCTAAGGTGTTATCCACTGGAGTTGTGTTTTGCAATCAAGCTTGAGCAATGAGATCTGGGGTATACTTGTGTTGATTGATAAACAACCCTCCCCGCATTCTTTGAACTTCAAGTTCTGGGAAATTTGTGATTCAAGCTCAATAATCTTCCATGAACTTCCTTACTTTATTTTTTGAATGCTTGAACTTCCATACATTGAAATTATGACCTCCCAAAAATTCTAGAAAGAAGAAAACCTTTGGACTGCAGCTCGTTCCTGGCCAAAATTGAACACTGCCGCTTTCACCTCAACTTAAGAAATAGGAATATCAAACATTTAAACCATTATCCGCCTCCTTTTGGTAGTGTATTTAAGTAGAGTTTGTCCAGCTTTTGACCTTTTCTGCTTTCATTGCAAGGGTAAAAAAGCTTCTTATAAAACTCCAGCAAAACAGATCTGTAATGTGTACATAGTAACTACACACAATTCTCGTGTGTGAAAGAGATCTGTGATGCATGAGGGCAAAAAAAAAAAAAAAAGCTTCTTATTACGGTTTGTTGCTGACATGTCAGTTGGCAAAGGCTGCCGTGATGGGAATCATTTTATACAAATTATATTTGGAATTCAATTTATTTGATTAGTCATGTAACTTAGTCTATGATTTTCTTGAGAAATAAAGAATACTGTTCTATTGATAACCTAAAAAGAAACAATACAGAATGAACAAGATATGACGTCACATAGACTGTTGTGATTTACATTCGTGAGTTGATAAAAATATTTTCATTTTGTGCGACAGGCCCGTGAAAAATTTCTCTCACTGCGGAAGGGCACAAAGACAGATGTAGCTAATCTTATTGAGGAGGTATTGTCAATAGTTTATCTTAAATTAAACAAATTTACTCATTCTAATCCATAGAATGATTGGAACTTGGAAGATGTTGTGGATTATTCCTTTTTATGTCTCCATCAGTCCGAACAGCAAAGTATCAATTTAATTTTGCACACATTACAGGAGCTCCACAGTGCACGGTCTTTATTTGAGCAGGCTCGCTTCAAGCTGGTATGGATCACCCATGCATTGTCATGCGAGTATTTCCAGGAGATTCCAATGACAGGATATCCTAGGCACAGATTGATGGTGGCCTTGTTCCCTAAATTGGTGTTTATTTAATATCCAGGTTACAGCTCTTTCTAATATTGAGGCAAAGAAAAGGTTTGAATTTTTGGAGGCTGTTAGTGCAACAATGGATGCTCATCTCCGTTATTTTAAACAAGTATGTCACGACATTGTATTACTGCTTTTCTTGTCACATTGTCTTGGTCAAGGATCAAAATAGCGGTTGCAGCAGGCGTAGCGGCCAGAGACCAAAACGCTACATAGTAGTGTGTCTCGAAAAAGTTATCAAAACAATTTGAAAAAATATCCAAAAAACTCAAAATATTGAAAATATTAAATTTTGATTCTATTTTCCTATAATAACTAAGATAGGAGGATGTAGCATTGTAGCGGTCCATTCAGCGTATAGAAGTTTTGTGTCGTTGAATGATTATAAAATAAGAGTATTCATCTAATTTTTCCCATGCATTTATGTTGGTTAGCTATACTAAGTTATTATTTTTAAATTCATCATTCAAATAATTAATTTAGCACAATTGTACATAACAAAGGATTTATAAATTATAAAGTACTGCTTAAAAAAGTTTGAAGTTCAAACAAAAAAACAAATTAAGTTTCATCAAAACAAACAATGAATTTTTGTTGACAGTAGAGAAAAGAATACCTATACCAAAGGGGGTGTCTACGTCGTATTCAATTCTGCGATATCTTATGTGTTTTGGTGTTCTTTAAAGTATAGAAGATAGAAGAGTTGCATAAAAATGTTGTTTAGAGAGAATAAGCCTCACTATGTATTTTAAAAAAAATTGAAAAGTAGTTATCAGTCATACTTCGAAGCGGCCCGTAATGGTTTGTGGCGGACCGTAGCGGTTTGTAGCGGCTGCTACGGATGAGAACGGCACTAAATTCAATTTAGACTGCCACGCCCGATATAGCGGCCGCTATTTTGATCCACGATCCTGGTAAAAGTAATTTGTTATGTATATGTTGATCTTAATGTTTTGTTGTCTTGTTCTTTCCCCAGGGTTATGAGCTATTGCACCAGATGGAGCCTTACATCCACCAGGTTTGCTTCTCATTTATGTATATTTACATTATAGTGGGTTTGGACCCTTTTTTTGGTCTATCCTTTCGATAACTGTTATTATTTACTATTATTATTTTAAATATAAAGAAAAGTTGCTGTAATTGATGTATAGATTTCTAGGGCCAATGAGGTCACAAAAAACAGAGTAGAGTGGAAAGGAGTAAAGAAAGATAAGCGAAGGAGTTTGGAGGGAAAGGGAGTATGGTCATGTACCCTAGAATGGGGCGACTGTTTTTATTTGTTGAACCCATGTAGAGCTATTAGAATTACAAATGAGTCATATTCTAACAATAACATTCCCCCCAAGCTATTGCATATATTCACTCTGCCTAGCTTGGTGAAAACATCATTAACTGTTTCTTGCAAACTGCTTTTATAAGAAATCTGGAACTTTGTCATCTGTACTTGAATATGCTATGCTTGACTTTTTCTCTGATGGAGTGACTATCAACTCCCACATGCTTTCATTAGTAATAATATATTGAATTCTTGGCTAGTTTACTTGTTGAAGTACTATCACAAAGCAAAGCCTGGGTCCACCTTGCTTGAACCCTATTCTTCTAACAGTATTTTCAGCCACAATAATTCACAACATACATAGGTGATAGCCTGATATTCAGCTTCTGCACTTGATTTTTCAGCAACTTCCTTGTTTTTTAGTCTTACAAGAAATAAGCTTTCCACCAACCATAGTACAGTATCTTGTAGTATGGTTGCTTGTTTCTTCGCACTATAGCTCTCTGAATTTTGCCTAGTAGTTTTCTATGGACAAATCCCCTTGTCTAAATGTTGCAATTTCCTTTTTCAATTCAAATTTATGAACACTTCTTTCTCTAGTCATAGGCTGCCCCACTTGAGTCTGAAGTTCCTTTGTTGTGTCAGTACAACTGAAATTGTCTCCAATAGTTTTTCCCATTGAGTTCAGTATCCAGTCCATTATCAATGTATTTTCAGAAACCCAATCTAAATATTTAGGGTCTTTTTTTGGGGGCTTTTCAATGCTCCCGTCAATATATCTAAACCTTTTAGAGCTTCCAAAGGACCAATCTTTATATTTATTGAAATTCAACAGAGTGGGTGTAATCCTTATGTTTGGATTTGCAACACTAAGCAACTGTTGGAAGGCAGTCATAGAACTTTCTTCTTATGGTTTTGATTCCATTCCACACCCAAAACACAATTACTCCTTATTGTGAAAAACAGCCCTTGAAAAATACTAATGGCAGAACTATTTCAACCTGATTTGATTAAACTTTATTTTTCAGATCTGAAGCAAACTAGGTATGCACACAAATACCTCAAAGAGAGAAGACTGTTTCCACTGCCGACTCAGTCACTCAAATACAACTTAGTTGAAAGCCATAAATTGCTACGACATGAAAAGCAATCCCAAAAGAGGTTAAAAAAAGGTGGCATGTCAAACTACCAATAATTAGGGTTGTAAATGGGGTCCCTGATTCTTCGATTACTCAGAGGTTCCATCTGTTAAGAACCGGGTTTGGGTCCTTATTTAGGTCCGTTTAAGTAAACGGGCCGGGGTCTGGATCCTATTTTTGGACTCATGATCTAAATGGTTCTGGGTCTGGTTCCACCTTGGTTCCGACCGGTGGACCCGAGACCTGACATATTACCTCAGTTTTTTTTATTATAAAATTTATCCTAAAAGTTAATTTTCTCCAAAGCATTAGTTCAGTGTATGTGTCACCATAGTCCAAGTGGAAACAGTGTAGTCTTACAGTCTTGATGGATTTGTTGCATCTGTGGGTTCCGTTTACACCCGTGACTGTAGCAAGCACCCGCCATCCTATTGGTGGATTGGCTAACATGATGAAAAACCACCTCCACATGAGAGGACAATGCTCTTATTGACAGTGTCAATGTCAGCCTCATTATAAATCTTTTGAACATGTTCAGTGCTAATATTATATGCTGTCAATTCAGTGATTCTTTCTGAATGTGGTGTGTGCGCATATTGGAGAGTGTCCTTTGTAGATGTTATCCATTGTAGATATTGGACACTTTAGCTCAGGAGTTTAAAGTTCATGGAATGGTATGGAGAACAGCACTTATACAGATTGACGTGGTTGATCACAGGTTACATTTTTCCTTTCCGCATCAGGTTCTCTTGAACTCCTAAGCTGAGGATTTATAATGGTCTTGAATCCCTTTGGTAAAAACTCCAATCACAGGACGACATTTCATTGCGCCCTGCTGCTGCCTGCTCTTCCGTCTCTCTGAGTACAAAACTGCCATTATCATCACGTACATACACATGCTAGAGTTGTTATGGCCACATTGTGACATCCACAGATTTATTATGAAGAGGACTGAAAGTATGAGTTCTTTGTGCCCTCAACTGTGAGGCCTTTTTGGCTCTTTACATTCACCCGATTCTATCATGAAAGTGTGCTTTAGTTTAATTACTCGATGCTTAAGTATGATACTTCTTTTTTCTATATTGAACCTCTGCAGAATTTTGAGACTGCCTGTTTACCATATGCTGTCTTCAAGCTCTCTTCATGGTTACAAACAGTTCTGCTTGTTTGGCTTTTTCTTGCCTCCAAAATTGAGAACTATTAAAAATAGAAGACCACTTGTCATTTTGAAGGTTTTGACCTACGCCCAACAGTCAAGAGAAAGATCCAATTATGAGCTGGCAGCTCTTACAGAGAGGATGCAGGAGTTCAAAAGGCAGATTGATCGTGAAAGCCGTTGGCATTCTAATGGCTCACACAGTTCTCCCACTGGAGATGGTATACAAGCCATTGGTAGAAGTTCTCACAAGATGATAGAAGCAGCCATGCAATCTGCTGCGAAGGGAAAGGTAATTTTGCAAGCACTTATGTTCTCCTGATTTATAGTTGGTCTTAACATCTTTTGAGATGTAGAGTCAATTAAATGTCATTTCATGCAATACATTTTAAAAAAAAATCTTAACGTTTTTTGTTCTTGCAAATTATTCAAGATTTGTACATTAAAAGCAATGCCAAATTTTTAGGTCCAAACAATTCGACAAGGTTATCTTTCAAAGCGTTCCTCAAACTTGAGAGGTGATTGGAAAAGAAGATTTTTTGTTCTTGATAGTAAAGGAATGTTATACTACTACCGCAAGCAGTCAAGCAGGCCATCTGTAAGTCATTGCTAAGATGTAAAAACACAGGAGATGTAGTTGTAACAATTTTATTTTTGTTTCAGAGCTGTCCAATGATTTCTTTTTCTTTTGTTTATGGTTCTTTTCTGCTCACATTTGACACTGAGTGTATCATTTCTTAGGGTGGTGGAAGCCAGCATTCTAATCAGAGAAATCATAATTCATCTGAAATTGGTTCTGGACTACTAAGCCGGTGGCTTTCTTCTCACCATCATGGTGGAGTGCATGATGAGAAGTCTGTCGCACGTCATACTGTGAACCTGCTGACGTCAACAATAAAAGTTGATGCAGACCAATCCGATTTGCGGTTCTGCTTCACTATCATATCCCCCACCAAGAACTACACTTTGCAGGTATACTTTCTGTGGTCAACAAGAATAAAACTTTCATAACACCATTTTGTCATCCATCATCATCATCAATTCAGCTTTATGTTAAAATCTGAGGCCAGCTTAAGAAGTTCTACCATATACTCGCAGCAGGCTATTATCAAATATTCTATTTTTCCATGGACTAGGAAAGTCTTCTCTCTCTCTCTCTCTCTCTCTCTCTCTCTCTCTCTCTACCCATTTAAAGTCATTAAAAGTGTACAGTAATTTGTTAACAATAGGGACTCAAAGCAGACTCTTTGTGCAATCCAACTCCAACAGGAAACTTTGACATGATCTCCACGCTGTTTTCATTCTTATTACCATTCAAAATTTTCTTGATAACTTTGGTTAACCAACCAACTTGTTTTCATCTGTTGTGAAACCCAAGTATCTATAGGTATGTCATCTGTTCTAGGGATACAAATGGATATCTGATTCTTATTTTATCCAGAGGCTCCATTCCCTGAAAATTGGGTTTTGGAATTTGTTTTAGATTCTGATTCCTAAAAGAGTCCATATCCAAAACCCAATTTAGGTTCCAATTGATAAAGGGGTCTGGTTCTGGATCCATAAAGGTTCCGCACGTTGGACCTGGGACCCGGCCCATTTGCCTATACCTTATATCTTAGTGTAATACCCATGGTTGGAATTTCGAACCTGTTTTAAATATTTAACTTGTTGATTGCATTGTCGGTCCTATTACCATTCAGTTACTGTTAGGATGAGTTATTTGCTTTTATCACTGTGTATAAGGGTGATGGGACCCATACCTTGTTCAAACATTAATAGTTGAGGGGAGAAAAGGAGACTATTGTTGCACAACACTTCCATCCTATAAGAGGTGAACTTTGGATGGAAGAGGAAGTTTTGTTGTGCAGAACCTTTGATGGGAAAGGAAGTCTTGTACATGACTTCTACTAGGAAAAGGGGGATTGACTGTATATTTTGGGGAGTCTCTTAGTTGCTTCACTTGATCTCCTTTTTAAGTCCAGAAGAGAATCTCAGAGGGAGGGAGGGAGGGAGAGAGAGAGAGAGAGAGCTTGGGGATTTGCGAGGGGAACATGGCAACCAGGCAACCAGGCAGATGTCCTCTCGACCCCAGTGATCCAGGCCGAACCCAAGTCCGGCCCAGATCACATGCTCGGAAGACATCCGATTGATACACTTTCTCATCCGATTGATACACTTTCTATTTTGTTATTTCCTATTTTAGTAGGTCTTATTTGTTTAGAATTAGTCCTTCTATATTTAAAACCGATCACTCCTATATAAGGAGTAATTTTCACTGAATTAGATATGCTTTTGATCAATAAAAATTTTCAGTTGTGCAAAGATTTTCTCGTTCCTTATTTCATCGTGACTACCTTGAATCCTCGGATTCGAACAATCCCTCGGGAGATTGTTCTACTACCCATCCAAGATCCACGGCTGCGCCAGATTGGTATCAGAGCCCAGATCCGGTCGCCCACAACCTCTGTCTCATCTCTCAATCCACTCTACTCACCGGTTATCCTCTCCACCACCACCAGACGCCCACAAATCCTCAACTCCCAGACCAACCGTGGCTTCTGTCCACACCCTTAAGCCATTCCCGATCAACCCAGACCCCTACAGTAGCCCAACTCCCCATCAGTAACCCTCACCCTGCCCATAATCCCTGCTCGTAACCCCGATCACCACCGAGCACCCCAGACTCTGCAAAATCCCAGACGCCCTTTTTCTGTCCCAGTCGAATCACCGGAATCCATCTCTCTGTGACTTCCCACTTCCTGGACGCACTCGCAACCCAACCACCCGATCGGAGGAGATCCGACCCCTAAAACCACGCCCCTGTCGAAACCCACCCCCTCTCGGTCTTTCCCGCACCACCTCCTCCTCAACTCCTGACCCCCTATCTATTCCTCGCCCCTTTCCTACCCCCTGCTCGTAATCAGATCCACCACCCAAAAACCCCAGACTCTGTAACATCCCTCTTTCCCAAATCCGAGTGAAAAAAAAAAAAAAAAAATCAGAGAGCAACCGGAGCGAGAGAGAGCCGAGAGAAGAGAAGAAAGAGGTCGCCAGCATACCTGGCACCAATGTCTTCCACTGTCGACCTCGCCGTCACCGACAGAAGCAGCGGCGGCTTCCAGCCGGTTCATCATCACCGTCATCGCAGCGGCCAAGCCATCGCAGCCTCCAAGAGCACTGTTGACGGTCGCCTCCCTCGTCAGTCTCCGGCACCGCTTCCCTCTCCGTTTTTTTTCTCCTCTTCCGCTCATCAGCTAAGTCCCTTTTTCTCCTCTTCCAGCTAAGTCTCTTCCTCCTTTCTTTTATTTCCTTCTCTGCACATCGACCGAGACAGAACCCCCCCGAACCTCGCTGGTCTTCACGTGAGGTGCCGGGCTCCCAGTTGGACCTAAGTTGGTCCGGCCCGCCCATCGACCCCCTCGCTGGTCTTCACGTGAGGTGCCGGGCTCCCAGTTGGACCTAAGTTGGTCCGGCCCGCCCATCGACCCGCGACTCGCCTACATCCCAAAAAAAAAAAAAAAATCAATCATGCCTAGGCATGGTGATGATCTTCAGCATTGGATGACTGACTGCCAGAGGAATGAAACCATCCTTAAACTGAGTCAAGAATTAGAAGATGTCACGGGACGTCTCAAAATTGCAGAAACTGCCATTGCTGAGCTACAAACAAAGCAATTTGTTAGTCAAGAAGGATCCTCCAATATATCTATGGTTTACACGCCCGTCCAACCAGAAAGACCCGAAAATCATGAATCCATTCGTGATTTTATGGAGCGCCTTCTGGCTGAACGAGATCATCAAGTTCACCATGTTGCACCCCCACCTGATGACATCACTAGGAAAGTCAAAATTAACATTGCTAACTTTAGTGGTAATGCGAGTCCGAAAGTTTTTGTTGATTGGCTTAATTCTTTGGAAGACTATTTTGCTTGGTATGGTATGAATGATGCACAGCGGATAGCCTTTACCAAAGTTAAACTGAAGGGTCCTGCTCGTATTTGGTGGTATGGTGTTGAAAACAATGAGCTTGCAGTAGGCCAGCCGATTCTCCGGTGGAATATTATGAAAGAGAAGCTCAAGGGCAATTTCCTTCCTTCTGATTATATGGATACACTTCACCAAGAATATCTGAGTCTCCAGCAAGGCAATATGACTGTGGAAGAATATAACAACAAGTTTCGCGAATACATTGTTCGCTGTAACTTGAGGACTGATGATCGTCTGACTATCACTAGGTACAGGGATAATCTGCGTGCTGATATCAGACGAGAGGTGGCAATTGCCACAGTAGATGAAATATTCAATAAAGCCCGCAAAGCCCAACATGAAATACAATTGCGGAAGCGTAATCTTTTCCAAGCCGGGGAGTCTTCCATAAAAAGAGGTCCTGATCCTACTTATAATCGCAATCAAGCAACAGCTTATAGGCCTCCTCCACAGCGTCAAGTTCAGCAGCCTCCTCAGAATTCTCGGCCAGGGATGCCACAAAAAACAGATGAATCCTCAACAGAATCAGAGGGGTCCACAGAACCAGCTTGATAATCGTGCTTATGCAAGAACAGACAGGAGGGATATTGTTTGTCATGCTTGCAAGCAACGAGGACATTATGCCAATGAATGCCCTCATCGTAATTTATATACTTCAAATGAGCCTGATACTGATACTCAGCATGATGAGCATGTCGAATCAGGGCACCCTGATATAGATCCTCCTTATGAAGATCAAGCTGATCAGGTAGATTATGCAGACGCTGATGATGGTATTCCACTTCTCTTTCTAGACCGTCGTTTGCTAGTAGCGGATGCTAAAGAGGAGGAAGATTGGAATCATGCTTCTATTTTTCGATCTCGTGTCAGATGTATGGACAGAGCATGTAATATGATTATTGATGGTGGAAGTGCTATGAATGTTATCTCCCAAGAAGCAGTTGATAAGCTTAAACTTCCCACAGTAAAGCATCCAAGGCCATATAAAGTTGCATGGGTTGATAACTATTCTATTCCTGTTCGTCAGCAATGCTGTGTGCCTTTTAAGATTGGTAATTATGAGGATACTCTTCTCTGTGATGTCATACCAATGAACGTCACACACATCCTTTTCGGGCGGCCATGGTTACAGAAGCTTAAAGTGATCACAGATCATGAACACAATACCTATGCTTTCAATTGGAAAGGTAGACGTATCGTGCTGCGTCCATTGCAAACTCCGCCATCCTCTCCTACCTCTTCTCCCTCCGCCGCCGCAGTTTCTCCTACATCGCATATTTTAACCATGCGGAAATTTGAAGTGGAAAGCAAAGAGCAAGGTGTCATGTATGCCTTAGTTACTAAACAAGTTGCTGATGATTCTCATGCTATTCCTCAGGAAGTGAAGCCATTATTGGACAAGTTTGCCGACCTAGTTCCTGATGAGTTACCCAAGGAACTACCCCCACTAAGGGACATTCAGCATGCTATTGATTTGGTTCCAGGAGCTTCTTTGCCTAACTTACCTGCTTATCGGATGAGTCCAGCAGAACATGCAGAGTTAAAAAGGCAAGTTGATGATTTGCTTCAGAAGGGCTATACAAAGGAAAGTCTCAGTCCATGTGGTGTTCCAGCACTTCTCACTCCGAAGAAGGACGGAAGTTGGCGAATGTGTGTAGACAGCCGTGCAATCAACAAAATCACGGTAAAATATTGCTTCCCTATTCCTCGTTTGGACGATATGTTAGATATGATGACTAGTGCATGTATATTTTCCAAAATCGACCTGCGGAGCGGATATCATCAAATTCGCATAAGACCAGGAGACGAATGAAAAACTGCCTTTAAAACAAAGGATGGTCTCTTTGAATGGATGGTTATGCCTTTCGGTCTAACCAATGCTCCTAGTACTTTTATGCGGGTTATGACACAATTATTGCAGCCTTATATTGGAAAATTTGTTGTCGTCTACTTCGACGATATTCTTATTTACAGCAAGTCAAAAGAAGATCACCTTCAGCATTTAGATAAGGTCTGCCAACTTCTCCGCCGGGAGCGTTTCTATATCAATCTCAAGAAATGCACTTTTATGAGTGACTCTGTTATTTTCTTGGGATCTGTAGTATCTGCAGAAGGAATTAAGATGGATCCTGCAAAAGTAAGCGCTATTTTTGATTGGCCAATTCCTACTACCCTTACTGAAGTTCGCAGTTTTCATGGTCTTGCCAATTTTTACAAAAGGTTTATCAGAAACTTCAGTACTGTTATAGCTCCTATTACTGATTGCATGCGGAAAGGTGACTTCAAGTGGACCAATGCAGCCACCAGGGCTTTTGAGAAGATCAAGCAAAAGATTACTGCAGCGCCCGTTCTGCAAGTTCCTGATTTTAGCAAGCTATTTGAAATTGCTTGCGATGCCTCAAATGTTGGCATTGGCGGAGTCCTTAGCCAGGAAGGACATCCTATTGCATTCTTCAGTGAGAAACTTTCTGATGCCAAGCGAAAGTATACTGCATATGATCTGGAATTCTATGCACTTGTCCAAACACTTCGTCACTGGAGACATTATTTGATTGCAAATGAGTTTGTGCTTTACTCTGATAATGATGCTCTGTAACATTTACACTCTCAGCAGAAGATCAGTGCTAACCGAGCTAAATGGAGTGCATATATACAAGAATTCAAATTTAGCATTCGTCATAAAGCTAGAAAGGATAACCTGATTGCGGATGCATTAAGCCGGAGAAAACATCTTTTAACTGCCATGTCTATTAATGTGCCTGGTTTTGAGCAAATTAAACAAGATTATGCAGCCGACAAAGATTTTGGTTCTATTTATGCGGATCTCCTTAATGGCAGTCATATTCAACATCCTCATTATAGTCTTCATGATGGTTTTCTATTCAAAGGTACGCAACTCTGTCTTCCCGCCACTTCTATTCGTGAATATGTTGTGCGAGAGTTGCATGCAGGTGGATGTAGCGGACATTTGGGTTGTGACAAAACACTTGCTCTTGTCAGTGACAGATATTATTGGCCTCGTATGAAGACCAATGTGATTCATATTTGTGAAAGATGCCGAACATGCCAGATTGCAAAAGGAAACAAGAAGAATACTGGGTTATATCAGCCTTTGCCTGTTCCACATACTCCTTGGGAAGACATTAGCATGGATTTTGTGCTCGGTTTACCCACGACTGCTAGAAAGGTTGATTCCATCTTCGTTGTTGTTGATCGCTTTTCAAAGATGGCACACTTCATTCCTTACACTGCGACTGCTGATGCTTACAAGGTGGCTAAACTATTCTTCAAAGAAGTTGTTCGACTACATGGGCTTCCCAAAACTATTGTTTCTGATCGCGATACGAAGTTTATGAGCTACTTCTGGAAGACATTATGGATGCTGTCTAACACCAAACTTAATTTCTCTACTGCTTATCACCCTCAATCTGATGGACAAACAGAAGTGGTGAATAGAAGTCTTGGCCAATTGTTACGCTGCCTTGTACGTGATCGCATCACAAACTGGGATCAAATGCTCCCTATGGCAGAATTTGCTTACAATAATTCTGTAAACCGATCAACTGGACTTTCCCCATTTGAAGCTGTTACAGGAGTTCGTCCTTGACTCCCTGTTGATCTTGTTCTGTTACCAGTTGATGCCAGAGTGAGTGCAGATGTTGAAACTTTCTTCCAACACATGCAGCAAGTCCATAATGAAGTACGTCGCCATATATCTGCCAGCAATGACGTTTATAAGCAGCAAGTTGATAAACATCGTCGGTTTGTTGAATTTCATGAAGGCGATATGGTTATGGTGCGTATTCGACCTGAGAGATTGCCACCTGGAGCTAACAAGAAATTACATCCTCGTAATTCAGGTCCTTTCAAGATTCTCCAGAAGATTAATTCCAACGCCTATATTCTTGATATCCCTACTGACTCAGGCGTCAGTTCTTCATTCAATGTCGAGGATCTTACTCTCTATCGTGGCCATGATACTGAAGGAGAAAATGAAGAGCAGCTTATTTCTTTACCAGTTAATTCTCCACCTCCTGATGAAATTATTGATGTCCTTGATGATCAAATTGTTTCTACACGTCAAGGAGGTTATCAGAAGTTTTATGTACGCTGGCGGAATCGTCCTATCTCTGATGCTACGTGGATTACAGCTACTGACTTCTAGCGCATCAATCCTGATCTTTATGAGAGATATCAAGCGCTCAACTCGCCGGAGTCGAGTTTTTCCAAGCCGGGGAGAGCTGATGCAGGCCGAACCTAAGTCCGGCCCAGATCACATGCTTGGAAGACATCCGATTGATACACTTTCTCATCCGATTGATACACTTTCTATTTTGTTATTTCCTATTTTAGTAGGTCTTATTTGTTTAGAATTAGTCCTTCTATATTTAGAACCGATCACTCCTATATAAGGAGTAATTTTCACTGTATTAGATATGCTTTTGATCAATAAAAATTTTCAGTTGTGCAAAGATTTTCTAGTTCCTTATTTCATCGTGACTACCTTGAATCCTCGGATTCGAACAATCCATCGGGAGATTGTTCTACTACCCATCCAAGATCCAGGGCTGCGCCACCCAGCTAGCAAACATCACAAGATTCCACAAGAGGTGAGTGGTCCCTATTCAATTATATATATAAGCTCATCATTCATACACTATATCCCCTAACTTTTCATTAATAAGAAGTAATAGGATTGTTTTATTATATCCTAAAAGGGATAGGACCTGCATGTAATTGTTCCTACCACAAATTTGGTCTTGACAGACCCTTTCCCCTTCTTATCACTTCATGGCAAGGGGATTTGGTGTGATCAGATGATGAGCCAAATAGGGCCCACTCATTATAAGTCCTTTAGAGCCCTGGTCGCCCATGGATCCTCTCCAAGATCCATGGTGCTGATCCCCCATCTAATGGCCCACCTGGCCCCCCAACCCCATTCAAGAAAAACTGTCACTGACGACCTGAACTGAAATAATTTCAGTTTTGGCGAGGGTTTCTCCCCATCATGAGAAAAATCTAGGTTAAGGAGCTCTCTCACCATTCTACCATTGATACTAAATAGATTTAACAGCATCTTGCCCCTCCGGAGTATGATGGGTATTTGATTTTAACGTTGTGTATATTTTTGATGGGACCCATACCTTGTTCAAACATTAGTAGTTGAGTGGAGAAAAGGAGACTCTTGATGCACGGCACTTCCATCCTATAAGAGGTGAACTTTGGATGGAAGAGGAAGTCTTGTTGTGCAGAGCTTCAATGGGAAAGGAAGTCTTGTACATGACTTCTACTACGAAAACGGGGATTGACTATATATTTTGGGGAGTCTCTTAGTTGCTTCACTTGATCTCCTTCTTAAGCCTAGACAAGAAACTGAGAGAGAGAGAGAGAGAGAGAGCTTGGGGATTTGCGAGGGGACAGGCAACCAGACGGATGTCCTCTCGACCCCAAATAGCAAACATCACAAGATTCTACAAGAGGTGAGTGGTCCCTCTTCGATTATTGTTAATCTGTTGCATAGTTGAAACTCTCGGATGGTCATGATCTGAGTAGAAACTTGGATCCCCTATATGCATGTGTTGCATAGTTGAAACTCTAGGATGGTCATGATCTGAGAGTAGAAACTTGGATCCCCTATATGCATGTGTAGTTCTGGATTTTCTTAATATGGGGCAGTCGGTTGGCTTCCATGAGATTTGTATCACTGATTAAAAGTGAGTATTGATCTGGGTGTTCAATATTGATGAAGTTTCTATACATGTTCAACCAGATTTTTATTTATGATAGGAGCTACAGTGAATGCTGACCATTGCAGTGTGATAATTTAGGGTTTAAATCATACTCTGGAAGGGCAAGATGCTGTTAAATCTATTTAATATCAATGGTAGGATGGTGAGAGACCTCCTTAACCCAGATTTTTCTCATGATGGGGAGAAACCCTCGCCTAAACTGAAATTATTTCAATTTAGGTCATCAGTGACATTTTTTCTTGAAAGGGGTTGGGGGACCCAGGTGGGCCATTAGATGGGGGATCAGCACCATGTATCTTGGAGAGGATCCATGGGCGACCAGGGCTATGAAGGACTTTTGATGAGTGGGCCCTATTTGGCTCATCATCTGATGACACCAAATCCTCGTGGTGTGAAGTGTGATAAAAGGGGAAAGGGTCCGTCGAGACCAAATTTGTGGTAGGAACAATTACATGTAGGTCCTATCCCTTTTAGGACATAATAATAAACCAGTCCTTTTACTTCCTATTAATGAAAAGTTAGGGGATATAGTGTATGAATGATGAGCTTATATATATATATATATATCATAAATTAAAATTTGGTTGAATGTGTATAGAAACTTCACCAATATTGAACACCTAGATCAATACTCACTTTTAATTAGTAATACAAATCTCATGGAAGCCAACCAATTGCCCCATATTAAGGAAATCCAGAACTACACATGCATATAGGGGATCCAAGTTTCTACTCTCAGATCATGACCATCTGAGAGTTTCAACTATGCAACATATTAACAATAATCGAATAGGGACTACTCACCTCATATAGAATCTTGTGATGTTTGCTATCTGGGGTCGAGAGGACATTCGTCTGGTTGCCTGGTTGCCCTTTTCCCCTCGCAAATCCCCAAGCTCTCTCTCTCCCTCTGAAATTCTCGTCTAGGCTTAAGAAGGAGATCAAGTGAAGCAACTAAGAGACTCCCCAAAATATATAGTCAATCCCCCTTTTCCTAATAGAAGTCATGTACAGGACTTCCTTTCCCATTGAAGGTTCTGCACAACAAGACTTCATCTTCCATCCAAAGTTCACCTCTTATAGGATGAAAGTGTCGTGCAGCAAGAGTCTCCTTTTCTCCACTCAACAACTAATGTTTGAACAAGGTATGGGTCCCATCACCCTTGTACACAGTGTTAAAATCAAATAACTCATCCTAACAGTAACTGAATGGTAATAGGACCCACAATGCAGTCAACAATTTAACTATTTAAAACAGGTTCGAAATTCCAACCAAGGGTATTACACTTAGATGCTCTGTTTGATAGTTCTATCAATTAGACTATAGAAACTGCATGCATTCTATTGTTTCTTTGTTGTGCAAATGTGGGATATGGATCGCCCCGGCTGCTACTTAGCTGGTGTCACATGTCTAGGTGTTTGAGTTAAAAATCTCTTGGAAAGTAAATTAAAAAAGCAAAAAAGTTTAGATACGTGTCTTGAATGTTGTAAACTATGGCTCAAAATCAACTTTTGGTTGGGTATTCTTATTTTTAATTCTGGAGATAGTAGACTTGATGCACTGCTATAGTTTGAATGATATCCCTATTGTAAACAAAAAAAAAAAAAAAGTCAGTATTGCTTTTGGAACTGGTCCCGGTCCCGGTCCAGGTCTTCTAATCAAAGTCGCTTCCAAAACCGGATCCGGGTCCTCTTATCAGAACTGGGTTTGAAACCAGCAAATAGGTTCCGAGCTAGAACCAGGTCTGGAACCGAAGCGGTCATTTGGAAAATGGTTCCGGACCTTCCGGTTCTGGATTATATATGCTTCTGGCCCAGAACAGACCTGTTTGCATCCCTAATCTGCTTCTAATGTTTTGTTCTTGATCTTAACTGGGTTGCTTTTACTAGCAACCTAGAAATTTCATTGATCATAGCATGAGCTGGTTCCAGGCCATAATCCATTTCACTTACATATTCTGTCTTTGAACAACCTTTGAAGTATACCGTCTCTCTCTCTCTCTCTCTCAATAATAAGTATCTATCTTTGACTTCCTCTTCTTTACATGCCCCTCGAAGCACTCAATTTATGGAGAGCTGTGTGCATGTTTGTGAGTGTTTCTCTTTTGTCTGTTGCTGTAGATCAGATTCAGTTGTGTCAAAGTAATGCATTCACGTCCTGATGGTTTCTTCTGCTGCTTGTCATTGCAGGCAGAGAGTGCAATGGATCAAATGGATTGGATTGAAAAAATAACTGGGGTTATTGCTTCACTGCTGAGTTCACAGGCCCCTGAACAGGTTCATATCAGGAGCTTTATAATTTTTGTTCAATTTCTGATAAATATTTTATAATTGTTATTGCATTATTTCAGCCCCTCCCTGTCAGTTCTACGAACACTGGGCATCGTCGTGCTACCAGTGAGAGCAGTTCAATTGAAAGCTCTTCTGATCCTGATCAGTTGGCAGTTGAAGAAAGTACAGTGGAAAGGAATTTCAATCCTGGACATCAGGATCGTTTAGGGACAAGTTCTCAGCAGCATAGGTTCAGCATAAAATATGATAAGCCAATTGATGTACTGCGGAGAGTTAGCGGAAATGACAGATGTGCTGATTGTAGTGCTCCTGATCCTGATTGGGCATCCTTGAACCTTGGAGTTCTTATATGCATTGAATGTTCTGGTGTTCATCGTAATCTTGGTGTACACATATCAAAGGTAAATGGCAAGCTACTTTTTAAGTTGTTTGGTTCCATTCTTTTAATCCTGGTTTTTCAGTGTCTCCTATAATGACAATGACCGATACTTTTAAAATGATGAACAATTATTTGTTAGAATCTGATACCATACTGGGGTCAGTCAAATGCTAAGCACCTCTGGCTGAAAGGTGGCAAATAATGTGTGTGCATGTGGTCTTTTTTTTTTTTAAAAAAAAATTGGTAGGGGGTAGTTTTTTGTTTTTGTGTGTGTGTGTGTGTGGGTTGGGGGGGGGCGGGTTGTTGGGTTAATATGTAGTTGGGCTTGTACTTGTTTTTCATTGTCTCCAACAACGACAATGATCAATACTTTTCAAAAAATGAACAATTATTTGTTAAAATCTGATACCATACTGGGGTTTTTAGCCAAATGCTCAATACTTCTGGCTGAAAGGTGGCAAATAATGTGTGCATGTGTTTTTTTTTAATTGGTGGGGGTGGGGGTTGTGGGCTTTTCAGATTGTGCTTCAGGTTAATATGTAGTTGGGCCTTACTGTTAATACATTGAGAGGAGCTGAGTTTATTTGAGTGGTACAATTCGTTTGTGGACTGTAAGATATGTTTTACTGAAATAAAGTAAATTGGATGTGATGGCAGCGGCATTATTATCATCATTTTGGTGGCATGTCTTTCATGGTGGATATGTTTTTTTTTAAATTTATTTTCTGAGTGAAATTCTAGGGCTCTAGCATAACTATGTGTGTTCTTATTTTTGTGGTCAAAAGTTCTTGAGCACAAGTGTGCATGCGATGGTCATGTTTGTATCATGGCCACTTGTTTCTCAAATGATGTTTTTAATTTTGTTAGTTATAAATTCTTGCTAGGTGTCTTAATAGAACGGTCATTTGCTTATCAGTCTTAAGAGAAGTTTTATAAATGTTAGATGATCAGCCAAAAAAAAAAATGTCAAAGATGAAAACTTGAAAACACTGGATAGTTGTTATCTTTCTAGCTTTACAGAAAATATATAGTTTAGGACAGTGACTGGGTGATTTTCATTTTCTTTTATTTGTCATTGCACAAAGGCGTTAATGCAGACACTCATTGCTTCATGTAGCTAATTTTAGTCCACTTGGTTTTGGTCTGCAATAAGCGTCACTTATCTTCTTGATAAGAAATTTGGGTACCATTATGCATTTTCCTTTCTGTATGTGTACGTTTTTGCTGCTGCCTACCCTGTTGAAATTGCTGGTGATGCTTTTTGACTTTGCACGCAGGTGAGGTCGCTGACACTTGATGTGAAAGTGTGGGAGCCTTCCGTTATAAATTTGTTTCAGTCTCTGGGTAACTCATATGCTAATTTAATCTGGGAGGAACTATTGCCCTCAGTTCATAATCTAAACGCTCACAATGCCTCTTCCACAAGAAGGTAATTTGGCATCCATGAGAATATTCTCTCTATGAATTCTGCAATGTATATCCAAATAGTGTGCCACATGGATGCTAAAATTTAAAATCCTCATTTTTTTTTCTTGTAATGCAGTTACTGTGATTTGGATAAAAAGAAACAACATATATTTATCAGCAAACCTAGTCATATGGATCCTATTTCTATAAAAGAGAAGTTCATTCAAGCAAAGGTATGACAATGAAACAAAATATACTCATCTTGGTTCATTACAGTGATGAGCATTTCACGGATGAGCAGAATATAGATGTCGTTTCACTTAGTTGTGTCTACATGTATTGCCAATGTGTTTTGAATATATAGATGCCATTTCACTTTGTTGCTTCAGTACATGTGTTGCCGATCTGTTTTGGACGTGTAGCTACTGTTTCAGTAAGCGATAGTTGTTTTCTGTTGCTTTTCTTTCTACTTATTCTCGGCACCTTCTCTCTCTCTCTCTCTCTCTCTCTCTCTCTCTCTCTCTCTCTCTGTTGCTTCCCTCCTCTTTGTGCTCCTGGTTGTGTTGCTTCCCTCAATGTAAATTCATTTCATGTATCATTATGATCTCTGTCTAAAGACCTTATTTGGTTAAGGGGCTGCTCAGTGAGAACTGAACTTTATACTTATTTGTCTTTGTTTCTAGTATGTAGAAAAGCTCTTTGTTAGTAAACGGACTGCGGATCAACATATTTTGACAGCCCAACAGATTTGGGATGCTGTTCGTGGCAACAACAAGAAAGCAGTATACCGTCGCATAGTTGATTCTGAAGTCGATATCAATGCTTTGCACAATCAGGCTGCATTTAATAGTTCAACGCTAGCAAAAGCCATTCTTTTGGAACGACATCCGGGCTCAGTGTTTGATGGTGCAGGGGATTCGTTCCGTGAAGCTTCTGCTACAAGCTCAATAAGCTCACTAAGCCTGAATGAGGACCTGAATGAAATGGATGAATGTTTCAATGGATGCTCACTGCTTCACCTCGCATGCCAGACAGCAGATATAGGCATGATAGAGCTCCTCTTGCAGTATGGGGCCAATATAAATGCCTGTGATGCAAAAGGCCAAACACCTCTTCACCATTGCGTCCTTGGAGGCAGGACTGCCTTTGCAAAACTGCTTGTTGCCAGGTAATAGCAGAACCTGTCATTGTTTCACAACATTTTGATTGCTGGTGCTGTTCTGATGCTGATTATGTCTGACTCAATAAAAATTATCTCCCTGCTGTCTAAAATTTTTTCCTATCATCCTACTAGTGTTGTTATGCTGTTTACTCACTAATTTTTTTTCCTAAGTGAATCTGTGTGCGTGCGTGTGTGTATTCATTTACATAACCCCATGCACATCAGAGAACCAGCACACTCCAACTAGGCAAACATGTGCAACACCAGGAGATGTGACAACATGGAACAAGTGCATGTTCTGAACTTCTTGTTGTGTTGTATCATGTGAGCTGGTTCCACATAATCAGACCTCATGTTGGGAGAATTACAAAGAGATGGATGTGCAGGTCTATATCTAGCAATATTATCCATCCCAAATATCAAATTCATCCTCAATGATTTTAACTATGCATATTGCCTGCAGGGGAGCCGATCCACAAGCTATTGACATGGATGGTAAAACCCCTTTACAGTGTGCAATGGAGATTGGAACATTCAATGATGAAGAAATTCTTGCCCTGTTAGCCGACACAAACAGATGACAGATTGTCTAAGCTACTCAAACGACTTATCAGAAAGATGGGCTGTGAATTGATGTGATTTCCTTATAATGTCTGTAAAATTGGGGTGATTTTGTGCTAAAGCGAGTGCAAGGAATTTTTCTTTGGCAAATGGCGGAGCTTTGATAAGTGGTGGAGCTTTACCGGCTGCCTATGTGCCTGTGCAGAATCAGCCTCATGTAAATTTACAGTCCCATTCCATACAATCTTAAAAGAGCCACTTGTTTTTGGGGTTGGGGCTCTGTAATGTAAGATGACCTGTCTATTTATCTGCTATAGCTTCCCTATGGTTGGCAGTTTGTTGATGATGGCTTGGCATTATGTGATTGTCCGTTGCATTCCTTGGTTTGTGGTTGGTGGCAGTGTGTGGGCAGTGGCCATTATGTTGTATTTTCCTTTCTATTGTGTTAAAGAGTCACCAAGATTTGTCATGCTATTGATTTATACAACTCGGGCTCTGTTTTCAACTTGGGATGCCTACCTTTTGTAATGGTTTGAATGAAAGACCAATATCTGCCAGGTGAAAAAGGAACAAGAAAACGAAATGAATCACCACTCGCGAGGTACGGGGCCTTTGCCAGATACATGCTGCAAACTCATTGATACATCTCGGATTTCCGAGCCGTACATCAAGTGGGCCCAGCTTGCACAGGTATGTGTGAATGGTTTGATGGCATAATGGCCTCAAAATTTGCTTAAAGTGTCATTAGGCTGCTACTGTTAGTGTTATTTCCCAGTAATCATGCCTACAGTTAGGCCCTTTCCGGAGTAATGAATGTTGATTTGCGCTCAGATAACCTGTAGGTTCAATACTTATCAGTGATGCATGGTCTTAGTGGCAACCGTACACTTTATAGGGACTCTGTGATGAGAGGAATTTGTTTGTCCGTGGATTTCTGTTTTTCCGGGAGAGAGTATGCATTCCTCTACCCGAGTGGAAATTGAAGTCCTTACTATCAAGAAAAATTAGTTCATTTGTTTCCTTTTCTGTGGGGGAAAGTGCATCGCACCAAACATCGAAATAGTGGGTTTTGTGAAAAATCAGAGTAACTCTTTCTATTGCAGAATCCTCTCGTATAAATGCACCATCGGGGCACGTTTGTTTAACTGTTTTTTCATGAAAGTGCTGTAGAAAAGTGGGGGGTTTTTCTACTGAAGTTTTCCCGTCACTTGGTAATTACCGCAGGGCACAAATGTGCCCTAGAAGGTAGCATGAGAACGAACTTTCAATGCCTGAAATGTTTTATTGACAACCAAAATGCAAGAGCCCACAGTTGTCCTATTTGCATTGAGCGTCGGAATGTAATCATTGAGCTTTTATTATAGTCCCTCTGACTGCGGCCTTACCTCCGCCACTACAGTTTGTTTGCTGCCAAGCTAGCCCCGCAAGGTGAGGACATTGTACAGCCAGTGATAATTGACGCAGAAATATAGGTTTTTACGGAACATCTTCATGGTGAGGCCCACTTGTTGAAGTGGACTAGATCTTTATTTGCTCAGATTAGTGTAGAAGCAAAACCTTTGGACAAATCAATCCCAATCAATCAGCCAAATCTCACAGTCTGAATGTCATCTGGGATGATAGCCATTGACGATGTTAGTTTGGTCCAAAGGTGTACCATTGAAAGCAACTGTGGCCCACCATTGATTTCTTTAAATAATCTTGCTAGAGTACACTTCCGTTCTTAATCTACCCTATAATTAAGTTAAATGATTGAGTCCAACCGATCAGATTCCAGCCCTACCACCTTGGGTGGGTGGCCGATACAAGCTACCTACCTGAATGGTGGATGGTTCGCTTGAAAGTGTGAAAATTACGTTTAAAGTGTCGCTTTCATTTCATTTGATCGGATAACTCAGGAGAGGCCTCCCAAATAATCAATATAGAGTGAAGCTTAAATATTGTCTTCATTTGATTAATCATTAAGAATCTCATAATGGGCTGGCTTAAAAAAACTGGTTCCAAACTTTATTTTCCATACTCGTTAGTTGTGCTTATGATCATTCAGAACCCGAATTGGATCATCATTCCTATCCAACCACGATGGTGAGCTGGACATGCTACATTTTATGTCCTCCCGCTGGCTTTAATACAAGCTTTTGTCATTCCATATGCAATTGTTAGAAAAGCTAAAAAAGAAAAAGGAAAACTGTCATCATAGCGATAATAATGACAAATCTTGATGAGTTTGGCTGGAACCAGTATGATTTTGTGCGTCTGTAGCATCTCTCCCTCGTAACAACACTTTCGTTCTACCAAAAAAAAAAAAGAAAAAAAAAAAAACACTTCTGTTGCAACCCCAGTTGTGTGGAGCCCACTCTTTCGAACTTCACCTTTGATCCTTATTTTTAACCTCCCCATCTATTCAATTTCTATGTATTCTAAGTTTTCCATGCATCTACATACCTATATAAGGATAGAATTCAATGAAATTCCTTCTAATCTACACCACTTAATACATATTTAGTCATGGCAAAGAAGATTCTGTTAATAGATGTTTAACATATTTAACAAGTAAAGGAGAAAGATGGAAGTGTAAGGATTTTAGTATGTTGGTTAAATTCATAGACTGGATAAAACTCTAGTTGTAGTCAAAGTTTTATTTTTATTTATTTTAGACTAGGAGTTTGAAGAAGCTAAAAGAGTCCTAGAAGAGATGAAATGAATGTATTTGAATTAAAAATGTTATATCTCATAAATTGAGTGTCAGATATGGGTAAGTAACCTACCATTGGAAAGCTTAGTTCGAGTAGATATTTATAAGTTTCAAAATTGCATCAATCAAAGTTAAAACAATAAAATTATAGCCTTGAAAAGTTTACAGAAATTGTTCGGTATGAAATTACGAAACGAAATTACAAAATTGCCATTAGATGAATTTATATTTATATTTTAAGTGGGACTTTCCTGGTTTGTGACAATTCCCATCTTGGTTGGATTACTATTACGAGCATGAAATTGAGGCTATAAAAAGGGGCTTTCTCTCAATTCTAAGGTATCCATCTCCATATTCTGAATTGAGATTTTACATTGGAAAATTTTTTTTTCTCTAGAGCATTTAGGGGTAGGCAGTGCTGCAGTTGTTTAGTTCTAGAGAATATTGCTTCTACTCTCTTATAATAGATTGTCTTTTCTCTTTAGGAAGTTTATTCGTTTTGAGAGGTATCAAGACTTGTTGGATCAAGTTTAAAGAAGACGAATGGTGCGCGAGTTGGCAAGAATAACTTCAGCCATTTAGGTTATATTCAACTCGACAAGGGTAGTAAATAGATTTAGTAACTTCTCTTCCATAATGCTTGATCTAAGTTTGGATCAGTGTTAGGTCCCGTGGTTTTTTTCCCGTTTAAATTTTTCACGTAAAAATTGCATGTCTATCTTTTGTGGTTAATTATTATTAACTTAGGTTAATTGTTTGTTTAGCTATATATAAGAATCTTTGTTGGGACCTTAACCTGTGTTAATGTTAGGATCCTTAAGGAAGCAAATATGAAATTAAATCTTTCTTATTCATGTTTTTTCTTTTATATATCTTGATGGACCCCGCTTGAGCTTGGATCATATTTCGTTGTGACGAAAATTTTGGGCTTCGATCTGGGTGTTGATTTTGATAGAGTAAACCATTGACAGAGACATGGTTTCAAGCTGATTCCATATACACTGGCTGCATCGGGCTAGCCTACATCAAGGTGAGCCTGAGCCATAGGGATCTCACTCACAACTTTGAACTGATAAAATTTTCCTAATCAAATCTTATTTCCTCAACTTAGGTTACCTCATCTATTTTGTTCGAGTAAGTATTCCCTTTGTTTTTCCAATAATATCACATGAGAGGAATAGCAGACTATCATAGTCCTAACTCCTTAGCTAGCCTATCCACCTAATATTTGCTGGGGTGGCCTTTAAGGTGTGGATTTCTTCCTCATGTCTTGTTTTTGAAACTGCTTTAAATTTGTTGTATTTGTGTGAGTTTAGCAAGCGTTGCCTGAGTAATAAGTCCTATTTGATCAAAGACGTCAGGTACCCATATCATTAAAAAGAAAAAACCTCCTTAACTAGACTAAGTAACTATCCCATGCTCCTCCAATATTAAAGTAATCTTTATCTTAAAGTAATCTCTTTTTTAATTCTTTTTTCTCATAGAAGAGACCCAAATTCATCCTCAAATGATAATTCCCAAGAATGATATTCGGGAGAATGGTCTCAACATGAATAGAGGATCATACTAAGTCAGCAAGATCCAAAGATAGTGAACAACATTTAGTTTAAGTGTTTCTGTATAAAATATGGACTTATAAGTGGAGAGAAAACCGTTAATTCTTGAGGCCTTTCAATAGATGCTTATTATGACCAAATTATTGTGATATTTGGCACACTTCAAGCCGTATATCGATCTCAGAATCCTATCTCCATCTGTGATTGACATATTGAAAGGTAGGTCCCACAGTACAAGTTCCTAGCTTTAGAAGTTGTGGCCAATTAGTAGCCAAAATTTCCTGATGGAACTTTTAATGTCTGTTGGGGCATCAATTTTGGCTACAAAGCTGAGGTTTGCTATTTGCTACTTGAAAAAGCATCTAATGCTAAGCATTATCTTTTACCCTCTAGAAATGTTCACATGCTGCTGCCATCACACTGATGCGGCACTGCTGAAAACGTCATTTATCTTGAGTGGGGCTCATGTTAGTGTGATCAAATATGCTCATATCACATGGTTGGACACCGCCTTTTAAGAATCAGTCCTAATTTCACTATAATCGGAAAATGATTAATCCAATAATTCATGCCACAACTTTTTTCTACATATAATCAATTCAACAGTGTCTAGTAATCGGTTTGGATGATTTTTGCAGCAGTTCACCTTTAGATGGGTCCATGTGATATGAACGGCTCCGATCACACAGACAATAAACTTGGCTATACCTGCGGTTTGCACTAATGATGAAGGCAAGGGTTCATTTTTATAAAAATATTTTTTTGCTGAAATCACAAGAAATGTGACTAATCACAGGTTCCACTGGGGCCACAACTTTTTTAATGTGCTTTTTACTTTTTTTGGCATCAGTTTCAAGTTTCTACTGTTAAGTACTATATAAATCATGACGCCATGACTAGATAGTTAGAATTTTCAAAGGTTTTTTTTTTTTTTTCAGAATGTCCCCAAGTCCCATAGAATTCTCAATCTATGTATCCCCTGAAGTTTTTATTTATCCCATTAGCCTCTTGAATTTATGAATTTTATAATTATTAGGCACTTTTGTCAATTTACCTATGAAATCAATAACGAAAGTCTCAGCATATGAGAGGCACATGAGTTTTTAAGGACAATTTTGACAGAATAAACTAAACCTGATGATCATGTGCATTACACGTAATCATCTTCTTCAATTATATCTTTTTTGAACTGGTTCAAACCCCCATTGCTCACGTAGTTTTGAAGAAAATATATTTAGAGAAGTTAATCACGTGTGAAGCATATGATCATCATTAGGCTTAGTCCATTATGCCGAAATTACTCTTAAGAACTTAGGTGCCCCTTTTATGCTAAGACTTCCGTTATCGATTTAAACGGTGGGTTGATAGAAGTGCATAATATTTACAAAATTTAATAAATTTAAGAGGTTAATGAGATAAATTAAAACTTAAAGGGGTAAATTGAGAATCCTCTAAAACTTCATGGGGTATTTTATCAAAAAAACTTTTCCTATTAAATTTTAGGATAATGAGTTAAACGGTTAGAATGATTTTATGAAGTCAAAATTTTACATATAGATAATTCTCATATGAATCTTTCAATTCAATGAATATCTATAATCATCATGCATTTCAGTAGATTCAACTGAGAGGGGCGTACCTAGCGCTCCCCACTATATATATATATTAATGGGCATCTTTTAAAATTGACCTTACCCTACAGTCGGGGTTCCATGACAAGAAGAGAAGCCCTAATTTTAATAGGCACGTGCAAACACAAGGTGGCACACCCCGTGCCACTCTTGGAGAAAAGATTGAAGAAGAACATTCTAATTCAAAACCTTTGACAAATGAATAATAAAAGAATAAAAAAGAAGAATGAAAAAATAAAGACGGAAAGATAAAGTTATATATATTCCTCTAAAAGAGTGTGATTTTATGCTACCATCATATTCATCTCTCATTCTCTTTGGCTTAAGTATTTACCTAATATAAAGACGTGCCGAAACGAACATATCCCCGATTCTCTTTGAACGGCTGCGATCTAATCATATCCAATCTACGGTCCAGACCTTCTGCACGCACAGCACTGGGGTTTCACTTTCCGCCCCGCGATCGTGACCACGAACGTTTTGCCCTCGCTGACATGGAAGTGGGCCCCACTCACTCTCCCCCAAAAATAAAAAAAAAAGAGCGCGAAAGCAGAAAAAGAACAGCCCGTAGGTAATCAACTTCTGTTAGTCTTCCACAGATCAAAACTGTGAGGCAACTGCACACTTTACACTAGTGCATTAGAGACACTTGGGCATTGAAATTCTCCAAATTTTATAATTTTTTCTCTTTTTCTTAAAAAAAATTCTAATTTCTTATAATGTTGCGTTGTACATGTGTATTTGAAGCTTTTGATGAACTAATTATAACATTTGGAGAATTTGTATTTCTTTCATTCGAAACTTTTTTAGATCTCCGAGCCTAAAATTTGATCTCTACTCTTGTATTTTGAAAAGACCTAGGCCAGAAAGTACGGTGACCTACTAAATAAAGCTAGAAAAAACCTAAATCTTACTTTACTAAATACTAACCTATTTGCTTCCTTAAATTGAATGACTAGAAGATTTTAAGACATTGGATGCTTTCATTAGTGGTTAAAAATAAAAAATCAAAGATAAATATTTAAAAAGTACAATAATAATCTTTTTAAGGAAGGAAGATAGAAAATGAATATACCTATCAAATCTAAGGGAAGTCATCATTTTTATCTCACCTCTTTTATAATATTGTGCTTAAAGCTTTCACTATACATTCCTATCTCTTTGATTATCTCACCCCTCTAATAATCTTATGCACAAAGCTTTCGCCATACATTCCTATCTCTTTGATTTTGAGCAAGGCTAATTCGGCCGTACATTCTCATGTAAGCACATGCTCTCTAGCTCAAACTAATTGGGGACAAATGTGCACTTGTGAGCTAGAAATCCAGTTTGGGATTTTTTTAAAAGGTCCAAACTCCAACCCTACATTTTATGAATGGTACTCAACTTAAGTAAGTGTGCATGATTTGATTTAAAATTTTCATTTGAAGGGTACATATCCAAACTCGCAATTCTATTTTGAAAACAAATACAAAGTTTTTATTTGAGTTTTGAAGACAGATGTAACGTTTTTATCTAAAATTTTGAAATAAGAGAAAATCTTTATTATTATTTTAGTAGCGGACTATGGTCGAACGGGTAGAACTATCCCTAGGCAGAAGTATGTAGGCCGGATTGATCCTTGAACGGCCGGGATTGGCTTGAGCGTGGGCCACGTGCACTTACGCGTGTGCTGTTACAAAGTTTTGCTTTTTCCGTGGGACAAACTTTGGAGCCCAGTCCAAGACCGGGAAACGCAAACCGAGGCCCTGCTCCGTCTCTCTCTATCTCTCTCTCTCTCTCTCTCTCTCTCTCTCTGTCTCGCTCTCGCTCTGCAGGCAAAAGAAAGAAAGAAAGAAAATTTCGGTGCTTTTCAGCGAAAACATCGAATCGGGTCGTCTTGTTTCGGTCAAATATCGGTAGAAAAACTCCGAATCATCCCTTTTCTTGTCTACTGAGAACCCGATACTTCGAGCTGCTCGGTAACGGTTCTTCACACAGCGTATCGTGTCGTTCGGTTGGAGATTCTTTGAACGAGGTGAGAATGCGATTTCGGTGTTGGGTTTTGTGTCTTGATGGAAATGGCATAGAAGGAGAGACAAAAGGCAGTTTCTTGATGGGCTTTTGAAATTTTTTTCTATTGCGAAAGTTTGAGGAATTTGGAAAAAAAAAAAGAGTGATTTTTAGAGAGGATTTTCAATGTTTCTGAGCTGATTCAGCTGGTTTTATCTGTTTCTGGGGTTTCAAATCGATGGGTGGGGGGTTTGATTTTCATCAAGAGGAAAAACCGTAAGTCCTGTTTGAGCTGATTCTGAGCTGATTCAGTGGGTTTTTAAAGGTCTTTGAGCTGGAATTGATTCTGTGAGTTCAAGTTCTAGAAAGGGTTTCGGTTCTTTTTGAAGAGAAACCCTATAAGGAAGTGTTGGGAAAATCTCAAGAATCCTACTGAGAATGCTTGTTTTAGCTGGAGTAATTGAAAATTAGAAGGTCATGCTAAAACTGTTTGATTTTCTCTGTTTTTGCAGTTTCAGTTTTAGAGGGTTTTGATTCTTCCTGAGAGAGCAAAACAGTACTATGATCACAGTCATTTGAAAAACATCCGACCCCAAAATGCTATTTTTAGCTGAAAAGTATGAAACTTTTTTAGCTAAAATTAGTTGGATTTCTCTATTCTTGGGGCTTTGATTCTTCTTCAAAAGAAAAAGAAAAAAAAAAGACCCTGAAAAAGAGCGAAGAACTCGCCTCACAATGTGATTTTAACTGAAACTTGCTGTGCTAAAAGCAGTTGGTGTTGCTGTTTTCTTGCAAGTTAGTTTGAGTGCTGGTTTTACTTGAAAGAAGAAGAAAACCCCAGAAGAAATATATTCAGTAAAGGAACTGACAAAAAAAAAGCGCGAGTTTTTACTGATATCATTTTGAAGTTTTTGAAGCTGTTGTCAGTGTTTTGGAGCTTTTTTATTCTTCTTACATGGCAGCTAGAAAACCCAAATCCTGTTTGACACAAAGAGCCTTGATGTTACTCCAAATCCTCTTTCTACTGTGCCTCTTCCAATCCCTTGAATGTAGAGAAACATCAAAGACCTCTCCCTTAAACCACCTCAACCGAGTTGTTGCACAGTCCCCTTCATCTCCTTCCAAAACTCCCACATTTAAGACACGCGGCTGGAGAATTCTCTTCGGCATCATTTTTGGGTCTCTCTCCGGATTCATTCTCGCAATCTGTTTAGCCATTGTAGTCCGATTCTTCATTCAGTATATGAATAGGACTCCAATTTTCAAAGGCCCTGTTGTCTTCTCCCCCAAAATCGTCCCTAAAACCCTGCAGTCCGCGATTGAGAATGAGGCCCAACTGCTTGGATCGAGCCCCAACGGTAAATACTATCAAGTTGTCCTTGATAATGGCCATGTTGTTGCGGTCAAGAAGCTTCAACGATTGGAGAATGGTTCTCCTGAGACACAGAGCAAATCCATGAAGAGACAGATACAGAGAGAGCTAGAAGTGCTTGCTCAGTTGAGTGATCCCAATCTCATGACCTTACGAGCGTATGTTAGGGAATCCGACCGGTACTCTCTGATTTATGATTACATGCTGAATGGTAGCCTCGAAGACGCAATGATGAGAGTCCGGGAGAATCAGCTGCAGCTTCGGTGGGAAATTCGGCATCGAATTGCGGTTGGAGTTATCAAGGGGCTCCGGCATCTTCATTTCGATTGCAGCCCACGGATTCTGCATTATGATTTGAAGCCTTCCAATATTCTGTTGGATGAGGAATTTGAACCGAGGTTGGGAGACTGCGGGTTGGCAAAACTCATGCCCAATCTGGGTGAAGTTGCATCAGGCTATGTTGCCCCCGAGTGTTTCCAGAATTGCAGGTATAATCTTAGTGAATTTAAATTTGAATGTTGCACTTAAATTATTTTTTATCTGTGACCATATTGAATACCATGATAGTATATCCCACAATTGTGCTTTTTGATTAACGGAGTTCAATAGAAAGGAAGTTAGCCAAGAAAAAGGACAGTTTACACCTATTGATTTCTTTTCCTGATTGTGGTGCTTGTTGAAGTGTTGGTTGCAGATATAATTGTAGTGAACCATTTCATTAACCAAGTCTGTCAGTGTGTTATTTTATTGATAGCACATGGTGAAGCTGCAATGGGTTCAATAATCAGAATTTGGTTTTCTATAGATTGACAGAAGCCAGAAGATTGAAACTGGTTGCTGTAGGCATGTGCTTAGTTTTTATGTTCTTATTGCTTGTATAAGTTGTTGCATATAATGGTAGTCCAATTGTGAAATTTGACTAAGTTCATTTTGTGTTATTTTACTAAGATTGAAAAGCTATGAACGTGTTCAATAACCAAGGATGAAGTTCACCATGACTGCCGCACTTTGAGCAGTTTCTAAGCCATCCTATTGTTATGGGTACTTGTATAAAGAATGAAAATTCCTTTGTTGAGAATAACTGGAAGAATATAACTCGCCAGGGTGACTTAAAGTAGATGAGTTTTTCAATGTTGAAGATGAGCTGTATGCTTTGTGAGTGAGAGGCAATCGATAACATGTATCATATGCTAGGAGTGGTACAGAGAGTGGGGGTGCTTAGATTCTTGTTGTCAGTTTTTTGGTAGGTGTTTTTGTCCTAGCTTTGGAGTATTTTATCTTTTTCAGTTGGGTGTTTTGGTCCTAGCTATGCTGTGTTTTAGCTAACCCCAGATTTATAGAATAATGTTTATGATGAGTGAAAGAATCGAAACCTTAGTTTTGTCTTAATGTTCCGATCACAGATTGTAATATGAATCGCAGTAAAACCATATTAATTAAACTAATTAATTAAGCAAGCACACAAAAGACAAGGCACTATTTTTTACGTGGAAACTACTCAGGAAAAAACCACAGGTCGGCTTGATCAGGAATAACAAGCACTATGTAAATTTAAGATTACAAAAATACTCATAGATCTCCCCCAGTTGTATCTCAACTTAAGGACTGCGACGATCTAGTCGACTCCTCGCTATTCACCTTCACCGTGCTTGAAACAACCAACTTGAAGGGCTCTTCAAGTTGAATTTATTGCATGAAAGAGTAGATTAGAAGATCTAGAGCAGAGGCTTCAGCACTTCAGATCCTTCACTAGTTGCTCTAGAGAAAGCTTTAATCTTCTATGGATACTGGGTTACTCTTTAAGAAGATTGGTGCCTAGAAGGGAAGAGAAAAGCCCCATATATAGGCCAGATTTTGTAGTTTAGGTTTCCCCCATGCATAATTCATCTTTCCTAAGAAGTAGGAAGAGAAAACAGAAAGTTCGAAATTCTGGGAAACAAATTCGCCGCCACCAGCTTGAGCGCAATCCAAGACGCGCATGAGCGCGCTAGTAAAAATTTGAAATTTGGGCAGCGGCGCACAAGCGCATTGATGCGTAGCCTTTTTGCAACTGTCTTGGGAAAATGCGCACGAGCGCAGTCTATGGTGCACTCGAGCGCGGTCCAGAGATTTTTAGTTCATTCATCAAATATACATGATTAAAATTTAAACTCAGTTGTCTCCATTCCCAATGAATTAGCCAACACTCACATGTCCTTACAATGAGGATGATGAATTTAGCCGGCTGGTACAGTCTATGAACTTGTTGATTTCTCAGTTTATGTTTCATGCCTTCAAGTGGCAGATAAAAATGTTGAAGAAAATGGTCGGTAGAGCTTATTTTATGCTTTGTGAATTGAGTTGTTGATGAAGTGTTGAAAAACATTGTCGGTAGAATTATTTTTCCTTGATCATTAATAATCCTTGTTTGATGTGTTTGTCTTTGTGTTTAAACATTAAACAAGCACTGATCCATTGTCCACAGGTATACTGATAAAAGCGATATCTTCAGTTTTGGAGTGATTCTGGGTGTTCTATTAACTGGGAGAGACCCCTTAGACCCATTATTCAGTGAATCTGGTGGGCGGAGTTTGGGGAGGTGGCTCAGGCATTTACAGCAAGCAGGCGAGGCTCGCCAAGGGTTGGATAAGGCTCTTCTCGGGGAAGAAGTAGAGGAAGATGAGATGCTGATGGCAGTAAGAATAGCAGTTGTATGCTTGTCAGATTTGCCTGCAGATCGGCCTTCAAGCGACGAGTTAGTTCCCATGCTTACTCAATTGCATAGCTTCTGACAGATAGATATATATATGCTTTTCTGCCTTCCTGAACTCATATTAGCTGAATCTGGTAGTTGGGTATTTTGGGTTTTCTAATTTTGGGGGTCTAATTCTGTATTCTACATGGATTTATATATGTTGCCAACGGAATAGAGGGTGCAGTGGTTTGGATGTTTGTGGCCTTTTGATACTCTACTATTCTTGTTATCTTGTGGTACTTGGTGGTGCTGTAGTTTGAAGAGATTGGCTGCATGTGGAGAGAGAAAGTTAAGAAAGTTCACATGCGAGCGATGTTGAATCAATGGGACTGTGTTTGACCCATCTGCGGACAGCATTATTGTGTTGTTGCTTGTGGGGTTGCATTGTTGTCTTTATTTATAGCTGCAAACCTTTTGTGTTTGAAAAGGGATTAAAGGCACTACTATATGAGAGCTGTGATGGGTGTGCATTTTCCTGGGTGAGAAAAAAGGGTTTGTTTCTAGCAATGATGGGTGATTCTAAAGCAATGCATTGCTGTCCATGGGCCCACAAGAAATGACCAAATGAGGGCAGGTGGCATGGGCTTTCACGGTTAAAAGGACCTCATGAATTGGAATTTCTGATTTCCGGTGACTGTAGAGGGATGATTGCAGTGTGATTTCTGGGATCTTTTGAGTTGGATAGTTTTACAAGTAAAATAGGTTGGACACCCTCTATCCATGGTGAGACCCAGCGCCTACCTCTTAATCAGTTGCAGTTACCATATGTGTGTAGATGGATGATAAATGCACGTAAATCCCGAACATGTTTTGTATAAATTTTATCCGGCATCAACCTAGAAAAAGAAACAAATCCTATTCTGTGTCTAAAATTCTTGACAGCAATGCATGGGATGTCTTTGGAAATTTTGAATTACCTATTTGATTGAATTTGGGTTATGGGAAATTTCTAAGATAATCATGTGAAAAGTGGTTTTTGGCGACTGAATTTTGAATTTTAAAATGCTATTTTACCTTTATGCATTTTGAAATTTTACTATGAGAGACAAGCATTTGGAATTAGTACTCCAATCAACGTATCCCCAATTGCTTGGAACCAGCGTGCCCTATTGTCTCCTGGATCCAAAAATAGGTTCCTTGACCACTGTATTTTTCTAAAAGCCCTCAAACTAATACGTGTATTATGCACTGTCCAAACCTAACCTGTCGTATCTGGGGGAGACAAATGGGCTCATCATTAGTGATGAGATCAGACCCAATTCAGGATGTGGGCTCAAAACGGCAAAGGGGGCGTGGATAATCCTTGATTAGTAGATGGTAGGCACCCCTCAGGAATCCGCCTGATGTACTGTTCTGCAACTGCAATCAAACGGCTCATTTTGCACGCTTTTGGTAAAGGATACACTTCAATATGAAAGTTAGAGCCCACCAATGGTTGGACCAAGTCCAACCCATTTTCAGCTAGGCCTTAAAGCTAAGGCCAAGGACAGCCAATGGGCTAGTAAAGTTGTACACAATCTGAACTGGGTTCAATGAAGTTCAACCCCAATCGGCTTTTGGCTGAAAATGTGCATGCATTCGGCCCATGAGCTAGGCCAGCCGTAGTAAGTCCAATAGCTTTTTTATGCCTTGGCCCTTGCCTGAAAATGCTTTGATAATTAGTTGGACTCAAGCCTAAATCATTGCCTCCATAGCCCAATAATTCAGTGAGTGGGCTTGAACTAGTTTAAGCCAGTGACGTCCAACCCATTGTTGATACACTCACCATATTGAAAAAACTAAATTCTGATTCAGCCGTCTGTGAGTCACTACTCGTTTCGCCGAGACGCTAATATTCTGAGTTGAATTGAGGTTCCATGTTTTTAAAATAAGAACTCACCTACCCTGACCCAGTTGGGACTTGATTAGCTAAAGCCTGCCTAGGGATGTAGAGGGGTTGGATCCAGTCCAAGTTCATGGTGAACCCGAAACCATTAATAAGAACATGGTATTGGAACAGTTAGGAACTAGTTTTCTTGTTCGAGAACCGTAACCATTAATAAGAAGATGGAACAAGAGTTGGAAGTAGCTCCATGTATGAGACGGGTCCGGATCTTGGTAAAGAATGATTTGAAGAAAAAAAAACCATAGCTTGTAAGAGGAATTCTCGAAAATTTAGGTAATATGTCGGGTCTTGAGTATACGGACAAGAACCTTAGTGGAACTTGACCTGGACCCATTTAGGTCTTGGGTCTAAAAAAAGATTTAGATCTAAACCCATTTATTTATCAGAATCTAAAAAAATCTCCAAACCTATTTATTAATAGGTTAGAACCTCTGAGTAATTAGAAAATTGGAAACCCATTTACATTTGCCTGTCCCTACTAAAAATTGGTTTGAAACTAGGTGAGTGGCATTTGGATGCAACCTGGCTGAGCTGGGTGTTGCCCCAACTTAAGCTCAGCTTTTGTATTTTTTTTTTTTTTAATGTGGGCCGACCAAAAATCACAAGCATCGGCGCATCACCGGAATTGAAGATTTTATACCCAACAAAAATTCAAGTTGAGCTGACCCAACTATTTTATACCCAACAGTGATCACAAGCATAGTTCGCTTTTGAATGATATAATGTTTTCGAAATGTACATATATTTTGGTCCATGTATTAGGTATTATATGCTGTGCTCTCATATATTATAACTAGGAAAATTATCTCTAATGGACGGTTCACATGTAACTATTATAGAGATCAAAATGGAATGGGTTTGGTATGAGTTGAGGTAAATTCACATCAGTCTCATCTCAAGTTTATCTCATTCAAACTCAACTAATTCCATGAAATGTGATACAAACCTGCCTCATTTGAGTGATAATGAGTGTTGAGAAGATCAAACACACCACATTCTCTTCCCACATGTCTTCAGTGAAGCCCAACACCATCTACAACACATACGTTTTGTTTACACTTCTATTAATAAATTATTATTTATTATATATTATATGTACAGGGCGTATTCGGTAAAACAACAAAATCCAAACCCATCCAGCACATGTGCAAGCGCATACACACACAAAAAACCTACAAAACATTCCTTTAATAGGAGCGAGTGAGGTAGGTTCCTGTTTAAACTCAACCCATTGTCATCCATAGGAACTAAACATCTAAAGTGCCACTAAGGCATGACCCACCCACCAAATTCATCATTAATTGCTGCCTGCACAAGTTCTCATGCAAAAGAGATTTATCATCATCAAAGCTTTGTCCTTACTATCTTGGAGTTAACTACATGAATTCTATTTCTCTATTTCGACTTATCTTGAGTCAAATATTCAGATAAGTTAAATTTCTTCAAACATGATTTTACTACATTCATCAACGTCATTTTTGGCCTATCCCTTTCTTTGATAGGTCATCAACCTACATAACCAAACTTTTTTCTAAATGACCTCTTTGCCGGCCTGCGTTTAACATGTGCAAACCATTTTAAATGAGTTTTTTTAATCTTATCCCCTATTAATGCTACCGTTAAATGCTCTCAAAAGAGTTTTTTTCTACTTTTATCACCTCAATATTCTTATCTTTACTACATCTATTTATGAATATGTTGTTTTTTTATTGGTTAACATTCTGCAGCATAGCTTATAATTGCTCTAATCACTATCCTGTAAAATCTTTCTGTCATTTTTGTTAGCATTCATTCATCTGTTACAAAATACTCCAAAAGAAACATCTGAAGTGTCACTAAGGCATGACCCACCCACCAAATTCATCCTTAATTGCTGCTTGCACAAGTTCTCATGCGAAAGAAATTTATTATCATCAAAGCTTTGTCTTTACTATCTTGGGATTAGCTACATGAATTCTATTTTTCTATTTCGACCTATCTTGAATCAAATCTTCAGATAAGTTAAATTTCTTTATATCTAATTTTACTATATTCATTAACGTCATTTTTGTCCTATCCCTTTCTTTGATAGGTCATCAACCTACATAGCCAAACTTTTTTCTAAACAACCTCTTTGCCGGCCTGCATTTAATATGCGCAAACCATTTTAAATGAGTTGTTTTAATCTTATCCCTTAGTGATGCAACCATTAAATGCTTTCGAAAGAGTTTATTTCTGCTTTTATCACTCAATATTCTCATCTTTACTACATCTATTTATGAATATGTTGCTTTTTGATTGGCTAACATTCTGCTCCATTGATTATAATTGCTCTAATTACTATCCTATAATATCTTTCTGTCATTTTTGTTAACATTCATTCATCTATTACAAAATACTCCAAAAGAAAGGCTCTACTTCAACCATCCCACTCTTATTATATGTTCAACATTTTCATCAATCTCTCAATCGGTACTAATTATCAAGCTAATTGAGGTAATAGAAAGAATCTTCTGTGTTATCTCATAGATTTCAATTTTTACAGTAGTTTCAACCACTGGCGAAGCTAAGATTCTATAGTCTATGTGTGGGGAGGCGAAGCCAACAATATGTTCGTAAAAAAATCTAGTATATGGATATTGAAATGAACATATTTTTTTATTTTAAATCTATAAAACAACAAAGATAGCTCTCTAAGACATGTTTGGTTAGCAAAATTTCAAATGGCCAGAGAAAGTAAATTCACCAAATCCCTTGTTTGTTTGAGGGAATTAAAAAAAATCATATTTTGCAATTGTAATCCCCCAACATGACTTTCCCTTTATTCCCCTAGTCAAATCGGCTCTTGGGCAACACTTAGAAACAAAAACTAAATTGAGATTTCGGAAAGTAGAGATTTTGACACAAAAGTAACCCACCCCCCCCCCCCCCCCCCCCCCCCCCCCAACCCAAAAAAAAAAAAAAATGCCCTCCCTTTACTTTGGCAATGACATTGGTTATGGAAAGAAGAAGCATGAAAACAGTATCCCAAATCTGATGATTCAGGGTGAGAAGAAAGAGGTAAAGTAGAGATTGAGACTTGGGAGATTGAGACTTGAGAGAGAAAGAGAGAGAGAGAGGGGTACCTACTGGCTACTGCTTTTTGGAGGAAGGAGCAACTGTGCCATGTGCTAATGCTAGGGACGAAGGCTGAAAAGGGGTTTAGGTTGATGGTTTTCATTTTGGGCATTTTGGGGACTTAAGGCAAGAGGGAATGAAGAGGGATCGAGAAACGGAGGTGAGTTCAGAGCTTTTTTCTGCTTTGAGAGGGGTAGCCTTGTTGTGATTTTGATATCACCCGTTGTGCCCATACATTAATTACAAGATCAACAAGAAGCAAGCCATGCACAAGAAAAGAAACGAGATTTACGTGGTTAACCCAAATAGGGCTACGTCCACGGGCACAGAGACGATCATCTTCACTATCACAAGTAAAGTACACAGAGACTTTCGTTCTCTCACATCGTCTCACCTACGTGGTGTGGGAACGCCACGGGCAAGAGAGCTCTCACCTCTCTTCAGCGCGCAAGATCTAAGGTTACAAACTACACACATATATAGTCTCCGCTTTCTTGGCCACCAAGAAAGCCCCAGTACAATTACCAAAATACCCTTGACCTTAAACCAGTCCCTGGCTAACCCAGTGGACTCATCCGGCTAAACCAGAATACAAGACATATACCTAACAATCTCCACCTTGGTTTGAATTCCGCACAACTCAAGCTACTAGGAGATAAAACTGGCAATGTTTTCACGTACCTGTTGAATGGTACGTCACTGCACCAATGATACAATCTTCTTCAACATTTGATTTGTTGAACCAGCACATGAACTTTGAGCAAAGTTCATCTTGTCAAAACTCCACCTTGAACTTAAAGTTCGAAATCATTGACGAATCTGAGTGATATCTATCTGAATCACTCACCATCCTGCCCCATCTTCAACATCACTGTGAAGGTCCAATCACCACAAGCATGCAAGCAAAACAGATCGGAAATACAAGTCCAGATGACTTCACAATTGCAGAAACCACTGCCTCCGAGCGGTCAAAAAAACTCCATTTGACCTGGCCTTCGATCAATCAAACAAATGTTTGAAAACTGCTGACGTATCAGCTCCTCCTTGCTGCTTTTCCGGCTTTGGCAAGATGAAAAACATCACATGCGATCCAGAAAGCATGTAAACCCCAAACGAACAACTTCGTTTAAATCAGCAAACCCTTTGTAACTAAGTCGGCGACTCCTATTATTAGGTTTGCAACAACAACTAGGTCGAGTAGACCCGATTCAAGCCTGAATCCACATCTATTCAGATCTCCTCCAGATTTTTCCATCAAGTTATAGATCTCGTCACCACGAGCACGCTGGAAGAAACGGATCTAAAATCCGACTCAGGATGGCTCCGATATCGAAGAAACAAATTTCTATGCTCCAATCGGTCAAACCTCTTCCTTGACCGTCAAACAACCAATCGACCTCTTCCACTGCGTAAATCTGCTCGAAACGAGTCCGTAGGCGCAAACGGATCTACGATCGGATATCGAACGATCAAAATATCGCAGAAACAATTTCAGCCGTTGAAATTGGTCAAACGGACTTTGACCTCTCTGCTGACGTGTGCTGACATCAGCACTGCAATGCTGAACTGGGCTGGACTCTGCGCACACGGGTCAGGTCAGACCCGATGCGAACTGGCTACGCTGCTGGGCGAACTGTTTGGTTGGGCTTCTTGTGTACGAACCAGGTTGACCCGACCCGACCCAACCCGGCCTGCACTCGTGTTGTTGGACTGGGCTGCACCACGGGTTGGGTCTGACCCAACCCGAAAACCGAACATGAACCTGAAACCTCTCGGCCTGGGCTGATTCTCCACGGGTCAGGTCAAACTGACCCAACCAGCGACCCAAACCGACCGAGAGTCGTCTTCAACCCGCGGTTCTGCTCTGTTTCGCGTTCTGCAACAGGTTGCAGGCGGAAGCAGCGAGCGGCAGTCTCCTTCTTCTCCGACGGATTGGTCCGCCGACAGCAGCGCTGGACCGGCGACGGCGGCGGAGGCGGCAGCGACACACAGACCGGTGACAACGATCGGTGAAAAATTTTTTTTCTTTGCAGCAATGATCTTTTGCGAGCTTCTTCTCAAAGGATCCGGTGATGGTGCACACGAACGGCAGGAACGTAGCAGTCCCTTTTCTGTCTCTTGAAACCGAGAACTATTCCGGTTTCTTCTCCAGTTCCAGTTTTTTTCTCCAATCAATCTCGGATCTCTTTACGAGAACTTCGAATATGAATCTCGAGAATTTCGGATTTGAACCTTTTTGATCTCGTCTTCTCCGATCTGCTTGAAAAACAAGACCCTCTCTTCTGTTTTTCTGTCTCATCGTGCCCAGTTCTCTTCTTCTTGGATCCGTGGCCCATCGAGATCAAAGATTTGTTTTTCTGGTCTTCTCCTATCCGATCTCTCTGTTACTGCAAACAAAGATCTGATTTACTCCTGTGGCAGTGACAAGTACAGCGGTCTGCGAGGGGTGTTCTTCTCAAGATCTGGAAAACCAGGAAATTCAACCAGTAGCGATTGACTCCGAGATCTGAAAACATGTGAATTCTTTTTCCTCTGATTCCAAACAAACCGGAGAACCCAATCTCATCTTCTTCTTCTTCAATGGTGGCCCAACCAGAGATCACGAACCTGATCTCTCTTCCTCTGTTACGAAAATAGAGATCCGAACCCTTCGACAAGGATTCAAGCAGTCGATCGTCATGCACACAACTTCCAAGCCATCGAACGATCTCCACCTCGCTCAGAAACCCGATGAACACCAATGTCGGCTCTGATACCAATTGTTGTGATTTGGACATCACCCGTTGTGCGCATACATCAATCACAAGATCAACAAGAAGCAAGCCATACACAAGAAGAGACACGAGATTTACGTGGTTCACCCAAACAGAGCTATATCCACGGGCACAGAGATGATCATCTTCACTATCACAAGTAAAGTACACAGAGACTCTCGTTCTCTCACATCGTCTTACCTACGTGGTGTGGGAACGCCACGGGCAAGAGAGCTCTCACCTCTCTTCGGCGCGCAAGATCTAGGGTTACAAACTACACACATATATAGTCTCCGCTTTCTTGGCCACCAAGAAAGCTCCGGTACAATTACCAAAATACCCTTGACCTTAAACCAGTCCCTGGCTAATCCAGTGGACTCATCCTGCTAAACCGGAATACAAGATATATACCTAACAAGCCTTAACCCAATACATTAGGATCAGCCCCTCGGGGTTGGGCTTGATTTTTTTTTTTTTTTTGGGGGGGGGGGGGGGGTCGCCTTGCCTCTGGTTTCAACTGTTTGTTTATGTCCAGTTAAGTTTTCAATTTATATATTTTGTCTTTCTATTACTTACTTTAAAGCCATTAGCCATTTCTTGAATTTTGCATTTACATTACTTCTTAACTTATGGACATACGAAGGAGATTATTTTTCCATTATAAGTATATGGGTCATATTTCCACACCAAAACAGAAGCCCAAACCGTGATCCAAATTCATGCGGTCGTCATTATCTGGCCAAGGCTCAGTCCATCCCAAATTTCAAGTTGAGTCATCCAGGTTGTGGTTTTGCCTGATCGTAGTTGTAGCTCCAGGGGTGCCTCTGAGAGAGAGAGAGAGAGAGAGAGAGAGAGAGAGAGAGAGAGCCGTCATTTGTCAGGGATAAAAAAAAAAGTTCCAATTTTGGTGGCGTCGGGTCATTGGGATTCAGGTTCACCCAGCCCACGCTGGACCCTAGAGGTGGCATCCGTGAGAGAGAGAGAGAGAGAGAGAGAGAGAGAGAGAGAGGGTCGATGTTAGGGAAAATATCTCCTAAGTTGATAGGCCCTCATCTAAAATCTGCTACAGTAAAGACAACGCCACCTTATCTACTCCCAAAATTCTTGCCCATGAAGACGGATTGCATCCTTATCCAATTCAGACAACACACCCAAAATACTCCAATGATAAAGTTACAAACACACCCATCTCTCATCCCCCATAACAAATTCATTGCAAACAGCCTTCACAATGCAGTCAGCTCTCTGCTTTCCGTCCTCCCTGCCTTTCACACCAACTGCCATCAGGACTTCGCCATCATGGAAACCAGCTCTCAAACAGCAAACACTCTCCCTTCCAAGGATCAAAGCTCTTGCGGCCACCCCAGAAACATCTACAGTTGATTACAGCTCCACAACATCGTAAGCTGCCCTCTCTCTCTCTCTCTCTCTCTCCCCTTTGCGTTTCAGCTCTTTACCCATTAAAATTATATTCAGATGTATAAATAGTTGTTCTTTGAATGTTTATTTGCAGTGTGTTTCCTGCAGAGGCATGTGATACAGTTGGTGGGGAAGCCTGTGATGCAGAAATGTATCCTGAAGTGAAGCTCAAAGCACAGGCCAGCAGCACCAAAGATGGGGTGGTTAAAGAGGAAGTTGATAGAGATTATGTCGAATACAGCGAACCCAAAACGTGAGTCTCGTTGGATAATTTCCTGATAGTTGCCAGTGTTTGGTTGTTGAGAGTAAAAAACAGAAAGGGGTGTTTGATTATCTGCAATTCTGATGGGACTTCCTAATTTGCGCTAGTACTTAATAAATTTGCTTGGATAATGATTGCTACCAAAATCTGAGAGGTTGGTACGAATGGTTAGGAAAAGTTTTTTGGCATGAGCGCCAACTTCAAAGTCCATAAGGAATGTTTCAGTGCTAAAAAAAATAATAAAAAATAATAATAATAATTGTTTGTTGCCAAAAGTATATCATACCTTCGGAGGTGCAAGTATTGTGGAGTGGACTATGCCCATAGGGAATATTAAAAAACATTTACACCTTGAGATTTTTGAGATTTTTGGTAAGAATGGTTTGGTGAGAAAATTTAATAATCACCACCATTCCGATAATTTCTTCAAATATATTGTTTTGAAGGGGAGAATTCTAGATCCCAGCAGCAGGTTTTGAGTAGTTTGGAGAAACCCTTTTTTATCCCTTCAAGTTCTTAGAATTTTGAAATTCCAAATGCTTTTTGGCAAAGAAGAACTTAGAAAATTTGGGAGACAGCAATTGGAAATTTTTGGATTTATCCATATTTACTCATTAAATTCCAGCCATCAAATAGACAATCACTTGGGGAAAAACTTGATCCTGAAATTGTATTTGTGTTGGGTTTGGATGTTTCATTTTCTGAACAAATATCAGTTTCCACATTCTTCGTGTTATTAATTCCATATATGAAGGGATTTCTTGTTTGCAAAAACCACAAAACCCTTTGTGCAACTTGGGCATAGAAGTAATTTAAAATTGTTCATATTTTCTGTGGAACTGATTACCAAACAGGCCTAGATTTGTTTTCCCTGGAAATTTCTAAAAGCAACAGCAAAACAATTGTTTCCAAGAAAGCATTTCAAGCCCAGCATATTTCATGAAATAGTTAATCCCTTACATGGGCTATGCATGTTGACAATCAAATCTAAATGATTTGTTTTGCAGGGTGTTTCTGGATGAGGCCTGTGACGATCTTGGGGGAGAATTCTGTGAACCTGAGTATCAAAAGAGTGTCTACAAATAGAAAATCATGTCTAAATGAAGAACTCTCTCTTCCCATTTTAATTTACTGAATTAAAGCTGTTTAGAGTTGGGAAGTATTTGAGAAGCCCACAGGGAGCGGATTAACTGGGCTCTTAGCATTAGATGAGGGATTATCTGTTCTACATGTCTTCTTACTTCTTGTGCATGCATGTATGTGTAAATATATAGACAAACTACATCTTCATGACCATTAGTTAAAGTTGCAAGCAACTCTTTAACATTAACCAGTAGTTGCAAAATAAGATATTTCATGAGCTGAATTATTAACTATGTATCAATTGTGAGATTCTGAAGCAAAGTGACATAGTTGTCCAATTTTGCGTTATAGTACTGGAAGAAGCAACTCTAGGGGGTCTCAATGCGCTGCACTTGGATATGAAAATGTAAACCAGGCCTGCCCTGAATATCGGGGTAGAACAATTTGCACACACAACTGAGGTATTAAGGCAGTTACCAGCCGAGCCAACTTAGTGTTATCGTATGATATATTAAAGGAAAGGAAGAGCAATACCAGGGGAAGTGCATGCAGCGTAGACTCTATGACGACGATGATGATGCAAGCAACGATCACAGAAGAAAAAACTGAAATTGAAGAAGTCAGGATAAAAGGTTTGCCCTGAATATTTTGAGGTAATAAGGTTGAAAACAGGGATTCTATATGTATTGTGTGATCAGCATTGTTGAAGGTGATGCCACTAATCTGTCGAAGAAGCTGGCAGTAGGCTTCCAATGGACTTCAATATCCGTAAGGAAAGAGGTGCTTATGGATTTTCCAAATTCCAAACGTTAGAACAGTTAAGACTTTAGCAGAAAGTTAATTCAAGGATCCACCTTTATCTTATACCTTGGGTGTTGGCATATGTGATGGGACCACTTGTATTTGCATGTGGGTGGACCCCAATAAAGAGAGACACCACTCACAATTTGTCTATTTGGATAAAGAAAGAATGTGTTAATCCTTTTGAAATTGAGAGAGTCTAATCCGACTCTCCATCATTATCCTATTTTAAGTTGAATTGTTTTCTATCATCCACCAAAACAATATGCTATAAATACAAATGGTATGGTGGTTGTAGAGCACCTTAATACCAATAAGCAAAGTCTAAAAATAAGTCATCAATCAGCAACTTCTACATTAGGGTGTTAGTCCTTACCCATAGATTGTGAAGTGTGAATCCACGTGATTGTCTATAGTAGATGGTCAAGGATGTCTACATTCATTGCTTGATCCAAGCTGACGGAGTTCTTTTCATGTTTGCAGCAACCCTGTGATTCTGATCTACGCTTCCGTAATATCTAATTAGATATATATATATATATATATGGGGATCCATAACATGATGGAGGTTTTTCAAAATTTATGGGAGGACCTCCCTAGTTCTCCCCCTGATCATATACCTAACAATATCCAATGACTATAATTTTTGGTCTATGATTAATGTACTCCCCTTTCATTTTGTTTGGCATCTTCTTTCAACTATATTCAAACCGTAAATTCATTGCCTGCATACCTTTTATTTTATTTCCAGAAAAAAGGATTTATTAAAGCGAAAAAGTTCAGCAGCATAAGAGCATCTCTAACAAAGATGTCAAATACCACATGATGGTTTTAGCTTAAAGAAAAGCCATTGGAAGACTCTCGGCTTCAAATGCCAAAACTGATTGGCATTTGGCATGAAAAGTTGGAATGCCAAATTTGACATTAAAAGCAATATTTCATTTATTTTTTGAATATTTTATAAAGTGGGTCCTACAAAAATGCATAAGTTATTTAAAGTTCTAAAAAGCTTTTTATGATGTGGGTCTCATAAGAATGCTAAAATATAATAAAATAATAAATTTGGCATCTCGAGTGGAGTTCCTACTTTTGAAGATACCAAATGTCAAATATACCTTCACATTGAATTTAGCATCTCCAAAATGCTCTAAAGCACCAAACCAAATTAAATAATAACAAACACAAAACGGTAGCAAGGACCTTACCCCGGTGATTCTCACCTCTCTGCTTGCGATTCAAATCCTAGGCATCCCACCTACCCTCCCTTACACGAGGGCTCCTTTCCTTATCTGAGAGTCCTTTACCTCACCAGAGTCTCCTCCTCTCACTGGAGGGCTCTCCTATTGGTGTGGGTCCAGTGGGTAAAAAAAAGAAAACTAGACACATCATGAAAACTGAATCTAACATCCAGCCACATCTAAGCCCTGAGCATCGTTAAAACCCGAGGCCCTCAATAGCCTTCTTTCATCTTCAATTCAGCTCGTGTAACTTCATTCCCTTTTTGTGGGAGGAAAAATTGCGGCATTCTGCATGTCCTGCAAATAAATGTTTCTAATGAAAGGTGGCAAATAAGAATGGAAGGTCGTGAGTTCCTGTAAATTTATATGCCAACAAACATGCCCTAACAAACTCCGTCAGGATGATTGAATCTCCTTCAATTCCACCACTATTTCTTGTCTAAGTGTTGGAAAAAGTTCCACATCTCCCATCACTCAAGTAATGGATTTGATATGGCTTTTTATATCTATTTGGACTTTCTGCATATCAGCTTAAACTTCTTGTGAGCCACCACGTAAGGGGGAGTGTGAGGAAAAGTCTCTCATCGCCCAAGTAATAAGTTTGATATGAATTCATATATCCTATTTGAACCTTCCACCTATCAATTTATACCTCGAAGAATGACATATACATGAAAAAAGCACATATCTGTGGGCTGAAGGCAAGTTCAAAAATCTTTAAAACCCCTTCTAAATTCTGAAAACTAATTTATAATCTTTTTTAATTGTGGCCCAAGGAGATTTTCCTAAGTCTGCCCTTGGTTGGATAAAGGATTCACTGGAGACTCAAATCCATATCTCAACAAAAGCTAATTTACAGCTCCGGATTCCAGTTCCCTCTTCATCTGTTAGCTCCCATTAAATGACAAACAAGAAAAAGATTACATCCATCTAAATAAACATATGGCCTCTTTTCTAAATGCATCCCAACCGTTGATCTTTGGGCCTCTTCAGATGTGAACATATCTATACACCAATTCATGCACTCTCGGCGCATATTATCAAACATCTAACGTGAGATTAAAAACAGATTCGCTCCTTGTCGGCCGCCTTTCCTCCACTACCTGCTTATGACACTGCTCAGAGCCCATGCATCCCTCCACTTTGCCCCTCTGACAACTCCAATATTTCCAAAATGCCATCGGTTCCTCTCCTTCCTTCACCACGTCGACGCCCAAATCATCAAAACGGGCTTCAACCCAAACACTTATCGCTCCAACCATCTCATGGAGTCCCTGCTCCAACGGGGCGACCTCCCTCAAGCACGCCAGCTGTTCGACGAAATGCCTCACAGGAACACAATTTCTACAAACACTCTGATTTCGGGCTACGTCAAATCTGGGAACCTTAGCGACGCACGCCAGATGTTCGACCGAATGACCGACCGCAACATGGTGTCTTGGACCATCTTAATTGGCGGATATGCGCAGTCCAAACGGACCCATGAAGCGTTTGAGCTCTTCTCGGCGATGCGGAGGGCTGGAGCGAAACCTGACCATGTGACTTATGTGTCTCTTTTTTCGGGATATGTGGATGAGGAGAGCCTGAATCTGGTCATTCAAGTCCATGCCCATGTCGTTAAATTAGGCTTTGGGTCGACCTTTCTGGTATCAAACACTTTGGTTGATTTGTACTGCAAATGCCGGTCTCTCGATGCTGCGTGTCAGCTGTTTGAGGAAATGCCTGAGAGAGATTGTGTGACGTTTAATGCGTTGATAACAGGGCATGCGAAAGGTGGGTCATGTGAGAATTCGTTGAGGCTTTTCCTAGAAATGCAGAGCTTTGGATTGAAACCTTCAGAATTCACTTTTGCTGCAGTTTTGTCTGCGAGTACTGGATTAGGTGTTTTGGGTCTTGGCCAACAGATTCATGGGCTGGTGATCAAGTCCCATCTTGGATGGAATGTGTTTGTGAGCAATGCATTGCTTGACTTCTACTCTAAGTGTGATTCCTTGACGGAGGCGAGGAGACTTTTTGATGAGATGCCGGAATTAGACTGTGTTTCTTACAATGTGATCATCACATGTTATGCTTGGAATGGGCAAAGCAAAGAGTCTCTTGATCTCTTTTGGGAATTGCAGTTTAAGGGGTTTGATAGGAAGCAATACCCTTTTGCTAGTCTCTTGAACATTGCTGCAGCCATGCCAAATTTGGAAATGGGCAGGCAAATCCATGCTCAAGCGATTCGAACTCTCACAGAATCAGACATTCTGGTGGGAAATTCTCTGATCGACATGTATGCGAAATGCGGCTCTATGGAGACAGCAGAGATGATTTTCAGGAATCTAATTGACCGAAACTCGGTCTCATGGACTGCAATGATCTCAGGCCACGTCCAGAGTGGATCCCATGAAGAGGCTTTGAAACGGTTCTCAGAGATGCAGAGAGACAACGTCAGGTCGGATCAGGCAACATTTTCTAGTGTGTTAAGAGCTTCAGCAAGTTTGGCATTGATTGGATTCGGAAAACAACTTCATTCTTACATAATAAGATTGGGATACATGGCGAATGTGTTTGCTGGAAGTGCTCTTCTAGACATGTATGCAAAATGCGGGTGCATCAAGGAGGCCATGCAAACATTTGATGAGATGCCAGATCGGAATCTAGTCTCTTGGAATGCCATGATTGCAGCTTACTCTCAACATGGACATGCTAATGCTGCTATTCAATTATTTGAAGGCATGCTGGAAGGTGGGATGCAACCCGACTCGGTCACCTTCCTTAATGTCCTATCTGCGTGCAGTCATGGTGGACTTGTAGCAGAAGGATTCCAATACTTTGATTCCATGACTAAATTGTTTAAGATAAATCCCAAGAGAGAGCACTATGTCTGTATGGTTGACATCTTGGGTCGGATGGGACGTTTAGATGAAGCAGAGAAATTGATTGCTGGGTTACCTTTTGAACCCGATTGTATCATGTGGTCGTCAATCTTGAATTCATGTAGGATCCACGGAAACCAAGAACTGGGGCAGCGGGCTGCAGATCAGCTGTTCAAGATGGAACTCAAAGATGCAGCACCATATGTGATCATGTCTAATATCTATGCGGCAGCAGGTCGGTGGAAAGATGTTGGCAAGGTAAAGAAGGCAATGAAGGATCGGGGAGTGAAGAAAGAACCAGCCTCTAGTTGGGTTGAAATCAAAGAGAAAATCTACTCATTCTCAGCCAATGACGACTTCTACCTGCAATGGGTTGAAATTAGGGGAATGATAGACATGTTATCTGATCAGATGGAGAAAGAAGGATACACACCCAATACTAGCTGTACTCTTCACAATGTTGAAGAAGAAACCAAAGCTGAGTTGCTAAGGTATCACAGCGAGAGACTAGCAATTGCTTTTGCATTGATCCATACTGCACCTGAATCACCGATACGAATCATGAAGAATCTGCGTGCATGTACAGACTGCCATGCTGCCATCAAGATAATTTCGAAGATTGTAGGTAGGGAAATTACAGTAAGGGACTCAAGCAGGTTCCACCATTTCAAAGATGGGCTTTGCTCATGTGGGGATTACTGGTGAGTTCATAATAGAAAAGAAAGCTGCTTGAGGTGCTCATAACATGTCAATGGCCGAAGCTTCTGTTAGAGTTGCTGCAGAAGGCATCCTGTAAGTGCTTTCGGGAAATTGATGAGGTCAATCTTTCCAGATTACCTTGTGCGGTCAATCTTTCCAGATTACCTTGTGCATATGATGGTGTTGATGCCCTAGACCTTCAAGACCCGTCTAAAAGAGGGATCAAAGCTTTGTTTGACAAAACCAAGATCATAGGCGTTGAAGCAAAGCAACTCAAAGATGCTCTCTATCTAACTTAATTGTGTTTGCAAGGAGCTTCAATGCAGGGCCCAACTTGTGCTTTTGAATCTCCTACTTATATAAAACTTGGGTGCCCTAAACATATGTCTTCTACTGTTGACTGCCTTTCTGATTCCATCCTGCCACCCACACACCACATCAAAAGCCCTCATCTCCGCAAAGAAAACGTTCTTTGGTTTCATATCCCATGATGTGTACTAATGCTGAGGATTGCTGATTGGTTTGCCACCAAAACAAAGAAAATAATATTCCCATTACCTACTTAGGAAGCAATTTTTATGTTCCCCATAATTTTTTTTTTGGATATTTATTACAGAATTGATGATTATTCATTCTGTTGTGCATTTTGGCAGCACAGAAGTTGGAAAACGCATTATTAGGCGTGAATCCACTTCACATTTTTACATTATAAGCGCTTGTCACTGTTCTTGATTTTTAGAAGATTGGTCTCCTGAGCGTGACGATTGGAACTGAAAAATGTAATTTGTGAATTATTTTGGGTCTGGCACCTGAATGGGAATGAAGAAACCAGAATAATCAAAAGCAACTGGTGCCATTGCACTTTGAATAGCTGTGTCCATGTGTTTATCGTTTGGCATCACGATTCTTTTGTTTGTTAATTGTAACATATTCTTTAGATTGGTGTCGTTTATCGTTATTTGCTTATTGAATGTCTTTCACAGTATATGATGTCTTGATATGGCATGTATACGGCAGGGATGCAGTTTTCTACATAAAATGGAGTATTGAACATACAAAATGCATTGAATTGTTGCCTATTTTGACGTATACAGTTACCATAGTTCACAATAGAAGCTATTTAAAATTTGGAGTGGTTAGTTCAATTCAACAGGTAGCTACTAAAGGATATTATCTATGGATTTATCTCAGCCTAGCACCTGCAGTCCTCCATGGCCTTTTTTTTTTATTGTTGTTTGATGATTTGTTCTGTTCTGTTTAACTGTGTTGCTCATTGAGTACTGCTGGCAGATCTTGTCCCTTGGTCACGCATCTTTTCTTGTTGTGGAATGTGGATGGCACTTTCGTATCTTTGTTGCTGACCCATTTCTCTATTCAGCTCAGGTTGTTGCAAACTTGTTTGAGAGGTAGTTAATGGACAAATTCTTTCTTCTCCTTCATTCTAAAAATGGCTTACTTTTATACTCGGAGAAATGAAATCACCTTTATATGACGTTGTTAACCCTAGCCATCCAATTATTAAACTTGGGCATCCTTTGCATGTATCATGAAAAAACCAAAATAGACTGTTCCTCTTGTGTCTAGTCTTTGAGTATTGAGGGCTTGTTTGAGTAAGTGCAGAAAAGAATTTCTACAGACTTTTAAAAAAAAATTTGTTTCGTAAATATAGCATCAATATATTCTTGTATTATCCAGTTATTGCTATTTGGTAGTTGCTACAGATTTTAACCAATCACTAAGTACTGTGTTTGGTTGGTCATTTATAGCTTTTATATATCTGTAACAAAGGTATTTACTGTCTCAAAATGCATATAGAGATAATAAATTGAGTGATGAATCATACTAAGCTATCTAAACATAAAATAGATTGTGGTTAAATACATATTCAGGTTTTTTTTGTATAGCGTGTGGTATATGCTGGTTTCCTGACTAACAGGTTATAATGAGCTCAACAAACAATAGTTCATTGAAGCATATAGACTTTGTTTGGATCCTGCAGTTGTGGCGCTGCACTCATTTTGCCTGTGAGTCCAATTACATATAACTATGTTTTCTTGACATGCAATTGGTGATGGCAAAGGACAAAAACATTGTCAACAGGGAACTCAGGCTATCCAATCGCGTGAGCACTGATTTGGGCCTAAAACTGGGTTAGTTGCACTTTGTTTATGAAGATCAAAATGGGCCATTGGAATGCTGATTGCATAGGTTTAGGATGACTTCATTTGAAGAATCTATCATCTTGCCGTTTTATTGCAGGAGCATGTATTTTTTTTATCGATAACAATAAATTATTTTAAACGAAGAAAGCCAAATATAAGAAGCCCATCAAAAAACCAAAAAGGGCTTAATGGTATATAAGAGTACCAATAAAAAAGGACATCACACAGTGAAAGCTACCAAGTTAGAAGACCTATTCACCTGTAGTTTAGCTAAAGAATCTGCCAAGCCATTTGCCGACCTCCCAACATATTGAAATTTCACTTGAATCGAAGACAATTGAACTCTATCTTTGACTGTGAACCATTTGCAGCTGAACATGGAAATCATCGATTGGAGCCCAAAAATTACTGGCCTCAGCGGGCGTTTGACTTACTTGTGGACAACATTGTGGGCCTAAAGATCAGTCACCAGAGAGAAGCTGCTGGTAAATGTATCCTAAAATTGGTAACTGTCTACAACAAACCTGTCTAAGCTGGATTTTGATAGTATCCACCTGGGGCACTGGGGCTTCAGGTGTTTGCAGGCCATGGCCCAGCCCATGGGCGGCCATATAAGCCCAACAATGATCGTTGAATGAGTCTGGCAATGTTTGACCAAGTTTTTTGTCACACTTGCGTGAGTTGCTCAGCTAGGCGACCTCTTTTACCGGGGCCGCAATGGCAGCTTGGTTGTCATCTACTGTAAACAACAGGATTTGTGAAATTGCCTCAGTCAACAATGGCCAATACACACCAAGAAAATCAAGAAGAAAAAGAAAGGGGACCTGTGTATTTCACACTAAAATTAATTGATAATTTATATTTTGTCCTTGACTAGCAAGAAGCCCATGCGATGCACTGGTAAAGTGTCGATTAAAATTCTTACAAAAAAAGTGTCATTCAAATTGAATAACAACTATAAACAAATAAAACATATGGTTTTGATCATTGTAGTTCTAATATTGATTTCAATAATATTGTAAAAGCAACTACCAAATACCAAATTTGTCTTTGTATAAAGGGGAGAGCTGGAGGTGAAATTTTAAAGTTACTTTAAAGAACCATGTTTTTTTTTTTTTTTTGGCTGAAAAAGGAGCCAAGTTTTAATTCGTAGGAAGTTTCCTTTGTTTTTGGTAAGGGTAGGAAGTGTCCTTGGAATGCCGAATACTAAAGGCTCAAAAGATCTTTAATTTGTTCTTTAAATTTACTTTATGAGTCCTTTCTACCTATCACCTCCTTTTTATCTTTAGGCTTTATTGGGAAAAGATTTAAAAGAGACTGACCATCATCATGAAATCGACCAGGACCTTTCTCGCTAGTGGGAGTATGCCTTATCACTCTGCCAACACTGGTTTACATACTACCTTTTGAGTTTTTTTTTTCTTTTTTTTTTTTAATTCCTTTTGATGAACAATCATATCTCTTAATAAAAAAATAAAAAATAAAAGAAAAAGGAAAAGAAATCTTGGGCAACCATGTTACCACAAAACAGTGGTGGACCTGGGATTTAGGTTCTTCATTATTTTATCATTGGTGGGGGTGGGGGGACTTGATTATTGATTGGATTTAAAAAGAAGCTTGATGCTTTTCACAGTCTAACAAACGGGGGAAAATTCAAAATGTGGCTCCGCCCTTGCAGGAAATCACTCACTACTTTTTTCTCCCTATAGCAACAAAAGTTTCCATCAATTCTAACATCAATCGAGTTGAATTTGTTGGGAGAAAGTTTCACATCTCACATCGCCCAAGTAATGGATTTGACAAGACTTCATATGCCTATTTGGGTGTTCCACCTATCAGTTTAAAGTTTTGAGTTGGTACGTGATATCTCATAGAATTCAGGATGATAATGTAGAAACTCTCTTTCAAAATGAAAAATGAGGAATAATGATGTTTATTGTGCATGTTTCATAATTGCTGATGTGAGTAAGCTTTCACAGTTTTTTAGAACTAAATGGGCCATCAAACGAGTTAAGGTTCAGTCAAACTGGCTTATCCAGTGGTTCATGTCATTAACTTTGACAGCAGCATGAGTGGCTTTATATAAATAAAAACTAAAATATATTCTAAATACATATAAGAAGGAGAGAAGTTATATATAAAAAAAACATACACTTTTTAATAAATTGTTCAGAAAAGCATTCCAAACTCAAAGCTTCAAAATGAAACTAATAAGAAATTAAGATTGCTAACATAACTTGTCATATTTCTCACAAGTTTTACATTTGGCTCGTTCTCAGGCGGAAGAAGGTTTGAACAATTCAAAAGGCTGAAATATCACAGATCACACAGTTTAATTAGCATTAAGTGGTTTTGGTTGCATTGAGTTGTAACAATTAATGGTTCTGACTTGATCCGTCATATTGGCCTGTCAGGTTCAGCCTCTAATATGTGGGCTTCCTCGTCCTAGTTGCTGCTCAGTTGGAGAAAGACATGTGAAGTGTAAAAATATATTAGTTCAAGTCCCTTCTAAAAATAATAATAATAAAGTGGGCTTCCTCAAGAATTCAATGCTTTTGAGGAAAGAAGAGATTGCATATGTTGCAGCCTATTCTTTTCTCAGAAATCCAAAATTAGTTGGGATGCAATATTTTTGTCTCCAACCCCAATCTTCTTTTGCGATAAAGGAAAATATTCTGTATGATTACTACTCTCCCTCACTATATTTCAAAAACAAACAAGATAAAAAAAAAAGGGGAGTTGCTGGTGGCCAATGAAATGTTGCGACATCAGTAAAGAGGCTCAAACACCCTTATCTTCTTACATTGTTGAGTTGTTTGGCAAAGAAAGGAACAGGTGGCGCTGCTGACGCACCTGGGTTCGAGAATTCCTCTATGGTGTGAACTTTTCCATCAGGACAAGAGGTCCTGTTAGAGAAGGATCGGTGTCAAGTTATCTTTTCAAATTCCTACCAGCAAAACCACAACCCCACGCTCAACCCTCTTCGTTTTTTACTTTTGGTGATTGAAGCTGTTAATATGATCATGGATCATGGATTGCCATGAGTCAAGATAGGAGAATCTGCAGTAGACACTGGTATTTAATGCTTCGGCCGTTAGGTGAATCCATATGGGAACATGTGACCTTAAGCATTTGGGCCACGTAGACTTATAAAGTTATTAGGCCAGTGAACTACTAACATAGTTATAAATGGTATCAGAGCTAATTCTCAACTAGTTCGAGCATGGGATGTTAAACTAATTTTATTTGTGACATTGCATCCAAATCCCAAATATTTTGAGAAATACATATACACAGAAATATTTAACTAAGAACTGTTCCCATGAATGTTATGTATAGTCTGCTCTATTTTCTAAGCCACCTATGATCAAGTTACTTCCATTGTGCACACTTTGGGAATTGTTACAGGCCCAAGTTTGATATTTATACAACCATTGTCTAAGAACACAGGATGTGGGTAGCACACCCATGCCTACACCAGTTATAGTTTTGAGCCATACTTTAAAACTTTAGGAAAAAGGCTCCAGTACCTATTTTCATAACCTCTAGGGTAGTAGCTCAGTTGGCCTAGTACCATGATTTGCTCCCAGAGATTGTAAGTTTGAGTTGCACTACCACACTAGGACCACAGGCAATTTACCCAGCTCCCTTTGGGCCCGAATGGATTAGTACCGGGCCGAGACATCCTTTGTTGGCAACCCAAAAAAAAAAGGATACCCCTCACTAATCTATCCTTCAGATCTTTAGCCTCTAGCCAAAAGCTGACTTGATTCTAATAAGCAATAATTATTCCCTAGGAAGAACATATATAGTTGCACACATAGTGTTCGGATAACGCAAAGGGCGGGAGTTGAATTTAAGACCTTAGAAAGCAAAAATCCCCATTCTCATAGCAGTTTCACCAAATTAAAGAAAAATAATCTCATATGTATGTTTTCCTTGTGGAGGGAAGTGGACATACACGAAGTGGAATCTATTTGAAGATGATTTGGCTTACAGAATTAACACAGCTAAAATTTCAATCCCCAAATCACTTCAATGAGGGTGATGTCAAATGAGAATTTAATTAAATCTATTAGGTAATCTTATTTTTCATGTCTTCATCAATGCAATGCATTATACCACTTGAATTAAGCAAATGTGAGACTCATATCGACTGTTGTTCCTATGAGATAGTCAATAGGAAAAGAATAATGCTAGCCACACTCTCTATTTGATAACTCATCTCATAATCATCTTACGTGGCAATTTTCCTCTTCCTCATCTTTATAATATTAAAAACAAAACAAATGCATTAGACCTACTACCTAAAACAATTGTGAGATGGAGATTATAGCTATCATTATTAGCATTATTGATAGAAAACGGTCCTCCCAAAGATATATGGTACCCTGTCAATATGTTCAAAAGCATAGCAAATGGCAGGCAAGAACCATTTCTCCAAATTGAATGACGAATGTGAAGGGCAGTCTCTTTTCTACCTCTCCTTTTTATTTCAAATAGTGACAGTTCATGTGTATATTTGAGTCCCATTATTGAAAGGGGAAATAGTTATTTCAATGGTTTGGATATGAGAGGTGAACCCCCATTTATGAATTTATGGAGCTGGCCTCACAGGATCCGGATCAAATCTTATTTTATATTGCTTGGTTATCTTCCTGTCATCCAGAAATTCTGGATTGGTCATTCCAAAGCAGCTGACCAGTCATAGGCTTAGTTAGTGCAATTAGTTAAGGTTATCTTGGGCCTTAATTATTGGATGAGATAATATTATTTTAGCTCTTGATGCAAGACCTTGGCTTCCAAACATGTCTTGGATTTGTGAAGAATCTAAAGGGAAATTAGAAAATGCCAAGATACCCAGTATACGGACCATTGCTTTTGATTTTGGTTTCATGACTTTTTCTGCAGTCGCTCTCTTGAATGTCACTGCACAAAAACGTACAAAATAGTTGAAGAAAGAGAGGGTATATACAATTTTTTAAGAATAATCTCTTACCACAAACCTAAGTAAAGGTTGCATCCTTCATGGAGGGCACACGACCTCATCTCACCTCGTGTCTACTCCCTTCACCGGAGGGCTAGAGCCCGGCCCATCTAAATTGAAATAAAAAATAAAAATAAAAACTACTTCGATTTTTCATGCAACCACCATACAACTTAGAGGAAAAAAATACAAAATAAGACCTCATCAATCTTCACAAATGAGGTTTGCCCTCTTTCACACGTATGTGGACACTATTCAAATGAGGACACGCCTTTGGTAGATTTCTTTTTCTTTTGTCTATAAGCAAATATAGACTCCTGGTAAGTGGCAATAGCCAAGGGTGGATCCTATAAAATTTCATTTATGGAGTTACTGTGTAAAGAGATTTGTTTGAGGGGGTCATATGTAAATTATTTGAACTTCTCAAAAAATTTGGGAGGGCAATGTCGTAGTCCTCGGCACCTTGCTAATGGGCATGGCCCCACTGCCACTAGGGCGATCACCTTCAATTTGATGGGGGAGAGGAAAAAAATATAAATAAAAAATCTTAAACCCTCATGACCCCATATGTCCAAAAATGAAATTTGAGTTGGACTACTCGTTTGGTTTCAATCTAGGATTTGGGTTTGATTTTGATAACATTATGAAATTCGGGTGGAGTTTGAGTTTAGCCTTTGTATACCTGACTTCAACTTAATTACCTGACTGCTACTGAAACATAAGCATGTCATGTATTGTGCATAGTGCATATTCTTACAAGTATACAAGAATTTGATGTCCAACATGGACCGACTCAATTCGAATTGCACTCAAGCCAGGAAATCTGTAATTTGATAGAGTCGGAGTTTGGGTTTAGGCACATAAGATTCGACCTGAACTTCAGGTGAGCTACTAGACCAGGCTTGCTAGTTCCATACATATCGAAAATTGGATAAACAAAAAGCCTATTGCTCGACATAGAGGAATCAATACGTTCATATGATGTGCATTTGTTTGGAAAATATACAGTTGATTTTACAATATAGTGAACCTCATTTTCATTTAGGACAATGGGAGCTGACATATAAAAAAATAAAACCCACTAACATATACCTACCGAATTCTTTCTTATTGATAGAAACCACTTAAATTAAAAGGAAAAGAATTACAATAATACAGAAAATGGATAAATCCTCAATAACAAAAAGTCTTGTATAAAAATAAAAATAAAAGCTACAAAGCAACCATTACAAGATAGAACAAATAAGGAAATTCTCCTCTTCATCCTTTGTTTAGCTAATGAATCAGTTATGAAATTAGCCTCCCAGGCGATATGATCCAAAAAAGATAATGCACCAAAATAACAAAGGGCTTTGATCCCTTGTAAGGAAAATGTAAAATTTTCATGGCCCCTCTTTCGACTTAAAAACCCTTCAAATATCTTTAGGAATGTTTATATCACTTTCCACTAAGAATCTCTTCCTAAACAGCCAAATGTAAGCCCTTGGAGCTATCAAAATTAGTAAAACTAATGACCTACCTTGTGAATTGGCACTAGCTAATCCTAATTTGACACTGATACAATTATTGCACACTAGAGGAGTTTCATTTTGTAAAATCACCAAAAATAATAATAATAGGACGCAAGCTCAAGTGTACTTATTGGATAAGTAAACTCACATTGTGAAATGCACTAATCTCAATTTGACACTGAAATGATTGTCACATACCGTTGTAGTAGACTTATTTTTTTCATATTTTTCTTTATATAGGGAATGATGCATATAAATATTTCTATATATATATAATTATGTACTTCTATATGCACAATTGTATTCACATGGAGATCATAAATTGATGCGGTAATTTGTTACCCTTCTCAATTAAAGACCCCTTGGTTAGGGTTCAAGTGTGAATGACCCATCAACTAATTTACTGCTTTGCAGCCTTTTCTGAGGGCAGGAAGAAAGCAGGAGGCATCTTAAAATGGTGGTTATAATAGAAATTTGTAGGTATGCATAGGTTAGGCTCCTCAACTACCAGGCATAACTTGCAACGACTCATCACCCCATCACCTTAGCCACGAGTGCCTTGGATGAGGGTAGATGATGTCGCACATGATTCGGACTGCGTTGGTTGGCGGCATTATTGTACTCTTTCTTTTTCCACTGGGACTCGTGTGCTTGCCCTCTTATCTTGTACTTTAAGTAATTGAATTTGGTGTTCGATCCACAGTGACCGTAGGAGACCTATCCCCAATATTTACCTAGGACAGCTTGCCATCCACTCAGCTTATCAGGGAAAATTTTCTTATCTAATCTCAATTATTGTTTTAAGCGCTCCCATTTAATTTTGTTCTCTAAAATATTACTGAGGAAAAAAATTAGCTGAGTTATCTTCTTTTATCCCAGTTATAAGGGCTGGAGTCCACCCTTCGTGGTGAGAAGCAGACCTTAAAAAGGTAAGGTTTTAACTCTGGTTAGATTAGTGAGAATAGCTATCTCTTACCAATAAGGTGAGAGGCTATTCTTTGGTCCAATTACAATGATCATCACCATAGACATTCACTTCTCACCTCTTTAATACCCCATCTAATAAGAAACCACTTCTTATGTGTTGAAGTTAGCAAATAAGCCTTAGAAAGAAAATTCCTAGGTAGATACATTAGAGAGAACAACTACTTTTTCTTTTGTCCCCATGGTAATATTTTGTAGTTCCTGAGTATGAGTCTAATCCTATCTTAGACCATACTGCTTCTTGCAGCAAGTATCATAACGATAGAAAGCTTCTCAATCCAGGATACAGTAAGTTTTAAATCAATCATTGGTACGAAGTTTAGAAGATAGAAAACAATAAAGGCAAAGTCTATTTCCTATCATTAGTGCTTATGAATATTTTCTTAACCTTGGCAAGTCATATGGCGCTTAACCTCTTTCCATAATATTTGCCTGCTTCCAAACACACAACACCACCCCCCACTGCAATCAAATCTGAACTACTGATTACCTTGCTTTAAGTTGGCACCGACAAAGTTTGTCTATTGATTAGAAGCCAAATCAATTATTTAAGAGTATGGTTTAAAATATTTGCCACCGGCTTCAGATGTCACCTTTATCAATATTAGGTCCAAAATTATGGTGGTAACTCCTAACCCAACGTGCCAACCGAACCATAACCTGGCCCAGTAGTCAGGGTGACAGGTGACCCTTTCTCAAGTTGGATTGGTGTTGACATTTTCCACCCTTTCATAAACAGCTTGGATTCTGGTTGGATCCCTGTTATTCAACCCACCTGCCTAGGTCATTGAATGCTAATCCGCCAACCCATATGAGGAAATGGTGTTAAGTCAGACATTGGGGTTGAGTAGAGCCCATCTCTATTGACTAATCCGACCGCATACATTGGCAACCCTAATAGGCACTGTAGGAAGCCTTTATTATTTGGGATTTTTACTGAAAACCTTCCATTTTCTGAAATTTCTTATCAAAATTAATTTATAAAAGAGAGGGCCAGTTAAAAAAATGGATAAAATGATTTGGAAGATTGTATGACAAACTAGATAAATAGTTTTGGCCTGACGTCTAAACCCTACTTCTCGTTTTGTCTTTTTTTCTGCCTTGAGAAATAGTTGGTTTTCGAAGATGCCAAATACCCTCATTTGGGAAAAAAATAATTAATTAATTAATTAAATCACAGGTGAGAACCTTGTTGTTATAGCTGAATCCTTTACAATGCAGCTGTTATTTGGTGTTGCAATGATATATCACTTTATTTTAGTGTTTATTTTACAAGTAAAGTAAATCTAAAATATAATTAGAAGTAAAAGTTTGCAAATTTTCATTTTTTTGTATCTATTTTTAGGGTGTTTTAGATGTTAAAAAAATAATATTTCGACAGATCTTAAGTTGCATACAAAGTACATAAGAAATTAGTATTTTAAAATCATGTCCCCCCATATCTTCTGTCGCACATTGGCCTGCATTCAAAGTGCACGTGCATCACATTCCATCCGTTCCAAGTCAAGGAAATCCAAAGAAAATCTGAGCTTGACTAGATAAAATCAAATAAGCTCAACTACTTTGGTTTTAGTCCTTCCCAGTTGGACAGATTGCATTTTTTTGGATAAAAAACCAACAACTCTGGGTGACCATGGAGGCTTTTTCCATCCCTGACTTTTCTAATCTCCCCTTCGTCAACAAGTTGGCTGATTTTACGGCCGACATGGTTAGCTTTGTCTGCATTCTTCCAAGCACAAGTTTCAGTCCAGGAGGCACATGACAGTCTATGTAATGCTTACCAGTATTGAGTCCGGGTGGTTCTGTGAGTCATTGACTTGGAGAAGTCCTTGATTGTTTGGCCCACCTATTAAAAAATATAAGTCTAAAAATTCTCCTGAAATGATTTTATCAAATTTTACCTCAAGTACCATTAAATTAAAAAAATGTCATAATAAAAAATGCATGAGATTGTGTTAAAACCCTTTTTTTTGTTGTATTTTGTCTTGTATTCTAGTCTAGTCGGATCGGTTGTCTGGGTTAACCAGAACTGAAGTTCAGGGTTAGAGGTATTTTAAATATTATGTATGGATTTTCTTGGTAGCCAAGAAAACAGAATTTATATATCGATGTGATGTATAACCCGAAACTTTAAGGAGGTAAAGTTATGTTGAACATAGCCGAAAAAAAAAGAAATAGAGCGTGCTTTTTTCCATGGACGTAGGCAAGGTTGCCGAACCACGTAATTGCTTGTGTATCATCTTCTTCGTAGTTGCTTGATTGTTTGTTTGAGATTGTGTAATTTATGTATGTCGTAGTTAATTGCACTTATGTTTCTTACACTTTTTAATTAAACAGTCAAGTCCATTATATAGCAAAATTAACTTGTGTTTGGATAACATCCACACACGCCACATAAATTAGGCAAGCTTTTATTTAGAGCAGTTCATATTTTTAATATATGGGGCTCACTATATATCTCCCGGAGAATAGTCTTTATTCATCAAAATAGGGTAATTCTATGTTTGAGGCCAAAGACCTGAAAGCTTACTGATGAGGAATACCCTGGATTAAAAAAAAAATTATCTAGGTCAAAGGCACACGTGATCAAAACTCGTGACTATATTAGATCTTGATGTCAGGTGCATGAACGGAGTAGTTGGTATCTTGATCCACCAGTTTGAAGGAGTAAGAAATCCAAAGTCTAGATGCGTCCGACATTTGATTTCAAATGTTTAAAGAATCTTACACGTTGAAATTTTCAACAAATGGAATGGTAAAGGGTCCAAGCTGGAGTGGGCCATGCCCACATTCGGACGGATGTGGACCTTATATTCTTATACTCGGATTGGGCCTAAATCTAAAATTTTTGCCCGTCTGATATTTGGGTTGAGCCTGGATTAACTGATCGAGTGTCAGCAGCACGGGTCAGCTTACTTTGAACAGATAACCCGTATGGTTTAGTGACCAATTAACTTGCATTTGAGTGGGTAAACTGGCAGCCACAATCCTTTTTTGAGACTTGAGATGGACACATGAAGAAGAAAGTTACATGACTGGCATAATGATTATTCTGCACCATAATGCAACGAACCCACCATGCTTATACATGACCTAAATTTCAGCTCAATCATACAATTATAGTCATCGAACCAAAGTAACAGTAAATTTCATTTATTGGATCAAATAATTCAAAACCCTTTTTTATAAGGTTCAGCATCCCCCTAAATCAATGTAAAATTTGAACTCGATTCAACTTCTATTTTATAGCGAGCACAGTGTTGGCGCAGCTCAAATATGCAATTTTAGTCCTAAATGAGCTGAGCTACTGCTTGGGGGTACATTCTAATTAAGTTACTGCACTCATTCGTTCATCTCCAAAAAAAAGTCAGGCAAAGTCTCAAAGAATCGTTTGGATTAATCGGATCCTCCAATGAAAAATCTTCAGGTTAATTTTAACCATCTCATGATAATGGTTTCAATCAGTGTAGCATGGGCCACAGTGGAGAGTATGGCATTGACCAAAGAAGACCTACACTTAAAGATCTCTGAACCATGTGCACAATTCAAAAGAACGCACCGCCGTGTCGAGTTTAATGCACATCTATGGTCCACTGCATGAAAGGACCTGAGCTAACCCAGTCAACTTTGTAGCAGGACCATATGGTGAATAAATTCAATGTACATGTGTGCCTCGTGTGCCCTAGGCTGACGTGGGGATGAGATCAAAACTGGTGAAATCACTGAAATGAGAACTTACGTGTTCCATTTTCTTGGGTTATACCTTACCTGCCACATGAATATTTCACATGTAAGATATAAAACCGAATGTTATTTAGAGAAACCTCTTTTGACATTTCTAGTCATATTACTAAACTATTATATGAACACTTCTAAAAAAATAATTTTTACAAAAGTTTGTCCCATCACTTATGAATGGAATACCAAAGAATATGCCCCTGACTATCAATTGCCTCGCAAGTGTAAGTTAGTCTTCTTTGCATGTGTGAGATCTCTTACCTCACATGGAAGTTCTTTTGCATGTTGGAGTTTTTCTTACCCTTGCTGTGCAGGTTTTTAAGACCTAGCCCCTTAAAAGATGACTGCTAACTTAAAAAAACATATAACCAATGCCTATATTTTTTTTCAGTCCAACCCCACAATGCACTTATATAGTAAGCATGGCTGATAGATTCCACCAGAGTAATGCTCATTAGGTGACAATTTTGCTAATATCCCAATCCATGAACATTAAACATACAATGATAAGCCTCAAAGAACTCTTTCAAGTGTGCCATTGAATTCATCAATGGAGCCCACATATGTCATTCAGACCATTCAATCCCATTGTACTGCTACCCTATGTATTGGGGGGCCAATGTTGATCTGATCATTTAATCAAGAGTAGATAAAATTATATATTGATAATATTCATGTGCATGTGTCTCTCACTGTTTTTTTTATAAAAACTCTAAGTTGGGATCATCTATCACTTAATTCAAACCTTACAATACACAGGAGACTCCTGATAGTTATAAGCCTTAAACTTTGATCAGATTCAAATTTACTGAACCGTTGGAATGACCGCTCACAGATTCGAATGAAATGAATTTATGGGCCATAGAAGAAGGAATTAAGGACATGTGAATGGTGCCAAACTTGATATTTAGAGTGATTCTGCGTGGATCTTTCCATCCTTCTCCCCCAATCAGCTAAACAAATATTCTCACCAAGAAAAACTATCAAATAAGATTCTCAAAAATTGCCCCTGTATTTCTTTAAAAAAAACTCTTAATACAAAGAATTTTTTTCAAAATTATTCTCAACCAAGCAGCCTCTTAGTGGCTATGCAAGAATTGATCCTTAGGCAGGTAGATTTTATAGTAGTATTTTCAACACTAGGTCGTGTTAGAAACAAGAATAATAATCATAATTAGCATGACAATGGGGTTGAAATTTGAGTAATTTAGACTTCAAGGGCCACTAGAGAGAGAAAGGATCGGGATTTCCCCACTTGCAAACGTTTGTGGGAACTGTTTTTTTGTGATGATGATTTTATCTATGATTAGGGAGGGGAACAATACGCCACCGTGTCTTCTAACCCAAAACATCCATATCTTTACACGTCGACTCCCCAATCCCCGCTCCCTTTGCCATTACCAACTTAAAACTCTTTGTTTGTTTACTTCTTTATGGAGACCAAAGTGCTATCCAATGAGTCTGCGACACGCCAAATCACTAAAACAGTTAGAAATTTTCAAACAAATCGAAACACCAACGTCATGATTAGTGGCCATGACATCATATGCGTAACGCTATCCCTCACATAACCCCCATGGGCCCATGGTCATGCCATACGCGTTTCCTGGTGGCAGAATATCATGACCATTGAATTACAACAAACCTCCTCTCTTTTCTATTGGTTGAAAAACAACCCCTTTAATATTGAGAGACAATTTTTTTCTCTAAGGTAGCGTTTGGTTCGCTGTAATGAAGGCTGGAATGGAATGTCCATTCCATTGGAATGACCATTCCCACGTTTGGTTCGTGAAAAAACGGCGGAATGACCATTACTTCAGGAATCACCATTCCTTTATACAAGGGAATCACCATTCCACCGGGGGGGCGGAGGAATGGCCATTCCATTCATTTCCCAATTTTATTTTTGACGAATTTTATTTTAAAAAGCTAAATTTATTAATTTTTTAATATTTTAATAAAATATAAATAAATATTATTATATAAATCATAAAATAAACATAGTTGAAATTAAATTTAAAATATCAAAATTTTAAGAATAAAATTAAATACAATGTTTGGTCACATAAAAAAATTAAATTTTATTTTAAAAAGCTAAATTTATTAATTTTTTAATATTTTAATAAAATATAAATTTTATATAAATTTTATATTTGGTCTGTTTAATATAAATTTTATTCCATTCCTGGTATCATTCCATCATACCAAACACAGGAATCGGAATGAGAGTCCTATTACTGGAATGATTCCTCTGTCTAACCAAACGTTGGAATAAGAATTACCATTCCTGCCTCATTCCATTCCTGCCTCATTCCAGCCTCCATTCCATTCCTCCCAGCAATCATTCCAGCGAACCAAATGCTACCTAAGGGTTCACCTTATCAAAAATAAAAGAAATTAAAGTTAAATATCAAAAAATGGCCATCAAGTGATCGTCCTTTAAAAAAAATGAATAAAAGATAAATAAGAAAGGAATGGCCAGCTATCATCCAAATAACCCAAATGCTAAGTAAGTTAAAAAGACTAATCTACATCTTCACCTTGTATCCTTCATTCTTACCATATAATCTTTTTTAGAGCCCCTTCGACCAAAAATTCTGCCTGCGAATACTTTGACTTGGATGTTGGCTTGCACAATTTGGTGATAAAATAGGTTCGGAAACAGACTAATTACTTAGGCCAGGTTGGACCCCAGTCAAGCCCAAGTAGTGGGTTTAAAAATATTAGGTGGCTTTTGTCTTTATATTATCCCTTCTTGAACCACCCAATAAAGGTCATAAGACGCAAGTCATGACCCTTCCAACCATGTAAAGATAGTGGGCACAGCAAATAAAGAAATACATGTCTCTTTCTTTGAGTGGGGGCCATCCTATGTTATCTTCCAACATGAGACACCCAACGAAGAATGAAGACATCGTTGGCATCTAAGATTAAGAATACAAGGAGAGGCCCTTAAATAACCAATAGAGGGTATATGAATGTAGCTAATCACTGTGGAGTGTGGCCCCATTCCAATAATATGATACATTAGTGGCCCACGCAATAAGGGTACACGGTGGGTTTCAATAGGGTGGGCCAACTGTGATTTTATCCGAATTGGACCAACTCAATGACTAAATCCCAGAATTCATTACATCATTCAATGGATCATTGTTAGAAACCCATGCACTATATACTTGTACAATAAGTGAGCCCACATTTATCAAGCCCATCTTCTATTTAAAAATGTAAATGGACTACTGATTGACCAGTTACCCAAACGTTCCGACCTAATATTGATAAATCCACTTTGGGTCTGCGGTTAAGTTCTAATTGAAAATCAGGTCCAAGTCTTGGTGGAACTAGGTTCAAAGTTCAAACACGAAGATTCATATATACTTGAGTATGCAATGGATAATGTATAACATTCATATATTATATGAAGATGTATAATAATATAATTATACAATGTATAAATATATGAAAATGTATATTAATCAAATAGAAATATGATGTATGGAGTGATATACTTGGATTTCTGGCGGATCCGGAATTGGTCTGAGTCCAGTTCGGTCTAGATCCAGGAGACTCATCTTGGGTTTGGGTCCATGAACATGAAAACAATACTCTTGAAGGCCTGTTTTTAAGTTGACAATATTCAAAGAGGGGTTTATATGTAGAAACCAAATTTTAAATTCCTTTTTCGTGATTTTCAGAAAATCGAGGCCCCTTTGTGTAAAATTCCGATAGAAACAAACAACCTTCTTTAGTTCTCTAGTTCTTCATTTCCTTTCCAGCTTCAATTTCGACGGTCACGATCTTTCAGATTCCACGTGGACTCCGATGAAGCATAGATGGATCCGAACCTGTTGCCGTTGACAACAAAGTTGATTTAATAAAATTTCGAGTCCGTTACGGATTTGCCATATTTTATATTTTTTGAGGTCCGTTTCGGTAGTCCTGCATACTGCCGTATCAGCACTTGATAGGCTCACAGAGGAGGCCAGTCGCAGCTCAACGTGGCCCACACTGCCCGCTTTTGCTATATGATTTAACAGGACACGTTGGTGGGCCCCACACCAATTCACGGGCGAACGCATCACAATCAAACACTAGCCCCGCTTTATCGATAAAAATTAATAAAGCCCCGGGAATCATGAAATAGGCAACATCCGATCTCACAATGGGGCCCACCGCTTGATGGGCCACAGTACTGAAATCCTCATAACCGTTGGATGATCCAGCCGTTACTGGAATGGTCTAAACTCTCCCTGCACGCTGGATAGACCGTCCGCAATGGACGCACGTGGTGCAAGTTAGGTGCAATCCATCAATCAATGATAAGATGCATTCTCAAATAGATATATCCATTCAAACGCCACATAGCTGATAACGGTACTATTTAAAAAATTTTATAAAATTTTAAAAATACTTCAAAAAATTTAAAATCTTATTAAAAATTTAGATATATATCTATGTATAAAAAAAATTGTATGCATCATTTCCTCACCATAATGGTCACATGCCTTTTTTTATATTTGAATATTTTTTTTTTTACAAATGATACTTTCAAATATGAAGGTGTTCTGTATTTTCTGGTGAGGGATGAACACATATTAATATTTTTTTATATATAACGAAAATAACTAATAAGGGAGCATAGCGAACTTTTTTTTTCCAGCTTTAAATTAGAAGTGATGTTGGGAGTTTAAATTTAAAAAGAGATTATAGTAAAAATGAAAGAGCAAAAGTAAAATGTGAAAAAGGAGTGAAAGGAAATCCTCAAAAAGTCATCAACTCGGTAGGTTGGTGGGGTTGCTAACACTCAAATAACATAACGGTCAGGAGCGCTTTGGCCGATATAATTGTTAGTACTGTCCGCTATATTGATCTTTTAAGTGGTGGGTCAGGCCATTCATTGACTACAATTACGTGCCCGTAGACGGAACTTTGAAAGCGGGGAAACTGATGAGGTGGAGGGCTGGGTTAGGACTAACCCAACCCAGGTTAAAGGGTGGTGACTGGAGAGAGAGAGAGAGAGAGAGAGAGAGAGGGACATGCTTTTGGTCCGCAGGTGAGATGTCAGGAGCAGAGGACCGAGCTTAGGGTCTGTCTGCGAGGCAGTGGTTTTGTCTATAGCTTGGGGTGCATGGGGAGCCCACCAGTCGAGGCACACCTGCACTCTATTCGGGGAACACGTGCTAGGCCCCACACAAGCTTTGAAGGCGGAATTTTCGACGCACACGATCTGGATGGTGATCGCTCACCGACGGAACTTATATTAAATAATAATAACAATATTATTATTATTATTATTATAACTAAACATAATTCAATGGGAAAAGAAATCAAAACCTCCCAAAGTAGGTCGAATTCATATTTGTTAGTCTCAAAGTTGATTTAGACAGGTCTTGAGTCGAGTCTATTTCATAGGGTCTGTTTTTTTTTTACTAAGCATATAATAACCAAGATCACATGTCTGGTGAAATTTGAAATTCCTTAAAAATTATTTTTTAGAGCTAAAATTTTACATTCCTCCTTTTGATGAAAATTTTAAATTTTTAATTAAATTCAGAGAGAATGAAATTATAGAAATTTTAAAAAGTTAATTAAGACCTTTTAAGTGACTGAAAATTTAAATTTTAATTAAAAATATTATATTTTAAATTTCGGCGGACAGGATATCACCTTACGTTTAAAAAAATCCGAACATGTTAAATTTCTATAATAAATTTTAGTATAAAAGCAGGCCATTTTAAGAAACATTGTGTCAGGCTTTATCTTAATTTGAGCCCTTTTAAGGTTTACGAGGTTTGAATTAGGAAATGAAAGCTTGAGGCTCGCCCGGCTATGCTAGTTTGACGAAAGGCTGATTGACCAAATGGGCGGGCCCCGAGCCTGACATATTTGAGGGAGGTTGAACTAGGTCAGGCACGTACAACCCACGTCTGGCTTGGGCCAAGAATGAAGTTGTGCTTTCAGGGTGGGACCCGACCTAAATATGCCTCAGCTAACCACGAACACCCTAACAGCGACAGTTATGTAAAACCATAATTATTTCTCCTTTATTTTATGAAATTTAACAGTGAAAGTGCACTTTTTTACTGTGGTAAGTACTAAACAACAACATCCATACTTAGGGTACATGTGCAAATTTACATGATCATTCCTATTGCCTTCCAACTTTATCCCTCCACCCTTTCCAAAAAGCTTTATCCCTCCATTATTGTTATTATTATTATTTTTTTTTTCTGATGAGAGTATTCTGTAGCATTGGACCCCACAGGATAAATTCATTTTTTTTTATGTTTCATTTCTCATATTAAATCTTCTTCATTCAAGCCCCATCAAATAGTTGGAGCACATATTAGTGTTTAATGTTTTATTATTTTTTTCTTTTTTCATATCAACTCTTCTTAATTCAATTGGTTCTAACAAATAGAAAAAAAGAAGTGCATATTAGCAATTAATTCATGGTTGCTCATTTCTGTAAAATTTGATTATGAAAAGGATTAAATTAATTGTTCGATTGATCACAAGAGAAACTGCATAAATAAAATAGTAGGTTGAATTTTGAAGCCCAGAAGTCCAAGATTGTAAGATGGGCTTGAAATTTCAAAGCCCATCATCCATGGTCAGGGCTTCCCTCCGCTTGATTGGCATCTGCCTTCGTGGGCCTACAAAGTGCCCCACAAATAATTTGATATAGAACATCCCTTAAACAAAAGTTTGCCATAATTAATATGTAAACAATGTAATGCAATGTTAACACAAGTGTGTTACTACTTCCTAGGCAATTTTATTAACTTTAGGAAATAACAAGTGTTTTCAAAATATTAAGATTTTTATCATATCATAAAAATGTAAAAAAAAAGCAATAAAAATATAAGATGGAAAAGATGAATAAATGGGTAATTAGTTAAAGGGACATTTACTAGAAGAATCTTCTTTAAAAAAAGGAACCACATCTGAGAATCCAAAAGATAGATAATATGGAGGGATAATTAAACTATTTTAACATGCAAAGTTCAAGTATGTGCAAGTACTGACACGTCTAAAGATTGGCAAGTCAGCACAAATAGTCTAGCCAGCCAATTTTAATCGCCACGTTTTTAGGACTTTAGTCACTCTACTACTCTAGTTTGATGGGATAGAGTGTTTTTCTAGCAACAACAACATGCTCAACTCTCAAATTATATAGATTTCATGTAAAAGTAAGATATTGTGAACAGTGAGAGTCTTTCTAACAATATTATGAAGGCCATGCGATTATCTTGTGATTAATATATATCATACATCTGAGACACGACCGATAATGTGACACTTTTCTATTTTTCGGAGTTTTGTGACTTCTCCTTTGAGCTGTAACCACATCCTCTACTTCGATTCCACTTGAACATATATTCTCATTGTTAAATGATCCATCTTTACTGGATCTAAAAATGCCTTACATGCCTCCGTGTATGGGTGTTGTAGTCGATTGATCATGTGTCTTAAACTATTGCCAATTCATCGATGACTTGCCATAATTTGAATGGATTGTTGAGTGTTTTTGCAACCTGTGGTGACAAAATTGGATGGTATAGATGTAGATTTTATTTTTGGGGTTTCGACCTAGCAGCACTCATCCTTGAACTTGATTTTTTTTTCTAAGTTCATTATAAAAAAACAAGTAATTTGATTAATATTTTTTTAAAACTATTTGCCCAATATCCCATGATATCATGGAACACTATATGTTATAGAAATTGATAAATTTCATGATATTGTGGTATTGTCCATGATGTCATGGCTTTTATACAACATCTTAGAAAAATCTCTTTCCAAATAAGAGAACCTAAGAAAGGGTGCTCAGATGTGTATTCGCTTTCCTCAAATTTCATTGTCATAATAAAATCACTTACAAGTTGCAAAAAGTGCATGATATAGAAATTGAAAATTCCTATGATGTCATGAGCTGTCAAATGATATCATTGATATAGCACAAAAGTTAAAAAATATATATATATTAATTAGAGTCAAGTGACTTTAGTGACATGATCTGAATTTTAACCATGAAATTGGTCAAACTAAGTTTAACGATGACAAATATGTCAAAATCCCATTATTGTTATTATTTGGAAAAAAAAAGATGGCTTCTATTAAAAAAATCAAAAAAATGAGAAATCACGGGTGGAGGAAACAATGCCAACCATTTGCCCTCCACTGCCAAAATTAGGAAGTGAGCTAGCACCATGAGACCCTAACTTTGCTAAATTATGAGCACCCAATTAAACTTTCTAGGGCACGTTTGGTAAACGACCTTGGTGAGAAATCCTTTGCCAATATTTGTGCTATCAAAGAAAACTATCTATGGTGTATGCAAAGATCAAGGAAAAGGCAAATCCAAAATCCTCAAAGCAATTATTCTCTAGTTCAGACCCCCAATCAGAGCAACAAAATCATTGCAAGTGTTGAAATGCGATACTACAGTGACATGCACGGTCATTTTCAACTGACCTTTTTATTTGATTCATCATGGATATTGAAAAAAAAACAAAAAAACTACAGATAGATGGTTTGCCGCAATGCAAAAAATGAAATATTTTGGTAGCCCTTTTTTTTTTTTTAATTTTCACTTCCAGTGGCCCTAAAACCATGATCTGAACCATTATTCATTTCCAGAAGACCAACCACAACCAAGGGTGAAAAATTCAGCCGTAGATCCATCATGGATTTAGAGAAATTTCTGAAAAAGTTCATACCCTATAAATTAAAAATCTTGATTTTGTAGGCCTCATTTGGGAAATCCGAACAGTTGATCCACTCTAAAAGGCAAAAACTTACTAGGTGATGAAAGTTCAATTGTTGATTCTTCATGAACTATGAGAGATTTGCAAAAACTTAGAATCATATTGGATGACACATAGTATAGATGGTAGAATTTCAGTCTTTGCCAAATGTGCTCCCTAAAAATTTATTTTTGATAATAGCTTGATTCCAGGAAATGGAGGAATCATATAAACAGAGTATTCCTCCCTAGTTACCAAGCATGCACCTAGGTTAAAAAAAAAGAAAAAAAGAAAAAAACCAACACTGTTGAAACCCTTAACCGGATTGTATTCCTATTTGAAAATTTTTGTCTTAATATTCTGCATTTTATTGATAGAAGTGCCTCTTTTACTTTCTTTTTTACTCATTTATTTTAGAGGATTTTACCAGAAAAGTCATCATAAGTGACCTCTTAACAAAAAAATTAATATTAAGAGTTGATGCATTAGAGTGGTCAGGTTTATTTTTTTTAGTATTATGGACGAGCATCGAATTTAATGATCATTTTCTTCTTTCAACATCGGATCCAATGTTTAGTTATGCAACATGAATCCTCTTCTTCCTCAAAAATTGATGGTCTCCTCCCTCTCCTATCCGGCAACAGTAACTGAAAGTTGAAGCTTGGCAGCATATACCATCAATAGGAGATTATTGCATTTCCAGTGATAGTGAAGAATCTGGAAAATCCAAATCCCACGCTGCTACCAAAACCTAAAGCACTAAAAAAAAAAAAAAAAAACCTTCTCTCCTTCTCCTTCCTCACAAACCCATCTCACAACTTCACCCCCAATTGCTCTTCTTAAACATTCTCAAACAACAGACTCTTCCAAACTTGCACCGACCTCCCCAATCTCTATTTCTCCCTCCACTGGACCTACGACCCCTCCAATTCCACTATCTCTAAATTTCAAGCCTCCCCACTCAATCCAACAGCTGGATTACCTCGGCCATCAATCTCATATCAAAAGACATGATTGGGGCCTAGTCCTTGGTCTTATTTCACCAATCCAACGGCCCCATGACTGTACAGACATTTGATATAGAGGGAGGAAACTATCATTTGAAGCTTTCTTTTGCATAACTGAATGTCAAATTCAATGCTGAAAAGCAAATGAGCATTGGATCCGATGCTGAAAGAAGCAAATGAGCATCAAATCTGATGCTTATAACTAGAGAGGTCATATTTGACCACTCAGTGCACCCACTCTTAATATTATTATTTTTATCTTTTTGTTAAGGAGTTATTTATGATGACTTTTTTTATAAAATCCTCTTTATTTTATTTAATGACGACATCGGTTTGTCATAAAAATGAATACCACGGGAAGTTTTCATTCCTCACTAACTTTTGGAACCAAAAGATTGGCCTTGAGGAAGCCAATGTGTAATATTCTTTTTCTTAGGGGTACTTATGTAAAAAAAATTAGAGATTTTCAAAGATTTTGCGGCCACTATTGGTTAAAGTTTTCATTACACCCCATAACATAACTTCTCAACCAAAGCAGAACATTCTGCCTTGTTCCTTGCCGTATACATATACAGGTGGAGCACTTTAAATCAGAACCGTTGAGATTGAAGATCGATCATTGATCAAACACCTAGCCAAATTTCACAATAAAAATAAAATAAAATAAAATAAAATGGGCCGTCATCAGATGGTATTCCTTACACTGATTGAAGTAAAATATGCGGCCCACTGTTAAATGGTTTGGTATCCATTAATGAAGCTGCAGCTAAAACTTCTAAGACTAGTTAATAACATTTTTTCTGGGATACCAACTACTCAAAAAAAATTAATTATATAATCATGAATTCTCCAAATTCCTCCCATCAAATGGATTCTATGCAGTGATTGTTTCAGTTCATTAGCAAGTCGTTAGACCACTACTTGGAGTATGATGTAAAAGTCATGGTTTTCAGAATGGCTCCTTACCCGAATGGTGAGGGTGGCAATTCTCATTAAGTTGTGTGGGGTTTGAACACTGAGTACGTAATCTTTTTTCATGTGTGCGAGCTCCCTTTCTACTTGTATAAGCTTTATTATTGTACGTGCGGGCCCTTTTCTCGTGTGAGTGGGCTGTCTTCCTGCGTTCGTGGGCTTTTTCTTGGATCCAGCCCCTTTTCTGAGGTAATTAAAATTCATGGTTCACATAGGCGTGGGAACAGGTCTGACTGGATTTAAAACCAGGTTGAGCGTTGTGAGGAACATTAGGGTGGTGCCAATGGGCCAGGTTACATAAGGTTCAGTCCAGGCTGATTTGTATAAGTAAGAGGCCAAGTCTAAACCCGATTATGAAATTGTTCAAGCAACCCAATCTGCTGAAACCCTTCAAAGAAAAACAAACAAACAAACAAAACATGTTTCATGGCCAGCGAAAGAGAATTTGAAAAGGCCCACAAGTCAAAAAGTAAAAACTTGCAAATGTCTCTCTTTTAATGTCACTTTTGAATCTGGATTTGTTAAAATACGAAGCAAGAATCTAATCTGTCAGTGGGTCCTATAGATCCATTTCAATCAAAATCATTGCCCTTTTTTTAAAGTATTGCCCTGTGTTGTTCTATTTTCAAGGTTATGTCTTTCAATATATTTATCAAGTTAAAAGCATTATTTTTTATCACATATTTCAGATACGATCAATCTAACGTTATATATTAATTAGATTGGAGTTAGAATATATTTATCATAAAATAGGTGCGGGTATAGATTTTGATCAATTAGAATTTCAAGGGTGGGCCATACTTATGAATTGTAACAAGAGCTAACAGGAGTTTTCTGACCATGTGCAGGATTAGGCTTGGTAAAAATGGCATGAGCTATGACTACACTTTCCTGTTTTTCTGCCAACAGTTGGGGCTCCAAGCTTTGTTTTCTCTGCACAGTTTCCCACATCTAGCCATTTGCAGAAGTCACATCTAAAGAAGAATTCCAACTTTGTTTTTTTAGCCAACCATTTTCAGAAGTCGCATACAATGAATTTTTACAACTTTGCTTTATTTATTATTATTATTATTATTTGTTATGATCTAAGGCCTTGAGATTTATTCCAACTGAAGCTTCAATGTTGGTTATCCATATAGACATTAGATTAGAGAACTTGTAAAATCCAATAAACCCACCTTTCAGTAGACGGCAAAAATTGCAAACCACTATTGTATATCCGGATTAGTGGGTTCCACAAGCTCTTTATTAGCGAATCTTTTTGCATAAAAATTTAATAGGTCGATGCATTTAAAATTCTTGGATGATCTTTTACCTCCAAACGTCGGGTACGCAGACAAAAGTACGAGATGTCAGCTTAGTACAAGTGACCCAATTTTTTAGACGGCCAAAGGCCAACCTAAAAAGTTTACAATGTGAGTTCGTTGCCCTAAGAGGAAGTTCCACCCGAATGGTAATATTGAAAATTACTTATGTTGCATTTGCTAAAATTTTAAAAGTTGAAATAAAGGATTCGTTAAGAAAAATTTAATATAGAATCCGAGCAAATCAATCATCAGTTTAAATTTTAAGAGGAATAATTCGACGTAATATATATTGTGTTGCCAAAAGTGCACTTCAGGTGGAATATTGGTAGAAATGATTAGTAGAAAAAAATTAATATGAAATCAGAGTTAATTAGTCCCGAGTTCGAATCTCAAAAAAATGGAATCCGTGTAAAATATGTGTATGCAGCTAAAAATATACCAATCAGGTTCCACCGGAAAAAGAGAGAGTTGGAGAGTAGGCTCCTTGGCTAAAACCTCAATGTTTTGATAGGAATTTTTAACTAAAGACATGCAATATATTACTTGGATTTGGTCGGTAGTTCAAGTCAAATATTATTGCTGCTCCTAGGTAACATGCACAGCTCAACCAATGCTCTCAAGTCATTCACTAATTAGGTTGAAATATTGAATCCAACCCAAATTAAACTCAATAATCAATTGTGACCCTTGGGTCCATTTGTGCAAAAGGGGAAAGTTGTTTTGGTTTTCATTGCAACTTACTCTCCCATTTTTTGGTGCATATCAATTTTTTTTTGCTGTTGTAATTTGTATTTTTTGCTATAAAAAACTAAACCGATATTTTAAAATGCCAAAAAGAAAAATGAATTAACGTTTCTTGAAAAATTTGTTGGGTTTTGTCTTGTATTCCGGTTTAGCCGGATCGGTCGTCTGGGTTAGCCAGAACCGAGACTCAGGGTTAGGAGTATTTTAGTCAATCATTATGTATGGGTTTTCTTGGTGGCCAAGAAAGCGGGAACTATATATATTGATGTATTGTAACCCTAGATCCTGAGGGGATTGAGATGGGATCATAGTAGATGAGTTCTCTCCTCCCGTGGACGTAGGCATGATTGCCGAACCACGTAAAACTGCTGTGTCATGTGTGTGATTGCTTGATGATGTGATTGCTGTGTGTTCATCGTGGTGGATCCGTTGATCGCGGGTTGTTTTCGTTGCGCTGCTTTTCCCAACAAAATTGAAAGATGTAAGAATAAAGGAATCCTCTCTCCCCCAAGTATATGAAACTGTAGCAGTGCATAGTTCTATTGTTGCATAAATGCACCCTAAAAATATATTTATTTAATGAGAATATTTTGTGCTATACATATTCCTATTTTTAAAGGAGAGAGGAACCTTACATTCCTACCCTCTCCTTGATTCCTCTCCTCTCCTTTACAAAATTAAAACTCTTTCTATCAAAGAAAATCAATTTAGCGCATTTTTTTAACGAAAAAATTGCACTGTATAAACTATAAAAAAATTTATATTAAAAATCAAAACATTTTTACTCAACCGTAAATTCCTCTCACGGCACAACTGTACTCTAAAACATCTTGCTAGGTCAAAGATTGTTGTGGCCATGCCACCAGCATGTTCTCTTGTGTGTTGTGACCACAACAGTTCAGACCATATAGTGTCAAGAGAGTGTGCGTTATCATGTCGACATACACAGACATAATACACGAGTAACCTATCTGAAACGGTAGCGCCACCTACATGCTGATGGCATGGCCGGATCATAGTATAAGCGTGTCGCCAATCAAATCCACGTGCCATTTACTGGTTACTGGTTAGGCGTGTCAAAGAGAGTCGGATGTTCTCCATGGAATTGACTAAGAAAAATCTTTTTTTTTTTCAACTTTTAATGATGTGGGTATTAACGAGGTCATTGACCCAATCGGACTAGATCCCTGTTGGTACTCATTCAATCTACACAAACATACATTAAGCAAATTTGAAATGATTTTGAACACAGGACATCGGGAGTAAATACCACTTTACAAACTCCTGAGTGGGTTGAGAAATCCTAGTTCAAGGAATGGAGAATTAGAAATATGAGCAATTGAATGTAAACATCTCCCACTATAAGGCCAGTTATTATTGGGATCAAATTTGGATATACTCCATGTAATTGGAGGCCATTTATCTTGAGCGGGGAGGTTTTCAAATAGGAGGGCGCAAGTATGAAGTCTACTCATTAAAACTCTGAATACTCTAGCTAAACCATTATTGTATTCAATGGATGAAGCCCATTTAGAAAAATAAATGAGAATAGAAGTTATCGTGCTATAAGTAGATCAACTGGTTAGAGACACTATTAAAAAAAAAGTTTGTGCCTTAAGAAAAATAAATTAGCTAGGATGATTTAGGAAAGTAGATTATGGTAAAAAGAAATAGTTTTGTTAAAGTATTGTTTTAGAACTTGGACAATAAACATATATTATGTTCCTGTTGAGTTTATCCAGAACTTAAGAATGCATTAGAATTCCATCTTCATTGTCTTTATGTTCTGTTGTGATGTCTTATTTATTTTGAAACACCTTGAGAGCAATGAAACAAAGAAATTGTAAATTGTAGATTGTTGTTTTTAATTATTTTTAGGAAATTTTGGTTATCACCGAAAAGAATCCCATGCATTAGTAAAGTAATGATACATTAGCCAATGCATTAAAAAGTTCGACTTGGGTTCATGCATTGTCTGAAACCATGTTTTATAATCATGGTGTAGAAGTTTGAACTCTAGCTTGAAGAGAGCCATTTTGATGCCTGCCAATCATGTGTTAAAGGGCCATGTGAAGAGAAGGGTGTGTGAATGAATGGTTAAGCAAATATCACTCCAATCATATCTTTATAATGGTGCTTAAACCCCTCATAGTTTAAGTGATTTTATGAGTGTTGTTTTTTTATCCTGAATTTAAAAATTAATGCCAAATTAGGATGAGTACAAATTCTAGGGGATAGGTCTCTAAGAGTGAGTTTAGAATTTAGATTGATCATGGTTATGCCCCATTTTATGGATAGAAATGAAGCTTACTTCAAAGTCTTTTCTTTACCTTCATTCTAAAGTTTTTGCGACAATGGTAGCAAATGGAAAATATAAATAAATTAAAGTCAAATTACGAGGAGTACAAATTATAGAGGATAGGTCTCTAAAGTGAGTTTAGAACCTTTAGTAATTTGAAGATCTAACTTACTCTTAAAAAATTAATAATATTAATTGATCATGGTTATGCCTCGTTGTATGGATTGAAATAGAGCTTACTTCAAAGCCTTTTCTTTACCTTTTTTTTTTAAAGTTTTTGCCACAATGGTAATAAATGGTAAATACAAAAACAAACAAAAGTTTCATAATCACCGCATTAATCATACAGCTATTATCAACCATAGATAGTTCATATGTAATCAATCCAGCAAATGTAAACCATTTATATAAATAGCAATTATAACAATGGTCTTTGCGAGTGGAACACATTTATCCAATCCAACATCAATGAACGAAGTGTTTATAGATAATTCATTGAACCTTTCAAAGAGGCAGAATTAAGGGGCAGAGGATGGCCAAGCTGCTCAAAAAGTCTTTCACAGCCTTCAATTTTTGCACATGGCTTCCTATGTATTTTGGCCCGTTGGAGAAAATTTCCCTCTGCCACTAAAATCCTTTTTCATATGTTATAAGGACCAATTGGCACAAACTGTATGTTTAAAACACAAGGAAGAAAAAATGTCCTTGTTAACCATTGTTAATTTGTTACTATAAGTTTTTTTTTTTGTTTCTAATTAAAATCACTAATTTTTTTGAGCCTTTGTGTTTGCAATAGACAAGATTACTATAATTTTTAAGGAATGAATACCAAAAAGTGGTAAAGTATGAAGAAACAAAGCTAAAAATATATAGACAACTACTAAACAATCTCCACATTGATGAAAAATGAATTTACAGAAGATGAGAAATGATGGTCACAGGTCTAAATGTCGGTTGGTGAGAAATGCACTGAGTCTCAAAAAAAAAAAAAAAAGATCTCCCATCATCACTTTAATATATCAAATTATAGAAAATACCAACTTTACCATGAATTACTTGAACTCAATTTCTGCAAACATCTAACCCTTCAAGCCTTATGAGTTATCAGCACAAACTCTGATATCTCAAACAGTTAAATTACATTTTTGTTTTTGAAAATATCATACAATGCCCCATATGTGGTGTCGTTGGTACCACGAATTACACTCTCCTTTTTCCCTTATACTTTTGGCCACTTTCCCGTGCCGGGCCGAAAATGGTACACCCTAACTTTACTCGATATTAAACACGCACATTGTTAAAATCCATTTATTTCTTGAATGTGCAGAGCATTGCATGTGATCTCTCACATGTTAATGAGTAAAAATAGAAGAATTGTGCTTCCAGTGTGTTTCATGTGTTAGTAGTCCCTTTTCGCATCTTGTAGGGTAATGTAAGATTATGATGTTACGATTTGTACATCTGTTTCTTGTCTTTTACTGCATGTGGCTCCCATTTGTTGGTGGCCCATGCCATTGTCACCTCTCTTTTTCAGGGAAATTTTTGGTCAAGCAAAACATAGGTTTCAAAACATGGTAACAATTGTGCTTTCTCAGGTCAATTTTAAAGATTGAAGAGAAAACATCTTAATGGTTCAAGTACTATAAAATAACCAATAATCTTCTCCTTCAAAGAAGCGGAACCAAGTCTAATCATCATTGTGCTAGAGTTTGCTAAGGGAAGTGAAGCATCCGAATTCTTTTATGGTATTTTAAAAGTTATTAAAGGCTTTAATGAAAAAAGAGATTGAACCAAAGATTTTATAATTTTTGGTATTCTGTGTATGGTGAGGAATGAATAAGAAGATAGGAAAATGAATATCTGGTCATCATCTAATAATAAATCGAATACTAGGAAATCAACTGTCCTGGATAAATATCCTCATTCTGAATTTTATATCTCATCTAGGTAATAATCATAAGGTGGAACTCACGTGAATTTTTGATAATTCAATTCGATGCAAATGAGCAGCACCCTCTAAAATACTAAAATTATCATTTTTAGGTCTTAGTTTCGTTGATCCTGTCTGTAACGGGGCAATATCGGATTTTTTCAAACCTTGATTTTCCACTGATTAGAAATGAACCCACATGGCCCATGTATGTTCTGATACGAGGGAATCATGAAAACTGAAGATTTCTACCTTGTTGTCTCAGTGTCTCCGGATCTGTGCATATCCCAGACGTTATTTTCCGAAACCGATACGTGAGTCAATCGTATCGGAATTTTTGACAAGAGGGTGAAAAGAAAGTGAAGGATCGTTGAATATTTTTATTCGGGATGTTGTGCTCGTAACGTTATGTTTTTTTAATATACCAACGCTAATCTTTTGACTTCATTTATATGTACGAAACATATAAATATCGGCCGATACCGTAACTTTCGGCAGACCAAGAATAGGGATAGTAATATTTTCTTCCTTTAAAGGACATAGATTCCATATGATTGCTTTATAAGACGATACACCCCTGCTAACGACAATGCAGGTGGTCCCGATACGATGAAGCCGTTACGCTTTTTTCTTAAAAGCATGTAACGGAAGAAAGGCGTTGCGAGAGTGCGGGTTGCGACAAAGTCGGGCCTTGTTGCCCTCGTCTTCTGGTTGAATTTCACGTGCTTGCTAAATATCGGTTCTTTGTAAGTAGTCCGCGTGACCACTTAACAGGTTTAATTATTGAAGTTGCATAAGATATGAGGGTAATTTTGGAAGCCTTAAAGGGGGAATTTGTTTTGCCAAAATCTACCTGTGGATTTTATGTGTCATTTTTAATATATTTTTAAAAGTATTTTCATTAAAAAAAAAGGTTGAGAATTAGGCATTGCTAAGTTGGTTGACAACCCTGACTCTTATCTAGATGATCGATAATTTAACTTAATCTTTCGAGTTTCAGCTCTCCTCGCATGTGTGTGCGATTTCTTAGTTTATATGTGTGCAAAAAACTTTTTCTTTATCTATGTAAATTTCACTCTGTTCATATGCAGTGTCCTTCATTATGTGTGCAAGTCTTTTGGGGTCCCAATCTCCTTGACTGGAGACCATAGGCGCTCAAACACACACACACGCACACACACAAAAAGCCTATATCTAGAATTTCACTAATCTAATTAGGTGTGATTATTTGGGGGTATGTACCTACTACAGGGTAACTTAGGTAAATTACCTAATCTATCAATTTACACAAAATGCTATTTCAAAAGATATGATAGCTGAATGTGTGTTGCATGTCTAAGACCACTAAAGACACTAAAAATATTACATGTTAAAAGAATTTTTTTTTAAATTTTACCATATGTTGAAGAGTATGCTCGTTGAAATATATTTATGCTGCCTCTATTACTACCTTGTGGTTTTGATAGGAATGGTTGGTTATGAAAAATTAATACGGTATCAATGTTAATTGGTTAAAAGTTCAAATTCTAAAAAAAATGCCTCAGTACGAAAATGTGGGTTGTCAAAAGTACACTGCCGGGTTTCACTTAAGGGTAAGTATTGATAAGTGGGCTCCTCACGAGAAGGAGTATTGAAAAGTATTTATGATACCTCTATTAATATTTTGAGTTTTGGTAGGAATGACTAAGTAAACTTAATATGAATAATTCTTCTTAATTAAACTAATGTTGAACCCATGAATTTAGCCATGAATGGGTCACACACATTCCAATAATCTCAAAAAAGCTTTGAGCAATAGAAAAACTGATGTGTCCCTAAAAGAAGAAATATGAGAAAATAGAGTGTAGTCTGCTTGTGCTCCTTTTTTTGTCATCTCGACTATTTTAAGATGGGATGAATTTTGACGACTGTTGTAATTTGCTCTTCAAGAACTATCAAGTGATATATAGTATGCTAAATTCGACAAGCAAATGAAAGCTATGCCCCGTTGAAATTCGGCTATGGGCAGGGATAATTAGATCAGGGTCAGACGCATGGCATACATTCTTGTATACTAGGTGCCAAGACGAATCTTAGGTCTATAAATAGAGGTATCTCACCTCATTCAAAGTAGAAAAAAATACTTGTTTCATTTTTTTTTCCCATTTTGAGTTCTTTCTTTTTTCTTCTTCCTCCCTCAACTACTCAAAAATAATTTTTAGAAAGGAGAAGAAAAGAAATTGGGGACTCCAAGATGCTTCCAAGAAGAAACAATCACAAAATAATAATAATAATAATAATAAAGAAATAACTAAGAGAATAAAAGTAAGAAGCTTAAGACAATGTGTTGAAAAATATATTTCCTCCAGTAAAAGAGACGATAATTTTAGAAATTTAGGAGAAGAAAAGAAATTGGGGACTCCAATATGCTTCGAAGAAGAAACAATCACAAAATAATAATAATAATAAAGAAATAACTAAGAGAATAAAAGCAAGAAGCTTAAGACAATGTGTTGAAAAATATATTTCCTCAAGTAGAAGAGAAGATAATTTTAGAAATGTAACGAGTATAACAAGCTTAGAAATATCCGTAGCCTAATTCTAATCCTTTGGGCTCATTTGGGTAATTCACTCTAAACATGCTTAGGAACGTGGGGTGTAACTGTTCGATTAACTATATGTTTTGGAAAAATCATTAATCGCATTGTATTTTACGGTTTTCAATTTTTAAAAACCGTAACAATAATAGTACTCTTAAAAATAGCTAAAAAAATCAAACGACTGTTAACCATATTAAATGGTTTGGTTGCAGTTAATTATCACTTAAAATACACACATACATATATATTTGTGAGAGAAGGTTAATGTGTTTAGCCAATTTAGGATTTGAATATCGGACGGCTGTGGAGGTTCTGTGATATGAGATTAACAGTTGAAATTAATCTACAAATATAACTTAGGGTATAACAAGTAGGTAATTATATGTTTTGGAAAAACAGTTAATCGAATTGTGTTTTACGGTTTGATTCAGTTAATTACCATGAGTCGATACTGAAAACCAAAACCGAATCGTGAAGTATGGTTTTTCGATTTTAATAACCCTACCTGCAACCGAACTGTGAGACACGGTTATTAATTGTCGATTTGGTTCAGTTGGTTAGATGGTTTTTCAATTTTTTCTACACCTATATTAGGAACGTCTCTAGCCTAATTCTAATCCTTTGGGCCCGTTTGGTTTATTCACTTGTACAATGAATTTAAGTGAAGAGTCACATTAAGAGACAATGAAAAAAAGGGGTCATTTAAAAAAAATACAAATTTTTACTTATTAATTTTGGAATCCTTTAAATCTTTTTAAACTTTTAGATTTTTACTGGAGTGGGGTTAGACTTGAGGCACATGATGCCACTAAGTCCATCCCCATCAATAAATACTATGCCTAGGGGTGTCCCTAAGATATCTTAATCCTCAAGGCTTTGATGAATCCTTTTCCTAATTGATATGGCATTGGCTTTGGAATCCTCCCAACATTTAAATGCTTCAAAGCTTTTGGGAGTTACCTTTTCTTAGTGGATTGGACGTGGATATGAAGCCTATGATCTTCGATCTTAGGAGTCTATGTTCAATTTAATTTTTATTTTTATTTATAATAAAGCTTCCATTTTTAAGTTTCTTTGAGATTTTTTTTTTTTAGAGGGGGGGGGGGGGGGGTGGGGGGGGGGGGGTGTTAACCAATGTACAGCATTGTTGCAAAGAAGATTTAGAATTTTACACCTTGCACAATTTTACACCCCTTTTTTTTAGGGGTGCGGGGTGTAGTTTAACTGCTTGCATAAATGTGCAGCATTGTTGCAAAGATGATTTAGAATTTTACACCCCGCACAATTGATCAAAACCATAGCACAACCTGAATCTCACTTTTCCATAAGTAATAGGGCAGTAGACTTAATGGCAATTAGATTTATATTTTAGGGTAACTTAATTGGGTTCCTAGCATGCAAATAATGCTAATGTTAGATCCATTAGACATTGATACCCATTCCAACTTTTAGCCCTGTCAAGTACTTACATTAAGACACTAATTAAGAAAACCCTCTCATACCTCTTTTAGATGTTTATTTTTGACATTCTTTTTTTTGTTTTTTTTGTAGTAGAGAAGCAACAAAGGGATATATATGTGTGTATGTGTGTGTAATTCATAAACTCCTCTTTTAATTATTGAAGCCAACCATTAAAATATCATTGTCAAGTCATTATATAATATTGTAGACTATAATAGCAATACTATTTTTACACATGGTAGCAAAATTAAGGCTATTTTTTAGTTGCCATTTTTTAAAAAAGACTTAGGTTATCCCTTGCTAGTGCAACCTTCGGACCTTTGGCTTTCAACTCCAAGATTATTCGTTTTTAACAAGTAAAAACTGTTCTCTAGGGTTTACATATATGATCGGATACATAATATATAGATAACAAAAAGGGCGAGAGCCAAACTCGAAACCTTATAGGGCAAACCCAAAGTTCAAATCAACTGAACCACTGCTTTGTCGGCCTTTTAGTCGCCATATAACAATATGGCCTAAAGAGCTAAGTTGTTTTGACCTCCATATATGTACTAAGTTAAGTTAAAAAACTTAAGACCAAATTCACTTGGCCCTCTCTAACTCATTCAAGTTGAATTGACTCAAATTGCCTACAGGCATGCGCCTAACAAAGTTTGTAAACTCATCAGCCCTTTTAAGCCCACTCGCACAACAGCCATTTTAAACATATGAACGTATGAACTTAAGAGAAAGGAATCTTTCTAATTTTATTGACATATACACACAAATTACCTATTCTTATAAGAAATTGATGGTCCCACTATATTATGATTACACTTTCTTTTCAACTAATTACAGTTAACGAATGCAAAAAGAACAAAATACTATCAACTCATTTAGTATAATTTTGTATAGGACATGAGAAGCTTGAAATGTTACTTCAACAGGAGAGAGTGAGATCGAAAAAAAAGAGTTTCTCCATAACTTTTTAAGTACATTTATACGACACTTTAAAAAACCAATTCCGCCTAAATCTTTTTTATTTTTTCGTGTAAAACCTTTTCCTACCTCCCTCCATCAAAAATGTTTTTTTTATTGTGAAATCATGGAATTTTTCTGTTTTTCTGGAGGAAAAGCGATCACCCCAAAATGTGAAATTTTATATATTTCAGAAAAGTATTTTCATTTTTCTATACTTTTTTTCGGCTGAAAAGAGGTTGTATAAACATGCCCTTAGATGTCGTTACTTTCAATTTCCGTGAAATTATAACAAGGCATTCACACGTCTATTGATTTAGGAGTTTCATGGACCAACACATTGTTTGTTCTCTTAACTGCCGTGTTTAAGAGCAACATGGAACCTGGTGCGAGTTTAATGATTAGGTGGTTAGATGATTGGATTAAAACCTCCCTAAAAATTATTATGGTCTTCTCTTTCACTTGAACTAAAAACGGTTAGTACAACAACTCGTGTTGGAGGAACTTACTGGCTTGTTTGTGTGACTTCATTTCCTAGTGAAATTAAATTCTGTAAAGAGCATTTTAAATCAAGGAGGTTGATCTTACACGTATTTCCTCTAGAAATCCGCATTTCAATAATATGAAAATGCCTTTCCAAAGTAACAAAAAAAAAAAAAAATCCACTTGGGTGTTGGTTTGGTAGCATAAGGCATGGGTGGGATTACTCCTCGTGTCATGTGTTCGACAATGATATTTATGTAGTGCATTTGTGTGGCTGGGTTGTGCATGCCTCTAGGGAATTGCTCCTATTTGATCAAATACCGTGAGGATACTATTAAGTTTGTTAGCTAATCAATTTTTACCAAAATCTTGAGGTTTTAGTAGATGCTGTGAAAATACTTTCCAATAATGCGGGGATCACTCAATGTGCTTTTTATGAAAAATTTTCAAATAAGGTTCTAAGATTTTTCGTTATTCCAAAAAAGGACACAAGTTTTAGAACTTTTCAAATTAGTTCCTAAGTTTTCTAAAAAGTTTTCAATTAAAGACATTCGTCCATTTAAATATACTTTCTGGCGATTTTTTCTCTCAATTTTTTAAAAGTATCAAATTATTAAGCTTTTAAAGCCAGTACATGGTTTTAATATCCATAATAAGCAACCGACCATTGTAGAAACGCTAGTTGTTATTGATCATTATAATGATGTTGGAAAAGAAAATAAAGAGAATATAGAGGAATTGAAAAAGGAATTTATTTTAATAAAGAGTATTTTTGGTATTTTAGAAAAATTGATGAAAAAGCTGTTGAAAGATAACTTTATATGGATGGATGTCTTTAATTAAAAATTTCTTGGAAAACTTAAGAATTGATTTGAGAAGTTTTGAAACTTGTGTCTTTTTTTAGAATAAAGTAAAACCTTATTGCCCTATTTGAAAATTTTCACACTTTTTATTGCATATATATTTGCTTGCAGCCTTTGTCAAAAAGAAAAAGAAAATAAAAGAAAAAAAGTCCAGACTCCAAATAGGATTTCCATATTGTAGTTCAATTAATTATGGCTGAAAATAAAAGAACAAGAAAATCAAGACAATCCCTTTAGATTTAAATCATTTTTATTAACCTTGTGTGATTCTTTAGAAATTTTAAAGACAATTCCCTTAGATTTTCCTTTAGCTTATAGTTAGTCTCATAAGTCTATAGATTACCTACAAGTTGATCTACTTTGAGGGTGTCTAAATCTCTATTTTCCTCAATAACAACAACCTTGAATCAAACTTATATGGGAGGGATCTTAAAATCTTTTTAACAATTTTATTCTTGGGAATTGGCTAACCCAGATTGAAATTAAAATTGACAATATCGCCCAACTTGGCATAAAAGTCATCAAAAGTTTTATCATTAGTCATTCTATTGGTTTCAAAGGTAACAATTAATTTTTGCAATTTAGATTCTTTGACTGTGACTGTGCCTTTATGAACAGTTTGCATGATATCTTATACTTTCTTAGTAGATGTGCATATAGAGATCTTACAAAACTCAAGTGCAAAAACTTTATTGTAGAGTGAATTGATAGCCTTATTATTACAATTAGAAACATACTTATCCTTTTTAGTCCATTGTGCTTTAGGTTTAGAAATAGATTTCCCTTCAGAAACAACTATGGGTCTAGTATACTAACTTTCAACAATACCACAGACATCATCATCAATGAACTTAATAAAGCCAATTATTCTAACATTCCAATAGGTATAGTTAGAACCATCCAACAAAGGTGGCATGGTAGTCGATATGTCTTCGCAGTTGAATTTCATTTAAGAAATTATAATAAATCAACACAGTAGATTTGTGTGACCCAAAATAAAAGATCACCCCAAATTGAATTTTTAGATTCCAATCCAATTAACAATAGTGACAAATAAAAAACAAGCAAATCAATCAATTAGACAAAGACAAGACATGTAATTTTTCCGTGGAAACTCTAAACGAGAACAATCATATGTCCTACTCGGACTAATAGCAACTAAGTATTATGAATTGAGCAATTACAGTATATACTTACAGATTCTTCTTCAATTTTCTCAATCTAAATATTGTAGTTCTTCTTGCCAACTCCTTGTTGTCATGACTTCCCGCTGTTTATTGCTTGCCACACTTAGTCCAACCGATATTTTATGAGGGAAGACCATTTTGTATAAAGAAATAGAAGCAATATCCTCTAGAACTCAAAGCTTCAGTACAATTTCTCTAATAGCTACTTAAAAAAAAATGATATCTCCAATAGGTATTCTTAAATAAGAATATAGAGATTAGTCTCTTAGGGTTAAGAGTAAACCTCTATTTAAAACTTACAATTTGTGCCCTAAAGAGTACTTCAATCAGAACTAAAAAAGTCACTTTCCGCATAAATAAAAAACGTACTCCGCATTGGAATCTCCTTCACTGGTTTGAATGAGCCAATCTTCGTTCAAACGAGCTGATTCTATTGTTGCAATTTTTTTCTACTTGCACCAATTTCATTCGAACAGCCAATTCTTGATTTGAACGAACTAGGTTTCTGTCCTGAATAATTTTTTTATGATTTTTTTCTTTGTTTTTTTCACTTTAGCTCTTTCGATGACACATATCAGAGCCCATTTGAAAACAAATAAAAATTATAATTCAATGAATACAGAGTTTTATCCAACCCATAAAAATGGCCAACACTAATAATCCTAATATTCACTTTCAAAGATTCTAACTTGCAACCATTTGGCTCCAATCTCACGCTAAGTTCCTTGCTATCCTTCGACTAAAACCTCTACCTGTTGGCTATTTTACTTGTAAGAATAACAATACGGCCTCTACGTCGGCCTACCAACGTTGTGCCTGCAATTACTTTTCCTATGAAATCCGTTTTCCAGAAGAAAAAAAAAGGGTAAGAAAGGAAAAATATTATTACAGTGCCTCTCAATGACATTTTTGCAGTGCCTTTCATCAATTTAAACAGTTACGTCAAATGAACCCTGTGTAATTGATAAGGATCAAATTATCATTATCTATGGCAGAATATTGGATTATTATTATTATTATTATTATTATTATTATTTTAACTCTTTTTAACACTCACGCACCCATACGTGATCACCTAAGTTTTTACCGTTAACGCTATCTAGGATGATCCATGGTTATTTCCTGTAAAAAGATGTGCCTCGTTGCCCATAATACGAACCCTACATTTATCATGTGTATAAGATAATTCCCTTCTGACCCATATTGCTTCCATTTAAACCATATGGTAGTTCTTAGATATTTAAGGGATAAATTTAGCAAATGGTTGAATGGGTTGGTGGGCCAACTTGTTTCTAATGTGAGAAAATGCCCATCTTGAGAAGAAGCTTCCACTCTACAAGCAACAGTTAATCCATGGTACATTTGATGGGCCAACTGGAATTTGACGTGCAACTGCCCTCTGCATCGCCCTAGTCATTTGCATCACACATTTTCAATGGGTTATATGTGCTATTTGGAGAACAGGAAAAGACACCTAATAAAGGGGGTGTCCCGCAGGGCTTGTCCTATTTAAAAAATGTATTACCACCCAGAAACACTAAAAATCAAGGAGCTCTGATAATCTAATTAGACTAGTTTTCCATCCACTCGGCAACCACTCAAAATACCCATTCATCCAACCAACCATCCTCTCTTTTGTCCATGGTGGGCCCCACACGGTGGGGCATACAGACGTACTCCGAAAGGAATTATCATCCATTAACATCATTATTTAGTGCTAATCTTCTCCTCATCCACACCTCATTTCTTGCTTAGTAACAGCTTAAGCCGTGTCCGGTACAAATCTTTGTCCACACAAGACCCGTGGCCCGCGGTCCACAAAATTCCAGATGCGGAGAAAATGATACGTAGCGTTTCTCTCGATAGAATCACGAGAAGAAGGGACGGTTATGTTCCTCGTCTTCCACCACCTGATCCTCCCCTATTTTATCGGACACATGTCTTGGTTCCCAAAAGCGCGAGTTAAGGTAACCGGAGGCGTGGGTCAGGAGGAATGGGCAGGGTCCGCATAAAGTAACTGTAGTTACCCGCGCACCATCCGAGGAAATTAAAAGCTAATTAAAATCTCTGCCTGTTAATAGCACGACAACGCGACTTCCCCCAAAAACGGTACAGCTTTCCGAGGAAGCGGAACGGTTAAAGTAAAGTAAAGTGGGCTAACCATGCCTCCTTTTATCGTTACCATCCCTCAGGTTGGGACGTCGTCCGCTCAACCCATCATTTGTTGCATAGTTTATGCCTAAAACTGCCAAGAAAAATGATTTGTCAAGTTGTTTAACTCTGATTAGACGACTAATGATGTTCAAGCTTTTTTGATTCTCTTAGATAATTAGTTTTATCAAAATTTGAGGATTTGAAACTCACATGGATATCTTTGGACTTGCAGGAGGAAAAATATTCTCATTCTTGTAGTAATGCTATGTAGCAGCACCCATTCGAACAGACCCGAAGGTATCCTAAATTGCAAAATTATATTTATGCTTGCTGGTGGCATTCGGTTGGATCTTGGACCATACAAGTCTAAGGAAAACATCTTTTCTTTTGTTATACACTCTTCACCTTTCTAATTAGCTTGCGACATTCAATATTAATTAGTTAGACGGTAGAGCATGGGAGAATGTCTTCCTTTTTATATCATACCACTCTTCTTTAATAATGACTTTTTTAAAGTCTTGCTTGCTTTAAGTTAATTCTAATGAGAATTATAAGCATTAGAAATTTCTACTGGTCACATTAGATTTTATCATAAGAACATTTGAAATTCTTTGTCATTAAATATTAGAATTTTGAAAATCAGTATCTTAAAATGTGACATTTGGCTTTTGGGAATACTTAGGATTTCAATATCCTTAATGTTGGCCGATACTTTATGGCTTAGGAGTTGGAAAAAAGAAATCGCGTTTTATACTATATATTTTTATTTACCTTTTAAGAGACATTATTTGGAGGATTCCTGATCCACTCCATATACGAGTTATTAATATTCCTCTAACCAAATAGGCTCATTTTACCACGATGTTTCATTTATTCAAATATAGGCTCCGAGACAAAGACAAAACGATGAATGGGGCTTATCCATGACATCTTATAATATTTATTAGCTTTATCACTTATCAGCTTTATGTCAATTTCACTTAAGCAAAGTTTAACCCATTATGAAATTGGACCACTCAAGCATTGACATTTAAAATTAATCTTGTTGTGGGGGACCAACCCTGCGTGGCGTAAAATTTCTGAGCGAAGTTGTTGGGCAACCGGATGAAAACCCTTTCAAACAAACCATGAGCGGTAACGGAGCCCGTAATGACTCTGGAAGTTCCGTAGGAGGAGTCACTGCCACGTGGCATCTTCAGCATCGCCGTTTAGCGAAGGATGCCTTCGAGCCGCCCTGGTAAATGCTGGGGCCATGGCGAGCATGTCGCTTTCGCGTCTCTGCCGGTTAACCGGTTGGCAAGCCGGTCATTCTGGACTGGGAACCGGCTATGGCCGGTTCCACTCGGTTAGAATCTGACCCAAGGTTAGAAACCATTGACGCGCGGGAACACAAACCCGCGGTTAAGGTGGTCTCGCAGTCTATACGACTGGTACGAACGAGCATTGCAGGGACAGGTCGAGATAAAACGACAACGATTCCTGGCTGCAGGATAAAATCGCAGGAGCATTTCGAGGGTTTCAGATACGAGAGCTCGATCGAGAAATTAGGGTTTCGAAGGGGTTTTTCTGATGGAATTCGGCTTCGGATTCGACGCCTGGGGCTGTTGAAGGCGAAGTTCTTCGATTTCCGCTGCGTTTTTGGCTGAGGATTCGATCGGAGCCGCTTCGTTTTGCTAATTTCGAACGAGTTTGCGAGATTTGAGGAGAGAAAGAGCGAGACATAGTGATCTGCTTGGTGATTTCGAGGGTTTCGGAGACGGAGCTGCTTCGAAGTCGATTCGTGGTGGAATTCGTTCGTTTATTCGACGGCTGAAGCTGTGGAGGGATTTTTGTTTGCGTTTTGTAGCGAGGATTCGTTCGGTGCTGCTTCGGCTTCCAATTTCTTCTCTTTCACTGTAGGAATCGTGCTAGCGGACCTGTGGACGAGAGATCTGCGCCGAAATTGAGTTTCGGTTGCTGTTCGTGGAGATTTCTAGGGTTTTTGAGCTGCTGGTGTTGTTGTTCCGACGTTTCGTCGGTGAAATCGCTCGCGGGAGCTGCGAATGAGCGGTCGGTATTGAAATCCCTTTTCCATGGCGTCTTCTGAGGTTTCTGTGAAGGGAAATTGCAGCAATGGCAGAGGAGAGAGCTTTTCCTCTGGTTGTAGCGAGCCGAACGAAGGAGGAAACGCAATGAAGGGCGTTTCGGCTTCTATGGCTTCCGGGAAAGGTAAATTCGCCTCCTTTTTGCTGGAATTCTTCTTTCTAGGGTTTTATTGGCGAGATTTCTGGTGTTTGTGAGGCAATCTTCTTTTGAAATCTGAGTTTTCTTGCCACTTTGCTTGATTGAATGTTCCGAGGTCATGAATCCGAGATTTTTTCTTCTCTTTTTGGTTTGAATGTTGTAGATTTGGAGGCTGCTCTATATACTGAGCTCTGGAACGCCTGTGCTGGCCCTCTTGTAACCGTTCCTCGAGTAGGAGAGCGGGTTTTCTATTTCCCACAAGGGCATATCGAACAGGTAATCTCAGACCTACCGTTATCTTGAATTTCTCCTGTTTTGCTTGATTTTTGTGATGGTTATCTGTTTTTTTTTTCTTTTGCCCCCCGAAGTCTATGTTCTTATGTCTGGATTTTGGTCGAGTTTTTTTAAGGTTGAGGCATCTACGAATCAGATCGCGGACCAGCAGATGCCTGTCTATGATCTTCCATGGAAGATCCTTTGCCGCGTGGTGAACGTTGAGTTGAAGGTACTGATTCGATCTCCTCGTAAACGTAGGATTAGGGTTCTGGGGTTTTGATTGCAATGATAGATTATGATATGTTTCATTTCCTTGAATGTTATTTTTCCTGCTCGTATAGGCTGAACCGGACACGGACGAGGTTTTCGCCCAAGTGACTTTACTGCCTGAAGGCAAGGTATGATCGGTTTTTTTTTTTCACCTATTTTAAGTTTTGAATTTGGGGTTGTTGGCTGTTTTGAGAGTTTTGGTTGCGCACTCTGTTCCAGCAAGATGAGAACGCTGTGGAGAAGTTACCTGTGTCTCCTCCGCCGCAACGCCCACACGTCCATTCCTTTTGTAAGACTCTCACTGCTTCAGATACAAGCACCCATGGTGGTTTCTCTGTATTGAGGCGACATGCGGATGAATGCCTTCCACCCCTGGTTAGTATTGTATATGTGTTTTATCTGAGTCATTATTTGATCCATGAAAGTACCTTAATTTTTTGAAGTTCTGTTGTTGATCGATGGTTATTAGGACATGACTCGTCAACCCCCGACCCAAGAATTGGTTGCTAAAGATCTGCATGGAACAGAGTGGCGCTTCCGCCATATATTCCGTGGTAAAGAACTTTCAAGAGTGCTGTAGGATAGCTGGAATTTGGTAGGGAATTTTTGTGTTGCAAATGTATTATCTATTTTTCTCTGATTCTGGAAGTTGGACTTCATTAGAGAACATAGATCTCTGCATCTACGAGCTTATGGAGACTAGGCCATGCATCAAGCTGATAATGTTTTAGTGTCATTTGCATAGAAGTGGTAATGGAGTTTGATGAACTGTGAATCTACGTTTGGGGCATGGTTGAAACTAAAAAAGTATATTGGCTGTTGTGGCGATGGGCTGCAACAACTTTTCAGCGGCAGGAATTAAGTTCTTCTGCCGTTGTTGGTTTTCCTTGATGCTTAGTATTAGTGTGGTTTATGTTTTTTTTTTTATTATTGGAGTTTAATTCATGTACTGGTTTTGAAATGGCAGGACAACCAAGAAGGCACCTCCTTCAAAGTGGTTGGAGTGTCTTTGTCAGCTCCAAACGTCTTGTGGCTGGGGATGCATTCATTTTTCTGAGGTTTCATATCTTCATCGTTAACTTTTCAGCTTCTGGGTTTCATTATTTTTTTTATAATACCTTGGTACCAAACAATTTGTGGTTTCCAGAGGTGAGAATGGTGAGCTCCGTGTTGGGGTAAGGCGTGCTATGAGGCAGCAGAGTAATATTCCATCTTCAGTTATATCTAGTCACAGCATGCACCTTGGCGTCCTTGCTACAGCATGGCATGCTGTATCAACAGGAACTATGTTCACCGTCTATTACAAACCTAGGTATATGGTTGTGATACATTTTGAACTGAGTTTTGTTTGGTAATTTATTTTAAGAACCATCCTATATGGCTGCAATAATTTTGTTTTTTCCATTATCACTCTCATCCATGTTTTGCTTTTACTAGGATGCTGTATGTGATGTGACTTGTCTGTAAGTTGCATGGATTCACACCCACTATTTGGTAGTGTAAAGAAATAGAAAGCCTCCATGAACCCATTACCTTGTGGAGTGAAGTTCGTACTGTCTGGATATTGGATTATTTGGATTTGTTCATTTCTCATTCTGCTGTACTTTTTTAATTTTTAATAGACTATCGTATGAAGTTCGTTTAATGCTAAAACTCATGTGATAGGACGAGCCCGTCTGAGTTCATTGTGCCGTTCGATCAGTACACGGAATCCATTAAAGCCAACCATTCTATTGGAATGAGGTTCAAAATGAGATTTGAAGGTGAAGAAGCTCCAGAGCAAAGGTACAAGTTAGCGGTTTACTGAGAACAATAATATTTTGTGACATGCAACTAATAGTAGGCATAGGACTTTGTATGTAATGCCCATTTTATCTGTCCGGCCAGGTTTACAGGCACCATAGTTGGCACTGGAGATGTTGATTCCCAAAGATGGGCTGGATCAAAGTGGAGATGTCTGAAGGTAGTATTTTACATCATTTCTATTATTGGCCACTTCTGTCATGGAATTCATGGTGCATGCAATTATGCTTCATGTGTATGTGTATACAACTTTTCCCACTTCTTGTGTGTGATTGTTGGTCAAGAATAAAATTAAACTTTTTGGCTTGTAGGTGAGGTGGGATGAAACTTCTTCCATTCCTCGCCCAGAAAGGGTTTCTCCTTGGAAAATAGAACCTGCCTTGAGTCCTCCTGTGACCAACCCACTTCCAATTCCTAGACCCAAAAGGCCTCGGGTCAACATGGTACCATCTTCGCCCGATTCATCTGTTCTGACAAGGGAAGGTATGATCCATGTTACTGCTTGGTTTTCTATTCTTTAAAAAAAAAATTTTACATTCAGATAATTTGTATTGTTCTTCTCAAGCTTGTACAAATTATGTTTAATCTGTGCCTCGCTCTATATTCTTCTAGGACCCTCCAAAGTTACAGTAGACCCTTCACAATTGCATGGATTTACGAGGGTCTTGCAAGGTCAAGAAATCACGACCTTGAGGAGCTCTTTTACTGAAAGTAACGAGTCAGACACTGCTCAGAAACCCCTTGTGTGGGCGTCAACACAAGGTGATGATAAACCTGACATAGCCTCTGCTCAGAGAAGATTTGGAACTGAGAATTGGATGACAGTGATGAGGCCGGAGCCAACCTATACAGATTTATTATCGGGTTTCAGATCACACAATGATTCACATGGGTTCCGTTCGCCAATTGTCAACCAATGTGCAGATGATTCTACTTTGAAGAGCCATTTTCAAGATCAGGAAGGCAAGTTCAGCTTACGTTCTAGTCAGTGCCAGTGGTCCATGATGACTTCCAGTCCTGCAGGAAGCATGAGGGAAGCTAGCTTGAAGATGCCTACACAGGCTGGTGAGATGTCTTACAAAAACTATGGAGATGTAGGGTATGCTGGGTTGGGTGGCTACCCCATGCTGCAGACTATTGGAGTTGACCAACATTCTGGAAACTGGTTGATGCCATTGCTGCCATCGTCTCATGTTGAAAACCCATCTCATCATTTGGGAGCAGATGTGCAACCTGAACCTTTATTCCAGCAGGATGTGAAATCCAAAGGGGAAGGCAACTGCAAGTTATTTGGGATTCATCTAAACAGCAAACCCGCACCATCTGAAGCTGTGCAGTTACAGACAGCTCCAACCAACGAGCCAGAGGGTTATAATCAACCTGTGCTGAAGCAACAACAATCTCTAGAGCCTGATCAGTGGACAGATCCACCAAAAGGTACAAAGGTGGCTGATACTGCCTGTGCTGTAAGTGATCAGGAGAAACCTTTCCAATCATGCGCTCAACTACATAGAGATGTTCAGAGCAAACCTCAGGGTGGTTCAACAAGAAGTTGCACTAAGGTTTTTCTTTATGACTTGTTTTTTATGAGTAAATATAATGGAACTTTGCTAGGCTTATAATCTTTTTCTCAAATATCCTGCTTTTGATCTTTGTTGGCCAACTTTTTCCTCACACGTTTGATAAACAGTCACCTTTGTAAGTTCTTGCAACTGTTTGCATGGGTGCGTAATTTGTTCATTTAGCTTAAACTTTTCCATATGAATTATATCGTCTTCTAGAAGCAACAAGTTCAGGCCCATCTATAGAAACCCCAGTCATGTTTTTGTAATATTATTTTTTATTTTGTTGGAGATATTATTTAAGAATATGCAGTCGGACTATCTAGCCATGGTATACTATGGATATTATTTTTTTTTTATTTTTTTGTAGACAGTATTTATTAATATGCAGGCTGACTGTTTAGCTTTGCTTTATGAAGGATAATATGTTTTCACTCATGAAAAATGTGATTGTATTTCTATTGATAATAATTAATTCCTTAGGAACTGTTTCTTATTTCAATGAGTTGATGCTGGAGTAAAAGACTAAGGTTAATTTATGGTTTGACATTCAGGTCCATAAGCAGGGTATTGCTCTTGGTAGGTCTGTTGACCTTACAAAATTCAATAACTATGATGAACTGATTGCTGAGTTGGATGAGATGTTTGAATTCGATGGTGATCTCAAGGCAAGCAAGAACTGGCAAATTGTATATACAGATAATGAGGGCGACATGATGCTCGTTGGAGATGATCCCTGGCAGTATGCACTCGAACCTGACTTCTTTTATTATTGTGTGCCTTTCTTGTAAACTTTTTAACATTTAATTATTCTGCTGATTTTTTGGCAAAAGGCCACTAGATTTTAATTCTAACTCATTTTTTTCCTTTTTTCTAAAATCTTTGACAAGGCTATTGAGCACTTAGAATTGTCTGATTATGTCACACCCATTGGAGTAAATTTGAAGCAAACTGATAAGCACACCTGAACTATTGTTTTCTGCCGTTGCTTAAATAGGCCATGTTTTGACATCAACATTGAATCTGTATGATACTTGTTAGCCCCTGTATATCTATAGTGATATTTGTGTCCTAACCTACAACCATCAGATTTTACAATACTGCTTTCTCATCTAGCTCATAATTTGACCTTGTTTGATATCGCTTTTTAATCTATGCATATCCACAATTTTCTTTGACACTTTTCCTTGTTAATATTTTTTTAAAGGAAAAAAAATTAATGTGACTGGGACCTGCGAACTTAAGGTTGCAACTAGGAGCACTTCCAACTATGCTATAAGCTCTTATGATCAACAGATTAGCAATGAAATCTTTCTTCTTTGGTAAGGTGGCTATCTGATTGACTTTAGATATTTTTTTCCTGTGAATACAGGGAATTCTGCAGCATGGTTCGCAAGATTTCCATCTACACACGTGAGGAGGTCCAACGGATGAACCGAGGGATTTTGAACCCCAGAATTGAGGAAAACCAGATGGCATCAGAAGACAAGTCCACTGCAAAAGAAAATAAATGCCTGCTGTCTTCACTGTCAGTTGATCTAGAGAACTGCTAGCTTTAGCTCTAATAGTTGTATGGTGCGTAGTTTGTTTAACATCACATTTATGTGTTTGCATTCGCTGTCTTCATTTGTTTTGTTTAGGACCAGAGCATAGCTCTATCAGAGTGGAAAATATCCTCAAATCTTTACTTCTAGATTTACCCATTAATCTGGTTACTTTAACTTCATTGTATTTCTTTTTTTTCTTTTTAATTCTTTTTTCTAGATTCCTTCGGTATTTGTAAAACCTGAAGATGCTGACATTATTTATTGCCAATAGATTCAAATGTAATTCATCGGCAGGTAAATCTCACATTATTTTTGAAGGGGAATATTCATGTGCATATGTCCCTCATCAAGGGACCGTACATACTCCTCTATAGGGCCCATGGTGGACCCCACCAAGGGATGAGACTAGGGGGATGGAACGATCCATGTGGAACTGCCCTACATACCAAGTTTGGCCCAAATCACATGTCCCTAACCTCTTCATCGGTGATCCACAAATTCATTCCATTTGAATGGGTGAATAGTCGATCCAATGTTTCAATAAATTTGGATTTGACCAAAATTTTAGTGCACCCTTTTTAAATAAAATCCGTGTGTTTTATTTTACAAAAAATGAATATAAAATTATAAACCAATAATTATCTTTATGGCTGTAATCTCTTTTTAAGAAATTCAAAAAACTATCCAGATCGGTTTTTCTTTCTTCATTAACCCCTTTGCTTTGATATGCAAAAAAAGCTTATCTGGCTGGAGTTTCATGCTGTTACAGGTTCTGTGAAAGCTTAAAATGAAGAATGAAGCTGATTGGATTGGTGCTTGGGCAAGCATAGGCTCTAACTTCATCATAAACCTCTTCAACCATACAATGTAGTTCCTTTTCGAAAAGGTGCGTTTGATATCACAGTTTTGGTTGTATTTTGATTTTTGCTCACTAAATCCCTTTTATGCTTCTTTATTATTATATGTCCTATACATGTGTTATATTTTCACTTCTGCAAGGCCTGGTCTCACTACCTTGCATTCTCAATGTACATAGCCTTCTTTACTATATATGTAATACAAGGGTAAAATCTTACAATCTTCTAGTATAACCCTTTTTTTTTCTTTTTGGGTGTACAGTTGTGTTCCACCGCCATTGTTTAGGTCAACTTTAAATCATTTTATCCTTATCACTTGTTTCAGATCTTCCTCTTAACATTGGCTTGACAATAGATTTGATATTATATAAGCTTTTGCTTGGACATTCACTGAGTGCTTCCAATGAATGATGGCAGATAACATGTTTGCTTTCCAGCTTGGTAAAATGCCTTGGTGCATTTCTATAGCTGACATAGTATTTCCCTGTATTCCTTGGAAAAGAGGTGAATTTGCAACTTTGAGATTGGGAATGTGCCGGAATAGTTATGAGTATGTTGTGGTGACCTGAGTGCTGCTGTATAGCTCCCACTCGTTTTATTTATTTATTTTTCATTATTTTGGATGGGTGCAAACCACCAATTGAAGAGTGGCCTAAAATGACGTGGTGGTTCTTTTTCTTTTCATCATTCCCTTAGCATATTGCATTATCTAACGGGGCTAGAGGTAGTATTAACATACGATGCAGATGATTGCTCTATTCTAATCACCACAGTCGTTGGATTGGTTGCATTCAACCCAGAATTTGTACGATGGACAGTTTGTGAAAGTTTGCGCACTGTACTGTCTGTTTTGCTGGCTTCACATAGGTGGACTGGCTTTTTAGCTGGGATATTGTGTGTGATTGGACGAAGGCAGAGATGCTGAGGGCAGGCCTGGGCATTATCCATTCATTCTGGTCTCTTTCTTATCGAAAAGCCTATCCCCATTATCAACTATTAAAAGCATGGGCCGGAACAAAATATTCATTGCCTTCCGTAACGTTAGCCTCCTAAACTTAGCAGTGTGTTGATGCAAGTCTTTCTGAACTTTTGCATATTGTTTAGAAATACGTTGCGGGGATGTTTTGTTACTTCTGTTCCTCAGTTTCCATTAGGTATGATGACTTTGAACGTCTTCGGGGAATGGTACTGAAATCTATATGTGATTGATTGCTTCAACGTTTATCATGGTAACCTCACCATTTTAGGTCATTAGTGGGGGAGGTGGCAACGGGTAGGGTGTTCGGGTTTGGATTCTGGAGCAGATTCAGGTTTTTGCTTACCTGGACCCATTCTACCCAAACGCTCAGTTGTGGCCTGGCTATCTAAAATCAAACGAGCGGTACCCATATGCTCTGAAGGCCTGTGGGCTGTATTTAGGAAAGCTTTAGTACCAAGGAAGCCACTGGGCAACGGAGCTAACCTGTTTGCCATGTATTAGGGGACCTCGGGTTGTCGGTGGAAGCAACTTTTATTACCATGTGCATGTGCGCTCACTTGTACATCATACAAAGTAGATGGGGTGCTTGAGCTTCCTTGTTTCGAGTGGGCTAGCTAGATCACTGGTAAACCGCTAGCTAGATTACTGTTAAACCGAGATCCTACTTACATGTGCAAGGATTTGTTTTGAAATGTGAGGATACTGTTAAATCTGTCCATTCCCCTCTTAAAGTTGTGTATCCTAAAAGAAACAAGTCAATTGGTTCCTGGGCACGAAACTGTTTCGATTGCTGTCATGATACGATGTAGTTTCTGTAGAACTATAGGCCAGCCACAACTGACTGACTGTAAAACTAATGGCCATCCACTAGGTGAGTGACAAACTTAACTTGAGTGCCCGCCTATTGAATTGGGGGAACAATGGAGAAGCATATAAAGGGCTCTCTCAAAGTGACCTACCACTTTAGACGAATGTCAATCGTGGGAGACCGAAACCGCCTATTGAATTGGGGAAAAATGTTGAAGCATATAGACGGTTCTCTCAATGTGACCCGCAACTTTAGACGGATGTCAGTCGTGAGGCCGAAAACGCCTGTTGAATTGGGGAACAATGTAGAAGCATGTAGACGGTTCTCTCAATGTGACCCGCCACTTTAGACGGATGTCAATCATGTGAGACCAAAAGGTTCCTATGTGCAAAGACGGGAAGGGAGAACTTTTTTTTTTTTAATCCTTTTTCAGAATGTCATGATACCGACTGCTTTAATATCAACTGAAAATTTCAATTCGAGGTTGGACTGCCTCCTAAATTGTCCGGTCCAATTTGACGATTGATGAATTCCGTTGGAAAATAATTTTTCTTGATTTTCATAGAGAGGGATACAAGCCATTTATAGAATTTATTACCTCAATTATAGAAATTATTCTATCAATTGCTAATTAATTACCTTAATTCAATTAATAATAAATTACGTTAAGTCACGGATATCAATTACTAATTAATCTCTTAATTAAATTAAATAATAAATTGCCTCAAGTCACGGATATCAATTACTTAAGTTAATCAATCACTAATTTATTATTTTCATGATATGAGGAGATTGGCATAGTCAAAGATTTGTAACCAAATATTACTACTTTTATTTAAAACAATCTAATGGAGTTGTGTAGTCCCCTCTAGGTCGTGCAACATGTAACCTTCGTGGTATGTGTACATGCCCTCGGATCCAATCACATAATCTCAAACTTTAACGGTTAGTAAAGATACAACAGTTCTAAAATTAAATTCAATGGAGCTTATAGTATTAGGTCTTGATAGATGGCGGAAATGGCTACACCTCTCAAAAATGAAGGTCCAAATATCTCGAGAAAATTTCCGTGTGTCCTCAGATTAATGCGTGATGCATGGACAGCCAACATCCAATGCATTCATCTTGATTTGAACAACAGAGAATGACACGAAATCCGTCAAGAGGCACTATTTCATTGGGGCAATTTTTACATATGGGACTCTTATTCCATCAGCACCTTTAATTTGGTGGGTATGAGGGCCCCTCTTTTGTGGACAGCATGGATCATTCAGGTATAGGAGAGCCTATACGGGTACAATAAAGTCCCCATATCTAGGGCTTCAAGTTATTCAAATCCCAGCCATTACATAAGGTAATAAGGACTACCAAAATTCGCCTGAGAGACAGCTTGGCCTGGAAATTTTGGATGAAAGTGCCAGACGCAGGCCACCACAGACAAAGCCAAGGAATCCAAAAGCGACTCTTTTCGGCCCCAGAATAAAAGGTTATGTTACGCTGCTATGTTAGGTCGAAGCTGGAATTGAAAAAGACAACAAAAATGCCAACGTATTGGTTATCCTTACATAACTTGCACGGTAGAATTGGCTCATGAGAATATGGTAGGAAAGGGGAACATATGGTGTTCATCAAAACGACAAAAGCTCATATGGTTTGTTGCATGCTGAATGCTGATCCACAGCATAATGGGACCCTCCCAAGCACAGCTCCATTCACGACTAGTCACACAAAATAAAAAAGGAATATTGGTTTTTTTTTTTTTTTCAACACACCAACGCGGACAACAAATTTTCGAACTCATCCTTGGTTGTTTCTTTAAAGAGGAAGCCATCAATAGAGCGACAATTTACTGCCGGTAGAACAACCGTCCAAGGGCTTTAGGGTATTATCACCAAATTGAGCCCAATTCCATGTTGACAGCAGTAAGTGGTTCACTGTTTTCACACTGATTCCAATCCTAGCTGCCCATTTTGATTAGATGGCTGGCATGAGTTACAGTAGATACATAATCCACAAACTTGTATGACTGCACTCAAGCTCATCCATAAAAGATTGCCTGTCCACATGCTTCCCTCACTACCATCTAGCTTCATGCAAATGTCCATTGGACTACCATTGAAAGATTTGCCCGGCTACCAATCGGGTCCTAACTTAGCTATAATATAAAACATAGAAAAAAGAAGAGAAAATAAAAGAAAAAAGAAAAAGCAGAAGCTGCTTTCATATAGCTCCAGCCAACTAGTAAAACTAAATTCTGCATTCTACATGACCCAAAAAATCAAAGGATTAGTTGCATAAATACTTAGGCCTACGAACATTTACCAAAAAGAAGAAACAGAAAACCCCAGCCGCATTATCAAGACCACTTTTCCAGTCATGGGTAGAATGGATACTAAATCATAAATCAGGTAAACGATGGGAGACAGGACAGTATCAATGTGTACCACAATGGTTTGTAGAGGAATTATGGAAACCATCAGTTGCATCAAGTTCAGAGAGAACACCTTGCTCAAAGAAGGTGGAATGGAGCGCCCTCACACACTGTTCTGCTTCACTATCATTTACAATCAAGGAAATGTTCACCTGCCAACCATGGGGATGGGCAATGCAGACAAAGAAATTGGTAAAATAGATACACAGGAAAAATATATGGCATATTCTTGGAAGGAATCCATGGTTTGTTTGGGCAACCATTCCATACAGGTGGGGTCCATCTATGATGGTCCAGGGCCACAAATATAGGAAATGCAGTAACCTCAACTACATCCAGCAATAAAATACACCCCACAGTCCATATAAGCTGCAGGAGTCTCAATGAGATTTTTTCTGCGACAAGATTCTTTTCCTTTCCCATTGCTTAATCATCCTGCAGCCTAAAATAATGGAATGGATAAAAGTGGAAGATGAGCCTACCTGTAAGGAATCCTAGTCCCAATATTTAGATTCCTTGTGCATTCTTGTTGTGTGTGTGTGTGTGAGAGAGAGAGAGAGAGAGAGACCTTTGATGCTCCTTGGGAGATCATTTGAACATTGACTCCATTAGTTCGCAGCACGTTAAATGCCTGTCACAACATAAGATATGAACATGTAACTTCCGATAAAGACCACATAAACAAATGTCTCCACAAGGGAAAGCTCTGTAGATAATTGTCCTTTCTTTTTTGGTCATGACTTCACTGGCTATCAAGAAGTTGAATTCAATGGGGCCCAAATTTACCTACCCAAAGGAGAGTAGGTGACTCCCAACATGCGATGCATGGGAGATATACATTGCCCTTTGTGAGTGATGCATAGTTCATTCTGAAGGTCAACTGTAGATTCTGGTGATTATTTCTATACAGTTTAAACATTTTCAGGTCTTGCACTAAAGGCAAGTACTAGTGGCATTAGAAACCCTTTTTCAGGGACACGTAATTAGGAATAATTTTATTATTTGTAATGTCAAATTATGATGGTGGGTTAGTTTTTTCTGAATAACACTACATGTTGCCCACATGGTGCCTGGGCATTTAGCCACCCAAATGGATGACAATAAAGGGTGGCAAGTTTTCGAAGTGGATTAAGGGCACATGAAATTTCAAGCTGATCAAATTATCCTAACCTTTAGTTTCAGATCCTCAAGCTTATTGGTGACTACTATTTTGGATCACTGTCAAATTAGAAAATGCCCAGTGCAATGCATTGAATTCAAAGAATCAATAATAATAACCAGAACGAAGATGATGACAACAACAAAAATATGTTCATCGTGGTAAGGTTAGTTCAATGGTGGATAATAAAGGTCGCACCAAAGGATGGAAAGATGATGGATCACCCCAAAGATGGAATTGTAGGCCTCACCTTCTCTAGTATTAATGAGGAACGTTGCACATTTCCAATGAGAGAGATTATAGATCTGTGTTGCAGAAGATTCACGACTGCAATTTTCTCAAGCTCCTCCACTACATGATCAAGCTCCTGCACAACCAGAAAGGTCCACATGGTTTCAGATCATAGTACAGAAAACAACAGTACAATAAGAGGATACTGCTGGCATCAAAATCTACCAAACCATATAACTTGCAGGCCTGCTTTAATCAAGTTATATGGCATTACATCAGAAAAAACAGAAAATGATCAGTTTTCAGGTGGCCTAACTTTGATAAATTTTGGAGTTCAGGTATCCATCTGGAAAGAGCCGTACTCCACATCTTTGCCAGTATATTCAGATCAGATTAAAATTTTTTCAATCAACACAAAATGAAACTCAAGTAACATGCATCAATCAGGTTGGCCAATAATACCATGTTCATCTTCCCAAAAAACGAAAAAAGAAAAAACAGTGACAAGACAAGTTAAATTTTATTAAAAGGGAAAACATAACAAGGCAACAGAGTCTACAACCAAGGACACTTTATACCAAACGCAAACAAAATACAACCACATGTGTGACTATTCAAAGACGACACACAGCAAATTATTTGGCCAAGAAATCATGTGGTTCCACTAATTCGAGGGGTTGTGCCCCCATTGAGTGTATACTCCCAGAGATATTCTTTTTCTTTTACATCTATCCATTTCTTTTGTACAAGCGACTCCCCTAAAAGGTAGAGGCCTGATACAGCTTGTGCATGTGCGAATGCATATGTATGTATGAATAAACTGCGCAATGCACAAATAATAATTGCTCCAAACTGAAGTTAAATAAATGGCAAGGAAGCAATTGGTAGAAATAAAAACAAAGTTAAGCTCATACGCTTGCCTGCTGAATAAGTTCTCTACTCCAGAGCTTTGAGGGATCCAAAGTCAAGGAAATACTGACTTCACTGGTGGCTACAACATCAACAGAGATACCCAGATCTTCAAAGATAGAAAAGACCTGCACAGAGAAAGTGATGAGAATAGCACTTTGGAAACACAAAGCAACATAAAAGTAAAGCAAGGGAACTTGAACGTGTCATTAAATGTATCATACCTTCGCAAGAAAACCAAACTGACCAAGCATTCTAGTGCTCACTATATCCAACATAGTAACATTGCGCTTCAGGACTATGCTGGTTAATACAGCCTGGATGTAGAAAAGTTATTCAAACCCACTTGGATTTCATACAACAGTGCATCGATACAGAAATTGCTTGCTACTAACCTTACTCATATCCCTTGATTTGGTGATGAGGGTACCTGGAGCGTTAGGGTTGTAAGAGTTCTTGACCCTAACAGGAATATCACCTTCTCTAGCAGGTCTCATGGATTGAGGATGTAACACCTAGGATAGGAAAAATGGCACTTAGTAATTTTTTTTAACCAAGAAAGTGGCTAATCCCACTAGAATTCACAATAGTTGCTGACCATTGATTACATGTGACTAATCTTATAATAGAAACTCAACTTGGTTTCAGGTGCCCTGCATGATAAAGCAGGTTCAAGACAGGTGAGTAGCTCCCTTGTGCAAAATTGCCAAATGCCAAAGGTTAGGTCTGGCTCCAATCTGGACCCTCCCAGGACCCTGCTTCAGCAGGACCCACACTGGGTAATGACCTTTATTTGAATTACCAAAATGCTCGTGGAAAATAGCAACCATCATATAGTATAGAACACCAAAGGGATTGTTACCAACATGTCCTGGATATAGCATTCACTATATAATTTCCAGCTCTTAAACAAGCCTTGGGTACAGCAGTGACATGACATTGATATACCATGGACACAGATTTTACACAATATGACACTTCATCAGGAAGCAAATGGTCTCTAACATCATGTGTACTGTGTAGTATTGATTATCAATTGGCAGATATGTTTACTATAGTTGAAAGCAATAGACTTTAGAATCCACTTGTCTAAACTCGAACATAATTGATATTTTATACTCGAGATTGAGGGAGAGTGTTGGAGTATTTATGTTATTGGGGATAAATTTCAGTCATATCAGGCAATAGGGCATTTTGGACATTGGATTACTTCATCTTTCAATAAGTGTGGTAGCCTTGGATAAAATATACAATTTTCCATCCTACTTTTTCCTTCTTCAAAGCACTAATCTCTCATTCACCTTCAACAATCCAACTACAAATATATCCATCACCAATAGCATGGAACTGCACCTGAAAGAATGGAGAAGAAAGTTTGATGTCACCGAATGGCTCCTGGTAAGTGGACAATCTTGAAGGTCATTAATACAGTGTAGGGAAAGGGCTGCTACTAGTATGAGTTCTGTTACGTGGCCTGACTGTTGAGAGTGCCTAAATTTACTGTTAGCGACTGTTTAGTGACTACATAACCTCGGTTTACTATTAGAGATTAAACATACTAATTGGTAGTCTTAACTTAAACACCAGCAGCTTTCCAGTGCTTTATAAGTAGCAAGCAACGAAAAAGTGCCATAAGTACCTGTGCACCAAAGTAAGCAAGTTCAGCTGCCTCGTCAAATGTCAAATATGGTACAGGCTCTGCACGTGGATAAATATTAGGATCGCACGTCAAAACACCATCCACATCCTTCCACACCTGTTATAAAGTAGAAGCTATATTGTCAGATGACAATTAAGACTACAGAGTAACATAGTTGGAATGCGCATCAAGTATATCATATTAAAGATCTGGAACTGCTAAAATGCATTAGAATATTAAAACTGTTCTCAAATTGGACATGGGGTGCTGATAAAGTTCCCAGACAGGAGCTTTCAGATCCTAGAGTTGATGAATCATTACTATGATTGTAAGGATCATTAGGCAATCATAACCATCTTATGGTTGATGTTTTCTAGCTAAATTATGATCACCACCAACACTCATTTATAAGGAAGGGAAAGATCAGATACTGGTTTTCCCCACTTCAGATTATCCACAATAAAACACTGATGCAGCCCATGGAACACAAGCAAACAAATGAAAAGTGTCCCCACAATCCTCATTCAGTTATATCTCAGAAGAAGACAGCAGAACCTAAATGGTTGTAATTTTGGAAGACAACTTGTTCATTTTAGGCAGGAATCCATGAATAATAAAGGAATAAAATGCTGATGTCCAACAGCCCTGTACTTATAATGACAGAAGTCATTCAAGCATTCAAGAAGTATATCTAGGATGATATGATAGATTCTCTAGCAGTCTTAGAGAATATTAGGATGGCTCTCTGGATAGGACTCCCACTCTCACCATACCACACAGGGATCGACCCTTGGGCCACTAGGCTAAGCAACCCAAAAAAAGAAAAAAAGGAACACTAGTAGCCTTATATTTAGACAATAGAGCAACAACAATTGGAATAAAGGAGAATCAATTAAAGCTAAAGGAAGGATAGAGACTAGAGAAATCAAGGGGAGGATTAAGCAAATGATTTTTATGGGTCTATAAGCCTCTGTCGAAGCTTTTCCATATGCAATGTGTATTGTTTCCACTAGGTTTCTGGCATTAGCACTGTTAGTGCAGATTCTCTCAATGAAGGTGCCTTTGTCTTTTCCATTCAAAATTTTGTGTGGGATTCACTGAGGTTTGTGTTCTGAAATGCCAACATCTCAAAACAAATTTGCTGACCCACCTGATGAATGATTCAGGCCGTGCCACTTTCGATTATAGCAATTTAGGGTACATTTGGCATCACTCTAGGAATGTTTCATTCTGAGAATGAAAGAAAAAGAAAACATATTTGGCAGGCATTTGTGAGATAGAAAATCTAGAAAGATAGAGAGAGGAGGGAAATAGAGGAGAGATTTTAGAGATTTGTAGAAAGGGAGAGAATGCTTGCCAAACAAGTTTTTCATTATTTATTTTTAGAATGAAACATTCCCAGAATGGTTCCATTCATGCACTTACGGTGTCTGTTTGTGCAAAAAAAAAAAAAACTTCTATTTTAGTACACGCAGGTTTCAATATGGACCTGAATCTCTCGTAATCCCAAGGCTTTACCAATCGTAGTAGCCGTCAAATCACTCCCACCCCTGCCTAAGGTGGTCACGGCACAAGATTTCCACCCCTGCAATTAGCAGATTATATATGAAGATGTAAAACAATAAAATCAGGTCCAACTTAAGTAGGATAAATTAAAACAAAAGAATGTATGAAGAAGATTAGCATTGAAAGACCTTTCCAAGGAAGCCAGTAACAATGGGAATTGCAGGATCATTAATCCAATCTCCATGTAATCTCTTTGCCACAGCAGGATATGTTGCCTCCAATATGTCAGCATTAGTGAAGTCGTCTGTGGTTATAAAGCCAATATCAAATGCATCATACTGCAGAAAAACGGACAAACATCATTCACTGTCATCATGTATCATGCCAGCATGCTCTTCTAACACAAATAACAGGGACCGAAGCATCAGATATTAGTCAAAAAGGCTACAAATTTAAGGAAATTTATGAAATCTTGCACCAAATAAGAATTTCTAAATCAGGTATCAATTTTGAACACAGCCCTGCATACTTTTTTCTAAATAATAATAATACTAATAATTAATCTAGAAGATCAATTTTTTTGTTGGTCCTTGTGTTGATCTCAGGACCTGATAGTAAGTGGCCTTACATGCATTTATGCCTTTGACATTGTGCCTTCAATATGGTAAGCATAAACAATATGAACATGCACATATCACACAAAATATTAAATACTGGAATGCAGGGACGATGCAAATTGCAGCGGGCAGCTATGACAGTGAAAAAATATTGACATAAACTATAAACAGAATATTCCAGCAGCTTCTTGGCTGACCCCAGCCTTGACTCTTGAGTCTTCTAATGCAGTTGCATACATTGGTCTCATTCCAGTAGCACTGCTCGTCGGCCTTTTTGCACGTGTCAAGGAGATCAAGTGATAAAGATGGTAGAAACCCTTGACTCTTTAGTCTTCTGATGCAGTTGCATTGCATACATTGGTTTCATGCCAGAAGCACTGCTCATCATAGAGCCTTTTTGCACATGTCAAGGAGATCGAGTGATAAAGATGGTAAAATCTCAATGGAATGAAGTAGCAGCAATAGTAGAAGTTGCAGTTCTCAAATGTCAGTAATTGCAAACTCCAACAAAGCAGAGGAAGCCCCTCCAACTGACGGTACCAAGGGGTAACGACAGAAACAAAGAAGAGCAAACCCAACAGCTACACGAGGCTACCCAATCGACACTTGCATGATGCTTGTTCACATTAGCAACTTAAATAGCCAGAAGAACAAATCTACCCAGTAATTTTCTTTGATATCCAACTAATTGGCGCAGCCCCGGATTGCAAATCTGGTGTAGAACAACCTCCCGAAGGATTGTTCGAATCCGAAGATTCAATGAAACTCACGATCAAAACTAGAAAGAGAAAAACTCTGGAAAAAACTGAATTAATATTGATAAAAGCATGTCTATTACAATAAAAGACTCCTCCTCATCGAGGAGTGATTGTTTCTAAAGTAGGAAGGACTAACTCTAAACAAGCATGGCTTACTAAAAATAAAATAGTTAGTAAATAATTAAAGATAGGGATCCTTGAGGAGATCAAAGATCAATCGGATGGCCTGCGGACCTGGGATCTGGGCCGCATCTTAGATTGGCCTGCATCACTAGTATAAGCACATAGTGAAGGCCCAGCACCTGGTTGGGCCTATACATGTAAAGCCCAACAGTTCAGTTATTTTGAGCTAATTTCAATGCCCATATCAAGGCCATGGGACTGAACTTTCTGCCTCACCTGGACAGTATAAAAAACAGAAGGCCAACTTTTATTACATATATCAAAGCATGACAATCCAACTTGAACTCCAATATGGATTATAAAAATGAGTGATCACGAATTCACGTAAAACTTACTTGGCGGGCTTTAGCACCAATTTTATTCAAGTATGCAGCAAAAATCCTTGTGGACATGCATTCTCCAAATGAAACTAAATAGTCTTTTGTACGTAGAGTCATCTCTTTCATCATAGCAATTCCTTTCAGAAGTTGCTCCAATTCATCAAGATGTACTACAACACAAAACACATGTGACAGCCAAATATTAAGATGTCTTTCAGCAACTGTTCCAATTCATTTAACTGTGGAACAAAATAGATTACGGGCAAAACAGCCTAAATATTAAAGGGGACAGTCAGAATCAATAAAACAAGTAAGCAGTTCAGAAAAGATGAAGAGGCACATGTCAAATAAAATCTTCTCAAGATTGTGTGCACAATGAACACAACTGAAATGTGACCAACAATTACATCAAAGTGTCCATGGATATTGCTTAACTCTCCCTTTTATATGTGAGTTTTCTTTTCAGCAAATACTCTTAAGTTTGGTGCTGCAAATCATTTATGGAAAGATAGTTCATGAAATCCTAAACTAAATTATCAGCGTGAAAACATCAGCTACAATTAATGAGGCAATTAGAAACAAAAGCATTTGATTTCATTGGATCAGACAAACTTCAGCAAAAAAAATCCCAAAATGGAAAGATTTTCCTTATTTTGAGTGCCACCGGAAATGAAGAAAAAAACACTGGAAATGAAAGAAAGAACCAACGTACGTGGACTTAATGTTCTAAATGTATCTTCCTAAGCAAAGGAAGGACATTGTCTAATACCCACTGAAAATCTCCATGAGTTGGTTTCTCCACACAGGTATATTTGTCGGTTTCCAAGACAGTCTAGGTCTTGCTAGGAACATAAGTTCCCAAACAGAAAGTGCCCCTGCATGATTTGGAGATCATTGTAAAAAACTCCAAACTGTTTAGCAAACAGCCAGAAATGATTTATTTACAACAAATCCAGAAGATTAAATATCTTTATAGCATTAATGAGTCCTACTAAGTGCAACATAACCATTTGATAGTCATTAATCAAGAATCCACCCATGAAGAATGCAAGTCATTGGCGCAACACAAGAAACTTCATATTAGTCCTTAACTAGCCACTAACATGATATTTAGCAACAGGAAGTCCAACGCCTCCATGAACTCGGGAAAAATAAAATGAGGTTTGGCTGTGTTGTGAAGTTCCTGCAAAGAACACATACCCTTAAGGAAGAATACAATGAATACAATCCGGCTTAGATTCCTAGAATTAGAAACAAGCCACTACAATGTGTCCTAATGCAACAGAACCAACAGGGCCCGATATGGCACCTACTCCCACTCTGGCATGGGGTTTACAAAGCTCCCTCCTAACATCAATAAGATGATGCCAATTATGCCATGGCAGTAGCTCTTTCTCTTACCAGTTTTTTCGGAGTCCGTGGTTATTTTTTTCTTTTTATACACAAGAATCAAACTCGCACAGTCACACGCGCTACACCGTCCCTAACCAGCTGAGCAATAGCCAGGGACATATTTAGTGGTTTGGTTTTATTTCCTTTTTATTCAAGACTACTTCCATCATTTCCTCCCATTAAGTTGTCACCCTTTGCCTCCATGAGTTTCCCCTTCTTTCCTTTTTCCATCACCAGTTTCCCTTCCCGTCAGTTTTTGTACAAGGTTTTGCTCTCAACTAGTTGCCTCCTCTTTCCCCTTTTCTCCATAGTGTTTATCGTTTCTCGTAAGTCATACCAGCCTCCTCACTTAAGACAGATGCTCTTCCCTCTTGCTAGACAAAGGTTGATCCTGTTGGAGGGCTCTAGCATTCAAGAAAAAAGCCTTTAAGGGATTCATTTACTATCACTAAAAATAAGCAAAAGAGACACAAATAATCCCAAATCAACATACTGTAATTTGTCTAGAATACAATTTGCAAGCACCTTTCCTATGTCGTGGCATCTTGTATCATACACCCAAGCAACAGTCAAGCGGTATGGTTTGTGTCTAGGACTCCATCAAAATTTGTCAACCACCGAAAATGGCTCTTTGGTCATTGTCCATCTAGAACTAGACAAACAGTAAGGGCAAAGAGGATGACACCACTGTAGCAAGTTTTGTAATGGTTTTCATAGATTTTAAAAGAAACATTACTATATACAGTATAGTGGTAGCTGCGGCAACAGTAGTGATACCAATAATAATGTCATCATGATTCTCATTCGTTACTATTGATCATTATAACTGAAAGAGTAAGTTCATTAAAATAGAAGAAGCATGTCCTTATAACTATGGTTGCTGCTGTTGTTATTCAGTAAATTTTCTAGAAACCCATATAAGAGGAGAAAGTACTTTTCATGTATTACTTGTTCTCTACAACATGATACAAGCACCAAACCAAATAATTCACTACGACCTAACAGTCAAGCAATTTGTATATGCATAACATCAAACTGCATCAATCAACACATAAACTCAAACGGTACTTAATTTCACTCATGAGCCCCGAAAGTTTCACATACAATCTAGAGAAAGGATGGAGCTCCTCACACAAGGATAAACATATTAACGCCAAGACCAAATAACATTATTATAATTCTTGAACAACTGAACTTGAATAAGTAAAAAAAAAAAAGTCTCACCAGAAATTGTGGACCTATCCACATCAAGTTTATCAACAGTTCTGCATAAGGCCAAAAGGAGGAGAAAAAAAAAAGGCAGGAAAATAGAGGGTGAGAATAGATCTAAACACGTCGCCACAAATGATCATTCTCAAAGCTTGGACTCAACCTGGAAATCAGCTTTCATTTTCCATAATGGAACTTAGTCAATGACAAATCTACCAATTTAATCAAAATTTAGCCAAATCAACCAATCAACTTGGCCACTTTCCTTTTACTGCTTTTATAAAATTAGAATTTCAACTTGGTACCTAGTACCCAAAGTTTAGGTAAATCGAGTTCACATACCCGGGTTGAGTCCATAACTAAGCTTTTGAACACCATTAAGCATAAGAATACAAATGAGAACTGAGATCTCACTTAAGATGCAATTCTTTGATGAAGCTCAACTCATCAATGTCGGATACATGGGAAACACCGCAACTAACAGCCTTTTCACCAGCCTATGCCATGTATTAAATCACGTGATCATCTAAACTCATCAGAATATAATTAAGAGAGGAAAAGAGCAGCACAAGCAACATACATCTCAAACATGTACCTGTAGAAGTTTGTTGGTCGTCTTCCCCATGGCAGAGAGAACTATTACAGGCTTTTCTCCCGGGAAACTAAGAATAAGTTCCGCAACCTCCCTCATGCGTTCAGCTGATGCCACAGAAGAACCACCAAACTTCATCACGCAACTCAGTTGCCCGACATTTCCATCAGCACTTAGATTCAAAGTCTCAAACTTGTCAACTACAGCAACCGCTCCTCCCTGACAGCTGATTTTCAAACCACTCCTTCCGCAAGCACCAACTCTCCTTCTACATAAGAATCCAACAACTGAAGCAACTGATGATGTAAATTCAAGCTGCCTGGGTGACACCGACAACCAATTCTTTCCAAATGCAGCACAGGGAGTTTCAACACTGCCAACTCTCAATGAAACTGCCATGATAGAAGCAGCTACAGATGCTCTATTTACCTACCGTAACTTTGCAGACCTAATGTCCAAACCTCTCTACTCCTTAAAATGAGTAAACCTACGGTTTTTGAACCACCTGAAGGCAGTAGAAAAATTGATTAACCTAAACAATGATCTATCCAAAATCTTCAATAATCAATAGATATCACAAGTTTTGTCGGCAAATGCCCAGCTTATCCTCTCAAACGCAACAAGATTCACAACAAATCTGCGTAAAATCACGCAATGCCTGCAGATTTCGCAATTAATCCAAAAATCCATGCATCAGTACAGAAGAAGGCAACAAATGGAAAGGAATCACACGCTGAAACCCTTAAAAAACACAGGAAAAAAAAAGACTGGTCTTTCACGGTTCTGAGTCAACAGTTTCCACGGTTTCATCTTCTCAAGTGAAAATATTTTCCACGATACTTTCCGCACATTCTACCAGAAATGCTAGAAAGCCATTTGACGCCTCTCGTTTGGAATCACATTTCACCGTGAGATTGAAACTGTACGAAAATCAAAGAATACAGCTTCCATTTCCGCGGAACGTGAGATCACCGTGCAAACAAATACCGTGGAAAGCTGTAGCACAAACTTCAACTCAGATTCCAAGAAATCATCATAAAGCGTGATCCTAGTTGATTTAGAAGCGGAATCAAACACAGAAAGGCTCGGAAAGCATCAGATTGAGATCTGAAACCTCAAAAACCATTCAAAAACTGTCTGAAAGATCAGAAAAAAAATTCAGAGAGACGAACAGAACGAAGAGAGATTGAATCAACAAGAGATCAGTGAAGAAATCTACAAAGGAGATGCATAGGAATGAGGAGAAATGCAGGGAAAGAGAAGTACCTGGAGATGAGAGACGATTCGATTGGGGAAGATTAGGTTTAGGGTTTGAGAGTCTCTCTCGCTTTTCCCTGGCAAGTTTGAGAGAGAGAGAGAGCTTAAGCTCCGCACCAGGAAAATGCGAGAGAAAGAAGACAGATTCGTACTCTGGCCGCGGTGACGGGTATTTATAATGGTGGGGAAGGTGGAAGCGAGGGTTAAGTTGGGGTTTTGTGGAAAAAAACCGAAAACCCTGCTTGAGAGGAAATGGACGGTCGAGATTGCATCTTGGATTCCGTTTGGACAGTTGGGGGTTTCACGGAAATTAATAAAAAAAAGGAAAGGAAGAAACGTGTTCTGAAATCCAAATTTTAAAAGAGTTTTAGTAGGACGGGACCATATGGTCCAAAATGTCTGCTTCCGGGGGCGGCACCAATGGGCTCATCAGCAGTCTGAATCCATTGTGTGGTCCACCTCTACAAGTGGAACCGACCGCCTAGGTGGATCCAGGAGTTCTTCTAGAAAAAAATTTTTTTTTTAAAAGGGCCACTTAAAAAAATATATAATTTTTAAAATATATAGGGGCTTTTCTGAAAAAAAAAAGGACGCGAAATCATAGCCATTGTCAGCACAGACCACTACCAGCCCTCCCTAGTCCTCCACCTTACGATAGAAAACCTGCACTATGATCAATTCTAGAGCAGTCTTAAGTTTTTTTCAAAGCAAAAGCTTAGGAAAGTTCATCATATCATGTCTATGAATTTTTAACACATCAATGAGTTCGGATGTCATGAGCGGTTAACTACACGTATCAAATGTGTGAGATGTTTGTAACGCACCGAGGGGCCCATTTAGTGATGATTTAAATCGCCAAAAATGAATATCATTTTCACTCAAGGGATTTAGGGGTTCGGATTCAATATCAGTAGACCTTGGATTTCATAGTTTTGTAACCTCATGCATACTCGATTGTGGATGCAGGTCCAATTAAATCTATGGCAGAATACTCATGTATTTACCCCGCAAACAAGTGATATAAATATACTTATATATAATATTTTACATGATGTATAATACTAATTATATATATATATATTAGCATATTTGTATACAAGTAATGAAATCCAAAGGTGTTCTTTTGTTTGGCTGGAATGATAAGTGAGGGTGACAGTAAACAACTGTTTATCATATTATATATAATGTATTTTTTTTTTCTAGTTATGTTTAGATATGATTCAGGGTGGAAATTAGGTCCATATGGAAAAATGAAAGATAAAAAACCTTGCAGGGTGGGCAATGGTGTTTAGTTAATTGGATTTCGAAGGTGAGCTCCAATGATACGACAAATGGCCAATTTGTTTTATGTAATTGAATTTTTAATTATTCTAAGATTTTAATGGTAAAGGTTTAAAAACAAAGATGGATACTAAAAAAATGTATGACCAACAAGGGATCTTTTTAGGTGTGAAATTAATACCCAACAATTACCTTAATAATTTAAATCCCAAGAAAGTCAAGGTCGCATCTGCATCCTTTTGCCAGCTCTTTAATAATATGCTCTTCCATATCATTTTATCATGAATTCTTCTATTTCCATTTCCAAAATAAAAGAAAAGCTACCACCTGCTGACTTTTGTTAGGTACATAGGGAAAAGCTCTACTTGCTCGAGATCATATGAATAGAGTTTGGTAGCTCTTGTTATCTTTATCATCTTGAAACACTTGTCCCAGGGGCAACTACATGGATTCTATTTCTTTGTTCAAATATATCACAGCCAAATCCTTGTTGGGAAAAGCGTTGTAGCGAAAACTATCCGCGATCAACTGATCAACCATGATGAACACACACAATCATGCTATCGAGCAATCGCATGCATGAACAAACCAATTTTTCGAGGTTCAGCAACCTTACCTATGTCCACGGACGAGAAACTCATCTATCATAATCCCATCTCAATCCCTTGGGATCTATGGTTACAATATAACTTTATATATAGTTTCCACTTTCTTAGCTAATAAGAAAATCCATATATAATGATTAAAATACCCCGTGCAATTCATATGGTACTAAGACATGTACGAACCGCTACAAAGGAAAAAGCACAGAATCCACATATGAAGACTGTCGTATAACACATATCCATTTAAATCCTTTATTGAACTCCGTGTATTTTACCTGTACTTAACAATATCTTGTACAGTTTATATTTTTGAGATATGTTATTAAGCACAATTGGAGTCTTCATTTAAGTTCACTTGTAAACAAGGGACATAAATAATTAGAAGTAGTCTTTTATATAAAACATAAGCTCATGTTGAAACATGAGCCCATGGTATATACCATGTCGAAAATGTAAGTCTAAGAACCAATCTGTCAGTGTATACATTGAACAATGGTAGAACATGTCCACAAGCCAAATTCAGTCTATAAACAAAATAACAGCCCATCAGTAGATCATAAACAAAATGAGGATGATGATATGATACATAAACAAACCAATCCATTGGCTGAACCTAATGTAATTTCCAAAATGTACCCATGATGCTCTAAGAAACAGATAACTGGAGGATGTTGTCAAAGTCTACATTACTATACTATACTATACCCTTAAAAGTCTCTGGAAACTCCTTCACAGGTGCGTAGAAGGTGGAATCGGTGTTTAGATCTGATTGTAACGCCAATGATGGCACTGTAAACACAATGGTTTAGCAAATATAGGTGTATATAAGATTATCATACTGTATCAATTGAATTTAAAACATATTAATTGAAAGAGAGCAATAATGAAATTTAGGCATGTTGTGCATATAAATTTAGCATGAATAGGGAATCATAATTAGAGAAACAATAACATATTAGTTGGCATTTATAAAGCTATCTTTTATCTAAGGAAAGCATTTATCATACGGTGAGAAATCATTAAAGGATTCTTCTAGTTACACGAGGAGCACTGACCAATTCCTCCATAATTATTGTAGTAGTCGTCAGACTCTTAAAAGTATAAATTAAGTGGTGCCTACTCAATGTATCAAGAATGACCAGAATTCATATCATTCATATTTATCATCAATCATAGCGATTGTCTCGTATTTGTACGTAAAGAAATTATTGGTCTTGAGATTGTACGTAATCATCTAAATGAATTTGAACGAAATTTCTGACTAATTGCACAATGCATATACTAATGAGTTATAGTGCTTGAACCCTTTCAACCTTAATTATTCTTTATTGGCTTACAGCTTCGCACTCAGAAGAAGTTCTGGCCCATTCTTGCCTCAAGGCTTACCCGGGAAGAATGGGTATATGATTTAATCATGTTGAGTGCATAGTTTATTTTAACAATATGGATGCAATTGAATTAAGATGTCAACAAGAATATTTATTAGCTAACTATAGTTAAGATAATCTATATTTCCTTAGTCATTCAATACGGTAAATTCATAAAAAGTTCGGTATCAATGTGCCACCGAATCTTAGTGCTACATTGTGTAGGCGTAAACACCACTTCTCATGGCAACACCCATGACGTGGCATTGGAAACTGACTAGAAAATCAAGAACGAATGAGTTACAACTCCACACTTCTTAGTATTTATTAACCATTAGGCCAATTTATTGAAGGTAAAGATATCAATTCTAAAGCCCTACAAGGTCTCTGAATACACCTAAGGTCTTAAGATTTAAGTTGACTTGAAGCATCTTTCTAAGGGCTTAAGAAAGGCTAGGATAGCTCCCAAATGATTCCCAATTCAAAATAGAATAAATAAAATTTTGTCACAAAAGGGGTACCTGATGGATCCGACTGCTATCCAATCTATCGGATTCCCATCTAAAGGAATAATTCGATCGATCTGGTAAGAGCCCGATCAATCAACCCAGTAACCATTTTGCTTTGGGTTGAATCAGTTCTAAATTGATTCTTCCCTTTTAGTTTAGGCATCCCTGCACCCTCCAACATTCTAAAGCATTACCAAAAACACAAATGCGCCATTCCCTCTATTTCAGAACTCCAATTCCATTTTCATAACCATTTAATTTAGACCATTGAGCTGTAAAAGGGGTCATTCAAGAAATTCCTTAGGAATAAAGGCATATAAACATACATGTAATATTAATATACACTTATACTTGCCTTATACAGTGCTTTACTTCAATGAAATTCTTTTCTTTTGGCTCAATGGTGGAGAAAGTCCCAATCTTTAACCATAAATCAAACCCTACATGAAAATGTATGAAATGATGATGAAATGGGTTACATGCAGTAACGTAGAGACTCTTTGACTCTTTTGAAACCAAAGAAATGGAAATCATTACAACTCATTACCTTTAAGAATTTGCAGGAGAAAGGGGATGGTGTTATTGGTAACTCCAAGTTATGAACACTATGCAAAAGAAAAATGGGGCTAAACAGTCCCCAAACACTCCATTACAACTGAACTAAATACCCTCTTCAAGTTCCTATCTCCTACACTAAAACAGCCCCAAAAATCACAACTCACTAATCACTTCAAATCACCCCTTGCATGTAAGAATAGAAGGGGTTCAAGATCTCATAATATACATAGTAGAAAGTGGTAGGGAAAGCTCACAAAAAAGACTGCCAACTAAAAAGGAAACTGTGATGGAGGGGCTACCGGCAGTGAAACACAAGAAAAATGCCATGGGGAAGAAGTTAATGCTGAGAGAAATGCTTTGGGGGAATTGTCGATTTGGAGAAATTTGGCCTTGGATTTTGAGAGAAAAAGAAAGAAGAAAAATAGAGAAAAGCACTTCAGCTCATCTCAAGTTGCAGAGGAATTAACAAAGAGGACGAAAAAAAAATAAGAGGTGGGTTCTCAATTTTTATAATTGAAGTATTAGGAATTTTGTAATTGGCTAAATTCATATATTAGACAAAACTTGAGTCCATGATCTGTATTTTATATTTTTAAGTTTGGACTGTTGATCGCGTTGTAAAAGTGTTGAATTGAAGAAAATAAAAATCACTGCATGCGCTGGAGCGAACATGTTCATGTGCTCGAGTGGGCCTAGACAGAGACAACTGTGCTCAAGCTTGATAGGAAAATTGTAAATAATTGGATGCGCATAACATGAGCTTAAGCAGATGCTTACACGCGCTCGAGTGGGTAAACGACAGAAGCCCATCGAGTTGCACGGGTTTCATTCCCATTTACGCTAAAACTTCCTGTTTCACTTGAATTGGATTTCCAACTCTAAGGTATGAGTTTTGGGCTATATAAAAGGGTTATTTCTCAACCCTAAAACGAAAACAACATATAGAGCTCTCCTTATTCTGAATTAGAATTGCTATTGGAGAGATTATCTAGAGACTCCATGAGAGATTGGGCTGAAGGCTTTAAGTTTTAAAGTTAATGCTTTTACTTCTTTGTAGAAGATTTTTTGCTTTTATTTTCTTGTAAAAGATTATTTTTTAAGCATATAAAATTGTTTGTTGTGGAGATTAAGGCACTGAAAATGGGGCACCAAAGGACTGCATGCTGTGGACATATATCAATAATAACTACAATGCCCTGTATCGAGGGATTGGCTGTAGGGTTGTGAGTATATCTTGTAGCACGGAATTAGTGATTGATTTTATCCATTTTAGACTCGTGGTTTTTTCTCGTTTAGATTTCCATGTTAAATTGTGTGCTACTTTCTTTGTATGATTCATTGCTTTTGTTATTCCGCTACATAAAAGTAGTAATCGAATCACAATTTAGAATAAATCCTAGGCATCTTAAACTTTCAGTTGGTATCAAAGTGGGTCATACAAAATCATTGTGTGTTGATCCAAAGGGATTTTCTAGAATGGAAAGTACATTTACAACCAAGCTTTATATTTTGAAAGATAAAAATTTGGCTTGAGGAAGCTGCTCAAATCTAAGTTTGAGAAGAAAAATCATAAATCTATTCAATGCTTTGAATGCAAAGGGCTTGGTTATAGAGTATCTGAATGTGCAAATAGAAAAAAGATGAGATGTAGTACAATTGATGATTCTAAAGATGCATAAAATTCTCTTCTTAATACTCTTAGTGCCAATCATGTTACTTTCATCGTTTTATCTTCTCCATCTGAAGATGATTCTGATGAAAATATTGATGATGGAGAAGTGTCTCATGAAAATATAGACTGGTAATAAGTCTTCAAAAACGTACTTTTTCAGAGTTATTTTAGGAAGTTTTAAGGACTTATCGAGCCAAGAGGGTTTCATTTCGTGTAATATTATATTTTTATGCACTTTAAATTCATTATAGTGTTTCTTATACAATTTGCTCGAAAATCATAGTTTTTGTATAAATTATGGAACCTACCATTTTTAGGGCATGTGTGGGAGATGAGCAATGTAAAGTCAGGTAGAGTAAACTCAAAATTGAGAAAAATAATATATTATTGGGTTATGATGACTTTTTATTTTTGGTTATTTGATATGGATTCTTTTTGACTTTTTGTATAAAAAGTAAAGATCTTTTTGTAGTTTAATGATGGCTTTTTGACTTGTTTTGAAAAAAGATGAGGGAAATTTGAATTTTTAAAAAAGAAAAGGGAGAAATTTTGAATTATCAAAATTTAACTTTACTTTATTTTACCTTACCCTTTTGCCAAACATGCCCTTAGAGTTCTATGTTTGGAAAGTTTTGTGAAAATTGGTTTTCTCATGAAGTGATTCAATCTTCCATTATCATTAGTTTATTTAAGTTAAAACATGAATAATGATTGTATTTTATACCATCATTTCATGTGAAATGGGCCCATATGAGTGTAATTGTAACTTTAAGTTAAGATTATCTTTAATGAAATGTCATTTTTGTGTATATATGTGTGTAGTAAATTGATGGAATGGACTCACAGTGAAGATTTGAAGACAAAAAAATATTTGTGAGGAAATCGAAAGTAACGTTAATGAAAAACTGAGAATCGGAGATGTGATCATTAAGTGGACCCCACCAAATATGCCACATGCAATCCATGTCCAGGCCAAAAGGGGTATTCACACAATCTCTTGCGGTTTTCTTCCAGGAGATACTTATTTAACTAAGGGCTCACTCATAGATGCGACTTGAAGTAGTGCTCATGAATTCAAGAGGGATGATCCCCACCACTAAACACACATTCACATGCTGGATTATGTGGGAAACCCACACGCGCAAATGGTGGATTACATCATAATGATTTTCATTACATACATACATATGGCGAATTTACAAGAAGCATAGATGGGCACCCACGTGACCTTGATTTACAATCATTCTGTCAACATGCCTTGCAAAAGATAGAATGAGCAATTCAAGAGCCCCATTTGTGGTAAGGTATGGAGAGGAAAGCCCATCATGGCATGGCACCCAAATCATGCAACAGCCAAAGTTTGTGTGCTGAAAATGGATAAAGAAAAGGACCGAGATCTGGTCCTCACTTGTTCAAATCACCACATTCCAGCATAGCTGATTCATGCATACCAAATGCACGTATCATCCTCGTCATCTAGTAGGGATATTGATTCTACTGTTATCTATTACAACTCACCTTGTTGGGATAAGCATACAAAATTGGAAAGAAGATGACAAACATGATTGATTAGATTTGATTGCTCGGTTCATGCAAATCTTAATGCCTAGATTAGTTTAGGAAAGAAAAAAAAAATATAAATAGCCCATATATGGGACATCCAAGGCATAAAAGAAAAGACCTCTCTCCAGCTCTCTTTCTCTCTCTACTGTCTCCATCTCTCTCTACTATATAATTTCTCTCTCTTCAAGAAGGCTCTTCCCAACTCGAAGCTTCCACTAGAAGAGGTTATTTCATCTCATGTAATGGTTTAAATTATCTATCTTTTATATAAAAACATTCATATTTAGTAAAAGTGTATTTATTATTTCCCCTATTTACTTCTTTCTATTTTTTGATAATGAATGCTTGATACTTTTTTTTAATGTTGTTGTTCTTGGGTTGACAACCCAAAAAGCCTAAGAATATAATTCGAGCAAATATGAATATGGGTTGAAAGTAGAGTTTAAAATAAATAATATACTTCCACACTTTTATTTTCTTGTTTTCCATACATTTAAATTACTATCTCACCACATATTTAATTTACGCAGTTCCACACATTTAAATTTATTGTCATATTCCATGCATTTAATTTTCATGCATTCTTGTTTTTATTTTCTGTCTATGCTCATGATGATTCTTCATTCTTACTTTTTTTTTTTTAGTTTATGCATAATTTGGTGGTTGAACGTACATCATGGCATGCACTATTTTTAGGTTTGTGTTCTAATATATTTAAGGTAGCAAATTGAATAAGTTTCAGATTTGTATGCAAGGATTAATAACTCAAATTTTGCAGCGTGAAGTGGGCATCCGACTCAGGCTATGCTAAAGAAATCTCAAATCATAAAAATCCGCTCAAGTGATGTTTTATTCATAAGATGTTATTGTAGAATTAGTTGAATTGGTTGTAATGATTGGGAGCACTTGATCATCATGATTTGGATAAGAACTCTGTACGTGACTCAGTTCTGGAGACTAAATTAAAACAATAAGATTTCTTGCCTCTTTTAATTGTCCGAAAAAATTTGGATGCCGCAGAATTTTCATGATTGGAAAACTGGTTATATAATAAAATGTTTCTGGAATTTGAATATGGCAAGTTGAGAACAGGTTTGGATGGTTCTTGTGCATTGAGAAGAATGATTTTCAATATAGCTTTAAATTTAATGTAAGGTTGATGTAACACCCCGGCCCAGCTTAACCCGGTTTAACGTTTGATTAACCCTCTTTGTGGTTAGTTTTAAGTGGATTAGTTTCATGAATGTTGTTTTTTTGTTTGGAAATCTGTTTTGGGTCATGGATAGGTAGTTGGGTTGGTTTGAACTGGTTTAAGTAGACAGGAGCCCTTTTTCGTAATTTTTGATTTTATCGGATGTTGTCAGTCATGCATCATCTTGGCGTCAACACGTGTATTTCACTGAACTCGTTAACTTCCGTAATTGACTCGTGCGCAAATGACTTCGTTTGCTTTTGTTGGACAGTTATTTTACTCGAATTGCAATTCTTGGAAACCGTTGGACTTTGACATCATTTTCTCAATCCTTATCTTATATATATATATATATGTCAAACATGCACTGACCTTTTTGTATGTCATCGTGTTTTCCTCTCTTCTTCGTCTCTGTTCATCACTTTTTCCTTTCTTTTTTCTTTCTTCTTTTTTAAGCCAAGTCAAGAAGGGGAGAATTCATGGCATCCCTTTATCAAATCATCTCTTGTGAGGTGAAAGGTAAGGTTTAAGACTTGATACTCTCCATCTATGTAAATTACAGTCCCTTCCCCTTGCATGGCATGCTCACAACGTTCCTCTCTTTATCTCTTCTTGCATGCATGATGGTAGAATCGCAGTAGACAGCGGATTTGAGCCTAAGGACAACTATTCACGTATTAGAACCCAATTGAGACAAGTATAAGCACAATTTGGATGAACACTGGTTGATAATGCGTTGATTGTTTTTATTCTTATTACTCTTGCATGGTTTGATGAAATTACAGCCCTTGTATTCAATTTGCATCCAGTTGTTATCTTGTTTCCAGTTTGTATCCACATTTCAGTCGTTTTGTAACAGGTTCAGAAACTGGACTCCTGAAACTTACGGCTACGCCATGAAGTTTTACGGCTCAATGTCCCGAGAGTTGAAAAATCAGCTTTTACTCTACGGTAAGGCTACGGCGAAGCCGTAGGCTAGCAGTGACCTAGCCGTAGGTCAGTTTACGGCTAGGTTTCCAGAGAGCTGAAATGCAGAAGACCTTCTACGATCCAGCCCTGTCCAAACCGTGAAATGTGTTACCGTTAAGCCGTATTCTAGCCGTAGAACAAAAAAGGGTTGAGCCATAGAACAAAATACGGTTAAACCATAAATGTGGATGAACAGTAAGGAGAACCGCGGCTGAGCCGCAGTGCATATTACGGCTAAACCGTAAGATGCCTACGGCTAAGCCATACATTCACCTACGGCTAAGCCGTATAACCCCCTGAGAAATGAAGTAAAAGGGATAGGCTTAATAAAAAGACCTAGTAGGGTCTTCGAGCTAGAATGTAGGTAACCTAAACTTGCCCAATAGAATGTAAAAATCACATGAATGGTCTTTAGGGCTGGGACTCATTCATGTGCGTTGTCCATTTGTTAAGCACCTCCCCATGGATGTTGGTTTAAGGAACTTCGATGCATGTTTATTGATACATTGCAACACTCACAAAAGGAACAACTGTGTATCGAATAACTTAAAACTACATCACCATGCACAGTTAGAAACATTGGACAACTAGCTTAGGATTGGCTAGTGATTAACCTTGATTTAGAATATTAACTTAACTTGCATTGCATATTGCTTTCAGTTATTGCCTTCGATGCTCTTATTCTTGTTTGACTTATAATTGTTCGTTTGTAATGATATTGCAAAACTTGAGCTTAGTGATTGCTTTTCGTGTGATGCACATACTGTGTTGCTTACTGATATGTATAGCACCGTCCTGTACTACCTAACTTACTGACCGACATTGATTGACGTGCATCATACGATATGACAGATCCTGTCTGTCTGGCTCTACTCAGCCTCAGCCTTAGGATACCCGACATGGTTGACTTTGACGTAGACTGATTGTTGCCTCTGCAGAGTGCTCCTGTCCTGAGATTCTGGACCTTGGGAACCAGAGATCCATTCGTATCTTGGCCCGGTCGATGTTGTTCTCGTCCTGACTGTTCTCGATAGGAAGAATATGGCAAATGTAGTAGCCACCTAGCCAGTTTATCTGTTTTATGATTCTAGAAGCATGCTTATTGTTATGCACAACCTACCTAGTATACGAACATGATCTCTATGCATTGTTAATTATTAACTGATAACTGCTCTGCTAGATACAACGCGTGTTATCTTATTACTGCTTATACTAAGCTGAGTCGTTGTACTCATTAGTTATTCTTGGTGTTGCAGGCTAAGATCCCTCTACCAACCCCTCGTCGGTCGGCCAGACTCCAGGAGAGGTCCGGGAGACCCAGTCAGGGTTAGAGGAGTGGATTTGATCCCTCCCTTGGAGAGCGGTCTTGCATGGCATCAGTTTTTCTTATTTTGTATGCACGGGGCTACATTTCTTCTGTGCCAAGGTTTTGAGGCATACCTTGTATTTTGCTCTACACAACTGCTCTCCATTTTGTTTGTACATTCTGTAATGATATTAATCTTTTGCAGTGATTTTTCTATTTTGTATATACTTTGGTTATGCAATAATACTTACAGATTCCGCGTACACCTTGTTTGCACGTGTGAGTATCCCTTGTATGTGTACATTTGGACCAGGTCTAAGTATGTATGCATGGGAGTACGTGTGTCACTGGTTAGGTTTTTACTAACCCCCGATTTCTGGGCTCAGGTCGTGACAGTTGAAATCTGAGTTTACGGTATACGAATAGAAAAATCTGCATATGTATATCGGTAGCTAAACATTCTAGTTTTTCATGTATTCACAGATTGTTTGAATCGGAAAGTTTGAGGACAAGTTATGTTTCTGATAACACCCTTAAAAACTGAGATTTTTGCCTCAAGGATGCCTAGAAAACATGGTGTTTCAGATGTGTAAAATAGTCCAAGAACAGTCCATGTGCAATAAGGCAACAAGTCTCATACATTCATGCATATTTTCTTCATTTTTTTTCTTGCTGTTATTTTTTCTTCTTTTCATTGAATTCATGCATCATTAGAATGTTGATTTTAGCCATTAAATTTGGATTAGGTATGCATTAGGTTAGACTCATTTTTTTTATTTAAAGTTTTCATCTCATTTAAATTTTTGCATTTTTTTTTTCATGGCATGCATTATGTCACATTGTTAAAATTTTCTAACTTTCTAATTTTAGAATTGATTGTTAATTTTAATTTAGGAAAGTTTCTAATTTAGGTTTTTAATTTTAGTAAATAAATTGATTAGTTTAGATTATTCCTTAAATCAATTTGATTCTAACTTAGGTTTGTTTATTGAGTTGTTTCTATTTTTAGTTTGTTAACTTGATTTGAATGTTTTATTTTTGGTAGGTTTTAATTATAGTATGTTTCTAATTTGGTGTTTTAATTTGTGTTTTATTTTACAGTTAATTTAAGATTCCTTTTTAGATTAGGAATTTATTTATTTATTTTGAGTATGTTTTTTATTTAAAGTAGGAATTGTAAATGTAATTTTCTAGTTTTTAGATTAATTATAGATTTTCTTAGGACAGGTTACAAGTTGAAATTACCTTAAACACAAAAGTTTCTTATGGATTGACTTGGTCTCACCAGTTTATTATTACATCGCGATTCTGCTCTTAGAACTCACGATCAACTGGGAAGCTCAATACAAATTTTTGTATAGTCAAAGCAAAAAACTAGGCAAGCATTTTATGAAACTTGTGAAATGAAGATTCTGATGCTAAAATTCTATCTCTTAAGAAGAATTTAAAAGAAACACATGCACAGATCATTCTCATTAAAGGTCATAAAGGTTCTCTATGTAAAAGTTTGACTGTTGAAAAATAAAAAAATGAGTATTTGAGAATAGAAGTGTTGAAGAACCGGGCTAATATTAAAGATCTGTATAGAAAATTAAAGATGACTTTGACAAAGTTAAATGTTTCAAAAGCCACTTTGCACTAGATGAATGCCAGTTTAAATGTACTTAACCACATCCTAAATGTTCAAAAGCTATATACTGATAAGATTGGTCATGGATACACTGATGATACTTCAACATCAAAATCTACATATAACACTGTCTTTGTTAAAAGCACTGTTTATGCATCTACTGCACAATATACTATATAGAGAAAATATGTTGACCCACATGTCACCGTTGTGGAATACAAGGACACATTTGTCCCCATTGCAACAAGTTGAAAACTATGCAAAAAACTAAGCAATGGAGAATTCAGTTTTTTGCACTAAAATCTAGTGCAATCTGGTTAAAAAGGACAACTTACCATCTATTTTATTTCACACTATGCTGAAATTCTTTAATGCACGAGTGTGGGTACCAAAATTTAAGAGCCCTTGATAAAAAAGATCAAGCTCCCAACCCCAATGCTGATATAAGTATATCATCGAGAGGGAGTCACAATTGAGGAGGAGCTAATGCGGGATCCTTGTCGATAAACATGCTGCATGTTGAAATAAAAAATTCATCAATTATAATTAAAAAAGGGCGAGTATGAGTATAAAGTGAGAGTTTTTGAAAATAGGGAGCTGAAGATGTGTTTTGATAAGTTTCATAAGAAATTTATTGATGAGATTTTCAATTGGTTGCAGAGTTGATAGCAATTTTTTATTTTTTATTTTTTTGCAATATCAATTTACTCAATGTACTGAATATATTTTGGATTTATTTTTGGGTAAATTGATTGTATAGGAAGTTTTGTCTATGAATTGTCAAAGAAAGAGATTGTTAGGAATTCTGAAATTGGCTAAATTCATATATTAGACAAAACTTGAGTCCATGATCTGTATTTTATATTTTTAAGTTTGGATTGTTACTCATGCCGCAAAAGTACTAAATTGAAGAGAGTAGAAATCAGTACACGCACTCGAGCGGGTCTAAACAGAGACAATCATGCTCAAGCTTGATAGGAAAATTGCAAATAATTGAATGTGTGTAACACGTTTTCAAGCGAATGCTCACAAGCGCTGGAGCAAGTAAATGATAGAAGCCCACCGAATTGCTTAAATTTCTTTCATATTTGTACCAGAACTTCTTGGTTTACTTGGATTGGGTTTCTAACACTAAGGCACGAATTTTAGGCTCTATAAGAGGGTTCTCTGTTAACCCTAAAAACAGAAACAACAAATAGAGCTCTTTTTACTTTGAATTGCGATTGCTATTGGACAAATTATCTAAAGCTTTCATGAGAAATTGGGCTGAAGGTTTCAAGTTTTAAAGTTAATGTTTCTACTTTTTCGTAGAAGATTTGTGGCTTCTTCTTTCTTGTAGAAGATTGTTCTCTACGTATAGAGAATTGTTCGTTGTGGAGATCGCGGCACTGATAACGGGGCACAAAAGGACTGTGTGCTGTAAAGATCTATTAAGAATAATTACAACGCCTTGTGTCGAGGGATTGGCTGTAGGTAATGAGTATATCTTGTACTACGAAAGTTAGTGATTAATTTTGTCCACTTTAAACTCGTGGTTTTTTTCTATTTAGGTTTCCACGTTAATTTGTATGTTGTCTTATTTGTGTAATTGATTGCTTTTATTATTTCACTGTATAGAAGTAGTAATAGAATAAGGAAGTGGAGCCCACCTTTATGTAAAATTTTGAAAGATAAAAAATTTGTTTTCTAGGCCTTGGATCATTTCGGTGCAATAGACAAATGTGCTTGAAATTAAATCTAGTTTTAAATAAGAATAATATTGACACCATTTTGGAGTTTTGAAGCTTTGCTTAGATTTTAAGTAAAAAGGCGATTTTGATGTTACTAGTGAAATTTGACAAAAATGAAAGGTTTGGGGTTCCAAATGGGTTTGGGTTAAAAACGAAAGTTGAAACTTATGATGAAAAGAATATGATGAAATCAAAATAATGCATAAATGATGTACCCAATGAATGCATGACTCGTAACATTTAAATCACAAAAATGGGCCATAAATCCTACCTAGTTTTGGTCAAACCCAACTACTTATCCAACTTAGATCAAATTAAATTAAAAATAAATTAATGCTAAAATACATTAATTAATATAAAATTAAGTTTAATTAATATAAATTAAATTAAGTAGGGTCAAGACCTTATAGGTGAGGCCCACTTTTAACTGACTCGGATCATTTGATCTGATGGGTGTCGTTCTGGCAGATGATAGAGGAAAATCCATGCCATCATCTAACCATGTCACAAATATGGCCAATATTTATTTTGAAAATATGGCAACATCTATGTTGCATGTGGGCGAGTGCGTGTGATATAGTCCAACAGTAGTGTAGATTCGACAAATCTAAAATTTTAATATTTTAGGATTTGGCTTCATATATAAATAAATAATAAACAAGTATTTTAAGAATAGAAAAGATTAATGATTGGACCAAAATCCATTTGGTTTAGAGAGCTCTTACAATATGGGTTTAATCTAAATGGGGCTTGAAAGTCGATATTCTTTTCATTATATATTTGAGAATGAGACAGCATGATTAAAAATCTAAACGGGGCTTAACTATCAACATTGCTATGTAAAATATTGTTTTATATAGGGATAGTGCAGGACTAGCCATTAACTATTCCAAATTATTCAAATGATTGTAGCCAACTATTATAATGAGGGATTGGGTAACGGGGGAAATGAAAACAATGAGTTCTTAGTTATTGGATTCCCTATGTAAAAGATCAATTTTACTGGACAAAGTTGGCCATGTGAATGAAGATTTAGTTTATTTGGTAACTTCATTTGCTCAGATAGGATAGGCAGCATGGCCTAACGGTGTTGATTTGTATTGGATGGTTAATCCATGATGTAGCTACGACGTCACTTCCGTTGGTTTTGAAAGGGCTAGCACCGGAGTGGGACTAAACTAGGTGCTTTACCCAACTGAGGTTATAGCTTTTGTCATTGATATATTAACAATTAGGTACTCATTTACCAAAGAGGGCAATAAATATATATATGGAAGAGTATGCACGGTCTCTTGGTGAAAGACATATGCACATAAATATCCCCCTATATATATAGACTAGAGAATTTATTGTCAAGACATATATTCCATGATCCAATCTAATAATCCATGCCGAAGATTAGCATTGATGAGAAGTCATTGGCCATATGTAATCTCCATTGTGATCGGATAAATGACCTACTTAATCCAGAGGTTAGAGTTTTGCTTTTCTACATTGCAAGTCATTGGTTAGTAAGTTAGCAAAGAAACGAAAAAATATTCAAATCTTTGCTTTAAGCGTTCGTGCACATGCCGTGGACCGTGGCTCTTCCATTCCTACGAAAGAGGTCGGAACTTGGTTTTCTTTCCAATGGGCAAAAAGCAAGCTATGGTTTCATTTTACATTGCTAAAGCCTAAATGCACCAAACAACACAGTATTGTAGACCTGAAATTTGTGGCGCCCTTTCATCTTCCTGTTTTGCAGTAGTATGCTTGGACGAGTACGTCCTTACTTTCAAATCTAAAATGCTTGGCAAACTTCTAGGCCCCACATGCCAGGCCTCACTGCCCCCACCATGTCCTAGAAACTTAATGGATTAGTTATATGCAAAATATTATAAAGCCTATAGCAAGTTGTTCACTTTCCAATACAAGTAAATAAAGAGAAAAGTGATTTCAAGTCTTGTAGTTTTGTGTGGACTATATCTTTTAGGAGAACTCTTCGCCCCCTCAGAGAAGGTTATATTTGGAGAGTTGCTTAAGCTTTTTTCTAATGTTTTTTTATTCAAAAACTCCAAAGATTCTTAGATTTGGAAGCCTTATATTTTTTGGAAATTCTCGGTAAAAGCTTTCTATTCAACCCCTAAGGGGAACGTGCACCATAGGGCTTCTTCTTTCTTGATTTGGATGGGGTTATCACCTCATCGGGTAAAAGCTTTTTGTCGGCTAGTAGTTACATCAAAGGTTTCCACAGCTGACTATCTTAGAAGAAGAGGTCTGTATTCAACTAATATCTTAGATATTTGTGTGATGTGTCACAAGAAAGAGGAGACAATTAACCATCTATTCCTTTACTATGAAGTAGTGGTTACTGCTTGGAGTCACTGCATTGGAAGATGCAGGTTTGCTTGGTGTTTCCCAAAGACTATAGAGAAGCGACATAGTCTTAGTTGGGAGGATGTCTAGTTGGCTGTAGGTGCTTTTTATGAAGGTTGGTTCCTTTTGTAGTTTTATAGTCTATTTGAAGAGAAATGAATGATAGAATCTTCAAAGGATCTTGCTCTTCTATTGTTTATTTGATTACCAGTATAGGCCAATGGATTGCATAGTGAGCTTTGCTTAGGAATTAGTTCTCTAATTTCAGTTTTAGTAATATCACTTTTAATTGGGAAGTTGGAATGAATTATGGCCCTATTAAGTTAAGGAGGTCCCTTTTTTGTCTCCTCCCCCGTTTAGTGTACTTAAACTCAATGTTGATGGTACTGCTAAAGGAAAGCGAGGCCAGTAGGTATTGGTGGAATGCTTCGTAACTACAAAGGTGAAGTTCTTTTCATGTTTTCAAAGGATATTGGTTAGTGTAATTTTAATGAAGCAGACGTGCTAGTTATTTTAGAAGCTCTCCATTGTTTTTCAAGAAACTTTGTTGGTATTTTAATAGTGGAGAGTGATTCTTCAAATGTTGTTGCATGGATGACTAACTAAGGGGCATTTCCTTTTGCATGAGTGACTAACTAAGAGGCATTTCCTTGAAGATTTCAGTATCACTTTAATGAAATTCGAGTATTATCTTCTTCTAACAATATTGCAATTCAACTTGTGTTTAGATCGGCAAATTTCATGAAAGATACATTAGCTAAACAGGGTGTTGAGAGAGTGTTACCTTAGAAGTGTTTTTGTATGTAATTGTTTTTGTTGGTGGGGTTCAATGCTCCTGTACTTTTTTCTCTCTTGTTGTTCTCTTCCTCTTTTAATGAATTTTTGTTACAGATAAAAAAAAATTGTGTTTCGGTCTTAAATAGTTACAATGCTTAATTTGATGTGTTCTATCAGTCTTGGGGCTTTTGTGGTGTTGGTTAGGTCCACAAGATTCGATACTAAAGCCGACCTCTATGTCTTGGGTTTGAGTCATGAAAAGGTCTACCTGGAATAGAGTGACAGCCGTATAAAGCAACGGAAAGGCTACTTACTACTAGAATGAGAGCCGCAGTGAAAAAAGCTACATGGAGCAGTGTGTAAGCCATCCCAGAAGGGGTGAGAGCCACTGAGGACATCCATTGAGAAGTGCGGTGGTCTGTTATTGTCCTAAATAGTTATAAGGCTTAATTTGACTTGTTCCATGAGTCCTGAAGTTTTTAGCATATTAGTTAGATCCATAACATGATGACTAATCCACAAGGCCTCATGTATGATGAGGCTAGTGAGCGACCTACCACATGGCCTAAGTTTATAAAAGGTAGGCACTTGATTTGAATCCAAAATCCAAGTGCAAATTAGACAAAAGGACAATGTTTTCCAAATCACTTTCACTTTCTTATTTGCTTTGTGGAACAAAAAGAAGGGTTGCTCTCAAAAATCTCTAGCTTGGTTGAAACAGGGGACTTTTTCTCCATATAGAGAGGGGAAAAAAGGGAAACAATACCAAGAGAAGTAGCAAGCCAATTTAGTGTAATGTGTGATTATTGGTAGCTAGTTGTTTGGTTGTTCCTATTCTCTATTAATGGCATATGAATTAAAAAAAAAAAAAAGAAGAACCCCACCCCGCTACTCTCTCTCTCCCTCGCACCCTCTCTAGCTATGAATTCAGCTATGTCCTAAAGAGAATCCGTATCAAAACCTATCTAGATGAATTTTTTCTTTTGAAGAATCTACACAAAGTAATGTATTATTACCAGGAATGCATCAATTTTTAGTTAACATGTGATTTTTTAAATAGATTTTTTTGAATGAGATTAGAAGTATTGGAGAGAACCACGACATTATTAAAATAAAATGGTCTAATAAAATCATGGTCAAATGGGCACCAACTAGAATTACTAAACAGATGAAACGTGAATGAAATAAGGTAAGTTTATAGATGCAACCTTTATTTTTGTAGGATCTGAATTACGAGGGTGGTGGCGACATATTCACTTCTCGTCTTCTCTTGGCTCATTTTAGATTAGGAGGGAAACAATTTAATAAATTTTCCTTTTTTGAAATTCACCTATTTTTTTCTTGAATTTTAACCATTTTTAGGAATAGAAGTCTTAATTCCTAAGTCTTAATTCCCATCTATTCAATTGCATGAAACAAGCATGGCATTAACAACAATTTATATTTATGTCTATATTAATTAATGTTTAGATTACTTTACCTTTTCAAATCTTTTCATGGAAATTCTCAAGAAAATTCTCAAATTTGAACGTATATGAGAACTATATCTTTTACCAATGTGATATTTTCATGAGAACTATATTTCTGGCCCTACATCACTACGTGGGTGGCCAGTTGTTTAGTGGAACCATTCTATGTAGACTCTGCTTGTACTTAACTTGATTTGCATTTGTCATCCAAGACCAAACGGAGAAGATTGTAGGATAGGTGCATTTTCGCCAATTCAGAGCCAAGATTCTCATGTAGGGGGCAACCTACAGTAGATTGATAATATTTTATATCCTTTGATTCCTAATTTTTGCACAATAATTTACTTTTACAGATTTTCAATAATTTTTGAAGAAGCATCCTAAGTTTGAGAATACCTTTACTTTTTTTTTTTTTTTGAAACATAATTTGTTATAAATTTTTTAGGGCAGTTGAATCTAAAATAATAGAACTCGCCGTAATGAATCCAAGCCGTTCAAAATGATCCTCTTCTCCCTATTTTAGCAACGAAAGTTATATTTCACTTTAATTAGAGTAGGACCCATGTTTGATAAAGCACATATAAACCAATCCACTCACATTTGTTTACTTAGCTAAATATTCATACACAACCTACCTAAGTCCCTCACTATTGACTCAATTGAATGAAAATCGATTGATTGTTTGGTTGAGATTGTTTCATGCGCCACTATGCCTGCAATGGGCACTGATGGTTAGAGGGCGGTATTGAAAACCTCCCATTAAGCCATGATAAGGTGAACTACAAAGGCATAAATGATAAGATAGTGCAAAGTTGAGGAGTCTCCTGAGTTTCTCACTCACGCTGCCAATATTGAGCCCAACTTCAAGGTCCCTGCCAACTATCCCAAGATATTTGTACATTAGAACTGAAAACTAAAGAATTGCAGTGGAAAAAAAGTGTAATTTCTTGCACGCTTGAAACAATCGTTTATCTATACACACACTATCCCAAGTCAACAGCATCTCTTGGAATTGAGATTTCTCGTGGGCACCGTTGGGGAAATCCGAAGAGGATCTCGACTCCCATTGCGTGAGGACCAACCATGAGCACCTATTTTTACGGACCTCAATGATAGATTCGCTTTTATACTCACTACCACCAATGAAATTTCACTAGCTCAAAACTGACTCTCATTTAACCGTCAACCCCTGTTGGATTGAAATCCTAAAAAAAATTAATACATTATAAAACTATTTAACTTGAGGGTCGTGGATGAAGAAGTTAAAATGATGATCTAATGAAGTTAAATTTTGCATACATGTGGGTCCCATTAGATCTTTGGATTCCCATGTACTTCATGATTGGTGTCGGGGCAAACCAGCCCCACAAGAGAATCCACAAGGATGGTTTGTGTAGAGTGTTTGGGGAATGCAAACGTCTCCAACTTTGGCACGGAACCACGATGGATCAAACCCAAATTTGTCTTTATAAATTGGGTTCCAGGTCCAACATATATGTGTTACATTCAAATTTGGCATCAACTTAAAAAAATGATCTGATTCCAAAATAAGAGGCAGCGTGGATTAGAATAATTAGATAAAATTGCTTTGAATTATCTTTTTTTTTAATATATAAGTGGAATTATTAAATTGCATTTGATTCAAGCTAAGTAGACTATTAAATATGAATGCAGCTTAAGCTATTCAAGCCTTAAATCGATAGATAACACACACGACCCACTTGAATCTAATATGTGAATCTAATAATACTAGATATTAATTCCTATGGATCCAAAAGCAATTTCCACGCCAGCTTTATTTGAAGCCTGAAGTAGACCCAATGCCTCATTCCATGCAGGCTTAACAGATTAGTAGTGTTGTTCATGGGTGGGTGGGTTGTTCTGGGCCAGAGTTTGTCCAAGTTCGTCCAATCAGTAATCGTGGCTAAAATTCAGGTCTGGATATAACCGGTGCTTAAAAGTTAGGTCTGTGACTTGATTGTTTGCATAGTGCGTGCACCCGATGTTGAGCATGGTGTTTCGTCAGGATAGGCCTTTAAGCTTATATACGCTCAGCAATAGGCTCATTTGATAATCAAGACAGAATGTTAGGCAGTAGTAAAGACTATGGGCCAAAGGCCCAAACCCAGCCCCAACATGAGTCATGCCACATTGGGCTTCCTTTTGATTAAAAAAAAAAAGGATACTGATTAACGACCGCCCTTACACTTATCATTTGCCCCAAAACAATCAAATTTTAAATATTTTCCACATAGTAGTTCAAATAATAATAGTACGATATCGCACAGCCCTAGGATATCACACAGGATAATATGCGATATCACATAATCTTGAGATATTGCATATCACAATTCGTGCGGTGCACGGATCCTTTGATATTTTTCCCAACAATGATAATGAGAGGACTGATTACGCTCCGTCATGTTACTGAGGGAAGCCTGCCATTTACATGGGCAGGTGACTGCCTTCCCATAGTGACTTAGTAGATCATGATTAGTCCACTCATGATCGCCATGGATTAAAAGACTTAGAGGATCCCAATTCATTTGTATGATATCGTACACCTCTAAGGCATCGCGAAAAATATTTAGACTTTAACCGCTCATGGGCAATTGTCAGGTCAGAGGTGGCTCCACGGGCAATATCTTGAAAAGAAATCCCCAGCCTGAGTTGAGCTAAAGCCGAACTAGCTTACCAAAGCTTGGTCGGACTGTGTGGGTTTGGACTTAGCTTGACCCAAGTTTGGATCCAACTCAAAACAATGATCCTCTCTCTATGGGCTGTGGGTCAAATTCACTCTAATAAGTGGTAAATGATTGTTTAGACGCGTGATTTCTAGTTTCATATTTGATCAATTGGCTGTGGACTAGGCCCTGATCCAATTGAAGTGGAATTTAATCATATACTAAGAGGCAAGGGAGCTGAAATTTGACTAGAGGTGGCAAATGGGCCGGATTGGGCTAAGCGGGAACCCTTGTATTCAATGGCTAATGCACTGCTAACCCACTCCCACACGTTTTTTAAATGGGTCAGAACCTCCTATCCCACACGCGCCATAGGTCAACCAAAGCTGACCTAATTTAACTTCCATAATGATTGCGGGTTACTACGTTTCGGGTTGGCCTGCTAAGATTTGAGAAGGTGGGCCTCATTGGCCGGAGAGAAAATCGTTTGGGTCTAGTTGCAAGCTTTTCTTTTTAAAGGATGATATGGATTTATTAGAAAGGGGCAATAAAACAAAACCATCAAAATTAGCCATTCACACGCCAGATTACATCCCTTAGAGAATAAAAAATCAAGCACCATTAATGGCCCTCATAACCTCCATATTAAGTGATTAATTCTAGAGAAACTACACTATTTGGCCTTTCTAGTTCATAGAGAACCACATCCGTTTTAGCAGCTTTAAATGAGCACATCTTGAATCCTCATGACTCATGAGGCGCCTGTGACCCACAAGTAATTCGTTCATTGATATACTTGCACGCGTTGGAAAACTCGAATTGGAATTTTGCATGGAAGGTTCGGTGCAAACGGACAGCGGACGTATCCTACAGTCTACCACGGATTGTGGATATGTGATGGACAATAGCCGGGCTGACAAGGGAGGACACGGTGGGCCACACATAGACAGTGACAATAGGTAGATGATTGGGATGTGATGGACCGCATGACAAGCGTGCTACCGACAATGTGATTTCAATTGAGTCGAGCGGTAGTCTTTTCATTAAATAGGGCATGTAATGTAATGGAATTTGTGGAGTCCACTGGCCTATGAAAATGATCAAATCACCTAGAGATCTAACTAGTCAAGTAACCTTGAGATCTAACTACTCGCAGTCTCGCCCAAAGACTCATGTGGCATATAAGTCAGTCTGACTTGGACTGCCCTGAAAGAAATGTGGTTAACCTAATCTGAACAAAGAACCTGGTCTAGAGTCTGGACTCACCACAGAAGTTGACCAATCTGATAAGTGGTCCAAATAATGGACCACTGCAACTCATATCCAAATTGGGGTGTGGTGACTGTGATCCACAGATAAGAGAGGTTATCTAAATGTATTGTTGGATTGAGTTGGACAGACCCATTGGGCTTCCTAATCCCATCTATGATGGGTCCGGTTGGGCTTATGATTAGGCCCAAGGCTGATTTGGAGCCTAAAAGCAAATGAACAGAGCCAAAGCACAGATGAAAAGGCTGGAGAATTTGTTAATGGGGCCCTGAACCAGACCCCTGTCCAGGCTACTTTATGGATTCAATGGTCTGGGCATTCCGTGGTCTACATATGTGACCTATTGATGAATTGTTCGGTTTAGGAATTTCTAATGATGGTCAGAATTTTGCGGGTCAAGACCTTGGAGCTGATTTCAATTTGATACCAATTCCCTTCATGTCCATATAATAAGTTTAACTTAGAGGGCATTGAAAATAGGAGTCCATTTATAGCTGAATCTACGGTGGTTGATAGTTTGATTTGTATCAATTGGAAGCAATCAGTAACGTGTACTCATGGAGGCGAAGGAGTTGGTCGTGTATATGCTTTCTCCGGCCATGGTTTGGACGCTCATTGGATGTCCATTGTGCAGAAGCCGGGTCCTTGACTCCATGTTCACAAAACTATGTTAGATACCCTCCTCTTATTACCTGGGTTTTTTTTTTTTTTTTTGGTAATCCAGCCATAACAAAGAGCCCATAAATACGGGAACAGTGCCCATTCAAATAGAAAAAGAGCCTGGACACATAAAAAAAAAAAAAGCACACAAATGTGGAAAGAGAGCCTACACATGCGGAAAGAGGTGGCATACCCAGGGACTCTTACCACTTAGGTTAAAAGTTAGAACGAAAGTAAACCAATAATAGAGAGGAAAAAAACACATTGCATGCATATGGAAATTAGACTTGATCTTGAAAGTTTTAGAATGCCCAGGATATATTTTAGATTGTGATTCAATTACTACTTCTATGCAGCAGAATAATAAAAGCAATTAATCACACGAAAAAGACAACACCAAATTTAACGTGAAAATCCAAATGAGAAAAAACCACGAGTTCAAAGTGGACAAAATCAATCACTAACTTTTGCGGTACAAGATATACTTACAACCCTACAGTCAGTCCCTTGACACTAGGCGTTGTAGTTGTTCTTAATAGATGTTCACAACATGTAGTCCCTAGGTGCCTAACTATCAGTGCCTTAATCTCCACAACAAACAATTCTCTACGCTTAGAGAACAATCTTCCACAAGATAGTAGAAGCAACAAATCTTCTACGAATAAGTAGAAACATCAACTCTAGAATTTAAAGCGTTCAACCTAATCTCTGATGTAAGTTCTAAATAATATGTCTAATGGCAATCTCAATTTAGAACTTAAAGAGTTCTATGTGTTGTGTTGTGCTTAGGGATGAGAGAAATCTTCTTTTTATAGCCCATAATTCATACCTTATGTTTAGAAACCAAAATCCAAGTGAAACGGTTAATTCTAGCACAAATAGAAAAGGTTTTCATGCAGGTTTGTGCGCTTCAGCCGCCCGTGTCAGTGGGCTTCGGCCGCTCGTGCCCTTGAGCGCAGTCAAATAGGCACTCTAGAGCGCTTGCCACTTCCTTTGATGCTCGAGCTCGGTCTCAAGCATGCTGGAGCGTGCATGAATTTCCTGCGCGCATCAACAAATTTTCAAATATCATAACTTTATCGTTTTAACTCTGATTTACGCAATCTTAAACTCTATGGATATACACTTGAAACAAGCTTTCTAATGGTAAGTAGCGTGCCCATATCCGAAGTTCGGTTTCTAAGATATGACCTTTTAAATCTATGTAGTCCTTAGAAAAACACTTCAATTTGTGTTACCTTCAATTCAGCTTTTCTAGTTTGCAACCAAAGTCCATTCTAAATGTTCTAAATGTAAAATATAACTCAATGAACTCAAGTTTTGTCCAACTCATGAATTTACCCAATATAAATATCCTAACAAGAATTTATAAAATGCAAATTTCCTAACAAATCTAAAAGTTGCCTCTCTTGATTCAGAATCTGATAGTGATGGACGGATGGATGGACAGATGTATGCATGCATGAGGAAGGAAAGAACTCATATCTGATTAATAAAAGGAAATGAAAACCGAGAGCAACTTCTTAGTGGTAAAGAGGTTTGTTCTCACTAGGAGATCCTAGATTCGAACCTGACATCTACTTTCTTTGCATATGTGAAAATTTATCACCTCACATGTGCAAATTGTGTTTTATCTCTTCACATGTGCGAGTTCCGATTACCTCGTATGTGTGCATGTGGTTAGTGCTTGATTCAGCCCCTTTGCTAGGTTACAAAAAAGAAATGAAAACTTAAACCAATTTGATGATGGTGATGTATAAACAGCTGTACCTTCTTTGCTTACACAATGCCCAAGTTTTAGCATGGATTCTGTAACACTATGATTCGAACTAATTATGATTAGTGGCTAATTAAGTGTGATTAGTAGCTAATTAATTTAACATGAAATAAATAATTATGATTAGTATAGTTGAGTTTAAATTAAGGTTCATTTGTCTTATTTGAGTCTAATGGGTCAAGTCCAGATCATGAATAAGTAGTTTGGGTTGGGTTTAACCACGATTACGTAACAAAAGTCCTTTTTTTTAATATTAGATTTTATGTTTTTGTGTCAAACATGCATCATTTTGACACCATCGCGTCCGTCTCATCAAAGTCATCAAGTTTTGTGTTTAACTTAAAAACTCATTTGACTTCATTTGAAATAGTTGAACCTCAAATTGACTTAAACTGAAAATATTCCAAAACCAATGGACCCTGCTGTAATTTCTGAAAACCTAAGAATATAAAAGAACCCAACCATTTCATTCGACCCTTTTTCTGTAGATGGGAATTGCTGAACCTTCCTTTCTTCTTTCCCATTTCAATTCCATCAAAATTGAAGGTGATGCATGTTTCATGTAAGAATTGAAGCTTCAAGGTTCTTTTGCATCATTTCTTTCTTCCTCCTCTGTGTTGAATTTGAGGAAAATTCTAAGTTCTCCTTCTTTACAATCTATCAAGGTAAGAATCTTTTTTCCATTAAAGATTGTTAGATTTCTAAATTGGTTAGCATAACCTTATTCATGACATACATCTTACTCTTTCATTTAATGGCATCGATTTGAATGTTAGGGCTTAGAATTGGGGTTTTTCTTCTATTTGAGCTAAAGAAAGAGATTGAGTTGGTCAAGCTGGTAATCAAGGCAAGTATAAGTATTTTAATGTTGAATGCAAGTTGATATGATGCTGATTTAAACAATTAGATTCATTTCTGAATGCATCCTGCTTTAATTCTCAATTGTTTAATTTGAGTTAGATTTTTATTGATCTTAATGAATGGGATGAATGAGTCTTACGGTGATGATTGAAGGAGTAGAATGGAGGTGAATGAAAATGAATATTAAGTAGGGAATTGGTGGTTCCATACAACTTGAAATGAAGAAAAAAGGCAGCACGCTACAGAATTCCAAATTGAAATTCTAAAGCATGCGCTCGAGCACGTGTAAGCATATACGCTTGTTTTTTCTGATAAAAATGCATTGGTAGAATTTTTATTGAAACAGAGATGAATGAGCTTGAGCACACTTGAGCGTGACCAGAAATCTTGAAGGGTTAATTTTTAATCACTTCTAATTTAGACCCAGCCGTTCTATTAGTACTCACATTTGATCCTAAAACATTTCATAATTAATCCTAAGATTAATTATGATATGAGATTGAACTATCGGATTTTAGAACACAAACGACCTTATAGGTCCTTAGTCTAGGGAACTTTAAACTCTGGTAAATTGTCCAACAGTAATTACTTATTCATGGATAATTGTGGTTGGGATTATTAATATATTATCACTCATAGGTCAAATACTTAACCATGGGTGTTGGTTTAGCTAACTTTGATACACAGTCATCTATAATATAACATCAAACAAAGATAGTAATATGTCAAATAGCCTAAAATTATATCAAAATAGACAATTAGAGGCTGTAGATGATTAGTTGGGATTGGATAGTAAATTTATTGATTCTTTGAATAAAATTGCATTGCATATTATTAATTCAGTCAATGATCTCTTTATTAATATTGAATCATTGTTTACAATGACATTATATGGATTGGTAATCATAGTTGTCACTAAATCATTGTTTACAATAGTGTTGAATTGATTGACTTGACATTTGTCCAATTGTTATTAAATCTGTATCTAATTGAGCAAGAACGATTAAATAAGAATTGAATCGTTGCTTGATTTTAACTAAATCTTACTCATTTTATATTGATTGATTCGAGTGAGTCAGGCTCTACTTAACTTCGCCCCTATAAGACTTGACAGCGTCAAATTTGGGTAGTATAATGTGTTATTACTACAATAGGTATCTGAAATTCTAGACTCCAGAGACTAAGGTCTCCTGTATAACCGGGCACAGCATGGGCATAAGCATTGAGTACTTAACGATTAAGGATCCCTATCGGGAGAATGAGCCATATATAGTAGCCGAGTTGAATATATCTTCATTATTGATTCGTAAAGTATGTTTATTTAATGCTCAATCTGCCTAGTATACTGCAATTGCTCTCTTTTAATCAATTGTCTATTAATTTAGTTAGACACAGCTAGTATTATTTTAATTATGTTTATGCTTTGCTGATTAGTTTTATTTATAACTATATATTTGGTATTTATAGGCTCAGATTTCGATATTGGTCTCACCGAGGCCAAGGAGACTGAGAAGGAGCACAAGAGGTTCTTTTAGGTTTTAACGAATGGATAGCAGAGGCATTCTAACTAATCCATATACAGGAGAGCGACATGCTTATAGCTTAGGGATTTGTAAATTAAGATTTTGGGGTTTTAGATTATTCTGCATTAGTATTATACATGTTCATAGATAGTTGCATATATAGCATGACTTAGACTTGTATATACCTGTTTTTCTGTTTATAGTGTTACATCTTCTGTATAGACCTATTATAGATGTTCATAGATAGTTGCATATATAGCATGACTTAGACTTGTATATACCTGTTTTTCTGTTTATAGTGTTACATCTTCTGTATAGACCTATTATAGATGTTCATCCTTGGTTTAGATGTATACATGTTCATATCAAGATTGGAATGTATAGGTTACAGATTATAGAAATGTGATATACATCTTTTGCCTTTTGTATGTCTAGGTATAGACTGTTTATGTGTTGAATGATACTTTTGAAATGTTTATTAAAAAGTTAAAAATAATGGGTGATATCAAAATGGACGGTTAGAGGCTATATGTGATTAGTTTGGATTGGATAGTAAATTCATTGATTCTTTTAATCAAATTGTATTGCATATTGTTAATTCAATTAATGATCTCTTAATTGATATTGAATCATTGTTTACAATGACTTTATATGGATTGGTAATCCTGGTTGTTACTGAATTGTTGTTTGAAATAGTATTGAATTGATGACTTTGTATTTGTTCAATTGTTATTAAATATGTGTCTAATTGAGTAAGAATGATTGAATAAGAATTGAATTGATGCTTGATTTTAACTAAATCTTACTCATTTTAAATTGATTGATTTCAATTAGTCAGGCTTTACTTAGCTTTGCCCCTATAAAACTTGACGGTGTCAAATTTGGGTAGTATGATGTGTTACCACTGTGGCAAGTATTTGAAAATTCGAACTCCACAAACTAAGGTCTCATGTGTAACTGGGCACGAGCACTGAGTACCCAACAATTAAGGATCCCTGCCAGGAGAATGAGCTATATGTAGTAGCTAAGTTGAATATGTTTTCATTATTGATTTGTCAAACATGTTTTTTCAATGCTCAATCTGCCTAATATACCGCAATTTCTCTCTTTTAATCAATTGTCTATTTATTAAGTTAGACACAACTTGTATTACTTTAATTGTGCTTATGCCTTACTGCATAGTTTTATTCACAACTATCTATTTGGTGTTTATAGGCTTAGATCCCGATATTGGTCTCACCAAAATCGGGGAGATTGAGAAAGAGATCAAGAAGGTTCCTTCAAGTCTTGACAAATGGACAGTAGAGCCTAGTTATTAACTTTGTGTCGTTTCAGTCGAAATGGCCGAAATATTTCGTTTTGGCCAAGTGACCAAAACGAAATACTACTTCAAGCTTTTTTGGTTGAATATCAGTCAATATCGAAAATTTCGGTCCATTCTAAAATTTCAGCCAAAATTAATTTTTTACATAATTTTTTTTATTTTTTTACTTCTTATACATATATATAATTTGTATTTCTTATATTTTCTCAAAATGTAATTCTAGAAAAATTTATTAGAATGGGTTAAATCCATAATTTTTTTTAAAAAAATTTCTACAAATATATACATTATTTTTAAAACTTTCACGAAATCTAATTCCAAAAAGTTTCACTGAAATTTTGAATTGGCAAAAAATTTTTCATTTTGGAGGCCGGACCTAAATGGGTCTGAAACGATATTAACAACTATGCAGTAGAGGCATTCTGGCTGATCCATAGACCGGAGAGTGACATGCTGATATCTTAGGGATTTGTTTATTGGGATTCTCGTGTTTTAGACCATTTTGCACTAGTATTATACATGTTCATAGACAGTTGCTTGTATAGCATGACTTAAACTTTTATATCAATGTTGTATTATTTATAGGGTTTCATCTTTTATATAGACCTATTATAGATGTTCATCCTTGATTTAGATACATACATTTTCATATCAGGATTGAGATGTACAGGTTACTGACTATGGAAATGTGATACATATCTTCTGCCTTTTGTTTGTCTAGGTATAGACTATTCATGTGTTGAACAATACTTTTGAAATGTTTATTAAAAAGTTAAAAATTATGTTAGGTTTCTGCGTGTTAAAACTCAAACAGATGTTCGCCAAAAGTACCTTACATATATTAATATGTGAATATCTTTTGCAAAATTCTATCTGAACTTAGGTATAAATGGGGATTTCATGGAACTACGCGTGTCATGTTTCAAGAATTACTATAATCCGCGGATTCATGGGCCTGGGTCATGACGGATTCGCTCGTCACAATCTTGTACATGTCACTGTGACCGTTCATTTGATTGAGCCTTACAATTGAATGGGACATATATACCGAGGTCAAAATTCATCTTAGCCATCAAGTTTGGACTACTTTCTATTCGATGTAGGTATTGCTACTTTTCTTTCCTATGGGGATGAGTATTGGAAGGCCAAGATCTCATCTTACACCACAGCGCATTTGGAACTTTTTTTTTTTTAATTTTTTTGGTAGGAAGAATTTGGAACTTGGTTGATACTGTACAATGCCCCATCTTTTATTGAAGAAAGAAACGGCGGCCCATTATTTCTAATTTATGAAGTTATTCAAAGGTTAAAAAACAATTAAAAGGCAAAATCATGTTTTAGGGGATGATGGCACATATGCGATATTTAACTATGAGTAGAGATTTTTACCAAAAAAAAAAAAAAAAACTATGCGAGGAGATATTCGTTTTTTTAAAGAGAGAGATAGATATGCAAAGTTTTAAAAAAACTTTATATTCACAATGTGCAGATGAATTAATTCACACTATTTAGATATTCAAATTGATATCATGCTGGCATTTGAGTTACCATTGTCAAATTTCAATTGGCAGGAGTCGGACGCATTAAATTCAACTTGTAGAATACTTGATTTGTCATTTTATTCAAGATTTCTTCGCATTAATCAGCATAATAGTGGGCAACATTTAAATGAAACTTAACCCAAGGGTAAAATAAGGGAGAGCAATTGTGAGTGACCTAACTTTAGAAAGGCAGTCCCCACCCACTGACCTAATCCATGGTAAGCCCTTTTTTTTTAATCTCTTGATGGCATGTTTTTGAATTAATGACAATTATTTCATGGCATTTTATTTTTCCTAATAATTTTCTTTATCATGAATACAAAATCAAATATTCAATTTTCCAAAATTTTCATTTTCAACTGTTAATTAAAAAAATAGTAATGACATGGGTAATATGGCATTCAATTTGTTTTTGTAAGAAAAAATGAAAAGAAAAAAAATAGATTGGGCTGGTGTTTAAGATGGAGATTAAGGATATATATGATGTTTGAAATCTGTATTCATGCTGTCCCACTCCTTTCAATCAGTAAGTTAAAGCCTCTTGTCAAATCTGTTTAGCTTTCATGAGAAACTTTTGATTACTTTGAGTTTTGCTTAGAAGAAAAGGCATAACCATTATTTAATCAGAAATTCTCAAAAACCTTTCATTTCAACAGAGCAGTTTTTGTCCCTCTTAATTTGTCCAAATAGATCGTGCTATCTGACCTTTACATGTTAACTCATCTTAAGAAAAAAAAAATAGGCATACTTAAATGGTTTAACTTTGTAAATAATAGAGCAAAAGAAACACATTAGGAAATTAGAAAAGAGATGTTTTCCCACTGGTCTACTTTTTTTTTTTTTTTTTGGTAGATGATATTTCCCCACAGGCCTACTTGAGCTTGTCATTGTGAAATATCCAAGACAATCCTTGGAAAGGGCGGTATTAGATGATTCATTGCATAATTGGAAGCATGCAACTACAAGGGCATTATTTAAATTTTGCAGGGGAGTGGAAATGTAAGTGGGCCTTATTGGGCAGAGGGTTTAGGAAAAGTGAACAAGCAAACTTTTGATTGGAAGGATACATGGTGCTTATGGGGCAGTGTCGGACCTAGAAGTTTCTTTTGAAGGGGGTTTACGACAGTTACTTGAAAATTAATCACGATTTTAATGTACATTCTTCACATTAACTAAATCCTGAGTAGGTAACTTTTTTGTTTCTTTCTTTTTTTTTTCTTGTTTTTAAGTTGTACAAGTCTTTAGCTAGAATATATGCAATGAGACTAAATTTTGAAGTACTAATAGCTACGCCATTTAGGCTAGCTTGTTTAAAACAATCATTCATTGTATGAAATCACTTTTATAAATGAAGTTACTGATTTAGTAATAGGCTTGGTTTGATTGATTTAGTAATAGATTTGGTTTTGACTAAAAAGACAAGAAAGAGGGAAAGATATGTCAAGCCTTTCTATTGTTAACAAAATGACACTAATGGTCTATAATCATAAGAAAGAAAAAAAATAGATAAAAATTGGGTATGGCTAGGATATCCAATGTATGCCCCATCATAAAAACTGATCAACCCATTAAAGAACCCCAGCAAATTATTGACATTTTTCTGTTCAAACATGACAGTTTTACTTGCTATCACACCACTCATTAGTTGAGTTATATTAAATCTCCTATTTGATTATATCAAATCTAAACAATGAGATCCCATATCAAGCAAATCTCCTAGGTGGACTCTTAAGCACCAAGAAACTTTCACCTAATTCAACATCTTTTAGGGAAAAGATGAAAAAGGAGCCAATTCTTTCCAGAGGAAACCCCTTTTGATTTTAGCTTTCGAAATGAGATAAGAAAATCCAATGTCAAGAATCAAAATTCTCACAGTGACCTTTTTTTTTCTATTTTTTCTTTATTTTTCATATATCTCTAAGCTTTTGCTGCTGCTCTACCATGCTCATAGCATGCCATCATGAAGACTGATGGAATAACAACAGACAAGAATCTTAGCCGTATAAAAACAACAAAGAATAAACAAAGGCTCTTCTCTCGGTCATCTTGAAGAGGCGTTTATGTTTCTCATTTGCTTACTTTTGGCCATGGAACAACACAAGAGGGATGAACACTTGTCGGAGAGGGGCAATCAGTGGTGTACCCAAGATTTTCATTTGGTTGAGGCTAAATTTTTTATGGATGAAAAGACCCAAAAAACGGCTGCAAATAAATCCATTCCTCAAAGGCTTGATTCATCTTGACAAGATCAAAGTTATCATTTTAGGCTTTGAAATTTTAGAAGAATAGCCTCATTATTGATACAAAGGGCAACACCAACATACACTAAAAAAGAGTTGGTAGAGTTTAGTTCAGTCATAACTAATTGGTTCAGTCAGATGACTAACCAAACATAGGCAACAATTCATCCAAGAATTTGAATTAGTTTGGCCATTTGGGTTGAGATTTCGAATTACTCAGTTCCTTTTTTTTTCCCTGTTAGACAAAAGGTTCTTCACTTTGATTTAGATAACAAATGTGCCCAGATGTAGGGTGGACCTAAGAAGCCAATCCCAATAGCGGAAAAAAAACCAAAGCACCATCATGCATATTGCATACTATCAAAAGCCTAAACTACAAGAGCCAAATGGATTTTTTTTTTCAATAACCAAAAGGACATAAAGAAATTAAATTTAAAAAAAAAACCATGAACCAACATCATCAAAGTTTTTTGAGGATTTTACCAAAACAATTCCTTTAGACTTCTTGTAGATCAAAAAGGACCTAAAATATATGGATCCATTGCAGTGGTCTCATGGGCCCTTTTTATTTTATTTATTTTATTATTTTGGTGAGTGGCGATATCCCCTTTCACTTGCATTCATTTTGCCTTCTTCTTCCTCATCCTTCCTTCTCCTTTTTTTTTCTTCATGGTAAGGTAACTTCATTGTCTTGGACTTAAGTGCAAGTGGAAGTTTATTACCAAAATACCTCAGTATCAAATATACTCATTTAAATATATGTCATCTAAGTATCTCATCTCATTCCCTCTATATCCCCTTTTCCTATCATTCCAATTCAAAACATCTAAACCAACCTCTATTTTTAACGTTTTTCTTTCACCACCATCTTCAAATTTACTCATCATCACCATCCAACCATTTAAAAACAGAGTTTTTTTTTTCTGAATTTGATATGAGCGGCGATATCCCCGCTTAACTATGAAGAAAGGCAAAAAATGAGCAGGTGAGCGGAGATATCACTGCTCATTTTTTCTTCTTATTCACAGTTAAGCGGGGATATCGCCGCTTATGTCAGATTCAGAAAAAAGAAAAAAAAACTCTGTTTTTGGATGGTAGTCGCGCGGGTGATGGTGGTTGGATAATGATGATTGGTGAATTTAAAAATAGTGGTGAAAGAAAAATATTAGAGGTTAAGGTTGATCTAGATGTTATAAATTGGAATGGTAGGAAAAGGGCATACAGACGGAATGAGATGAAATAATGAGATGGGTTAGAACACTTGGGCAATGCCCCTAAGGTGTTTGACGAACTAACTAAGAGGAACACCTGTTTATAAAGCACTTTGAGTACAAGTATTTAAATGGGTGTATATGATACCAAATTGTTTTGGTAATAAACTCCTACTTACACCCAAGTCTAAGACAATAAAGTCACCATCTCATGAAGAAAGAAAGAGGAGGAAGAAGGATGGAGGATAAGGAAGAAGAAAGAAAAATGAACACGAGTGAAAGGGGATATCGCTGCTCACCATAATAAAAAAATAAAAAAAACCAAAAAGAGCCCATGAGACTACTGTGGTAGATAGATATATTTTAGGTCCTTTTTAGTTTATAGGGAACCTAAAGGGATGAATTTTTTGGCAAAATCCTCAAGTTTTTTTAAAAATCAAAAATATCAGAGTCCCAAAAAATAAATAATTTTAATTAACCCAATAACCTATCTAGCTAAAAGAAAATTATAAGTGATCCAAGGGTTTTCAAAAGCCCTATCAAGATTGATGACTTAAAATTCAAATACAATGAATATCAGAATTAAAATCCGAAAAAAGAAAAAAGAAAGAAAGAAAGATGCCATTTTGAAATGAGATGATTTCCCCAAAGTCTAAGGGAAAAAACACACTCCCAAAAAACCAAATCCAGCAGAAAAAGAAGTTCCAATGTAAAGCCCCACCATCAGTATTAAAGTTTACGGAAGTACTGGAGGGCTATGGTCCTTGCACACCTAATCCAACTCTAAATGGGTTTGGAGCTTTTGGTTGTCTAATCTATGAACCTTTCTTCTGGGTTTAATGGTCCACCAACAAGATTTGGTCTTTTACCATGTGATAATCAATGCATCTTGCAATCTGTTGTCCGCACATTGCCTTCCATGGGCCTGATTTTGATTAGATTTTTGTTTTCCAACTGAAAAATTGTGAAAGGAATTGACAAATGATAGGATATGAGCCACCAAAAATCTGGGCTGAATGGAACCATAAGATCCTAAGTCCATCGAGCTCAGTGTGATAGTACAGCTCGAATCTAAACTTTAAGAGCAAACTAGGCTCTATGAGTAAATTATAGTCCTAAGCTAGATAAGCTACCCAATTTTATTTTAGCACATGAACTTTACGTTGGTTTAGCGGAGAGGTTGGGATAAAGGGTTATAATCTTGAAAGAAATTTTATGGTAAAACTAAACGGACAGATGCTTTGAGAAGGAAGGTCAGAAAGAGGAAAGTGCAAATGTCATGACATGACATTAAGCTGTGATTTGTCCTTCATAGTATCTGAGCATTGAGCATCAAAATTTTACATGGATGGATGGATGTACCCTTGCATCAGAATGGAAACAATCAGTTCTGATTAAAAAAGGTAAATGAAAACTTAACTAATTTGATGTTAGTGCTTTATAATCAGCTGCACCTTTGACACACTCCCCAACGTTTTTTTTTTTCTTTTCTTCGCATGGATTCCCTCCTCACAAATCTGGACCATTCATTTTTTGAGTCATGCAATGAAACAAACAATGTTCAAAATTCATCCTACCCATTCACTTTGCACTTCATCACTCTCCACTGGAGCATGTATTGCTACATTTCTTTCATATTATTAGACTGAGTCTTGGAGCGAGGGCCCGGGATCTCATCTTAATAGGGCATTGTGGGCCAAATTTAATGATTGGAATCTTAATTATTCAATTCGACTTTTCTAGATCTCTCCTTTTTTTTATATTTTTTTAACCAATACGGCTCACCTCTGCTAGTAAGATATGTAATAGAATTTGTGAAATTTACTGTCCTATCAGTTAAAAGAATTTGAGATCTAACTATTCACAAACAATCTTATACATTGTTTTGACTCAAACAAGTCGGCCCAACTCGATAGATCACTGATCATAGGGGATGAGTTGAATGTCTCAGACCTAATTTGAATTGAGCACTACCTCTAGACTCACCCAGAGTGACCGGACTCGTATGTCGCCAAATCAAGTCTGAGTTTCCAATAGAAGGCCTGGACTCACGAGTCTCACAATACAGAGAAGTTGACAAAATGATTAATGGTCCGAACAATGGACCACAGACCACTGCAAGTAGTGTCCAAATTTGGGTTTGATCGACTGGATAAGAGAGGTCGGACTCGAAAGCAACCTTATCTTATGCACGGTTGGAATGAATTGGACCGACCAATTTCGCTTCCTAATCCCACGTGCCATGGGCCTAGATTGGGCGTATGCTTTTTACGCCTAAAAACAAATGAGCAGGGCCAAGCCAGAGATGCAAAAGCTGGAAATTTTTAACAATGGGGCCCTGAGCCAGGCCCCAATACAAGCTCCTTGTGGATTCAATTGGTTGGGAAGTGGTCTACATTTTTAATCTGTGGATCAATCCTGCTTAGGAACTTCTCTTTAAGGACGGTCACGGTTTTGCAGGTCAAGGCCTATGGATAGGTAGCCCAATAGGATCAGTGAGTTGGGTCAGATTTTGAGTTGACTTGGACTCGTAAACTCAGTCACACTTGCCCAAGTTACGCTTTAGATGGCTCTCCAACCCGAGTTAAGTTATCAAGTTTTGAAACACTAGGTAGGGTCCAACCAAATGATCGGTTCCAAATTTCCAATCACCTAAGCCCCAGTAAGGTGGTGTTCAACCAAATCTTGTATATTGGGTTTAAATATTCCCACAGACTACTGTATCAACCCACGGGTCTCTATCTATTCCTGGACTGTATTGATTATTCAACATCTTGATTCTTGATATTGGAGAATTCCTGCACTAAGGTTTCACATGAGTTACTGGAGATAACGCAAGTACACTGACCTTTTCTACAGAAGTTCCCACTGCAAAGTTTGTAATCTTTATAGGAACTTCTGAGTTCTGACCATGCTTTCGAAGTGAATAAAAAACAGACCGAGTACTCTTTATTTCTCACTTATCAGGATGTCCTGACTGGATTCCAACAATTTTCCTGTGTCCATGAAGGCATGAGGGTCTAATTAGAGATCCTTGATTAAATTATATTTAATCGTGTGGATCAGTGGGACCGAGTTTGATGCGAGTCATATGATCCACCAAGATCCAGTAGACAGATTGTGTAGGATTTTGCAGCATCCCAACCTAGGGGTGGGCCCATGATGCCTTTTTCTCTGGATCAGTAAAAATGGGCCAAAAAATGAATGAAAGTGGGAGGAAAGGATCACACGAATTTCCATCTTGTGGGACCTATAACCCATTTGGAATACCATGGAGTATTGATGGTCCAATCAATGGTCACCACTGTGAAAGCCCAATGATCTTCTCCGGGGTAGGGACCAGTTCATGGAAGGCACTGATTCCATCGCCTTGTCATGTGTATGCTTGGAGGCATCTAGAGGGGCAAATTTTGAGTTGTCCCTCTAGGGTGAACATTCCATACCCTACCCCAACTCAATCCCACAAAATAACAGTTTGGGTTTAGAATTGAGGCTTGATAATAAATGGGTTAAGTTCGGTCTAGCCTGGCCCATAATCTACTGTATTCTTTTAGGCCTGTTGACTCTTCCAATTGTAAACTGTCCCCGGCAAAGCACATTTATGCTAATATAGGTATGACTTTTCAGTGTAAGGCTCATATTAAGCTCATAACTTAGATGGGCTGGTCTTGTATAAGAATTGGCCCAACTGAACCCAGCCCATGAACACCCTTATCAGTTATCACTACTGCGACCCTAGCCTTGCCCACGAACTTAGGGTTGCATTCCCTATTCCAACCCTGTTAAATGAATCGGTTCAGGTTCAAAGAGAATTTCTAGTGTAGAGCACACATCCGGACCGTCACTGAAGGTGGGATCCCGTTAAATTTCACTGGGTCCTGTGTGATGAATGGCAGTGCTGAGCATGCGAGAGTGCACAGTGCACATAAGAAAATCGTCCTCGGTTAGAATGGGCTAATTCTCAATACCTAAAGGGGCCTTTTTGTTCATGAATTTTTTAAATTCCTACCAGAAAACTTGAATGCTGTTGAGCTTTGTCCATTCCTAAATTCCATAAATCTCTTAATTGTTTTATAATTATTAAAATTCATTACTAGAATTACACCTATGAATATATCATTCACTTACAAATTTAAATCTATAGATTTTATAGTGAAGGAAATGTATAGTTTCATAGCTAATAGAGTGCTCATTAATATGTATATATATAGAGAAATAATCATATGAGAACTAGTTCTCACCACTTTTTTTGTGCTAAATCTAGATGGGGCACCTCTATCACTTAATCCAAATTTTATAATGCACAGAGACCTCCTTTGATAGTTATACGCCCCAAGTTTCGGTCAAATCCAAACTTATTGGATCGTTGAATCAACTGTACATCAATAGTGTGTATATATATATAGTAGTGCATGAAATGTATTAGAACCAAATCCATACTGTACTTATCAGAAAATACAACATGCAAACATATTACACATATAATAATAATAATAATAATGCTAATTATAATAATGACAGCGACAACAACATCATCTGTAGTAGTAGTAATAATAATAATAATTGTGGTATGTGAAATTTATACATAGTAAAATATAAAAAATATCTAATTAAAAATCTATAAATTTCAAGATGTTAAATCTTTTTTCCTACATTCCTAGAGTGACACTTTAGCTTGCGCACCCATGGGTTGATCCCAAGACATACATATGAAATAAACATATGGAGACCATTGAACCATGAGTGTATTGGCCAAGATATGAAAACTAAAACTTTTAGATTCTCAAAAGCCAATTTAGAGATACAAAGTTCATAACAAAATTCTAGAAAATCTAGAGGGCCAAGAAATTCTCGCTATCAATCACCTCTAGTTGTCCCCACCTAGGTACCAAAAATGATCATATTCTCTTCTCTGAAAAATGTCCAACTAATGAGCAAACTGCTTTTTGGATTGGATATCTCTCATGTTCACATGAAAGTGGCTGATGATGACAGAAGTACAAGAACAACATCATGAAACCACAATGCTAGAGATTCTATGAAGAAAAACTACTCATGGTCATGCTTTTTATGTGAAACAGCAATAGAAGCAGGTGTTCTGCACTCTCTCACAGCCTTTCTCTTGCTTCACCATCCACAATCATTCGACATCATGTGGAATAATGGGTTTTACAATGGTTGATTTTTTTTTTTTTTTAATCCAGTTCATGTTTGCAACTACCACTCAAAATTTGGACTCTGACTCGCCCAGTCTTAGCCCAATTGACTGGACTCGTAGGGCATCAAGTCCATGAATCTCACAAAAATCTTCCAAGATCTCAGCTAAAAACTCACCCGAGTTGCTTAACTTGATGCTCTTCTAGGTCACTTGGGATTGGGGCACATTGGGTTCGATTTGGTTGTGTTTTTAGGTCAACTACTATGGATTAGGACAATGGAAACAACAACAGTACAATTATAATTTATTTTTTATGCATGGATTAGGACGAGAACCCAAACCCCAAGTGGTAATGGGCTCTTGGTTGGGGAATGAGTCCACCGTAGTTAGTGGTAGCATACAAATGCTAGACATGGAATGGCCAAATGTGTTCAAGAGTTGTCTTATGTTTTGAGCAATTTGTCAAAACCTGTTTATTTCTAACCTGTTTAGTTATTGGGTTTATTATTGAGTTCCAAACCATTTGCCAATTTGGAAATATTCAGCTACTGTTTACGAATTACGACTTCAATCTACTTGGTTGAAAGTTCCAGTTGGCGAGAATTACAAATTCTCTAGATGCTGTCCAGTAGCAGACTTCCCAAACGCTGAGGGCCCATTTTTGTAACGCCACATACCATGGTAATAGAAGTTTTGAGGGGTGAGGTTGGATTCAGAAATCCTCTTTTGTGAAGAAATAGTGCTTGAAGAAGTAATATGTTTGAAGAGAGTATAAAATACAAATGCACCAAGGAAAAAAATAATTATAGGCACAACGAATTGGATCCTCATCCCCCCTACTTTGTGGGGGTAATTTAAAGAATTTTAAAGACCAAAAGTGTCATTTTCAATAAGTAAACTTTTGAAATGTCACTAATCAAATAAAGAATTTCAACTTCTCCTAGATGTCAACTAGCATTGTTGTGAGAAATTTCTTCAAACAAATAGGCCTTAAAACCTTTAACCTTCCAGTCTGAGAAACGCCAAGATGCATGTAAATATCAGACCAAGCGACAGGAATGTCTCATCATGGATTATGGGTGTTGCCCCATGAAACACGATGTGAAGGTTTATGGTTTCATAAGTGCCAAAAACAAGAAAAAAAAACTTGTTTAAACACTTATTGACCAATCAGATTAACATGCAACTAGATGGTTCCCAGATGCAAAAAGTATACTCCTACGTACTAAACTGGTAGGCCAGGCGTGTAACCATGCATCCGCCTAGGCCCAGCCAATTAAATAATCAACCCAAAAATTCATGCCCCAATTCCAACTCGTGAGCCCAATAACAAAGCCCAAGATCACCCCTAATTGAGAATGGCTCCTTACCACGAAGGTAAGGAATTACAGTTCTCACTTCGGCATCTAAGGTTCAAATTTTAGACACGCTATCTTTCATACGGTTTGAGGCTTTGAGCTTCTATTCTCGCATGTATGGACTTTCTTTCTCACATCGTTTGTGGACTTCTCCAAAGGGTGGACTCTTTCATTTAAAAAAAAAATGAAAAAGAAGAGCACCAAATTATGATGTCCAAATTTCGAAGTATCTTTTGTTTTTAAACTGTAACAACATAATTCATTAAAAGAAGCCAAACAAAAAGGAGAACAAATGAGCAAGCGAAAAGAGGTGGGGAAGGTGCAAGAGAGATACATCACCCCAACCTCAAGAGAAAAATAAAAGTTGTCAATTACATAATCACACCCACCCAAGGAGAAGGCCTATCAACCCCTTGCTTAGCTAATGCGTTCGCCATGAAATTAGCGAATCTTACCTTGTGGCAAAAATAAACATTAAATCCACCCAACAATTTCCATATTGCATTAAACTGGGATTGAAATTTTTATGAAATAGCCTTTCAATTAGAAACCCACGCACTCAAATTTCCATGCAATAGAAATTGCGATGGGATACTCCAAATTTTGAAGTATTTACTCCCATCATTGTAGACAGTGGCACTTTGCAACTTGCATACTTGTACATCTTCAATTTCCAATCAAACTCCCATTGTCGTTGAGTTGATGTTTGGAAAACCCAGCAGATTCACATGAAAGCTGATGACCAAGTGGGATTGATTCAAAGGTACCAAACCCACTTCCACAAAGTTCTGAATGAAAAACAATGCAACAGCTACAGACTTCAAAAATCCCAATCAGAATCTCTGGGTGCTTTTGGGTGCATGCAAGCTTTCAAAGTAAAGCACGATTTTGGCTTTATTGTCTGCCCCAAGCCATCTGTTACTTCAAATACCATTGGAAACAGAGAAAAGTCTGTATGTTGCTGACACGGTCAAGCTAAAAATACCAGTCAATTAAGTATGAAAAGTTTCTTCCTCGTGCCTTTTTTTCTCTGCAGGTTCTCTCTGTTTGTCATTATCAGCTTCATGGGTAAAACATGAAAACTGATAGTGCAATGAACGGTACTCTGTGGGAACCACCACAGACCGTGGAATGGTGACCTAGTGGTTTATCCACAGCTGTGAAAGAGAGAGATTGATGTGATCAAATAGTAATCATGATAAAAAGATTGGGCCTCATTTAATGGCTTTGCACTTGCAATCAAAGCTAATGATTTTGAACCGCTGATTATTTTGATATTTATGGTCAATTTGAGTTGCTCCAATTAAATGATTAAAAATGATTGATCAGACTATTTTTCTTTTCTAAATACTAATAATTCCTTGTTAGGTCAAAAAAACAAAGTATCCCTCACCCCACGATGAGGGATGGATGTATAGTAACCTTCTTTTAACTTATATATACTCATAAACTATTCTTTGAGCCTCTTTGGTCACCAGGAGGGATAAAAGAAATGTATGTCCTGATATAAAATTTTACTTTATGTGTTTTGAACTGAATACATAAAAGGAAAATAATCATAATAATAATATAACTATTTTACTTCATTTTTATTTGGATAAAAAAAGGACAAGGGAGAGTAAATTTGGACACAACATAAAATAAGCCTTTTACCTAGTTTTATATAGATATATTTATATATAGAAAATTTTCATACGCATCCGTCCCTCATCATTTTTTTGTGAGAGCTCTAGGTGGAGCCCATCTATCAGTCAATCCAAACCTTGCAACACACATGAGACCCCATGATATCAACTCGCCCCAACTTTTGGTCGGATCCGAATTTATTGGATCATTAGATCGACATACACTAATCTGAATGGAATGAATTTGTGAGCCATGGATGAAGGGGTTAGAGATATGTGATTGGGACCAAATTTGATATAAATGGTGCTTTCACATAGATCTTTCCAACCCCCCCCCCCCCCGTCACATCCCTTAGTGGGGTCCACAGTGGGCCACACCAAAGAGTGCGCATGAAAAGTCCATGAGGGACGTATGCATAAGAAAAGGCCCCTTTATATATATATATAATTTTTGTTCTTCCAAAGTGAAAAAACTTTAGGGGATAAGTTTATGGGTAATATGTGTATAGCCGTATATGTACCCCTAAAGAATAATCCTTGCTCATCAGAATCGAATCACCTCCTGGCCGAAAGCTAAAGGTCTAAAGACCGGGCTGGCGAGAGATACCTTGGATCATTAAAAAAAAAACCCTTAGGAGATAAGTGCAATTTTACTTTTATTGTATTTTACCTTAGTCCTCCTCTTTCCCCCATTCATGAGTTCCACCGTGGCTTAGATTTTTTTACCCTTCACAAGTTGTGAAAGTACCTCTTACTGTAAGAAAATTGCTTGTATTTATCCATCAACCAATATGGTTGTACACATGAATGGGCAAGGGCCATAGGGGTTCATGCCAAAATGTATATATGATGATTAAAACACTTATCGACCAATAAGATAGTGAATAAGTATCCTATATATGATGATTAATATTATGGTATAAGCTGCACATGTATAAGGGCCGACATACCCTCATTTGATGCTAAGATCCTATTTAGTTGTAAGTATTTCAAAAAAATTTTGTCTAAGAACATTCGGAGTTGCATTTCAAAATGCAGATGCCTAAGAATTCTGTATTCCAAAATTGTCATTTGGAATTCCATTTTGTAAACTTCTCCTTAATCACACAAAACATTTAGAATTCCAAGAAGACAATAACTGTAGTGTCGTTAGAAATTCTACACGAGATAAGTCTTGTCAGGTCAGAGATTCTTGCAACCAAATATGGATTAATCCTTAATTTTGCAGTTTGCAAATTGAAACCATTTTTTCTCACCTCTATGCATCGATACACACCAATACCAATGTAAAATCCTCATGTGTACAAATCCTTGGCTTGGAATTCATGTTCCTAATTCGTAAAGAATTTTTACGAATTTCTCACCTATTACCAAACATACCGAATGTGGGTGGCACACAGTGCTCCATGGTAAGTGTTCTATATTCCACAGTCATCTAACCACAAAAATATAGCTGTCATGTTTAAGATGATAATAGGTTAAGTAGAAAGGGGGAGGGGAGTACACCTCAGGCGAGGTGGGAAAACTCTCTGGTCGGGGGAATTGACCTTTGGTGAGGTAGTACAGCCTCCCAAGAGAAAAGGTCCTTGCCTAGGTTAGAACCCTCATCAAGCAAGTGTTAAGAGTGTTGGTAATGGTTTTGTTGGGTTTGAACCAGATTCAAGAGCCGTAAAAAATTCCCACACACATTAAAATCTGGGGTACACCCAAAATTTAAAGTTGAAGTTAATAAAAACAAAATACACCATCAGGAATGGAGACGTGTGAGAAGTGACAAAAAATTGTATTCGTCCAACCGGATGAATGTAAACTCTGTTTGAATATTAGATCTCAAACAGTCATGGGGAAGAAAATTGTGCACCTAATTGATGGTTCAAATCGACAAAAGATAGGCTTGATTGTGCACAAAAAATAATTCTTTTTATAAATAATTGTTAATTAGTGCTCTAATCACATTGCCCTTCAATCCAACTGCTAATAACACCTTTTTTTTTTCAGAGAAAGTGTTCAAGCATTCTGCTAGTATGTAGGGTGGGACCACAACTCAACTGTCCGTATCTTAAAGGCAGAGCCACATCTATAGATTTGATTTGACTTTACAACCTTAATATCATTGTTATTGTTGATGATGGAAGATTGGCAATGTTTACAACCTAAAATAACAGTTCCAACTAATTATCTTGCATAAGATCTCAAGCCTAAGTTACAATATGTGATCATATATACCAAATTCAAAGCATATGATGGGATTTAAACAAACTCATACTCATGTAAGAAGCTATAAATCCAACGAAAGATTTTATTGTAAAAACTGAAATTTCTGAAGAGAACAACAAACACGTTTGTGCGCGTTCAAACCCTGTGTTAAGGGAATGACCCACAAGCATAATTCCATCTTATGAACAGAGTAATCAGTGCCGACTCTCCTACTCAACTGTCCTGTTCATGTGCTAGCCCACGACCTGGAGAACACTGAGCGCAAACTTCAGTCAGTGCTTTTGACTTTTGAGGACCGCATCAATGGTCGAGCATGGTCCCATGGAGCCCAGCAGAGTGCAAAAGTTCAGCTTTGATTTCCTCCGGCAGAGCATCGGGCCCTTCCCTGCATTGCTGAGATACCAGAAATTCGATATAAATTTCAGTTTTGCATATGGTCCCATGCACCCCACCCAATAGTTATTTGAATTTTTTCAGAAGATGGTGTTTACTCATTCTGATATGCGTATGCAAGTTGTGACAGAACAACAATAGGCAACAGCTCCAAGCTGTAGCTCTGCTGGTTGAAAAGTTGCTCATGTGTGGAAGTGTAGGTGTTCAAGCACCCATTTTAGCCAGAAAAAAAGCCTTGTTTTACTGATAAAAAAAGGATAGAAATAGGAAGTTGCAGCAGTTGCAGATCTTGATTTGGAATGGAAAATAAATTTCTTTCTTTTGAAAAAAAATTGTGATAGGAGCAAACCAAATGTGCAGAGCAGAAATTTTCCGTGGAAATGTTTCAGGAAGAAAAAGTAGACTGGATTTTGCAAGCCATAAGAATTCACAGCTGTTGCCAAATGTACCCTTAAACTGTTGCTTTCCATGGAAGATTCAATTTTCAAACACATCCTTAGTTCATTAGGGGTGCTGAGGAGCAAGCTTACCTCAGCTCGGAAAACATCTAGTGCAAATCCATTGAAACAACTGATGACTGCCTGTTGAATGTCGAGCCCCAGTCGATCAAGTGCCCTCATTGTCGAGAGGAGGAGGCCGGGTCTTCGGGCGCAGAACATATGAATATTGACCGCCCTGCCTTCTCTCGCCCTGACTTCCACCTAAAGAAATTGAAAACAAGCAGTGACTAAAGAGTTCACCGGAGAAAGATCACAAACAAGTGGTCTCCCATGGACATGGCGTGTTGTCACACAGGGATTTGAGAAAATAAAGTGGTCCCAATAACAGAATTCTTTAATTATGAATACAGAGAAACGATATAAAATACAAATCAAGTAAAGGAATATGCAAACCTAAAAAGGAAAAAAGAAAATCCCAATTAAATGTAACAGATTAACAGAGGCAGTGTCTGAATAATTCATGAATGAATTGCATCAGTCATGTCATTCCTCGGATCATATTGCATATCATCCAGTTTCAGAAGACGAACTTGGAACTGAAATAATTGTTAGCACAAAAATATAACATTTACTTAACAATCAAATAAGCAAGAAAGAGTGGGGGGCAAGGAGATTGCAATTTACCCTTGCAGGTTGGCTATTTGGGCTTGGCAATGAGCTTGGACAGAGTTCCTCTTTGACACGTCTCGGCAGGGTAAGTGGCGTAGGTGTCAAAGGATGGAAGCTGGTAGAAGCAGGAAGCGGATAATTGGAAGTTGTTGTTTCAAGTTCATTGTGTAGGTCATTGATTCGTTGCAGGAGCTCCTTCAAGTAATCAATTGCATCACCAAGGATTGAAGCTCTATCCATCTGTCCACACACACACAACTGAGTCAATAAACCTTAGTTTCTATTGGCATCATGCAATAGTCATGACTAAAGATAGAAAATAAGCTTTTAGGTGATTCGAAGAGCCAAGGAATTGGCAGTTTCCACTGTGAAAGAAACACACTCTCTTAATTGTTCAGACGCACTTAAAGAGGATACATGGAGCTCTAAAATCCTTATAGGACCTGTTTGGATCCTCTGAATTGAGTGAAGGTCATGCTATGCACTTGTTTGTTTGCATTAAGATGCATAGAGAATTTAATACATAGGAATTCATGGCGAAATGAACTTTATTAAAGGATTATTGAAGAGGTGAGGGTTGACGGACATGGGGTGAAGGATGAAAGAAATAAGGTGGAGATGTAGATAAGGACCTTCACTTTCCTATGTAGTATGTACTCAATTGATAGGGTGATGGCTGGGTAGCAGCAGACCTACCTTATGGTGGCCGCCCCGTATCGAGTATCGAAATCCCATAGAGTGTTGAATGAGCCCCTGAACGATGCCCTGCGTAAGTTTAAGCAATGCCCCACATGTCGTATGTTTAAATCTTGGTCTCCTTCTCTTTTGTCTAAAAGAATGCTCTTTTTTTTTTTTTTAACTCTTTTCTCTCCCATTCTATCATGCCATCTTCCCACACAATCCATGGCTGTAAGCATTGCTTTATCTTTTTCTTTCCTTTTCAATCACCTGCAAACTATTTAAATATTAAGTCCCTCTCGATTCAATCCAGCTCGTTGCTGGTTAGGGTTATTAGATTTCCCCCCTTTTCCTTTTTCCTTTTCCCTTTTAGATGATTCAGTGTTGAAAATTGATTGTTTTTTTTCCCCAGACCTAATCCATGAAGAAAATATAATTGGATGTTTCACTTTCATTATGATTTCAGACACTTGTCTAACATTTCCTTTCGTCGATGCACAGTATTACTCTTGTCGTCATTGTAATTTTTGTCTATAGATTATTCTGTGGATGAAAGAGATTTTGATTTGTAGGTTTTCTGTAAAAACTGTTTGATTTAAATAAAATAATATTGGATCTTGTATGAATTATATTTCTCATTGACTATGTGCCTTTGGATTAATGATTTTCTTAGATTGTTGTTGTATTATGTTGCCTCTTAATTGTTACATCTATTGGCTGATTTTAACAATTATGCTCTCCATCTTGTATTCTTGTTCTTGGGGGAAGCTAGTGATATTGTTGGTTTTTTGGGCTTCAATGTTTTCAATTGACCATTGACCACCCCACCCAAATGAAAATTCTGGGTCCACCACTGTGGCTTCAAAAAGGATGCTCTTTTTTTAAAATTCACCTTTAATCTTCATTTTGAACCACTTAATGGCATGAAATCCTATGCATTCAAAATTCCTCTGTGTTCTAACACAAACAAACAGGCCCCATCATAAATGACAATACAAGCATACATGCATTTGGAAAATCAGAGTTTAACTATACAAGACAGTCCTGTTTCCCTAGGGCAAAACTAATAATAAGTTAATAACTCATGACAAGCAAATAGTTACAGATATTTAGATTTACTGGTAAACTGATGGCAGGCCTGACGAGTTTTGAGCATCCAAATGCGGCCTAGGGGTGCTGTGATGGATTTGACATGATACGGGTAAAGTGACCCACAGATTTTGAATTGAAAGCAATGAAATTACAAAACCTAAATAAATGAATACAAAAAAAAAACAAAAAAAAAATTCAAGTAAATATATCTAAATAGAAAAATCAAGATATCGAGCAAAGTTCTTTTGAGATTTGGGACGAAATTAGTTTAACATTTAAAATAGTATCAGTACTAGAGGCTTAAGCAACTGTGATGCTTTGGCCGCCTTTTAAAATCAACAATTATGTTCCAAACACGGCCAACAACAGCGTCCTCTAATCTAACTGGGTGTTGGGATCATGGTGGAACCAGCAGGACAGGGGTGGCAACTGGCCGTGGGCACTCAAACATAAAAAATAACAAAAATAAATCAAAATTTCTGTGTCTTTTACATATGGCATTCTTGGGCGAAAAAAACTATCAAGTGGCCCTCTCAAAGAAAATCTCCTAAAATCTGCCACTGCCTGGGATGCAGGAAAAAAGTGGGGCATCCAGTGGTGTGATCTTTTCTCCACCCACCAATGCCCCTCCTTTCTCCACATCCAAATTACTGAGGCTGTATGAATGGGGGAAATGATCACATAGAACAAATTTGAACCGTACAATCACTGTCCCCACTCATGGATGTCCCACCTTTTCCCACATCCAAACAACCCCTAAAAAGAACCAGTATCAATGAGATGGAAAGGCAGATAAAAAGTGGAGGTGGAGTCACCTGGTTTGCATATGCAGGGTGAAACCCTAACTTTAGAAAGAAAAAAAAAATCCCTCCATTGCTTACTTCCCCAATCAGATTCACAAAGCTCTAGTCACAGTAGAAAAGGAGAAATCATTACCATTTACCAGAGACAACTCATTCCACTCCTTAAGAAAGCAGCTAGAACAGAAGCAAAATAACCATATTTCCCACTATCATTAACTCAAACAGAAAGCAATGACCTAGACCTATTTATGAAAGACCTTTAATGCACTAATACAATGCAAAAAACTGAGAACTCAACTTCACTTAAGAAAAAAAGAGAGAGAACCATGTATTGTATCTTGTCTTCACCAATAACAATGCAAAACTGCACATGCAAAACTGTGTGTGTAAGAGAAGGGGAGAGAGATTCAAATACTTTTGCCATGGAACTGGAGAGAAGTAATTAAAACACTGAAGAAATTCTTACTTTGCTAATCTTTGGAACTACTGATCTGAGCATGTAGAGCCTGTCATTAAGCTTCTTCCTCCTCCTCCTCTCTGCCATCAGATTCTTTGCAGGGAACCCCTTCTTCTTCCCCTTCTGATCCGCCCCAGTTACAGTGCTGTTTGCATTCGAGTTACTGCCTCCATTCCTCCCACTCTCCTCCTCCAACTTTCCTGAATCCTCAATCCTCCCTCCCTCATCAGAATCATAATTCAAACCAGAAGCATCAATGCTTTCATCGTCCATCTCATCATGCCCACACCTCTCTTTGCTGCTGCTGCGATCGACCCGAATCAGATTGCTGGTCTCTGCAGGAGATAAGCTCTGCCGCAGAGCTGCTCTCTTTTGGAAGAGAGTGGGCTGAGCTCCAACAGAAGGGAAGATCTCAAGCGGCCTTAAAGCCTTGGGCCTGTTCAAAAACAGAGAATTTGAAGAAGAACCCTCAAAACCCACGAACCCAGACGGATCGAAAACGGGATTTTCAGAGTATGGGAGCAAATGGGTAGTTGGAAATTTTCCCTCCGAGCTCAAATCAAGAACACCCATCTGGCTACTCGAGCCCATTTCGCCGAATCCGGGCAAAACTCCACCTCCCCTGTTCATCAAAACAGAGGAACTCGAGGCGAGAAACCCCGCATCGCAGCCGAGATCGAACCCGGCGTCAAAAGGGTTGCCGCAGACTGTCCCAAGGAGGGAGGAGAGGCAGTTCTTCGACGGGAAGAAGGGCTGCGAAGGGTCGAGGCTGAAGCCGTTTGGGTCGGCAGAAAAGGCAATGTCTTTGATTTCTTGGTGATTTTGGATGGTCTGAAAGTCGTTTTGGGGTGGGTTTGAGGTGGTGTTCATGTACCAGTCTTCTTCCAGGAGGGATTTGAAGTTGGAGAGGCTCAGTTCGTCCTGTTTTTCCATGATTCTAGGCCAGGAAATCGCTGCTTCTTCTTCTCCTTCTCCATTTCCTTCCATCCAAACAGCTCCATTAGCCCTGGACACCATTTCTCCTCTCTCAGCTCTTGGTTTTCTAAGTGTAGATAGTAGAAATATAGAGAAAGGAAGCAGCTTTTCACTGCTCCATTTATAGAAGTTACAGAGATTGCTTTTCAACACTCCATTTTCAGGACGCTGACAAAGATTGGAGGAAGCGTTACACCAACACCACTGAAACCTCTTGCCATTTACATGTAAGAGAGAGAGAGAGAGAGAGAGAGATTCAGAAGGAGTTCATTTGGGGGAAGGAAAGTAGATAGAGAAAGCTTGGAAACGGTCTACTGCGAGAGAGAGCCTTGAAATCTGTGGTTCTCTCTCTCTGTCTGTGGTTTATATGAGCAGATACTCAAATTAAGAGATAGGCCTTGGAATGTGCTGGAATTGCAAGTGCTTTGGCCTCACATCTGGACCGTTAAAGGAGTGAGAGCCAGCAGGTGGGCCACTTGTCAGTGTCTGAAAACCGTCCGTTATGACCAGTAAAACTGAAATGGTTCTTTGGTTGCCGTTCGTAATATGGTTACTGCATCTGGCACCTTTTTTGACACGTTTTATGCCCAACCTCTCAACCTTGGTTTGATCATGTCACAAATGGCTGGTAGATTAATGTGGGCCGTTGATTTTGATCTTGTATGACATGTACAGATATGTTTTTGACACTTGGTGTATGAAATCTTATACGGTATATTATAGATTGATGTCTGGGTTAAATAATGAAAAAGTGATTCTGATCTTGTTATATCTAAAAATGGCATGATTGGAAAAAAGAAAAAATTAAATATATTATAAGAAAAAAGTAGTAAAAATAAATTTGAAGAGATGCAATTAGTCCAATAATTAGCTCATGATAAATTAGAACTGAAAAAAAATATATATTCAAATAGTAGAGCAACATATTCGGAATTGGACTTTAATGAAGATTAACTCTAATTTTTAAGTTAAAAAAGTTTTGAGTTTGCATTTTACCGCATATTAGTATTACTTGTTAATAATCAGTATTATCAATAGTATAGGTGGGCCACACCAAATGAAGGGACAGATCATGGCATGAAATGGGTGAAGGGGTGGGCTTTTCCCTTTTTTGTCCATCGGAAAGGGCCTCTGATGGGTGAGAAGTGGGAATTCTCTTTCTGTCCCCACTCCGGAAGGGGACGTTGCATGGAATTGGGATTTGGGAACCTTTTTGGCATTTCTTTGAGAAATACAACAAAACAAATCATAGCCAGAAAGAGGTGTTGATGTGTTGTGTAGACTTGCAGCTATAAAGGACTAGAGCTTTAATAAAGGGTTTCCTTTCTAAAGGCACGGCCCACTCTCTGTTGTGGGACCCACTTGGGTCTTGCCCCATGAGTGGGGCCTGATCAGAGGATGGTGATGAGAGTTGTATGATCTGGTCCATACGGTTAAGGGCTGACCAAGTGTTAATTTTATCAAATGATCATGAGCATTGATTCTAGGGTCTCAATATTTAGAGCACATTTTGCAATGGTCTGCAAAGATGAGAGAATTTTATAGTTTCAAAAAGAATCTTTTTTTGAAGCCTAGAATCAACCCATCATGCATTTAAAAACTCAGGTCAGGCAAATACAGAAGAGTTCTAGGTTAGGCAAATACAGAAGAGTTTCAGGGAAGAAACCTTAAGAAATCAATGCCTTGAAACGTTTTGACCAATATATCATAATCCGTAAAGCGCCACTTTATAAAATTTGGTCTCATAGTTGCTTTTAATCTCTAGATCAGATCTAACGGTCTGAATTTTTCAAAAAAGGCCCAAAAAGTCCAAATCTATACGTAAAACGTTGATCACATTTTTTTAATATATCATCACATATAAAAAAAATCAACACCTCAATCCCATAGCCATTTTGCGGGTCGTCATCACATCTAACGTTCTAAATCATCAAGAAAAGGCCCACCCAGTGATGTGATAAAAGGTGTGATGCACATCAACCTGTCAAGATCACTGTTCATCTGCCTTTCTGCCCACGGAAAGGCAGAATCCGATTGTTGGTGGATTTCCACGCATGGACAGCAAGCAGAAGGATACTTTCTGCTTTCCCGGATGTGGGTTTTCCACAATCGCGCAGATCCCGCCTGAAAATCCGCATCGAGGATGGTTGTTAAACGTGCTCTTAATGGTACTACTAAAACGGGCAGGTCAGTCGTCCATACCGGGTTCATTCCATTTACTTATTGGCCTTCTGATTGGATCTGGATCATTTCAAACAATCCAAAACTCCACTCGGCTAATGAAGCTACTGAGCAGAGTTGACTCAGTTTCTAGACTGAGGTTTCATTGAGTTGGAATGTAAAAACTTACTATAAATAAATAATATAATAATAATAATAATAATAATATAAATAATGTTTAGTAAATTTTCTAAAATTGTGGACAAGTCTTGAGCAACTTAATGTGAGTTTGACCCAAATTCATTCTGGACCTAGTTGGCCACCAACTGCTTGGTTTTATAGCCAATATGAGTTGAGTCAACTGAGTCTCACCGAGTTTAAAGGTCTAGACTCAATATAAACATTTAGACCAGGACCAAGATCAGCCATACAATAGATAAGATCCATTTCTGCTACCCACATCTTTTCGGACCAGAAAATGAACCAAAGCTCATGGGCCTACAAATTCAGACTTAACCGAGAGAGAGCAAATAGGTCATGTGTTGAATCTGAATTTAGTTCATAGGTTCATAGGTTCAATTCCAGACGATTTGAAAATATCCATTAATATTATCTAAAGCTTATGGGGGTATAAAAATTGGCCTAGTCATAAGCTCATATGACTCAAAATTTTGGCCTAAACTCAGTGCATAAATTGCTAGACTTGTTTTGGGTCCAGATGGTCCAAGTCCTTTCGCAACCCGGGTGGATCAAACGCTGCCAAGTGCATGGCAAACCTCCAAGCCATTCATACAGATCCGGCAGGCGGGTGGGTCCAGCAACATCATGTGGCCCACTTTTTCCTGCTCACCCACCGTCAACCTACTGGCCCATTTTCTTGTTAGTATGGTCTACTCACTTATCAAGCTCCTTCTTGGCGGCCCACCATCAAGCCCATTTAATCATCTATAAATAGCACGAAGATCAAGGAGTAAGGGATCAAAGTTTTGTGTTTCTCGAGATTTGTGCCTTGAGCTCTATTTCCCATGTATTGCGGCGAAAATTTATTTTAGGCTTGTTGGAAATGTAATCGTCTTCCTCATAATGTCAAAACAAGTATTGCTTAGTGTCATTGTATTCAGATCAGTTTTCCTCCTTTTTCTAGCTTTGTGTATCAATCAATTTTTTTATTGAGTGAGAGTCTAATTTTGGAAAACTCAAACAATTCACAATCACTTTTCCTAAAATTACAATAATCTCAATTTTAATCTAGTTCAATAACCAACTACCATTAGGTTCAACAAAAAAAAAAACACATCATTAGGACGGTGGGATTTGTTATTTCACTACAACTTTGAATCTATGACGCAATAGTGATTAGTGAAAGTACATGATTAATGTGAAGTTTAGATGTTCTTGATATTACAAGAAGTTTGGCAAGCTTTGAGGCATTAGAATACAATAAGCACATAACGTGTTAGGCCCTCAGATTTACTCGAACCAGTTTGTGAGGGTTAGCCACTGATTCATAATTACTAAAACACAAATCAGTTTCAACTTGTTCAAGAGTAAAAAATATTTTTAATCACACATGATAATTCCAATCACGGTCATCTTTCTCTGGGTTAAGATTTGTTTTCTATGGTCCAGATTTAAGACATCTTCCAGTGAAATGAGAGGGGTAATCAGCAAAATAAATCATGGGTTACCCCTAACCAGTGGATCAGGATTTCCATCTTGGGCAGTTACTCTAGTTAATGGAAGGCTCAGATCTTCTAATTTCAATTTACAAAACCCCTATCCTCAGTGAAACCTGTCAAATCAAAGCTTCGGATCACAGGATCATGGGCCCCACCTGCGTAAAACCAAGGCCATATATTTTACTCAGGCGTGTATGGGAAGGTGACAGCTAAAGCAATGTATTGGAAGGATGGGGACTGCTACAAGGCATTGTCTATTGCAGAAGTAGAATAAATTGCTTGTGAGGAAAATCCCAGGATTCTCGTGAACACTGAATTCACCGCAACCAAAAGCCAAAAGCCAGTCCTCCTCAATCTAGTCAACTACTTGGCTTTGGTGGAGAGTCTCATTTGATTGGGTGCTTTTACAGCTAGACACATCTGCACCGTACACATCGCCTGCGTGCCCACAATGGAATTGGTGGGACACCCACTTCAGATGGGCATAGATTGATCTCAAATTGTGGAGTTGTGGTTGGATCCTGGATTTTTTTTTTTTTTTTGTCTCTTTTTATTTTCTGTTTCTTTTGGCCCGTCCTGTTCAGTGGCCGTCAATCGAATGGTTAGGATAACTCTTATCTATGGTTTCTTTGTTAAATCTATTTGAGGAAATGCATGTTTTGTTGGAAATGATGATACTTTCTACCCACTGAAATGCTTTGTATGTAGCTGTTTTGAGCCTTGTGGGCAGTCTTACCAGTTAATGGCACTATAAGGTTCTGTGACTGTTTGGTTGTTTAAACTTCTCATAGATATTCAGGTGATGAGGAATTTCGAATTTCCATCAAAATTTGATGAGTGAAATCTTTCGGTGGGAATTTCAAAATCAAAATTTACTGCTATAGTGAGATGGTCTTCTCTAACCTAAGTAGTAGATGTTTTTTTTTTTTTTTTTTTTGAAATGCTGACAGATGACTGGGAAAGTTTATATCATAGTAAACTGATTACTGATAACTTGGATCATGCACAATGACTGGTTAACTGATGCATTGCAATCGAGTTTCTTTTACCAATAGGTTGTTATTACTGTTATTATTATAATTATTATTGATAGATTCATCTCCTAAAAATTGAATTTTTCCCATAATGAAAAAGAAAAAAAGGAACCCAAAGCGCTTTGCCTTTGAACGCCACATAATAAAAAGAAGAAAAGAGGAGAGTGCTTCAAACTAGGCCTTCTAGCTTGAGGTTACCAGAAATCTTAGTTGCTTGAGTTGACCTACTTATGTAACATATACGGTGGATTTGTTCTATGAATGTATGAGTCAGTTGAGAAGAGCAACAGTTCAATTCGAACATACTTGTATGTGTAATAAATGAAAAGGGAGATTTCAAATTTGCAGCCTGGTTAGCGTGAATGACTTGAATTTTCTAGTGTCATCGTTGTACACGGCATGTTTTATATCTTACTTTATTCTGTGCCCTGATATCTAAATGCAGTGCAATAGGAAGTCTCATGTCAGCACAACCAGAAATTTCTACGCCAGAAAACAACTTGCAATGTTGGGGTATTTAACTTTTTTTTTTTTGGATATTTTGGAAAGTGCCGCCCAGGGCACATTCTAAAACAATCCGCCCAAGACTATTTTTTAGGGTACTTCTACATTTTTTTAAGCCAGTTTTACTATTTCCATCGTGACTATCTGACATCTTTCTCACTTGTTCTCAGAAATTTTTTTACTATGCAGACTGTTAATACCATCATTTGCTTGAGAAATTAATATAGTCTCATGATAGAATACTTTTACATGTAGCATGTTTGCATTAGAATACATAGGAATTTAATACATAAGGTAGTTAAAAAATGAAAATAGAAAATGAATTTTCATAAATCACAACAACTATCATATTCTTTGCTAAAAATAAACTATCATATTCTTTTAGGTTATTTGATTCTCATTTTTTGAAAATTTACCTTTGATCTATATTTTTATTCACCCATTGCATTCTAATACAAATAAATAAGGTCTTTTGGTCGTGATTATAGCACAACATTCTCACAGATTTTTAATACCGCTATGTTGTTGAGAAATTAGCAACTAATGATATTGCAGTATTTAAGAAATGTATCAACAATATTTGAATAGAGGATTCAGCTGAAAATTTATTGAAATGGTAAAAATATTTAGCCTTCTCAAGTCAAAGCTTGGGTTGCCGACTTTTCCATAGGGCAAGGAAAGCCCTTGCTTTAGGCCACAAAAAAATACACGCCAGTATAATAATTAAAGCCAATTGCAATTGTATCTTTTCAAATTCCAAAAGAAAGTCAACAGTAATCCTTTAATTTCTCCAAAAAAGTGAGGCCTTTTAATCCTTTTACATTCCAAAATGTTGAGATCCTTATTTCTTCCAAGAAATGAGGCCTCCTAATCTTTTCACATTTCAAAACTTGGAGGTCTTAGACTCTCGTTCTCTTGTACTTTCTTTGCATTTTCTCTTTCAATTTCTCTTGTGTTTTTTGTGCGATTGGATATAAAAGAACTTCTAGTCCCTGAAAAATTCCTCAAAAAAAGAACAACAGAACAAGCATGAAGGACAAGAAGAGAAGAAGGGAAACATCATATCTTTTTAAGAAAATTGCTTCCTCATTTCTATCTGAAACATCATCTTTCTTTTAATTTATGCTTGTTATAAATGATTAAATGAGAACCGATCATCTAATTTTACTTGTGCAGGCACAACGGGCTGATCACAGCCAATCATTTGCCACCATCTATAATTTTTTAATTTTTAAATGGCTAGATTAAATTTCAATGATTTACATATCACTTCAAATGGAAAAAGCTTTATTTAGAATTACTACTTTAGGCCTCAAATTGTCTCGAGCTGGCTCTGTAAAAAGAGACCCACCACCCACCATTACTCTGCAACCCAAAAACTCGATACAGCTCCAAAACCCACCCACCAGGACCTGAAGACTCGGCACCGAGTCAGATTATAATAGACGATGACTCGAACGCTTTCATAATAAAAGATATTATTTGTTTTCGTGTTTTATTCCCCTGCATGGGTATAGTGCACATAGTTTGGACTTGGTGATGCAGGTGAAAGAGTCCAAAGAAGTGCAAACCCTGTTCCATTAATATTAAGGAGTCTCTGTTTTTCATATTATTTTGGTCCCAAACAGCAACAATCACACACACATTCCAAGCAAGTTTTAATGGGACCCAAAAAGCATAGAATTTATGGTTTTTTTTTAACCTAAGCAAGGGATTAGGATCAAACGGAGAGCCCTATACACAGAAAAAATGCCCACTCAAGTGGAAAATAATGACCATAAAAGTAAAAAGAATGCTCAAGGACATATCCGAGTCCTAAACCAAGTAAGAACACACACCTCTTACCACTGTGATAAGAGGGCAGTTCTTAGAGAATTTACAGTTAGTGACTTCACAACAAACATCTCCATACAGTTTGGGTCCACATTTTGTTACACAAGTCTGGTGCGCCCGAATTTGAATAGCCATTGGACTATAAATGGTTATACACCACTCCACTCCGATTGTGACCATAAGTGGTATGGCAAAGAAGAAAAATGGTTGCTAATTGCATGAAATCAGGTTACATGAACTCAACTCAGCCTATAAAGACCCAACAGTCTGATGATGATGGAAGCGGGTTTCTCCACCATTCCACGAAACCAGTATAACATAAACAAGGAACTATTTCGATGTCCAGATGGAAAGCAGAGCACTTCAAAGTTCTAGCATCCAACATGTAAAAGCTGCATCACTTGGGACACCTACCCTTTTATCAAATGCTTCGAGAAAAAAGAATAAGCAGCGGCAGCAGCTTCTTCATGGAACCCAACTGTGCATTCCCCTCAAAAGTCAAAAGTATGACATTTCCCAGCATATGCAAATTTTTCTGGCAATAAACAAAAGCAATATCTCCATAATCATGTAAAGAAAAGGAAACTGGTGATTTGGATGTACATGAAAATCTCCAGCTAAGAACTGAATCCATCCTGTATACTTTTGTATATTCTGTCAATGTTATATTGCTAGTGAGATACACATACATCATCTAAAAGATTGATCACTCCAGACAAACACGAGCAGCACCATACATTGTCTTCAATAGCGCCGGCCGCCAGTTGTTGACAGAAGCACCCTAGTTGGTTTCTTACCTTTCTTTCCAAATTCATTCATTTTTGGGATCTCTGCGCCACGCTCAGATTTGGCAGTGGCAATGATGTTTGCAAATGACATCGGGGGTGCAGCCCTCGAACCTGCAGAGAATGGAAAAACTATCTAACATATCCCCGAGTCCAAAATTTTTCATCAGAAGAGATTTGGCTTCTTTTCTACATCCAAAATGTGCAAAGGAAAATGGAAAAACTATCTAATATATCCCCAAGTCCAAAAATTTTCATCAAAAGAGACTTGGCTTCTTTTCTGCATCCAAAATGTGCAAAGGGAAGTGTACGACCAATCTTCAACAAATGTACAGCTAGCCAAGGCACACAATTCTTTGTATGTGAGGCCATTCTCGAGGGACCAAACATGATGGTCACAGTGGATGAGGTATCTTCCAACATTTTTCAAGACTGGAAGATCTTGATTCTTTGATCAGTGGCCTACAAATAAAAGGTTAAAAGAAAAACACATGGGAAACCCAACAGATAAAAAATGTAGTGGTAGTGTTGAGATTACCAGTTAGACTTGAAGCTTCACCAGTTATCTCCAAGGTACTTGAAGCATCAATGGAATCATCAGCCTTTAGAGACGGTGAGTCATGTGCAGAAGCAAAACCCAGCCTTGCCACATCTGAGAACAGCTTCCGTTCACCGGTGACTGGGGGGCTCGTAGATGACACTGAAGAACTTCCTAATGCTTTAAATAGACACAATAGATTATTCAAAAGGCATCTCATAATCCAATTAAAGCATTGGCCCCTCCCAAAAGATCAGAAAATGAAAATCACAATAGTTCTTAATTATAAGACCAACATTGGAACTTTAATCTCTTGGAATTTCAACATCCTCAAAAGGAATGGCATGAAATATCTAACCTTCAAAGTCATCAATGGAGAATGTTGCATCATTATAGGAGCAATGTCTAAAGTCAGATGGTAAAGGTGTCGAATGAAAAGCAGCAGCAGCAGCAGCAGCAGCAGCTTCTGCCTTGGCTTTCTCTTTGTTTTCCTAGATAAGATAATAGCATTTAGACAATACTGTGGCATTAAAAATGTTCTTTCAAAAGGAAAAAAATAGATGAGGCTGAAGAAAGGAAGAACTGCAGCGTCGTCCCTCTTTAATCTTCAATTATTAGTGACTCCAAGCACATCAAATGTATCGGATCCAAATCATTGATCTAGAGGGTCTAAAAAGAATGAGCCATAGCCCACAGATCAAAGAAGTCTCACAATTACAATCCTCACACTTCTGATGGAGGAATTTTGGTGGAAAATGAACCATTGGTCAACCAACCTCTGCTTTTTTAAGTTTTTATAAATCCTCTTGCATAGCTTTTACCAAAAAAAAAAAAATTCCTCTAGTAAAGAGATCAGCTCTCTCCAGTGTATAGGCTAGAACTGCCAAGATATATAAACAATGTATATTTCTCATGTTCCACTTTCCTATATGGGAAGACCCGGAAAGGAATGCTGGATAAGAAAACCTTTGGTGGTCCTCAATTAATATTGTGTCGATAAGTTGTTGTGAAATTGATAGAATGTCAAGTTGTGAATGCCATCATTGAAGGTAACTCTGTTTCAACAATCTGGGGAGGATCACCTCCTTCTGCTTCTCCAATTTATTCCTAATAAATTCAATTTTCCTTCTTCCTGTAAATGTCCTTTTTTCTCTTTTACCTTTTGCTGCTGTTGTTTAGGCATAACCTCATAGTCAATGAGTTGGTTGATGGATTGACCGAAAATGGTGGATCCACATAGATCTCTTATAAAATGTTTGATCTCTTAGTTGTATCCTTTGCTGGTGCTACTGAATAAATATATTTAGTCTTGCCAGAAGAAAATTGGCAGCACTCTAATTAAATGCATCAAATGGGATGTTCTACTTTCCGTTAACTTCCTGAATCCAGATGGACGAAGCTTTTTAATTCCAAGTAAAACAATGTCGTCAGCTGCTGATGCAGAGTGACCATCAGAGGAGTAATTATCGATGTATTGGGCAAGAGATTGGTAAAGGTTCTTACCTGCTAAAATCTAAAAATGCAAGAAAATTTTGCTCAAGCTGATCTCAATGAAAGTCGCTCACATCTTCTAAAAAGGTTTCATTCAATAAAAGCTGGCATCAAGGCCGATATTTCTGAATTGTACGAGAAGTCTGAAGCAAAACTTGATGTCAATCCAATGGCACATGAAGACATCAAAGAAGATTGACCTGCTAAAAACTTGACTACAGAACTCAATTTGAAAGAAAGGTCAAATGGAGGTCCAACCATTGAATTGGAGAACAAATCACTTCTTCCAGTGCTTTCCCAAGAATATCTATCCATGGAAGTCCATCATATTGACTTCATCTTTAGAGCTCGATGGTGGATAGTCAGAGATTGTGAATTGATGTTGCAAATTCCACACATGAAGTGCCCAAGGGTTGGATCTCACAGCCACAACATCCGGCCATCAAAAGAAGTTACACATGAAGATGTACATAGAAGCTGCAAATCGACAACAAAGCGGGAGTTCACCTGATTGATATTCAACTCACATGGTCATTTACTGAACTCGAGGTCCAGTTCTTTCCAAGCTGGGGAGAATGATGCAGATCGACTTCAATGGCTACCTATGTAGGGCCCAAGATAGTTTAGGGCAAATTTTGTTTAATTAATTGTTATTAGTTATTAGTCTTATTTAATGAGTTGTATTTAGGAATTCAGTTTCTAATTTCTTTAGTTTCCTAGTTTATTTAGGTTTCTTAGGCTCTAAGTTATGTTCTCTTATTCATATGGCATTGCCGAGTAGAAACTTTAAGAGTCACTGATTAATAGATTTGGGTTTTCCTATTGAGATGTGTCCTCATGATCTCTGCGAAAACGTTTTAAGTGTCTACAGACACGTGCTTCGGCACTCCATGCGAGCCCTAACCCTAGGGCCTGCATCAGCTACCCAAATTAACATCTTAAAATAAGAGATATTTAGACTTTTGATGTTCCATCTTTCATTATCTTGAACCATAAACAAATCGAAGTGTTGCCATATATTTAGAAAATAAGAAAGAAAAATAACACACTTCCGTACTCGCCACAAGCAAGCACAATGTTCATGCACGTAGGTGTCAAATAACATCTGCTGCAAACCAAGAAAGGGGCTTTTTCTCCGGCAGAAGTCAGTGTCACCATGGTGGGTACCATGAAAGTCAGGAGGCCTAGGTTCAAGATGTGGGTCCTGCCTCTTTAATGTCCAGATTGGGACATTCGCATGTGGACATTCCCATGAGAGAAGTTTTCACCCCAATGATATGCATCAGGAGAAAAAAAGCATAAAATTAACACCTGGCTTCTGCAAGAAATATCACATGATAGAAGCATCAGCCAAAGGTTCCATCACCCCCTACAGAGGGATTCAAGATGGATGGAGAAAAATGTTCCAAAGTCAATCAGGGTCCATCCAGCATGATGTGCTCATAAATGAATTGGGAGATGCGATCCCTCCAGTTTCAGGGCCATTGATGATTACTGAAACTAGTGTTGCAGAGATCTTAACCATCAAGAAAAGTTTAGAAATTATTAAATCAAGATTGCATCGTCCGCAGGTGGTGCAAAGGGGAATCAAGAGATGTAAAATCGCGACCAAGTGAACTCTGAAGTCATGGAGATTTCACCGTCTTAATAAAATCAACACCTTGGTAAAAGAAAAGTGGGCCCCTTTTTCATTACATTCCCCCATCAAGAGAACTCAGAAGATGTGCCAACCAACTCAGGAGTTTAAACAAACTAGACGCTCATTGGTACATCTATGCCATCTTAGATGATAGAGGTGTTATATTGCTCTTGTTCTACTCTGCTTGTACAATAATGTTCACTACATTCCGCTATAATTCTTTTTTTGGAATGAACAGTCATCAACTATCAAAACAAAGACAGAGCCCTAAATAAATAAGTTGAATCAATATCCAAAACACAGAAGTCAGTACCTTCTTAGCAACTCGCATCCGCTGCTTCTCACGCTTCTTGATTTCATCGATGAACGGTGACAGAGCTTCAGGAGGTAAGATATCACTCAGATCAATTTCGCAAAGCTGCAATATTTGATCATAACTGATGAGACACAGATATTAACACAACACATACCAAGTTTCCGATCAACAAACACATACCTGGAATGTAGTTGTTAATGAAAAATGACTTAAGAAACGATAACGCCTCCTCATGGCTTCTGACTGAGTCACCGTCTCCATTTGTAAGATTTCACCCCCAATTCTGCAGTTACATTTAACTTAATTGAGGTGGTGTAACTCATATGATAATCACTGGAGGTGTGTTTTGAGTCCGAAGAAACAAAAACATGGTAAAAATCAAAGATATACTTGAAACAAAGGAATCCCAGCAGAGTTCCTATGCTTGGATGGGTGCATGAAACTCTACTAAAACCAAGGATGCAAACTTCATTGTGGGGATAATATCAACAGTCAAATTTCACATCAGTGGTTTTATCAGGGTAACATCAGAAAATTATTGTAGAAAATAAATATGTTTTACATATGAACACAATAAAAATAAGAATCAGGAAAATCTATTAAACTTCAGCGCAAGGTGATGTGTCGCTTTGTGGCAAAGAAAGGTTTTTTTTTTCCTCCTTGATAAGAGCATTACATTAGCCACTTTCATCAGATTTAGACCATATGTACCCTCACGTTGATGGCAGATAACATCTGCAATAATGTCAATGTATAATCTGATAAGGGTTAAATAAAAAGTGCTATGAAAACTATCTATCGAAATGGACTATAGATCGAACCCTCTTTTCTTAATTCAACCTGATTATATTATACTTACCCGTGGATAGGCATTGTGTCAAATTACACTTCATGCAGAGTATATGTACCAATGAATTATTTCATCAAAAGTCACTTATCACATAACCACATTATTACCACTGATTACAATCAGTGCCATCAACAGAAATAATCACATTGTTAGCATTGATTATGATCAGTGCCATCAACAGAAATGTGGAAGCAAATGTAATTTATAGCATACTTTAAGATTTTTATTTAACTTTTTGTTAGTGTTGTTATAGCTTTTAGTCACATTCGTGTAACGCTAAGGAATCTATGATGGTACACAAAAAGATCCAATTTTCAGCAAGCCCAACTTCTTCACAGTTTGGTGTAGCACTTTTCCACACAGGAAGAGGAAAAAAAACAACTTATTTTCCTAAATTCACTAGAAAAGAGTTTTTTTTTTTTCTGGAATCAACCGCATACGGAATCCCCCTATTTTACACAAATAAGCCCTTATAGCTTTTATAATTTGTAAAAATTATCTTGACCCCAAAATTTACTTTTTCATCCATTTCTTAAATTTTGAAATAAGTTAAATAAATAACTTACATTACATCTTTTTTTTTCTTTATTAAAAAAGAAACTTATTCTATCATTCATTTTTCTTTAGTATATTTCTAAATCCTACATTTCTATTTCTAGGCCAATCCATTGTGCAGCCTTTGTCTCTAAATTCTATCATGATAAATTCATTAGCGGTCAAATTGAATTTATGGTGATAATATCACTAGAAGATATTCTGAAGAAATAATTGGGATATCACAAGGAATGAAACATCCCTAAATCGAGTAATCTTTTAAATTCCTAAAGGAAGGTAGAAGTTTACTTAACAGTAAACTGAAAACAGTAAAAAGGAACTCCACACTTCAGCCAAACAGAAATCAGATGATGGATTTTTTGGTTCCAGGATTCCAAGAGCTCTGGCGTCCTTTGCGATAGGGCTGTTCCTCTTTCGAGATCTCCACAACTTCAAACAGGTTCATAAGGAAGGTAATAGAGATTGGAGTAAATTCCATGAGATTCTTTCTATATAGTTGACATTTGAAATGCTCGCTTAAAATTAGCCCTCAAAATTTTCTTTGTAACCTTGACAGCATTTTTCCAAACCATTTTAACTCAAAAGATCACATCCAACGGGTTCATCATCAACCTCAATTAAAAAGCAAAAACATTTCAAAGGGGGAATAATGGAAAAAATATTCCATCCTACATAATCAAGTGAAGGCCAAATTAATGCAAATGACCAAACCACTTTAGTAACGCCAAATGATTCGACTTGAAGAATTGAATTACTACACTCCCACACCTAAGGACATATTCAGTCAAAGGACACTGGCATGATCAAACACAATATAGAGGTCCATAAATTCTCACACAGTGCACACAATATTGAAAGCTTGAAACACTAAATCTTCTTGTAAGGGTTTCTTCCTGTTGTGTTCTAGTTCTTGCTCCCGCCACTGCTATTACAACATCAGCTAACATTTAGTTGCAAGCAAGAATGAATGAGACATGCACAAACCTTGATGGAAGCAAATCATAACTTCCGTAATGATTAAGAAGGCATTTCATGTTTAATGGATGAAGGATAAGATGCTGACCATCAATTGCCTGCAACAAATACCAACGATGAATAAAAATGTTACAAAGAACATTCAAAAAAGAAGAAGAAGAAGAAGAAGAAGAAGAAGAAAAGAAAAGGGGTTCAAAATAAAGTACACAGCATGCAGAATTGTAGTCAATTTGGGGATGGTAACAGGTCTGGGAAAACCCTGATGTGTTCCTATTAAAGGGTATGGAAGTGGTTTTTACAGGTTCGGGGCAGCAACAAGTTTAGAGATTTCAACATGAGTTGGGTTTAGCACAGGTTTCCGTTTTAGCTACCCTGGCTCTTTTTGCCCCATTTATGACTTATTTCTATTTATTAATCAAATAATGTTTCAAAATAATAATTTTCATAAAATATTTAACAGGTCCTAAAAATTAAAAAAATTTATTGGGTTTAGATTGACCCAATTTTTATAAAATATCAAACCACACCGGCCACACAAGCTTGATATCCCAAATCCTAAATTCATCAAGAAGCAGGTCACGTATAGGGCAAGATAGGCATGAGTCAGAGCAGTCATGAGTTTAGATCTACCCAATACCGTTCCTAAGATAAGTAATGGGGGTTTTACCAAAAAAAAAAAAAAAAAATCAAGTAATGGGGGACAATGTGGTAAGTAAAGGATGAGAATATTGGACCCTATAATATAGACATAAAGCATCTATATTGCTTGTAAGTATTGATTTTACTAAAACTTTGCTTATCACTCCAACAGCACTGTAATGATTACCTTATGCCTAGGAAAAACTCCTTGCGCAATTTGCATGCATGCATGTGTATGTATTTTTTCAATGCTTTTCTTAGAATCTTACATTGCCTGGTGAAACTTAAATAGGAAAGGTAAGCATGTATCTGTAATCTGAGATACCTGGTAAAAAGTGTAGGAGTTGTCCTTCACATCTTTAAAACCACTGGAACGCCTATGAAAACCTTTGTCCTCTTCATAAGAAGATGAAACCTTTTCTGGAGTATCAAATGACTCGGGAACATCAGGAAAAGGAACAAAATAATTTTCCATATGTAACTTCTCCAAAGGCCGATTGTCACATCCATTTGTTTCATCTTTGCAAACTATGCATGGAGTTCTCTGCGTCGGTTCATATGCTTCAGAACCAACTGCATCAGCACTAGAAGTTGAAGAGAGTTCATGAGATTCTCTCTTACTGGAGGCATATTTACAGTTCCTGAGATTTGAACTCTGAACACTGGAATTTCTTATGGGTGGACCGCCGCTAAGAGATCGGTGCTCATCCCAGCACTTCTTCCTCTGTTCTAAATGTTCTATTGCAGCGCAAACATATGGAAGCTGCTCCATATCCTCAACTAGCCCAGATTCTGCTTGAGCTAACCAGTCATTGAGCTCCATTTTTGCTTCCCTCACCGACAGCTCGACATCAGATGTCAAAGTGAACTTGGAAAAGGAATCACAGATGCCATCACTGCTGTACTGGGAGGCACCCACCTCTTGATGATATTTCTCAGAAGGAATCAATGAACCCTTTGGACGATTTAGAAGGGTAAAATTTACATGATCACCAACATTATACTGCTTGACATGATCAATGTAAATTGTGTATAAATCCTTCAAAGATATCATCATGAAACAAAGGGGGCACTTTTTCCAGCAGTCACCTTTGTGATCCTCTTCGCCCATCAACAAATACCTCAAAATGCAAGGAAAACAAAATATATGACCACATGACGTTATTTGTGGACACAGAGGACTTTCCAAGCAAATTGGACAATGTACAGGAAATGGTGTGGAGTATCTTACACAAATAACATCTTCCCACTCTAGCATTTTATCTGGATCCATTGATTCAATCGCAGAGTTCCCTGAACTTAACACCACAAACTTGAAGTTCGCCTGAAGGAATAGATCTCGATTGTAAGGCTTTTGCTTCATCTTTTGAGGCCTTCTTGGAGGAGGCATTCTCAGTTGAGGACGAGAGATGGGGTCATAATAGAAATTCAGTAAGTGATTACCATTCATTGTCTGATTTTTCCTTGATGGTAAGTGTGAATTGCTGCCATGAGGATTGTTGAACCCCATGCCTGGTTGGTCAACATGTGATGAACTGACAGCTCCAGATAGCTTCCCATTGAATCGAGCAGATGTAAATTGATCAGACTTGAACTGGGAAGAAAATCCTCCTAGACCAACAGGCTGGCACTGAGAAGAGGTGCCATGATTTTGGCTGTATGAGTCCCTTCTTTTCTCTGGGTTCCTCACACCAGTCACCTGTGACATTATAATTAAATAACCAGATATATAACACTATAGTGCAGGATAAAACCAAAAGGATAGTGCTTCATGAATCATACTTCAGACAGATGGTTTCTTAAAATGCATCAGAAACAATCATATTGACCAGATAGCGGTCAATGTGTTTACAGTAGTCAACCTTACCACATCAGCACAATATGCATGCAATTCAAAATCGAAATGCAATGAAAGACGTAATTGTTTCAAAAGTTATTAAAAAAATCATAATGCAATAATTATGGGAAAAACAGATGGAAACAAAAGTTAAAAGTGCATTATTCTGTGTTTGTGCAATCATTGTCATCATTGTAACTTCATTTCATTTCATTGGGGTCAACTTTGTGAGTTCTAATTTTCCACAATATGATATTATAAGCCATATTAATACAAATCCAGATGATTGGCATATGCATGGAAGATCACAAGGGAGGCCATGAATGGATTGATGTGTCTTGTAACAATCAAATAATTGGAACCAATATTTCTATTTTGATGGTTAGCCAGGAGCCAAGCAAACCTGACATCTATTTCTAACTCCAATGTTTTTCATTTCAAGCAACTGTTTAAGACTAAATAAGTCAAGGGAAGCTTTGAGGTTGTTCTCATCTTTAGAACTAATTCCAAGGAGGGGAAACTGATCATCTGTAATTGGGTTCCATTTGACTCGCAATAAAGGCAATGGATGCCTATAAATCTGGAACTCATGACACTATGATGGAACCCAATGATGGATGGAGTCACCGCACATTCACCAAGGATGGCAAGCTTTAGAGTCATCACCACTGGCAGGAATCTTCACACAAGGGAAGCACTTGCTCAATGCACCCATAATATGAGAGAGAGAGAGAGAGAGAGAGAGAGAGAGAGAATTATTCATTGATTCAGAAATGAGAGATAATATTACAGGGTATTTATAGTGCAGCGGAAGAGAATCCTGCCTATCAGGGACCAAGATATGATTTGCTTTCTCTTCCACGAAATTGATTATATACCAATCTCTTGTAGCTCAACTTCATTTCATTGAGTACATCTCAGTCAATTATCCTTTATTGATTATATGCCAATCAATTATCTTGCCAAATTTAAGACATCTCATCTTGATCCAGAACTATCCAAAAGTCATATACCAGCAAAATTTAAGGCCATTGGAAAGTCAATTATCTTTATTGAGTTGGCTGCCCAACAGATCAATCATCATTGGGCTTGGCTCAACATGTCACACTATCATAAGACCTAATGTGCTGGCCCACTATGGATTGGGCCCAATGAGCTAGCGGACTGGGGGCCCTTTTGAGGCATCCTTTTGTAGCCCTTAAGCCTATGACGCACTTGGGTTGTATTATTCTCCTCGACAGAGAACTCGACTCCAACAAGTTAAAATGAATACCAACTAGGTCAAGGATTAGCCATACTAGCTCCCAATTAGGCAATTGATTTTTTTCTCTGTCACCACTTTAGTGGTACAAATGGTCTTCTGTGGATTACGAGCAGATTATTATCCAAGTGGGTTAGAAGTAAAAACAATGACAAATTGTATCAAACCAAGTAGAATGGCGCCAACCTATAATACTTGGATTATCAAAAGGGCGGGCCCAACTCCATCCGTGGCAACTACATGAAGACTAAAAACGAGAAATGGGTTATCGTGTCTTGTGCAGTATTCAACGGTTTGGACGAAATTTCTTTGTTGGTGATTAGACAGAGTCCGAGCATACCATCAGGCTATTTCTAATCTAGGAACTGTTTGGTTCTGAGAAATTGTAGATTGCAATATAGAATATTCTATTCTATATATCAGTATTATAAATTGTTTGGTTGATTAATTAAATATCACAAGACAACTATATTTTGTGGGTATGTTAACAAGAAGAGAAGCTTACGAGATTTGTGAAAATGGCATAACATATTAAATCCTCAAAAGTTAGATTATTGACCATTTTCCATTAAGGAACAGTCAAGAGCTAGGTAACACATAAGTTCCCATGTAAACAACTTCTCATTAACCCATGTAAGTGATGCAGGCCAGACCATGCGTCAGCCAACCCATTGGGCCCAATCCATAAGCCCAATTGCAAACCTAGTTATTTAGGAATAATATAAATAGTTTAATTATACTATTATGTTTAGATTATTCAAATATTAGGAAGTTTTGTTTCTTAGGAATCAAGCCAACTCCTCTATATAAGGATGATTATGCTTCATTGTATAGTCAGAAATTGCTTATTATCAATAATATTGGAGTTACAAGAGTTTCTCTTTAGTTATCGTTTTTCTACTCATGGTGAGTGTGCCCTAGTGGCTGAATCTTTCTTTGGATTCGATTAATCCTTGGAAGATTGATCTATTTTTCAACTGTAGATCCGGTGCCACATCAATAAGCCCAACTCTGCTTGATTCAAGACTTCCACATCACATGACTCAGTTAATAGGAAGTGTTCTAAGTTTCACTCCAGTCAGAGTCATAAATATTGTTGGGTTAATCAAGAAATGAAACACACGACAAACTATTTAGCTAAATCCCATTTTTTTCCATATTGGTCAAGCTAATATGAATGACTCTCATTGGAGTAAAATTTGGGCAAGTGCACATTAATGGAAGTGAAGGGCATGTGATAGGAAAGGATTGTTCAAGCAAAGGTTGGGCCTACAGTTCAAAGGATCTACTCCACACAAACTCACATGTCAAACATTAGTATATGATCAAATCTCATTTTCCAAACCAACAATTTTCTTTGTTTGCATGAGGGGAGGGTAAAGGAAAGTGAAAAAGTACATGATGTGATTGGCCCTTCTTATTTGACGGTGTTTGGATGGCAAGAGTAGAGAGAGAGACAGTAAAGCAACTGTTGTCATTGTTTTACGTTAGCCTTGTTTGGATGCCAAAACCGGAGTATTGTAATACTCGAAGTGACATTCAGGTTCTTCTCCACCCCAAATTTTCCTTCTTCCATCCCAAGTGCAATAACTTAGGGATGAATAACTTTTTTGTCATTAGTGCATTTACTCTCCACCCCTCCTCTTTCCAATACTCGATGTGACATACAGGTTCTTCTCCACCCCACATTTTCCTTCTTCCATCTACTCCTTCCAAGAGCAATAACTTGGGGAGGAGTAACTTTTTGGTCATATAGTGCATTTACCCTCCACCCCCTCCTCTTTCCTCTACTCTTGATTTGACCCTTTATTTTCCTTTAATCCTCCCCTAATGCAAACAAACATGCAACAAGACACTCAATCTACTCAGGCATACCCATCCACACTTTTCTATCCACACCTGTCACAGAACATAGATACAGTTATAACAGCACGCAGTGAACGAATAATGGTTCTCCTCCATCTCAGAAAGATTTCCTGTAAAGATTGAGCACCAAGACCACTTCACTTCCTACCCTCACCATATAGTTAAATACAATAGCATAGTGCTTTTGTCCACATTGAAAAAGATATAAGACCTGATGGCTAATGGAATGTCATGCAACCCAAGTATCAAACTCCAATCACCTCTACAACCCAATACCCGTGTGGACAGAAAAATTCCCCTCCTTAACTAACAAGATTCCCTTCTGGAGGCCAGACTGATGAGCATTACATTCATAGATTTCCCATCCATTCTTGACCAAACCATATTTAGCAACAAAATCTGCTTCCATAGGCCATCTAATTCATCCCCAAGTCTCCACAACATTGACCCAATAAAAATTGATTTTATCAAATGCATAGGCCTGAGACCTAAGCTCCCCACACTCACAGTTATAAACAAAAGCCGCCCAATCTACCAAGTGATACTTCTTGGACTCCCTATCTTACCATAGGAAATCATGATGCAATCTTTCAATTCAATTAGGAAATGCAACTGGACACATAAGACAAACATGAAGTAAATAGGGAGATTAGTAAATAGGGAGATTGGAAAGAGCTGCCTTAATGAGGTTAATCCTTCTACCCATGGAGAGATATTTACCTTTCCATGTGGCTCAGTTCCATTCAACTCTCTCTCGTAGGTTCCACAAAGCTTTCGAAATCCAACAAACACGCAGACCCAAGAAAGTAGCCAGAAGAGATCCGGCATAACACCCGACAAGATCTGTTAGCACTAAAAGAAACTATCTTGAACTCCAAAACCCAGTTCATTCATCCCAACTACAAACCCAAACTGGTAATAGTTCAATGCTCATGTTTACCTTCTTAACTTTTGTGTTGGGTTTACCGTTTGCATTTTACATTTCCACTCTTGTTATATGTTCTTTTTAACAATAACATTTTGTTTATTTTGTGTAAGTCTGCGGACATCTTCCTCTTCCTTGGAAAAGAATTTTCTGATCCAAATCCCAACTGGGAAACACTTTTCCATGGAATCATGGAAATTTTAACTCATTTTTACATATTTCCTAGCAAAAAACCGCTACACCAAACATGGAAATTTTGCATTGTGTAAATGCAGCCAAATTTTAAGGAAACTTTTGTGTACATATCCTTTTTGTGGAAAGAGGAAATTGTCACATCGGCAAAGTCCATCAAAATGAATTCCACAGGAAAAGAGTTCCGCAGAAGTACAAAAGCTAGTATTTGGTACAAAATATTTTTCCTTAGTGAATTAAAGATAATGCTGTTTGGGGCAGTTGTAGAATATTTGGCGAAAACCATAAAAAGAGAGGGTGGAAGGGTGGGCGGAGGGTACAAAGAGGGGTAAGGAGCATGGAAATAAGAAGAAAGGAAAGGGGCATGATAGTACATAAATAGGGAGGAGCCTAGATACAGGGTTGCAACCCACGATGAAATGGGAAAAGAGTGAACATTTCTACATAAATAGAAGTCCGATGGTTCCCCATAGGAATTTCATTTCCAACCTTTTCAAGGAAAAATCTGACGGTGACTTGGCGAAAAAGTGGCTCCATGAAATTATACCGCACCAAACGCATTAAAAATGATTTCTCCAAAGAAAATCGTGCCCTTTTCCACAAAAAAGTATTACACAAACATGCCCTAAATGCTATTTTTCAAGGGCGGGCGGTTGCACAAACATGCCCTAAAGGATAGAAGAAGAAGAAGAAGAAGAAGAAGATCCGACAGTAAGTGCATGAGGGGTACTATGTACATGTATGATACATGGAAAACAAGGGTAAAGGGACGGACTATATTCAAAACAAAAAAGGGGAAGCTGTCTACACCACCCAAACCTCAAAATGTACAGTAGCTCAGGAAACAAAATCCAAAACAACCAAAATCTAGAAAAACAAAAAAGGGGGGAATGGACAAGATACTGAAAACTGTCATTACATTTTCAATGTTTATCACTCCACGACACCTTGGCAAAAATGTCTAGCCTCATCAGCACTCTTGAGATTTTGTAGAAAGGAAAGCTAAATTTCCACCCCCAAACCATGAACCTCTTCGCATTTAGCCATGTACACAAATCATCAAGGGCCAAGCTACTCATGCCACCCCCATATAGGGCAACAAACATCACATACAAGCATATCCTGACGTATACCTAAACAGATCAGATGTCCATTCAAAGTGCCATGAAATCTGCCGCATTGACATACCACTAGCTGACCATTCCCCACACACCTTCACATGTGCCAACGCCAAACAGCCCCAAATTGCCATGGGCATAAGTATAAAAATTAATCTTAAAATGGCCCAACAACGAGCAAGCCCAACATCAAAAAAGCAATATGGGAACCTAGATGAGTCGACCTCTGGCCAATAACACTTGATAAAACAGGAAGAGAGACAGTTCATGGGACTAACACAGGAAACAAAGTGTTGCCTAAGCTTGGAAACAAAGAACTCCAGCAAGCAAAATACCAGTGAAACGACTATTTCCTCTCTTCCAAAATAAACCAAACCACAGCCATGAACTCAACAGATGAGGTTTTACCTCTTCTAGAGACCTTTGTTCTATCTAGTTAGGTTTTGGGTTTTCTTCTATAAAAGATTTTGTAAGAGAGACCTCATAAAAGAAATTATGGTTGACCAAGAAAACTCTTGGTCTCCTTGGCATACAATGGGCTGAATTACATGAAATTTCGCAACTTTCTTGCCCACATTGTCCCATGTCTCATCACAATGGATAACATACTAAAATACATGTTGCTTGTCAAGAAAAAGTAGACAAAAGTTCTTATTAAATGTGATTCACGTAGAGCTTACTTTCTTGGATGACCCACAAGAATCAGTGGAAGCTGCAGCCATGCAACCTACAAAACAAGAGTACTCATAAGTCAACACTACAATAATTTTTTTCAAGAAATTACCAATGGAAAATAAAAAAAGGAACAGGAACCAATGATAAGGAAACACATAGGATGTATGAAGCCACAGAGTTATATTTATTGGATATTATGAAGCATCAAAATATACAGCAGAAAATATCTAAGTTGAATAAAAATGGCACACTTTCATCCTATTCAATCTGTGGACAGGTGGCTGTTGGCTACTAGACCCACTTCAGATCTAATTAAGTTCCATTATTGATGTGTCAAATTTTTTCAACATGACATATTTATGTTGCATCATTTCTTTATTGATGAAGTTGAGCTCAATCATGACTCATGAGATTGTTCAAAATTTAAATACCACTATTAATACAGAGAAGAGCCTCAACTTCATGCACATGTATATGATCTAGAAATGTAATAGCAAATGTTCACCTCACTGATATAATACTAAACGTCAAATTAGCACCCTTAATATTTGTCATCTCATCTCTCCAAGATCCATCAAATATTAAGGGTGTTAATTTTGAATCTGTTATTGGATTTTTTTTTTTTTTTGTTTTATTGCATCTACCATCCCATGGGTAACATCAAGTTCAGTCATTTTGAGTCATTCCATTCCATTCCAATAATTGAGTAAATCCCATTTACCTGAATCCATAGTTTGATCTTGTTGTGCCTTTGGAGATTCACAATGACCACTAGAAGGAGGAATCATTACTGATGCAAATTCATTGACAATGGATGGGTTCAATCCAGTATATCTTTGATCATTATTTTATTTTTGAAAGGTCTATATCTTTGATTATGAGAGACTGGACAACCTTGAAAAAGAGATTTGAAAGCCTCACGGGATTTTTAAGCATCAAGATTGTCCACATAGGCAAAATGATCTTCAACCAAGAGCATTGTTCTCTTAATCACAAGTTTACCAAAAGAATCCTCATCCAAGCTAGACCCTCATAAGTGACAAAAGGAAAGGTTGGGCAGTCTAATCCACTATGATGCCTAGATACAGACACTTAAACAGGGTTTTGATACACGAGCTTCAAAAAGTTAGGACACGGATATGGGTATGGCACTTAAGATACATTTCGAGAATTTTTCTTATAGTTAAATTTGGCTAAGGTCCATTAATTAGCATGACATGTATTTTATACAGGTTAGATTTTTAAAAAGTGGGCTCATTGTAGTCATTGTGGATCCACGGTAAAAAAAATTAAAAAAAAGTATTTTGTATTATATATAACTTTTATGAAAATATATTTAACTTGTCGGAATTTTCATGTTATACCTAAGCAAAGGGTCTATTATGACGGAAAAAGAAAAAAGAGACCAGCAACTCAAAAGACAAGGGCATTTTTGAAATAACAAAAAATGTAGGGGCAATTTGGGAAAGGGCAAATGCTCTTATAAAGGATATTTCCCCCTTTTCCTTTTCGGTTAATTAAGGTGGCTCGAGAGATGGGTGAGAGCCCTTCTTGACTTTCGAAGGGGAAGGGGGGGCGAGGGTGCAGAAAAGGAGGAAGAAGACGACGATAACAATGGCAGCAGCGACAGCAACATGCTGTCTCTCTCCATCATCAGCAATGACAGCAACTCTCTCTTTCTCCCCCCTTCCCCCCCTCCCTCCAAAGAACTAAGAAGCAACTCCGACTTCCCCTGCCCCACCTCACCCCACCCCACGCCACGCCACCCCACCCTTCCCTTCCCTTCCCTTTTCCCCCTTTTTTCTGATAAACCCTCATTTCTAGCCAAAATCCTAAATTGTTGCAGAAAGCCAATCCTAAATGTTCGCATCGTATCCCACATATCATGCCATATCTCACACCCATATCAATATCGGACCATGTCAGCACAAGTACCAAGGGTGAAATTCCATATCCAGGTATCATAGCTAATCCACCACCATCACCTAAAAGTAATGTTATAATTTGTCCTGCATACGGCCCATTAAACAATTAATTGTCTTAATGAATCAGATTATGTCATATGTGGTGGAAGCAGACATTAATGGCCAAACTGTCCTACTAAATAGCCTGCAGGGAAATTCAAGTTAAACAAGTCAACAAGTCGATCTCATGCTTGAAGGAAGCGCAAAAGCAGAATAAGTAATAAAAGAGATAACAAGGTAAAGAAGAGTTAAATAAATAAGAGAAAGCAACAGATTCAACGAATCAAGTGACACTGGTCATCCCAGAAGTGCCCGAGAAGCATCAATGATTGACCTTGATTGTAAGAGACCATGAACCCTATCACACCGTTCAGGTACCCTGCATTAACTTTGTATTTGGTGATCTATGAAGGAAGCTTGCATAAGAGAGAATGGATGATGAATCATATTTTTTGCAGATCTAAAATTTAGATCTCAACCATTAAATGATCCAACTATTTGAGCACAACAAGAGTTACAAGACCATCAACAACACAGTCTCACCAATCACCTCTGACGTACTAATGGCTGGAGAACTCAATTGCATGCCCTACCTACACAAAGATTGTTGAAAGACATCCAACCTGTAGATGGTAAATTTGAATGGAATAATGGTTGATTTTAATATGGAAGGATTAAGTTCATCTTAGCTAGTTTGAGTTGAGTTCTCTCACACTGATGAGACCTAACGCATGCCATGGGTCAAAAATGATTTATCAAAGAAAGCCCAAGAAGATGAACATAAGACAAATCCAATAAGGGGGCTCATAACTTAAGTGATTAATTGGTCAAATATTAAATAAAGGCATTGTGGTCCTGTTGCATGCCGAATTTCCTATTTTAGGAAATTTTATCATGAAAGAATCAACTTTATTGTGATTTGCTTAGATTTAGAATGGTATGTAACTCAATAACTTTGGGATCCTAGATTAGAAATTCAATCTATAATTAGAAGACTTCTCTAATTAGAAGGTATAATCTGTAATTGAAAACTAAGATTGTAATGGTTCTCCGAAGAAATAAATGAATATTTTCCTATCTTGCAATATTGAGGAAATCAAACTATCTTAGCATTGTGTGAAGATTCCTAGGCAACTCTAATGTGTGAAAATTCCATGGAGTGGCTTCTAGGAGTGTATAAAGATTTCATATCTATACACCCTCCATTACGGATGCGAATTGATAGTATAAGGTTTGTGTCAAAATGTGATGTATGGAAAAGAATGTAGCTTCACCTCGTCCAATATGGCCATTTCCATTCCATATTACATTTGACAATGGATTTGGTGGCGAGATAACCCACAATATTTGGTAAGCAAGTGATCATGGTTTTCGTCGATCGCCTCTCTAAAGGTGCACACTCTCTTTATCTTTCTCGTCCATATTCACAATGAACAATTGCCCCAGTCTTTGTAGATCATATTTTTCATCATCACAGTATGACTCAATTGATCAGCAGTGATCAAGACCCTACTTTTACTAGAAAATTTTCACACGAATTATTTCAATTGCACACTGCACGCAGGCAAATGATCAAACTGAGGGTGGTCAATAGGTGTCTTGAAGCTTATCTCCATGCTTTTGTAATGATCATCTCAAGCACTGATTCATTAGTTACACTAACAAAATGTTGGCACAATGCTAGCTTCCATTCAGCTGCCAAAATGGCAGCATATGAACTTATCTATGGACAGCCGGCACCTATACTCACATCTTATCTTCTCGATAGTAACTTGGTGGCACGAGTAGAGGTCGAAGTACGTGCTCATGTTTCTACGTCATGTCTCCACAACAACAATTTTGCCATGGCCAAAAATCGCATGAAGCAGAAAGCAGATCGGCATTTATCTGAACGAGAACATGTTGTGGGTGACTTTATTTTTCTTCGACTACAACCTCATAGACAGTTCTCTATTGCCTCTCATAGCTCAATTTAATCCACCCCGCTTCCATGGTCCATTTACGGTGATTCAATAAGGTGGACCGATAGCTTACAAGTTGAGCTTTCCGAAGGTTTGAAGGTTTACCCAATTGTTCACTGTCTCATGCTTAAAAAAGAAGATACATCCTACAACTATTATGGCACGACAACATCTTCTCTTTTATGAATGAGATAACAGGCTTAGCCAGTAGCCATGTTGTATTGTCATATGGTGAAGCATCCCGATCATCATACAGTGACAGATGTTCAAATCCAGTGATCTAATTCACTCCATGAGGATGTTACTCGCGAGTTGTGGCGCCCCATTCAGCTACATTTTCCACACTTTCAACCGCAAAGTCGAGATTGTTCCTCCTACGCGGGAGGAATACGATACGATCTGGCTACTCTCTCAATCATTAATTCAGCAATCTTCTCTACTTAGCATTTTTTCCCCTTTTTAGCAAACGCCCATGTTAAGCGAATCTTTATTAGGGTTATAGTAAAATTAACGAATTTAGCAAGGAATGACTCATCCCCAAAAGAAGATCAGTTCCTACAATGTTGTATAGCCATTTCAGTTCCATACCAGATTTGTATCAGATCAAACAAGAATCGCAGCTTCTACTCTAGATCGATCATTCCAAAAAAAAATGAAGAATCTCTTCCTGGAAATCAGGAATCAGATAGAAGCAGAAGAGTCCACCGATTCCAGATATCGCAACAAACCCTAATTCGACGAAAAGATGGGAAGAACAGCTAGGGATCGAGAATCATACCGGCATTTCCGAGAGAGAGCGGGTCCGATGCGGAGATCTGAAGCGATCCGACGGCCGAGGTGGTAGGGCCAGGGCCGATCGGACGGTCGAGGGGTTGAGAGGGATGAAGTGGGCCATGATTGGAGCTGCTAGGGTTTAGAGAGAGAGAAGGAGGAGCCGATGGTGAGGATCTTTGAGCGTCGGAGGGCGAGATGGACATGAAAGGAAGCGCAAGGAGAGAGAGGCTTTGCTGCGAGGGCTGGTCGGGTCGAGCCTTCAATGGCAGGAAGAAGCAGACAAGGTGGAGCACCGAGAAGCGGTACTTATTAGTTGTTTGTACGTGCACGACACGTGCCATTTGTGTAAAGCTTGTGCGGGCAGCGGGAATCCAGCACCATCGATGGTCGTCCGTGTGGCCCACTTATCACACCCGAATCGCTTCGTCAATATCGGAATTGGGCCCACGGTCGGACTGATTAGCAGCAGTGGGTTGGTGCAGTTTATTTTTTGAAATGGGACCCTATGGTGAATGGTTTGTAGATGCAATTAGACACCTAACTACTACGCATTGAAGCCTTCAAATGGGGACTTTTAAAACTTGCTTTTTGATGGAAGTCTACTTCTTCTCCATCCTTTGAGTTTTAGAAACTCGCATGAATTAACCAGTAAGAATGCTAATTGATCAGGAATGCTGATTGATCAGGACTTCTACAAATACCAAAGATATCTCCTAGAGATCTCACATAATACGGCAAAGCTTAAAGTCAAATTGGTTATCCTAGTGGGCCATAGATTGGGCATGTGGTCATGTGGACCACATTTCCAAATAAGTCTCCGTACTCTTGTCTTTATTGCAAACACAATCTAAAATTGAAATGGAATGTTTTTATAAAGCCCAATGGTCACCGTCCAGTTGTAACTCAGTTGATTTAAATCTTGGGTTTGCTCCTTGTGGCCTTAAGTTCAACTTTCGCCTTTTACATTATTTGACTACTATGTCAAAATAGTATTTACTTATCAAAATCAGATAACTCCTAGTTCAGAAGCCAAATGTTCGAAAACTGAGTCGGCAAGGAATACCTAGGTTATAAAAAAAATAATAATAATAATAGTAATAAATAAAGCCCAATGCTCCTATCATATATATAATTTTTTATTAGCAATTTATGAAGGTTAGGCCATCCCAACTCCATATTTACTTTCCACCTTTACTTTTGTTAATTAATGAAGTGGGTATCGCTGTTTATTAAAGCTAATGATATTGAGTTTTTCTTCGATGATTGATCAAATAGAATGCATATATTCTTAATAAAATGGGTTCAATGAATGAATATTATAACACCCCATCCCACATCGCTTATAAATAAAATATGAGTTTAGTATATAATGAACTATGTAGGTTTGCTTAAACATTTTGGGCCACGTAAAAAGGCTCACCAAGTTATTGGGCCAGTAGGCTACTCGAGTCATTACAAATGGTATCAAAACCTATCACCAGCTAGAATGTAGGACTCCCAATCCCGCTGGAAAAGCCCTTGAGGTAAGACCAGGACAAAGCCAGGGAATCCGCAGGGGACACGGGTGTAGATTGCTTCGATCCCATATCGCCTGGTGAAGTTAGATGGATACCGTGTGTCACAACCCAAGCCCAAGAAATCGAGGATATGGAGAAAACTTAATTAGTAATACACGTACTCCCGTATATGTACCCCTAAACCTGGTCTAGATGCACATATACAAGGGATCTATCACACGTGCAGTCCTTGTACGTGGAAGCTATAGATAGCATCAGTGCACAAAAGAGCAGGAAAAGAATACAATAAACATAATCACTAGGGAAAATAGGTGTCACAAGAAATACATGAGAGAAGAGTCAACGAATACATATACAGTAGATAACCCTAGCATGCAGCAAATAGGAAATGAGAAATGTGAGGCGCTCTCTAGAGTAGATCAAACACACTCACTCCCCGTCCCACTGGGGTCTCAATGATCTCATCCGAAGTCAGGTTGATCTTCGAGGGATCGAAAACTGACTCTGGTCCTAAAACACTAAGAACAACGAATGAGTATAACGATTCAGCAAAGTATAAGCAACATAAAGGTAACACGTGCTGTGTCTAAAAAGAATCAGTAAACAGATAATCATATTAGATGTCGATTTCTGTATACTAGGCAAATCGTGCAACGAATAAAACATGTCATATGAGTCAATAGCAGAAATACTATACTATGTGGCTACTACACATGCCATATTCTCCCTCCATAGAGAGAGCACACATATAATGAGAACACCATTGGCCAAATGGGTCTCAGTTTCCTGGGGTCCGGAATCCCTAAGACATAAACTCACTACAGCGAGGCCATACATACTACATCAAATTCAACCCCGCCGGGTATCCTAAGGCTGAGGCTGAGTAGTGCCTAACGATATCGAATCAAACAAATATTAGAACTTGAGTAAATCATGCGTATCATATCATATCAAACATATATCATTCATACGTACAGTCAAGTCATACATACAAGGCTCAAGTTCTTGAAACATATTAAACAATTGAACCAATCGAACAAGCGAACTAATCGGACTTACCATATCAAGTGGGCATACGAATATGATGCGAACATGGCATACGAATATGATGTGAACATACAGAAAAGTAGAGATCACAATTTGTCCATACAAGATGTCATAGATGAGTAACGTGTTAAAGCTTATCAACTCACATAAGTCAAACGGGTAGCATCGAACATGGAAGTCAGCTGTTTCCGCCCGAGATTAACCATGGACAGAGCCCTCAGGGAATATCCAATCGTTGCCCCAGCGCAGAACGCGTACCATGCGAACAAGAGGACAAAACCGAAATCAATATACACTGCAAATCGGATTATTGTGCAAGAATCACGGTCTTTTACTAGCCAAGCCTAAACTAGTTATCCATTATTACTAACCGTGCATGATGATATAGTTTTAAGTTATCCGATACTCAGTTGTTTTTCCTTTGGTGTCTCATTGTCCAAATAAGAATACTGGAGTCCCTTAAACCAATACCATGGGGAGGTGCTTAACAAATGGATAACACACATGAATGAGTCACAGCCCAGAGACCCTTCATGCAATTCCTTACATTCCATTGTGCAAGTCCAGATTACCTACATTCTAACTCAAAGGCCCTGCAAGATCTTATATTAAACCTATAATTTTTATTCATTTCTCATTAGTGTTGTACGGCTTAGCCGTAGGTGAACGTACGGCTTAGTCGTAGGCATCTTACGGCTTAACCATAATATGCGCTATGGCTCAGCCGCAGTTCCCTTTACTGTTCATTCGCATTTACAGTTTAACCATATTTTGTTCTACGGCTAAGCCTTGCTCTGTTCTACAGCTAAAACACAGCTTAGCCGTAGCACACCGCACGGTCTCAACATGGTTGGATCGAAAAAGGTCATCTGCATTTCAATTCTGACCTACGGCTTAGCCGTAGTAGCCTGTACGGCTTAGTCGACCCTTAGCCATAGTTCAAAATGTCAAAGTTCACCTTTCTGGACTGTGAGCCGTAAATCTCACGGTTCAGCTGTAAGCTTAGCCGTACGCTTCAAAACACCCTGAAACGCAGACTGTCCAAAGCTTCCGAATCACTCCGTTTCTCTTTTCACAGGTGGAAAACAGTCATACAAGAGGCTGTTATGCACATACTAACATCATAAATGAATAGTAGCAAAACAATTGTGGCAGGCCAACATGTATTCAACCAATAGTTGCTTATACTTGCCTTTACTGGCGACGAATCAAACTCTACTCGTTTCTAAACCCAAAGCGAGAAAATCCGGTGTGAGAAGTCGGAGCTTGACACCGGCCCCTTGTGAAGATAGAAAAAGAACGAGAGGGAGAGAACGACACAGTAGAAAACTGAACCGGAGAAGAAAGATCAGAAGAAAATAAGAACGAATGAGGCGGTGGAATATATATAGATATTTTAGCCATTTGCAACTAGGTCCAAAAGTTACATAAATTACAGTTTGAGTCAAATGGGTACTTAAACATCTCAAACGACTCTAGATTATTCCGAGCCAGTTACGGAAAGTAACAAGCATTACGAAAGACATACGATGACATCAAGATGACGCCGAAATGACAAATGCAATCAAAATTAAAATTTACGAAAAAGGGCTCAAAACTACCTAATCCAGGTAAAATGCAATCTAACTACCTAACCAAAACTCCAAACCTAACCCAACAAAAATAAAACATAATGACCCAAGAAAACCCTCTAACAAAACACTAGCAACATGAGTAATTTACTACTAAACCGGCTAATTAAGGTCAGGGTGTTACACCGTGTGGCCTTAAGGGGGTAGATTATAACACCCCATCCCACATCACTTATGAATAAAATATAAGTATAATATATAATGAACCATGTAGGTTTCTACTAATAACTTAGGCTTAAACATTTTGGCCACGTAAAAAAGCTTACTAAGTTATTGGGCTAGTGGGTTACTCGAGTCATGACAAATATAGTAAGGGGGAGAAGCTGACGGATACATGGAAGAGGTATAAATGTGACTTGATATTGATATCAATTTAAGGCCATTACTTAGGATGGCGAGATTTGAACTCTCTTTTTTTCTCTTTGAGATACTATATGCTGGTTTGTTTGTTTATAGGGAATTAAATTTTAGGAATTTATTATAAAACGGGTTGAATGAAAGCCCATTGTGCGACGAGAAAGGGGTGATCTTGTGTATGTCCCTGAAAAGTGTTAGAGGGACGGCTTTCAATGAAGCAAATGCGTTGGCTATTTTGGAGACTCTAAGGATCTTCCCGTGTTTTTTTAGGGTCCTTTGATAGTAGAGAGTGACTCTTCTACTGATCTCTGGCATTATAAGACAACGGTTAAACCTTGGGGAGATCAATTTGTTTTCAATGAGATCAAGGAGCTTGCTTATACTCTTTCTTTAGTTCTATCTCATGTGATTAGTTCAGCAAATGGGTTGGCTGATTCCTTAGCCAAACAAGGGTCCATAAATATTCTCTTTTTGAGGTTATTCTTGTGTAATTTTTACTTTGATATAACTCTTTTATACTCGTGTTGCTGTTTCTATGTTGTTTGTCTCAATAAAATATACCGTTACTTAAATATAAAAATAAAAAGGCCAAATGAAAGAATATTAAAGGGACAAGGCACGAAGGATATAAGGTAGATAGGATCCTTGGAATCTGATTTAAGATGGTCCTACAGCAATGGTTGGGTATTCATTGATCATTTGACGGTAATTGATGATCTTTACTTTTGTTTTTTTTATAATTATTATAGTATATTATATTTTTTGAGAAGATAAAGGCAGGAGAGAGAGAGAGAGGGATGAAAAATGAAAACAACAGACAATAGAAATCTCCAATGGAGCCCCATGCCGGGCCCGGGAAATAAAAAAGAAAAAAAAAAGGTAGGATCCTGCCAGAAGCATGGAAGGTCAATAGACTCAATACCATCTGCTCGAGTTCCAATGCATGGAAGTTTAACTTGCTATAATGGATTCGAGGGCCAAGACAAATAGATTTGTGGGTGGTGTGAGTACTAACCTAGGGCGGTAAGTATTTACCGGTGCCAAACAAAATAATATAAAGGAAGAAGTTATGATTAAAAAAATCCAACTAATTAATTGATGTGGGCCAGACCACGGGTCAGCCAATCCATTTGGGCCAATGGGTTGCCCGACCCATGGTCTGGCTTGTATCGGCCAACCATTGGTCTAGCCTACATCATTAGTCTAGTGGATATCTTCCCCAAGGTGCTAACAAATAGATTGAGAGTAGCAATGCAAACCAATTTATTTTTTATTTTTTATTTTAATTTTTTGATGACCTAGGGTATTCTTTGTTATCCTAGCCTTTGGACTTTTGGCCTTCGGCCGGAGGGTTATCCGATTCTAATAAATAAGACTATTCTCTAAGAGGTATATACATGGCCGCACACATATTACCCAGATAACGCAAGTGGTAAGAGTTAAACTTGAGACCTTTAAGGCTCAAACCATATGAGCCAATGCCACCATTATTAGCCCATTCCAAGAACTTCATACAAGGAAACAGAATTTGGATGGTATCTTCTTTAGTGATTAATGTATTCACAGGGAAAGGGAAGGTGAAGAAGGAGACATGTAAAATTATTTAGGTAGGCCTCCTACCATGTGCATTGGCCATTTCATGTACTTGATTGAGAGAGTGGGGCTTGGATATGGGAATGCAACTCATAAGCCTGGTTTTATATGGCTATATGGCTAGCACGAGAGGCCCAAGGCAAGGTGATCCAACATCATCCTTCCTGCTCTCAATGATGGCAGAATAATTGAAAAGGCTTTTCTAAAGGGGCATGTTCAGTGGACATTTTGCCACCTTTTCCAATTGACTTTTTCAATTTATATACAACACTTCAACATTTCACAGGCAACACCATTGGCGTTCGTGTAGCCTCTCTCCCCGAAGTTCAAAAGATGTTCATAATAATGTGATGTTCTGATGAAGCGGCCCGGCCTAAGGGTGAACGTTGCAAAGAGCTTGACAGCAGAGGTGGCACTGGATGAATCTTTTTTTCTTTTGGTAGAACACTGGATGAAGCTGTTATCTCATCTCCACTGATTCTTATGTGCGACTCACCATAACTCTTAGCTAATATATAATTTGTTCATCTACTACCTTCCACTTTTCAAAATTAATATTTGTTAAGTTGTATGAGAAGATTCAACGCAACTATCTACGGGAGACAAGGAAAAGCTACAATTTCTGAAGGGTCAACAACGACGCTACAACAGAAAATAGGATCTTTGGACTGGGGATAAAACTCTGAAGAAACCATTCCTGTGACTTCTGTTGCCAATCAAATCATAACCAAGAGTTTTCATTGAGTCATGTGGAGAAGTGGTGGATGGGAATGGGACCGCGGACTCTTACATTTAGGTCACCTTATGCTATAGAAGGCGGAAAAATTGGAAGCTCCCGTTATCTAGCAGGAGTTCTACTGGCAGTTGAGAAGAATAGTCATAGTTGGGCAGATGAAAGATGATAGTGAATCTAACCTACCTCTGCAGTATGAAAGTGTAACGACCCAAGAATCTGGAGCTCTTCAGATTCTTAAGCCGTACTCAAATTTTTTTATAACAACACCACATAAATCAAATTTTCACGAGCATCAAGGTCATAAACAATCAAATTTCATTGTATTTCAATTATTATGTAAATATTAGGAGTCTTGATAACACTACTGAATAAGACAATTTCTATTGTAGAAGAAAAATATCTAAGTCTTGGGCTAATCCCAACTACAAATCTATTCTTTACTTTTCGCGCTCTGGATCAGCCACGCATGCCAAAATCTACCGGCTGATCCCCATCACTCCCCGCAACCTCCACGACTGCATTACCTGAAGTGGGGCGAACCACTGGTCAGTAACACTGGTGAGTAGAATAAGAAAACATTAAGGTATGGCACATTTTCAATCATTCAAAGAATATTTATATATATTCAATGATAGTATTGCAATAACATCTTAATCAATTTCTTTCTTGAGTAATTTCCCACTGCGGCATCAAATGGTTCCAATACCCCATACGGGTGTATCTACATTTCTGTCAACAACATGACTTGCCATTCACTATGAATGTTGAGCCTGTTCTGATACTCCCACACCGGAGTATCTACATTTCTATCAACAACATGGCCTGTCTTGCTACCATGATTGTTGAACATACTTCTCTCGACCAACATCCACGAGAGAAGTTTTATACCCAGTGCTTGCAGTTGGAATTACTCTTATTTCAAACATGAATGAAAAGTTCAATCAATAAATTTATTATAGACCCATCTCCACTCTAATTGATTGCATCATCTTATTCCTTTCTTTGGCCAACACCACATAACACTGGTTAATCCTCGCCCCACTCCGAGTCGGAGTTGGTACCAGGCTGTGGCATTACTCATATCTCGTTGAAGTAATCAATTATACAGTTATTCACAGGAATCAAGATACAATTAATAAATCTAAGTAAAAATATCACACTGAAGGAACTAGTTATTATAAAACTTACTATGGAATAATCAAGTCATAAAGAATAGTTAATTGTTATGAAAGGGCCCACATCATTCAAATAATTGAACACATGCTAGTTTAGGTAGTACACAATATTGGATTTGTAACTTATCATGCCATAAATTTATCATAAGCTTTAGCAGGGTTTTTGGAATATAATGAAAATAGCAGGGGCCAAATTCGCAAATTCCAGAAGTCTATAAAATATCTCTCCAAATCGTCGACTGCACATATACATGCCTGTGTATTTGTTCAGTTGTTTCGTTCGTCAGAGAAGAGCCTTGCCAAGCTCGACTTGTGGCAGTTGCAGGGTGGGGCCCAACGGTCCGATGCACATGGGACCTACACCATAGTGGTCGCCCAGGGGTCCACTCCAAGATGTATGGACTTAATCCTTGATCAGGTGCTCCATAAAGATTCCTAACTCAATCACGTACAGGATGTTTTAACGAGTGCCGACTGTGACGATCTCATATCCAAGCCTAAGTTTCATTCAAATCTGGTTTCTATGGAAAGGAGGCCTTAATTAAAGATTAAAGCAAGACCAAGGCAACTGTTTCCTCCAATTTCTCCATCTAGAAGGTAAGTTTCAATGACTTTTTGCTCTCTTGTAATGTCGTCACAGTCGGGAGATATCTTTTTCTTCACAATCAATGGTGTAATTGAGATAGTTTTCAAACTTGTATAAGGTCATTAGGGTCGAACACTAATTTTGCATCAGATTATCAGATCTGATTCATCATTGGATGGGTCGTCTAGGTTAAAAAAAATCAAATCTGGTGGATACAATATGCCAGCGATCACTGTAGCGCAAGTATATAATAGCAACAATTCATCGGGGAATCAGATAGTTCTAGTTTCTACTAAATTCAGCTACATCAACAACCAACTTAGATTCTACTCACCTGGTGTAGTAGTGTATTGCTCCGGTGGTGATCGGCCTCCCATCAAACATCCACCGTTGTCCTGCTGTGATCTTCCTCTGCTTATAGCAATTCCACAGCGAAATTAGTCTTTCCCTCTCTCTCTCTCTCTTTGAAATTTTATTTTCGTTGATATCTGAGATAAGGGACTCCACATATATATATATACTGTGTTTGGAGGGGAGTCCTGTTTGGAAACTACAGGGTATTCTTATTAAAAACTTATTCTGAGAGAGGAAAGTCTGTTGGGACTCCTTATTCTTCTAATAATCCTCTTTTAACCTACTATGGACTTACCAAAGTCTTAAAAACATTCCGATCAAATTAGGACTCCCTGTCAGGCTTCACAAAAGGTTAGGTTATTACAGAAAGCAAACGTGTCAGCCGCTGCACAGTCAGAGAATGCTGTGAACCTTCAGAAGTCAGGCAACTCTCCCAGAAGCAGGTGGAGCTACAATGATGAACCATAGATCCAAAAGCAAGCAGAAGCACAAGGACACTGGTATGGGGTCAGTGCAGAGGATGATGATCTATCTGGTTCACATTGCAGCAGAAGCCCGATGAAAAGCAGAAGCCCGATGAAAACTATGTGATGGAGGAAGAGGATCCGGAAACATCTACATGAGGCTAGAGAATCAGCTTTTGGAAACCAGATCGTTAGTATGGGTCCAAAGTCAATCAGATGACTCCACTTCTTGACTGTATTTGATATGTTTCGAAACACGACCGAAATTCTATCATCTCGATGTTGCATCGGTAACAAGAGCAAAACAATAGTCACTAATGTGCAACTCAGGTTTCCAAGCGCATGAGCCCCCTATTTAAAATACGTTATCTGCACTTGGTTATGAAGGGCCCAATTGGGATCTAAATTTTCTTTCTTTTACTGGGTGAGCTGGTGAATCAATCGAATGTCACTTGGGTGCTTGTGCACATGTGGTATGTGTGATAATGAATTGTTGATCTAAGCTTGCTTGGTGGCAATTCCTAGCTTTTAGTTGCACTGCATGTTCCTCGGGTGTTTGCACTGTCATAATCACACTCACTAATTTATTACTTGTCAACACAATTGTTCAGATCCAATTTTCAGGATACAGTTAGAACCATTGCCACAAGTAATGCCCCTTGGTTAATAGCAGCATTTTTCCCTAAATAGTAAATAATAAGTAAATCACTAACAGAGATTCCAAAATTTTAACTGCATGTTCCATCCAAACTGCTCAATGCTACCACATCAACTGTCATGATAAATGTATCAGTATGAGAGAGAGGGGGGCTAAATAAAATCAGTGATCTACCAACAGCACTATTTTATAATGACATTGCCACAGATATATTCATACAAGTATGAGACGATCTTTTTCCTTTTGCTTTATTCTATAAAAACTTGTCAACCTCATCCAAATAGAGAGAAAGCAGCAAGATGCTGTAAATTTTACTTCAGCTCATGTTTATGATGCCTTTGAACTCTGCAACTCTGTTGTGGCAGCAAGCACAAAAAGAAAAAAAGAAAAGTGGGAAAGGACACTGCGTGACTTAACACCAAAGAGCCAAACTGTGTTTGGATGTATTCCAAATTGCAATATGGTTGAAATTTAGGCAGACTGACACAAGTTTCCATTCACTGTGCGTTTGGGGTGATGCAAAAATTGGACAGTGCAGCTGAAGAAAAATGAAATATTGCACCTAACATGTGTTTGTCAATAATATAGCACCACCCTAAAGGCATATATGAACAGAGAACCACCGATTCTACCAAATTATACAAACTGCCCATTACTTGGGCTGCATCCAAACACAACAATAACTTAGGATCAAGTAGTGCCAATTTATAAAATGCTGCCTAAACGGGTGTTGTTTGACTTGTATCTACCTGTACACTGGCTTTGCATTTCCTGCCTTACCATTTTTCCAGCCATGCTACAACTTATCAGCAATTCTTCCAAGAGCATCAGCGAGTCTGCTAAGGACACCAATCAAGCTCTCGGTGTGGTCCTTCCTCTGGTCTCTATCCAGTTGGCAATTAATATTCATGGCTTCAAACTGGGTTTTCATCATCCTGCTATTCTGCTCCACGATTTCTATTAGCTGGCCCTGCAAGTTGGTGACTCCACCTCCATCTGGAGACAACCGCTTCCGCTTCTTTCCATCTCGCGATGTAGAACCTTTCTCAGGATTCGAGGCAGGCTGCTGCTCGTTTGGTGTACCTATGAGAGTAAACCCAATCAGTAAACACTTCATTAAATGCATTCATCTGCAGTTAGCCAGTAGTCATTCTGCAGACAAAGAAACTTCTTTCTAATTATTGAGAATCTCATTATTTGCATAAACACCCAAAAATCAGAAAATAAGTTTTTCTTCTTGTAAAACCACGAGGTTCAGCCTTAAGCCTTTAATTAATTGAAATTTGTGCTACGATATATCACAAAATGCCATCATTTTTTTGAAATAACCATTCAGTTGTCCGTGGACATAAGATGCCATATTCGTGTGTTTCTTTTGGTTTTCTGCCTCAAATTATGATAAAAAAGCAATCAGTACCAATAAATATTTGGGAGGACACTTTGAAAAAATAGCTTTTATTTACTATGGTTCCTGAAATACACCCCCGAGCAAATTGTTTTAACTCTTTTGTTGAGTGAACGGTATTAAGAAGCCCCGACAAATCAATAAATGCCTGTTAAAAAGCACATGACATAGACACATTTTGAAGACATCTCCATACCAGTGATCTGGCTTTCGTTCATATTGGCATCTCTGTTGTTTTCTTTTTTTTTTTTTTTTTTTTGAGAAAGATACTAATTTTCTCCTTTTGTTACCAATCATTCAGAATGCAAAGGTGCCATCTAAATTCCAGGTTGCATTATTACCATATATGCTGCTAGTACCAGAACAAGAAAGGAGCACCTTTATAAATTTTTCTTGCAAATACTGAAATGAAAGAATCCACTAAAGACCTTTATACAGACTTAGTTTTTTTTTTTTTTTAAATAACAGCAACTTAAATGTTCAAAAAGGCAACTGAAGCCAATGGCAGACTCCTCAATACATAAATATAGATTTCAACGATTACTTTCTTCATAGGAGTGTCATCAACGCATAAGACTTGCAATGAATGCAAATTGCGAACACAATATACAACAATAGCTCAAACAAGGTCCCGGATTTCTAGAAGTCAACCAATTGCTGCAAACTCTGACCTCTTGCTTTGCCGATTCCAACCAAAAAGAATCTTGATGACCAAAAATGTGAAAGGCTAAAGTAATTAAGTTTTCAATCAAGATTGCAATAACACAGCACTGGTGGCATTGTCAGTAACTTGACCCTATACTTGCTGATGTAGAGAGCTCAACAGAAACAGATAGAAACAAACAGATCATGCTTTACCTAATCATTTCTGGTTCAAAAAACTCTCATCTGCCGTCAGGGAATTTGCTTACTTACAATGGGATGCTGCTTACTGATGTAGTCTAGGCCCCAAAAGCAGTCCTTCTTCAAATTACATTAGGATTATCTTATTTTTATTAGTAGATTTCCAATTACATTGTTATTAGGGAAGTTTCTATTAATAGCTTAGGGTTTTTTTAGACATTAAGTTTGCTTTTACTAAATATATGGTATAGAGAAGAGATTCTCAGACTTGATTGATTAATAAAATTGGGTTATATCCTTGAGAGGTGCGTCCTCATGTGTGTGGAGGTCTTCTTGATGATTCGAAGTATCCTTGGACACGTGCTTTGGCACCCCTACGTAAGCCCTAACCCTGGAGCCCGCATCAGTTTGGTATTAAAGCCGAAGGATCTGCACGATCTTCCGGTGTGATTACCTCTATTCATCCATCTTCGACACCCTCTGCCGTCATCTTCCGTCACCATCCCTCCCCAGAACCCCAAGCCATCGAAACCACTACGCGAATAGAAACCCTCATCACCGAATCCCTGTACCCCATACGACCACCACCTCCCCAGCAAACTGGAAGCCCCATCCCGTCAAATCCCTCACCACCTAAGACATCGCCCACCACCCCTGTTCCCGATCCTAATCCTACCGCACCATTGCAAACCCTAGGACATACCCATTGTCGCAATTTCCAAACCCCAGACCCTTGCCAAAGGCTTCGTCCACCAAACCCATCCTCTGCTCTTATAAAAAAAACAAAAAAAGAGAAGGAGGAGAAGTGAAGGGATGAGCATACCTGGCACCGAGAGTGTCGTCGCCTACTGTCACCGTTGCCAGCCACCGCCACACGCTACTGTCGCCGTTGCCAGTCACCGCCGCACACGCCCTCTTCCGCTGCTATAACTGATCGCAACTGCCCTCTTCCGCCCGCTATCGCCGATTGCAGCACGACCACCGCCTACACCTGGACTCCACCCCTAGCTGTTACCGCTCAATGTCGTCGCCAGTGGAGACACCGCTCTCCCACCTTGTCATCTCTTTGCAAAAGAGAAATGGACACAGTCGAAAATAGTCAAGCTTTTTGTTTCTTTCTAGAACAAAGTCCAAGGCGGTTGCGTTGGCCCTGATCTACTCTTCTTATTAGTCCTGATTTGGATCCGGCCAACTGTTGGACCCATCTGCACTCTACAGGCCATCAATATATTGTGACATCAAGGGTTAGAATTTATTTTCTTGATATTAGGCTCATTCGAGGTCCGATTCCACTCAGTTTGTACCATTGTGTTAGTGGCGCACAGATCTACATATCAGGTCAGTCAGATTTAAATTTTGCAATATAAAAAAAAATGCCTCCCAAGAAGCAAGTTGAGGTAGAATCTTCATCTTCTTCCATTGAAGATTTGGTTGGTGCCATTAAAGAATTATCTACAAAAATTGATGGCATATACACCACCCTTCAACAATTGGACACTAGAGTAACAAATTTAGAAACTAATCAACGTGTGAATCACAACCGTAATGATGTGCGAATATTCTGAATCCATGTGATCCACCAATCATTAATCATAATCGAGATTTAGGGATTAAAATCGTGATTCCCAAATATGATGGAAAATTGCAGCCCCCTGAATTCATGGATTGGTTAGTGTGTATGGAGAATATTTTCGCACACAAGCCAATGACTGAGCACCATAGAGTTACACTGATTGCTACTAGATTCCATAATTATGCTGCAACTTGGTGGGCTGAATTGCAAAGAAAACAGAAGAATTGGAACATAGACCTTGTTGACACATGGACTGAGATGAAGAATATTTTAAAGCAAAAATTTATCCCTGTCAACTATGCAAGAGATTTATATTCCAGCTTTCAAAACTTGAAACAAAGGTCCAAGACAGTTGTGGATTATTCTGAGGAATTTTTTACTCTACAAGCTCGTTGTGACTTGAATGAAGATGATGATGTCGTAGTTGATAGATTTTTCAATGGGTTGAGAATAGACATTCAGTATATCCTTGCCTTCCAATATTTTAATAATGTCAATGAACTCATCCAACATGCTGTCAAAGCTAAGGAAACTGCAAATCATCGAGTACAAAAATCCAAATGGGTTTCACCAAAGAATTCGTCTTTACAAGAAGCTAAACCCAATGGTTCATTAGGACAGATTTTTGCAAGGACTGAAGGTCAAAATAAGATAGTTTGTTTTCATTGTCAACAGCACGGGCATCGCGCAATAGACTGTCCAAAGCGAATACATCTGATTGAGATTGAAGGTGCTGAAAAAAATATCCCAGATGATACTAAGGGTACTGACACTGATCGTGAAGATATTGACAATGAGGAACTTACTGAAATATATGCAAATACCATAAGTGAAGCTTTTATTGTCATCAATGAAGCTCTACCAGCTGTTGAGAAAAAATGGTTAAGAGAAAATATCTTTTGCTCCGCGGGCACAGTTTAGAGACAAAATTGCACAATTGTTATTGATGGCAGAAGTTGTGAAAATCTCATCTCCCAAGCTCATGTTGATCGCCTCCAGTTGAAAGTTTATAAGCACAACCGCCCTTATTTTGTCAAATGGCTGATGCATGATGATTACGCACATGTTCGACATACTTGCAAAGTTACTTTTACCATTGGTGAGACTTACAAAGATATAATCTGGTGTGATGTGCTACCAATGGATAGTGGTGATATTTTATTGGGCCGTTCATAGATGTATGACAAAAATGGAACTCATGGTATGCGCGACAACACCTATACATTCATGCATGGTGGACAATAAGTTACTTTTCATCCTGGGAAACCACAACCGCCAAAAAAGAATTCCTAGAACGCTGCTACAAAGGAAGTCCTTCATATTCACCACATTTACAGAGGCAATCTGAAACAGACTCGAGTTCAAGGACAAACTCTCCTTTCAACCCGGAGAGGATGATGCAGTCTACGCCCCAAAAGCAGTCATTCTTCCAATCAGATTAGGATTATCTTATTTTTATTAGTAGATTTCTAATTACATTGTTATTAGGGAAGTTTCTATTAATAGCTTAGGGTTTTTTTAGACATTAAGTTTGCTTTTACTATGTATATGGTATTATAGAGAAGAGATTCTCAGACTGATTGATTAATAAAATTGGGTTTTATTTCCGAGAGGTGCGTCCTCTTGTGTGTTGAGGTCTTCTTGACGATTCAAAGTGTCCTTAGACACATGCTTCGGTACTCCTACGCAAGCTCTAACCCTGGGGCTTGCATCACTTACCCTGCTACGAGTACTATAGTGGAATATGACAGGAAGGTTCAGCAGTTTTTTAAAATCCCAAATTGTTAGAAAAAAGTTACAAAAGTAATTAACATGGGCTAACAACTCATTAAGTATAATCATGTTAAAAATTTTCCATAACTACATTAAAAGTTAGGCTTGCGGCCCAACTAGCTCCAATTTTACTTGATCCACCTCATTCAACAGCACTTATAGTCACATCATTCTACTGATTACGTAATTGGCTTTAAGATCACTCCTGCTTCTAAAATACAATTCAACAAGGGAAACCAAACGATATACAATTACATATTAGATTTTAAGAATTAAGATACAGAATAAACACAGATTCTAGAGAGTGCTTTACATATCAGCAAATCCAGGTAAAGGAAAAGAAAAAGCAAGCTATTTGGAGATGCCATCATTGAATTCACTAAAAACAAACAGGCAAGCACTATAGTCTTACCTGGAATTACATATTCTTGATAAACTGGCTGATACTTCTTTTCTGCACCCAAAGAAGGCAAATTCAAGTAAATTACTGCAACTCTTCATATAAACTAAGCTAATGCCCCCAAATCAAATGAGAAGAAAACATGCAACTAAAATTCAGACAGGCTCAATCATATCTGAATTGCCACAGCATGCAAATAAGTGAAAAGTTTGAACCCCAAAAATCAATTAGGGCCCATTTGTTGCATTTAATTGAATTTCTAGGTATTCTAAGACTAGTTTTTCTAAGAGTGATTAAAATAGAAGAAAAACCGCTAATATCCAAAAATGACTGTAAAACATTCTCCCCTTTAATGGCAAATCACTCAAGGGGCAATAGGCAATGATTACCCAGCTAATACACTAGTAATTCAGGTCCTAGGGTCTGCAAGGTCCCAATTACACCTCCACCTTATATCCTTAACTCCTCACCTCTTTAATAATCTTGGAGCCCATTTGACCATGAATTGTTATTTATTCAATTCCAAGCAAACAAATGATTCCTTACAAATCAATAAAATTCCCCAAAGGGGAAAATACAGCCACTCAAGCCATAGCTCCATAATCAGATAGAAATCCAGTCTGCTACAAGAATGATACCTGGTGTGGTGGAGTGATGAAGGTGGGCCCACCAGGGGATTTGCAAGGTAGAAGAATGATGCAATGATGTATCCATTACCTATAGATAGTAGGTGGAAGAAGTTCCACCTCCATTCCATCAGTGTAGCCTTATGCCTTTTGTCATCAAAATCAGAGTTTTTTTTTTTTTTTGGGGAGGAATCAAAATCAAAGCTGTTACAATTACAATCGCATGGGCCACAGAACACACTTGATTTTTTGCTCCCCTTCACATCCCACTTCCCCCTTAACAGGTATTCATCCAGATGGGCCCCACAGTACCGTCCATGATCAGTCCATCACACCAAATCACTACTCATATTCCAAAACTTATCATCAAATCCCAAATTTGAACAAAATAAAATGACAAAAGGAAACCAAACGAGCAAAGAAATTAAGGTCAAAACAATGATCTAAAACCCCATAGAACATCGATTATACCTCAAAATGCAAACATGAGGATCCAATCCAATAATCATCCACATACTACTAAACCTTTTTTTTTTTTTTTTTGCCTCTTTCTGACAACAGAATTTCAGCTCAAATTCAATAATGAATTTCATACGAATAAATCATTAATTCAATACCAATGAAAGGACTCTAATTCAAAGCCCAGAAGGTAACCAAAAAGCCCTGCACAAATTTATCCAAAATCACGAAAATCTTCACATCACACATCCAAAACCAAAACTAATGAGAATTAGAACTCTCAAACATTTCACAGAGAGAAGAAACAGCAAAAACCTCACATAAAACCTAGTCAAATTCAAAGTTCTCCAGTCCCTCGAACAATATAACATATATCCTGCTGCTAAATTTCTAAAAAGTCAAAATAAACCAAAAATGTTCCCAGACTTCTCTACAAAACTTTTCACCCAAAACTCAAATTTCCTTTAACTTCCCATAAAGAAGCCAAAAATACCCACAGAAACCACTCCAATTGAAAAACTTCGCAACCACTAAAAGGAATAAAAAGAAACCAAACGAACTCATTTTCTATAAATCAAGTAGCAATCCAAAGGCCCAACCACCTCTACAATATCGCTACAATTCTCAGGCGCTGCTTGGATCCTTGGAACCCAGTGCATTAGAAAATCCAATTACGTATAACTCTGGTTGGCTGTAATTAGTTATGACAAGTATTTGGAATTTTGGATCCTCAAAATTCACTCTGTAAATCTAATTGCTTGTAATTGGGTATGGCAAACAACAAAACAACTGTCACTTTTGGCAACTTAGGTTATCCCAATGCATGAATCCACTCAAATTACCAAGGATCAAGGAAACAACTGTAAACTTAAACATCTGCACCAAAAGAAAAACCCTGTAACTTACAGATAAACTATGAATAAATCTTCCAATGGAAGACCTAAACAGGTCTAAATGATCACGAGTAGATGCAAAATACCCAAAAGAACAAATCTTTGATAAACTGTATAAGCAAACCAAAACTCATTTCAATTCCCTAAAAACAAAATCACCAAGAAAAGAAAAAAGATAACTTGAACCACCAAAAAAAAAAAAATTCCAAGCATGGAAAAACTCACCAAAACCTGAAAAGCTTAGAAACCTCTAAAACAGTATGAAGACTAGAAACAATAAAATAAAAATTCCTGAAACAGATAAAATCCAATTACCGGAAACCGGGACCGCCACCTCCGCCTCCATCTCCGGCCGCTCCGCCGTCTCCGCTGCAAAAAAAAAAAAATCCAATTAAAAAAGGAATTGAAAAAAGAAACACACAAAAAATTTCTCAAATCAAACAAAACCCAATTACCAGAAACCGGCAACGCCGCCCCAACCTCCGCCTCCTTCTCCGGACTCTCCGCCGCGTCCTCCTCCTCCTTGAACGGATCGAAGTCGGAATTCAACCCATCCAAACCCGCCTCCTCCTCTCCGGCGGCGGCCATCGCTGCCGCGTCCCCTCCTTCCAGCACCTCATAAACCTCCCGGTCGAAGAACCCCGGCAGCCTCCTCTCCCTCCGGGCATCATTCCTCATGACCCAGAACGACTCCGATCCGTCCGAGATCTGCGCCTCCCACTCCTTGATCTTCCGGTAGTCGCCGGCGAGGTTGCTCCACCTCTTCCGGCACTGGACCGGCCCCCGGCTAACGCCGTGCCGTCTGCAGTAGGACGCCACGGAGGCCCACTTCGGCTCCACCTGGTGGTGGGCCCCACCGAGCTGGTGGGCCCGGGGCCCTCCCCGCCTGACACGTGTCTCGGCGACCCTCTTGCCCTGGATGAGGACGAGGATCTCCTGCCTCGTCCAGCGCGGGAGACGGGGCGGGCGGTTGAGGTCGTTGACGGCGCCGTTAGTGGGCGACGTTATCTGGGCCGGGTCCGGATCCATTCCGACTACAATGAAGAGTCCTACTGGGCATTACGGCCCCGTCACTTAACGGCGTTTTGGACGGAAAGTCCGTTTGCCGAAGAGAGAGAAAGAGAGAGAGGGCATGTGTCTTTAAGGAGGGGAGGGAAGAAGGAAGGGAAGGGTTGTCTGTGTGTAGGGGGGATTAAAGAAAGTGATTAGGAGTCATAAATATGTGATTAGTGTGCAATTACTCCCCCCCAACCCCCTTTTTTTTGCCCTTTTCTTTTCTTGTTTTTGTTTTAGTGCTTTCCCTATCCTATAAGACTGAGGCATGACATGAGACCTATACATATTGGTCACTGCCCAGTTTAGTAATAATGGATGAGCCTATTTAATTGAAAGTCGTTTTATTTCAAATAAAAAATTAGATTGGTAGACTAATAGATAGGTGCCCCGAAAATCAAAGGGGGGTGTATATCAATTTTATTGGTACTATGATGATATTTGCATATATTAGTTGCATATATAACTAGTTATGGATGTCTATGGGCCTCTCATTACCTAGGTCATGCAAAGGACCAGATCCATTAAATTAACGTATGAGCCCTCTATGTGGACTATAGAAATACTCAGTCCACGTCTAGTTGGGTCTAAATGCAAAACCCGTTTGTATAGAGGTCGTTTTGGATGACGACAAGTTTTGATTGGTGCACTTGCCTTTGAGTGGCGGTCCTAGTATTTTTGTTTGACAAGAATAGACAATGGATATTATATTATTGTTTTATTATTATTTTGTTTGAGGGCACAGGGGGCTTTTTTTAGGGCATGAGCTATCTGGCCCATGGGCCTTTTCGTGCTTTTTTAAGGTCCACTGCGGTTAGTGCCCCCAATGCCAATGCATAGGTCCACCTTGCTTGCCTCTCATTCTTCTCCTTGTTGTTGTTTTAACTATTATTATTATCTCTTTTATTTTTACTGGAGCAAATGTCCCTGGACAAGCTATGTGAATTACTTCTTATAAGAGTGGATGTCTCTATATGAAGCTATGCTTGCAGAGGGTGTTCACTTACCAGCAGGGGGTTATGTGTATTGAGGCCCATCATAGATGAAAGTGTGAGTGGTCCTTGCACTGTGATGTATGTTTTGTTATATGTTAAATCAAGTCGAATCAACTTTCAAAGGAGAAAAATTATATAAGCATTGTTCCTTTTGAAAGATAATGGTGATTTATGCATAGTTTTCATGGATGGTTTGAGGATGATTCATTTGACTGTTTTCCTTTGACTAATTGTAACATTTTGGCAGTGAGGGTGACAGATTTTAAGTTTGTAACTGTCAGGAACAGTTTACTCCATTGATTCTCCCACTTTTTTTCACTGTAAGGCTGTAAGCTTCTATTTAAAGCTTTCTCTAAATGTCTGATTACACTGATATATTGCAAGGATTCTCCAACTACTAAGGATTCTGTATGTTGTAAGGATTGCAATCCCTTTTTCCCTGAAAGGCCGATGTGGAATGACAGTTTTGGCATATACACTGATATGGAGTCCTCAGCATTCATTGATTTGATCTCTCCCTCTCCACCTAACCTTGTCATAATAGTAAAAGCTTCCTTGATGCAAAAAAAAAAAAAAGAACAGTAAAAGCTTCTTTTAATTAATTAATATTTTTTAACTCTAATCTCTCACTGTGACTCTTATCTCTTTCTCTCTCTCTCATCAGTGATGCAGCTACATCAAGAGTACTTATGCTGATGGAGCACTATGATGAGAGCATGCAGCACTAATGTAGAGCACCCTAGGATGACCCCTTCATCGTGGATTATGCTAGCTTATGATTAGGATAGTTCACCATTCCTCCCATGTAAAAGCAATAAGAAAAAAACTTTCTTCCTCTGTTCACTTGCCTTTTATCTTTTCACCAATTCCGAAAAATTGGAAACAACAGGGCTACCCAATTGGAGTAGCACTCATCATTAGAATAATCACATGTAGAACATAAAATTAATTTTAGGGATACTTTCCGTGTGGGTGCTCTTATTCCTTACAATTGTCCCAATACGGATGGAATTTACATCATTTACGGAGATCTATCTGGACAAAAAGAATGCTCTGGTGATGATTTTATCCTTAAACCATGCGATTTCCTATGGCTGTAGGATATCACATCGAGCGATATCCTAAGGCTTTAGGATATTGCACAATGTGATATCATGCAATTATATGACATTGCACAATTTCTCCTTCCCACACAAAACAAAAAAGGCACATACTCACACTGAACTCATAATTCTATTTTTTTTTCTTCATCATTTATGTTTGTTGCGGGTTCTAAGTTCGAGCGCTTACAAAGTTCACCCCAATCTCAGTGAAAATGATTTTTACCGCAGTTCTTTTTCTCTCTTTGGTGGAAAGCAATAGATATTTCTTCTCTTCAATAGAAAGGAAGAGGGTAAAAAAATAAAATTTTATGCAATATCCTACAGTCTTTGAATATCGCACAATTTAAGGGTAAACTAATTGAATTCAAAGTGTCATTTTCCTGTACAAACATCTCTATAAGAATTAACTAAATCTTGACATTATTGCGGCAATTGTTGTGTATAAGGGTAGACTTGGCAAACGGGTTGAGTTAAGCAAATTTGGGTCAAGTCAATCTGAACCTGAATTTGTTGGTTCCAGCCCTAATTCGATCAATTTCTAAGCCTTTAACCCACACCTGTAGTGGGCCAATTTGATGGTGGTTTGGTTGAGTTGACCCTACCTGACCTATTTAATTCTTATTTCGTGCGTGATTCAACTTATTTTATTTGGCCCAAGTTTATTTGTAAAGCTCTCCTTACATCTAAATTGATTTAAATGTAGCATTGAACATGAATTTATACTTTACCAAAATTCTCAAGGTGTAAAAAATGGGAGAAAAATTCATTAATATTTTCTAGCCCATTTATTGAGATAATCCCTTTTCAATTTTTATTCAAGTTTTATAATTCTATATTTGAGTATGAGTATAAGACTCATCAACGCTATTGTATTTCATTCTTATCTATATTTTAGAGGTAAATTTTTATGCCATCATAAAAATGAAAGATATATATCAATATTTCAACTACAAAAATATTATATTGTCTAATGAAAATATAAGTTTTATATCAAAGTATCAAAATTTTTTTATAACCTTTCACATAAGATTATGAATATTCCGTTTATGGCCCACATGAATAAAAAAAGTCATATGAAAATTCAAAAGTTATGATAAATTAGTAAAATCTAAACGGGTTAATCATGTTAGGTGGGTCAACCCCAATCCGATCCCTTTTTATACGGGTTGGTAAACTGCAATCCGTGATAGACTCGTATTTTAAATGGGTTGAGTTAGGAGGGTTAAAAAAGGGTTGAGTTGGCAGGTTGAACTGGATATGGTTGATATACCTTAATTTTATGGGGGACGTACTCCAATTGAAGTAAAATTAGTGGCTATTGAAATAATGAAGAAGGTCATTTTTAGCGGTTTTAATTAATCAAAGTGCGCCCCTACTGCAATTCCTTCAGCCCCTTTTTATGTGGGTCTACCCTGAGAGCATCAAGTTTCCCTTTCACCAATAACTTCAAATTTCTTATCTTTCTTCTCTGGACTGAGTAAAAAGAAGAAGATTCTTCTCTCTCTTTCACACGCCCATCAATTTATTCATACTTAAATCTTTTCATTAGTGGCACAAGTTTCATTTGTCTTTATTTTTCAGGAAAAGTAGGAGAGATAAAGAAAGAAATTAGGAGAGGAAGCACAAATCTCGTGAGTTGATAAGGTCATTAGAGAAAGGGGTGTCCCTAGGTGTCACAATCTCCTTGTGATAAGGGTGTGGGGCCCAGTGTTGGCTGCTAACCTGTGGAATGTAACACCCTCTCCAGTGCCCTTTCGCCTCTATTTCTTCCTTTGGCTAATGTCCATTTTAGGAGAATGATCTGACTACTGACCCCACTTTAAAAGGGTTGCGCCACAGCTATCTAACTTCCACACACAGTGCCTTTCAACTTTTCAGGGCCTGAAGGGAAATGACCATTTTCTCAAAGGGTTGGTGCTCTGATGATAAGATTAAAGGGTGTGTGAATCACAAGGTAAGTGATGTATCCCTCTCAACAACCCCTTGCCTAAATGATGCATACTTTGTGCTAGGTTGATTTAAAGATGTTGTCATCTTACCCTCCCTCTGCTTGCTGTTTCAAGCTAAATTACTTTAGGGAATTAGAGAAATAATTAATAGAGTTGGCTTAAAATTTGTCACGCTGGCACGTAATATGAATGGATTAGTTCAAGCAAACATACGCCCTATGTTGGTAAATAGAAATTGTTGATTTCTTACTTATAGAAATATTTTTGAGTGAGGATCATTTGTAGGGTTCTAATATACAAAAACTTAATGCCTTCTAAAACCATTGAACTTTGTGATAATAGATTAAAGGTTAGGATGATCTTGCAGGGCAGAAATTACATATGATAAGGTCTGATCCTTGAGATCTTCCAATTCCTCACCTCTCCATGATTTGCCCCAAGCAGGTTTTAGAGATGAGTTGCATGATACTATGTGGTGGAGTCTACAGAGGGTTCTCAATAGTCAAACTCAAGAATGGTCTCTTACCTTAGTGTAAGAGGTGCTAGTTTTTACTTACTTGCTAGGCACCTTTCCTCATCCAAGGACGTGTTATCTCACGAAAGGATTATTGAACCTCACCTAATGGCTCCCTCACCAGAGGGCTAGGGAACTCAGCCCCACTAAGGCTGGCTCAAAAAAAAAAAAAAAAAAACTCTCTCTAATATATTTATTTGTTAATTTATTAATTAGGACAAGTTATGTGACTGTAGATTGTAAGATAAGGCTAGTTGTGTTTATGGGCTTAAAGAAGCGGGGCTAAAGTTGGTGTGAAGGTGTTTTCTTTACTTTGGGCCTAATCAGGCCATGAGTCAGCCCATGAGCCTAGTGCTAGGCGTGGGTCTGGCCCATTGCAAATAACTAACAATCATCGGGTCTAAAAATGCAGCCATACGCTGGGCCTTTAAGCACACTTAGGCCCAAGCATTGACCATGGGCCAAAAAATAGACCTGCATCTTGCCTCTTAGACTAAAAACTCAACACAGGCTGGTTCGGCTGATGGGGCCATTGAGCAACGCTACAATTGATGATGATAATGAATCATCATTTATATGTAATTACAGTATCCGGGGCCCTAGGCCCAATACAGATATTTATGGTCCTCGCACGTCAAAAATGCATTTTCTGGCTGGTTTTGTCATGTGAGTTGGGTTATCTCCGGCTCGAGTTGCACCCCTATTGGTACCTGTGGGGACCATTCTAGTGCATAGACGAATGGTAGACCCAGAAATTTCTCCTTGTAGGGGCTTAAAGAAAAAAAAATCTTGGAGGCTAAATTTAAAGAAGATACCAATATTTATAATTTATAAATGAGTTCTGGAGACTTTTTCAAATGTGGGTGGGGCTTCAGCCCCTAAATCCCACTCTTTGGATCCGCCCTGTGCATAGACGCTTGGTGTAATCATAGAGGACTCTTGTAATCCAGTCCTCTTGTAATCAATGAGATGGGCAGGTGAAAGCTGGTAAAGTTGGTCCCCGTCTTACCATAGTCAATGATTTAATTTATTAAATTGTAATCAAATGTCAAAACCACTAGAGACTAGATGTAAAATACCACTTTGCTTTATGCTGAATTTTAAATAATCATTACGGACTTGGAATGATAGCCAAGCGACTAATCCATTCTAATTAGTATGGTGGTTACAGTGGATCCTTAGTTGATTTGGGTGGTCAATCTCCAATATTGATATTGTGAAAGCTTAATTTAACAATATGTTTGTTTCATCATGACAAAGAACAAAACAACCGTCACTTGTAATAAATTATACAAACGAATGGCCCTTCATTTATCTGTAAACCAAGTTATCTGCACCCACTTTACAAGAACACAAATGGTTCCAGATGGTTTACACAATAAAAAGGGCTGGGGGGACCTAACCTAAGTCTGGCCTGGAGCTAACCAAGTTCAAATCTAATGATAACAATTTTGGCATCTAGGCATCTGACTTTGTTGCTGCTGTTCTTGAATTGTTGGTTTGTCCCTTTCGTGGAAACAATGCCCTTAAATCATTTAAATGTTATACCATTGATTTTTGTTTTTGTTTTTTTAATTCTTAGTCGGGGAAGATACCGGTGCATTGGCAATACCAGTGGATCTTAATGCTCTTTTGTCTTGTGTTCTTTTGCAGCCCTCTCTCTTTTCAAATGAAATCCTTTTTTTTCGATAAAAAGGGGATTTATTGTAGGCATTAAAATATACACCGTGGCATTAACTATGGTTTAATGGGACTAACCCTAATAACGGTTTGGTCCTTGCATTTTATATTTGGAATGTGTTTAAAAGCGGAATAAATTTTTGATAAGATTGGATAGCTAATACCATCCAAGCCCATCCAATGGTACTGTTGCATGGAATGTGATTCCATTTATCTTACAAATGAGTCTAATCATAAGTTTGGTTGCGTCCGGATAAATGGGAGACAATAGATAAAAATACCTAAAAAACATAATCCCACCTCCCATTTAAAGCCAACCCCCACGTCCCAGGTGGGATTATCTAAACCTCCATACTAGGTATTGATTTACTATAGCGTCGAGACTAAGATAACATAATCCCAAGTACTAAAAATACAAACAAACAAGGGATAAGTGGGGCATGATGTAACAAGTTGCTTATCACCCCACTTATCCCCCCTTTATCCTATTTCCAAACAAATCCTAGAGTCCATTACCAGACAAAGCAAATGGGTTGACCAAAACTATTGGGATCAATGGTGTTGAAGCTAGGACTTTTTTTTTATTGTTTTTGTAATCTAGTCCTACCTAAGTAGAAAGGTAGCCAGCACAAGTTGAAAGAAAGAGAATTAATTAAGGTTCGAATCCTAGATAGCTCAATAAAACTGCCACTCCTTACCACTAGGGTAAGGAGTCGTTTTTATTTGCAATCAATAGTTGGTCGATAATACTTTATTTAGTAATTATTTTTAATAATTAGAAAATTAATTTATATTTTGTAGATTTTATTCAGCCATATCCACAGAGAAATCCTACATTTGAAAATACCCAATCATTTTCTAAAAGATAATTTTCAAGACATTGTACGGGTAGTTAAAACCGAGAAATATTAAGTTTACCATAATGAATCTAAATCGCTTAAAAGAACCTTTTTTTCGTATGCTATTAGCAGGGAGAGCTATATCTCACACCAACCAAAATAGGTCACATTGGATTAATCACACGTAAACAAATCAAGTCATAACTGACTAATGAAAAATTGCTATTGGCTAATAGGTCAATATGCTTTAATATGCAATGATGCAGTGTTGAAAACCATTCACCAAGCCCTGATAAGGTGAATTGTGAAATATTTATGTAGGATGGAAGATTTACACCTACTATTAGAATACATAACGTGCTTATGCAGTCCAGCATATTGAGCTCACTGAGATGCATTACCATCATTGGGGGAAGGAAAGGTGGAAATGACTCTTTATAGTGAGGGTAATGCAAAAAAACAGTCCATCAAATTATCGTAATCCTTGATTTAAAGCCCTTAAAGGCTAATGATCTTTTTAACCATATATTTTTTGAACCCTAACATCAACATAATGTTTGTAAATAAAAAAAGCTAATTATATATATTAAAGCTCTAAGGATGGAGGCCTTTGGAGGATGCCATATCAGTACCTTTTATTTTATTTTTTTATAGAGCACCACGTAAGCATCTTGAAAGATCTCTCTCACTTAACCATTTTTACATCATTCCTTAAAATCTCTCCTTCTATCTTCTTCTCTCATCTATTCCATTTATTCTGCAAAAATTTTTTCTACTATAATCATCGCACTAGCTTAAAAATAGAAAGCCCTTATCCACCCGACCTTTCACGTTGCCTGCCCTATTACACGGTCTCTCTCTCTATCTTATCTCTCTCTTTTTCTATCTCAACTTCTTCTCATTTTGCTCTGAACTACAACAACAGATAGGTCTGCTTCTACGCGCTCGGATTTCCCAACAAGCTTTAAACTGAGAACAGGAGGAGCACTTTCTTGGACGAGATCTCAACAACTTCGCTCCTTCATCTCCTCCTCTCCCTTTTCCTTTCTCCTCCTTTCTAACCCTAACCCTAACCCTAATCTCCTCATCATCTCCATTTCCCCCTTTCTCTCTCCCTACTCCACCACATCTCCCCTAAATCCTAATCAGAACCCTAATCCTCCCCAAAATCCCCCTCTCCGAAAACCCCCTTCTCCCTCCCCCCCGCCATCGCTCCTTCAACCTCTTCTCCCTCCCTACCTCCCCCCTCCACCCTCTTCGGCGCTAGCTAATACCCCGTCTCAGCCGAACAATCCCACGCCGTCACCAAAGCCCTGCTCGACGAGCTCCACCCAGAGAGGGTCGCCGTCTTCAACTCGATTTGGCACATGAACTTCTGCCTTCAACTCGCCATCGACGAGGCCATCGCATTCAAGCTAGAGATGTCGAGGCAGAGATCAAAGGGTTCGGTCTTTAAGGGCATGGATTACTTCCCTTCTGGCAGCATCATCGAAGGCCTGCCCACCGCGATCTTGGTAGAGTGCCATGTGAAGAAGATCAGGGGAAGTTTGCGTGTGCTGTCGCCGGATTAGGGTAATTTTTTCAAAAGAAATTTAATTTATTTATTTTAGATCCGAATGTTATAGAGGGTTGAAATGGAAGGTATGAGTCACTGTGCAAATTTTACCAACTAACAGTTTTGTTGTTGATAGGATAGGTCATGACATATTAATCGTAAGAGATTTTAAGAGACTAACCAAGAATTTAATAGTGGTAGGTGTGAAGAAGATTATGTTGATGTCGACTACGAGGTAAGATTCTTTAATTTTTTATTATAAGCATACCATTTATTATTATTATTATTATTGTGTGCTTTTCTCATTTTAGTCTTGTGGAAGCGGATTTCATACTTATATATCTTTTTATTCTCTTTTTAATTTTTTAGCTTTTTTATTCTGTTATTTATATTATTTAGCTAAAGTTGTAGGTATTTTGCCTCTTATTATTTAAAATTTTCATATTTGAATTATAGTTCATGCATGTTTATTGCAATGTCCCGATTCTCTGGACATCATCGTCTTACTCAAATCTAGATATAATTCCAATATCCTGATAACTCTTTTTTTTTCCTCTCTCTGCTTTCTCTTTCTTTTTGAATTTTAATTTTTTTTTCGTTTTGTATGTAAATGGAATTGAAGAAAAAATATGAAGTGGTTTGTTACTTTTATTCTCTACATTATAAGGATTTGAGTTTGACTACTGATACAATAAATAGTAAAAAAAAGTGAAACTGTTCACATTCTTTTTTATTTTAGTTTTAATTCTTTTGTAAATATTTGGATTGTATATGATTTATGGTATCCAAAATTTTATAACAAAGAGAGGTTACCCCAATCACTGTGTTTTGTCTTTTGAAGTTGTAACATATCATCCATTGATTGCATGTATATCAAAATAGACCATATAAAATAATCTTTTTGTTTCCTTATGACGCTAAATTTGTTTTATCTGCTTTTTGTATCTCAAAATTAGATATTTTTCTAAAGATGATGCATATCTATGACGATGTAAAATGTTTAAGCAAGGACTTCTAATTTCGGGTCAAACTTGACTTCATGTTTGACCTAATGACTATTGTAAAGTTTACATATCTATGACGTCGAAAATTATATTTGCACATTGGTTACACTGTTTGATCTGATGAATTTAAATGTTTTTCTTTTAGTTGATCATGGGGTTGTTTGGGATGGATTATTGTTGGATATTTTTTTCTAAAACTGAGTTTCATGATGTGTTATTAGTTTTTTTAATTGGCTAATTTTTTTAATTAGCAAGGGTCCTACTTTTATTATGGGTCATGGAGTTGCTTAGAAGTACCTATCATGAACAATATAATCACCTTAAGCTCTACTAATGTGTCCATGTATGTAAAAAAAGATACAAAAATGAGGTTTAATGAAGCAAATCCTAAAATACCTTTGGATGACTTAGTTTTCAATTGGTAAAATTTAGAAAGATAATAAATGTACTTTTACTTTCAAGTTATTTTTTTATTTAATTTAATTCATGTTTCTGTTCCATTTAAAGGTATGCTTGATCCAAGTTACTGAATGTTGACCTAAAAAAAATTACAAATATTGCAGTGAAGACATTATAAGCAAATTCCAAACCAAGGATACATAAACCTTAGGATTGTGGAATGGCAAGCCAAGTACTACATCCAGATGTTCAAAATTGGTGTAATCCATTTAGAAAACTTTAGATGAGCTCAGAATGTAGCATTTCAAACTTCAGAGTTAGTAGATTTCGTTTCGTCACTCAACTCACCAAATACCAAATTTAAGGTTCATTGGCTCAAAAACTAAGGGTCATTAAACACACTAAAGGTTCTGGATTACCAAAGTGTATGAAAGTCGCATGACAACTCTAAAGCATCTTGAGGATGATGTTTAAAAGTTTCAAAGCAGTTGGACTTCATCTCAGCTCAAACCAAGCTTCAGTGACTGTTTGCCAGCTCCTTGGGGGTCACCGTGGAAATTGACACTGCTACAGGTCAAAACAAGCTCAAACTCAGTGCAATGCCTTCAAATACACCTAAAGAGTATCCTTCAAAATTTCAAAGCATTTGGACATCATTTGGATTAAAACTCAGTCCAAATGGTTATCTACTATGCTTTGTGGGGGTCACTGTACAAAGTGACAGCTTATAAGATCAAATCAGTTGAAACTTTGGAAGGAAGCTCAAATTATGCTCAAGGGAGGTTTTGCAAAATTTCAGGTCAAACGGACATCATTTGACCAAAAGTCTATAAACATGTCAACTTTGGGTCAATGACCCCCAAGTAATGGGGTCACTGACCAAAGTTTTGCTTCCCGATGTCCAAAATTGACGAAATTTGTGCACAAAGCTTCAATCATGCTCAAAAGATATTCTGCAAAATTTTGAGTCAAAAGGACTTCGTTTGATCCTACTTCCATTGCATGTCAGCTTAGAAGATAGTGACCCCTAACCCATAGAGGTCACTAGCCAAAATCCTACTTCTAGAAGGTCAGAGCTGATGAAATTCGGAATGAAGAATCAAAATATATTTAAAGTTAATTTCTCAAAATTTCAAATCAATTGAACATCGTTCGGGTAGAAAACAAGCTAACTACCTACAATGTGGGGTGAATAGTAACTCGGAACATGCAACAAATAGGCCACTATTCGAAGTCCTACTTCCCCAAATCTAAAATGCATGAATTGGATGGACACTCCAAGATACTCCTGACATCAGTTTCTCTAAGTTTCAAATCAACCGATGTCATTTGGGCCTCAAACAGCTGAAACAAAAGCCCATTTTCATAAAAAGTCAATGACGGAGTTGACCAACTTCAAAAGGTCAAAACAAGCTAAAATTTCTATGACACACTCAAAATAGTGTCAAGAATTATTCCTTCAAGTTTCGTGAAGATTGGACATCGTTCAGGCCTCAAACAGGTGAAAACGGGTCACATAGGCCCTATGAGTAACCCTGGCTATGGTCACTGACTTCCATCGAGCAATTCTTGTTGTTTTAGGCAGATTCTCCTACTTTTTTTCGAAATTCAACCTCCCATAACCTCCATTTAACCTCCTAGAACTATCTAAAACCACTTGGGCAGTCTTGAAAAGGGATCACATTTGAAAAGAAAAAAAGGAGAGAGCAAAAAGGCAAGGGAATTTCTACTAAAAGCTTCAAGCAAGGCTTCCTCCAGCATTCCAACCCACTTCTTCTTCTTGTTCTTAGTCACTTAAGGTGAGAAATGGTTCAGAGAAAGAAAGAGAGTGTGAATATTATTTAAAAGAGAGCTATGTTTGAGTATTGGCAAGCCTTCAAAGGATGACATCATTTTCTTTATTTTTCTCACTTGGGTGGTTTTCTAACCATTATAGGAGTTTTAAACAAGCCTTTTTAGGCTTCATTCTGTCCCTTGAAAATCATAGGTTCAGAATGACACAACTTTGGATTCATACAGTATCCTTTTCGGACTTATGTAAAAACTGGTCCGTAAACAACAATGATGATCAACAAAGGTTTTGATCAATTTCACGATTGAATTTGATCTTCCTGATGGTCATTCAATGCCCCAAAGATCATAAAAGAGAGTTTCAGTACTTTGAAGGAATTACAAAGAAGAAACAGTGCAAAACAGGAGGCGAAACAGTGACTTTTCGATCACTGCCAGCATCCCAGTGACGGTGACTCACAGTCACTCCCCCATTTTATTTCTTTTTTTGCATTTTTTTCATTTTTTGTACATTTTCTTGTATTTTCTAATTTGAATCACATCTGAGGCTTGAGGAAGGGGTTGTAAACTTTTCAAAACTATATAAATAACCTGCATCCCCACGGTCAAAGCATTTGAACCCATGTAAACAAAAGGGAAATTAATGATGAACTGTAGGTAATTCTCATTCTTTTTAAACGCTTGAAGTACGTGAATCTTGGACTCAAATCCATTATACATTTTCCCCATATTTTCAATTGCGATCACTGAATTAGTGGCCTATTGTGGATTGTATACCAACTTAATGTTTAAGGTTTTCCTATCATCATGTGGGGCCCATTGAAAATGATTTTTTCCTTCTTTTCATTTATTTTTTACAAGTTCATTTTCATTTTTTTCATTTTATATTGATTATTTTCAAAGTATTGTGTGACATGGTTAGATTGAACATTTGTGTGTTTTGTTTTTCAAAGAGACTATGATCACATTTTGTGGATTTCATTGGTGGTTTTTAATACATTGTTTTTGTTTTTTAGAGGAACAAGATCTTATTTTTATTTGTTTGTTGGGGTTTTTCCAAGTCCACTAACATTATGGTTTTCCTTATTGTGTTTGTGGATCTTCTTTTAAAAAATAAAGATACTATTTTTAATGAATTTTATAATCCATCATAATTTAATTCCTTTCATTTTTATTTATAGAAGATTTTTTTTAATTAATTATATTTATGAGCTTTAAATTTTAATAAAAATTCAATCTTAGAAATCTTAGACCTATGCTTTCTTAGACCCAAGCAAAACACGGGTCTTTGGTGCTAGTTATTATATATATTAAAGCGACACGAAACGAGGCCTCTGGAGGGTGTCACATCAGCGCTTTATTTATTTATTTTTTTTTAGAGTGTCACGTCAGTTTTTAGAAATATTACACGTGGCACGAAAAAATCACTAACTCTCCTAAAATCTCTCCATCAACTACCATCACTAAAATCTCTCTCTCATCCACCTTTTTTGCACCAGTTTTTCATCACCCCTAAACTGACTCCCATTTTAAATTATATATCCCTAAAATCTCTCATTCTAGCACCATCCCTAAATTCTCTTCCTATCCACATTTTTTACACCATTTTAATTAGAGCCCATTTTAACTTAGCAGATTTCCCTTTCATTTGTGGGAAAACAATCAAGGTGCCATAAGAAAGACTATTCTAAGTGAGATGCTCCTACATCGTTAATACATGGCAATAAGTGCATTGAGCACATAGAGATCTAAGTCATGCTTGGCGGCATCGACATGGATGAATTGACCAATGGAATGATGAGGAAAAGGCTTGAAGAGGAGAGGAAATGTGTAAGTATTAAATCAAAACTTGAAAGTCATAGTTCTCAGGTCGAGGTAAAGCAAGAATGCCAGTTTCCTTCCAGTTGCCTTTTTTTAGTTTTTCTTTATTATTCACCTTTTCTTTTCTCCTTTCCATTTGTCAAATCAAAAGATCTAATTGAGAAGCCATCCACGTTTCGTAATTTTTTTTATTATTATTAAAGTGGGTAGTCCATGTTTTCATTGGCATCTCTATTTTAGCTTTTTACTGTAGGTAGGGCTTCTAATGTTGCTGGCACTGATGCATGTATTTACATAGAGAGGAGGAAAGGGGAGAAGCTCTTTTCGTCATTCAAAAAAGGATCTTTTTTGTTTGTTCCGTCAACTTCTATTGAGCACAGTCGAAATAAATCTCTGGTTCATAAGTTCATCTTCCTACTTGACTCAAGTAGGAAGATGAGACTTGAGTAGTTTGTTTTTTAATATCGTGGTTCATTAAAACTTAGGCCTCTCTAATGAAGCTTTTTGATGCACCCCACATTGCAAATGGCTTCTTTACTCTACAAAAGAATTGAAATAAATGACATTCTACCAAATATCTTCTAGAATGTTTTATTGTTGCTACTCTTTGCATGGGTCTTTAGCAGTATATTTGGTGGCTCGTCTCCCATCCCCAATTCATCAAATCTCGTCTCCCATCCCCAATTCATCAAATCACCCTATCAACAATAGTTACAACACCCCCCTCTCATCCAATAAAAAAATAATATCACCTTCAGAGGGCTTTATAAATTCACATACTTTTTATATTTCATATAATCTTAGAAAGAAAAACAAGAAAGAACGAGGAAATAACTAACAACAGTTGGTTTCTTTTATTGTACACAGGAACAGTTTAGCAAATGATTTGGAGGTTTAATCATCTAACAATTCTGCAACTTTGGTGGATTATCTTTTAGTCTCTCTCTCAAGTGACAATGGGCAGGTATCCTTTTCTCTCTATCTATTGCTTTAATTTATGTTTGTTAATTTCTTTACTTGAAAATTTCAATTTGATATATGAATATTCATATTTCCATATTTTATGTTGTTTAAGCTAATGTAATTATGTTGTGTTTTAAGTATTCAAATAAGCCCATGCATGTGTGTATTTCAACATTGCTAATATTCTCTTAAGTTATGTTTGTGTGTTCCAATTAAGTTATGTGTTCCTACTAAGTAATGCGTTTTTTATGTAGGTGTTGATTTTGATTAGATTTTCATTATCTTTGAATTTGATATGGAAAATTATTACAAAAGAAAATCAACTCCTAACCTACTGTGTCCATCGCTAGAGAATGATAACAATGATCAAGTGTCATCAACTTCAAAGAAGAGTCTTGTAAAAACTAACTTGGCAGATCTTCCTGCTGATCCAGTGTTACGGAACCTAATATTGAGTTATCATCATGTAGACCAAGATCAAATCCGAAAAGCGTATTTATAAAAAGGCCCTTGTCAGCCTCGTGACCATAAATTCCCTTATACGAAGTCTACACAAGATAAGAGATAATCTAATCCTGCTTGGTTTAAGGCTTATGATAGTTGGAATATAGGATAGAGAAAGATGCTTCATTTTGTCTATGTTGTTATCTTTTTAGAGGGCATGCATGCCATGATGCTTTTATAACTCAAGGATTTAGAAATTGGAGAGAAAAAGAAAGCATTAGAGAGCATGTAGGAGGCCCGAATAGTGCTCACAATCAAGCATATGAGAAGTGCCAAAATTTATTAAATCAAAAGCAGCACATTAAGACAATTATTATCAAGCAATCGAGTCAAGTTCAAAGTGACTATCAAATCCACTTAAAAGCAACACTTGATTCTATTCGCTTTCTCCTACGCCAAGGGTTATCTTTTCGCCGTCATGATGAATAAGAAGATTTAAACAACATGAGTAATTTCCTTGACCTTTTCCAAGTACTTGCCAAGTAAAATGAAGCTATTAACAGAGTTGTATTGCAAAATGCTCTAGAAAATTTGAAATTGACATCACCCAAGATTCAAAAAGACATTGTGAGTGCAGTTGCCATGGAAACAACTAAGGCTATCATTTCTGAGCTTAGAGATGCACCATTTGCCCTTTTAGTGGACGAATCTTGTGATATCTCTATGAAAAAGCAAATGGCTATAGTTTTACATTATGTGGATAATCGGAGATTTGTGATTGAACATTTTTTGGTAGTTAAACATGTCACAAACACTACTGTTCTATCTCTGAAGGCAGCTATCAATGCGATATTTTCTAGGCATGGATTAAGCATAATAAGTTTCCGTAGGCAAGGTTATGATTGGGCTAGTACTATACGAGGTCATCTTAATGGCCTTAAAATGCTCATTCAAAATGAGAATCCCACTACATTCTACGTTCATTGCTTTGCACATTAGCTTCAATTGGCACTTATTGCTATTGCGAAAAAGCATATACCAATTGCGACATTTTTTGAATCAATCTCCAATTTGTTGAATGTCGTCGATGCTATTATAAACGCCATGACATGCTCCAAACCATACAAGTAGCTAAAGTCGTTGATGCACTCAATACTGGTGAACTTGAAAGCGGACAAGGTCTAAATCAGAAGACTAACCTCAAACGGCTAGGAGATACACAATGGGGCTCGCATTATGGCACATTGGTTTCCTTGATTCTCATGTTTTCATTTGTGGTTGATGTGCTTGAAATTATTTTAAAAGATGATACGAGTGAACATGTGCATATTGCGGGTAACTTATTGCTTTAGTTAGAATTTTTTGATTTTGTACTTAAAATGCATTTGATAAAAAATATTTTAGGGATCACGAATGATTTACCACAAATGTTGCAGCGTAAAGATCAAGAGATTGTCAATGATATAGAAATCATAAGAGCATAGAAGGAAAGATTGTAAATGATGAGAGACAATGGGTGGGATTCATTCATCTCTGAAGTTCATTCATTTTTGCAATGAAAATGAAATCTCCATTCTTAATATGGATGAATTTTTTGTTGATAGAAAGCAATCACGACGCAAAGTTGAAGTGACAAACTTGCATTATTTTCACATTGAAATATTCTACTCTACAATTGACATGCAACTTCTAGAGCTCAACGATCGCTTCGATGAGGTAACCACCAAATTACTTCTTTGTGTCGCATGCCCAAATCCAACTAATTCCCTCTTTGCTTTCAATAAGGAAAAATTGATTCGCCTTTCTCAATTCTATCCAGATGATTTCTCAAGCACAGATCGGATGATTCTTGATAATCAGTTGGAGGCTTACATTATTGATATGCGTAAAAATAGCAAGTTCTAAGAAGTGAAAGGAATTAGCGGCCTTGCTCAGAAAATGGTTGAAACAAGAAAGAACATTGCATATCCTTTGGTTTATTTGCTTTTGAGATTGGCGCTAACTTTACCAATTGCTACCGCTTCTGTTGAAAGGGTACTTTCTGCTATGAAGATCGTGAAGAGTCGATTACGCAATCAATGGAAAATTAGTGGATGAATGATTATTTGTTACTATATATTGAAAAGGGCATATTTAATAGCATTGTTGATGAGACAATCAAGCATCGCTTTTAAACATGAAGACTCGTAAAGGACAATTGTAAACACTTTTATTTTAGAGTCGCGATGTGACTTTTTGATGGGAAAATCTTACTTGACACAGTTAAATATTTTGTATCTATTAGAATGAAAATATTTGTTCTTTTTCCATTATTAATGTGAAGTATAACAAAATAATTATTTTGGCCTTTTCAATTGACTGTGGTCTGCACCCTTCAAACAAAAATCTTGGGTCCGCCACTGACTATAAGCTAATGAGCTTGGGTTGACTATTCCGTGTTCTATCTTTGATTCAAATCTATCATGCTAGGCCCATGTCCATTTCCTTCCATGATTTTTTTTTTTTGTGGTATAAATTTCCTTCCATGACTTGGTAATTCGACCGCAGTTTAATCCTAATTATGTTATTATTATAAAAACTGCTCCAAATATGCCTGCAAGAGTACCAACTTCAATTGCTACTGCAACACCTGTATATCATAGCTACAAAATTAGTGGCTGCATCAAGGCCCAATTAATGTGTAGCCCATCAGTGCCCATTATGGTCGAGTGAATGACAACCCTATTCAATGATGACGACCAACAAGGCTCAATGTGAAGATGAAGCTCATCAATGCCCTCTTGATAATAAGGCCCGTTGGGCCTATTGCAGCAAAATTGAATGGTAGCCCATCCACATAGCATCATTTACATGCACGATCTGTCAAGGCCCACTAAAGCCCAATTTGCCCCAATGGCAGGATTATCAAGTGTCAAGCATACTGGTATTTTTACAAGTGGGCTCTATTGATGTTTCTAACTTCACAATGTTGATGGCTCCAAAAATTAAATGAACTAACGAACTTGATAACATCATACGAATATTATTTTGTAGGATCTCTCCAAATTTCACTCCAAACAAAGTATTATACATTGTTATCTTGATTGTGTTTAGAAAATAGAAACATTTATTTCGCCATGATCAGGCTAATCCTGCATCTCTCTTTCTCAATTGAATTGTAATTTGGGCCGAATGATAGGCGGACATGTAATATAATGAAGTTGGATCAATTGAGAATGTCTCAAATATGTTGAATTTAGGGGTTGCAAATGGGCCGAGTTGGGTAAGACTATCAGTTGAAGTCCAATATGCACTTGACCCATTTCTACAATGGATCAACCAAACTGACTCAGATAACTCGCACTCAATGTGGGCCAAATCCTTCAACCCTACTCAACCCAACCCAACTTGTAGAAGCTTGGCTGAAGACCAATCCATTTCAAATATTAAGGCTATATTTTGAGTAGGTTGCGAGTGAAAAAAACAAACACACACACTCAACACAAGCTTAGCTAATTCCGCATAAAGTAAACAATTCTGGGTACTCAAACATTAAGCCACTGCGCTGTTTAAATAGGTTCAAGTATGTGGGTTGACCCTCACATAACCTATTTAAATGGGTTATCGAGACTAACCCTAACCCAACTTATTTAAATGGACATTACTTGAACCATCCTAACTCATATATATTGCATGACATATTATATGGGTGGGAGTCAGTTTGAGTCAGCCGGCAGGAAGAAAATGCTTGCTCATGCAAGGAGCATTGTTCTTGTATTATTTTCAATTTTGTGCTCAGATCATGTTTTGATAAGATCAGGTTGTGCCGAGACTATATGCTACAGAACTTGTTCAGTAACATTATATTAAAATACTCTGCGGAGAATATGTCACACGAAACTTGTTTGGAGATAGTATAAAAAATTTTCTCCAATTAGCAGAAGTGAGAGAATTATAGGATCTAAAATGTGAGATCCACCTTTTAATATTTGTGGCACTCTATTATTGCCGTACATGGAGCTCACATGTAGAAGTTATAACATAATACCTACCTTTAAAAATTAGAACATGGGGCTCATATTCATAGAATTTACAAGGTGGACCTACCTTTATAGGAATTATAATGTGAGCCCATTTTTTTAATATAAATATGGGACTCATCTTTATAAATTACAGCATTGTACACACCTTTAAATTTTTTAATATGGAGAGATCTACCTTTTGTGATCGTGACTACGTAATCCACATTTAGGAATTACAAAGTGGAGTTACATTTATTTTTAAATTGTGTACAACATTTTTTATGTGGTGCCCACCTTTAGAAATTATAATAGATTATAACGTTGGGATATCTTGTTTGTTGATTGTGAACACGGACCCACTTTAGAAATTACATGGTATTCACCTTTTGAAATTAGAATATGAGGCCACATTTATAAGATTCACAATAAATTAGAACATGAGACTCACACTCAAATAATTGATAATGTGGTCTTACCATTATAAGAAACTAGGAATTATAATATGAGTCCACTTTTTGTGATTGTTACCATGTGACCTACTTTAGAAATTAGATAGTACAGTCAATTCCTTTGAGATAAGGCCAAGAGATAAGTAGAAAACAAAAAAAAAAAAAATAAAGCTTTTTTTGTTCGAGTTTCTTATATAACTGGTTGAGATTTTGAAATTCTTTTTTACAAAATTAAAATTCAAAATAGTATTTTGCACATACCTAATATATTTTTGTCTTGTGGGAACATGGGAACATCCGATTCGCATGACACCAAATCTACCCAAGAGATCCAAACAAATGTGCTGCCCTTACCTCACATCTTGTTTTTGTTAATGCATTTACCTTGTCCCTTCAATAAAATTTCCGGTATTGCCCATGATCAAAGGCATCTTCCAGTAGAATATTTCATTAGACCAACTTAACTGAATGATTTTCTCAAATAGTAACTTGATTGATTTATTAACATATAGATAAAGAGGAGAAAGCTATGGAGTGTGTGTTAGCTAACCTTGTAAATCACCTTCGTAATTATCTCTTTAATTGGCAGCATCAGTAGATTTCTTCTCTATATATTACCCAGTTCTAATGCTGTGTTGCAAATTGTTATTCACCATTCTTCTCATAGAGTACTGGATGAATCTCTGTCATCAAACATGTTGCATGACCCTCTTAACTAAGTGTCCCACAAAGGATCCGGATTGGAGTGAGAACACCCTCAACAGAGAAGAAAGTCTGCAGAAGACTGGCTTTTTTATAAGCTAGCAACGTTGGCGCACAGTTAGCCACATGTATAAGGCAGAAAGCATGCAATCACCACCACAAAGGGCCATGAGCCGATCTATATATAATGTACCTTATCAAGAAATGGCTCGAACCATCTTGTAAATGGGTTTGCTTGCAAAAGGGTATTTTCCGTTGATTCTCTTGCTTGCGACCCTTGGTCAGGGCCAGTCCCTAGGCTATGAGAAAGTACCCAACTGCGGGTCTCTTGAGTGCCCTTCTTATGGAGTCATTCACTCCCAAGAGGACTTCGAAATAAGAAGCTACAAAGATGCTGTGTGGATGTCTACTCCCCCAATCAACTCTAGCTCCTACAAAGAGGCAGCAAACATGGGTTTCGACATGTGAGCCTCTCTATCCATCTATCTATCTATCTATGTAGGCTAAGTCTGATTTTCTTTAAGCAATATTGTTGCATGGTGCATGACAATTCCCAAGTGACTGATAAAAGCCCCGTTGGTATAAGAATTAAAACGGATTTTTGGAACAAAATGGCATATGCCGTGGGAAATTGAGACCATTCTTGACACATGATTACGTGTTTAGTTGACCAAGTACCATTCTCAAAGTATTTAAGATCTTATTGGGTGCCTTGTTTCGGAAATTTTATGTCTAGGAAGATATAATATCATAATGAAATGACTATTCCTCTTGATTCTCAATGTCTCACCAAGTAGAACTTTTCCACTTCATCCTAATTGGATACATCTATTTTTTAGGCCATGGTGGAGTTTTCTATTCTATAATAACTCATTTTCCTAAGTACCTCATTTGCCCGACTACATTATTTGAATTCTCAAATGATCTCATTCGCTATTTTGATTGTCAAATTATTATTACCGTTGAAGCTTCTTTTTATGACATTATTTTCTCATCTATTTTCAGTTTTGCTTCTTCAATTTGCAAATATCTCATTTTTGCAAACTTTCAATATGGATCTCTGTTGCTTCTTTCTTCTTGGGGCATTTGAAGCTTATTCAGTAGTTTCTCAAGCGAAATTTTATAAGAAGTGTATGCAGTTGTCATGGCATACACCTGATAATAGCTATATGATTGGCTTCATATGTAGAAAGTGTTACAATTGATTGTTTCTTCGACAATAATCCAAAGGTGAGTATGTATTTGTATCATCAAGTGTATGCCAATATGCCATACAATTGGCTTAGGATATCATTGTGTTGGGTTATGTCTTGTATTCCGGTTTAGCCGGATCGGTCGTCTGGGTTAGCCAGAACCGAGACTCAGGGTTAGGGGTATTTTAGACATTTTATATGAGTTTTCTTGGTGGCCAAGAAAACGGGATCTATATATTAATATATTGTGTAACCCTAAAACCCAAGGAGTTGAAGTGATTAATTCCGTGGACGTAGGCAAGATTGCCGAACCACGTAATCGTGTGTGTCATCTTCTTCATGGTTGCTTGATTGTGTGATTTGTGTGTGTGCCGTGTGAATCGCAGATCTTGGGCTCGACTTACAACAAGACATTGAAGGAGCTTCAACATCATCATACTCGCCTGTGGATTGAGCTTAATTATGAATTATATTGTTATGTTGCTTCCATCAACCAGTATAATGGTTGGAAACATTTTCCAAGAAGAAATATACCTGGCTTTGGCCTACCTATAGTTGAGCAACTCTGCAAATCATGTTGGTCATTCCACAAGCATAACTTGAAGCTAGATTTGAGTGGTCATTGGGGACTATATATAGACCACGGCTTTTAAATGTAGAATAGTTAAAGAGGTGCGCCACGGCTTTTTTGTTTTTACCTAAAAATAAAAAAGTCTTCGTCTTGAATATTCATTCCTTTCTTCGAGATTCTTTAGTTGAGGAGAAAAGGTAGAAAAAATGAGATGTAAAAGCAATCCACAATTCAAATTTGTACTCTAGGAAGTTTTCTACACTTGTTTTCTCTCCACCTATTCTCATTACATCCGTTCATGACTAGTCACCAATTATCACATGCATTGGTGTTGTATGTGTAAAAGAGAGGAATAAAAAATCGGGTATAAATGCTATTGTGTGGTGCCACAAAAGCTTGTGCTCATTTTAATGTATGCACGTATCATTTTGCTACACTATATTACTTAAATTATATACATAGATACATATACACACACATACATAGAGGGAGAGAGAGAGAGAGAGAGAGAGAATCCTTTCTTCTTAAGTAGCAATTATTCTCATGGGAGTATTTTTCACTAATTTTCACTAATGTAAGCATCTATACTTATTAGTGAATGAGACAAATAGGAAATTTAATCTCTCTTCCAGTGGCGTACTATATCAGTTTATCATGACCCCTTCCAGAAACATTTAGACTAGATTAAAGAAATGACGCAAATTGTGGGGTTTGGATGCATATGTGGATGGGAGATGATTGTTAATGGAGATAAGAATGTTTGATTTTATTTTATCCAGCTAGAAAAAAAATGAAAACTATGCTTATAGATAAAAAATAAAAAAGATGAAGAATAGGAGCTAAGAAGAGGAAGGTGAGGCGACTTTTATTTTGGAAGCTTAGGGCTGTTATAGGCCACGCATCTCATACCATGAGATTGCTATATTCCACGGATCTTATACCATGAAAAAGAAATTCTAGGGACTACATTTGTTAAATTTGACTCTGCTATTTAGCATTTAGAGAAACATCTATATTTATAATGTATTAGTGAGTGAAAAAAAAAATAGAAAACTTCTATACATAAATCTAATTCAACCCTATTTCAAATCTACTATCTAAAGTCTAAACCTAATCTTAACAGATCAATCATTATTATCATTTTATCAATCAAATATTTTGCAAGTATTGCATGTCTTTGATGGTGTTGCAAAAACTCATTAAGAAGCCTCATATTGACATGATAAGGCTATGATTTGATTAGCTTCTCTTTCACCCCATCACAGGCTCTTTGCGTACATTCAAGGCAAGAACCATCGAGGAGCAAAAATTGAGATGACAGCACCGGTTCTAGTCGATATCTCACCTTCGACAGGCCCTTTCTGCAACTCCTCCTTCATTGTGTACTTCTATATGCCGCAGAAGTACCAGAAAAAGCCACCACTTTCCGACCAAGTTCACCCAGAAAAGTGGCCCCAACACCGATACGCTGCAATTAGGCGTTTCGGAGGTTTCATGAATGACTCAAACATACCCATGGAAGCTTATGCATTGAAGAAGAGTCTCAAAGGAACAGCTTGGGAGTCTAAGGTTGCAACTAGAGGGTCTACTTACATTGTTGCAGGCTACAACTCTCCATTTGAATATGAGAATCGCATCAATGAAGTTATGTTGCTGTTTGATGGGCAGTGATTTTTTGTACTGATCCATATATATACACATACTACTTGGTAATAATGTGAGTGATTGATAAGAGCCCATACCATAGTTGGAAGGTGCCCAATGTTAGAATCACAAGGTTGCAGATCCGAGTCATGTTACCATTGAAAAATAATATATAATAACAATAATAATATCATGCTAGTGCTTAGTGTTTGAGATATCGATGTTCTTGTTAGATTTGTTAGATATTAAAGATTTTAGGGATATAATCAATGTTTGAATTTGAAATTATTTGTTAGTAATGAAGAGTTGAATTAAGTAAAGCTTACTATGGTTTATTATCTCAAATAGAGTGTTCTTAAATTTCTATATGGTATCAGATAGGCCTAGTGATGATCTTGCAATCAAGCCAGGCATGATCTTATCTTTCTTCGATGATCACCATCCATCTCCCTTGATTCGTACATCCAAATATCTAAATCTCAAGATCTTGCCTTCTTCATTAAATTATTTCCCGATTGAAGCTTCAGGAAGAAATCGTAATAGATGTGATCCAATGGGCCATCAGCACCGACAAACTAAAAAAAAATGCAATTGCAACAATGATGGATATACAAAAAGACAGTGATCAACAAGAAGACATCAAATCGTTTTTACCAAAAAAGAAATTAATTAATTTTTTCAAAGATCACAGGTTTTATTTTTTATGTTTACGATCACTAAGATCATGCAATTGAAGGAGGATGTTAGAGATATTGATGTTTGTTGTTAGGTTTGTTAGATGTTAGAGCTTTTAGGGATGGAATCATTGCTGCTAGTATCCTCTCTTGTACAAAATGAAGAGTTGAATTGAATAAAATTTATGGTGATTTATTATCTCAAATAAAATGTTCTTAAGTTTCTATACTGAGGATGATCTTCCAGCTTCACAAGCTCTTGATAGAAAGAAGTAAATTCCTTCTCATATTCTGCAATAGAGAAGAATGGCATAAATGGTTAAGTAGCTTGCCAATCTCGGATGGACTCATGAGCCGGGGCCAGGCCCATTTATTCAAGGCTTGAACTCAATCTCAAGTTCTGAGAGCTTTCTAATACACAGTGAGACTAAGAGGTGGGTCAAGGGCTGGTCCAATGTCAAAGATCTGCCACCATGGACTTGTGATCTCGGCTGTGTTTTTAGGCCTGCACCAAGCCTGATGAATTAATGTATCAGGTACCTGGATGGTCTCCGATGGTAGAGACACTGGGCATGGGCTTTACATTTTTATTGCTTGAATTGAGTTAGATGTGGCTCACCTTTACTTGATCCAAAACATTCATAATTTCATATACCAGGCATCAAGGTTGGATTAATATCCTTTATTGGATTGCTTGATCCAACAGTGAATTTCGCTCAGTTTTAATAGGTTATTCGTACTTTGTTAACCTACTGATTGAGGTGAGTTATTGCTAGACTTAGTGGATTGGGGCCCATTTCCATGTCACCAAACATGGTCCAATCACTTAACAAAAATAACGCCCCCTCACTAATACAAAAAAGGACATTTCCTTTCTGCATTCTTATTTGGTCTTTCCTCTTATTAATGAAGAAAGGGGAACTCCATAATTCTTCTTTCATTGTCTCATCCTCCATAGCTTGAGTGGGAGAGATTTTTAGTAAGTACCCTCTGCTCTCTAGACAAATGCAAGATATCATACTTTATGTGGATCAGTCTCTTGCGTTGTAGTGGACTCCCGTCACTCCATTTAAAGCTTCTTAGGCTGCCAGTGTCGTCCAAGGGCCCTTGATTTAAACAGGTTGATCTTTGCGCGTGTGGGTGGGTGGGTGTGGGGTTATCAAAAGTCCATCGGGTCAGCAACAGAAGATCATTTATAATGTTGAATATTGCAAGGAAATGTGAAGCAAAATAACTACAAGGCATACGGTCGAGCATCGGCTACCCTGCTGCTAAGGTCGGCACTAGACCTGGCAAACGGGTCGGGTTGACCAAATCCGGGTCGAGTCAATTTGAACCCAAATTTATTGGTCCCAACCCTAACTTGGCCCGTTTTTAAAAGGGGTTGAAAACCTTCAACCCGCACTCGTGAGGGGTCAACCCGACCTGACCCGCCTAACCAGAATTTGATATGGATTGGGTCGGGTTGACCCAACTTAACACATTTAATTCCCATTTTGTGAATAATTTAACTCATTTTATGTTGCCCAATTTCATTTGTAAAGCTCTCCTTACATCTAGATGCATTTAAAATGTTGTATTGAGCATGAATTTATAATTTATCAATTTTCAATGTGTAAAAAATGAAAAATTTATAAATATTTTCTAGCCCATTTATTGAGAGTTTTGAGATAATCCCTTTTCAATTTTTTTCAATTTTACAATTTCATATTTGAGTATAAGTATAAGACTCATCAATGATATTGTATTTCATTTATATCTATATTTTAGAGGTAAATTTATATGCCAACATAAAAATAAAAAACACATATGACTATTTGAAACTACAAAAATATCATATTTTCAAATAGAAAAATAAGTTTTATATTCTAAGTATTAAAATTTTACATAACTTTTCCATAAAAGATTAAGAGTACATAGTTTATTGCCCACATGAATAAGAAAAGCCACATGAAAATTAGAAATCCATAGTAATTTAGTAAATCTAAACGAGTAAAATGGGTTAGGGCGGGTTAGGCGGGTCAACCCTAACCCGACCCATTTTTATACAGGTTGGACTGAATTTTGCCAGATCTAATTAGCATGCGGGTGAATCTTTGATAAGACTTATATAGCTATATCACCATTTATTTCCATCATCTGCACTGTTTTAATTGCGACTCCAATTAAAGTGATGGCTTGTGTTTTTATCATTCTAGAGGTTTCTATGACATTTTTTCCGTAAACAGGTGAACTGTCTGTACAGGACACGTGGCACCTTTGTTTACTTCCATAGAGAGAGAGCATCTTCATAGCTATTGGCAACAGAAATACAATTCTTGATTTCGTCATCCCATTACCTGATGATGGTTTCATAAGAAGTAGTTCTCAATAAGGGTGCATTGACCACAAAATTCCACAAGATATCGATATTGAATCTTTCCCTTGTCTTCAAGGTAAAGTTATTACATTAGAACAGTGATTAAATGGAAAAGAAAAAAGAAAGAAGAGTAATCGAGAAATATTCAGATTTTTTTAGAAAACTTGAAGCACAATGAAGAAATCCTCTTGATCTTCTTTAACTATAGAGAAACTTGCACGAATAGCAATGGAGAAACCTTCTTAATAACCATGCACAACAAAAAAAGTCATAGAAAAAAAGGGTGAAAAACAGAGAAAAATATAAAAGGGAAAATGATTTTTATTTGTTCAGTTTGTGCTAAATCGCACAAAATACTATAATTGGAAAAAAAAAAATGGGGCATACCAGCATTTGAAATATAGGTTTGGGCAACATCATTTGAGAAAATCACTGTCTTTTAAATCCTACAGTTAAAAATAAGTTAGAGAAAAGATTTTTGAATTAGGATTTCAAAACTAATAACAAATTCAGAAAAGTTTTCTTATTTTATTCTACTATAAACTGAGATGTATTCTCCCTAGAGCTTTAAGTCTATTTTCATGAAAGATGTAGCCTCTTGCGTTTCATTCGGCCACACCAAATCAATGACCACAATGTTTCAACTCACCCATTTTTGAATTCATACTCCCTCAAGAAACACATGACCCTGCTTGAGTCATTGAAGCAAAGTGCTGGTGCACTGGGTTTCCCTATAAATCTAATTATCTAACTGGCAACTCAGGTTGTCGCAAGGCCCATTTGAGTATTTTTAACTCGGTTGCCCTCCACTCACTTTACTCATAAATCTAACTACGTATTACTTTGTTCGCGTCTAATTGGTTACGTCGGAGGAAACAAATTGTCACTTCAGTTGTCTGAGGTCTATCCTTGTTTTTGACATGTAAGTTAGGATTGTGTGGGGATTCAGATCAGTGCACACATAAAGCAAGCAACCATGAATGTGTCGTACTAAAATTTCCCTTGAACCAATATGATAGCAAAAGGGAAGGCATCTTCTTTTAGGTCTGTTAGTGCTTCATTTTTTACTCTCTGGTTGGTTGCTGGCTGCCCAGACCCCAAGAACATAAAGACTTGAAAAATGTAGCCATCATGATTAAATCTGATAGGGACTTTTAGGCCACTAACTCCTAGAACAGAGGAGTAAAGGTTTGGATTTGGTAATCTGCTTTCATTATTTTATGAAGGACTTTAGTCTACTTTAGTTCAAAGGCCAATCTTAACGTCCCAAGATATGTGTACAGAGAAGCCAGAGCCCAGGTATGCATACAGGTTTGAGCCCAAAATGTGTCTCTCTGGCATGGTTAGAAAACAATGTACGGAGGAGCTTACCAGTGATAAAGTACCAGTTATGTTTGAAGTAACCCATAATTTATTTTTATTATTGAGGGTGGACAGATTGGATCGCCTGATGTGGTTAGTCTGTGGTTGGCCTAGTGTGAACAATGGTTTTAAATATTGGCTGGTATGTAACAGTTTTGGATTTCACCAATATTGATTTTGATGTAACTGGTCGTAAACCCAGATCCTATTTAGAACTCTGATCTTGTCAACTGTTTTCGTATATGCTGAAGTCATATCTACATCTAAATCTCCTTAAAACCAGTGGTGTGAAGTTGGCTAAATAGTTTTACTTTCAGGGTCATTAGATCAATGTTGTAGACAGGTTGATGGGCTACTTAAGTAAATGGTGTGAATCTGTAGAAACCATAACAAATCGGACCAATGTGCACAATGACATGTATGTTTGAGATGGCTTACGTTTCCTATAACATAGGGGAAAAGGTTGACAGTACTGGACAGTTGGTGGAAGTGTTGTCTACCGAAGTTCCAACCTGAATTTTTGGATGTGCTGGGTTCAGTTAGGGCTTGGACATTGAGTCCACAGGCATTGGGCATGATTTCAAGTCCATAAATACATGGGCCCTATTCCCTACCTTACCCTGGCCAAGCTTAGCCAGTTGGTTGTGCGCGTAACTATATGTGCTTAGTTCTTGTTTGCGATGGTCTGTTATGCATTTGGGGGAGCCCACTTCTGGACCATTTCTAAAGAGGCAGGACCCAGGAGTTGGCCCAAAATGAGTAGAAAGGTTGACATTGATCCATAAGAAAACAAGAGAGTCTTGTTCAACCTAGATTTCATATTCTGGATTAACAGTCTTGGTGGGTTTGTTGTCCTATCAGGAAGAAATTGATCGGGACATGATGCTGAACCATCTACCTTTTTTCTTTTTCTGATGAAAAGACATTTACATATTTGAGAAGTTTATTTGTATGACGAATAGGTAAAAACTGACACTTCCATAGTAAGTAGTTGTGATGGTCCAATTTTATGGAAATAAGGCTAGCTATTTTAAAAATTGATGAGAAGGTACCTGCAGATAGAGGCGAACTCTTAAGATCTGCCGACAAAGACAACTCGCACAGTCTCGTGATATAAAATACATTAGGGAGGTGCCACGCCCTCAATACTGAGCCAGATCCAAACTTGGTTTTAAGAGTATGAGAATTATGGTCAATTTAAATTTTTATTGAATAACAACACGTGCCCAATTCCGAGTGAATCAAAGTCTTTCGTGTGGCTATGCTTGTTAATTAAGCAACCATAATCACACAGGAAACTAAAATCCATAATCTACGCAGCTAAGTATCGAATTCAAATCATATAAACAAACATCAATCATAATTAACAAATGGTCAAGAATTTCAAAGAATAACGATTAAAATTATAATTCCAAGGCAAATGAATTTAATGTCTACACTAATTGCCCCAAACATGGCCTTCTTTCAAAAGTCTATTGTTTTGAATCTAAGCACTATCACTAAGACACCTCAGACGATGTCATCGGCGCTCCTCTCACAACTCCACCATATGGCGAAACCTCCCATGTCTTTTGACTTTCCAGTTTAGCACTAGTAACGGGACTTAGACACCAAAAGTAATAAATCATATCGACGTAATCTGACAAGAAGTAAACTACAAATAATGATGTTAATCAATTGAATTAAAGCATATTTACATTCTACCCAAAAATATATTGAATGTAAACCTACTAACATGAACGCACAAAAACGAGTGTTCCCGCATATATATATACAAAAACAAGTATTCCTGCCAGATATAGCAAATGGAACAGCTGTGTACTTTTATAATACACGATATCCCAATGGCGTACGACCACCTCCAACTACAATCGGTCAAATATATGTATATAAATACATACTATATACGAATGCGTAATGAATTAAGCTATGAAACCGTTAACTTACCATATCCAAACAATTATTAGTGTAAGTACTTAAATTGCCAAATTTTAAATGTATATTATGATCGTGTGCTATTTCAATTCCTCTGAAGGTAATCATTAATCCACCTAACAGTCATAGTTGATTAACTATGCACATGAAAACCAACCTTCTTTCACAAAAGTAACGAGATTCTACGATGCCAATATCCTACTTTTCGTGTCTATCATATGGTACATCCCAGAACTCACATTCTTATTCTGAATCCAGTTCAATTCCCATGTAAATACTCAACTAACTTTTCTCAAAAAACGAAACCCATTCAATCTGATTATGTAAAGTTAGTGTATTTTACAAATTAGGTAAAAAGTATTCAAATTCCAAGCCCAAACTAAATCAAATTATATTCAAAATGATAGGAAACAATTAGGTTCTTAATCATCATTGATGTGTATTAGAACTCCTAATTATTTTATGTCAAAAAAAAAAAGGAACCAAAACCTGGATTCAGTTTCAAAATTTAAACTCAGATTAAAAATCCAAATTAGACTCACAAATACAATCTAATTAAGATTCTAATCATCCATAATTACATCTTAATTAAATTCTAATCAAACTAATTAAAATACTAATCACACGTAACTAAACTCCAATTAAAATTACAATCAAACATAATTACAATTCTAATCACACTTATTTAAATATTAATTATGATTCTAATTAAGTCACAATTAAACCCAATTTACTATTCAAATCAAATTGCAATTTAATGTTCTAATCACCCCCAAACTAACTATGGAAACCCAAAATAAAAATCCAAATAAAAATAAAATAAATACCCAAATTTGCATTTTAAATTTCAATCCTCTTGACCCATTGGCTCTATTGCCAAACCCACCAAAAGCCCAGCCTAAGCCATAGCTCGGCTGAGGCAACAGGCACTGCCAGGCCCGCCAGGTAGCCAACCCAGCCCAAGCGCAGGCTAGGCCCGCTGCCCTGCCGGCCCAACCGGTAGCCCAGGCAGCATGGGCCTGCGCTACTACAAATTTATTTTATTTTACTTTATTTATTTGATTAAAAATTAACTCCCATTATTATTTCGGAATCAAAACATTAAATCCAATTCTATAAATCAGATTTTTAAGAATATAAATCAAAACAACTAAAATTACATTATTTACAGTTATCCACTTGCCTCAAATCGTATATAGAGACTTAGATCTGCTAAGGCTAGATCTAATCACGTACAAACCCCTATCCTAACTTGATTCCCCGATCTAAAATTCTACAGATTCAAGAGACACACAGATCTTTTAAGCTATTGAACATGCCCTAATAAACTAAAAGGAATCTAATGGTGGTTTGGAGATAAATGCTTACTGGGTTACAGACATTATCAGAATAGACAAAGAGAGAGAAAAAAGATAAAAGTAATGGTGTTATCTAAGCTCCTTAATTGAGCTTTAGTTCCTTTGGATAACTACTAAGGCTTGGTTGCAGAGGTGAGGAAGAAGAACGGAAGAATTGTGCATACGAAGAAAATACGATTGAAAGCCTTTAGGGTTATCTTATGTAAAGGTTTTTTTAAATTACAAGAAAAGGCTCCCTGCTCTTTAGTGAGTTTTACAAAATTTCAGAAAAAGGTTTTTGGCTTAAAAGGTCAAATAACTCAGGCTCAAGGCTCACGAATGTCTAATCAGTCCATCTCTAATGGGCCCTATACAAAACTACCATGCATGCAAAGATCCAAAATATCTAAAATGACCTATCAAGCATCCATCTCATCATTATCATAATCATCATCAAAGCTTTATTTCAACCATGTTGGGGTTGGCTACATTAATTCCGTTTCTCCATTTCGTTCTATTTTGAGCCAAATCCTTCGATAAGTTAAACATTTTCAAATCTAATTCAATGACCTCCATTAATGTTTTCATCGGACTACCCCTACCTCTTGATGGGCCATCCACTTGTATAGCCAAACTTCTTCTCACCGATGCCATTACCGGCATACGCTTAACATGCCTAAACCATCTTAAACGGATTTTTCTAATCTTATCCCCTATTGGTGCTACCCCTAAATGCTCTCAAAAGCGCTTATTTCTAATTTTATCTTTTCTAGTTTTACCACACATCCACCTAAGCATTCTCATTTCCGCTATATCCATCTTATAAATATGCGTCTTATTAATTAGCCAATATTCTGCTCCATATGTCATAACTGGTCTAACCAATGTCCTATAAATTTTGCCATTCAATTTCGTTGGCATTCGTCTGTCACAAAGCACTCTAAAAGGTAGTCTCCACTTCAACCATCCAGCTTTTATCCTATACTCCACATCTTCGTCAATCTCCCAATTCTTACTAATCATCAAGCTTAGATACCGAAAAGAATATCTACATGGTATCTCATGGGTTTCAATTTTGATAGTGGTTTCAACACTTTGTATATGTCCACTGAAGTTGCAATCTATATATTCTGTCTTTATACGACTTAATTTAAAACCTTTAAATTCTAATACCCTCCCCCATCTCTCAAGTTTTGCATTTACACTATCTATCAAGCATCCATCTAACCTTCTTAATAGACTCAAACCCAACAAACTGACTCAACCCAAAATTAAAAAATCTGGGGCCTAACATGAGGTATGGGACAATGACACGTCACCTATGCACAAGACAACATAAACTTTAGATAGTCAAAGAATAATAAGATGAGTCTTCAAAAGTGCCGAGACACTTTTCTCTACAGATGAAAGTGGTTGTAGCGTAATCCTATCACCAATTGCAGTTAATGATGCGGATTACAAATCCACACAGATCTGGAAGAGTAGGGCTAGGAAACCACAAAGAGGATCAAAGTCTGATACATGTAAAAGTCTATTGCTGCTCTACATATCTTATGTTGTTTCATTAAAAGCATATTTATAATATATAATACGTTGATATGCTCAATATTTATTAGGGCTGAGTACAAAAAAAAATCTTTTCATATTAAGGATAAATATAAAAAAAATTATCACAATGTATAACAAAACAGTGAGATAGATATCTTGCCAATCTTATCTCAATGCACATTATTATGTGTTAAGGCAAGATGGCCATGCTTAATTGATTAAGATTAAATTGGTTAACATAAAGCTCATTAATTCAAGCTCGTGCTGCAGCAACTACACCCACCTCATACACTAGGGATGTTGGGTTTTGTCTTATATTCCGGTTTAGCTGAATCAGTTGTCTGGTTTAGCTAGAACCGAGGCTTAGGATTAGGGATGTTTTAGTCATTATGTATGAGTTTTCTTAATGGCCAAAAAAGTGAAAACTATATATATTGATGTACTATAACTTTAGATCTTGGGGGGATTTAGATGGGATCATGATAGATGAATTTTTTCCTCCGTAGTCGTAGGTAAGATTGCCGAACTATGTAAATTTACTGTATTCATGTATGTGATTGCTTGATGGTGTGATTGCTTATGTTCATCGTGATTAATCCATCGATTGCAGGTATTTTCGTTGTACTATTTTTTCCAACAAGTGGTATCAAAGCGAGGTGGAGATTGATTGAGCATTGCGATTGACGGATCAGTTTGATCTCTCCATATGCTAACGTCATAAGTAAAAAAGATAGGCAGAAGTCACAGATGATGTCAAAGAAAAGGATCTAGTCTCTCTCCCCTGCATGGCCATCTTACCTAAGGAGAAGACCAGTTTGGGTTTTCCCATAAAAGATCGGTGGGTTGTGATTAAAGAGAATAGGGGGCTTTTGGGATTTCTTGTTACAAAAATAAAAAAAAGAGATCGAAGTGGTTTGATCTCTGATTATTTGGCCACAGATTAGATTATGGCTTGATTGGAGTAGAAGAGATTGGGTTCTTAGTTTTGCAGACGAGATAGAGAAGAGGCTAAGATTTGGTTTCTTGAAATAGATAAACAACCAAGATTCACCCTCGGTTTTTTTTCAAATCTATGGAAGTTGAAACGAGTGAGGATCCAATTATGCGGGTTTGTTGTAAAGAAATATGGCGCTCTAATTAGTGGAAATCGTGAGGTGTGCCCCACACTAGATAAAATTAGAGATCAAAGGTGTGCTTGGTCACCTCTCCCGCCACCAGCTGCCGGAGCCTGCGTTGCCGCCGGAGCCTTGTGCACCGCCTGCCAATCCACTGTCGCTATTACCAAGGAAGAACAGAATGGGTCGGCCTAGGTACCGCCCCCTTTGTTGCAAAGAAACAACGAGGAAGAAGAGAAATCTGGGCCTGATTGTCAATCCAAGCCAGGTTCAGGTCTAGGTTGGGTTAAACCTAACCTGGTTACAGCAGCAGCCTAGACAGGTCACAAAGCAGGTCAGTTCTGGGTCAAGTCAGACCTGACTCGTGTGCAGAAGTCCAGCCTAGTGCAACAATTGTAGAGTTGATGTCAACAGGGTGACGTTAGCACCACGTCAACAAAATTCGGTTAAAGGTTTATTTGACCAGATTGGTGGCTGAAATTGTTTCTGCAATATATTGATCGTCCGATGTCCGATCGAAGATCCGTTTGTGCCTACAGACTTGTTGTGAGGAGATCTATGCGTATGTGGAAGAAGATGGGCAGTTCAACTGTCAAAAAGAAGGTTTGACCAATTAGAGTGTAGAAACCATTTCTGTGATATCAAAGCTATCCGAAATCGAATTTTAGATCCGTTTCTTCTAGCGTACTCACGGTAACAAGATCTACGAGGCAAACAAAAGATATTAGCAACTTGATGGCTAGAAAAATAGGGGACTGAAGAAACTGGCAAATTCATGATGACAGTAATGTATTCAAGCATTACGTGCCAGATTAAAGTGTTTGATGGATAAACGACTTCAGGGATTGGCAGGGAAGAGTGTTAGACTCCATGACACAGCAATGATTGAAAAGTATTACTTGATGTCATGAATAGAAGATTGCTCCGAGTACTTCGATGGAAAGCTTAGATCCGCCTCGAAGGGATCGGGAATGAGCAATGTGCCAAAGTATAGGAAAAAGCAAAAAAATCGGAATCGGAATGAGGGAATGTATAAGAAAGCTTGGATTTGGATGACAAGGAATCAGTTTTGGTCACTACAATGTGGATTGGGTTGATGATTTATGGTATTGAGATTCAGATTTTTCCTATCATGTGATTGAGTAGAGATTGGTTGACGCAAATACCTGTCATTGTTGATGGATCAGTTCTTATGGAGGAGAATGTAAATTAATGAGCTTTTGAGATAAGAACAGTAGTGATCCAGGTATATGATGATGTTATTTAAACCCTAACAGATGTGATATATATTCTGAGTTTACGTAAAAATTGGATTTCTTTAGGTGCCTTAGACTTCAAAGGCTGCAAATGCACTGTAGCGAGTGGAGTTACAAAGGTGAAAACATTAGTCATCAAGGAAGGTGAGATGGTTAGAAATCTCTACAGGTTGATAAGGGATGCTTTTCTAGGTGGAGCAGTGAAGGAGACATCAAATAATAGGGGAAGAAGTCTATGGTTCAAGTGGAGTTAGATGTGACGAATCATCGGAAGATAGATTGATGGGTCTTTGATGATATCATCTAGTGGAAATCCAGGAATATCTGAACGGAGATGATTTTCTCAGAAAAGGTAGTCTTGTTCAGGTCAGAGGAAGCCAGTTTAAATATCAAGTCATACCTAACCTGCATGTAATGTGCACAATCCACTAGAATAGGCTAGAACAGGACAGTTGCAAGTTTGATGGAAAGCACACCTGGAATAGAGACAGAATGAAGGATTCACAAGTACCAGTGAGATACGGATTCGGAGAGGTCTTCAGTTTTGTCTTGAAAGATGGAAGTTAGGTTCATTGTGTTGCAAGGATATATGCATATTGCAACAAATTGAGGGCACTTCAGAGGTTCAAGCCAGTGGTGTTGAGGTCAAAGGAGGCAACTGTAGGAAGTCTCAAGTCGGTTTGGACTCGATCGACACTCGACAATTTTGAGATTTTCTGTGCATCTGGGCTAGGGGTATAGGTGCCACACTAGATTGTAGCGTGTGTGGAAGCGTACTTTTCAAGATTGTAGCGTATGTGGAAGTGTACTTTTCAGTGAGGTGCATGAAGTGCTGATTCAATAGATTAGAGTGTTGAAGAGAGAAAACTGCACCATCGGTGTAGTAACATACTATTCAGCAAAGTGCGTGAAGACATTATCAGGTATCTCAAGATGGCTCTGATAGATTTGTAGAATTCAAGCCCAAGTGGAGATTGTTGAGTTTTATCTTATATTCTAGTTTAGCTGGATTGATCGTCTAGTATAGTCAGAACCAAGGCTCAGGGTTAATGGTATTTTAGTCATTATGTATGCGTTTTCTTATTGCCCAAGAAAGCATGAACTATATATATTGATGTACTGTAACCTTAGATCCTGAGGAGATTGAGATGAAATCATGATAGGTGAATTCTCTCCTCCGTGGATATAGGTAATGTTGCCAAATCATGTAAAATTACTTGTTCATGTGTGTGATTGTTTGATGGTGTGATTGCTTGTGTTCAGCATGATTGATTTGTCTATCGTGGGTATTTTCATTACATCGTTTTTCCTAACAAGGGAGTCAGCCTTCACCGACATAAATCTACACATGGGCACATCCATACCAAGAATAAAGAGCCTTTTTTCAAACTTACATAGGTACCAATGAATGAAGTGATTCTATTTATACTCTTACTCCGTAAGATAAATGGCTTATTTTTATACACGTGTATTTCATCTAATGAACTAGAATGCTCTAGGACCTACTTTGTAAACTTCCACAACTCCACGGGGACTCATTTGGATAACTTGCAATTCAAAGACTATCCTAAAACCCTTCAGAAGATTCTGAAACTCTTCAAAATCTTCATTGACACATCAAATATCCATCCTTCCAGTCAATCACGTGCACATCACACCATTGGGACAGACACTATGGCCATACATAAGAGTCCAAAAAGCTTTGGACTCACCATCGCATAACTTATGCGATAAGCATGTGACAAAGAACTATGTTTTTTTGGGCTGCCTTTCTTCATTTATCACACTTTTTTTTATTGTTTCAAATGAATAATGAATATAATCATATTTTGTAGATTTTTCAATTTACTTGAATGGAAATGTTTTTTTTTTCTTTTTGATCTTTTTTGGTACGCCACAAAGGGGCTGAGAACCATGAGAGCACCTACACTCGCGGAGAGAGCCCACAATAGAAGAAAGAGGAATCTCTTAACGTTGGAAGAGGGGAGCTTTCAAACCAGGCAACCATATGAGAGATGGGATTGCAAACCAATTTTACAACCCCTAATTCTCAAAAGGCAACACCATTGTTTTGGCATTTAAATCTTGTGTTTTTGGCTGTCATCTCTACCTTTGATCTTGTAGAATGGTTGTTTCCTTTTATTTTAGGTGATAGGTATTTCAAATTTATAAAGTTATACGATTATGTGTATATATATTATCTTCTGATGCATAGGAAAGAAAAATAGTGCTGTGGATGTTCGGAAGCGTGAAACATGCGATCGTCAATTAAGCCGTGCACAAAAACAGACGTTATCATCTTCACTAAAACAAATAAAGACATACAGAAACTTTCTCTCCTTTATGTAAGAACACCACAAGCAAAAGAATACACTCTCTTTCTTAAGATTTAGGATTACAAATTACATAATATAAATAATCCCAGCTTAATTGGCCTCAAAAAACCCTAGTACAATTACAAAAATACTTTAATCTTAATTCATCATTGGCTAACTCAAAGGGCCCATTCGGTTAACCCCAAATACATGACACAAACCCAACAAAAAGAAAAATAATATATTATCCTCTGGAAATTATCAATCCCAGACAAAGGTCAAGCTAATTCGAAAAAATTGGACCATATTTGTGATGTTGATGACAGCATGCACCGCCCTTTCTTGTTAACCACAGTAAGGTGATAAAATGAATTGTTTCCCAATCTCTCTGGTAGGAGCTCGGTAGGGACAGTGTAACTTTCTTTTCCGACTTTTTTTTTTATAATTTGTGGCAGCTCTGTTTTCAATTCAATGATATAAGAAAGGAACCTTATCCAATTGGAAACTAGCTTTTGTCTTTGATGCATTGTGGTGGCCCATAAGCATTCCATAAATGGAAACTCACATGCTCCCCTTTATGAAGGCCGCATGAACTGTTGTGAACTTCACATTCAAACTCCACAATCCTCCATTTCAATGCTCCTCAAAAATACAAATTCAACTGTGGGGCCACTTAATCCCCAATCAGGGGTACAGGTCTGTTCTTTTTATAAGCAACCCCGGATATAATGAGATAACTAAGTGGATGATATACAAAAGAGAAGATTTTCATAGATGTAATAATATACTTTTTTATATTATTGCTAGGGGTGGTGATGGATAGGGCTAGCCTGAGTCAGACCCACGCCTCCCTGCGGTCTAGGACGGGCTCAAGCATTAGACTTTAGTACATGGGTTGAGACTTGGGTCTATTTTTGTAGCATGTTTAATACTTGGGCCCTGCTTGGATTATGGGATAGAAAGTTGGAATCTGACCCAAACAAGAAGTGCTCGTAATTTACTAGATGCTTTGCTTGACAAGCAATAGGTGATAGAGAGCACAGCCCGGCCTGGCCCAATTGCCTAAGCGGGTGTGGTCGGGCCTAGCAATTTTGTGGCGGGTCCTTATCAAACCTGATTCAATGTCGCCTCTAGTTGACTTCTTGTAATTTTGACCCTTGATTTGCTGAACACTGTTAATAGATCTAGACCGTCAAAATTTGTTGATTACAAATCACAAGGCCTGGGTTTCGTGGCCCATTGATGCGCGCAGCTGTTTAATGCTATAAAAAAAAAAAGAGGATAAGTCTATGCGGTCAAAGCTCTACGAGGACAAGGGAATTAATAAAAGTCGGCTTGGGTGGCACTATTGACAGAAAGAACCTTAACAGTACTTTGGGTTGGTGGATCCCACAAGTTGAACGGAGAGTGAACCCACTGAAATATATATTTTCTAGTGGCTCATGTTGGGTGTGTGAGAATGATTGGGTGTGTGAAGAATCTCTGTGTCCCAACTCAAACTACAAGGTGATTTAGGCCATGTGGTTGAAATGATTGTTTGATTGTATATTCTAATGGGTTGGGAATCCCTTTACTCAGCTTCCAAGGTGATTTACATTAAGTCATCTGGTAAAATGATTGTTTTATTGGATCATCCATTGCAATGATTCTTCTAGTGGTATGATCTCTTTGGGTCTGATTGGAGGACGTTTAAGGTCCCTCGACCATAAAAACAATAGTGTCTGAACTGTGTTCGAAATCTCTTATTTGACATGCTCTGGAATAATCTCTAAACTATTTGTTAATTTATTAAATTTGGAATCTCTTGTCACTTAAAATTTTCTTTTGGGCATTGAATTGTGTGTATATAGCAGTGGCCATATCAAAATTTAAGAGTACGTTATACTAAGTCATATGTATATTTATACATATATCTGTATGTATTATGTATTTTTTTATTTATATTTAAACTACTTATCACAATAGTTTCCTCTTATATCTGAAGAGAACTCCCAGGTTTGAAAATATCTTATCATTTTTAAGTAGTGGCAAATTGGGCCTCAGGATACAGCGGACTGGGTCCAACCTGTTTCAAATAGTGGGTCCCAATTTATAATGTAATGGCAATGTTACGGTCCTAAATAAACTATAATATTTCATTTGACGCATTCCATCAATCCTGAAGCTTTTGGTGTATTGATTAAGTCCATAACATTTGGTATTAAGCCGACCTCCACATCTCGAGTTTGAGTAACAAAAAGGGCTACCTAGAATAAAGTGAGAACCATCCTTAAAAAAATAAAAAAAAACAAAAAAAAAAAGGGCGACCTATGGCCAAAGTGAGAGCCGCCACCGCAAAAAAGGCTACCTAGAGCAGGGTATGTGCCGTCCCAAGAAAGAAAATGGGCTACCTGCCGCCGGAGTAAGAGCCGCCGGGACATCGGCTACATAAGGATTGTAGTCTATTACTGTCCTAAATAAGTTATAAAATTTGATTTGACACATACCATCAGTCCTGAGGCTTTTGGCAAATTTGTTAAGTCCATAACAAGCAACCTCTAACTACATGAGTTGGCCTGCAATGATCGACTTTGGTACCAAATCCAAATGAAATTTCAAAAAAATATATTATACAACAAAGAATTAAGGTCCAGTAAACTCTAGTTGGCTATCTGTGTTTATTGTTAGAAATACTTCTTTTTTTTTTTTTTTGTGGGAGCCCAACTAAGGGGTGGGGTCTCTGAAAGACACCTTTCTAGAGATATTTGGATGATCTATTTTCATTTTTCATGAAGTGCATTTTACTGTATCCTCCTTGTTTAATCACTTTAAACCACCAAATGGTCCAACTAATAGAAAACAGGTTCAAATAATATTTTACTTTTTTTTAGCAACATGCATTTTTTTTATTGAAATTGAACTTGCTTGCATTTTAGCATACTCTAAACCCTATTAAACACCAATCTTACATTTAATGTTTTTAATATATATTTCTGAGACGAATGGATTCACCTCCATGGATTTTCATTCCCACACTAGAATGGAAATGCTTCTTTCCTACTATTTTTGTGTTGGAAATTGAAAGTTTTTTATGTCACAAAAAGTTTTCTCTCTCATTTTTTCCCCCTCTTTTTCCTGCAACCAAAGAAAAAATTTGTGAACATATAAACGGGGCAATTTCCCTCTCTATTGTTTAATTGTCCATTCGTCCTTAGTCAAGTGATCCATAGGTAGCTATGCACATCAATAGTTAGTTCACATGCAACACTCGCAAAGATTTTTTGCGATTTTGCCTGTACACCACCTTTCAAATATATAAATTAATTAGAATCATCAATGAGTTTAAAAGTGCCTTCTTTTGTACTTTCTTAATCTCAGTAGGAAATTTGTTTTTTTAAAGAAAGACCAAACCTCATATGTCAACTAATGTAAGGTTTTGTTTTTTTTAACTTAGCTAAGGGAGCTAGGATTCAAACGAAGAGCCCACATACATATGAAGAAAGCCTTATATGCGAGATGAAAGCCTACAAAAGTGAGAATGAAGCTTGCACATGCGGGAAGAAGTGACATATTTAGGATTCAAATCCACTAAATGAAGAACGGTTTTATTTCCACTAATACCTCTTCATTCTAATTCAAATATAAACAGTCATGTACCTCTCCATCTCCTCAAACTCTTCTTATTTGGTTATCTAAAGTGCAAAATTCTACAATTCTTGTAATGGCTGAAAATCATGAATAATGTGCATGACTTATCACGGCTTTTTTCATCGACTGGGACCCAACTCCAACATGCAAGAACATTGTCATATATCTTTTCCCTTTGAAGCTCTGTTCATACTAGTTACCCAGGTTTTGGGGTTCTTTCATGTGGTCATGCAAATCACATATTTGGTTTTTTTTTTTTTCTAACTTCATTCTACACCAATAGGTTACTATGTTTTATTTTCTTTTGATTTGGCTTTTTTTTATTCTTAAGTTTGCTGTTTTTTTCCCATTTTTTGCCCATTTTTTCACTCCTTTTGGCAATTGTAGTTTATAATCTTTTCTTATTCTCCTAATTGAATTAGTAAATGAGATTTTTACTATCATTGGTCATAACCTGAGAGAGAACTTTTAATGTTATTCCTCTCAAAAAGTTTTGATCTTCTTTTCCCCCCATCTTTAATTGAATTAGATGGGATTTTCACTATCATTGATCATAACCTGAGAGCGAACTTTTAATGTTGTTCCTCTCAAAAAGTTTTTATCTTATTTTGCTCCTATCTCACTACTGTTTGCAATAGAGATGTCATGTACTTCCTTTAATTTTGTACTTAAATGACAAAATCTCTTATTTATTTTTTGTATTATTTTGTGTTTTTTATGAAGAATTATGAATTTACAATATAGGGAATAAGTGGAGGTGATTATTGAGAAGTCTCCGATTTAGCATTTTGATTATTGGTCATTATTTTTATCCACATTAGATGTTCGATTGGTCAATTTTTATTGTTTATGTTTATATTATTATATTTTTTTAATGACTTCTATTCGCCTGTGCTATGCATGATGGTATTTTGCTAGTAATATAATGGGGACGGAGGATCCTCTGCCTAACATTTAACAAGACACGCTGTGAGGTGAGATATATAAGATTTGGAGTACTAAAATAAAAATCTAATAAGTCCATAACTATAAATTCATAAATAAGTACTATCATAAAATCTAGATTGCTCAAAAATCATCACCTGACCTTATTTTATTGTTAAATAAATTTTTACATTGGTTAAGTCTTTTTCTTCCATGGTTGATCTCCATGACAGTGATTAAAATGAGAAGAGAATGCCAACGCATATCCCACATCATCAGTCACACATTTAAGGTACCTTTGGAGTAATATTTGCCTAAGCAAATGGAAGTAAGGTGCGGTATTGATTTTGAGCATTTAGGTTTTATCTATGAGCACAACTAACATTGTCACATAGCAGAGTTTAGATTCTTTTTTATAGGTTCTCACTTACAAACATATATTATAGAAGCGAAGTTTGTTTGAAATTAAAATTGAGCATATGTTTGATAACATATAGACACGAGCAAGGTTTAACTTAGGTACAAGGGTTTGTAGTTTGAAGTCTCCATTCATATTTAAAAAATATTCAAAGTTTTTAGAAATCCTCTATAAATTTTAAAAATTAATATATTTTTTAACACTTGTTCGTTTCCGAATATATATAGATATTTGCCTAGCCCTTTACTCCCAAATTGGTTGTCCATGGTTGACCCTTGAACATAAGTTTATATATATATTTTTTATATCTTACTTTTTATAATAAGTTGTATGCATTTGAATTAGGTTTAATTTAGTTTTATAATTGTATTACAATAAGTTTTATCTCATTTTATTTTTGTAAGTGGTGATTTTTTTTTTTTTTGTTCATGCCCTAATCATGCCTGTAGATGACACACACGTGCTGCCAATTAGAGGAGAAGATGTAAGAATCAATGATTGAAACACCTGCCATGTACTAGCATTAACTTCCTTTCTCGATTTCTGAATTTTGTGGACATTTCCGTTGTCAGCAGGTCAGACTCATGTTTCGCGTGTGTGGCCCGCACCTCCATCCTTCGTCCGTGCCCTACGCGCTTCTTTCTCATACGTCTTTCGGCGCGACTCGGAGTCGCAGGTTCATATTTATCGGAATCCAAGTGCCCCGATTCAGCTGATCCAGGAAACCCTACATTGCTAAAACAACCTGATTTTTTTGTGAAGTGTTCGGTGAGGACCCTTGGGCGCGTTTGACAAATATCCATTATAAGGAGGAGAATTCTTTATCAAGATGATTCTTTATCCTATTTTAATTAAGTTATCTTTTTTTTAAATAATAAAAAGATTGGTAATTTTTATTAAAGAGAAACAAGTATTACATTAGAGATACCAAGATTTTTTAAAAATAAAGGCATTTCCTGTAACGAAACATGCTCCAAATCAAAAGTTTCTATTAAGTCATCTTTAAAGGTGATTTTCTAAAAAGAATTTCAAGTTTATCAAAATAAAAGAATCTCACAATCTATATTCTGTGTGATCAACGATTCTAAACATTTTGAAAATTTATTATAATCTATAAAAAATCAAAAGTTAAGATTTCGACGGATAGTTATCTTTTGCTATTTAAAGAATTTGAACAATTCGAATCATGCAAAGAAGGCCCACAGAAACAAATATATATTAGAGTTTAAATTTTTTTGCAAATATCTCAAAATTTATGAGAAATTTACGATTGAAATTCGATCTCCTAGTCGTGCCTTTTCTCCTCTAGATGATTGATGGTTAAGATCATTATCTTGAGGCACATAATAATAGTAATAATAATAAAAGGAATGCCAAAGAACTCCGCTTTTACATTGTTGTATATCAAATACTGAGATTTTTTTTAGCCAATTTCTCATGATCCATGATGAATTACATTCCTAAATTTGGTCCAATAACTATTTTAGGCCTCTTGAATGGATTTCGCAAAAGGGGCCCATGAAGTTATAAAAAACATGATCCAACGGTTTGGACTTTTTAAAAATATCTTAAAATATATGATAAATCACTGGCTGATATTTGGTTTTCCATCCACTATAAGTGTTTAAAAGATGATTACCAGTTTGGATCATGATTGTGGGAGACATAAGGTTGGTTTCCAAAGGTCAAATAGGTAAACCCTAAGTTAACGCCACATTACTATTCCTCTATAAGTCCAAGCACGAGTGGAATAGGCAAGTCAAATTAGGGGTAGGTCAAAATGCAGAAAATTTTGAAAAAACCAACTTCTCTATTCCTCCTAATTGTTTTCCTCTTTGAATCAAACATGGATATTCCACAAAAACGTAGAAAACCATGAGAAATCCTTTCCGTGGATATTTACTAAGTGCGCACTTACTTTGATATGAATACCATTTACAAATACCCCTCCATTTGTGTCATATAAAACATGTGACATACTGTTATTAATCTGATTGCCTCACACTTGCTATCTTTTATAAATTAACACATAGCGAAATTTGACACTAATCCAACTATTATTTATTATTAAATTAAAAAATAAAAAAAAGCATACTAGCCTTGTTAAACTTATGGGGCATAGATCAAGGGTTATGATGACCCGATAGACTAGACATTTTAAATGTCATTGAGATCTTTGAACCCCTATGCCTGAGTACATCCCTTCAAACAAAGGAGGACTGGTTGTACGATTTTAATGGAAAAGTTTAATTCTCTGTATGTTTTTCTATTTGCCTATTCATTGCCTCTTTTCCCCATCCTTTGAGCATCCACTAGCCAAGCATAATAAATGGCCAATTGTAATCGTTGAAAGTTTTATAGAGTTAGCTTGGTGCATTTCTTTGTACAGCGAAGTAAAATAAAATAAAATAAAATTTAGTGTCAATGCCAGAAGAAGGAGAAAAATAAAAAAAGGTGGAGGGACTTGGGACTTGGGACTTAGAAGTAAAAGAACTTTTTTTTTTTTTTTTTGGCCATGTTGTGCTTGTCAAGGCATTTTTTTGACATTTCGTGTGACCAAAAGTTCTTTTTTATCTCGTGTTTTTATAATGAGCTTCTTCCACTAACCTTTTTTATTTTTATTGACACTTTATATCCATCCATTTTACCCTACAATATAAATAAACAGGAATTTATTGAATCAAGAGAAAATAAATATCTAATAATTACTTTAGTATTTTGCATCCTCATAAAATGGTTTATACCCTTTGCCTCTTTAATAATAATATTTGACAGAGCTCATTAGGCCCGCAGTCGTAATAAAGAGAGCCTTAACTTTTCAATTATATAATAAAATGCAGTAAAACCTCTTATTACATCAACGACCATCGTTTGGGCAGCTAACACCCGAAGGGCCGTCTTTTTTTGCCTTCATTTATTTTGACGGAACGGACATTGGCCCCACCAACAGCATCATTTAACAGATTTCAACTGTGCTTTTATTCAAGTATTTATATTTATTTCAACCGTCCATAAACAGATAAACTGAGCCCATGATTCGTAGTTCCAAATGTTTGATGTGTGGGTCCCTTCTTTAACTAGATAAGAGAATTCTATTGAAGTCCCAAATTGCAGGATCCAAGGTGGGCCTTGCCATCAAAGATTGAAGCTGTGGGTCCCATAGAACCTGGTCTAAAGTCTTGTCCGGACCAAAAAAAAAAACAAACACAGAAGTGATGGAAGTGTAGGGTACGTCGGTACCATTTCGAAGTGTAGGGTAGGTCAGTACCATTTCAAATTGGACAGAGTTCACGCAGCAGCTTTTGGTTTTAAAATGTGTTGGAGCTTTTTGTGGAGGGAACGGGAGAGACAAGACAGAAGGCTCCTTGTTTTTTGCGTGTCACTTTAACAGAGAAGACAAAGGCTAGGATGACATATAGGAGCATCAATCTGCAGGTGGGCCATCCCCAGTGAAGAGCCGTCCTTCTGTGCGCCCCCACCTAAAGTAGAGTTTTTTTGTTTTTTACCCCAGCGTCCGCTACCGTATTTTGGGGTGAGGGTAGACACTTGGAGAGAGGTTCTGCAGCCCTAACGGTGAGAGAAAAAGGCCTTGCGGGTAACATAATATATATATATATATATTTTTTGAATTCTAATTAGGTAAGTAAGGGCTAATATTTTTTTTTATTAGGGCAAGGGCATGTTTGGCAAAAAAGGTAGAGTAAAATAAAGTACAGCTAAACTTTTAATTTTTAATTTTTCTCCTAATTTTCTTTAAATTTAAAATTTGCTTCTCTTTTAAAAAAAAGTTAAAAAGTTATCACTAAGCTACAAAAGAATATCTATTTTTTTATAAAAAATAAAAAAATTTCATATCTAACAACTAAAAAGAAAAAGTCATTATAACCAAATCATATTTTATTATTTTTTAATTTTGGGTTTACTCTACTTTATTTTAGAGGTTTGCTGGATAAACCTTATTTTGATCTCTCTATACACAATTTCTCTTTACACACAAATAAAATTTAAAAAAATTATAAATTTTCTCTCTTAACACACCCTATATCCCTAAAATACCTAAATCCCTCATTTCTCCTCTCTTTACACACATTCAAACCTTTTTTCTTTTCAACCCTCTTTTCTCTTCTCCTTCTCTACAGCAAGTCTATACTTCAACTTCTTCTTCTTCTTCCATTCACTTCTTCTCCTTCAATTGCAAGTAAGTCTTCCTTTTTCACTAATTTCTTTCAATTCTTCTTCTTCCATTGCACTAAGATCCTCTTCTATTGCAAGGTAAGCTTCCTTCTTATCCTCTTTTCTTATTTTGTGTGTTAGTAGAAGAGATCCTCTTGAGTTTTTGATCTACATCCTCCTTTCCAACCAGCAGGGAAGCCATCTTCTCGGGCTCCGTTAGGCCATGGAGGGCCGAACAGGACTGGACTGTTCGGTCCTCCAGGGCCGAACAGACTTCAACTGTTCGGCTTTGGAGGGCCGAACAAGACTACTTAGAAATTATTTTATAATTTTTTTTAATTTTTTTGAAGAGATTAATGTATTATTTGTGATTCACAGATATGGACCGACCTAGTACTTCAAGAGTGAGACCTACAGCCTCTAATTGGAGGCATCGCCAAGGTTGGAAGAGCCTGTGGAAGAAGAACCTCAAATTGAAGAACATGTTTCCTATGAAGACAATGACCAAGAAGAAGAGAATGTTACAATTGGGCCTACTAATCGAAGTTTGCTTAAGAATTTCCACACTCATGTCGTATATTTCTTGTGGAAGGGCGAAGTGTGTTTTTAGTAATATGTTTTCTTTAAAATATAATCTATTTATTTAATGACAAATAGCTAATTAGTAATTCATATTTGAATGCAGGATCGCGGAACGTTGAAATGCCTAAGTCATGGGCAAAAAATAGGTTTGTAGCCATTAAATGATAGTAACCGTTTTAAGCAGCTGGTAAGAGATTCCATGTTATCTCCATTGATTGAATGTTCGTACCGGATGGTGAACAAGACCATGGTATCCGGTTTTGTTGAAAGGTGGCATCTTGAAACAAATACCTTCCACATGCCTTTCGGTGAAATGACAATCACACTCGATGATGTTTCTTGCCTCTTGAAGATTCCCATCATTGGTTCCCTTATAACAAATTTAGAGAAATTGACATACCCCGACGCCATAGATCTTGTTGTTGATGCGTTAAGGGTCTCTACTGATGAAGCAATACAAGAATTGTACAATCAAAGAGGCCAATCGCTAAAATTAGAATGGCTCAGAGAAAATTTTGCTGGAGTGGACGATGATGCTAGAGATGATGGTGTTGACTATGCAGTCAGGGCGTATCTTTTGTATTTACTTGGTTATACGCTCTTGTAACACCCCGATCCCCTTGAGCCGGATTTGTGGCTCATTAGTGTGTTTTTCTATTGTCTTATTTTTTTTCGGACTTGGTTTGGGTCTTGGATAGGTAGTTGAGTAACCTTTGACCAGAGATAGGTAGTTCTAAGCCCTTTTTCGTAATTTTGCTTTTGCCTTGCTTGTATCATCTTTGCATCATCTTGGGTCAGCATGTGTATTTTGTTGAGCTCGTCAATTTCTGTAACTGTGTCAAATCTATTCGGAGTACATTGGAGAAGTTGGACCTTCGTGTGACTTAAACTGTAAATAGTTTAAACTCTTCGGACTTTGACTTAAACTCCAAAACCTATATATATGAGTCATCTTACAGATGTCCTCATTCCTGTGATTTTTCTTCAACGTGCATGCAAGGAGGCTCCAGGAGTGCCACGTTCATTTCTTCTCTTCTCTTCTCCTTACTCCTCTTCTCTTGCTCGGTTGATGATTTGGGTTCCAATTTCGATTGGGTTCTTTCCCCTTTTTCTCTGTCTCTGCTTTGGTAAGTGGGTTCTCTACAACTCTTTCTTCTTCACCTCCAATTGCACCTCTCTTTCTCTGTTGCTGTGTCTTCATCTCATGCATGGTTTATTTCTTTGATTTGTTTTGATTTTAGTTGATTTGGAGCTTGATTCAGTGGATTGACAGAGTTCGGAGGCAAGTATAAGTACAGGATTGTTTAACACATATGGGTGTTTTGTTTGATTGCTTTGATTCATTCTTATTCTTTGTGTAGAATGTTTTACAGCCAATTTCTAAGATGTAGAGAGTAATTGAGCTTGTTTTGGAACGTTTCTGTACCAAATTCCAGCTTCTGTATTCAGCCGATTTTGTTTCTGCATTGTACGGCTAAGCCGTAAACTTCTACGGCTTAATTTCCAGAGACTTGCAATTTCACTTTTGTTCTACGGCTAGTCTACGGCTGAGCCGTAAGCTAGCCGTGACCCAACCGTAATCCAGCCGTGAATTAGATCTCTGATCAGTCGAAACTTTCCCGATACAGTACTCCTACGGTGTGGCTACGGCTAAGCCGTGGATTGCTACGGCTAAGCCGTGGATTGGTCTACGGCTAAGCCGTATACTGACCGTAGCTCAGCCGAAAAAGGTATCAGATCAGAGGTGAAGATGACCAGTTTAGCTGTGTTTTCAATGGAACCACGGTTAAGCCGTAGTGCATATTACAACGAGCGCGTAAGATGTCTTCGGCTCAACCATAGGTCATTCATGGCTAAACTGTTAGGCATGGCAAATCTGAAAAATAACTTAGGATATTGGTGAGACTTGTAGGGCTCAAATACGGGTTAACCACCCACGTAAAACGGCCCGATGGATGATTTGGACCGCATGAATAGTCTATTAGGCTGTGACTTATTCATGTGAGCGTTGATCACTGTTAAGCACCTCCCCATGGGTGTTGGTTTAAGGGACTTCGGTGCACGCAAAGATTACATTGCAACACTTTGATGGCAACGGTGCATTGAATAACTAAAACTACATCAACATGCACGGTTAGTGACAGTGAACAACTAGATTAGTATTGGCTTGTAATTAACCTTGACTCCGTATTAGATGCATTGCATATTGTTTACAGTTTTGCCCTCTGTTCTGCCAATCTATGTCTATGCATTCCGCAGTCATTTTGCTTTCGTCCTGTATGTCTGTTTTACTCTTCGATCTGCACTATGCTATGCTCTTTTTCTGGCTTTGTATAGCTCTGATTTATTGGGTATTCCCGGATGGCTCTGCCCAGAGATTAATACGCGAGGATAAGATCCGGTCTTTGTCATCGGTGAGTCCAAAGCGGATAATCTCCCTTCCTTTGGATTTGATTTGATTGGTATTAGTCTGGCTCTACTCAGCCTCAGCCCTAGGATGCCCGACGGGGTTACCTCTGGCTTAGATCTCTGTATCTCTGTATCACTGCAGTGTCGCTTTGTCTTGGGACCCCGGAACCCAGGAAACCGAGACCCACTTGTGCCCTGGCCCAATCAGTGGTGTTCTCCTCTGCTCTGCTTTGCTCTGCTCTCTATTGGAGAGAATATGGTTAACGTAATAGCCACCTAGTTCAGTATTTCTATGCTTTGATTCAAATATCATGCTTTACTTCTACGCACGATTTGCTTAGCATACTAAGATGGATCTCTGTATTTAATCTTCTGTCGTCATTATTCTATTTGATACTATGAGTGTTTCATCCCTGTTACTTATATATTGCTGGATCGTTGTATTCATTTGTGTTGTCTGTGGTGTTGCAGGCACAGATCCCTTGCCCAGCTCCCCGGCGGTCGAGGAGGCTGCAGGGCCGAGTTTAGAGGCACCCTCCGGTTTGGCAGAGTGGGCCTGATCACCTCTGCCGAGTGCGTACATGCATATCATCAGGGGCCTAGTTGTTTGGTTTTGGTTTTTGGGAGATTTGTATTTGGACTTTGGACTTTGTACTCTGTATATTTTGTATATCATGATTTTGGATGTGTATTCGGATTTTATATCAGCGTATTTGTCGTTGTCTTTTCCGTTCCGCATTTGTTTTGGCTTCCGCTATTTCCCTTTGTTGCTTGCTATGATATATACAGCTTCCGCGTACGCTTAGTTCGCACGTGTTAGATCCCTTGTGTGTGCATCTGGACTGAGTTTGGATGCACGTGCACGGGAGTACGTGTGTCATCGGTTTAGCTCTTAGCTAACCCCCGACTTCTGGGCTCAAGTCGTGATAGCTCTTTACTGACAAGACCGGGACAAGAGTTTCATGCATATACTTGAAGCTATTGATGGATTTAGAAAATGTCAAGAACTATGCATGGGGCGCCAGTGCACTAGCATATTTGTACCATCAGTTGGGCTTAGCAAGCCGGAATGACGTCAAACAAATGGCTGGATACTTAACACTTCTTGAAGCGTGGGTCTACGAGCACTTTGAAACACTAGCTCCAACTGCCAACGTATCATACTCGGTGAGGTAGCCTCGTGCGATCCGTTGGATTCCTCGTAGGGAGACCAGTTCGGCTTTACAAGGTTTGAGGGAGAAACTAAACTTCTTTAGCGTAGATAAGGTAAATCACTCTTTAATTGATCATATCATGTCAACCTATGATGATTCAATTTATTGACAATGATTCTCATGGTGCAGGTCACATGGGAGCCTTATCTTTCTTGTAGGTGAGATCATCCCTTACATCAAATTGCTTTCTACTGTGGATGCCTAACACACGTAGATATTGTAGAGCCCTACCATCCAGATAGGGTTCTCCGGCAATTTGGTCGGGTCCAAACGATTCCCATGGCACCTTTAGAGCCAATATGTGGTTTGAAGGGTAATACAGCAGCATCAATCAATGCATCAGTCCGAGTTTATGATCAAATATGGCATCAGTGGCGTAAACACTTACTGGCCCAAGTAAACCGGAGTACACCTGTTCGTCGTCCTTGGGATTGCGCGCCAGATTACATAGACTGGTATGCTACTGTGTCATGGAGAATATTGACAAACCCCGAAATACAATCTGGTTTTCGTCAAAGTGAGCCTGAGCCACAAGCATATAATGTAATTGATTATGAACTGCGCAACAGAAATGTTCTTCGAATTTACGAAGGAATTCAGGCAAGAGTTGAAGAAGCATTCGCACAAGATAGGCATAGTTTGTACCGAGGTGTCAGACATATGGCCCGAGCTTTACACGGACTTACCATTGAGGAAAAGGGTGAATCAAGTAGAGACCCCCGTATGACATCGCGTGCTTACTCTCGTCGGTCTAGACAAGAGAGATGAATTTAGTGTCAAGATCACTTTTCATGTTTGGAATTCTATGTAATGAACTATGATGTAATGAACCATTCAAGTTAATGAAATTCCCTTTTCATATCACTTTTCATGTCATTTCACTTTGTAATGAACAATGACGTAATGAACAAATCAATTAACATTCAACATTGCTCTATCCAAAATTTGTAAGTGAAAACCACAACAAAAAAGAAATGCTTTACATGATGTTCAATTACATTAAGTTTATAAACTTTACACTTTTATTCCTAATCTATACTTTCACATGTAGCTACATTAGGATTGACAAGTTGTTTAAATTGCTTTATGCGATCTGTATATGCAGTTTCCCATCCACTCGCACAAGAATGATGGAATTCTCGCCACTTATTTGCAATTGGTGGTATTGGATAACCAGATACCAGGAAAACCTAAAAGAATAGACAAAAATATTAGAATGAAGAAGAAAATGACAAACATAATGAAACATACTAAGGAATAGTAGTTATATCGTACCTGAACAAAATGACAACCGTGAACAAAGCCTATAGCTATCTCTCTTTTATTAGAAATAGGCACAGAAGTCGACCTTAGAGGAAGAAAAGTAAGGCACTGTTCATTACTCAAGTGATACAAGACCAAATTATAACGAGATGCTATAAGATGACCCATATCAGGCATAGTCATCCAATGATCATATGATGGATGATCCGCATAGTATGATAATGACGCTATTAGATCTTCAACTTTGTTTTCTACTCCATATAATGCTCTGTAATGATCCACATTTGCAATAAGCTCTCCAACAAGCTCTCTCCGGACTTGTTGCCAACTTTCTTCATTGATTCCAAGTAATCCTGCAATAGCTCTAAATCCACAATTACCGTCAGTTGCCACGTCTTTCACAATGCGTATATAAGGCCTTATTCCCTATGGGAATGATTCATGCCAGGACGAAATCTTCGAGCTATTCGATCTTATCCGAACTGGTAGCTTTTTAACCTTCTGTTTCTTCTTTGCTATGTCCTTGGAGTCTACCACTTCTGTGCATACAGGACTATAACTATCCTGTGCAGATGAGACCAACTCAAAAGCACTTGGGGCACGTTTAGTTGATGTATCACGTTTCAATGGAGGCCTACCCCGTGGCTTTGAATTTACTTCTGGTTCCAGTAAAAATGTAGTGGAAGGCCTAAATAGCTCCCATAATTTATTCAACATTTGTATTCTATGAGGAAGGTCAGAAGCTTTAAACTTTGATTGAATATAAGACAACTCCGCCATCAAATCTAAGTTCATAGCTGGATCATTGGTTGTACAAGTATGTATCATATCAAACTTAGACCAATGAGGATGTATGCATTGGAAAGAAATCGACCGACCTTTAATCATATACTCTGCAATCTCATGAGCACAAGGTAATCCATGTGTACGTCTCATAACGCATTGCTAGGCCTTTTTATCAATTCCAACAACATTTGCTCTTTTACTTTCCATTAATATTTTGTCCAATGTAGTTTTTGATATTTTCCCACGTAACTCTTTGAATTCTTTCGGCTGGAAGTTATGTTAGACAAGTGTTTTACTTTTTTCAAATGATGCTTTAATACCCGTGTGTTGCAATTCAAGCAAACTATGGATCTTTGTCCAATTTGATTCAAAATTGCCTTGACTAGATTGGAGGTGCCTCTTCAATTGTGCATGCGAACTCTCTGCCCTGTAAAGAATAGAATCTTAGAGAAGGTTTAAAATTCATAATGTAAGAAAACTTGTTAACCATACCTGTTCGACATAGTATTGCCAAAATGCATATAATTGTCCGTCCATGCTGAGACAAATCTTTTTTTATATGGGTCAAGCCAGTTGTGCTTAACATATTTAAGTGCCATTGGATATGTACTGAAACTTTCATTTAGCTTTGTTAACTATTCGATGTACTCTTCTTCCATTGATAAATTTGTCAGCATATTCCAATGCGTAATGAATTTGTCCCAAGTTTGCTTTGTTTTGAACAACTTCTTACATTTAGCAAGCACATTTTTATTGATGTGCCATTTGCATAATAGATGTGTAGCAGTTGGGAAGACTTTTTTAATTGCATTTATCAGTGCCAATTCTCTGTTTGTCACAATAATATCCGGAAGAACACCTTCCCCACTTACAGAGCGCAAGATAGTTAATACCCATATATAGTTGTCTTCACAAACAGCTTCCATATATGCAAAACATATAGAGAACGTCATGTCTGTAGACGTTACACCAACAATTTCCAATAGAGGCAAGCGATACCGATTGTACTTGTTAGTGCAATCCATTATCAATATGTGTGGGAATGCATGCAACAAGTCAATACTAGTTAGGTGCGTCCAAAAAAGATCCTTAACAATGTTGGAATTCTCACAATTTCTATGCCATTCAATGTAATTATGCTCTTCCAACTTTCCTAACAGAAGTTGCATTTGACTTCTCCCGCCTCGTTCAATGACTTTATGCCTATGTCGTGCATTGTAAATCGCCTTTATTGTTGTCACATTAAGTTCACTTCTTCGCTTCAAGGCAATCAAAATCTCTTTTGGTTTGACCATGTTAGTAGACATATCAACTAATAACTTCGCTTCCTCTTCTGATAATCTGCCTGCATATGAATGACCCTCTAGATATTGTGCCGCAGAATGGTTGTGTACACTACAAAACACTTCTAGCATCCAATCATCATTTATTTCTAATTTATTACCCTTCAATAAAAATGGGCATCCACATTTTTTTGTGCCTGTTTGCTTGATCTTCTTCTCAGATGGCTCATATCGATGAGATTCTTTGCATTATATAGTGTCCACTTCTCTCACATGCAAGTAATACTCTAGGTTTTACTCCAACCCCAGCCGCATTAGAAACTTTAATAACAATGACAAAGCCATTTCTCTTTCCAACATCATGAGCCCAATCGATCATTTCCTGACGATTATGGAAGATCTAGAAATGCAAAACTTATAAAAAAAGTTTAGTAAATAAACTTTTAAAATAGTGTTTATGAAGTGTTTTTGGTAAAAACTATGACGAATTGTCCTTACCTCATGAGTAATAAACTCGTTTGTATAATCTTTAATGCATTCAGAACCTATATCGCTTTCTTCTGTAGGAGCCTGTAGAGCAAATGATTCACAAAAAAAAAAAAAAGTGTGTTAAAATTCTGTTCAGCCACTTATGGCCGAACATATTCAGCATGTTCAGCCATGAGTGGCCGAACAGAAGTGTTCTGTTCGGTTACTCATGGCCGAACAGACTCAGTGGCCGAACAGTTCTGTTCTATTCGGCCACTCATGGCTGAACATTTCTTTCAAATTCGGACTTCCAGGTTCGAACATGAGGCGGACGGAACTTTATACAAAACTTTAAAGACATGTAAAAACTAACAAAAAAATCATAGTTTACTAACCTTGCCATTTGTTTAGGGAGTGTAAACCACCAAATCCTTGTTTATTTTTCCCCTCCATTGCACCTTTTGCTTAGTAATATCCTTATCCAAGTAGGTTGGCGGAATAATAAGTTGTAGTGAGTAGTAGAGAAGAAAATAAAGGGAAAAGGTGCAGGAAGAAGATGGAAAAAGAAGAGATGATGAGAGGCTTTGAATGTGTAGGAAGAAGATTGAGGAAGAAGATGGAGGAAGAAGAGATGATGATAGGGTTTAAATGTGAAGAGAATAAATTGTGTGTGAAGAGAAGAAACTTTCTGCATTTTGGAAGGAATTGGGTAATTTTGTAATTTTATATAGGAGCAAAATTAGATTAAAAATTTATAACAAAATGATGTGTGATGAGAGATATTTTTTGTGTTCAAATAGCAGGGCTCTTATTTTATCCTACTTTTCTTCCAAACATGCTGTAAGAAGCTGTTTTTAACCTAAACAAGTGAATAAAGTAGAGTTACACAAGCGCTTCACTTTGATATATGATCAATTGTCGTAACAATTGATAATTTTGTTTACTGCATTGGGACCTATTGTTGTGATAAACCAATAAATACAGATAAATTTATAGGCAACTTAAGTGGTTTATGGTTTTTTTTTCTTTTTTTCCCCAATAAAAAGTTAGGGGGCTAAAATCAAAGAAAGAGCCTGTACATGCAGAAAAGAAAGTCCACAAATGTAAAAAGAAAAGCTTACAAATGAGAATAAAATCCCACACAGAGAGTAGAGGGAGTCCCCACACTACCACTAAGGGCAGGAGCCCATCTCAATTTGTTCGAGTTTCAATCTTTTTGGCTCATCTATTCATATAATAGTAAATAATGTTACGACAACGACAATGACCCTAGGGAAAATGATAACCAATAAATAAACTAACACTACAATAAGTTGCAGTTTTGGTGACGTTCATTACCGACGTTTTCAAAATTTCGTCGCAAAAGGTTACTTTTTCCCGACACAAAATTATTTCCGTCGGTAAAAATAAAATTTACCGACGTTTTAGAGATTTTCGTCGGTAAATAACGAATTTTTAGCGACGAAATTTTCAAAAATGTCGCTAAATTTAAATTTTATCGACATTTACATGAAACGTCGGAAAATATGGAGAATTTGTCCGACGTCTATTAAAAACGTCGTTAAAAGTTATTTTCATCGACAAATATCATGAGTCGATAAATTAAATATTGTTTTGTGCTTTTTTAAAAATAATTTTTACCGACATATTTTTTCGTTGGTAAAATGGAAACGTCGTTAAATTTTGTTGCCGATGAAATTTGGTTTTTACGATGAAAATGTATCGTCGTAATAATCTGGAAATTTTACCGATTTTCGCGCCCCTCTATTTCCCCTTTTCCTTTGCCCACCCCAGCTTCTTTCCCCTTTTCCTTTGCCCGATCGCTCGCTGGTCTCTCTCTATCCCGATTTGGTCATTGGATTCTCCGCTGGCTGGCTCGCGCTCTCCGGCTCGCTGGGTTCTCTCTCTCCAGATCTGCTCCGGTCGCTGGGTTCTCTCGCAGGCTCGCTCGTTCGCTTTTTCTCTCCGGCTCACTGGGTTCTCTCTCTCTCTCCCGATCTGCTCTGGTGCTGGGTTATCTCGCTCGCTCTCTCCGATCTGCTTTGATCTCTCTGATCTTTCGGTCGATCTCACCCTCTCTCGGTCTCTCTTGCTCACTCTCTCCGATTGATCTCACCCCTCTCGGTCTCTCTCTCAGTCGCTCTCTGTTACCCTCTCTCGGTCTCTCTCTGTCACTCTCTCTCTCTGCTCTCTGCTCTCTCTCTCTCAGTCGATCTCACCCTCTCTCGATCACTCTCTGCTCTTTCTCTCTCTCAGTCGATCTCACCCTCTCGGTCTCTCTCTCAGTCACTGTTTCTCTCTGCTCTCTACTCTCTGATCTGTCTCTCGGTCTCTCTCTGATCTCTCCCTCTCTCGGTCTCTCTCTGCTCTCTGCTCTCTACTCTCTCTCTCAGGCGATCTCACACTCTCTTGGTCTCTCTCGCAGTCACTTTTCTCTCTGCTCTCTGCTCTCTGATCTGCCCCTTGCTATCTCTGATCTCTCCCTCTCTCGGTCTCTCTCTGATCTCTCCTCTCTCAGTCTGCTCTCTCTCTGCTCTCTGCTCTCTCTCAAGCGATCACACCCTCTCTTGGTCTCTCTCTCAGTCACTGTTTATCTCTGCTCTCTGCTCTGATCTGCCTCTCGGTCTCTCTCTGATCTCTCCCTCTCTCGGTCTCTCTCTGCTCTCTCTCTCTTTCAGTCTGCTCTCTCTGCTCTCTCTCGCTCAGGCGATCTCACCCTCTCTTGGTCTCTCTCTCTCAGTCACTGTTTCTCTCTGCTCTCTGCTCTCTGATCTGCCTCTTGGTCTCTCTCTGATCTCTCCCTCACTCAGTCTTTCTCTGATTTCTCCCTCTCTCGGTCTCTTTTTGCTCTCTCTCTCTCTGTCGCTCTCTGCTCTGTCTCCCTCAGTCGATCTCACTGATCTGCTCTCTCTCTGCTCTCTGCTCTTTCTCTCTCTGCTCTTTGCTCTCTCGGTCTCTCTCTACTGTTGCTGCCAACCAAGGTAAGGCTTTTTTGGTTATTTTTTTTCTTAAAACCTTACAATTATTTGAGTCAACATAGAAGTAATGGAACTGTGAATATGAGAATTTGTGGGAATTTCTAAGTAAGACTGAAATTTTGAGAAAAATACAAATTTTAATTTTAGTTTAGTACTTTAATTTATTTCAGTTGTTTACCACTATTATTTTTAGTTATACTACTGCCTTGTTGTTTCTACAATTCTACTTTTATTTTATTGTTTCATTGTAATGTTTGCATGATCTGTTGTTAGAATAATTTTGCATATTATCATGTCTGGTTTAAATTAGGGATTTCATGGTTTATGGGTGTCTAAGTTGAGATTCAGATCTGGAAAATTTGGTTCCAAATCTCAACTTTTAAAGGTTTTTCACACTAATGTTAAAATTCTGCATAAGTTGAAAATCTACAACTTTCAGCAAGTTTTGTAAAAAAGTTTCTGATATAAAACCTGATCAAACAATTTTATTTTTATTTGAAATTATGAGACTTGGGAAGTGTGATTTTTAAGGGCTGAAATAAAGTGGCCCAAATAAGAAAAAGTTCAAAATTCTGCAGCATATTTGTGAATAGTCTAGTTTTTTTGAGTCCATAACTTTTTTATTTCTTAATACTTTTCAGCTCTATTTTTTTTTAGTTTCTCATGCCTTGGGACTTTAAAATTCATACGTTATATTTAGATTTATAGTGTCATAGGTTAGTTGATCAGAACCATGAAAAAGGGGGTGTGCACTAGTTTTCATACGTAGAAAATCTTTAGCTTATGTCATAAAGTTGTTAGGAATGTGTCTTTCATGCATTAATTCATATATATCATGCACTTTTGAATTGTTTTGAGCATTGATTTAGGTTCTGAAATAATTTTGGTTTATCTATTTTTATTGTTGAAAGAATACTGCCTTATTTTCTTTTTGCTCTCTATCGATCGAACCAGTAGTCACTAGAATTTATTACTACATTCGAGGCGCTACACTTGGAGTTTTGCAAACAAATTTGTGGTGCCTTTTCCAGGGAGGGCTTAGTAAGGTCATTTTCTAACTTTCTTAGAATAGGTTAGTTTGTATTTTTAGAATTAGTAGGCGTATGCATAAATGGATTACCAACCAAATTGGAATTAGGAGTTTTGCACGGAATGCTAGAAGCTCACATGTTTTTAATTAACTCCGAAAGGGTATTAGCTTTCCAAAATTTTCTTTTCCTTTTTCTTGGAAAATTAGTTTAGGTAAACTCTTTAAGAAAACAATACAACTAAGGCAAGAAACTAGGTTCTTTGGTTGAGCTCAATGTCCGAAGAAAAGCCTTTATCAATGATGCTAAACATTATCACACCATGGTTAATAGTACCTATTGAGAGTTTTGTTCTAAATATTTCTAATTGCTTGTGATTAGGTCAGATATGGACAGGAGTTGGATATTACATTATCAAAACCGATTTAATACGGAGTATATTGATGGGGTGAACTCATTTATTGATTTTACAAAGGCGAATTCGAATGGGACAGCGGTCATTAGGTGCCCATGTAATGATTGCTGTAACCATCGGAGGCATGACTATGGAATCCTAAGAAGTCATTTGCACATTTATGGAATGATGGTCTCATACCAACGATGGATAGCTCACGGGGAATCTATAGTTCAACCCAATGATGCGGATGAGAGCGAGGATGAATTGGAAGAGAATCAGGATGAATATGATGAGTTGATAGAGGACCATCGTAAGGGAACTTACTTACAGGAAGATACTCAAGAGGGGGATGATGTGCAAGATTTTGAAAGATTGTTGCAAGCTTCCCAGCATGGCTTGTACCCAGGATGCAAGAGCTCAGATACTCTGTTAGCGTTTGTTATCAGGATATTGCATGTGAAGGTCGAAAGTGGGTGTAGCAATAAGTCGTTCAACAAGGTCCTGCAGATTTTTAAGGACTTCTTACCAGAAGGTCATGTGGTGCCAGCCTCAATTTACGAGGCGAAGAAATTATTACGTGACTTGGGCATGGGGTACAAGAACATAGATGCCTGCAAACATGATTGTGTGTTGTATTGGAAGGAAAATGCTCAATTTGATAAATGTCCAGAATGTCAAGAGCCTAGGTACAAGGTCAATGATGGCAAGCGAAAGAAGATCCCTCATAAGGTGCTCCGTTACTTCCTATTGACACCGAGGTTGCGTAGAATGTATATGTCAAGGAAGACAGCCACAGATATGAGATGGCACATTGAGAAGCGTATTGATGATGGGATAGCGAGGCATCCGGCTGACTCCATGGAATGGAAAGAATTTGATAAGAAATATCCAGAGTTTGCTCGAGAGACATGTAATGTGAGGTTGGGGTTAGCTACCGATGGATTCAACCCTTTTGGTAACTTGAGCATCTTTTATAGCATGTGGCCTGTCATACTTATGCCTTATGATTTGCCACCATGGATGTGCATGAAGGAGCCATTTTTTATGATGTCATTACTTATTCCTGGACTAAGCTCACCGGGAAATGAGATCGATGTATATCGAGGCCCTTGGTTGATGAGTTGAAGGACTTGTGAGATAATGGCGTATCCACTTTTTATGCCTCCACTAAACAGACCTTTCAGATGCATGCAGCTGTGATGTGGACTATAAATGACTTTCCTGCATTTGGCAACTTGTCTGGGTGGAGCACAAAAGGATATAACGCTTGCCCCTCATGTAACGACAGCTCGTTGGGGGTGAAGTTGAAAGATAAGATTGGGTATATTGGCCATCGAAAATACTTGGAACTGAACCACCAATGGTGTAGAAGCAAGGCCTTCAACGGTCAGCCTAAGTATGAAAAAAATTCTTTGGATTTACCTATGCACAAGGTATTAGACCAGCTAAAAGAACTAGCGCCGATCCAGTTTGGCAAGAATAAGAAAAGACCGCGTGACTCTGGAGAACCGAATTGGAGAAAGAAAAGCATCCTATATGAATTTCCCTACTGGAAGTGCAAAAAACTTCTGCACAACCTTGATCCTATGCACATTGAGAAGAATATTTGTGTAGCTTTAGTTGGAACAATTTTGGGCATAAAGGGCAAAACCAAGGATACGGAGAAAGCGCGTAAGGATTTGAAAAATATGGGCATCAGGCCAGAGTTGGATCTAGTGAAGAGGGGCGATGGATCTAGCTTGAAGCCGCATGCCTCTTACACTTTGGAATCAAAACAGAGAGATGCTTTTTATGAATTCTTGAAGTCGATAAAAATATCCAGACGGCTATGCGGCGAACCTCTCGAGGTATGTAACCTCGAAAAATGGTAATTTATCTAGTTTAAAGAGCCATTATCGCCATATCCTTATCCAACGCATCCTTCCTATTGGTATGCATGGCTTTCTGAATATGGATATTTGTACAACATTATTTGAGTTAGGCTCTTTTTTCCAAGACCTCTGCTCGAAAACACAGAGACACGATGATTTGAAAAAATTAGAGGAGCATATAGTTTTAATATTGTGCAAGTTGGAGAGGAGTTTTCCTCCTGCTTTCTTTGATGCAATGGTTTATCTATCGATTCACTTACCGCGCGAGGCCATACTTGGTGGACCGGTGCAATATCGGTGGATGTACCCGATAAAAAGGTAATAGTTAATGACCATTGATTAATTGTTCATTTATTACTGCAATTGCCTTGCATTGAAAATCGTAAATGATATCATTGGTTGTTTAAAGGTTTCGGAAGACCCTAAAAAGGTATGTTCGCAACTGAGCTCGGTCAGAAGGTTCGATCTCCGAGGCTTTGATCGTGAACTCCAAGTGCAGAGCTGCGATGTAGTAATAAAATTGGTGAGACCAGGTCGATCCTCAGGGAGCAATGTGTTTAAGGTATTTTCAACTTGTAACCTGTCTTAAATAAAAATCTAAAACTAGCCTAATTTATAATCTAACAAATACATACATTCCTAAAACAAAATAATTACAATCCCTAATTCTAAAAGTTCCTAAAAGTAAAATTAAATTTACTGCAAAACGAAACGCACGTTAGAACTTCCAATAAAACTAAATTTAAAATAAGAAACTTACTAAAAATAAAAAAACTAAACAAAGTTAGAAACAAATTAAACTAAGTTAAAATTAAACAAAAACTTTCTTAAATTAATCTATGATGAATAACAATGCAAACTTTCTAAAAATAAAACTACATAAATGAATAGATGAATGGAGCATGCATGTGTGTGAACTAAAAGGGTTGCAAAACAAAATTCTAGAATCAGATTCTTCTTCTTGTTTTAGTTCAGTTTCAATTCTGAATCTTGTCAACTAAATGCAGAAATTCCTTGGTAAAACTGATATAAAGCAGGCTATGAATCAATATGCATGAACCAACACTAATATTTCATTGTTTAGCAACTGTTTTTCAATGCTTTTCTGAACTGAATTCTGATGTGATTCAGGTTTGCAAAAACTGTTCCAACATTGAAGATGTGTGCATGTAGAAAGATTATATATAATGATCATAATGCAATGCCTATTTTCAAACTGTTTTAGAACAGTTTCTGCACTGTTTTCAGTTGCATTTTAAATCTGATTTCAAGCTTTGAAAACTGTTATAAACATCAGTCATCCAAATACTATAAACATGTGCAACTAGTTTATGAAAGTCGTCCAACATGAACCTGTTTTAGACTATTTTTCTGCACAAAGTTAGGATTGATTTCCACCTCTAAATTCAACCTAATGTTTATATTCTAATTCCCTTTTGGCAACAAACAGAACTAAAAACAAATTAATCACACAATGGAAGGCACAATTCAGACATGACAAATTCGGGTTGTCTTGATTTTATGGATTGTTTCCAGCAACTAATCACTCAATTTATAAAATTGTATTTCTGATTTCCAACTTTAACATAGTTGACAGCCCTGAACATGTTCTAAATAACTGAACATATACATGAATCTAAATCCAGTTTCAGCAATGAATATCACTAAACAAAACTGTGCAGGTTTTAAACATGAAAAAGTGCAGAAATTGAAGTAAAAGGTGTAGTAAAATAAAAGTGCAGAAATTTAAAATTAAACATGCAATGAAAGAAAATAAGAATTGCAGGAAGTCAAAGGTGGTATAACTGAAGTCAAAAGCGGTAAACAATGGAAGTCAAAGGTGGTATATTCACTTAATATTCTCTCTTAATCTAAGCCTAATAATTTCTTAAGATGTGCTCTCTATTTGGGTCGTCAATCCAAATAATAAAAACACAAATTAAGCAATCATACAACCATAAGAATAAGAAGAATAAGAAGATGAATATTATTTAACTAGTATGACAACCTTTACATAAGATGAAAAAAAATTAAACCAAAAGATTATACATACTAGGATGGAAAAGAATTCCTCCTTCTAGTTGATCTTCAAGGTTGGTAGTGTGGCTTTAGGGCTAAGCCTCCTTGATGACTTAAGATGTAGAGACTAGAGAGGGAGAGGTAGATGTAGAAATCTAGAGGTGGGAGGTGGGTAATTCTTTCATGAAGAATATGGGAGAAGGGTGCCCTATTTATACTTTTTCAAGTCCTACTCCTTCTCAAACTTTAAAATCTTAAAAATAATAAAAAAATAAAAAAAAGGGGCTCCAACCAATGCTTTAGACGTGCAATATCCTTGGGGATTTTTTTCTTTTTATTTTTCTCTTCTTTCCTTGCTTGTTTTGTCCAGAAATCCCTCTTGGATGCTTCTTTCATTCTTTGTCTTTGCCACCTTACATTGAGATCTTTTGAGAGATGAAATAGGGATAAGAATCCTCTCTTAGAATCAAACTTGGCCCACATGAGGTGTAGAACTTCCCCTTTTATCTCTTTGCATCGTCAACTTTCCTTTTTTGGAAAGTTCTCCTCGTTGGCTCCTAACTTGAAGAGATCTTCTAGATAATTCTCCCTTGATTTGTTCCTTTACTTTTTCAATCAAAATCTGATCCAAAATCTCTTTTGGACGTGGAATAGCTTGCTTAGATATTTTTTTATATATTTTTTTTCAATTAAATCTTCTCCTTCTCAAAAAAGAACACCTATGTGGCTTTCCTTGTCCATCTTTGATGAGATATTCCTCAAATTCTCTTCAAAATCTCTTTAAAATGTGCAACAAATGAATGGACCCACCATCTTGGATGTTTTACAAGTGTGCCCCACACATGTGCATGTGTGTGTGGGACCATGAAGCCGACTTTTTACAATTTTCTGCCAATTTCCTTTTCTCTTCAATTCTGCTCTCCTTTCTCTTAAAAATCAATTCCTTGCTTCAATTCTTTACAAATGGGACCCATATAATCAATTTCCTACAAAACAGATGTGAATTCATGTGAAAAGATAATTTTACCCCTAACATCACATATGCATGATTGTGGGCCCATTTCTCATGAAATGATAATAAAAATGTATATCATTCCTCATGATTTTGTATGAATGAACTAATGTTGAAGAGAATTCAATTTATTTCATGAGAAAAATTATTTTCACAAAACTTTCCAAAAATAGACTTTCAAAAAATAGCAAGTTTCATGAATTTATGCAAAAAGTGTGATTTTTAAGCAATTTATGCAGAAAAATATAAAGATGAATTTAAAATGAATTAAACCATGATATCACACTAAATGAGGCTCTTTCAAGTTAATAAGTCCTTAAAATGGGTCAAAATGTGTATGAAAATATGCATTTTTAAAGACTCATCAGGCTTACATTGTCAAAGAGTGTCTTACTTTTGTTCAATGTATTTAAGGCAAACTGATCGAGTTGAACGCTATGATGATGGTGGCGAACGTGGCCCGGGGATGTCAGTATTTAGATAAACTGTCTGTCCAATCGGACTGATGGCAAGGGCACATGGTCCTTCGCAAAAAGAGCGTGACATGGCTCATTGGTTTGTGCTGAATAATACCCCTAAGGTGGAGCCATATCTACAGTACGTGCTTCAATCTAACTATATTTATGCATTGCTTGTTAACTGTTTGATTTATTCTCTACTTTTAATTATTCACTAAAAGCTGCCTTGAGTAGGGTCCACAAGAATTTGGTACAAAATCAGCACAGTGGAGAAATCAGGAGTGTACAACGAAAAGAATTTGCCAAATGGTTCAAACAACATGTAAGATATATAAAATTTTATCATTTTAATTGCTATATATTATTGGATTACACTTCAAATGACATGAGCATAATATATTTGTCTTAATGTGCCTATGTAGACGAACCAATTACGAACTAATGGGTCACCTGAAGCTACTGAGGAGATTTGGTCATATTAGCAAATGGGCCCAGATCACTAGTGAATCTATATCAAGGGTGTAATAGCAATGGTGTCCGATATCACACTAAAGACCATGAGAATTGTCGTAGAAGTCAGAGTAGTGGCTTGGTTGTGAATGGGGAATACGAAGGAGAGAAACATGACTATTATAGATACATCCACAAAATCTGGGAGTTGTCCTATTTGCACGGGGGTACACTAGTTTTATTTGAATGTGAATGGTACAACACTAGCACCAAGCACAAGATAAATATTGAAGAACATGTTACAAGCATTGATATAACGGTCGTTGGTGTAAGGATGATCCATTTGTACTACCAAGCCAGGTGACACAAGTCTTCTATGTCAATGACACCATTAGAGGAAAAAATTAGAGAGTTGTAGAACGGGTCAAGCCTCGGGGAGTATGGGATGTACCTGCTAAGCGAGATGATGACGACAATGATGATGCGTGCAATGATGCATTTCAGCAGGACCAAACGACATATGTTGTCTCAATCCTCGTTGATGGTACTAATGTCCAATACTCTAGGGATGATATAGATCCTGAGATTGTTCTCAGTGATGAGTCAGAAGATGAGGAGGGCCAAGACAAGGATGAAACACTGGTGGAGTATGAAGATGAAGAAGACAATGATGTACTTAGTCAGTCTGACTCTGACATGGAATATGACATGTAGTGTGTGATTCAAGTTTTGCACATGTAATGATTAAGTAAATTAATAAAGATCTTACCTTACAAAATGACATTGTCTGAAAGTTCATTTTCTCTTGTGATTTATTCATGTATGGATAAAATATTTCTATATTTTATGTTTTATGCTTATTTATATATATTATAGTTGCAAATGATGGCAAACAGAGGGAAAAATGGGTCAAACCAGGAGAGCTGTCCAGTCACGTAAAGCATTCAATTATTTATTAAAGAGAAAAAGGACAATGAAGCAGAATGCAGATAAACTTGTTTCTCTAGGGCTCCCGTCGACTGCACGTGCTATATTTGGTTCGGCTAAAGGGACAAACGGGAACAGAAAGAAAATAGTTAGTGGGAATAATAACAACGAGAATTACAGTCCCCCCACAAGATGATGATGTAGATGACGATACATTTTCGTCAAAATCGGATGAGGTAATCTTTATGTGAATGTCCATGACATGCGCTTTAAAATATTAGTTTTTGATAGTGACACCCATGCTAAAATAATATTATTGATTTGGGCTAATAAATATTTATTTTCCTTGTTACTTGGCTCTAAGTTAGGTTGCAGATATGCCTCGGCAGAAGAGGGCTAGGCGTGCTCGGAGTGTCACAGCTGCACTTGGGTTAGCTCGTGCAGAGAGCACACCCGAGGCTGTGACACAGCCTCAATTGCCGATACAGCCACTGACTACACAGGATGTACCATTGCAGCCGTCTACCACACAGCCCTCATTGACCTAGCCTCCTACCACACAGCCATTGCCGAGGGTATCTCCATCATCCCTGACTCCGTCGAGTCCTCATACACTTGCTAGCAGTGTTAGTGAGAAAATTATGACCTCTTAAAATCTTGGATTCACTTCAATTTAATGTTTTCTGTTTACTAACTCATTTAGCACTATCATCTTAATAGCATCAGCCCCAGTCTCGGAGGTTCGGAGTCGTGTAAGGGGAGTTACGCAAGGGAAGAATGCGGCAAAGCTGAGGAAAGAGTTGGGTCATAACATCCCAGTTCCAATCCCCAGCTCGAGTCATAGGCCAGAAGGGGAACATGCACCATCATTGGTTAACCATCTTGGGTTAGCCATTAGAGAGATGGCCCCAGTCCGACCTCATGGCTAGAAGAAGCTTGATAGTGGGATCAAGCTTGCCGTCATTGGATTAGTTCAGGTAAACTATAACGAAAATTATCAACCAAATTGATCATAGTTGTACTCGTCATTAGAAGGCATGGATTATATTTTATTATTACTAATCGTTATATGGCTCTCTCTTAATTGTAGCAAGTATTTGATATTGGGGACTATGAGGGTGATATGCAGCTCAGGGCGGACATTAACCGCCAGTGCGGGATTTTGTACAAGAGTTGGAAATATGAGCTGTATAGCCATTATCTCGAGCTGTTGAAGCAGGGAGTTCCCCGACCCCAGGACCACCCGGCGGATGGCTGTGATCCAGCCGACTGGCAGTTGATGATTTCGCAATGTTGGGAATCACCACAGTGGAGGGTAACATTTGGATGTTATCTATAATAATTAATTATATTTCAACGTAATTTTATTAGGTATGATTCAATGAAAAAGAGCTATTGTATTATTATTCTTCTATGTAGGCGAAGTCGAAGAAGGCTCAAGAAAGTCGAGCCAAACTGCCATACAATCATACTAGTGGCTCCAGGTCATTTGCATCGAAGATGTCTCTGATGGTACTAATTATATTCATATGAGCAAACTTGATTAAGTTTATTAATTTATCAATATGTAGGTTCATTTCTAATACAAGTTAATTTCAAATGACAGATGGCACAGAATGCTGGTCAGGCGCCGCCTATTACTCAGTTTTTCCACGACACCCATTATAGGCAAAAGAGTAATTCGTGGGTAAATGACGTGGCTCAACAGAGATATGTATGTTTGCTCTTCGATTTAACTTTGATCAACAATTATGTTAGAAGCATTCTAAATCCCTTATTGATTTGAATGGCAGGAGGCCCTGGTGCAGCGGACTGAGGAGCAGTCGCAGCCCTCTGTCACAGCTCCGATGACTAAGGAACAAATTGCTGTTGATGTGCTTGGGAAGAGGTCGAGTTATTTGAATGGGTATGCTATATACACGAGGACCTTTTCATCTTCCACACAGTCTCGAGTGCAGCATCTTGAGGTGATCGCCCAGCGCGAGCAGCTAGCTGAGTAGGCTAGGCGGCAGGCTAAGCAGGACAGGAGGACAGCTGCACTCGAGGCCCTCGTTCAACAGCTGACAGCTGCGGCAGGGATAGATCCAACAATCTGCCTCAACATCTCTAAAGGGTCCAGTTCTGCTGGTGATGGCACAGCTACTACAGGGCGTGATACAACCCCTTGGTTAGCATAATATTCTCTTGAAATATTAAAACGGCTATAATGGCAAGTATGTCAACTAGTAGAATTTACATGTCAAATATGTCAACGGCTGGGGTATTTGGCTAAAATTCCCCATCATCATTAATATCTTGTTCCCCTATCTCCCCATGGGGGATTGGATGCAAAGAATCCAAGGAAACTTCATTTGAAATGGAAGGAAGCGTCATTGGAATGCAAAATTCAAAAGGAATGATGCATGTAAAGAGGCCTTTTGCAAGTCAAAGGGCATGTTGACTTCTGCTCTAATTATGCAACCACCTGATTGGAGGCCCTGCAAAATCATATTTGATGTCAATGATTATGTGGTTGGGCCGTGTTAGGGCACTGCATGGACAGGAAGCCTTGTGTAATATACTCTGTAAGTCCGACCTTGAATAGTGCACAGATCAATTATTCTATGACTAAAAAATGAACTTACATTGTGAACTAAAAAATGAACTAAAAAATCATCAAGATTGAAAAGTGAGGAGGTAGTATTTTTTTGTTTTCTCTATTTCACACCTTGTGAATCCTGCATTCTCACCCCTTTGGTAGGAAATTAAAAGTCTCTCTAAGATGAAGATTAGTTCACCTTTTTCCTTCTTTTTTTTTAACAAAAAATGTGTCAAAACAAATAATGAAACAGTGGGATGCATGGAAAATCAGAACAAGCTTTCTCTCTATTAAGGTATCTTCTCATGGCACAAATACACCCCAGAAGGGGGTAAGCTTCAGCTTGTTTTTCAGGCTGAATGCACCTTTTTCTTGTTTTGTTTCTCCGAAAAGTTTCAACCTAATTTCTAAGCTTTGGCCCAACGTCGAAAAAAGATTCACTGAAAAGGGCTCATGCGCAACAAGAGATGTAACAAAATAAAATATACGAAACCACAATATTCAATAGGATATCTACATCTTATAACTCTGTGATAGTTCATGGAACTTCACAGCAACTCTTCACACTACAACAAAATGCATTATTGGCTACGGCTTTACTCACGCAAGTCCATTTTGCGTGGCTAAAAGTTATCTTTTGCTTACGAAAATAAATCTACGTAGGCAAAAGCCACAATTATCTCCTATTTTTGGCGACGCAAGATATTTGTGTGGGCAAAAGTGGTTGAGATTCTCTTCAAACTAAGAGGAAAAGTTTTACCCACGAACAAATATCATTTGGCGTGTCGCAGCCTTTTGTAGGCAAAGTGAAAAACATTTAGCCACGTATATATTTGCGTAGGAAAAGGCTAAGACTTTTGGCTACACATGGTTTTTCGTGGGAAATATCCTTTGGCTACGAGGTTTTTTGTGGGCAAAGTGAAAAACCTTTGGCTACGCATATATTTCCGCAGGGAAAGGCTAAGACTTTTGGCCACGCATGGTTTTCCGTGGGCAATATCATTTGGCAATGCGGTATTTTGTAGGCAAAGTAAAAAACCTTTGACTACGCATATATTTCTGTAGGGAAAGACCAAGACATTCGGCCATGTATAGTTTTCCATGGACAATATCCTTCGACGATGCGGTATTTTGTAGGTAAAGTGAAAAACCTTTGGCCACGCATATTTTTGCGTAGGGAAAGGCCAAGACTTTTGACCATGCATTGTTTTCCGTGGGTGAATCTAAATATTTTTATTTCCATTCTTTTGTTTTTTTTAATGGAACTATTCCCATGCCCGCCTCTTCTTTTTGTTTTTTTATTTTTTTAAACACTATTGTGTTATGCAAATGTTTTTTTTAGAATTGTGCTTCAAAAATCTATGCCCTTATTTTATTTTGGTACCATACTATTTTATTTAAAGGTCATTTATATGAGAGAAAGGACTTGGGTGTGAGGATATTTTGGTGCCCTGTATTTGGATGGTGTGAACTTAAGAAAAGGAGAAGGCTCTTGTCTTGTTGGTAATTTAGATAGTATTATGTGGAAAGCAATATTTCTGTAGTATTATGTGGCAAGCAATTGCAATATTATAATGCAATTCTGCAGTATTATCTTTATTTTTTATTGCTTTTGTGTGTTGGGTAAGATTGTAAAAGATGGTTTCCACTAATTGAATTTAAAAATTAAGAAAATACTTTCATAAAATAGAAAATAAAGCAGTAAAAATGATTTTTGAATTTTATCATTGATAGAATTGTGCTTAAATTTTATTGTGGTTAGAAAGATACATAATTTATAATTTATTGTTCTTTTCCACAGGGTGCTTGTCTTAAAATTAAAAAAAAATTAGAGGGCCTAGATATAAATTTTATAACTTAGATAAAGATAAAAACCTAAGTTGCTTTCATTCGTTGTTTCATTCAGTGAAAAGGTTGTGGCTACTACCGTTTTGACGAAGAAGGTTGCGGCTATGCTTCTGATTTGACGAAGAAGAAGAAGAAGAAGAAGAAGAAGAGGAGAAAACTTCACTTACGTCTCCAGCCACCAGATGAGTGCCTGAAAAAAAGAAACGAAGAGAAAGAAGAAGAAAAACAAGAAACTGGTCGTGTCTCCAGCCATCAGATCTGGATCTGAAAAAAGAAAAAAAACCAAGAAGAAGAAGAAGAAGAAAAAACTGCACTACGCTTTTGCTTCTCCGACCACAAGATCTACGTCTGAGAAGAAAAAAAAAACAAAACGAAAAGAAAGAAGAAGAAGAAATTGCACTACGACTATTGCATCAGCAGCCGATTCTGCGTTTGAAAAAAATACGAAAAGAAAGAAGAAGAAGAAGAAGAAGAAGAATAAACTGCATGCTAGCTATTGTGTCTCCAGCCACCAAAACCAGCAGCTGAAAAAAGAACAAAGAAAAGCAAGAAGAAGAAGAACAAGTGCGCTACTGCAACTTCTCCACCAAAAGCTGCATTTGAAAAAAGAAAAAAAACAAATTGAAAAGAAAGAAGGCGAAAGAAGAAAGAAGAAGGAGAAGAAGAAGAAGGTACCTGCATTGCACGCTGCTGATCTCCCGTTGCCTGCTGCTGATTTGCTGTTGCATGTTGTTGATCCTGCTAGCTGCTGCTGTTGCACTATTTTTTGCCTGCTATTGCATGGTGCTAATCTCCTACTAACGTTGTTGTTGCATGCTGTTGTTCTCCTGCTAACCTCTAGGTATTGTGTCCATGTGGTGTTTTTTTTTTTTTTCTGTTTTAACGTTTGGTGCATTACTGTTATTGGACGTACTGCCATGGAATGAAAAATTACAAAATTTGCCCCAAGTGGGCATTGTACAATGATTTTAATGTTTGGTGCATGTCCGTTATTGAACACAATTTCATCTTGGGGTTTGTAACTTTGTGCCGGTTCAATTTCTTTGTCGTCAATTCATATTCCATCTTGTTGATATTATAGACTCCACAATGAATACACTATGACCCAAAATAATTTGGATTTTACATTTGATAACATGAGATGGATCATGGCTTTAAAAATTAGCCGAGTGTAGTTGACTCACACATCCCTCAATTCTTCTTATTTTCTTTTTTTTTTACACAAATAATCCAATCAACTTAACACAAATTATAACTACTTAATTGATAAGGACTATGATTGTCTTCTTCTTTTTCTAAGTTAGAATCACGTCAATGTGTAATTAGTTGAAAGCAACATGTGTAATTGAAATATGATAAAAAAAATATAACTAAAATAAGAGAAATTATGCACTAAAATTTAATACATTGATATGGTGTAGGATAAAAAAGTTACAATAATCAAAATTAATTATAGGCAACCAAACTTACAATATTGCAAGTAAGTGAGCAGAGTTTGTGTTGACAAAAAAAAAATCAAACAAATGCCACAAGTGTTGCAATGAAGATATATAAGCTCGTTCTAAACTCAAAGGGCCAAGTTTCATTCATTCAAATGACTCTAAATATGCACAAAAAACATGGGTCCAAGTTTCAAAATAGACCGACTTCATCTAAACCAAAATCAAGCTTAAATGGCTCTTGTCAGTATTCTTGATGGGCAACCCAGGCTAGAGCAACCCATACTTTCCAATGATAAAATTAGCTAAAATTCATAGAGAAGGCTTAAAATATGTTCTAGGTCATTCCTTTAAAGTTTTGGAATTTTCAGACACCATTGGATGCAAGTTAAAATTCAAGGAGCCCCATTCTAAAGTTTCTGGGACACTGTGTGAATCTCCACCTCCTAAAGACCAAATTGGCTGAAATTTTTATGGAAGGCCTCAGTAATGCTATAGAGTAGTTCTGCAAAATTTCAAGTTGATTGGACGTTGTTGACCCAAAGTCAACATACCCACTGGGCCATGGGGGCAGTGAATACAGACCTAACTTCCATAAGGCCAAATCAATTGGAAATTGGATAGAAACCTCAAAATAGGTTCCTCATCAAACCCTCAAAATTTTGTGGCCATCAGAGATCATTTGGGCCCCAACCAATTGAAGCATGGGCCACTTTGACCAAAAGTCAACAGATAGTGTGACCCACTTTTCGAAGTCAAAACCTGATGAAAATTTTATGGCATGCCTAGAATGATGTCATAGTCCATTCCTCCAAATTTCATTAGGTTTGGACATCATTTGGGCCCATAACCATATTCTTCAGAGGTTAAGTGGGTTAGCCACAACCAAGGCCCAAGCCTACCCAAGCTTCTCTCAATTTTGTGGGGATAGTTTTAAGCAGTTCCCATCAGTTATTAACTATCAAAATGAACCTGTGCTTTGCACGGGCAATACAGGTTATATTAGAAAAAATTTTGTTTAATTTCTATCATGTAAATAAAACATTGAGTTTGATTTTATATATTTATATTATATAAAATATAAAATAGAAATATTTCTCAAAGACTAAAATTTGTACGCATAAAATTTTTGCATAATGTTTTTTTCCCTAGATTTTACAATCTTAATAATAGTTATATTATGTGGGTATCAATTGTATATGTGTTATTAAGATATATTAGTAAGATTAAAAAAAAACTAAATGTTTCAATATATATGTGTACATGTGTGGGTGTGTGTGCTGGCGAGCGGGCTGCATTCATGTGCGTATGTTAAAATATACTACTTCTGCTCAATAAAAGGTTAAAAATCGATAGATATTTATAATATCTTGTTTATCTTCTAATTATGCTTCTAAGTCTTCACTGTGTATTAAAATTATACATCATGAAGAAAACGCATACACACACATAGACTTCCTTGCATTGCAAATATTTCATTTAATGACTTAATTGTGAGATTTGTAGGGGTTGCAAACATTTTATCTATTATGATATAGAACCTGATATAGATTATGATATGTAGCTTTTGTTTTCTACTTTTGTAGCTTTTTGGTATATGAACAAGTGTTATAAATTTATAAGATTTTTCATTTACATATCATGGCTTTTTTCTTTCACATGTCATTCCATTTATTGGCATCATTTTATATTTCTTTTTATTGCATTGTTTGTCATATATAGTTGTCAAATATGCAAAAAGGTGGCAAATTATTTGTGAAGCCTGGGTTTTTGGCGACCCAGAGGAAGAAGTTACCTATCGAGGATGAGAGAGATAAAAGGATAAAAGAGAATGCTGCGAGAATGCATGCTCTATGGGGTTTTGGATAAGGCAAATTTGTTGTTTGGATTGGGTTAGACGGCCATGAAGCAAAAAACTATGAAGAGAAAGAGAAAGGAGGGTTGATGTGATGATGATGAGGCTTATCTTCCACCTGAAGGTGAGGAGAGATTGAGTTCTTCTAATGAAAGTTCCTTTAATGATGAGGATGATGAGTCTGAGCCCCAGTCAATAAGGTAATAACCTTTATTTTTCCGTTCATGCTTAGAAGCTACGAAGGTAAAAAACATTGACTAGTAATAGTAACTTTGCTGACTTCTCCATTTTATATATGTTACTATTATATGATGATTATGATGATTACTCTGTGTAGTATTACTTAGTTTGATGTTTGATTGTTAATTATTTCAATTATTGATTACTAATAATTAAGTTTATTGTTATGTCAGGTCACAAATATGCCTCCTTGGCTTAGGAAGAGAGGTGGTGCTACTAGTTGTTAAGGAGCTAAACAGATCGGTGAGCGAGCAACACCGATGCCATCTCCACAGCCTACCCATGATCCATCAAAAGCCATCTATTATGTCCTTGTAAATTGGATGACTGGAAGTTTATGATCGAGCATGTGTGGGAGAGCGATAGTTTTAAGGTATTCCTTAATGCTGTTATATACATATATATAGTGTTTAGGCTTCTACTAAATTGAAATAGACTAACTGCATGTGAGATAATTAAACTTATTTTGTTGTTTTCTTTTTTAATTTTGTCCTAATAGAAAAAGTCTGAAAGTGGAAAAAAGGCATGAGTCACCCAAAAATACAATCATACAAGTGGCTCAAGATCGTATGCATCACGAGCATCTATCGATGTAAGTTTGAGACTATAAATTTTTATACTCTCAATAAAATTTCAATATTTAGTTAATCTGACCGAAATATCTAATAAACAAGAGGCATCAAAGAATGGTGGTGTTCGACCGTCTATCTCGGATATTTTTGAGCAAACTCACAGACGTGGTCGGCACGGTGGGATGTGGATAAATGACCATGTTGAACAACATCATGTAAGTACAAGTTAATTCATTTGTTTAAATCATCAAATGTACATTTTTTACATATGCTATGTGTTTACATAATGAAAAAAGACAGGCTATGCTAAAAGAAAAGATTCTCGCACAGTCGCAGCCGGGTGTCGAGAATCCGCAAACTGAGGTACAAGTTTCCATCGATGTGCTTGGGAAAAGATCAGGTTTTTCAAGGGGATTTGGGATCCGCAGCATCGTTTCATCTTCCACACAATCTCGGAAACCTAATCCTGAGGTGATCGCTCGGCAGCAGAAGATAGCTAACCAAGATAAAACTTTAACAGCATGGCGGGGCTTACTATAGGTGATGGCTACAAAAATTGAGATAGATCCTGGCAGTGTACCGGGGTTAGTTGATCCAACTAGCATTCCAGGGTTAGTTCTAGAAAATGGTGGTGAAGATGGCACATCAAGTGGAGGGCAAGATGCAGCTTCCCTTGGTTAGTAAATCAAAATTTTTTTTTTCAATTCTAGAGAGTGGTTTTGACTTAAAGGTTGAGTTTAAGGAGGTATCTAGAATTAAGTAAATAAATTATTTCATTTGTTTAAGCCAAATTTTGTTTTGGCTAACTTTGTGATGATTCATTTTGACAATATAGACACCATAAGGCCCTTAGAATATTGTTGTGGCTTTGAAACACTTTTTGGGTAATATTTTTAGGGGGAGATGCTGCCCATTTATTTTCAAAGGGCATGGTTAGTGTAATTTGCTAACTTTTAAATTTCTGATCAACCTAAAGAGTGACGATAGCAGAAGCATATAATTAGGTTTTAAGTTAACTTATTGATAAAATGCTAACAATTTTTTATATTTTTTTGTGCAGGTTGATGATGGAGGACGTCTTCAGCTTGACAACTAGATAGCCTCTTCTCTTGTTTTCTTTTTTATCACAAGCATTTGGACTTGTTAAATATTATCTTCTTGTTTTTAGATATTTGGTTATATTTGAGACTTATTTGGATGATATGTATTGGGTATTTTATATATTTTTTAATATTTGTTCACTAGGATTCGTAATTAGTTGGATTTGAATATATTTGTATGTTTATTGAATTAGTTTGGATAAAACTGGTATAAACTGGTTACTCAGAAAAATTAAAAATAAATAATTATTTTTTTTATTATTTCTTTTGGCTGTGCAATGTATGTAGGTAAAGAATAAATGGAGGTTTTGGCTACGTGTATTGCGTTGGCAAAAGTTATGCTTATAATAAAAAAATAATATATTTTACTTTTTCCTACGAATTTTTTATGGGTAAAAGTGCTTATTAAAATTAGAAAAAATTATATTTGACTTTTGCCTATGCAAAATCTTTGTAGCCAAAGGTTGTACATTTGCCTACGTAAAGTCTTCGTAGCAAAAGGTTGTACATTTGCCTACGCAAAATCTTTGTAGCCAAAGGCTGTACATTTGCCTACGCAAAATCTTCGTAGCCAAAGGTTGCACATTTGCCTATGCAATGCTTCATAATGAAAGGTGGTACCTTTGCCGACGATAAGTTAGCGTTGGCAAAAGTACAACCTTTGGCTACGAAGATTTTACGTAACCAAAATGAACACACTTACCCTACCAGCAAGCGTAGCCAAAAGCTTGATTTTTGCCCACGTACTATTTTATGCGTGGGCAAAGACTTTTCCCCACAACCCTTTGGCTACGATTTGCCTACGCATGTCTTTGCGCAGGCGAAGAGTTTTACCAACACATCTAGTCTTTTACCTACAAATTTTCTGCATAGGCAATGGTGCATTTTGTTGTAGTGTCATTATCAACTCTGTGTTTCTGTTTTTTGGTAGAAACAACTCTTAGTGTTGTAATCTCTTCAAAACGATTTGGGGCAAGCCCTGTTTTCATTCTTTACCATGGAGATATATTAATGCTTGCAACATCATGGCTAGAGTGTAGCTGTGTAGTTTGCTCTATGATTCCTTAAGTACCTTCCCTATTATACAGAAGGTTCATGAGACAACTCAAAGGTATCAATTCCTTAACTACTCCTAGTGTGGACAGTTGCCACTTGCCTCCTAGAACTTCTCACGAACAGCACAGCTGATTTCAAGATTTATGGAGTAGAAGAACCTTTCTGTTGGATGTTCTCTTAACTTTAATCCTACACTTCTAAAGACACTGAGAGAAAAGGGTATGTGATATGACCCAAGTCTCGTGATACATTGAGTATGGACATTTTAAAAATCAGTACATAGAGAGATAAAAATTTACAATCCCTGTCAGAATATATATCATGGTATTTCAGCAAGTAAAAGTGGCCCCCAAAATTAAATTTTTTTAGCATATCATGTAACCTATTAATAAAGATATTTCAGAAGGGCAAAGTGGCGCTAGAGTAACCTAAGGTGAGAACAATTTATGCCTTTATCTAATATCATTTATCTCTCATTTTATCGTATTCAATGATGCTACGTTTGTAATATTTTAATTTTTTGAAAAGGTTCTAATGTTATTTTTGTCATTACAGATTGATGGACGAGTTCGGTTCGGTTCGGTTGCAGATATGGAGGAGTTTTTTTTTTTTCAATTTAGTCTATCTGTATTTGTATATTGGATATTTATATGGGACTGTATTATTGTAATATTTGCTAAATGAGATGAATGATTTGATGAGAAATGGTGATGTTTGTTTGTTTATTCGGTAATTCTTGTATGGATGGATTTCTTTTTGTTAAATAAAGGTGCATGAATAACTTTATATTTTATACAGGTATAAACAGGTTTATTAGAAGATTATAATGAAAAAACAGTAAGTACATTATTAAAAATATCCAATTATTGCCGATGAAAAAACACTTTTGCCAACGTTTTAAAACGTCGGCAAAAGTCAATTTTAATTTCTATTTTTTTTAAATAAATAATTACCGACGTTTATTATCGTCGGCAAAATAAAATAAGTTGAATTTGCCGACGTTTTTTACGTCGTCGATAAAAATATATTTACCGACGTTTTAAAATGTCGGCAAAAGTCAATTTTAATTTCTATTTTTTTTAAATATATAATTACCGACGTTTACTATCGTCGGCCAAAATAAAATAAGTTGAATTTGCCGACGTTTTCTGCGTCGTCAATAAAAATATATTTACCGACAATATAAAACGTCGGTAAAAGAAAAACAAAAAATAAAAAAATTCGGATTAATTTACTGACGATCTATTAACGTCGATAAATCTCAATTTCAAAATTTTGATGTTTTTCTGCAACGTCTCTAGAACGTCGGTAACTGTAAATTAAATTTGAAAATAATTAAAATTCCTTATCGGCGTTAAGTTATCGTCGAGCAATGTAAATTTTATATTATAATGATATTCAAACGTCCAAAATAAAAGTTAATTAAAATCATTATTACTTAGCGACATTATAAAACATCGGTAATTTCTGTTTTAAATTTTCTCCGACGTTAAGGAAACGTCAGCAATCTATTTACTTAAAATTACAATTAAATTAAATATTTTTTACGGACGTCATATATCGTCGGTAAATGTCACTTTGGTAAGCATTTGTTTCGACGACGAAAAATTTTTCGTGGGTAATAATATTTTCCGACGTTAATTACGTCGGTAAATGTCGATTATAACGTTGGCGATAATATTCGACGACGAAATTATTTGAGTCGGAAATACGTTTCACCGACGTTATTTTACGTCGGTAAATGTCGAATTTTAACGTTGGTGAAAACTGTTTTCCACGATGAAATTTTTTTGCATCGTTGATGATTTTCGTTGACGTTTTTTTTCCGACGTTTGATGTTTCGTCCGAAAAATATTTGGCCGACGTTTTTATAATTTTTGGCAACGAAATTATTCGTAGCTAAAACTGTTAATTGTTGTAGTGTAAGAGCCATCTAACTTAAATTAGCATTCGGTCATAATAATGTGTACTATCAACAAGAATTTTTTTATTACTCTTGGGTAGTGGTGGACCCATAAAAAATTCCTTTTGGGGGGCAGGGCTCAATGTCAAAAAATATCATAAAAAAATTAAAACGGGCTCAATGTAAAAAAAATATCTGAAAATTTTTCTCAATATTATTGAGGGGGTCTTTGAAAGTTTTCGGTTTTAACACACCCCCCCCCCCCCCCCCCCCCCCCCCCCACCACAACTCTCCTTGGGTATGCCCGTGCTCATGGTAAAAAGTGTCATTATTGTGAACAGTGGTAGGTCGGATTTTTATTTGAAGGGTTTAGATAGTTTGGTTTTAGAAGCAAACTGAGAGTTTTTATATAGAGTTTTAGGGTAGACCTATGATCTTTATTGGATTTTTTTCAAGTAGTTCAAGAATTTTTATATAATAATTAGAAGTGGCCGCAGTTTTATAGTTGCGCCTGCACCACATCCTACTACCTAGGTACACCCCTGATTGTAAATGAATGGATAAAGTTGAAAGTGTAGATAGTGCAGTACCTTTCTTAACTTCTTTTTCTTCTTTTTGCCATATATTTTTTGCCTGTCCGACCTTCCAACCTTTGGTCTTTGGGCTGGACATTATTTAATTTTGATGAGCAAAAATTATTTTTTAGAGTTACTTACACATCCGAATGGCACAAAAGATGAGAGTCGAACTTGAAACCCTGATAACTTCTTCTGGACACCCATATTGAAATGAAATGAGAACCTCATGTTCTTTTTGTTGCTACTATTACAACTACTACTATTGTTGTTATTATTAATACAAAAATTATTTTCTAAATAAAAAGTAATTTTATATTATTTAGATAATAACCATGGATCCGACTTGATCAGAACTGGATCCTGGAATAGGACGCAAGTTGGACGTAAGCCCTTAGTTGATGAAAATATAGTTTGAGTTCAGCCACGTTGGAGCCATTACTGGCACTGTTTAATTAGCTTGTGAAAGCAAACTCGGGGCCACGATGCAGTTGAGTCATTTAACTCCCTGCAAACTTGCTTGACTCACTTCCCCAATTACTAGACACCTTTTGAGCTAAAATTGACTGGCCCAAGCGTTCTCTCTATGGCAATGTTCCTAGCAATGAGGCATGGGAACCACTTGGCAGGAATGAATTTGGTCGGTGCCAAGTACTTTAAGAGGGCTGTTGAGTGTGATAGTGATGGATTACATTACGAGGACCCCACAAAAGCATGCAATCATTTTCACATATAATTAGGTTATAGTGATGTAGTAATAGGAAAATCCCTTTTTAAAAAGGCCCATTCGGTATGATAGAAATATTATCCATTTCTAATAAACTATGTAAGTATCAATAAGCAAACAGAAAATAAGCACGCGACAAACGGATCTCATACTTGACCATTTCATAAAAGAGACTCCAACAGTAAAGAAATGACGCATTTTATATCAGATCTTTGTCATCTGAATGACAATCGTATTGGATAACGATTGCATTTGATATCACCATTTTATGGAGAGAATGCTATAGAGAACCCAGATTTATTCCTTAAAAGGGTGTTACAATCAAGTAGGGCCCACTTAGAGAGTGAGACCGGTACAATGTAGATATGAATTGGCAATAGAACCAATATATTTTTGACAGGTTATTAGACCCCATTTGATACTTATTCAAATTCATACCATCATGATAAATTATGTTAATCTAATAATGGGTGTGATTAATGAATTTTACCCATTAAAAGCCATGTTCTTTGCCTCTTCAGAATATTATTACGGTCTGTTGTAAGTTTCAGACACTCCATAAGCTCTGAGACAAAACACAAAACAATCCAAAAACCATAAAACAGTTGTTACTGTCTGTTGTTAAGTGTAAAACTAGTATTCAATTGGCTCAACCGTAGGTAAAGATTTCTGGACCGGCAGCGTAGTAGGCCTTGCATTTGTAGACCCGCCAAACCCATGTTACTTGCTGGTCAAACACATCTGTAGCAATTAGCCAAGTTGTCCTTTGGGCGACACTTATGCTAGCGATTACATCAATGACGGGGCCCATAATAGTTAAATTTAAAAGGCTGGCCAACATGGAATAAAACCCAAAATAAAAACAACAGCTGTGAACAAGTTACACTACCCGGGCTGGGTTGACCTGCATGGCATACAACGTTTTTTTTTTTTTTTTTTGCCATCTTAGGGGATTGGGTCCCATGAGTGAACCCTGCACACGCAGAAACACATATATGCCCACACAAGTGGGAACAAAAGCTTGTATATGCAAGAATATGAGCCCACACATATGGAAAAAGAAGCCTATACTGCAAGAAAAGATAGTGTGCCTAGGGTTTGGATTATGTATACTAAGGTAAGAGTTGCTGCTCCTTACCATTATATACAAGCTGGATAATGGCTATGCATGCTCATTTAATTTAACAGATGAAAGGTAGAGGCCTATTTGATATCTATGCTCTTAGTCTAGCATAAACGTCCAAAATAGAGCCATTAAAAAATAGAACTACCAAGAAAAGAGGCTAAACCTATTGTTTTTCACAAGCCTATAAATGGAGACTTTCATGTTAATGACTTGGTTGTACTTTCCTAAAATGGGTAAATAGTAGGATTTTTTGCCAAATTTTCTTATTTTCCAAACCTATGCCTCTTTATACATTTAGACAAATAGAAATGCGAAAAATGGGCATAGACAGTGCAAATACCGTAACAAATCAATGTCCCACCCCCAAATGGCTGAATCATTTTCCTATTAGGAGCTACCCAAACCTAACTTATCTCACGAGAGTGGGAATAGTTGAACCAAAACCCAAAACTTGTCATTTATTCCACTAGCAAACATTGACACAAAAACCTATTTGAATCAAGTTGTAAAGTTATATATATGGAAAGGGATGTATGTACATAAATATCCCCCATATATATATGATAAAAATATTATACATCTGCCCCTCATAATATAGTAAGGGACACTTCTATTTTTGAAAAGTATTAATGTGCAAAAAAAAATAAAACCATCACACTTCATTATACATTTTTTACCTTTTTAGGTTCCAAAAAGAAAGTGTCTCTCAACATAGATACAGAATAGTATTCCTCAAAAATATACATATATATATATATAAACTATCCTTCACACGCCTCAAAATAGGCCCCACCTAATGACCCATATGAATAAATCACACCACCAATCCAACCAATAACCAATTATATATTTTGAAATCCATCCAAGTTTACTGCATTATTGGGTCAACGATTCAATTTTTCGAGTGAAACTTGTGGGCCATCAATCAAGGAGCTATGACCCGCCACGTGCATAGTACTCCAGTAGGCCTATTGAAATGAATTAATCCCCACCCCACCCCATCCTAAAATGGGCCCCACAATAAGGTGCCTACTCATATAATAAATCCCTCATCTCTCTTAATTAGAAACTCCTAATCTCATATATAAAATCCTTTTATGTGGCCAACCCGAAGGGAGTAACTCATGTTGCCTAGCTAGGATAATGGTGTGCTCTCAATGGTTGCAAATTTGAGCTGTGCTATCACAACGAAGTTGGATTACAGGCTATTTACCTGGCTCTTTTTGGGGCCCGAAGAAATTAATCCAGCATTGATTTAAAAAAAAAAAAAAAGGGAAATCCTCCAAGAGGCCAGGGGCGAATGTTGACGTTGTCCTTCCGTGGGGAAAAGAAATGAAAAAAACCTAACCCTTCTCTCGCTGTCAAGTGTTAACACTGCCCTTCTCCGTTTTGTCGTGTACGCCACAGTCTCACATGGATGTGGCGCGTATGCTCCCTTGTGGGCCCCACTTCTAAACTCTTCCAACCACTCAAACGGCCCCGATTCCTCCACGTGGAACCTCGTGTGACGTTATTATCGGCCTAACAATGGATAAGAGGCGTATTTATTTTTAATATAGGTGACTGCTGTGCGCCAGCTCTGCTAACTTGATGGCGGGTTCTGCTAAAGTGCGCTTTTAGATTTTTTTTTTCAAATCATACGCCACTACGCGACAAAACGAGGTGTCACACTGACTTGGTAAAAACAGCTTCCGTCCCGTAACTGTTTCTGATAAAGGTCCGTGTCGAGTCGTGTCGTCCTTGGCCATTGCCCTCTGGGTTAGCTTTTTATCCTCATTAAAATGCCTTCCTCTTTTTGGGTGTTTATCGTGGGAGACCATGACCATGTATGGACTATAGTGCCCGCGCATGGTTTCCAAAATTTCAAAGCCCCCCGCCTGGACCGCACAAGTGGGATGGTGGTGGGAGATCAGGACCGTCCGTCTGGCAAATGTTCATGGCCACCGTTTTAAGATCCATGGTGAAGGATGCACGTTGAAATTGAGGTCTGTAAACTTTGTTGTGATCATTTTGATTTAAATCATCTTAAATTAAACTATATTACAAGAATTTTGGTTCGAGAGAGATTTCATGGCTTGTCCCATGGCATTTGTAATTGCCATAGTTTTTGTTATAATTTCAAAATTTCAGCCACATAAAATATATCAAATGATATTAGAAATTCATAAAATTTTATCTCCTTTTCTCTTTTATCCAATCTTTAAATGATCAAATATAATGGTGGATTCAGGAAATTCTTTATATAGTATCATTCACTCCTCTTCAATAATTACGTAAGAGGTGGGAGAAAGAGAGATAAGATCAAGATCACTGCCATCACTTTTTAAAGATATGGTTTACTTTAGTAATTAATTAGTAGGTTATTATTTCCTTTGTTTGCTGCTTTTGTAGGTTTTCAACATTTATATCCTTAATTGGTACGAGTTTTGATAATAAAATATGCCAATTAAATAACTTCAAGCCTGATATCCTATTAAGTAGTAGCCCGTATAAATTGAATGCATTTTACAAGGACATTTTTTTGGGCCTCCTAGAGATTCAAAATTACACATTCCTCTATATAGCCAAACCAATTGATCAACATATGAGGATGTTATATTCATATTATATGTATTTTATACTTTTCTCGGTGATAAATACTCACACATACACTCTTCCCAAGGTCTCACAACTTTTGCGCTGCACCAAGGGTTAGTACTAAGTTATTTTTATGGAAGAGAGATGTTTCACTACTAAGTTGCTAATAGATCAAAACATTCATTTCATACTTGAAAAACCGTGTCTATAGTTTTATTCTTTGCATTTTATTCTTCAAAAACCACTTACATCTTACTCATCGGCCGTGCCTGAGTTTTGACTTGTTCATTCATCAAGTATATTCAAGATTTTATTTCCTTTTCAAGTTTAGTAGTTTATGTTGCATAATTCTTGAATTATACTTTCGTGTAATTACTTATAATTTATATGAAACTAGTGACCACTTACGTGCTATGCACAAACCCAAGAACTACAAAAAACATACAAATTTAAAAAATTCAAAATTAATTTCTCAAACCAATAAAAACATCTCATTTTTAAGTCCACTTTGAGCAAAGACGCCAACTACAGTTGTGACCATAACTAAAACTTGTGAGTTTTAATAAAAGTTCACTCTTTCTATGATTTTTGTGATGTTATATTATTTAAGTGCGTTGTAAATAGAGTTTGACGAATCTTAAGCAAGCGTAAAATTCACAATAAAAAAGTTAAGTAAAGGAAGCTCTGGATTCAAGTAAGACATATTGTAATGGAAAATGCACATTATTATCAGTCCAATGATAATAATACAACAAGGATAGGCGTTTTGTCAGATAATAGACTTCCAAGTGCCAATTGAAGTGACTAGATATTACCAGTCAACTGAACTCCACTTTCCATTGAAAGATAACCAACAAAAGCGAAAGAAACAAGAGAACCAACCACTTTATCAAACCAACTTCCAAACTACCACTTAACCAACTAAAACTAACAGTCCCTTTTACATCTTAACTATTAAAACAGCCTTTCTACCAAAACCATATTCCAACTTCAAAATGTATGATTCTTTTCACAATAACAAATTTTTCTTCAAAAAAGTGACCGATGAGAGTATTCATCAGTGGTCCACAAGCAAAATATGCACTTTGTATTAGTGAATATTATCCATTTACTCAACAATTAAATGGCAAATTAACAATGACAAATCATCCAGAAGCCTAATCCTATAAGAGATAATATTTGGGTTAAAGGGGTTGACATATGTTCGATGCGAGCAATGCAAGTCAGGTCGGTTTGACCCATGTCAGATATGGTGGATTAGCTAACCCGTTTTGAAGAACAGGACTGATGCAAGTTGACCTTCAACCTCTAGACAACTGAAGTCATACCTACCCATTTAAACCCACCCGACCAATTTGTATGGGCACACCAAAAGTTTCTCAAACTGCGCAACCAAGGCATCCCAGTCTGCTAATGGATCATGAACTGTTCAATCTAGTTTTTATGCATTGAGTTGAAACGGCCCAGTTGAGTCCACGGTGTGCTTACATCTGATCTGGACGCAATTATCAGTCGGTGAATATATTAGACATCAACTCATCAACTTCCAGCTGATTGGATTTGGACCTGGATCCTAGCTATTATTAAAATACATTTTGCTTCATATAAAACGTACAATCCATGTTTACATTTGTAATCAGCAATATAATATACACTAGTTTATGTTTTCATATTCTGCTTGGACAAATGGGTGAACAGGCCCCATTAAATTACAGCTATATACATACTCTCATTGTTGGGGCCCACTTCATTCTATATGTGGATTGTAATTCGGTAGTCCCCTTCTTCTCTGGTTGGCCCTGAGGATGCAATTTCTTGAAGACCTCTCAATATAACTCGAGATGAACCCAGTAACGTAGGGCTTGGACAAAATTTTTATATTTTTTATAGATATTTATGACCCAATCAATAAATGGTTTGGATTCAGTTTATACACTTTCTATTTCTTTCACTCACTGAGCAATCAACTGGACACGACTAATGAAGTTATGGGATTTGGTCTTTTCAACTTTGGACTTGGGTCTAGATTGACATTTGGAACTGTATTTGGGTGAGGTAAGCTCATTTTGGAAAACTAGTTGGCTCTTGATTATCCCAAATCATTCTATTCTGACAAAGGCCCTAGTCAAAATTAGGGGAGACTTAACCGACTCATCTCATTTTAATAAATTATTCACATTCTGAACCATTAATAGGTTAATCTAATTTTAAAAAATTAAAATTTTTTATAAGTAAATGCATGAGGCTTGGAGTCAGTAATTTAAAAACGATGACTAAAATGTAAATTGAAACTTATATTTGATCTTTTGCGTTCGATATTTGAACTATCATATTGTGCAACATACAATATTCTTCTTTTATTTTTCTTATTGTAGGACTTTCTTGCATTTGTAAATTTATTAATTTAAATTGATTATCATGAATGTATGTAAATAATGCATTTATATATTTATAAGTAATAAATTACTTTTAACATTTTTTAAGTTATTTAAAAAAACGTGACTTTCCTCAATCTCTTCATTAACTCCATTTGAGTCGAGTCTGAGTCACAAATTTTTAAACTTTGGATGAGATTGTACGGGCTCTGCAACTCTGTCCCTAGCCCGACCCATTGTCCCTCATTCGTGGGCTCTGTTCTATCATCATCAGTTAGTGGTATTTATGTCAATTCAAAAGTTAACTATTGGCTTAGTTCTTACAAAGATGATAAATTAATAATGACCTCCCAGGTTAGTACTATTATCACGTGAAAATTATAAACCGGATAGAGTATCGGGTTTTCAATGGATCCCGTAACCTTTTAGTGAATAAAAATGACACTTGCTCCGAAAAAGTAAAAGACGTTTCAGCCTTTGTTTTTCTCACTCTTCGAAAGAACAAACGTATGATGTCAAAGCCAATGGGGCCCTTTCGCATACAGTACGCGCCGGAGTAGTTCAAAAATTGTAAAATGGAATAGGGATTCAAACCATTTCAGTGGGCCACACATAAAAATCGGGGCCCTCAATTCACCTTCATCTTAAGGGCTCTTCGTTTGCATAGAATGCAAAGCAATTGAATACATAAGTAATTATCTGATAAATAATCTCCCCATTCAAAAGTGAATTAAAGCAATTTAGAAAATGAACGCTCAATCATCTTTCTAGTAATTTGAATACTATAAAGTCAAGATTCCATTTATATTACTTACTTATATTCTTGATCCGTCACCTCATATCATTTGTATTTCTCTTTTTTTATAATCTATTGATTGAGTTTATGTGATTCTTAATTCTTTTGTGTGTTGATGCAAATGTATAATAGGTTACAAGGGATCGCTTGAGTAGTGCACCATGTATTATTGGGCCACAATAAATGGGTCAGATGACCCAATGCACTCCCAAGAATCAAATTTGTAAATTTTGAGAAGCCATTATGATCCCGGCCATTGATGGAAAAGAATGGATGCATGGAGTCGGTGGGAATTTTTTTCCTTGAATGTGGAAGGGTTAAATTTATGAGGGAGACGTGAAAACTAAGGATTTTGGGGCTGGCCTTCTGCCCTCATCACTGGTGCGTACAATGAGATTAATGATTGAGAGTTGAAAAGATAATATTTGATTTATTTAGTGGTGTTTATATATATCAGGCTCTATCTTGTCATTTTCATTCCGGATATAGGGCTTATAGGTGATAGCAACAAGATAATGAATATTAAATGTTTTCACTTGAATGGTAATAGATAATGCACTCCATCCTATTTTAGTCATATCTAGTGACCCGTTTTGGGTTGGGGTTACTCTTTTTTACTTGAATATATGCTTCATTTCAAGTCTTCAACATTTGTGTCCATGTAATCTAGCTGGGTCAGACCCAACAATATGACATATTTTAAACATAAAATATATAAATTTGGTGAACCAAGGGAAATGGCCACCCCTTGCCCCATAGCCACTTTCTCTGATGGTTAGAATTACTTAGATGATTATTTTCTTTATCTAATCCCTTGAATTTCTCTTATTCTTATTTGGGATATTGATCATAAAAGTGTAGTTAAATTTAACATTTGCTCCAAAAGACACATGAAATTTAAATATTTTTTACAGAACTGTATATACAATAACTGTTTAAATACATTTTGATATTGTTGAAATCGTATGACCGTAGGATATCTAGCGAGCAATTATATGATAAATACTTAAACTTCAAAAGTTCATAAGTAAAAGTTTGGTCTAAGACTTTTGTAAAAACAATATTCCTTATTATTTCTTGGAGAGCCCCTTAAAATTATTCCTCTGGTCATTCCAAAAAATTAAAGATAATAGCGTGTAATATATTTTACATACTTCCATACATTTTTCTAGTGTGAACGTGATGTTTTCTTCTTCATGCGACCTGGCTTAGTCCCTCGTAGGATCCCAGAACTAGTATGGATCTTGTATCCAAACATGGCTAGGACCCGGACCCACAAAATCTTTCCACTGGGTCAAGGTCTGCTTTACCAGGGCCCAGGACCCATACTTGACATCCAAGTTTTTTGTTAGATTTCCCATCACTCTTTCCTTTCGTGGCCAAATGAAATTTCCCAAAGATTGAGGATGAGGGTTGAACGGCGTGATAGAAGACCTGCTGGATGTGGGTCCCATTTTCATATTGTTGTGATGTCGTACATGTACACCTATGGGCCAGTGGTCATGAGGTGTACCTGTCAGCCTTCTTCTGACAGATAAAATCATAGCTCGTGTTTTCATGTGGCATTTCCTTAACACCGGACTTACAAATGAGCGACACGTGGTCAAGTAAGGATCGGCAAACGGATAAATCATCATTTTACTACGGAAACCAGCAACCATTCGAAGCCCGTTTTGCTGCGGTTAGGAGGTAAAGAATTCAGGGCTCGGCTCAGTTCAACTCCGCTTTTGATCGGCTCGGCTCGGCTTCTTGGGCCTAGAGGAGAATGGAAGTTGGGTTCCACCTGATCCTAGTACTCAGAGTTGAAGTGGGACTCAATGTTCATCACCCGTCCCACCACATGCATGTCATGGTAGTTAGGGTCTCTGTGCCATCTAACTAAATTAAAACTTTTTTATAAACAATTAAATGTTACTATTGTGTGGAACAGCGGCTATTTGAGTTATTTAAAATTCGACGGTTACGAGTTCACATCCTAGCAGCTACATTAAAGTCAACGTCAGACAAAATGTAGTTAAAATTGAATGCAAAACATTCACCTTCAATATATTATAATGAACAATGGCTGATCTAAAATTTTTGTTTGGATGATTTCGAGAATAGTTGAGTAAAGAAGTTAAATAATCAAATAAAAAAATTTAAGATTTTATATAGGAGGTTTTTCGAATCTTGTTGGTGCCACTGCACTCAAGTGATGACACCTGAGTCCGCCCCTAATAATAAAAATGACAGAGTGATATTCAATGCCCGTGGAATCTTGGTATGTGGATGGGAGCGATGAACATAATCCCACTAGACCCACTTAGCAATTCATAGTTTGCTAGCTCTCATGGTTCACATCATATCAAGAGGTATATCTGGCGAATTGCGCACTGCCATGTGAAAGAGGATACTGAAATAGAAAGACGTAATTTTAGATATAATGATAGATGAAATTATTTCAATCAAATCGTCACAACTATTGATTTATTTTTAATTTAAATTAAAATGAGTATCAACTCAAGAAGGATTGACGAGTGTAAAAGGGTTGCATTATAAGATGTTCCCACATGGTGGAGAAAAATTACCTTGCATTTAATTCGTGATAGGTACCTCTTAGCTCAATATAATATAAAATTAGGTCCTTTGATATTATTTAACACGCAAGCTCGACCTAAATCCATAATAATTTAATTAACTGTGCTGTGTTCTTTTAACCCGAGTTCAACCCAATGTGTAGATTTACTGTCCAAGCTAACCATTTTGACCTTTTCGTTGGGTCTAGCTATCATTTTAAGCTTGATAATAAACAGGTAGGGTTTAGTTGAGCTATAAATGTTAACCCATAGTTCCCATCCCAGACGGACCATGCCCTCCTCCATTACGGGTGGAATGTCCCTGTGGATCACACCCATCTTGATGTGTCCATAATTATTCAAGTTTTCGAATAGCGGATATCTCATTTTGTGTACTTCAATTTCATTGTCTAGTAAGCATTCTGTATTCTTGTGTCCCTTCCAAAATTTCTACCAAAGGCCCCCACAGTTATGTATTTAAAAAACCAGCATCATCTGACATTCTAAACATTAAAGTCAAGACGTTTAAATTAATAGCCATGAAAAGATTTCTTAACTACTCACAGTAGATACTTTAGATTGAATGACTAATAATGTTTATAGGATTGGACTAATATAATCTCTAGTTCACATCTATCCAATATATGTTCCCTGGAAGCAGTAGGCACTGCTACTATGCCACGTGTACACTCAGTGTGACTCATTGATACAAGTCAGGAAAGAGTTTTTAGCCTTTAGCAAATGATTTGGCCTACACAAAATGTAGGCTTTCGAGTGAAAGTTATCCAATTGTCCATACTGAAAATTCGAATTTTCAGACAACATGTGGCCGATTTAAAATTTTTGTTTGAAAGGTGTAGATCTAAACAGAAAATTATATTTGAGAAATAAATACATAAGTTTTACCTAGGTTTAGGAGTGGACTTAGAACATTTATCTAAATGTTGGAAATAAAATTAAAATTTTTATTATAATTTTAGAAGTGGACTGTGGTTTAACAGGTACTTCTAAAGGTTTTGGGCAGATGCCTCTAGAATGGATTAGCGGAATCAATCTCAATAGTATGTGTGTAAATAATCAACTACGCAGTGAAAATAAATTCAATAAAAATACACAACATAAGAAGACATGATTTTTATGTTGACATCGAAACTGAAAAAAAACCATGCCCGAAAATCAAGTACAATGAATTATGCCACAGTTATAAAAAATGTACTCGCAACCCATATCTATTTCTTGTGTAACCTAAAGATTTTTATTCTCATTGCACAGTACCCCGCTATAACAACTTCTTACTATCATTTGCTATATATCAAAGCATCTAGATATCTTATAGATGTTGTACTTAACTCCTCAGAATAATTTTCTGCACTCAGAGATATAGAAGGTAAAGATTTCTAGAGCAGAGTTTTAGCCCTTCAACTCTCTAATAAACTCTTAAAAAAATGATCTTCAATAAATAATTTCTACTTAGAACAATGAGATCTCTATATTTCCCTCAGAGTTAAGAGAGAACCCATTTTTATAGCCCCAAATTTGTGTCTTATAAGTATATTCCAATTAGGAAGGGAGTTGACACAAAACAGAAAAAATTCACTTAAAACATACTTAGAAATTCGTTAGTCGGTGGATTTTTCACACAAGTTCGATCGATCGAATTTAGACACCGTCTTGAATTTGATCAATCGGATCCATGATCGATCAATTGGATAGTCTATCCTCGAATTTTCTGGATTTCTTTCGTTTTGGCATTTTTGGGATTCTGTTGCCTTTTCAAACTCTTAATAAATAAATAATAAATAATAAATAAAAATACCACTTCTACTAGGGCCTGAGTTTTGTCCAGTCCATGAATTAACCAACACACAAAATTCCTTTCAACGTCCACCTTGATATAGATGTATGTAGGTCGACCCATGTAGTGACCTTCATGTAAAGTTTCAAAGGAAACAATAATGCTATTGTGTGCTTGTGTGTATAAGTAATTAAGATCAACGATCAACGACACAAGAAGATAAAAGATTTACATGGTTCGGCAAAGATGCCTACGTCCACAGAAAACCAATTTCCACTAGGTTCTCTTTCAATCTGTGAAACCACAGCCTTGGAATCTCAGCCTCTATCTAGGGTTACAGATTGCATTATATATATAATCATCACTTCCTTATTCCCCAATAACTCCAATCTCAGAAAAAAAGGAAATTCTTAATCATATTAAAAAACTACTGTTTAATCAAACAAGAAATTCCTAATGGAATTAGGGAAACCACCTAAGATACTGAACTCAATTGATCTGGACCCACTTAGTTAACAAATGCAAACAAGTTTGGTTGAATTTTCCATGAGGTGCCATGGCCCATTGAGAAAAATGAAATTGTTCATATTGTTTATTTTTATTTTTATGTTTTGTTCTCATTAATAGCTTTGGAGATGCAAGCAGTGGATAAGATGTGGTGAAAAAAAAACCTTATACCATTCAATTAAGAGTCTGGCTTGTACTCTTTAGAGGGTGCATGGTTCTGTTGCTGGCTTGGCCATTAATTAAAGTCTACGAAAGTGCAATTTAAGTAAATTTTGATATAGTAACTGTTTGAACTTTGTATTCATTGAAATGGATGCTTAATGAAAATTAAATTGTTAACATGATTATGGCCGATAACAACAGCTAGCATGAGAGCATAATAAAATAGGCATCGATACAAATTTGATAGAATATATGAAACCCCTTTGTGGCCTATTCTGTTTTCATGTATACATGGGATTTCTTGTCAGAAGTGGTTGATAATGAAAGTTGGGGTTAATATCTAGAAGGGATAATCAAATAACAACTCCTTTAATGGGAATTAATCAAGAGAAATGAAAAATGAATGCCCAGCCATCACACTAGTAATTTGATATATAGAAAGTAAATTTCTCATCTATGTTTGCAGCCTCATCATCTCTTATTATTCACCTCGCACATCTTTAATAATCATTTTGTGGTATTCATTTGGTGATAATTTTCTTGTAGTCTAGCTGCATAGAAATAGGCCATTGGCTCTATTCTTGTTCTAAACTTAGAATTAGTGAACATATGATGAAGGCCTGTGCAGCAAATTAACCAAAAACCTTAAATCCACTATTTTTTTCTATGATTGGGTAAATTCCAAAATTTAGATTTTCTTATGCAAAAAAATGTGTAACATTAAATAAAAGTCTAATTGTAATTATTTGAGTAAAAAAAAAAATAAAGGCAAGATAAGGGTTGTTTGCATGGAATAATTTGAGAATCACAAACAGATGGGCAAGTAATTTATTTACATGGGGTAAGGTGAAACACAATTGTAAAGTAACTCTCGCTGCCAAAAACTTTACCTTCACTGTATTTGATTGTAAAAAAATTAAATGAAAGTAAACTTGCAGGCACCAACCACTTCACCTCATGCGATGCCTCCTCTTTGCTAAAAGTTTTACCTAAAAAAAAAAGTGTTGTAATGTCCAGTAAAGTAAATTTTAGACATTTTTTAGTTTTTTTCTCTCTCAAGTTTTGCTTTACCTCACATACAAAACGACATAGTTTACTGCAACTTTATCTTACCTCAGTTGATAACTTTGATCTATTAAACTTTTCCATGAATTTGACCAACAAAAAAAAGTTTGGCATGATCTAGTTTAACATACTGTCTTCACCGATAGCTGAAGATATGATCTGAATGAAATATATGCATCATCCATTTTTATTTTTCTAGTTTTTGATGACAAAGAAATCTTCATTGGAAAGAAAAGAAGAGCTTACATCAAAGCATCAACAAAAATATGTTGTTGAATGAAACTCGGGATAGAATATCACCATACCTTCCGGTCACCAACAAAATGTGCATATCTTGCCAGCATATGGGCGGCTTCGTTGTCTTGGCTAGCCACATGGAGAACGGCATACTAATTAATGCATTTGAACAGCCTTTTTATGTCGTCGAATATCAGACCTTACCTTGATAAATTTGGAGAGGAAGTATTGGGTGCATCTACCATCCAAAGAGTCTCCTTTAATAATAACATTATTTATCCCAATGTTACAAATCATTTGAAGCCCAGTCGGTGTCAACGTCATCTACTCAGAGAACTTGTTCATGGCCATTAGAACATCTCCTATCTCATTCCTCAAGATTACCCCAACTGTAGCCACTATTTTTAGTGAGCAAGAGCTATAATCAATCAATGGCTGAACGACCAACGAGTGGCATTGAGGGACAATCATCATTTTGCAATTAGAATAAACTCACTAGTTAACAAGATAACAAATCCTGACTGTTGATATAAGTTCACCACAAATTAAGCACTATCGAATTTCAGAGAAATTCATTTAATTCTCTAAAAAAAAATATTTTTCACACCAAACATCCCCGTGCCAATCCTATTCGGGTTCAGTCCAAGTTGGGCTAAGCGAAACTCGAAGCCGATCCATCACACAATCATCCAAATAATTACCGTGGGGCCCACCTTCCCAACAATCCAACACATTCACCACACTCCACTAACCACCGCCAACTCACGTAGACTATTCCTAGTTTCCGACCCAAAAGAGTCACATGTATTTGCCCTCTTTGGATAAGCGTTCATGTAATTGGCCAGCCAGGATAGGATTACCATTACTAAATATGGTTAGGTCCTAAACGGAAACCCCACAAGGCCCATATGCAATGAAGAATTAGATAAACCAATAGTTATCCTTGCAGTGTGGCATTCTCGTTATTCCACGAAACATCCGGTCCAAAATCCCATCCCTGCCGGCTCCAACGGCAGCTTAACACACGGCTCTCTTACAAAACCGCTGAGAAAAACTTGAAGTACCGAAAATACCCCTCCATCAACCTCTATAATCAGACACAGAAGAGCAGGAGCGGTGTGTGCGTGAGAGTGAGATGGAAAGAGAGATGGAGAGGACGCTTTTCCGAATCTGGCGGTAGCAGCTCCGTTAAACCGGTGACGGCGTCACGTCTTTGCCGCTTCTATCTCCGTCTCCTCGGGTTTGTAGGACACGGGTCTGGTAACTGCCGTTTTCTCGCTCCGTTATCTCTCTATATTCGATCGAAAACTCCCGTTTCTTCTTCGCTTCCTCCTCTCTCTCTCTCTCTCTCTCGCTTTCGTTCCCGTCGAGCGAGGGAGGGATCGTGTCGTATCGGATTTATTGGATCGGGACATCGGCCTCCTGTGCCGGACGGAGCTCCAGGGGTTCGGATATATCGCCCGTTACGCGAGCGGGGGGGTTGGGGTTTTGCGATTCGAAGATTAAAATATTCTTCTCTCTCTCTCTTCTTCTTCTTCTTCTTCTCGTTTTCGTGCAATGTAGGGAAGAAGTAAGAGAGAGAGAGAGAAAGAGAGAGAGAATTAAAAAAAGGAATCGCTTTGGAGCTTCTTACACGGCACAGATGCCGAGATCTCTCTGTTGCCTTGGCTTGTGGCGTAATTTATTCTGAGAGGAGGGGGTTAAATGCGCGCTCTGGAAAGGTTGTTGCCCTCTCTGTGTCGTTGATTTTGGAGGGATTGGTGGTGTGCAGAGGGAGGGCTTTGTGATCTGGTGAGGGGGTTTGATGCAATTTTGTTCTTGGTTGGGGGGATTTTTGGATTTTTGGATTTGGGGTTTCGCCGTGGTGCTTTGATCTGTGGTGTTTGGGTCGGAAAGCTGGGATCTTTTGCCGATTTTTGAGATGGGTTTGGGGTTTTCGGGTTTGGGGTCGGTGTGAATTGGGGGTTTTCCTGTTACAGACTTGGGTTTTTTAGAATTCGTGATTTTTGGGGTTTTTTTTTGTTTCGTTGTGTTGGGTTTTTTTTCTCGAGGCCCGGTGTTCTTGATCTCCATTGCATGTTTTTGTTATCTTAAATCCTGTCTATGTTGTTTCCGATTCGATCGGATCATAAAAGAAACGTGCTTTCTTAGCTGAATTGGGCGATCGGTTTCATTTCTTCTTGCTTTTGTTGGGAATGGGGTTTCTCCTGTGATCCCACATTTGAATTTTGGTGTTTTGGAGGCCTGGAATCGGACGATCGGCTGGAAGCCTCACCATTACTTGATTTTCCTTTGTTTCCTTTTTGGAGTTTCTCATGCGGAAAAATTGACCGTATTTCCTGAATTCTTGTTATCATTTTTTGTGGAATCTTTAATTTTTTTTTTCTCATGTTTTCCCAGCAAGATCTTATCTTTTGAGTTTCTGTGTACTTTCCTTTGCTTGACGCTTCACACTGTGGACTATGTCTCATCTAATAGTGAATTATCCGTATCTGAAAATAATCTTTTAATGGAAAGTTTTGGTTGTTGGGTCCAATTAAATTCTACTGAATCAAGTTTTTTTTTTTTTTGAAGTTTTATGGTGTCTGTTGAAGGGAGAGGGAAATAGGTGCAATCTGAATTTAGTTTTATTTTCTTATAGGATTTATGGTTTCCAGATTTGAAGGATGCGATTTGAAGTAATGGATCAGAGGGGCGCATCTTCGTTGTATGGGGCATCGTCCTTCTTCTCGAATGAAATTCGCCTTCCTCCTGAGGTGAAAGCTCTATATTATTTGACTTTTACAGCAGGACTGGGAAACTCTACTTCTTTTAGGGCATTTTCTGTCCCTCAGTTGTCAATTATTTTTATTATATTGACAGCATGGATTGTTATTTATATCTTCACGTTTTTTGGGTACTATTGATATTTGAAATCATACTCTGTTTTTTTTTTTTAATTTTTATGTTTGTGATTTTATGCCCATTGAATCCACCTGAAAAAAGTTCCTGCCCAATTGAGCTTGATGTTCCGCATGGATAAATATCCTTCCTGCCAAGCTATTTGAACTGCTTGCAAGCATCATAAGAACTGAATGTGCCCATACTAATTCGTGGCTGTTTTTAGTAATCAGCACAACAACATAATCATCATAGCCTGATTCCATCAATGCGTCATTACTTGCTCCCAAAGCATGTATTTGGGAATGCACCAGTTTTTGGCTATGTGTAGGGATGCAATTTATCTGTACACAGACACTTTGCACTTGAGGTGGGTGTTGTTAGAATCAGAAATGACGTTGGGCAGCACAATTTTCTTTTCCTCGCCAAGAGCAGTTGACTATCATTTTTTTTCCTGAAAAATATTTAAGCTGTTTGCAAATTTTTCTGTGTCGCCAAATGCGCTGTTTGTTTGGATATTATTCTTCTGGCTTTTATTGAAAATTTGAAAGATGTCTTCCTTTCTTTTGCAGAGACAAGTTGGGTTTTGGAGGTCTGATTTGATGCCAGATCATGGTGAGTGTTGTTTTGTTGGCTCTATCACTTTGCAACATGGAAGGTGTGCCTTGCATGCAAACTCAATGTGAAGCATGTCAGGTCCAAAATTGTGTATGGATCAGTCGATCTCTGGCATAGAAATAATTTGATGATTTTAACTGTGTAATAATAGATTAGATATTATCCAATGTGTTAATTGGGGCAGAAGCTCAGGTAGAGCAACAACGTGCTGCGCTTCTCTTGTGTGTTTTCTCAGCAGAACCATTCACCTTCGTATTGCATTTTTGCAATGGTGGAGGATAGTGTGCGGGACAATGGACTTTCTTTTTAAGATCACCTTCTTCTTTGGAACACTGGAAATGTGACATCCTTCCACGAACTGTGCTTTTGTATTTTTTCGTCTTTGTGATTGTGCAATGTTGGTTCTCCAGGAGACCATCATAAAATCCCTCAGCAGATCTTATAATTTTGCATTTACTTGATTTGACCAATTTGTGTTGCATGTGGCTGTGAATAATTTTCTGGCTTATGTGAACTGACTTGTGTGTAGCATTCTTGCTTGCCATTTCAGTTATGCATTGTTTGTGCAGTACAGAGGGTACGGCATGATTTCATTTGTTTCTTCCTATATTGAATGATATTTTTTGATCTCCTAATTTTTTTGTCAGCTATATATTATCACTGATTCAAATGATTCTCTCAATTTTTATATTTATTAAAAATGGAAGGAATGCCATGAATGTTAGGTAACAAGGCAGATGCTTCTTCTCCACTGGATAAACACCGACCAAATGGAGCGCCCGCAGTGGAATCCTTGGACATCTCTCAGCCTTACATTGTCAAAGACCAAAAAGACAAGCTTAACATCAACCGGAACTTCATTGGTGCTGAGAGGACATCTAGTTTGTCAATGGCTCCCTGGAAAGTGATTGGCCATGGTTTAGGATCACAGCTAAGTCAACACTCACAGCCTTCTTCTTTATGTATGGAAGGAAACAAGGCCGTGTTGAATGGGCCTCAATATGAGAACAGTCTCTTTTCAAGCTCTTTATCGGACTTGTTTAAGAATAACTGTAAGTTTAGCTTTTCTTGTTGATCCTTATTTAGCAATCATATTTGTGCATTGCTGCCGTGTTGGTAGCTAGAACAGTGAAAGCTATATATAGGTTAAAAACTGCTTTCTTGATTTGGATAGCTGTTTGGGGTCTTATTGGTGGTCGTGGTGGTGTTATTTGTTTGACCACCAATTGAAAATGTTTTTCCTGGTTAGAACAGCCCATTATGTGTTCTGCTATTTTTGGGAGTTGTGACAGTGCAAAAATAGGAAAAGTATAAGGTAGGAAAAGTATAAGGTGTTTCCAGTGATTTGACAGTTTACAGCAAAGCCTCTGTGTGCGTGCGTGTGCGTGTAAAGAAAAGAATTTCTTGGCTTGAACTAGAAAGAAAGAATGGCTCATTATGTTTTCCTTATTTATTTGTGTACTGTGGAGGTGCATAAAAGGGAAAACTGGCTTGAACTAGAAAAAAGGAATGGCTCATTATGTTTTCCTTATTTATTTGTGTACTGTGGAGGCGCAGAAAAGGGAAAACTCATTGATGTAGCCATATTAGTTTGGAGCCTTTTATTTTTATTTTTTTCCTTCTTTAGTGGTAACTTTATTATTTTACAGGGTGAAGCCATCAGTACCCTGATTGCTGATATTAATTTAAGATATGGAAATGTTGGAGATCCAGCATATTCTGCACTCCATGCACAATGGAATGCCTAGCCAGAATCTTAGAAGTTTCAAACCACTTGTTATCAACAGTCTTCATTTAGTGATGTCGTCTTTAAGCCTCATTTACCTACCTTATATTGAGTTTTTATCACTTATTTATGCCAATGGCTTGAACACTAAATTATATTTCTCCACTATTGTGTCATATCTCAAGGTTTTGTCTATGCCAATGGCGGATCCAGGATTTCTATTTGACGGGTGCAGACCCTAATAAGTAGTTTAGTATTGGGGGCAAACTATGATTTTTTATGTGGATTTTGAGGTTAAATCCATAATTTTCATTGAATTTTAAGAAGTGCATTGCAGGTTGATGGGTGCAGCCACACCCATGTTGCCCTACTTGGGTCCACCCTTGGTATATGCAGAACACCATAAAAAATGATTAGAATAATATTTTTTTATTTTAATTTTTTGTATTTGTAACAATATTATAAGTTTATATCATTACAAAAAAACAATATTGTAAGATTATATCTAAAATGGGATTAACAGGTGCTTGGTATGAACTGTTATAGAGTAGTGTTAGGCATGCAATAAAGGGGATTGAATGAATCTGTTGTATCGACTTATCTTTAACAGTTGCACTCATTGCACTGTCCTTGGAAAGGTTAAAAAAAAATGCAATGATGTGCTGTTAGAGTCGTGGAGATGGAAAATAACTAGATATTCCGTTGGTGGGACTCGAACAGTGGTCTCTTCGTGAGCGCCAAGTATACAACCAGACTGTGACAGAATGAATGATTTTGTTGTGGTTTTAGCACTAGAACTTTCAACACGAGTTTTCTCAGTTCTGCTAAGATGAATCCATTTGGTATCATCTGGCAGTGGTACTGATGGAAAATAGACTTGGCCGAGGGGTGGGTTGGGTACATAGTGTACCCAAATCAGAACCTACATTATTTGTTGAGTGGAGAGTTGGAGTTTGTTGTTTTAATGGGCTATTTTAGATGCCCCTCATTAGACTTCTATTAACAATTATCAATATCGTGTTGTTTCAGCCTAAATAGCTGATAGTATTCATATTTATTCATTTCGGTCAACTGAGCAAAATGAAATGAGGCTCAAAACTTTTCATTAGAAATTTTGGTCTGCCTCGGCCGAAATCTATTATTTTGGCTGGAACAACCTTGGAGGGTATTTAAAAAAAAAAACTGAATGGGTTAAATGAAATAATTCATTGTTTTATTTTTACAAAAAAAAAATCTAGCCGTAGTTAGCAGGAAGGGGGAAAAAAAGGAGAAGAAGAAGAGAGGGAAAGGAAGAGGGCAAGAGTACCTCATTCTATAACCAAAGCTGCCAACAAATGTGGCAGAATCACAAAATCCAAGCCCTTAACCTTCACCTTCTGCATCTTTGCCATCTCCCCCTTCTAGTTCAAGCCATCCATCTCCTTTTGCATCTCCGCCAGACTCAAGGAAAAATTGGAATCAATCCAATCTCTTTGCCTGCAGTGGCGAGAAATCCTCTTCTTCCCTTCCTCTCTTCTTCTTCTTTTCCTTTTTCTTTCTCCTCCTCTCCATTTTTTCCCTATTTTTCATCGAGATCTGGAACAAGATACTTCAAGAGAAGTATTGAAAAGAGGCATGGGCGAGGCTAGAGGTGTGTGTCAGGCTTGTTTCACAAGGGGATTGGACTCGACTCTTGAGTTCTTTGCACACCTCAGCATGTTTCAATGATGCATGGCCCACGCAGTACGTTTTTAATGATGCATCATAGCCCATCTCAACATGTTTCAACTTAGTTTCTTATTTAATGTATGTTATATACACTGGGTGGGTTCCAATCTCTTGAATGTGCTCAACAAAAAATATTAGAATTTTAATTATCTCTATATTTTAATTTTTTCCAGATATTTATCTCTTATTTTTCTATTTTTTTACATAAATATTATCTTTTATTTTTCTAACAAGTTACTCTGAAAAATTTTGCTGAAATTTTGAAATGCCGAAATATTTCAATTTAGAGGCCGGATTGAAATGGGGTCTAAAATGATATAGTTATCAGAATCCTATAATTCATATCCCGAATCTTAAGGAAAACGATTCGTATCTATGAACGAATTCCATTTACAGATGAATCTGAGGATTCAAGTGTAAATCCTATGATTTGATGCTCGTTTCATCAAATCTTACGATTCAAGTGATTCGGCTAAACGAGAATAGCTATAACTAATAAGCTAATATTAATAAGTTTTAATTTTTTTCCTTTAGTGCTTTTATTTTTAAAAGTTTATTTTGTAGCTAACGAAACCTCTTAAGAAGTGGCTTTGATGATGTTTTAAAGATGAATATAGAACGTGCATTTAAATAAAGCATTCTAGTGTATAGTGCTTGTTTATATCTTCTTATTTTTTTTAATCTATTTTTGGGTTTTTTTTTCCTTTATAAACTCTTTCTTAACTTTTAGAGATATCCTACCATATAAGATTGATGGTTTGGATTTTACTTCTATTTTTATATTTTAATTAAAAGATAATAATAATAATATAATTGATACCTTAAACTTATTTAACTATTAACACATCATTTATTATAGATATTAATATGTCATGATGTTCTTGATATGATTATATGATAGACTTACTTGTTATTGTATTTATATTGCTATAATAGGAAAATGGATGGTTCAGAATAACTATGTTTTTATTTTTAATTATTTTTCATTTTTCTTAGAAAAAAGAATCCTATGATTCGTGATACAATTCACGATTCAATTCAATTTATGAGTATGAATGATTGGCGATACAATTCCGATTTGAAAACTATGTGAACTGTACTATTGACAACTATTCTTTTATATGAATTATTAAAGTCTTGGTCAATTTGATGAGTTTATTCACACAACAAATATGTAGATTTCATCATCATCAAGGCCTTATCTTAACCGTGTTGGGGTCGGCTACATAAATTCTGTTTTTTCATTCTGTTCTATTTTAAGCCAAATCCTTTGATAAGTCAAACTTCTTCAAATTTGATTTAGAGTCTGTCTATGAAGAACGGGCACTTCCCGCATATACACGTACCCGTACTTGATACTTATCCGTACATGTACCGGGTATAGGTATGGCAAAAAACGTATCGAGTATGGATATGGCAAAAAACGTATCAGGTATGGTCAAACGTACCCAGTATGTTTTGAATTTGTGAGTATGAGATGGGTACATTTGTGGATACAAGATGGGTACGTTCCTGTTACTTTTGTAAGGGTTTTTTTTTTTTTTTGGTAAAAACTTTTGTAAGAGTTTGAAAAGGCTAAAAATATAATTTTTAACTTTAGCCCTAACCTTTCTCGACGAACTTGGATGGAAAAAGGTTTCAACCCCAACCCATCTCCAATCCCCTTGTTTCTAACGTAAAAAAAAAAAAGAAGGGAAAATGGAAAGGAAGAAGAAGAAGAAGAAGAAGAAGAAGAAAGAATGCTGGATTATGAAATATAAAAAATAATATTGTTGTTGCTCTTTTTTTTTCCATTAGGTTGAATTTGTAATGGTATTAAGTAATTGTTAGCTTGTTGCATCTAAGAATTCTAACCTATGTTAATTATTAGCATATTGCATTATTAAACTTTAAAAAAATATAATTCTTTAATGGACGTACTCCAGCTGTACCTGTATCTTTTTTTTAAGGATTTTGCCGCATCAGTGTACCCATACCGTAAAGGCTTATTGGTAGTATTCTAGAGGATGCGGGTTCAAGTCACGGAAACAGCCTCTTTAAAATGAATGTAAGGCTGTATACATCTTGTTCTCTCTAAACTCAGCTATGCGTGAGCCTTGTGTACTGAGCTCCCCTTTTTTGTGTACCTATACCGTACCCGTACCGATACCCATACCAGTACCCATGCTTCATAGGAGTCTGTAGATTTATTAGATTGCATAAAATAGAGATACTAATGGGCAGATTGATTAATTATCTAGGATACTGTTTCATTATCTTTTTGGATTACGATTTCAAATGGCTGGGTCCAAGTTTTGGTAGAGAATCGGCAATGTCGTGATTATCCGTATATGATTTGAAGCGTTCATTTCTATGTTAAGCACAACGTCTATGTTAAGCACAACGCAACCGCTTTGGCAATAATAGTTGTTATATCTGGTAACAGTGTGAAACCCTAGACTCATATAATCTATCATTTCCAAAACAAGAATAATAAAAAAGAGGAAATGTCTGTTTGAACTATATTCTTATCTGCCACCGTATCATATTGCTATGCTTTGTCTTTAGTAAGAATGAAGATTTAAAATTTGAATTTTGTATTTAATATTTGAAAATTTCTTGTTGAAAAGTTTGGGATGTTAGGCAGACTGATCACAACCGTTCTGGCCTTGGACCTAGACAATGGTTTAAGGGAACTGATTGGACCTTACATTGATGCATGGAAAAGAGTTATGACGATGACTTTTGTTGATTGGTGTACATCATTGATATAATTAGACATAATGGTATTTAATATTGTTGCAATGTTTCTTTAATGATTTTTTTATAATTTCTTCCTATATATATTTTTTTAACTATAACATTTTGGTTTATGTTTGAGAATTCAGTATAAATTGGACCTTGGTAGAGCATAGCAGTAGCAACAGTAATAATAATAAGTTATTAACAACAATAATAACAATAATAAGTATTATTAATATATGATTGAAACAAATAAAAGCCAGTTCCTTAATGTACTTGCTTCATGTGATTCATGAGTACGCTCCGCGCCTGATGATCCAAGGGCAGTGGTTTCTACTAATGCCACCCTATCATCATCACTGTCATTAAAGTACAAATTTGAAAGGGTTAATTACTATTAAGTACCTGATGTCCTTAGGTTGACCGTTGTCCCCTTACAGCACCTAATACATTCCTTAAACAAAATGCAATAACTAAGATGAGTAATTCTTCTCGAAGACTTAATTACAGTTATTACCGAATATGTTTCCACTGCGATCATTAAAAAAAAAAAAACAAAACAAAACAAAAGAAAGCAAAAAAACAAATTTTGGCTGCTTTTAGCATGTTTTAGCATTCAAAAGAACTTTTTTGTTTTGTGACATTTCACCGCAATAGTATCGCAAGAAAAACCTAATTAAAAATATTTCCTGACATTTTACCAAGAAGATGATTTCCTAGGAATGTGATTTACGAGAATGCTCAGCTTCCTTCATATAGCAATGTGTCTATCTAAAGAAAGAAAGAAGCTATAAATCAATCAATCAATCAATCAATTGTGTCCCAAACATGAAAAAAATATCCCTACATATTGCTGAGATGAAAATTTCCCAAGAACGACATTTAGACAATGCTCTCTCCCTTACTAGTTTGTTTGTTTTTTTTATTTTTATTCTTTTTAATATTAAACTCTCCTTTACTATTTGCTACAACAATTTATCTATATAAAAGAAAGAATCTATAAAAATAAATCAATCTCTATGCCCCAGTTCAAATTTGAAAATGTTCCGATGTGTGGGGGAGGCAGGGACTTCACGTGCTTTGGGGAATAGTCTGTGTTCTTGTAGAGGCTGGAAGCCCTCGTTAGCAAAAAAAAAAAAAAGTCGAAAAGTTTCGACATTTTATCAACACAATAATTTCCTGAGAACAAGATTTGTGAAAATGTTGATTCCCCTTCTTCTTATGGCAATCTACTTGTATAGCTATAAATAAATAAATTATTCTATGTGCTCTAGACCTAAAGGTGTGCAACTTATATGAGGATTTGTTGGCTAAGGATAGATCGAAAATGAGAAACAAAATTTATGTAGCAGACTTCAATATAGTTGGGACTGTTTGGAAGCCCACATCCTACATCGCCTAGAAATGGGTTTTGACATGGATTAATATACATGTTTGGGCCTTCTCCCATCAGTTCAAGCTTTTGAGTTGGTTCCTGACTCATGACATGGTATTAGAGCTAGTTTCTTGTGTAGCCCACGTAGCAGGCCTGTTCACGAAATCTATTGGGCTTGCATGTGAGGGGGAGTGTTAGGAAAAACACATCCCACATCTCCTAAAAATGGGTTTTGACATGGCTTAACATCATGTTTGGGCCTTTCATCCATCAGTTTGAGCTTTTGGGTTGGTTCTTGACTTATGATAGGGACAAGGCTATGATGATGATAATGATGGTGACGATGATGATGATGATGATGATGTGCCCCATACCAAATTTGAAAAGATTCCAACATTGTACCAACACAATAATTTCCCACGAACAATATTTGTGACAATGCTGACCGCCCTTCTCCTTATAGCAATCAATGTTGGCAATCTATCCAAATAGATTACTAAACAAATAAATCAATCTATGGGTTCCTTCTTTCCTTCCTCTTCAAGTCATTATATTTGTATGGCAGAGATTCATAAATTGTGCTATTATTTCCTCTAGGTAAATGATGATTTACCTTTCTACCAACTTCTGTCAATTAATCACGGCGGTTTAGGCCTTTGTGAGAGTATCTATATACCTACCAACGGCCCAAGATCAAGCTTTGAGCTATCGTCAACAACCAAACCCAATGCTGTAAAATCTTCTTATCTTGAGTGGGTCTTCCATACTTCACCCATGATGAAGACCATCAAAAGTTGAACATTTGAGGATTGGTTCCTAATGCTTTTGGGACATAAACTATGGAAGAATTGTCAATCAGTCTTTAAAAGTATGGAATCTATTCTTTAAAATTGTTGGTTTCTTATCCCTGGTGGACACCTTGATCTGAAGAGTGTTGACCAACTTGCCACATGCTGCTACATTACATGTCTTTTATTTATTTTCCCCCTCCAAATATATATTGTCATTTGAAGTGCTTTAACTCAATCTCTGATTGATATTCATGCAACTTTTCGTTACGGTTGTCTTTACTCATGTTATGCAATTCACATTTTATATTTGCATATATGTTCTTACTTTCTTCTATTTGCAGTCCGATTTTTTCCCCTCTTTTCTAACAAAAATACTATTTTTCTATCTATAGAACTGAATGATGTTTTTGTGTGTGCCTATATTTCATATCCATTCATTTTTTCCAAAAAGTTCCAACTGTTGTATCACTAGGGTTTCCTGCTAGTTTGATAAAATGCAATATCCTGTTGATTGCTTAGGTATCTTTTTCCTTAATTTTTCTTTGATTATTGATGGGTGCAGTGAGACTGTCATCAACTGATGTTCTATTCAGTCAATCTGTTGATACGGTTACCTCCCACTATGAGGAAGAGGAGCATTTTGAGTCTCTTAAAGAAATTGAGGCCCAAACTATTGGGAATCTCCTCCCTGATGATGATGATTTGCTTTCTGGAGTTACTGGTGACATTGCATTCCATGGCCAAAGAAATACTGGAGACGATTTGGAAGATGTTGACCTTTTTAGTAGTGTAGGAGGGATGGAATTAGAAGCAGATGATGTTGTAAGTTGCTACAATGGCAACAAAAGTTTAGATCTTTTGGCTGGGATTCCTAATGGTCAGCTGGGGGGATCCAACAGTTCTCTTGCTGGAGAGCATCCTTTTGGTGAACATCCTTCAAGAACACTTTTTGTAAGGAATATTAACAGCAGCGTTGAAGATTCTGAGTTGAAAACTCTCTTTGAGGTATTTTTTTATTGCAAAAATTTGTAATTGGAGTCAATTTTCTTTAATCTTGCCAAGTTTTCAGTTCCTTAAGTTTTGACACTTGACTTATGTTCCCATTCAGCATTATGGAGAGATTCGTGCGCTTTATACTGCCTGCAAGCATCGTGGTTTTGTTATGATTTCTTACTTTGATATTAGGGCGGCACGCAATGCTATGAGAGCACTTCAAAACAAACCATTGAGGCGTAGGAAGCTGGACATTCATTTTTCAATTCCTAAGGTATACATCTTGACCAATTTTTTTTCCTATTGAGTACTGGAATTTTATCACAAGTAATGCCACCTTATCCATTAAGTTAGGCTCGGCGAGTATTAGTTTTGTGGATGGATTCCAATTGTTCTTGGATTACCTTTTGTGTGTGGTTCTACCTTACACATCTACAAAACCACCCACGTTAACATTTCAGAGGTGGATGATTTCTTGAATCTTGACTGGTAATCAATTTTCAGGACAATCCTTCAGAGAAAGATATTAACCAGGGTACGCTCGTGGTATTCAACCTTGATCCTTCTGTTTCAAATGATGATCTTCGCCAAATATTCGGTGGCTATGGAGAAATTAAAGAGGTAAGCGTACTTGCCAACTTTCCAGCTGCTTGTATCTTTTCAATTTCTTTTGATGTTTATTGGCATTGCTCATTCAAATTCCTTATGCACAGATTCGCGAGACTCCACACAAGCGTCATCACAAATTCATTGAATTTTATGATGTAAGAGCTGCTGAAGCTGCACTCCGTGCATTGAACAGGAGTGATATTGCTGGAAAGCGGATTAAGCTTGAGCCTAGCCGTCCTGGAGGTGCGAGACGGTGGTATTGTCCAAACACATTCACTTGCTTTTTCTGTTCATCTCGGTATTGTCCAAACACATTTACTTGCATTTTCTGTTTGTATCTTTATGCTTTTCTCTCTCGAAGTAAAGAATTTTATGTTGCTGAGTTTTCTTATCTTTATGTACTGGTCTGTCATTTTTTTTTTCTACTGCTATTTAGGCCTAACTTTTAGGTCCCTATGACTTTAACTGTGTTTGAAAATTTCTCCACATGCAATATAATGGCATTTACATTTTCAACAAAAAAAAAAAAAGGGCACCGAGGCCATTTAGCATCTCTACCAAAAAAAAAAAAAAAAACCCAATGAAGGGACCTAGAAATTAGCTATCTTGTGGGTGATAATATTTCTCTTGTAAAGTTGAGGCCTTTCTAAACCAGCAAAGCTACCTCTTCCTTTTCTATTGGTGGGCTTCGTGGTTTCAACCATAAAATTAGCTATTCACTAGGGCACTTGATTTGTGGTTCTTTGAGTTCAATTTCTCTTGGAGTTGCTTTGTGAAGGTATTGAAACATTAATGTGGTATAAAACTCTTGATCCTTTGTCACAAAGAAACCTCAAATTGTTTTTTTAACTAATAGTCTATCATGCCTCGGGTCCAGGTGTTAACCAACTGCTGTTGCATTCAAATTTTTGCCAATGAACTATTTCTTACTATTGTACAATGAGAGTCACAGTCTTGTTCTTGCACCATGCAGGACTCACTGAGCTGCTGATTCTACCATAGACTCCTTAACGGACCTAAGAGCTCTCTGGTTGTGGTTTAAAGTTTAACCTCAAAATTTGAGCTATGGGAGGAATTCTAGCACATATTGGTCTATGGGCTGACCAATGGTCTCCACAATTTCTTTTTAACTTGTTCTAATACCAATGTGTACTGTTTGTCCATTCAAGTTTTAGTGCTCTCTGGAAGTGTGTGAAATTATGTAGCTTGAGTCTTGAGCAGATTCTTTTGTTATCGTCTATCCTTTTATGCTTCTTAACTTATTAAATGGGACAACTTGTTCCCATGGTATCATAACTTCAGGAATTTCTCAATCCCTTGTGGGTATGAAATCTGGTGTTGATTTGGTTTTATCTGTTAGTAGGTTTAAATTTGTTTCAAGTTACGTTACATACAATTACTTGTTTTTAATTTTGTAAGGTTGTCAATAAATGGAAGTTAGAGCACTTTAACAGAGCAAATGAAATAGAAATACGAGATTTAGGCCTCTGAAGGCTCCAATTCTCTGGTTTTCTGTTCTTTCCTTATCTGGCCTGGTGTTAACTTTTGGCATCATTTCATCAGAGTTTAGTTTGTAGTAGCCACTATGGCTCATTGAAATAATTGAAAATGGTAAGAAGATCCTAACCTGCATGTTATTTGACTAAGGAAGGAAATCAGGTTGCACATTTGCATCATGTAACAGGAGAATGTTCTACAAGCAGACTGCATATTCCCCATATGCAGTCTGGCTGATGGAGCCCACTTGTATGCATGTTTATCAAAAAGGTCTCCTTATGAACAAGGGGGAGCCAAAAAATCAGCTCCACTAGATTATCCTACTTGATCAACAGCCTTCAGGTTGGTGTATTTACCTTGGATATTTTTTGAGATTCAATGATTGGTGAGTGAAGATTCTATGAGTGTAAAATTAGGCCTGACGTACGTCAGAGCATGGGATGACACGATCATTAAAGCAGCTGCGCTGATCAAAGGTAGGCCCCATAGAGTTGGACTGCATATGCAGTTTGCTTGTAGGAACATCTTCCAATGTAACAATTGGTAATTAATTCTTCTACTCAAGCATTAATGTTCTGGATTTCCGCTATTATGTTTGCCTTTAATCTTCTGGCAATTGAAGAACAGGTTCAGTACTGCAATTGGAATGAGGTATGCATTTAATCTGACTTAAATATTGTCCATGCTCTGATTGTTGATTTGGTGAGTCTTGCCCTGGATTGACCACTGCCCACAAATTGTATGGAATGGCCCGATCTCGACTAGTTGATTGGTGGTCCTACTTTGAGGGTTATGACTTACAATGTCAGCATCCTTTAGTTTTTCTCCATCCATTTGTAGGTTAGTTGCTAGATGTTTATGGCTATGATTAGTAAGAAGTTTATCTTTTTGGATGGCTTTTGGACCGAGCTGATGGTCTGAGCTTGAGGGACTGCGTTCAAATTAGTTTCCAACAAATTTTCTTGCAGGCAGGGAATAAGTCTTGCAAAAATCTCTTCTGCACATTTTATTTTCCATTATTTCTTCTCATTTTGTTTGTAATTGACAATCTACATAGAGCTTACTCCAATTTAATATGTTTTTCTTGTCAATATTCAATTTTTATTGTTCTTGTTGATTTCAATTTCTGACAAATAGTAATTCTTGCAGCTTGATGCAACAGCTTTCTCCGGATTTGGACCCAGAGGAAGCCAGTGGATTTCGACAGCAGGGGAGTCCATCTGATAATTCAACATCAGGATGTTTCGGTATGCTGCTTGGCTGATTTATTTACCTTTCACAAGTTGGACTTTGCTTTAAAAACCGTGTCCCTGGTTGCATCTTTTTTCAGGACCTGTACAACCAGGGGCAATTACATCCAGTGGCCTTGATAATGGTGCTATCCTGGATCTACATTCTGCAGTCAGAGCACCAATTGACCCATTTCTTGACACGGCATTTCATGGGATATCCTCCAGTCTTCCTCATAGCTTATCCTCTCCAGCTAGGCCTGCACCTGTTAGCAATCACAACGGTCAAACAGGCCTTAGTGAGCTCAGTCATTCCCTGGGGCATATGAAATTTGGTTTCCAGAGCATGTCAGCTTTTCATCCCCACTCGCTTCCAGAGTTTCCCCATGACGGCATAAGCAGCGGTGTTGCTTATAATTCCCCAGGCGGCATGTCTACTAGTGCAGCAAGCATGAGTACTAGACCTGCTGAAGGAATTGATAATAGGCACATTCCTGGTGGGCTTAACAGTCACTCCTTTGAGCTTAATGACGGTGGTGAGTGAAAAGAAATATTTAGTGGTTTTTTTTGAATTCTATTGATTGAGGGATTTTTATACTTTCTATTTTGGTTTTTACCTCTGTTCAACTTAACTATGCAAGTAATAGCATGATCACGGAACAGACCGTCCCAATGAATCTTTGATACTGTTCCAAACGTTGTAGATGGAAGTGGACTTGGCAACTGAAAATGAGACACATGGTAATTGGGATATGTTGAAAAAATGAAAACCGGGTTTCACCTCAAGAGGAGTATTGAAAAGTATTTTTGCTTCCTCTACTAATGCCTTGAGGTTTTGGTAGTTAGCTAAGGAAACTTAATAGTATGTATAATGTATCTAGGGTTGGAGTGGAGGGGAGGGTCATTGCTTATGATTCATCCTGTAAAATCCGCTTCATCTTGCATTCTTCACCATCTTTTGGGGCATTTTGTAGCCTCTATTGTTTGATCATATGATGGATTGCCAGAAGGTAACTCCCCATGTAAAGCTTTTCAGGCTTTGCAAATATGCTCAACCAAATCATTACTTTTTCTCCATTATTAGTTTGGTTTCAACTAGAAATTTGAAACCCTAGTCATTCTGGTGCCTCCAGTTTGAACTAGAGAGTCCACACTATGACTAAGTGGATTTGATGTTATGGTTTAAAGGGTATATTCTTTCTTGTATTTGCCTTTTGTAATTAATGCATCTGTCTGTTTTGCAGTTTTTGGTGGACAACAATATGTTTGGGCGAACTCCAACTCATATCATCCTCATCACCCAAGTTCCATGATGTGGCCAAACTCACCTTCATTTGCCAATGGTGTTCATCCCCATCCTCATCAGATCCACAGCCTTCCTAGAGCACCATCTCATATACTAAACTCAGTTTTACCTTTACACCACCAGCACCATGTTGGTTCAGCACCTGCTGTTAATCCCTCTCTCTGGGACAGGCGACATCTCTATCCGGGGCATTCTGCTGATGTATCTGCTTTTCACCCAGGGTCTCTTGGAAGTATAGGATTTACTGGCAGTGCAGCTTTGCATCCATTGGAATTGACTTCCCATAATATATTTGCACATGGTGGTGCGAATTGCTTAGACCCTTCAATGTCCTCTCCAAATATTGGTATCCCTTCTCCACAGCAAAGATGCAACATGTTCCCTGGTAGAAATTCAATGATTCCAGTGCCTTCTTCACTTGATGCTTCGAATGAGCGTGTGAGAAGCCGGAGAAACGAAGTGAATTCTAATCAGACTGACAATAAGAAACAGTATGAGCTTGATATTGACCGTATATTGCGTGGAGAGGATACCCGGACCACTATTATGATAAAAAACATTCCAAACAAGTATGCTGTTTTATCCACCTTGCTTCTCTGTGATCCAAATTCGTAGTAGTGAATTATGCTTCTGTTCAGCTGAACAGGTTGAAACTGTTGGGTTTGGTCAGGTGACTGAACTGAACAGCCCTGTGAAGAATTTTGGTCCTGAACTTGGACATGTTCACCATTTTTGACTGTTTTGGTCTAGATCTTCATCTACATCTCGGCCAATCAAAAAGAACAACAGTGCAATTTCTTTCCCAAATTTCAATTCTTTTCATATTGATTTGTTACCCTACTATACGTCTATAGTCTATACCATAGTGGTCATGTGAATGTATCTATTTCTATATTCATTTAGGCTTTAAGCCTATGACGTAGGTAAGTGGAGCTAACGGCTGAGAATGAATGTCTTCATTTCACAATTTCCCCCCCCTCTCCCTTCTTCCCTTTTTTTTAATTTTATTTTCTGATCAAATATATTTTAACAACTTTTCACCAAAACAATACTCCAATTCAATGCTGAATTGGTTGAAATGATTTGCCTTAGAACTATAATGGCATCTGAAATGAAAATGACAACTATGTCTAAGCTACACTCACTGATTTCTTTTTCAGTGAAGCAACCATGAATTTGTGTGCATTTGATTAGGTGTACTATTGTGATATTCATTTTGGCGGTCATGCTCACTAGATGACATATTTCAAAGCAGTAGCTGAGTTCTTACACAGGTGTTCGCTGCAGAGGAGATGATGTGCCTAAGCAAGGGTCTACTGGCCAATATGGGTTTCCCTCAGGTGTGCTGTGCATAATGATATACTGACTGTTGTGTTGTCTGAGATGACGTTATGTCATCTCGTGAGATGACTTCAGCAGCGGAAACACGTAGGTTATGCAAAGGTGCACCTGAGTGAACCCCAGCAGATATTGCGATATTTTGAAATATTTCAATAAACATTATTTGGACATTTCATATCAGTTGGCACCCAAAGTCAAATGAAGAAATTGCAAGTTTTGGTGCTGTATTTACCCTGAATATATATAATTCTGAAGTTTTAATTTCATATTGTGGAAGTAAAAACCATGCAAATCTGATGTTCTGCCTTACTTTAGTTCTTTAAAAAAAAATTGACCATTTGATTTTTCTTATTATCACTACAGATATACTTCTAAAATGCTCTTGGCTGCTATAGATGAACACCACCGGGGGACTTACGATTTTATTTATTTGCCTATTGATTTTAAGGTGCCTGAACTGTTTACCTACAGAAATATTTTGTTACTGTTATTACTTTGACATTGATTTGTTGTATGTTTCAATCTCCTGACCGATTTCCCCCCCCTCTTTTGTCCATATATAGAACAAATGCAATGTAGGTTATGCCTTCATCAACATGATTGATCCTTCGAAGATTGTTCCATTCTTTCAGGTTTGTTCTATCCACTGGGTTTTATAAATTGCTGTTATAATGTGGGTTATTTTGTTGCAAAACCTATGCTGCTTATCATAGATATCCTTGTTTTTTCTTGCACCAGCCTGGTGTGCTGACTCTATGCATGATTGCACGTAATGTGAAAAGAAAAAGAAGCAAAGATGTCCGATACACCTTTAATGAAGAAAGTGGTTAATAAATACCAAGTTTTTTATTCCCCAAGACAAGAAAGCTGGCCTTATTTGGCTGGACAGCTTTTTGGATCTATTGGTACTTTTTAATACCAATATATTTACTTTTTGGTAATGTTTTATGTTTTTTCCCAGTTTGTTTTGGTTATCTTACTGGAACCCATAACCTTAAGGTTGAAATAGTGAACACCTTCCAGTGTGCCATGGGCTCCTGTCATGTACTTTTGGCAGTTTAACTACCAAGTTAAGAATTCAGTTTCTTGGTTTTTACCTAACTCTTGTTCGAGCTTTAGTGTAACTTAACAGAAATATTGATTTTTTATTTTATAAAGGTAAACATTGTAGTAAAAGAAAAGGAAGTCAAATACAGAAAAAGAGCACTGAGAGCCAAAATATTGATTGATTGATGCAACATTTATATTTGCTACCTTTGAAGGAAAGAAAAAAAAAATTTAGTACATTGTTTATAATTTCTACCCCATCTTTGTCCAAACAATACTAAATAAGAAAAAGTGAAATCTTCTGCAGGCATTCAATGGAAAGAAATGGGAGAAGTTTAACAGTGAAAAGGTGGCATCTCTAGCTTATGCTCGGATTCAGGGAAAAGCTGCTCTTATTGCTCATTTTCAAAACTCCAGCTTGATGAATGAGGATAAACGATGTCGCCCTATCATTTTTCATTCTGATGGTCCGAATGCAGGTGATCAGGTGAGGATTTTTTCCCCTCTAACCATGCATCTGACCGATGCTTAATAACTATATAACCAGATGCTTCAAAGTAGGCAATGTATCATGTCGTATCGAATCCAATGCATCACTTTCTGTGTAAAATTCATGTCCGTGTCGTATCTGCGGTATGTCCCTACCATATCATATCATATTTGGGCACATTGTGTTATAGAGGTCGCTAGTTTGAGGGTGTAGCATAATGGTATATGCTTTTTAGAGGATAATGTTTTAGGCTTTAGATTCACTATGTAGTGTCTCCTCGTCTTCCTAGCATACTTACAATACTCTTGAGGGCTTTAAGCTGACCCCAGCTTGATGAGATAAGGTTGAGATGAGGAAGATGATGTGACCAGTGCTTCATAAATATAATGGCAGCCCATGTGCCCCAAGAACATTAACTGTACCACATTAACTGTACCAAGTGACATTTTGGCAGCCTCTATCTCCACATCTGGAGGTTTCAGGTCCTACCAGGAAGATAGTTTGATACCAGTATGTGCAATAAGTATTTTGTGAACATCCCAGCATTCTGTAGCTGACTTTCTTTCTAGTTGGTTATGTTTTGGATTCATCTGGAACTTCTTGCTTCCCTAAGACGGATGTGATATGATTGTCCAAATTAGTTATGTGATGGGTGACAAGGGTGTTGCATGCCATTGCCTTTTCTAGTTATGGACTGATAAGGTTGGAAAATAAGGATTATCTACTGTGGTGTGTTGTACGTGTACCTAATGTTCCCAAATAAAACAGAAAATTCTAACATTGGGCTGCCCAATTGGGGCAACATGCAAAAATCACCGAATGCCCACTTCAGAAATAACTCAAGTTAGTCCAAGTAGAGCTGTTTTTCCGTCTCATGTAGTTTTAATTGGCTTGGCTTTAATTATAATTCTCTCTGTCTCACACCTTCTTCAGGAGCCCTTCCCAATGGGGGTCAATATTCGTTCAAGACCTGGCAAAGCACGGACCAGTGGCAATGAGGATAACCATCAAGGTAGCCCATCAAACTCTGTGAATGGGGAGGACGGAACAGACTCTTCTTCTAGTTCTGCAAAGGATGCGGAGTGATAGTTGCTTTCCTAAGCAACAAATTAGAGCTGAGACCAGTCGCAATTTGCGCAACCGGAATTTACTTTTTTTCCATAATTTCAATCAGGTGTTTGATATGGGAGAAGGGGGTGTTTGGATTCTTTTTTATGCTTTCAGGAGGCCTTTTAGTTTTGCAGCCGCATGCGTAACAGAGTGAAATATGATTTTTATTGGTCTTTGAAATCGTAGGTGTGGCACATACAAAGATAGAAAGTACAGGAAGAGTTTCCGAGATTTTGAACTGTTTGTGAGGAATAAATGTACAGGTGGAGTATGAGTAAGGGACACCAATGTTTGCAGTGCGGTTTGAAAAGGCTTCTTTGATTTTGTATTTCTTTTGGCTGTTTCTGTTGGTCTTTTATGTGATTCAATTTGGACTGAGACCGTGTGGGCTCTCTGTTATTTTTGGAGTGGAAAATGTGGTTGTTGAGAGATCTAGTGACCATATTATCTCTTTGTAAGACTGTATAATAGGGAGGGACATGACTGTTGGTTCCTTTCCCATTTATTGAAGGTGTCTTTTCTCTCCTCTTGGAGAAGTTCCTTTCTGTTTCATTACGTCGACTGTATTTAGTTTTGTATCTGAGCTTGATATTTTGTGTGGTGGTTATGTGCTTTGAATTCTGGCATGGTGGCTTCATGGGATTTCTGTGAACTGCATGGTTCATTTTGCGCTGCCACACTTGATACTTGCATGAAAGTACTAATGATACATAGTCTAGCCGGATATTAAAGCTCATCAGCCATAAAATCATGGTGCCTCATCCAAGGTGAAAAGAGGCTAGGGTGTTGATCTTATATGTAATGGCGGACTCAGGATATTTTTGTTTGAGGAGTGCTGAGCCTAATAGGTAGTTTAGTATTAGGGGCAAACTAAGAAATTTTATTTGGATTTTGAGTGTACACCCACGAATTTTATTAAAAGTTTAGATGCACACCAAGGGTTGACGGCTGCGGCTGTGGCTGCACCCGCATGGCGGCACTTGGGTTGGCCAGTTATATGCTTGCAAGTTGTCTCAAGGGGCGTTAATTGGTGTTTTGCTACTGCTGTGCTTTGTATGTATCGCCATTGAAAGATAAAATGAGTGGAGTATCATATTTAATTTGTATGAGATGGCAAGTTCCTGTTAAGATGTGGAGCCCATATTCATCCTATAAGAACACTTATTGACTTGAGAGGATTGATGTTCACTGCTCTGGATAGATGGGCTCTCTACTAGGCAATCAGCACGGCATGGTCCAACCATACAGACGACCTGACCTCCCTAAGAAGTAAGGGTGAGGCACAGTTGGAAGGTGGTGTTTATTGTCTTGTTTTCAACCTCAGGTTTGCTTGGGTTGGGTCTACCTAAAGTTGGATCCAAGCAAAGCAAAGAAAAGATTCTCTCAAAACCTACTTTGACTGGACCACCCCAAGTCCAATTTTCAATCCCAGTGTGACCCAGTTAAATCAAGAGGCCAAAAGACCCATATACTTGAAGAATCCATAAAATTTAATTTTAAGCTCAATCTCTTATCTAGAATCTCACAAAATGTATGATTTTTCTTTTATTTTTCGAATAAAAAACATTTCCAAAATGATGCCAAACGGGCCCAAATTACATGTCAGATTTAGATCTGATGTCCAATGTCTAGAATTTGACAAAAAACCGAACCCTCCTTGTACAGAGCTGGCCCAACTCTCATCAAGTTATATTATAAAACTGGTCGGAGTCTTGGGACTCTGAAGTCTGAACTGTCCTAGTGAGATCCTGTCCTAATTATCATCGGAAAACTCCGGAAATTTGCATTTTGGAGGGAAAAGTGAGAACAAAAGCAAAGCAAAGCAAGAGGCAGCAGAGAGAGAGAGAGAGAGAGAGAGAGCCCGTTACGATGTCTGGTTCGCGTCCGATACGAGTTTTGAGCGTGGCGGAGAAGCCATCAGTGGCCAAGGCTGTTGCAGGGATCCTGTCTCGGAATCGAGGCCTCCGCGTCCGCGGTGGACGGTCCCGATACAATCCGATCTTCGAGTTCGATTACAGGATCCGGTCGCAGCCCTGCCACATGGTCGTCACCTCCGTAACAGGCCATCTCATGGAGCTCGACTTCGACGAGCGCTACCGCAAATGGTACTCCTGCGACCCCTCCGACCTCTACTCCGCCCCCGTCCGAAAGCATGTCCCTCAGGTCCACCTCTCTATATGTATATTGTATTACTTCAGTTTCAAGTGGAAAGATTGGGTGTTCATTTCATTTCATGGCACAACACAATCATTCTCTTATCTATGTTGTTGGTACAAAAATTGAAAATTGGGTTCTTATTTCATGGCCCAACACAATCATTCTCTATCTATGTATGTTGGTACAGAAATTTAAAGATTGGGTTTTTATTTCGTGGCCCAACACAATCATTCTCTATCTATGTATGTTGGTATAAAAATTGAAAGATTGGGTTTTTATTTCATGGCACAACACAACACAATCATTCTCTTAATCTATGTTGTTGGTACAAAAAAGCAGGATAAGGTGGACATCAAGAGGTGTTTGGAGGAGGAAGCAAGCAGGTGTCAGTGGCTCATCTTGTGGCTTGATTGTGATAGGGAAGGTGAAAATATTGCATTTGAAGTGGTTGAGGTGTGTACAGCTGTAAATGATCATCTAAATATATGGAGGGCTCGCTTCTCCGCATTGATTGACAGGTCTCAAAAGGCTGGCTGATTGATTTTGGAATTTCTTGTACAACCCACACCTTTTTTTTTTTATTTATAAAATTTTGGATTTTGTTATTTGAACCTCAGGGAAATTCATGAGTCTGTGCAGAATCTTGTTCGCCCAAACCAATTGTTTGCGGACGCCGTGGATGCTAGGCAGGTGATACCCATTACCATGTTCCCATTACCTTTGATATATTATACTCTAGGTTTTGTCTTGGATATTCTCTTTGCCTTTGTACCTGTGGTTTAAAATAGAGGCGTTTTGTATTGGGCTATCTTAACATGTAATGTAATGCTGGATTGTGCTACGATAAATTGAAGTACAACAGCAGAATGTTGATTTTATGTGTATTGGCGTATACATCCTATACTGACCGAAATGGATAGACACATTAAAGTGAAATCCATATTCTATGATCCTAACCACCTCTCTGTGGACTGTTGCCGTTGTTCTGTTCTTAAGGCCCAGTGTAGGCTATTTCTTGAGAGTTAAGATTTTCAATCTGGTAGAGTTTTGAAAAACCATCAAGTCAATTGTCTGAGTCGAAAAACCATGCTTTTGGTACGTCTTGTGTAGGGCTAGTGTAGTGAATTGTATACTGTTGTGTCCTGATTTTTATGATTAGTCCCTTTTGTGCCGAAAGGACTGGTTACTTTTTGCTTATGATATTATCTCGTTTTGAATTTTTTCCAGGAAATTGACCTCCGGATTGGTGCCTCCTTCACAAGGTTTCAGACGATGCTGTTGAAAGATGCATTTGTTCTAGACTTTGCTGGGGATGAGAAGAATCTTGTTCTAAGTTATGGTCCTTGTCAGGTGAGCGACACTTGTTTCCGTGAACATATGAAAATTACTGAAATGAGGTCTATTGGCTCTTTCACCTATTTAGAATATAGTGAAGTTCCATGAAGTTTTTCAGTTAATCTCTCTCCCTCTCTCTCTCTCCCTCTCTCTCTCGCTCGGGCGCAGTTTCCTACACTTGGGTTTGTTGTGGAACGGTTTTGGGAAATACAGTCTCATGAACCTGAAGAGTTTTGGACAATCAATTGTTCTCATACCTCAGATGAAGGCATTGCAACTTTCAATTGGATGTAAGATGTTACAGCGTTTGGCAGATTGAATTTTCTTTTTTCAGTTTCTACAGCCACGTCTTTTTTTTTCAATTAATTTTCATTCTCTTCTTTTTTTTTATTTTTACAGGCGTGGGCATATGTTTGACCACACTTGTGCAGTTATAATTTACGAGATGTGTGTTGAAGAACCCACTGCAACTGTAAAGTCATAGTTTGGACTTGACACTAAATAGCCTTACATTCCTCTCTCTCTCTCTCTCTCTCTCTGTCTCTCTCACACACACACACACACACAGCCTGTTAGTTTTTTATTTTTTACATTGTCATTTCAGGTCACAAGAGTTAGAAATCAAGAGAAACTGAAGTATCCCCCATATCCATTGAGTACAATTGAGCTCCAAAAACGTGCATCACGGTACTTCCGGATGAGTTCTGAACACACAATGAAGGTAAGGAGGAGGCAGCTCTTTAGCTAGGTATATCTAGTGTTGTGTGTTTGCGTGTTCCTTTTTTTTTTTTTTATTTTAATTTTTTACCAAAATTAAAACTGGGGAAAGACCCATGCAGTGCATGAGGATTACACCTTGGGGAGGAAATTTTATTATACATGTAAATTTCATCAAAAGTTGTCCAATCATCAATTTAGGCTTTTGATCAAGTGATGCAGTCCTGACTCCTGAGTGCAAGAAATGGACTGCTGCTCCAAGAAAGTTGATGTGATAAAAACTTGATGGCTGGAGGTGCCAACGACCAGCACAAAGAGAGGAGAAAATGGGAGGAAACTCAGCCAAAGTGGTCATGAAAATGAGGGGTTTGGAACCCCTTACTCTAGGAATTTTTTACCTCTAAAATATCAAACGGCTTGCCTTGTCAGCATCTTCTTGGTTATGTGTATTAGATTCATTTTGCTGATCTTTGGGTCCTAGATCCCTGTAATTTGTAATATTTAGGTGCATTTAGTTTATGTTTTAGTTCTTTCGGCATTCTTTCACACCTAAGAGTCCTTATTTTCAAATATCTGCATTGACATCAAAGTAATCTTTGGATACATTGCTAGTTTAATTGTAGTTATAAATTATGGCTAGAAACGGAAATGCTATGAAAATTAGTTTATTCTTTGGCATTAATTTCTTTTGCATGTTTTTTGATTAATTTGTTTTTCTTCTTTATACTATTTTCACTAATTATCCGATTAGACATAAATTATTTTTCATGTTCCATACTAGTCTGAGAAAGCATTCTTCTGTCTTCTGTGATCAATGCTTGTTTTTATGTTGTTCTCATAGGTTTGATTTTATTATGAAGTCTATTTTCCTGTTTCAGTGGTTATATTTATGTACCCTTGCTTCCCTATTGCCAGCTTGGTTATGATTTTCCCCACCTTTTCCTTAAATCTTCTTTCAGGTAGCTGAAGAGCTCTACCAAGCAGGGTTCATCAGTTATCCTCGGACAGAGACTGACAGCTTCTCAGTGAATACAGATTTGAATGTTGGTAATTAGTATCTTCTTTACAGTGTTATCAGTTTTCTTCTTTTTTACAATTGATTCCTTTGAGATGGTGATATTTCTTCATTACTCCAACAATCCTTCCAAAATCAAGTGCGGAAATTGATAATCAAGTAAATAAGCATTGATCTAACAGGTTTGTAATTTTGTATGGCAAGATTGAAACTGTGAAATTTCTAACTTTTGGCTTTTTCTTTGAAGTAGTTTAAACAACAAATTGGAAACAAAGAAATTAATGGGTGAAGGTTACCTCCGGTGCAGTGAGAAGATAACCTAATATTAGGGATGGCCCTGGATAACTCTTCACTTGATTACTTGAAGACTATGATGCCTGCATATGACATAGATGTGGCAAGGACACCCCAAGGACACGATAGGGACACTGATTTTAGACATAAAAAGTGAAGTATCAGATACGATCTGATACAATATGTTGCCTATTTTGAAGTATCCATGCATCATAGCTTGAATACCATACTTGATTATACTTTTATAGGTTTTGCTTTTATGAAAATTCCTGTTTCGTCTATGTTTGGATCCAAGATTATTGACCCCAAAAGTTTTTGAGTTTTGTGTCTCTTTGTCTTTATGTTTGTAGTTATATGCCTTTATGTTAAGCGGTTAATTTGCTGCACTTTTCACGCCTAGGCATTTTAGGTGTATTTGGTTGACAACTTGACATTGTATCAGAGCCAACATGTCTTGGGTTTGAATTCACATAGGGTGGAAAAGTCCCCATGTCATGTCTTGTGTAGGCACGTGATTTTGAGTCCTGATAGTGTCTTGCCTGGGGGAGGGGGTTAAGTAGTTAATTTGCCGCACCTCTAGTGCATAGGTAGGGGTAGAACCAAGTGTTGTCATGTGGGTGCGAGCGCACCCATGTAATTCAAGAAACCCCTTAAATAAGCTCAAAAATTTAATTTTATTATTTAAATTCTTCATCTAAGCATTTCTCGCACCACCCAAACAAAAATCCTGAGTCCGCCTTTGTGCATAGGCATTTTGGGTGTATTGGTTATGTCGCAGTCACTCCCAACTCAGCATGATATTGTTCGCTTTGGCCCATGTGCATGTGCGAGGACTTCCTTGGTAGTCACCCATACTCGTACCGCTCCAGCCGAAGTATGCTTAACTTTGGAGTTTTTATGGGATCCAAGGCTATGATACCTGGATATTTGTACAATCCCAACAGATCTGTATCGGATCGATACGATACTTGTATTGATACCCGATACTGCACTGATACTTTTGGGGTATAAGTTTATTGTATCCTACTTATCAAGTCCATTATTTCATTTAGGTCTTTTAAGTTTTCTTACTTTTCAACATAGAAAATGTTAGAATTGAACATAAACAATGTTAATTTCATTAATTCAAGCGTGATTTAAATGAAAATTTAGGACACCCGTATATGTGTCCGTGTCCTTGATTTTCCAAAATGTAGAGTCATATCCCTGATCTCCGTATCCGTGTCCGTATCCATGTTCATATCTAGGCATCATAGATCCAAGGGCAGCGCAACTTTAAGACGTGTCATGTCGAGTTAAGATTGGGTTTGACTTATAAACTCAGGGATCTGGGCGGTCATATTTGATGCGTCTTGCAGAGACTCCATAGGCTTACACCCAGCTTATCCTCTCTTGGCACACATGCCTTAAGGGATACCACTAGATGAGATTCGACCTGACATGATCTCACATGCACCCCAACTGGAATAGGAGTCATCCTCGGTTCTAATTCAACCAAACGAGATTCCACTAAATAGGATCTCACATGCACCCCAACTGGAATAAGAGCCATCCTCATCTCGGATATCAATTGTCATAGTCCCACTCAACTTAGCATGATATTGTTAGCTTTCGCCCGCATGCCAACACAAGAACTTCCTGGGCCGTAACCCATCCTGGTATTGCTCCCGCTCGAGCTTGCTTAACTTCAAATTTCTTATGGTATTCGGGTGTAGCACGCATGGTTTTAAAACGTGACATGTCAAGTTGAAACAGGGTTTGGCTTGTGACCCGTGGATGGGGGGTTGTCATATCTGATGTGGGACTTGTCGAGACTCCCTTGGCTTATCCTTTCTTGGCACACACGCCGCAAGGAATTCACCTGACAGGATTTCGCAAGTTAGCAACTTGAGACTTTAGACCGGAGATCCAACAACAGTATTCCACAGAATTAGGAACCTAGACATAAACCAATGTTGAGGATGGCACTTGGAACCGACTAACTGTTCCTTCATTTATATAGTGATAAAATCTCATATTACTAATAAATAAAAAAAGTTAACTCTTGATTTTCTTATTACATCATCACAGTTAGATTTCCTAGAAATTTCTTTTGTCATATATGGATTTATATTTCTTTTTTTTTTTTTTTTTTGCTTATTGAGGATACTGCCCATACAATTAGGAACCGAAACACATCACATGGTAGAGATGTGGCTCCCATGTTTTACTGTGCAAATGCGAAATTCACCTGCAATTCCTCCTTTTCTTATCTGAACTGACTTCCTCAGTCTTGGTGATTGGTCAGTGTGGTTCAAGAGTATGACTTTACTAGTTTGGACTTGATGGCTTTCCAAACACAGATTTTCTTTAAGTACCACTATGAAAACTTTGGGTTTATGCTTTTAAACTACTGACAAGTGACACCTATATGTGCTCTATTGTTTCATCGAGGAACACATGGATTACACAGAATTTGAGAGGCTCGTTATTATCTTCATGCTTCTTGAGTCCATTTTGATGTTTGTGACCTCAACAAGCCTTGTCCCAAGGGCAATTTTCCCTTTCCCGGTATTTCGATCCTCATTGATCATGTGGGTTTAAGTGATGTTTAGTCATGGATGACTGTTTAGTCAATTGAAGTTCAGTGAAATATTATAGTTCCAATGCTGCAGATATCCCCTTCATTGGACCACATAATTTCTGCATGACCTTAATTAGCCTATACAGTGAGAATATGGAGTATACTTTCCAATTAACACATTAACTGATACATTAACCTGAAATACAACTTAAACACAACAAGGTGCATATTACGCATTCTAAATCAACCGTACACATCAAAATACATTGTAAAAGTAAATGGAAAAATGGAGAAAAACAACCTAAATGCTTGGGTAGTGTGCTATGTGGAAAAATTTTCAAAGTGGCTTAATCCAATCTCAAATTCTCTTGGTTGCATTTTGAGCTTCCTAATAGCATGAAACTTATCAGTTATTAGCATCGAGCAAAGAAACCATGCAAGGCGCTTGTTTGTTTGTAGGGTAGAGTAAAATGAAGTAAAATAGAGTGTCAAATCAAGAAGAAAAGAAAGTGGAGGGAGTTGGTTGTAAAATCACAAAATGACAAAAAGGTACTTTGAGATGCACAAATTGACAAAAAGATGCCCTTAAAACGCACAAAATGACAAAAAATGTGCTCTTAAAAAGGATAAAATGACAAAAGGGTGTCTTTACTCTCAATTCCCTTCACTTTTCTTCTTGATTTGACTCTCAATTTTATTTTATTCTACTCCACCCTATAAACAAACAGGCCCGATTCATTTTAGGTATCGAAGAAGAATGTTCTAGGAACTTTTCAAGAAGTTTTCACTATAGCTAACCTACAAAATCCATAACATTCAAAACTAGGGGAAAATCATATTAAGAAAACATCATATCAAGGCCTATCAGTAGACGCAGGTTCTTACTCTATTAAAATTATTAATCATGAGGTTGCAAACACCACCTGGAAGTTCTAATGAATAATAACATTAGCAGCTTGCAGTGAGGTTGAAGAACTTTGAGACATGACCTGTGATTTGTTACCAAGTGAGATCTTACAATAGGTGGTAGGAAGGAGCAGAAGTTCACCAAAAGTCACGGAGCATGAGCTTTGTAGCTCTGCTACAGTGCTCATGGTGAGTCAGCTCACCTTGAAATAATTGCACAATTGCCATTAATCCTCATCTGTCAACTTATATAATGCAGGCAATTGTTCGAGAACAGCAAGGACATCCTGTGTGGGGTTCATATGCACAACAACTTCTCGATCCTGAATCTAGGCTTTGGAGAAATCCTGGAAGTGGTGGGCATGACGACAAAGCACACCCACCTATTCATCCAACAAAATTTTCTACAGGAGAATCTACGTGGAGCCCAGACCACAATGTAGGTTAAACCTTTGCTGTCTGTTGAAAATCACTTATTATAACCATAGAAGTCAACTTCCATTTGATTCCGAGCAGATTGAAATGTTTGGTTCTTTCTGATGATCAGACCGGACAATGCTGTAAAAGTTTTGATCCATATTTCAGACCTGTTAAGACTTGTTCAGTCATTTGGGTCCATATTTTGGCCGAAGAGACTGAAATGACCTGATTCTGGCCAAACAGGGATAGTTGTGCGATTGTCTTTTATTTTATTTTTATAAAAAAAATCTCTTCATACTGAGTTCGGTGTAATTATGTGAATGTGTTTATTTTATGCTTTTGCTATGGCATTGATAGTTGGAAATGATGTCCTCAGCATGAAGGTCTGCATTTCACATTGTCATTAACACACATGCCTTGTAAATCTTTTATCTGACTCATAGAAATAAATAACATATTGCATTGTTAATTTTAGTAGAATGAATTAAATGTATATAATTTTATATGTTAAATCAATTTTTTTATTTTTCATTTTTTCTAATTTTATATCATTCTTAATTTTTATTTATTTATTTTGAGATAGAATGTCTCTATGAAATTTTGTACAGCCCAAATGTTTTAGTGTAAGAGTCAAACTGAAATGCCCCCCACATCCCCCCCAACCCACCCGGCAGTGCCAAAAAAAAAAAACATTAGACAGCAACTAAAACTATCTTCTAATTTATCTTACCACGCCACGATTGATCAAACCATGTAAATTTTTATTTTTAAATTCTAGCCTACTGTTGCCTTCAGCTTTTTTTCGCTTGGATCCTTCATTTTGATCCTTATTCATGAAGCCCTTACAAATTGGAACATATCATGGTCACTTTTTCCAATGGAAATTCCCAAAAGCTTTTCCAACTTTCGTCATATGACTTCAGCTGTGATATGACTAGAATTATCATCTAAAGAAAATATTATCCTAATCCCCTAACATTAAGAACTTCCTGATTCTGATTAATATTATCCTCATCACTCAACACATCATGCCACCTTATTACACTCTCCATTCTCTTTATGCATCCATCTGAAAATTATCCTCACTATTATTGAATAACCATTAGGGGCCGTTTGTTAATTTAAGTGTTAGAGTGAGGTAAGGTGAATGATCATTTTAAAAGATAAAAAAAAGGGGTTAAATCAATTCCATGATGAGACTTTTTCTTTTAGTGAAAAGAGAAAGTAACTTTTTGTGTTAAAGTAGATATTTTTTGTCAGTTAGTGGGATGAGAAAGTATCTTTTTGACTTTTTGGTGTAAAAAGGTAAAAGAATTTTTTTAAAATGTGGTATTTTGATTTGATTCTTTTAGTTTATTATGTCTTGAAATGATAGATGGCTTTAACTTTACTTAGAGGTGAAATTATCAAATAGCCTCTTAAGTATTTTATCATTTGTTGAAGAACTTTACCTTTATTGCGACAGAATAACCATTTATATAAGCTATTTCTTAAGTTTTTTTTATTTATTTGGTCCTTTCCAAATTAGAATTAATAGGGAATACTGCAGCTCTGTTTGGGATCATGACATTCAGTTTTCATCTGATAAGAAGATAACATAGAGCTTCCATTGTATGAACCACCATTGTGCGTGAAAGATGATTCACTCCCTGACTTGACCAGTCAGCCTGACTTCTACCAGTGGATGAATCTGTATTGAGCCCAGTAATCCCCTCCTTCTGGCGAGTCTTATTATCAGCATAATATATTTTGTTTATATATGTTATGACATATTTATATATTTGCATAAGATAAATGCAATTTGAGTACTCAAGTGTGCAGCCTAAATTTAACTCAAGCTTGAAAACCCACACATAAGCCAGGCTTGGGCCCTAAGATGCCTGGCCTGAATTCAGGTAGGCCAGGACATATGAGCTCAGGCATGGCCTGGCCCAAGGTGCATCCTACTTGAAGGTTTCTAGTCACTTTGGTTAGTTGAGTTGTTGAAATATGGATTAAACAATCTCAAGTCAGTTTGGTGAATCAAATTTTAGAAATTTGGGTAAAACTATCTGAATGGATATGATCTTACGTTCAGAAGGTTTCTACAATATTTTCTAGAGACATCCATCACATCGATGATCTGGATCGCCTAACAATTTGGAAAGGGCATATCATGACACCATATTTGTCATGGTGCATAGTAGTCTTATAAGGACTTGAACATGTTCCAAGTTTATGTTTTTTGGCTGGAGCCCTAAAGTTCCTTTAACATTGTCACTAGAGGTTGTATGAGCTTGTTGTTCGTCACTTCCTCGCCTGCGTCTCTCAACCAGCTGTGGGGGCTGAAACTACTGTTGAAATTGACATTGCTGGTGAACTGTTTTCTGCCTCTGGACGTGTGATCGTTGCAGTAAGTGTTCTATACTCTATTGCTTCTTTTGTGTCTCTGCTCTAATTAAAATATATGCATGCTATGAATGATCTTAAATGGATTGTGCCATGTGGAAAATTTAAATAGAAGCTCCTATACGAAGTATGAACCCAATGTATGTAGAAATGAGCTAGTTCCAAACACTTTATATTGCCAGAAGTTTAAAAAAATGTTATCTTTTACTTAGTGTTACCTTTTTTATCGTTGCTTTACCTATATGGGATTTTCAAGAGATAATCAATAAAAATTGCACTGTCTGTGAACCCTTACTTGGGCCTTCTCTGGATTCATTCTATTCACTGAAGCATGGTTTTTTTTCGAGGTTCAGGGGATACACAAAAAAAAAAAAAAAATGATGATTGTGGGAGAACTTTTGCCGGTTCTTTTGGATGCCACCTGATTTATTTATAATCGCCGGAAATAGATTACAAGTTGGATCCACAACCCTAACTAACCTAATCACAGGAACTTATTGTAATACTTTCTCTCACTAATTCGCATGTCTTATCTTATTTAATTTGTACAACAGTTATAGGGTTGCTGACCCATAGGTCTAGGCCCCGAGTCTTGATCCAGGCCCGCAGGACTTCTTGAGCCAAAGGCCCATTTCATTGACCTGTTTTGTCTCTTCTCTCTGCCTCAACTTGATGTGGAGCAGAATAGAGCATCAATTTACAAGTGAGAAAATCATGATGTGATTGGCATAACTATAGTAAATAAGTTTGCAGCTGATGTTGCAAAGAGAGGAGGTAGCGAAATTTTCTTTGACAGGAATTGTTATCATTGAATATGCATTTCCATGAAACAATATAAGTGCCAAGAAACATTCATTGTCCTCCATTGGAACGTCTAGTATCAAACAACCTGGTCCAATTTGCATCGGCAAAGCCTGAAAGCCACTTAGGATAAGCGGGGAGGAAGAAGAGTTAAATAATCCTCCATCAGTGGTTCCTCAGAGATATTGAGGCTTGCCAGTTCAAGCAAATCCTCAGACACACGCGCGCGCACACACACATTTATAGTTATAGAAATAAATGCTTAAAGAAAGATGACATGTCATCTAACTCTAACTTGTCTATCAGTAGGGTCATAACAAAGAAATCCCTTGTTTTCATCACTATATCTATCGGAAACACTTTTGGCTAATTGTGCACTGAGTCCTATACATTCATATGAAGGAAGATGAACAAAACATAGACATCCGAAAACCTGATGCATATAATATGAAGGGGGTTTCTTAAATAGTATCTTAAAGGGAGCTTTGTCCTGTAAATTAGTGCTTGATAGATGATTGATTAAATAAATTGCAGTTTGAACAACTTCCCACTGGATGGTTGAAGGGACCTTAGATTCTAAAAGAGTAGTACCATTTGTTTTCACGATGTCCTTATTTTTCCTTTTAGGAATTCCATTTTGTTCCAGAGTATTAAGGGTGGAATTTTTGATGTACAATGCCTTTATCACCAACATAGGAGATAGTCTAGTCATTGGAGTTTGGACATGCATGCACTCCCCCCAAAATCAGAACACAAAATTTTGATATGTTTGTTGAATTGTGTGAAAAAAAATTGACAATTTTTTTGGTAAACATGCAGTACTTCATACTTTGAAGAAAATACAACCATGTTAAACGTGTGTGATCTTCAACAGAAGTGGCATAATAACGAAATTCTAGTCTGTAGGTGATGGGAGCATACTCTCATACATCAGAATGAATAATATCATAAGATGCTTCTGCATGAGAATGAAAAACAAGAAAAGGAGGAGAGATTCTCTTTCCTAAACAACTACAAATGCATTTAGCATTCAACAATGAAGTATTTATAAAATATTTTCTATGTTGATGTTTCTTTTTAAACAACGATAAGTGACAGTAATTATTCAAATGACCTTGATGATCGTGCCAAATATTCCAAGTTTTATGTGACAAAAGCCAATCAGTGGTGAAAAGCGAGGTGGAGGTACAATCAATGTTGAAGACAAAAAGTTTACCTTGTGTATGCCCTATCCCTATACCTTCCCAGTTGCTCAATTCTGCAAAAGAAACCAGAAGAGGAAAATAGAATCAAGCAGTTTTAACCAACAAGTTGGTCAACGAAAGTAAGATTAGTCGACAAATTAGGCACATTGTATGTGTCTGATAGAGTCAATGTTTGAGTGGGCTGATAGGGAGTGCTATTGGATACTGTTCCTGATTAGACATTTTTTTACCATTAGGGGTAGGAATATGTCGGTTGCTTTATGCTGTTAGGAATCAATAAATAAATCATTCACTACTGCCATGTAGTTTGATGCACCATAGTCTGTACCAAGAGTAGGATGAAAACAAGAAACAACAAATCTGCATTGTGGTGGCCACAGAGTGTTGAATCATGTCCTTAATTTGATAAAGTATTATAGAGACAGCAAGATAGGATACTTCTTCATCTGGTCGAAGTTGCGCTTGCAGAGCTGTTGGGTTGAGGAAGCTCTTGATTTGGTCCCTCGTCCTTGCTTGTGTTGTGGATGATGAGTACATTCAGAGATAATATCTTCTGAATGACAATTGGAGCAAATATTTCTCTTCTTGCATTTTCTAGCAATATGTTTGGGTCCTATGCACTGAAAACATTGAAAACTTGTTTACATAAGCCTTACCTTATTTAATTTTTACCACAATTTCATGGGTTGCTTGACCCATGGGTCTAGGCCCAATTCCTAAACCAGGTCTGCAAGGCATTAGTCCCAAGGCCCATTTGGCCAAACTTATCTGTCTCTTTGTGCACTGGGGTTGGTTGTTGTGGGTGGGGGTGGAGTTAATAATTTTCACTGTGGATTAGGGATTTGTCTTATATCACTTACCAAGTTTCTTAAAAAATACCTAAGGCCAATACATTGTACACTGTTAAGTTGAAAAATGAAAGAGGACTGCTCTTATAAAGCTACTAAAGTTTATGGCCATAGAGAAAAGATACAGACCATTGCATTTTAGGGCATATTTGGCAAAGGGGTAGGGTATAGTAGAGTAAAGTTAAATTTTGAAAATTCAAAATTTCCCCCTTCTTTTTTTTTAAAATTCAAATTTCCCTCATCTTTTTTCAAAAAAAGTCATAGTCATCATTAAACTATAAAAAAATCTCCACTTTTTATAGAAAAAGTCAAAAAGATTTCATATCAAACAACTAAAAACAAAAAGTTATCATAACCAATCATATATTATTCTTTCTTGATTTTGGGTTTACTCTACTTTACCCTACCCCTCTCCCAAACATGCCCTTAGTTTAATTTTTGTCACCCCTTGTCCACATGATGGCATATCTAATCACTCATACCTCTGTGTCTGGCACTTGATGACTCTTGAGTTTGCAAATTGTGACATTTATGCGCTGGTGAGTTTTATATCTTATGATCATTGTTATTATTGCTATTTGAAATACTACATTGACAAGCTTTAAGGTCTGGCTATTTATATGTAATTTTGTCTTAAGCATTTTCCTTTTGCTCTCTATATAACTTGTAGACATTGACATTTGTAATGTAAACCTTTTCTAACACTTTTTTTGTGTGTGTGTGTGTGTGTTTGTGTGTATTGTTTGTTTGTTTGTTGTTGCTGTTCTTTTTGTTTTTAGTTTTTAGTTTTTTTTTTTTTGGTGTGTGCGGTTGGGTGGGATAGTTTTGGGGGGCAGGTTGAAGAATATCATCACATTTAAACTGTATTTTGGTCAACTTCCATTTTTGATTATTGTATTTCTGCTTCTCAGAAAAATTACTTGGATGTATATCGGTTTGAATCTTGGGGAGGCTCAATGATCCCGAATTACCTCTTTGGTCAGCAGGTTTGTTATTAGTTTGCACATCTTTGCATTTAATTCATAAAATAATGAGGTGTTATCTCTTTGTTGTGTCATACGAAAATTGTTGTATCTTTTCTGTTTTGAAGCAATGAAAAGTTTTCATCTTTGTTGTTCATAGAACAGTTGTAAGGAGCTCATTATCACAACCATGGGGATGCAGATAGTCATATTACCTCTCAAAGAGAGGATGCAAATTGTTTATCTTGTTGATTCTTTTACCAGATTTGGTTTTTTCTAGCGACTTTATCAGACGAGAGCATTCTCAACTTTGTTTCCAAAGTCGCTTTTTTGTAGCATTTGATATATATATATATATGATGTTTAATTATATATAGAAGGAACTAGGAGAAAGGGCGACCAATAATGGCCCTTGGATGAAATAGTGCAAAGGAATTTTGAGTTACTAAGAGCATGGCTTTAAATAGGGTTGAATGGAATAGCAAAACTAAAATGCAACCCAGATTGATGGATTAAGAGGACAAGAGCCTTTAGCACAGTTGGAAGGTGCTCATAATTTCAACTATTAACATATGTGAGTTGTGTTACCAATAAGAAAAAAGCTGGGTTGAGATGACAATGATGATGATAAATTTGGATGCTAGATGGTGGTTTGACAAATTTGAGGGTGACATAACCAGCGCATGGCAAACATTAGAGATAGGAAATCAAAATATTCTTGAGATTCTTATAGGGCATAGTCTACTCCCCCACCCCCCTCACCTCGATAATAGGTAAAATTTATTCAAGATAAAATAAAAATCTGCTACTAAATTGATGGGAAACAACCTTAACAAGAAAAAAAATCCAAAATCCAATAAAGAATGTAACACTTCAATCATCTAGTCTAAGCAGAGTTACTGTCCTTACCAAGAGAATCTGCTGCTGAATTGGTTCTGTCTTGGCGCATGAGAAAATACTGCTTGTTGGTCTGCTATGTGTTCAACTTCCCAAATCCATTGCCCTATTGATCACAGGCCGGGGCACCGCCTTTCTGCACCCGCACCCCTAATCAGGTAAGCTCAGTTGCTCAATAACCAGAGAAAACAAGCCTTGCTTATTGACTTACTGATTGATGTACAAGTCTCTTATATGCTTATTCTCCTGGGCAAACCACATGCACGGTGGGGTTTCTGTGCTTCTGCTTTGTTTTATTTTATAAAAGAAGAGTTTTGAAGTTTTACAAATTGCCTCGCAATAGTTTATCATAACTACTAATGAACTCATTAGTAAAAAAAAAATCAACAAATTTACAGATATTTACATCGAAATACCTTGAATTCACCATCTGAAAAAACTTGACGGGCAGTGTCTTGAAAGTCAAGAAACCATTTGAAAAATAAAGTGTCTATGGAATAGGGTTGAAATTGGCCATTTTAGCTGAGCATAGTAAAAAATGGTCCCATTTTAGAAAAAAAAGGGACTGAACTAGGATTTGATATTATCTGAAAACTTAAAACACACCGTGCCTGCGGCCCCCCGGCGCGCACCCCCCCGCCCCCCCCCCCCCCCCCCAAAACACCACACACACACACACACACACACACAAAAAATATATATATATATTTATAATAAACCCAAACCAAATGCCAATATAGCCAAATTCCTTGACTTACGCTATTCTAAGGCATATCTGGTTATTTCTATATATCCAAAGGGCCTCTAGTCTATTGTTAGTGTGTTTTATTTGTAATGAGATATGCTGTAGAATAACCTCATAGAGTGTAGGAAGGCATGCCTATTCTAAATTGTTGGCTGTGTAATGGTGTTGCAGTTTGTTCCAACGAGTTTGACACTCGATTCAGGTGTCACCAGACCTCCCCCTCTTTTAAGTGAAGCTGATTTGCTTAGTTGTATGGACAAGGTGAGATAATTCACACTTCGTTTTGGATTATGTCATACTTGACATCTGCTTCATATATATTTTTTTGAAAATACATCTGCTCATATTCATGAGCTCATATACTATGTTTCTATACTGGAGAAGCTATGTAACATGTGTGCCTCTCTCCCATTGCATACTTTTTTAGGCGGGCATTGGCACAGATGCGACAATGCATGATCACATAAAGAAGCTACTCGATCGATTCTATGCAACCAAGGATGCAAATACTCGTTTCTCCCCAACAAATCTTGTACTTTTCATTTGTTTAGAGACTCGTCACTGTTATCTTTTCCTTGTATTCTTTCTTATTCTTTTAATCTATGTGTATGGATATTGCATTCGCCAATGAATCATTGAAGCTTTATCCCAGCCATGGTTGCGTGTGTGCATTTGCATGTGCTTCTAAAACTGTATTTATTTGTTTGTCCCAGTTCCATGCTATTAAGCATATTTGTTGTTTAAGGTCACCTTTTTGGGCCTTATGTTTCTAATAACATGGGCATTTTCCTCCTTAACACAATCAGATCTTTGTCAGCAATGCATGAATATTAAGCACATGTATATGCATTCATTTCTTCATAATTGGGCTGATATGATTTCTAGCTTTTGTTACTTTTAGTTGCATAACATCTTCATCATCCTCATCATCAAAGCCTTGTCTCAACTATGTTGAGATCAGCTAGATAAAATCTCTTTCTTCATTTTGATTGATCTTGAGCCAAATCTTCTGATAAGTTGTACTTCTGCAAATCTATAGCATATAACTCTTATTTTAGAAGAGCTATCAAAACTTTTTTGGTCTTGTCACGAGGGATTGAAGTGTTCATTAATGCAGAGTAGTCATCTAATTATACATCCAATCAAAACAATCTTAAATGACTCTTTTGTGGCTCCTTTTATAGTAGTCTTAAATTTTTAGTATATTAGTTGTTTGTACTGCACATCCATCCTTCTTGATTGTTTCTGTGATTATGAATGTAATGGACCAAGGATCTAATAATTTTGATTAAAGAGACATGGAAGTCAATCAGCATAACATAGTTCTCGATGCTGGTTTGGTCACTGTCTCGGTTTGGCCCTGAAATAGAACATTCTGCGGTTCTGTTTTGGAAAAGAAGTGATTAAAAAAAAAAGGATTAAGAATTAGACAAATGGCAAATGGAGTAGAAAGTTAAAAAATTAGTTAGTATATTTAATACCATTTAACATAAACAAAATTGCAAATAGCTGTTTTTCAATATCAACTATGTCAATGCTATTCATAAAGGTCACAAAGCAAATGAAAATATCAATCAACAACAAGCAATTAAGCTCTCATGTATATATGATTAAAACTCATTGCACAAATTTGTCTCTTTTAAACCCCTTCCATTTGATTGGAGGGTTAATAGACCGTAATAAGTTATAACCCTTATTACAACATTTAAAGGAGGGTAGAATGGTGAACATAAAAGAACAAAGAAAACTTATATTCTTCATTGAAAAAAGGATAGAAGGCACTGGAATGGTCATGTCCTTGCTGTAATATGCTGAAAATTTAGTAGGAATTTTTTTTTTCTCTGGGTGGGGTTGTGTGTGGGTGTGAGTGGAAGTATTCCATTCCATTATGCACTTTACATGGAACATTGTGGTCATTTTGTTCAGTAACTGGGCAGAATGACGACTATCAGAACAATCTCATGAGTCTCCTATGAATATTAATGCTACATGCCTAAAATTTTAGTCCATAAATTCTTTATGGGACTGCGCAACTATCATTTTTCATTGATTCCATGCTTATGAATAGAAGCAAACAGTAGAATTGATACTTTGAAATATGTAGTATAATTACAATTTCTGTCTTCTTAGAAACATACTAATTATCTGGTTAATTGTGGGCTTTGTTAATTGCAGGGAGAGGCACTAGTGATGGGATATGATGAAATGGGGTATGCCACTCTTTTTTTTTTTTTTTTCTATTCTTGAAACCTTTTACATCAGATACACATTTTTATGAGTAGTTCACATTTGAGGTTCAATTTTATATTTCAAGAGAATGAGTATACTGCTACATATTGATTGGTATCTATTGAAACATATTTGGATCCATTCACATTCTACCTGATAGAACCACAGTTTGGTTGTTCTGGCTTGGCAATGCTCATCTGCTTCATGTATTGATTGAGTGTTCATGTAGCCTTGCTTTGCGAACAATAATACGATTCAAGCCTAACAATATGTAGGTCCTTGGACTTTGTTTGTATTGTTTGCCTACTGTATATTCATTTCATATATATTGTCATTTCAACTTACTTTCTCAGGTATGAGCTATGGAAACCATATCTTAGATCTATGATGGAATGTGACATGAAAGCAGTAAGTGTAGGAACCAAGAGGAAAGCTGAAGTTCTGGAAACTTGCTTGCAGCAGATGAAGGCCTGCTTTTTAGATGTAAGACAGAATACTGTTATGACAAACTTGACATGTGTTTAATAAAATTCAGCTAAGTGCAAATGATAGTGTGTGAACCCTTGTAGTGGGTCTGCCTAGATGCCGAAGCAGACAATTTTGTTGCTTGTCCCATTTCGATTAAGCTCAATACTGAAACATTATGGCCACTTTGATGTTTCTATTTTTTGAATTTCTTACAATATAAATTTATAAACAGACAATTTAGTAATATACTTAAATGCTATAATATTTATCGAATAGAACTGAGCAGTGAATATAGAATGAAATATGTTGTCTACAACATGCCATTGTTTCATCTAATATAATGCATAGCTCCAAGGTTCAAATTCTTAAAGTGCATCACATGATTGTTGCCTACATGGCTACATCTCATTGTTTAAACAACAGCTCTATAACAGTGAATGTAAACTACATGTGTTTTAATTATTTAGATTGAATTTATCTAATAAAAGGTGGTTGCGTTTGGTTTTCATTGGGTTGGACAAGCAATACTTCATCCTTCAAATGCCTAAATCTTGTAGAAAATATGGTTTCGGTCTTCCACTATTATTGCAAAAAGATTTTGAAAGCCTCCTACATCATCTCACAACTAATTGGGGAAAAATACTAATTTTGGCCTTTTCCTGATGGGACTCAACCAAACCCACTCGGTGGGGAGGGGGAACTTGACTCAGCAGGTATCGATTTTGAGTTACTCGGCTTATTTTTAAAACCATCTAGAATTAAGTTAGGCCAAATATCACTAGGACCTGAGGATTAGCTATCCATTTAACGATCCCAAATTTTATTGTTTTTATTAAGTGCATGCAAAAGCATTAAGGATTTGGACCCTGGCTGGTTTTTAAAACCATTCGGAATTAAGATAGACCAAATATCACTATGACCTGATGATTGTAGCCATCTGCATCACGAGCCCAAATTTTAATAGTTTTATTAAGTTCATGCATAAGCATTAAAATTTGGAACCTGACTGGATTTTAAAACAATCTGGAGTTAAGGTTAGACCAAATATCATTAAGACCTGACGATTGTAGCCATAAGCCATCCATGTAAGGATCCCAATTTTCAATGGTTTTATCAAGTGTATGCATAAGCATTACAATTTGGAACCCTTCAATGGATGGTTTTGATGATCTAGGAATATTTAGGCCACCTCTATAGTTGTTGGGACCTTCAATATACCTTCCCTTTGATTGGCATGCATTTAGGTAGGCCCCATAACAGGACCTTGTGTACTAACTTCTTTTGGTAATTCCTAGCTGAGCTTTCCTCCATTTATTGAATTTGAGGATTGATAGTGATTTTATTCTCAACAATTTCTTTCTTGGAATATTACAACAGCACTTTAAATTTTGGTGTGCTTAAACACAACGGTTGACTTCTAGTAGAGGGCAAGGTTTAAAGAGAGACTCGTTGGAGATAGTTGGGGTGTCCAATGTAGGCAGCAATATCACCTATTAGGAAAGTACTATTATGCAGGTTGATCGCTCTTCATTCCTTCAAAGAAGAAAGGTAGGCCAAAGAGCACATATATGGAAGTAGTAAGGATAGATTTGAAGAAGTGCAAGTTATATGAGGTTTTGGCCCAAGATAAGTTGGAATTGAGAAACATAATTCACGTGCCAGGCCTCAACATTAGTCGGGACTAGGCTTTGATGATGATGATGTCAAAGTTGTGGCCTTTGCCCTAGGCTTACTAGCATCCTTGTGCTTTGTTTGGGGATCAGGCAAGGTCCTATGATTAGGTGGGCATCTGGTGCGCTTAGGCTCTTGTGGTCAAGCACATCTTAGGTATCGTCTAGTTCTATTGGGCCTTTCTTGTTTTCAAATGGATATTTTATGTTGTAACCTCTTAGGGTTTCTATAAAACTAAAAAAGACAAGTCTCTATGAAGTAAAAAAGTGAAGCAAAGAAGAGAAAATGCAGAGCGAAGACGGAAATTGCTACAGTTGCAAAATTATTTGCTATTCTTGCTGCTACCACAGCTTCTTTTCCTCCGCCTTTGTAGTTGATTGTAACAAGCCCATTTTTAGTGGATGAAGAAGAAACTAATGAAAAGAAGATGATATAGAATTTATTGATTGAAGGGAACAACTCAAAGGGAAAGAGGGTAAGATGATATAGAATTTATTGATTGAAGTCAGTTGATGCGGTCGTGAAAGGTTAAAATTTAATTTTCACAAAGTATTTTGATTTAGGACATACGAATTCTGACCATGGTTGTTTCCTTGATGCTTTTTTTTTTATTTAATGAACTACCAGTATGATAAATGGTGCTCTGGTTCCTTTAGAATTCTCTTTTTTGATCTTCTGTACTTTTATTTCCAATAATCTTATAAATGGAGGTTGTAAAATACAAACCGAGCTAACTAGTTTGATTTAGTTAATAATGGCATGTCATAATTTAAAAAAAAATGTTGAAGTATACTTATTTAGATATACTACAAAGAGATTCATTTCGATACCTTGGTTTGATAATTAGTTAGGATAGAGAGATTAAGGAAGATGTCTAACATAGGATAAGATTGGGATGATTGAATTGGAGGCTTGCTTCTAGAGTGTTTTATAATCAGTGCGTGCTTACGACATTGAAGGAAAAATTTTATAGGACAACGATTAGACTAGCCATGACTTATGAACGTTGGCCAATCAAAAAGCAACACATGCACTATGAGTGTAGTGGAGACAAAATATTGAGATGGATGTGTGATAAAACTAAGAAAGATAGAATCAGAAATGAGCTCTTTTGGGCGCATTAAGGGGTAGCATCCATAGATGATAGATTAAGTAAAACCTGTTTAATATATAGTTTGGACTTGTTCAACGTGGTCAACAATAAAAAAGGGCAGCCCAGTGCACGAGGCTCCTGCATAGCGGGGTCTGGGGAGGGCAAGATGTACGCAGTCTTACATTCATTTTGAAGAGGTTATTTTCGTGACTTGAACCCTTGTCCTTTAGGACGCTAGCGGTAAGCTTTTATTGTTGGGCCAAGCCGCCCTTCTCAACATGGCCAACAATAGTGCCATTTATGAAAAGTTTTTCGATGTAGGTTGATGGCCCACAAGGAGAAGGGGTAGGCCAAAAAGGACATGGATGGAAGCGGTAAGGATAAATTTGAAGAAGTGCAACCTCGCTGCGGATTTGGATCATAATAAATTTGAATGAAGAAACAAAACTTATGTAGCTGACCTCAATATAGTTGGGATGAGGCTTTGATTTCATGCATTTGGTTGTAGGTGTGCTTAGAAAAATTACGTTTGTGTCTAGGCATGCACCTTGCATCTTAAACTCCAGGGAGGTGTGGCGCCTAGCTTGCACCTTGCATCTTGATGACATTGTATTTATGGTTTGGTGATCTAAAGTGTTGGTAGTAGTGGGAAGTTATTAAAAAAGACTTGTAATGAAGTTGTTAGAATTGAATGTATTAGATCATGGAAGGTACCAAAAAAGACTTGTAATAAAGTCATTAGAATTGATTGTATTAGATTATGGAAGATACCAAAAAAAACTTGTCCAAAGTGGCAGAACTTAGCAACCAAAATGGATGATTGAATTAGAACTCAAAAGTAAGCTTGTGATAGATGGCATAAGGCTTTGATCATGATGATTGAAAGCTAAAGCTTCCGATGTTATTCATTGTTATTCTCCTTTTTTTTCAATTTTTTTTCTGGTTTATTAATTTTATTTTTCCTTGTTGTTCTTCTTCTTCTTCATTTTTTTTTTAAAATTGAAATGCAAGGGATGCTCACCTAGAGGCTTGTAGTTTCTCTCTTAGGAGTCTCAATGCCGCAAGAGACCTCACATATTTTGATTTGGTTGTAGGCAAGGTCGAATAAAGTGAAGCTCTTGGAAGCAATGGAGATTTTCTTTGAAAGGTTCTCTTCTGTCGTTTAATGAATAGATCTGGCTTCCATAATATTATATCTATTAACACTATATATGCACCATTTAATTATGTACGTATACGTGTGTACATATACATGTGCAGGTCTAACAGAGGTGGTGGAGTTAGGGATGAGGAACATGATGTTGGGCAGGTTGTCCGATCTTGTGGTTCCTGTCATGAGTCTGATATGGTGCTGAAGCGAAAGCCGGTACTTTTATTTTATGTGAACTTCTATGGGATGTGTACAAGTCACGTTTTTGCAAAATTAATGAAATTTGAAATTGAGGTTCACTATCTTCTGTGAAAAAAGAAAATAATAATGCTGTTTATGCCTTATGGTCGAAAGTTTTGTTTATTTCCTAATATTTTATGTGCATTTTTCCCTTGTCTCAGGATGGCAATTTTATGGTTGGATGTTTGCGTTTTCCACATGTGAGTGTTTGTGTGTGTCTGGGTGTGTGTGTGTGTGTGTGTGTGTGTGTGTGTTCTTTTTTATCCAATGTCTAGAAACTTACAGAATTAGACAGAAGGCTACTTTCCTTTTAATGAAAGAGTTATAATTTATATGTTTCTTTATTATTTTTTTAACAGGAAATTGTTGTGTGTGAATTTATATGTTTTATTCTTTAAGATTGCATTTGAATTTTTTTCCGTTTTGGAGATTATTTCGTTACTTGAAAGGGCATTGAAGTTTTGCTATAGGAACTGCTACAATAACTAAAAAAAAAATTATCAGAAAAGGATTTTGGCTGATCAAAAAAATTAAAGGAAGGAACTTCTATGTTAGCTTTCTCAGTGGTTTTGAAGATGCTCCTTACCCTTTCTTTGGTTTACAAAGGTACTTAGACCATGATGAGAAATCTATGTGCCAAACTTAGAATTCTGTGTATGCCATTGAATTTAGATTTCTAGTCTTATGGCCACGAGCAACTGAACAAGCCTGGTTTCTTGCCTGTATACATTAAAAAGGTGGTGGCATCAAAGTGTGGTTCCATGATCGCAAGTTGACTGTATAAACTAGTTTTAGAAATCATGAATGCTTTCATTTCCTTATTCACCATTTTTAATCTCCCATTCAAATTTGTATTTCCTTGCAGAATTGGTTTGAGTGGATAACCGAGACAAATATTCCTAGGCTTCATTTGGTTGTCTGAATTTGGATAAATGTTTGCCAATAGATGGATCTACAGTATTTGCTATCCAAGAATTGATTTGACCAATGCCAAGACTCATATTCCTCATATCGGGAATTTGTTTTGACACAGGATATTAGAGAATTCTTCAATAAACAATAGGTGAAACAGTCTGCAGCCTTTTGATTGATTGGATGTTTTCAATCCAGGTAGCATTCAGTATCTGCTGCATGGACAGCAATCTCTTGAAGACAATGACCCAAATTCTGCAGTGCATAAGCTTCTGGATTGCAATCTTCAACCTTTCTGTGAAACCCAGACTCACCAATTGAGAATACATGTGGTTTGCTGCAAACTACAGTGAAAGTCATAGCAAAATAATGGCAAACAAATAAGATATAAAAGATTAATCTCATACCAACGAAATCATATAGAGAACTGCATAGGAAAATGTTCTCACAAAAAAGAATACGTTTGAAATTTGATAAATCTCATAAACACCACAATAGTGCTTGAAAGTGAGCACTAACATGTTTAAATAGAGCTCTTAATATTCAAAGAACTCCTGGTTCAGTACTATCCATCCATCCAAGTAACTAAATCTCTAAGCTCTTAACATAAAAGAAAGCCCTATTATCAACTTAAAAATGTAAGGAAAATAAAATAATAAAAGAAGAAACTGTTATGGCCTGCAAGCCTGGAACATCAGTTGGTCCACTACTTCTATGGCCAAGTACTTTGGCCAGATTTAGTTTGAATCTTTAAGTTGGTTCAACCTTGAAACTTGGGCTGGATCTGAAATCTGTTCTGGCTATTTTGGGCCCTATTTGGGTATGGGCTGGTGCTAAAATCTGATGAGGTCCAGTCTTGGGCCTATTCCTATAAACATGTTGATGTATGGGTTGTGTTGCATCAGGTTTCACCAGGAATTCCTGTTTTTCTCCTAATATATATCTATAGTTTAAAACCCTCAAGATGATTCCTCGTCAGATGGGACCACTAGGCATTACTGACTGGTTCCATCTAATCACCATAAAAGGTAAAATGTTATCGTTTCTCCTTTTTTTAATATCAAGGTTGATTTGATGATGCAGAGATGTGGGATCAAGATTCTTTCAGAGAAATAAATAATATCCAACAAAAACTATTCAAACTATGGGTTGGGCAACCTGTGTTATAGGGGATGGAAGCTGTAAATCAAAGGGTTCAACACCCTTATCGACTGATCAGAGATACCAGTGTGTAGAGACCCAAAAGTAGTGTCTCAGAAAATCTCGGACAGAGATACGACCAGATGCAGAAACTGGAGTGTCCAGATAGATCATATGGCATGAAATTCATTGAAAAGAGGGGAATAGTACTGGGAAATCAACATCAAAGCATCCAAGAATATATATTTTTTTCAGTTTGGGGTGACTCCGGTTGTAGAAGAATCCTTTGATGATGATCAGTCAGGTGTGGCCCTTTAATGATCAGATGTGAAGGCAAACCCTGGACACTGCAGAATTGCACAGAAGAATGGGAATAAAACTGAGATACTTCTAGAAGATGGGCCTCACAGCTTCCGGGCGGAAGAGGGAGCAATCTGATAGTATAGGTTTTAATAATCGTGTCACAGGCTAGAGCCGAATCTGTTAGTATGAGTTTTAGTAATTGTGTCACAGGCTAGAACCGAAGAAGATAGTATGAGTTTTAATAATCATGCCGAATGTCTTTGATTTATGTGGAATATAATGTAAGAAGAGGAATGAGAAAGTATTTCTGGATAATTCTCGGCAGTGTTGCTTGATGCCACAATAGACGATACTAGATTTATGTAAGATTACATATAGTAAAAGTAAGAAAATAACCCTAATTTTCGTAATAAAAGGGATTAAAGCTATCTTTAAGGATAAATAAAGTTGCAAAGAAATTCTATGTAAATAGTACAACAGTTCGTTAGTCATTTGACCCAATAGGCCCGTCACATAGGCACATGGATGGCCCATGTGTCTATTGAGCCATAGGCACATTTGGCCCCGCTGTGCTCTCTTCCTTACAATGTACCTTACCTTGGATTGCCATCTCTCTTAACAATCACTTCAATTGGACAGCATAGTCATCCGTATGACAGCCTGATAGCATTCCATGGTCTGCCATGAATTGACATTGGTGCTCAAGTGGTTCCCAAATTGGAGAATCCCAAGAATGCATCCAATCTCCTTAGCCCCTAAGTTGCACAAGTACTGGGTACTGGGTAGGTCTGTATGGTAACAGTATGAGGTGTCCAATTTGGAAAATTCCAAAACATAGGATTCATTGATTCAATTGACACTCTTCTAATAAATTAAATAATATTTATTTTGAATAAGAATAATATGCAAAAACATCTCTAAGATTCTGAACTTGTAGTAGGTCGCTATCATATGCTTCCTTGTGCATTTCCACTACCACTGGGGTTAGCCATAGAAAAAGGAGGAAAAGGAAAAAAAGAAGAATAATTCATGAGAATCCAACAGCGGTTGGTGTCTGAGACATGTCCAACATGTTTACATTGCTCATTTCAAAGATTTCATGATAGCTTCACCCGCTGGACTAGAGGACCGATGCTCATCATGCCGAAACCAGGTTTCTAGAACTAGGGATGTTGAAACATGCTGTCATGCTCAGGCCACATATTCCACAATTAGGCATGAAAAGCTGTGTTAAATGTTAGCTAATGTAACTTTTTGCTGCTTCTTGGCATGTTGAGTCTCACAAAATGCCATCAGAACTTTAGGAGGTTCTTGTTAATGCTTGTTATCATAAACTCTAATGAAGCTTTCCTTTGCCAGTGTAGGAATGTCGTTTGGCTTCCTGGAGGCATCTCAGAAGCTGCCGTGACAACCCAAATTTGCAATTCTTGCACTCCAGGTTGGGTACTCATGAGTTTGTATTGTTCATCTTCTAATCTCAAGTTGCAATGCATATGGATATACTGTTTTATTTGTTCTGTTTCTTGATTCTCTTTATCTAAAATTCTTTTGGTTCTATGGTTTCTAAATTCACATAACTTTTATGGATAAATTTCATATCATTCATTTATCATCTATAGGTCCTGTTTTTAAGATTCAATTTAAGTTCCAGCGGATAGCGATACCACATCACTACAATGTCGATCATTTGGGTAAGTGTGTTATCATAGATATATGACATGTATATTATGTCTAGTCTTTACAGGAACCATGTTTTGATACATTGGGATGTGTGTAGTTTTGCTGTCATTTTCAGTTGAAGTAATAAACCTACTTATTATGTTTGCTGCAACCTGTCTCTGCATGTGGTTTGTATAAATTGTATAAAATTAATTTGAAAACCATCCCTTTGGATTGCAATAACAAGCTTGGGATGGGAAATGAAAAGGCATTGTGATCACTAAAAAAACTTTTAGATGGTCTATATTGTATTAAAGCACAAGAATTGTGTTAGTTGTGGCCAAACATGATGGACTTTGATATCTTTGTTTTCTATAAAAGTGTACATTCATAAAATGGTATAATTCCCAGTTGAGTCACATGTGACTCACATGAGTTGTACTGCTCCTTGTATTTTGTACTTACCATTTACCAAGTTGGTATGACTCGGTCAAGTTGCATGTGACTGATTTGAGTCATATGGTACCAGCGGGTACCAAGTTAGGCACTGATACTGCGATGAATGACATGCCCTGCAGACATGGAGATATGAATATATAATTCAGTGGTTAAAGTGCAGGGTGCATCTTAGGGCCCAGCAATGATGACTTTTGACTGGTGGATAGATGGGCATCTGTGTTGATTTTCTAAAGTTCCATAAGAGCTTAATTCATATTGGTGGGTCAATTGATGTCATTGCTTAAAGGGCTGCAAAATGGACTTTTAGAAATTTCAGTTGAATCTCTTTACCTGCGCCTCAAAATGGATGGTTTGGAGCACCGATTAGTATGACTTGTGGGTTTAAGGAACCCACTTTGTGTGTCACCTTTCCATTAGTTGAAATCACTATAGCAGGGTCCTAAGGGGCCACGGAATGCTGGTCATACCGTATTAGTAAAAATGTGTATTTATCTCAGTAGTATTTTATCTTTTAAATAATTTCATTGGTTTAGAGCATTCAATCAGCAAACCACCTGTCATATTAGACAATTGACAATCCAACATTTTGTGACATTAGCTACAAGCATTGCTTAAAAGAGGCCATTGATGATTAAGAAAATGAAATTTCTCAGATTGTGTTGTCTTAGTGGTGCCATGGGGATGTTATTAAACTAATTGTAACTGCGTCATGGGCGATACCATAGAGATAGCTTAAACTAGTTGTAACTGTTTCATACATACCAAGCAGTGGAACCTACTAATGAACCTCAATGTCTAAGGAGATCCTTTATTTCATCATCATCATTAATTCATTAGTATCATAGAGAGCCACTAAGCTGAGCATCACTGCATTTAAACCTGGTTCAAATGAAGTTTCCGCTGTGCCAGAGGGATAAATGTTGTTGGTCACTACAATTCTGCCAAAACAGAAACCACAATCCCAACAGAAATAAAAGCTTATGGTCTGAAATAAATGGTTGGAGAAAATGTATAAAGAACCAGATTACTGAGGATTTCAGAGGCTTTAACCTTTCAAAGCACGCTATCATAGGCTTTTTTGTGGTTCGTTTTGGCCTTTGGGTGTATTTTAGACACTGCTTTCTCTGTCTAAGTACATCCATTTCAGTCAATCTCCCATTTTCTTGTCTGGAATTTTCAATCTAGAAAGAAACAAATAAATTTCCAATTAACCCAACAGGCAACATCTAACCTTGGAAAGCAAGCGATGCATGTGCATTTGTGCGAGTTCGTACATGCATGTGGGCACGTGCCTGCAGGCGTGTGCGTGTCATAACTTACATGTCTCAGTTCCCCATCTTTATGCCTTCACGTGGATCTTTTATGTTTTTGACAGAAAGTGAATATCTAGATTTTGCTTATATGGCTTCAAATTCATGGACTCGGGTATCATGTAATATGATTCTTGTAGTTTCAAAGCAGTTACTCATTCATCTTTTCCTTTGGATGCCTCGACTTTGGTCTCACGTGTCATTCTATAGTTCCAAATTGTTCTATTATTACATAATAGTTGGTGAGAAAATTTAATTATTTTTAATCATGTGATTTTTTTAATGATATAACTCGGGTAGAGTTTTGTGATCTCAATCATCTATATGCTAACTGTATTTTCTTTTCTCAGGTTGCATTGGTGGCTGTGATGATATACTTAAAGAATTGACAGAAATTTGTGGAACAGGGTCCCGAAATCCTGTTAGCGCACCAGGTCAGTGTTATACTCATTTTGTGGTCTAGGCAGCGCAGACAATCCAGAAAAATGAAAAATGTTTTTCCATGTTTGATGCCATTGTAAAACATGTTTGCAGACATATCGCATAGGAACTGTAAAGTATCCCTTTTTTATTGTAGGCAGTACTAACATTCTACATCATACCATTCTAATTTACAAAACCTTGTTCCATGCATGACAACTCATGGCCAGAGGGTGCCTGTTCCAATATTTCTGGCATGTGCAACAGTTAGTACCACTACTATTAAACATATCATTGTGACCTAACTTCCACAAGATACCTTAAGCATTTTATATAGGGTATGACTGTTACAAAGCCTTGTCGGTTTCTTCCGTTGTCCACATTTGATTTAGTTACTTTTCCCTGGGATAAAACCTTAAATATGCTGTCATTCCCAATTTGATGTTGATAGTTCTCTTCATTATGGTGGATTCCAAAGTACTCAACAAGCAAGGGATGGATTGATGATTTGATTCTCTGCCAACATATGTGTGAAAGATATTTTCTTTTTCGTTTCTTTGTTATAATGGAAATATAACCATAGGCGTTGGATTCCTAGTCACAGGGTGTGTTTGAGTCCTACTCAACAATTGAAGGTGTTTTGAATTTTTTTGAAGAATGGATGCCTCTACATTCTGCTTTGTGTTCGAGGTTGTTCAGGAGTCGAATGCAGCATTAGTTGTGACACTATGCAAAGATCCTGCACCAAATATGCAATGGAAGTATGAAACAGAGGCATTCACCTAATTGTGTTTCTGTGTGTGGGATCCAGACTAAGTGCCCAATGGCACAGAGAGACAATTAGACACTCCTTGTGCCAAAATGTTCAAATCAGTTTTTTCTTTGGAATTTGGATAATCCAAATGCACCTTAACCTTTATGTGGGTTTCCATATAAGTATGAAATTATGATTTCCCTTCCATAGAAGGTGAAGCTGATTATAGTTAGTACTCATACATTGTTGCTCGTGGGGCAAAATTTTTAATCAGTAACTTTAAACATTTTATAAAGGAACCAAAAAAAAAAAAAATCGAAACAAAGCCAAAACAAATGCATGAAAGCCTTATCGCAAAAGAAGAGAAATTTAGGGAAAAAAAAACTAAAGCAAAGGACCAATAGCAGGATCAATTCTACCACTCCTTAGGCAACAAATCCGCTATATTATTAGCCACGCTTAACCCACATGCTGAGAATCCATCTGAAAAGAAGCCAATGATCTATAATTTCATTTAAATGGAATTGAGAGTTCCAAGGTCTCTTCTTTGAGCCTGAAACGCAAGAGAGAATAGTAGCCGAGTCCCTGTGGCAAACTGTTGGCTTTTCAAATTGGAAACCACACAACAGTTGAGTCCTCATCACTTACCATAATGAGAACTTGTTTTCTTTGAATTATGAAGTGAACACTGTCTTTTTCTGATGACTGCCCTGTTTCTCAGAAGAATTTATTGCTGATCATTTATCTGACTGATTGATCAACTAAAATTTTGCTAATTACTGAAATTCATTTGGAGGTTTCTCTCCGATTAGAAGTTACTCTTATCGACTGTAATCATTGTGGAGAACCGTTACATATTTCTTCAATTCTTCTTATCCAGCAAGGGTTGTTTCCTTAATGCCTATCCTACATAATTCTAAAACCTGATTTTTCTTTCCAGCAAGAGGGCGTCGACCGATGGAACCTTCAAGTTATGCTCAAAGAGGGACTACAAGGCAATCTGCTTGTGTACACTGCAGGCAAACAGGACATTCTTCAAATGATTGCCCTTCACAGATTTCCAATTCTCGGGGCAGTCAGCGTGGAAGAAGGTTAAACTTGCAAAGCGGTATGGGTTCTACCAATCGAATGCAAGTTCCTGTACATGCCTAGTGTACAGGATTTATACCAATTACTGTTTCAAGATACTTCAGGATTTTGTCCTTGTGCTGGTGCCGATTTTTATATTAATTAATGTGCATATTATTTTGGTAATTGATCTCTATTTGCACATCATTCATCATCTCTTAGGTCCTGCATCATTCAGAGATATCATTTCACATCCTACCATACCAAGTTTACTATTTCCTGAAATTCAATTATCATTTTCCAAGTAAAACAGTTTGAAATGAATGTAATTAGAACGAACTGCATCAGATTGAGGGTTTGCATGAAAGAAAAAAGGGAAAAAAGGAGAGAAGTGAAAAAGAATGCTTTCTATAAAAGGCTCAAAGTTTTTATCATGGTCTAAAATTATGGAATAAAAATTCTCATAAATACGAATACTGTAAAAAGTCATAGTTAAGGGCATGCATGGATCAATGTTCTAAAATGTTGAAGTGTGATGTTTGGTGTTCCAATTTTACAAAATGTGGAGCGTAGGCCTTGTGCTTACACATTCCAATAAATAAATATGGAATATACATAACATACAAAGGGCCTACTCCTGTCCAATCATCAAACCAAAAATTGGTCACCCCTCCCTTCCTCCTTATTTTTTGTTTCTCTTTCAGCAGCAGATCATGGAATATTATATTATATTTTCTTGTGATAATGCAGGAACTACTACTCTTCCATGTAATGCATGTGGGGAGCCCTGCATATACCGAACGGCTAATACAGCTAACAACAAGGGAAGAAAGTTCTACAAATGCCAGCGGGAGGAGTGTAATTTCTTTGTGTAAGTATATTGGAACTTGGCATAACACTTCCCATTGTCAGTGGATGTCAAGTTTTAACAAATTGTATACAACAATGCCATCAGCACTAAACCCTTTAAATTTATTTTTAGCCATTTCCTTGTTTTGAGCCGTCAGTCCATTTCTTAAGGTTCTTCCAATGATAATTTTTGCTGGTACCAAAATGTGGATAGTCAGAGTAGAATATCCCTAACTGGTTTGTGATGCAGATGGGAAGACAGCATTGACAATAATGACACTGGCAGAGGTGCACGCAGTCCCCCCAGCAGAGGCAGCCGAGGCAGAGGACGTGGGGAAGGACGCAATGCCACAAATGTCTCTTTTGTGACAGCAACTGGTGAGCCTATCTCAGGCAGGAGGTGCTTTATTTGTGGGGATCCTTCACACTTTGCAAATGTTTGTCCAAATCGAGGTATGCTTTCTCACCTACCTCCTAAAAAAGAAATACGGTTGCTTGTCTTTCTTTTTTTTTGCAGCATAATTCATTGGTTACTGCCTTCTGGTATAGGTAAATAGACAATTAGCACAGGGAACTAAATGCAAATTAGTTTGATCTATTTTCACCTTTTTGTAAATCTCTGGCTTTCAGGATAAGGAATGGTATGTGTGCATAAAAGTAAAGGAACATGCTATTATCTACAGCCAGCAGCATGTTAGGTTAGTTTATTGGTGAAGAAACTCATCATCTACAAGAGATGCAGATGGGCATGATTGGATCGGGGTTTATGGCTTATGAGTTCTTGAGGCTGCAATAATGGTTTGCAAAGCTGAAATTTTGGAGTTTGCTCTTTGCATTGACTATCTTTTGTCTTTCGAAGAAACAATGGCTGTGTCATATCATGTTATGTATTTTCATGCATAGAGCAAGGGGGTAGCAGGTATCGAGGCAAAGTCAATAGGGTTCCTTAACAAGAGAAAATTTTCCATAGTATGTTTGATCTAATTCCTAGTACTGATGGAGGTGATGAGACCAATTGTTTCTGAAATTATCCATCTCCAAGTTGGAGCTTTTTTTTTTTTTTTTTCTCGTGCATTTGGTATGAGTCTCTCTCTCTCTCTCTCTCTCTCTCTCTCTCAAATTGTTGTATGAGTTCTGAATATTGTAGTTTTATAATTAAGTTAGATTTTGAATTCTGAGGAAAAAGATTTCAAGATTTTTCTTAGGATCGGGGAACATCAGAATGCTTGTTAGCTTGTGCTTCACCCATTGGAGACTATTGGTGCTGCTTATGATCTTTTTGGTGCTTCTCTAGGAGTTGACAGTACTACAGGCAATTTGTGTTTGCTGACTGTATTGTCATTCAGTGGCTTTTCAAATTAATGTATGGCTGGAATCATGCAGGGGATTTCTCAGTCTAAGCTCCTACGAAGTGCCATTTTAGTCCACTGAATCAAATTCCTGATGCTGCTGATATTTCTTTTATCTTCTCTTTCCTCCTTTTCCCTTTTTTTTTTTTTTAATAACCAGTGAAGAATGAGTTTTTAGTAAGTGGAAATGCTTCTGATTGGGCTATTACGCAGGGCATGCTGGGACTACTTAGTCCAAATCATGTGAGATTTTTATATGGTTTTGGTCTTTCGGACTTTAGCCATATACACAATCTTTAGCAAAGAAAAAAAAATGTTAAGGCCAAAATTAATTCTGGTTCACTCCACTTCAAATCATTTGACATGGCTTTGACAAATGCAAAGAACTGAAGAACGCTAGAAGTAGGACCTGTAAATGTTAAACTTTAGCTGCATGTTTGATGAATTAGAAAAATGTTGGAGAAACCTTTAAATAAGGATGGACAATGTTTCCTAATTACCCAAAGGATGATGCTAAAATATAGGGTATGAGTCCAAGCTCGGGACACGTTTTCACAATTGAGGTCTGGCTTTGGGTTTAGGTCCATGGTCATACCTGAGGACTTGGTACCTGATGACATGACCATAAATTGTGCATTTGTACATGTTTCTTAAAAGTAAGTGTGTCGTGCTATTGTTTATTTTTGAACTGGATTTTTTTTATATTTGAATCCGTCTACGTTCAAGTCTGATTTTGGCCTTTTTATTGAGATTTGGGTTCTGATATGGGTCTAGATTGAGGGGAAAAAAAAGAAAGAAAAAGAAAGGGATTCTGATTTCCGTTTGGTAATTTGCCTTTGGCTCGAGTATGCTACGTGCCCAACCCATTTATATCCTTGAACCTTTTGCTCAACAAGAGGAGCTTTTGAAAAATGTAAATATCTATTTCCTTGGGGGAGGAGAGCCTGCTATCCGACCCTTCACAGACGAAATGCAATATATGGATTTGTGTTTTCATGGGAGAGAGGGAGCTTGCATTCCTAAATCCTACACGTTTTGGAGAAAATCGATACTCTCTTTATAGTGGAAAATCAATTCATTCTTTTCTTATTCTTTGTAAAAAATGTGTTGTAGAAGTTTTAACTCCTGCTTCTTGTATTATCTGAATATTATGTGTGCAACCATGTATGTATATCTTAAAGAAGAGTTTTTGCTTGTCATAATAAGGTTATTTCTAAGCTAGAAATCAAAAGTCTAAAAAGGCTAGGTTGACGAAAAATACCTATAGTAAAAAAGAAAAAAGTATTGTAGAAAACAAATGAGTGGATTGTGCGGAAATCAAAATAAATAAAATATATTGCAAATCCTATTGTAACTTTTTTGTATAATGAGAGAATTCTACACCGTGGATATCTTTTCTAAGAGAGAGAGAAAAAGGAATCTTGTGCTCCTACCTCTTCCATCAAAAATCAAAATATACGAAATTTAGTTCACTTTCTTAAGTCTCTTCTTTTGTATGAGATAAACATGACGCACGAAGAAACAAAACAGTGGATATAGCTTGAAAAATCAAAACATTTTTCAACCATTAGGTATGTGCAATTCTTGAGCTAACCCACCAACCAATAAATTCAAATTTTGGATCTACCTTTTAATTCTTTCTACTAGACCTACGGACCCAACCAATTGCCCTAAGAGCCGCGGACCCAGGCCATGCCCAAGAAGAGTTAAGAGATACATCCATTAAAATTTTTGCCAGAGTTTGGGCCAGCATTTTTGGTCTGATCAGTAGATAGGCCCTTTTCTCATGTTGCGCTTGCACATATTGCCCCCATACTGTAAATCATCTCTCTCTCTCTCTCTCTCTCGGTTTTCTCTTAATAGAGGGATCAAGGTTCTGTTAAATGTTACATGTTAGAGCATTGTGGGAAGGGTGGCGGTCCAAGGTCCGGTATTTTGTTTCCACTGCAGAAGACGCCCGATACGCAGATGTTCCGAAACCCTGCAGGAGGAAATCGGAACGGAAGCCGTACCCGACACCGATCCAAGCTTTGATTCGGAGAGCCAAGGAAGAGAATAAAGCAAGGAAAGAAGATGGCCTTTGCCGGATCCTTGAACCGCCTCACAATGGCCTACTCGTTCCTGAACTCGTTGAGGTGGCTCACCGAGTCAACCGAGCAAGAGAATCGCTCCTCAACGGCCTGTCCAAGCTCGCGGGCGCGGCTGTTCCCGTGAAAAGATGCAGGTTTGGGATTTTGAGCTTATGGTTCATCATGGAATCTTGAATTGCAAACTTTACTTTTATGGTCATGGTGATGTTCACCACTTTTAAAGTATGGGTCTTTTTTTAGGTTGTTGTGTGGTTTTGATTGATTTGGGTTGATTGTCCTTTGAAGTTGGAGTGCAGCTTGGGCTGGTTGGGTTGCGTTGTCTAGCCCAAGTCTTGCCTGAATTGCATGTGGGTAAGCGCCAACATGGATGATGTTATTATTTTGAAGCTGGAAATGACCCAGATTGTTGGGGGCTCGCCTGAATGCATGCCAATCATGGAGGGGGTGAACGCATTGCGAGTTGCATGGTGTTTATGTATGCAAAAAAATGGAACTTTATTACGCGTGGGAACCGCGCCTTTGAGAGCTGCAGAGCTGTACAATTCCTCCCTTTTGAATAAAGTCAGATGAGTGCCAAATTTGCGCAATCATTTTAAGGCTTTACAGAACTCAAATGAGTGGAATTTGGAGTGTGATGCACTGGTAATTCGTGGGGGCAGCGTCAAGGGTATGGATTGATGATTATAAGAGGCCTGGCTGAGCCCCACAAACCTGTTCTAGAAAATTTTACATTGTGTGTGTGTGTATTTCAAATACCCATGATCAATTTGGGTACTTGAAACCCAAGTTTGAGCTTAAACCGAATGCACTTCTGCTTCATATTGTAGGCTCGAACCCAGGCTCAAACCTGAATATCCCAGCCCAATTGCATTTTCATGGCTCCCAAGACATGCAGACTTGAGCTTGCAAGTGGCATCTATAATCGAGACTGGTTGTCCTATCCTTAGGTTATCTTTAATTCGTTGCTGCAAAAATCAAAAGATATGTACATCAAGCTTATTCCATAAAATTCTGCATCATCTGTGTGTTATTCCAATATGCAGGGTTAATTATTCTGGGTACTCAAGGCACAAGTTTGAGCTTATACCAAATCCATTCTTGCTTCATAATGAACGCTTGAACCCCAGCCCAAACCTGAATTTCCCTAGCCTGGCCACATTTTCATGCATTCCAACGGATGCAGACTTGAGGTTGCAAGTTGCATTGCTATGCGAGGTTGTTGCACTTTCCTTTGGTTACTTGTAGTTGGCTGCTGCAAAGATCAAAAGATATGTGTACATCAAGTTATTGAAAACTAAAATTGTTGGCCTACACTTTAGTTATTTTCACTTGTGTTATTGCTGTTCTGAATTGACCCTTCCAACTTCATTGAGTCAGTTTGAATAGGAACTATTCAATAAGATAGTTCCATGAGATGGCAAAATGGTGAAATTGCCAACCAACCGAGCTAATTATTAAGATATAGTTGCCCATGCTGCCCCATATGAAATAAAAAAAAATATTCGAGGAAAAAGAGCTTATAGGAGACATTTGTGGTTATCCATCGGTGTTGGTCAGGAAGGAGTGCTCTTCATTATTTGTCCTTTCTTCTTTGCTCTTCTCCACCAGGAGAACATTTCACCAAGCAGTGGAATATTCTTCTCTCGTCTCCCCTGACATTTCTTTGGTCACTTTCTATCACCTCTTTTGCCCCCATCACTATTAGGTAATTGGTCCAACCTCCAGGGGCTCGGGAGGAAGAACCGAGTTCAACCATGGCATGTTGCAAAGTGAAAGATGATGCGGAAGAGATGGACCATGTTCCCTTGACTTCCAATCTTGTAGAAGGTTTGTGACTCTCTTATCATCTATCTATTTATCTGTTGTGTTTGTGTTTTCATTTTAGGAGTCCTTATGTCATTAGACCCTCACTAGTTTCCAATTGTCTAACCAAACCTGCACTTGGGACCAATTTAGATCCTCACTTGTTACTACTTGTTTGTATGAGGGTTTGGAGTGATTAAGCCACGAGTTAAGTTGGCTTGGCTCAATGACAGCCCCTACATGTAAGAATCCATTTCTCATTTTTCATTGTACTTATCTTACCTCCAATCTTTGTCATGTTGGAGAAAGAACCACTCATAACAAAAATAATCCTAGGATGTTGCTTGGCTGGTGAGGAACATGAGTGTGCATGAGTTCGAGGCCCTCGTAAAAAAAAAAAAAAGGTTACGTTCAACCTTCCTCTCATGACAAAGATGAACTTCTGATATAACTAGAAGTCTGGAGAATGATGATCTCTCTCTTTTATGTTTTCACTGTGAGATGCAATGTGAGATTGTTGGACTCAGAATAGTAAGTAAAGAAGAGGCGATAGAAAACAAGCAGAGAAGCATTGGAGGACAGATAAAAGTATTCACCATATTGTTAGTTTCTTTCAAGTTGGTGCAGAGGGGAAACCATTTTTTTAAAAAAAATGGTGGCCTACACTTAGTTTTGGTTCACATGGGAGGCAGGGAAACTATTGGTTTCCTTGGCTGGTCACTGCTTGCCTGGTTCACCACAATACTACTCCCTTTGCTGCATGGAATTGCCTTATTAATAATCCTTCTTCAAACAGTCTAAATGTAGTCAGTTCAAAGGTTTTTGTGTTCTTTTTTCAATTATGTAGAAGTAAGCTTATGCGATGTGGTGCATATGTATTAGTATAAATACATCACTCCATGCAAGAAATGTAAATAGACCTAGGTCTGCACTGACAATCTGATTTGTGACCAAAAAATGGATGAGAAAAGAGTCAAATGGTCAGCACGATTGAGAAAATCATACAATTTTCAAATTCTAAGTTACTGATCACAAAATTTCTTATAATTGGAACTGTTTTTTATTTTCAAATTTCTTATTGGTGTTGTTCCCTTGGAAAATAAATATCTTTTTTCATAAACTTGCGGAACTTCTGTGATCAGGTTTTGCTCTGAGGTTCACATTGGCCATGTGGGTCATCAAATCCGAACATGTACAGGGCCCAAGAGTGGTTTCAGAGGAGCCAGTCATGTATGGAGGAAAGGTGGCATTGAAGATGTAGTTTACTTCCCATCCTGCTATCATCTTTACGACAGGGTAGGAAAGCCAAGAGTTGTCCACAATGAAAGACTCCTAGTCCCAAGACTCCCAGCAGTTCTAGAGCTCTGTATACAGGCTGGTCTAGACCATGAAGACTATCCAACAAAGAGAAGAACTAAACCTGTTTACTGGATCGATGGTAGGATGGCAGATTTCGAGGAAGAGATGGGTGAAGCAGATACTGAAGATAGTTGGCAAGCGGATGATCCCCCATCGCCACTACCAATTTGCTGGGATAGCGAGAACTGCATCACTTGCCAAAATGAGGAGGAGCTATTTGAACTGAGTTCCAAGATATTGGAGTCATGGTTTGTTATGAGATCAGGAGCTGAGGAGATAATGAAGACATATGGTGTCAGCACCTGTGGGTATTGCCCTGAAGTTCAGGTGGGTCCGAAGGGGCACAAGGTGAGGTGGTGCAGAGCGGCAAAGCATCAGTCCCGGCAAGGTCAGCATGCATGGCAGGAAGCAACCATCGATGATCTGATTGGGCCAAACTATGTTTGGCATGTGCGGGATCCACATGGGCCTCCTCTGATGAATGAGCTTAAGAGATATTATGGCAAGGCGCCTGCTATTGTGGAACTCTGTGTGCAGGCTGGGGCACCAGTTCCTCATGAATATAGCAGTATGATGAGATTGGATGTGGTTCCTCCAGAATGTGATGAAGTTGATCTAGTAGCTTAAATTCATATTTATAACGTCTGATGGTGCCCCATTTGCAGTCTACAATGGTTTTGTCTGATGATGCCCCTTCTGCAATATTTTAGACAGTATGCATTATTTAAAATCAATAAGAAGCATTTTGTCTAATTTTTATCAGTTTCATCAGAAAACCCTAAGCCCTGAACTTGTATATCTCCGCGTTTAAGCTTTAGCTCCTTTTGATAATACGTATGAAACAAACAGGCTTAAATATGCAGTGCAGTTTGTCATCACTGCTACCAACCTAAGCATGATTGTATCCATTGAGGGTTTGCTGTGCGTCCAGGGGCCAACACTAAAGGCTTACCAATATAGCATTCATGAATTTCAATCAGCATTGAGATTATGATCCTTACCAAATAGCATACTGCTAATATTTTATGGTGTATTATGTTAGTTTTGGTTACATAACCCTAAACCCAGTTTGACAGGAGTAAATCTAATCAAATTCAGGTCTGGATCTATTGCTGCCCCATTTTACGGGCTAAGTTGACCATGAATACCTTTAAATCCGAATGATTCCATTTGGGTGTCATATGGGCTGTTAGGCAAAAAGGGTAAAAGAGACGGAATGAGTTTAAGAATTTAAAAAATTGGGCTCGTTTATGGGTGCACTGGCCTGGAAAAAATTTTAGAAAAAAGGGGGGCTTGTGTGACAAACGAGGTTTCTAAACAGAATTCATGGGGACAATCCGATATAGTTTTGCTTTTCTCCCATTTTTGGTAAAAGGTCCTAGTATTATGGGAGAAGGCTTTGATGATGAGGATGAGAACAAGAAAGGTTTCCTCATGCCTTGATGATAATAACTAGAAAGGTTTGTTCAATTTTAAGGCTATTAAAAGTAACAATTGAGATGATTAGATGTCTTATTATTTCCTTTTTAACTTATTCTTCATTCCTGATGAGACCTTTCGATCCAACATCCAACTAATCGGAATGCATATATACACAAGCACCATTTGGACCCTAATCTCGATACGTAATCAATATCCTTGTAGATAAAAATTCCTCTCATGTGGGTTTAGTCTCTTCTCTAAGTTTGCAAAAACAAAACAAGTCCCACGTCACTGGTAAGTGTGTGTGTGTGTGTGTGTGTGTGTGTGTTGTGGCTTATAGAGGCTCCACTGAGCACCTAAAAGTTACCTAAGCTCTTGGGTTGTATTCAGTGGGTATGTCACAACAGGTATCTCTTGTTGATCCATCAATTCTGTTTTACTTACCCCCATTTATTTTTATTTTACATTTCTCGCATTTTGACATTACATTTAATAATAAAAAAAAAAATAAGACATCCAATCCAACAAAACAAACAAAAAGAAGTCATAATAAAAATGTGAAGGGTTTGCTCCCTGCATTGTGTGCTCAAATTCAACCCAAACTTATCTAGTGGCTGCATGTGGGTGCATGCGCTTGGGGAAATAGTCCAGTGGGGTTGGTTATATACCATGGCGAAACCCTCATTATAAAATAAAAAATCCAACAGAACAAAAGAAAAGGAGTATTTACCAGAGCAACTAAAAAAAAAAAAGGAAAAAGGAGTTACCAAGCCAGGCCATAGTTATTATTGGGTCCAGCCCAGCCCAGCCCAGCCCAGCCCAGCCCAGGTCCCCTCTCACGGACATATATACTTCCTGAGGGCCTAGCCTTCTTTATTCTCTCCTGTGTTTTCGCGCAGTAGCAGTTGGCGAACCTCAGCTTCTTTCGGTACGCTTTTGCTTCGGATCTCACTCACAATCGTGTCCTTCTTTTTCTAGGGTTTCCATTGATAGACTGATCTTTCAAAGTTTCAAATCGGGGTTTGTAAAAAACAGAAAGTTGGATTCTTGTTAGGGATTCGACGAATTCAAGGTCGTGTTTGGAAGAACTGAAGTGCATTGTGCAGGATTTCATGTTTTAATCCCTTCTCTCTTCCATCCCCAATCAGCATCAGCTGACAACAGCAGCAGATATTGGATTGGGGAAAGTGGTTTACTACTGTTGAAGAGATGATTCCCAACCCTGAAACTGCTAGGCCCTGGATTAGACAATGCCCAAGCACTCACAAGATGTTCTTGCTTGGTGAAGAAACTGGAAAAAAGAACAAAAATGTGTACTTGTTTTTGATTGATTCCTCTTTCCTACAAGCTCAAATCTTTCCATTGTAGAAGCAATTTGCAGGACTGAAAATGGTGAAAAGGCCGTCTGGCAAGTGGCGCCGCAGCAAGGGGCATCCTAGAAAGCAACCAAATGCCACCAGGAACATTGCAAATAAACGTAAAAGGAAGAGCTTTGATGCTGCAATTGCTGCACCCACTCCTGCCCGTGTGCCCCTTCTTCCCTTCCCTGGTTATGGCAATCAGGAAGCTACATTGGCAGGGAATGTGGGAGCAGATGCAGCTGAAAGGATCTCAGGGTTTATTTTCATGTGCAGTGCAAAGACAAAGCCTGAGTGCTATCGCTTCCATGTCTTTGGCCTTCCTCCAGGGAAGATGGAAGTTGTGCAGGGGATTAAGGATGGCACAAAGCTTTTCCTTTTTGACTATGATATGAAGCTGCTTTATGGCACATACAAGGCTGTTGGCTGTGGTGGGAAGAATTTGGAGCCAGGTGCTTTTGGAGGAGCATTTCCTGCACAGGTAGTGTAGTTCCTTTGTAGTTTTTTTTCCTCCTTTTTTACCCTATTGCCACTAGCTATGTACCGCATTGTAAAACTTGGCATTTCCTGAGAGACGTTCTTTGTAGAATATTAATCATCATTGCTTAGCTACATTCGAGCGTTTCCTTTCCTCTACCCGGTATTATCTTGTTTCCAGGAAGGCATTTTCAACATTTCACATTTCCTTGAGAGGAAAAGTGATTAATGTTATTCTACTTGGAACGGACCCTATTCCGTTGCGATTCTCTCTTACGCTATTGACGATACAGAGCTCTGCGATGCACTGTTATGAATAATACTGTAAGAATCTCTTACATAGGGTATCTACAAGATATTTTCAGCCCCATTATTTTCTCTAATTACCCCTAATCCAACTGTGATTAGTGCTAGACATTGTTTATGATAAGCTATGATCTACAAAATAGGGTACATGATACTCTACAATATATAGTGCACTGCAGGGGCATCTCTTCTTGTGCAATTTCCAAGAATATGGTGATTTGCAGGAGAATGTTTTGTAGTCTCTTACTCCCTCCCTAAAATGCATGTATTGGCACCCATGGTAAAGATGAAACTAAGTGTTGCTCACTGGGTCTCTCCCCTTCCCAAATTTTGGTGTCTATCCATGGATTCTATTGTTCGTAAGTGGAGCGAGGTGGCCATCTTATAGCATGGGCTCTATCTTTTCCAAGCCTTTATTTATTTATTTATTTTGGCCATCTTTTAAAAAGCATTTTTCCTTTCAACCTTTCTTATTTGAGTGGTGTTTGTTGTTGTATTTTGGCTCCTTTCCCCCTTGCTTTTCAGTATAATCCTATTGTATTTTTTAAGCCTTTTACTTAATATAAATTATCATTAAAAAAAGAATTTAGAAATGCGTAATAATGATGAAATTTGAGGATACTATTTGATTACTAGCATTTTATTAGTTTCTAACTTAATATAGCTGGCCAACATGAATATGTGGAGAAAAAGAATTCAATATTATTATTTTATAATCATTCAAAGATACAAGACCTACCAATTTAAAAAAAAATGGAAAAAACCTACGATACAAGACCTCTATGCAATGAGGGGCCCGCGACACCCCCTATCTTAGTTCTTTTTTATGATATATATATTTTTGAATGGAAGAAAATGTTAAATTCTTGCTTATTCCAATATTTTGGATTTTTTGAAAATTTTAGCACATTTTCGATTCACACCGCTATGCTGCTACTATTACCTCAACAACTACATATTACCCGTTTCGTATTGCTTTGGCTGCCAAACACTATACCCTCCGCAGCCACTATTTTGAACCATGATTTTATCCCCAGTCTGATTGATTACTCTACATATGATTGAACTGTTAAAAAACATTTCTATTGCAATTGCTTGTGCAGTGGGGGTGTGTCTTTGGGTGTGCTATGTGTGGAGATGATTTATTGATGGGTATATCTTTGCAGGTGAAATTCCAGGTTGACAAAGATTGTTTGCCTTTACCAGAGAGCATCTTCAAACATGCTATCCAAGAAAACTACACGGGGAAAGTTAAATTTAAACCAGAGCTTAATTCACAACAGGTGATTTTCGAATGTGATGTCACTGATAAGAAAAGGAAAAATAAAAATGATATCCATCTGGCTTGTTAATCATTGGGAAAAAAACGAAATAAAAAATTTTCCTATAAAAACTATATTTTCATAGTTTGATTTTCCTGCCCTTTTGCTAAGTGCCCATTTGGATGTACAAAAAATGATGAGCGGAGAATACCCATTGCTGGAGAAATGAGGAGAAAACTGTGGGTGGATGATCACCTTGTGGAGAATCACCACTTCTATCTAGTAGTGATTCTCCACTGTCTTTGGATGTGAATGGAGGATACTATGTTGGAGAAAGCCATTTTAAAGGCATTGTATAAATGAAAATCTAAGTATGAAATAGTTAAATGTCAGTTTCTATTAACAAAGATTCAACTTTACTAGAGAAAGGGGTGTTTTCTCCACCCCTTTGGAGAAATTATTTTTTTCCTACATTTTTATAAACTTAACTTAAATAGAAGATTACTTTTCTCTCTTTGGACGAGTTACTATGACACCAAAGATTCCATTATGCAGTGAAATATGCTCCATGTTTCTGCGTGCACAAAACTCATATGGTTTATACTTATCCTTGCAAAAAGTGGAAAATTTTGAATGAATTTTCCTTGATTATGCAAAAAACCCTTCCCCAAGGTAGGGTGGTGGGGGCGTGCGTGGATTTGTTGAGGGTGTTGGGACTGCTTTTCCACGCCTATGATGAAGTACATTTCTGCAGAGTGTGGAATCACAGTGTTCCACGAACAAGCCCTAGAAGGAGATGTATATATGGAATACATAGTTTCTTTTGTCTTGATCAGGGAATATGTGGCCCCAAGGGTTGGGTCCATTTATATTAAAAAGAAGAGTTGGTTCTATTTTGTCATGTTATTGATGCTTTAGGATTTGGCATTAAATGCAGGTTGAGAAGCTGCTTTCATTGTTTTGGTCAGCTATGCCACGGCAGATGGTGCCTCTGCCCCCCCTTGTCATGTCAGCGCAACTGCCTTCTATACATCCAGTTGTGATAGGCCATCACTTTGCTCCAGTGCGACTGCCTCTTGTGCCACTTGTGAATGACCCTTGCTTAGTACCGGCTCGGCCGCCTCTGGTGGCTCCAGTTGTAGGCGGCCATCACCTCGAACTAGCCCGGCTACCTCCTGCACCCTCTGTTGTGGACTATCATCTTCTAGCAACACCCCAAGTGGCTCACCCAGCATCAGTGCCACGACCTTCTTTTCCCCCAGGTGTGGACAATCATCACACAGCATCAGTGCAACAACCTCCTGTACCCCCAGCTAACAATCATTGTCTACTGTTAGCACAACTGCCACCTATGCCCCCAGTTGTGGATGATCGAGGCTTGGCATTGCAACAATTGGCCCCAGCAGTGCATCCTAATGGGAAAACAGTGCACCCAGTACATGTTCCACCAGAAAGAGGGCTGCCACAACATCTGTGCGTGGATCCCAGTCACCAATATGGAAAACAAGCTCATTTTGCCAGTGCGTCATCACTCATGGACTCTCAAAAATTTTGGCCAGTGGCCCTACCACCTTCAAGTAACCCATATTATATGGCAAATGCCCAGAATACACAATATCTTTTAAAGATAGTTACGGAGTCTCAGAATGTCCAACCAGTGGTCCATTCAGGTCTAGCACACCCACAACATCACCCACAGCAGCCATGCTTCCCTGAAAAAATGATTGATGGAACATGAGTTTTGTAGCAGGTATGTTGTCTACTCAAGCTTGAGGTTTGTTAAGCCCACATGTTCATGTAGATCCAACCCATCCACTGGAGCCACATGTGCAAGTGAGACAAGTGTCTACCAGATTGAAGCATCCCATCACATCTGGGCTTTATGTCATGTGTGCCCTAGCCAAAAAATTTTGCTGAATCTTTAACAGGTTGGCAGTACATCTTTAGAATTAAATGGTGGGTTATAATAAGAGCTATATGATAAAAAATAATAAAAAAAGGAAAATTGAAAAGACACATTGCTTTCATTTTTCAGTTTCTACAAGGAATTCCAGGATTCTGTGATAACAAGGAATCCCAGGATTCTGTGATTTAAACTGTTGATATTAAGGCTCTTTGGTGGATGATTGATGGACAAAAATCTCTTAAAAATGAGAGAATTGGAAACCTTTGATTAGTGTCAAGTAAGTAGATGGTTGTGAAAGAACTACAACAACTATCTGCATCCAATAAACAAAGTCCAAAGATTGGATGGTCTTACACTACTACCGTGATTGGATGTGGATAAAAGGTAGAAAAAAATTAAGGGAAACTGTCTGCCGTTCTGATTTATACTGTTGACTCTTCTTGTTTTCTCTACCAGTTTTCATTAGCCCTACAGAGATTTTTTGTCATCAGTGCATTGGCCATCCTGTCGGTCCTTCACAAGTTCTGATTAACAAACCGCATGCCCACTCATACAACCTGGAAACAAGTGAACGTTATCATGATCATCACTGAGTCCTTAACTGATCTATCAACTGTACATGTAGGTTTTCTTAAAAGAACTCTCCAGTGATCAACATTCAGTGTTACTGGCCCACATTCTGCGTGGGCCTATCTCTTTTTGGGCCAGTCCCATGTGATGCAGCCCATTTGTTGCATGTATTGCTATGATTTGAGCCTTGTGTCGCTTATGTGACACTCCCAAGGGTCATATACATGTTAACCTTGAGGTTAGGGGTTTGGCGACATTACCTATTTAAAAAAGCCATATATATAGGGTAGGGAAATAATCCTATGAGAACTAGTTCTCACCATTTTTTTGCCAGAACTCTAGATAGGGCCCATCTATCACCCAATCCAAACCTTGCAATGCATAGGGACCCCACTAATAGTTACACACCTCAAGTTTTAGTCAAATCCGAATTTACTGGACCGTTGGATCGATTATACACCACTCCAAATGGATTGGACTTGTGGGCTACGGATGAAGAGGTTAGGAATATGTGATTGGGGCCAAACTTGATATTTGGGGACTGGGGTGGTCCCACATAGATCTTTCCATTCCCCAGGTCCCATCCCCAAATGGGACCTACAAGTGGGTCTCATAAAAAGCTCTCACGGTAGGTGCGTGAGAATAATTCTCACAAAATCAAATCATATATATAGGACAATATTAAAGTGCATATATCCCTTTCATATTTGGATATATTAATGTGCAAAAAACAAAAAGCTTATGAAAAAGAGAAATGCTCAGGTACAAATAAGGAAAGCCATGTAAGCATCCCTCAGTTTATGGTGAGGGATGGATGCATTTTAATATCCTCCATATATATATTAGCATTTAACTGTCAACATTATCTTCATTACTTGCAATTGAACTTGTAACTGTACTCTTTTTCTTCTTTTTTTTACAACTATGATCCATATGGTGCTGTCTTGCAACTACTTTTGTTGCAACAATGATCCATATGGGGCTGTGCTCAGAGATGATCCCAAAGAATCTTCCTGGCAGCTTGCAGTCTACACTCTATAGGTAGGGAGAGAGATGGTTCCAGTCTCACATGTCCTATGGGTGATTGCCACAGCAGCCTGCAAGCTACCCATTTTGCACCTATGGAGTTACTGCCTCAAACAGGCTGCTGGAGGCCAGTGTTTGAGAATCCGGATGGGTGGTATGCCAACGGTTTGGCTGGGTTGGTCTGTGGGCATGGCCATCAGGTGCACCTGTTTCTTCTGTGGATTCTCATGCCAAAGGACCAAGTTCTGCTCTTTCTTCTGGTTATTCCCATGCCACTGCAGCCAAGGCACCAAGTGCTCCAGCTGCTGTGAATTCCCATGCTGGTGAAGAAAATGTTCCAAGTGGGCTTATGCGTGTTTCTTCTGTGTCCTTTCATTCTTCCATGGCAGTGTGTCTGGAGTGCCAGCTTCTGATTCTTGTGCCAATCCCCATGCTCATGATTCTTATTTCTGTGCCCATGCCGGTGCAGATAATTCCAAGTGTGCTGGTTCCTGTTTCTTCTGTGTACCTGTAATGGCATGAGTAATGTGCCAGGTGCAAATGTTCCTTTTTCTTGTGTATATTCCCATCCTGGTTTGGCTGGTGCACCAAGTGTGTCTTTTCCTGTAACTTCTGTGCGTTCCTGTGCTGGTGTGGATAATCTACCAAGTGTGCCTGTTCCTAAATCTTCTGCGCATTTGCATTTTGATATGACTAATGCCAAATGTGTACCTATTCATATTTGTCATGCATATTCTATTCCTGGCATGGCTACAGTGCCTTGTGTGTTCATGTATGGGTTCTTCTCCTTCCTCTTGAAGCAGCAGTTTCATCTACTTACTATACTAATTTTTTGCCATGATTCTTGAGGTGGTGTGCGCCTTCGGTTTGTCTTTCATGTTGCAGATTCTGGTCAGTATTAGAAACTTGTAGTGACAAGTGAATATATTATCAGGTAAGCTTGTGTACTTTTTATGCCTTCTTTAGGTTGAGAGTGGTTGTCTCTTGTTGTGCAAGAAGCATTCCGTTGTGCCACTCCGTTGGTGAATCAGGCCTAGTGATTTGGTGGAAATATTATTGAGTAATTAGCTATCATGTCTGAATTTTAGAATGTTGAAATCATCATCATTTTTTATCATCAAAGCCTTGCTCCAATTATGTTGGGATTAGCTACGTGAATTCTGTCTCGTCATTCTTAGGTCAAATCCTTGAATAGGTTGCATTGTCTATCCTTATTACTAATTCTGGCCATGTCTTCTTCAGCCTACCCTTTTCCTTTGAGAGGCAATCAATATGTTTAGAGAAACTTTTCCTCACTGACGCCAATTTTGGCCTGCATTGGACATGTCCAAATTATCTCAAACTTTTCTCCCTTATTTTTGCATCTATTGCCAGCAACTCTCATTTAATGCACCAGTCCAGAGGGATGTGGCTACTATATCTGGTTCACAATGTGGATGGTATAGATCAATGTTGATATGTGCGAGGACCTTAATGGAACCAAAATCCAAATGGTTATTAATCTGGTATTGGTTCAGGGCCAGTCTGGTCCATACCCAGATGTCTGTGTAACGTCATTTGTAATGTAGATCTAATATTTATAGATTCTTACTTAAATATGTTAAGACATGACATACATGATCTTTAACTTGATATTTCTCGTGTATGATAGCTGTTTGCATTGTTTGGGCTTGTTAATTTAGTGCATTTAACTTGAAAGGATAGATCTGGAGAAGTTCAAGCTATCCAAGGATTTTGCTCAGGATAGGTGGGAAGGGAGAAGCAAAAATCATGTAGTCATGTAGCCAACTTCAACATAGTTGGTACAACGCTTGGATGATGATAATGATGATGATTATGAATTTGATATATTTAATTTGAAAGAGATGAATATTGTATTCATTGATAATGTTTTTCATCTGCAGTTGGGCCCGACATCAAGCCTGGGTTTAGCCAGTCCCTCCAAGTCAAGGCTGCTTCCTCAACATTAGACCTTCCTCCAGATTGCGTGCAGGTCATGGTCCACCATGGACCAACCCTGCTTACATTCTTAGGTATGTGCCACTTGTATATATGGTTGTGAGTGTAATCTTCCAATGCTGTAACTTCTGAAAGTCTATGCATAAGAAAAACCGACATGTGATGGTGCCTAGGCCCAACCTGAATATGCCCGGTGACTCACTGGGCTGATATGACCTATTGGTGTTCTTTTTAGAAAGGGCTAGTGAAAGCGCTCCCACGAAATATGCAAATAAGCCTTGATCGGGGCTTGTCTTGTCAAGCTTGTTAAATCAGGTTCAACTCATATTGGGAATATATAATTATGCATGGGACATTTGTTTTGGCATCAGTTCAGGCCAAGCTTTGGGACTAAATAATGGGGCCTAATCATAGTCCCCTGGCTTAGGCAAGAAATAAATAGGAAATGCCTAATTCTAGGGCACTTAATGGTTGGGCTGAGGATTAGTCTCTGGTAAAGTGCAACTGGCTTATATTGTAGAGACTTCTTTGACGTGCCAAAAGGCACCTGAGTTTGGTTGGCCTGGAAGAAGTTACAAAGTTGATAAGTAGAGTGAGGTTTAATTCTGACTCGAGTACTTGGCTGCACTTGCCCGATTACTCTATTTGGATTCTGGGCTTTCAAGATATCATCTGGCTGGGCATTATTCAAACAGGTGTCTATTTTCAGACGAAACACGTTTATCGTTTCGGTTAAGCCTAGTCAATTTTCACCCCATCTAAAAGCGGGGTGAGGCTGTCAGGCCGCCCATCTCGTTTCTAGCTATTGGCTTCATTAAGTGGGAGGGGGCCCCAAATTTCCAAGATCTTTTGAAAATGCGATTCATCATAATCATCAGAGCCTTGCGTTCTATCTATATTGGGCTTTTCTACTTCAATTATGTCTCTCCATTTCAGTGGCCAAACCCTCCAGTAGGTTGCACGTCTCTTCGGATCTATCTGTACTACTTTCAGCCCATGCTTTTTTGGTAGAAAAATTTTTCCTCGACTGATGCTTTCCTAGCCTATGTTGGACAACATTTTATATTATTGGAAATACAATATAAGAAAATTGCATAAATGTCACTTTAAGAGTAATCTAAATAATATTCAGTATTATTTTGACAAAAATTTAACACCTTTGTTCTCATCACACCCTGAGAGAACCGCAAATTTGAAAATATCCTTAACATTTTTGAAGATAATAATTTGCTTGTTACACTGATTGGATCACCTTAGGAGGCATGTAGGTCATCTAAACAAAGGCATAACCAAATGAAAGGTGTAACTAAAGATGTAGGAACTTTTACACGAGAATATGAGAGATCTAATGATAATAACTGTTGTATGATCAGAAAATCTGGGATTCGTGTGAAACAGAAGAGGAAGTTGGAAGCAATGAAAGAAAGGAATCTCCAGGTGATAACCATGAGGAATGCAAAAAAGAAGGGTTCACATTAAAAAATAAAGCTGTGGGGCATAATGCTGAGAAAAGGATAAAAAGAAAACAAATTTACACGTGACAATGTTGAAAGTGAGTAAAAAGGAAGTGGAGAGAAGATCACAGATTTTGGCCTCTATATATCTTTAATCCTTAAAAATGAATGCATCTGTCTTTCTGTGCTTCTGTAACTTTGTGTGTCTTTCCAAGGTGTGTTTCACACTGGCTTTCTCACTTTACCAGTGAAAACGTGTCCTCAGCGTGGTTTTTTAATTGTTCAACGGAGAAACCGAATTGTATTCTCTCCATCTTAATGTGTAAAGGTTTCTGCCATGACTGATACTGTTTTTAGTGTTGAGTGGACAAGTTACTTGTATTGAAATTTAATCTCACTGCCTTATATGGTGAAGGCGCAGACTTTCTATTTCATGTATGTTTCGAATCCTTGGATCTGATAGATGGACGTGCCCAGTGGACTAGTGGCGGCCTCATGTCCAATGATTCCTTGCCTGTTCCACTTGCCTAATGATAGAAAAGCCAAGTCTATGGTCACAAGGAGTTTCTGGCATGCTAGTAGACATTCTAGATCTGAAGGAGTTTCACCTAGGAAAGGGACATACTAGTCCAAGATGAATTTTTAGGCGTGCAATAGTCAAGAGCTGAGAAATCTTTTCTGCTCCAGATGTGAGGCTAACAGTTGAGAAGTCTTCGTTAATCATAGAATATATGCTTTTTTGGGTCACAGGAGAGAAAGTATTTACCCACCCACCCACCCACCAACCCACCAAACAACTGACCAATGACTCAGTAGTCTACAGTCATTGGAGCAAAATAAATAAATAAATAAATAAAAATAATAAATAATAATAACAGTATGGAATATTTTTGAGTTTATAATTCGGATGGAGTACTAAAACACAGTTAAATCTTGGCCGTAAAAGTAAGAAAACCAAAATGTTGTATAGGATTATGCTAGACAATTGTGCATTTTCCTTAAGAGTAGTGCATAAACAAAAATCCGCGTGTGCAGATGGTAGTGTTTTGATGATTGTATTTTATAGCACTTTCAAGATTATTTTTAAATCAATCGTATCCAATAATACTTCATATGTAAGGTGTGTGTATGTCTTGACTGTCCGTCACTGCACTAAATGATCAAATTCCGAACAGAATTTGCATTAATTTGGGGTCACTATCATTGAATTCAAAGCTGATCAATTGCGAACAGAACTTGTCAAATGGACTTTATACTTTAGACTCAACCTCCTTATCTTCTTACAAGCAACTAATATTCAAATTTGGATATAATCGAACGCATTACATACAAATAATATATGTCAAAGTTTGCCTTACAATTTCTAGAAAAAGAAAAAACGAATGTGGGCGTGATTATTAATTTAAAAGACGAGTAAATTGGAAAAGGATTCAAAGTCAGGGTATTAAATGCATTATCAAACATGTAAGTATGACTTTGCATATTTGCATGTGCAAGAATCAAAACCCTACATAAAAAAGGTTTCAAATGGGAGGACTTGTTAAAAATTACTTCAATTTGACGGTGCCGCCATGTTACTCCTGACAAGGTCAGCTAAAATAAAAATACTTAAAAATAACTCTACCCCATGTCCAAACATTAGTCAAAAGACAAAATTAGATGAATCTCTAGGGGCCGGAGAATAAACGGTTCATGCATATCTATTGCATTGATTAGAGTAATTGAACGATGCCGGGTCTCAGCATTTGTTAGGACCAGAAGCATGTGGGTTTTCGAACAACACATAAGCCAATGCTCATCAGTAAGGAAGCATATCCATGTGAGCCTTTGCTAGTCATGTTGTGTGAGAGAAGCTATGAAAAAGTCAAATTCAAGTTTAGTCCATGGTGCTACACTAGGGTTGATTATGAATCTGGCCTGCTATATGGACTTGCACCACCCCATGATTTCATTTGGGTTTGGACCCAAATCATTTGTTCAAGCATCATTATCAAATCCTTGTCACTGTGTTGGGGGTCAGCTAACTGAATTATGTTGTCGTTCCGGTTTATCTTGGCTTAGATCCTCGGATAAGGATTATTATAAAAAATATTATTGCTATATATAATTTATATGATGCTTTTTTTTTTGGGCTAAAATTTTTTGGGCCTGTTATCGCCAATTTCTGGGGCAAAAAGGAGTTCCATACGAGGCACACCCGAATTCAAACCAATGAGGTTATTAAAGTGACACCACATTCTCATTTTAACCTTAGATTTAAGGCCTTCGATTACACCTAAGAGTTTTTTAAACATCAGGTAAGACCTTCTTTATTTTGCACTAATAAACTGTGAGGAGAAATTCATATGGATGTAAATTTTGTTATTATGTCAAATGAGGAGAAAGCGTAATAATGTGCAAAGGGGTAGGATTGATCACGAGGAGGTTCATGTAGTCATGTGGGCTTTGTAAGGACCCTTTTCTCCAATTTGGACATTTCCTTCTCAATTTCTCATGATATAATAATATAACTCTATTTTGTGTACAAAAGCAAATACATAATATTATATATTCTACATTTGGACCGACAAGTATTCTGGAATAACCGATTCCATTTACACATGAGAGATATATATATATATATGTGTAGAAAAAAAAATGGTAGTATGTAGAGGACAAAAGGGCAACATCATGTTCAAATTCCAATCTGACGCCAAACGAACACTTCTTCTTTAAAGAAAAGAGAAAAGATCAAAGGAAACAAAGACACGGCACAATCTAATCTGAGGTAAAGAGATTATACAGAAAAGCTCAGATGCGACCAAACCCAACATTCAGAAGGGATAAAAAGCTCAGATGCGACCAAACCCAACACTTAGAAGGGATAAAATGCTCAGATGCGACCAAACCCAACATTTAGAAGGGATAAAAAGGTATGATACCCTAAAACGACAAGTAAAACACTGAAACCCATGTTAGCTGTTCACACCACAAAATCCGTTCTGTATGTTCGGTGCTAAAACAAAAAGTTACAAAAATAAGAAAAATGAGACATTTATATTTGAATTTCTTTTAGATTACCTGCCTCATTATTGTGCTTACTGGTTCAACTAAACATAAATTCTGTATAATTTTAACAGAATCAATTGAGCGTTTTGGTAATATGTATTCTCATAATCACACCACCATTATTTATTCATATATACTTTTTTTATGTCGTAAATTTAAATGGCATAGTTTTCAAGTAAATATCTATTTTCTATAAATATTTCACCAACTATGTCAATGAAGCCAAGGCGATGGATCCATGAAAATGAATCCATATATAAAGCTCCAAATAATGAGTTGGGCTAGTACTTAAAAGTGAGGCTCACTTGAATGTATCATAATCATAACACCGAAGTGAATTAATGAAATTGTAAGTGCATAAAAGTGGTCATAATATCAATTGAATCAAATGATTCTAGCTGCTGTTCAATGTGATAAAACCAGACAATTTTTCGCATGTATAATTTTTGTGTTATTAGCTGAAAAGAGTAGGCATTTGTGAAGAGATCTCATCAATCAAAAGCATGCATCTAATAGGCTCTCAAGTCCAAAATTAAGGATAGGCCACACAAGCCTCGCCTCATATTCAAAGAGAGAAGGTCCTATATATAATGTTATAATTAGGATTTGTCCAATCAGCACCATTTATTTTATAAGTGGGGCCCGTTTAAATATAGCTCCATCACACGACGGACCAAAACTAGTTCGTCAAACAGGACTTTTACTCGCGTATAAAACCCAGTTCCTGCTATCCTCATATATCCCTCTTACGTTTGCACCTCTCTCTCTCTCTCTCTAGTTTTTTTCTTATTCCCCTTCTGGATCTCTGCTCCTTATCTCTGCATAGTTTTATTCTTCCTTTCTCATCATCACCTTCTTATGCTTCTTCTCTCTCTCTCTCTCTCCTACAGTCCTACTTACAACAGAGATCTTCTTTGTATGAGATCTGATAATTTCCATTGAAACCCACCTCCCACATGCAGTTTTGAGCTGACCCATCACGTTTCAAAGGATTTAAAGGTGGATCGAAGGCATGGGAAGTGGTCTATTCCTCCTAATATATCCCAAGAAGGAGAACATGAGTCTGGTTCTCGTGCCAACTTCCCACCCTTCAGCACCGCACGTGCCGAGCATGACATGACGGCTATGGTATCGGCCCTCACTCACGTCATTGGCACAACCGACATGGACACAACTCCACCTGGTTCGGGTTATCCGCTACAAGTGCCCGGATCGGGCGTCACAGAACAGTCTTCTCAAGAACAAGGTACTGTGTTATCTACAATTGGAACTTCTTCAGGGTTTTAAGGTACAATTATAGGGAACTTGCAGCATCTGCATGGCCCAATAGCCCAGGAACATGCATCGCCATCTCTTTTGAATGATTTTAAAAACTTAAAAGGTTCCTCACGGTCCCTGGCAGATCAAGAATTCTTGTTTCAAGATTGTGGACCTAAAAGGTAGGTTGATTTTTGGTGCAAACCGAAATTTCTTCATGTGAGTTTCGTGAGCTTGTGCAATTTTCTCTATCAATGTGGTTCATGGCCCACAATCCAACTTATGGGACCGTTCCAATGATGGATGGTCTGCATTCACATGTAATATGGCATGTAAACAGGTGGAGCACATGGATCCTGGTGGTCCCATCTGGGCCCCATAGATGACCTCATATTTCTCTCTCTAAAAAAAGGACGTAGTTCGCCATGGCGGGGAAATTAAGGAAGTCTTAAAATTTAGGGGGGCTTTATAGCAATATAGTTAGAGATAATTTTCAACTGGAAATAAACTTAGCAACCTAATAAAAGTAGCCGGGGCATTCATGACGCAATGAGTTGAGCAAAAACCCCACCAGCAAACTATTAAAAGTCCAAATGACCCATTACATAAAATAAATGTGTTCCAAAGGGTATCTTTTCTTAACCATGTATCAAGTTTGAACATAATAAATCTCACCAATCAGTCCTCAACTACTGTTATATGAATATATCACATCAACTGTTCAAAGCATAAAATATACTCAGTTGTCTACCACAAGCTTTTAATTTCTTTTTTCACATCTACAAGACTTGCAAAAAAGTCTTTAGCGGTGGAGATTTTCAGATCTTTAATGTTTGTTCCAAATCCTTTTTTCTCAAAAGAAACAGAGCACCGACAGAGCATTTTGTAATACATGCCAAAGCCCGAACAAAATGCTGCACCAATCTAACCCATTGATGGCAACATAAAGTGGTACCAATGCTGATTTGATGTGAACCATTATATGGCAATTATTCAATCATTTTCAAAGATTGGTTAGTGTTTTTTGGCCGAATCTCAAGGTAGAGAAGCTCTTTATTCACCATCAATAAAGTCTTGTCACAAACATATTGAGATTAGCGATCGACATTTCTGTCTTATCTCAAATGAAAATCACTCATGGGTTGGAACTTGCTCAAATTTATCCCTATTATTTTCATTCATATCTTCTTCGGCTAGCCTCTTTAGAAGAGGTCTTCCATACTATCATAATAATTAGTTAATTGAATGCGCTTGCTTTGAAGTGATAGAAGTAGAATATTTCTACATTATGTTTTAACAAGTCATCCATCAACTTCAAAACAATAATGAAGATGCACCAAGAAGGCGTTATAGGGGAGTAAGGCAGCGGCCATGGGGCAAATGGGCAGCTGAGATAAGAGACCCCAACAAAGCAGCCCGAGTCTGGCTTGGCACCTTTGACACCGCGGAAGACGCTGCGCTCGCCTATGATGAAGCTGCCCTCAGATTCAAAGGCGCCAAGGCCAAGCTTAATTTTCCAGAAAGAGTGCAAGGACAGGCGCACGTCGGCTTTTTCTTCGATGATCAATCACACATTTCACCACAGCCACAACCGCCGCCGCCGCCACCCGCAGCCACTGCTTATCTTCCTCCACAGTCACAGAGTTCATACTCGGATTATCTTCCGTATGCTCAATTCTTGTGTAGTAAGGATGAAGATCTACAGTATGCAGCGGCATCAAGCATATATAATTATCAAGACTTCTCATCTATGTCCTCATCATCGTCCGACCCATCGCAGTTCTCTTCACAATTTGGCAGCACTGCTTCTTCTTCTTCTACATCAGAGACTCCCGAGTATGGGAGGTTCATGGATGGCAGCCACCCAAGAGATTATTATCGCTAAGTTTGTAATTTGTATTATGACTTATGAGAGAGCTTGGTTTGAGTGAGTTTGGTTTGCATGAGTTCTTCCAAGTAATGTTGCTTTCTTGTGTACTTGATATTTATTTCCATGTTATATATATATATATATATAAATAGTTTTTCAAAATCTCTTGGGGGTTTATTATTTCTTGTTACTATTCAATTCTCACATTTTAAAATAGAACTTGCTGCAGTGTGAGGCCCAACGACAATATCGATCATGCTGTGTACATTTACCATAACAAAGAACGTAATTGTATCATATCGATCGTAAATTCGTCACCTCTAATTTGATGTTTAGGATAATAATCAAAATCCAAATTTTCCTGACCCTGTAATCTGGAGATTTAATGGGTAAGACAATCGATATGGTGAAGTTTACACTGGATGAGCTTCCAACTTCCAACCTCGCACATTGACGCAGGCAACTTCACAGATTAAACTCCTCATCGTCATCATCATCACATATTAAACTTGGGTAAGCAATGTCTCATTAGACCTACCACAATGAAGTGGATGATTAGTCCCAATCTTAACATTTAGTTGTTTTTTTAACAAAACAAATGTAGTTGATGAATGATTCGATAGCAGAAAGTCTTGAAGTGTTCCTATCAAGCATCACAATCTAGTACCTTAGATCTTATGTTATGATGTATATGATATTATAATGTTGTTTTTTGTGTCATTATGGTATTAACACTTAGGTTTTTGGGAGACCCTTTAGAATAGATCAATGTAATCATTCTCAATACTTTGTGCACAAATAATCAACCACATAGCGGAAATAAATAAAAAAAACACACACCGCAAAAAGACACAATTTTTACGTAGAATTTCAAACTGAAAAAAAAAACTACAATTGAAAATCAAGCATAATGAATTATATTATAGATACAAGAGATGCTCACAACTCTTATCCAGTTATCATATAATCTAAGGATTTTGTGATTTTCTTATTCAGCACCCTGCTGCAACGATTCCCTGCTGTTCTCTATTACAAATCCAAGTACTTAGATGCCTTCTAAATATTGCACTTCACTCCCCACAACAATTTTCTACTCTCAGAAATGTAGAAAACAAGGAGCTTTAAAGTAGTACTTCAGCCCTTCAATTTTCCAATAAAAAACTTTAAAAAAAATGATATCCAACAAGTAATCTCTATATAGAACAATGAAATTTGTATTCCACACTTTAATGTTGAGAGAGAAACCCTTTATATAGCCATAAATTTGTGCCTCCTAAATATGTTTTAATCAGTAAAGGAGCTGGCATGAAACAGGCAAGTTCTATTAAAAATCAAATTGAAAAATCGTTTGTCGGCTGAATTTTTTGTGCAGGTCCGGTCTATTGAATTTGGATATTGCATTGAATCCAATCGATTGGACCTATGCTCGATCAAGCGGGCAGCCCAATTTCGATTTTTCCGGATATTCTTCTTTTAAACTTTCGTGAACTTTGTTACCTCTTCAAACTCACAAACTAAAAACAAATGGAAAAACAAATCCTATTAGAACTTGAGTTTTGTCTAATCCATGAATTTGCCAACATAGAAAATTCCTTTCAACACTCATATTTTCAACTATAAAACCTTCCAAGAAATTAAAGAAATTTCTTTGGAAAAGAATAGCGTACATCATTATATTTGGACCTTTTCCCCTGAGAATATCTTTTACCATTACTTCAAGTATAACTTAAGAGATGGATTGGTGACGGCGCTGCTTTTAGAAATTATACTCCCCTACTCATTGCTAGTGAAACACTCATGTTGCTGGATCTTTAATACTTCCCTTGCTTAACTTTTATCCTGATGAAGCCAAGTGGCCAAGGCTAACTATTTGATTATCATGAATTGTGCATATGATCAACTTGATTTGGCATTGGGTCATTCGAGGCCACGTTGGAAATCAGTCATGCATGTCAGCTCCACATCTTGCAGGAAACAAAAAAAATTGATGATTTGCCGGAGTAGCTAAGTATATTTGGGTGTTTAATCCACACCCATGAAATACAAATTGTTTGTTCTTTTATTTTTTTAGTTGCTCATGGAGAAATTGATCCATGGTTGGTATTGGAAAATTGAGGTTCTTTTGCCATTGATCCATCTATATTTTTAGGCTAGTGATTGATAAAGAGCGATAGAGTGCATATTTTCCTTGAAAAATGTCTTACGTTCCACTCCCTCCCTCCAATTTTAAAATCCTTGACATTGTGAATTTTTTGTTGAATTTTTAAAAGAATCTTTGTGCCAAACATTGATTAGCACTTGTCCATAGAAAAACTTAGTTTTTTTCACAAAAACATCAATTGAAAAACAAGGCTTAGTGCACGTTTGTGTACACACCATTATCGTGGAAAAAGGAAATTGCCACTTCAATATTTTACATGGTAATTGGAAACTTCTGAAAAGGAGTTCCACAGAAGTTTAAAATTCATCTTTTGTGCAAAATTTTTTTTCTTGATGAAATCATGTAAATGTTATTTGGTGCGGCAGTGGATTTCTAATTGAAAACCTTTTTTTTTTTTGTGTAGGATTAATCACCTGTGGCACATGTGAATAATCCAGTAACGTACCTTAGACCAATTAAGGAAAGTTAATATTGCCTATCCAAGAGGACATGTTTGCTTTGATCAACTTAAATCATTAATGAGAGTGTTAAGTCATTGGGAGTTAGAGAGTGTGACAGGATTGGATTTATCGGGGCATCCCACGTGATGGAAAAAAGGTCCCCTCATGCAAATAAGAGAGATGTACCTCTTGGTAGAACATAGCTCATATATATATATATGTCATACATATATATATATAATTCCTTTTTTAAACCTAATAAAGTAAAAAAGGTATTATGATCTGCAGTGGTTTTGTTCTTTTGTACATCAATGCTTTCCAAAAATGGAAGTGTCTTTCACCAAAGTGTGAGGGACATATGCATAATAGTTTTGTCCATATATATATATATGTGTGTGTGTGAGAGCCATTCACCTTTTTTTAGGGTCCACCTTATCTTTTAATCCATTTGGCCTACCTATGATTTACAGCACCAATACACATTTGACAACCATCCAACCATTACTCACTATTGGATTGAGATAAAAAAAATATAATAGGACATTCTAAAACCAAGAAACTTAATAGTTATAGAACAAAGGAGTTTGGATGATCTAATGTAGTTGATATTTTACATATTGTATATATAGTTTTTTTTTTAGATTCGCCCAAATTCGACACTACTCAAACTTATACTTATGATTGGATTAAGTTTAATAGATAAATATAACTTAAGAAACTTATAGGCATGTATTTAACAGGGTTCACAGGAGATAGTGGAGTGGGAGATCCCTCACCACTTAGCTTTCAATATTAGATTGTTTACAATAATATGCAAGTTTTCTAGTGCAAATAACTCGCACAGATCTTACCATGCAAGGTAGCTTGGGGTTCCTCCCATGCACCAATCCAACAAGTGGACCATCCAAATGCATCGGGATCCTATGGGTTTGCACATATCTGAATGAACCCGACGGTTGGATTGAGAGTCTTTTTTCTAAAATAAAGTGTTAAACTTTTGAGCCATGGATCAATGGCTTAGAGGTGTGGGGTGACTCAAATTCGTTATGGGGGCTTTACACCTGCGGATCTTTCCATATGGGCAATTTTCATAAGTATCATTGTCGTATGGTTTACAATGTAAGGTAACTTGCGGGGGTCCATAGAGCATAGACCAAGGGATAGAAAGATTTATGTGCATAGGGGCCACATATGAATTTTTAAGTCAATCCCGTGGCTCTAACCCTTGATTAAGTTTAATGAATTTATATAAAAATATAAAATATTGAACCCTGATCCAAAGGTTCTCTACGTGTTCTACGTTCACATTGATACAACTGCAAACCCATGCCTAGTTTGTTCACAACCCCGGCTCTCACCTGGATGAGCCCCGCTCCTTCCATGTGCTATCCCTGCATGAGCAAGTACTGTTGTGGATCCCAGCCCCTACCTTCGCTAGAAATAAATACGGCTATAATTATGGGGTCTTGAAAAGCTTTTACAATTTCTTTCTTGAAACTTAAGAGAAGGTAATAGCACTCATGTAAGACAAAAAGTGTGTGGAATCAATTGATATTGCTCTGCAAGAGTTGGATAACCGACTCGCCAATGGGGTGGGTTCAACTTCACTGCCGACTTTCATTTGGGATTATGACCTTTCATTACTGACCGTATTGAAATGTTGCTCACAATGACCTGAAAACGATCGTTCTTTCCTTCAAAATTCAAATACATGGAAAGAAAATGTCTTCTAAAAACTCCATCATTGCCTTGTTGGAAGTTGGAAATATGAGGATTAAAAGGATGGTGTTGACACGTGTTTGGTATTTCAAGATCATATGATTGTTTCTGATTTTCATGTACTTTTTTTTTAAAAAAAGGTAAAAATCTTATACCTTGATAAAACTTTATCTAAAAATAAAAAAGCAGATTATCACTTATTAATACATTGATACATAATAACATAATTAGTCATTTGGCATAAGAAAATCTGTTATACAGAATATTGTAATCAACAGCTGCATCATAAATGAAAAAGTATTACTAAAATTTTTTGCAGTAAAAGAAGCAAATGTAGCAAAGTCGATACAAGTAATGGATTTCTTTGATATGCTCGAAAGCATAAGTATTTCTTGAATATCTGGTTTTATATTACTTTTTAAATATACATTTTTAAAAAAGTTTTAGCATTTGAGATACAAATTTATATGGTAATTTATATTGCTTTCAAATACATTTTTTGAACTTAGAAGATTAGATATTGAATCTATGAACTTCTTTATGTAGTACACTATAGTATAGCCTTCCTGTTTCTTATTCACTCTTGGTAAATATTTGTAAGGATTTATGTAATTGGCTAATTCGTAGGTTAGATAAAACTTGGGTCTATTAAGTTATATTTTATATTTTTTTATATATTAGATTGAGGTTCGGGTCTCTAAAAGAGCTGAAGAGAAGAAATCAGAAAAATAAAAAAAGCGGTCACTCAATCGATGGAGTGCGTGTTCGATCTATCAATTTGGAGACAAAGGCGATATCCGATTGATCGAGTATTTATCCGATTGATCGGATGGTGTAAAGAAACTCACCGACCTTATGTAAAAATATTTCTTATTTGTGTCAGGATTAGTAAGTTGAGTTCTACAAGAACTATTACTATGAGGCTTGAATTGTAGGTTATTTAAAAGGTTCTTCTCTCAACCCTAACATAGAGATCTTATTATTTTAAATGAAGAATACACTTTGAATACCATCATTCTTCTCTAGAGCTTCCATTTGAAAGATTTTGCTGAAACATTGAGTTTTAGAGTTTGCTTCTTCTACTTGTTTGTAGGAGATTGCTCATCATGTGGAATTAAGGTGATTGGAGCAAAAGCGGAGAGCAGGGCAAACAAGGCATAGTCGTGTCGTGGATTCTTATGAGAAGAACTGCATAATAGGTCTAAAGACTGACTGGAAAGGGTTATGAGTATATCTTAAAACTGTTCGAAATTAGTGTTTGATTTTACTAGTTTGAAAAGTTTCATAGTTATTACCATCAGAGTTTTTCAGATTAAAAATCTACATGTCTTTTTTTGTGTGGTTAATTGCTTTTGCTTGTAAATTTATTTTATTTGTTTCGCTGCATATTGTTTGACTTACAATTTAAAAATCAGAACCCTCAAAATCTTTCAATATTCACGGAGCCAAGACGCCTTCCTTCTCAAATCCTACACCATCAACACTCCAGCATTTGAGGGATTGACTCTTAACTGTTTTTATGGAGGAAAAGTGCATCAAATAATTTATATCTATACATATCAAACACATTATACATTATGTGAAATAAGTTTAGGTAGAACTTCTACTCTTCGACCTATATCTGACCCACATCATCTGACTCATGCTTTTATTGGGCTAGTCACAGTCGAGGAAATCTGATCCGCATAACACTGCTGGAATTGGATACTCAGCTTGCTTAACATGTTTCATCTTAACTAATTTCTTAGCATTCTAATCCTGCCCGCTAAGAAGCACTGAAAGAAAAGGAGGAGATTCAAGAAGATCATCCCATGATATCTCACCCTTGATTTTACTTTTGGGCCATCAAAGCATCTGACTGGACTATGTGAATAAAATTACGAGTAGTTTGGAGCATGTCAATGATAGATTCAAATCCCGGATAATAGGATGAGAATTGCCCCTCCTTGCTTACTAGAATAAGGAGCCGTTATTATATACGATGATAATGTTAACTGTTGAGGGCTTATGTTGATAAGTTATATACATCCAACGCAATGAATTTTCAAGTCTCTATCCAAAATATGATCTATGATGAGCCAACAAGCTGGTCAGGGGTCCACCACCCCATCATATCATTGTGAAATTATTATGGGGGCCAGGCCGCAACGGTTGGCCCCAATGAAATCATCAGTGCAAGTGGCAGTGACAAGTCGACTGATAGGGAGGAAAATGCTTTGTGCTCTTTCTCTGTTGGCAATGATCATGAATTCGACTTCAAATCCTATGAAAAGATCCAGTGCGCGAGTCTCTGTCACCATCACATCCGTCCATGCAGAGGGTGGCCCAGATATCCCATCACCAATCTCCAAAAGAGGAAAGAAGAGATTACGATGGGCCCATGATGGAGAGTACGAGTATCTTATATGCATGCGTGGCTGAAGGTGGGCCATCGGCTCATGGTTTCTGCAGTCTGAATCCTCTGAGCACTCACCGTGGGTTGTTCCATGGTGAAGTGGCGGACGGTGATAGATCCACGTGGCACAAACCCTCGTATGATCTCAATCCTCGTTGGAAATGTTGAACCCTGATGGATGGATCACAACCCACATAGCACATTAAGAGGAGTTTCATCAAACGTTTACATCTTTCATTCATTCATCTAAATAGGATTCATGCACAGCTCAAGGATGGAGTTGCCGTGGGGACAAGGGGTAGTTAAGTTGATTCGCAACCAGTTTTTCATCCTAATTCCATACCTAAAAAAAAGGTAAATGGCAGATTTAGAATTTTCATTTGGAAAGAGCAGAATATAAGTGCAATGTTACTTTTTTCATTATTTTATAGTTTGGAGGGGGTGAGACTTATTCTTGGCAGGTGTGAGCTAATTTATTTATTATTTTGTTACTGGTTCATGGGCTTATTTTGCCATTCACCACTTTAGCTTTCAGATTTTCTTTTCAGATTTGATGGGGCAGTTGTCCCCAAAACTCAATACCTAGGTCCACCACTGGTCGCAGCCCTTAGCTGGGTTAGATAAAAAAGTCGCCTTTTATCCTATTTAGTTGCAAGGATTCCAAAATTGTTGGTATGAAGCATTTGGAGATTAACAAAAGGTTATTTGGAATTTAGGAATAGTCCAGGTTGTCTGAGAATTATGCCTAACAAAATTATCAATGGAAAAGTTGAGTGGACCCTGGACCCCTAAAGGATGTCGAATTAGAATCTTTTAAAAAAAATTTCTCTCCTAGGAGTACGTGAACCTATTAAGGTCCGATACATCACCTTGACGTAGCGCTTTCCTTGTGACAATAAGTTGCTTACAGTGATGTAGCGGATCAAATAGATCTACTTAAAGTCATCGTGGGATAAACCTTTTAAGGCCCGTTTGTTAATTTAATTGGTAGAGTGAAGTGAGGTGAATGATCAATTTAAAAGATAAAAAGACGAGAAATTTAATGATGAGATTTTATTTTTTTTAGTGAAAAAAGAATATAACTTTTTGACTTTATGAATTAAAAGTAGATATTTTTTTGAGTTAGTGGATGAAAAAATAACTTTTTAACTTTTTTATATAAAAATATGGAAAAATTTTCTTGAAATATGATATTTTGATTTAACTCTTTCAAATTATTGTGTCTTAAAATAAAAAATACTTTAAACTTTAAAATGAGGGAGAATTAACAAAGGAGCCCTTAGGTCTCCAATATCAAATCTGCACTAGGTACCAGCCGTTGGACGCCCATGATCATATGGGTGGCTGGGATTCAACCCACATGGGCATCAGCAGAAATCTAGCGTTCTCATTAGAAGACAAAGAGAACGGACGAAGCTTCCATGCCAGCCACGTGTACAGAGAAAGCACGCCCAAGTCTGACGTGGCACACGTGCATTATGACGTGGGGGCACGGATCCCGACGCAAGCGTGGGGAGGAGAGAGGTGGAGGTATGATTAGAGCGGCCAGTGGGGCCCAGTTTTGTCTGTTGCTTGATGGACGGATGACAGACGCTTTCGGCTCGTAGTCAACCTTTGCGGCCCAGACGGTTTCTTTTTTTAAACCCAGAAATCAAAAATCAAAGTACGCGCGTGTGTAATCGATGCGAGAGGACTGGAGCTGTGAGTGATTCGAGTTTATAATGTGGGGGCCCACATTGAAAAATCAACCGGACCAAAAGTGAGGGTAGATCCACTTCTCCCGGAAGGCACATGTATGTATGTTTCCAACTTCAAGATGTTTTCCAACAATAATGGAAAAGAGAATTTAAGTCACTCCAATTAGAGAATTTAAGTCACTCCAATTTTCTGCATATTTTTTTCTATTATTATTATTATTATTATTATTATTACTTAATACGGATGGAAACCGAGTCGCTTTGGTATAGCTTGGGCTAGACACTATCTCATAGCAATTCTTTCTCATTCAAATATAATTAATCTTGTGATAGGTTACTGGTATGTGATGCCTAACTAAATTCGTGATGGAGTTGAAGTGAGGTCGATTTTGAAATTCAAAATTTTTATATAGGAGTATGGAAAAGATCTTTACCTTCACACAAACTCTTCTTCCCATATGCTTTAAGTTAACGCCCCACACCACATTAACAAATAAATGTTGTTTATTACTTTAGTAATGAAAATATATACTATAATATGGAGCCGGTAAGGTACTAAAAAAAAACCTAAACTTAGCAAGGACTAAGAAAATAACTACCAAACTTGCTCATAATTGGAGCGAGTCAGGGCAGGTCTTTGTTTATACCCAATCCATTGTCATTCATAGCTTGATCAACTAGAGTTGCAAATGGATCGGTTCCGGAACAAGTTTATATTGGACTCAAACCCATTTCTAAATGACAATTTCGGTTTCAGAACTGATTCTGACTCGAAACCTATTTTATTGGTTCCAATCCGGTTCTGATAAAAGAACCCAGATTAGGTTTTGGAAGCTGAGTCTGGCTAGAAAATTAGAATCTAGTTTTAAAATTGGTTATGACTTTTTTAACTGTTTTAAGTTTTTTTAAAATTACTTATAACAATGCATTAGCTCTACTGTATTTAAGATTAAATGTAAAAATGTCAAGCTAAAATTGATTTTAAGCAGCAATTTGCAATATTAAAGGCTTTTATGCCAAGTCTTGGGTCCATGAGTCAGAACCAATATGGACCCGTTTACTAATCGGATGTTAAGTTGGTTTCCAAACTTGAATCCGTTTATGAATCGGATTTTAAAATAGGTTTCAAATCCGATTTTTCATTGGTCAAAATCTTGGGATAATTGGAGAATTGAGTATCCGTTTATAACGCTATGATCAACAAGTCAAATGAATGAAGGATTTATTCAATGTATTTTTTAATATAAGGAAATTTTTATCATTTTAATGATGAGTTGAGATGCATAATTCAAGAAAAAATTTCTACATGAGTTTTTTTTAATGATTTTTTGCTAACCAAAGAAAAAATAGTCAAAACAACAACTAGAGATGGGGCAACCATGGCCAAACCCAATCTGGAACAACATCATCTGTATAAAAACTCCTATCAAGTCTAGAACAGTATTTGGCCAAAAAAATGAGAAGCCTCATTCAAAGTTCTACAAAGAAACATAAATCTAACCATGGAAAAGCCACTATGTTGACGTTTAATATGCAAAATGATTAGATTTATATCCCAATTCTCTTGTCCATTAAAATGAATCACTCCTTCAGCATTTGAAAAAAAAGCAATCCCAGGGAAACCACAGCCAGGGGCAGACCTACATGTTATCATGGGGGTGCAACTGCACACTTGTGATTCAAAAAAATCCTTAAATTAGCCTTTAAAAGTTTCTATTTTAGTAAAAAACTTTTTCACCCTGCCATTGCTCGCATCATCTAAATAAAAATCCTAAGTCCACCATTGATCCCATGAAGAAGCTTCCTTTAGCGTAAAAAGAATTAGCCCTTGCCTTGCTTCTTATTTTGGCCCATAATGACCTCCAGCACAAATGAAGGAGTTATTCAACATCATTAGATAACCAAAAAAATGATTTTCCATCTTTAGGTTTGTAAGTTGCAGCGGTAAAAATCAATAAAGTATCATTACATGAGTTGCGCAAGTTGTTCCATCATATTTTCAATCCTTGCTTGTAATTTAGAGGATCCCACTTTGTGAATAAGGAGGATTGTAAATCCCATACTGCTCTTATTATGTGGGATTCTTGCGTTGTGGGTGTAAAACAACTGCCAAATTTCTTCACATAAAAACAAAATTGCATTTAGTACATGATTTTCTCGTGTTTCATCAATGCGCTAAACATTAGTGTTGATCTAAATTTGAAAACGATTGCTTTGAGTAACAAAAGAGTAATTAATGCATCTTGTTTCCATGCGGCCTGAGACTTGAATAACAAAAACGACATATAATGAAACTTTGTCAAACCAAATCTTATCTCTACCTTGAATTAATCCAAATCTATAGGCCCACGTTGAACTAATGCAGAACTGATTCAGCTGAGCACGAATGATGTGAATTGTTCCAGTAATTAGTCATAGTCTAGTATGTATTTTTGCAATAAATTCATTCTGAGTCATGCTTTGTTTCTCCCCTCTATCAAACCGTAGGATCAAGCTCTCCCCGCATCCCCTTGTTGGGTTTGGCTCAAAAGGTCCTTATTGGGCTTAAGTGGAGGGCCCAATTGACTAGGGTTAGCACTATATATATATTCTCTTTGTGTTTCTTGTTCTAGGGCAACCAGAGGGCAACCCAAGGGGCAACTGCAGGAGAAAGGGAACACTGAGAGCATTGTAAGGAGGTGAGAGAGAGATTTCTAAATAGTGAAGTCTTTGTGCCTGTGGATGTAGGCAATTTTGCCGAACTACGTAAATCCTTGTGTCTTCTTTGTGTATGATTGCTTATTGTTTTTTCCTCGCTGTGGTGTGTGCTTGGATAGATCCAGATCTAACACTCCTCACTCATGGACGATTCTCAATTATCCCCCTTTAGAAAGGGTGACATCCAAAGCTGGATAGGAAGAGTATAAGATAGAAAATATGATCAGTCATCTCATCGATAATAAAGAGATAGCCCAAGTAGTTGGCTCATCGAAATGCTATGTTCGAAGAATTTCAAAAATCACATATTCACATAATTTTACTGTAAAATGTATTCATAAAAGGATGTACATATATAAAACAAATATGAACTAACATTATTCTAAAGATAAGTTAACAAAGGCTTTAACAAATACTCATTAAAGTCATGGGTCGTCTCTAACAAATTTCTAACTACCAACAGAGAATCTCTAATATTCTCCCTTAATTACATAGTCTTAAATAGGATATATGATTGTGAACATAAAAAGATAAAACTGTTGATCTCTGAACAGCATATCAATTAATTTTTTAGTAGAAACGATTTTCATGTATTAGTGATCTTGCAGTTTCTTCTAGAAGACACTTAGGCAAAGATCGCGAGATTGTAAGGGGTTGAGTATTCGGATGGATGAGAGAAGATGTTTGAGTCTTCTATTTGAATTAGAATGATTGGCTGCGTAATTGTGGAAGAGGATAGTCCCGTCCGCAGCTTTATCGCTCACCAGCAGCTCTTATACCATAAATAATTTAAAAAATACCATAGATTCAATAATGAAGCCCCAACATCCTTTTTCATGGGAAATTTACGCCCCATTACAGAAGATCATAAGAAAAAAAGTTGCCTTGGCTAGCGCTTATTTTATGAAAATTAGTAGAAGTATTAACTGTGAAGCACGAAATTTAGCCAAGAGCGGGGCTTTGTACTTTGTATAGCCACTGATGACAATTTGACTAATAATGTTGTCTCATTCTCTACTGCTTTTTTAAATAAATCATTACCTTTCTGACAAAAAAAAAAAAAATGCTTTAACAAATCCTAAGGATAATCTGCGATACTATCAACTTATAACAACCTTGACAAATGCTTTAACAAATACTCTAACAACTCATATGGTAATCTCTAACAGATCTTCTAACTAGTAATAGATAATCTCTAACAGTCCCACATTTACTTATAACATCCTTAACAAATGCTTCAACAAATATACTCTAACATCGTAATCTCTAACAAATCTTCTAACCAGTAATAGATAATCTCTGACCCCCACCATCAAGTTATAACATCCTCAACAAATGCTTTAGCAAATATTCTTAACAACTCATACATTAATCTCTAACAACTCTTCTTCTAATCAGTAATAGATAATCTTAACACTCCCCAGCATGTGCTGGAGTTCACTTCTGCATCAATTTGTATAGAAGAAAGAGCAAAAAAGAAATAGACGGGAGAAATAACAAAAAAAAGTAGAGAGAAAAACTCAGTCATCATCGGGACCCTTTTATTCGCAACAATTGACATCAATTTGATCCAAGTAATATTTGGAAAATTTCAACTTACAAAGAAAATATACTGCAGAAAATGGTTGAATCAAGCAAAGAGGCCTTAGAATAGGGAACTCTTGGGAATACACTACACTTTTATGGTGGCTTTGGTTACGTTGGACCAATTCCTGCACCCACATGGAATGCATGCCACTTACAAGCATTTGATTTGATCTAGAGATTGTCCAAATATCACCTTAATCAAGATCATCATATCCATTTCAAAGTTAATAAAATTTTCATACATGCATCTTTTAACATGCTTGAGTTCAGTGGTAGATAAAGTTCTGCTCAGTGACAAATTAGTTTGAGTAGCAACTAGCAACTCACAACAGGTCGACTCCACTGAAAGGATTTCGTCTCAGGTTTCATGGAGTTTATTCCCCCCTTTCAAGATACATTGCATGTATCCAATGTCCTTTTCCTAAGATTGCAAGTGATTTAAAATTTAGATCTAAAGCAATTGGTCTCACAGACAGGTTACATTAGTGCTTTAGCTGAGTCACCATCAAGACAAAAAATCACATTAAGGCACTTTAGTAACCTCAGATAGAAGACATGCTTTCCACTTCAGGACATTGGAAATTACAATTGCCAATTACAGTACAATAAAAGCATAGGTGCCTGTGAACCTATAAGCTTTTAACTCCTTAACAAACCAAGTGACCCCCACCACGGTTATGTAATTCAAATGCAACCCCTCTCGGCTCGGATATATTAAGCAACATGACTTAGTCTCAACTGAGTTGTAAAATGTTGGAGGTACAATAGAAGTTTGTGGTGACAATGAAGGCAGTTAAAAAATATTGATGGGATGACGCCTAGAGGGCTATCCCCCCCCTACTTGTACCCTCATATTCCCAGCATGAGATGCTGATGAAATTATAATTAGCAGTTTTAATGTGTAGGTCCTACCATCGTGGAGGATATCCAACAAAACTATTTGAACCCAATAACAAAAGAGGCAAGTAACCATTTTGGAAGTAAAATATGGAGCCTGCTTTAATCATGGCGGTGTTTGTCCTTCTTTTTCAGCTACATCAAGAATAGAAACAAAGGACTCTCACACTCACACATCCATGTCTCTAAATCACTTAACTACAACCAGAGATAGCAGGCTGTAAGCAATAATAATATGTAGTCATTTGATAACTTTTGACTACATAAAAATGCCAATAAATTTTTTCCATGTTGAGTTGAGTGGCGGCAAAACGGGGTCTAAGAAGAGAATCGTATGAGATTTTTAGAATATTAAGGGCATGTTTGTTTGTATGGAATATATAGGAGTCAAATACATACAGATTTATAATCAAATGAGCTCCACTTAGGATTTTTAAAGAGATGAGGGGTGAAGGAAATGAAGTTAGGGAACTAGGAAGGATAGAAGGTGGTTATGAAGATGAGACCTTGAGCATTCTAGGATTTAAATAATCAAGGTGATGGGTATTCATTTCCAATCTGCACTCAATTCAATTTCCATTCACAGGACGGTCATTTCATGGCCAATTTTGGATATTCACTTATAGTTCTTCCTTTTAAGAACTTATGCAAAGCAGTAGAATTCTTAAGAATTCAAATGCATGAAACAAATTGGCCCTAAAGTGTTGGAGCAAGCCTTAGATACTAAAGAAGCTTCATTTGAATTATAATGAAGTGTAGTAAGCAATTTATTTATTAGAAAAAACTAATCATTTTTACATTTTAATTGCAATAATTTTATTTTTCAACAAAGACTAGGTTGTTGGAGTTTCAAACCACGATTATTATTATTACTAAAACCGCTCTTTCGAGTTGTTATAATCGCTTATATTCTGAGCTTCAGATCAGTAAGGCATGATGAGTCCAGATCCTCTATTTTTAGCCAAACATGAGATCCTCTATTTTGAGCCATACATGAACTATCTTCAAAAAGAAAAAGAAAAGAAAATAGAGACACCTAATAAACAGATTAGGGATCTCCTAAAAATTAAGTCAGCTGATGTTTCTACTCGTATATACAATGTAAAGCTTCTAAATGTTGGTTAGATTAAGCAAAATTTTATATTTTGACTATTCATTTGATTGCTTCAAAATGTAAGGCAAGCAGCTCGAAATACCTAATGAGACTAACTTTTTTATAGATCTTAGATCCAAATGGGGTGGGCCTCTTTCTTTTGGACCGGGTCGGATGGACTCAACCGACTTACTAGGTATCAAAGATTGAATCAAAACAAATTCAGCACACATGCAAACTGCTTAAACTTGTGGGCCGTAAACACCATTTTGTTACAAATCCTATGTGGCTGATCTTTCCCTTCCAATGATTGTTAGTATTCATCCATGTGGGTTCCACAGTACCTCCATCTATCCAGAAAATAGACCCTTATAAGCCACTTATAGTTGCTTGTCCCACCTCATAATCCTAGAACTAGAATGAGGAAGAGATTGTCATGTCATTCGTCCCTACACGTAAATGTGCAAAAGTTGATTTGAGGTAGTGGGGCTTTGCCCTAGTTTTAAGATTGTTTTTGAGTGGTTATGGTGGTGTTGTACTAATTCTTTCAGGCTTTGGCCTAGTTTAAAGATTGTTTTTTAGTAGCTATGGTAGTGTTGTCCTAATTCTTTCGTCATCACACACACAAACAAAATAGATACATGCACCCTTGCCTTTATAGTCATGTAAATGAGCGAGCATAAGGCGCCCATAAGCTAATACACAAAAAGATAATCCCAACCACCGGCATCAGCCAAGATAGGAACAAGAACAGTCAGGCCTCCTAACTAGCCACATGCATGGGTTTAAATAAGAGTCGACTTGAATAACTAGGATTTTCAATGGACCTTAATTTTATCTGTACTGCCCAAGCCCAAATATTCCAGGTCTCTAGCACGCCTGATGGGCAACTTCTCAAGTTCAGGACCCAATTGGTCAGCAGGCTGGAGATGGTTTCCTAAGTTCAACACCTATTGGATTGGGGCTTTAATTGAGCTGGGCCCTTGTTGGGCCCACCACATATCCTTTATTAGGCAGGTTCAGAAACAGGTTGACAGGTCCATTTCACACGTCCTGAAATACTCGTCGGCCTATACCTAGGGCCATTTGAGTCGACCTCGATCTGGCCAGTCGACAACAAAAGAATCACAGCTCTCACTACAGGTATAGACCCATTGTTTAAAGTTCATTTACTAGACTTGAGCCAAGTAAACTTCAGTCAAGGCAACATTTAATAGCAAAAATATCCGACAAGAACATGTACCCTCCAGAATTTCAACTTCCTGTAACTACACAATGAATTGATTATGATGCATAGTACTTAACACAAATCCACGACTGATAATCTGTGAACTCCAAATAAACAAATTCCAAGGATATTAGAACGACAGAGTAAACATCTGAACGGGGACAGGGATATCAACTTCCAAGGATATTATACCAGGGCACCTGGATCACCAAAACATAATCTCATATAGACCACTCATATCAGGAATGAGAGGTCGCAAGACCCTGGACTCCTCTTCAACCAGGCCAAACAACTCTAGAAATAAATCTATATGAAAAGCCTACAGAGTAAACCATACAACAGGAAATGTTGTATATGCCTTCTATTTGAACTTTAATCAGATTGTAAAGTATATAACAAAAACTATGAATCAACATTTTGTTGCCAAAAATAACTATTTTTGCACGAACTCAACATTTGAGGAAACTCCTCCTAAAGATAATACCATCTCCAAAAGGAATAGAGAACCTGCAATATAGGTTCTATCCATGAATGCCTTTTCCCAAAAAACACTGATCATTGACCCAAAATGAACAAATCCCAAGTCAGACAATGACTGTCAGCCTCAGGACATTGCAATAATATCACCGGAAATCATCATCCTCTTCTGTTTGGACGTGAAGTGGACTCGAAGGGGAATTGTCCCTTACCACTTCCACCTCATTAGATTCATTGCTCTTCTTACTCTTCTTCTCAACATGCACTGATGAGGCATCTTCATTTCTAGCTTTTCGCTTGTTTGTCTCTTCCGTTTTGCCATCAGTAGCAGGAATCTCTCCATCCTTGTTGCTGGATTCTGGCATTTCAGGATACGCAGACCGAGCTTCAGTTTCAGAATCCTTGTTAATAGATTCAGGCATTTCAGGATTTTCAGACCCAGCTTCAGTTTCATCATCAGCAGGCATGTCGGATTTCTCACTGGAATCATCCCCCACTCCAATTTCCTCATTGTTCTCCTCTGTCTTACGCTTGAGTGATTCAATCACATCCATCAGTTCTCTATTAACCTGTTACAACAATATTGACTTTCATGTTATTGCAAATAAACAGCCTTACTAATACCTTGTGCCTAAATAAAAGGTACAAAACTATGCTCTTTCCAAAATCAATTTATAATATTACGAAGTCCTTATTTAATAAAAGATATTTATCGCCATACCTGAGGATTTTTAAGGAAATCGGAGATGTCGTTTGTGCAAGCAGGACACTTCATGACATTTTTCTGCGCTCGCAGGGTCCGGCCTCCCTCACGTGTCCTTTCTCGCACAAATGTCTTACCGGCAAAAGCACCCTCCAAACACTGCTTGCAGAAGTTATGAGCACAGGGAGTTGTGATTGGAAGATTCATCACTTGACGGCAAAGCAGGCAGCTGAACTCTGAGAGATTTAATGCCAAGTGTATCCTTTCAGAACAAAAAATACCAATTGAATATGGAGGAAAATGTGAATTTGTGTTATCTAATTCTTGCCATAAAAATCTGCTTCAGGAAGCAAAAATGCAAACAATGTGGAGTTGGTCAAAATTATTTCCCAATCTAGCAGTGGAAAATGCAAGAGTAAAAGGAAAATAAAAAAAAAGAACAAGGAAGGAAAAGGAGCATCTATGTTTGGGCTAAACCAGAAAGAGATTTCCAATTTAGGTCTAAAAGCAATGTGCAAGTGAAAACTTGCAAAAAACCATCAAGAGGTGTGCATCTTCATAAGCACATCAATTCCAGAAAGAAAAATGAAACAAAAGGTTGAGAATAAAAAAAAAAGGAAATAAAAAAGGGGAGGTTCCACAGAAATTTGTTTTGGAAGTAGCAAAAGGGGAGGACTTTGACAAGTCAAGATCTTAATATAGAAGTAATTTCCTTTTAACTCCAAATCTTCCAACATTTCTCCACTATCCTGGCTCACCCGCCAGGTAGACCAGATTCAGGAAAAATTGCCCAAATGAGTTATACCAAACCCAGTCAACTAGTCAAAAATCTAAGGTTAAAAAATATATATATTCAACCTAGTTTTTGAAAGCTTGATGCTTTAGTTAACAATTTGACACACCACATAAATCAAGTGGATTTGATCAGAAAAAAGCTATCTTCACTTGCTAGTTTTGGAGGAAAATAAACTGAATCATATGACATTTAAAAGTCACTGCCTATCGAAGTGCAGGCAACATTTGATTCTCTCCAGTAGTACTTGCTAGAATTGGATGGAATTTTGGATGGAAAACCATCCTGCTTGGCACCTGCTTCAAAGCTGGCTAGTAAATTATTCCTTTGAATATAGTGGCCAGGATAATAAATAGGGATGAAAAGACTAAAAATGTGACTTGCCAAATGAGAGTGCATGAGAAATGTGGAGTACTGGACTGACCTTTCAGAAGTTTGTCTCTAACAGAGAGATTCTGTGCTTGTTTAATTGCTCTTCTAGCTACCTTTCTGTCTTCTGAGTTTGCAGTCAAAACCTGTTTCCTGCTTACAGGTGGTGGCTTTGTCCATCTCCACCCATGCTCTTCCTGAGTGAGAGGGAGACAATACATCTAACTATAGCAGAAAGGCTACAGAATGCAATAACCAAAATCTTATAAAATAGAAACACAAGCTCTTTCACAATGTCCAACATTCTTTATTCTAATTTATTAAGCTGACGGTTTATATCTTATAAAGAAAGTTCCATCATACTACTTAATTTCATGACACTGAATGACAAAGATTCACACGTGTAATGCAGGGATTCATTGAAATGGCCAACAAAACCATGTCATGAGTGGTAAAAAAAACCATGTATGCATAAAAAAATTCATCAAAATTCATCTCATTTAATTAGCTGACCAGGATAATGGAACTCTCTGGTCAATCAAGGGAATCTCTCACCATCATCATGAATGCCAAATATAAGCAATGGAAACAATTCTTTAATTTCTAGCTTAGGTGCATGAAACTGTGTTAAGTGTAGTCAGCACATCAGTAAGTGATTTTCAGGAAAGGATGTAAGTGCAAGAAGATGAGGTAAAACTAGAAATGAAAATTCTAATTTCCTAGCAAATGCCAGCAGAAAATAAAGGGGTATCCTCTCTAGTAATATATTTCATATTTCCCAAATCATCATAAATGTTCATCAAGATCAATAAAAAAGATTCTTCATCAAGGGATCATCAAAATCACCATCACCATTGCCTTATCCCATCCATTTGAGGTTATCGTTGTGGGCTCTGTTTTTCCATTCAGCTCTGTTTAAAACAATGTCAATCGCAACTGACAATCTATCATTCTTTTCTGGTTACTTCATCCAGGGTCATCTTCCTTCCAGTAGTAGTATATTTAACCTGCAACCCTTCAATACATCATACAAGGCTGCTTATTGTCTTCTATGGATGTGCACAACCAGTTTCAAACAGCAGTCTTTGACTTATTTTTCTAGTGGATATCATGTAAATACCCCAATGTTCTCATTTAAAATTCTAACTTTTAGATAATTTCCCTTCTAATAACAGAAAATAAAACTAGAAGAATTGCAAAGGAGTGATATGCATACATCATAATCCCATGCGGGGCTCTCCTTCCGTTCTGTAATGTCAGTTGCTTCCCTCAGCTCCTGAATGATAGGCAGAGGTCTTGGGCGGTCACCATGTTCATCACTGCAGTTCAAATTCCAAATAGACTTAGCATGAATGGTTAAGTCCAAAACTACATGCCCCAAGAAAACAACACATAGTAAATAAGTAAATAACCAACCTGGTCCATGGTGCAGGGTCATTGTCGCATCGGACAAAAAGATACCTGCAGACCTTGAAACCCTGTAAAAAGTTGGGTACAGGCTCATCAAATATCAACAATCTAAATCATCGAGTCTAAGGCCAGCCAAAGTATGCAACATCCAAGTACGACCATAGAAATAATCGAGGCAACCTCTGCCAATCTTTCACCAGAAGAAAATGATTAATTTATAAGTAGAAAATATACTGTCCCTAGCTGTCACTAAGCACACCTGTATTCCAACTTTCCGCCAGCACTTCTCAATCCTGTAAATTCCATCATAACGAACACCAGTTTCAGGTGCATATGATGACCGCTTTTCCTTATGAGACCTGCTCACATAAAGGATTATTCCTACTAGAAAACTAGAATGTTGAATCTCAACCAGAACATTGAAGATATGCAGTAACTGTTGATAAATAGGGCATACAAATTCAAAACCGTCCAACATATGAAAGTTTTTCTCAATGATATAAAACAAAATATGCACACGAAAAATGAAATATCAAAGGAAATTAATATCAAAGGAAATTCACTCAAATAATGATAATTTGTTTCTTCATAAAATAAACACTGATTAGGCGTGTTTATTAAGCATGGAGTATATAGACCGAAAAGTCTCACAGCATGCAACTAACTGATCAGTTTCATAAAGGCTGAAATTGCACAAGGATTTCGTCCCACATAATAAAAATAAAACTCAAAATCAGATCCATTTTTTAGTGAGTTTTGACCACAACAAATCTTAAAATATTAATAAAAATAAGTTGAACACAACAAATCTTAAAATTCAAGATTCATAGTACTACAAAAAAAAAAAAAAGGATTGTTTCTGACACTTTCCAGATTTTTTTTCCTTGAAACTTTGGGGCTTTTTTGGGCCTAAGGACCAAATTGGTCCAACTCCGCTAAGCCGCATCAACTCAAACAGTAGCAAGTCACCGTCGGACTCTGGTTTTTGAAAACATGCTCCTAATTGGTCATATGCATTAAAATTTTAAAATGCCTTCTCTGTTGCACCCAAAAAGGGAAAAAAAGGCATCCATGAAATAATCACAGAAATAGACAATTTCATGAACAACAAAACCTTCTCCCATCGAGTTTAATGACAGACATTTAATGAAAATTAAATTAATTAATATATTTTCTTGAATGGCAGTGAAAATTAATAATAGGCCTCCCGACTCTGGTTTTTGAAAACATGCCCCTAATTGGTTATATTCATTAAAATTTAAAAATGCCTTTTCTGTTGAACCCCAAAAGGAAAAAAAAAAAAGCATCCATGAAATAATCATGGAAACAGACAATTTCATGAACAACAGAACCTTCCTCCCATCAAGTTAATGACAAAGACATTTAATGAAAATTAATATAGTTTTTTAATGGCAGTGCAAATTAATAATATGCCAGGGCAACAGTGAAAAATCAAACCTTAATCTAGATAGTAAAAGGTGATTATCATTAAATTTTGAAGAAATAATAGGATAACATTGCTTATTGTAATAAATATTAAATATTCTAGTCTTTTAGACAACATTGCCTCATCATGTGAAGAAATATTGTGTCCTAAAAACATAATACTCACTCTTTGTTTGGAACCTACAATGTGTCCTACCAATATGAGGAGATCAAAACCTGCATAAAACTATGAGCATTTAACCAAGCACTCCAGGCTGCCCTAATTCTTCACTATACAGAACAGGATGCTCGGAATTTTTCCTATAGCATTTCAAATAGGCACTTGCATCCCACATTCTTTTAACTTAAATGGTAAAATTGATCAGTAGTAAAAAACAGCAACCTTTCGTATAATGACCAAGGATTTAGAAGTTCTAATAAGAGGCAGTACAAGTGGCCTGCTATTTTACGATGTTTAAGCTATTATCATGATATGGATTTACTACCATAAATTCACATTATTAAGTAGAAAAAAATAAAATAAAAAAAATCTGAAACTAAACAAATGTTAAATGAGGACACGCATATGCTGCTTCTTATGCAGCCTTCAACCTTGGTAGGCTGGAAGCTTCAGTCCCAGATCCAGCCAAGAAAACCAAGAGATAGGGAAACCACACTTCATTAATGTAAAAGCATTAAAATAATTTCAATCTGCAGAAGTACTTGCCTCACTACTCGAACTGGATAACCTTTCTTGCAACTGACTCGCAGTGCCTCATTCATCTTATCAAATTTCTGATCAAAAGACTGCTCCTTGTTTGTACGCTTGTTCCCACTCAGGTCCCTTCCACCACTGCGAATCACAATTGGAAAAAAAAAAAACTGTATCAAGAGCAAATCCGACAGAAAACTGATGAACACACAAAAAGTAGAATGAACAGAACACATAATAGAATCTTGGACAAGACTACTATTTATAGTTGCAGGAGTAAATGATGCGAACAATGTAGACAATCCACTGGCAGCTCTATAGTGAGCACCTCCCCACCACAGAATCAACTAAGCATCAATCCCTGGTTGTCGCACTGATGGTGGAGGGACTTGCAAAGGGTCTGTGAGTGAGTGGGTGGGTTTACTGGAATATATAAAGAAAGGAAGAGAACAATGAAAAGCAAGGGATAGACTAGATTAAGATGAAGATGATGAAAACGGGGAGGCTCATTGATTCCCAACAACTATAACCAAGTCTAAACCCTCAAGTTATATCGGTCAACTCACCTTCATATTAGTCATGTTGAAGAGAGTCATCTGCTTTAGAATTAAAATTAATTTTAAAAGTTCCATTATTACACCTTTTTTTGTTTGTCATTAAATCTTCATAATAGCCAACTCCAACATAGTTGGAACAAGGCTATGATGATGATAATGATGATGAAATCTTCATAATATCAATCACTTTATGGCCTTCAAAAACTAAATTCAACAATTACAAATATAAATGCAAATACTTAATTACTTTCTTCTAAGTTAATCAACTTCCAAAATAAAACTAAAACTTGTCAAGATTTTCTTTTAGTGCAGTTATGCAATTTTTAAAGTTTTCGTAGATGTCTTTACGGATGTCTTAGCACTAAAACAGAAGATTAAAGGACTTGATCCAAAGTGGTGTAATTTCACTGCCAAAACAAGCCACATGCCAAAATCAATCACTTCTAGTATATTGACCTATGATACCCGGATACTTTTACAAGCCCAATGTATCCATGTCGGACCGATACGACACTTGCATTGGCACTTGATACTGCACCAATACCTCTAGGATATAAGCTTAGCATATCCTACCTAGCAAGTCCATAATTTCATAGAGTTCTTTAAATTTTATTATCTCTAAACATAGAAAATGTTAGAAAGGAACATTAGCAATGATAATTTCTTTAAGTCAAACGTGATCTAAAGGAAAAATTAGGACACCTGTATCCATATCCATGTCCTAGATTTCCGAAAATGCAAAGACATATCCCCAGTACCCGTTTCCGTGTCCATACCGCTATCCATATATGGACATCATAGATATTGACATTAGTATATTGATGACCATAACACTAAAGGCAGACATTTTCAAGGTTGTATAAAACACTTTTCTTCAATCATGGAAATCCTATGTTGGATAGGGTCAAATTGGGTGAAACCTCAACCACATGCTATCCACAAGATACCCTACGCACCACCGCTTCCCTCTCCATATGGGGCCCCAGAGTGACGCATTTTTCTTTAGTTGATGAGAACCTTGAGAATCAAAGCTGAAGTTCAACGATGATAAAGCAGTAACAAAAATTCCAAGATGTAAAAAGAACAAGAACAATTATAGTGCCATAAAGAAGATGAATTTAAGGAAATGGGCCATCCATGGAAAGCTGATCATAAGTTTAATCCCAAACATGCACCAAAATGACATTAATAGAATCTAACATCCTCTAATTGCGACACGTGTCCTTTTAGGGACAAATACATAGCTACCTAAATTCCATACCTCCACTCTCACCTTCTAATACGTCCGTTTTGGTTGCTCTTATCTTATTTGCCACTGATATTACTCCATAAATTCTATATGTTCTCTCATCTAATATTGTTCCATGCCTTTTCAATTCTTACCCTAAATGTTGGAAAAGAACCAAATACTAGAACATCGCTAAAAAGTTATATAACAAAGGTAGATTATAGATCCTTTGGGCAGGACTCAAAAGAATGATCAGAGGCCAATCCTGTAAATTGATATTGGGTCCAACTTTGCAATCTAAGCCATTCAAAAGCGATGGTCACCTTGTTTCACTGATGAGCAAAATCCCACTTCAATTAGAGTAATGCGTGCCGTCAAAATTGAAGCCATGCAAACACTCGATTGGACTTACGTTCTTTCTTATTCTAATCATTTGTCTTCAGCATAATCAATATGATGGTGGTGCAACTCTGAATTGAGTGAAGTTTTTAAATGATAAAGCAATGAAATTCCACCATTTTGAGCTATACATGGGCTTAAGGTTGATCCAATTGATGAATTTATAACTTTAAGTTGAAGAATTCTAAAGTACAGGCCTTCTAGCATCTTAATGTGATGAAGGCATGGATCAAAATAGCGGTCGCTATGCTATATCAGTCGTAGCAATAAGAGCCGCAACACTATTAGAGTGTTAGCCAAGCTATGTAGCGGCTATATTTTGATGACTTCAAAGGGTCTCCATTCTCTCTTCTTACTTCTCCTCTTCCATTTTGACCACAATTCTTCTTCAAGTTGGATCCTTAACATCACTTTCTTCCAATCAAAAGCCGGAAGACATACCCAAAAGAAAGGAAAAAAAAATACAATAAGGGGACCACTACGCCCCCATATCTTAGTTACTTTTGAAGGAAAAAAAACATATATATTCTAGGTTTTTACAATATTCTAAATTTTCTGTAATTGTTTTGAATTTTTTTTATCAATTTTTTCAAATTGAACTGCTACCCGCTGCGTAGCGTTTTGGCGGCCGGCCGCTATGCTAACCACTATTGCTATTTTGATCCCTGGATGAACATAATATGTTTTTCTCCCTCTTTAGATCCTAAAATCCTCCTTCTTACCATTGAAAACATCAACCTTTCTACCATAGTCGTCAATTTCGTTTCAGACCCAATTTTACTCTAGCCTCCAAAATGAAATGTTTCAACAGCCGAATCAGACTTTCAGTGAAACATTTTGGAGTAACATTTCAAAAAATAAATATAAATAAATAAATATGCATATATATGCTAAAAAGGGAAAAACAAAATATAGATTACGCATTTAATTTATTAAATAAAACCATATTATACCATACAAGTATTAAATCTAAGCATAATTTTTTACCACAATAAAGTTGAAACACAAAATTTAATAACAATAAAAACTTAACAACCTTTAAGATCGAAGTTTGAACACATTGCCCACAACATTTCATCCATTTTCAAGATTTCACCCATTTGGCTGAAATTTATGGAAAGTCAAATCGAAAAATTATAGTATGCATTTCGTTCCAACTTCATGGCCAAAATGAAATTTTTCAGCCATTTTGGCCAAAACAAAACGGTTTTGATGCCTATGCGGCTATGCTATCTACTCTCATCTTAAGCTTCTCATTTTACAATACACGCCATGGTATCAATCTTTTATGCTTATTAATGGTTAAAATCCACAATTCAAAAGAGGACAGTCCAATTATCACAATTTGATTTGTTCAATAATTTCAAAAGAAAGCAAAATTCAGGACAGATAAACGGTGAATCCAAATTACATCACATGCTCCCCACATCATGTGCTCGAATACTATTTGTGCCCCAAACTTAACAAGTGCACGTGTGTGAGTTTCGTGCATGTCCTCGGGCAAATAGTCTTGTCTATATCCATGGGAAAACCCTCGTCACAAAATAATAATAATAATAATAATAATAATAATACACCACATCTAATATAAGCAATACCCATATGCTCAAAAAAACAAGAGCGAAAACTCATCCAATAAGGGGGCTGTCCAACTCTCTGCTCAAAAATAGTATTAGTTTCCAGAAAAGCTAAACTTTCTCTCTCAAGCACACACATTCATATATATATATATATACACACACACACAAGCCTTTCAACTCTTCAGCAAATCTCAATCCAAGCAGTTCACAGAAATATAATGTTCTTAAATAAAATAAAATAAAAAACTACCAAAGGAAAGAGATCTCTAACAACGATAATAATAAAATAAAATCGAGAATGAATCATGGAGGAGAGGATTAAGAACGTAATTTCAAGGAAAGTAATAAAGAAAGGATCAATAGAGAAATAGAAGAAAAAAAATTAAAAAGAGAGAAATTAAATCACTTGAGAATAGCTGAATAGGAAAGAATAAAAGAGAAGGATCATTTAAAGATAATAAAAGACTACATATCCTAAATTCATTATGAGACTACATTATATTATAAAAAGGGCCATTACCTTTCCGAATGAAGTTGGAATTAAACAAACTTGGGAATGTTGGCAAGCTAACTCAATAAGTCAAGAAACAAACACTGTTCCTAGCCATCAGACCTCATCTGGTGCATAGAATACTAACATTCATCGAAAATATGAACATAAAGCATGGTTGGGTCCCAGTGTGAGTCAGATGGATTAAGCTTCTCTTAGGTATTATTCACAGGAGGGCTCCCCTTGGGCCGCATATGTTTTCCTAAAATTGTCCAAAATTTTCTCCGATGTTACACTATTAGGGCATTTCTCTTACATGTCAATAAACTAAAGTTGATGTTACAAAACATTCCCTATTTTGATCTCAAGCATCTTACTTCATATATAATTAATAAGATGCATTAGATTGGGATAATTTTCACAGAACTATTTAAGTCTCTTCTCATCCCTCCCTTTTCTTTATATGCTTTTCTCAAACAACTCTCTTGATGTCCATATTGACAATGTCGCAAAATCTTCACCCATGGAATGTCCAGCAAGGGGATGGAGTGGGATTTTGAATCCGGATCGTTCACAAAGGGGGAACCTCCCTGAATGAAAGTCCCTCACGATAATCATGCACGATTCTTAGGAGAGAAAATCGCTCTATCAATGTTTAGTGTAAATATTAGGAGCCATAACAATACATCGATAGCAATCGTTCTCTTTTGCAACCCCAACACCAACCACCCCCCAACCCGGGCAATTGTATAAATAATGGATTTTTTCTGTTTGCAGCCCATGCTCCTTTATCACTATAATAGTAAAGTATTTGAAGAATATATTGCTATAATTTTTTAAAAACATCCTAATGTATTTCCAAATCCTAGCCATACGGTCGGTTCCAGTCATTTTTGATCCACTGCAGTGTGTGCAACTCATGTTTACGCAAGCTTTTCTTCTGGTTGAGGCCAATAGGTCAATTCCAACTTTCTCTTATTTTGACCCATCTAGCTTCTTGAGATAGACTACATGACATCTCCTTCTCTTATTTTGTTCTATCTATTTGGTAGTGGTCAAGGCATGGTTGTATCTTTTTTTATTTAACATAATTCTCTGCTAGGAATAACAGAATAACAAAAATTACAACAGTGATAAAAGAAGAAGTTAAAAAATCACTTTTAATACTCTCTCTCTCTCTCTCTCTCTCTCTCTCTCTCTCTCTCTCTCTCTCTCTATAGTGGATCAGGCCAACCTAGGTAATTGATCCAATTTGACATTCTTGGTTCATGAGTCCCATCTTAATGAATCTTGGGTATTGATTTCCACTATAGGCTAAATATATCGATAAAAAGACATGTCATTGGCTCATTGCTCCACTTGCTACTCAAAAACAATAATATGTGAAAGCTAGGATATAGCTATCTGGACTGTTGAACTTGGATTCCCCTATTCAGTAGCTGGATCACTAAACATATCAGTGATACCTACAATCAAGAGATCCGTCTTCAATTCAAAGGAATCACCACTAGAAAAAACGACCTATGGTCTACCGCCCAACAATGATAAGCCCAAAAGTGGGATGGCTAGGATGTTTCTATTTGGATCAGAATTACACATTTAGGACCATCAAATTAAAGGCCTTATATGACAAAAATCCACCTGAGTAGAGGTCACGTGGAACTTGATCTCATTGAAGTAATAATTGAAAATTTCAAGGCTCCGACTAGGTTTAATTCACCCAAGTGATGGAACTGAGCAAAAAGCTCTCAACAATCAACTACTCAAGGAAATTACTGGAATAAATATAAAGGATAGGCCCACGAGAAAACAATGTTTTTGTTTTCTTTATGGTAATTCATGGTAACTAAGATTTTACTAAAGATAGCCAAACAGCAAAAGAGACACATACTAAAAAGCTACAAGATCAGTAACAAAGCAAGTAAACCAAGACAATGAGAGCCTAAGAATGGCCAACAAAATCAAGACAAAGAAGAACCAAAATACTTTAGTGCCAAGATAGGGCACACAACACCCTCCTTTACTAGAATATCCATAGCTGAGTTAATGCTTCGTTTAGCATGGTTGAAAGAGACATTGAGATGCTACCTAATTCAACCACGTCTCCCGCTGTGAGGATACAATCTTAAGGATCATAGAATCATTGACTGACCTTAGAACTGCAAACAGCAGAGTATAGAACTCATGTATTAAATTACAAATCATAATATTTATTATTCTCAAGTTTTAGGTTATATCATTGATTTCTAAGTTTGTTCTAGTGCCGTAACTGTAAATCTGTCAACATAGGTTTCACTTTCTATCATTTTCTTTGTTGTATTACTTATGGGAGACTAATAGTATGCATCCATCCCTCACTATAGGGTGAGGGACACTTCCATATTTGGATATATTAATGTGCAAAAGACAAAAAGCATATGAAAAAGTAGAATGCTCAAATACAAATAGGAAAAGCCATATGAGCATCTCTCACCTTATGGCGAGGGAAGGATGCATACTAACATTCTTCTTACTCATGAACTCTTATTAGTTAGTGTCAATCATTGTTCTAGTATTATTTGTCAATGCATGGTAAAAGAAAATAATCACGAATGAACACCCCCCCCCCCCCCCCCCCCCCTCTTTCCTTTTTTTGTAAAAGCATAAACCTGTGATACCCACATGAATTTCCACATTTTTTTATTAAAAATAGAAAAATATACAAGGAAAGTATAGGAAATTTGTTTTCTATATATATTTAATGCATCAAACTGTTTTAGCTGAATTCTATTCTAAATTAATTCAAGTATGCAACTATTCAGTACTTATAATTTTAGAAACCTGGTAAGATATAGTATTTATTTTCCATTGTCTAACATTTTTCATTTTCAGCATCCCCCTTAGATATTGTATAAAATGTTTCCATCGACTAGACAATGTCATAAAGTTAAGCTATTATTTTTTATTCATCAACTATATATTTTCTTTTGCCTTTATTTCTTTTTTACTTCACCTTTTTCCCTTCTCTCTCTTCTTACCAAAACATTTTAAAAGTATAAATACAATTATTTAAGTTTTGTTAGTTTTCTAATTTCTCCTTCTCTGCCCTTTCCTTATTCAGTTGTTAATAGCACATGTACAATTTAAACAATCAACAAACACAAGAAGCTTAGATAACAACAACCAACCCCTTACTCAATAAGTAAAACAAGCCATCTCTAGCCAACACCACTCAACTCCAACACGCTCATAGTTGAGCGGTGTTGACTCTTTAGTTTCACTCATATTTTCAGGGATTAGGCAAACATGGCTTTCAAAAAAACAAAAGGAGCCAGTCTCAAGTCTGAAAACAACAGTAACATGAACCATTAAAATCAAACCAACCTTCCCGTGTAGAGAAACCACTCCCCGTGGTCTTCATCGTCCTCATATCCCCCAGATAGGGCCACTGACTGCGCCCCATGCTCTGATTGCCCCGCAATGCCGGCTACATGGGGGAGGTGGGCACCCCACTGCCTGCACTCCATCCTGTCTTCCCAGGACTCCCCCACCAACACCCCCTGCTTCCTCACAGGGTCGTTCTCGGCCAGGATTGGACCGAAATGGTCCGGTGGGATAGTCACAAATATCTTCCCACTGGCAGCATTGGCCTTCCCAGCGCGCTTCGCCCTGTCGGTAGTGAAGGCCTTGTCCGGCCGCTCCTCGTTCCTCTGGAAGTGGTAGACATTCAAGGAGGCGTCAGTGGAGGTGTTCTTAGCTGCCTTGGCCATTCGAATGGCCGCGACAAGGGTGGAGTTGATTCTTGGCTGGCTCGCCATCTTTGCGGGGATGGGGTGCCGGCATTTCGCGCAGGTGAGCTTCCTTTGAGCAACCCATTTCTGGAAGCACTTTAGGCAGAAATTGTGGCCACATGGAGTCTGCAACACAACACAAGGTAGATGAATAAGAATTCCAACACCCACTTCTGAACAATAAAGGAGTAAACTTTTGGGGGCATAGTAAACAGGTGACAAACATCAGAGAGAAGGATACGTGGACGTTTACTTTAATGTGTGGCCCACGGGATGATCGACAGGGACTTTTTGTTAGTCTCAAATGTCAATCGGACCGTCTAACAAGTTCCTTGTAACATTCTGTTGGTGGGCACCTCATGAACTAGGTTGCCAGGAATTGGATATTGTGGGCTCAGCGGAATCCATGCCACTACATTGCTATCGAAACCTCTAAACACTAATAGAGGCAGTCAAAATATTTTTCAATATTCAGGATCGGAAGAAGTGAGAAGCCTGAATAAATTGGGCCAACTGTACTCCTTAGTTGATATTTCAAATGGGTCAATACATTGACTCATGCTATTCCTACCAATGACCTGGGAACTCAGGCTTGGGACTAACCACTTTCAATTCTAGGTTCAGCAAACCCACTCTATAATAGAGTTCATGTGGGGCCAATACATGTGGATGCCTGGAAAAAATATCGACCCAACCGCTTCTATTTCAAAAGAGTAACAGTAATAGAACGAAACCGTGGTCGCCCGAGCCAAAACCAAGACAACTCGAACAGTGAAACCAAAAAAAAAGGAATTGACGACGTTTGACTAGAGGAAAATCACATTGATCCGAGTTGAAAGTAACCCCAATTTCAAACAACAAAAACGCCCAATTTCTAATGACTCTCAACGAAAACCTACTTTTTCCCCTTCTCTTGTTATTTCCGGAAATCCCCAACAATTTCTCCGGTATCCATCAGCAAAAACAGCTAAACAAATCCATATATCAACTAAAACAATGCATCATTTAGACACGTGGCATCCTGATAGAGGGCCCACCCCTCCAATCCGAACTCTCAAGAAAAAAGTGGGAAAATTTCAAAATAAGGCTTAAGTTTCAGTCACATTTCAAAAAAGGACAAAATCAGATACACATCTCAAAATGCACCTTAGATTGGGTACCGGCAGGCTAGTTTCCCCCTGTTTTTCAAAAAACCCAAAAATGCCCTTGGGCATTGTCTTTTAGAGAAGAAAAACGGACATGGCTGTGTGCAAGGGGATAAGAAAGTGATGAAGAGAGAGTGGTCGGTGATGGAAGTGGAAGTCTTAGGTGGTATCGGGTAGTGGCCGTTGACTGGCTTGGAATGATGGAGCTGGGAGAGTGTTGTGACTTCGGTTTGGGTGAGTTGCAGGGTTGTCAAGGCTGTAACAGGTTACGATGAAAGATGTGATGAAGAGAGAGTGATGTGGGTGGTCTCTGTTGGCTCCAGTTGCGTCTGTGAAGTGGGCGGTACAAAGAAAAGAGAGGCTCGAATTGAATGGCTGGCTTTAAATACTGTTTGATAATGGTGCTTGATGAGGCAGTAAATTCAGCTATAATAAAATGGGAGAGTTATAAGAGAGAGGCTTGAATTGAATGGCTGGCTTTAAACAGTATTCGATAATGGTGCTTGATGAGAAAGTAAATTCAGCTATAATAAAATGGGAGTTATGAGGTCCCGGGTTTGTGAAGCTGAGTTCAATGTCTGCAAAGAGGACAAGCGATGAGGGGTATAGTGTTCTCAGTCTAGGAGAAAATAGTGAGATGTGAGATATTGGTGATGATTAAAAGAAGAATTGGGAAGAAGATTCGGATGTGTGTGTCTAAACGAGTTGTAGGGCAGAGGCTCAGTGATGAAGAAGATGGTGGTATTGCGGGCTGGTTGCAGGGTGAGAGGCGATTGGGTTCTTTGGTTCAAATTAGAGAAAAGAAGTGTTTAGTTGAGGAAGATGATAAGATTTGTTTTGGCGAAAAGGGGTAGGAAGGAAGATAAAAGAACAAAGTGGGTAGAGACGAAGGTAAGTGAAATTAGTGATCGGAGGTGTGCACGAGTTTGGATGAGTGGAAATGGAATGGTGGAGAGATCAAGATCGGCGTGGCGCTGATAAAAGAACTTCTTCTTTTTTTCTTTTTTTTTTCAACATAAACCTCGAGGGCATATTTGGATTTTTGGAAAAAGAGGAGGGAAAACTGGCCCACGGGTCTCCAATCTGATCCTATCCTGAATTGAAATATATTTGAAAAACTTGAAGCCCATTTTAAAATGTGTATCTAATTTTGTCCGGTTTTTGAAATCGGCAAGAAGCTTAGGCCCCATCTTGAAATTTTCCCTTAAAAATTTTTTCATTTTAAGAAGCCGTAGTCGCCCAAGCCAAAACTAACGCAGCTCGAACAATAAAAACCAAAAATGGAATTGTTGACGTTTGATTTGAGGAAAATAACATTGATCCGAGTTGGAACTTGGAAGTAGCCCCAATTTCAAACAAGAAGAAAGCCCAGTTTCTAATGGCTCTCAACACTGAATTCATTTAGACACGTGGCATCTTGATGGAGGGCCCACCCCTTTAATCGAACTTTCAAAGAAAAATTTTCACAATAAAATTTTTTTTAATAAATGGACCCCACAGCCATAACAGACGGTGTCTCGACTGCCGCGTGCGGTTGTTAGACCTGCCATCCAGTACCATAAGTCGCGTGTCACACACCATCTCAGCAGATGAAGCATTTGGACACGTGGCACTTGGTGGCCCCACCTGCCCTACCAAAGGAGTGACCCTGACCCACGACATGGTCTCACGTAATCCAGCTCCCGACCTTGACGCGCCCATTTTTCCTATGGTTCGAACCAAATCAAAAGTGGTCAGATCAGAACCGAAATAAACAGGGGATGTGGGCCAGAGGACCCACAAAGATGCCACGTGTCGCCTGACAGCCTGATTCTAGAAGAAAGGGGTCATTAAATGCCCAGAGAAACCGGCGTCTCCAGCCTCCTGCTGCAGGTACGACCATTGCAACCGTCGCTGCAGCTGAAGAAGAAAAACGATTGCAATCTTCTTCTCTTTTGCTCTCTACGGCTCTGGCTCTGGCTCTGGCTCTGGCTCTGCTTTTACACATTCTGGTGAAAGCCGCGCACAGAGTCCAAAGACCGCATCATCCAGATCCAACCATTGAAAAACACGAACCAAAAATATTAAAAAAAGAAAAACACAGCCTGATCAGACTCAAATGGGCCCCACACCGAGAGAAAACGTAGAAGCAGAAGATCCGGAACGGCGAGATCCGACACAGCCGATATGTGTCAGCATCATTTCCGTTGAATCGGTTGCGTAATGGGCGATATTCGGAGAAGGAAGAAGGAGAAGAGAAGAGAGCTTACTGTAACGGGCCTATCGGGCAGCTCTCTGCAGAAGGAACAGTTCAAGCTCTCGTCGAGAAGATCGAGAACGTCGCTACCGGCCGCCTTCTTCTTCCCCTTGCTCTTCTCCGGCGCTGGATCCGCGTCGGCGGCGCTAGACCGGCCGGACATCAGCTCCTGGCGCTTCTTGGCCTTCTCCGCATCGGAGAGCGACGCGTCGGCCTCGATAGCTCGGATGGCGCCGATGAGGCCGCCGTCGACGGAGGGGGCGGCGGCGGTGGAGGGGGCGGAGATGGCCGAGCAGTCGGGGCAGTGCCACTGGAGGGTGGAGGAGAGGGTCTGAGGCGGGGAGGAGAGGCAGTTCACGTGCCAGGGGGTGGCGCACGTGACGCAGAAGAGCTTCTCTTCTGCGGTGGGGGTGGTCCTGCAGGCCATGCAGGCGCCGTCGGCGTCGCAGGGGAGGTCGCTGCCGTAAGCCATGGCGGAGGAAATGGAAGAGAAAGAGGATGAGGCGGGGTTTTGAAAAAAACGGGATCTGGGTTTGAATTTCGGTCTCTCTCTCTCTCTCTTTCTGTTTCAGTAGATTGAAAATGGGGAGAACGAGATAATATAACAGCAGGGGCCACCGGTGACGTGGACTTGGAGTGGGATCTGTAATGACCAAAATGCCCTTTTATTTTTAGATTCTAGATTTTGTTTTAGATTGATTTCTTTTATTAGGTAATGCTGACCTGCACACAATGCATCTCGACAGGACTGTGCCACGTCACTGTGGTGGGGCCTCACCCTAGTTGTAGATCAGCTGGTTTAGGAGATAGACATGTAAGAGCATGCGTGTTAGGGTTTGCAACCATCAGTCCAATCACATCATATGCACTATTTTGTGTTGAGACTTAACTAAGTTTTACCATGGAAAAGGTTAAAACAAATGGTGTTGATTGTTCATAGTTTGAAAGGATAAATATGCATCTAAGCATTGATTGATTTTGAAAATAATTTGATTGAAGCTGATATTGGGGCATGTGATCTTTTTTTATAATTAAATTCATCTAATAATCATTTGGACTGAGCAAAGTGAGACCCACAACAAATAACCGTTTCGAATGAAATTTATTTTTTCGTAGTTAATTATTCATGTTTTTAGTTTTTACTTGAAACTAAACAAGCAAAGATTAGTTAAAGTAAAACTCAAAAATATCTCAAGTATACAAGTAAATAAAATAAAAGAGCTAGAGCCACTTAAGGACCTTTTAGGAAAGAAACAAGTCTTTGACTCCCAGCCCCATGACATTGTATATTCACATACCAAACTTACTACAGTCATTGACATTGTTTATTTAGATACAAAGTATAGTTCAAAGCTGTTTTGTAAAGATCCTCATAAATAGGTGGCATTTTTAAACTTAACATATTTAATACATTATAAGGTTGCCTTTTTGGCCACCTATGCGGAAAAAGGGGTTCATGCTCCCATCTCCCACCCAATCGCTCCCCTCCACTTCTTTTCTTGGGAAAAGCAAAAATAATATAACATCATATTTAGGTGTGGTGAATGGCCCACAGATTGAGTCCCAGGCTTTATATCAATTAAAATTATCACAAGTCCATGACTAATGCAAATGACATGTTGCCTTTTTAATCTTAATGGATGTAAACCATTCTGGCCAATGGATATCCATCAAGGGCCCAACATCTTTCAAATATTACCGCTGTGACTTCGCTGCTTGATAAATCTACATTTCTTATTTTTAGAAGTGTTATATAGGAGGGCCACTTATTTTTATCAATTATTCATAGTGACATGCATTGGCATTTTTATTATCGACTAAGAAGATAAGGATCAATATTATCAGGCATCTCAAATGAGCTAGATTTTGATTTCCACAAAGAAGTTTGCAATCTTAATTAAATGCAATGCATGATCATAACGATTAGAGATATATTTTGATTGTACTATTTAATTGGATTGACTTTTTTTATGCAACAATGGTTCATGGTCCATCCCAGTAGCTTTGTTATTTGGCATGCATTAAGGTTGGTTCATAAGATGTCATTACCCCATTGGATGAGCACCAATTTATATCTGATTTTTGTTATGCAATATATTTGCATTTTAATTATCGAAATAGTCAGATATAGTGCATGACAATAATGATGGGAGATATCTTTTGATAATGTCATTTACTATGAAAGACCTTTTATATGCAACACTGGTTCATGATCCAGTCAATTAACTATGTTATTTCGCATGCATTAAGGTGGGTCAATAAGGTGTCATACATTTGTTATTTTTAGAAACACCACGTTGAAGGAACACTTGGTTTTTATAAGACTTTTTTAGTGACTATATATTGGCAGTCTTATTATTGACTGGGAAGATAAGGATTAAATATTATTAGGTATCTTAAATGAACTAAGTATTTATTTTTATAAAAGGAGGTTGCAAGTAAGGTTAGAAGCAATGCATGGCAAATAACGATTATAGTGTGGTCTGATACAATGCATGATAATAGCGATTAGAGATATATTTTGATTCCATTATTCAATTGGATAGACTTTTTTATACAACACTGGTTTATGGTCCAGCTCATTAACTTTGCTCTTTGGTATGCATCAAGGTGGGTCCATAAGATGTCATTATCACATTAGAGGAACACCATTCATATCTGATTTTTGTCAAGACATATATTTGCATACATGTATTCACATTTTTATTATCGAAGTAGTTAGAAACAATGCACGATAATAACGATGGGAGATATCTTTGGATAGATGATAAACTTTTTATATGCAACACTGTTTCATGATCTAGTCTATTAGCTATGCTATTTGGGATGCATTGAGATGAGTCAATAAGGTGCCATACATTTCCTTTTTTTAAGAAGCACTACATTGAAAGAGTACTTGTTTTTATAAGATTTTTTTCGTAACTATATATTGACATTTTTATTATTGACTGGGAAATATTATTAGACATCTCAAATGAGCTAGGAATTGATTTTCATAAAAGGATGTTGTAACCTAGGTCAGAAGCAATGCATAGTAATAACGAGTGGGGATATTTTTAGTTAGCATGATTTAATAAGACAAATTTTTTTCATGCAATTTTGGTTTTTGGTCTAGTTCATTAGCTCTGCAATTTGTCACAAATTGAGGTGAGTCCATATATGACTTTTGTTGTGACATACATTTGGATTTTTACCATTGAACTAGTAAGATACAATATATGACAATAATAATGGCAGATGCCTCCGAATAGCGTCATTTAATATGACTGAATTTTTATATGTAACACCGGTTCATGGTTAAGTTCAATAGTGATGTTATTTGATATGCATCGAGGTTGGTTCATAAGATACCATTACTACATTAGAGGGAGCACCTCTTTATATTTGATTTTATCGTAGCATATATTTGCATTGTTATTATTGAAGTTGTTAGATATAAAGCATGACAATAACGATAGGAGATATCTCTGGATAGCATCATTTAATATGATAGACTTTTTATATGCAACACTGCCTCATGGGTCAGTCCATTAGCTATGCTATTTGGCATGCATCAAGGTGGGTAATGATATATTTGCAATGTTATTATTGAAGTAGTCAAATACAACACATGATAATAAAGATGGAAATATCTTTAATAGTGTCATTTCAGAGAAACTATATATATATATATATATTATGCAAGACCAGTTCATGGTCCAACCCATTAGCTCTCGTTAACTTTGCTATTTGGCATGCATTTATGGGGGTCCATAAGGTGGTTTTATGCACTCTTTTCTGATTTTCAGAATTGTCACGTTTTTTTGTTAGGGGGCGAGAGTTCAATATTATCAGACATCTCAAATGATCTAGATGTGGTTTTTCATAAAAGAAGGTTGTAAGCATTGTCAAATACAATGCATAATAATAACTATTGAAAATCATAAAAAAGGTTGATGTTCTCATCCCCCTCTCCATCACTCCCTCCATTTCTTTTCTTGGAGAAAGCAAAAAATATATATATAACATCACGTTTAGGTGTGGTGCATGCCCCCACACATTAAGTCTCAAGTTTTGTATCAATAAAAACTACCACGAGTCCTTGACTAAAACAAATGAAATATTGTCCTTTTAATCTTAATGGGTATAGACCACTCTGGCCAATGGATATCCATCAGGCCCCCATACATCTTTTAAATATTACCACTGTGACTTGGCTACTTGACAAATCTATATTTCTTGTTTTCAGAAGTATTAGATAGGAGGGGCACTTGTTTTTATCTATTATTCACCATGACATGCATCGGCGTTTTTATTTTCAACTGAAAAGATAAGGATCAATATTATTAGGCATCTTAAATGAGATAGATATTGATTTCCACAAAAGGATGTTGCAATCTTGATTAAATGCAATGCATGATCATAAGAGTTCAAGTGTAGTCTGATGCAATGCATGATAATAATGATTGGAGATATATTTTGATTGTACCATTTAATTGAATTGAATTTTTTCATGCAACACTGTTCCTGATCCATCCCATTGGCTTTGCTATTTGGCATGCATTGAGGTGGGTCCAGTGGCTTTGCTATTTGGCATGCATTGAGGTGGGTCCATAAAATGTATTAATGCATTGGACGAGCACCCATTCATATCTGATTTTTGTTATGAGATATATTTGCATTTTTATTATCGAAATGGTCAGATATAGTGCATGATAATAATAATAATAGGAGATAACTCTTGATAGTGTCATTTAATATGAGAGACTTTTTATATGCGCATTGGTTCATGATCCACTCTATTAGTTATGCTATTTGGAATGCATTGAAGTGACTCAATAAGGTGCCATATATTTCTTCTTTTTAGAAGCGCCACGTTGATGGAGTACTTTTTTTTATAAGATTTTTTTTTACTATATATTGGCATTTTTATCATTGATTGGGAAGATAATGATTAAATATTATTAGGTATCTCAAATGAGCTAAGAATTATTTTTCATAAAAGGAAGTTGCAAGCTAGATCAGAAGCAATGCGTGGCAATAACGAGTGGATATCTTTAGATAGCATGATTTAATAGGACAACCCTTTTTTATGCAACATTGATTTATGGTTTAGTTCATTAGCTCTGCTATTTGGCACACATTGAGGTGGGTCTATACATGATTTATGTTGTGATGTACATTTGCATTTTTATTATTAGAGTGGTTAGATACAAGATATGACAATAACAAAGGCAGATATCTGCGAATAGCATCATTTAATATATTTGAATTTTTATATGCAGCACCAGTTTATGGTCCAGTACACTAGTTGTGCTATTTGACATGCATTGAGGTGGGTTCATAAGATGCCATTACCGCATTAGACGGAGCACCTGTTCTTATTTGATTTTTGTCGTGGCATATATGTGCATTGTTAATAGTGAAAATGGTTAAATACAATGCATGAGAATAACAATGGGAGATATCTTTGGATAGCATAATTTAATATGACATACTTTTTATATGTATCACTATTTCATGGGCCATTCAATTAGCTATGCTAATTGACATGTATCAAGGTGGGTCATGATATATTTGCATTGTTATTATTGAAGTGGTGCGATAAAATTCATGATAATAAGGATGAAAGATATCTTTGATAGTGTCACTTAATAAGATCAGCTTTTTTTATGCAACATAGGTTCATGGTCCAACCCTTTAGCTCTGCTATTTGGCATGCATTGAGGTCGGTCCATAAGATGGTTCTATATACCATTTTCTTATGTTCAGAATTGTTATGTTTAGGGAGGGGAGGTTGGTCCAATATTATAAGACATCTCAAATGATCTAGATGTCAATTTTCATAAAAGAAGGTTGTAAGAGTGGTCAAATAAAGTGCATGATAATAATGATTTGAGATCATCTTAAGATAGCTTCTTTTAATAGGATTAACTTCTTATGTGACAATGCTTTATGGTGTAGCCTTTCCAACCCATTAGCTCTGCTATTTGGCATGCATTAATTCTATGTGCTAAGAGATTATCCTTTTTGCTAATATCGTATGCTTTTCACTAGCGTTGTTCTAATTAGCTCTAGAAACAAAGGTTGCATTACAATACAAAAAATTAAAATTGTTCAAGGATTGGACTACAATTAATGTGCATCCAATCTTGTGAGGTCCTTTCCTATACCTATGGTCCATTAGGTGATATATGCCTTGTATAGATTATGATGACTCATTATGTATTCCAATTTTCTATACCTATAGTCTTTGTTTGCTCCTTTGTAACTTGTTTTTATGCATTTATATTTAGTTTTTATACATTCACATGTGTTTTTGTGTTTTTTTCCTTAATTTTGTTGTGATTTTGACATCACCCATTGTGCATCTACATCAATCACAAGATCAACAAGGAACCAACCACGCATAAGAAGAGATACAGAGATTTACGTACGGGGCTCACCCAAATAGGGTTACATCAACGGCACAAAGACGATCATCTTCACTATAACAAGTAAAGCATATAGAAACTCTCACCCTCTCACATCGTCTTTCCTACGTAGTGTGGGAACACCACGGGCAAGAGAGCTCTCATCTCTCTCCAGCGCAAGATTTAGAGTTACAGACTATACACATATATAATCTCCAATTTCTTAGCCCCCAAGAAAGCCTCTATATAATTATCAAAATACCCTTGACCTCAAGTCAGTCACTGGCTAACCGAGCGGACTCATTCGGCTAAACCGGAATACAAGACATAAACCCAACAAATTTGTACTCATTTAAGTCTTTAATCTAATTTACCATTAACATTAAAAAAAAAGATTGTGATGACTAAAATATTGCCTTCTCTATAAGAGAGATAATATAGGGATGAACATGATTTAATAGGACTATATATCTTTTAGTGTAGCCCTAATTCATATTAATACCTTTTCAAGAGCCTATCAGTCAACATTTTCAACTGTTGAATAAGGCGGGCTTAGTATTGTAAATAGAAGTTGGGTTCTTGCTGGAGACTTTCAAAATAAACAGCTAAAACAATTCCACACAGCAGATTTTATAAGCAAGCTCAAATTATACTATTAAGAAAAATCAAGTTGAGAGTGAATATTATTATATCATTCCTATCTGACCATCATCCTCCGTACAAGATGTGTTAAATTGCTATACTAACTTCAGTTAAACTTCATCATTTTTAATTGTCTGGGTGCTAGAAAGTTACAAAGATCTCCATGCTGTATTACATCTTGCCATCTGGGTTTTTTTGGCTTGGCCTACTTTAAGGTGCCTAATCCAATCCATGTCTCTCGCTGTCAGAAAAGTTGCTACTGAAACAGTGTCAAGGCTCCTGACATAACCCCTTTTTTAAATATTTGTTTACATTCTTTAATTTTGTCACGTCTGAAGGCACATGAGGTTATGGGACCACCAGATTATTAAAGTACCATGTGTTCATAAATCGGTTTGAAAAAAGCTGATAAAATATAGAGACTGCGACTCTGCATTGCAGGAGGTGAAAATGACAGAGACAAAATGTTTGGGTTAACATCTGGGTGTCCCTTATTTCTGGAGATCATGATGGTGTTCATGATATCTCAGTGAAATGTGGACTTTGGTTAGGTGGGGTCCATCAGGAGCCGAAATTTGAACGGTTTGTCTGGTTAAAAAACAATAAACACGCCAATACCAGACATTGCAACACAAATTGAGACCCAGAATGGAGTGGAAGTGTGAAACCATTGGAGCAAACCTAAGTTTTTTTTATAGTTTTGCTAGACTGGTGCGGTGATCCGAGAACTGAGACATCAGTTTGAGGCTAAGGGCCTCGGCAGTCATATAAGGGCGTGTTTCTTTAGAAGAATTTTGAAACTTCAGTTTTTTTTTTAATAGAAATTTTGGGTGTTTTGAAATGATAAAATATTCATAAAATTTTAATTAATCTTTTAAAAATTAATTATAAGTTTTAACATTTCTGGATCACTCAAAATATCAATTTAAATATGCTTTATGCCCAATAGACCCACAATAAGGTAGGCTCACCGAACAAAAAAGTAGGCTCTCCGAATGACACTTAAATTCTCAAGATTAAATTCTCAAGATAAAAAAAATTTCAAACCAACCATCTATTTTATTTATTTATTTATTTTTGTTGAATCTCAATAGCATTCTGGGTGAACTCCAGCGACCTCCAATTCTAAAGGTGGCCTCCATTTGTCAAAATTTTCGGGTGGGGCCCAAGTTCTAATTCTAAAGGTTGGTCCCACCACCACAATTTCCAAGGGTAGGTCTCACGTCGTTTCTTAAGTTCGGGCTTGCACTATTTCTAAAAGTAGGCCCACGTAAGTTTTAAGGTTGGCGCCACATTATAATTCCTAATGATAATTTCTAAAGGTGGGCTCACGTAAATTCTACCAGTGAACCCCACATAATTTTAAATCTGGGCATGCATAATGTCTACAAGTTGGCGCCATATCATTTGTGTATGTGGGGCCCATTTTGAAATCCTAAAGGTGTGCCCAACAGGCTAATCTCTCAAAGTGGGCCCAATTTCTAAAGGTGGGGCCAAATTTTATTTTCTAAAGGCAGGCCTCACGTTTTAATTTTCTAAAGGTAGGGCCCATACTAAAATCTCATGCATCACAGTTTTCAAAGGTGGGCCCCATGTTATGATTACTAGAGGTGGGCCTTGCCTCGTAATTTTTGAAGGTCGAACTAACATCATAACTTCTAAATATGAATCCACAATTACACCTGACACTGTAGTTTCTAAAGACCATTTATCACAGTGCACAGACGAGTGTAATTCTAGTAGTAACAAAACCACGAATCTATAAAATTTAGGACGCATGGCATTCAAATGTAAATAAAAACGATAACACCAATGAAACAAGAAATTCAGTGCAAAATTCAACAATATTTCAAAGCTCTAGCGTTTGAAGTTCTCAAATATCTAGAAGACATGAGTTCCATCTTGTCGGGTAGGGTTCTAATGGGTTTCCAATTTTTTGATTACTCAGAGGTTTCAACAAGTTAATAATCGAGTTAGTGTCTTTCCTTAGGTCCTGAAAAGTAAAGGGATTCAAATCTGGATCATATTCTTAAACCCGTGACCTAAACGGTTATAAATTTGGTTCTACTTTGGTTTCAGCTTGTAGACCCCGAGACTCGACATATACCTTAATTTTTTAGAATTTTTTTTCTTCTAAAAGTTAATTTTCACCAAATCATTTTATATACAGACCTAAACTCAAACCCACCCCATTTACGAAACTGATCTTGGTTCTGGTTCCATATTCTCATTAATTGTTCAAGTTCTAAGTCCATTATGGACCTGGATTGGAATCGACCCCTTTGCAACACTATTGTCGGGTGCACGCTCCAGTTTCCTATGTGCAAGGTTGATTGAGAGATAATATTGATGTCTATGGCTAAAATGTAACCTTCTCTGGATGGGCATCTAAATTAATAAGGTAAAGCAATTCAATTTAATCATATTTTTGCATGCTTTTGAGACATGGCTACAAACTACAAACCCATGTGGACTCTAGGGCACGTGTAGTCAACATTGTATTATTATCGTCTAGTTGACCATCCACCATGCATATACGTAGTTGCAATGGGCTTTATAAGGTGGGTCGTCCAGCTATGGTAGCTCAGCAAAATGTTCTCTATCACTCTTTCATTTGTTAATATTGGAGTTTTTATTAGGCCCCCATTTGCATCAGTAAAGCAACAAATTAGGATTGTTTTTTGGCCGGGTCAAAAATCAAAATGGCTGGATGCATATCCAAGCCCTTCCCAACTTTATATACATATCCGGCATGAGCCTGACTTTGGCCACAGCTTTTGCCTATGCACCCTCCAACTAAAAAGGGAAGGCCTGCTGAGCCCATCCATTTAGTCAGTTGAACCCAAGCTTGATTGAATAGGGAAGCTTTTCTAGCAAGTACTTACTTCATATTTTTCAAATTGACCTTAGTATGGGCAAACTCTTTATTTTTTAAGTCTTGTGGAATTAAAAAGGGAGTAATTGGCAATAGTCTATGAAGTCAGACCGTTACTTTATTTTCTGCTTTTCAACCGGCTTCAGTAAATGGGAAGGACGGACCATTTACCCAAAGTCTAGTAAGTGAAACTGTGTTGCATGGTAATTAAATTTACATTAACCTATACTTAGGAAGCCAACCCGCTTGCATGGTAATTGAATCTCCTTTGACTTTCAAATCTGAAAAGGTAAACGATCTTGGTTCTCTTGGATGGTTAATGAATTTTATTGACTGTCAATTTTAGAAGGTGAAATCTTAGGGTGATAGTAGACCTTAGGTGAGGTGATGGAGCCTGGGCATGAGAAAAGTAAACCTCGGATTAAATGAGCAACGTTAGAACTGGCGCTGTTTTACTGTGCTTCTTACACAGTCAAAAGTACTTTTTCAAAATTGTATAAATTATTTCAGAAACTCTAGGATCAACCTACAAACTACAAGTCTTTAATTTTATGGCACCCCACACACATGCAAACACTTCACAAACTGTAGAGGAGCAAGAGAATAGAAGAATGTTATCTTTCTATCAACAATGGAACATCAATGTCTATTGAACAAAATCTATGTTGCGGGCCCACATTTCATGAAGCCATGAATCTGACCCATACAACAAACCCACTACCCAGAAAATAGAAATGGTGGGCACATTATCAGATTGATATCATATGGGAGAAAGCCATTGGTTTTTTATTTTTATCAAACCATTTATCATGGCCATCTACTTAGGATAATTTCCTTTCCTTTTACCCTTTCTTCTATGTTATTTTCCCGCTCTTCTCTGCCCGATTAGCATTACATGGGCCCAAACACATCAACAGGCCTGACCACTCTCAAATTTGTGATTAATCTGTTGAATCTTGAATGGGAACCAAAGGGAGTTTACCACCATATATCTCAGGGAGCTGGCTTTCCTCAATGTCTTCCAGCAGAGTTGCTTTTAGGTTCTTGTTTTCCACAAAAACGATCTGCGTAACAATGCATGAACAAACAGGTTCAAGCAATGAATATATACGAATTAACAAAAATGTCTGTTAGATGAGTATGCAAACTCTTATTTCAGAATAAATAGTATAACTACTTCAGAAAAACCGTATTTTGTGGAATCTTTTACGCATGAGATAAGAAACACTAGTCTTACCACCCTCTCAAGCTTGCATTTCAGCATGTGTTTCGTCTACTGCGGCTTTACACAAATAAGTCCTTAAAGTTGACCCAATTCGATGGGAAATGCTAAGTTGATGATGAGACAACAGTAACGACTAAAATACCCACATATCCTCTAAAAAATTGCATTATTAGACCCACTTCTTGTAAATCCAAACCAATGGTCAAACTCTCTCCAACTGTAATTGTTAATCGCATCATTTGCAATGGTTCAATCTAATAGTGACCAAGTATGGAAGGGCTATTATTATTATTATTATTATTTTGTTAGCTTTGGCCTTTGACGTGACCATTTTTCAACATTTCATATTACTTTATATTTGGATGGTCCACTCGAATGGACCAATAGGTAGGCTTACTAGATAGCTTATATCAGAAGATCATAAGGGAAGCTTGTACAAGAGCATTACTCTTGTACAACCTTCCATTACGATCTTACGGTACAAGCCACCTAGTAGGGCCCACTTGGGACCCTATAAATCATGGAATAGAGGATCGAAAGATCCAAGTGGGACCAACTTAGATATCAAATTTGAAATCAATCTAAAAACTTTAACCTATTCATCCATGGTTCACAATAACTTTAACGACTTTATATAAGACAATAAAATTGACCATTGATCTAATGTCCACTCCATTTGGATCTATAAAAACCTGGTGGGATCTGTATAAATAAAGGATGGATTTCAATGGTCCGCTTGGATGGACGAGTAGGTGGCCCTGCCAAATGGCTTGTACATTAACAATGTAATGAAGGCTTGTAAGGGAGCATTACTCTTTTGGAATTACCGCAGTAATATTTCTAACATTTGAAAATCTTTCAGGTGTTTTTTTCCCATGGCATATTATCATCCAAATCTAATCCTATTAACCCAGATCAAAATTTTCATAGAGTCCATCAAATCCACCCAAAATGTAAAAACATACCCAAATGCATCTCTTCCAAGGAAACAAAGATGATGATGAGCTTGTTTTGGTTGGTATAGCTATCAACAAACCAGACCTGGTTGTTTCTGGCTAAAATTTTGAAATGTGATTCTAGTGGACCTGACGAGTTTAACCCATTCAAATATTCGATTTACTTAAAGCCTGGGCCAGGCCATTGACAGCCCTTATTATTGGAACAGCATAGTATGCATGATTATAAACTTTAATAAACAATGGGTCTTGCATTTGCTTGCCATCAACAAAATCAATGCGGCAACTTAGGTTTGGGAATATACCTTTTCTCTGGTATTCTTATCAATAAATGGGTAGATAATCTTCCAAGCTGTCCAAAATATGTATGGCACATGGATTACAAACACCTTGCCGAGCCTTTCTGGGAAGTATTCCTGCCATTTAACAGAATACATAAATGGCCATTCAAATAATGAAAAAAATAGAATACCTAAATGAAAGCATCAGCACAAATGGACGCTCTTATGAAGACTGCAAGGTGAATGATGAGTCTCAAATATAGTTATGAGAGAGGAAGGTGTTGGGAAAAGCGGCGCAATGGAAACAACCCACGATCAACGGATCTACCACGATCTACGCAAGCAAACACACCATCAAGCAATCACATCACACACATGACACAGCAGTTTTACGTGGTTCGGCAACCATGCCTACGTCCACGGGAGGAAAGAACTCATCTACTATGATCCCATCTCAATCCCCTCAGGATCTAGGGTTACAATACATCAATATATATAGTTTCCGCTTTCTTGGCCACCAAGAAAACCCATACACAATGACTAAAATACCCCTAACCCTGAGTCTCGGTTCTGGCTAAACCAGACGACCGATCCGGCTAAACCGGAATACAAGACATAACCCAACAATCTCCACCTTGGCTTGGATTCCGCAAATCCTCAGAGCCACCTTGAGATACCCGGTAATGTCTTCACGCACCTCGCTGAAGGGTACGTCTCCGCACACGCTACGACCTAGCATGGCAACAGTTGCCTCCTTTGACCTCAACACCACCGTCTTGAACCTCCGAAGTGCTCTCCATTTGTTGCCACATGCATGCATCCTTGCAACACAATGAACCTAACTTCCATCCGTCAAGACAAAACTGAAGACCTCCCCAAATCCGGATCTCACAGGTACCTTGTGAATCCTTCCTTCTGTCTATACATCAATCCCGGTGTTCTTTCCGTCAAACCTGCAACTGTTCTGTTCTAGTCTGTTCTGGTGGGTTGGGCACAGTACATGCGGGTTAAGAATGACCCGATGCTTAAACCGGCTTACTCCGACCTGAACAAAACTATCTTTTCTTCTCCGAGAAAATCATCTCCGTTCAGGGCGACATCAAATAACAGGGGAGGAAATCTGTGGTTCAGGTAGAGTTAGATGCGACGGATCATTGGAAGATGGATTGATGGATCTTCAATGATATCATCTAGTGGAAATCCAGGAAGCCCTGAACGGAGATGATTTTCTCGGAGAAGAAAAGGTAGTTTTGTTCAGGTCGGAGTAAGCCGGTTTAAGCATCGGGTCATTCTTAACCCGCATGTACTGTGCCCAACCCACCAGAACAGACTAGAACAGAACAGTTGCAGGTTTGACGGAAAGAACACCGGGATTGATGTATAGACAGAAGGAAGGATTCACAAGGTACCTGTGAGATCCGGATTCGGGGAGGTCTTCAGTTTTGTCTTGACGGATGGAAGTTAGGTTCATTGCGTTGCAAGGATGCATGCATGTGGCAACAAATGGAGAGCACTTCGGAGGTTCAAGACGGTGGTGTTGAGGTCAAAGGAGGCAACTGTTGCCATGCTAGGTCGTAGCGTGTGCGGAGACGTACCCTTCAGCGAGGTGCGTGAAGACATTACCGGGTATCTCAAGGTGGCTCTGAGGATTTGCGGAATCCAAGCCAAGGTGGAGATTGTTGGGTTATGTCTTGTATTCCGGTTTAGCCGGATCGGTCGTCTGGTTTAGCCAAAACCGAGACTCAGGGTTAGGGGTATTTTAGTCATTGTGTATGGGTTTTCTTGGTGGCCAAGAAAGCGGAAACTATATATATTGATGTATTGTAACCCTAGATCCTGAGGGGATTGAGATGGGATCATAGTAGATGAGTTCTTTCCTCCCGTGGACGTAGGCATGGTTGCCGAACCACGTAAAACTGCTGTGTCATGTGTGTGATGTGATTGCTTGATGGTGTATTTGCTTGCGTAGATCGTGGTAGATCCGTTGATCGCGGGTTGTTTCCATTGCGCCGCTTTTCCCAACAAGTGGTATCAGAGCGAGGTGGAGATCGCTCGGGTTTTGCGATTAACGGATCTAGGATTTGCGTGGGAGAAGAGGATGTGTCCGGATCCATCAGTTTGAAGTGGAAATCGGTTTTGTGGTTTGCAGAGAAGAAGATCAATTAGAGGAGAAGAGATAACTGCCGTGATCTCTGTGGGCCATCATCGCCGGAAGCCGATCGTCGTCGTCGCCGTCTCGGCCACCGCTGTCACCGGTTCCCCGTGCAGTCCGCCGGAGCCGCAGCAAAGGGCGTTCTGCAAGTACCGTCTTCAACTCTGTCCGGTTGCAGAGGACAGACACAGAGGTTGAAGACACCCAGGTTCCGGGTCAGCCGGGTTCGTCGTGGCTGAACAGAGGAAGTGGAGAAAAGGGGCCCTGGGATCTTCCAGTTGAAAAGAAACAGCGAGAAAGAGGAAGAAGACCGGAAGAAAAAAAAAAGGTACCTGCGTTGTCGCTGCCGTACGCTGCCACCGGTCATCACCGCCATTGCCATCACCGTCGCCGTCGCAGACGCCGCCGTCTCCCGTCGCCGCTGGTCGCCGGACCAGGCCTCCGGAGAAGAAGCGCCGTCGGCCGCCGCAGCACGGGCTGCAACCGGGTTGCAGACATCGCGTTGCAGCGCCCAGCGACAGGTTGGAGACGACCCAGATTCGGGTTTCTGGGTCTGGGTTTGGGTCGGGTCCGCTTGACCTGACCCGCTGTGCAGAAAGCCCAAGCAGCAACAGGTCGGGTTTGGGTTCCGGGTTGGGTTAGTTCAACCCGACCCGTGAGGAGAAGCCCAGCGCAGCAGAGCAGGTCGGTTCCGGGTCAGGTCGGACCTGAACCCGGTACGGCAGAGAAGCCCAGCAGAGCAAGCAGTTCAGTTCAGTTCCGGGTCAGGTGAACCCGACCCGGATCCGTTTCAGAAGCCCAGTTTGCCAGCAAGTCGTGACGTCAGCAGTGACGTCAGCACGGTAAACAGGCAGGTTTGACCAGATTCAACGGCTGAAATTGTTTCTGCGATATCTTGATCGTTCGATGTCCGATCGGAGATCCGTTTGCGCCTACGGACTCATTGTGAGGAGATCTATGCGTTTGTGGAAGAAGATGGGCAGGTCAACGGTCAACATGGATGTTTGACCAATTGGAGTGTAGAGAATTAATTCTGCGATATCGAAGCCATCCGGAGTCGGATTTCAGATCCGTTTCTTCCAGCGTGCTCACGGTGACGAGATCTACGAGGTTGATAAAAGATATTGGCAGTTTGATGGGCAGAAAATTGGGGGATTGAAGAAACTGACAGATTCACGATGATAGCAATGGATTTAAGCATCACGGGCCAGATTGAAGTGTTTGATGGAGAAACGACTTCAGGGATTGGCAGGATAGAGTGTTAGACTCCATGACACAGCAATGATTGAAAAGTGTTACTTGATGTTGTCAATGGTAGATTGCTCCAAGTACTTTGATGAAAAGCTCAGATCTGCGTCGACGAGATCGGGAAGGAGCGACATGCCAAAGTGGAAGAAAAAGCAAAAGGAATCAGAATCAAAAGGAGGTAGTGTGCAAGAAAGCTCGGATTCGGTTGACAAGGAATCAGTTTTGGTCACTACAGGTATGAATCCGGTTGTTGATTCATGGTATTGGGATTCAGATTCTTTCTATTATATGTTCGCATAGAGATTAGTTTGATGCAAATAACTATCATGGTTGATGGATTTGTTCTTATGGGGGGAGAATGCAACTGATGAGCATTTGAGATAAGAACGGTAGAAATCCAGATGTATAATGATGTTATTCAAACCCTAACGGTTGTGATATATGTTCTGGGATTACGAAGAATTGGATTTCTTTGTGTGCCTTACACTTCAAAGGCTGCAAGTGCACTGTAGCGGGTGGAGTTACGAAGGTGGAAAAGGGAACATTGGTCATCATGGAGGGTGAGATGGTCAAAAAATCTCTACAGGTTGATAGAGGATGCTTTTTTAGGTGGAGCAGTGAAGGAGACATCAAATAACAGGGGAGGAAATTTGTGGTTCAGGTAGAGTTAGATGCGACGGATCATTGGAAGATGGATTGATGGATCTTCAATGATATCATCTAGTGGAAATCCAGGAAGCCCTGAACGGAGATGATTTTCTCGGAGAAGAAAAGGTAGTTTTGTTCAGGTCGGAGTAAGCCGGTTTAAGCATCGGGTCATTCTTAACCTGCATGTACTGTGCCCAACCCACCAGAACAGACTAGAACAGGACAGTTGCAGGTTTGACGGAAAGAACACCGGGATTGATGTATAGACAGAAGGTTGTAACCCTAGATCCTGAGTCTCGGTTCTGGCTAAACCAGACGACCGATCCGGCTAAACCGGAATACAAGACATAACCCAACAGAAGGGAGGACTCTAAAAGGTGAGAAGAATGCACATGATTATGGCTGATAATGGGCACCGAGTCGGCCCATTTTGGCCCAATATTCCAGAGGCTAGAACTTAGGCCTGCCTTTTAGGGCCCAGCTATCAGCCTCACATTGAATCTTGGGCCAGCCAAATAAACAGTCAGGATCTTCTACTTCTTATAATTTTTCTTATTTGGGCCTGAGATCAGCCAGTATATAGGCCCATTTGTTTTGTTTTTTGACTGGACCATGTTTGATAATTCTATAAAGTACACAATTAGAGAAACAAACCTGCATGATCTCCAGACATGCTACATATCCCCGGAGGTCGAAATTTGAAAAACTCCATCCTTCGATATCTCCGATGCATACGAACTTTTCCTGTCCATTCGGCGATCTGATGACAAGGAAACAAGTTAAGCAGAAGCTACAGCTATAGCAGCACCTTAACCTTTCACTGAGTGGAAATGGACCAGGCAGACTTGTGAGGCAAGCTTATTGATTACACCTCAATATCAGGCTTGACTGCAATCTTTGGTAATGCGGCTCAAATTCTTTCCCAGGCCTAACTTATGATAATAAAACTGGACCTATTGCAGGTCACGCCAGAAAGTCCACTGTTGCAGGCCCAAATCTCACGAATCTAAAGGCAACAGGGGAAATAAGAACCAAAGTGAGAACAATCACAAGAGGTGAAATTACCTGGCGCATAACTTCTCCAGACTGTATATTACAAAACCTGTGATGGTAATGGAGATTTTAGTATCAGCTCAGTAAAGTTTTCAGGCACATTGAGTTGTTCACAAAGTGCTTAGTTGGTGAAGGGTGTAATTTAAGTACATGAAGAGGAAAGCTTTAGATAATTGTGCAGGACAGATTCTACATTGCAAGATGGCTGCAAAATTGGAAACAGCATTACATGGATACTAATTTTCTTTCTTTCTTTTTTTCTCTTTTTTCCTTCCACTGTAAGGGAATGTTTGACAATTCCTTGAAAGGAAATGGTTTCCGAGCAAGGGGATTTTCTTATACTTTGTGCAAATTATTTATTTATTTATTTTTATTGAGGGTGGTTGAGAATCATTTCCAAAGAAAGTTCTGAGGGATCTGGATGCGGAGACTCCGTCATGCGACTGGAGATCTATGTGCGTTTCAGTGATGGAAAGCTCCATGGATCTCTTCGCTTCTTATCTTTCCTACGGGAATGGAGAGAATGATCCAACTTTAGGGCTCCCTTATCCTTATATAGACAAGTCCTAAAGAGTCACACTTACTACAGACATCTTCCATCAGAAACTCACATCCACTGATCCTATTGAGAGTCTTATTGTGGGACCCAGATCAAGTCTTATACTAAAGTGGGATTACAATCTTTGTTGGCATCTGCCTTGCTTGATCTGACGTGAGACCTGTGGCATGAGGGCCACACAATTTCTTACAAATTCACCATCAATGTTCTAGCATATGGAATACTTCAATGAACTTGTTAAAGGAACTTCAATGTGCATTAACTTGCTCTAAGTCCTTATTGTTGTTATTGATTTGGGGTAAAGGAATGCATCAACTTACTCTAAATCCTTACTGTTGTCATTGATTTGGGGTAAAGGAAGTTAAATAGAAAATTATTACTGAAACCTTATTCCATTGTTGTGGGGTCGGAATACGACCAAAATCATCAATGAAGGCTCATTACATTGCTTAGATGAGAGAAAATAGTTGTCAACCACACCCTAAATGTTGGGTTTTATCTTGCATTTCGGTTTAGCCAGATCGGTTGTCTGAGATAGCCAGAACTAAGGTTCAAGGTTAAGGGTACTTTAGTCATTATGTATGGGTTTTCTTAGTGGCCAAGAAAATGGGATCTATATATTAATGTGATGTGTAATTCTAAACCCCAGGGTGGAGTTATGTTGAACATAGTAGGGAGAGAAAGGAATATAGTGAGATTTCTTTGTGGACGTAGGCAAAGTTGCTGAACTATGTAATTGCTTCGTAGTTGCTTGATTGATTGCTTGTAACTGTGTTGATTTGTGCGTGCCGTAGTTAATCATAGATCCTTGAGCGTATTTCCCAACACTAAATGCAGCAAGTAAAATAACCATCCAACTTGCCAAAGCATTCAAAACGATTGAGAGTTGGATGCATGCAGACACTAGAATTCAGGGTCCACATTGAACAAAACTGAAATCCTGATCAAGAAAGGAAAATGTGCTTCACAATATTAGACATAGACTTGGGAATATTTTGCAATGAAGTAGATGTAATTCTTGATGAGACTTATTAATCTTGTAATAAGAACTGTAAATAAACTCAAACTTACTAATCTTGTAATGGGAACTTTAAGTAAACTCAAACTTAATAAGGATGATTAAATTCTAGTGTTGATTCTCATGAAGAACACCATAATTCATGCTAATAAAAATACATACGCTTGAACTCCTCGAGATCTCTTTTATGAGGACTGTGTTTAGCGGCATGCAGGACACCAATGCGACGCCCTTTCTTATCAAATCCTTGCACGAATAGCTTCCCCTCTGCACATTGGTTCTTGACTTCTGACTCAGATATGAAACCATTTGGAACAGCAACCCGCCTCCATTTTAGGTACTTTAGAAACATATTAGAGGCCTTCTCAACGTCTAGATCACGTGCTACCAAGAATCTTCTAAGAATTAGATCATCTACTTCCTACACAAAACCCACTCAGCTAAATTCAGATAGTGTAGAAGGTCCGAAACAAGTATAAATTAGGTAGAAGCCTATGATGCCTAGGTACGGCAGGACACGCCGTGGACACAGTAAGAATACAAATTTTATATATAAAAAGTGAAGTATCATATACGATTTGACATGATACGTTGTCCACTTTGAAGTATTTGTGCATCATAGGCAAAAGTAGATACTGCAATCACAAATAATTGAGAATGTGTTCACATGTACTCCAGATCGCTATCAAATTGAACTTTGGTGCAATATTCAGTTACCTATAGCATTGTGCATTTGAAGTTATAGCCACCAGTTGAATATATTGACTAAGGGGCTTATAAGTGAGAAAGACTACCATGCATTGTACTCAAATTTCAAATTTACTTGCAATTTTAGTTACATCTTGAATTCAACTCTAAGGCATATAGGTCGCTGTTGGTTGAAAGGTGAATTATTAATCTTCATTTCAAATCATAGTGCTACATGGGATTTATGCACATGACGATGAAACTGGAGTTGTTTAATAATCCTAGACACTTACCACTCAAAAAAAAAAAAAAAAAAACTAGGCATTTATTAGTTGAGTTTTCATAATTACCTAATAAGTTGTGAAGATTCAAACTCAATGTGGTCTTAAAAATTTGTTACCCCAATACCCCATGCCTCAAGCATCAACCTCTCAGTCAACACTATGATTTTTGGTTTTGCTATTTTAATGTTACCATCATGTGCTTAAGTTATAAATAGCTATCATCATCATCACAATCATCATCATCATCATCAATTCATCATCATCATCAACGTCTTGTCCCTACTATGTTAGAGTTTAGCTATATGAAGTAAACTAAGTTATAAACAGCTTTTATATATTGGTAATTTGATGTTCTTGCTAAATGATCCTTTCATGAGCTGCAAGAATTAATGAGAAATAGTGCTAGCCCGAAGAAAAAGTAAAATAACTCAATAATTGAAAGATGCAATTAAACTACCAGTTTACATATTTAGCACTTTATGATTATTTATAATCTTCTTGAATTTTTTACTTTTGATTTGTTTTTTTATTTTGCAATTGTTTCAAGACCAACATGCTCGTACCAATTTGGCATGGATGGGCACAGAATCGATTCGTTCTGGAACCTCCAGGCACAAGGGCGGTTCTAGAAATTTAGAACCTTGACTTCAACTTAGATGACGAGGGAAGACTTGTTGAATGATGCGTTGAGACCATGGACCAAGACGCCTCCATTTCCCAATAGGCACAACCTCTTGATTTTCTACAAAAGCCTTTCATCTCTATATATAATATTAAGTTCTTATTAATTTTTACATAAAAACATACAATAATATTAATTACTAATTACATGAATTATGGTAGAAAGATGGATACCAAAGTTCTCAGCATATCAAAATTAGAAACAACCATCAATAGACTAATCCGATCACAAATCCATGGCCTAGTTCCGATTTTGAAAATACAATTGTTTAATCCATGATTGGCCCCATCACACATCAACAATTGAACCATCTTATAGGATGACCATAATAGGCAACATCACATGATGAATTAACAGAGCTGTCTCAAGCTAACCTAGACTTGTCGATTTTCTTAATTCTAATTATCAAAGAAAGGTACAATATTCTGAAAATTTCTAAAATAAAGCATAATAGTTACAACTTACAATGAGATTGTGGGTCATGATAAATAAATGTGATTACACGTAACAAATTTCCATATATTGTAATGCAGTGCTAAATGAAATTATTTCCATATAGTGCAATGGAAATTGATAATCCAAACACTCAATGTAAACAATCTATTTACAGGCCAGCACACCATGAATCTTGAGCAATGGGCCACCCACAATGTGGGCCCACGAGATCCAACTGCCCAATCACCCAGAAACACATCATGCCAATAAGTTGAAGAGGAGGAGGTGTAAAACCAAAACAAACCCAAATAGGATTTAGGAATACTAAAAAGAGAAGAACAAGGGAAAAAAACGGTTAAAAAATAAATAATAAAAAAGGAATAAACAAATCCAAAGGTCCTTGAAATGTGGAGATTCTAATTATTCCCCATTTCCCCAACACAAACATCCAAGCAAGCTCACAATAAAAAAAACATGGCAAGCAAGAAAAGAAGAGCAGAGCAATTAAGAAAGAAAACTCACCTTTGAAGTGGGATCCTCTCTTTCAACAAAAACTCTCATCAAAGAGAGTTTGTTCTTCTCCACATCACTAATCCAGTTGTAATCCTGCAAAGCCTGAGATGGGTCTTTGAGATCCATATCAAATGTTATCTGCTATTGCTTCAGATGAGTAGAGATTGAGAAACACAGAGATTCCAAGAAGTCTATAAGGAAGAGAGAGGAGACTCAGGAGTCTTTATAAGCGTCTTTAGACTTTTAGACTGCTTGCCTTTGTGCGGGGACGAAAAGACGACCGTTTCAGAAGAGCACAGGTGGCATGTTGTAAGTGGTTCCTCATCCTTGATTTGGTATCTGATAAAATTTTGTGGACCAGAGTCTGCAACGACACTGTGCCTTTAATGGGACACATGTAAATTCATGCCTAGTGGAGGGGTCCGTACCACTGAATTGATGTTGGGCGATGAAAAGTCTACCAGCCCGTGGGTGATCAGACGCGGATGCTCAACCGCAAATTTTTTGCGGAGCCCACCGTAATTAATACAAATGCTGCAAACAAATGTATTGGACAATTGGAACACTTTCTCGGAATGTCTTGATGTAAGTGAACGACCAATTTAATCCTAGCCACACAATTGGCCCTCTCATGGAATGATCCCTTTCGTGTATCAATGTCAGTTCTGAGTATCTTAAGAATAGTAATATCTAGCTTATATTTTTTTTTTATTTCATCTATCCCACTCCTACTAATTTCATTTGACATTAACAAAAGAAATGCAACATGATATGAACTGAGCGGAATGGAAGATGAAACTGTTTAAATTCAATGATGAACTAAGTCTCGTTAAGATAAAATTGTCTAAATTTTAAAGATATACTTAGACCTCCTAGTGCAAGCTCATATTTTGGATATATGTTTTGATTATTTTCTTATTCATTTTTTCTTAATAAATAGATAACACGGCTTATATTGATGAAAACAAATTTAAAATGGCTTATTCGATAAAAAATAAATTACTACTTATTTAAAATTTAAAAAAGAACCTTCATTCACAACTCTACTCAAGCCCAAATTTTATCAGTTATTCAAATATCAAGCTGATCTGTATGTAATTAGCTCACTCAATGTTAAATTTATGTTCTCGCCCCTTATAGTTTAGTTTGTGTCGTGTGGCTAGGCCGGGCTACTCTTTATCATAAGAAACAGTAAATGTCTTATCCAACTTGATTTTGAGTCTACTAATTGCATAGAACTACTCTCTCTGCATTGCATTGTAGGATAAGAGAGATGGCACAATGCTATAGAGCATACATGGGTACATTTGATTATAGGTGTGGGAAGAATTTCTTTCTTTTAAAAAAATTGTTTTTCCACTAAATGCAAATAAGATAAATTGAAGGGGGTAAAAGTTTATACATGGGCTAGTAGAGAGCTAGATGCCTCCAAAGATACAAAACAATTTGTCCCAAAAAAGCGCAAAAGGCCAATGAAAAAAGTTAAGCAATAAAACAGGATCTTATAAACCATCCATGGGCTTCAGCCAAGGCAAAAAAAGACAAGGATAATCTTGTGTAGTGATTTTGAGGCGAGCAAGTGCTGGCTTTTTCTATGTTGTAATGTAATGAAATCAACCAAAGAGATGCTTTCATCTTCAATGGTATTATAAGAATGTCATGACCCACAAGCCAATCTGCAGCTCCTGGTCACATTCACAAGGGATGCAGGAGATCCGGTTGTTAGGGGATATTGGACAAGAACTTTGAATTAAGCCAGGATCAAGGGTCTTGTAGTAATTCAAGCCAAGGCAAGCTTTGAGTTGGGCTCAGCCCCAAACATCAGAATGTTTGTGGAGTAGGTCCCAAGCTAGAGTGATTGTGAGCTCAACCTGATGGAAATTCTACCAAATGAGGGGAGAAGTGGGACAAGGCTGGGTTTAAGGGTTCGTTAAATGTCAATCTAACCATATCATCCTAACATTGATCTTAGGGTCTCATAGTCCAACAATTCGTATTTTATTCATTGTGATTCAGTCCGAGGGTCAATAATTGTCGAACTAGAATAAAATTATGATGAGCGCCAATCATGAGGTGTCGTTATGTGCGTGAAAGTGTGAAAGTTGGTTACAGTTCCAGACCCAGGCAATTGAGCTTGTAGGGGCTCTACCTTAAAAAAAGAAAAAAATTAGAAGAGGGGGCTAACTTGTAATGGAATTATAGTTAAGTTTAATAACAAACTTCTACAAGCCTCACCTCACCTCCATCTCTTTGCTCATGTGAGTTTCATCACCTTACATGTACGAATTATGTTGCGTTTTCTCACACATGCCCCCATTAGTTCCCATGTGAGAGCTGTGTATGTCATTTACATGTGTGTGGTCCTTTTATCTTGCATGTATAAGTTGTATGTGTCCCTCATATGTGCGAATCTCTATTTCCTCCTACGTGTGAGTTGTGTGTGTTCCTCACGAATGAAAGTCCCTATTATCTCGCACGTGTAAGTGTGTGGTGTTTGTGTATTGGTCATAGCCCCTGAGCTCGATTACCTGAGAAAAACCAGCAAACTTCTACATTTTTTTTTCTGTTTTGTTTTTTTTGGTGTTTTTACCTATTTCAAATTCTATTGAAGAATATAAAATTCGTTGGTTTAATCAACCTAAGAAAGTCATGAAACCACCTGCGTTGAATAATTTGTTTGATTTGGTCTTTTTCAGCTACAGCCTGCAGGTCTTGAGATTGCAATTTGAATTTTAGCTGCCCAAGTCTTTACTTTTCGTAATTGTCAAAGTCCACCCAATTTATTTTGTGGGCTCAATATTTGGTTCAAATTCAACTCTGGGCCAAAAAAAGTTAATATTGAATGACTGCAACATGACTTTTGAAATTCTAAAAGTTTTTGGGGGTGTTCTCAAGGATGTAATTTTCTAGGTTTGCAAACAAATACACAATATGCAGCGAAAATAAAGTAAAGCAAATAAGCAACTACTATAAGAAAAATGATTTTTACGTGGAAACCCAACCTGGAAAAAAACCACGAGTTCTGATTGGACCAATAATTAAGTATTATGAATCTCGCAGTATAAAAACATATACACACAACTTTATTTGGTTCTCGTGCAACTTAAAGACTGTGACTCTTTTTGCACAAATACAAATTGTCGCGGCCACCTGTTGCTTAATGCAACAGATACAAATTACCTAAATGCCTTATAGTTGTTATGCTTGACTCTTCAAATAATATTCTACAAAGACATGTAGAAAATTAGAATCTCTAAAACAAAGATTCGGCACTTTTCTCTCCAATAAATGCCCTAGAAAAGGAAATCTCCAATAAATAATCTCTCCTCACACTAAGGAGATTGATTGTTTAAGGTTAAGAGAGAACCCCTTTAAATAAGTTTAAGTTCATACCTCATAATAGCATTTCTTGTAGAACATCAATTGGCACGAATAGGAAATTCCTACTTCAAAAACAAAACTAAATCAGGCAAAGTCGGTGGGGAAATTGTTATTGTTCGATCGATCAGGTACCTTACCTAATTGATTAGATACCAATGCAATTGAACGGGTACTTGTTCTGTCTAAGTACTTTTTTCAAATTCCAACATAAATATCTGCAAATTTCTCGAGACCATAATTTTATCATTTTTAGCTCTAATTGATATAATCTTAGGCTCTATGGATATCTACTTGAAACAGACTTTCCAATAATAAGTAGCTTGCCCATATTGACACCCAATTTGTGAAATTAGACCCTTTTAATCCATATTATCCTAAAAAAAACTTCAAAATACTTCAATTATCACTCTTTTTAAAATTTCTTCACTTCAGTGCATCTGCCGACTCATACCAAAGTCTATATTAAAATAAATATAAAATATAACTTAATGAACTTATAGTTTTATCCGACCTATAAATTAGCTATCATATAAAAATCTTTTCAAATTCTCTAACAATTACTCCTAATTGATTTTGAATTTACTCTTAACTATTGGATTCATAATTGCTCCTACACTAATATAGAGCAATTGTTCCATGACTCTAGAAATTCTATAACAACCACTCCACAACTCTAATAACTACCTCTCCATTGTTACATTATCTTTGTGGTAGCCTTTCCATTTGATGAAGTGAAGACAATTCACAAATGGAAAATCTGTCATGGCCACTATTACAAAGATTTGTCTTTCTACTTATGAACCTCCCTCTCTCCCTTCCTTCTCTCATGTAAATTCTTCTTCATTTTTCAACACCATCATAGATCTCAATTAATTTTGTGTTTCTAGCATTTGGACTTACGTAAATTCTCTCTGTGTGTGTTAATGGTTTTTGTACTCTTTCTCATATTTGTTTAGAGAGGCGGTGTAACGAGAAGAGTTGGAAATGTGATTTGGGTTTTGCTCTGATTTGAATACTGTTAATGTATTTTTTTTTTAATTTTATGAGATGACAGTCAGGTCAAGATCTTTTTATTTTTATTTTGCTTTTGAATTTAGTTTGATTATTTTATGTGGTGAAGTCTAGGGTTATATGAATTTTGTATATAATTTGAGTTGTCTATATCTATCTTGAAACAATACCAAGTTTGAATCTTCTTTTATTTTTTATCCCACCTTTTTTTAGCCTGTTAACAGGCCACAAGATCTTTGGGGCTTTGAATTTTTTTTTTACTAAATCTCAAATAATATCAAATGAGAATAATATTTCTACATATGCCCCCTCCTCCCACGCCGTCAAAAAGTATACCTACTATTTAGATCAATTCATTTTATCACTAATTTTAATTGTATCTAATGTATTAAAAAACTCCAACAATATCGGTTTTCCTTTTGCAACATTTTTTAAATAGTAATAACTTGTTGTGAACCTGACTTTGTGTCCCATGCTAAGCACAGTGTGTTTTGCTAGTTTTATATGAACATTTTTAAAAATTATTGGAAGTTTAAGAAATGGAAGAAAAGTTTCTACAATAATTAAAAAAAATTGATAGAAAAATAAAAGAATTAAAATTAATCATCAATGAGACTTTGAAACTTAAAGTTGAAGTAGTAAAGGTTGCAAATAAATAAGGCTCAAGGAATTCAATCATGCAAAACACTTATAATGTTTTTTATTTGAAAAATCAAGTTAAAATTGAGTCAGAATTGGGAGTTTAATTGAGCAATCAATTATAAAAATATATAAAGGGAGGTGATTTCAATTACCAATTACCAAACGATTTTGACTACCTAATTTATTTTGACCATATAGCTTTCAATTTTTAAAACTGATTTCAATTTAAACTTGCATTTGATTATCATTTAACAACTTAGGCAGCTAATAAATGGTCTTAAATCTCTATGCATTTAGTTATCATTAAACTAATTGTGCAGTTATTAATTGGTTTCAAATCTCTACATTTATGTCCATCTCTTCCACTATCCGAATTCCTATATCTTCTTTCCTATTTTACAACCCATATGGTCATTCTTTTTCTTCTTTCCTATTAGGTATAATTGATAGATGTGATTTGATTTTTTCTCTTATTTCGATATTGTTGGTGCATTTCTAATTTTTATTAAATAAAAGTTGGCTCGAGATTTTTTATTTCTATATCTTGATGCCATATTCATTTTTTATTGTACTTAAAAAAACAAAAGAAACTCCGTTGGGCCTGCTTGTTTGTGGCTTGGAGTAGAATAGAATAAAGTGTATACTTCTTATATTTTCTAAATATTTATATGTATTTCTTATATAATGAATTATATTGCCCGTCATGGGACATGTGTTGTTCGTTGTAAATTGAGTCAAAATTGAGATGGTATAGGACACTTCTTATTTGAAAAGATAAAGTCAAAATTAAGAGTGAAATCAAACAATTGATTATTAAATTGAACCTCAATTTCTAAATGAGATCGACATGAAACCAACCAAATAGGAAAGGTATGAAATCACCATTTGAAATCCAACGGTGTGGATTGTCCCGTAATCTATTTCTATCACATCCAAATAAGAGCGTGCATGTTTGGTAAGGATTTAATGTGCAGTACGAAGCTTACTCGCAGACTGAGGCTCATGGAGATGGATCATTACCATTCCATGAGTGGGCCTCGTTGATTACTGTAAATTGTCGACCTTGGCCTACCCAATAAGGTGGATTATCAATTTTTAGGCGTCTCTTTCAATGATTTTGGAGGGAGGGGTGTTTTATCCACGAGGCATTATAGTCTAGGGCTCAACCTGCATTTGACGTGCATAAACCCGGCCTATTTATAAGGGTCGGTCACAAATCAAGTAAATCCCACCTCAGGTAAAATGGGTTGGATTATAATTTACCTGCATAGCCCATTTAAATAGAACAGGTTTGGGTTCACCTGGATAACTAAATCATTTGAAATGGATCACTTAGCCAAACTGGTGCTTAGGTAATAATGTGGGTCTACGGTGGCATACACTAGGCAGCACCTTGTGCGGTAGGCAGGAACGCATTCATAAACATGCAACACTATATATAATATGTACTTGTGATTTATCTAACTCGTAATGCATGACATTAAAACTGTAATTCATGACATCAATTGTTGAAATTTGTAGAGCGATGACCAGTTATTCTCTGTACAGCGAGAAATCTTGGTGAAGATATGCACGCAAATTATCCTTTAACAAAAAAATAGTAGTGTAATTTCAAATAAAAAGTTTCAAGCATTTCTATAGAATTTTTTGTCCTCTTAAAAGATCTCTCATCCACAATTCTATGTCAGAATCACCTACCGCACATACATTTTTACAACACATGAACATTGGATGTATACATGAACATTGGAAGTATGGGTTATACTAGATATTAAACTTTTAAATTAAAAAAATTCTCAGAAATACCCCATTTAAAAATGAGTGTTTTTATCTTCTTCTATCCTCTAATGAAGGACAAGTCAATAACTTTTTCTCTTTTTAAAAATAACAATAGTTGTTTCTCCACATTCTGAATATCTTATTCGTTGCAAAATGAGATATTTTTGCTTTTAAAAATACTCAGGCGCTATCTAGCATTCCTTTTTAAACTATAATAAGTACAGAAGACCTCATCCATGTTCCTTTTAGCATATTTATGCGATTTTTAACTAGCTTTTCTTTGATCGTTGACCCTCCTTTTAGCCTTCTTCATCATTGGCGTCCCTCTATGTGGCCTTCTTTGTTTTCTAATAGTAATTGAGAAGGAATTATTAGCACATATCGCAGTAGCAACAAACGCATTCTCAACATGCGATACAATGCACCATATGCACTTGTTTATGACATTAAAACCCTAACTTATCGGGTATCTGTTCTTAGCTACCCTTCTACCTTTGCACCAAATGCTGTTTAGATTAGCTGTCTAATTGATTCAATTTCAAATTGTTTTTCTATCACAGGCAGGCCCTAAGATTTCACCACTAACTGGTCCTCACGTGAATGTATCCCTAAAAGACAAAACAAGGTTAATAGCAAAATTTATACTTTCATATTGCGTATTTCACATTCCTTCGATGATTTAATGACCATCAATGTGGTCCCCTATGCCACCACCAGCGCAGTACCTCTCACAAGAATGTATGAAATCGTAAAAAGCACAAGTGGAAAGCATTGACCTGATTGGATTTGTGATTGACATTTCAAGTAGGTTAATAAAACAATAGATTGAGATTGAGCATCTGCATGTTACCTTTCACCCTTCCCCAGTCTTATTCAATCTGACCCAGTGGCAACCATAAATTGTTTCAGATGTGGGCTTCGCAATAGATGGTCACTTTTCTAATTGCCTAATTCTGAACTGTGACATAAATTCAAAGGACACCTTGCTTTCAAAAGGCTCTTCCGATGGCAATCTATCCGTTAAGTTAGCTAGGCTCTGTTGATTTGGAACAAATTCATGCTTCTGCCTAGTTTAAGTTGGGGCTTGATGCACCCCAAAGTTAGCTAGGCTCTGTTGTTTTGGAACAAATTCATGCTTCTATGTAGTTTCAGTTGGTGCTTGATGCACGGGTAACCCCCTACCCTTACTTGGGCCCAATCTGTGGGGTTTTCTCGTCTTAGAATGCTGCTTGTGTAAAGTCTTTTCTTCTAGTGCTCTTTGGCAATCTGGAGCTAGATCCTTCAGAGCTTAGTATGCCACATCAAGCAATGGCCTCAGTCTTTGCGTCCATTTCTTTACTAGAATTTTAATAACTCATCTCCATAGGAATTTCAAAATTTTCATTATTTGTCCCCTTAAAGTGGAATTCCAAATCCCTCCTCGTAGAGGAGCATTTGAATTCATGTCAACATTGTTTTTTCTTTGGAAGACACGAAAGGGGTATACTTTTCACTCCATACTGCCCTCTATACTAGGAACCAAGAAATGGATCAATGATGAGCTTCTCCTCTTTCATTAGTATCACTTTGACATTCAGAGTGGGTACCTTCTAACCAACAGATTCTAGTAGTTTTTGCCTCTTTGGTTCTTCTCTCTTTGAGATTTTTTTGTAATCTTCTCCTTGTACATCTACCTTTAATAGGCTGTTTTTGGGACTTTCTGAAGTCCTTGTTTTCTCTCCCCCTTTTCAATACGAAAAAAGAAAAAAAAATCTGAACAGTGAGGGCCCTTCTTCATTATTTTCGGTGTGGATAGATACCATCATCACCACACCATGGAACTTCCAGCTCAGGGAAAGAAGCTGTTCTTGGCAACTGAGTAAACCTAACTATCAATCAGATGATCATGCCAAACCAACCAAATAGGATAGTTATGAAATCACCATTTGAATTCCAATGGTGTGGATGCTCACGTAATCTAGTTCTATCACATCCAAATAAGAACGTGCTCGGTGGACGTTTGGTAATGACTTAGTGAGTAGTACCAATCTCACAATCACTGATTGTGGGTCATTACCATTCAGTCAGTGGGTCACATTGATTACTGTAATTTTTCGACCTTTGCCCTTCGCCTACCCAATAAGGTGGCTTATCATGAGCTTTTAGGTCTCTCTCTCAATGATTGGAGGGAGGGTACTTTATCTGCAAGTCATTATAATTAAGGGGGAGTCCGGCTCGTGATTGGTCTTCCCATGGTCACTACGAGGGTTTTCCTCTGTCAAAATCTAATCCCGCAAGTTAGCTCAAACTGCATTTCATTACTTATATGTGTCAGTCAAAAGTCAAATAAATCCGATGAAAAGTAAAATGGATTGGATTAGGATTGACCTGCATAACCATTTCAATAGATTGGGTTAGGGTTGACGTACATATCTAAATCATTTTAAATGGTTTTATGTTTATTTTTTCACCCTTTGGACTTTCTTTTCCCCAACAAACAAACTAAACAACCTAACCTAAATACTTGAAAGGGAATGGGCTTGGGCTACAATTCTACAAGTTGGTTTAGGTCAGATCAAGTTAAATTGTTGGCCCTTTTTGGATTGTGGGTTATGCAGGGTGGGTTGGGTTGACCCGCAATGGGTTTGGGTTGGGGTTATTTGACCAATTTTAAAATATATAGGTTGGGCTTCAACTTGGAGACAACCCAGGTTAATGGCTTGTTTGACCCAACCGACCTTCTTCCACACCTACATTGTACAATAAAATCTGAATGTTAAGAGTAATGCCTATCTCTGAAATATAAACGACACAAAATCATAATCACTCTTGCTATTGATGCAGAGCCAAATTTCACATTAATTTGAGTTGGGTCAACCACTGTCACCTTGATCAAACATAAAACTTATGAATTCCTTCTTTTTTTCTTTAATTTTCCATTTCCTTGGACAATTTTAATAACGCGCTTTACATGTCATCAACTTGAAACCAACTTCTTACCAAAACAACTTGAGACTAACTTATATTTATCAAAATTAGGAATAGGGACAAGCTAGTTGCCCCTCCATGAAAAATTTGCATAATACCCAGTTCTACTGGACGTCTAGATAGGTTATGACTCAACTAGGGTTAAACTGAAAAACCCCACTCCAAATCTGGTCCTTTTCTGTGACTTTGCCCTTGCGCGAGGCTACAAGGTAAATACAAATTAAGGAAACTCACATGGAGACCACAGCATTATGTGTTTATACTAGGTTCAGGCTTCAAAAATACAAACTCACTGTGGATCACAGATCGCTGAAAACGACCGCGGTTGGCGCTGATCATAAATCAAGGAAAAAAAATACAGAAAAATAAATGAATCAAATCAATGACCAATACACATGTGATGAATGCTGGTTATTTTTCACCAGAAAAGAATAAATGCACACATTTAGAAACGTCTATAAATGAAAAGAGTGGGTTTCTTTGATGATAACCTCCATCAAAAAGTAGTCTTTATCAACTGAGTTAAAATTCAAATTCTGTTCGATATTGAAAAGTTGGTCATGTGTATTCCCTAGGGAATAATCCTTGTTCATTAGAATTGGGTAACTCCCGAACTAAAAGTCAAAGATCTATAGCTAGGTTGGTGTAGGTGATAAGGAATACCCTCGGTTATTAAAAAAAAAAAGCAGGTCATTCACATTAAAAAGCCACTACCTACACACAACCATCACTAACATTGCCTGGGCAATAAAAAAAACACCTCGTACACAACATCATCACCATCACAATGATGCACAATTACGAAAATTAAACACTACTCTTATTCAGTGCATAAATCAATCAAACATATACAATGGATTATGTACATTCCCTGATTCCAGTCTACTATCACTTAGAATCCATGACTACATTCGAAGGAGGAGATTTCAGTGTTAGCTGACTACCGTGAACAAAATTATAAACAATTAAATAAATGATCTCCCTTGAGTCGACATGAGAATTTTCTCTTATCATTTCATCTAACAACGTGAAAGCATTCTCCGGAAATCATGTGAATGTTTGATTCTGACCATTTTCCAGTCTTACATGGAAGTCATTAACTAGGAAAGTCCGGCTTTTAAAAGATTCCTAGTGATTAATTTGTTGTTTCTTTCGTTAGTAAGGATCTTTTTTTTTCTTTAAGACATTGCAGAGGGCCGGTTGGCTGGTTAATATTTGAAGTTGAATGGAAGCAAGAATAACTGAAAAAGTTTGACTATGAAATTAGATATGTTTATGCAATCCAAGCAAACCACTAAAAGTCCGCTGAGGAATATGCGGATTAATATTACCACATGGACTGCAGAAACCCCATTTTAGTAACTCATTTCTTCAAAAACTAAAACAAACACAGAAATGATCTATGATGGAAGCATTCAACTTGCAGACCAATTAGAAACTACATTGATAAATAAACTAAGCAAGTAAGCATCGATTCACAATTTAAACACTACCGAAAAAGGCAAAAACAAAACCCAACAACATATCACAAAAATAATAATAATAATAATAATCCAATTTTGTGATATTAACATACATGCAATGAAAAAGAGTTAAAATTCATTTGTGGAACTTACTTGCAAGGAAACAATCAAGACCATGTAAGCGCTCTAGCAACCCACATTAACATCTCCTTACACTAATGTAAGGAGTGTCGTTTTTATTGGAAGCTCTTAGGTTCAAACCTCTCCTCTCTCCCTTTGCATATGTGAGTTTTATCACATCACATGTGCAGGTTGTGTTGTATTGCCTCATATATGCGAGTTCACGAGAACTTGCATATGTGGGTTGTGTGCGTTCCTCACATGTGCGGGTCCCTATTACCCCTCAAGTGTGAGTGTATGTAACTCTCACATGTGCGGGCCTCCATTTTTCTTGATTTTTTAGTTGAGTTTGTGTTCTTCACATATGCAAGTCCTCCTTATTGCATGAGTGAGTCTATACATGTGAGTTAGTATTTGTATATGGGTCCTAGCCCTTCAGTTGGAGTACCAAAAAAATCAATAATAGGGAAAAAATTAGAAAAGTTAACTGCATTTTATAGGAGTGGAAGCGTAATGATGTAGTACATTAAACAGATAATTTAAAAGCACTTACGAGTCCTATAAGATTTTCAAAACAAAGTGTAGCAGAACTTTTAGCTGCGGCAAAGCAAACAACAAGTTTAATTCCTTACAAAAGATCCATGCAATGTATGCTTAGAGAGAGAGAGAGAGAGAGAGAGAGTTCAATACCTTAGCAAAATAATATTTAAGTTGTTATCTTATTGCAGCCCTGGCCTCATCCATCAACCTTAAAGAGGTCCAGGTCTAGGCTCCACCTGATCACAAAAACAACTGACATTCTTTACAAGGACTAGATTATTCTTACATAATTAACTCCACACTCTACAATTATTCACAAGCGGTATAAAACACCCATAGCCACAATGGAATTTCCGCAGCCCACTTGTTTCCACAATCCCAATCAAACCAAAACATCCCAAAGATTGATGATCCAAGCTGCACCTTATTGATACTCTGCATTCTAGCATCCACTTGTATTATTCCAATAATTAGCAAACACTGATGCCTAACCCACAAGGAAAAAAACTCTCAACAAATTATGCAAGCTGGGAGCTCTTCATCTTCTCAAAAGGCAAATCCGTGCAAATGGAACGGATCAATGATCCAAGTAATAGAGGTCGACATTGTTGGAAATTTATACTAAAAGCATATTTTTATGCTTTTTTTCTTTGAATGATTTATTTATTAGTAAAGTTTGCTTTTTCCATCTTAATGAGAATTTGTATGGGTAAATGGTTGTATTATTATTTACTGTGCATAAGTGCGTCTTTTATTCTATAAAGTAGACAAGTTGGTGTGTACAGTTCAGCTTACGCACAGAAGACTTATTTGTCAGTTCTTATAGAATATAAGTTATTGTTGTTCACAATTTAGATGGAGCTGGACACACCATCGGTACGATTGTAGCATGATGTTTTAGTAGGCTTGTCTTGGCTGCGGGAAATAGTATAGTTTCGACTCGTTATGCTAGTACACTTTGTTTCTATTGAACATGACCACTTTTGGGTTATTGTCTTTATACTGACTATATAAGATTATTAACATCCAAATGGTTATTATGAGAGCTTGTACTCTTAACCCCGATATAAATAATAGACATGTGCATTTAGTATTTGGCATTTTGATTTACAAAGGAGTGAGACCTTTTGTGGGTCAATAATCTCAGTAAATTGGATGACTACACTACGTGTATGGTGCATATTAGTTTATTGACGGAATCCACATCCCAGAATAGGGATTGATGATATCCCTTTGATGAAGCTTATAAGTTTTGATTATGTTAAACCATGCAGGTGGACTTAGTGTCCGACATATTAAATAAGTTAAGTGTAAGGTCTTAAGGAATTATAAAGATATCGATTAAATATAGGCGTCAGTAATTATTTAATCGATGGATATCTGAAATCTTAACGTGGGGAGATTAATAAGCATTTAATAACAAGAAACTCGAAATATTATTTTGAGAATAAGGATATGAGTACAATTATAATTTTTTAGTGGACTGAATTGTAATTTATAGATCTACGATTCTAATTTTGGTCGAATTAGGTTTCCTATTTTGATAATAAGCCTATTCCTTATTTCCTTCTTAAGGTCCCTATTATAGCCTATAAATATGCGCTATTGCTCTCTAGAAAGGATATAGAAGAGAAATCTCGTTTTTTGATAGCAAAGAGAATTTACAGAAGAGGCCCACACCCCGGTGCGAGTTACACCCCGGTGCGAGTTCGAGCATAGAGGAATACAGTAGAAGATCTTGAGATTTTCAGGCTGTTATAAGACCGAAATCAAATTAGAGAGATCTCGCATGTATGGTTCTTGAATCATTATCGTTTAAACTTATTTTCGCAGTGATCTATGCGTGATATCTAAGGATACATAGCTCCGATTTACTGCTACTAAAAATATGGAGCGAAAATGATGTTTTATCAATCATCATATTGTTTAAATGTAACGACCCGAGTAGCCTATTGGCCCAATAACTTGTTAAGCCTATCACGTGGCCCAAAATACTTAAGCTCAAGTTATTAGTAGTAACCTACATGGTTTTTGTATAATAGACTCATACTTTATTCATAAGCGATGTGGGATGTGGTGTTACATTAAACATTAAATATTTAGCAAAATATAAAGGATGAATCAGTGGCGGACCTAGGATTTTTATTTGGATGAGGTTGACTTTATGCATTCTTCTATTATATTCTTTTTGTTAACTCTCCTATATAAGGCTACTTGGCTTGCAAGCTATGTTATTGTGTATTGGTGAAAACAACCCAACTCAAAAAAAAAAAAAAAAAAACCCCTTTCTTGACTATGCCCTCCCTTCATTCTTTTTTTTTTTTTTTAATCCTTTCTCTCTTATTCACCTCACCCTTATGTCTATGTGATTTGACTTTTCACTTTTCATCTGTCTTATGATAAGAAGAAAACCTTTGACCTAAGGTTAATAGAAAGAAAAGAACTCATTTAAAGGTGCATAAAGAGAGAGGAGTCACATTAACTCTTTCTTCTTCCCCAAACATTTTTTTTCCTTTTTTCTTTATATAATGATTTATTCCCCAAACCTTTGTTGCAAAAAGGGTCTCTAGTTTTGAAGGTGGTGTGGGATCCATTTTGAAGGTGGGGTGCAGACCATGCTTCCAATAGCCCATCATGGGCATTTTCCAAATCTATCAGGTGCTACCACACCCACATGCTACAACTTGGGTCTGCCCTTGGAATGAATACATTGCATGGTATTGGCATTCCCCAATTAATTAGAGTACCTGAACCTTTAGTATCCCCAATTTGTTGCAATCAATAGTATGTGTTACAAAAGAAAGGAAAAACGAAAAAAGAAAAAAAAACCATGCAGTTATGGGTAATGTACAGAAAGAAAAAATTGTCACAAAAAGACATTCTTAGAAACCTCTTCCTTATCCTCACCAAAAAAAAAAAAAAAAAAAGTTGTCGAGAAAGCTCTTAACTTAATGGTAAGGAGTGCTTGTTCTCATTGAGAGGTCAAAGGTTCAAACCTTTCCCCTCCTTTGTATATGTGGGTTTTTATTACCTCACATGTGTGTCCTTACACATGTGAGTTGTGACTTATTCCCTCGCATGTGTGAGTTGTCTCATCCCCTCACATATGTAGGTCCCTATTACCTCACATGTTTGAGTTGGATCCATGTGTTCCCCATTACCTCGTTTGTATAAGTTGTGTTTGTATCTTCATATGTGTCAGTTGAGTTGTGCCTCTATTTAGGTCCTGTCCTTAGCTAGTTAAAGGAAAAAAGAAAAAGAGAAAAGCTGTCACTACTGGCATTGTCCAAATTGTCTATATGATACCGCTTACTGTCTCAAGTTTGGGGTTTGAAATTAGCTTGTCTTCTTCATGAATACATATACGATTATGTACATTAACAAGCCTAGTTTAGACTTTACATTTGGGCTTGGACTCATAGAAAAGATTTACTTAATCAATCAAAGATCTAGGATGAATAAGGCTTAACTCAAGCCTAACTTGTTAACTTTAAGACGAACTCAAGTCAAGCCTATCCAAATTGAATCATGCTAGGTAGCAAGTGAACTCCACTAGGCTCTTGGCACATCTCATGTAATATTCCGGCCCCAAATCTAAGATTAATTGCTAATTTTTCACTTGTATTACTAATTAATGGTATTTAGACTTAATTTCACAATGAGTAGGTAGATTGGGGGGAACTTACTCTTAATTAGGCGGTTTTGAGGACTAATTGGTAATTTAACTAGACTAACTTGTATTATCTCATCATCTCATTAATTTTGTCATGTGCATTAATCATGATTATCATAATACATTAGTGGACCCATTTCATTTAACACCTAAGTCACCTAGGTGGGACCCTTGTGATCTCTTTTGTAAATAACATAAGCCTATTTGTAATACTCTGACCCAACTTAATCTGGTTTAGCGACTAATTAGTGTTCTTTTTAGTTATTTTCCAACGACTTAGTTTGATGCATGTGGTTTTGTTTTGTTTTGTTTTGTTTTTTGTTTTTTCTTTGAGTTTCGTTTTGAGTCATAGATAGCTAGTTGGGGTGAGTTTAACTTAGATTAGGTAGACATGAGCCATTTTTCGTAATTTTAGATTTTGTAGGAGTCGTTCTTTATGCATCATCTTGGTGTCATCGTGTGTATCTTGTCGAGCTTGTTGATTTCCGTAACTGATTCACATGCAAACGACTTCGTTTGCTTCCGTTGGATCGTTATTTGACTTGAACTGTAATTATGTGAAACCTTCGGACTTTCTGTTAATTTATTCAATACTTATCTTATAAAAAGAGGATGCATGCACCGACTCTCTTCCTCTTTTCTCAACTGAATGTTCCTTCTTCCTTCCTTCGTTTCTTCCTTTCCTTTTCTCCTTCTTCACTATTAAAGCAAAGAAAGGGGAAAATTTTGTGCACCCATTTTACACGTCATCTTTTTGTGCGGGTTAAGGTAAGAGTTGTTTCAAGTCTACCATTTTTTAGTCTAAAGGTCTCATCCTTACTACATGCACTCAAGTCCTCTCTTTTTTTTATGCATGGTTATTAGAGCTGCATGTAGACGTCCAATTTAAGCCTAAGGACAGCAATTAATGGCAAGTATAAGCACTTATGGATGAACACACGTTGGTACATGATGATTGCTATGATTCTTCTTAATCTTTCATGTGTTGTGTGAATTACATCCCTTTTGGCATCAGATATAAATGCTTGTTGTCTCTGTTGTCCAAATTGTTCAAGTTCAATTCGCTCTATAACAGGCACAAAGCGTAAACTTTTGAAGCTTATAGCTAAGCTGTAGAGCTTCACAGCTCACTTTTCAGAGAGCTGCAAAACCTAACTTTACATTAGGTCAGGCTACAACTAAGCTGTAGGCTAGCCGTGACCCAACCGTAAGTCAAGCTACGGCTTGATATTTAAAGAGTATAAATTCGAGTGAATCTTCTACGGTCCAGCCACGGCTAAGCCATGTGGTATGCTATGGCTAAGCCGTACCCAACCGTGGCTGAGCCGTAGAACAAACACGGTCAAACCGTAAGAGCCTGCACAGTTCATCTGTGGCTAACCGCAAATGTGGAAGAAATTCTGGAGAACCACGGCTGAGCCGTAGTGTATAATATAGTTAAGTCGTAAGATACATACGGCTAAGCCGTAGGTCACCCATGGCTAAGCTGTGAGACCTTTGAAACTTAAGAAAAGGTAGGTATTGAAGAGACCTTATAGGGCCGTCGTATTGGCATATAGGTAACCCTTGACCTGTCTAATGAAAAAAATGGGAATAGCATGAATGGTCTTGAGGGCTGTGACTCATTCACGTGTATTGTCCAATTGTCAAGCACCTCCCTATGGGTGTTGGTTTAAGGGACTTCGAAACACATTTCTCGATACACTATAACACCCAAAAAGTGGGCAACTGTGTATTAAATAACTTAAAACTATATCATTATGCATGATTAGAAACAATGGACAACTAGTTTATGGTTGACTAGTAAATTATCATGATTCCATGAAATGATCTGATTTGCAGGGTATGTTGGCTTCGGTTCTTGCCTTCTATTCATTTACTATTGTTTGACTTGTAATTCAGTTGATTTGAACGTTAAAATTTGTGCTTACGCTTCTTGTGGTATGATTTGATACATGTACGACTTGAATATGAATTGAATTGACTTACGTGATATGACATAATTGACACGGTCTGGCTCTAATTAGCCTCAGCCTCAGGATACCCGACTGGGTTGACTTTGATGTAGCTTGCTTGTGCCACTGCAGTGTGCTCTTGTATTGGGGCTTCTGGACTCCAGGAACCAGAGACCCATTCACACCCTGGCATGGTCGACGGTGTTCTCAATGCGTGCTCCTTGAAGGGAGAGTATGGCCGATGTAGTAGCCACCTAGTAAAGTATATCTGTTTACTAATTCTGAGAGCATGCTTTATTCAAATGCATAATTTGCCTGGTAGACTAAATTGAAACTCCATACAATATCATTGGTTTGTTACTTTATTCTTATAGATACAATGTGTGTTAACTTATTGTTGCTTATGCTTTGCTGAATCGTTGCATTTATTAGTTGTCCTTGGTGTTGTAGGCTCAGATCCCGCTGTCGAACCCTCGTTGGTTGGCAAGACTCCAGAGGAAGTCGTAGAAACCCCATCAGGGCTAGTGAAGTGGATGTGATCACTCCATTGGGGGGCGGTTTGGCATGGTTTAGGTCTCCATTTTGTTGTGTAGAATGCATTTGGTTCTTGTCACAAGAGTTTTGCTTAACTCCTTGCATTTTGTGTCTTGGCTTTTATCAATTGTCCCTCACTCTTGTAAAGACAAGATTCTTTTTTTTTGTATATTTTGTACTTCCTATTATCTTTTATAGAAATTGTCGTATGCTCATGTATCCTCTTCTTTTTAATGCCATGATACTTACAGCTTCCGTATACATAGTGTTTGCACATGTGAATTTCCCTTGTGCGTGTGCACTTGAATAAGGTCTAAGTGTATATGCACGAGAGTACGTGTGTCATTGATTAGATTTAAACTTAATTCTCAATGTCCTGGGCTCGAGTTGTGACATAAATATCCAAGAGTTCTAGCAACCCTAACACTGTATAAAGACACTATTTCCAAAGAGAGAGCCCCTTGAGCCTCCTAGATAAAAACCTAGCCTCTAAACTCTCCTTACTCTATCTTCCTTCCTCCTACAAGCCTAGAGTGAGTAAGTGAGAGAGATTTCATCCATTAGAAATTAGATCCATCTTCTCCTCCACATTCCCTTTTACCCATTTGTTGTTTGTTTTGAGAGAAAAGTTAATTTATACATTTTGGCTCAACTTTTGAGATAAAAAACCTAATCCATCTTTGTATTTTTGCCCATTTGAATATTATATAATGATCTTTTAGCTTAAGCACCCTTTAAATCATCTTCTCATGTTATTCATCTCATTTATTCATTTATTTTTCCAGTCATATCATGATTAAGGGTTTACTTGAGATAGAGATTTGGGAATTTGCACTCTAAGAGCTTTGCATTTGGATTTTGAGAGGACCACAAGACAAGTTTAAGCAAATAGTAATACACCTGATTGTATTTAAGCTTGATTCTTTTGAAATTCCTATGTTTTAGAATAATAGCATAGTTCATTCTCTACTTGTTTCATAAATGAGAATGTTATGGTGGGTAGGATATAGATTTTAAATAAATGTTAGGATTAAATGGTATGAAATGAGATTGAAATGGTCACAAATGTGGAAGATTTGGAGTATGAATGTATATATTAATGCAGGTGGGAATGTGGGGTTGAAATTATAGAAACTCATATGTAAAATAGAGGTCAAATTTGGGTCTCAAGCTGGCGCGCTCGAGCAGACCTAAAATTCTTAATTATTTCAAGCACTGTGTGTTAGGCTCAAGCGTCTGCTCATTCGAGCTCAAACGCATTAGTCTCTATGAAGCCCTCTCAAGCGCGTACTTAACTGTACTCGAGTGCACACCTAATTAATTAATTAATTAATTAATTTAATTATTATTCCAATTTCCATCTGGATTGGATTGGCTATACTAAACTCTTCATTAGGCACATTTAGATTTGACACGTGGTCAAGTGTTATCTTAGATTTATTAGGTGAAACCTATGACTATGTAGGAGCTTGTTTCTTGGAACCATTATGCCTTAAACATTGTTCAACAAAATAATATGGAATAAACAAAGAAAGTGTTAGCTGTCACTCATCCTTGTTAGATGATTTGGTTAGTTCTAATGTTATGCTATTCCTGTATAGGTATAAGGAGCCGATGTCCGGATTTATACAAAATGCGACACAAATATTCGGTAACACATGGCATCGGAATTCTTATGGTTATGCAGAAGTGAAAAACTAAGAATACGAACATCTTAATTAGCTTGGCTTGTAAATCATCCTTGTTCATTAATTAATTGGAATTATGCATATTTCAATGATTTCTAAATCCTTCACTTATTTATATTATTAGTTTAGTTATATTCCTTCATTATGTTATCTGTTCAGTTATGTTCTATCAGTTCAGTTATGTTCTTTCATTATGTTATCAATTCAATTATATTCCTTCAATATGTTATCAGTTCAGTTATATTTCATTATGTATTAGTTCAGCTAGATTCCTTTCATTATATTCTCAGTTCAATTTTATTTCATAACTAATTGGAATTATGCATATTTCGATGGCTTCTAAATCCTTTGCTTATTTGTTATCAGTTTAGATATATTCCTTTCATTATGTTACTGGTTCAATTATGTTCCCTTCATTACCTTTACATTTGCTTTTGTTATTACCGTTAGTTATTGATATCATTATACTTCTGTTATCGTAAATGTTAAGTCAGTAAGTTTTGTTAAGAAGGTAAGCATAAGAACACGATGATGTTATATGTTCTGACTATACTGATTCATAGAGTTGGCACCACTGAACTGGACTTTATGAGGCCCGGCAGGGCTGAGTATGGATTGAAATTCTATACACCGCTGTAGTTGGTATTTTGTGGAGTAAATTGATGCTCCTTTAAGCGGTTAGATTAACTACTTGATCTCCAGTTTTGTTTTGATATCTATCTCTCTTCGAGGAGGATTATAATCATGTGGTTTGCCATCTAGTTGTTATATTTCTGTTATCTTGATTCCTTGTGATTATGCTTTATCTTGTGTTAACATGTTTAGATTTCACTTTTACCCTATTTAATTGGTATTGTCTTTAACTCTATTTAGAACAATATGTCTAATATACTACTTGCATATTTATTGTTGAGCTGTCATGCTTTGGGTGTTACCCTTGGTGTTACAGGAACAAGCCTCAGTTTCGACCCGGTTATCGACGCAATTCCGAAGGTTGCCATAGCGGTATCTTCAGGACTAGTTGAGTGAGGACTAAATGACGTCTTCTATTAGGCGTATCCATAGATCGAAATGAGTTTTTTTGGGCATTTAGGATTTGAACTATGATATCTCTTTTTATCAAATTATCATGACTTTGATTTGATTTATGTTTATTTCATTTAAGAATATGTATTATATTTTTGGTTTATGACCATTATGCGTTTTTGCACCTTATCATTTTATATGCATTTAGACATGTAGTTTTTGCATAGGATTATGATCATCTTAATAACTCATTAAGTAGTTTAATTATGGAATGTTAAACAGGTATCTGTTTAAGCTCTTATAATATCATAGGATGTTCATTGGGTGTTCTAAACACTAAATTCCGTAGTCAGATTTGAATGTGTATGTTATGGATCTTCTGCACATATGAAAAAGGTTTAAAATTCTCTTATATTGATCCATGTTTGCCTTAGTGCAGCGTGAATTACTACGGGATTACGTGTACCACGTTACGAGCCATCTGGATTGACCTAATCTCGGGCTCGGGGCGTGACATCTCCTCATGCACTAGGGATGCTCATGGCTGGGGCCAATATTGGCCCAACTCACTTTTGGTTTGGGCCTATTTAATCTTTTGTGCCGGACTTGAATTAAGTGATAGAAATTACAATGCCTGGCGTGGCCCAACTAAAATAAAGACAATAATTTCAAATAACAAAATTCCCATACAACTAATAAAAAGAGTAATTCGGCCTAGCCCGACCAGATTGATTAAATGGGTGAGCTTGTCCATGACATTTACAGCATGTTCAAGGCTATGGCCAGATGAGAGCCCATGTTTCTAAAGTCCGGCTGGGTATGGATATGCTTCACTCCGGCTCGGCCCGGCCCATGAACACCCACCACATGAATCGTGTGAAAGGAAGCTTGTTTGAGTAGAAATTTTGAAGGAGTAAATTTAGTCATTATTATATTACTGAAATTGGTCGATTTATATTATTACTTGCACTTAAAACCTAACCGTCATCCTCATCAGATAGTTATAACGTATAACTAGTGGAAAAGCACGGTCGACCGGACGATGTCTCTCTCACATGCATACACAAATACTCAATTTATCTTAGATTCTCTTGTCAGAAATTAGTAACAGCGTATAGAGGTTTTGCAGTTATAGTGGACTTTTAGACTGTACTACCCGCTTCTTTAGCAGCATTTGAACAATTCTTGGGCAGGAGAATGAAGGTTGGGATGTGGGTTTTCTGCAACTTCTCAGTTCTTTTGCTTCTATTGATGGTGGGTGCTAAGGAAACCAATCATAGTCAGCCGGAAGGGTTGATTTTTGGTGAGTGTTGATGGGTTTGCTTTCTTTTCTTTTTCTTTTTCTTGTTTTTGATTGGAATTGTAGTTCTTCTGATTTTAGAATCAGGTTCTCTGGACGTTTTATGGGGTACTCATTTCTGGGTGTTTTTGGGTTTGATGACTTACATTGGTTTATGCTTGTTTTGGCTGTTTTAAGCTGCTACTCTGTGGTTTGATTTAGGATTTTCTTTGGTTCTACTGTACAGTATATTTCAAGAAATTTAAGGGATTTTCTCAGATTAGGCTCTGTTGATAGGAATGTACGTTCAGAGATTTTTTTTTTTCAAAATATGTTGGGAGGTTGAATAGTTGTAATGTAGGAATTTCATTTTTCCGTCTTGATTCTTTGGTTGGCTTTCTTTCGCATACACTTAACTTTCATTTTCGTCTTCTGTTTTGTTTTTGTTTTTGTTTTGGCTTCAATTTTAACTTAATATGAATTTAATTGCATTTGTTTCAACTCTAATTTAAAATAAATCTAATCACATTTTAGGACTCGATATGACTGATAAAAAGAAAGGGACTGACTAGCTCGTGAATCATGATCCAAAGTGTGACCATGCCAGCATTTCATTGTTTTGGTGATGGAGTTTATTGAGACCAGTTCATGACGTTTCACCCTGTTCTAAGCTGCATCCTTATTGTCTAAGCCAATTGTGAATGCCGCATTATTTCTAATATGGAACTGAAATTGGGGATATTGGGGTGATCTGGTATCGTGGTCATTTTTTTTTTCTCTTGAATCTGATTAATAGTTGAAATTGGAGGGTTTTTTTTCTTAGACGTTATTCTTTTTCTTTTTTTGGTCTTTTGATATTTGGCTTTTTGGGGTTTGAAGAATTCAAATTGAGCAGATTTTCATTTACCTCCCATTTGGACTCAGGTAAATTGTGATTTGGACATTCAATCTGAAATTTCTATTCTACAGGTTCCTGCTATGTTTGAGGTGGCAATGAGATAGGAACTGTCTCACAAAAACTTCTGTTTTTCTTTCCACCTGAAACTGGAAACCTAAATAATTTTAGATGGGTGGATTTGATAGGTTAATTTGAATATTCTTTAGATTTTCATTAACTATTAATAATTGTGTATTCTGGCTCAAAATAGAACGCAATAGAGAAACAGAATTCAAGTAGCCGACCCCAACATGGTTGGGATAAGGCTTTGATGATGATGATGATGATTAATACTTGCGTATTCATAAGAGATTGGTTTTAGGACTGCTAGATCCATGCACGAGCTGATTCATTACACATGTATAAATTTGGCTTTCATGGAACATTTCGAAGCCATGGAAATTGTGGAGCTTCTGTGTAGATGACTCCAACTCTGCCTGTAGATGAGGAATAAATAAAGGATTGATGGACTGTGTTATCTATCATATAAATGAAATGATAGATGGACTCTTAGGGTGTGTGTGCGTGCTGAGAGGACTTAGGACTCTCCCTACTTTTTGACTTCCGATTTTGTGGTACAAAGGAATCCTGCATTCCTATCCTTTCCATAGGAAATCGAATTCATCTCTTTCAAGAAAAGTCTCATGTTTTTCTTTTCCACAAGGAAAGTATGCACCAAACAATCGAAAAGTGGGCTGCATGGAAAACTTTTACGAGTTTCCTCTATCACGGAATCCTGATGAGTTGACCTGTCTGATTGGCCCAAGCCAACAAATGTGAGGTGGTGGGTTCCACCTTATGTTTGGTTTAGATGTGATTCTAGTTTGTCACAGACACAGGTGGACTGTTGGTTTGTGAAGCTGCACTATTCATGGAGCTATGTTCCATTGTCTAACATTTGTCTCAAGTTTTGGAGCTTATATAGGTTGTTTGAAGTTAAAATGTTGGGTCGAGATGAGTTTTGATCTATGATACCTTGATACTTCAATACAGGCAACATATTGTGTTATATCCAATAGTTCTTTTTTTTTTCTTGTGCGTAAAACCGTGTCCCTGCCATATCCATGGCAAATACCTGAGGTATCAGGGCATCATATTTTCTGATCTGCTTTTTTCTTTTTGGCTTTGTCTATCTGCTGTAGCAAGATTTGTACATTGTTTTTCAGGGGTTGGAGTCTTTAAGCAGTGGCATTAAATTCCAACCTTCTGTCTGATTGTGTTAGCTTCTTGTTTTTGTAAATTGTATTCTCCGGCACTATCACAAAGCTAATATTTGCCAACTCTTCAGACTCAAAATTGAGATGGACACTTCGCTGACCTTATGAAGAACTAGGAATTCTGCCCCATATTAATGGAAGTCCAAAAGAGAAGAATGTGGAACTAACAATAAATGAAGCAATTCATGATTGGTAGGAGGAAATTATGGGGAACAGAAAGGTCAAAAGATTAGTCATAACAAGAAATATCAACAGCACGAGGGTGTAGCCCACCTACACGGGGAAGAAAGAAAGAAAGATATCGTACTCAATAGAGTGGTGTTAAGAGTTAGGGCCCATTTGGATGCAGTTTTTGAAAAAGAACGTATATTTCTTCGCAGAAAATCTCATCTGCAAGTTGAAAAATAAGTATTCATTTCACCTTAACAACATTGGTTGACTTTGTGAGAAATTAGTGAATTACATGTACATTAGTTGTGTTTCTCAAGAACCCAAAAACTTCGTGTTCTTTCTGGAGCTTTGTTCTTGCATTCTTGCTAAACTTAATCACACGACTAAGAGTCCATTGTCTAAAGCAGGACTGTTTGATGGCCATGCCAGTCGTTTAGAGTACACACCAAAGTAATGAGGACAGTGATTTTTTGTTGTTTTATTGAGTTTTGGTTCCTTTCTCCTGTTTTTGCAATTGGTAATTGTAATTCGTAGAGTTTGAATGGATTGTCGAGTTTACCTCATTTTGCAGCTTGGGTTGATCTACCTTTGGTTTTTGGATAATATAAACTGAATTGCTTTAAATTTTGCATTTGCATTGGTTTTTTCTCCTTCTATATTTGTATCTGATTCTTTTGGAGGGGCTCTCTTCGCATGTAGTGATGGTATTATTTTGCTAAAAAAAATGTAGGGAGTGCTGGTGATATTGAAGATGATACACTTGGAAAGCTTAAGGTGTATGTTTATGAGTTGCCAAGCAGGTACAATGAGAAGATGGTGAAAACTTTTCCCAGGTGTCTTGTGCATATGTTTGCTGTAGAGGTCTACATGCACCGATTCTTATTATCCAGCCATGTCCGCACTCTTAATCCTGAAGAAGCTGATTGGTTTTACACCCCTGTATACACTACCTGTGACTTGTCTCCTGATGGGCTCCCAATGCCTTTCAATTCACCAAGGATGATGAGAAGTGCTATACAGCGGATTGCTACTAAGTGGCCCTACTGGAATCGCACTGAAGGGGCAGATCACTTTTTTGTTGTTCCACATGATTTTGCAGCCTGCTTCCATTATTTAGTAATAACTTCTCGTCTCTGTGTGTGTGTGAGTGTGTGTGTGTGTGTGTGTGAGAACTGTTAGAGGTTTGTTAATCACTTACACCCCCTTCTCCATATCATCGCATGCCTTGGACTTTTTCCTCTCTTTTTCAACCATTTTTTTTACAGTGTTGCCCATCTAATGACCATAGCAATAGCACTCTATTTTTTGTGTAGAATGGACAATGTGGGTCAGATGTAGTGAATGACTCAGATCTTGCACATGTTTTCCACCTTGTCATTGCATGGAATTTTTTCAAAAACATTCAAATGTTTTTTAATAGGTAAAAGCATTAAAATGTTGAGATCAATTTCATGCATTTAGATTTAAATCTACCATAAGTGGAAAAATTTTCAAATTCTTGGAAGAATGAGTGTTGTCTATTCTGTTCTTTTTCTTGGGGCACCAAGTGGATTGTTGAAACCGCTGATGAGTGTTGTCTATTCTGTTCTTTTTCTTGGGACACTGTGGAAAGTGGATTATTGGAATCACATTGTCAGTGGACTATCGTTTGACTTTCTATGCAATATCAACATTAGTGGTTGATATTGATACTTCTGTGGGATAGAATTGGCAGATAGACGAGGCCAACAAAGGCGGGTTCTTATTTCTGTGCCACTTCAAACTCAGACCAGATAACCGTCTGCTTTGGTCAAGGATTTTATGTGCTTGCAAGTTGAGGCACGTGCAAAATACACTCTTGATGTAATATAAGTAGATGAGAGAAGTAAATTGCCACATATTCTCTGTTGCTCTTGTCTATCTTTTTATATATACTTCGGATCGGTGTTGTACTCGTCTTCTTCATGCCTCTTTAGCTTTATAGGGGACTTGAACTCATGCATGCATGCACACAACATGTCTCTAACCAGCTGACTAACAGTCTGGGTCCATTCCTTTTACTCTGTTTTATTATAAATTACTTGCACGCTAATTTCTTCCTCATGGCTGAACATTTTCTTTTAGGAGGAAATAGCTGTTGAGCGAGGGATCTTGCCACTGCTTAAGCGTGCTACATTGGTTCAAACTTTTGGGCAACGAAATCATGTCTGTTTAAAAGAGGGCTCAATCACAATTCCTCCATATGCGCCTCCCCAGAAAATGCTAGCTCACTTGATATCTCCTGACACTCCTCGTTCCATCTTCGCTTACTTCCGTGGCTTGTTTTATGATACATGGAACGATCCCGAGGGTGGATACTATGCAAGGTATACTTCTTGTGAGCTTGTCTAACTAAACTGACATTAATCTGATAAATTTTTGTGTTATCTTTAGTGCATGATGGTAAGACCCATCAGGTTATGGATCTGGATCCCTGAATTATGAAGCAGGCTCATAGGTATTTCAACATCTCTGATGCATCAAGACGCCACAATTCCTTATTTCTTGCTGACCTCTTTTATTGGCATATGTAGGTTTTGTTTCTGTTCAAATCTCTGGTAAATTAGGGAAAAAAAGGGTTTGACCTGCTTTAATTCACTTGCAAGAGATGGAAGTGTGGATGGAATTTGATTGCATTATACTTGATATTTGGAGTGTTAATCTGGGGTTAACAATTTGAAGTGTATAGAAGGGGATAGTTCTCCCGTACGAAGGCCTACTTTGAACCTTGTTTGAGGTTTGGTTGAACTAAATTGGTTTAAGTTGTATTCAATTGCTTAATGATCCATTGCCATTTTTTCTTGGTTGATCTTGGTAGAGGTGCAAGGGCATCAGTGTGGGAGAACTTCCAGAACAACCCGCTCTTTGACATTTCAGCCGAGCGCACATACACTTATTACGAAGATATGCAACGGTCTGTCTTCTGTTTGTGCCCTGTGGGTTGGGCCCCATGGAGTCCTAGGTTGCCTGAGTCAGTGGTATTTGGCTGCATACCGGTGATCATAGCAGATGACATCGTCTTGCCTTTTGAGGATGCAATTGCATGGGAGGAAATAGGTGTGATTGTAGCTGAAGTGGACGTCCCCAAATTGGATACAATCCTCACATCGATACCACCCGAGGTGATATTGAGGAAGCTAAGGCTGCTGACCAATCCTGCATTGAAGCGGGCGGTGGTGTTCCCGCAACCTGCCATACCAGGGGATGGTTTCCATCAGATATTGCATGGGCTTGCGCGTAAGCTTCCACATGACAAAAGTGTTTACTTGAAGCCAGGGGAGAAGATTTTGAACTGGACTGGTGGCCCTGTAGCTGATCAAAAACCTTGGTAGATGCAGTTTTTTATTTACTCAAAACTACAGACCCACACCACCCCCCCCACCACCCCCCCACCCCCCCCCCCCCCCCCCACCAACAACCTGAAGTTGTGTGCTACAAGGAAGGTACTGGCTATCATGAATGGTTTTATAAAAACTTCATTCTCCGATTCAAACACATCCTGTTCAAAGCTTTCCACCACTTCTGCAATCTTGTGACATTCTGCCTCTGGTGTTGGTTGGTGATCCATCTGGGCCATATAATGTTAAGACTTTGGAGACATTGCAAAAGAATACATATATGTATTTATGTATGTATGTGTATATCCACAACTTTAGCATTGTCCGACACAGAGATAGCGAAATTTTCTGTTGAAAAATTTTACATTATATAGCATCTTTATATATATATATTATTTTATTTTAGCTTTAGATCCATTGGTATAATGATGTCTTGTATTTTTTTACATCATATCATGAAGTTAATTAATTTTAATTTTATTTTGTATATTTTATGATGACATTCCTGTCTTTTTTACTGGTTCTATGAATATTCATTGTTTATGGTTTAGATGAATCTTCCTCTTGTTGTGTTGGTAATGAGCTGTGGCAATTTGCAAGGAGGAATTACACTTCCTGGATGCCCTTTTGTGGGTCCCAGGTGTGGTAATCACTGCTGCTAATATGATAGGCCCTACAGCATACATAAGGAACACCAAAAATGGTATTTACATGGAACTTCACAGGAAAAAAAGGTTGAAGAATGGATGCACATAATAAGTGGTCGATTTCTAATAGTGGCCCAATAATGGGGCCAAATAGACTGTTTATCTAAATGGGTCTCTGTTGTTGATGGGTGTTGTGCGCGTGTGTGCGTAAGCAATCAAGATCAACAATCAACCACACAAGAAGAAGAGAGATTTACGTGGTTCGGTAAAGATGTCTATGTCAACGGGAAACTAATTTCTACTAGGTTCTCTTCTAATCTGTGAAACCACAGCTTTGGAATCTCAACCTATATCTAGGGTTACAGATTACATCATATATATAATCATCACTTCCTTATCCCTCAAGAACTTTATTCTTAGAAAAAAGAAAAGTCCTAATCCTATTAAGAAACTACTATTTTAACAAATATGAAATTCTTAATATAATTAGGGAAACCACTTAAGATACTGAACCCAATTGGTCTGAACCCACTTGGCCAAGAATCTCCCCCTCCAGACCATGGGGAAGATGCTCTGAACCCCTTTTTGAGAGTTCAGCCCTGCTAACTCTGAACAGAGCTCCAGCTTTCCCTTAGACACAACTGTTGTCATCATGTCTGAGGGATTCTTGTCCGAGTAAATCTTTTCCAATTTCATGAAGTTCTTCTCGATCACCTCACGAATCCATTGGTACTTGATATCAACGTGCTTCATGCGACCATGATATGTAGCATTCTTATTTAAATCCATAGTACTCTGATTATCATTGAAGACTACATATTCTTCTTGCTTCAAACCTAGTTCTTGAAGGATTCTTTTCAACCAAAGCATCTCTCTCCCTACTTCATTAGTAACTATGTATTCCACTTTAGTTGTATACTATGCTGTACACTTTTGCAACTTCAATTGCTAGGAGATAGCTCTCCCTACAAAAGTAAACAAATGACTAGAAGTCGACAACCGACGATCAAGATTGCCTGCAAAATCATCATCAGTATAACCTTCAATCACTGGTTTTGAGCCTCCGAAACATAAGCACACCTTGGAAGTACTTCTCGAATACCTAAAAATCCACTTCACTGCTTCCCAATGCCCTTTTTCAGGGTTAGAGAGAAATCGACTCACTAAACTCATAGCATGAGCAATGTCTGGTCGTGTACAAACTATAGCATACATAAGACTCCCCACAGCAGAGGAGTAAGGAACACATGCCATCCGTTCCTTTTCATCATCTGTAGTAAGACACAAGCACTTGCTTAGTCTAAAGGCTAGAGGCATGCTAACTTGCATAGCATTCTTCATGTTGAATTGCTCATGTACTCGTTCAATATATTTCTCTTGTGACAACTACATCTACTTGGAACTCCTGTTACGACGTATTTGCATGTCCAATATCGTTCGTTGTCACAACCCGAGCCCAGGGACCGGGGGTCAGAGAAAATCTAACCAGTGACACACGTACTCCCGTGCATGCACACCTGGACCCCGTCCAAGCATACACACACAAGGGATCATTCACACGTGCAAACAACTGTACGCGGAAGCTGTACGTATCAAGGCATACCACAATATACCAAAAGACATAGGAGATTACAAAACGATATACACTGATGATAAGACAAATACATGAACGTATGACAATAGAGCGGGCTTACAACAATCCAAAAATCAAAATACAGGTATTACTCAAGGCCCACTTCACAAGTACAGAAAATCCCCTCAATAGACGCCAACACAAAGAATGGGGAAAACAAAATGATGCAAACCGTACTCTGGAGGATGGATCAAGTCCACTCCTCTAGGCCGGAGGGGGCCTCGCGAGCCTCTCCTGCAGTCGGGTCGACCGACGCAGGTTCGGAAGAGGGATCTGAGCCTGCAACACACAAGACAAACACATAAGTACGACGACTTAGCAAAGTATAAGCCAACAAGATGATAACACGAATCGTGTCTAATACGGAATAATACTGAACAATAGTCATGATGCAATATCCATAGAAACCATGATCGTATACTAAGCAAGTGTGCAAATGCATAATGAATAAGCATGCTATCAGAATCACAAACAGATAACACTCAAAGTGGCAACTACATTGGCCATTTTCTCCCTTACGAGAGCGGACGGAATGAGAACACCAGCGACCGGGCCAGGGCACGCATGGGTCTCTAGTTCCCGGGGTCCGGAGTCCCAGGACGGAAACACTCTGCAGAGGCAAACACATAAACTACACCAAAGTCAACCCCGTCGGGTATCCTAAGGCTGAGGCTCAGTAGTGCCAATACCAATCACAATCAAATAGCTGATGCACCTCGATCACTTAGTACTTATCACTTATCACTTATCACTTATCACTTATCATACTGAACGAACAATAGGAAGTGCACCACATAACTGATACTGAATGCAAATACTGCATGCACATAATACGGATACTGAAGCTGATACGAAATGCAAATCATAAGGACACTAACTGATACTGAATGTACATAAACAAGTACAAGAAGTGCTGACACTAAGTAGCAATCACAATCACTGACTCATAACTGATGCAAGTACTCCAGTGGAGCAACGGTAAACATAATACACAATAATAGAATGGTTCCGCCCGGGCTTCGCTCTGGGGTTGCTGCATTTCCCACAGAATCGAGAGGTCCAGCGCAGAACACATAAGAGGGCATAACCGAAATCAATATGCTGTACAATTCAGAATGCTTATACGAATCAAGGTCAATTACAAACCAATCCTACACTAATTATCCAGTGCTTCTAACCGTGCATGTTGATGTAGTTTTAAGATGTTCGATGCACCATTGTCTAGTGTTGCAGTGTCTGGAGTGTGCACCGAAGTCCCTTAAACCAACACCCATGGGGAGGTGCTAAACATCTGGATAACCAGCATGAATGATTCACAGCCCATGAGATCATTCACGTCATTCAAACATTCCATTGGGCATGTCCAGGTTAGCTACATTCTAACATGAAAGTCCTATACGGTCGTTTGCTTAAACCTAGTCCCTTTTCATTCAATTCTCAGGGTCTCACGGTGTAGCCGTAGGTAACCTTACGGCTTAGCCGTGGCATCTTACGGCTTAGCCGTAATATGCACTGCGGCTGAGCTGAGGTTCCCCAAATATCCATCCGGATTTACGGCTCAACCGTATTTTGCTCTACGGCTCAGCCGTATCCTGGTCCACGGCTTAGCCGTAAGCCAATGTACGGCGTAGATCAGGCTGGACCGTAGAAGAATGTCAAATTGCCAACATCCAGTTATTTTCAGCTAACAGTCTGTACTGCTCTACGGTTAGGGTTACGGTTGGGTCTCGGCTTAGCCGTAAGCCATTTTACGGCTTAGCCGTAGCACATTTCACGGCTTAGCCGTGAGTGCACGGACTCAATTTCCTGAACTTGTTACAGTCATACAGAAAGTGTGCGAAATGGCTGGAAACCGAAAGATAACAGTGAAATGAACTGAATGGGGCTGTCTAATACTGAGAAACACAATAAAGAACAAGAACACAACAATCAAATCACTATCAATCGATGTTCATACAACTTGGGCTTATACTTGCCTCACGGACGAAATCCACACGCTAATTGGCTCAGTCCACCGGGATCACACACACTAACGAGCTCCTTTCTTCCTCCCTCAAGCACAGAAACAGAAATGGAGAAGGAGAGAAAGAGAGCTGTCGAGAGAGAGAGACGAACAGAGAGCGAGAGAGACGATCGAGAGAGAGATGGAGTTGGTAGGGATATTTATAACTTAAGTTGAGCCAAATTTGCAAACAAGTCCAATTAGCTTATCCAATTATCAGTTGAGTCAAATGACAGTCCAACGAGAGCAAACGAACTCATTCGAATTCAAGACAGTTACGACAATCGACAAGCTCGACGGAATACACGCGCTGACGTCAAAATGACGCAAAACTGACAAGGTCAATCAAAAGCCAAAATTACGAAAAAGGGCTCAAACTAACTAGACCAAGTCAAACTCAACCCAAACGATCTCTCTACAACTCAAACCAAACAGAAACAAAATCAAAACACTCTTAGCGATAAAAACACACGCAATTACCCACTAAACCGGGTCAACTCGGGTCGGAGTGTTACATTCGTGCTGGACCCAAGTCTTTCATGTCAAACGACTTTGACACCTCTTTTTTTAACTTGCCAATCAACTTGCTATCCTCTCCAACTATCAACAAGTCATCTACATATAAAAAAAGGATGATGAACTTGCCATTGATAAATCGACGAACATAGACACAATGATCTGCAGCTGTCCTTCGGTACCCATAACTCAACATGAATGAATCAAACTTCTTGTAATACTATTTCAGTGCTTGCTTCAGTCCGTAGAGACTCTTCTTCAACTTGTAAACCATCTGTTCTTTTCCTTCTACCTCAAAACCCTCTAGCTAAGTCATGTAGATCTCTTATTTTAGGTCACTGTGAAGAAACGCGGTCTTCATATCCATCTGTTCAAGCTCAAGGTCCATGCTGGCGGTTAAACCCAAAATGACTCTGACAGAAGTCATTTTCATAATAGGAGAGAAAATATCACTAAAGTTGATACCCTTCGTCTGTGCAAAGCTTTTTACCACTAACCGTGCTTTGTGCTTTACCAGTTTTGCATTATCATTCTTTTTTCAACTTGAACACCCATTTGTTTTTTAGAACATTCTTATCTTTAGGAAGTTGTACCAACTTATATGTCTTGTTATTCGTCAAATAACTCATCTCATCCTTTATAGCCTGCATCCACTTATTTTTATCATCATGAGTCATTGCTTCTCGAAAACTCTCTGGCTCCCCCTCATCAGTAAGCAAAATATATTCGGATGTAGGATACTTAGTTGATGGTTGACGCTCTTGTGTAGACCTCCTAACTTGAGGTTTCGTGGCTTCCAACTGAGGAGACTGCAGCTCCCCCCGCTCAACACCCTCATCATTTAGCAACCGCTGTGCCTCATCACGATCCGAATCATTTTGTCCACCTTCTCCACCTGTAGTATGCACCGGAGAAGGAGTCTGTGTGAGATTAACCACTCCATCAACTGTCTCAAAAGACTTATCATTCTTCTCAACATCTTTAAAGAACTAATATTCATGGAAAATCACATCCCTACTTTTGATAATTTTCCAAATCTTTTGATCCCATAACCTGTAGCGAAACTCATATCCACTATAACCAAGAAACATGCAACTCATTGCCTTATCGTCTAACTTAGAACGCTGCTCCTTTGGTATATGTGCAAACGCCTTACACCCAAACACCTTCAAGTGTGAATAAGAAGCATTTTTACATGTCTATCTTCTCTCTGGAAGATCAGAATTTAAAGGAACTGAGAAAGATCTGTTAATTAGATAACTGGCAGTCAGAATGGCTTCACCCCAGAATGACTTAGGCAACCGTACTAATCTCATCATGCATCTCATCTTCTTAAGAAGAGTGCGGTTTATTCTCTCTGCCACACCTTTGTGCTATAAAGTACCAGGAACTGTCTTTTCATGTCGAATGCCATGCTTTAAGCAATAGCTTCTGAGCTGGTTGGATATGTACTCACCCCCATTATTTGTGCAGAGACACTTCAAGGGTTTACCTATTTTTCTTTCAACCATGACATAAACCTTTTGAAAAATCTGGAACACTTGATCATTTAATTTCAATGCATAAACCCAATCTTTCCTAGATGCATCATCGATGAACGTGACAAAGAACTTATTGCCACTCAATGATTCTATCTCCATGGGACCACAAATATCAGAATATACCGAATCCAACACATTAGATTTTAATTTTGATGTCGAAGAAAAAGCAACCGTATGCTGTTTGCCATATAGACAATAATCACACGGGTCAAAGGATATAGTTTTGGAGCAAGGAATTAAATCCTTTCTTGCCAGCATCTGCAGGCGTTTTTCATTCATATGACCAAACCCCTTATGCCATAGATTCAGACAGAAATTGTCTTGAACTGCATTTAACACACCTTTGCATAGCTTCACATGTGTTTTATAAAGAGTATTGCCCGCTTTTCCTCTCGTAATAACAAGAGACCCTTGAGGGAGCTTCCATCTTCCATTTCCGAAGCAATTCTCATAACCTGCATGATCCAATGCAGTCCCGGAAATCAAATTCAACTGCAGATCAATAACATGTCGCATATCTTTTAGCATCATTGTGCAACCAATATCGGTTTTAATGCAAACATCACCGATATCAACAATCTCTGAATGATTCGTGTTGCCCATCTGCACAGTACCAAAGTCACCTGCTTTGTACATCATGAACATCTCCCTACAAGGAATAGCATGGTAGGATGTTGTCACAAACTGAGCCCAGAAACGGGGGTTAGTGAGAACCTAACCAGTGACACACGTACTCCCATGCACGCACACCTAGACCTGGTCTAAATGTATACACACAAGGGATACTTACACGTGCAAACCAAGTGTACGCGGAAGCTGTACGTATCATTGCATGATAAAAGGAAACACGAATAGGAACAATAACTGTAAAACTGATATTAACTTCTAGAATATATAACAAAATGGAAAAAAGTTTCTTAGAGACAATTGCAAGCTAATGTGTGGATCATCAAAACTAAACAAAACCTTGGTACAAAATGGAAGATAGAAGACTGATGCAATGCAAGGCCGCTCTCCAATGGAGGGATCACATCCCCTCCTCTAGCCCTGACTAGGCCTCACGGATCTCTCCTAGAGTCGGGCTGACCGATGAGGAGTCGATAGAAGGATCTGGGCCTGCAACACCAAGAGCAACTAATGAGTACGACGACTCAACAAAGCATAAGCAACAATAAGTTAACATGTGTTGTGTCTATCAGAAAAGTAATATATAAAAATCCATAGAGATCATATTCGTATGCTAGGCAAATCGTGCATATAAATAACCCTGCTATCAGAATTATAAACAGATATACTGACTAGGTGGCTTCTACATTTGCCATATTCTCCTATCGAGAGTAAGCAGGACGAGAACACCATCGACCGGGTCAGGGTACGAATAGGTCCCTGGTTTCTAGGGTTCAAAATCCTATGACAAGAGCACTCTGCAGAGGCAACAAACAAGCTACGCTAAAGTCAACCCCATCGGTTATCCTAAGGTTGAGGCTGAGTAGAGCCAAACAGATAAGATCGGTTATACCAAATGATGCACGTTAGTCAATGTCAGTCGGTCGGTCAGGTAGTGCAGTACAATACAGTACATGTATCATATCATATCATAAGCAAGCAATACAGTGCATGCATCGCATGAAAATAAATCACTAAACTCAAGTCTTGCAATACCAGTATAAGTAAAAAAAAGAATAAAAGCAAGGAAGGCAATAATCGAAGTCAATATGAAATGCAAGTCATTACTGTGAATCAAAATTGTTTACTAGCCAACGCCAAGCTAGTTGTCCAATGTTTCTAACCGTGCATGATAATGTAGTTTTAAGTTATTCAATACACAGTTGTTCATTTCGTGGGTGTTGCACCGTATCAATAGCGTGTATCAAAGTCCTTTAAACAAACACCCATGGGGAGGTGCTTAACATCTGGACAATACACACATGAATGTGTCACAGCCCGCAAGACCATTCATGCTTCTTAAGGTAATCCGTTGGGCAAGTTATGTAGTTGAGAAGTCCAGGTGAAGGTCCTATAAGGTCTCATCATTAACCTTATATTTTCTCTAATTCATTAAGGAGCAGAGAGACCAAAAGGTAGCATACCAAGGTACACTGGGTGTTAAGGAAGCAAGAGAAAAGGAATGAACAAAATTAGGATTTAGTTGGACACTGAATCTCCTGGAGCAGAAATGCTTCAAGGCCGACCAGTCAGCTCTGGAGCCCGATCGGTTGGATTTCGGTTCTAGAAGTGTCCGATCGGTCGGACCCCAGGCCCGATTAGTCCGGTAGTAGAATTCTATACAGAATAGTACCACTGTACTGCGGTCTTTCCATTCACAAAAACGACATGTATCACTTTTATACCATTCTAAAGGGCTGTTAAAACACAACGCACTTAAGAGATAGAATAGAAGAAACACAACAATCAACGAGTACCAACATGTGTTCATTCATATTGTGCTTATACTTGCCTTAAATGAGCTCTTTCCTTAACTTAGCTGTTCTTTGGCCCAAACAATCTCGGAGATGAAATCCTAACACCATGCATGCCAAGACTGAGCAAGAGAAAAGGTGTGTATGCAGTGCAATTATAGCCTAAACACCGAACGGAGACCATAACTGAACTCCTCACCTGAGATGAACCAGGAAAATGGTGCGAGATTCTCATCCACAACGAAAAGAAAAGGAAGAAGAAAATGAAGATGAGTGCAGTGAACGAGAAAAGGACGAGCTTGCTTTTTACCAACGAACCCAAGAAGAAGACGAGCAACCGGTGCACAAGAATTATCCCCTTTCTTTGCTTGTGAGAAGAAGAAGGAGATGAAGAGTAGAGAAGAGAAGAGGGAGAGAGAGCTGATGTTGGGAGGGAGAGAGGAATTAAGGAGGAGTCGGTGCATGTGTTGCCTTATATAAGATAAGGATTGCACAATTTATATAAAAGTCCAACAGTTCGGGAGAATTACAGTTTAAGTCAATTAACGGTCCAACGGAAGCAAACGACGTTGTTCATATACGAGTCGGTTACGGAAGTTGACAAGCTCGACGAAATACACGTATTAACACCAAGATGATGTATGAAGGACGAACTCATACAAAATTAAAATTTACAAAAAAGGGCCCATGTCTACCTAGACCAGGTTAAACTCAACCGAATTACTTATCCATGACCCAAAATGAATCTCAAAAGAGTCAAACCACGAGCTTAACATGAATTCGCTATAAATGGTGCCTAGACCACATTAATTAGTCATTAAATCGGATTAAACTGGGCCGGAGTGTTACAGATGCTGCTGTGTTAACAACCTACTCAATCTGATCATTTGCAACACTCAAACGCTTATCATCATCGCCGGTGAGCACCATTACTTCCTCTCCCAAAGTAGCAGCAGTGTTTTCACTACCATTCTTTTTTTTTTATTGTTGTATCCTTTCTGTTCCTTTAAGGCAAAACAATTTTTCCTGATGTGGCTCATCTTGTCATAAAAGAAGTATTTCACAGACTTTTTCTTAACCTGTGATTCACCACTAGACTTGATTTGTGATTCACCTCCAGACTTGCCACGACCCCCCTTTGGTCCTCTACTCTTACTCCTCCCCTTGTTCTCAGTAACAAAGGCCTGTGCATTATCTGTCCCTGTAGATTTCCTTCTAGTTTCTTCATTCTATAGACTACTAGTAACTTGACTCATGGACAACACACCATCTGGAGTGGAGTTGCTCACGAAAGCAATTAATGTCTCCCATGTATCCGGCAAAGAACTTAGAAGCAACAGAGCTTGCATCTCATCATCAAGGAGCCTCTTCATTATGGCTAACTGATTTACCACACTTTGAAACTCGTTGATGTGATCTTTGATCTGACCACCATCCTTGAATTTTACGTTCACAAGCTTTTTGATCAAAAAGGTTTGGTTCACTGTGGTCTTTTTATTATACATTGCTTTTAACTTTTTCCAAAGGGTATTCGCATTGGTTTCATTAGACACATGGTGAAATATGCTGTTATCAACACACTGTCTAATGTGACCAATCATTTTTCTATGCAACTTGTTCCATTTAGCATCTTGCATATCTTGTAGTCGGGCACTATCCCCCTCAACGAGATCATGAAGGTCTTTACAATAGAGAATATCCTCCATTTTCGGTTTTCAGATTAACCAATTAGAATGGTTGAGCTTAACCATGGTAGCGTTGATATCATTGTTCTCCATCTGAATTAAATTAAGCAATAGGAAAAAACAAACAACTAACACTGACTTTAACTTCTGTACCAGGCTATAGATCTTGTTAATACGAGTACGCTGGAAGAAATGGATCCAAAATCCGATCTCAAATGGCTCCGATATTGCAAAAAACGGTTTTTTGCACTTTGATTTGGTCAAACTTCTCGTTGATCATCAAACAAGCAATCTTCTTCTATAAACAAATAGATCTGCTCGAAACAAGTCCGTAGGCGTAAACGGATCTCTGATCAGACGTCGGATCTCTGATCATACGTCGGATGATCAAGATATCACAGAAACAAAATTCTGCCGTCAATCTGGTCAACTCTAGCCTTTGATTGTTTGTCCGATTATGTGAGCTGACGTCAGCCTGGCGACCTCACTCTGCTGACATCGTCAGCGGCTGACGAGCTAGACGGCTGACGAATAGGGTTCAGGTCAACCCGACCCGAACCGTAAACTGCACCTATTCTGCTGGGCTTGCGTACAACGGGTTAGTTCAAACTGACCCAACTCGAAACTAAGTGACCTGGGTTAGGAAACCCAGGCTAGTTGTTTTCTTCGGTGCGTCTTTGTTCTGTAACCAAGTTGCAGACAAAAAAGTCAGGCCGCTGTTTGCTTTGGCTCCGGCTAACTAGCCTGGTAATAGCAGTTCGCAACTGGTTCGGCAACGACGACGCTGTTGATAGCGGCGACTGGCGGCTGGCGGTGACGGCGACAATTGTAACACTCTGACCCGACTTAACCTGGTTTAGCAACTAATTAATGATGTTTTAGTTGTTAATTGTGTTTTTTTTTTTGTTTTGATTTTGTTCCGGGTCATGGTGAGGTAGTTGGATTGAGTTTAACCTTGATTAGGTAGAACATAAGCCCTTTTTTGTAATTTTGGATTTTGTATGATGTCGTCAATTATGCATCATCTCAGCATTAGCACGTGTATTTCGTTGAGCCTGTTAACTTTCGTAACTGTCTTGTATGCTAAAGATGTCATTTGCTTACATTGCACCCGTATTTGACTTAAATTGTAAATTGTGTAAGCTATTGGACTTTTTTCAAATTTAGTCCCATTCTTATCTTATATAAGAAGGCACCCTCGCCTTTATCTCTTTCTCCCAACGGCCTTCTTTTTTCTCTCTTGATTCCCCTCTCTTCTCACTTCTTCCTCTTGATCAAGCCAAGCAAACAAGGGGACTTGGTGTACTTCGTCTTCCTTTTTTCCTCGTGTGACTTAGGTACGATTGGGGTTTTGGTTTTCTTCTTCCCCATCTTCTTCTTTTTAACCACGGGTTGTACTCATTATGTCTCTCTCTTTCTTTCTCATGCATGGTAGCTTTGCATCGTGTTTGGACTTCGAATTTGAGCCCAAGGACAACCAATTTCGTGTTAGGCTTCATTTGAGGCAAGTATAAGCATGATTTGATTGAGCACATGTTGGTGTTATATGATTGTTTCTAGTCTCTTGTTCCTTGTGTATGTATGTAGTGAGAATTACAGCCCTTTTTCCGTGATATTATTTTGTTATCGGTTGTTTTCGCATTCGCGAATGTTCAAAACAGCACACCCGTTCTGTATCAGAACAGACTGTCCAACTAATCGAGCTTCAGAGCCGACCAAGCGGGCACTCCCATAACCGAAATTTGCCTGGTTGGGCATTTCATCCAACCGATCGGTCCTGTAACACTTTGTTTCATGAAATACAGTCTGCGCACTAACACAGTTTGTTTCCATTTCTATCCTTCTATATTCCACCCCAACCAAGGAACCTTTAGGTTATATTCTCGGGCTTCGTGGCTCGTGAACTCTATAAAGAAGTCTTCCAAAGACCTCCAATACAAGGATAGGTATGCATTGGGACCTAATAGGGCCTTCATATTAGAGAATGACTGTAACCCTTAACTTGCCCAACGGAATACGAGCATCGCATGAATGGTATTGAAGGCTGTGACGCATTCATGTATAAGTTGTTCAGTGTTAAGCACCTCCCCATGGGTGTTGGTTTAAGGGACTTCGATGCATATGTACGATACACTGCAACACTAGACAACGGTGCATCAGATAACTTAAAACTACATCATCATGCACGGTTAAAAATACTATATAACTAGAATAGGGTTACCTAGTAAAAGACCGTGGTTCTTGCAAATAATCCGATTTGCATTTGCATATTGATTTCGGTTTTGCCCTCTACGCGTTCTGTGCTGGGGCAAACGATTGGATATCCCATGAGGCTCTGTCATGGTTAATTCCGGGCAGAAACAGCTTTTCATTTGATTTATGTGAATTGATAAGTCTTGACCATTGACTTCCATTCCTTGGCATGGTTGTCTAGTGCTTGTATACTATGTGATTCGGTAAGTTTGAATTAATTCATATGATTTATCGCAAGTAGATTGCTTCCCTCCACTTGAGGATGTACGCATGTATGTATGAATTGACCGAAAGCACGTATGATATGCTCGATATGATATGATATATATGATCTACTCAAAGTTTAGTACATGATTGACTCTATCTTATCAGGCACTACTCAGCCTCGGCCTTAGGACATCCGACGAAGTGACTTTGGTGTAGTTTATATGGCCTATTTGCAGTGTGTATATGTCTTGCGGCTTCCGGACCTTAGGAACCCGAGACCCATTCGTGCCCTAGCCCGGTCGATGGTGTTCTCAGTATGTATATAAGATCCCTTTTTGGGAGCACATGGCATATGTAGTAACCACCTAGTCATGTATGTATCATGTACACATTGATTCGAATAGCATGCTTCATTGAACACACAATTGCCTAGTATACGAATGTGAACTCTATGATTTATCTGTTGTTATTTTATTCTGTTAGATACAACATGCATTAACATGTTATTGCTTATACTTTGCTGAATCATTGTACTTATGAGTTGTCCTTGGTGTTGCAGGCTCAAATCTATCCTCTGACCCCGCGTCGGTCAGCCAGACTCCTAGGGAGACTCCCGACGCCCCATCAGGGCTAGAGGAGTGGATGTAATCCCTCTGCCGGAGCACGAAGATGTCATGCATGCATTTTGGTCTCCTTCTTTTTGGGAACTCTTGGGATTTTTGGGGTTTTGACTGTATTTATGTTGTATATCTATATTGTGTATAACTCTGATCTTATTTAATCTCTATATATCATTATGTTTGTGTGTATGTTTGATACCTATAGCTTCCGCGTACTTATGTTGGCACGTGTGAATTTTCCTTGTGCGTGTGCATTTGACAGGGTTTAAGTGTATATGCACGGGAGTACGTGTGTTATGGGTTAGGTTTGTACTAACCCCTAATCTCCTGGGCTCGGGTTGTGACATACATCTTGTATGGTATCAGAGCATTGTCGCTCTAGATGCTATGCATGTAGGCATGTAGGAACGTGGAGAGGATACGACAGTCAACATTTGACTTTGTAGTCTTTTGGGAAACAGTGTAGTTGGGACCATCTTTTGTTTGAATATTAACCTTTAGCATTTTCCAGGCTATGCCTTCTGGTTCAAGTGCGAACAATAATAACCAGGGAACTAATGAAAGCGGGTCCGCACTATCACCACCGGCTCTGAGTACAGACGAGTGCATCCTTATATTATTTCAGTCTATACAGGCTCAGTCACAGTCCATGCAGAACTTGCAGGCACAAGTAGCGACCATACTTGATTGGCAAAGTCAAGCACTAGCTCAGCCCCACGTGGAACAGCAGGTGGTCTTCCAACCGAAAGAGAGTGACCCGAATGCACTCTATGATAAGTTTCGCAAAAGAGGAGCCACCAAATTTTATGGGACCGAAAGTGGCTAAAGCAGACAAAGGACCTTTTTGAGACTGTGGTGTGTACTAACAGACAGAGGGTTGACTGACATCTTCTATGTTCCGTGACATTACGAAGACCTAGTGAAAAAGTGTGAAGGACTCGTATAAGGACCTACCGAGTGCCACTGTTTGGGAAATATTCAAGACACAATTTCAAAGGCAATTTATTCCGACTCATGTGCGTAGAGCCAAAGAAGTCGAGTTCTTAGCTTTATGTCAGCAACAGCTGACCGTGGCGGAGTATGTGCACAAGTTTACACAGTTGTCGCATTTTGCTGCAGATATGATTAACACTGAAGAAAAGAAGGTGAATCGTTTTATTGATGGCCTAAACCCCCGATACATGAATCATGTTATAGCCTTTTAGAAACCAGCCACATTTGATGATGTAGTGGACAGGGCCTATGCTGTTGAGGCCATTCACCAAGCAGAAAGGGCTGCTGATTTCAAAAGGCATGCGCCATTTAGTGCATGGGGGCAAGCACAGAAAAACTGGAAAGGCAAGCAAGGCACCTCCAGCTCGACTAGTGTAACATGTGAGCACTGTGGCAAAAGCCACAAGTTAGAACAGTGTTGGAGAAAGACAGGAGATTGCTTCATTTGTGGCTCCATGGACCATCAGATGATTAACTGTCTGAGATACAAGTCTTCCCAACCTCAACAGTCCAAGGCCACTGCTTCAACGGCTCCAAGCAGATCCCATGTCTCACTAACTTCTGGTAAATCCCAGCCATCTCGTCCAGGCCTGAGACCGCAGAGCCAGACTGCTCGCGTATATGCAGCTTCACATTAGAGTGCCGAGGAGGCGAACGTAGTAGAAGGTATTATCCTGATTTCGTAAGCTGAAGCTTTAGCGTTGTTTGATTCGGGGTCTTCGCATTCGTATTAGCATCTCGTTTTGCCGAGCAGTTATGGCAGTCGCTTAACCTGCTACCGTATGTATTGGTGGTATCCACTCCTATTGGCAAGAGGGTGGAGTATAGTGTATACTACCCCCAATGTGATGTGCGAATCGAAGGGCATCACTCCCAGTTGACCTTATTTCGTTGTCGATGTTGGACTTCGACGTGATCCTTGGGATGGATTAGCTCGCGCGATATCATGCCTATGTTAATTGTTACAATAGGACGATTTACTTCGATCTAGGCAATGGATTTCCTTTCAAGGGCAGTCAGAAGAATTGCCCAAGGCGTGTGATCTCCGCATGCAAGGCGGATTAATTGATACGTAAAGGGTGTGAAGGCTTCATTACCTTTATTTCGGAAAAGAAGGAGTTGAAGCAGCTTGGAGAGATTCCGGTGGTATGTGACTTCCCGGATGTCTTTCTTAGTGACGTGCTGGAGTTACCTCCTGTTAGAGAAGTGAAGTTTGCCAACGATCTTGTTCCTGGCACAGCACCGATTAATAAAACTCCATATTGTATGGCCCTAGCAGAATTGTTAAAATTGAAGAAGCAATTATAGGAGTTGTTGGATAAAGGTTTTGTCACAACCCGAGCCCAGGAGATCGGGGGTTAGTAAAATCTAACTAACGACACACGTACTCCCGTGCCTATGCACTTAGACCCAGTCTATATGCATACACACAAAGGAACATCACACGTGCAAACATGTACGCGAAAGCTGTAGATATCAAACCATAGCACTAAACATACAGGAAAACCAACAGAATAATGTCCAACTGAGTACACAAGAGTTAGAATATACAAACTGAATCCCAGTACAAATATACAGAACAGGAGTTAAACCAATGATGTATACATGTATAATATGGTCGCACTCCGATGGAGTGATTACGCACTCTCCGAGAACGTGAAGAGAAGAGACAGCTGGCGTCTCCCTAGCAATCCAAAGGACCGATGAGAACTTGGTCACGGGGGTCTGAACCTGCAACACGAAGGACAACTTGTGAATACAACGATTCAGTAAAGTATAAGTAATAACGAGTTAACATATGTTGTATCTAAAAGAATAAATGACAGTAGATAAATCATAGCATTTCAATTTCGTATTCTAGGCAGTCGTGCATTCAAATTAAAATATGATCTCAGGGTCAATGCATACATAACATGTACATACTAGGTGACTACTACATACGCCATATGCTACCAAAAGAAGGGATTTATATACGTGATGAGAACACCATGGGCCAGATGGGTCTCGGTTTTTTGGGGTCCGGAATCCCCAAGACAATCTTCACTGCAGCAAGGCCATATATGTTGGAAGTAGGTGGGTCTCGTGGATAGATTTTCAAAACTTTTGATCCACTTGACACAGGGATCAACTATCCATAAGACCAAAACCCAATCCAGGATGCGTTACCCTCAATCTCGTGACCATGTACAGTAAAATTATACCAGCACTAAACATCCAAAATAACCTACGACATGCAAGAAGTAGATCATACCTTTGGAGACCCGCAGTGCTCTAATGGACTTCTTCAAGACCTCTTAGCCTTCCACGCTATGACCCCCGAATTGGATTTCTTTTCTCAAGAAGAACGGTGGAATCTTCAGGAGAAAATCCCAACTCGAGACTCCAAGGAACTAGAAGAAAGGAGAGGAGAGTAACTCGCGCAACTCTTGCACGAAAGGGTTTTGGGCGTGAGAGGAACTCTTTTGGACGTCCAAGGATATTTTATAGACTTCCAAATCTCTCCCTTGTCTAATTGAAATAGAAGTCTTACTTCCAAAACAATTAGCAACTTTCTCCTTTCCAAACTCTTATTTCTAGAGTCCAAGTCGGATTAGTGTTTTCCAATATCTTGGGCTAGCGTGGGGACCACTAGGGATTCCTTAGAAAGCTGGCTCCAACTGGAACACCGCGACCCCACATCTCATGTGCAATCCGGGCCCACAGTTAATTGCAAATAACACCACTATATAAATGCAATTGCACTCCAGTCTTAGGAATAAATTACAATGAAGACCCTAAACTTCCCAATTACCACAAGTAGGCCCCTCTATCAATATCCGTGGATCAATTGGAATAAATCCGTCTCTTCCAATCTAAGTTCCACATCTTATTATCCTTGAGCCCCAATTAATCACAGTAATCATCAGTACCATCCAATTAACTCTTAATTGAGATGGGTGCGCACTTACTAATGACAAATCCATTAATTGGCACAAGGGGATAATAGAGATAGATTCCATCTTGATCATTCAACGTTCCCACAGTTCTACTACCATATACCCAAGACACCGAGGTGTTAACCTATAGTCGGCCTCACTCATTGGTGACTCAAAGCAAATGAATAGATAGAAACTTGAGTTCGTCAATGTCTCAGGATTGAGAGCCTATTGCAAGGGAATTATGAGAGCATACCTTATTATTGAGACGGAATACCATAAGGTGCATCTCATGGTCCTTCAATACATCCAATGTACCAGCACCATTGATCCAGAATCTTACATTCTGATGATTGAGACAAATCACACTATCTCATAGTGATCAAAGTGCTGCAACCTTATCAAATGAGATGCCCAATCTCATTACTGGTTGTGAAGCTATTTTAAGTATAAGATTTGTGACATATATCTCCCGCGTGTGGATCTCATCCATGCACATATATCACATCTAATATACTAATGGGACCCGGTTCAACTCATGAACCATTATGTCATACGTATTGGTCATGTGCATGAAGTAGTAGAATAACATTCATCTTATGAAAGTAAAGCATGATATTATTGATAAATAAAGAAATTAATCAATTTATTACATCAACTGATGGATTGAGTCCACAAAAACTAACAATATAAACTATGCCAAATTCAACCCCGTCGGGTATCCTAAGGCTGAGGCTTAGTAGTGCCAGACCATATGAGGTCAAACAAATAAAAGAGCATACATATATTATCATAACGTGCAGACCATAACGTATATATCATAATGAGCATATCATAACGTGTATATCTTATCAGAATGTGACGTGAATGTCGTGTTAGGCATATAGCAGATAGATCAAGAAGTCCTACGAGTTCACTACTGATACAAATCGAATAGAACAACCAATCAAACTTACCAGATCAAACGGTATAAGGGATGTAACCGAGTATAAAGAATTAAGCAAGAGAACGAAATATGAAGGCATCTTAACTCATATGCATCAAACGGTTAGTATCGAACATGCAAGACCGTTGTTCCACCCGAGATTAACCATGGACAGAGCCAGAAAATATCCAATCATTTGCCCCAGCGCAGAATGCGTATAAGAGGGCAAAGACCGAAGCCAAGATGCAAGGCAAATCAAATTATCTTGCGGGAATCACAATCTTTTATTAGCCAATCCTATTCTAGTTATCGAGAGTTACTAACCATGCATGATGATGTAGTTTTAAGTTATCTGATGTACCATTGTCTAGTGTTGCATTGTATCTGGAGGTGCATCAAAGTCCCTTAAACCAACACCCATGGGGAAGTGCTTAACATCTGGATAACGTACATAAATGATTCGCAGTCCTCGAGATCATTTATGTCATTCTTACATGCCATTGGACAAGTTCGGGTTATCTACATTCTAGCATGAGGGCCATATCAGGTCTTTTCCTTAATCCTATCCTTTGTATTCATTCTCAGGGGTGATATGGCTTAGCCGTAGGTGAACATACGACTTAGCCGTGTGGTTTAGCCGCGGTTCCCCTTATTGTTCATCCGCAATTACGGTTTACCCGTATTTTGTTCTACGGCTCAGTCGTATCTTATTCTACAGTTTAGCCGTAGCACATTATATAACTTAGACATGGTTGGGCCATAGAAGGTATGCAAAAGTACCAACTCTTAGTCAATCCAGAGATGTAACCCTGTATTGATTTACGGCTGAGTCACGACTGAGCTTCAACTTAGCCGTCGTACATTACACGGCTTCCTGTGGCTTAACCGTTAAAGAACTTGGATTCTGGACTTTGAGCCGTATGCAGTTTACGGCTTAGCCGTGACTATACGAGGTCATTTTTCTGAACCTGTTACAGAATCAACTGGAAGTGTATAATGGTGACAAAACCCTATCAAACATATAAAATTGAGTACAAATTGGGTTGTAAACATACATTTACATGCAAGAAGAAAGAAATAGCTAAAATCAAGCAAATACCAACATGGGTTCATACAAATCATGCTTATACTTGCCTCAAAGGAGTCTAACACGATCTTCGTTGTCCTTGGGCTCAATTCACACTTCTAGACACTGATCTAACACCCATGCATGCAAAAGAAGAAGGAAAGAGAAGCGTGAGTGTATGAAACAGTAGCTGACATGAAGAAGAAGGAGAAGAAAAAGATGCCCTTAGCTAAACCCAACTCATATCTTAGCTCCCACAAGAGAGAAGTCAAGAGTTGAGTGCATGGATTCCTCTTCCCTAACTTGATCGTTGGAGAAGAAAGGAGAAAAAAAAGAGAAAACGAAGCGTACAGTGGAAGGAGGAAGGTCGGTTTTTTATAAAGATAAGGATTAAGGCAATTTTCAAGAAGGTCCAAGTCATACTACTAATTGCAATTCAAGTTATTTGCGGGTCTAACGGAAACAAACGACATCTTTAGCGAATAGAACAGTTACACGAATTAACGGGCTCAACAAAAGACACGCATCGATGTCAAGATGATGCATGAAAGACAACGTCTTCCAAAATCTAAAATTATGAAAAAGGGCTTATGACTACCTAAACCAGGTCAAACTCAATCTAACTACCTATCCATAACCCGAAACAAAGCAAAAACAAAGGCAAAACACAATTAGCAACCAATTCCTCATTAATTAGTCGCTAAACCGGGTTAAGTTAGGTCGGAGTGTTAGAGGTTTTATATGTCTGAGCGTCTCGCCGTGGGGAGCACCAATGTTGTTTGTAAAGAAGAAAGATGGCACCTTTCGGATGTGCATTGATTACCGACAGTTAAATAAGGTAACAATAAAGAACAAGTATCCCCTGCCAAGGATTGATGAGTTATTTGATTAACTTCAAGGTGTAGCCTATTTCTCTAAGATTGATCTGAGATCTGGGTATCATCAACTGAGGGTGAAGGAAGAGGATATTCTCAAAACTGCCTTCAGGAGACGGTATGGACATTACGAATTCCTCATGATGCCTTTTGGGTTAACTAATGCACCTACAGCGTTTATGGCTTTGATAAATTGAATTTTTGCTCCTTTCTTAGACTAGTTTGTTGTTGTGTTCATTGACGATATTTTGGTCTATTCTAAGACAGCCGAAGAATATAAAGAGCACTTGAGGAAAACCTTGACCTTGTTGAAAGAACATCAACTATATGCCAATTTTTCGAAATGTGAATTTTGGCTTGAGCAGGTGGCATTTTTGGGTCATATCATTTCATGATAAAGATTGACAGTTGATCCCTTTAAAGTAGAGGCAGTTGTGAATTGGCCCAGCTCAAAGACAGTGACAGAAGTTTGGAGTTTTCTTGGATTAGCAGGCTACTACCGTAGATTTGTCTAGGATTTTGCTAAGATCTCCTCTCCTTTGACTAAGTTGACTCGGAAGAATGTGTCTTTTGATTGGACCGAGGAGTATGAAGCTAGTTTCTGGACTTTGAAGGACAAATTGACTACAGTGCCAGTGTTGGCCTTGTTGTAAAGTTCCAACCCTAGATAATCATGATTAATAGTAATTACATTGGTTTTACTCTAATTAATATGTAATTAAGTTAATTGAGCCCGAATTTGAAGAGGTTTGGGTCATGCATAGGTAAATGGGTCGGGTTCGAACCTTATTAGGTAGTTCAGGACCTTTTATATTTAGTATCTTCATGGTTTACATCAGTTATGCATCATATTAGTTGCATCGGGTGAGTTTCATCTTTTTGGACATCTTTTATGTTTGGCTCAATTTTATTTGGACTCATTCCAGCCCAACTAAGCCAAATGACTTAACCTAAGTGTCACGCCCCAATCCCGGGAATTTGGGGATTTGAGTGGGCCCCCGGGGCGTGGATACGTAATCCCGTAGAAATCCGTGCCCTGAAGAATTTTGCACGAATTCCTACAAGGGAGATTCCACAGGAACGTGTGAGGTAAGCTGACACACGTACAACATAAACTATCATAATCGAGAACCTGTGAAATACTCAATAATCATCAAGAGCACATAAAGTTCATAGTCTATTAAAGCATAATTACATACAATAGTGTTATAGTCCTTAAAAATACGTTCCCAAAATCAGTCCTTAAAGGTGATACAAAAGTCTTCAACATAATATTCCCAGAAGAGACGCTCTCCGTAGGATGGCTAGTAGTAAACGTCGCCATCCATCCATTCACCTACACCCCGAGGTACCGTTGGGGTATCTTCCGGGGCCGCGTCAGTATTCGTGTCGGGAGCGGGTGCTGAATCTGCAATACCAAGGGTAACACTGTTAACACGACGGTTAAGCAAGTACTAAGCATAGGAATTAATATAACATAATACGTTAGCAAGAACAATCACTAAAAATGATGCATGAGTGAAACTCAATGTCATACATACTGATTGGCAACCACGATGCTCTATTCTCCCAACGGGAGCATACATAACGTATGGGTCGCTAGGGGATCAAGCTAGCTTCCCGAGGAGCGTCGACAACCCCTCCGTAAACCTACTGCAGTGGTGACATATAATACCCAAAGGGCAGAAGCCAAGTGGTGCCGACTCGGAGTCAATCATACAAATCATAACATATATAAGGAATAGATAACCATGAAACAACAAATACTTAAACAAACACATGCAGGTAGGCTACAAGGCCCGAGCCTCAGCTACACCCTTGGCTAGCAAGCGCACACTCGATAGAAGCTCTGGCTTGTCAGACACGCACTCATTAGAAGCTCAGGTCTGAATTGCCTCGGGGTTTGTTAGAGGAAGTGAATGCGATAACAGTCATGTCAAAGGTAGTGTTATGTATCAATATGATATGATTGCATTTAGATGAAGCAGTCTCCTAATTCCCAATGACATTCAGCACGATGTACACATGAGATGTTCGGTGTCGTTGTGTTACCGTGTCCGGGTATTACATTGTGTGCCTACGGAACACCCTTCTCTTGCCAACATCCATGACTTGCCATTGGGAAATCCTTCATTCATTCCAATGTGTAATTACCAATGGCCAATGTGGAGGTATAGAAGGTACCATGACTAAAGCCCTACCAATCAAGGTTCCTAACATCTTACATTCACTGGGTTCTTACGGCTTAGCCGTGTACAGGGCTACGGCTTAGCCGAGAGGGGGTCACAGTTCATCCGGATTTTCGGTGTGGTTACGGTTCAACCGTATATTGGCCTACGGCTTAGCCGAGCTAAGCCTACGGCTGGGTCACGGGGAGGTTACGGCTTAGCCGTAGGGTATTTCACGGTGCAGCCGTATGCAGGCCGTAGAAGGAACTGGGTTCTGTGAGCTCTCTGGAAAGTTCGCCGTAGAAAGACCTACGGCTAGGCTACGGGCTGGGTACGGCTTAGCCGTAGTGGATTTCACGGCGTAGCCGTAAGTAAGCCGTAGTACAAAACCTCATCTTACTGCTCTCTGGACATTGAGCCGTAAGAGCTCACGGCTTAGCCGTAGCTTCGCCGTAAGCTTCAGAAAATCTACATACAGTTCTGTAGCTTAATTTTCGGTACGGGATCACTACAGAACTATCTTATAAGGGGGTTCTGTAGCTCAATTGAAGTGTCTTGAGAGTATCCCATACTCACACACCTCCTAATCCCTTCTTATCATTCCATTCTACTCACATCACATTTGCATCAATTAACAATGACAGAGAATGATGGGAAGGTTGAAATGCACTACTTAGCTCATATTATCCACACTCCACCATGCATGCAATACATATAACTTAGTACTTGCCTTGTTACCGTGTTTAGCCCTTCCTAGATCTTTCTTGCTGTATGCTCAGATGAAAGCTCTCTGTACTGTAATGGGTTCTCTAATGGGTTCTCTACACATAAGCCCAAAATGTGGAAGAATCCACATGCAAGTCAATAACGAAGTCTTTATGATTCCAACAAACCCAAGAAGACAAGATGGAACCTATTCCTTACCTTGTATCGCTGTAACTTGGAGGAGAGATCACTCTTGGAGGAGAGATCACTCTACACCAGCATATAGTGGAAGAAAAAGGGATCAAGGAAGAAGAAGAATGTGGGTGGATTCCATCCCTCGTGCATGCACACTCCCAAAAGCCCACAATACTTTGATTGAAATCAAGGTGAGAAGAAGAAACCCAGAAAACAGAAACTCCAGCCAAGAGAACGACAGAAAGAAGGAGATGGACGTTAGTTTCTCCTTTTTAAACATGTTTTCCTGAATTTGCACACAAGCCCACTTGTTTCTAGAAATTTCAGTTTAGTCCAGAAGGGCTCCAATTGGCTTAAGATGAGTCCGGATTAACTCGGGCCCAACACAAAAGGTGATCTACACGATAAATCACACGTAAGGAGATGGACGAGGTAACCTAGAGGTATAAGGACAATTTACGAAAAAGCCCTTAGCTATTTAATTGGGGGTCCAAACCCAATAATTCACACTAAATTGACCCTCAACAAGTCTTAATCAATAGGAAACATGATTAATTAACATAATTAGGATTAGTGAGGGTTCGGGTCCTTACATCCTCCCCCACTTAAGATCATTCGGTCCTCCGAATGCACGTACCTTAGGTAGTAGCTCTGGATATTTAGCCCGGATTTGATCTTCAAGTTCCCAAGTGGCCTCTTCCTGTCCATGGTGATTCCATAACACCTTGACCCATTTGATCGTTCGTGTACGCAGCACCTGTTCCTTAGTGTCAACGATACGAAGGGGTCTCTCTTCGTAGCTCACATTTGGCCGTACCTGTACATCATCCAACTCAAGAACATGTGACGGATCTGGGAGGTATTTCCGGAGCATTGACACATGGAACACATTATGGACTCCTGCAAGCGAGGGTGGCAACTCCAACCGATAAGCTAAGTCTCCCACTCTACTCTGTATCTCAAAAGGCCCTACGAACCGAGGAGCAAGCTTACCCTTCTGGCCAAACCTGATAGTACCCTTCATTGGGGAAACTTTTAGGAAAACTCTGTCCCCCACTTGGAACTCGAGGGGCCGGCGGCGGTTATCTGCATAACTTTTCTGGCGCGATCGTGCAGTTCTCAGTCTATCTTGTACTCTTTGTACTTTCTCTGCTGTATCCGCTACCAGAGTGGGTCCATGGAAACTCCTAACCCCAACTTCTTCCCAGCAAACTGGCGTACGGCACTTTCGTCCATACAAGGCTTCAAATGGGGCCATACCGATGCTCGCTTGAAAGCTGTTATTATATGCAAACTCGCACAAGGAGAGGTGCTCATCCCACTCCTTTCCGAAATCCATTACGCTAGCTCGTAGCATATCTTCCAGGGTCTGTATCGTTCGTTCCGATTGCCCATCTGTTTGAGGATGGTAAGCCGTGCTAAAACTGAGTTTGGTGCCTAAAGACGTCTGGAAAGACTGCCAAAAGGAGGACACGAACCTACTATCTCGGTCGGATACAATTGAGACCGGGGTACCATGTAGCCGTACAACCTCATCAATGAAGATCTTGGCCATTTCCTGAAATTTCATCCCTTTCTTGATGGGAATAAAGTGGGCTGATTTTGTTAGTCGGTCGACAATCACCCACACTACATCATGGTGTCTACTTGTTCGAGGTAGTCCGGAAACAAAATCCATCGTCAGATTCTCCCACTTCCATTTAGGAATCTGTAGAGGGTGTAACAAACCGGGAGGCTTCCTGTGCTCAGCCTTCACTCGTTGGCAGGTAAGGCATTTGGCCACAAAGCCCGCTATGTCCCTCTTCATGTTATTCCACCAAAACCTGCCATGTAGATTCCGGTACATTTTTGTACTCCCTGGGTGCATGGAATACCGAGCATGGTGTGCTTCAGTCATAATTGCCCTCTTTAGGTTATGATTTTGAACTCCTGGAACACAAAGCCGATTTCGGAAGTACAACACGCCGTCTACAATCCTGAAGTCCGGTTTCTCAGAAATATGATCACGAATCTTGACAAACTCCGGGTCTTCAAACTGTCTCTCCTTGATCTGCTGAATCAAGGTGGGTTCGAAGACTGACATAGCCACTAACATGACCTTATCATCTACGAATTCAACTTCCGCATCCAGATCTCGGAATTCCTCCACTAGGGACCATTCACCACACAAGGCTGCCAACTCGGTGGTGGATTTCCTGCTTAAAGCATCAGCTACTACATTCCCTTTTCCAGGGAAGTATCTAATCGGAAAGTCATAATCCTTTATGAATTCCAACCACCTGCGCTGTCTCATGTTAAGATCATGCTGCGAAAACAGATACTGGAGACTACGGTGATCACTATGGACTTCAAATTTCTCTCCATATAAGTAATGTCTCCACATCTTCAGCGCGAAGATCACTGCAGCCAATTCCAAGTCATGTACGGCATAGTTTTTCTCATGTTCCTTCAATTGGCGAGATCCGTATGCTATTACCTTTCCATTCTGCATGAGTACACACCCTAGCCCAATCCCTGAAGCATCTGTATAGATAACAAATCCGCCACTCCCTTCTGGCAGGGATAAGATCGGGGCTGAGGTTAACTTCTCCTTAAGCAGTTGGAAACTTGATTCACACTCTGCGGACCACACAAATGGTTCGTTCTTTCGTGTCAACTTAGTCAAAGGGGCGACTATTTTGGAAAAGTCCTTCACGAACCTTCTATAATAACCGGCTAAGCCAACAAAACTTCTAATTTCTGCAACGGTTTTGGGACTCTGCCAAGTAGTTATAGCCTCAATCTTAGCCGGATCTACTGCCAGCCCATCCTTAGAAATTATATGCCCTAAAAAGGCAACTTGTTCCAGCCAAAATTCACATTTGTCCAGTTTGGCATACAGTCGGTGGTCCCTTAGCAATTGTAGAGAGGTCCTCAGATGCTCCGCATGCTCGCCTTTGGTCTTGGAGTACACCAAAACATCATCGATGAAAATTACTACGAACTGATCAAGATATGACGAGAAGATCTTGTTCATTAAGGCCATAAACACTGCGGGGGCATTTGTCAATCCAAAAGGCATAACCAAGAATTCGTAATGCCCATATCTTGTCCTGAAAGCTGTCTTTGATGCATCTTGGTCCCTAACTCGCAGTTGATGATATCCAGACCTAAGATCGATCTTCGAAAAATGTGTTGCACCCAGTAGCTGATCAAACAATTCATCAATTCTAGGCAGTGGATATTTGTTTTTAATTGTCACCTGATTCAACTGCCGGTAATCAATACACATTCTAAGGGTGCCATCCTTCTTCTTCACAAATAAAACTGGGGCTCCCCATGGAGATGTGCTAGGGCGAACGAATCCTTTATCCAATAATTCTTGTAACTGTAGTTTCAGTTCACGTAGCTCTGCTGGGGCCATTCTATATGGAGCCTTAGAGATGGGAGCGGTACCGGGTACTAGCTCTATAGTAAAATCCACTTCCCTGATTGGTGGAAGGCCGGGTACTTCATCCGGGAATACATCCGGAAATTCGCAAACCACCGGTATTTCTTCTAACTTCTTAGGTGATTTCTTTTCTACGATGAAGGCAATATAGCCCTCACAACCACTATGTATTAATCGTTCCGCTCGAAGTGCTGAAATCAATCTGGTGTTCGAACTCTTCTTGTCACCTTGGAACACCGCACTTGGACCATCTTCACTCACCCTTACGGTGACGGTCTTACGGTAGCAATCCAAACAGGCCATATATTTGGTCAGCCAGTCCATGCCTAGGATTACATCGAAGTCGTGCATGGGTAGCACAATAAGTTCCGCTGGGAGAAGAACTTCTCCGATGAGAACTCGACAACCAGGGTAATAGTCGTCACAGGTTACCCGTTTACCAACCGGAGTGATAACACTCAACACATATGGCAATTGTGCAGGCGATTCCCGTATCCTACTAGAGAACCGAGGTGAGATGAAGGAGTGTGAGGATCCCGAATCAAACAACACTTTAGCTTCAATACCACAAACAGAAACCTTACCTACAACCGCATGTTCTGCCGCTTCTGCCTCTTCTTGTGTCAATGCATAAGCGCGGCCTTGCCTTTGGGGTCGGTGTTGCTGTCCTTGTCTCTGTTGTCCCTGGCCTTGTCGTGTCTGCCCTTGGCCTTGTCTCACTTGCTGTTGCTGTCGGTTAGGCGCAGGAGGGGGCTGCTGATACTGCTGCTGTTGATAGCCTTGGCTAAATTCCTTCCTTCTCGGGCACTCGGACAAGCGATGGTCCAGGGAGCCACAGCCAAAACAGGCTCCCATAGCCCTCCAACATTTACTAGTCTCGTGACCCTTCCCACATGCACCACAAACTGGTCGGGACGTGCTGCTAGCAACTCCCTTCTGTTTCTTAGAGTACTGCTGACCTTTCCCAGAAGGTGGAGCACTCTTCTTAGACTCTCCCAAGAATAAACTCTTCTCAATTTCTTCCGCTGCATACGCCCTTGCTACTGCATCATCATATTGAACGGGACGTTGGAAGGCAGTGGCATGTCCCTTGATAGCAGGCCTCAACCCTTCCAAAAACCTTTCCACTCTCTTCTCCTCAGTATCAATCAAGTCTAGAGCAAACCGAGAAAGCTGGCTGAATACATGCACGTATTCTGCAACGGTCATGAGGTTCTGCTGCAGGGAAAGAAACTCTGCCTTCTTTTTGCGAGTAACGTGGTCAGGGATGAACTTCTTTCGAAACTGCCTTTTAAAGGCTTCCCAAACAGTAGCGTCCGGCATAGTCCTCATGTGGTCCCGGATACTCTTCCACCATGTATCCGCGACGTCTCTAAACATGGATGCTGCGAGGACCACTTGCTGTCTAGATGTGCAAGTCAAGGTATCGAAAACATTTTCCGTGTGGACAAACCATTCATCTGCTTGTAATGGATCCTCATGTCCAGTAAACTCTGTTGCTCCCCTTTTTCGAAACTTCTCATACAAGGAGTTGGGATCTCCTGGCTGATCCTGTCGGTTCAACATGGCGGCCATCTGCAACTGCATGGCGGCCTGATTGGCGTTACTAGCTGCCAATTGATGCATTAACATCATAAACCGTTCCTCTGTATTGTAGGTGGGTTGAGGGGGAGGTTGTGGTGGAGGATCAGCGCCGTCCAACTCAATATTATTACGGTTATTATCACCGGAGCTGTTGTTCGTACCGGATCCAGACGCCATGGTTCTGCAGTCACAATGGTCATTAATCATATATGTTTAATAAATGAACATACATACATACTACAGTCATACCATAGTTATCATTATAGTAGAACTCACTTAAACGGATCTATCGGAACCTCACAACGCTCCCTAATGTTGCTAAGTCTTTTAAGTGACTTCTTGGAATGGCTCTGATACCATTACTTACGTATGTCACGCCCCAATCCCGGGAATTTGGGGATTTGAGTGGGCCCCCGGGGCGTGGATACGTAATCCCGTAGAAATCCGTGCCCTGAAGAATTTTGCACGAATTCCTACAAGGGAGATTCCACAGGAACGTGTGAGGTAAGCTGACACACGTACAACATAAACTATCATAATCGAGAACCTGTGAAATACTCAATAATCATCAAGAGCACATAAAGTTCATAGTCTATTAAAGCATAATTACATACAATAGTGTTATAGTCCTTAAAAATACGTTCCCAAAATCAGTCCTTAAAGGTGATACAAAAGTCTTCAACATAATATTCCCAGAAGAGACGCTCTCCGTAGGATGGCTAGTAGTAAACGTCGCCATCCATCCATTCACCTACACCCCGAGGTACCGTTGGGGTATCTTCCGGGGCCGCGTCAGTATTCGTGTCGGGAGCGGGTGCTGAATCTGCAATACCAAGGGTAACACTGTTAACACGACGGTTAAGCAAGTACTAAGCATAGGAATTAATATAACATAATACGTTAGCAAGAACAATCACTAAAAATGATGCATGAGTGAAACTCAATGTCATACATACTGATTGGCAACCACGATGCTCTATTCTCCCAACGGGAGCATACATAACGTATGGGTCGCTAGGGGATCAAGCTAGCTTCCCGAGGAGCGTCGACAACCCCTCCGTAAACCTACTGCAGTGGTGACATATAATACCCAAAGGGCAGAAGCCAAGTGGTGCCGACTCGGAGTCAATCATACAAATCATAACATATATAAGGAATAGATAACCATGAAACAACAAATACTTAAACAAACACATGCAGGTAGGCTACAAGGCCCGAGCCTCAGCTACACCCTTGGCTAGCAAGCGCACACTCGATAGAAGCTCTGGCTTGTCAGACACGCACTCATTAGAAGCTCAGGTCTGAATTGCCTCGGGGTTTGTTAGAGGAAGTGAATGCGATAACAGTCATGTCAAAGGTAGTGTTATGTATCAATATGATATGATTGCATTTAGATGAAGCAGTCTCCTAATTCCCAATGACATTCAGCACGATGTACACATGAGATGTTCGGTGTCGTTGTGTTACCGTGTCCGGGTATTACATTGTGTGCCTACGGAACACCCTTCTCTTGCCAACATCCATGACTTGCCATTGGGAAATCCTTCATTCATTCCAATGTGTAATTACCAATGGCCAATGTGGAGGTATAGAAGGTACCATGACTAAAGCCCTACCAATCAAGGTTCCTAACATCTTACATTCACTGGGTTCTTACGGCTTAGCCGTGTACAGGGCTACGGCTTAGCCGAGAGGGGGTCACAGTTCATCCGGATTTTCGGTGTGGTTACGGTTCAACCGTATATTGGCCTACGGCTTAGCCGAGCTAAGCCTACGGCTGGGTCACGGGGAGGTTACGGCTTAGCCGTAGGGTATTTCACGGTGCAGCCGTATGCAGGCCGTAGAAGGAACTGGGTTCTGTGAGCTCTCTGGAAAGTTCGCCGTAGAAAGACCTACGGCTAGGCTACGGGCTGGGTACGGCTTAGCCGTAGTGGATTTCACGGCGTAGCCGTAAGTAAGCCGTAGTACAAAACCTCATCTTACTGCTCTCTGGACATTGAGCCGTAAGAGCTCACGGCTTAGCCGTAGCTTCGCCGTAAGCTTCAGAAAATCTACATACAGTTCTGTAGCTTAATTTTCGGTACGGGATCACTACAGAACTATCTTATAAGGGGGTTCTGTAGCTCAATTGAAGTGTCTTGAGAGTATCCCATACTCACACACCTCCTAATCCCTTCTTATCATTCCATTCTACTCACATCACATTTGCATCAATTAACAATGACAGAGAATGATGGGAAGGTTGAAATGCACTACTTAGCTCATATTATCCACACTCCACCATGCATGCAATACATATAACTTAGTACTTGCCTTGTTACCGTGTTTAGCCCTTCCTAGATCTTTCTTGCTGTATGCTCAGATGAAAGCTCTCTGTACTGTAATGGGTTCTCTAATGGGTTCTCTACACATAAGCCCAAAATGTGGAAGAATCCACATGCAAGTCAATAACGAAGTCTTTATGATTCCAACAAACCCAAGAAGACAAGATGGAACCTATTCCTTACCTTGTATCGCTGTAACTTGGAGGAGAGATCACTCTTGGAGGAGAGATCACTCTACACCAGCATATAGTGGAAGAAAAAGGGATCAAGGAAGAAGAAGAATGTGGGTGGATTCCATCCCTCGTGCATGCACACTCCCAAAAGCCCACAATACTTTGATTGAAATCAAGGTGAGAAGAAGAAACCCAGAAAACAGAAACTCCAGCCAAGAGAACGACAGAAAGAAGGAGATGGACGTTAGTTTCTCCTTTTTAAACATGTTTTCCTGAATTTGCACACAAGCCCACTTGTTTCTAGAAATTTCAGTTTAGTCCAGAAGGGCTCCAATTGGCTTAAGATGAGTCCGGATTAACTCGGGCCCAACACAAAAGGTGATCTACACGATAAATCACACGTAAGGAGATGGACGAGGTAACCTAGAGGTATAAGGACAATTTACGAAAAAGCCCTTAGCTATTTAATTGGGGGTCCAAACCCAATAATTCACACTAAATTGACCCTCAACAAGTCTTAATCAATAGGAAACATGATTAATTAACATAATTAGGATTAGTGAGGGTTCGGGTCCTTACACTAAGAATCCAAAGAAACAGGAGGGCTTCCTTGCAATTTCCAGAAACTTCATTCATTTAAAACACCCCAAGACCACAAACGACCCTTTCTTCCTCTCCACCCATTGCTCGTTGCGGCCGGTTCCTCTTCCTTCACCATTCTCTTCCTCCTCTTGTGCCCATCTCCGAGGGGATTGGAGACTTGCATGCAAGAAGCTGGAGTCTTCTTCTTCTTCCTCTCCATTCTCTCCTTGCTCTTTGTTGGAATCGTCGGAATCAAGGCACCATCCTCATCCTCTTGCTTGTAGGAAGCTTGAGGTAAGGAATCCCATCTCCCTTTTGAGTTATTGAGTGCAATGAGGGTCAAGAGAACCCATCCATTGGCATGCATGCATCTCATTCTTGTTTCCTTCATGCATGTGTTAGATCCTCCATTAGAGAGCTTCATTCTCCATCTAATCAAGGAGCAAATTGATTTGGGTGAAGCACCAAGCTTAAGGCAAGTATAAAGATACATTTTCTTTATATGCATGGCTTTATTACTTGATTCTTAATGAGATTTGTGATTTTACCCCTTTTTACAGCTCAATTAAAATACATGGATTGATTAGTGTTTATGGTGATTTATGATGAATAAATTGATAATGGTCTTTTAGGAAACCTAAGGGTGTGTAATGGAAGCTTGTAGGTGGATTTTATTATAGGTAGAATGGTGTATTGGAAGAGAGGAAACAGTGGAATAGAAACCCTCCCGTAACATAGTGCTTCAGAGCCGACCGGTCGGTCCTAAAGCCAGATTGGTCGAATTGCCTCGCGGGTAGTCTGATCGGTCGGTCACCCAGCCCAACCGGTCTAATTTCCCTTCTGGGAGCGACCGATTGGTCGGACCCACGTCCACCGGTCGAGTAAGCCTGACATGTAACTTTTAGAGAAGTATTCCAAAATGAATTTTTGCTTGACTATGAGCTTTCTATAGTCTATGGGATAGCCTAATGGTGGGTTACTCCTTTAAACCTTAGCAAGAGACCGAGATATCCACCCATACATTGCCATAGACTGTAGGTTCAACCGAAGAACTTCTAGGACCATAGAATTGGATCCTTTGCTACCCCAAACTAGCCCAATGGTGATTAACATGGAGAAGGAGGAGTGTTAAGCTATCACTTTTTTCTCCTGGATTCTCCGATTAGTTTTCAATGTTACGTCATGAGTGTTGGCATAAGATGGAGTGTCCTTTATATACATGAGGTAACACCGAGAATGGTAATACTGGGACACCGAATGTCTTATGAATACATCGTATTGAATGACCTCGGAAACCGGGATTATCTAACATAGGATTGGCTAGTAACTCTCTTTGATGACCCCATAATCTAATTGCATTCATATTGATATTAATTCTTGACTTCAAACATGTTAATCCATATCAGTATGCTTATTAATGGAAAGTATTCTACTTAATTGTGATTCTCTAATTGATATTTCCAAAAAGATTGAGTACATTTTTGTACGAGTACAACATATCAGTATATGTTAAACAAGGACATCAGACTATTTCCAATGTATTTAGAGTCGGCGCCACTTGGCTTATACCCCATAAGAGGTTCGACGGGATCCCATGGGAGTGTTCTATCAGTTGCCTACTGTAGTAGGATCAGGAGAGTGAGTCGACGCTCTCTCGAGCAGCTAGTCGGTCCTGCCCCGGCTGCTAGTGGTTTCCCAAGGATCAATTTACTCTCTTTTAGAAAGGAGATAGCGGATATGGTTGCCACGTTTGTTTGATATATTCTTTATTTCATGATTCATTATTCATGCTAACTTGCATGCATCAATGCCTAGATGTCGATATTGACCTCTTTTAATCAGTATGTCATTTTAATTCCATTGATCTATCATGTTAAGCTCATGTATCCTTATTTTTGCTTAACCATCATGTTAATTAGAATTACCATGGTGTTATAGGTGCGGAACCTGATGCCAATCCGGCAGTCAGCGCGATCCCGGAGGGAATCCCAGCGTTACTTTGGGATGTGAATGAGTGGAACGAGGATGACATCTTTTCGTGATTCTCCTCGACAGAGCGCAATAGGGATCATTTTGGGATTGGACTTAGGGATCATTTTGGCATCTTGATATTTGTATCTTATCATGTACTTCCGTATTTATGCATGTAATTGGATTCAATTAACAGACTTGCCTATTTAATGGATTAAGAGGAATGTTTTATGGATGCTTATGATATATATGTAGGTGAAATGTCCAGGTTTCCGCTTAAATGACTTATATTGATAATACGCGTTTGTGAACTTTCCTCACACGTACTTGTGGGATCACCCTTGTGATAGTTTGTACGTGTCTGGTTATGGCACGAATTGTCACGGGTACATGTGTCATTCATCGGAACCTACAATAAACCCCCAATTCTCGGATTCGGGGCGTGACACTTGTCGTATGGTGATGAAGGTTTTGTGATATATTCCGATGCTTCTCGAGTTGGATTGGGATGTGTGTTGATGCAACATGGTAAAGTAATCGCATATGGATCAAGGTAACTTCGAGAGCATGAGAAGAACTATGCCACCCATGATTTAGACCTTACAGCCATCGTGTTTGCGTTGGAACTTTGGAGACATTACCTATATGGTGTGAAGTCGAGATACATTTAGATCATCATAGCTTACAGCACTTAATCACGTAGCACGAGTTGAACATGAGACAACGCAGATGGCTAGAACTGATTAAGGATTATGACTTTCCAATTAGATATCAATCGAGAAAAGGTAATGTAATGGCAGATGCACTCAGTCGGAAATCAGAAACTGTAAATGAAATGGCTAATTTTCTCTTGATGATGCATGACAAGCCGATTAAAGTGAAAATGGTGGATGACTATGTGATGTTGGCTAGTACGGTAGTCTTTCAACCTGAAGTGATTCAACAGATCAAGGACCGACAATTTGAAGATCTAACCTTGAAGAGTATTCGTGACTACATTGGAGATCGACCCAATTTTAGATTGGAGGATGGTATACTGTAACGACCCAGTCCCAAAGTACATTTGAATGAAAGAATATAAGTAATAATATGTTTTAAACTATCGAGGCGCCTTTTGGGGACAAAACCGTGAAGACTTCCATAAAAACTATAAAGTTAAGCATGCTCGAGTCAGAGCAATTTCAGGATGGGTGACCTCCTGAGAAGTCCAAAGCGGACAATACCTCAATGGTGCAGAGCGGATTATTACAGATGGTGTCAGAGTAGGGGATGGCTCTCCTCTGAGTGGTGGGTAAGGACCGCTCAAATCCTGCCTCCCTCTAGAATCCTGCCCTCCACAAAAGGGGGGGGGGGGGGAACGGGAACAAAGTCCCACATCACTGATGGGGCCGTCTTCGGTCTAACATTGTTCGAGATATGTGGATATGGGGACACATCTGGCGGAAGCTGGTGGGCCTGTAACGACCCAATCCCAAAGTACATTTGAATGAAAGAATATAAGTAATAATCGGTTCTAAACTATCGAGGCGCCTTTTGGGGACAAAACCGTGAGGACTTCCATAAAAACTATAAAGTTAAGCGTGCTCGAGTCAGAGCAATTTCAGGATGGGTGACCTCCTGGAAAGTCCAAAGCGGACAATACCTCGATGGTGCGGAGCGGATTGTTACATATATTCTATTTTCGAAACAGATTATGTGTTCCTGCAGTCGACGATTTGAAGGAAAAGTTGATTATAGAGGCACACTATGCTAGATATGTGATGCACGAAGATGTATCGGAGTATCAAAGATCACTTTTGGTGGAATAATATAAAAAGAGAAATAGCAAGGTTCGTCGCTAGATGCTTAACCTATCAGAAGGTGAAAGCAAACGATCAAAGGCCTCCAGGCTCATTGCACCCGTTGCACATATAGCAGTGGAAGTGGAAACATATCACCATAGACTTTGTTTCTAGGTTATCTCCGATGAGCAAAAGGAACAACACCATTTGGCTGATAGTTGATCGCGTGTCGAAGTCAGCTCATTTCATTCCTTTTAGGAAGGGTATGATATTTTCAGAAATGGCAAATAAGTTCGTGGATGAGATTGTTAGGTTCATGGTACGCCTGTGTTGATTGTCTCCAATCGTGACAGTCGTTTCGTTTCGTCGTTCTAGAAAGCATTTCAAGAAGCGATAGGTATGAAGTTGAGTTTTATCACAGCATATCACCCACAGATAGACGGCCAATCAGAACGGACGATTCAGACTTTAGAGGACATGTTACGAGCCAGTGTGTTGAGCTTTGAAAAGGAATGGGACACACATCTCTCATTATGCGAATTCACCTACAATAACAGTTTCCATGAGAGTATTGGTATGGCCCCCTACGAAGCACTATATGGACGCCAATGTCGCAGTCCTATATGCTGGGAAGAAGTAGGAACTCGAAGTTTTCACGGACCGACAATTATCGCCGAAACTACGGAGAAAGTACAAAAAGCTATAGAGAATTTGAAAGTTGCTCGGTCGAGAAAGAAGAGTTATGCAGACACTCACAGAAGACCATTGGAGTTCCAAGTTGGCGATTGGGTATTCTTAAAGGTCTCACTGATGCAAGGTACGATCTGTTTCGGCCAGAAGGGCAAATTAGCTCCGACATATGTTGGTCCATTCGAGATCAAGAGCAAGGTTGGTGATTTAGCATACAGATTAGTTCTTCCAGTAGAATTCACGGGAGTACATGACGTATTCCATGTATTGATGCTTCGTAAGTATGTTCATGACCCTACACACTTTATTCGCTACGACGATGTGCAAATTCAGCCAAATGCAACATACGTTGAGCGATCGCTCTGTATCGTGGGAACCCGAGAGCAGATCCTCCGTACCAGAATAATTCAATAGGTCAAAGTGCTATGGGAGCATCACAGTCTAGATGAAGCCACTTGGGAGTTGGAAAAGCAAATGACGGGACAGTATCCCGACCTCTTTACGCAGGTATGTGTTTATTCTGAGGACGGAATGATTTTTAAGTGGGGGAGGATGTAACACTCCGACCCGACTTAACCCGATTTAGCGACTAATTAATGATGCTTTAGTTGTTAATTGTGTTTTGCTTTTGCTTTGGTTTTGTTTCGGCTTATGGTTAGGTAGTTGGATTGAGTTTAACCTTGATTAGGTAGACATAAGCCCTTTTTTGTAATTTTAGATTTTGTAAGACGTCGTCAATTATGCATCATCTTGGCATTAACACGTGTATTTCGTTGAGCCCGTTAACTTTCATAACTGTCTTGTATGCTAAAGATGTCATTTGGTTACGTTGGACCCGTATTTGACTTGAATTGTAAATTGTGTAAGCTATTGGACTTTTCTCAAATTTAGTCCCATTCTTATCTTATATAAGAAGGCACCATCGCCTTTCTCTCTTTCTCCCAACGATCTTCTTCTTTTTCTCTTGATTCCCCTTTCTTCTCACTTCTTCCTCTTGATCAAGCCAAGCAAACAAGGGGACTTGGTGTACTTCGTCTTCCTTTTTTCCTCGTGTGACTTAGGTAAGATTGGGGTTTTGGTTTTCTTCTTCCCCATCTTCTTCTCGTTAATCACGGGTTGTGCTCACTATGTCTCTCTCTCTCTTTCTCATGCATGGTAGCTTTGCATCATGTTTGGACTTCGAATTTGAGCCCAAGGACAACCAATTTCGTGTTAGGCTTCATTTGAGGCAAGTATAAGCATGATTTGATTGAGCACATGTTGGTATTATATGATTGTTTCTAGTCTCTTGTTCCTTGTGTATGTATGTAGTGAGAATTACAGCCCTTTTCCGTGATATTGTTTTGTTATCGATTGTTTTCGCATTCGTGAATGTTCAAAACAGCACACCCGTTCTGTATCAGAACAGACTGTCCGACCGATCGGGCTTCAAAGTCGACCGATCGGGCACTCCCAGAACCGACATTTGACTGGTCGGGCATTTCATTCGACCGATCGGTCCGGTAACACCTTGTTTCATGAAATTCAGTCTGTGCACTAACACAGTTTGTTTCCATTTCTATCCTTCTATATTCCACCCCAACCAAGGAACCTTTAGGTTATATTCTCGGGCCTCGTGGCTCGTGAACTCTATAAAGAAGTCCTCCAAAGACCTCCAATAAAAGGATAGGTATGCATTGGGACCTAATAGGGCCTTCATATTAGAGAATAACTGTAACCCTTGACTTGCCCAACGGAATACGAGCCTCGCATGAATGGTATTGAGGGCTGTGACGCATTCATATGTAAGTTGTTCAATGTTAAGCACCTCCCCATGGGTGTTGGTTTAAGGGACTTCGATGCATATGTACGATACACTGCAACACTAGACAACGATGCATCAGATAACTTAAAACTACATCATCATGCACGGTTAAAAATACTAGATAACTAGAATAGGGTTAGCTAGTAAAAGACCGTGGTTCTTGCAAATAATCCGATTTGCATTTGCATATTGATTTCGGTTTTGCCCTCTACGCATTCTGTGCTGGGGCAAACGATTAGATATCCCATGAGGCTCTGTCCATGGTTAATCCCGGGTAGAAACAGCTTTCATTTGATTTATGTGAATTGATAAGTCTTAACCATTGACTTCCATTCCTTGGCATGGTTGTCTAGTGCTTGTAAACTTTGTGATTCGGTAAGTTTGAATTAATTCGTATGACTTATTGTAAGTAGACTGTTTCCCTCCATTTGAGGATGTACGCATGTATGTATGAATTGATCAAAAGCACGCATGATATGCTCGATATGATCTGATATGCATGATTTACTCAAAGTTTAGTACATGATTGACTCTATCTTATCAGGCACTACTCAACCTTGGCCTTAGGATACCTGACGGAGTGACTTTGCCATAGTTTAGATGGCCTCTTTGCAGTAAGTATATGTCTTGGGGCTTCCGGACCTCAGGAACCCGAGACCCATTTGTGCCTTGGCCCGTCGATGGTGTTCTTAGCATGTATATAAGATCCCTTTTTGGGAGCACATGGCATATGTAGTAACCACCTAGTTATGTATGTATCATGTACACATTGATTCGAATAGCATGCTTCATTAAATACACAATTGCCTAGTATACGAATGGAAACTCTATGATTTATCTATTGTTATTTTATTCTGATAGATACAACATGCATTAACATGTTATTACTTATACTTTGTTGAATCATTGTATTCATGAGTTGTCCTTGGTCTTGCAGGTTCAGATCCATCCTCTGACCCCGCGTCGATCAACCAGACTCCTAGGGAGACCCCCGACGCCCCATCAGGGCTAGAGGAGTGGATGTAATCCCTCTGCCGGAGCACGAAGATGTCATGTATGCATTTTGGTCTCCTTCTTTTTAGGAACTCTTGGGATTTTTGGGATTTTAACTGTATTCATGTTGTATATCTGCATTGTGTATAACTTTGATCTTTTGTAATCTCTATATATCATTGTGTTTGTGTGTATGTTTGATACCTATAGCTTCCGCGTACTTATGTTGGCACGTGTGAATTTTTCTTATGCGTGTGCATTTAGATAGGGTTTAAGTGTATATGCACGGGAGTACGTGTGTCATGGGTCGGGTTTGTACTAACCTCCGATCTCCTGGGCTCGGATTGTGACAACAACAGCGAATGAGGCCCGGCAGTGCGCGTTTTTTTTTTTTTGGTCTTCTTCTCAAATTCGGCAGCCAGATACCCCTCAACCTTCTTTGACGAAGATCTCTAGCACAACCGAGAACCCTCTCTTTCTTTTTCTCCAAGTTCTGCAAAACCGATTTTTCTGTTACAGCAAACAGAGATCCGAGTTTCTCCTATGGCCCACCGATGTCTCTATTATCGAAAACAAAGATCAATCTCTACTGAATGTTGAGATCTAATCTGTCGATCACCCAGCACAAACTTGGCCCCGATACCACTTGTTGTGCGCGTGTGTGCGTAAGTAACCAAGATCAATAATCAACCACACAAGAAGAAGAGAGATTTATGTCGTTTGGCAAAGATGCCTACATCCACGAGAAACAAATTTCCACTAGGTTTTCCTCCAATCTGTGAAACCATAACTTTGGAATCACAGCCTATATTTAGGGTTATAGATTACTTCATATATATAATCATTACTTCCTTATACCCCAAGAACTCTATTCTTAGAAAAAAGAAAAGTCCTAATCCTATTAAGAAACTATTGTTTTAACAAACAGGAAATTCCTAATATAATTAGGGAAACCACCCAAGATACTGAACCCAATTGATCTGGACCCACTTGGCCAACAATGGGGATTGCTTGCTGCTGAAATTCTCAAAGCTGAGGATCCTTCTTTCTGAAGACAATTTATTATGAATGTCATTCTGAAAGAAATCTCAAAATCAATGTATGAGTCCAGTTTCACCATCACATAAAATACAAAAAAAACACTGCTTGAGTAGATTCTCCTCCGAGGATGTGGCCCGATGACACATGCTAGGAACTCCATTGTTAGGCCCACATATAAATGATCTGTGCTATTGGAGTTGAATCTCATTGGCTTTAGTGACATATCTTTAGATCTCACTTTAATAAAAGTGGTTCCAACCACAAGATTGAACACATGATATAAAAGGTGATTTGGAGCTCAGGTGGCATCACTGCTGATATGTCTTAATCACATTTCCATCTTGTTCTCAATCAGACGGTTAGACCCACTTTGATTGAACTGAAATTTAAGTATATATCTGTGGAGGTGATGGGATTCATCTTGAACTGTCCGGATTATCTCTATCTGAGCCCTAAAATAGAGATTCTGGCTTGTGTTACACAGCTCCTGTATAACAGCTGCGACAGGGGGTCTGGACTCCTATATATGTGCCGTATGGAAAATAAAAAGAGGGATGAGAGGAGAACTTTCTCCAGTTGGGCTGACTGCATATACAGCAATGTGGCCCACCTTTGATCAGTGCCACTCCTTTTACACTCATATCCTCTCATGATTTGGCATATGGTTAAAAGTCCATTAGGCTTTAAACCTCTTAAATCAAGGGCTAGGACAGTTTGATGGTGCTGATTTTTTACTTATCCTAGCCCAGTGAAATGAATGCCTCCGACAGTCGTCTGCACATAAGTGAAAACACCTACTCTGTAATGGTTCACTGGCAATTAGCCATTCAGGATCTTGAATCTGAGTTTTGTTTGGGACCTATTATATGCAATCTGGAGTTGAATTTGATTATGCCTTCAACATCCGGATCCTTGTTTGAAACCCAATTATCTCAGGTGGACCGGACTCGGATCAGATTCTACGGTATAGTGAGGAATTTAGCTCCATATTTTACTAGCATGTATGGATGGAAACTGATGGACATCCAATTCAACTGGTGACTGAATCCAGTTTGGAATGCTACGGATCACAGTGTGGGTTTATATCTGATGTTCCTTTCTTCTTTCTGGTCAGAATATTTATTTACAGTCCCTCATCATCTCCCTCTCAACATAGGTGATGCTGGCAATGAGATGAACATCAGCAGAATGATGTAGGCACAGAAAGTTCCCAAAAAAACCATCCAGGAATTCTGATACCAGGAGGAGCCATGGGGAGGACTGGCACCATCAGCAGGAACGAGTTGGAAAATAGGACCATGGCACCACATAACAAGGCAATAACTCTGCGCCACATCCTTATCAAAAGTTTCTAAGTAGCTTGTGCCCCTGGTGCCACCTAAAGTGGTTCGAGGATTCAGAAGAAGACTTTGAGCTCTCTTCGATCCAAAATCGCTCTTTCTTTTGGCCATTCGTTCGTGGATTCCAACAGGAACTCCATGGATTGTGATTATTGACAGGGAGTGTAATATCATCCTATAAATCTACTTGTTGAATTTGATCAGTAAAAGTAAAATTGTCGTCTCCTATGTGTCATTGTACTTTTGATAATTGATCAGAATGTTATCATTTTTCTTTAAAATCTGTTGGTTTACAAATGTTTTGTGAGGTGGACAGTAATATTTTTCCAACACAATTTAGTTAGTCAAGTAAGAAGTGTAGAAAGACATATTATAGTAGTAAGAAATAGTGCTAAAACATAATAAATTAAAGAATACATTGGTCATCTGAGATTTGAGAAGTTGTTGCTTAAATGTAAAGAAGCAATGAAAGGCTCTAATGGAGTTTGTTTTTCTGAATTCAATTAATTCTCAAATTATGGAGAGGAAAGCTTCTTTTTGTTTATTCTTCCTTGCTTGGTAACATCTATGAATGAGACCGTCCTAACCATCAAATAAATGGACCATGCTTGTTCACATGCATATCCAACTGAGTTTGTGGCACAGACCATCAGATAGATCATACTATTTTATCAATGGACATTTGCTAGTTGAATTTTGGTGGCTTGACACTTTTGTTCAAAGTCATCGTCATCATCATCATCATCAAAGCTTTATTCCAACCATGTTGAGGTCGGCTATATTAATTTTGTTTCTCCATTCTGTTCTATTTTGAGCCAAATCCATCAATAAATTAAATTTCTTCAAATCCGAATCAATGACCTCCATCAATGTTTTCTTCAGCTTATTCATACCTCTTGATCGGTCATCTACCTGTATAGCCAAATTTTTTCTCACTAGTGCCATTACCGGCCTACGCTCAACATACCCAAACTATCTTAAACGGGTTTCTCTAATCTTATCCCTTATTGGTGCTACCCTTCAATGCTATCGAAAGTGTTCATTTCTAATTTTATATTTCCTAGTTTTACCACACATTCACCAAGCATTCTAATTTTTGCTACATCCATATTATGAATATGCCTCTTCTTAATTGGCCAACATTCTGCTCCATATATCATAACTGGTCTAACCACTGTCCTGTAAAATTTGCTTTTTAATTTCGTTGGCATTCATTTGTCATAAAGCACTCTAGAAACTAATCTCCACTTCAGCCATCTAGCTTTTAACATATGCTCCACATCTTCGTCAATTTCCCCGTCCTTACTAATCATTAGCGTAGGTACCGAAAAGAATCTCTACGTGGTATCTCATGGGTTTCAATTTTGACAGTGTTTTCAACACTTTGTATATGTCCACTGAAGTTGCAATCCATATATTCTGTCTTTGTACAACTTATTTTAAAGCCTCTAGACTCTAATGCCCCCCGCCATCTCTTAAGTTTTGTATTTACACCATCTCTTGATTCATCCACCAATATTATATCATCTGCAAACAATATACACCCTGATACTTCTTCTTGAATATGCACAGTTAACTCATCCATAATTAATGCAAAGAGATAAGGGCTTAAGGTTGATCCCTAATGTAAACTTATAGTCAAGAGGAATCCATCTGTTTCTCCACATGTAGTTCTTACATTTGTCACTGCTCATTCATATATATCCTTAAATTTTTCAATATAATATCTAGGGACATTCATTTTCTTTAAAACCCACCAAATTAAATTCCTCGGTACCCTATCATAGGCTTTTTCCAAATTGATAAAGGCTATGTGTAAATTTTTTCTCTTTGCTCGATATTTTTCCATTAATTGCCTAAGTAAAAAAGATAGCTTCCATAGTTGATCTCCCTGGCATAAAACCAAATTGATTTTTAGAGATCTTGGTCTTCCATTTCAGTCTTTACTCCATTATTCTCTCCCAAACCTTCATAGTATGACTCATGAGTTTAATCCCTTGATAGTTGGTACAATTTTGTATATCTCCCTTATTCTTATATAATGCTTCTTTTCCATTCATCTGGCATTTTCTTTATTTCAAGTATCTTATTGAATAGTCTTCATAACCAACTCACCCCAACCTCTCCTAAGCATTTCCATACCTCTATCAGAGTACCATCTGAGTCTATTGCCTTTCATGTCTTCATTAGCTTCAATGCTTCATTTACTTCCATCCCTCTAATTCTACGAAGAAAAGTATGCTCTAGTGATGAAGTATCCTCCTTAACTCTTGTATTGCCCAAATGTTCTTTATTTAGAAGTTTGTTAAAATATTCCTTCCACCTTTCTTTAATATCATTATCTTTGACTAGAATATTTTCCTCATTGTCCTTGATACATTTGATATGATCTAAGTCCCTACTTTTCTTTTCTCTTATTTTTGCAAGCTTAAAAATATCATTTTCTCCTTCTCTTGTTCCAACCTATTATAGAGGTCATCATATGCTTTGTACTTTGCACTACTTACTACTTTCTTAGCTTTTTTCGTTGCCTTCTTATACAGTTAAAAATTTTTCATACTCTTAGTCTCCTACCAAACTTTGTAGCAATGTCTTTTCTATCGAATGACTTCCTGAACCTCCATACTCCAGCACCATGTTTTTTTATTAATATGTCTCTTTCCTTTTGATTCTCCAAGTATATCCTTTGTAACATTACTAATGCAATTAGACATTTGATTCCGTATTACTGTAGTTTCTCCTTCAATATTCCATTCTCCGTTCTCAATCATTTTGTCCTCAAATATATTTTCTTTTTCCCTCTTCAAATCTCTCCACCTTGTTTTATAGTCCATTTTGTTTACTACCGCTCTCTTTCTACTCCTAATGCAAATACCTAAAACTTCGAGCCCATGTTGCGTAGTCAAACTCTCTCCTGAAATAACCTTGCAATCTTTACAAGCCAGTCGGTCTAATTTTTTAACTAGAAAAAAGTCTATCTGACTCCTATTACTCCCACTTTTATAAGTAATTAGATGTTCATATTTCTTTTCCGAATTCATTCTTTTCTCCAAATCCTTACCCCCCATGCACTCTCTCATATCGTATATACCCCTTTAAATCCCCTAAAAAAAAATCTTATCACTATTTGGGATTTCTCGTATTAACTCATCCATCTTCTCCCAAAATTTTCTTTTCACACTTTCCTCTAGTCCTATTTGGGGAGCATATGCACTGATGATATGAATTATGTCTTCCTCTAGCACTAGTTTAATTACTATAATTCTATCACCAAACTTCCTTATTGCTACAATTTTCTTTTTCAAGTCCTTATCTACAACTATACCTACTCTATTTCTTGTATTACTCTTTCCTGCATAGAAAAATTTATACCCATCTGTGAGCTCTTTAGCTTTATTTCCTTTCCACCTTGTCTCCTGTATACAAGCCACACTAATTCTTCCACACTAATTCTTCTTCTTTTCATTACCTCAACCAACGCCATGCTCTTGCCTGTCAAGGTTCTTACATTCCAAGTAGCAAGTCTAGTTTTCATATTCCTCCTCTTCTTCTCATGGACTAACTTGTTTAACTGCACTTTTGTTTAAAAAAAAAAAAAACCCCCTAGTCAAGGTCTTCAAAATGAAGGTAAGGCTATGTACATCTTGCCCTCCCTAGACTTCGTTATGCGGGAGCCTTGTGCACTGGGCTGCCCTTTTTTTTTATTAATTATTTATAAAAGTAAAAAAGCTAAGTAACTATTATAATTGTCAAGAAAAAAATTAGAGGTCTATAAAATTCCCTTTCTATTGCCCCCCACTTGAATGGTTAGGATTCCATGATCAAAGTGTGAGACAAAAGATGATTAATCAAATAAAATGGGACTAGAAGGGTATATGCAGGTGCCCCTTTGATTTCAAAAAGCCACCACCACCGATCTTCAATTCATTTACACTTTCACATAAGTAATTCAGTAACATCATTGCCATTGAGCAAAATTGCTTCCTTTATGAATGCAGCACAGAGGACAAACCCAGATAGAATGTTTAAGAGTAGTTAAGAAGTAGAGTATTAGGTTTCTAATAGAGGCTGAGGATATGCTTCAATAATGGCCTCATTGACAGCCTTGGGAATTATCTTATAGTTCCCAAAACCAGCTTTCGTCAATAGATTTTTCCACTCCTCCTTTGTTCTCTCCTTGCTTCCAACCATGCCCAATTCCAAGTCCATGCAGAGTCTAGACCTTGCAAACCCAATAGTTCCATCTAGATCCGCTACTATCGCTACTATGATCAGCTTCCCTCCCTTTGCAGGTATGGCCTCCCTGCACTTGCTCAGGATCTTGATGCAATCATCATCAAAAAAGCCACGGAGAAAAGACTGCAACAATCTCAACTTCATTGGATAGATAGAGAGCCAATAACACAAACAAATAAGCAAGAGAACCAGGCTGAGCTCACGATCAAATAAAATTATACTGTGGACCTGTAACTAGCGGGGTATATATCAGATGCAATGATGGACTGGGTACTCCCAAATTGGTCTGTTATGCTCTTTATGCTAAAGATTTCGTAATGTTCTACGTGGGAATGTGTTGGAAAATTCACTCCACTAATCCGTTTAAAATAATACTAAAAAAATTGGGCCAAATTGGACGAACTGAAACCGGTTCCTTGTATAGATTAGTCCTAATTAAATCATTTATTTTGTCAACAAAGAGCCAAAAATGATTAAAATCTGAAGTTGGGTCGGGTTCAATGCAATGCATTGGACTATTTTAAATGTTTTACTGATGCATTGGATGATTCATTCCTAGCAAAACCATTCATTTGGACAAGTACCGGCCAAAATCCATAAAATTTTTACAGTCCTATGAGGTTGATATTTATTAAAATTATCTTCATGGGAATTATATTTCAAATTCCCTTTGAATTTATCTCAAATGACTTTTACTCTTTAGTGTGTATATGAGTGCGGTGCATGTACTGAGGGAGAAATTGCCTTCATTAGAACTGCATCAGCTTTGGGCACATCGTCAAGGACGTCCCCAGCGACAAAGTCGACCTTGGGGTCTTTGGGAACAGCCTCTACAGCATGAGCAAAATCCATAACAGTGCGGGAAGGCATTGGTAATGGCCTTAGAGGCCACACCAGTGCTGCCCCCAACGTCCACCAAACTGCGCACCCCATCAAGCACACCCTCCATTGCGCACCCTTGCACTAGTGCTTGTGTGGCTCGTCATCGCATCATTGTGAAGCTTGTTATCCGTTGGGTCCTTTCCCACGCGGTCATAGTAAGGCCTCCCATTGTGTGATGCGAACCATGGTGGTGTCTCGCCTTCCGTCCCCGCGATGAGATAGTGCCATGGCAACATCTCATCAGCGTGCAATTGGATCAAGGCAAATGACACCAGGTTCTTCTCTTCAGCTCTCACCAAGAGCTTAGATGCTAGCGTCAATGTGTACTTTCTTCTCCTGGCCAACATCAACACTGAACAACTTCATGTGTGTTGGGAAAAGTGGCACAGTGAAAACTACTTGCGATCAATGGATCAACTACGATGAACAATTACAATCACACCATTAAGCAATCACACACATGAATACATCAATTTTACGTGATTCGGCAACCTTGCTTATGTCCACGAAGGAGAGAATTCAGCTACCATAATCCCATTTCAATCCTTTCAGATTTAGGGTTACAGTACATCAATATATATAGTTTTCGCTTTTTTGGTCAACAAGAAAATCCATACATAATGACTAAAATACCCTTAACTGTAAAACTTGGTTCTGACTAACCCAGACAACCGATTCTGTTAAACTAGAATACAAGACAAACCCAAAATCTCCACCTTAGCTTGGATTCTGCAAATCCTTAGAGCCACCTTGATATACATGGTATTGTCTTTACGTTTGTTATTGAATGGTACGTCACAACACCGATGGCGCAGTCTTCTTTCTTTAACACTCTAATATGTTAAACCAGCATTTCACGTACCTCGCTGAAAGGTATGCCTCAGCATACACTTCAACCAAGTGCTGCTCTTGCATCCCTTAGTCTAGATGCACAGAAAATCTCAGCATTATTTGGTATTAATCAAATCCAAATTGACTTGAGATTTCATGTACCTTGTTGAAAGGTACGCTTTCGCACATGTTATTACCAAGCGTGGTGCCTGCACCCCCTATCTCAAGTACACAGACAATCTCATCATTGTCTGGTGTTGATTAAGTCCAAATCAACTTGAAACTTTCCACAGTTACCTCCTTTGACCTCATAACCTTGTCTTGAACTTATAAAGTGCCCTCCATTTGTTGCCATATGCATGCATCCTTGCAACATAATGAACCTATCTTTCATCTGTCAAGACAAAATTGAAGACCTCCTGAATCTAGATCTCATTGGTACCTTGTGAATTGTTCCTCCCGTCAAACCTGCAACTGTCTTGATCTAACCTGTTATGGTGGGTTAGGCACTGTACATGTGGGTTAGGTATGACCCAATGTTAAATTGGCTTACTCTAACATGAACAAGACTTTCTTTTCCGAGAAAAACATCTCCGTTCAGTTCTTCTTGGATTTCCATGAGATGATATTATCGAAGATCCACTAATCCATCTTTCGATGATCTCGTTGCATTCAACTTCACCTAAACCATGTATTTTCTCCTCTTTTGCTTGATGTCCTTCATTGCACTACCTATAGTAACCGAAAGTGATTCCCTTCCATCCGAATCCGAGCTTTCTTGCACACTATCTCCTTTCGATTCTGATTCTTTTACTTTTCTTTTCACTTTGGCATGTCGCTCCTTCCTTATCCCTTCGACGTGGATCTAAGCTTTTCATCAAAGTATTCAGAGAAGTCTCTCGTCCACGACATCAAGTAAAACTTGTTAACTCTTATTATGTCATGGAGTTTAAGACTCTTTCTTGCCAATCCCTGAAGTTATTTCTCAACTAAACACTTTAACATGGCCCATGATGCTTGCATTCATTGCTATCATTGTGAATCTCTTGATTTCTTGAGTCCCACAAATTTCTACTCATCAAATGGCCAATATCTTTTATCTACCTTGTGATCTTATCACTACAAGCACGCTGGAAGAAACGGATCTAAAATTCGACTGTGTATGGCTTCGATATCACAGAAATAGTTTAATGAACTCTAATTGGTCAAACATCCATTGATTTGGTCAAACTACTCTTGACCTACTCTACTAATGTCACTCTGCATTGCTGCACTGGGCTAGACTCTGAGCATGGGTCAGGTCTAACCTAATGCGAACTGACATTGACGGAATTGCTACTGGGCTTACTACCTGATGGGTCAGTTCCAAACTAACCCAACCTTGATCTAGCCTGGACTTACTAGGACCAAGACATTTTCTCCTTTCTCTCGACTCTGGTTTCTCTGATAGAAACCCAGGCAAAGAGCACCCAAGCCACCCCTTTTTTACTTCATCTGTCCGACATGGCATTAGATAACAGCGGTGACTCAGATCGAGATGGTGGGAACTCCAATGTTGGCACAAGTGGGCGGTGACAGTGGGTGTGGAGTAGCAGTAGTAGCACGAATGATGGGGACAGAGGCCGCATGGTGACCTTGATGATCCCCTTTCTCCTTCTCAGGCGAAACCAAGAAACAGGAAAACCAAGTTCTTTCCTTCTGATCAAAACTTTACAATTTCCGTAGAGGTCGGCTTTTCCTTCTTGTTCTACAAACGCCAACTTCTAGATCAATCCTTTGTCTTCTTGAAGTGGCCCACCCTGATCAAAGCCCAATCTTGATGTTCTCTATTACAAGCACAACCAATGGCCCACCGAGATCAAAGTAGCCAAGAAAGCCCTTGCTGCCTTGCCTTCTTCAACTCCAATCAATAGAACCTTAGATGACCCCCTCGTCTCTCCTTTGTTCCACAGCAGAGTCTCTGATCAAAGCCCAAGCAAAACCAAAGATCTCAGTCTCTCTGTCTTCTCTAAGAAAACTCAATCCAGTCTTCTCCTTTGGTGAGATGGCTACATAGGGGAGAACGGCTATATCTTCTTTCTCTGACAAGAACTGTGACTCTTACCTATCTTTTCCATATGGTTGCGTAGGCATGAGACATTAGATCCTCCTTTCTGACACCATCTGTGACTTATGCCTATCTTCTCCACCTACAACGTTTAGCATATGGAGAGATCAAAACAATCTGGCAATTGCAAACCCGATCGATCTCCACCTCGCTCTGATACCACTTGTTGGAAAAAACAATACAGCAAAAATTACTTGCAATCAACGGATCAACTATGATAAACAACTACAATTATACCATCAAACAATCATTTACATGAACACAGAATTTTACATGGTTCGGCAACCTAATTTACATCTAAAAGAGAACTCATTTATCATGATTTTATTTTAATCTCCTGGGATTTAGGGTTACAGTACATTAATAAATAAAATTCTCGCTTTCTTGGTTAACAAAAAAAACTCATACATAATGATTAAAATATTCCTAACATTGTACCTTAGTTCTGGCTAACCTAGACGACCAATCCATTTAAACCGAAATATAAGATAATACCCAACAATGTGGACCAAGAACCGCATTATACGATGGAAGTGGTCCATGTTCGGAGAAGGTATGGTGAGCTCGCCAGCGATCTCCAACAAGGCCAAGGGCTTACCATGCTTGTGAAGTATGTCGGGTAACCCAAGTTCAATTGCGGACTTGAGGGTCAGTGAATCTGCAAACCCATTTGATACAACCTTTCAGATTCTAAATTGGATTTTTTTTTTACAGTATTCTTTTCATGAAATTGAATTCCTAAAAATTCATGGCAATAATCAAGGGGGCGGACCCAAGTGTAATGACACCCACATGATTTGAGAAGCCCCCTTGTATAACACCTTAAATTTTTTATTTTATTCTTTAACTTCTCACTTAACCATTGCCCAACGTAAATGAAAATTGCCGGGAGTAATAAAAGAAGCCCATTGGTCCACATTGAAAACATAAAGAAAGAAGAGGGAGATGGAGGTGATATTTTGGGAGCTTAGCTCGAATATGAGGGATACTCTACATGGCCGAGCTTATCTTTACCTTATACTCAAAATAGTGAGGGATTGCCATTGAGAATTATGCCTTGTATTATGACAGGACACCTAAGAAAGAGAAGATCGTGGAAGTGTGGAGGATCGTATAGGAAAGAGAAAAGAATATGGAGAATGACCCTCCCCATAACCGCCTATTAACCTGACAAAATCACCATGGTCTTAGTAGTTATGGAGGAGATTTGGGAAAAATGGCAATTATTATATCATTCAATGGTAACAGGAGAGACTGCTTGACTAAAGTAAGGCATGATAGAAAGCTCGCCAACCGTAATTTCTCTCAAGTAAAAGGGGATCTTAGAACCTATAAAATCTAATTGATTGAAGAAGGTAAAGGATGACTATGCACTGACTTTAAGAATCAACTTTCCTCATACTAACTTAAGTATCGGAGGGCCCTGGTTTAGGAGATCTCCGGCCAGAGCCATTCACTATTGTTGATGATTGCACTAAAAACGTGATGTGAAACGCAACTGATTTAAGTCTAACATTCACACACTTCAAGCGTTAAGAAGAATGAGAAATATAATTACAGTTCATCATTAATTTTCCTTTGTTTACATGGGTTCAAACGCTCTGACTGTAGAGGTGCAGGTTTTTTACAAGTTTTGAAAATTTACAACCCCTCCCTCTAGTCTCAGATGTGATCCAAACTTAGTTAGCATAAGAAAATACATGACAAAGAGACTTAAAATGAAAAAAAAAAAAAATTAGGAGGGGTGACTGTGGCCCATGGTCAGTGGCCAAAAAGTGGCCAAAATGGCAAGGTTTGTCTCCGTTTCTACTCTATTTCGCTTTTGTGATGCCTTTAGAGTGTTGGAGCTTGTGTTCTTCGCTTTTGAAGTGTTGAATAACTACCAGGAGTGTTCAATTTGGCCACGAAATCTATTAAAACCTTTGGTAATCATTACTTTTTTGTTACGGGTCATTTTTGTATAAATCCTAAATGAGTGCTTCATACAAGCAAAATAGAGCCAAAGTTATATTATTCTGAACCTATAATTTTCAATAAACAAAAATAACCACTAAAGAGGCTTGTTCACAACTTCTGAGATGGCTCAAAACCCTCAAAAGTGAGAAAATCAAAGGAAATAGGCTTCATCTTTTTTATGTTTCATGGCCTTTGCACCAATCTTCTCTAAGTGATATAAATGCTTCCTCTCTGTCCCTAAGCCGTTTCTTGCCTTAAGCAAGTGAGAAGGAGAAGAAGAAGTAGACTTGGAGTGCTTGAAGTACCTTAGAAGCCTTGTAAATTTTTGAAACTTGCTTATTAGTGTGCTTTGAACTTGTTGGAACTTCTTTGAATTTGCTTGGAACCTATTCCCAAGTGCTAACACTTCCTTTTATGGACTCCAGAGGTGGTTTAGGGAGTTATGGGAAGTTGAGTTCAAAAGAAAATGGAGAAAACCCATGAAAACTTCAAGGAACTGCTTCACAGGTGTCAGCAACCATGGCTGCGGTCATTGACAAGTCCAATTTTGGGGTTTTTACATATGTGACCCATTTTCACCTGTTTGGAGCCTGAACGATGTACGATTTTCACGAAACTTGAAGGGATTCTTTATAACACTATTTTGAGTGTGTCATAGAAACTCTAGCCCGTTTTGACCTTTTAAAGTTGGTTAATCCTCTATTGACTTTTCATGAAAATGGGTCCTAGTTTCAGTTGTTTGAGGCCTAAATGAATTCGGTTTGGCTTGAAATTTGGAGGGACTGATGTTAGAGGTATCTTGAAGTATCCATCTGAATTTCTTATGGTTTGGATTTGTGAAAGCAGGATTTCGAATATTGACCCACTTATTACATATTTTAAGTCAATGTTTTCTTGTGTTGCAAGCAGTTAGCTTGTTTTTTACCCAAATAATGTTCAATTGATTTGAAACTTTGTGAAATTGACTTTGAATACATTTTAAATCAATGATCCAAATCTCATCAGCTTTGTCCTCCTAAAAGTTGGATTTTTAGTCAATAACCCCCATGACTTCGGGGTCCTGGACTCTTAGTTGACATGTAGTTGAAGTATAGCCAAACTAAGTCCTTTTACCTCGAAAATTTGTAGAACCAATTCTGAGTATGACTTAAGCTTTGTGTCCAAATTTCATCAACTTCGGTCACCTAGAAGCAGGACTTTGGTCAATGACCTCATGCCTTGAATTGACCCAAAGTTGAAATATTTGTTGACTTTGGGTCAAATGACATCTACTTGACCTGAAATTTTGTAAAGTCTCTCCTGGATATAATTTGAATTTCCTCCAGGAGTTTCAGCTGATTCTGAGATATAGAAGTGTTTGTTGTCATAATGACTCCAAGTAGCTGGAAGATAGTCACCGAAGCTTGAATTTAAACAAAAATGAAGTTTAAATGTTTTGAAATTTTGAAGCATCATTCCTAAGCATAATTTGGAGTTGCCATGAGTTTTCAGCTGTTTTGGTGACTCAAAAGCTTGAATGTGTTCAATGACTCCTAGACTTTAAGCCAATGAACCTTAAACTTTAAGTTTGGTGAGTCGAGTGACCAAATGAAGTTTGTCAACTCTGAATTTTAAATTGTTGCACCTTGAGCATATCTAAAGTCTTCTGGAATGAGCTGCATCAGTTCTGAACACCTGGATGCAGTACTTGACTCTGCATTTTACAATCCTATGGTTTATGTGCTCTTGGGTTGAAATTTGCTTGTAATGTCTTCACTGCAGCATTTATAATTTTTAAGGGTCAACAGTTAACATTTTGTAGGGACCAAGAGTATTCTCTTATGTTGCTCGGACGGACGAGCTTGTGGTGTCGATGGATCGGAAGCTTGGGCTCACCAAGTCTTACCGACCAGGTTCGACCCTACAAAAAGCGTAGGTCCAACGTTGGCAATAATCCCATGAAGAGGAAAATTGTTGAGACCTCGTTTACTTAAAAGTGGGTCAGACTTTAGATCTAAGATTTACTATTTCTTTGACAGCTTATTTACATGAGGTGGCAAAATATCGATCAACCACCTTTGCAACATGATGTGGCTTTCTTTTCTTTTTTTCTTCTTCTTCTTCTTTTTCTTTTTTTTCTTTTTTTTTCAAGCAAATGACCATACTGTCAGCATGATGTGGCCAACTGTTTTGAATTCATTTACTTAGAAGTGGGTCAGACTTTAGATCTAAGATTTACAATTTTCTTTGACGGCTTATTTACATGAAGTGGCGAAGTATTGATCAACCACCTTCGCAACGTATTGTGGGGTTTTTTTTTTAAAGCAAATTACCATGCTCTCAACTTCTCTATTGCACAAACTAAACACATGAAGAACAGAACAGTATGGTCCAAAAGTCTAATCAAAATAAGCAAAAAAATACCAGCAAATTGGATTGTGATTGGCCAACAACCCAATTAGATTTATGAATGAAGAAGTTAAATAAGTGGAATTCAAAGGCTTGAATGTGGAATGAGATTGAGCCCACCAGTTTCGTTGCATGAGCTAGGAGCCAGATCTCCACTTCAGTTCTTTAAATTTATTAATTTCAGATAGTTCTGAAGTCATAGTGGCATGTGTTTTCGTGATCCCATTGTTGATAGGGACTTTCATGGAAAAAGAAAAAAAAACTGGTACAATGTGAGATGGATGCAAATGAGATTAAATCTAGAATTTTCTTGGCTTTTTACATTTTTCAGTAGCCTAGGTATGAGGCTAGTCTCTGGAGACATGCAAGGAGAAAAAACTGGTACATACAAAGAGAAACACAAACTTGCATGTGCAGGGAGGGGGATGTCTCCTAACCTCCATGTAATAACTGCATATCTTACTTAGTGAGGTGAAACACAATTCTTGATCTTTAACATTTGAACCGACAATAATATAGGCTGCCAATAGGGTTCCAAACGGGTCAGTTTCAAAACAAATCTATGTAGGACCGGAACTTGTTTATAAATGATGATTCTGATTCCCAAATTGGTTCTAACTGTCAAATGAGCTGTGCATTCCTATTTAGTTTTAGAGAAAAATGTCAACTGCAAGATTATAGGAGAGATTACAGGATCATATTATTCTCTGTATATATTATTTCCTAGAATAGCTTTCTAGCCTCTATTTATACTTCCTGTATATAGATATATGACATCAACCAATTTTTTTCCATCCAATTTGATATGGTATCAGAGCCTCATCGGTCCTTGAATCTCCTCGTTCTCAAGTCTTCTGCAACCTTTCCTGTTCGAATTGGGAAAGAGTAGAGCATCAGAAGCTTTCTTCCTCCACTGGCAAATGCCTAGATCATTCTAATCATCACATCAAGATCATCATCACGACCTAGAAGATTGTCTCCTAGATGTTACTTCAGATCTGGCAACTTCTCTGCAGTTGCCTTTGATTGACGTTTTCCAGCTTGGCAACTTCTCTGCAGTTGCCTTTGATTGACATTTTCCAGCTCGCCAGATCAAGATCGTCATCAGGATCTTGCTATTTAAGCAGATTTCTGAAATCTGGGCACTTCTTTAGCACGATCGCAGTCTCAAATCCGCAGATCTTCTTCCTCTTCCTCAGCTCTCCAAGTCACTTTCCCAAATCTGCAGATCTTCTTCGTCAGATCTTCTGGTTGGCGGCAATCACTCCCATTCTGGTCGGCATTAACAATTGTCAGCCATTTTTTGGAATTTTTTTTTAAAAAAAAAAAAAAATCCTACAGGTCAGCTATTTACTGCCATTTGTCGTGTGTCAATTTTATGGAATAGTTTTGTGTCCGGTACATCTAAATCACATGCTGTTGATTCGGGCTGGTTCTTCTTACTGGTCATATCAAAAGCAAGGCCCACCTACTTCATTGTTTCCCAAAATTTTGTGAGCAGTCGGATCATCCCATCTCTAACCGTACTAAGTCATGGCAAGAGAAGATGACTCTAAATCAAATTCAACTACCCAAATTGTCACCATCCAAACAGACAACTCCAACTTCTCCACTGGAATCAAGTTGGATGAACATAACTATTCCCTATGGCATCAAGTCATGGAGATGAAGATTGCTGGACGAGAGAAACATGGTCACTTGACCGGTGATACTACCCAACCTGCAGCCACAGATCCGACATACAACAAATGGCGTGCGTCAGATTGCCAAGTCAAGAGTTGGTTATTTGATGCCATGCAACCCAATCAGATGAGACGATTTATTCGTTATGACACAGCCAAGCAAGTCTGGGATGCAATTACGAAAACATATTCCGATGGTTCGGATGAGGCAAAGATCTATGATTTACACAGAAGGTCTTTCACGATGACACAGAAGGGTGCACCTGTTGCTAATTACTATAGTGAGCTCACTGAGATCTTTCAGGAGCTTGATCAATTGAGTCCAAGTAACATAAAGGATCCAGCAGATATTGAAACTAGACGCAAAGAGATTGACCGTCTCCGAGTTTATATCTTTCTTGCAGGTTTGGACAATAATTTTGACCAAATCCGTGGAGAGATTTTGAGGATGGAGCCTAAACTTGAACTTGAAGCAGTATATGCACATGTTAAAAGAGAGAGTAATCGACAAGGAACTATGTCTGAAGCTGGTGTCACATCTGATGCTACAGCGTTGGTCACTACAAGGTCCAAGCAATCTCGGTTACCTACTCAGACCTCAGACTCTGTTAGTAACCGGCCTCCAATGAAGTGTACCAAGTGTGGTTTAGAAAACCATACAATTAAGGGTTGTTATGAGATCATTGGTTATCCAAAGGGATGGGTTCACAAAGGGCGCAAGAGAGATTTGAGCAGAGCCTCATTCGTAGCAACTGAGTCATCCCAAGAGTCTGCATCAGAACCTCCATCAGGTACCTCCGGCTCTACGGCCTTGGCCACCTCAGGTACTTTCCCCTGCACATCTTCACTTGCTGGTCATAGATCATGGATTATTGACACTGGGGCTACTGATCACATGACATCTAGTTTCACTGGATTGCACTCTACCAAACCATCAAGCCAAACACATATTACCAGTGCCAATGGAACCACCTCCCCAGTTTTGGGAGAAGGGTCCCTATCTCTTACATCATCCTTAAGTTTAAATCATGTCTTGGTTGTCCCTTCACTCGACTATGACTTGTTATCTGTTCCTCAAATCATTGATTCCCTTAATTGTACTGTGTGTTTTTGGCCATTGTATTGTCTTTTTCAGGATCTTCTCACCAGGGCCGTGATTGGATGTGGTACTAGGAGGGGAAATTTGTATTATCTGGACTTGACAGATGAGTGCTGTACGAGATTGAGTAAAGCACATCATGTTAGCAGTGACAAGTCCGTCAGGATGAAGAAGATTTGGCTGTGGCATAAACGATTGGGACATGTTTCTTTTGATTATCTGAAGCTTTTATTTCCCGATTTGTGTTCCCATTTTACTGCATCAGACTTTTTTTGTAACACTTGTGTTTTGGCGAAGAGCCATCGGATTTCTTACCCATTAAGATTAAATAAATGTTCTATGCCTTTCATGCTTATCCATTCTGATGTTTGGGGACCCTCAAGGGTTCTTACTATTAGTGGTTTTAAGTGGTTTGTGACATTTATAGATGACTGCACCAGGATGACCTGGGTGTTCCCCATGAAGAAAAAAAGCGAAGTCACCACTAAATTCAAGCAATTTCATCAATATGTTGCTACTCAATTTGACAAGAAAATCATTACACTGAGGTCGGACAATGGAGGAGAGTATGTCAATAATGACCTTCATAATTTCTTGAGCCAAAATGGTATTGTTCATCAAACCACCTGTGCCTATACGCCACAACAGAATGGTGTCGCCGAACGTAAGAACCGTCATCTCTTGGATGTTGTTCGTGCCTCTTTATTTGAGGCTCATATGCCTCATCATTTTTGGGGGGCAGCTCTTTGTTCCGCTGCGTACCTCATCAATAGAACACCATCCAGTACTCTCCAGTATCAAACTCCTCTTCAAACATTGACCACTCTCCTCACCATGCCGTCTACACCAAATCTCGAGCCACGTGTTTTTGGCTGTGCTACTTATATTCAGGTCTATCCACATCAGCGTGGCAAGCTTGATCCATGTGCCCTACGTTGTGTTTTTGTGGGGTATTCTGCCACTCAGAAGGGCTATAAGTGTTTCCATCCCCCTACTCAGACCTTGCATGTTACAGCCGATGTTACTTTCAACGAGCATGAGTACTATTACTCCGGGGGAGATTCTGCTCATCCTCTGCCGGGGGAGAGCACTATCTTTGCAGAGGATACTCAGACTCAGATCATCCAAATTCCACAAGAGCAGCTTCGGACAACACCTGCAGATGTAGTGACTACTGACTCACCAGCTACGGAGTTACAACAAAAGCAAGAGCTGCAAGCAATCGAGACTCCAGAGACTCGAGATACTTTCCCTCCTATAGTCCCCTCTACAGTATCACCTCCACTCATCCAATCCGGTTCTGAGGATTCTTCACAGGTAATTGAACAAACAAACTCACCCTCTAGTACCTTACCTGAGTCAAGTCATCTAGGAAATACAAGTTATCAGTTACCCCCTCGTACAACTAGAGGGATCCCTAAACAACAATATGACCCTGACCCTAACGCAAAGGTTAAATACCCGATTGCTAATCATGTGTCTCTACATAGGCTATCTACGTCATGTGCATCATTTGTATGTCAATTATCCACTGTGTCTATTCCAAGTAATGTGCAGGAAGCTCTGAAGGATCGCCAGTGGACTCAAGCAATGAATGAAGAAATGGAAGCCCTCCAAAAGAATTCCACTTGGGAGATGACTACCCTTCCTAAAGGGAAAAGAACAGTAGGTTGTAGATGGATATATACAGTAAAATTCAAGGCAGATGGTACCATTGAAAGATACAAAGCAAGACTAGTGGCAAAAGGTTACACTCAGACTTATGGGATTGAAAAACCCTAAGAGGCTCTTGAAGGGGGAAACCAAGGTGGGCTCTTCCAAGCTTTGATCTTCAGATTTGCTTTTGGCTTCGAGATCCAGGCAAGTGGATAGTTGCAATCATGGTTTTTGGTTCTTGCAATATGTTTCAGTTGCTTCTTGTTAACATGCTCTTTTGTAGGATTTCTTCACTTGGGTTTAAACCTTTTGTGTGATTTCTTTGCTCAGATTTTATACTTGATTTAGCAGTTAATCTCAGAGATTTGATCTCTTCTTCTTTTATGAATGTAGCATTTGATTATTAAAAAAAAAAAAAAAAAAAAATTGGGCGCATGCCACGCTGCCGCCCAGGCAGCCACACTGCCCAGGCAGCAGCGCTGCCCAGGCAGCGGCGCTGCCTGGCATGCCTGGCAGCAGTGCTGCCTGGCATGCCAGGCAGTGCCTGCCGCCTGGCAGCTGCTGCTGCTGGGCAGCAGGCCGGGCCTGGGCCGGCTGGGCAGCGGCCCAGCCTGGATGGGCTGGGCCGGCTGCCTGGCGGGCCCGGGTGCGGGTCTGGCCCATTCGTCCGTTTTTTTTTCTTTTCAAAAATAAAAATAAAAATAAATAAATACATGTAGATTTATATAAATAGAAATTATTAGAGTTTTTGAATATTAATTATAATATTTAGAGGGTTATAGTTTGGTTAATGGTTCTATTATGCTAATAAAGATTTGATTTCATTAAATTAAGTTTTATTTTGATGTTATTTGAAATTTAGCTTGGATTATTTATAAATTTAATTGAGAATTATATAATTATGATTAATGTTTATTTAGAATAATTTGAGATTAATTAAGATGTATGTGGTAATTAATAAATCTTACCAAGATTGTAATTATGATCCTAATTTGGATTTTTAATTTGAGTTTGATTTCAAACTGGGGCCCAAGATTTGTACCTTTAGTTTTGTATAAATTAATAAGGTGTGTTTATATACGAAAATGACATTCAGGAATTAATTATTCTATTTCCCCTTTTGATTATAACTTGATTTAACTTTGGATTTGGAAGTTGAACATCTTTTACCTAATTTGTAAAACACACTAATTATATATAATTGGATTAGATGAATTATGTCTTTTAGGTATGTTAGTTGAATGTTCACATGAGAATTATACTAAATGCAGAATGGGAATGTGAGGTTCGGGATGCACCACATGATAGGCACCAAAAGTAGTATATCGGCATCGTGGACTCATATTTCCATTGTGATAGAGAGTTAGTTCTCATGTGCATATTTATCTAACTTGACCGTTGGTGGATTAGTGCTTACCCTTAATAATTTGAATTGACACACGTTCATAATACACTTTTAAATTTAAGTACTCAAAATGGTATTGGATTGAATGTTGGGATTGAGGGTTTCATATCATGGTTCATTTTGCATCTGTATACGTATGTATTTGTAAGTATGTATATTTGTATATATATATCTGACCGACTGCAGTTCGGAGGTGGACGTACGCCATCGGGTCAGCGTGTACTGTGGATAATAGTATGCAGCTGTGCCTTCTGTTATTATTTGCGGGATTACCCGTTTCTGTTATTATCTGCGGGATTACCCGTTTCTGTTATTATTTGCGGGATTACCCGTTTCTGTTATTATCTGCGGGATTACCCGTTTCTGTTATCTGTATGCGGGATTTACCCGTTTCTGTTTATTTATCTGCGGGAATACCCATTTCTGTGCATTCATGCCATTGGGGTTTGCATCTGATTTATTTTGGTTCATAATGATTATATCATTTAATTCAGTTGATTAATCCATTGTTGCAGCTTACCCTCTTGCCAGATTACGTCAATCTGACCCACTACTTTTGGTGTCTAGGTTCCGTTACAGGGGCCAAACCAGAGGGTCAGGCTACGCAGGAAATTCTGCTAGGTGGCGGAGTTGTTGAGTGGCGCACCGATGACATCATCTGAGGTGTCCTAGTGTGGTGCTGAGTTCGAAAACTTTAGGTTATGTAATAAGGCTATTTTTGGGCCATTAGTTTATTTAATTAAATTTATTTGTTTTGAAATTATAACTTTAATTATTATGCTTCGAAGCACTTGACCTTGATTTTATTATTAATGAGATTTGTTACATGGTTGTTAAGTAATATCCGTCTGCGATGAGTATGGATTTTAGTTCCGCATGTGATTATGGTTGCTTGATCACCAAGCATAGCCTCACGAAGGACTTCGATCCACCCGGAATTGGGGCCCGTGCTGATTATGTTTAGAAAAATTTTAATTGGCCCCAATTCTCACACCCCTGGAACCGGGTTTGGATCCGGCCCAGTTTTGGGGGTGTGACAGATTATATGTTGATGACATGGTGGTTACAGGAAATGACCCAGAGGAAAAAGCGGCATTGCAACGTCATTTAACCGGTGAGTTTGAGATGAAAAATCTTGGTGCTCTGAAGTATTTTTTGGGTATTGAAGTGGCTCGTTCAGAACAAGGAATATTTCTATCACAAAGGAAATATATCCTTGACATTTTGACCGAAACTGGAATGTTAGCTTGCCAACCAGCTGATACTCCAATGGAGGTGAATCATAAACTTGGTGAGTTTCCTGACCAAGTACCTACCAACAAAGGAAGATATCAACGTCTTGTCGGTAAGTTGATCTATCTATCACATACTAGACCTGATATAGCATATGCAGTGAGTGTGGTGAGTCAGTTCATGCATGAACCAAGTGAGGCACACATGGATGCTGTGAATCGAATTCTAAAATATTTGAAGTCAGCTCCTGGAAAAGGATTGATGTTCTCAAAGCATGGTCATCTAGATGTTCAAGGGTACACTGATGCCGATTGGGCTGGTTCTGTAACTGACAGGCGGTCAACATCTGGATACTTTACTTTTGTGGGAGGCAATTTAGTTTCTTGGCGCAATAAGAAGCAAAAGGTGGTGTCAAGATCAAGTGCTGAAGCCGAATATCGGGGTATGGCAAATGGAGTATGTGAGCTACTCTGGATAAGGAATTTGTTGAGGGACTTGGGATTCAAACCCAAACATGCCATGCAACTGCATTGTGATAACAAGGCAGCAATAGACATCGCACATAATCCAGTGCAACATGATAGGACAAAGCATGTTGAAGTTGACAGACATTTCATCAAGGAGAAACTCGAGGCCAAGATCATTGAGGTACCGTTTGTTAAATCCGAAGATCAGCTTGCAGATGTCCTCACCAAAGCAGTCACTGGTAGAGTTTTTCACAGCTCACTTAGCAAGTTGGGCATGGATGACATATATGCCCCAACTTGAGGGGGAGTGTCAAATGAGTTGTGCATTCCTATTTAGTTTTAGAGAAAAATGTCAACTGCAAGATTATAGGAGAGATTACAGGATCATATTATTCTCTGTATATATTATTTCCTAGAATAGCTTTCTAGCCTCTATTTATACTTCCTGTGTATAGATATATGACATCAACCAATTTTTTTCCATCCAATTTGATACTAACTCGAAACTTATTTTGTTGGTTCAGATGCTAATTTGGATAAAAGGATTTGGATTCGATTTTGGAATCGGATCTGGCTAGAAAACTGAAATCTAGTTTCAAAATTGGTTCTAACTTCTTTTAACTTTTTTAATTTTTTATTTATATTAAAGATATTATTTAACTTATAACAATGCATCAAGTTAACTATCTTTAATATTAAATATTAAATTATCAAACTAAAGTTAATTTTGAGCTAAAATTTACAATATTAAAGACTCTTGTGCTGAGTCCCAAGTCTGCGAGTTGAAACTATATGAACTTAGAACTGAATCCGTTTTCTAAGTCAATCCTAAATTAGGTTTTGGATCTGGATTCATTTATGAATCGAAACCTAAAACAAATTTCAAATTCGGTCTTTTATGAGTCCAAACTTTCGAATAATTGAAGAATCGAGTATTTATTTGTAACCTTAGTGTTAATCAAACCATTATACGCTCCCAAACTTAAAAATTTTATTAGATCCGTGTGCATAATTGATCATTCCATTTAACCCCTCGTAAACAGCCTTTGTCATTTAAAAATGTTCACAAGTAATTGTACAATCTAGAGCCTCAGTTTCGAAAGTGTGATAGTTTTAGTACTCACGGGCCCACAAGGCGTCAATACGTACACATGGTTGAAATGGTACACAATCAATAATATATTTTGCTTTGCTCTTCCCTGGGATGGATGTGACTCACGGCCACAGCCCATAGGATTGGACGCCCCTGACAAACAGTCAAAATGGGCAACAGAAAACAGAAATAATAGAGCTCTCCTTAATCACCAACCGTGGAAAAATATGGTCCCACAAGAAGTACTGGATAGTTTTATGAAGTTGGTGGGATTAGTATTGGCTCAATTCAAGTCCAACCCAAATTGCATTTTGGGTGAATATACACTAAGCTTAACCAAAGTAACACCCGCACATTTGCAAAAGGCACAAGCCCAAAATTTCCTGCACGTTTGACCCATTTTTTTGCAGCAAGATTTTCTACGTTCGCTGTGGTTGCTCTTCCACAATAAAAAAACAACAATGAGTGAAAATTTTTACGATATCCCTTGATTTTTTGTTTCCCCCTTCAGAAGAGAAAAAGTTCGTAAAACCAAACTTTGCACAAACATACTTGTATTATGTGGAGAAGGTCATGGCGTTCTCCAAGCAAGGAGCCGCCTGGCTTGTGAGCATGCTAGGCCCTTAATCAATTCGACTCAGCCACCTGAGCCCCAGTCCTCTCCCGTAACTACAGCCAGCCCAAGTTTTGCACTCACGAATTGTGGGCCCTCTGCGATCATGCAAAACTTTGGTATGCAACCAACTTTATCTAAAAGGCTAAAATTAAATTAACTTTTAGATCTTTAAAATCATGTCTTTCATGGTCAGGCCGCGACCCTTTTTTGGTACAGGTAGGGATAGCTTTCAAAATTCAAACCACTCCCCATGATATGGTGCTTTCAGTTAAACTCGCCGCCACTCCATGTCCTTTTGGGAAAATTACTTATATACTGGTGTGAAGTGAAGCGGGGTCAAATAAAAAAGAACTTTTTGTAAAAACCCCTCTAAGAGTTATAGGATTTGTAAATAGGCCCTTATAATTTTGGTATTTATAAATAGGCTCCTACATTTTCATTTTAATTCCCTTTGTGTCCTTAGAATAAGTAGACTTCCAACCACCCTAAATTTTTAGAATGAATTAACACTTTTGTCTATCTCTTTTATCCTTCTATGTATAATTTTAAAAGCTTGGACCTAGTGTTTTCTCTAATAACATTAAGAGTTACATTTAGTAAGAGAGTCTGTATAAATCTAATTTTCTCAATACATGGCCTATTTCATTAAGTCTAAATATATCATAATGACAATCAACACATGTACTTCTAATTAGTTATTGTTGATCATATCCACACATGATCCATTGTTTAGTTAATGGAAGTTTCAAAATACGTTATTAGGCTTAATGTGCATATGAGGGTTATTGAGAGAGAGGCTATTGGGACTAGGGATAAAATAATAATATACTCCTTTTTGTTTAATGAGTTTAAGGGTAAAATTATCATTTTTATAAAAGTTCAATACAAATCTCATGGTGGTTGCCCATTTTTGTTAGGAATATTTATTTCAGGACTTGGAAGGTATTAAAATGAAAAAGTAGGAGCCTATTTACAAATATTAAAATCACAGGAGTCAATTTATAAATCGTAGAAACCTCAGGGGGTGTTTTGTTTGGGGGGGGGGGGGGGGGTGTTTTGTATTCACAAAACACTCTTGTAGTACTAAATTAAAAAAAAAAAAAGCCCCTCTTTGTTTGAACAAAAAAGGTCAAAAATCCATTCTCCCATGCTACTAAATGATAACAAAAAGAAAAATCTCCTTTTTAACAAAAAAAAAAAAAAAAGAAGTTCAAAACAGATTTCTCATCCCTCTAAATTATAAAATGATTTTTTTATCATCTAACACTTTTTAAATTTAACTCCTCCTTCTTTTATTCTCTCTTAATATGACCTTCCCTTCACTTCACTAATTAAGTGATTATTTTACCAGAACGGTTAAAGAACATCAGGTAGGGTATTAAGTTGGGTAGGGTAGTTGAATTTTTGGGGACTTCGGACAGACATGAGCTCCGTGCAAATTATACTCACGTTTCAGAACCTAGGCTAGAGCCTGACTCAAACACGCTGGTCGGATCCAATCTTGCGAGTTTGATTTAGGCACGATCCAAGTTGCAACTTAGCTACAGCTATTTTGGGGTTGATCACTGCCAAGATACATACCAACCCGGTACTCATTTCCAGCCAGATTAACAAATGGCCCATGTCCAATTTGAGGATTTACATGCAACTGATCAACGTATGAGACTGAATTAAGAAAAACGAAAAGCGGAAATTAAATAAAAAAACACAAAAACGTACATCACCAAAAAGCACGAGTTTAACGTGGAAAACTCTAACCGGGTAAAAAAATCATGACTCCAACAATGATCAATTATCACGCAAGTTTGAACAATTATAAGATATACTCACACCCTTTTTGCGCGTAAAGACTGAGTTCTTCTTGCTGCAACTCCTTCTGCTCATGGATATTTTTTCGCCGTGCACTGTTGTCTACTTAATCAACTCACACCTTAATCACTTAAGATGGTCTCAAAACCTCTATAAGAGATGTAAAAGCAGCTTCTCTCTAGAATAAAAGTTTCAGCACTTCAACTCCCAATAAAAATTTCTAGAAAAGATGATCTCTAATAAGTAATGTTCACTAAGATTAATGAGATATATATGCCATAGGATTGAAAGAGAATCCATTTTTATAACCCACAAATCGTGCCTCATTAAGATACTTCGGGTAGTAATTAACTTACTAATTTTGGCACAATTAGGAAACAATTCCACAACAGGTCGGTGGAAAAATTTCTATCATCTGATTGATTGGGCAAGGGTCCAATTGATTGGGCACCAGTTCTCCCTCCAATTCAATCGATTGGGCAAACCCTGTTTTTTCTAATTTTTTCTCTTCAGCTCCTCTAGTGATTTGAACCATAGTCTACCTACAAGAATACAAAACACAATTTAATAAATCCACAGTTTTATCCAACTCATGAATTAGCCAACATACAAAAATCCTTACAAAAACCATAACTTAAACATGAAAAAAAAGTGTGAATCTAGGGTTTAGTTTGACATTTTCAACCCAATTAGTAAATGCACAAGAGTTTGTTTGTTCACCTAATTATGCTGTAAGATAAATATACTTTCAATTGGTTAAACAATTGGGTTTATCACTCAATCAATTCAATTTAATTCATGTTTAAGTTGATCAGTCAATCAATTCAATTTAATTCATGTTTGAGTTGAGATAAAATTTTACACTAGCAGTCAACCTACCTAACCAAATCCTCTTCATTTATACGGGACTGAGACTGGTAGTAAAAATTGATAGTGTTTTTAATTTTAATTGATGATGATGATAATTCAATTTGCATGAGACTTAACCCATGACTTGCATCTTCTTTATGCTAATATAACCTTATTCGTAAAAAATTCAGCACCATATCGCCAGTCCATTAAGTGGTGAGGCTCCTATAAGGATTTTTTATAATTAGTGAATTCATAGGTTGGACAAAACTTTGAGTCCATTGAGTTGTATTTGATAATTTTTTAGAATGAACTGTGGTTTGCTTCACCAGAAGAACTGAAGTGAAGAATTCAAAATACAGGGCACATGCTCGAGAGCCAAGACAAAACTGATTGCACTCAAGCTCTTGAAGATCGTGCTCAAGCTTGAAACATTTTTTATAAAATAACTGAATGTGTGTTGCACTTGCTTGACTAGGCTTGCTCGCGCATGGGCGTAGGAAACCCACTTTCCTAATACAAAATTGTTTCCTGTTTGTGCTAGAACTGGTAGGTCTTATTTTACAAGAAGTATTTCTTTAAGGACACGAATTGTGAGTTATTTTAAAGGTTCTCTCAACCCTTAGATAGGGATTTTATTGTTTTAAATTGACAATTCATAGTGGAGATACCCTACTTTTTTAGAGCTTCCATTAGAAAGATTGTATTGAAACTAGAGAGTTATTGCGTTTAAAATTCTCGTAGATAATTAAAAGCATCTTATGTGTTCAAGACATGATGTGATCAAGCGAATAATAGTGCATGGCGAAGGAGAGTCATGGCAATGAGTAATGTAAGAAGAATTACGGTCCTTAGGTCGTAGAAGTGACTGGATAAGAGTTGTAAGTATATCTTGTAACTGTTCATGATTAGTGCTTGATAGTGGGTCCTTGTTGGACTTATGGTTCTTTCAGGTTTGGGTTTTCCATGTTAAAAATCTGCATGTTTTCCTATTTGTGTGGTTGACTTTTTGTTTGCAAAATCATTTATTTCTTTCGTTGCATTCTATTTGAACTACAATGTAGAAATCTAAATCCGAAATGATCTTTCATCCTCTCTCTCTCTCTCTCTCAATAAAAAATAAAAATACAATCTAACTAGGCTCTTTGGTTAATCAAGGTGTCCATCCTTGGTATTGGATAGTGAGGGGTGAAATATAAGGGATCAATCTCTAGTAGATGATCTTAGATCTCCAATCAAGTGCTTGATCAAAATCAATGCAAGGTCTATATTTGTGGCTGATACTTCTACGATCATAGGTTCCATTCACCAACAACCTACACATATGTCTAGGTCTCTAAGTAGTTTTCTTTAGTGGTCCAGGCATGCCCCATTAGCATGAACATTACATCATCATTTGGATTTTTAAATAGGCACATGAGGTTTTATCATTTGTAAATAAGTCTCTGCATTTTCATTTTAATGCCTTTCATTTCTCTAAAATAGTTAGCTTCTAACCACCATAGGTTTTTAGAGAAATGATACTTTCGCTCATATCGTTTATCCCTTTAGGCATAATTTCAAAAGCTTGAACTTATTTTTTTTATAAAACATGTAACATTAACCATTGCACTTAGTGCGAGAGAACAACCCTAAATAAATCCATTTTTAGAAATATAGGTCACATTCCATTAAATACAAATTAAGTGATCATAATAACTACAACACTTGTACTTGTAATTAGTTATGATTTATCCAATCCATACATGATCGACCATTAGATTGATATAAGTTTCTAAATATATGATTAGGTTTTATGTGCATGAGAAAGTTATTGAGATAAATAGTTGTGATTTGAGATAAAATAATGGTTTTTTTTTGTAAATAATAATATACTCATTATTGTTTAATGGATGTAAGGGCTAAGAATCCAGCACAAACCTTACGGCGGTTGCCCATTGAATATTGATTTTAGGGACATGAAATTGGAAGGTATTAAATTTAAACAAAATAGGAGTCTATTCATAAATACTAAAACCGCAAAGACCTATTTATAAATTCTAAAAACCTTAGCAAGTACATGAACAAAAGTTCTCATCTACAGCGCTGTCGCAAAGAGGCGGATAGGCAATAACACATCATAGTGGATTTTAAATTGCTGCAAACCAAAAGAAAGGTGTACGTTAGCGAAGGATCAAAGTTTCACAAGAGAAGTGGTCCAAAAAAGACAGAAAATGATAGCCTTGAACATCCCATCATATGAACTGGTAGTTCACGGTTCACCCATAGATAAAGCCTTTGGCTAGCTAGGGATATTTTTGAAAGGGGTGATGATGATGTTTTTAAGATGGCTCCATACAAGTCAAATTGGAGTAGCTTTCTTGGGTTGGGTTAGGTTTTGAAATGCCTACCAAACATTGCAGCCTCACAGCAAGTAGATAATTGATGTAAAGAGTTCAAATAACTTCGTACATTTTTTTTATTTGTTTGTTTCTATCTAGCGGCATCAATGATTATTTCATTTAGTGACCCACTTGCAAATGAAAATCAAAAGTAGATAAAGTTTGAAAATCTAATGAATTATCGTTTTCTATTTTTTATCTTGTGTTGAGGCGGATAGTGTCTTTTTCAACATTTTTTTCTTACCAAGTGAGAAGTGTGGAAAGCTTGTTAAAAGTTTTTGGTGTATCAAAATTTTAAATTGCAAGTCAAACAATATGCAAAGAACAAACAAAATAAATTTGCAAGCAAACAATCAACCACACGAGAAGAAGGTACGTAAAATTTTAAAGTGGAACACTTCAATGGTGTAAAAAACTACGAGCTCTTACAGGCTAGCAAAATCAAGTACTAATTTAAAATAGTCACAAAATATACTTACAACCTTTTCCAAACAGTCTCTTGACTAGCTAGGATATAGTTCTTCTTATAAGTCTACGACACAACTCAGCCTTTCGAACTCTACTCTCTACACTTGATTCAATTACCTTGATTTCACAATATGAGCAATCTCTTACAGGGAAGTAGAACTGCAAACTCCAACACTTAAAGTTTCCGCAAACTCTCTCCAATGGAAGCTCTAAAGAAGAAGGATGATCTCTAAAGTATATTCTCTATTTAAAATAATGAAATCTGTATTTTAAGGTTGAGAGAGAACCCTTGTTTATAACCTACAATTCGTGCTTCATAAGGATATAGTTCTTGCAGAACTCAACCTACTAATCCTAACATAAATAGAAAATAATTTTACAATGAAAAAGTGAATTTTTGTATGTCATCCGATTGATCGGAGACCTTATCCGATAGATTGGGTCTCAATTTGATTGATCAGATACCTATTATGTATGAATACTTTTTGAGAATTTCACTTGTTAAACTGTAATCCTTTCTATATCCGATCGATTTGAGCTTTATATGATCGATCAGATAGAGTCTTCCTAGTTTTCCTCAAATTTACCTCAAATTTTCTCTTTAACTCATCCGGAGACTCAAACCATAGTCTATATAAAAATATATATATAATACAATTTAATGGACTCAAAGTTTTGTCCGACCCATGAATTAGGCAATTACATGAATCCTCACACTTGTTACAATAAGAAATAGTGATGAAACATGATTAGTTAAGAACTAATTTAACTGGTCGAGAAGCTTTGACATAAATGTAAAGAAGCAATGAAAGGCTGTAACAAGGCTTTAGTTTCCTTGATACAAATAAATTTCAAATTTCGGAGAAGAGTACTGCTCATCTCTTTCTTTCCTGCAGTGAGGATTCCACCATAGAAAATGAAGCGTATGTATCTAACCAATGATAACTCCCCTTTTAATCGAAGAGAACCACTATGAATGAGACCATCCTAACCAACCATCCAACAAAAGGACCAAACCCGTAGCACATGCAAGCCCATTGCAGACTAACAAATTATGGATCATACTGTCCAATAGAAGGAAAATTTTGCGTTCAATTTTTGTCGCGTGAGACTTAATGTAATCAAAGCGCGTTATAAAAGATAAATGACAAATAAAATGGGATTAGATGCTTTAAGCAGGCAGCCAGCCGCCTTAATTTCAAAAAGTAGCCTCCACTAATCTTCAATTTATTCATACTTCAACATAAGAAATAGAGTAACATTATTGGCATTGAGCAGCATTGCTTCATCTATTAAAACAGCAAAGAGGACAAACTTAGATACAGAATTTAAAAGTAGGGGGAAAGTGGACTTCCAGGATTCCAATAGAAGCTAAGGATACGCTTCAATGATGGCCTCATTCACCGCCATTGGTATAATCTTATAGTTGCCAAAACCAGCTTTTGTTAAGAGATTCTTCCACTCATCTTTTGTTCTCTCCTTGCCTCCAAACATACCCAACTCCAAATCCATGCAGAGTCTAGGCCTTGCAAACTCTAGAGTTCCATCAATGTCCACTACTATCTCTACTATGATCAACTTGCCTCCCTTGGCAGGTATAGCCTCCCTGCACTTGTTAAGGATTTTGATGCTATCATCATCGTCAAAGCCATGGAGGAAAGACTGCGACAAACTCAACTTCATTAGTTAGAGACACATAAACACACAATCAAATAAACATGAGGAGAGTTGACAAATCCACTCCAAAATGGACCTTGTCATCAAAATGATGAACTTGGGCACACAAAATGGGCCTATAAGTTGCCTTTAAGTCTCTTTTACCAAAAGAAATAAAGTCTCATTTTGCCAACAATTTTATATAAGTTTTATTTTAAAAATAACGTAATAAAGCTAGACCAAATTGACAAGGTTAACCAGGTCCAACTGAAACCATTCCTTTGACAGATTGGTCCTAATCAGACCATTCATTTCGTCGAAAAAGAGTCAAAACTGGTTAAAATGACCAGTTGGAATATTGGTTCGATCCATATGTTCGAACTCTTTCAGACCATTTTTAAATGTGTAACGGGTGTGTTAGACCATTTGGTCCACAACACGATTCATTTGGACAAGAACTGGTTGAAGGTTTTTGTGGGAGAGAAATTCTTTAGAATGGATTAATGCCAATCTTAATAATATGTTTGCAAACAATTAACCACGCAGCGGAAAAAATCAAAACATAAGCACACACCGCAAGAAGACACAGATTTTACGTGAAAAATCCAATCTGGGAAAAAACCACGATCAAGAATCAAGCACTATGAATCATACTACAGTTACAAGAGAATACTCATAACCTTTATTCAGTTGCCCCTCAACCTAAGGACCTTGTAATTCGCTTGCACATTTCTTTGCTGCAACGACCCCCTGTCTTTTTCTGTGACAGATCCAATTACCTAAACGCATTCTAGATGTAGCGCTTAACGCCCCACAGCAATCTTCTACACTTAGTGAAGTAGAAGACAAGAAACTCTAAAGTAGAACTTCAGCTCTTCAACTCTCAAAAAGACTCTAGAGGAGATGATCTCTAAAATATATTCTCCACTCAGAACAATAAGATCTCTGTTTTAGAGTTGAGAGAGAACTCTTTTGTATAGCCTCTAATTCGTGCTTCATAAATATAATTCGATCAAAAAAGGAGTTGGCATCAAACAGGGAAGTTTCCTTTCAATTCGGACTGAAAAATAGCAAGTCGGTGCACTTTCTGCACTTGCCTGATTGGTCGGATAAATTGTCCGATAGGTCGGATTAAGGTTCTGCCCGAGTGAAAATTTCAATATTTTCCTGCAAACTTCCGAAAGTCACAACTTTCTTGTTTCATCTCTGATTGAGGCAATCTTGGGCTTTACGGAATCCTCTCGAAGTGAGCTTTCCAACAGCAGGTCGCATACCCATATCCAACATTCGGTTTGTGAGATATGACCTTTTTAATCCATGTTGTTCGTAGAAAACCACTTTAATTCATCGTTTTTTCTTTTATTTCTTTATTTTAGTGCATCCAGTGACTCACACCATTGTCCATACTAAAAAATATGGAAAATACAACGCTAATGGACTTAAGTTTTGCCCAACCCATAAATTTGCCAATACAAAAGTACTTACACTGGTCATAATAAATAAACTTTAATTTTGCCAGTCCCCCAGGGTGGATATATCTTTATCAAAATTGTCTTAAATAATATTTCGAATCTCCTTTGAATTTATGTCAAATACGTACTACTTTGTAGTGTGTGCGTATGTAATTTTGTACTAAGGGGAAGAGAGATTGCCTTCATTAGAACTGCATCAGCTTTGGGCACAGAGTCAAAGACATCCCCGGCGACAAAATCGACCTTGGGGTCTTTAGGCACAGCCTCAACAACATGAGCAAAGTCCATAACAGTGCACTTGACATGGGGAAAGGCATTGGTGATGGCCTTAGAGGCCACACCAGTGCTGCCCCCAACATCCACCAAACTGCGCACCCCATCGAGCACACCCTCTTTGGCACACCCTTGCACTAGGGCTGAAACCACAAAGCTTGTGTGGCAGGTCATCGCATCATTGTGAAGCTTGTTATACTCCGGGTCCTTTCCCACCCGGTCATAGTAAGGCACCCCATTGTGCGATGCCAACCATGGTGTTGTCTCGCCTTCAATCCCCGCAATGAGAAAGTGCCATGGCAACATCTCATCAGTGTGCAACTGGATCAAGGCAAACGAAACCAGGTTCTTCTCTTCAGCTCTCACCAAGAGCTTCGATGCTCGTGTCAATGCATACTTCTTCTCCAGACCATCAATAACAGTAAACAACTTCATGTGGACCAAGAAGCGCATTATGCGATGAAATCGGTCCATGTTCGGAGAAGGTATGGTGAGCTTGTGGGCGATCTCCGATAGGGTCATGGGCTTGCCATGTTTGTGAAGAATGTCGGGTATCCCAAGTTCGATGGCGCACTTGAGAGTAAGCGATTCGGCAAACCCATAAATATGTTTCCATATCTGGGCTTGACCCTGCATTTCCTCATCCATAGACCAGGGAAGATCATTTTTGACAGAACTCATGTCTTTCTACTGATTGTCGAACACCTTTGTCGAGTCTGGGCTGTGTTTTCAGTACGGATTGGAGAATCTGTGAGTTTACTGTGACATGGAGGGGCATTTATAGAAACCTCCAACGCATCAGGTAATATGGAGATTTTCTCTACTTATTATGTCCCACATGAATGGTTCCCACCGCTTGGACAGTGGGGGATACAAAAGTCTTGCTATGGAAGAAAATATTAAAAAAATGGGGTAGTTCTTATCTCTTTGTGGGGTCCACCTATTTATTGACATTAGGACTGTCAATAAATATATGCATTTGACTAATTTCTTGAAGCTACTGCCTTGGAATGAGCCATCAAAACTACCCTCGTATTTCTCTCTCTCTCTCTCTCTCTCTCTCTCTCTCTCTCTCCCCTGTATTAAACTCACAGGAAAATCATTAGGAAAGTTAAGTGACACTACATTTCAATTAAATTCACCAAAGCTTTATCTAGGAAAATGATCTCAACTTGGAATGAGCCATCAACTTATAGGAAAATCGAAGTATTTAAAATACAACTCTTCTATTGATTTTCCAACATCTGTCCTAGTGTTTGTAATTGGACACACAAATTTCCTACAGGGGGAGGAGAGCGGTCCATGATCTCGAAGTCTTGGCTAGGCCCTGGCGCATCTCCAATCCGAGAGAGCCAGTCAAGCCACCGATTTGGTGTCATCCTACCTGTCAGAGTTTAAATTTACACTAGAACCCAATTTAATATCTGTTTTTTTTTTCTTTTTTCCAATCTATACAATTCCTTAATAAGATTTTCATTTTATTTTTACAGACAGTGGATGTGAACTCACACGCCCATGTCCCTAACGAGCAGTGCTGCTATCCAAAGGCAAGATTTTTTTTCATTATATCATGTCTGCCAAGGGAAAGACCATAAAGTTAAAAAAACAATAATAGTGGATTATTGAAGAATATTCAAAGTTCAAAGAAATTTCTATGTAGGTTCTTGCCCCAGATTTTTTTTGGATTTCAAAGTTTAAAAGTACAGAGCTCTTTCCAATGTTGTACCAATTCCATAATATTTGAAGTCTTATGGGCCTTGGTGATCCTAAGGGTTGAAATGATGTAATGTTGATGGGGACTGAATAAATAAAATATACTATAATGTGAGAGGAGGCAGACCCTAAAATGAGATTGTTGACTGTATAATTTTCTTGATCTTTTGATGTGTGCATTTAAATGGATATAGTGGGCTGCCAATCAAAGGGTTATAATCTTCTAAATTTGGAGAGTTTTATTAGATTCATGCTTACATTTGATCGTTTGTATTATGCCACTGATATACAGGATTTTCAAGGCCTTATACGTAATGATTTGTAATAGATAATGTTCAATTTCCGTTTTATCTAGGAAATTGTCAAACATGGCCTAAATATATCTCAAACTAAAATATTGTTATGACAGACACTAGGGCATTTTTTTATTCATGATGGGCCAAAAGGCCTGAACATGTAGGATGGAGATGCAGCACAAGAACTTTGATGTTGACTTTCGGAGGCAGGCGTGCCTGGAATTCTTCTGCCATTGGAAACATCCAAGCTGCAAAGTTTGAATTAACACTCCTTAATCATTTTTTCCCAAGAAGATAATATTACTTAAATCATATCTTTTGTTGTTTTAAGTGAAAGAGGACACCTTTCGCGTGGGATGAATGTGGCTAATGACAGGATTAGACCACACAAACCACGGGTCAAAATTCGCAACAGCAAAATGAAAAATCAACGCTGCCTTCTTTTCACCAGCCACAGGAGACTCTGGTTCCACCAAAAGAAATTCAATCCGGACCCTCTCAGGCGTCGCCTTTTAGAAATCTTGAATTTGAGTGGAACTCTAAAATGGTGCCCACAAATAAAAAAAATGCGAAGTTCAAAATAAAAGACCACTGTAATTGACTATTTGGTAAAACCTAAATCTTGATAACACTTTTTGTATTAAATAGTCAATCTTAGATGGGATCATCTCTTTTTGGGGTATGATTTGGAGAAATCCGGACTCACCAAAAGTGGTTGAATGTGTCTATTTTGGGGCTCTCACTACGGGCACAACTTGGGGTGGACCACGGGGCCAGGTTTCTATTGGACCAATTCAAGTCCAACTCAATTTGCAAATGGGCAAATCCAAACTTAAATTTACCAACATAAAATCCAAATATTTCAATGACACAACTGACAATTTTCTATCCTAGGCTTGTTTGATTGCATTATAATATATGGGAGTTGAATACATATTAGGTTTCATATCATGGGAACTTATAAATAAAGATCAAATGTAAATTTTTAAGAGCGTAAAAAATAGTGGAAAATGAACATACCGGCCATTACCCGATTATTTCATTTATTTTTTTGTCTTCTTTTAATCCTATTTCTCTAAAAAGAAAGATTTTTTATGTTCGCTTTTGAGGATTAACCTTTAATCTTAACTTTTAATTAGTAATGGTATGAATTCTATATATTTTAATACAAATCAAATAACTGAAACAAGCCTTAATGTAATTGGAGTTGGGCTGTTTTAGGTTTAATTTGTGCTGTCAAATAGTACAATCAGAAAATGTGTGAACACTGGGACGCTTAGGAGTACAGTCATACCTTTAATGGCCTGGCATGTGAGGCTTGCCTCGCCTCACCTCTCTGCAATCAATCTAACTTCTCTACAGCTGCTTAACCCGCTCAACTAGAGTCCATATCCTTTACCGCAGCTATTACACAGGAATAGTATAACACATACCTAGAACTCTATTGTGGGCCCCATGTAGTACAATCCAAACCATGCAAGATGATTCCCAGCCCACCCTCCCTGCAAAAAATAAGACAATAAAAGAACAAAAAAACCCACTGATACATCTTCCGGCTGCTATTTAAAAGAAGTAGATCCCATCGTTCGATTTAGTACCATGATGAAAACCTAACAACACCATGTCAACAACAACAATGTCGCATAATATCTTATTATGTTTTGACCATTGTGTTCAATCGAATTGTGGGACTCACTCCTTTTTAACTTAAACTCAATGATATATTAGTCGAAGGGATTAAAATCATCTAGAACTATTTAAATTGTCTCTATGTAATGATGTTTCAGAATATGGGACGTGGAATTCTCATGGAATAGCTGCGGTATATAATCTCTATCCGGACTCCCTCAACTAATCTCCTAATTTCACCAGCCCATTTCGGTACTTGCCTAATTTTGGGGGCCTTCCAAGCAAAATTTGACAAATGTTTAACTTCATCTAGTAGCTAAATGTGTGCCAAATAGAAAAGCATCTCCCAGTGCCGACTAGGGATGAATTATCACTCACCCGATGCAACAAATAGCTAGCAAAGTACCACTCAACCAATGTAAGGAAGAAGAATGCGAAAGCTTGATGATTCAACGCCATGATTTGATGCAAGGTTGGAGTCAATGTGGTCATTCTTCAAGTGTCATTTTCATTTAAATTCTTCAAAAAGATATTTTAAAATAAATTATATGGGTATATAAATCGCAAATATGTATTGATTCACTTCTATTTGTGATAATCAATCCAATTGAATAAATTTATATATTCAAAATAAGCATAGCTCACCGTTAGAGGCGTTTCACCTCCCAAGACCAAAAAGAGTCGACCCTGGTGCACTGAGTTAGACCCGGAGTGTTAAACCATTCATCCACTTTAGCCGAGAGAGAGAGAGAGAGAGAGAGAGGGAGAGAGAGAGATTATAATTCATGTCAAGTTTACCCTTGGATTTGACTCAACCCCTGTCCAAAATGAGGTGATCTGGGAGAGTCACAAAAGAACAAAATGGTAATCACGAACGGGGTTTCTAAGTTGGGTACCATGTTAGTTTTAGATCCTAGCCTTCATACCCAACCAATGTCATGCGCAATGACTCATGTCCTTGCATCTTGAAGTTGACTAAGTTTTCGTCTGCCCATACATAGGGACCAGCCCTGGTTGGAACGTGTCAGTTTAACATGGAGACCCTACAGGTTGAGATTTCAAACTCAGAGTCAACTCTGGTTCAATGCCTTACACCACCTCATACCATTACTACATTTGTCAGCATCTTATGCAATAAATACATTGATATGCATCTTATAAATATTTTAGTGTGTGCATAAATAATTATTGTTACTCCACTCCTCATGTGATATTTATTTCACTATGCTGCACTTCTCATTCAAATAGGTAATGATCCAACTTATTTAGATTTGTTTCGGGAGAGGGGTTTAGAAAAGAAACGCTGGATGAGTTAGGGAGGTCAATTAGGTCCAATCCATTTAATTGTAGGTCAGGATGTTTAACCCGCAAATGAACCCTTATACAATACACGTCGGAATCAAGTCCAGTTTCTTGGGTTTGGCCAGGTTTTCCAATGCCTACTGAACAGGTGAGCCTCACGGCAAGTAGATCTTTGAGGGAAAAAGTCCAAACTTTGTGGATTTTGTAGTTTTATTTCTATCTAGTGTCATTATTGGTAATTTCATAACAATGACACACCTGCAGATGAAAATCAAGAGTAGATGAAGTTTTGAAAATCTAATCGATCATGGTTTTTACTTAATCTTTTGTGGAGTTAAATGTCTTATTTTCTTAATTTGAAATTGTAGTGGATTATGATTTTTTCAAATCTTGTGTGTAATTAAATGCTTTATTTTCTTAATGTATTTTAAAAGATAATTACAATAGTTTGTGAGGGGCATAATTACTTTTTCAACACACCCAAACAATTTAAATTCTAGGAAAGAAAAGGTCTCATCAGCCAATGGCAAAGTGAGGGGTCAAGGAGAGGCAATTGCCCCTCCTCAACTTTCACTTATTGAGTATGTGAATGGGGAAATTTTCAAAATTGATTTGGACATTTTTACTTCTTTGCTTTTGCCCCTCTTTATTTTTCTCCTTTAAAAAAGAAAGAGGAATTTACAAAGCAGTGATGGCATTTTTGTTTTTACTATTTTCTGAAAATAAAAAAGATCTTTAACGAGTCCTTATCCACTCACGAGAACATGATCCAAATCAATAGAGATCACTGATGGGGGCCCACTTATTGAAAATCACAAAATTTTGATAGGCTCATCTGTGATTTTTTTTTTTTTGACTTTTCATTTTATATTTATCTATTTATTTCAGTGGGCCACAAATTAAAATCCAACACTTACCTTAAGGAATTTCATTGCAACATAATTTTGGGCCCATTATAAGGAATTCTTTTCTTTCATCATTGTCCGCATAAATTATTTGCAAGCCCTAAATAAAAAAAATTTTAAAAATCCTCTCCGCCTGTCAACGTCTTTAATTTCGTTTCTTTAGAGGCTTAACTCCTCGGCTCGGTAGTAATTCTTTGTTGGGATCCCCCTGTTACGTGCAATGTATTAGAGACAAACAGATGCTTAGTTGGGTAAGTCCACCAGAAAGATTGGAGAGCATGCACCAGTGCTCTCTAGTTCTTTTGTGGGACACTGTCTTAAGAACCTGCTTAGAAATTTCTTAAGACTTTGGGAATCTTCAAATCATATATATATATATATTTTTTCACCTTGTTGAATTTTTTTTTTTTTTTTGCTTACATATGTTTTAGAAATCCTCTGTCAAGCTCATGAGCGCTCAATATGCACACCTAATGAGGCTCATTTTATGATCTATTTGAGTAGACCATAAAATAGGAATAATCTCAATCCATTTGAGTAGACTATAAATTATTTGCAAGCCCTAAATAAAAAAAATTTTAAAAATCCTCTCCGCCTGTCAACGTCTTTAATTTCGTTTCTTTAGAGGCTTAACTCCTCGGCTCGGTAGTAATTCTTTGTTGGGATCCCCCTGTTACGTGCGATGTATTAGAGACAAACAGATGCTTAGTTGGGTAAGTCCACCAGAAAGATTGGAGAGCATGCACCAGTGCTCTCTAGTTCTTTTGTGGGACACTGTCTTAAGAACCTGCTTAGAAATTTCTTAAGACTTTGGGAATCTTCAAATCATATATATATATATATATTTTCACCTTGTTGAATTTTTTTTTTTTTTTTTGCTTACATATGTTTTAGAAATCCTCTGTCAAGCTCATGAGCGCTCAATATGCACACCTAATGAGGCTCATTTTATGATCTATTTGAGTAGACCATAAAATAGGAATAATCTCAATCCATTTGAGTAGACTATAAAATAGGGACAACACCCCCCCCCCCCCCCCCCCCCCAACAATAGTCACTGATTGGAGGATTTGACACCTATCCAAATGGATTGAATAATTAGATTGATAGTGCACTTGATTTGGGTGGTGAAACTTGTACGCTATTGATCAAGTAGTTAGGACTATCATCCGAGCTTCTATTGATGCACACAAGTTAGGGGGCTGAGATCTTTTGATCCCCCCGTCTCGGCCCCAAGTAGTGAGTCCCATTTGAATTTGTAAGTCTCCAAAGATAGGGTTAGGATGATTGGATGATGCTTATATTTTGTATAGAGGAAGGTCCCACCTGGATCTTCAAAACAGCCAAGGTCCCATCCTGAGGTGGCTCAGCAAGTGGGCCCCACAGCAGGTGATATGTATATCATCAAGCTTAAATCTCTTGCTAATGATTTGGATAAGTTGAAGATATAGGAAAGGGGGGAGAGAGGAGAGAGAGTTAAAATTGGGTTTTGTAGATTCAAACTCGCAAGATGAGTAGACCAGCGGATTGCAGGTCTCAAGTTCAAGGTAGGCCAGGGCCCAACCAAGATTTCAACACAGCGAACTGCTCTGCTCACTTGGCAAGAAATTTATGCATGCACTTTGTTTCGCTTTTTGGACAATCATGGGTGGAAGGGCCCAGGCCTTTGATTCGTGGGTCGGGTTTATTAGTCGGGTTAGGGTCGATTTAGATGGGTGTGTGATACGTCATTCTAGAATTTTAGATCATTTTATGCATAGCATACTGGTGCATGACCCATCAAAGGTGGAGACCCAAAACCATCTTAGACCTTAGACCTAGATCCACTGGACCCTATGGTGTGAAGCCCAAAAGCCGTTTCGTGGGGTTTATACAAAACTCACTAAAAAGCCAGATGCACTTTCTTTATAAATTAGATAAACTTTCTCTACAATATAGCCTAACCTTTTTTTTCTCTCCCAATCATTTTTTCTTTCACATCACAGGAAACCAGAGCTATCTAAGAGATCTAAAACCATCAAACCATCAGCAGACACTATCCATCTCTTTCTTCCTCTCCCTTTGTCATATTTGCAAGTATCTGCATCTTTGGTAAGCAATCATTTCTAAACCCTCATGCAATTCTCCTACTTCATTAGGACATGCATCAATAGACTAAGAGGATATTCTATTTGTTTTATCTGTTTTGGGTTGTAGGATAATCTTGACTTGGAGAATTAGATCTAGAAAGGGGATTTACGTTTTTGGGTTGAACCCTAGTCATCTGCAATATGAGGTTTTGGTATTGAGGCCTAAGGTAAGTGGATAGCTATAACTAATGCTTCTTACATATTTTCTATAATAAATGATTGATTAGAAATTATTTGTATGATTAATTTATTGGGAAACTCATAGATTTGGAGTTTGATGACTTGTGGTTAGACTATGTGAAAGAAATCGCCTGAAGAATAAACTGCTCATAACCACAGCTAAGTCGTAGTGAAACTACAGCTAGGCTATGGCTTACTTTCCAGTGAGCTGAAATTTGGGATTTGTTCTACAGCAAGCCCTATGACTAGCCTTAAAGGATTTACGGCTAGCCGTAAGAATGGCCCTGCTAAGCCGTAATCACCTCTACGATTAAGTCGTAGCTTAACCACAGTCAAGCTGTAGATACTTGGTAAGTTGGTGGATTTCTAGGTGTAGTTTGGAAACTATATTTATGGGAGACCCCTTTTGCCACACCAAACCAAAGGTAATATATAAATGTCAGACATTTAGGGGGAGAACACCTTACCCTGAAATCATGCCTATTGGCTAAGTAATGAACTTATGATCAGACCCAAGACCCAAGACCCAAGGGGTAGTTATGAACCCGCCTTTTTATATGAGTTAGTTAGGCAGGCACATGAGGATCACTCTGGTCTCAGAATGGTAATGGCGAGTCCAAGATGCCCCACATGATAAGTGCAAAATGTAGATCAATCGCATCATTGGCCCCATTTCCATTGTGTTAAATGGGTTGACCTCATATGTATATTTGACTAACCTTAACAGTAGGTCGATAGTGCCTGCCCCAAATTTATTCAATTACACACCACAGTTGGACTAATAAGATAACATAGATATACTACGGCTTCAACCTTCCACTTTATGGCTATAAGTGATTATGTATTATGCGTAGTGTGTGTTGGCATCATTTATCATAGCATATCTAAGCGCATTGCATGTATCATCATCATCATCCTCATTATTAAAGCCTCATCCCAACCATGTTAGAGTCGGCTACATGAATTCTGTTTCCCCATTTCATTCTATTTTGAAGCACATTACACGTATGTATATATAAATGTCCGACTGCAGTTGAGGTAGATGTATGCTATCGGGCCAGTGTATATTGTGGAATACAAAATGCAACTGTGCTATGCAGGTTCAGCCATTTTTGTATATTGTATTTAGAATAAAGGGATTATCCATTTTGTATGTACTAATGTATAATGGGATTACCCGTTTTTGTGCATCATCTTTGTTTAATCAGAAATAATTGTTTAGTATATACGCTTTATGATAACTTATTTTCTCTTATGATGCTTATGATTCCGCTCAATACGAGAAGTATATTCATTATTTGTAGCTTACACATTTGCCAAATTATGTTAATTTGACTCCGATATATTTGGTGTGTAGGTACTAATCCCTATGCCAAGCTGGAGGGTCAAGAGAAACAGGAGATTCTACTGGATGATAGAGTTGCGGTGTGGAGTGCCGACGACATCGTCTAAGATGTCTTGAGTTATTTAAATTGAGCACTTTAGCTTAATTAAATATGGCCAAATTTGGAGGCCATTAATTGTAGGAATTTAATTTCTTTTGTTCGTAATGAAACCTTAATGCTTATGCTTCAGGCTACTTGACCAATAAATATATCTTCTATTATTAAGTTGTTGATCTTATAAGATGACCAGCTGTGCAATGAATGGTATCATTGACTGCCCCAATTTTCATGCCCTTAACATGGGGCTTGGATTTGCCCAGTTTTGTGTGACAGTGGGTCAATTTTATATAATTCATAAAACTAACCCACGATTTATATAGTTTTTTAAATCTGATTCAACTTGTAAATTGGGTAAATCCTTGATCATACTAGGTGGTGACTAGTAATTTATCAATTCGTTATAAACTAAGTAGGCCACTGATTCCAACATGAGTCCATTATCTCTACATCTCAAAATTTTAAATCTAAATCGGACTACTTCTTTACCGAAAAATGAAAATCGGACCGACTTTTAAGGGGCTGTTTGAAAGTAAATATAAACTTTTATTTTAAGATTCATATCTTATTTACGTACTAAAGCATTTGATATGCCTCTGATCGTAATTGACCTTTACAAATTAATAGCTAAAGCAGGAGGTGAAAGACAATTCAAGATGAGACAAATGATGAGTTCAATATTATAATTCCTAGTTCACGATGAAAAAGGGTACTGGGCCAATGCTGTAATTCCTATTGGTGGATCACATTTTGTTTTCTAAACGTGGGCCTCATGGACAGAGAATTTTTTGGAAATTATGACATAGAAATTCTCCTCTAATAAGTTCTTACTTGTATGTCTACTAAACACTCTATTGTGAAATAAGAGCTTTTATTTATAGTTTTACTTACAAAGTGTTGTGCAAATGCGAAAGCGCGTAAAATGCAATCGTCAAACAAGCTGCACACCAGAAGATAGACAGGCACACGAAAGCACACACGAGATATTTACGTGGTCCAGTGATGCGCCTGCTAGTGTTATGTGTGGTTTCAAAACTTTCTCTTTGTTTTTTTATGTGTGGTTTCAAAACTTTCTCTTTGTTTTTCTTCTTTGGCAAAACCAAGAGAGAAACTTGTGTATTTGCTAGAGTCGCACATTGGAAAAGTGCAAAGCCATTGAGCACGATATAAGTACTTCTTTGTATTTAATACTTCAAATTCTTTTGGACCCTTTTGTCACAAGCCCTATGTATACGCACGAGTTGGTCCTAGCCTCGGGGGCTGGATCCGGAAATCGTTTAACCGAATGGACATCTTGCATGATCATCGTACACAAAGGAGGTGCAAATCCCAGCTGTAAAGATTTTAAATTCATTTTTTATAACATTTCAATAAATAAAATCATTTATTTTAACGTTTACCAAATGATTGCTTTATTATTTCAAACATTGAAAATTGAATTTCAAAAAGTCATTTTAATGTTTTTTTAATGGTGTTTACACATTGGGTTTATTATAAAAGGGCTGGGTTCTAAAATGAAAATACTATCAAACGCAAGTCCTTTCTTCCTTTTTTTTCTTCCTTCTGTTCTTCTGTGTGATCTGAGCAACCTGTCGCTACCCAGAGTCCGATCTAAGCTTGGTGTGCGACCGAAACAGATCAACTATAAAGGCCATTGTATCCTGGGGACGGTTTCCACTAAGAACCTTTCACATCTGGGTTTATCCTAATAGGCAGAACTCCCTAAAGAGAACGTCACGCGACGTGCCTCGACCGATTATTACAACCACTGAATCTCTCAAGTTTCTGCAACAATTTCGCCAGCAAACGATTCTTCTATTATTCACAGATCAGTAATATTGTTCTGCTTATTTCAATTACTCAGGCCCTAATTTCTATAGCTTCTATTTTAATAATTTTACAACGAGATGGCTACATCTTGGATTAAATTCATGCATCAGGATTTAGTTCGCCTAGACAATTTTGACAGATCTAACTTCTGTTGTTGGCAACAGAAAGTATTATTTTTGCTTAGCTCAATGAAAATAGCATATGTGCTATCTGAACTATGCCTTGATCATGAAGAAAGTCCAAGTGGCTCGGTTGCACAAAAGAAATAGAAAGAAGACGATTACTTGTGCAAGAGCCACATTCTAAACTTGGTAGTAGATAATATCTATAATCTATGTTCTGATTCCTGATCTGCAAAAGAACTCTGGAAAGCTCTAAATAAAAATATAAGACAGAGGAATCATGGGCTAAAAAGTGTGCAGTTGGTCACTACTTAAATTTCAAGATGGTGGATGATAAACTAATTTTGCCCCAAGTGCATGATTAACAGACCATAGTGATTGAAAGAAAGGATCCGAGTTGATGAACAATTCCAAGTGGCAACCATCATTGAAATGTTACCACCCACTTGGAAGGATATTCAGAAAGCTCTTTGACATAAGAGGAAAGACTATTCCTTAGAGCGCCTTCAGCGCTACTTGAGAATTGAAGAAGAGGCTTGGATAAGTGATAAACAGGATCAAGTAGAAAATGTTAGAAAGATACATATTGCTGAATCTAAACCTAAGGAGGCTAGTAAGAAAAAAAGGAAAATTTGATAAAAATCTAGGGAGGAATAAGAAGCACCATGTTTCCTTCAAACATCAAAATCAAAGGCAAAACCAAAATATAAAGTTCAATAAAATCAAAGGGACTGACAAGCCACATGTTAAAGGCTGTTGTTTTGCATGTGGAAAGCTAGGTCACTTTGCTAAAGGATGTCGATACCGGAAGAAGCTTCCACAACAATCTCAGTTTAATAAGCCTCAAGCTAATATTTCTGATAAGGAACACCTATTTGTTGTCATTTCTAAAGTAAATATCATTCACACTGCTAAGAGTGAAGGATGGTGGATTGACACAGGTGCAACCACCCATTTCACCTATGATAAAGGTGCATTCAAAACCAATGAGGAGGTCACTAGTAGTTGTAAGCTTACTTTGGAAATTACCGTTACTACTCCAATAATCGGTAAAGGGAAAGTTGAACTTCAGTTGACTTCTAGAAAAACTGTGACCTCATTGAATATTTTCATGCCCCAGAGCTGAGAAAGAACCTAGTCTTAGGTTTTCTTTTGAATAAGGTCGAATTTAAACAAGGAATAGAATCCGACCAGTTTGTAATCACCAAGAAAGGTGTATTTGTTGGCAAGGGTTATACATGTAAAGGTATGTTTAAACTCAATGTTATTAATAACAATGTTGCATCTTCTTCTGCTTATATTGTTACTTCTATTGATGAATAGTATAGTAGATTATGATACATTAATTTCAGAACTATGAGGAATATGAGTATTAAGGGCTTGATTGATAAATATACCGATGATGATAAGAAGTGTGTAATCTGTTCTCAAGCCAAAATTACTCGTAAACTTTTTCATAATGTGGAAAGACAATCTAAGTTGCTCTAATTAGTGCTTTCTGATATTTGTGATTTGAGTAGTACTATAACTAAATGTGGTAAATATTATTTTATTACTTTTATTGATGACTGTTCTAGATATACTTATGTTTACCTGTTAAGAACTAAAGATGAAGCACTATCTAAATTTAAAATTTATATTAGTGAAGTTGAAAATAAATTGGATAAAAAGTAGTAACCTTTACAAGTGACAGAAGTGGTGAATACATCTCAAAGGACTTTCTAGATTTTTGTGAACCTAAAGGAATTAAGAGAACCAATACTGCCTCCTATACTCTACAAAAAACTGAAATAGTAGAAAGAAAAAATAGAACTTTCATTGCAATAGTTAATTGCATGTTGATTTCATTTGGTTGTCCAAAAAATTTATGGGGTGAAGCTTTGTTGTCTGCATGCTATAGTTAAATAAAGTTTTACATTCTAAGACAAATAGAACACTCATTAAGATTTAGGAAGGTATGAAGCTAACCTAAGATATTTTTTAGTATGGCGTTGTCTACCTCATGTTAGAATAATTGACTCAAAAAGACCCAAGTTAGGCCCCCACTCATGGAAATGTGTTTTTATAGGATATGCACAAGATAGTGTTGTCTATAGATTTTTTAAAATGACCAAAACCTAGTTGAATCTAGAGATACAGATTTCTTTGAAAATGTGTTCTCTTTTCAATCTAGGCTCACCTTAGAGCCCTCCTTATCCAAAAGAGTTTTAGAAACTCCCGAGGAAGTGGAGTTTCAACCTAGAAGGAGTAACAGACTTAGGATTGCTACTAGTTTTGATCCTGATTTTAAAACCTGTCTAGTTGAAAAGGACCCAAATACTTTTATGGAGGCTATGGCTTCTTATGATGCTGCTTTTTGGAAAGAAGCATTAGATGATGAAATTAAATCCATTTTAGCAAACAATACTTGGGATCTTACTAACTTCCTTTCAGGGAATAAACCTTTAGGGTGCAAATGGGTTTTTAATAAAAAAACTAATACTTGATAGATCAATAAAGAAATATAAAGCTAGGCATGTAGCCAAAGGCTTTAGGCAAAAAGAGAGAGTCGAATTGTTTTTGACACTTATTCACCCATGTCAAGAATTAGTTCTATTAGAATCTTGCTTGCTATTGCTGCTGTTCATAATGTGATTATTCATCAGATGGATATTAAAACTGCTTTTTTAGATGAAGATTTAAATGAAAAAATTTATATAGAACAACCAGAAGGCTATGTCATATAAGGACAAGAGAATGAAGTATGCAGATTAATAAACTCCTTATATGGACTAAATCAAGCAGCAAAACAGTGGCATATAAAATTTGATGAGGTTGTGCCTTTCAATGGTTTCAAAATAAATGAAACTGAGAAATGCATTTACTGTAAATCTGATGGTGACTCAACAATAATTTTGTGCTTGTTTGTTGATGATTTACTTATTTTTGCATTTAACTTGGATTGTGTTAAAGAAACTAAGTTACTTCTCTCCAATTTTGATATGAAAGACTTGGGAGAAGCAAGTGTAATATTAGGAACCAAAATTATTAAAGATGGCACTGGAATTAATTTGTCACAATCACATTATATAGAAAAAGTTTTGAGAAAATTTGATCAATGGGATTGTAAACCAGTGCCTACTCCTTTTGATCCTCGTATTAAATTAGTAAAATATGATGGCAATAGTGTAGCACAGCTTGATTATGAAAGTGTGATTGGTAGTTTAATGCATGTGATGAATTGTACTCACCCTAATATTGCATATGCTGTAATTAAATTAAGTAGATATACAAGCAATCCTGGTGCTAAACATTGGAATGCAATATAAAGAGTACTTAAATATTTAAAGCATACTATGGACTATGCATTGTGTTATTCCAGTTTTCCACTTGTAGTTGAGTACTACAGCGATGTTTATTAGAACTCGAACTTAGATGATTCTTAGTCTACAAGTGGTTATATATTCACATTGGAAGGTGCTACATGATCGAGGACCCCAACTGCAAGGTCTCAATTGTAGTTTTACCCAGTGTGTTGAAATCGTATCTACAGGGAGCTAATATTTGCAGAAAACCTGTTCTAATTGAAAAACTAAAGCTATCCTAATAAAATCTACAAAAATACACATTACTAATTCTGAAAATTAAATTTAAAGTACAATTCCAAATATGAACAAAAATTCACAAATTAAACCTACCCTTAAAATCCTAAATTAAAAACAATCCTAGAATTAGAAACTGCATAATAATGAAATTGATCAAACCACTAATGTGAAAGAATAAATAACCCTGCACTAAATTAAAAATCAGAAATAAATCATTCAGAGATAATGGGAAAAAATAAAATAAAAAGAATTCTAGTGTCTTTTATTATGGGAAATTAAAACACTATATTGGCAGAATTAATAAAAGTCCACAAAAACACCACACCAAGTGCGTGCTATCACCACACACAAACACATAATACCGATCCAAGGTGGAACACCTTGACCTCACTAATTGTGTCTTTTCAAATTAAAACGAACTAATACAACCAATAATACCCCAAAAATAATTAAAACTAGAAAAAAAATATATCCTTACCCTAGATCAAGACATTAAGAAATAAAGGGGACTTTGAGAGCAATTCATACTCTAATCTTCCATCTTCACACCAAGGAGGAGTAGTGGACAAGAGAAGATGATAGATGGATGGATCCAAAAGTGGGCTTGACCAAACACCACTTTTACTAGAAAATTGATGGAGAGGAGAGAGATATATGGAATGGAGTTAGAGATTGGTGTGGTAATGAGGAGCATGATGTGAGGGAGAGAGTTTGATTGGTGGTTGTGTGCTTTTTTTTTAAGAATGGGTTGGCACATATATATATATATAGGAAAGAGAGAGAGATTGGCGTGGATTTGAGTGAAGAATAGGAAGCATATAATGGCAAGGATTGATGGACCACTTGTACTTGGAATAGATAAGGACTTGGGGAGAGAAAATTAGGGAAGTTGTGATGAGTATGGAAAGTGAAAGATGGAATTGGCGTGCATGACTCCTTTTTTTTTTTCCACTTGATTTCCTTGTATACTCCAAGTAAGTCTTCCTTCTTTGGCTCATTGTTTCCAACAAATTAGGAACTTGTGTGAGACAAATTGATTTCTATTCTTGTAGAATCTCTCTCTAGACATACTTTCCAAATTTAAAATGCATGCAAATAATCTTGAAATGGCCCTTCTTTTGATATCATCTTAATATCCAAAATTTCTTCTTTCAAAATCTTCAATTTTCTTCAATATTAGAGTAGCGGGGTCCACCAAACCAACATGGTTGTAAGATGCATGTGGGTTCAAGTACTGTGTGGGGTTCTCATGATAATTACATCTCTTCTTCTCTCTTTCATCTCAACCTTTCTTTGGATTTTTTTATAAATGTTTCCTTGGCTTCAAGATTTGACGTGGTTCCCTTCTCTTGAATTCTCCTATACACAAAAATGATTTTTATTTGATCGAAAGTCACAAATGCACTAATGTAGACCTAATTCACATAAAATGACATAATAAATAATCATCATTTATTATAATTTATCTTTAAATTACTAATGATGATAAAATCCTTTATCATTTCATGTAAAAACTTTGATTTGAAAAACCTTCTAAAAATGAAAATCTAAAAATTGAAAGTTTTTTTATTTTGTAGAAAATTAATGATTTTTCACAGAATTTTGCAAGAAAACTCTAAAATGAATTCTAAAATCATAAAAGCTCTATTTCCAACTAAATGAAACAATTTCTAATGAATAAGTTCTTAAAATTTCCTAAATTGAACAAATGATGCAATTTTCAGGACTTATCACTGCTATTTCTTGGAAATTTAAGAAACAAACTTCAATTTCACATTCCACTAAAAATTTGGAATTCCTGGCTCTAGGTGCCTCTACAATGGAAGCCGAATGGATTAGAAATTTATTATATGATATTCCTTTGTGAACTAAACCAATTCCTCTTATTATTATTCATTGTGATAACACTGTAGCAATTATTAATGTACACAATGTCACATACAATGGAAAGTCTAGAAAAGTACAGTTGCAACATAATATGTGAGATAATTACTTGGTGAAAGAGTAATTGCAATTGATTATGCTAGATCAAAAGACAATTTAGCCAATCATTTGACAAAACACCTTGCAAGGGAAAAGATTAAGGAAACAAATAAAGGGATGGGTCTTAAGCCCATAAATCATCAATAGCGAGAACCTAACATAATGACCAGAGATCTCGGAAAAAGGTTCAATGACAAAAACAAGCTATCTCGAGAATTGGAATACCAACAAAATGAGAATATATGTTTCTCAAAAACTCATCCCTAACATGTTATGTTATGTAAGATTAAATGTTAATACATAACCTATAGCGAGTGAGGTTGGATTTAATCCTTAATGAGATTTATAGCCTATATGGTGGGATACACAGCTATAGGAGCACTCTAGATAGACTCACCTTTATAAGTTTGAAAGTAAGGCTGCTTTCCATGAGAATTAGGACAATTTCTCTAGAGCACTTATGAAATCTAGGATATAAGCACATAGCCGTAAAGTGCTGACCTATGGACTCTAATTATTAACTTGTCAATCTTATGAACTAATATAAAGAGTTGAGATTCAAGACTTTAGTCACTTAATGCCTAAAGGTTTAAAGATTTGACATAACGGTGAGGTTCAAGCTTTGTCGCCTTACCAGTGAAATACTTAGTAAATATTTTGAAATAAAGGGAGATTGTTAGTGTCATGTGTGGTTTCAAAACTCTCTTTATTTTTCCTCTTTGCCAAAACCAAGCAAGAACTGTCACAACCCGAGCCCAGGAGATCGGGGGTTAGTAAAAACCTAACCAGTGACAAACGTACTCCCATGCATATACACTCAAACCATGTCTAAATATACACGCACAAGGGAATTTCACACGTGCTAATACATGTACGCGGAAGCTGTAGGTATCAAACATACAAAGAGACACACATAAACTGAACGACATGTGGGATTTCATGAGGATCAGAGTTATACATAATGAATCAAAACACAGATATACAAACATGAATACATCAAAATCCCCAAAATCCCATGAGATTCCACAGCTGGAAAATCCATATGCATGCATGACCTTGTCGCGCTCCAGATAAGGGATCACATCCACTCCTCTAGCCCTGACGGGGAGTCGAGGGTCTCCCTAGGAGTCTAGTTGACCGACGAGGGGTCAGAGGATGGATCTGAGCCTACAACACCAAAAACAACTCATGAATACAACGATTCAGCAAAGTATAAACAATAGCAAGTTAACACATGTTGTATCTAATAGAATAAGTAACAGGATGTAAATCATAACAGTTCAATTCCGTACACTAAGCAGTTGTGCAGTAAAAAGAAAGCGTGCTATCAGAATCAATGTATACGTGACGTGTACATAACTAGGTGGCTACTACATTGGCCATATGCTCTCAAAAAGGGATCTTATATCCGTGCTGAAAACACCATCGACCGGGCCAAGGTACGAATGGGTCTCGGGTTCCTGGAGTCCGAAGCCCCAAGACATAAACTCACTGCAGCAAGGCCATATAAACTACGCCAAAGTCAACCCCATTGGGCATCCTAAGGTTGAGGCTGAGTAGTTCTTGACCATGTAGAGTCAATCATATCGTGTCAAGTATATTTCATACGTGCATACAGTCCAAGCATACATACATGCATACGATAGTCAAAGTTCTGGAAACATATCAAACAAATCGAACCATTCAACTTTCCAAACGAGACCTAATCAACCATACTGAAGAGTGGAGGTCAATGAGCGTCATGCAAGATGCCATGCACAACAATATTCAACCGAATCAAGATCCTTTACTAGCCAACTCTAATCTAATTATCTAGTGTTTCTAACCGTACATGATGATGTTGTTTTAAGTTATCCGATGCACCGTTGTTTAATGTTGCATTGTATTGTACATGTGCATCGAAGTCCCTTAAACCAACACCCATGGGGAGGTGCTTAACACTGAACAACTCTCACATGAACGCGTCACAGTCCTCAAGACCATTCACGTGATGCTCATGTTCCATTGGACAAGTCAAGGGTCACAGCCATCCTCTAATGTGGAGGTCCCATTAGGTCCAGTATATACCTACCCTTTTATTGGAGGTCTGTGGAAGACTTCCTTACAGCATTCACGAGCCACGAGGCCTGAGAATATCGCCTAAATGTTCCTTGGTTGGTGTGAGAGATAGAAGAATAGAAATGAACACAAGGTTCTAAGTGTACAGGCTGAACCTTATGAAACAGTGCACTTCAGGACCAATCGGTCAGATGAAGTGCCCGACTGGTTGAATTTCGGTTCTGGGAGTGCCCGACAGGTCGGCTCTGAAGCCCGATCGGTCGGACAGTTTGTTCTGATACAGAACGGATGTGCTGTCTTAAACATTCGCAATCACAAACACAACCAATATTAAGAAAAAATCAAGGTAAAGGGCTGTAATTCACACAATACACATGCACATGCATTCAAGAGGCTAAGAACAATCACCAAATACCAACGTGTGTTCAATCAAATCATGTTTATACTTGCCTTAAAAGTATTTTAATACGCAACCAGTTGTCCTTGGGCTCAAATTCGAGTCCAAACACGATTCAAAGCTACCATGCATGAGAAAGAGAGAGAAAAATAGTGAGTACAAACCGTGATTGACAAGAAAAAGGGGAAGAAGAAAACCAAGCATACCTACGTCACACGAGACTAAAGAGAAGGCGAAGTGCACCAATTCCCCCTTCTTGCTAGGCTTGATCAAGGAGAAGAGAAGAAGAAGAGAAAAATCGAGAGAGAAAGGCTCCAAAGTGAGAGGAGAAGAGAGTGAGGGAGAGAGTCGGTGGTTGGCCTTTATATAAGATAAAGATGAGGCCCAAATTGCAAAACAGTCCAAATGTTTCCACGAATTACAATTCAAGTCAAATGACGGTCCAACGGAAATAAGAGACATCTCTAGCATACAAGGCAGTTATGAAAGTTGACGAGCTCAACGACAGACACGTGTTGACGCCAAAATGATGCAAAACTGATGACGTCTTACAAAATCTAAAATTACAAAAAAAAAAAGGGCTTATGTCTACTTAAACAAGGTTAAACTCAACCCAACCACATATCTTTAACCCGGAACAATACAAAAACAAAGTCAAAACACAATTAACAACTAATTCGTCATTAATTAGTCGTTAAACCGAATTAAGTCGGGTCGGAGTGTTATAAGAACCTTGTGTATTTGCTAGAGTCCCCAATTGGAAAAGTGCAAAACCATTGAGCACAATATAAGTACTTCCTTATACTAAATACTTCAAGTTCTTTTGGACCATTGGGCACAATCCCTATGTGCACGCACGAGTTGGGCCTGGCATGAGGGGTTGGATTCGAAAACCATTTAACCGGGCGCGTGTACAAGATGTGCATCCTGCGTGATCATCGCGCACAAGGGGGTACAAATCTCAGCCAGCCTACCGTGGGGACCCATATTCTGATATAGAATTGGTCCACTTTTGCAAAAATTTTAAACTCATTTTTTATAACGTTTCAATAAATAAAATCATTTATTTTAAAGTTTTACAGATGATTGCTTTACTTTTTCAAACGTTCAAAATTGAATTTCAAAACATCATTTTAATGTTTTTTAATGGTGTTTAAACGTTGTGGCTTATTGTTATTTTAATGGCCCATACAGCACAATTTATATTATAAAAGGGCTAGGCACTAAAACATAAATACTATCAAACACAAATCCTTTCTTCCCTTCTGCTTCCTTTTGCTCTATGCTTTATGTGTGATATGAGCATCATGTCGCTACCCAGAGTCCAATCTAAGCTTGGTGTGCGACCAAGGCAGATCAACTGTGAAAGCCGTTGTATCCTAGAGGCAATTGCCGTTGAGAACCTTTCGCATCTGGGTGTATCCTAATGGGCAGAACTCGTCATAAAGAGAACATCGCACGACGTGCCTCGGCTAATTAGTACAGCCACTAAATCTCTCAAATTTCTGCAACAATTCTGCCAGCAAATGATTCTTCTATTATTCGCAGATCGGTAATATTGTTCTACTTATTTTAATTACTCAGGCCCTAATTTCTATAGCTTCTATTGTAATAGCACCTACATCCATGTCCAAAAGAGAACTTATAACTCTCTCTTTCTTAACCCATAAGAAAACTCGGTACAAAGACCAAAATGCCCCTGACCCAAAGCCCGATTCATGATTAACCCTATGAACCAATCCGATGAACCCGGAATATATGACATAAACCCAACACAAACTAATTGTAACCAAATATATATTTATAAAAATTTAAGTTGTATTTTAGATCCTAATCTAATTAGCTTTTATTAAATTGGAGTAGAGTTCCCATACAGCTCCTAAGAATGGAGTAAATGTGATTATTTTCTTAATGAAGTTACATTGCTTTCCCAATCACTTATGAAAAAATTGGAAACACATCCTTTGTTTTTTTTTTCTGTAGGTATGCCTCAACACTTTATAGCATGAAAGTCTTTCAACCGTTTAGGAAGGTTGAACCTTGATGTTTATTAATGGATCATTATCTTTATTAACAGTATGAAAAGCATGTAGCCCTTTTCCATGAGAGTTGCCCTAATAGGGTACAGTGTAGTGGCACATCTTTTATGCTAGTAAGAAATATTTATGTACATTCATCCCTCGTGTGGGAGACACTATATGGCTTTTTATTTTCTTTTGCATATAAATATTCTTAATCATGTAAGTGTCCTATATATAGTGAGAGATGGACACCTGAACATTAATCATGTTGATAGATCATTATCAATGGGTTCAAAAAGGTCGAACCCTATATTCCCGGAGTTGGTCAGCATCTTCCATGACAGTATGAAAGGACTAGTGTCTGTTGTCGTGTGAATTGTGTGGTATATTTTTCCTGACCTTGACTTGTTCGCTAAAGGTAAATATCCCAAAATACTTTTATGGAGGGGAAGGATCAGGAAACAAAAATAAATAGCCATTACAAATAAATCCCAAATTTCCCTTTCGTTAAGGGTAAAAAATGGGTCTTTATCCGATAGTAAAAAGGTATTGATAGAAATGGATCAAATTCACTTCAACAACTAGATCCTATTATTTGCATGGAATTTGAATTCCTATTGCAAGAAGCGTGCTCCTAAGTGGCTAAAATTGAAAAAGCTCCCTAAGTGGCTAAAATTGAAGAAGCTTGAATAAAGCTCCTTATTGCCAATACAAAAATCTCCCCTTCTATGCAAAATGACTAAGGGCCAAATTTGGCAAATATCCACAGGAAAGATTTCAAGTTGTTTTTCTACACTTGGGCGGAAAACCTACGTTTGGTATACAAAGGATTCCGTGCGTCAATGGAAGTGAATATTTGAAGAATCCAACCGCCCCCTGTCGGAAACAAAAATTCCACGTTCCAGTAAATTTGTGTAGCTACGGTGAAACAAGCATTAATATAAGGTCCACTGGTTTTTTTTTTCTTTTTGTTGGTCCCATAGTATGATCTGAACCGCTAGTCCTATTTAAAATCTCCACAACGACTCATATATCAAATACCAACCTTTGATTACTCTTATATTTTTAGATATTTGTAAAAAAAAAAATCCAAACCATTGAATCACTCTATCTAGACTTTTGTTGGGGCCTTTTGCAAAATCCAGGCCCCATTAGATGTGATGAGGAGGCCTAGCCTAAAATCAATATAGGCTCAGATTTGGGAACGTGATTCAACATGGACCATGAGATATTCGCAAACAACTCTCAGCCATTGACACGTCATAGTGTAAAAAAGGGTTTATTTTGGTAGTCTTTTTTTTTAACTATTATGGGCATCAAAATAACATCTCAACCGTCAATCATCAAGAAGAGATCAGGCACGGCTAGGGGATCAAAATTCAGCTGTAGATCCTTCGTTGATTCTAAGATATTCACAAAAAAGTACATACTCTAAAACATTGATTTTTTTATTTCTTTGGGCCTCCTTTGCATAATCCGAACCATTCAAATCCTCTGAGAAACTAAAAATAATTATTCATAAAAAGCTCAGCCCTTTATATTTCATAAATTATAAAAAAAGAACTTTTAAGATCTCTTAAATTGTTGAACCACACAATGCATAGACTGTAAGATTCCTCTCTTTTGCCAAACTTGAAACTTTCTAAATAGAGGATGACTTGCTTCCACTAGAACAAAGAAATTATCTAGAAAGAGGATTCTCCTCCTTATATTGTATGGATGTTTGCCGAACTTGCCCTAAAGGATAAATGAAAAATGAATACTCAATCATCACTCCTCACTTCTTTAATATTTTACTATGAATTCCTTTGATCAATATTTTGATTTCATGCAAACATACAGCCCCTTGATGAAATCAAATGTCGAATCCAACTGGTTGGAACTAATTGGTGATGGATCCGGATGAGGAGACTCCGGCACGCAGCCGGAGATCTATGTGCGTTCCGGTGATGGGAAGCTCTGTGGATCTCTTCGCCTCTTGTCTTTCCTACGGGAGTGGACAGAATAATCATGATCCCAAACCCTAGGGCTCCCTTATCCTTATATAGATAAGTCCCGAAGAGTTACACTTACTAGAAACATCTTCCACCAGAAGCCCACATCCACTGATCCTCTTGGGAGTCTTATTATGGAGCCTAGATCAAGTCTTACACTAAAGTGGGATTGCATCTCTGTTGGCATCTGCCCTACTTGATCTGACGTGGGACCCGTGGCATGCGAGCCACACGATTTCCTACAATCTCCCACTTGGCATGAATGCCATGTACATCAAATATTTCTCAGTCCCATACGCATTACATGCCTTGCAAAAACCTCTGCAGGCAAAGCCTTGGTGAGAGCATCAGCCATCAATTCTTCTAAAGGCGCATAAAAAATTTCTATATCATTCTTTTCAGCCTTCTCTCTAACAAAGTGATATTTTTTTTCAACATGTTTTGAGCCACTGTTAATCCTTTGCTCATTCACCATAAAAATGGCCGACGTACTATCTATGCTCATTGGGACAGGCTCCTTCTCATTTATTACCTCCAAATCACACATGAAGTATTTTAATCAAAGAGCCTCCTGGACTGCTGTACTGCAAGCTATATTCTCTGCTTCAGCTGTTGATATAGCCGTAGAGGTCTATTTCTTGCTACCCCAAGAAATTGAACCTCCTCCGAGGGTAAACACATAGCCGGTTGTCGACTTTCTCTGGTCTAAATCACCAGCCCAATCTGCATCAAAGTAGCCGCGCAGTTCCAGGACTTCACCTTGATAACATATGCGAAGATTCACTGTTCCTTTGATGTACCGCAAAATCTTTTAACTGCATACCAATGCAGTAATCCTGGGTTACTTAGGAATCTGCTTACGAGACCAACGGCGAATGCAAGATCCGGTCTCGTACACAGCATCGCATACATGATGCTGCCCACAATTTGAGCATAAGGTTTTGATCTCATCATTTCCCTATCTTGCTCATTTGTGGGTCCTTGATCGCTTGACAATTTTGTACTCCTGCAATGGGAGTATCAATTGGTTTACACTTAGCCATATCAAACTTTTGCAACATAGCTTCCAAATAGGATCTCTGTGATAAAGTCAATATCCTATTGGACGATCACGGGTTATTTCAATGCCAAGGACATACTCTGCCTCACCCATGTCTTTCATCTCGAATCTTGACTTTAACCATTGTTTGATTTCATTTATGGCTTCCAATTTATTACTAGCGATCAAAATGTCATCCACATATAATGACAAATATAAATAACTACTCCAACTGCGTTTAATATAGAAACATGTGTCTGCAATATTGGGGACAAATCCTATTTCACATATGGCCTGATGAAATTTTCTATACTATTGTCTTGAAGCCTGTTTTAATCCATATAATGCCCTATTAAGTTTGTACACTTTGCTCTGTGACCTTGCACCACAAAACCCTCGGGTTGTTTCATATAAATTTCTTCTTCTAATTCGCCGTTCAAGAATGCTGTTTTCACATCCATCTGGTGCAATTCAAGGTCACGACATGCTACTAATGCTACTAAGGTTCGTATGGATTGGAATTTTACAACTGGAGAAAATATCTCCTCATTATCTATTCCTTCCACTTGTGTGAATCCCTTAACTGCTAACCGTGCTTTATATTTATCCAAGGATCCATCCTTTTTAAAAGTCTTTCTAAGAAACTATTTACATCCAATGGCTTTCCGATCTTTAGGTAGATCTACCAATTGCCATACTTGGTTCTTTTCAATTAATTCCATCTCCTCTCTCATAGCCTCTAGCCAACACTGCGCATCCTGTGCTTTGACTGCTTGAGAGTAAGAGGTTGGATCTAAATCTTACACGGTTTCCAATAAACTGCAATAATCATCTAGATATGCCGGTTGTTTCCTCGACCGAATCGATCTGCCAACTGGCTCATCGGGTTGTTCAATCACCTCAAGTGGGCCCTGGCCAGAAATTCTAGGTCCAACGTCCTCTTCGTCGGAACCCCCACTTGCTTGAACCCCCTTGCCCATAGAGATTTCATATAATTCCACACTCTGTGGTCTTACTCTAGGACTGACCATCGGATCCTCAAGGAAAAACACATCTCAGCATTCCATGATTATCCTATTATCGTGATCATACACACGATATCCTTTAGAATGTAATAGGTAGCCAACGAAAGAACAATTTTTCTTCGTTTTTGCTTGCAGTTTATGCCTTTCCTATGGTGGTAGCAAGACGTGTACAGGGCAGCCCCAAACTCTCACATGTTCTAATTTTGGTTTGGTACCAGTCCATAACTCATATGGGGTCTTGGGCACACCCTTAGAGGGTACTCTGTTTAAAATATATTATGCAGTGTTTAATGCTTCTCCCCCACAAATACAGCGGAAGACTCGCATGGCTGATATTGACCTTACCATATCCATTAATGTCCTATTCCTCCTCTTAGCCATGCCATTTTGCTGTGGGGTATATGGAATTGAATATTCATAAATGATCCCCTCACGTACACAATATTCTTTAAATAATTCGGAAGTGTATTCACCCCCTTTATCATACCTAATCCTCTTTATTTTCTTGCCCTTTTGATTTTGGACTTTAGCAGCATATGTTTGGAACATTTTTAATGCCTCATGTTTACGTTTAATGAGATACGCATACTCATATCTGCTATAATCATCAATGAATGTAATGAAATAGTCCTCTCCGGTTCTATTGTGTACATTAATGGTCCACATATATCTGAATGAATTATGGTCAATATTTCAGAACTTCGAGTTCCTTTTGGAAATGGTTTCTTGACCATCTTTCCACTTATGTATGGTTCACATATAGGGTACTCAATTTTACCTAGGTCCGGTAAAAGTTCGTCCTTAACCATTCTACTGATTATGTTTTTATTAATGTTGCCCAATCTCAAATGCCATAACATTGTCAAACCATTCATGCATACATTCACACAAACAGAATAATTAGAAGTGGACTTTATTTCATTATGAAGAATATCCAGCAAATACAAGTTTTCAGAAAGAAAACCATGGACTAAAACTTTACCGCGCATTCCAGTAGTAACCCCATTATCTTTGAATCTAATTTTGAATCCATTCACTTCCAACTGGCTCACAGAGATGATGCTCCTCTTCATTGCGGGAGCAAATAAGACATTGGAGAGATAAAGGGATTTTCCGGTTGGTAAGGGAATTTTGATTTTCCGTATCCCCAACACATTACAGAATGTTTCATTCCCCATATATATACTTTGTTCTCTGGGTTTCATCTCTTTGAATTCGATAAATCCAGCCTTGGTCCCTGATATGTGTCTGGTGGCTCTAGAATCAATCCACCAATTCTTGTCATTGGTGTCCACCATCATGGACTCAGTGACTATCTCAACATAATCTCCGTGTTCTTTGGTCACTTTACCTTGCTAGCTATTCTCACCCTTTTTCTTTCTGCATTGCGAACTAAAGTATCCAGGCTTCCCACAATTCAAGCAAATACCATTTTTAGGCCCTTTCCACTTTGGATTACCTTGAAATCTCTTTTTATTTTTCACATTAGCGGTTAACGCACCGCTATAACTCTTAGTTTTAGCAACCATAGAAGAATTTGTAGATGTTATACCACAGGCTGCCTGTCTTTGTCCTTCAGCAAGTAATTTTGCTTCAACCTCACTAAGGGTTATACCCTTTTGAAGGCTAAGGGTTTGAGACATATTCTCCTACGAAGGTGGAAGACTCATCAACAAGTACATGATCTGAAAATCTTTGTCCATTTCTTTTCCCAAGGCCGCAAGATTACTATGTCGGACCGACATTTTTCAATGTGATCCCTGATAAATGACCCCTTTGGCATCTTATAATTGACATATGCGCTAAATGCCTCCATTAGATGAGATTTGGAGGTTTCATCATACTTGTCCATGGTATAGTCCCAGATTTCTTTTGCTGTGGTGAAGTACTCAAATTGTTTCACCAACTCACTGGATATGAATCCGATCAATAAATGCCTCGCTGATTTGTTATCAAAGACCCATTGCTCATGTAATTCATGGTCCTCCTTAGAGGCATCATCAGCAGGCTTAGGGACCGGATCGGATTCAATCACATAAGTTAATCCGTCAAAATGCAGCAACGCTTCCATTAGACGCTTCCACATGGCTAAGTTCTTGCCGTTAAAAATATCAGCCTTTGCAAGATCATGTAGGGCTGATTTGGAAGACATGATTTCTATTTATTTTTAATTAAAGGATGGGTTAGATACCACTGACCGTATGAGGAGAAAATACCACCCTTTTATTTGAATCACTGGATCGTCTTCCTTTTGCTGCCAATGCGTAGATCTGCTTGCAAGGATTCCGTAGGCGCAAACGGCACTACAAAAAAAAAGGTTTTTAGCGATGAATACAATTCGTCGCCTAATGAGTAAAATTTGTCGCCAAAAAGATTTAGCCATGAATAAACATTTGTCCCCACATTGTCACAGAAACCCTGTCTGGGAATATATTTAGCGACGAATATATGTTTGTCCCTAAATGTCGAACCTTTAGGGACGAATTTTGTTCGTCGCCTTATGGTGTTCATCGCCAAATGCCCTACCTGAGGTCCCCTAATAACCCACCATTAGACATGAATTCATGCGTCGCCTTATGGTGTTTGTCGCCATATATATAATCTTTAAGCACGAATTTATTTGTCGCCAAAAATAAATAATCAACGACGAACAAAGGTTTATCCCCAAAAATCCAACCTTCAGGCACAAAATTGTTCGTCTCCAAAAAATAGTTAATCAGCAAAGGATTTGTCCCCAAATGTCCATTCTTTAGGCACGATTTTGTTTGTCTCCCTATGGTGGTGATCACGCATTTGAAAAACGTGGTTGACCATTTAGCGGAGATGGAATTCGTCACCAAAAGTAGACAATTAGTGACAACAATTCTCATTCACATCACAACAATTCGCATTCATATCATCACAAAATAAAAATAATACATTCATCCAAATATCCGTCCAAGTATTCATCCAAATATAAAAAATAATACATAACAAATGTCCAAACAGTAATCTGAATATCCTTCAAATACTAGCAAAAAAAACCCTCATCAACAACAGTTCATGCTCGCTCCATCGTCAATCTGTGAACAAAGTAAAAAACAAAAAGAAAAAATACCAAATTGATCATATATCAAACAATAAAGTAAACTTACTTTATGTAAGGTTGTGAATTATCTTATGTTCATTACGAATTTCTACCATTATATATCAAATTAATCATCAAAATCCATTTACTTATCTTTGAATAAACTTATAAACATTGAATTTATACTTTTCTTTTATCAGGAGTACTGATCCCTGCAAAACAAACTACAGTGACAATCAAAATAAGCACCAATCCATCAGTTGATATGATATTGGGGTTTAGATAAGAAAAAGCCATAGATTAAAAGAAAAAAATACTTGGAGTAGTAGATTTACAACAAATTCTCATCAATTTATCACACAATTCAACATCTAGTACAAAATGAGACATCCAAACATGTAGTAGATCAAAGAAAAATGCATCCTTTTCTGAAATAAAAAACAAGAAATTACCACAAAAGAGGAAGACCATAGCTTGCTTTCTTCGGATGCCTTGAGGGCACGTTTGGTAATGGGGGAGAAATCCTCTCTTTGGAGAAATCCATATTTTGTCAGAATATATTCTTAATGCTAAAGGGTCTATTGAAAGTTTGTTGGATGTGTAAAGCAGTTCTAAACTGTTCATATGTTAAAAATGAGAATGCACTGTTTAGAAGCTCAATGCCGCTCACTCAAGTTGCCTAAGTTTGTGTCGTCCGAAAATACAATGGAATTTAGGCTTTCACATCTAAAATTGACACACCAAAGAAAGACAAAGGATTGAGACTCTTCACACACAAGATAGAAGATATGGTAAGCAAATGACTTTTTTGCATACTCAAGGACCATTATCCATCAACTATATCAGAAAAAATGAAAAAAGAAAAAAAGAAACATAATGGGAGGTTGAAAAAGACAAAAAAAGACTTACTACTTCCATTGGTTTGTCTCATATGATAGGTGATTTTATGCATCTCCCTGTAAACATTCATGGAGCACTGAATAACATCCAGACATGGCTTTGTTTAAGACCATTTGGCCTTTCTTTTCTTCTTCATTTTATTGGTGTTTTTATTGGGTCTTCTGAATTCCCATTTCCATTTTTTGATGAATCTGATGTTCTAAACCTGCAGAGAAAAAAGAAAGATTTATCGTGAAGGGGTTTCAATATCTAAAAAGGACAACAAAAATAAATGACAAACAACAGAAGTGATGGATCATTTTTTCAGATTTTCACTCATGAAAAGTTTACACTAAAGATGCTTTCCTTCAAACCCCCGTCTGTGATGAATTGAGCAATGAAGCAGTTTCAACCAAAGTAGTATATTAATAAAGACCCCTACACTTGCACATTATGTTATATCTCTGTAGTAAAACAAAAGTTGTATGGCAGATACGTGCTGCATTTTTAAGAACAACAAAGACCCAATATAGTAATAGATACAAGAAACTCCTTTTCCTCAAGGAAATAGATATAGCTACGAAATCCAAATCTTTTTTGAAACAAAGATCCACCATTCAATACCAGTAAAAAGCATACAGACAGAAAGGAGCGATAGAGGGAAGAACGGAGCTAGGAAGCAAGTGGTACCAATGGATAAAAAAAAACTCTGACAAATCAGAACCATCCCATTATCGAACTTCCCAAGAATTGGAGAAAAAGAGAGGAACCCCAAATCAAAACCAACAACATAAAATCATAAAAAGAAACAGCCAGGATGAAAAAAACAACAGAACTTAGCAAGATGGGAAATGGACACATGCAAGTACTTACAGGCAAAGAAATGCAATACAAGACAAGGACCCACCGGAAGGAAAATAGAAGAAGGTGGTCTATTTAGACTTGCTGCTGTGACTCCTTGCTGATGCAGTAGAGATCTTTCCATTTCCTCTAGCCATCTTTGCCGAGATTCTTTCTTTCATGGATTGTCAGAGAATGAGAAAAGGCAATCGAAACGTTGGGTACAATTTGGAATTGGGTTCAAGCAGAGTACAAAACTGCAAAACTTAAAAATTGCAGATATACAATCTGGTAGTGCCTTTCTCTATCATAAACAGCAAAATCTATATGTAAAACCTTGAATATTATAGCAAAATATACAAAACCTAGATAGGAAATTGCAGAAATAAAGCTATAGAAAATTGAAAAATGGGAATTAGTGATCTGCACGATGGGAATTCATATGGAAAAATAGAAATTTTTTTTCTTGATTTTATAGGTCTTTAACTTGAGTTGACATCTTTGGTATATGAAGATGAGATAAGAATAAAGGTTCCAAGTCCAAAAATAAGTGCTAATTAGATATGGCTCTCCACATCACCAAATTCACTGAGGAAACAACAAAAAACAAAGAATCAAGGAGGAGAAGAAAATGAAAATCAATGGGCTAATTAGATCTCAAGAATCAAAACTCACCAAGGCTCTACATTCGTTTTTTACTGTAATCTATATTCTCAAATGCATCAACAACAGGAACTGAAAAAAGCCCAAAAGAAAATGAGATGGAAACAGAGAAACTCAGAAACAAGAACTGTAAATTAACTTAAATTATTGAAGAAAAAACCTCTTACTTAAAAAGGCACTACTAGAACAATCACTCATCTAAATCTACTAAAATCAACTAAAAACATTGCATATAGAATTGGAACTCGGATTCAACATGGTACAAAACTGCAAAACCTAAAAATTTGTTTCTCACTCTTGAGGTCAATCATAAGGCTTATAGGAAAACCTAGGTTTATAGATGTAACACTCCGACCCAGCTTGACCTCGTTTAGCGGTTAGTTAATCTTGTTTTCGTTGTTAATCGTGTTTTGTTTGTGTTTTGTTTTCGTTACGGGTCATGGATAGGTAGTTGGGTTGAGTTTGACCTGGATTAAGTAGACCAAGCCCTTTTTCGTAATTTTCGCTTTTCTAAGACATGGTCATTTTTGCATCATCTTGATGTCAACACGTGTCTTTCGTTGAGCTCGTTAACTTTCGTAACTACGTCATTTACAACCAAGGTCGTGTGATTCGATTGGACCCGAGTTTGACTCAAACTGAAAATACACTTTTCACTTGGCCTTCATTGCAATTTGGACAACCCATTGACTTGTATAAGTGCATCCATCGACCAACTCATGCTCTCTCTCTTGTTCTCTCTCGTTTTCTCTCAACTTCACTGTGCACGTGGAGTCTCTCTCTCCTTCACTTGATTTCTCTCCATCGATCAAGCTTGTGGTTCTTGCATGTGCAATTGAGGTGAGTGGAAGTCTTCCATTCTTCTCATCTCCGTTCTCTATCTCTTCTCCTTCTTGCTTCTTTGCAGGGTGTGCCTGTGTGTTGTGGATTTCTCTCCATCTCTCATGCATGCATGTGGTTTTGCTTGTGTTAGGTTGTGTTTGGATCCAAGGGCTACCATTGTGCATTTGAATTTTCAATTGAGGCAAGTATAACCATAACATTGAGAACCCATGTTGGTATGCATTGAATTTGGTTGAGCTTACATGTATTGATATGGAAATAAGTGTTTACAGCCCATTTGATACTTATTGCTTCAGTTCTTGTGTATTCCCATTGATGAATTGCATTTCTGATGCTTTCCCAGACATTCTATACAGGTTTCAGGAAATTGAACTCGTACAGGTACGGCTAAGCCGTATGCTTCTTACGGCTCACAATCCAGAGAAGAGAAAAACCCAGTTTTCCTCTACGGCTAGGGCACGGCTAAGCCGTGGAATGCCCTACGGCTAAGCCGTAGCTCAGCCGTGGCCCAGCCGTAGAACAATACAGGGTGCAATTTCTGGAATAACTGAGAGTCAGCAAATGACAGACCTTCTACGGTTCAGCCACGGCTAAGCCGTAGACCACACACGGCTAAGCCGTAGCACACACACGGCTAAGCCGTATCCACATTAGACTAATGAAAGAAAAACAAAGATAGGTGTAAAGAAAAGACCGATATGGCCTTCATGATAGAATGTAGGGTACCTATTCTTGCCCAACGGAATGTGATACAACGCGTGAATGATCTCGAGGGCTGCGAATCATTCATGTTCGTTATCCGGATGTTAAGCACCTCCCCATGGGTGTTGGTTTAAGGGACTTCGTGCACCGCCCGATTCCAGGCAACACTAGACAACGGTGCATCGAATAACTTAAAACTACATCATCATGCACGGTTAGAAACATCGGATAATTAGATTAGAATTGGTTTGTAAATCAAGATGATTCGATTTCACATGATTTGTTGCATAACATATTGCATTCGATCATTGATCTCAATGCTCTAACATGATTACGTATGTTTCGTTTCGTTACTTTCACATTGTGGTTTATTTGCCTTGAGTATGCATGTATGATATGTTCACTCACAGATCTGCACGTATGATATGTTATCACGATCTACTCAGGATTTTCATGATTGACTCTGTATGGCCAGGCTCTACTTAGCCTCAGCCTTAGGATCCCGACGGGGTGAATTTGGTATAGTTATAAGGACCTGCTGCAGTATGGATTTTGTCTTGGGGAACCGGACCCCAGGAAACCGAGACCCATTGTACCCTGGCCCGGACAATGGTGTTCTTTGCATGTTATAAGATCCCTCTTTTGGGAGCATATGGTAATGTAGTAGCCACTAGTTATGTACACAGCATGTTATCCTTGATTCACACAGCATCTTTCTTTCTTGCATGATAGCCTAGTATACGAAAATGCTTTCTTTAATCACATGATGTTCTTATTCTGTTAGATACAGCGTGTGTTAACTTGCTATGGTTTATACTTTGCTGAATCTTCGTATTCACAGTTGTTTTTGGTGTTGCAGGCCCAGATCCCCCTGCCGAACCCTCGCCGGTCGGCCAGGCTCCAGATGAGACCCCCGGGGCCCCATCAGGCCTAGAGGAGTGGATGTGATCACTCCACGGGAGAGCGTACATGGCATGCATCATTTTGGAGTCTTGTGTTGTGTGGATTTGCAGACTTGTATTTGACATGACCTGTTATCATTGTATATATCTTTTGTTCATTTTGTAAAACTTTCATATGTAATTATGTCAGTCCTTTCTTTGTATTCTCTTCTTGCATGGTTAGTTTTATGTCTCTGATATTTGCAGCTTCCGCATACTTGCTTGGCACGTGTGCTTGTTCCCTTGTGCGTGTGCATTTAGACTCGGTCTACGTGTACAGGCACGGGAGTACGTGTGTAATTAGGTTTGGCTTTTGCTAACCCCCGAACCCTGGGCTCGGGTTGTGACAATAGAGTAATGGTTTTCTTTGCTTCTCCTTTGTTAATGTTTTTTCCTTATTAGTAATAGTATAAATAGTTGGGTTAGACAAATGTTTGGAAAGTTATTCAGTCATTCCAAGATAATCAATATCCTTGCAAGTATATGCATAACAAGACATCTTAATTTAAGGTTTGCATTACTGAAATTAAACCAACCAGGCTTTGCACAAAGGATTCAGAAACAACAGATGATGAGTTTCTTTTACATCAATTAAGAAGAAACAAAAACCCATTAATCAAAATCAAATTTCATCCTACCCAATTATATAATCAAGCAGTTGGTGTACATAGTAATTAATAACAAAAAAAACATCAAACAATTGGTGTTCCTAGTAACAAATAAAAATATCCAGCAATTTCCCATTACAACTAAAAAAATACCATCCATAAAAAAAATAACAGAAAAAAAATAATTGAATCAGGTTTAGGAAGACAAGGAAACCCATAAAAAATCATAACTATAACTACATTCTACCAAAACACTATCCACCAATATGCAAAAATTCTCAATTGCAACTGAAGAAAACACTTACTTTGATGAACTGGAAATGCAGAGGAGAGCCTACCTACAACCATCCAACATCCATCAACCTCCTCAGCCTACATTAATGGCCCCAAGCCCCTAATTGGAAACCCCAAACCCTAATTAGAAGCCCAGACCATCCCAACCCCCACCAAAGCCTCACTCAAAACCCTTAACCCAAACAACCTCCATCTATAGACCAGCAACCTTCATCTCTAGGCCATCCAAAAACCCCCATCATTTTGCACTTGACCATAAACCCAAACCCACCAAATCCCTTCAGTCTGCCTAAAGTTCCAAGACATCCAAAACCCACTGCAACATCCGGCCACTCTCGATCACCTTCCCAACCTTTGCCCTTCACCATCTGGCCACTCTCGACCCTACTGCCCATCTCCACAAAGCCCAGCCAAAACCCCTCCCCGAGCCCCATTTTTGTCAAACCCTTCAACCAATAGGAAAGAAAAAAAAAACCAGAGTGCAAGAAGCAGAGAAAGAAGAAGAGGGAGAAAAGGAAAAACACAATGATGCTGAAAGTATTTTTAGGGCCAAATACCCTTTTTTGGTAAGAAAAACTACAAAAAAGAGAGAGCAACAAGGATCATGTCACGCTTCCACTTAGTCAATACAGAGAAAGAGAAAGAGAAGTGACAAATTGGAGATAAGTAGAGAAGTTATTCATCGCCACAGAGGCTTTGTAGTTGGGGGTGCCGCCGGCTGGATGGGATTGAGCAATAGGGCGACCAAGCAGAGAGGGCTGGTTGGGGATGCCGCCGAGCAAATCCGAGACAGCAGAGCAGAATGAGCAGGGACGCAGAGATTTGGAAGCTGGAAAATAGAAGTTGGAAACTTGGAGGGCTTTTCAGCGAGGGAAGCAGAAACCCAGAAAAAAAAACCCTTGGAGGGCTTTACAGCGATGCTAGAGGTTCCTTCTTTTTTTCTATGTTTTGTGCCAAGTGCCAAATGCCAAACGGAAGTCCTAAACTAATAAAATATTTGGTGATGAGTGAAAGTTCGTCGCTCCACTTTCGCAACGAATTGTGTTTGTCGTTAAACAGAATAATGTTAGCGCGAATTTGATTGTAGGGGGCAAATTTACCGGGACAACAATTGGAGATGAAGTATTATATTTGTCATGCAAAAGGTAATATTTAGGGACAAATAATTTTGATTGTCTCTAAATTTCGTTGCAAAAAGTGTATTTTCTTGTAGTGTGGATCGTCGATCTAACTCTAGATGGCCAAGATATTGCAGTTGAAAGATTTGACGGTGATCCGTGTTCCTACCTATGTTAGCCGTTGGATTTCCTACAATTGGTTCATATCTGAGTTTTGACTTTTTATTCCTATCAAGAGTTCTAGTTATTAGGTAAATTTATAAAACATATATGCATCAAATATTTATAAAAGCATATTGAGAGTCAGTCTCCTTATTTCTTGTTTTTTTTAACTGATTGCCGAGTCTTTTCATATGCCCCGCCATCAAATCGGTGAGACCCATCCATTGCAGAAGATAACTCTATTATTGTCCCTTTGGCCTTTAGACATGAAATCCACACTGAGATCTTCTCTAGCACTTCACAAAGCCATTCATATCTCACACTGCAGAGAGAATGGGTTCTACTGAAAGTGGTGATCTTCAACTGCCCATGGAGGAAGAAGTGCATGCTCAAGCCCAAGTGTGGAAACATATTTATGGGTTTGCAGAATCGCTTACGCTCAAGTGCGCTATCGAGCTAGGAATACCCGACATACTTCACAGGCATAGCAAGCCCATGACCCTACGGGAGATCGCCTGTGAGCTGATCATGCCTTGTCCGAACATTGACCTCTTGAATCGCATAATGCGGTTCTTGGTCCACATGAAGTTGTTTGCTGTTGTCCATGGCCCGGAGAAGAAGTACTCATTGACGCCAGTGTCAAAGCTCTTGGTGAGGGCTGAAGAGAGGAACCTGGTGCCATTCGCCTTAATGCAATTGCATGCCAGTGAGATCGGGCCATGGCACTATCTTACCAAGGGGATTGAAGGGAAGACGACGCCATGGCTGGCGTTCCACAAGGGAGTACCCCCATATGATCTGGTGGGTTATCAACCAACATAAATATTACCTTCCATCATGTATTCAAATCTGCTAATTTCATGGTAGATGGAGTAGCTAAATAAGGGGTTAATAAATTATTTCTTTGGGTGGGTTATTGTAATTGAGGTTAGATTGATGCATATCTCTTGCACCTTCTCATTCCTTTTGTTCCTCTGTTCTAATTTACTTTTTTCTTCATCTCTTTTAATAAATTCATATTACCGCTTCAAAAAAAATTTTTTTTGATTAGGTCGGGAAGGACCCAGAGTACAACAAGCTTAACAATGATGCAATGGCAAGCTATACAAGTTTTGTGGTCTCAGCCCTTGTGCAAGGGTGCGCAAAAGAGGGTGTTTTTGATGGGGTGGGCACTTTGGTGGATGTTGGGGGCAACACGGGTGTGGCATCTAAGGCCATCACCAATGCCTTCCCAAATGTAAAGTGCACTGTTTTGGACCTTGCTCATGTGGTAGAAAGTGTGCCCAAAGACTCCAAGATTGATTTTGTTGCGGGCAATGCCTTCGACTATGTGCCAAAAGCCGATGCAGTTCTAATGAAGGTAATTCCTCACACTCTTAGTGCATACATAATCCACACATTGTAAGATTCCACCTGCTTAGGCTTGTCTGGTCTATTTGTATTAAGTTTTGTCTTATATTCTGGTTTATCAGAATTGGTTATTTGGTTTAGCCAAAATCGAGGTTCAAGGTTCGGTGTACTTTAGTCATTATATATGGCTTTTCTTGTTGGCCAAGAAAGCGGAAACTATATAGATTGATGTACTATAAACCTAGATCCCACGGGATTAAGATGGGACCATATAGATGAGTTCTCTCTCCCATAGATGTAGGTAAGGTTGCCGAACTACGTAAAACTACTGTGTTATGTGTGTAATTGCTTGATAGTATGATTGTGTGTTCATCATAGTTGATTCATTGATCAGGGGTATTTCACTTCGTCGCTTTTCCCAACAAGTAGTATTAGAGTATGGTTGAGATTGCTCAAGTTTGCGATTGACAAATGTATTCTTTCTTCACTCATCTGAAGAGAAGAAGAGAAATGATGCTTTCTTAAAACAAAGAGACAGAGAGAAGGCAGTTGCTAGAGAAGACTATCCTAGGGCATGGATAGTCATTGGACTGATCAAGAGTGTTGATCGAGATCACTATTGTGGAACGGAGAAGGCTGTGTAGGCTTGGAGTTGTAGAACCTAGCGGGGCGGTGATAGAGAAGAAGTAGGTGGAGCCTGGGTTTGCGCAGTTCTCATGAAAGAAAAGACGAAGAACTGAACTAGTGGCGTCGGATCAATCAGAGCACCTCTGATCTACACCACCGAGACTATTACAGGTTTCTGTGTGCAAAAATAAGGAAAGGGTGATGTAAACCTCTCGTCCATGCCCCAAAAAGCCGCAGCAGCCGTTAGAGAAACAGGAAAAGGAGTTGTCGGTTGCTGCTGGTGCCACCAATGCTCACTGTCTCCACCGCTGCCTCACCACCAGTTGCCATAGTCGAACTCAAGGAAGAGGGCTTAGGGATTTTGGTTGCAGAAGCAATTTTTAGAACAGTCAAGGAAAGGGACCTAGGGCCTGGCTTCTAACTCACGTTCAGGTTTAGGTTATGTCGGTTTAGACTTGACCCATGGAAAAGCCCAGTCCAATGCTGGTCAGTCAGGTCAAGTCAGATCAACCTAACCTGCGTGCAGAGTCCAGCCCATTGTAGCTGGTGCAAAATGATGTCAGCAGGGGTAGTTCAAAAACAATTTCACCATATCAATGGCTAAAACTGTTTCTGCGATATCTTAATTGTCCGGTGTCCAATCTGAGATTCATTTGTGCCTACGAACTTGTTGTAAGGAGATCTACAAGTATATGGAAAAAAATAAGCAGTTCAACAGTCAAAAAGAAGGTTTGACCAAACATAATACAGAAAATTATTTCTACGATATCGAAGCCATCCGGAGTCTGATTTCAGATCCGTTTCTTCCAGCTTGCTCGTAGTGACTAAATCTACGAGGCAAACAAAAGATATTGGCAATTTGATGGGCAGACAATTGGGAGACTGAAGAAACTGACATATTTACGATGATAGCAATAGATTCAAGCATTACGGGCCAGATTAAAGTGTTTGATGGAGAAACGACTTCACGGATGAGAAGGAAAGAATGTTAGACTCTGTGATACAGCAATGATTGAAAAGTGTTACTTGATGTCATGAATAGGAGTTGCTTCGAGTACTATGATGGAAAGCTTAGATCTACGTTGAAAGGATCGGAAAGAAGCGACTTGCCAAAGTAAAAGGAAAAGCAAAATAATGAGAATCAGAAAAAGGTAATGTGTAAGAAAACTTAGATTCAAATGACGGGGAATCACTTTTGGTCACTACAAGTATGGATCGGGTTCATGACTCATGGTATTGAGATTCAAATTCTTCCTATTATATGTTTGAGTAGAGATTAGTTTGAAACAAATAACTCTCATTATTAATGGATATATTTTTATGGGGGAGAATGCAAATTGATAAGTATTTGAGATAAGAGTGGTAAAGATCCACGTATATGATGATGTTATTCAAACCCTAACGGTTGTGATATATGTTCTGAGTTTACAAAGAAATTGGATTTTTTAGGTGCCTTAGACTTCAAAGGTTGCAAGTACACTGTAGCGGGTGGAGTTACGAAGGTGGAAAAAGGAACATGGGTCATCATGGAGGGTGAGATTGATGAAAAATCTCTACAGGTTGATAGAGGATGCTTTTTTAGGTGGAACAATGAAGGAGACATTAAATAACAGGGGAGGAAATCTGTGGTTCAGGTGGAGTTAGATGTGATGGATCATCGAAAGATGGATTGATGGGCCTTTAATGATATCATCTAGTGGAAATCTAGGAAGACTTGAGCGAAGATGATTTTCTCAGAAAAGGTAGTCTTGTTAAGGTTAGAGTAAGCCAGTTTAGCATCAGGTCATACCTAACCCACTTGTATTGTGCCCAACCTGCCAGAGCATGTTAGAACAGGACAGTTGCATATTTGACGGAAAAAACACTGGGATGGAGACAGAAGGAAGGATTCACAGGTACCAATGAGATCCGAACTCGAGGAAATCTTCAGTTTTGTCTTGACGGATGGAAGTTAAATTTATTGTGTTGCATGGATGCATACATGTAGTAACAAATGGAGAGCATTTTGGAGGTTCAAGACGATAGTGTTGAGATCCAAAGAGGCAACTATGAAAAATATCAAGTCGGTTTAAACTTGATTGATACTAGACAATGCTGAGATCGTGAGTGCATCCATGCTAGGGGGTGCAGGAGCCGCGCTAGGTCGTAGCGTATGTGGAGGCGTACCTTTCAGCGAGGTGCGTAAAGTGTTGGTTCAACATGTTAGAATGTTGAAGAAAGAAGACTATGCCATCGGTGTAGTGACGTACCATTCAGCAAAGTGCATGAAGACATTACTGGGTATCTTAAGGTGGCTTTGAGGATTTGCAGAATTCAAGCCAAGGTGGAGATAGTTGGATCTTGTCTTGTATTCTGGTTTAGCCGAATCAGTCGTCTGGTTTAGCCATAACCGAAGTCCAAAGTTAGAGGTGCTTTAGTCATTATGTATGGGTTTTTTTGTTTGCCAAGAAAGCAAGAACTATATATTAATGTATTATAACCCTAGATCCCAGAAGATTGAGATGGGTTCATGATAGATAAACTACTCCTCTGTGGACGTAGGCAAAGTTGCCAGACCACGTAAAACTGCTGTGTCATGTATGTAATTTCTTGATGGTATAATTGTGTGTTCATTTTGGTTGATCCATTGATCATGAGTATTTCGTTGCACCGCTTTTCCCAATAGTTTGTTGGCTTGCTTGTTTGGATCATACTAAGACCCATAACAAAAATATATTAGTAGGGCATATGAGTGCCCATTGGATCTTGTATACATCTACTAAAATGAACTTACATTATACATCAACTAAAGTGAACTTACATTTGCCATTGGATCTGATACCCATCTAGTTATTCTACCATTTTCGCTAGTCAAGGTTGTCAAACCATGTAAAATTACTGTATCATGTGTGTAATTGTTTGATGATTTGATTGTATATTCATCGTAGTTGATCCATTAATCGTGGGTATTTCACTGTGCCTCTTTTCCCAACAGTTTGTTGGCTTGCTTGTCTCAGTGAGTTTGGATCACACTAAGACCCACATCAAAAATATGTAAGTCGGGCATATGAGTGCCCATTGGATCTTGTGTACATCTACTAAAATGAACTTACATTATACATCAACTAAAATGAACTTACATTTGCCATGGGATCTGATACCCATCTAGTTATTGTACCATATTCGCTAGTCAAGTTAGTGTACTTACACCATTTTACTGAGCTGAGTGCATGTTAATCTTGTTGCAGTCTCTTCTTCATAGCTTTGAAGATGAAGACTGCATCAAGATCCTCAACAAGTGCAGGGAGGCCATACCTCCAAAGGAAGGCAAGCTGATCATAGTAGAGATAGTGGTCGACATTGATGGATCTCCTGAGTTTGCTTGGTCTAGACTCTTCATGGACTTGGAAATGGCTGTGCTTGGGGGCAAGGAGAGAACTAAGGATGAGTGGAAAAATCTCCTCATAAAAGGTGGTTTTGCGAACTACAAGATAACACCCATGACAGTCAACGAGGCCATCATTGAAGCATATCCTGATCCTCGAGAGCCCGGGAGTCTTCTTTCGACCTGTAATTGATTTTTCATGTGTGGATTCAACGAGGCCATCATTGAAGCATATCCTGATCCTCGAGAGCCCGGGAGTCTTCTTTCGACCTGTAATTGATTTTTCATGTGTGGATTTACATCAGTAAGAGAAGCAATGTTGTTCCATGCCAATAATAATGCTCTACTTATTTTTATGTAGAACAGTAGAATTATGGAAGAATAAAAGGTTGTTAGTGGCAATTTGAATTCATGTTTTAATTTCAGTTTATTTATTAATTATTTATCTGTTATTCACACTGTGATAAAGCAATCCTAATTATTTTAGTGGTGATCAATAGAAGGGAGATTCACAGAAAATCAACTCCTTGTTTTAGCAATTTCAAAAGCCAGTTGCATTTTATTTCTTATAAAAATAGAATTTTAACAGAAAAACCCTTTAGACTTTATGAAGACCAAAAAGTTCCTTAAATATCAATATCAACCGAAAACGCCTAAAACAAGAATATCCCCGCTCGTGTATACAGATAAAGCAAAAGAGATGAGTGTAGAACCCGGCACATACAAGTAAGTTGTAATACCACTGCTTAGGAGGCCTCTCAATTTGGTCTTGAGACAAGGGGGGCTCGGCTTGGCTCCAAAAAAGTCCCTTAAAATGAGGGCTTTTGATTTTAAAGAAAAGTTCTAGAGCTTGGACAGTATTGGCCCGGCCTGGCCCTAACCATGGCATTCCTACTTTTATTTTTTCTATATTATATATATATATATATGTAAATATATACTGAATAAATGCCCTCATCATAGTTACTTAAAAGTAATAAAAGGGAGATATGAAGACAATTTCATATCCACCTACCCATTACATAATGTCCCGAAAATCCATATACACATATTTGGTTCATTTCATTGATATTTAATTATTGAAATTATAAATTGTACTTAATACATAAGCAATAAGTGTTGCACTGTTTCTTCTAATCCATTTCTTCTCGTTTTATTACTTCTCATTTAGGCATTTTTTATTATTTTTATATATTCTTATTAACCAAAATGAATATATTATTTTTTGTGCAAAAGTGGGTGTACTCCTCTGTGTTAATAAGGATACACTTTTCCTCTATCAAGCTACTTAATATGCCAACCAATTCATAGAGGTAGATAATGTGCATGGAACTTTAAGCATATGGGGTGATCAAAATATTCTTTTGATTAGATAATTATAACTATCAATTTCTAAAAGTCCAAGCTAATACTATTTTTTAATAGCATTTATTTTTGTGACATTTGAAAACCAATAGCGCTTAATAGTCAAATCATTGTTAAATTAAAAATAATATTAATTGATAAAAAAAGTATGTGAATTTTTCAAAGATAAGATCCTACTGGAATGACTTAATACGTAAAAATTCCGTGAAAAGTGCGAAATAGATCAAACTATTTAAAGATTTTCCTTCTTTGACAAAATAAATAAAATCATATGTGTAAAACCCAAGTCACCAAAGCACGTATTAGAGATAACTTAAATACTCCAAATATTTTCTCAATGGTTCCATTGCAATTGAAGTTAGACAATATAACGCTCAGTTGACACTCAAATTTTTGTTACAATGTTAAAAAATAAAATAAATAATAATGATTTTTTTGTTTTAGGGCCGTAAGCCTTGTAATGGCTCGGCCCTAGCCCTCGAGGGTACATTAAAGGCCTAGATAGTGTAAGCCCTCTGAGGGCTTTTGCCTACTTAGGCCAGGTTAGGATAACTGTGGGCCAAACCCTTTGACAGACCTACCGCTCAGAAAAAAAAAAAAAAAAAACCAAGTAGGGATATATCTACTGAGAGCCTTTTGGTCAATATTGAAATTTGAAATTTGAGGACTTTTCTTCACCAAGTCTAAACAGATTTTACCAGTAAAATCCTCTTATAAAAAACAATTAATATGAAAATTTCAGCCTTGATTAGTTCAATCTTTATGGTTAATTAATGACAGTGTCACCCCATGAAAGTTCAACTTTAAAATGTCCCTTGATTGGATAGTACGATCCATGTGTTGGTCCGCACAATAAGTCAATGTGCGTGGGCAACAAGTATGGTACATTTATTGGATGGTTTCATTCAAAGTCATTCCCTTCCATTAAACGGGAAATTCTAACTTTTCCTAGATATATGCTTCATTTTATTTGGTGGGATCCTCGCACCAGGCGAAAAAGAGAAAAACTCTTTGCACTGTACCTTAATTTGAAAATTATTTGTGCTGTGATAACCGATCCAAGTCAGTTTTGAATTGGACTCTTGAAGATTCCAGGACACTTTGTCTTGTTTATATGACCGCTTTTCCATAAAAATAGCGTGAAAAATAATTTAAAAAAGAGGGGCATATATGCAACACTCAATGCTTCAAGTTTGGTGCTTTTACTTTATCAAGTTTGGTCCAAGATTGGTGAAATGCTTGATACGCTGTTAAGTTAATTATAGAAAACATATTTTTCTAATTTTCTATAAAGCCAATCTCCTCCTTGTAATGGGCTAAGTGCAAAGCTTTGCAATGAACTCAAATCTAAGATTTTTTTTATTTTTTTTCAAACAAAATGCAAATTATTCGGTTTTTAACTGATCAAATCTGTTTATTTACGGTTCAGTTTGTTTCAACTTTAAATAGTCAATGGTTCGATTATGGATTGCAAAATTGAAAACCCGTTAATAACAGTGAAAGTAATATTGGGGTGCCAAATGTTTAGATTGCAAGCCAAACAATATATAGCGAAATAAATAAAGTAAACTTACAAACAAAAAGCAATCAACCATACAAGAAAAAGACACGCATATTTTTTATATGGAAACCCTAATGGTAAAAAACCACAAACCCTCTCGGACTAAAATACCAAGCACTAATTTTGAACAGAGACAAAATATACTCAACCCTTGCCAGTCAGTCCCTCGACCAGGATGCAGTTCTTCTTGTACGAATCCACGACACGACTTGACCTTGCATGCCCTGCTCTCCATACTTGATCTAATCACTTTGATGCTATAAGATAAGAAATCTCCTACAAAGAAGTGGAAGCAATAAAACTTTAAAACTCAAAGCTATAGCAAACTCTCTTTAATGGAAGTTTTAGAGAAAAAGGATAATCTCTAAATAGCATTCTCTACTTAGAATTATGAGAACTGTGCTTTAGGGTTGGGAAAGAAATCCTTTTTATAATCCATTATTCGGGCCTCATTAAGATAGCCATTGTACAACCTAACTTACTAATCATGGCACACATTGGAAATAATTCTATAGTTTCTGAACACCATCCGATCGATCGAGTAAGGATCCAATCAATCGAATTATGATTCAGACTCGAATCCGATTGATTGAGCAGCCTTCGTCCAGTTTTTTTGATTTTGTTCTTTTCAGCTCTTCTGGTGACTCGAACCATAGTCCATATAAAAGAAATATAGAGTATAACACCAATGGACCCAAGTTTTGTTCAACCCATGAATTAGCTAATACTTAAATCCTTACAAATGGTTTGGTGGTGGATTAGGATAAATCCATATCAATCCAAACCGTTTACACCCCTAGTACCAACACCACTCGACCATGATTATGTTGGCAAATTTTTTGAAGCTCTTATTATAATAGAGAAAAATCAAACTTAAATATTAACCCATTTGTTTAAACTTTCAACTAGTTTGATTTCAAATTGAATTTCTTTGAAGCGGGCTTGTTATTTGCAAGAAGTTGAATTATTAGAATTTTATTGTAAAATAAGATACAACAAAAGATTATTAAGGGCTGCTTTAGTTGTAAGCATTGTCTGAAAAATTTAGAGAAATCTAAATGATATCCCCAAGTAGTAGAATTTCAAATGGAGAAATCCTAATTTTTTTTATATAAATTTAAGGAGATATTATAGACTTTTAGGATTTCCAACTTGAATTAAAATTAAAAATAATATGATAAATGCACAAATATGGATGTTAATTTACAATTAAAGAAAAAGACTTTAATTGTTTTAAGTTTTAAATTTAATTCATATAAAAATAAATATTTTTAAATATAGATGTTGTGATGGGTAGTGTCACAACCCGAGCCCAGGGACCGGGGGTCAGAAGAAGTCTAACTAATGACACACGTACTCCCGTGCACGTACACTCAGACCCCGTCCAAGCATACACACACAAGGGATCATTCACACGTGCAAGCAAATGTACGCGGAAGTTGTACGTATCAAAGCATACCACAACATACCAAAAGACACAATAAATTACAAAAGCATTAGACTGATGACAAGAACAATTACAAGAACGTATGACAATGAAGAGGGCTTACAAAATCAAAATACAGATATCAATAAGCCCATGGTACAAGTACAGAAAAATCCCCCAATAGACCCAGACTCAAATGAATGGGGAAAACAAAATGATGCAAACCGTACTCTGGAGGATAGATCAAGTCCACTCCTCTAGGCCGGAGGGGGCCTCGCGCGCCTCTCCTGAAGTCGGGTCGACCGACGCAGGATCGGGAGAGGAATCTGAGCCTGCAACACACAAAGACAACTCATAAGTACAACGACTTAGCAAAATATAAGCCGCAAGAAGATAACACGAATTGTGTCTAATAATGAGCAATAGTCACAATGCAAGATCCATAGAAAACATGTTCGTATACTAAGCAATTGTGCAAATGAATAAGCATGCTATCAGAATCATAAACAGATAACAGTCAAAGTGGCTACTACATTGGCCATATTCTCCCTTTCGAGAGCAGTCGGAATGAGAACACCAGCGACCGGGCCAGGGTACGCATGGGTCTCTAGTTCCCGGGGTCCGGAGTCCCAGGACAGAACACTCTGCAGAGGCAAACACATAAACTAAACCAACGTCTACCCCGTCGGGCATCCTAAGGCTGAGGCTCAGTAGTGCCATATACTAATTACAATCAAATCGGATGATGCACCTCAATCAATCAATCAATCATATCACATACAGATCTCACATATCACACTAACGAACGATAGGAAGTGCATCACATATACTGATACTGATACTGAATGCAAATAAGCAATAAAAGAAGCACTGATAATTAAATACCAAGAACAAATAATCACTGACTCAAGTACTCCACCGGAGCAACGATAAAAACACAATAGAATGGTCCCGCCCGGGCTTCGCTCTGGGGTTGCTGCATTTCCCACAGAATCGAGAGGTCCAGCGCAGAACACATAAGAGGGCATAACCGAAGTCAATATGCTGTACAAATCAGAGTACTTTTACGAATCAAGGTCAATTACAAGCCAATCCCAACCTATTTATCCAGTGTTTCTAACCGTGCATGTTGATGTAGTTTTAAGTTGTCCGATGCACCATTGTCTAGTGTTGCAGTGTCTGCAGTGTGCACCGAAGTCCCTTAAACCAACACCCATGGGGAGGTGCTAAACAACTGGATAATGGTCATGAATGATTCACAGCCCTTGAGATCATTCATGTCATTCAGACATTCCATTGGGCATGTTCAGGTTAACTACATTCTAATCATGAAAGTCATATACGATCTCTTTCTTAAGCCTAGTCCTTTTATTCCTTTCTCAAGATCACACGGTGTAGCCGTAGGTAACCTTACGGCTTAGCCGTAGGCATCTTACGGCTTAGCCGTAATCTGCACTGCGGCAGAGCCGAGGTTCCCCAAAATATTCATCCGTATTTACGGCTCAACCGTATTTTACTCTACGGCACAGTCGTATCCTGGTCCACGGCTTAGCCGTAGTACAATGTACGGCTTAGATCAGGCTGGGCCGTAGAAGAGTAGCATTTTGCCAACTCTCAGTTATTTCGATTGTCACCCTGTATTGATCTACGGTCAGGGTTACGGCTGGGTCTCGGCTTAGCCGTAAGCCATTTCACGGCTCAGCCGTAGCACATTTCACGGTTTAGCCGTGAGTGCACGGAGTCATTTTCTGGAACAATTACAGACATACAGAAAGCGAACGTTTCGACTGAAAACAGCAAGATAACAGAAAAACTAACTCAATAGGGCTGTCTAACACTGATGCATACAACAAAGAGTAAAATACAAACAATCAAAACCATACCAATCAGTGTTCATACTACTTGTGCTTATACTTGCCTTACAGACGGAAATCACGTCGTTGCTTGGCTCAGTCCACTGGAAACACACACAAACTTGGCTCCTTTCTTCCTCCCTCACGCAACAGAACCGAAAAGGAAAGAGAGAAAGAGAGCTGAACGAGAGACAACTGAGAGAGAACGAGAGAGAGAGAGAGACAAGCTGCTGAGAACGATCGAGAAAGAGAGGGAGAGTAGGTAGGATATTTATAAGTTAAAAGGAATCCAAATTACAAACAAGTCCAAACAGATTACACAATTGTCAGTTTGAGTCAACTGACGATCCAACGAGAGCAAACGAAATCATTCGGATCCAAGACAGTTACGAACATTGACAAGCTCAACGAAATACACGCGATGACGTCAGAATGACGCAAAACTGACAAAGTCAATCAAAAGCCAAAATTACGAAAAAGGGCTCGAACTACCTAAACTAAGTCAACTCAACCCAAACGATCTCTCCAAGACGCAAAGCCAAAGAAAAACAAAAATCAAAACACATTTAACGACAAAATCGCACGCAATTACCCACTAATCCGGATCAAATCGGGTCGGAGTGTTACAGGTAGTGCCTGCATGCCCCATGCCGTGACGTGGCCCAACGTCCCTAGCCTAGCATGGCACAAATAAGGCACATGTCATGTCGTGCTAGCTATAACTCAGGGCCCGCTAGCCTAGCATGTCCCTAGCTTTGGGTCCGTGCCAGCCAATGACCCTTTTTTTGTGGGCTAGGCCTTGTCAAGCCTGGTCGGCCTACCTAGATTTTACACCCTTAGGTATACATACTTAGACAACACGAATCATGCCCAATCTCCACCTACAAGCATGAATTTTTGTTATTGAAGGATCTTAAGTTTTATGCTTTAGTTAATCTTATGCCATATTTCATTGGCTATATACTTAATCTTAGTTTAAGATTATATATTTTAGGACCTAACTGTTTGCATAGAATGTATAGGAATTAAATACAAAGAAATTCATGCATTAAGTGGTTAAAAATGAAAATCCAAACTAAACATATAAAGTGACTAACATAGTCTTCTCTACAATGAAAAGTAAATTGAAAGATGGGAAATGAATACCAAGCTATCACCATACTATTTCAAATCTTTGCAAGTTACGATCTCATCTACATGGCTAGATTATATCATTCACATAATAATCCTTTGGTAGGTGGCACCCATTTAACCATGAAACTCTATGTATTTAATTTCTATGTGTTTTATCAAACCCAAGGAGCAGCTCAGCTCTCCTAGAACCACGGTTTACTCCAGGAAATTGTGGGTTCAAGACATACTCCACAATGGAGCCACAGTCCGGCTTCCCTTAGCCCGAAGAAATTACTCTGACACAAATGGCCGGGACACCCTCTATTGGAGCAAAAAAATAATAAATGAATAAATAAATGAAAATTCCTATGTGTTCTATTGAAAACAAACAAGCTCTACGAAAATAATTAAAATAATTATATGAGAATCCTTACATATTCAAGCATTTGGGTCCTGTGTCTACGAACCCCATTGACCAAAACCCAGATACAGGGAAATAGTATTTGGGGTCATGCTGGACACAGAGGAGGCCCCAACCATAAAAAGGGTCCAAACACTGAACCATGCCAATCTTTTTTCTGGGTCAGATCCATTCGGTATTAAAAAGGTATTCGGGGACCCATTTTGCCTATTCTGGTGACCTAATTTCCCCTGATAAGGGAGAGCAAACAACACAAAGAGGGGGCATTGATGGAGACCCTTGGATTGAGAACACTAAATTCCAAAGCTAAACTTGACATTCACAGTATCTTGTTCCTTGTCACTGCGCTACCAACCCTTCATCTCCACTGTTTTCTTCTTCTTTCTGTTTTTCTTTTTTCTTTTTCTTTTTCCTTATTATTCTCCATCTCTATCGTTATTGTTAGGGGTCACTTTCCCACTCATTTCACCCTCTTTAGAAAAGGCGCACCATGCTTCTCTCTTCTAGGTCACTCGATCCTCTATTTCTAATGCTTGTCACTCTTGACAATATACACTCAGCTGAAAATGCATTTTGTTTCAAAAATGTTAATATGTTGTAAGTTATTATTAAAAAGAAACATGACATTAAAAAATGATAACAATGCAATATTGATATTAATGACTTGTTAATAAGTTGGAAGAAGAAAATAAAATTTTCACTCCTATTTGAGTGGCATCTTGCGTAACACCAAATCTTGGTTTTGAGTAGTTTGATTTGGATAAGTGGCAACACTAATAGTGTCATTATGCTTGATTCAGAGTTACTACTCATTTAGTTTACGTCCCTCTTTTCTTTTTTTTTCTGGAGTACTCAGTGTATAAAAATGAGACCAATGAGAATTGAAATCGATAAGGATGAATGTTTAGCTTACAATTACGGTTTGCTCTTAGAATTTGCAAACTCAAGCTGCAGTACTACATTGGCGCAATATGAAATTTATCCAATTTTTTTTTAGCCGAAAGGAATTAGTCCGATCCAAAAGTTGGGACACTATTTGACATTGAGAAAAAATAGAAAGAATGTGTAAATGGAAATTAAACCACTTCTTTTCTTTTCTTCTTCTTACCATGATGTACATTCATCACCTCAAGTTGCATGTGAGAAGTGATTAGATGATCCAAACCCTCCATCTACAAAAACAAAAATTTTCTTTACTTTTCTTCTCCACTTCGTACCATGATGTACATTCATCACCTCAAGTTGCAGTGTGAGAAGTGACTAGATGATCCAAACCGTCCACCTACAAAATCAAGAATCTTGGTCATCAGTTGGTTGCATTAAAAGTACGGCTGCAGTCAAAACTTGTGCACGCACAATCTCACCCTTCATGATGTGGTACCATATGTTTGCCGCCGTTGATGGTGTGGTAACATATGTTTGCCACGTGCCAACCACCGCCCTTGGCATATTGACAATTTAGTTAAGGGTGCACATGGCCCATCCCACTTAACCGCTGTGCCTAATCTAATGCTTAGCACAGATCTGATCAACATACCTAAAAGTCAGGCCAAGGCCCATTCCCTTTAAATATGTTTGGGCTAACTTGTCGACAACCCAGGTCAACCGGACTCATTTTGACCTGACCTGACCGGTTTGCTGCCCTTAATCCAGGCTCTGTTAAAAATAAAAAAGAGGAATTTCATAGTTTATTAGGGGTTTTGATGTTAATTAATTTCCTAAGTTTATTTGTACTAAGACTGGTGATAGGTTTCATGTGCCAACTTGATGATTTCTCTAGTGAGGATCATAAAGAATTCCAGATAAAAAATATGAAAACAAAGATTGTAAGCAAAGTTGGGTTCAATACGTTTGTCATCGTATGTTAAAATATATGGTTGACTCAAATTACACATGGTAAAAATTAGAGAACGCTAGATAAGGTTTACTAATATATAGATTGAGAAAGAGAGTTCATACACGTGAATACGCTTAAGGGTGGCCCCAGGGGTTTAGACTTATGGAATTTTTTATATAAGTTTGAGCTTAGGAGAATTTTTCCATATACATATATATATGATTGATCTAGTGTGCGAGCCACACTTCGTTGTGGGCTTCACCTAGGATGGGATTGGGACTAAGGGGACTGAAATATCTAATTGAGCCATTCCTCTCTGCAAAAAATCAACCCCATAACCCCTCTGCATCATATCCATCCAGGCCCTACAATTTTTAACGATGCAAAATCCATTTGGATTAGCATGCAATCCATCTACCAGTCTAGCCATTCGGATCGAGACAAAAATTAGTGGACATGTGCAATTCGAGGGAAGACCTGTGTGTGGTCCATTTGAATGGACTATCATGTGGGCCCCACCCCAGGTGTATAGCTGATAACTATAGTGTGTATATATTTATAAGAAAACAGTCCTGCAAGGACGTCCTTATGAACTTTTTTTCACCGTTTTAGACAATTCAGCCTACGTTGCGAGCTATTCAAATGGATCACATACATGACCCTCTTAAATTGCACACGTCCACCAATTTTAATTTCAATCCAAATAGATTAAATCGTTGGATCGACTGCACATCCATCCAAATAAACTTTATACATATTTATCTATATATACATGAGTGTGCAGTTGATTGAACGGTTCAATCTATTTGAATGAGACCCAGAATTGGTAAATGTGTGCAATTCAGGGGAGTAATATCTATAATCTATTTATATGGCTTGCAACATAAATCACACTATCTAAAACAGTAAAAAATAGTTCATAAAGACCATAAGGACGATCCTTACAAAACTATTTCTCATATATATACATATATATATGAGATGTAATTTCAATCACAAATTCCAACACCTATAATGCATAAAATTCTTCAGGCGAAGTTTCAAGAATGAAACAAGAAATTTACAACAAGTAGAATTCAATGATATTTCACAAACTAATGATTTAAAATTCTCATATATCTCTTTTTTTGCATGAATTACAAAAAAAAAACACTTTAAAATGTTCCTTTTCTCCCCTTCGTTGCCCACTTTGAGTCAATTTAATTTGTTTACACACACTACCCCCTCCAAATAATTCGTGAGAAGTCTAAATATGACATTCATATAATTCTCTCACCATTTGATCGAAATGGCGATCAAAATCATTAAAATTTAGGCTCATGGATCAAAGGAGTTTTAATTTTGCACATAAATAGATTTCAAAGAGATCTTTCACTCTAATTGACTTTCCTAATCATGATGCGCTCTTCTAAATCTTATTAAGAGGGGCATTTTATCATTAAAAAAAAAAGAAAACTCTCGGACATTTTCTAATCATGCCATTAATAATATTACTAGAAAGAAAATTCTAAGATGACTAAAAAAATGAAGAAACGATGATGGATTCGGAGCGATCCGGAAGTCCACGTTACGTTCCCTCGACACTCCAACCAACATCGAAGTCGTCGCTTTCACTTTCACTTGAGACCTTCCCCTCCTGCCTACTTCCCGTTCCCAACAACCCCAAATATTATTTCTCTTTTTCCCCATCTGCCCTTTCTTCATCTCCAAACACTACTCTCTCTCTCTCTCTCTCTCTAAATTAAATTAGAACGCTCTCGCTCTCTCTCTCTCTCTATCTATCTCGGACTCTCTCTTTCTCTCTCATGGCTTCCATTTCCTTCTCCCCAAACCCTAGCCGCCTCTCGTCTCCATCTTCTGCCAGGTGCGGATCCTCCCCCGATCCCAAGCTCTCCCTTGCTTTCTACGCCAGGCCTTCGATCCGCGGTGGATTTTCATCCATCCGCCTCTCGATTCGCAGAGATCGCGTGGAGAGGAGTTCATTGATGTAAGTTTCTTCTGCTTCCGTCACGATCTCTTCTTCGCATGCACGATCTTCCCCTCTCCTGATTGTTCTATCGATTTGTTGCTTTCGTGTGTTTGGATTTGTTGAGGTTCGATCTATGGCTTTGTTTTGTTTGATTTGTTGTTGCTTGTATCGGTTGAAAGAATTTAAGAGGACAGGAGCTCTATGATGTATGAGTTTGTTTCTTCCTTTGTCTCTTTCTTCGAATTGTTTGTTTTCTGATGACCGATTTGGTCGGTTTCGCTCTCAGTTTGGAGATTCCTTGCTCTGATTACAATCTCGCGTTTGATTTCGCTTTTGTTACGGTTTGATCGATGACAGATGATACGTATCTGACAATTTCGTGTTACGGTTTCATCCATGACAAATGATACATACCTGATTTAGTATGTGTGCAGCGCTCCTTTGCATATCCGAGTAGCGGAGATAACACTCTTCATGAATAGAGAATCGCCAAATTGGCCCATAGACGGGATGTGATCATTTCTCTGGTTTGATGCCTTTGTTGCCTTTGCTACTGCTTCTATTCAGCAATGTTATGACAACCCACTCGTTCACCTACATGTATTGAATTGTTCCATTTGCTTTTGGGATCTGGCAGTTTCTCTTGATCATTATGATGTCCATTAAGTTTATGGAATCATGAGTTAAGCAATCATGGGGAGCGGAACGCTCGGCCCCAAAAATTTTACGTATAGTATTGGCAATATGCAGCAGTTATTGGCAGTAGTGAGTGTTTTCTCCAAAACAAAATCTAAAAATTATACCATTCAGAGAAAGGGAATTCTAAAGTTTATCTGTAAAATTCATGATTTTAGATTTTTATTTATTTTTAATTAATGCATGGTATAGGGATGCGTAGCAGGCCTCCAAAAGTCATTTAGACCGTGTTTCGTTTTTTGACACGAAAGTGTCAAGATTTTTTTAGTTTAGTGATTTATCCCATTTATTGGTAAAAATGTTAGTTATATCATTTGTAATTAATGCATTGTTTAATTATCATACTGAAACTAATAAATGTCACATAGCTGTTCAAAAGGTTAAAGCGCGAGGCAAGGCACTGAAGTTGTTCAAAGCTGAGGCATAAGTGTTAACATGTGGAGCACAAACCTTGAGATCATTCTTTTTTAATAAATATTACATAACATTATAAAGTAGTAAAATAAATATAAAAAATTGCAATTTAACTATTTTTAAGACTTCTAATAAGTTAAAGATACAATGTCTTTTAATAAGTTAAGCAGGGGACTTAAGTTAATTATAGTTACAACAATCTTAAATTAGAAAGAAAATTAAGTTTTATTTTATAACACAAGCTGCTACCTCTCCCATTAAAAAAAATGATGTTTTAAATCATTATAATCCTTTGTATGGAATGTGATTGAAGTGGACGCTTTATATAGGTATAGCATGTACGACTAACATATTCCTAAAACATACACCCAAATGCATGCCACGCCTCAGATTTGAGCTCTATGAAGACGGGTATTGGTACAGGTACCAATACGGGCATGGTATGGGTATGCCGATATGGCAAAATCCTTAAAAAACAGGATACGGATACGGTTGGGGTACGTCCATTAAAGAATTATATTTTTTTTAAATTTTAATAATGCAATATGCTAATAATTAAAATAGTTTAGAATTCTTATATGCAACAAGCCAACAATTACTTAATACAATTATAAACTCAACCTAATAAAAAAAAAGAGCAACAGTAATATTATTTTTTATATTTCATAATCCAGCATTCATTTTTTCTTCTTCTTCTTCTTCCTCCTTTTCATTTTATTATTATTATTTTTTCCATTGGAAACGAGGGGATTGAAAATAGGTTAGGGCTAAAGCCTTTTTCCTTTTAAATTCATCGAGAAGGGTAAGGCCTAAAGTTAAAAATTATATTTTTAGCCATTTCAAACTCTTACAAAAGTTTTTACAAAAAAAAAAAAAAAAAACTCTTACAAAAGTACCAGGAACGTACCCATCGCGTACACACAAGGTCAAAATATATTTAGTACGCTTGACCGTTTCCAATATATTTTTTGCCATACCCATACTCGGTAAGTGTACGGGTAAGTACTCGGTCCGTGTACGGGTAAGTACCCGGTACAGGTACGTGTGCATTTTAGAAGTACCCGTGCTTCATAGTTTGAGCCCCAAGGGCATTTTGGGACCCTGCACCTTGGGGCAAACCTCTAGGCATAAGCGCCAAAGGCTTCTGAAGACACTGTTCATTCCATATGAAGTCTGAAGTCTGAAACTAGTTAAGTTTCAAATATTAATTATAAAACTTAAAATAAATGAAGCTATCTAAATACTTATTAGATAAATAGGCTAACAGGGTCACCATTAGAAAGTTGACTCCTAATTAGAAAGTTGTTTCACACTTATCATAAAAATTGAGAAAGTACCCCCAAAATAGCATGAGTCTCCTCCAAATGTGGAGAGTTGAGTATTTGAACATTGAAGTACAATTAAAACAGGGGATTTAACTATTGAAGCTTGTAATTGAGAGTTAGTGTTCAAATGTGACCTCACCTCCCTAAAGAAGCATGCAGCCTACTTCTAAGTAAAGAATCACAATAGTTAAGTGAAAAAGTGTTTTTGAAGAAACTTAAGTGAAAAAGTGATTAGTTCTCGTTTCATGCTGATCATATTGGCCCATGGCAGTCCTATTTGCTGGGCATTGTGACTGATATTTTGATCAACCACTAAAATAGTTTTGATATAAACCACTATTCACAACGTAATGGTAGTTATTTTCAAACGATGGATGGCATGACTCATCCCAACATGGTAGTTTTCTGTCGTGCATGCTCATCGTGGTTGTCCACTTGTCCGTATCATGTGCCCAACCATCCTAATCAGATTATCCCTTTTCTTTGAAGGGTGGTTATCCACTGTCCGTATCATGTGCCCAACCATCCTTATCAGATTATCCCTTTTCTTTGAAGGGTCATTTATGTGTGTTTTCAAACATCTATCTAATTGATCTTTTCAAGCATTTGACTTTTCAAAGTTCAAACATCCATCTAGTGGCTAGAAATTCCTCAAATTTATCCACATATTATTCATCTCTTTGATTTGAAGAAACTTGAACCTTCTACCTTTTCTTCTTCAGATGGCAGGTATGTGTTCTTGTATTCTTGTTTCCTAAGGGAGAATTGTTTTGCAGTGTCAAATGTTCTCAAGTGGATGGAAATGGTGCCCAAGTAAAAAGAACGACTCTTCATGACCTTTATGAGAAGCAAGGACAGAGCCCTTGGTATGATAATCTCTGTCGCCCAGTTACTGATCTTCTGCCTTTGATAGCGAGTGGTGTCAGAGGTGTCACCAGCAACCCGACGGTAATATATATATATTTTGCAACTTGAAACAGTTTCTGTTTTCATCCTTAAAACAAGAAAGATATCTATTTGATATGAAAAGTGCCCGTAGTACTGTTGGACGGCACTTATTGCCACAAGAACGAGGTTGTGGAGCGGGTAATATTTCCAATAATAGTGAATGTCTCTTTGATGTGTGTGTGTGTGTGGTGTTTTTTTGTTTATTTATTATCAGTGAATGTCTCTTTGATGTGAATGTGAATATTTCCAATAACAGTGAATGTGTCTTTCATGTCTTTTATTTGTTATACATCTGAAAACATATTTTAATGTGTTGTTGGAAAGACAGTATTTGACATTGATGAGTACTGATAATTCAATTAATTCCAAATTAGTTTCTTGTATGATTATATAATTATATATATTGTCTATTATTTTTCTGAACTTGTGGGCTTCATACATCTGATTGCAGATTTTCCAAAAAGCAATCTCATCATCGAATGCCTATGATGAGCAATTCAGGTATTTCCAACAGGCAATCTATTTCTTAAATCTTTTTGGTTTATTTGCATGACTATTTGTAACATAGAATCTAAAGAGTGCTACCTTCCATCCAACTTTGAGATTTTTTTTTCTTTTGCCAAGGTCCTCTAGTTGTTTCAGCAGCTTAGCTTTTTGTAAAGGGATTAGGATTTTGGTGAAAAGTTGGTGGTCATTCATGTCATGCCAGTCTGTTGTTGGTTTTCCAATTAATGGTTAACAAGCTTCTTTAAAACTGACCATTGTCGATTGCCTGTAGTTGTCACATCTTATTCATTGTCTGTTCACCTTTACCATGGTATCGATTGAGAGTGTGTGTGCAAGTGGCCTGAATGAGTCAGTAAGGCAGTCCATGTGTCTCCACAGTCTGATTCTAGGAAAAAGCAACGTGCATCCTTCTGGTTCAAGATTGTCTCTACCATTCTTTTGAAATCAGATTTGTGGGTGCCAGTTGCATTGAGAATTTGCCTTTTTCGAAGTTTTAGGGCAAGGAAAACCAACTACTATGCACATCTTCGGATTACTATGGTGATGTATACCCTAGGAAGTATTGACACCTCTCCGGGGCCGGTGTGTCAGTGTCTGACACGTGCCGGACACGGACACCTGCCGGATACATGAAAAAAGTGTCTTGTATTGTTTTTTATTTATTAAATTTCGGACATGGCTTGGACATGCAAGGATACATTGTAGAAGCATAGAAACATCAGGCCCATCAGGCCCAAATGCAGAAACAAATCCCACACAACGGATCTAGTTAACATGAGTCAATATTCTGTATAGCTGTATCATTTATAGTCTTTCCTTAATTGATTGTAATTAGATATTAATCATTAAAAATCAGCCTTTGATTAATGCAATGCATGCTATAAGTAGAAGGTCGATGCCCATCCAAGTGACATGACAGAATTCTCCAATTCCTCTTCCATTCATTCATTCTTCTTCCTCTTAATACAAGGATCTACAGATTCTTACACTAGCTCTAGACACGGCTCGGATACGTGAAAAAGTTTCTTGTATTTTTTTCAAGTGTCCTTTTTTTATTTGATATGTTTGGTACTTGATTTTTTATTTTTTGATTGCTAAATTGATGAAAAAAATTAAAATGATATTATTTTTTTAGTTTATGATTATATATATAAATAAATATATATTATTAACGTGTCCTCGACATGTCCATGTCCTACTTTTTTGAGAAATGTGGTATTGTGTCGTGTCCGTGTCCCATGTCTGTGTCCATACTTCTTAGTGTATATCATTTGATATACATTTGAAATATAGAATGATGTGTTCTACACATGATCAATACTTCTGGAGTGAAGTTTGGGTTAGTTCCTATACAAAGGGCACACTTACTATGAGTGGGTTGGGTCGTTTCTTGATAATACGTAGTTGAACATTTGGTTGTTGTATGGAACTAATAACAATGTAGGATTGTTTGACGATAATACTGGGTTGAATATTTTGTTGTTCTAGATGATTATCAAGCAAATAATTGCAATAAACTTAACTTGTAACTTGCTGTGGTCCACGTTAAGCCCTTGAGTTGGTTGGCCCTTGGAATGCTTACCTGTCAGTGCTAGTTATCATAGATAGCATCAATGGCAGTATTCATCATCATCATCAAAGCCTTGTCTCAAATATATTGAGGTCGGCTACATAAATTATGTTTCTCCATTCTAACCTATCTTGAGTCAAATCTTCAAATAAGTTAAACTTCTTGAGATCCAATTGCTTCCTCTATACACGCCTTCTTCAACCTACCCCTTGGTGAGTGATTAACCTGCATAGCCAAACTTTTCCTTACTAATGCCCTAGTTTCTCTAATCCTATCCCCTTATTAGTGTTATCCCTAAATCCTCTTGGAAGCTCTCATTTTAATTTTATCTTTCCTAGTTTTACTGCATATCTACCTCAGCAATCTTATATTTGCTACATCCATTATATGCATTTGCTACTTCTTGATTGACCAACATTATACCCCATAGGTCATAGCCGGTCTAATCACTGTCTTATAAAATTTTCTTTTCAATCTTGTTGGTATTCATCGGTCACAAAGTACTTCAAAAGCAAATCTCCACTTCAACTATCCTTAATGCAGGACAAACCCATGGTCCCCATGGGTCAACCCACCATTGGGCCTAGCCCACCTATCTTTACCCTATTTAGAATTATTTTAATGTTTAATGTCTTTTATTTATCTAAGTTGAGATGTTTTAATCTCAACCATAGGGTGGTTAGATTGTTGAGATTAGTCTTAGGATTAGTCATTTCTCTATTTAAACATTGTAAAGCCTCTTTGGCTTATGCAAAGTTAATTAACGAAAAAATTTGAGTGTTTTGGATTTTCCAAGTTTTCTCTTTTTCGTCGCCCGTGATGGGAAGCTTGCCGTGAGGCCAATTTTTTAGGCGCAAGCGATCACAGTGTCAGTCCAACCCGTTAGAATAATCATCAGTCAATCCACATGCTGAGCTTGATTTTGTTCAGGCCTGCATTTAGTTCGGCCTAAATTCAACTCAGTTGTGAGAAAAGAAAAGAGAAAAAAGAGGCTAACTGCAGCGATACATCTTCAGATAGCACCTGGGCCTAGATTCCATCTAATTTTCAGCCCATCCATCTTCAAATAGCAAGATATTCTGGACTCTGATTGCCGATCTGTTTTTATCTGCGAACTCCATTCTAAGAGATCTACACATTAGGTCAGTTAGATTTTGTTGAAAAAAAAATATTATTTTAGAGTCCTCATGGAATAAAAAAACAAACTGTTATTGAAAATCCAAAATGATCTGCTCAGAGTGACATATTCAATTAAATATGGACAATAGTGTGATGATAATAAAGCCTACTTTGATCAATTTCTTAATTTGAGCCAAGATAAGCTAACCGTTGATGAATATGGTGATGAATTTTTGAGGCTACAAGAATTATGTGGATTAGATGGGGATGATAAACATTATGTCACTATCTTTACCGCTGGTTTGAGACCAAGTATATGGAGTAATATGAAAAGGGAATGTAAAGATATGTATGATGCATTTTAGGAAGCGATTTGTGTTGAGTGTTTGATAAAACGCTTTCGTGTTCGACGAGGAAAGATGAAAAAAGAAAAATCTTTGCATCTACAGACCATAGAAGCTCATGTTATGGAACAAATTGTGGAGAATAATAGTGTTGACCTGGAGGAACAAAAGCAAGGAATAGTTGATTCCACATTAAATTCAAATAAAGTGGAAGAAAAAGAATTTGAGTGTCCTTCTGACAGTGTTGATCAGCAAAAACAAACAGTGAAGAAAACAACAAAGAATGTAGTCATATGGTGGATCTCATCATAAATCCACTTCCTGAAGAGCAAAGTAAATCATCAAAAGAACAAGCTATTGTTTTGAAGGTTGAAAATGATGGTAAAGTTATTGAGATTCTCCATATTGATTTTATCTTCAGGGATAAGCTATTGATGTTAAGAGATTATCATCTACTTGTATCAAGCCAACAGTTGATGCATTCGACGGTCAAATCACGAGCTACTGTTGGATTTAGACATGAGAAGAAGCCATGCCTCCATTCCTCTTCTACCTGGATGAAAAGATTGATTCCAGCCTCCAAGTCATGCTAAGAGGATGAAGACTAAGCACATTTGAGGATTTGTATGCTTGATATTTGATCCCGGAGGACTTCTACAGAACTCAAGGTCGAGTTCTCTTCAAGAAGAGGAGAGTTGATGCAGGAAAGACTCATGGTCTCCATAGGTCAACAGGTCCTTAGGCCCAGCCCACCTATCTTCATCCTATTTAGAATTTATTTTAATATTTAATGTTTTTTATTTATCTAAGTTGAGATGTTTTAATGTTAACCGTTGGGTTAGACGGTTGAGATTAGTCTTAAGGTTAGTCATTTCTTTATTTAAACATTGTAAAGCCTCTTTGACTTATGTAGAGTTAATTAATGAAAATTTCTAAGTGATTTGGATTTTTCAAGTTCTCTTCAAGTTCTCTTCTTCCTTGCCCTCGATGGACAATTTGGCGTGAGGCCAATTTTTCAAGCATAAGCCTGACCTACACCCCTCTACCTTTTATCTTTGATCTCTGCAACTCTGCCCGCCCCGGTCCTATTACCCTGCTCCACTTTAGTCCTACTTTTAGCCTATGCTTACATCTTCATCAATCTTCCCATCCTTACTAATTATCGAGCCAAGATAATGGACAGAATCTCTTTGTGATATCTCCTAAACTTCAATTCTTATAATAGCTTCAGCTCTTTGTATATGCCCACTGAAGTTGCAAGTCATATATTTTGTCTTCGTACAACTTATTTTAAAGTCTTTGGATCCTAAACTTATCAAAGTAGCACATGAGATGAAAATTTGTCTAGGTAGAACATGAAAGAAACTTTAGTAATAAAATTACTCCTTGAACACGGATTGCAGGATTATGTGGCTTTTTGGAACATGTATATAATTTCATCTGATTCTGTTGATCCACGAACACTAACTTAATATTCAGCATATCAGACTTGATGATTTTGTTTATGTTATGATATCGGTTCCTTGTCGACTAATGTGAATGTTGTATGTGAACTGCAACCACTGGAATATACAGGCAGCTAATTCAAGCGGGAAAAGATGCAGAAAGTGCATACTGGGAACTTGTGATCAAAGATATCCAGGATGCGTGCAAACTTTTTGAACCAATATATGATCAAACTGACGGGGCAGATGGCTATGTTTCTGTCGAAGTCTCTCCTAGGCTTGCTGACAAGACAAAAGAAACTGTGGAGGCAGCAAAGTGGTTGCACAAAGTGGTTGCTCGCCCCAATGTGTACATAAAGATCCCTGCAACAGCAGAATGCATCCCTTCTATCAAGGAGGTTATTTCACATGGGATAAGCGTAAATGTAACTGTAAGTTTCACAGCATATTTATATACCTAGTCCAGATTGTAAGCATTTGTCACCAACTTACTACAAGTTCTCCATGGCTTCACATGGATATTGAACTCGAATTTTTAAATTATATTTAGGAAACCCTTTTTTCTTCTGGAGCTTAGTGCTTTTGCAGTTATAACACAACTTATAGTTTGATCCTTTATTGGTTTGTAACTGTACTTCACCTCATTTCTGTAAATGATCACCGCAATAATAAGATTAAGAAGATGATAATAAGCTTTTTTATTATTATCTCTGTTTATGTATCAGACTTCTGTTTCCTTATACTTTATAAATATACCATCTTCTTAGAAAAAAAAAGGTTATTATCATTATTATTATTATTATTACAACACCTTCTGTTTTGTTCTCGGTATGAGTTTGTAACTATAGTCACTCCATTTCTTGAAATTATCACCTATCGAGTTGGAGTCAGCCTCCATGTCAGTCCCTGCCTAAAGCTTAAAGAGGAGGAAACCAAAATTTTGACCTTAAATTTCATGTTGTCATTGGGAGAATGTGTTTGTGTGTGTTCGTGTGCTAGCATGCATGCACATGCACATGTGTGACTGACTGTCTGGTACTTCTTAAATTCATCCTTAATAAATTCTTTTGATAACAGTAAATTTATCCTTAATAATTAAAGCACACATCTTAAAATTCTCTAGTTTCATTGGAATCATTTTCAATTTTCTTAAGATTTTTAATTATTTTTTGCAAATTTTACTTGAGAGAATCCAAGTTTTGCCCCTTGAGTCTGATTAGTACCTTTGATGTGTGTGGCTCAATCTGTATGAAGGTTTATATTTTAAAATAAGTTGAAAATTGTGTATATATAGTCTGTAAAACTTATATATAGTCTGTAAAACTTTCTTCTGCTAGGAGCATTAAATCAACTTCCTCAGCATTTATATATGTGGAGCAGCAATTCTGTGGACTTCTAAACCATAGTAACCTACTTTAACTGGCACTAAAATAATAATGATGATGTTGATGATGTGATGATGATGATTGTTACTAACTTGCACCCCACATCACTCTCGTGTAGTGTAACTAGATCCCATTTACCTTTCTTTTCAAATGCAATTATCTCTTCATAGCTGCTTTCCAAATAGGATCACCCAGAGCATTTGGAACTTTTGTGGGAATGGGTAAAGAAGAAACAGGCCACAATGTGAGATTGTGAGTTAGTACGGCGACAGAATCATATGAAATAAAGTGACTAGTAATCTTGGATATCAGTATGTAGGTCTAGATCCATCCTAGGGTACAATGTCATGGCTGATATGATGATGTTCTATTATTAAAGTAGTTTTTTTATAATATGATTTTTATACTTTTGAAGGTTTTTTTTTTAAATTTAAGTAACTATTGTGTGGCAATGTCATGTATATCAAAGAAGCACGAAGGATTCAGATATCATAGTAGATACTGATTTTATTGCTCATGTACAGCTCATCTTCTCTCTTTCCCGATATGAAGCAGTCATCGATGCTTACTTGGATGGCCTTGAGGCTTCAGGGCTGAGTGACCTTTCAAAAGTTACAAGTGTTGCATCATTCTTTGTCAGTCGTGTTGACACACTTGTTGACAAGATGCTTGAAAAGATTGGAACACCCGAAGCCCTCGACCTCCGTGGGAAGGTAATGCTCATACTGCATGCATTCCAAAAACTAAGCAGGAATGGAACTTTCAAAAAAGCATTAAAACATTAATCACTTGTTTTTATAGGCTGCAGTAGCTCAGGCAGCGCTAGCATATGAGCTGTATCGGAAGAAATTCTCCGGCCCACGATGGGAGGCTCTGGTAAAGAAGGGTGCCAAGAAACAGAGACTGCTGTGGGCCTCCACCAGTGTGAAGAATCCTGCATACCCTGACACGTTATATGTTGATCCTCTGATTGGACCTGATACGGTGAGTTGTCTCGCTCAACACCTTATATTGTTTTGTTGGGTTCTTTGTTTTAATGATCCTCCATGGTTAAAATCATAAGATTCAATCTGTATTGTGGACCTTCAAATTCCAATTAACTCACATGCCCTTCAACAAAAGTATCATGATTGTTAGGGACGTGATTTGATTAGTGGGGAAAGAAACAATAGTTGGGATTGGAATTAAGAAACCTGCTCCATTGTTCCAGCTGACATCTGTCCGTAATGTGATGTGCCTATATAACTATACTATATGCTCATTACCACATAGCAATGAAAATTGAAAATAGTTATATTAAATTTTGGTTTGTGGCACATTTGGATGTATCCTGAAATTTTAGTTTTGATTGGTGAGGATAGATTCACATCAATGTTGGTGTTTGAGGTGGCAATGCAGAAACTGCATTTACCTTTGGATTTATTACCCTCTTTGTCCAAACTGATGGTCAGATCCAATACCCCAATTCAATTTTTGAGCAACATAATTCAGAAACTGAATTTATGGATCTGCTTTACTACTATCATCTAGAACAGATGGGGAGATTGAGCTGAACGAGTGTCCATTTCATACTATGACTTTATGATTGATGCTTCTGTTGCTGTTTTGTCTTTTGAAACATTTTTCAGGTCTCAACAATGCCTGACAATGCTTTGCAAGCATTCGTTGACCATGGGACTGTCTCAAGGACAATTGACAGCAACTTGTCGGAAGCTGAAGGCATTTACAGCGCCCTTGAGAAGATTGGGATTGATTGGAGTGAGGTTGGGTCATTGCTTGAACTTGAAGGCGTAGAGTCATTTAAGAAGAGCTTTGACAGTCTGCTAACGAGCCTCCAAGAGAAGGCAGCGTCACTCAAGTTGGTTAGCTTGTAAGCGTCTTTGCTTGATTTTCTGCCAACATCTGGCTTGAATAAATCCCGGTTTGTTTTACTATTGAAGATTACATGGATGTCTTTGTATATGGTGTGTAACCTGGTTTTTGTGCACTCTTGATAATAAGCTTTGCGTTATCTGCCTCCCATTGGCTGCTATTTTGGAAAAATGCAGAATGTTGTATGATACCCTTGGCCCATCTGGATCCTTGGAAGTCAGTTCCCTGCTTTCAAGTTTGTCTGTAAATCTAATTACTGCAGCTTCATTTATTATTAGGTACTGCAAAAATCATCTAAACCATCATTTAGAGCCTCTGTTTGCATTAAGATACAAAGAAATTGAATGCATGGGAATTCAAAGTGAACTCAATCAATAGATTACTAGAGAGGTGAAGGCCAAAGGGCACTAGGTGAGGAACGAAGGATATAAGTTGGAGATGTAAACATGACTCCATTCCTATGGAGATGTAGACATGACTTCTAGGTTTTCATTTTTCATCTTTTATTTTATTTTCATAAAATGAAAGGTTATATATGTTAATATTTAAAAATGAGGAGTCTTCATGTGCATATGTCTATCACCATTTTGGTGAGGGACATTTTCTTTTTTGGACTTTTCAAGCTTAAAAAGGCATGAAGTTTTGTCCTCTTACTTATTAATACTTTCAAAGAAAAAACAGTGTCTCTCACCAAAATGGTGAGGGACATATGCACATGAATATTCTCCTTTAAAAATTTTCCTTCATTTTTAATTGGAGTTAGCATGAAATCCAATGCATTCAATTCCTATATATTCTAATATAAACAAACAGGCTTTTAAGAGCAAGTTGTCTGTAGTGAAGTTTATGATCAAATAAGCTTCAACAATGGATTGTTAGAGAGATGAGGTTAGAGGATATAAGGTAGCAGTTGAGGTCCAAGGCCCCACTAGGGCTTACTTTCACACTCATCTCCAATTATCTACCATTATGGAGAAAGAGACCGGTTATATGTTTGTGAAGTAGTACTTGGTTAAATATGTAATTTTTTGAAACTAAAATTGAGGTAGCAATTGAGCTCCAAGGCCAACTCCGCTAGTTTTTGCTGTCGGTCTCAAGTCCTGGTAAAAAAGGAAAGTTGCGTTAGGTAGGTTGACAGTCAGCGTAAAACTTTATCACACAACTCAAACATGAATTCTAAGATAATAATATCTTACGATAAGGCTAAGGTGTTTTCTGCTTTAAGCGAAGCATTACAGCGTCGCTCGGCTACAGTGAAAAGTGTGCAAGGTGTCACGATCTGTTAGATTGCCCCACGTTTGGTGGCTTAATCATAACCTAGATGGATCTTGCGGGCCAGGCCAATCTTATGACCCATGACCAAGGGCCCATTATCTAGAAGTTTCTACAATTCTCTATAGCCTTGGAATAATGTAGAAGCTTAGATATTTGTAAAGAGTAGTATAGAACATTCTGAAAAGAGTTCTAGAAGACTCTCAACCAATGTATGAATGACTCGTGGCACATTTTAAGCCATACTTTATAAGGCCAAAGTGTATATAAAGGGGTGACCTCATTCATTTGTAACCATCCAGAGTTGTAAAAAGCTCTCTAATGCTCTTAACAATCTCCAAGTGTTTTTCTCTTGTGAGTGTGGTGTTAGCTTTATAGTCTGGTGAGTTCCAATTAGTTTGGGAGGAAAGGCTGACTCACTAAGTGCACGGGGTATTAATAGAGTGCCGCACAGGTTACAAATCGCAGGTGACACGATCGGTCCGTGACAAAGGGCTACCATATGACTCTGGGTTAGTACAGTTAAAGATTGACTCAAAATATAACGGAATAAAGAAACATAATTTTTGTAGCAGACCCAATCATGATTGTGATAAGACTTTGATGAGAATGATGATGATGAGGAGTTGAGCTCCATGGCCCCACTAAGGCTTACTTTTGATGACTGCAGGCCCTTTCACACTCATCTTCCATAATCTACCATTCTCCTTCAAGAAAGAGACTGATTACGTGTTTGCGAAGCAGTCCCTACCTAAATATATAATTTTCTGAAACTCAAATTGGCAAGAACTCAGTTACGGTATCTATTGTTATTTTGGTGCGTGGCCCCTGATAGGCATTTAGTCTGGGTTCGGGCATATTAAAAGATGTCCTCTTGGAAAGGGATTCAAAATACTAGCCCCAGCAGATTATCCTAGGCTTTGATTTTATACACTTTAAAGTTTAATAACATCTTAAATGCATTTTTTTTAAATTCAATCTAACGGTGATTGAACAATAAGAGATTGTAAAATTTGACCAAATGCCTGATTGTGGGATTCAAAAACTGAGGGGCTGCAGTGATGATGGGTAAGCCCAAGAGGGCCCCACATGTATAAACCAAGGCTTTCATCCCTATGCATCAGAAGGGATATCAAAATGTTGCCAATTTAAGAGATGATCCTGGGCAGAAGTCGCCCATTTTAGTATGGTGCCAGCATCTAAACCTTACCAAACGTGATTTGTCTCACTTTTCTTTGATTATACTCGCCCAAGTCGCATGAAACCTACAAATATTAATGATGAAAAGAGCAAGAGAGAGAGAGAGAGAGAGAGAGAGAGAGAGAGAGATTAACACCAACTGGAACATGATAAATAACATTATTCCTCCATGATAAATGAATCCGATATCTTCTTTCCCAGTGACACTGCAGGGACGAAATTTACAGGGGAAAGCATATAATCAGAACTCACTGCAGGTGCAGGAGCAGTTTTGAACTCGTAAGGGCCTCCCTTAGCTCCCCAAACCTGTTCACATGGAAACACAAATCTCAGATAAGTTTCATGTATAATGTTTTAAGCCCATCATTTTGACTCTGTTTGGATAGATGCCTCATCAGATACTACTTTTTCTGGCTTTTCCTGCTCAAATTAGCAGAGCCAATTGCTGATATTGTTTTTTCTCCAAAAAAATACCTGCTAATATAAATCCATTCATTGAATCGTAAAATAGTGTTAAGTGATTTGAGATATAAAAGTCGGAGACATGAAAACTACCTATTGAAATTCCCAATTTCTAAGCCACCCAGATGCTGAGCGAACAGACAGCTGATATAGATCAGCTTGCATCTATGGATGAAGGCCAAGAAGATCACTGTTACTTTGCTTGACAAAAAGGGTCATGGAGCAATTCATGGCACCAAAGGGGCCCATAGGAGTTGGATTAATTCAAACCGGGGTGGGACCTATGGGCCAGCACTTGTAAAAGTAAAAAAATTGATCCAGATTGGTGGGCCAATCAAATTAGGGCTCTCATGGACCCAAACCACGACGCTGACCCAATTGGGGTGCAACCAAAAATGTGCCCTTACTCTTCTTGAAAATATCATCTTTTTGATAAAGAATAACAGACCTTAAATAATAACTCAACCAAAATACCAATAGATAAACCAAAAGAGAGTCAATTAAAATTGATGACTGAAACTTACTTGATTTCCTTCATCATCATAACCCCTATCCCATGTATGTATTTCACTGTTTTTCAATACTGCAAGTTCAGAAGTACAGTACGTTGCACCATTCTGTTAAAAAAACAAAAAAGTGAGAAACTGAACCAGAGAGAACTAAACAGTAGGGGAACAAAATTGTGTGGCAAATACCCATGAATTTGGAAAGCCGCCTGGTGGAGTTGAACCTTCATATAAGCAACGCCTTCCTCGTTCACAGCGGGAGAGATATATGGTCGTGAGATGTTCTGCAATGTCCTGAATACACCAGTATAAAGATTTATTCAGGCAACTTGAAATTTCTTATTTGATGTTTACTCAGATGAGTAGGAGATTAAGGCAGAAAAGAAAAAAGTCATCCATAACTTGGACTTTCTTTCTCTTTTTGACTGACAACATACTTGAACCTGCAACCTCGTGGTTGCAACAATGAGCACTCTCCGATTGTGCTATGGGCTGTTGGAAAAGTTAAATTTTCTTTGAAGAATAGAATTTCTAAATTTCACGAAAAAAACACTTGTACTCTTCAATTAAAAGCCTATTAAATCAAGCAGACTTTTTTATTATTAAATTTACTCTTTTCTATCAAAGAAAGAGATCCCTTCAAACTCCAAAGGAGCAACTAGCCCATGTTGGAGCTTGATGACACCTAATGACCAAGGGTCAACAAGAACAGGAATTCACATCTCAATACTGAATTTCCTTGGCTCTAGATCACCTATTCAACATTTGTTTTTGTATGGTAACTGCCAATGCAAGGATAGGGATCAGGATGTTTTGTTTGGGATTTTGTTGGGGCTCATCTCTTCTTTTGGGATGATTCAAATGTCAAGGGTGAAATTTTTAGAAAAGGGATGGGTTTAGGATTTGGGTAGGTAAAAGAGTCCATTTTTGGTATGATAGTTGGGTGAGTGAAGGGCCTTTGTTAGATTATCTCAAAGAATGCTTCTGGCCTTTGGTAAAGGATTGTTATGTAGAAGAGTGAGGTGCATTTTCTTGGAATGTGGTGGTGAGAAGGTTTTCAGGTCAGTATGTGGAGTCCAAGAATGTGTCTCTATTGAGTCTGCTTGTTAACATTTTCGTTTGCAGGAATAAAAAGGATGTTCACATTTGGAAGTTTTTTACTTGAGTCCAATCGGAAAACCCTACATAAGGGGCCTCCTCAAAGGATTGCAAGGATAAAATGGATATTCACAATTTCACATTTGGAAGTTTTTTACTGAAGTCCCCAATTGGAAGACCCTATGTTAGGGGCCTTCTCAAAGTCCTTTTGTGGAGGCAAAAGGAGGCTTTCCCCCATCTTCACCAAGTCGGCTTTCATGGTCTCACATTTGGTCAAGGGTGGCTCCACCTAGAGTTGAAGCTCTTATTGGCCAGCCGTTACATGGAAGATGTCCATAGTTGACAGTGTCAGAGGAAAGGAACTGGATTGATACAAGAAAAGACCCTCTTGATCTAAGGGTTAAAATCCACATGTAGCAATTTCTACACCTATAAAAACCACATCATCAAAGACTTGTCCCAACTATGTTGGTTTTTGGGTTGTGACAAAAGTTATAAGCTGGCTACAAAAGTACACACAACCCCACTCCTTTATCCAAGCTTCATCCTACAAAATCCACATGTAGCCCCTAAATCAAGAGTATAATGATTTGATTGGAACTACTTTTGGTCTTGCCCAAAATCTAAATGTAGCCCCACCCGTCAGCGTCCAAGTTCATCCAACCACGAACTTCCCTCAGTTGTCAAGCATCCAAGTGGGCCCTAAATGAGGAGGGTGTCCTTTTAAAAAAAGAAGGAAAGATTGCCCTGCCATTCTGTAGTCAGAACACATACACACGAAAACTTTCAAGGCATCATCATGAGCCCATATGAGAAAAATCAAAACTCACAACTCCACTCCTTTACTCGTCGTTGGTTTGAATCTAAAAGAATCCTCAGCTAAGAAACCATTAAATATTGATGACTTTAAATCAAGGGTTTGTGCTAAATTTTGAGCCTGATCCTATTCCACAGTGAGACCTTTCAAACCCTGCCTCCATTAACTGTCATACATCGAATTGGGCCCCAAGAGGTGACAGCATCTGCAAGCGAAACACCAAAGAGCGTTGGAATGCTAGTCAATTTTTTATGCAATTATTGACTGCTTCTAGCTGACCCCAACATAGTTGGAACAAAGCTTTGTAGATGATGATGATGAAGATGAATTGTTGAACACTTCCAGCTAACCCCAGCATAGTTGGAACAAAGCTTTGTTGATGACGATGACGATTGATAAATTGTTGGCTGCTTCTATACATGAGGCATAATCTGAGGGGACCATCCAGGAGGCCCTACTTTGTTTAGGTCATACCATCATAGCCTAGAGTTTGCACAAGTTAAACAACCTTTACTATTACATTTTATTTTTCACTCACTCAAATGACTGCTACAAGGTAAAAGAAAACAAAAGCTACATTAAACTCCTACTATCAAGTAGCATCACCAGCAAAAGTTCCAAGATCAGAAATCATTAACATGAATACAATCATCTATAAATTATAAAATTAGGACAGAGAATATAACTAAGAGTAGTGCTATGGAGATGATGTGACAATGAGACTTTAAACAAAGGAACAATAGAACCTCATAGGCACATATAGTTCCTTTTCCAAAATAAAGTTGACTGATATCTTTCAGGAGACAGAAAAAGTAACTGCCTTTTTCTTCTCAAAAAACTCTCTTCACAAGAGACCTCCTACTATCTCAAATGCTTAAAAATGTCCAGATCGAATGAGTGTCCTACTCAAGTTTAATGTGAGTGAGAGGAGTGAAACTCTAAAGTGAGCCCCATCTAATGAAAATTTGAATCACTCAAAACGTGTGTCATCTTCTTTTATGGGATATGGCCAATTTTACTCCAATATGAGTTGGCCACGCCATAAGATTGAACTTGTATGAGACACATGAATGTTTTATCTTTATATATATATATATATATCTATATATTATTCATAAGTTATCTTATTGTGGAGCCAGCTCATATTAGAATAAAATTTGGCCATGTCCCATAAAAAAGAATGGTCATTTTTAGCAGTTCATATGGTCGCATCCACACTGGTTTGAGTGACAGGGAAGTAGAATGTCAACTCAAAAGGAATTAAAGAGGGTGGAAATAACATCATCATTGAGAATATGGTGGATAATATGATCAATTTAATCTTCCACAAGCAAGAATCCATACCCCAATTACTTCCTCAGGTTGTGGCCGCTGGTCCTTTGACCGATCACAGTAGTTCTTGTATTCCTCAGCGTCCCTAATGGCATATGAACTCACCTGCCCATCTAAGAAAGTTAGGAAAGCCAAAAGAGAATATTTAGCTTGAGCCTCTGAAAACAAGCCAATATTAACCATAACAACAAAAACACCGAGGATAAGCTTTACATATATGTGTCTTCCACAAGCTAAACTCTGTGGCACCTCACCTACCTTGAAAGCAACATACTTGCTCCACATCATAAGCCTCATAGCAAGGGCAAGTAGCCCAAAAAAACACTTGATTAGACAACCAGAACCATCCAATTGGTGTCCATCAAATGAATGATTAGGAAGAGAAGGAATGGTAAGTGAAATTCAACACCACACTAAATGCTTAGAACCATCCAATCAACTAGTTTGGGAAAAAGTTCTATCCACAATTTGATGAATAATCAAGATTGACATCCCATATGCCATTTATAATGGATGAGTTAACAAGAAGATTTCATTTCTGTTAAAGACCCACATAGGAGTCTAGCCCATTCTCTATTATTATGTAATACACTAGCTTTCCATGAGTAATCAAAGTAAAATAACTTAAATGTCAAAAACTTTCAATGGATAATAGTCCATGCTCAATTATTTTGTATGAACAATGAACTGCATCTTACAACAACAGCAGAGCAGCAGCAGCAATTGAAACGGATCCATATTTTGAACCAAGAAGATCGCCTTGTGGCCCAAGCCTTGATCTTTCTGGGCGTATGATCATGTACATGGGACCCATGCTCTGGTAGACGGCTGGAATCCATGGTGCCTGAAAAGGTCCATTAACTGCACATAGGACTTTTCACAAAGCAGTCCCCTCTTGAGACTGTTGGGCAAAGTCACGTGGAATATAGAAATCCCATGTTTAGACCGCTAGGGACCCAGGAAGTATACTAAGCCCATAGGGGCTTTAGCCCCATGCCCCCATCCAGAACAGGCTCAGGCCTGGTTGACAGTCCATTTGGCCAGCTAATTAGCCCATCTGCAGTGTTCTGTAATGTATAGAGTAAAGAAGATTATAGCTCAACAGATAAAGGAATGGTCATCCATCCTAATCTATGATTAATTTTAGCACAAAATGAGACTCTTAACTCAGTTATCAACTAGAATATAGAAGTTCAGATAGTCATGGGTTGGACGGGTGTCTGAGGCTTAACAATGACTTATCTGGCATCTTGTGACACAAAACCCAAGAGTCAAAAATCCATGTCAAGTAGCATTTACCTGTTGTGTTTCCATGGCAGAGACCATAGTAGATGGTTGACAATTCTCTAGGGTTGTCAAAAGCATTTGCTACATCCTTTCATATACCAGCTGTTTGAATGTGTTGTAAGATTTCCATGGGGACCTGTAGTGGGTTTGTATCAATGGAAAGGGTGTAGAGTCAAATGAAGGGGCTCCCTGACCATTGATAGGATTAGATTGTGGAGGACCCCGATTGTTGTTTTGTCGAGCTCGATCAAACCTTTGATTGCCGTAAGTATTAAAATGAATGAGGCAATCATGTTTCCACTGCTCAAGTTTCTTCTAGTAGTTGCAAATATCAGAGGTTCCTTGGCCATTTTAACTAGAGTCAGTGATACTAGCTAAGACAAATTGTATATCAACTAGTTTCTTTTCTGTAGTGAACTTTAGGTTGATTCTTTGGCAAGGAGTTCTGAGAGAACAGAATCCACAGAAGGCAGTGGCAATCTATGAAGCAGCAGCCCCTCAACGTGCTAAAACACAGGTCTAAGAGCCATAAGGAACCAAAGAAGCCTGGTTTCTTGTCTGTAAATATTGAAGGCGGGCTATCGATAGTGCAGATAAATTGAGGCTCCATTAGAGCAAGCTGGATCCACATTTCAATCATCCGTATGTACAAAGCATGGATGTTGTCATTCCCTGTTTCAACATTTTTCAGTTCACATTCTAATTGATATCACTTGGCTGAATTACGTTGCATGTACACTAGGCTGAATTACATTGCATGTATAAGAGAGAAATATTCCCAAGCCTCTTTAGGCAGCTTAAATATGGCTAACCATATACCAATAGAAGGACTGACACTATTTGCTATCAAAGAGTTAATTTTTTCCACTATCATAATCATATTCCTCAAAGTTCATGTCAGTCTCATCTGAAATCTCATTTATAAGAGAAGAGCACAATTAGGGTTGAAAACCCACATTAGCATAGGGGATAAGACCTATATTACATTTTCTTTATCTTAAATTTATAACAGAACTGTGGGTTACTCGGACGTTAAGCAATTAGGCCTGCGGCCTATTTGACCAATACGACCAGGCAATTACTCTATGTTACACTCAATGTAAGCCAATAATGAGACAGATAAAAAATATTGTATCAATGAAAACAATTCCTAGTTCACATCCAATACGTATCATATCAGATGATATTTTAACCCACGTTTAGGACTCTTTACACGTTGTAAGTATAAATCTCATAATTAACTTTAGATGAACTCCAATTACCCATGTGATTCAGTCGAGTCTCCTAACATAAATAGAACCCATATTATGATGCACGACTAGGGAATATTTTGGGGCTTGGGGCGTCTCACACAGACAATAAGCCATCAGGGTTGGGCATGCATTGCCAAGGCCACAAACTGAACCCTACCTAAGTTTTTCTTTTGGAAAATGAACCCTACCTAAGTTCACATTGCCCAACCCAACACAACCAATCTTTTCTATTTTTCCCAAATAGTAAGAGATTAATTTATGGGGAAAAACAAAAAGTTTAAAGCAAAGCGGGCGCCAGAGACAGACAAACTCACACACGCCAAATCTCAGAAACAAAAAACACAGGACAAGGATACCAAAACCAAACAAAGAACATAAGGATTAGGCCACCCACAAAGTAAGGGATCACATCATCGAATCATGACAGTTCTGTGATACTCCATGTTTTGCCAAATAGTCAGCTATACCAACAAGCCCTCTTAGCCCATGGGGAAGAGACACATCAATGTATTGGGTGAAGTCCCTATAACTCATCTAGAAGGGTGATTACCATTAAAAAAAAAAAAAAACCAGTTTGCACCAACTGGATTCAGGTTGGTCCTGACACAGGCTGCGGTCCTAGTTGAACTTGACCACAAGTGCTCCACACATGGAAATGAGTTCTCTACACATTCACCAAGGTGGAAGATGTATAATTTCTTAGAGAGAGAGAGAGAGAGAGAGAGAGAGAGAGGGCTCATCAAGTGACTGCACCCGTGCCTCAAGCACCAACCTTCAGTGAGACAGTGACAAGCAAGCTAGAACTTTAAGCATGAAAATTACTTCAAATTATAAATAATATGATGTGATAGCATGCTCGCATTGGAAATGTTCACATGAATCAGATCTATAGTCTCACCTCAACATCACATTTCATCTCTTTTGGACAAGGCTTCACCATGTAAAATCTCTGCAACAAAAATTATCTCAAAGTTCTTAAATAAAGGCACTTCAATGTGGTGATCTACTACAAAAGTTTAACAATCAAATGTAAGCATCAAAGTTGTTATCATGTACAGTTGCTAAACCAAGCAGAATGAATGAATAAATCTTCTAATCCCTTTTTATTGGTAACAGATGCCTTGAACCACAACCACAAGGTTGCAACAATGAGCACCTTCCACCATGCTACAAACTCTTATCATCTTCTAATCTCGTAAAAAGACCATCTTTGAACACATGGACAGTTCTAAAAGACTATATCTTTCCACTGAGCATCTTCTAATCCCTTATAAAAGACTATTTCTAGGACAAGGACATTTTTAGTCTAATCATGTTCAAAGCTGTTTGGATTAGGGACCACAAAATTGCTTCTCTACCCCCCGAAAACTGGGCTTGCTATCAGACACAGCAGAACCATGCTTAGCCAAACAACCAATATTGTTCTTTTACACAGCCAGGCCACAGAAAGACAAAGGATCCAGTCTGGAACCACGTATTAGATGGGACCCAAATGTTTCTATTTACAAGAAAAAGGTGGACTTTCATGACTGCATAATCCAAGACCAGAGCTAATTTTACAGGCGGTTTTTGTTTTTTTTTTTTGGCCAAGAACAACTGAGTAACTCATACCACACTCTACCAAAGTCCCTAACTATCAATGCTACAACTAGGGATCAAACCCTAGCCTTCTATATGGAGAGGAAGGTGCCTCACCATTAAGCTAACAATGGAATGGTGCAGTCGAATGGAATTAGAAAACAAATGAGAAAGACAAGAAATTTTTTAATGAGCCAAATGAAAAGAAAGAAAAGTGAAAAACGACTGCATCAGAAACTTTAGAAACGATGAAAGAAATATAAAGTAAAAAACAACAGAAAACATAGCAGCATGATGGGGTAGTTATCATACTTGCCGAAAGGGCTTCTGAGGAGTTCTCCAAAAAGCCTGCCACCACAAAGAACCCTTACATAAATATGTACAGGCATGTATAACTGAAGTCATTAGAAGTTGATGCCTAGCTATGAAGTTACACTGACTTGCTCAAAATATAAAACCCTTGAACCATCTACCATCTCCGTTGCTGGGCAGGTAAGCATTCTGCAGGAGTTAAGATGAAAAATAAAGTTTGGATCAATGAAATAACATGGTTTTACAGCAAAAAATCTAAATAGTGTGATTATTGGTATATGTATGAATCTTTATCCCAATCACTCAGATATGAATAGTAGGATTCATATCCCAAATAAATCCAGGCTAAAATGCATGATAATTACTATTGTGTTTGCATATAATTAGAAACATCATAAAAGTACACGAACAGTGTACTATACTGCTAACTAAATTAATCAAAGAAAATCCAAGATCTATCCCCTAATACAAGCGTTGACATGGAACGATCTGTAGCACATAACAGACACATCAATTTTCTCAAGATGAATATGACCACAAAAGTAATATTACATTATTCTACAACAAATCGAGTAACTTCAATATATTCCATATAGCATTTCTATCAACACCGAGCGATATAAATATAGCATTTCTATCAAGCACTGAGCGATATAAAGAGAATCAAATACTCTTTTTCTTTTTTCCTTTTGTTGAAGCAACAAACTGAATTTTATTGAAAGAACAAAAATTGTTGGAGGCAGGGGGGGTGTGAATGCATGTACCGAAATATTTTTTTTTAATGGTAACTTGTATTGATCATAGACTTAACAGTAAAAAGATATATACTGAAAAGCTAATAAGAACACCGAGGGAGAGAAAACAAAAGCAAGGAAAAATGGGGACGACAAAATACCCCAAGGAGGCGAAAACACCTCAACACTAAACAAAAGAAGGGGAAGAATCTTTTGGAATTCCCTATTCCCTAATAAACCATAATTTCACTTTTGAGTGCTACATGATAAGGGTTATGATACGAATTTCTCATGTTATGATTTTCTAAATAAGAGTCATGTAATTTCACTTTTGAGTGCTACTCATAGTATAACTTATTATTGATATTTGCAATTTTGTTTAATGTTCTTTTAACTTTGCCCCAATCCAAACCAAACCCCAACCACTCCCTGGAAAATAATAATAATAATAATAATAATAATAATAATAATAATAAATAAATAAATAAAATCCCAGTTCCACCCTTGGTTGAAGCATAAAAAATATCACACTTCATAAATAAGTTATCTTAAAATGTTGTCTAGCAGTTCATTGCTCCCTTTCAACCATAAGATACCATATTCAAATACTCTGGGTCCCTCTCCTTTACTAATAGAGAATTAGAGAGGTAAAATAAAGGAAAAGTGAATATACACAAAAGAGATTCAAGAAATACCAACATTTATTAATGGCAGAAATACTGACATATTGTATGAGGAATTCAATACAATTTCCACAGGAATTGACCATCAGTAGTCAACTTCAAATCCTAGGCACATAGGCATTATTTCTTATGAAAACTAACTTTATCCAGGCACTCCAGAGTCCAAACATTTAAAGAGGGTGAAGCCTGCTTAAAACCTTAATAACTCCCAGATCAGAAGACTTGAGCCTAATGCAGAGGCATGAAATTGCAGAATCGGGAAAATAAACCAACGAGTAACTTTGCAGATGAGAAATACATATATGCTCACTTCCCAGTTAACAGTAAGCAAGTAGTAACTGGTAGCCATTTCATTATTTCTTTTCTAGATAGAACTTGTTCTTTTAGCTTGTAACAGTGAAAATGGCAAATTCTACTTATGGAAAATTCAACTTCATTTAACTTTAATAACCATGAACGTAGTGGAAAATACACTTCCAGTTCAAATTTAAAGCACTGCCCCAGTAGCAACTTAAATTTCAAAAACACATTAAAATGTGAAACTCATTGATTCCAATAAATAAGATAAATACAAGATATTGCATAGCCACTACTAAATTAATATTCACCAATATAAAAACAGTATAAGTATAATCAACACAGTTCAACTTGAGGTTGTGGGTTCAAGTTCAAGTCATGTATTCCAAGAAAACAAATCCTAATCAATTCAGTTCATTAATACTTTGATTGTTTACACTTTTAAACTGAATCGGCATTATCTCCCTTAGTGTTCAAAGTGGCAGGCACCAAATTGTAGTTTTCTAACTTTCAAGCCAAATTCAAATGAATCTAACTGAAATTATGAGAACTATTCCCCTTTAAAATCAACAGAAAAAAGTAGGTACAACTAGATCATTTACACACTACTGAAATGACTACCACAATTAAGAGAATAGAACATTGAATAGGCATTGGGATTCAGAAGAAAAATGCGTACCTTAAATTGAAGTAATTATCAGGGTCCCTACAAGCTTGATCTCGTGAAAACTTCACCGCAAAAGTTGAAAAAAAAAAAACAAAGAAAGAAAGATAAATTCAGAACCACATCAGATCATGCCAAATAATCAAGAAAAACAGTATATATAAAAAAGTAAACACTGATGCCAAAAACTTCACATCCGGATAGTGAAGAAAGATAATCCAATTTAGAACAGTCTAATAGGTAGCATCATTCTCAGATTCAAGATTTCATGTCCTAAACAGTGAAAAAAAAAAGGAGATCTTCATTACTGAAGCATAAGACCATCTAACAAATAACAGTATTACTCTCAATATCCTAACAGATGAAATAATAAGAACAGCACAAGACCCCAACTATGAAGAACATTAGATCATTCAAAATCAACTGTAAACATTTGCTTCAACAACAAAACCAGAAAAGCACAAAGATAGCAAAGACTTTCAGTCCAGATACTGAGAAAAGAAGACACAATTAAGAACACAGCAATCATATCATTCAAAATCACCCGACAATCAGTCAAATTAAATCACAAACAGATTAACAAACGAAAACCCAGTCTGGGTAATTAGCAAAAGAAAAAAGCCAAGTGAGAACAGCATCCTAAAATTCAAAGAGAACCCAAAACAGTTGTGGGGGTACCTTTTCGCCAGTGAGGGATTGGGCGACGATGCGGGCATGGTCCCATCTGGTGGTGGATTTGGTGAGTTTCTTGAGAAGAAGAGCGCCCCCAATAAAAACCAAAGCTTTCAAAACCAAACCCTTCACTCCGCTCTGCCCATTTCCTTTCGCGTCTGGACCTGTCATCGATTCCACTCCAATATAATCTAAGCAGATCTAATCTGACTCATGATGAAAAAAAAAAAACAACCCGAGTCGAAATCATCTCTTCTTAGTAATAGTTTCAGCAGCAGCAATCAGAGAAAGCTACATGAATGAATTGAAATTGAAACCCCTCTCTCTCGATCTCTCTCGTTCTCTCGAACACAGACAGAGACAGACAAGAGAGAGTTTTCAAATAGAAAGACTGAATGCGCGGCTACTGTTTGACGAAAAGCCCAGTCCACGCGCCATACATATAAGGTGGCCCGGAGTGAACGGCATGTGTTGGTGGGCCCCACAGGGGAGTGGGTCCTATCATACGTGGCAAATGCTGCTGGAAATTGGGTGCCAAGAATTGGACGCTCGTGGCCCAAATCCAATTGATTGATTGGGCTGTGAAGGGAGGGTGCCTCCACTATTTGGGCCGGACAAATTCCTTTGGGCAAGGAGGGTTGGCCAGATTAGACCCTTGTGACCCAAATCCAATGGATTGATTGGGCTGTGAAGGGAGGGTGTCTCCACTATTTGGGCCAGACCAATTCCTTTGGGCGAGGAGTGGTAGCCAGATAAATCTCTTATAGCCCCACCTATGGAAGAGTAGTTCGAACCCAAAACTCTGAGAGAAGAATCCTACGTTCCTAAATCCTCCTAGATCCTCCTATTAAATTGAATTCCTCTTTACACAAGAAGATCAAATCATTTTTTTCCCTCTCTCAATTATTCTCTGGGCACATGCACACCCCACAACAAACGTGCATGCCAAGGCACCGTTGCCCCTGTAAAATCAAGTTTTTATTAATCAAAATTGACAATTTAACTGTTTTTATAAGTAGGGTGTTTTTAAAATGACTTTATCCTCTATAGTTTCCCCCATTTGGATCCAAATGCAGTAAAGAATTGACACTAGAGAGAAGTGGCATTTTTAAGGAGACTCTTTGCAGCTAGTTTTCTCCACTGTTCTCTACTAAGCACGTATCCTTCACTCCAGTTTATTGGAATCCAAATTTGCAATGGAGAATGCTTTCAAAGTGGAAAATCCTGTTAATGCACCTGTCTCTTGTTTGTATAGGTTTGAATAAAGCATTTTGAAACATTGGGAGTAAAAAAGAGTGCGAAAGGAGCTTAATTGCCTCAAAACAAGCAGAAATACGTAAATAAATAAACGATCGTCGGAATTATTAAAAAAAGTGAATAAATGAAGCATATAAATTACTCTGCTATTCCCTAGCATAGATAGGCCTCCAGGTATATAGGAGGCCTCCAGGTATATAGGAGCAGCCCTTCCAGTACACGCGCCTATAATATCAGTCCATATCCAGCCAGAAGTGTATCATGCTCAATCCAAGCCTGGACTGTTGCAGCCCAAGTGCAATCCTATTATAGAGGCATCCCCACTAGCTCAGGTTTCAAAACATTTCTCTGTACCTGTTCTCTATGTACATCAACTTATTAAGGCCCAAACCAAATTTTTGATTGGGACTTGGGAGAGTCATTAGTTCAACAATGCTTAAAGCGTGGATAACGAAGGATAGGCATCAAATATAGCTGCAAGTTCTACTTTAAGAACTAGTTAAAAAATCACCTCTAGATAGATGCGGTAACTGGGATAATGCTTTAATAATGATAATAGACTGATAGAGTCTGTGAAATAAAGATCTTCATTCAAAAAACAAAAATAGGCTGTCCTGGACTTTGAAATGAAGCCCCATTGTACAAGCAACTGCAGCCCCAGATTCTTGTAAATGTCCCCTCAACAGAGAGTCCTACCATTCATAAATCGACATGTAGTATATACACTGCTGATCATAGGTATAGATTTCTGTACAATGTAAAGCTTTCACTGATTGTATACCGCATCCTCTCAAACAGACAGGGTTCCATCCCTCCCTAGCCCACAGTAGTCGCGTATGTGGACGTGAAGCAAAACCTCCTTGCAAGAAGCCTGGGGATAAATGTGGTGGCCTAATTGTCTGAGGTTGCATAATCACACCGCTAATTCCATTACCTCAAACTTGGTTTCCCATCATGTGGACCAGGATTTGGATTTGGCATGTTCATCCACATAAATGGATTGTTTTCCACTTTCATGGCAGCAGAGGAGGTCTCACTTCCATTCAAATAATTGAGTTGATGAAGGGAGCCAATGTGTCTTCCGCTTATGAAGTTCTTAGCAGGACTATACTGCTCAGGATTCATGGAAGTATGAGGGAGAGGGTGTAACTCATTTGGAAAAATACTGAACAGTCTTTCATCCGTATTGGCATTATATTCCAAGCACTGCGCTCAGGAGCCAGGAAGCCAGTCATGATTGGAGCCAGGAAGCCAGTCATGATTCAACAATCTGCTGCTACTAAGAGGAGATTGTACAGGAGCTGCTGCATGGGCAGAATCAGTGGCCCAGCTCTGCACATTGGCTGCTGTTGTTGGAAGTCCTTGCGTCCCATATATACTGCTAGAATGGATGTTTTCATGCATGAGCTGACGCATGTAAGGCTCTCTGTGTCTGATCCTCATCGGTTCAAACAGCTGCCTCTGTTGTTCCTCAAATTTCTGGTGTGACTGCCCATTTTCAGGAACGAGATTATTTGCCTCCAGGAATAGCAATCCAGGTTGTTCGAGGCCATTGGTATGCTGTTGTGGACAATATTGTGACATCTTGTGATCCTTGGTAAAGGGTGGAAGTAACTCACAATGGGTTTGGTCAGTGTAAGAGCAGAATGAAGAGGTCCCATGGTCAGTATGCAACAGTGGCATAGCCTCATTGGATAATGCATGGAGGCAAGGATTCTCCAGCTTCTTGTTCAATTGCATAACTTTCCAAATTGATCAAAGGAACTTGCTGTTCTTTGACAATTTGTGGTTCCCTGGGTGGCAACTCATCCGTAGATGCATATCCATTGCTGGTTGTAGTAAGATGGCAATAAGAATCTGACGTTCTCACATCCTCCCAGACATCTCTAGCAGCAAAACACTGGAGTAGTTGACCACACAATCAAATAAGCAATTCAAAAGGAATAAATTTCTCAGTGCACAAGAGAAAGGACAAATAAAAGGCAACCAGATTGCTCTACTCTTCCCATGATCACTGCAAAATATAGGGAAGCAAGAGAAGGCTGGTTGACAATATGTCAAGGCAAGCCTTGCTTCAATAAATTGGACCTGGGTCTGAATCAGGCCAAGCTTTCCAAGCTGAAGCCCTGACCTTATTATAGTTCTACCAGGACCAATTCTGGCATAAATTATTATTTATAATAATTACATTAGAAACATAAAATAAAAATGCATTTTACTACTACTTATTTATCATAACCTGGATCTGACAAAGGCCCATCCTACCTTATGAAGCCTGGACCAACCCACCAGGAATAGGAGTCCAGGCTCAAGTCCAAACAATTATGGGCCAGAGTGAAGACCCAACAAGCTGGCCTGAACCTTGGACATCCATACTGGAAAAGGAGAGAGAAGCATTACAATCCAATCCACATCTATAGAGATGAGTTAGTTTTCAAGTAAAGGAATGCACATCAATGAGAGTAGTAGCGAACCTCGTCCGTCAAGAGTTCCTTTTCTTCATCAAGTTCTTTCTCCAAGCATTTCATTGACAATTCTTTCTGCAACTGTCCTTTGCTATGGTTTGGAAAAGCTGCTGGAATGTCTCTAGCTACCAATTGCAGCCTACACACAGAGAACTGAACTTTTAGAAAATTCCTGTACAGTCAAAGTAAAAATGCAAAATGAATTAAAATACTAACCGATGATCATGCAACTTCTTCATTTCTTCCTCCTCAAATTCTTTGCATGGCTGTACATGAATGCTTTTGACTTTAATTGTTAAATGGTTTGGAGAGTTGGATTGAGTATCATCTTGACATATGGTCATTCTTGTAACCTGTTGGTCCTGCTTTTTAGTTGTTTGAAATATTCAAAAGAAGAGGACTAATTATTCAACCTTACAAGTGATCATTATATCTGAACTTCGAATCACACAGTTCAGGAGAAACCATTGGAAAGACTCCACTTCAGTTGAAACCAACAACCACCACAAGTTATTCCAAACATACATATATTTCGTGGAGGCGACTCAGTTTTTGCAAAATGCTAAGCTGACTTACTGGTTTCAGTGTCTGCAAAAATCTTGCCTCAAATACATTGTATGATATCTACTAAGATCTAAAGAGATTAAAACTAAAATGGCCTAATGTTTAGATAAATAGGAATCCATATGGTTTTCGTGATATAATCTATCAATAAGCTTTGAGCCTTTTAGAAGTGGCAGGGCATACAAAGAAACTACTCATGTGAATTTATCTTTCAGATTGCTAGAAGCAACAATAACCTCAGTTTGAAAAAAATAAGGTTTGAAAAAAATAAGAGAAAAGGCATTGTTGACAAAAATCATCAGAGTCTCAAAGCAACAAAAAGTAGTGATTCAATTACAAGTGCTGGATCAAGTGATAAATCATTATTGTGGGTTTTGAGATACAAAACCAGTATATAATCACACATTCTCATATTTGCAGCAAAAGATAGTACAGAGTCGAAAGGTTAATGTGGCACATAGGGAATGTTAACAATAGAAAGCCGTCTTCAAAAAAAAAAAAAAAACCAGCAGAAGGATGTCTTGAATGTTTTCCAAGTCAAGCCTGAACTCTCCCTATTGGAGTCAAAGCATGTTTAACTAGCCATTAATGATCCACAACTCACACACAGCCCAACCCCACAAGGCAAAAGGAAAAGCAATTGCAAGTTTGTAATGAAAAAACAAATCATTTGCACCATATGTTTGGAGAGATTATTATTTAAGGTAAAATAAACTAAATATTACAAAGAAAAAGAAAATATAGGGAAATAATATATAAAGAAACAAATGGCAGTTTGAAACAAAGCAATGATGACAAAAACAGTTCTTTGACCTTTGAATAGGTTCCATGTTTAGCAACATCGCCAGAGCAGATGTCAGGTCTGTCTAGCATATCTTGTCCAGAATTAGTGACCTCTTTTGTCCCATCTGAAGCAATTGTTGAACTCTCAAGCTTATGTTTCCTATGCAATGAAAACCAGTAACTTAGGTGCATGCCATAAGAAAATATGTACTCAAAACATAAACTAGCCAACTGTACCCTAGAGAAGAAAAGAAAAACAAGCCCTCACTTCGGGCATACAACATGTCTTAATCCTTATATAAAGGTTGTGCAATGGTTTTACATAAACTATGTATTGAACCTCACGTTTATATGCTTAGACAAGCCTCTCACTATGAGATCTTGATGCAGTACAAACCCAGCCCAAGAAGGCAGCTGGGCCCAAACATTGACCCACGGGTCAACCAGGTCCATTGGGTTCAGCCATAGGCCCAATTAACTGAGAGCTACCATGGCACTTTCTATAATTATCCTACTACTATTATTATTTCCTGCTTAATAGGATTAGGAAGTTCTTGGTTTTAATTAGTAAGTCTTGTCTGCTAAGAACTAGGTTTGCTACTCTATAAATAAGAGAGTCTTTCATTGTAGTTGCTTATGCTTTTGATAATTAATAATATTCAGATTGGGTTTTTCCTCCAATTATGGTATGTTTCTTGGTTATGTTTGTGCCTTAGGGTAGGAATCCATTTTGGATTCGATCAATCCTTCGGAAGATTGATCTATTTTCCTTGATCATGGATCGTGGTTGCGCCAAATCTTCCATAATATAGACCTAGGGTGTAAGGAGCAGTGATGTGATAATTGTAATTTTTAAGTCCCTTGATCCCCATTTTTTAGCCTTATTGGGGAACAGAAAGACTTTTGGAAGATATTTTTACATCATTTTCACATGCTTAGATGAGATCTTGCCCAGTTAACAACCCCTAGGATGTACGTGCAAGTGTTTCCATGGGCGACTATACACTTAGGCCTTAGATGACCTTCCATTGTCTCTCTATAAAATCTTCCCTAGTTCATTCATAGCTCCTACAATGTAAGTCAAAGTGTCATTATGCAGTAGCTTCTCTATCTTCTAATACAAAAGTAGAAAAAGATACTTGTTCCTTTTGAAATCATGACACTGTCTTCAAACCTTTTCCTTTTAGATTCTACCAAACTTCTCTATGAAAGTCATTTGCCTCCATACATAATTCTGAAGAATAAAGAATGTGAAAAAAATGAATTCCTGTAGGAAAGGGTACTTGCAAGATCTATACAACAATGCACAAAACAAGGATCAAGTCCAAGAACAAGCTTGTAAAAGACCAAACACAATTAAGAGTCTCAAGCAGCTTCCACGAAAGGATCTCAGAGCAATGAGAGAGATACATCCTCCTAGCTCTTAAGAGTCAGATCAGAAGAAAAATTCAGTAATGCACAACCCGTAAAAGGCAAAGGTGGCCCTTCCCACAGCAAGTTTTCAGTAGAGTGAAGAAAGAACTATCTACCTAATTTCAATTGATGCATATTCCACTTTAACATATGATTAACTTGAATGCTTCTATTTTGTTTGTTTCAGCGAAAATATGAGAACAACAAAAGCATATGATAGTCAAATGTTAGCAATTGTCATTAGAATAAAGACATAAATCGTAGGCTCAATTCTCAAGCATTAGCTGAGATTCATTCAGATCTTTTTCTTTAGGGAATTTTATCAGTCACAGCCAGTCTCCATCAGTGACAATGACGTAACTTTAAATATTTTCTTCCTTTTATTAAAAAAAATCAGAAGTGTTTATTAAAAAAAAAAGTTGAGATGTATTTCACTAGACAATTTACATAAGGAACATAAAGCAAATGATGTTAACCTGCACATCTTCCCGACAATTTCCCTTTCAAGATTGTTATAGCATGCCATTCTGCTCTTCCATTTTTGCATATTATAAACCATACTGTCACAAGGGAAAAAGAAACAACATTTTTATATTGACCAAAAAAAAAAAACAATCCTTCAACAAGATCCACTAGTTCTATTAATAATAACAATACAAATATAAAATATTGCTTAAGAATTTTCGTACTCAGAATGATACTTCTCTAATCCGTAGCAGTAAGCTTTCTTCCACGTCTTGAAACGATGATCCCGATGAATAAGAACATCTGGATGAAGGTTACCTAAACAAAGCGAAGCTCCCCTGCAAATGGATATTTAAGATACACAATTCACCTCAACGTAAAGCTTAATCACTCAAAAAACAAAAAACAAAAAGAAAATCTTTTTTAGAAATATCTCATTAAAACTCTCTTTTAAAAAGACGTGAGCATACTATCACTTGGTTGTTGTAAAACTAAAACTAAACATGTTTTGGACCTCCACTAAATATTCACATTGATACAGAAAAGTTGTTTACATTCATATCTAGGATTCTACATGCACGTGCATAGTGCACTATCTATTCCGCAAAGAAGAGGAGCAACAAAGTACATATATGAACCAACTAAACAGGGAAAAATGACCAACATTTAAAAGAAGAAGAAGATAAGGAAATAAGAATAAGAAAATAAAGGTTAAACGGGAAAAAAGTAAAAGGCTCTCTCTCTCTCTCTCTCTCTCTCTCTCTCTCTCTCTCTCTCTCTCTCTCTCCCCCCCCTTTTTTACTCCTTTTTTTATTTTGGGTTTTTTGTATTTTATGCAGTTATCTAGATAAGGATAAGATGATGATGATTAATACTACTATAATATTAATTTTGATTGAGCAATGACTTTCTAGAGCCAATAGGTTTTGAGGGTTTTGATTTTTGAACATTGTCAGCAATTCTTGTATTTAGGTTAAAATTGACATCCAATAGTTATTACTGGAGAATAAACCATGAATTGCATCAATATGTTGAGTGTGTATTATTGAATGTGAATTATGGGTCGTCATCATCATTGATGCCTTGTCCCAAGTCCCAACTATATTGGGGTCATCCGGTCAGCTACATGAATTCTATTTCACCATTTAAGTCTATCCTGGGCCAAATCCTCTATGGGTCGCATTTCTTCAGATTTATCCATCTTACTTCCATCCATGTACTTTTTGACCTACCCCTTTTCCTTGAGGAGCCATCAATTTATATAGAGAAAGTTTTCCTCACTGGTGTCCTTATTAGCCTGCATTGGACATGTCCAAACCATCTCAAATAAGTCACTTTTAACTTATCACTTATTGATACTACCTCTAAAAGCTCCCAAATGCGCTCGTTTCTAATTCTATCTTTCCTAGTTTTACCACACATCCATATTAACGTTCTCAATTCTATTACACCCACTTACTATATCTGTTGTTTCCTAATCGGCCAACATTTAGATCCATAGGTCATAGTCTAATCGCTATCTTGTAATTTTTTCCCCCTTGATCTTTGTTGCTATGCACCAATCACAAAGCACCCAAAAGCAAGCCTCCACTTCCACCATATAACTCTAATCATATGTTCAAAATCCTCTTCAATCTCCCCATTCTTACTAATTATAGAACTAAGATATCATAAAGACTCTCATTGTGATATCTCTTAAGATTTAATTCCCACAAAAGTGCCATCTCTATGCACATCCCCACTGATGTTGCAATATTATATCATCTACAAACAATATGCACCAAGGTACCTCCTTTTAAATGTGAACAATTAACTCATCCGTAATTATGAAAAGAGATAAGGGTTTAAAGCTGAACTTCATGCAAATCTATGGTCACTAGAAACTCACACGTCTCTCCACGAGTAGTTCTCACACTAGTTATCACTCCCTCATACATGTTTTTAATGTCAATATAACCTCTTGAGACCCCCCTTATATCTAAACCCGCCAAAAATCTTTGCATAACCTATGGTAGGCTTTCTTTAGATCGATAAAGACCATATGAAGGTTTTTTTCCTCATCTCTTGACATTTTTCCACTAATAGTCTAAGTGAAGAAAAAGCTTCCTTTTAGCCATCAATCAGTGATCCACATGTCTAGTGGTTAGGGTCATTGGTCGAGGTGTTTCTATGAGGCCTTAGATATATGCCAACTGATAGCACCCAAAAAAAATGAAACTCCCAATCCAAAACAATAAGAAAAGAGGGAGAAATACAAAACATACTAGTTCTTACCAAAAACCTACATATCACTAGATCAAGGTTATTATCTAGTATTACTCCTCTGAAATGGCGAACAAACCCCAAAAACTAACTCTGCACATGAAGAATAAAATTCCTGGTCAAGTAAAATTCCCACATCCATGAAAATGTTAATGTCAGCAGACAAAGGCAAGAAGAATGGTCTTCAACTTTGATCCAGTGTTCTAATACCATGTTGATTTGTAGAAGATAAGGTGAAGAAGAAAGGCGAAACATGTATAAGGAAAGCTTTCCCTTGTGACAATATAAATTGATAAGGAGGAGAGAGAAGAAAAGAGAATGTGAAGGAGAATAAAAGGGAAAGTAAATTTATTATGCCAATCTACCCACTTCCTACCAATCCTTTATTATTTATTACAAGGTAGAAAACTACTCATTAATCATTATCACATGATCAAAAGAACTGAGACATGAAATAATACACTAACAATAAGAAATGCAAAGATTAATACTTCAAAGGAGCATCCATATGTGGGTGCACCAAAACCACTGAGCATTGCGAACAGACATGAATCCAATTGATTGTTGTTCTCTGATTAAGTATTTCTATAATATGCAACCAACTAATGCATTTAAAACATAAAGGTGAAAACTATATGTTGACAGAACACATTAAAAGATTGGACTTGGATGCAAAGATTAAGATAAGTAGAGATTCATTGTCTAGCTTTCACAGAACAAAGATATTTCTTGGTCAAAGACATCAGGATACTGAAGGTACAGATCTACAGCTTGAAATTATATTGTTATTTGTAGCTATCACCAACTTTACACCCATTACTTTTCCATGGATCAGTATTCTTAATAAATATGCAGTGGAAATAAATTGCCTTTGATATTCATTTCTGCTACAGAATCCCTTAACGTTACCCATTAAAACTTTAGAATAACCTGTACAAAGCTCACCATAAGTAAAAAAAAAAAAGTCCAGAAGTGCTACACTGTGATGCAGAACAAGAAAATCTAACTCTTTGCAACATCATTGTTTTGAGTTTCTGTCAAATTTTAGAAGTTAAGGTAACACGCTAAAAGTAACTTCAGAAAATACTGTTCTTACTACTTACCATGAGAAAGAAGGATTCCCAAAGTGAAAATTTTCCCCCATAAGCAATGCTTGAACCACCTGATCCACATCATCAGTCCCTCTAGGAAGAAACTGAGAGAGAAGATCTCTCTCTGATTCTGATAGATGAGTCTTCCATACCTGGCAAAAAGCTCAAAATGAAGTTAAACAAATCATATCCGGTAATGAAGGAGCTAATTTCCAAATTGGTGTTTATGTGATTGTGTAAACATAAGCAAAGAATTGATGAGAAACTTACAAATGATAATTAACTTATATGTGAGAACGCTTGTCAAATTTTCCAACCTAAAAATCTCTTCAGGAACAGAAAACACATCAGCTAAACCTGTCTTAAATTGGTGAGCAGAGTCAATGGAAGGATAAATATCTCTCCAAGATATCCCAATCTGTTCCCTCTGGGCCACGACTTTCTTCCGACAATCGTCCCACTCCAAAAATATATGAGGTCTCATGTTCAATACATTTCCATCCACAATCTTCTTCTTTTTCCCTCCACATTACTCTTGTAAATTATACTTAACTACACCAGCACCATTCAACTGCCTTTTCTGCCGACCCACTATCATTTGGAAGATTATCTATGACAAATCACCAGAAGTTTGTATCACCTTAGTTCCCTTCGAATATGAGTGCCACAGACGTTGGCATGAAAATGCATATTGTTCGCTCACTATAATAGAAAAATGCACGTCTTTAGCTCACTATTGCTGTACTGGGAAGAAAAAAAAGAGAAACTGCATCTTATATTTTATAGTTTGTAATCTATTTCAGTGTTCTACAAGATGTTTGAGAGTATCATTATGTAGCAAGCAACAGAAAAATGTCAGTCTATAGTCCATACCAGAAATAATTCATTATGAGTTAATCATTGGCAAAACACGAAAAAGGGTTGGGGAAGAATATACTGACATAATATAAATCCAGTATTGTGCTATTTCTGGATGTTAATTGTGTGGGTCAATGGAGCCAACTTGGCTCTGCAGCCGCATTGCAGAACTGCAGCCGCACTGCAGACTGCAATGGCACTGTAGCTGCGCTCACACTGTAGCCGCACTGCAGCACCTGAGGGCAGCCGAAAATGCAGACATCCACCCCCTGATGGAGTCTATATATGGAGACCTCCATTGCTCCGGCTAAGATGCAGGGACGAATAAAGAGTGAGGCTTGTGTGCAACTTGGTTTGGGGCTGAGAGTGAGAGTGCTCTTCCTCTAGTAATCCTTTTCCAAATAGTATAATTTATTCCGTCTTCTCCCGTGGATGTAGGGTCAAGCCGAACCATGTAAACCTCCTGTGATCATCTCTTCTAGTGTGTGTTTTTCCTCCCATCTGTGTGGTTAAATCAGTGCTCAAACACAACACTGGAGGTTCAGTTTAACCAGTCTAATAGAAGGGTGGTGAAAACATTATTAAAGAGCGCTTATTAAAAAGAAATGAATGAACAAAATATCTTGCTTAAAAGTGTCCTGTGTATTTAATATTGATGCATGCGCTTGTGCAAATACTTAGTCTAAGCAAGCATCCTATTAGTAGAGCTTCTAAATCGAAACAGAACAAAGTCCATTTGTTAGTGTCCAAAAGTTTTAACATGATCATCAAGGCAGCATTGAGTCACAGAATGTTGTTAAGATGCTGTATTGCTGTTCTATAGAACCATACTTCCATGTGTGAATACCAAGGTCCTAGCTGAATACTTCAACCGAAAAAACAGACAAGTTAACACTTTTTTTGTGGAAAAGGGGACGGTTTTCTTTGGAGAAACCATTTTTAATGCGTTAAGTGCAGCATAATTCCTCAGAATGACTTTTCCGCCACATCATTGCCACATCAAACTTTTGCTTAAGAAGGTTGGAAATGGAATTCTATGGAGGAGCATTACGCTTACTCTCTTCCCGTTTCACCATAGGTTGCAACCCCATATCTAGGCTCCTCTCTCTTTATCTACTATGATGCCCCTCCCTTCTCTTTCTATTTTCACACTCACTACCCTTCTTTGTATCCTTTACCCACCCTTCCACCCCCTCTTTCTATGGTTTTCACCAAATATTCCTCGGCCGCACCAAACAACATTATCTCCAATTCACCAAAGAAAAATATTTTGCAACAAACAAAACTTTTGTACTTTCGCAGAACTCTTTTTCCATTGAATTCATTTTCATAGACTTTGCTGATGTGGCAATTTCCGCTTTCCACGGAAAGGGAGCGTACACAAACGTGCCCTAAAACAATATTAAACATAGGTACCAGGCCTCAGTAGATGTACAAATCTATTGCATAATTTCCATACATGTGGGGTCTATTATTTGGTCAGGATCCAACTGCAGATGGGAATTCCTCAAATTGAAGGTTTTTAATACTTTCTTTGGTGGCCTACAGACAGTTAACAAAGGACAACATCAGTAGTCCCAAAAAAGCAATGCAAAATAATGGAAGGTTCTAAGATGGTAGGGAATTTGTACAACCCAACATCCACAATTGGAAACACGTATGTTTCATGAGGATCAGCATCCTCTAATCCAATATTGCTATATTATTCACCCATGAACTTTATTTTTAACCACTTATGGTATGAATCCTCCATATTCAATTCATATGTATTCAAACACAAACGAACAAACCCATAATGTATAATGCCCAGTATATGCACTATAGTACTAAGTATATGCGCTATAGTACTATGTAAAAACTTATGCAAGCTTTCTAAATTTTATACCCTTTCAAGAAACAAATCAACTAAAAAGATTTGGGTACCCAACCTGGGCCACATCAGCCCGACTCAACCCAAATTGCACTCATGTAGAGAATTTAAATTGTGGGTCAGGACTGGATCGATTACTTTCGGGATTCATTTGAGTTTGGGTTAACTTACATACAATATTATGGGTCAGGATTGGGTCAGGATTGGGTTGTTGAGTATCAATGAAAATCCATTATAAACCATTCTTCTGATTAAAACCCAAATATCAGATAGCTGAAATTAAACTAATACATTCAAAAGATAAACACACAAAATCAATACCATGTGCATTCATTCCAAATCAGAGATAACAAGAAGCCCAACAAAAGAAGAAGAAGATAGAACATTGAGGAATCAGTGAGGGAATTAAAATGAAGAAAGATACCTGGTGAAAGAAACCAACTAAGAAATTTTCTCTTCTTTATCTTCTCTTCTTGTAGTACCAGTGGCAAAGTAGTATTGGATTCTTGGGAGCGAAGGAATGAAGAAGGAGATAGATATTAGGGTTTATGTGGTGGTTTATGGAAAGGAAAGACTAAAGAGAGAGGTTGTTGTTACGGTTACTGGTGGAATGGAAGTCGAGAGTTTTGACGCTTCTGCTACTGTTCTGAAGCAGAAGGATTTATCTGATGTGGGCCCCAGTGGGTCCTCTGATCCAAATCTAAATTTTGGTTTTTTTTTTTCTTCTTCTAAATTTCCCTCCCAAGGACAGTCCTGCATGGGGACATCCATGCAGAAAGCAATGTGGGTATCACCTGGGCACTTATTTGAATGGACCATCAAAACCCCCAACCCCCTATTTTCATTAGATCTATTTGATTTTCACTGATCCAAATAGATTGGGCCATTGGATCGAGAGTAAAAAAAAAATAATATAAAATTATTAAACTTGTGGGCCACGGATCAAAATATTAAGATAATTTATGAACTTACAATAACTATTAAAGGTAGGTTACGTCCAGATCTCCCCAACCCCACCGCCCCCACAACTGTTGGGCCCTTCGGAAAGCATGACTTTTTTTTTTTTTTTTTTTTTTTGAAGAAAGCTGACTTTTCAAAATTTTCCCTTTTTCTTATTTATGGAAAGACTTCGGTATAATATTATTGAGAAAGACACAAAAAGTCCACAATTACATTTTTTATAATGAGATCATGCATTGAGTACCAACAAACCCCCATGCCATCAATAAACTTGGCATGCCTAACTAATTTGTAAACTACTTTATAACTAATGAAATGCTGTAGAAAAGCTTTGTTCTCATTAAACAAAAAGCATTGTCTCCCAAAGCTAGGCTAGGAGATGAGGAGTTGAGTGCCTCAATCATCCAAAAGGAGTCTCCTTCAAAGATGAAGTCACATGCACCAATATTATAAACCATCTAAAAACCTCTCAAGATTAAATTTTCTCTCTTTATGTTAGTGTGATTAGATGGTGCCAACAAACAATCAATCGAAGAAAAAAATTTTAAATATATAATTTTTCTAACTGCATTACGGCAAATTAATATTATATCCCATTTATCTGGATGGAATTAGATTCCTATAAAGTGCAAATATAAACTGTCCTGATAGAAAATATTAAATAACGTGTAAAAAAAAAGAAGAAATTTTGATAGAGTGAATTTTAAAGGTTTAGATTTTATAAGCAGGCCCATTTGATCATCATAGGCCTCAAATGGCGAACCCAGATACAAGCATATGGGTGAGGTGGCACCTGTCAAACCACGATGTGGTTCTAAAATCAATATAAAAAATTTTGATTTATTGCAAAAAATTTAATAAAAATCATGGGTCCATCCTCAAAATCTACTTGGAATTAACCGGTTTGCCCAAAAATCCAAACCACCTATTATGGTTTACATTGCTTAAATAAAAATCCTAAGTCCACCACTGATAAGCCATGTAAATTATCTCTAATCCTACATTTGAGATCCAAGCTGCTCAAAGTCGCAGTCCAGTGAGTATTTATATACCTCTAGCTTTTTATTTGAAGCTGGATCCTCCGTCAAATTAAGCAATTAATGATGTGGTTTGTGCTCGTTCAATCCAATTTGTGGGCCCACCTCTCATTGCAATTCTTACACCAAAGGACGGTCGATAAGGGACCCAGTTGTATGGGTACCAATGATGTGGCCATTTTTTTATAAATATATTCCGAGTACTACTATGGAAAAGGTACTAGGTTGTTAGAAGAAGACAAAAAAAGGCGTTACAGTTACAAATCAAATAAAGAAGGCATGTGATATGACACCTGTACTTGAAATCTCAAGCTGCCTTATTTTCCAAGCATGTAATTTGTCCAATCCAAACAAACCCTTCACATTTCATGTTTGGAATTTGATCTCTCAAAGACCATTTTACATAATCTTCTTCTGAAGTTTGCAGAGATGGACAAGAAGAGCAAAGATGTCATGCTGAAGAACAAAGATGTCATGCATTTGGAGCGGGAATCTGTTATTCCGGTTCTTAAGCCAAAGCTTGTCATGAAATTGGCTAACCTTATGGGTATATATGCATATGGGGTTCATTTCTTCATGTCTACCTGGCATATGTACCTCTGTTTCTATCTGGCTTTTGGGATTTTTTTTTATTTTTTGGGTGTTCTGTGTTCATGATTTTGATGAATGTGATGTGGGGTTTGTTTGTTTGTGGTTTTTGAATTGATTTGGGTTTGTTGGTGGTTAATGATTCTGTTATTTGATGCCAAAGCCCATCATGAAATTGAATTAATTACCTCATACTCTCATAGTGCATATCAGAAAATTCCACCCTTTAATTTTTGACATTGTCCCAGAACTTGGTTCCAATCGGACTGATTTTTTGAAGCTCTGCAAGCGAGTAGAGTATATGGTTCGTGCTTGGTATCTGCTACAATTTGAGGATCTGATGGTATGTCAATATATGGTTCCCTTTATGAGAATTATACATTATTGTATAGTTTGGTGTTGATAATACACACACACACACTTCTTTCAAATACACACACACACACACACTCATTATTGTTTAAATCGTATGATTTGAATTGAATCCTTACAAAAAATATTCGAATCTATGCAACAAATCCAATTAGCAAGTGAATGTTAGAATTCAGGTTGATTAGTTGTGTTTCTATATTTTATCAAATCTTACGATTCAGTTGATTCTTTTGGCTGAAAATAATCTTAGCTAAAAGGCTAATATTAATAATTTTCCCCTTTATTTTTTAATGTTTCTATTTGTGGGGTTTTAGAGAGGTTTTAAAGATAAGGAATACACATGTGATTGGAGTGCTCTCAGTATGTATGAGTTCTGTCACATTCTTTCTTCTGTTGTTGTTGTTGTTTTTCCTTTTTCTTTTTTATGAAAACTTCCATTAACATAAGAAGACATCCTAACCATGAAATATTGATGATTCAGATTCTATTTTTATTTTTTGTTTAAAGAGAAAAACATTACGAAGCTCATTTAATTTTCATAAAAGTCTTGATGTCTTCACCATATTCAATTATTCACGCATACATCATTTGCCATATATTAGTGGATGTCAATAATTCTATCATATGATTGTATCAGAGTCATATTTGTTTATGATGTTGGTGCTGCTTTGGATAGAAAATGGGTGAATTTTTATAGCTAATTTTTTTTAAGTTTTTTCTTTTTACAAGAAAAATAAAAAATCCTACAATTTGCAACATGATCAATGCAACCCATTGAACAATTTGTGATACAACATTTTCAGTTTTTAAAACAACGCATACACATAGTTTGTGTTGATTACACACAAGTACTTAATTCAGTTCTCTCTAGCTCAAACATTCATCTAAGTTGAAGAAGTTTTGTGTTTATAGCAATTGTTCTCCCTTTTTGATCCCATTTATGGAGGGCAGAGGTTGGAGCAGCAAAATCTATCTTCCGAAGAGATTGACGTTCTTGAACAGAATTTCCTCACTCATTTGTTCCAGGTTGTCTTCCCATTACATATTCTCTTTATTGTCTTTTGTTGCTTTCTTATATTTTTTTTAGTCATTGGACAAGCTGTTCCCACCTTAGCCTTATGTTCCGTTTGTATTTCATCCAGGTAATGGAAAAGAGTAATTTTAAAATAGTGAATGACGATGAGATTGAAGTTGCTCGCTCTGGGCAATATCTCCTCAATCTTCCTATCTCAGTAGATGAATCAAAGGTTCATAATTGGATATACTGTCTATATTAGTTCCCAATTAGAATTGGCTTTCTATATTCCTTTTCAGTATAAGCGATTTGCATGCCCTTCTATGAATTTACTAACTACAATCTTGTTTTGGAGGAATGCAGCTCGACAAGAAGCTTTTGCGAAGGTATTTTGAAGAACATCCTCATGATAATCTCCCAGCATATCATGATAAGGTATTATTTGAAATTTGAAGGAATAATTGACAGGGAAATTTTGCATTTTTTGTTCAGTATTTGATAAATTTTAGCATTTATCTATACATGGATGATTTTCTTAATAAAATATAGGTAGAGGAAAATAAAGAAATAAGGTGGATGAACTAACCCATCCAAAACAAAGAAAAAAAAAACTACAGATTAAAATAGGCCAACAAAGAAGAATGCAAAGAGGTCTAACATGAACACTAGGAAAAGAACAGTTCCTCCTTGGGTCGCCCAAGATGGATCTCTTATTGGCTAAAATTGTATTAAGCGAGACCTCGCAAGATCATTTACACACAGGGCTCCTTGGAACAAATTAGCCTTAATTTTTCAATCAAAGTCATCAATGTGATGGTGCCACTTTCGAAATTTCTGTTATTTCTTCCCACCCTGATTTCCCATTATGGCACTTTAGAGGAGGAAAATCACTTTTTATTTAACTTAGAATAGAGAACACATACTGAATACAACAATGATGATTGAGGGTAAGATGCATTGTGCATTGCAAGAGTGTCCTACATATCAACTAATGCAGCCCTCACTCACATAAGATTGAAGACTGCAAAGGAAAAGTAGCTGTAGCCATCCTCTTGACTTCAATGATGTAATGAGCTAAAAGGAAGAATAAAAACAATAAAAAAATCACTTATTTTTTTCTTTGAAAATACATAAAATAATCGCATGAATTTGGGTTGTATGACTCTTGAGAGTTGTTTGCTTTATGATTGGTTGTACTGCAGACATACACATCTGATGCAGAGAGTATAATGAGACCAAATATGACGTAAATTGGCTGGATTCTCGTCTTATTACACAAACTAATATCAAGGATCATTCAACTGATTGATGTGGAAAATAAGTCTTGTAACTTGAATTGAATCAAACTCAAACTATGAAAGAACTAACACGATGAAAGTGTAACTGTATATGAAAGTGTATCCATATTATCGTTTCCAACAAAGTCTTCGGTCAGATTCAAAAGTAAACATTTGGGAAGTGTGGTCTGCTAAATAAACTCTTTCTGTTTGGTACGAATCAACTGTGAGACGCTTATAGAAAGGAATGGCATCTGTAAGGGGTTGGCTGGTTGTGTAGGCTATTAGTTTACATCTCAATGTCCATCAAGTTACACAGACGAAATCACAAGATGATGATAGTAATAGTGCAAGAAGAATGCTCTGCACATAATGTCCCAAAAACCATGTTAAGGCATTATAGCCTTTTGTATATCCCATCTCTAAATCCTATAAAATAGAGTTAAATAGAAATCCTATCATCGTCACAGTTAAATAGAAATCCTATCATTATTTCCCATAAAAATTGAATAATTTATGGCACTGTTCAATGTTTAAATGCCCTGCTCTTATGTATCATTTTTTTATCTTTATTTTCCCTACCATTTACTGATAATTTTAGACTAATTTGGGAACACATGTGCATGTCAAGTACATAATCTTCCGTCGAGGAATTGGAATTGATCGTACAACGGATTACTTTTTCATGGAGAAACTGGACATGATCATAGCACGCATTTGGGCTTGGTTACTTTATGTCACCAGGTAATAGAGGTGGTTACTTTATATCACCAATTAATACACTAAGTTCATGGTCAGTTGTTGGGAATGGAACGGGTCTGGGTTGAACATCATTTTAAACAGAGTATACCTGTTCATTGATCAATTCTGAAGTTCAGACCTGGGCTTAGCTGTGCACTCATGAAAGAGGCCTTAGTTCTGTTGTTGGCAACTATGATGCCCTGATATGGGATGGTTGCGGCAAGGATGCACCGCGGATAATAAAGGGCATTGGATTCTAACACAAAAAATGAAGTGTTGGATACATTACAATACAATTTGTTGCCTATTTTGAAGTATCCAGGTATCATAGCTTGTCAATGCCCCTATCCAAAAACCTGTCAGAGTGAGGCTAGGCTTGAGCTCTTTGTTAATTGGACCTGAAATTAGACCCATTTATGATCACAGGAGCCCAAAAAGAAGGCCAGGACAGCCCTATTTAGGTTGGTTCATTTGGAATTTCCAGTGAGCAAGCTAGGTCCATTGCCAACCCCATCTATGGCAATTCGATGAGAATTATTAATGTATTCTGTCCATTATAAATCCATTTCTTACTCTGAAATGTTGAAACAAATCTTTTTGTTTGGTTATTATGCTTTCAGACTGCAATGCATCTTTTCTAGGAAGCAAAGCAGAAAAAGTCAGATAAATCCAATGAAAACTGATGAAATGAATGGTGAAACAGAGCAGGATCTGTTTGTTGAACGAGTTCGAATTGAAAACATGAATCTAAGGTTCAAATTGACATATTTGATTTTCTTCAGAATAGTTTGTGATGTATTTACATGAATCCAGGATTGTTAAGGGTTACTTTATCAGCACTTTTATCTTGATATTATATCATTGTTGAAGACTAACCAGTTCTTTGACATTCATTATTTTTATTATGTCTGTCCAGCTTGAGAAATCTATTTGGAAAGATCACACTTCAAGAACCAACTTTTGATAGGATGATTGTTGTCTACAGGTGGTAGTCTTCAGCGTTGCGATGATTCATTTTGACATGCCATTAAATTAAAATGCATCATTTTACTTGGAGTATTGCTTGACAGCTCAGACACAAACTGGAATAAGCCCAAATACTATCTTCTGGTGTTTAAGTTTGAGTCCATAAATACATTGGAAAGTAACCATATATTGTCTGTCTATGCCTGTCTTTGAGTCTATGTAATACACAGAAAATTACCATTTACTGGCAAAAAGGCTAAGTCAATACTTTATGTGTTGTTATCCAGTGGAGGACCAGAGAGTGTTTGGACACAGTCCTAGGCAGCATCATGGTCAAGCTGAGTTGGGTTGGTCGAGTTCCAGACCTTCTCATCATAATCTATTGTGGAGACATAATTACATAAACCTAATGGTGAAAATATACAATAGACAGATATCTCCAAATGACTTCGGCTCATAAGTGTTCTCCCATTTTTGGATTTCCACCCATGGAGCGAATGTAGAGAATGAAGACAATTTTCTCCATGGTCAAAGTGAATAAGCTAAACTTGGCTGTAAGTTGGTTTTATCACCAGGCTTGAATAATATTTTAAACTGTGCATTTGGGCAGTAAAATATCAGACACCACATGGGGTGGGATACTTCTTTTATAATGTTTCAGCCCTGAATTAATATTGTTTGATTGTGCTCAACTATTTTGGATGGAAAATGCACAAAAAAAAGTTCTGCTTAATGTCTTACATTTTCACATCACCCAACTGCATTGTGGAATGGATAATCATGTGCTCAGGAATAAAAAATAATAAAATAAAAGAGAGACTAATTGCATCTTTGGGGAGCAGAAAAACCACCTTCTAATTGGGACTTAGAAGAAGGTCCTTCTGGCCATGGTCACACCACCGTCTCTAGGTTCACCTTCCTCTGCTAGCACCACTTTCATACCTTTTATCATGGTTACATCAACAGCTTTGCAACCATATTTCTACAAAGGCGACTTTCAAGACAATTAAAAATTTATTTAATCTGTAGATTATCACTTTCTGAATTTGGATATCTCAACTTGCTAAATATGGTGTTGTGTTGTTTTATTTGTAGAAAAGTGAAGACCAGTGCTGATCTCCTTGGTAAATTGGGCAATGCGGCCTCAACTTTTGCTTCGCTTGATGCCAAGGCTGAGGCTGTTGATAACCAATCCCTTACTCAAGCAATCTCAGATGCAATAAATGCTGATGGTCAACATAGCAAGTAATCTCTTTTGATCACTTGTTTTTGGCCCCCTTTTTTTGCCCTTGGATGCATCCTATCTGGTTTTGGCCTTTTGGATTCTTGCCTCTATGGTTTCATCCTTCTAAAGATTCAACCACACCCTCTCAAATTTACCAAGAAATATAGTATGTTTTAGATAAATATAGTTCTTTATTTTATTGTATCGGTAGATTTTTTATATTCTGTATGTAGGTTTTATTTGTATGCTTGCTAAGTGACAGTTCTTCCCCTTTTTGTTGATAACTGTTCTTTCATTGCTTGCACATCCTAATCCACTTCAAGCCACTCCTTTTTTCAACTTAGATCTGTATTTAAAAAGAGAGATTCTTGATTATTGATTCTTGATTAAGTATTATTATTTTTATGTACTTTTCCAGCATTAATAGGAGTGGGGCCACCTCTTTTATAATCTAAGCTGTATGTTTGCTGGGCCTCATCATGGGGTATTATGCCCTACTATGTATTCCCTATTGACTGATCTAAGATATGGAACTTGTGGCTCCCAAATGGAAGATTGAAGCCAGTCACACTTAAATCAGTATGAGGGTAGGACCATTTGTTTGTACTTTGTAGGGCTAAACAAATGGTATGATTAAGCTGTGTATATTTCCTCTTTAGAAATATGATCAGTGGCTGATAATAATAGTAGTTTTCCAGGCGGGTACATAAGAAGAACAAAACAGAGCGAGGAATTTATGTAAAGCATTTTAAAAACATCCCAATGGCTGACATGGAGTTAGTTCTGGTGAGTCCTTTCTTTATATTATATATATTTGGGCCGGAAGGAGCAGTTGTCGTCAACTTATGGGCTGATTATGGGCTGTTATTATTGTAGCCAGAGAAGAAAAATCCAAGTTTAACACCAATGGATTGGGTTAAGCTCCTTGTTTCTGCAGCTCTTGGGCTGGTTAGTCTTTGATATTCTGGAAATTTACTTAATCTTTTTTTGTTTAATCCAGTTCATTGTTACTTATCTTTGCCTTCATTTCAGGCTGCCCTCATTCGTTCTCTTGAAATGCCTAAAGCTGATATTTGGGTTATGATTGCTATTATTTCTGCATTGGGTGGCTACTGTGCTAAAATTTACTTCACGTAAGTTTATACTGCATTATGCTGTGACATATGGTAGTTATTCTGAAGCTTAAAATGAATCATTTGGATCCTTTTATTCTAGGTATGAGACATGACATTTGGAACCTTTTACGGAATGGAGAAACAGAATTCATGTACTGACCCCAACATGATTGGGATAAGACTTTGATGGTGATGATGATGATGATGAGACATGATTAATTAACAATATTTTTCACTGAAAAGTTTATTGTTATTGCTGTGGGTGGCATTGGGCTCTGGCCCAAGTATGTTGTTTACTAATTCGGCCTAAAATTCAGGTCCACCAGTCCATACCCAACCTATAATACTTAGGAACACATCTTGACTCCGTTGTCAGGATTGGTTTTGGGCAGTGCCCCGATATAAAATGTTCTCAAGATCTCACTCCGAATGCTGCTTTTTTACTAGTTGAACCTGAAATTTAGGCATAGGTCTGATGGGTTTATTAGTTGGGCCTGAAAAGGCAGGAAGCCCAAGGAGCCTACCGGTTTATTTATGGCTTAGATAGCTGCTGATTAGATCTATATTTTCTTAAATTGACATTTTCTGCCATGTAGGTTTCAGCAAGACATGGCAAGGTACCAAACCTTAATAATGCAGTCGATGTATGACAAACAGTTGGATAGTGGCAGAGGCACTCTTCTTCACTTGTGCGATGATGTTATTCAACAGGAAGTAGGTTCTTAACTGATATATTTAGAGAAAACCTAAGTTTTCATTGTATCTGTTCTCACACATGGCCCACATGTGTGACATCGAACTGCCATGATGGGGATATGGCCCAAATTGAAATCCATTGGACAATGTCCAAAATTGAACTGGAAGATTTTTTTTTTAATATAAAGAAAAAGGACTGTCAATTTATATTTGGTTGACATTGTTATCAATCACGTATTCTCTTTTGCTAGAACCCTCTAATCAAATGCTTAAGGGGCCACTTGCCTATTTTATGCATGTGATAAGAAAATGAGGTTTACTCTACATATGTGAAATTTTACATATGTAAAATTTGCACATATGAAACACATTACCATGTTTGTCTAAATCATTTTAGCATAAGCCTTGAATAGTTCGGATTGTATATGCTATCTCGAAATCTATAAATTTTAAGGCATGAAACTAAATGTTTTGGGGTTTAATAGGTCAATAAAGTATTTAAATGGTTTGAATCAAAGTTTTGGGGCCCTCATGAATTGCAAAACATAGGAGACATAGGATTTGAAACAACGACCTGTCATGGGAGAGAATTGTGTTGTTTCCCTCATTAAATTTTTTATATTGGCTAAATTTACACACTATTTTTACACCTCATTAACACATGTAGTGCATAATTGAGCTCAAACAAACATGGATATGCATAACAATTACATTTGTAAATAGGTGCAAACAAACAAGCACATCCACAGTAGGCAGGATCACTGGCTTAGATCATATCTATATATATATATATATACATATACTGCATATATAAAAAAAAACAACTAAAAGGGAAAAGAAAGACTATTGTGTAACGAGGCATTATCATAGAGAAAACCCAAGCCTCTAAATGTTTTAGAATCTTGAAAGTGGACTCGCGCTTGATGAGGAGCTTTCGAGTGACTATAATCTTCTATGTTTCCAATTCATTAGATATTCACTGAGTTTTACAATGCAAACCATTGAGTTTTCATATTCAAGCACATAGTCGAGTTTATCTCGTCTTGGAATTATGCTTCCATTGAGCTGAGTTGAGTCAGTGAGTGTCCAGAGAGCTCAACTTGGATATTAACTACTGAACCTGCACAGAAAACTTAACTTAATGTTCTAATTTCTTGACATATTTTAAATGCAGGTAAAAGAGGTCATTATATCATTCTTTATTCTGATGGAGCAGGGTAAACTGACTCTAGAAGTAAGAAATCTCAGTAAATGCTCCCTGCCACTAAAAATTTGCACTTTTTCCAATGTGAAGTTGAAAATACCGAGTGCATGGTATCATGCTGACTATACAGCTTCAATTGTATATATAGGAGCTCGACCAGCGGTGTGAAGAACTGATTAAAGATGAGTTTGGAGATCAATGCAATTTTGAGGTGGAAGATGCAGTCCAAAAGTTAGAAAAGCTAGGCATCGTGGCAAAAGTGCGTTTAGCATTTTCATTACTTCTCCACTGATTTTAGCAATCTTTAGTTTTTTGGGCATCAGTTTCTGGTGCAAACTAGTTGAAATTCTTTCTCCCTCAAACTAGTTGAAATCTCCATCCTTTAAATTATATGATATCAGCATATGATAAAGATTTGTGTTATAGTTGTATGAGAACTTCTATGAATTTTTCTTATTGATGAAGGGTGACCCAGTGAAAATAGAGTGTGGAATTTGTAATTCATTTAACACTATTTAGATGGATCTACCTTTTTCTCGTTTCCCCAACTAACAAGGATTAACTGTTGACTTCAGGACCCCCTTGGAAGAATATACTGTGTGGGCTTGAAGCGTGCTAATGAGATCATAGGCACCACCACTGAAGAATTTGTGCTAAAAGCAAAACAAGACACTCCTGCTTGATACCATCTTCGAAGTGCAAGATTTCATGCTTTCTACTTGACAGTTCAAGTGTAAGCTTCAACTTGCTACTTACTTATTGGAGTCTCTTTAGTTTCCTTAATGCCAATCTTTGGAAGCTGTACTATTTGTTTGACGAATTGCATAGTTGATCCCCGCTACGGTTGGGAAGCCCCCAACAGTATTCTAGTCATAAAGGTCCTTTCTCATCTATCCTTGGGCGACAAAATAGAGAGTATACGGCATGGAGAAAATGATGAAAGATTAGTTAGCTTGGTCTTTGAGTATGGATAAATTTTTTTTATATAACTTAGGGTATTCCTTGTCAGCCCAACCTTTGAATCCTGGCCTCCAGCCTGGTAGTTAACTGATTTTAACGAGCAAGAACTTTTTCCTGGGGGGTACATACATTGCTGTACACATAGTACCCGAATAATGCAAGGGACGAGAGTCGAACTTAAGACCCTAAAGAGCAAACGCAAGGCTCAAACCAACTGAGCCACCACCTTAACGGCAATATGGGTACATTTTAACATCCCTATCAACAAAGTTGCCAAAATAATAACAGTCTGGATCGCCTCGCTTCTAAGATATATACATCAGAAGAGTATGCCCATTCTGATGAAGGATCTCCACTTTCTAGGTTGTTCCAAAATACAGTGTGGATAATAAGGCATCTACCTCTCCATAGCTATGCTTGTGCTCATCAGCTCATGAACATGGACATTGCTCCTGAAGGGCTGTTCTTCACCTTTGCAGTCTGGTTAGTGATCTGTGTAATCTAATACATGAGCTTCATTTTAGTCATTGGTTTCCATGTTCGTAATTTTTCGATTTTGATGTGTGCATTGTAGATTTTTAGTTGTATACTCTCAGAAACTACTTTGTGGCATGCTGTCACTGGAATTTTGCCTTCTTAAACATTTTAGCAAGAAATTTGCTATATGTTTTTTTTTTTTTAAATCAAGAGGGATGCTTCCACTGTTTCTTGTAAGCATGGGATTCGTAAAAAACTGTTGATCTTGAAAGAATGGCAAGGAAATTCTCTATATTTTTTACTCTGCCCATCTCTAAGTTGAGAACCACAATGAGATAAATTAGAAATCATTGATACAACTTTCTATATGGAAATGGCCTCGGTAACCCCAATTGTATCTTGTTGGGTTTTATATCTTGTATTCCGGTTAGCTAGATGGGTCCATTGGGTTAGCCAAGGACCGAGCTTTATGTCAAGGTATATTTGGTCATTGTACCGAGGCTTTCTTGTACGTCAAAAAAGCATAAATTATAAATATGAATAATCTGTAACCCCTAGATCTTGGCTGTAAGAGAGGTGAGAGCTCTCTTGTGCGGTGATGGTGAGAGATGATGAGAGGGTGAGAGTCTTTGTATGCTTTGCTTATGATAGTGAAGATGTTGTCTCTGTCCATGGATGTAGCCTTGTTTTGGGTGAACCATGTAAATATCTCTTGTGTGCTTCTTATGTGTGGCTAGATCATAGATTGTAGATTTTTGTGCTTCCACTCATGCTTAACAAATTGAGAAATTTTATCAAACGCTTAGTAGGCAAAGTGATCTTCTAACAATTATCATTAACAAAGTGTTATGACAATCCAACTAAGGCAAACATAAATCAAACCACCATCATGTAGAGAAAAAAAAAACAATTTAAGGAACACACAAGAGATAAGATATACGTGGTTTGGTCACAATATATGACCTACATCCACAAGAGAACAATGCAAAGATTTTCTTTACCTTTAATGGTGATTACAAGCCAATTACAAGTGGAGCTCTAGAAATCCACTTACAAGTTATAAGCGCTCAAAGCTTTCTTTTTCCCCTTCTGTTGGTCTTCTTCAAGAAGGTCTTATCTAACTTTTTCTTCCAGTGTGTACACTTTCTCTTCCAAGAGCTAAGGAATCCAATGGAATGCTATCTCCTATTCTCTTAGGGTTTTCTTAAAAGAAGAAAGCTCTACAACCATTGAATTGACTCAATCCAATGGCTCACAATAAAAGAGTAAAAGAGAGAGTAAAAACAGAATATATAAAAATACAAAGGGGTAAAAGCAAATAAAGGGATTTAACTTCACACATGCGTTGCACACACACATGCAATACATATTCAACATATCTCAGTTGTTTAGGGACATTTATTATTTTAGGCTGGATTACATTGAGTGAAAAAAAATAAGTAGGCTATTCTTTTAATGGTTTCATTCTTAGCTAACCAACATGATTGGAGCCTTTGTGCGGTCATAAGCCTTATCTGAAGCGTCTTTAGAAACATTGCTAATGATTTGGGTGATATGATTCATCGGCGACCAAGTGCCAGGGGAATGAACGCTCACATTTTCTAAGTTATCTACAACTGTAAGTTTCTTAACCAGGTTTCCATTAATGGGATGCCATTGGAACTTTGGTCTGTACTATATTGTTGAAGTGATTCAAAATGGTGTTTTACATGGGCCAGGCAAATGACTGTCTAGGCCCAGCCTGCGTCCGTGCAGCGTACGACTACCCGCAGCATGAGCTCCACAGCTTTAAAATAGATGCCTGGAATTAAAATCAGTGAAGGCTCACAATCATCATCTTTGACTGAAGAGCAGAAATGATCTATTTTTTCTCTTTTTTGGTAGATGGCTAATCCTTAGCCTCCCCTTGCATTTAGTGGAGCAAATTGGGTCCGTGATGAAGTGAATCCATGACTTTCCAAGTCAGATCAGCAGGGTCATTTACATAGTACCAATGTAAGCAGGTAGGTTTACCTTGGAATGTCTATATACTGTGTTACAAAACTTGCAGACGTCGTGCAAGCCAGGTTCACGGTGTTAACCCTAAGCACGGCATAATTACAAATTTACAATCATGCTTAAGTCAATCAGCAGCCTGAACTCAACTCAAAGTTCATGCCCATGCTGGACTTGACCGGCTTGACCCGACAAATCTAAATGAGACGGTTAAAATTGAGTTCAATGCAAATGGGGATAAGTAGAAGACATTAAGTCGGTAAGATGTCACTTTGTCTTCTTTTCTTAAATGGCCCTTTTATATTTATTAAAATTTTGTTTTATTTTGCACCTACCACTTCTAGGTGACTATCTGTGCTCTGTGGAAGAGAGCAGTTACAGCTTTGAAGATATTTGAGGGAGACTCCAATTTTCACACTGATCTCAACTTAAGGTAACTAGAGGACCCTCTTGGAACACCATATAAGGTGATCCATATGACCACCAAATGGGCTCTCTCTCTTCCTCTATGTGAAGAGACACATGCATGTAAGGCTCTTCCTTGCTGTATTTTTCTTCTTTCCTCATTCATTACCATTAAGGAAATATTCATGTCTTGCATCCCTTGATGGAAGGGATGCATTTGGGAAGGCCTATATAAGCTAACATCTTGGGTAACTCTGCACTAGTGAAATTGTAAAGACTCCCATCACTCATATTTGCAGAAAGAAGGAAGTTGGAGAGAGTTGTAAAACCTACTTTTCAATACTAGATTCTATGGATTCTAGAGTTATGATTCCTTTTAAATTATATATATATCATATCTTTAGTTTTATTCATATTATAACCAAAGACATATCAATCCTGAGGTTTTGGGTAAGTTTAACATACCTGACATGAAAAAATAGGTCTAGGTCCAAGATTGACCCATACTGGTAGTGGTCGTGGTTCAAATGCAGATAGGTTCAAATAAATATTCATGTCCGGGTTTTGGGTCTAAGCCTAACCTATGAGGACGAGTATATTATAGTATTAGACTCTCGACTCTAGTCCAGGTTCCGGCCCCTTTATTCTGGTTCGGGTCTTTGACTCGAGTGTGCAAATGAGTCCACGTCCTAAACTTAATCCTGGTCGCGTGCAGTTCCCAGTTTCGTAATTGGGTCTTGGCCTAGTTACACTTAAGCAACCCGCCCAAATTCAACCTGTTTTCATCTGTACACAGGAATCAGCCTCAACTCATAAGAGGAGCATCACTCTCCATCATGTGATATTTACCAGATTTGATCATACCACAGATGAATCTTTCTTTAATCAAAGACCCCCAGCAATGTATATTATTGGAACATGGAAATGAGATGGAAGGGAGTTCTGGCAAAGAATGGCTGAACACAAACAATATATCCACACATGTTCTTTACAGGTGATATTATCTTCCTCCACCAATTTCATGAAAATATTTAGTTGCTTGGTACTGCAATTTCTATACTTTCATCTGGAAAAGTAGTGCACCATGAGCAGCTCTTCCCAAAGAAATAAGAGTATCTCACATTGGCATTTACGGTTCCTCCACCCACCTACTTCCATGACCTCCCTACGCCATAATTTGGTTCCATACAAACGCCAATTGTAGCATTCTCTTCCCTTATGTGATATTGTGTGTCGTGTGTTCTGCCCAGAACAAGTGAATAAGCCAGTCAGTAAGAGCAGCGCCAGATATTCCAATTCCTGAAAACATTGATATCTAAAACAGAAGAAAACAGTTACCTCGGATTTGAGAACGAAAGATCATGTATGAGTAGGATACATCCATCATCCTATGCTGGCAGATAGGACAATAATCATCAGATATATGAGCGAACAAATTAAAGCTGACCACCGATTGATGGGGTAAGGTGAAGATGATGATGGTAGCAATCTTGTTGTGCCTGTAAACAGTACCACTGTGTCAGATAAAATGCAAATAAAACTTGGAAACAGTACATACTGATATCATTACTATTTCTACCTATTACAGAGGAAAACAATGATATGCAGGGTGTGATTGCAGCCCACCAAATCATATTGGTCAGATGATGTTCACATCTGGTCAATCATCAATGGACATTGTTTAGTCAAAGTATAGACCACAGAATTTTTCATTTACCTGTCTGTTTGATCAATTTTGTTATTACAAAGTTGGCTCTCAAGTCCTTTGATCTTGGGTCCTCTCCCAAATGGGCACCATGAAAGTTAGAATAGTCATTTCAGTGCCTCTTTCTGGATTATGTTCCATCCACAATTGGGAAGATGATTTATCTAGATAGCTTGGATCTACTTTCATGCGCGCCATGTGAAAAGTGTCGATGCAGGTAGTTATGAAAATTGGCAGATTATTAAAACATGCCTCCATATCATAACATCATTCTCCTAAACATTTAGACTCACTTGGCTTCATAAGGTCATGTAAAAGTATAGGCCCATCTTTCTCCTTTCACATAAATGTCCTGCAATTTCCACTACATTGCACATTTCAATAATCTATACCAGAATGCAAATAATATATAAGCAGAACCTTCTATCAGAGAAGTCTCCTTTTAGTCCACAGAATCCTATCTACATTTCCATTCTAGTTTTTCTAATTCCATTTTTTCCCTATAGAAAATTATGTTGAATCTGGGATAGGAATAAACCCAATACAATCAGAAGAAGTTTAAAGCAAAGATATTATGATAAGATAGAAATTTACGAAAGATAACTCACATCAATGTTGAAGATTCTGCATGAGTGTGTGGTCCACAATCTTCTAAAAATGCCTCAAAACCAAAGATCAGTGGCTTTGCCTTCATGAATCTTTCAACTGCTCCAATTTCTCTACAACCTGCTTCATTGTTGGCCGAACAGACAGTGACTCTACCGTGCAAGCCAATGCAAGCTTCATCATCCCAATCAAAGGATCCTTGGGTCCCATTTCCCACAGCATTGGTGAGAAAAGCTCCCACGGGCGGCCCTCCATGATCAACAACTTTCCCCAAGTGACAATGTTGAACCCATTTCCATACTCTGAGAATGACGGATCAAGAGTCTTCTTCCCGGACATTAATTCCAAGAGAACAACTCCAAAGCTATATACATCTGACTTATCAGACACCCTGCAGGTCGTTGCATACTCTGGTGCAACATACCCAAATGTGCCAGCAACATCTGTTGTCGCATGGGTCTCAGAAACTTCCAGAAGCCTTGCCAGTCCAAAATCAGACAGATAGGCATTCAGTTCCTCATCGAGCAGGATATTGCTTGGCTTGATATCGCGGTGAACAATCCGTGGCACACAGGAGTAATGAAGATAGGCTAGTGCATGGGCCACATCTAGAGCAATCTTGTGAATCACAGGCCAACATGTGTTCTTTCCAGATCGGTCATGAATGAAGCTCTCAAGATTTCCACCTGATAGATAGTTGTAGATTAGAAATGTCTCATCTTGTCCCATATGGTACCCAATGAGCGTAACAAGGTTCTTGTGTCGAATCCTTCCTAATGTTCTGATCTCTGCATCAAACTGTTGAAGGCCTTGAAATCTGCCAATGGAAAGCCTCTTCACAGCGACTAGAAAACCAGGGACCAGCTCTGCCTTATAGGTTGCTCCGAAACCACCTGTTCCTATCAGGTTTCGGATACTGAAATTCCCAGTAGCCCTTACAACATTGTCGTAATTCAGCTCAGCAGGAGCATTTGTGAATGTCATGACGACTTTCCTTCGCAGGCTGGTGAGTCTAAGAAGCTTCCTCCTTCCAAAGATCAGGACTAGAACCAGCAGTATGAGAACAAACAATATTAAAGAAGCAGAAACTACCACTGCTATCACATACGACTTCAATTTACTGCTTTGACCGCTCCTCCTCTGCACTTCCCTTGGAAAAGGACATCCAGTCGGTGACAATGAATTTGAATCTGGACATTTGGGTAAGAATTGGTTGCCTTGGAATAAAGCGCAGTCCACCACATGTTTCAGATGTGGGATATGACCAGAAAGTTTGTTAAATGAAACATCTAGCATTGAAAGACTGCCAAGCATAGAGAAAGATGAAGGAATCTCACCAGAAAGCTTGTTATGATCGAGCAATATGATTTCAAGGTTAGAAGCATTTGACAAACTCTCAGGAATCTTACCTGTCAGAATGTTATTTGATAGATCCAGAACTCTAAGTGATGCCAATTCGCCAAGTTGAGTAGGGATCTCCCCCGTTAAACTGTTTTTGCTGAGGAGAATCCAATTCAGATCTCTCAGTTTACCCAACTGACCAGGCAACGTTCCCTTCAATCCATTTCCTCTCAAGTCAAGCCGTGAAAGCATTCTCAAATCACCAATGGCGGGAGGAATTGACCCACTGAGCTTATTATAAGCTGCTTCAAAACCCCTCAACTGCAAGCACCCAAGAAGCAGCCTTCTGTTGATCTCACCTGTTATCTGATTCGCACTCAAATTAACTGCAAAACTCCATGAATCACTACATCCAGTGAAAAGACTGTCTGGAAGTGATCCATTGAACCGGTTGTCGTTCAACAACAAACCATACGAAGACATTCGATCTTCCCCTGATAAAAACCCATCTCCCAATGAAATCATCGGTAACAAACCTGTCAAATTGTTCCAACTGAAATCATGCAGAACTACGAGACCATCATTCAAAATTGATTCGAGCGGGTTATTCATCCAGGCACTTGATAGAAGAAAGAGCATTTTTGGATAGTACAAGCTCTCTCCATTTCCATTTTCAAAGAGACTTGCACTCTGATCACACCTAATCATATCAAATTCCGGCAAAGAACCTGATAGGGAATTGCGACTCACATTTAAGTAGACCATACACTGAGCTGTCAGCTGCGAAGGAACCAACCCTTGAAAATCGTTCGAACTCAAATCCAAGAAGGACAAATTGTGACAATTCGCGAGTGATTCAGGTATCAACCCAGTGATGTAATTCTGCCCAAGATTGAGAACACGCAACCTGCAAAACTCACTCCAATTCACGGGCAAACGGCCGCCGAGATTCGCTCTCGGCGCCCAAACCATCTCAAGGCTGGGAATTGACAGTACTTCCCATGGAAGTGCAGCAAAGAACGCATTGAATTCGACTCGCTGATACGCCCCTGAGCTGCTATTGAAGGGCGGCGACTGCGCCAAATTCGTCAAAACAAGAACAGAGAGCTTACTACAGTTGCCTAGATCTTTTGGAATTGTACCAACTAGACTGTTTCTAGAGACATCAAGAACTCGAAGCTCGGAGATCCGACCGAGCTCCGCCGGAATCTGGCCCTCAATTACATTACCATCTATCAAAAGAGAGCGTAGATTCGAGCAGTTTCCGATCTCCGGCGGGATATTACCGACGAGATCATTGCCGGAAAGCTTCAGATGCGTCAATGATTCACATCTGCTTACAGGATTCACATGAATTCCTCCAGAGAGCAGATTGTAGGAAAGATCGATCGACTCGACGCCGGAGAATCCGACCAGATTCTCCGGAATGGCGCCGGAGAGCCAATTGTAAGAGAGATTAAGCAGCTTAAGAGAGGAGAGATCGCTTATCTGACCAGGGATCCGACCGGAGAGATTGTTGCCTTGGAGCTCCAAGATCTCAAGCGATCCGAGCCGTCCGATCGACGGAGGGATCTCGCCGTGGAGCGCTTCGTGCGGTATGGAGAGGATCCGGAGGCCGGCCAGATCTCCGATGGAAGGAGATAGCGTTCCGAAGAGCCGAGAACCGCCTCCGCCGCCGCCGCCGCCGCCGGAGGCGGAGATGTTGAGCGACGTCACCCTCCCGGAGGATCCGGCGCAGAAGACGCCGCGCCAGAGGCAGTAGGGTTTTCCGGTGAGGTTCCAGTCGGCGAGGAGATCCGACGGGTCGGATTCGACGGCGGCTTTGAAGGCGAGAAGCGCGGCGGCGTCGGACGGCTGGGATTCTGCCGAGACGGAGGCGGAGAAAGCCGCGAGAAGGATGAGAGTGAGAACCGGTGGCATTGTGGGAAAATGCAGGAGACGAGAGGGGTACTTTGGGAAAAGGATTTTATACGAAAATGCAGCTGCAGCCGATGAAGATATATCAGAGCGAGGGCATTTTGGTCATAAAAGAAGGAAGCGAGATATTGGAGGAGGAAGAAGACGAGAAATTGGCGAGGCGAGATTTCGGAGGAGGAGGAAGAAGAGGGGCAGAGATGGAATTTTTGTTATTGTTTGAGTTTCTGTTGGCAGAAGGTGAAGAAGAAGATGAAGAAGAAGAAGAGAGAGTGTGGGGAGAAATACCGGAAAAGATGATGGGATACGGAGTGAGTCGAGCTTGTCCCGTTTGGGGTAAATGGTATTGAATTGTCCACTTCATACCATGATAAGCGTGTGTGTCAGTAGTTGTTCTTCTGGGAAGTATTAAATGGAGTCTCGATTTAATTGTGAAGGACATTTAATGGTGATTAGACCACTAATGAAATGGGGCAGAACCAGACAGTGGATTGGCAAAATTAGGAAGATATGTTTCACGGGGCTTGTTTGGTTCGATCTGTGAAATTTTAGAATTGAAATTTCTAAAAAAGTATATATATATGAAAAATCTTCCTACGCATTCGTCTCTCACCATTTTTTTCGTGAAAACTCTAAGTGGAGCTCATCTATTACTCAGTTCAAACCTTACAACACACATGGGACCCCATGATAGCAACTCGCCCCATCTTTTTGTAGAATCCGAATTTATTGACTGTTGGATTGACTATACACCAATCCAAACGGAATGAATTTGTGAGCCACGGATGAAGGGGTTAGAAATATGTGATTGGAACCAAATTTAATACGTAGGGTGCTCTTACATAGATCTTTCTAACCCTTCCAATATTATCCCTTGGTGGGTCCACGTGGGCCCCACCAAAGAGTGTGCACGAAAAATCCATGAGAAACGTATATACAGGAAAAGACCTATATATATTTACTTTGCAAAAATATGTTTGGATCCCTCCTTAAAGGAATTATTTCTTGAGGACAATATTAGAAGGATGTGGGTCCAGATTTTTCTCTAGCTTTTCGGTCAGTTGTGATACTCTAAAAAAAAAGATGTACTAGATGTAAAAAAATTCAAATTTTTTTAGTATGCATTTGTAGACTACCTTACTACTCTACTTTCAGCAGGGAGACGAAAGGGTAGAGGAATTTAATATTTTAGTCAAAATTAAGACAGAATTTGAAAATCCAATTCAGAAATAAAAGCTGTGGAATAAAAAATGCCACAAACACCCCCTAAAAATCAATTGAAAAGCTATATAACAATATATATATATGTTGCTGTATTGCTTTACACATTAAAGTCTCATTGGAAAATTTACTCTTTTGTCACTTTCAGAAAATAAGATATAAAATCTTAAATTCTATTTAATACCATTAAAATATATAGAAAATGAATACATACAACTCTCTCTCTCTCTCTTTTTTTTTTTTACTTAATAAGGATACATAGAATATTTGATCTCACTTTTAATGCATGCACGAATTTACCACTCCCTACGCGTTAGTCTTCTCCCTCTCCTGCACAATTCCTTTCTCCTAAAACGGTAAGAGACGCACACTGGAAACTCCAGCTCACGTGATTTAACCCTAGTCTTTTAACCCGAGGTTTCCTAGAGTCTGCCATGTCGGATTCCGGTGGAATGCGTCAGATTCCTGTACCGGATTGCGTCAGATTCCGTTGCCGGCATGGCTAGAAGACAAAAGACAGCCGGCGTCACGTGCTTCCCACGGCCTGGAATTTCGTAACGGTTCTGCATTGAATACCTTTTTTCCGTTTTTTCGCTTCTGTTACCGTAACCATAAATAGTGAGTGGACTATCATATTATCACTGCGGTTTGTAGATTCCAGATGCATATGGTTTGAACGGGGACACGCCACTGTTCTCATGCTCGAATGCCGTACACGTTTTAGGTGACCCACTTGGGCACTGGATTGCTTGATCCTTGCCGTTCAATCCATTGAATTAGATAGAAAGCAGCGCCCACTTTCCACGGCCGTGATCCTGAGAAAAAAAAAAGTACTAAGAATTTATTATGGGACCATCTTTTGAAAATCCCTCAAAATGAACTCTCAAATTCCACGGCCGTGATCCTGAGAAAAAAAAAGTACTTAGAATTTATTATGGGACCATCTTTTGAAAATCTCTCAAAATGAACTCTCAAATTTCACCGTCATAAAATTAAGTATATAATTGACATTATGATTAATTAATATAATTAACAATGCATGAAATTAAGATAATTGTGATTTTAATTGTATAACCATGTGAATCAAGTGAAGCCCATGTGATTTGAATTATTGGGTTGATATTCTCTGTCATTTCACATCAGCCATAGTGATCAGTATCAAGTAATATTTAAAAGTCATGGCTGTGATCAAACTAAATCCACTCTAGGGGTGGCAGTTTTTTTACTCACCCGGATTAATTGAGGACTTGAGCTAACTCCTTTAACTTTTATTAGACTCGACATTTTCAGTTGGATTGTGTTGGACCGGGACACGTTACGTACTGTAGTCAACCAAAACGACCCAGTGTCATAGCTTAACTTGAAATTTTAAGAGGCAACTCAGCTAGGAATTGAGTCGACTCAACAAGAACTCGTTACCAAATGGAGAGAAGTGGTTCCACTTGGAGAAATGGTCAAAGGTAACTTTTGGGTGCTAGTGTTATTTTAACTATTGTTAGTCCAGGATTGCAGCTTAATCTTTTGATTATTAGGATGATGATAACTTAAGACTGATTGAAGACGGATCAACCCTTTTCATTAGCTAATTGGCCAAAAGGGATCTTGCTATGAATAACACAAGTATTTTCAAGGTCTAGAGTTTTCTACGCCTTCCTTACTTTATACATGAAGGATTTCTTAAATCTCAAACCAACTGGAGATTAGATTCATTAGGCTCACGTATTATTTCTTTAATAGAAATAATATTTAGAGTACTCCTTTTTTTTTAATCAAACACTCTAATCTTTTTATAACGCATCCATTGACACACCATTATATGTGTGCCATTCATGCTGTCCAATCCAAACCATCCATGACAGGGTCCCACTACAGCATGTGGCATAGATTCAACATGAGGTTGAAAGGACAATCTCATCCTTCTGCTTCAGGGGAAGACTGTACATATACTAATCTCCAAATTATGGACAATCCGGCATCCATTATCTGCGATCTGTAGCAGTGGATCTGATTAGCCCCATATTGGATGTGGGAAGATATGTTCAAAATCTTCAGCATGAACAGGTGATGGCCCATAGACTGGAGGAGGACTGCCAATTATTGAATGAAAAGGGGTGCAATAACAGTCCAGGAAAAGAGGCAAATAGATGTCTTTCACCTTAAAAAAAGGATGTTCTCTACTTTGAATATCCTAAAATTTTATGGTTGTTCCTCATCAACATGGGTCCCAATTTTTTCACTCTTCTGATTATAAACAGATGGATGGAGTTGTAAGACACATATATGGTAAAGGAACTTATATATATACTAAAGTTGATTTTAGGCAAAAATCATCTCAATCACATCATCACAAACACTGGTTTAAAAGCTTTAAAGTTTAGTGATTTCTTAAATTACATTTTTATGAAATTGAAACCAATGGTGAGTATAATTCATATTAATATCAAATTAAAGTAAGTGACAATTCATGCAGGGTTGTGAGTAGAAGCGGATGATTGTGGTTGGTCAAAAGATTATCATCTCCTACTCTCGCACAAGTTATGAGAGGTACCTCCTAGAAAGAAAAAAAAAAAAAGAAAAGAAAAGGAAAAGGAATCCTATATATGTAGCGACCGGGGGTTATTTTATGATAAGAGTATTGTACTTGATGATTGGGGTACCAAATTAGTTAAATCACTTCATGGTTTGCAAAAGCACCAAATTGGTGGCATAAAAATTATGATAATAGTATTCCCAAACGGGGTTGATACCAGTTAGGTAGATGCTGATCCCACATGTTGAAATTCTAATTCAAACCACACTGTCGTATTCCAATCTGACTCACCACTGGATTAAGCCCTGTAGGAGAGATTATAGCATTGTTTAAATACCAATTAATGCTTAATCTGATGTGAGTTTAGTGGCATTACGCGGCCCCAAAATTTCTAACATAAAGTAAAAATTGGTACAAAAGAGAAGGAGAGCATGTATCAAAGACATTGGGTGCAAGTATCATCTATTCCTTTAAGTATAATTTTTTTGTTTTGTTTAAGAGGGTGATGTGTCCTTGGGGAAGTGTCTTTTTGCAAGTGGATTTCTTGGCGGGGAACCCAATGGATCTCTTGTTTGGAAGCTTCACATGACCACACAAAACTGCAGAGGAGTACAGAGCGGGGGCCGGGCTGAGGGAGACTAAACATTGTCTATAGAGAAAAAGATAAAAAGGTTTCTTCCTTTTGCTTTGTGCATGACCACTCAGATGGTCATTTTCTGGGAACCATGTCCATCCATGCATCCCATCACACCTTGTGCTAGAGATAAACCACAGACCAATGTGCATTCTACCTTTCAGTACCGCTATGATCTTTATGGGTTACTTCAAACTTTTAGATGCAAATAAACAAATGCAAGTACAAATGTGTAATAAAATATTAGATCAGTGTCGGCACATTCTGGAGTAAGGTTAACTCAAATATAAACATGTTGATTTCAACTTTTTCTAGTACAATGGTCCAGCCCTGTTAATCATAGTAGGCTTGAGCTTAAGCAGTATAACTTTTGGATTGAAGGAACAAATGATTAGAGAACTTACTGATAAATTTATTTTTTATTCACAATAAGGACCACATTTTGTGAGCAAGACTATCCATTAAGATGCAAAGTTGAGCCAGACTATCCATTAAGATGCAAAGTTATCTCCATTAGAAGTTAGAACTAAATGAATTTCAATTCCAAAAAAAGGCACATTCACTATCAACTTAAGATAAACGGAGAACGACTCGAGCACAATTTTCATTGGGAGGTCATGGGTTAGATCCTAGCCTCCCCACTCTTTTGCAAGTGTAAGTTTTAATTATCTCACATGTATGAGCTGTGATCTTGTCTCTCCACTTGGGCGGGTGCCCATTACCTCAAATGTATAAGTTGTGTCTTGTCCACTCACATGTGTGGATCCCTGTATCCTCACATTTGTAAGTTGATTTGTATCTGTATTCAAGTCTTAGACTCATAGCTCCTCATTTGAGTTGCAAAAAAAAAAAAAAAAAAATACTTAGATAATAACGACTTAACTACATTTTTCATGTGTCCAATTTAACAATCAATCTAATACTGATTGACTTGGAATTTGAGATTTATAATTGATGTCTTAAGAGAAACTTGAATTGATGCAAGTTTAAATCCATATTATATGGTCTCCACCGTATAGAGATTTTAATTTTATTACTAAATCTTGATTATTAAGTGATTTGATAAGTTTTTTTTATGGAAAGATGTCCAGACGTAATGGCGACTGTTGCAATGAATCATGGACCCACATAGGTGAAGACTGGAGGTGTCTGTGTTGAATGGTTTGGATCTTCACAAAGTGGACTCATGTACATGTACGGATTTGGTTTGATTTTAATTACTAAACCACAGGATGTGGCCAAGCTTGAAATAATCATTCCCCCCATACCATAACCGTGTTCACTTGAGTGGAATCGTGGAAGAAATTAATGGGCAATATACTAATGGGCCCATTAGGAGGATGGTCAGGAAGATGGATGGGCTATGTTCTGCTAAAGAATCTAAGATGATAAATATATGACTTCTTCAAAAATCAACAGTTTAAAATCAAAGGTCAAATTTAATGGTTGGAAGTCATAATTAGTGTCAAATTGTGTTTAGTAGTAATTCAATGTGAAAGGAGAGGGGAAGGGGGAAGTGGGAAGGGAGTGCATGTAATGAGTGTGAGGAGGAATCTATAAACTGGTGGGTAGCCTCATTGGTGTGGTGAAGTGACCAAAACCACATACGAGTATGGACACATATGCAAAGTAAAATTTTGGGGATGGCCAGCTGCTTCTTTGCCAACAGTCCAACATATCAGGTCAAAATGGCCTCGCCCTTCTCAACGGAAGTCTTAACAAACCTTTCCCACAATTGCCACCAACCCAAATTTGACATTCACCCAAATTTTATAGGGTATACCAATTGATCATGCAAATTTTGGTCAAGATTGACCCGTATCTAGTAGTTAGGACTTTGACAATTTTTTAGATCCCGTTATTCTTGCAAGCGTTCCATAGGCTAGACCATTACTTGCATAGGAACAGGCTAATTGTTCACCATCAAGGTCATGTCATCATCTTAGTTCTATCCAATGACTTCCAATTAATTCAAAATGTTACCCAATGATTAGATAAAAACGACCCATTGCATTTTACAACATATCTTTCTAAAGATAAAGAAGAAAATGACATGTATCGATTGGATCATCTTAAGTTCCAGTAATTAAATCTTCAAAATTCTTCAATGCATGGTTATTATTCTTCCATTTATTTTAATTCACCAGCCCTAATCCATTGTAAGAACTTTCATCCAATGGTCACGACTTCATGAATAGTAATAAGCCCTACAAATAAGTATAAATTATTAACTCTCTTTGGAAAGGATTCTAATTGTATCAAATTTCTTATTTTATAAATTCATATATCTAGATTGGGTCATAATATTATTAAAATTGGAGCAAAGAAATGTATTACTTGTAAAGGAATGGCTTGCATTTACACTTGTATTTATATGATGCATTCTTGTCATCGTCACGAGGGCTAGTAGGAAGCCTCCCATTTATTTTAAATTTGTAAGGATTTTTATATGTCGGCTAAGTCATAGGTTGGACAAAAACTCTTAGTCCAATTGAGTTGTAATTTTATATTTGTTAGATTGGACTTCTGTGTGCTTCACCATATCGTTTGAATGAAGGTGTTTAGAGGAAAAATGCTATATCTCTCAAATTAACCTTTGGATCATGGCAATCTATGTATCATTGGAAGGCTCTTTTTGAGTAGATATTCATAGGTTTCAAGATTGCGTCAATCGAAGCTAAAACGACAAAGTTATTGCCTTAAGAATTTTTCAAAATATTTATAAAAATGCCAGCCATTTGAGCGGAGGCTGTATGCATTTGAATGGAAGTTGTGAAGGCTGAAAAATTTTTAAGTCTAAAAAACCTGAGACGGTGTGCATTCGAATAGGGGTCTGGTGAGTACGAACAGGGGTCTGGGAGTCTAAAGTTTTGTTCTAGTTATCCTTGTCTTTTACATCTATTTGTGGAAGATCATCTTCTTTCATAGAAGATCTGGGGAGTCAAGCATAACAACTAAAAAGCATCTAGTTGATTACATTTGCAGCAAGCAACAGCATACTGTTGTTGTAGCGTGAAGCTTTACAAAAGGTTGACGCTATAGTTTGTCAGATATCTGTAGTCGCTTATAACTGCATAATAATTCATAGTACTTGATGATTGGTCTAGTTTGGACTCATGGTACACAATATCTTTAAGTGGCATCAAAGTAGGCTGCACTAACTTGCTGTATTGGATCCTAAGAGATGTCTAAAACGGTGCTCAATCAAGAAGACACATCGAAGCCATGTGTTCTGAAAGATAAAAATTTTGGCTTGAAAAAGATGCTCAAATCTGAGTCTTAGAAGAAAATTCCTAGGTCTATTTGATATTTTGAATTCAAAAGATTTTGTTATACAGCATCTGAGTGTTTAAATAAAAAGATGAAGTGATGCAGTGATGTTGATAATTCTGAAAATGCAGAAAATCTATTTCCTAACACCATCAATGCTAAGTGTGCTGCTTTTAGGGCGCGGTCTTCTTATGGCATATTTGAAAATTGTTTAAATAATGACGGTGATGAAGTGCCAAATGATGAGCATGATTGAGAAGCATAATACAAAATTCTGTTGAAAAAGTCTTTGAAGATGAACAGATCATATAAGAAGATGCCTTTAAGTGGAAATTTATTCACGAAGAGAATTCCTCGCTCAAGGGAAAACCTGAGAAATAACACTCACTGGTTCATCTCTGAGAAGATCAGAAAAACTGGATTGCTAAAAAGTTAACCACCGTAAATTATCAATATGAGTTGCTGAAAAAAGATTTTGAGAAGTTTAAGCAAGAAAATGAGACCGTGAAGACAGAGGTAAATTTAGAAAAGGAAGATTTTACTGGCAAACTGAAGATGGCATTGTTTGAGTTAAATTCTACAAAAGCGTCTTTGAATAAGATGAACACTGGTTCAAAAATCCTTGAAGATATTTTGTGTGCTCAAAAGCTAATCAATGACAAACACGGTCTTCATTTCAATGATGGTGCATTTTCCTTGAAGTATAAAGGTAAATTTGTTTTGTTAAATGAATTGCACGCACTACTCTACAAACTACACATATTCAAAATGCAGTGAGCAGTTTAAAGAAAAAGAATATGTCACGTTCTACACACACCCACTTGTCATCATTGTGGGGTCAAGGGACATATCCGTCCCCATTGTAAGAAGCTACATGTTTTACTAAAGTATAAGCAATGATGAAAACAATTATCTGAGCCAAAAGTCAAAATAAAAGTTGTTTGGGTTAGAAAGTCTAATTTGACTAAAGAAGCTACTCACACTGTGCTAAAAGATCATGCTACATAAGTGTGGGTGGTTACATACAAAAAACCCTAATCAAGATGATCAAGCCCCGCTCTCGGTGTTGCTATGAAGATACAATTAAGGAGGAGTTGCAATTGAGGGAGAGCTTTGCTAAAGTCCGATTGACAAATCTGCTCCATATTGATCATTAGTATTGTCAATTATGAACAAAAAGTGGGAGTATAAGGCATGCAGGAGGGAGATGTTCAGAGTCAAAATGCTGAAAGTTTAAAAAGACAAAGACAAATAGAGATAATACATATCTAAATGTACTAATTGTAATTTTTACTTCGCTAAAAATTCAGTGTAATTTTGGATTTTATTTTGGTTAGATTGTATATATTGTTATAAGTAATTTTTATCCATGAATTGCTAAAGAAGGAGACTAAAAAGATTTTTATATATTGGCTAATTCATTAGGTGGACAAAACTCTTGATCTAATTGAGTTGTAATTTTAGATTTGTGAGATTGGACTTCTGTGTGCTTCACCATGTCGTTTGAATAAAGGTGTTTGGAGGAAAAATGCTATATCTCTCAAACTAACCTTGGATCAGGCCAATCTATGTATCATTGGAAAGGTCTTTTTGAATAAATATCCGTAGGTTTCAAAATCACGTCAATCGAAGTTAAAACAACAAAGTTATTGCCTCAAGAATTTTTTTCAAAATATTTACGAAAATGCCATCCATTTGGATAGAAGCTGCATGCATTTGAATGGAGGTTGCGGAGGCTGAAAAAATTTTTAAGTCCAAAAACCCGAGATAGTGCGAGTTTAAACGGGGATCTGGGAGTTCAAATAGAATGGTAATTTTGCTGAATCGACCTATGCGGAATAATTTCCTTTTTATGCCAAAGTTGCCTGTTTGGTTTCTATATGGATTCTTATCCTAAGGCACGAATTGTGAATTACAAAGAAGAGTTCTCTTTCAATTCTAAGGTATGGAACACAATTCTTACTTTTCTGATTAAAGATTATATCTTGGAAATCATCTTCTTTAGAGCTTTCATTAGAGAGTTGAAGGGCTGAGGTTTTATTTCATTTATCATTGTCTTATACATCTCTTTGTGGAAGATCATCTTCTTTCGTAGAAGATCTGAGGAGTCAAGCATAACAACTAAAAGGCATCTAGTTGATTATATTTGTAGCATGCAACAGCATACGGACATTGTAGTGTGAAGCTTTACAAGAAGTTGACACTATAATTCATTGGATATCTGTAAGTGGCTTGTAACTGCGTCATAATTCATAGTGCTTGATTTTTGGTCTAGTTCAGACTTGCAGTTTTTTTTCCGAATTGGGTTTCCAAGTAAAAACCGTTTTATTGTAGTGTGTGCTTTTACATTTAATTTAATTTTCGCTACGTAATTGATTGTTTTGAAAACATATTATTGAGGTTGATTGCATTAACCCATTTTAATAGCCCACCTAATATCTTCAAAATTGGCCTTTTAGTTCTACTTGCTGTCCAATTTTTTTTACATTCTGACATGTTACTCGTTGACACTTCATTATACTGTTCAAAAACATAATTTCCCACTGAAAAAAGCTATTGGGCAAGTTGACTTGACTTAGCATTATTTAGTGATAGACACTAGAAACTTTTATTGAGGAACTACAATGATTTTTTTCATTAAAAAAAAAAACAAAACAAAGAAGAAGAAAAGGAGAAAATGTTTACATCATTTTAAAAGCTTTTGGGATCCAAAGTCAAAACTCAGCATGAATACATATTAAAAGAATAAAAATAGAATTTGCTTTTTTATTTTTTGGGATTTTGAATCAGTCTTCATGGAGTCAACAAATCTTTGCTATGTCTTGCCAACACTTGTTTACAAAAACAAAAAAGAGTATCAATTTTATAGCCAACTCAAGTCAACTCTGGCAATTTGTTTTAAGTTTTTAGACTAAGCTTCATTCCAAGTCTCACTATTACACAATTTCATATATATATATTTATCCAAGTAGCTATAATTTTTTCCTATTAACAAAATATATGCTTATTGGAATATATATTTTTCACAAATGTCCAATGCAACATAAGATGTTTGATGGAGGAAAGAAAATGCAGAAAAAAATTATGAGAATATTCGGATTTATTAATAAATTTCACAATGATGGTTGGAAAATGATTTTAACTTATTTAAATTTGGGATATTTAGAGGCCGGTCCCTATTCCTGACATTCATACTACGTTAAATCAATGTTAATTTGTGTTAAATCACTAGGTCCCTCATTTTGATTTTTTCTTTAACCGAAGGTCCTTTCTCTTTCTATTAAGGATATTTCATACCGAAAGTGCCCTTAAACTAGTTTGTTACATTATTACCTCGATTTAGGCTCTAGAATCACATTTTCATTTCAATTTCAAATTAGAATCGTCCTATCTGGTTGGATTTTTTTGAAGCGGCATACATGTTTTCCTTCTCTCTTCTTTCTTCTTTCTTCCGTGTCTTTTTCGTTTGATTCTTTTATTTTGTCTTGTTTATATCGTTTCTTTTGTTCCTTTATAATATATGTTCCTTTTCATTTGTTTGTTAATTGATGGAGTTTTTTTATTTATTTTCTTTCATTGTTCTTTGTTTTTTGAATTTTTTTTTCATTCATGATGTTGCAGATCTGGCTTTGATCATGAAAATCTTATCTGTTTGTAGTTGTAATTTGATTTGCTTTATCAAATGACAATCAAATCTAGTATCACGAATATAACATACCATAGATTTATTTATTGTTTATAGTGGATGATGATGCAGATCTGGTTTTATTTATTGATCTGATGTATTTCATAATATATATTCTTGGATATCTTATCTAATTGTAAAAGCATTTTTATATTGTTCATTGATGCTCCAGTTTGTTTGTAATAATAATTAGATCGATCTAATGTCGAAGATAGTATATGTTCTTTGAGTTTATAACAAACAGATTGAATCGTGAGTTTTGAAACAAATGAAAGTTGTTTCACTAACCATTTTGAATTTTTTTTGTTTTTTTAATGTAATATCATATTTGTTTACAATTTTGAAAATAAATGATGCTGTTTCACATTAAAAAATAAATTTCATCGGTTTTAGATGCTTGTAATAATATATGTTTGAATAGATGATCTCTATTTTATTTTCAACATATCATACATTATTGATGCAAATAAAATATCAAACATTATTTGTTTTATGTAATGAAATGTACTCCACTTTCAAACATAGTTGATACAGATAAAATTAAGAATTTCGGTTTAGTTTTCAGTTCTTTATAATTCTATCTCTTTGAATGTGTGTTATATATGTAGATTGTGTAGATATGTACTTACATTTGAAATTTGATCTCTATTTTATTTTCAACTTATTGTTATTTGTTGAGACATAGAATTTCAAACATAGATTTCATTTATTTGATATTTAAAACAAACTTATTGGTACATATTGCAGATTTCATTTTAAAAGATACAACATCAAACAGATAGAATTGGAAAACACAGTAACAAATAGATAGAATTGGAAAAACAGCAGCAATCAAATAAAATTGAAAGAAATAGTAGCAAACAAATAGAATTGAAAAACACAGCAACAAATAGATAGAATTGAAAAAAACAGCAGTAAACAGATAAATTTGAAAAACATAGCAACAAATAGATATATTTAAAAAATACAGTAGCAAACAGACAGAGTTAAAAGAAACAATACAAATGGATAGAATTGAAAAATACAGCAGCAAATAGATAGAATTGAAAAATACAACAGTAAACAAGTAGAATTGAAAGAAATAACAGTAAATAGATAAAATTGAAAAATATAGCAACAAATAGATAGAATTAAAAGAAACATAAAGAAAGAAAAGACAATTAACAGATACAATTGGAACACTGCATAAACAAACAAATCAAATTCAAAAGAAACATAAAGAAATGTCAAACAAGTAACAGATACAATTGCAAAACACCATAAACTACTTGAGCTTGAAAAATCCATCTATTTATATGCTCGAATTGTAAAATCTATAATTTTTTCTGTTACAATAGAGGAATCCATCTGTTTGTTGTTTTATGATATACATGAATAAATATTAAGTTTATAGGTTGAATTTAATTGTTTGAGTTATAAACAAAAGCAGACATCTTTTTTTAACCAAATGAACATGGAAAAATCACAAACTCACTTTTTTTTTTAAACATATGGTTTGAAGATAGATTTCATCTGTTGGATGTAATGAAATTTAAAAATGATTTCATCTATTTTGTATAATACTATCCAATGTAACATAAAAAATACCAATGGTTTTAACAGAGATTTCATCTGTTTGCTATTATATTCTTGTGTGAAATAAATGAAATATTAATTATACTAACAGATATAATTGTAAAACACCATAAATTACTTGAGTTTGAGGAATCTATCTGTTTATGTAATAGAATTATAAAATTCACAATTTTAAAAGTTACAATCTTTGAATTCATCTGTTTGTTATTTTATGATGTACATGAATAAATGTTATAATGTTAAGTTTATGAGTTAAATTTAATTTTGTGAGTTACAAATAAAAACAAACATCTTTTTCTAGCCAAATGGATGCGGAAAGATTACAAACTCACATTTTTTAAAGCGTATGGTTTAAAAATAAATTTCATCTGTTTGCTATAATAAAATTTAAAAATGATTTCATCTGTTTGATATAATACTATTTAATGCAACATATAAAATACCAATGGTCCTAACAGAGATTTCATCTGTCTGCGATTATACTCTTGTGTGGAATAGATGAAATATCAACCACATGGATAATCATTTTATATATTTAGTATAAGTTTTTACACAAGTAACAAATACAACTGCAAAAAACTCAAGCTGATCCAAGTTACAAACAGATTAATTTGATCTATTTTGAGACTTTAATAGTGGGAATCATTCTTGGATTTGAGTAATTTTTTACTTACTTGATAGTGCAATCCCAAGATGAAATGATGGGAAAGATTCTCAGATTTGTACTGTAGGTTACTCAATTTTGTAGTTTGATAGAGAAAATCTGCTGGATGCAATGACATTTTCATCGTTTGTAAGCTCAAGTTGCAAGAAATGAAAATGATGTGGTTTTGAAATATTGAATTTCAAGCGTGCATACTTAATAATTATGAAGGCCATTTTTTGTAAAAATAATCTCGCTTTTTTAACTTAGGGACCTAACATAGCATTAAATATTTCATTGGACTTATGATATTTTAAAAAAATATCTAAGGACCTTTGGCCGAAGCTCCCTTTAAATTTTTTGTGAAAAATTGGAGTAAAAACTCTCCAGAGGAGAAAACGAAATTAACAGTTGAAAATTAACTAATGGGTTACCTCCATTACACAACATTAATGAAGCACAGTGTTTGCTGTATGTTGATAGTTTGGCTATCAACTTGGAAACTAACTAGAGCAGTAGGTCCAAAAAGATAAAATGAAAGTCAAAGAAAAGAGATAGAAAGTCAAAATACTGTTTAGTGCGTGTGTCTCCCGGACCCTATATATGAATACCCATTAATAACTTATGGTTGGAGTCCTTTTTTACTTTTTACTTTTATTTTTTTTATTTCCCAAGTTTAAGGGGGCTGGAGCCTCTAATCCTCTGTTGAGCAAAGAGAACCTCGTTAATAAATCCTCACCAACACTAGGCAGGTAAAAACTAAATCTCTTACCACTAGGTTAAGAGCCAGTTCTTGGCTGGAGTCCCGTTTAGAATAGCCATTAGTATTTATTCATTCAAACTCAAGTTGTGCTTGTATGAATGGAGAAGACCAGAGTAGACACCGTTTGGGAAAAATGGTTGGCTAGCTCACGAGCAGACAAGACCATGCACTATCCCCCCTGACAACTCACTGAGTTGAGTCTACCGGGACGTGATCCAATGACACTTGGATAGGACACCGGTTGGGAAAAATGACTACTTTGTGAATGGGCACGACCTATGCCACAATGCCTAGCTAATGACTCAGTGAGGTCAAGTCATCCACATTGGTTCATCCTTGACCCTATCAACTCAGCGAGGCCAAGCTTTCTAGTTAGAAACTCAATATTTTACCCATTTGACTCACCTGCCTTGGTGATCTAATCGTCAAGTCTAATTGACTCACCGACTCCCCCTGACTTTGGGTCTTTTTTTTTTTTTTTTTTTCTGCTCACCCTGACTTGGCCACTTAGACAAGTTAAAATGAGCTATAAAACTTCGGATCCTTTCCATATCCGACCCCAAGTATCTAAACCTATGCCTGACCATGGTAGCTTAGGTCCAAAGACCCCAATGGGTTACATGTACATGCATGTATGTATTAGAACTTCTAATTTATGTGTATAATGTAAATCTGGATCATCTACTCTCATCTGTTTAGATTGCATGTGAAGGAATATACGGATCTTATAGTAAGAGGGAATCGTTTGCATAGGAGTCTGGCCCCAGAGATTACTAAAATCAAGGCCTTAAGGAAGGGAGCATGTCATGAGAGACATTAGCCAGGAATCGAGCTGAATGTTTGTATACATTTCATTATCCTCTCTTTGTCGGTCTTTCTCTCTCCCCCCGATCAAGATACAAAGATTCCCAGAAAAAAAATATAGCTATTTTGGCCTACTTGATAGTTGATAGAGACTTGTGAGAAAGTTTCTTTTGGAGTGATATGTGCTAGTGGGCCCATTGAAGACCTTGACCTCACTGGTTTGGACTTTGGAGCCAAATGAGGTCATCGGTTCAACCCCACAACACAAAACTTGGGAACCAGTTCACTCTAAGGAGTACCAAGAAACGTAGTTCGCAGAGCCTCCTCCCTCCATCAGGGTCACCTCTGTGATTGCAGCCACTCATCGGGTGTGCCTGATTGTACAAAAATACGAATCGATTGAAGGATTAAGGTCCGCCCATCACATGGCCCACAAAACACAAAGGGCTAGTAAGCAATTGTTCATATTTAATGGGTGAATTTCACCATCATGGATGATCGCCATTTTCCAATCAGTGTGATTTTAACACTATGTTTCGTCTTCAGTGGACCACATGCAGATTGAGATGTTCTAACTGATGGGGTGACCATTTTAGACCACAACTCAGGGTAGTGACATGAACCGGCAAACCCATTTAGATTATTCACTTAATAAAATGATTAGGGTTTTGAACCCATGAAGTATTGTTGTCTAAAGCGATGAAATTGTATGTAATAAAGTAGTAAAATGGTAAAGGATAAATTAATGGGTTTTCGAACCAAGAGAGAGCTTTTGGAGCACTAATTTATATGTTTGTTTTATTTATAGTATAAAGCAAATAAGGAGTTCATACCTTGGTCCTATAACCATGTAAGGAACTTTTAAGCCAATCCCTCTTAGGCTTCTTTTACTACTTAAGGTAGACAAGTTAGAATAAGTCAACGACTTTTAACTTAAATCACAGAAACATCAATGCAACTTTCATTAACCCGTTTAGTTGGTTTGAGTTTTCGGTTTGCCCCCCAAAATTTCAAGATTGAGTTATCCGGATATTATGTGTACAACCATGTGTATACCCTGTAGAGAATAGTACTTGCTTGTTAGAATCGGGTAATCTCTCGAGCTGGAGGCTAAAAATCTTAAGTCTGGGCTAGCGAGAAATAGCCTATGTCATAAAAAAATTAATACATCTGGCATCATCAAAATAATTATATACCATATATGGCATGCTAATGGCTCATTAGCACTAGGGTTTCAAGTGGGCTTGATGGTTTGATTCCTTCCTAAAATTAGTTCACTGAATTTTGTTTGCCCAACCCAAGGCAATAATTGTTTAGTCGTCCATATTGGGCCATCATTGATCATGTTTAAGTAGTTCATCAGATAGATCATGTTTAAGACAATTAAATTACCAAAAAGTGAAAAAAAAATCACGATTTTCTTTGAGAAAAAAAAACCACCAAGGGAGTGAAATCATGTATTTCACTCATGATTAATCTAACAATAAGCCAAGTTCTCGCTAGTGTAAAATTAGGCAAGCAGATAACTGTTATTTCGAGCAGTTTAGATTTCAAAGGTGGGACTCACTAATTGATTATTGGGCTGAACTCATTAACCCGGAATTCTGAATTTGTGTCACCAGTCGGTTAAATCTGCAACCAAAAGGGCTGTTGGAAATACAAAATTACATAACCTTACCCACATGTGTTCCTTGCGAAAATACCATCCACTCAATACTCAGTAGAGAAGTTCTTTACCATCAACAATGTGACACATGCATGTGAGTTGTCCCCAAAATTTTTATAAAAGGGGTTCTCTTCTTTGAAATGGTCTCCATCTTTGATTTGAATTTCCCTCCTGGGCCAAAGAAGGCATAGTAGAGTCTTAAGTAGTAGATAATGGGTCTTTATCTTCTTTATCCTGCATCATCAATGGAAGATTCAGATAGGTTTTCCGCAGTTATGATTGACGATTGGAATAGCACCATGTAAAAAGATAATGACAAACCCTCCAGATGGAGGACCCACTGGAATAGGACAGAGGGATTTTTTTACTTCTTCCACTCTTTCCAAGGAAGGACTTGAGCAAGAAATGCCTGTTCTTGTCTTACATGAGACCTCTTCTCCCATGGATCCACCAAGACTGATCTTTTTGCCTACTTTTCCCATCTGTAAAAGGTAACCCATTTGGATGATTTTTTGAATTGGGAGGAATTGTAGGGACCTGATACTCAGAAGTACAACTCAGTGATGCCAGTTACCCTGGATGTGGAGCCCACTTTTTTTTTTTTGGGGTTTTGGGTGGAGGGAGAGGTGGGTCCCTCACAATGGTGACGTTGGTGCCAGAACTGCTTCTGGGAGTTGTCCATATCAATTGTGGATGTGGGGTCTGTTAATTGAGACTCGGGACAATCTGAAAGAGGGGGGTCTTTTTGACTATTTGAAGAACTGTGGAGTTGAAGGGTACAGAATGGTTGGACGGTGGGGCCAATGGGTTGCACCAACCGACCACTGGACTGACGTGTGGAACTTTGAAGGGTTAGCAATCAAAGGTGTCACATAAGCTGTCATAGATAGTCAGCCTTATGGCACTGTGGGGACCTACAATCTCTACCAAGTGACATCATCGTTATGCATGTATGCAACTCTTAAACAGCCATCCTGTGAAGAGGATTCTTTTGAGGCAGCCCAATAAATTCACGTTTGAAATCCAAACCATGCCTGATCACTTTACTACGCACTAGCGCTTTGCAAAATTTCACTTCAAATGAAACTGGTCTCAGCCATCAGATTAACCAAGCCTAAAACATACCTCATTAATATACAAAAAACACGAAGAGAGAAAAGTCTCCGTTCTCTTGGGAAAAAAAATTGTGATTGGCCCGGTGGGTGCACTTCACGCACAAACACAGAGAGCACCCAAGTTCTAGAAAGTATGGACCAAACACATGGCGTGAAACGTTCATCACAATCCAAATATGAATTTCAAAAAAACAAAATTTATGTAGCTGAGTTAAACATGATTGGGTTAAGGCTTTGATAATGATGATTGTATTTTGATCTTATGTAGAACTTATAAAGCTAATATCAGAATTTGCAAGTGATGATGATGATGATTTTGGTGGTGACAACAAAGACAATGACAATGAATCATGAACTAGAACGTCCTGAGCTAATATCAGTGTTTTGGCCTTCCACCCCTTCTGTGGTTATCACTGGACCAACATAGGCGCACTAGGGCCAATAAGATCAGCTACCTATATCAGGCCCAACGGCCATCAACAGATGAATATTGAGTAGAGAAATAATCAGAGAGAAATGATACCAAGACCAGCGTAAAAATGAGCCATATCTAAAGGAGCACACTTAGTAGGCGCCTAGTACTTTTGGATAGGAGTGCTCATGCTGAGGCATATCCAGGCAAGACTTGAGTGTATCTGAACCAGCCCAACAGGAGCGGGAACTTTCAGGCCCAAGGCATCCATTTAGTCAAATGGGCTGAGCTAGGCTTGGCCAAACCAAGCTATTTGCAGTTGAACGGGATGTTTGGATAGTTTATCACTATATTACAAACGCTCATTATTCAGGCCGACCTTTGGGCTCTCAATCATTTAATCCAAGCCCAAGCCCGATACTAACGGGGCCAAGATTAAAAATCCAAAACAAACCCACCCAGAGCCCCCCTCTTCCTAGGAGGATGGGCCAGCACATAATGATCTTCCTACGCTGATACATCCAAAGCCTTCTTGATGACTAACAATTACAAAAACAGTTTTTATTTTATTATATATATATATATATGTAATTTGAAAACTCGATTACATCTTAGCTGTTTTCTAATCTTTTGAATAATACACACATTGGTTTCTTTCCCCTTGAAGGCAAATCCCTAGCATTTCAATGTTTTTTATTTTCACTTAATTTGATTCAATATCTTGCTTCAGATGGCTAAAATAACAACGCTATGGTCAAAGAATCAGACGGCAACCCTATGGTCACAAATGATGGAAACTTTCTGAAAATATCCTAATTTTGTTGTGGTATTATCACGAAACTTTGATTCTTCGATAAATCAAAAACACTCTCAAAATGCCATGAAAATTTAAATTGTAACAAGAAAATTTTTATAATATCACGATAATAATACAATAGTAAAAATTAAATGCCAGCATATACTTTTTAAATTTATAAAAATCACTTAAAAATAAAATGGCTAAGGCATTGTTGCCAATGCTAAAGATAAAAAAAATCAACTTTTAATAGAAATTTATGTCTCTTTTTACATTTTCATTTTCTTTATTATTTAAAATTAATTCATTTCCCGCATTAGTTTCCAGTACTCTGTCTCGCCAGAAAGACTCCATGATAAAATCATCAGCAAAACCATAAAAAAGTTTTAACCACCCCCACCCCACCACCCCACCACCACCACCAAAAAGAAAAAAAAAAAAAGAACGTATAAAACAATCATGGGACTCCCATCTCCTTTCAATTCCCAGAAAGCGGCAGCATTTATGTACAAGTTGAATTGCACATCATTTCCCATGAACTGAAACCAGAATTGAAGGGCTTGAACTCAATAAATGACAAGACCTTTTATTGATTATTCAAGAAGTATCTGGAACTCAAGTCCTGTTGCCCTGTCAACAAAATAACCAAAAACACTGAATGCCAACCAGGACTCAGCACATATCCCTCAGCTTAGTTCAGCTGGTTTCGGACTCGAGTGTGTCAATAGATTGTGCAAGGGATTGGTCACATATTGCATTGCTTGCATTCTACCGGAATTATATTATATACTAAGTAGGCAAAACACAACCTTTACATTCTTTTTGTATGACTTTGCTATTCCATAGTGCAAGTAAGAAAAAGGAACCAACTTGCCATTTTATTGGTTACATAGTAACACACATGTATAAAACAAGAGCACCAGAGTTAGGCATGGATCTCACCACCCACGTCCATCACTATATGGTATGACGGACGGCCCTTTCTTTCTTATATATCAGGATCTTCCTCATTAATTAAACGAAATAATACCTTTCTCAAACCTCATATAAATGAGTTGACACTACTGATTTCCATATTGTGGGCCCTCTTGTCCTCTCTTATCGTCCCATCCTCTTACCCACGGTTGCCCTGGTGTTGCCCTCGTCTCAGGAGCAGCATGGCTGTTCAGATTTCCCATAACCTTGGCCCGAACAGCAGAAAATACCTGCAAATAGAGTAACAGTATAAAAACCAAAGGATGTAGCAGAAAACCATGATGGCGTCTAGTCTGGTCAAGCCCTTTGAACACTTACGGGGTTTCCATTCACAGCCTCTGGTGGTTGCTCCTGGCCGGTGAGCCACTTCCACAAGTCTGGGTTTTCCTGTGAATCAGGCAGAAGCTCACATGAACTGATATATTAAGAAAAATTCATAAAACAACATTTCCATTCTCTAGCATGAAAACATGCTTCTTTTTTTCACTTCAGAGTTATAAGTCCTCTTTCATTGCAAGCAAAAGAAGAAAAGTTTCCATGAAAAGAACTCAGTTGGAGACCTTGGTGGCACTTTCAACCAGTGTTCAGAATTTCCAGTTGCAGACCAATAATATTTTATTTTCTCATTTAGTTAAGATTTTCTGTGAAGTGGAAGTGCAGAAATCATGCCGCAGAGAATCTTTTTTATGTTTCTTTTGAATGGTAAGTGGCAGAGTATCTTGCCTGCAGAAAAAATGTATTTCCAATATTATGTAAAGAAGAATGGGTTCTACTAAATCCGTGGTGTTGCGGTCGCTCAGCCTGAAATGGAATCTAATAGTTGCAGTGGGTTTTTATAGTGGTGTCAGTCATCGACCCTAGAGAAACTATGGGGTAGGGCAATCTCATAATCAAACACGCAACATCAGGTAATCCTTCCAAGATGTTTGCCTTCATCAGGGCTATTCAAACTAGCAAAAGAATAAAAAAAATGGAACTAGAACTTAGAAGGCTGAAAAACTTTTAAATAACATGAAATGAAAATAAGAATCGTCTGTGCCCATGATGGAGAGTCAACGCGCATGATGTTGCAACCTAAATGTTGGAGAAACCAAGTCTCATCTTTAAGCTGTCAATAATAAAATAATAACTTTTGTCATTGGAAAGTTCTCTAGTCTATTCACGAAGAATTTTAGGTTTTTGTGCCATGAAAGTAAATTAATATTAATACATTAATATATATTCTATTTGATGAATCCAGGGTGCAGTTGAACCTTTTTCTGCATGTAAGTGTGATGATTTTGCATGCTTGGTTTCCATGAGTATTTCATAGTTGTGTTTATTCTCTTCAAGTTGTGTTTTGTAATTTTTAATAATATGTGATAAGCCATGCATGGCCTCTGTCACCAAATTGTATATGAAATTTATTTTCGGATTCAAAGTTTTCGCCAAAGGCCCAACATTGGGACAAGGCTTCGATGTGCAAAACTCTTTCCTACAGCTTTCTATAAACTAAATGGTTTATAGGCTACCAAACGTTTCTAGATGACCCATTCCCTGCAATGTTTACGCAGTCTTCTCCTCCAAATAGAGTGAGGACTCTTTCAAGCATGAAAATATCATCAGCATTTGACATCCAGAACCCACTCCCACTAGCATCTAACATTTTTTTCCTCAGACTCTCTGCTCTAGCAGCTCGTTCAATTTGTTGACACCATTCATTTTTCAATGTCAATTCCAAAGGTGCTTTTCCAAGTATCATATTCCATAAAGCTCGGTTAATCACTATAATTGACATAAGCTTTTCCAAATGACATTAACTCAGGGAGACGCTCAGCCACATTCTTTCTACTTTTCTACCTAACATCATATCAAGAATGCTTATGGCAGCCCTCTTTTGGCCAATATGAACATAAGATGATCCTATCCTCCATCCTCAAAACCGTCACCACCAAGGAAAAAATATGGCAACTGAGGCTGTATCAGCCAGCCCTATGATACAATACATATCGATTGCGCCAATATGGATGGAGTGAATTTAATTTGATGTGGAAAAAAAACCTTATAAAATTTAAAAAATCCAAAATATTAAGCAATGTAGATTTTGATGTTTGTTCTCATTAGCAAGTATACTAAATACAACAGATTGGACCCTTCATTCATAAATTTCCAATATCTTTGTATACTTATAAAATTACAGTACTAATGCATCTTTTCATCTAGATTCATGTGATTCAGTTATATAACCCGCTAATAAAAGGTTAATGGTTAAACAGTTCAATCAAAATTTTATCATAGTACATATGTAGTCTGCAGTATCACAGGCCTAATGAATCGATTATAGATGGGGCTAGCCCATTTTGTTTAGGCAGGCTAGCCCACTATCGGTTGGGCCCAATGGGCTGGTTAGGATTGGGCTTATTCTTGGGCTTCCTTTTTGTAATTCTTGAGGCCCATGGCTGCATTATCTATCCAACTTGAAAACACTAGCTTTGATGAGAAGATAGCTCCAATGTCTACGAAGATCAGGATTTAGTTTTTGAAATCTTTAGTTGTGTTGTGATCCATATGCCATTGAAGTTTGGACCCCAGTCAACCTATTCAAAACAATGAATTTTTGGTAACCTCATCATCTAACAAAACAATCTAATTGTCTAGAACATCTTTGATTTCTTCTTTAATCATTTTGCAAGTGAGGGGCCCTATTACTAGCTCTCATCTATATAATATCCATTATATATGTTAAGTCATTCACATTAGCAGTAGGGCTTACATTCCAATCTTCAAGTAGTTCCAAGACATGGGCATTAGGATAGAACTTCTTGATGATCTTTAATGGGCTAACGCTTCATGGTTATGACTTTTGAACTTTCCAGTTGGAAACCATTCAGGGCAAAGTTGCACCATAACTAAATCAACCTTACTGAAACTCACAAATCTTCAATGCACATCTACATGTTTCTTGTACTTCTGACTAAAGGCAATTTGTCAGCAGACATCTTGATATTATACATGTTCTTGGCAAAGGCTTCTGTATCCTCACAACGGAGTCATTCTATAAGTGGCACTAGGTTAACGGGCATGTGGGGTTGGATACCCATCAACTCTTCAAATGACAATCATCATGTGGATCACGTAACCGAACTCTGCAAATTCGGCTAGTGGCAGCATTAGATCCCATGTCATGATGTTGTCGCTCATCTAACTTCGACCCAACTTCAAATAAGATTACCAAGGCTGTGACTAATAACCTTGTTTCCACTAGGTTGATGGGCCTATGGGTTGGATACCAATTACGACTTCAAATGGGCGATCTTCATGTGGATCAAATAACCAAACTGTTCTACACAAAATCGGTAATTGGCAGCATTAGATCCCACATCATGATGCTGTTGCCCACGAAGCTTCGAATAAAATTACTGAGGTGAACTTCAATTGATAACCTTGTTTTGTCTATTTGACCTCGGCACACTGAAATACTTCAGCTTGGTCTTCATCAACTTCCAAAGAGATTGCCAAAAGCAGCTCATGAAATTAACATCACAATCTAAAACTTTAGTCTTTTGAACCCAGTGTAACTGAACAATCTCCTTGAAGAATAGATATACATATCTGTACAGCATCATGAATTCATGATTCTCATTGCAAGGTATAAAGTGAGAATTAGCAACTTTAGATAATTGATCAGCCACTGCAAAAATTGAGTCAACTGTCTGTCGTCTTTGGCAAAGCCAAGAATGAAGTCTATATTCAAATCATGCAACGACTCAAGGAATGGGTAATGGGTATAAAGACTGATGTTATTTTTCTGACTTCTAGGGTTTGGCATATCCAGCATTTCTTAATTTAGCAATATCAAGCTTCATGTCAGTCCAACAGAATCAACCATTTAAGGGTCTTATCTCGACAAAAGTGACCGCCCAGTCCTCTAGCGTGCATCTCCCATACTACATGCTCACAAAGTGACCTCAAACACCTTCTCAAAGTCCAGCAACTGAAGAATGAGTGTCTCGGTCATCCTCACTTTGATGATTGGCCTTTTTTTGGCTCCCTTTGTCCACATGAATGTACCCTGCTTAATGCAGCCCAAGGGCTAGGGCTGCGTGGAGGTGCCTGAGCACGTGTCCAACGACACTTCGAATGGTCACCAAGGACTTCAACACACACGAGGGACTCCTCTGGGAAAAAAACCCAAATCTATTAATCAACCAAAATCTCTCTGAGAAGTTCTTCTCTACAAAGCCATATATAGTAAAACAATCTTAAGAAGCAAGAAAACCCTAGGCTAAAAAATAGAAACTTTCCTAATAATAATAATAAGAATCCTAATCTAATTGAAAGAGGGGCTGAGAGGGGCTGGGCCCTAGACTGCATCATCCTCCCCGGGTTGAAAGAAGAGTTCGTCCTCGAACTCGAAGCTGCTTCGGGTTGCCAGTGTAAATGTGTTGAACATGAAGGACATCCCTTGTGGCAGTTTTCCAGGAATTCTTCTTTGCCGGTTGTGGTTTCTCAGGATGAAGCGTAACTTGCTGTCCACCATGCATGAATGTATAGGTGTTGTCGCGCATACCATGAGTTCCATTCTTGTCATACATCCATGGACGGCCCAATAAGATATCACCACTATCCATAGGTAGCACATCACACCAGATTGTATCCTTGTAAGTCTCACCAATGGCAAAAGTAACTTTGCAAGTATGTCGAACATGCGCTCGATCACCATTCATGAGCCACTTGACAAAATAAGGACGGTTATGCTTAAAAACTTTCAATTGAAGGCAATCAACAAGAGCCTGGGAGATGAGATTTTCACAACTTCCACTGTCAATAACAACCGTGCAGTGTTGTCCCTGAATCACTCCTGTGGAACGGAAAATATTTTTGCGCAACCACTTATGCTCAACAGCTGGTGACGCATCCTTGAGGACAAGAAGAGCATCATCTGGGGGCTCTGCATCGGTAAAGTCAATATCCGCAGTATCAATATCCTTGGAATTGTCAATATCCTTAGGATCAGTGTCAATATCATCTCGTATATTGTTATCAGCACCTTCAATCTCAATTAGATGTATTCGCTTTGGACAATCTGCGGCGCGATGCCCGTGCTGGTGACAATGGAAACAAACCATCTTATTTTGACCTTTAGTCCTAGCAAAAATCTGTCCATTGGATTTAGCTTCTTGTAGAGGGGAATTCTTTGGTTGAGCCCATTTCGATTTTTGTACTTGATGATTTGCAATTCCCTCAGCCTTGATAGCATGTTGGATGAGTTCATCGACATTATCAAAATTTTGGAAGGCAAGGATATGCTGAATGTCTAGTCTCAATCCATTGAAAAATCTATCAACTACCACATCATCATCTTCATTCAAACCACAACGAGCTTGCAGAGTTAAAAATTCCTCAGAATATTCAACAACCGACTTGGACCGTTGTTTCAAGTTTTGAAAACTGGAACGGAGATCTCTTGCATAGTTGACGGGGAGGAATTTTTGTTTCAAAATATTTTTCATCTCTGTCCATGTATCAACAGGGTCCATGTTCTGATTCCTCCGTTTTCTTTGCAATTCAGCCCACCAAGTTGCAGTATAATTACGAAATCTAGTAGCAATCAATGTGACTTTATGATGCTCCGTCATTGGCTTGTGTGCGAAAATATTTTCCACACATACTAACCAATCCATGAATTCAGCGGGCTGCAATTTGCCATCATATTCAGGAATCACAATTTTAATCCCTAAGTCTCGATCAGGATTATTAACTGGTGGATCCCGTTCATTTCGAATATTTGCACCATCATCACGGTGGTGATGCACACGTTGATGATTTTCCAAATTTGTCACTCGAATATCCAATTGGTGCAGGGTGGTGTGCATGCCATCAACTTTTGCAGATAATTCTTTAATGGCACTAGCCAAATCTTCAAGTGAAGAAGATGAAGATTCAGCATCCACTTGCTTCTTAGGAGGCTTTTTTTTTTTTTTTTTTTTTTTTTTTTTTTGTTTTCAGAACAAGAAGATGGGTCGGGTTGGGTTAGACTTGTGAGGAGCCGGACCCACTTAGGCCCGTTTAGAAATCAATGAGTCAGGCACGGATCTGAATCAATGGGTCGGGCAGGGATCTCCCTCTTCCTTGGTTTCGGGTGTCGTGCAGAAACAGAAATAAGATAACAGCAGAAGAGCAGCTTATCTGTGCAAAGAGGAAGAGACTGGACGGGGCTGGAGCTTAGCGACAAAAACGACTGCAGGAGAAGACGATCGGTGGGCGCACGCTGCGATGAGAGACCGCGACGAACGGCGGAGTGTGGCGTGGCGCTGCTGGTGGCTTGCCGAGGCTGTTAGGGACGACGAAGCCGACGACGCAACAGAAAGAACGTCTTGCCCTCGCTGGTTCAAATAGAGTCTGCAACAGAGTCTGCAACGATGAGCGCTGGCGAGATGATGGAGATGGCGACGACTGCGTTGGCTTTTGACGTCAACAGCGAACGGCGGAGGCTGGCGACAAGGCGATCGCTGGCGACGTCTTTGCGGAGGAGGCGATAGCAGACAGAAGAAGGCCCTTGCAACGGCGACTTGCAGCGGCGACAACAACGTACGGCGACGGCTGATGGCGGCGATGATTTCCACAGAGGGCAAACGGCAACGGGTTGTGATTGCAGAGCAAGAACCAGGTATGCTGATCGTCCTCTCGGTCTCTCGATCTCGCGCCTCTGCTTCTGCCCTTTTTTTTTTTTTTTTTGTGTTTTTTTCACTCCAGGGGGGGGATTGAGGGTTGAACAGGGTTTCGGCTGAGGAGGGCCTGATTTAGGAAAGTTGGCAGAGGAGGGGGTTTCTGTGAGGATGATGGGTTGGGTTCGGTCGTCCACGATTGCTGGCGCTGGATGAAGATGGGGGTGGGGTTTGGCTTCGGGCCGGGTGTTGGGGACTCGGGACTGTGTGGGATCGGGGTTTCGACAGTGGTTGATGGTCTTCTGTGGCGAAGATGGTGGGGCGAGTAGGGATTGGGGACTGTGGCAAGGGGATTGGGACGATTAGGGTTTGTGGCCGGGATGGCGTGGTTGGCTGTGATGGTGGGATTCGGTGACGGTGACGATGACGATGACGGTGACAGTGGAGATCCGGCTCTGATACCAATCTGATGCAGCCCAAGGGCTAGGGCTGCGTGGAGGTGCCTGAGCACGTGTCCAACGACACTTCGAATGGTCACCAAGGACTTCAACACACACGAGGGACTCCTCTGGGAAAAAAACCCAAATCTATTAATCAACCAAAATCTCTCTGAGAAGTTCTTCTTTACAAAGCCATATATAGTAAAACAATCTTAAGAAGCAAGAAAACCCTAGGCTAAAAAATAGAAACTTTCCTAATAATAATAATAAGAATCCTAATCTAATTGAAAGAGGGGCTGAGAGGGGCTGGGCCCTAGACTGCATCACTGCTTCATGCATTCTATAATAGGAGCCATGATGCGGCTGGAGTTCTTATTGAAAGGTCGATCAAATGCCACTAGAGCATGGAAACTTCAACTTCATGAATATTCTTCGGAAATTGCCGCTCAATGATTGCTAGGATACCTTGAGAAGACAATGAAGCCCAGGAACATAACTTGATCTCATGAAGGTGCATTTTTTCTTGTATGTAGAACTTATCAGTAAGTAGAATCCTCATGACAGGCGAAAATCATCAAATTGCTCATCTTGTAATGAATGTAGATCAATATTTCATCGAAATACAAATTTTCCCAAAAATGGTGTAGGACCTGCATCACCACTTGAATCAATGCACTCAGTGGATTGGTAAAGCTGAACAACATCATCAACCATTCTTCTAAGCTGTTTCTTGTCTTAAAAGGATGTTTTCCATTCACCATCACATAGAATCATGATTTGATGATAGTCATTCCTTTAGTTGATCTTAGGAAAGATTACCGATTTGGCCATCAAGCCAAGCATGTCATCCAACCACAGTAGGGAAAATCAAAACTTCACAGTAATCTTGTTGATAGCCCGATTGTCAACACACAAGCACCAACTCCCATCTTTCTTTTGAGTAATTAAAGCAGATATTGCACAAAGTGAGAGGCTCTATGGAATGCTTATGCAGAAACTCTTCTACTTGCCATCGCAATTTGGCATGCTTTGTCAGATTCATTGAGTATACCGATAGATTGGGAAGCACCAATCCTAGCACCAGATTGATGGGATGTTGAATGCTGCGCAGGGGAGCGGTTGGATCGGCAACTCTTCCAGTACCGAATCAAAGAAGTCCTCTAAAAGCTCCTTGATCTATGGGCCTTGAACCACCTTAAGTGTCTTTTTCTCCCTTGTTGCTTCTTTAGTTGCAACTGCATACATGATGCCCTCTCCTCTACTCTTGTTCCCAGATCATCACACGGTGAGAACACTGGCGCCCCTTGGAGGCTTTTCTTTCTTCTTAGGTTACAAATTTGATGGCTTCATTGGCATTTTAAAGTAGAGGAATGGTTGTTGGCCTTCCAAAGGTTTTATATATCCTGATCATAGAGCCATGGACAGCCATTTGGACTGTGGCAACATTCATGGGGATGATATTGCACCATAGGAAGTGTCCTTGCAGCATCCATTGTGGAAGGTCAACAAACAACTTTCAGTGACCGAATCACCGTAACATTCACTCAAGCAATCCTACAAGGAGTTGGTGTTTCTCCACTAGCAGCTGCAATTTGTCATCTGCTTCCTGCGCCAGAACTTTCACAAATCATAGTGCTTCCTCCATCAATGATTAGGTTACATACTTCGTCCTTTCACCATACACGAGTGTAGAAGACGTCGGTGCAGAACCAATCATCCTTTTCTTCCTCTCTAGAGGCAAGTAAGCATCGAATGACTCATAGAAGGCCTTCTATATACTCCAAATCATTGGAGCCATCATCAACATTATCATTGAGGAGATCTGGCTCCATTTCTAATGACTGGTCAGCCTCCAGGTCATCTTCTTCATTCTCACAATACTGTAAATTCTTTGTCGGACATTTGATGGCATAGTGACCCTTGCTAACATATCTGGAACAGTCCACTTGCTTGCAATTAGGGCCTTGCATTTATCCAATTACAGTCTTGGCGGCTACTGTAGCTGAGAAAGCCTGATACATGGGAGTTACTAGATGTATTCCAAAGCAAGTTGATATGATCTATGGACAAGTGACTTCTGGGCTTGACAGTGAAATCGTCCCCCTGACATTGCAGCTGCTCAACCTCGAAGCTAGTTGGAAAGCTTCCTCAAAATGCTCTATCTTAACAATGTCATCTTCCAACGAATTTCAACAGGCAATCTGTTTTTAAAATTAAGAGAGATCTCGCACTCATCCTCAGTAGCATGACACTTGATTATCAAGTCATTGAACTTCTTCATGTATTCTTCAGTGGAGAGAGTTAGTTAGAACGGCGCATCAAGCTGGTCGAGTAACCTCGTAGTTAGGAGGGAGGTACTTCTCATGAAAGCGCATCTTCATGTTATCCCAAGTGAGAATGGCTTGACAAATCCACTCCATTCTTTCTTCCAAACTCTGCCACCAAATATGAACATTGCCTTTCATGTTTGGTGTACCAATCAAATTAGTCCTCCAAGGCAATTATCCAATCACAAAATCAAAGGCATTCATTTTTGCCATAGAATCAGGAAACTTGACCCGTACTTTTTTGGTGATATGATCATCAACCACCTGGTTTCACTGTGGCTAGTATGAATGATGCACGTGATATATTCTTAAATGGTTGGTCCACCAATGTCACCATTGCTGCGTTCACCCATTAGCTATTTGCATCTTCATTGTTGACTTCATATTCTGGTGGAGCGTCTTTTATCACTGGATCCCTCTTTGGTAGTCTTCTTGTCCATTAATTGGGCAAACATTTGACCCGAGTTGGCCACCCGCTCGCATAACCCAAAAAGAACTTGATCCCTCTCATGATCATAGAGCTTTCCCCTATAACAACTCCTACTTCACGTTGTGACAATACGCAAACAAGAACTAATAGATGTAGCAGTGTGGTAAATAGGTGCAACTCAATGGAACAGACTGTGATAGGAATGAATAAAGAATGAGAAAAGTGTTGTGTGATTTTGAAACAATCACAAAAACAATACAATATGATGTTGTATTAAGTACAAATTTGAGACTGATGTTATGGTTGGGCTGGTCTGATGTTAGGGTTGTGCTGGTATTGTTTAGGGCCAAATGGCAACCAATGTGAAAAGGTAAAGCTGTAGATAGGTCAAGGGACAGTAAGTTAAAGTGGCTTTTTTTTTTATTTTGGGAAAAGTGTTAAAATTGCTGTTGGAAAGAAAGTCGAAAGGGGCTGGAAAGAGTACATTGTTGTTGCATCAAACAGTGGATAGGAACAACAATGTGGTGCTTCTTGTTAGGAGGATTATGAGGATGTTTGACAGTTTGAGATTCAATAAGTTACTGAATGGGTGTTGGTTGTTAATGGTATAAAAACTGTTAAATTGGGCAAAGAAGAGATAGGTTTGCGATTGAAAGGGGCCAGTTTGGGGACTGTTTATGCAATGGGACAACAACTAGAATGATGTTATTTGGATTTAAACAGCTCTTGTATCAAGTCTTAAAATAAGATATTACAGCAGGATGGGGTTCTTGCAATTTAGTGAAACATGTCTAGGTGCTGTCTGTTTGGATTTGGGTAAGGTGTGGGACTGTTTTGCGGGGTTTTGGCAGTTGTTTTTGGAACTGGCAGTTCGTTGTTCTTGTTTGACAAAACGCACACTGCAGTGGGCTGGATTTAGGTGAGTCTGCAAAGGGTGTATGAGTGTGGGTTTTGGGTGGCCAGCTGAGGTTCATGTGGGTATAATCTGCTGATGGGTTAGGCACAACAGCAGGAATAACAGTAAAATAAAAATGAAATAGCAACAAAAACTAGAATGAACTTGAAAGCAGTAGAGAAACTTTAGGAACAGGAAACTAAATTGCAAGAACAAAAACGAGAATCTTTTTTCTAGAATTTTCAGACTGGTTTTTTATTTTACTTTCAAATAACAACAGACTAAATTGAAAACTAACTATAGACAGAGATATGAAACTGAAGACAAAAAATACCAAAAGAGCCGCTCACATATAGGTATTTTAATCGCCATGAGGTGATTTGGATATTTAAACTCAGTTTTTGTTGGATGCCCCAACATGCAGTGGCAGGCCAAGATTTTCTTCCAGGGGAGCTAGCAATAGTTGACTAACAGTTGCAAAGCTAGGAGTTTTTCTCGAGGGGATCAACAACATTATTATCTTTGCCGATTTATAACTTTATCATCGTCATCAAAGCCTTGTCCCAACTATCTTGGAGTCGGCTACATAAATTCTATGTCTCCATTCAGATCTATCCTGAGACAAATCCTCATATAAGTTACACTTATTCAAATCTATTTGTATTACCTTCATCCATGCACTTTTTGGCCTACTCCTTTCCCTTTGTGTCATCAACCTACAAAGCCAAACTTTTCCTTACTAGCATCATTACCAACCTACATTGGACATGCACAAATCATCTCAAACGGATTTATCTAATTCTATCTCCTATTGATGCTACCTTAAATGCTCTCAAAAGCGCTCATTTCTAATTTTTATTCGTACTAGTTTTACCACACATCCACCTCAACATTTTCATCTCCACTACATCCATTTTGTTTGACCATCATTCTGCTCCAATGGTCATAGATGGTCTAATCGTTATCTCATAAAATTTTTTCTTTAATTTTATTAGCATTTGTCGATCACAGAGCACTCCAAAAATAAGTTTTCACTTCAACCATCCCACCTTTTATCCTATGTTTGGCTTCTTCATCATGTTGGGTTTATGTCTTGTATTCCGGTTTAGCTGGATGAGTCACTGGGTTAGCCAGGGACTGGTTTAAGGTCAAGCGTATTTTGGTAATTGTACCGGGGCTTTCTTGGTGGCCAAGAAAGCGGAGATTATATATATGTATAGTCTGTAACCCTAGACCTTGCGGCGGCAGTTGCCCGTGGTGTTCCCACACCTGTAGGAGAGATGATGTGAGAGTGTGGGAATCTCTTGTATGCTTTACTCATCATAGTGAAGATGTTCGTCCTCCTGTGCCCGTGGATGTAGCCCTATTTGGGTGAACCACGTAAATCTCGTGTCTCTTCTTGTGTGTGGCTTGCTTCGTGTTGATCTTCTGATTCATGGATGCGCACAACGGGTGATTGTCAGAAAATCACAACAATTGGTATCAGAGCCGAGGTTGGTGTTCCTCAGGTTTCTGAGCGAGGTGGAGATCGCTCAGTGGCTTGGAGGTTGTGCGCATCCTGATTAGGCCACCATCGGAGAAGAAGAAGATGAGATTGGGTTCTCCGGTTTTGCTGGATCGGAGGAAAAAGGATTCACATGTTTTTTAGATCTCAGAGTAAATCGCTGCGGTTTTGATCAGATCTTGTTGGGTTCGGATCGGAGAACAGTGGAACAGAGGATCGGCGAATTCGTTGGCTGCGACGAGTTGCAGACGATTGGAAAAATCGAAGGCTGCCATCGTTATAGGAGATTGCTCGGTAGAGATCACTCATGAAGATCGATGGATTGAAGCGTGGTTGGAGGGTTCGGATCTGTGAGGGAAAACACAGATCGAAGTTTGGGTTTTGATCCCTGTTCCCGTGACGCAGATCAGTGCAACCCATAATCTATTTCTGTTGAAGAAATCGGAAACGACCCTCAGCCGCCGGTCATCGCTGCCAGGCGCATCGCCGGGATCGTCGCTCCGTCGTAGGCCATTGTGCGTCTGTTCCCGGCGTTCCGTTGGGCACAGACGCTGCCGCCGCTGCTGAACGCAGCCGCTATCGCGGCTAAGAATAGCCAGTCACCGATCGCCGTCTTCGCTACTGCCGTGCGGATCGCCGGAGAGGGCGCCGTCCACCGCTCCTGTACCCCGCCGCCGGGCCCACGCCGCTAGACACCGGACCGTAGCCGAGGACGAAGGAAGCCGGCGCGTCCGAACGGTCCCTGTTGCAGAACCCGTGAACAGAGGAAGAAGAAGAAGAGGGCTTCAGGTCGGGTCAGGTCAAGTTCGACCCGACCCGATTGCAGCGTAGCCAGGCAGCAAAATCAAGTTCAGTTCCGGGTCAGGTCAGGTGTGACCCGACCCGAGTGCAGCGCAGCCCAGAGAGCAACAGCCGATTCAGTTCGGGGTCAAGTCAGGTCTGACCTGACCCGTGTGCACAGAGTCCAGCCCAGCGGACAGTTTAATCCACCAGATCAACTAGTTCGGGTCGGGTAAGACCTGACTTGCGTCCACAGCTCAGCCCAGTGCAGCAGTACAGCAGACCTGACGTCAGCAGTGACGCCATCACGGTCAAAGGCAGGTTTGACCAGATTTGTGGCTGAAATTGTTTCTCCAATATCTTGATTGTCCGATGTCCGATTGGAGATCCGTCTGCGCCTACAGACTCGTTTCGAGCAGATCTACGCAGTGGAAGAGGTTGATTGGCTGTTTGACAGTCAAGGAGGAGGTTTGATCGATTAGAGCGTAGAAACTTATTTCTACGTTATCGGAGCCATCCTGAGTCGGATTTCAGATGCGTTTCTTTCAGCGTGCTCGTGGTGACGAGATCTATGACTTAATACATAACTTTAGAGGAGATCTGAACAGATGTGGATTCAGGCTAGAATCAGGTCTACTCAACCTGGTTGTTGTTGCAAACCCAATAATAGGAGTCGCTGGCCTAGTTACAAAGGGTTTGCTAATTCAAACGAAGTTGTTCGTTTGGGATTCACATGATCGCATGTGATGTTGTTTATCTTGCCAGGCCAAAACCGGAAAAGCAGCAAGAAGGAGCTGATGTGTCAGCAGTTGTCAAACATTTGTTTGATTGATTGATCGGAGGCCCGGTCAAATGGAGTTTTTTGACCGCTCGGAGGCAGAGGTTTCTGCAATTGTGAAGTCATCTGGACTTGTATTCCCGATCTGTTTTGCTTGCATGCTTATGGTGATTGGATCTTCATGGTGATGTTGAGATGGGGCAAGATGGTGAGTGATTCAGATATCACTCAGATTCGTCAATAGTTTTGAGCTTTTAGTTCGAGGTCGAGTTTGACGAGATGAACTTTGCTCAAAGTTCATATGCTGGTTCAACAAATCAAAATGTTGAAGAAGACTGTATCATTGGTGCAGTGACGTACCATTCAGCAAGGTACGTGAAGACATTGCCGGTTTTATCTCCTAGTAACTTGAGTTGTGCGGAATTCAAGCCAAGGTGGAGATTGTTGGGTTTATGTCTTGTATTCCGGTTTAGCCGGATGAGTCACTGGGTTAGCCAGGGACTGGTTTAAGGTTAAGGGTATTTTGGTAATTGTACCGGGGCTTTCTTGGTGGCCAAGAAAGCGGAGATTATATATATGTATAGTCTGTAACCCTAGACCTTGCGGCGGCAGTTGCCCGTGGTGTTCTCACACCTGTAGGAGAGATGATGTGAGAGTGTGGGACTCTCTTGTATACTTTACTCGTCATAGTGAAGATGTTCGTCCTCCTGTGCCGGTGGATGTAGCCCTATTTGGGTGAACCACGTAAATCTCGTGTCTCTTCTTGTGTGTGGCTTGCTTCGTGTTGATCTTGTGATTCATGGATGCGCACAACGGGTGATTGTCAGAAAATCACAACACATCAATCTCCTCATCCTTACTAATTATTGAGCCAAGATAACAAAAAGAATATCTTTGTGGTATCTCATGGGCTTCAATTCTCACATTAGTTTCAGCTCTTCATATATGTCCTCCATTTCTCGAATTTTACACTCACGCCATCTCTTAATTTATCTACCAACACTATATCATATGCAAACAATATACACCAATGCACCTCCTCTTGAATATGGGCATTAATTTATCCATAATCGACACAAAGTGATAAGAACTTAGGGCTGACCCATAATATAAACCTATAATCATTGGGAACTAACCTGTCTCTCCGCAGATAGTTCTCACACTCGTTACAGCCAGTGTTGAGAAATTCTTTTCGAACAACGTTTCGGTTTGGCCTCCAAACTGAAATATTTCATCCGATTCGGAATTTTGGTGAAACGTTTTGGGAAAATATAAATAAATATAAAATATATAATGAAATTTGAAGTACATATAAATATAAGGCAAAAAATTTGGTAGGGTCATATTTCATATTTTCTAAAAGGCTTACTTTTTGAACTCAAATAATTTATTCCTTTAAAAAAAGTCTCGCCCCAGACTCTTTATAATTTTTTTTCCCCAACCCTTTTTATAAAAGTCTCGCCCCATAATTTTTTGGCCCAGCTAGCCCCATTATAGTATTGGCCCAATTGCTTATAAAGTTTTCGTGCCCAGCCATCTTTTAGAAACTCTCAACTCTCACTCTAGTCCCTTTTTCTTACTTTTGCCCTAGCCTCTTTTCCCCAAGGAATGAAACTCGCCAGAGATGCTAGAGGAGGAGGAAAAAGGAGAAGGGGAAGAAGAAGAAGAAGAAGAAGAAGAAGAGAAGGCAGGAGACGATGATGGATACAGCAGCAAAGGACTGGAATGGAAGCACCAGTAAGGGATGGCAATGGTAGCACTGGCGAGGAATGGCGATGGAAGCAATGGCTAGGAATAGGGATGGTGACTGCAGTAGTGCAAGTACCATCCTCTCTCTCTCTCTCTCTCTCTCTCTTTTCTTTTTTTTTTCAAAACAGGAAAAAAAAAGAATCAAACCCAGGATTGGGAAATTCTATCCGAATTTTTCGATTTTGACCGAAATGGTCCAAATTTTGGAATGAATATTTTAAAGGGGGTTGTTCGGCCCAAAATTATTCGGCGATGTTAGCCAAATTGAAATGATGTTAGCCAAATTGAAATGAATATTGTAACTATGGTTACTGCTCCTTCACACATATCAATGTTTTTCTTCTAATTTTAAAATAAACTTCTTTATTTATTGAAATGACTTTTTACTAATATCTAAAGGAAAATTCTAAATTTGAAAACACTTCAATATTTTTAAAGACATAATTGCTTAAAACTTAGAGGACAATTAAATTAAAATACAAAAATAATAGTGTTCACCATAATCATTTGCTGCTTATTTTAGGATAGAGAGTTGTATCTCATACACTCTAATACAATGGCAGAACCAGGATTTTTGTTTGGGTGCTGCGAGCAATGGCGAGATGAAGAAGTTAAAAACTAAAATAAAAAATTTTAAGTCTAATTTTGAAATTTCTCAAATCACATGAGTGCAGTCGCACCTACGTGCAGACACCAAGGTCCACCCCTGCTCTAATATGTAGGGCCTATATTGGATGGACCACATGTAACCAATCAGCCCATAATTAATTAATGAAAATCTATTGATTGGTTACTTGTGATGTTTGATGAGCCAAGATGTCTAAGGTAGACATAGATGGTTGGAAACCCATTGGTTATTGTGATCGTTTGATGGGCCACAATTTCTATGGTAGGCATGAATGGTTGAGAGAACACCAATGATAGCCATTAACCAGTGCATAAAAAGTTTAAGAATCAAGGCATGCTGTTTTGAATAAAGGGTATCTTCTGAAGTGGACATTCTCCAAACTTTACTCCAATAGGAGTTGGGCCCACCGTAAGATTAAGCACGTCATATTTGAACATACGTCCAAATACAGTAGGACCAGCTTCTATTTAAATCCAAAGGAAAACCAAGATGCCTAAATCCAACTAGTTGTAAAGAAAGGATTTTCTCAAAAGTGTCGTGAAGGAGAAACATCTCTCGTGGAAACTTCCATTTTGGAGAGAGAAAAGAGGAGGGAAGGAAGGTTACTAGTCAATAAAGACTTTTATTAGCTAATACTAATAAGAAAAGGATTTAGGATTCTATAATGGAGTAAAGACTGAGACAGAAGACCAAGATCTCTGAAGATCAATTTAGTTTTATACCAGAGAGATCAATAATGAAAGCTATCTTTTCACTTAGGTAATTAATAAAAAAATATCGAGCAAAGAGGAAAACATCTACACATGATCTTTATCGATTTAGAAGAAGCCTATGATAGGGTACCGAGAAATTTAATTTGGTGGGTTTTGAAGAAAAGGAATGTCCCCAGAGGTTACATTGAAATTTTTAAGGATATGTATGAAGGAGCAGTAACAAATATGAGAATCATATGTGGAGAAACAGGTAGATTCTTCATGACTATAGGTTTACATCAGGGATCAACCTTAAGCCCTTATCTCTTTGCATTAATTATAGATGATTTAACTGTGCATATTCAAAAAGAAGTACCATGGTGTATGTTGTTTGCAGATGATATAGTATTAGTGGATCAATCAAGAGGTAGTGTAAATGCAAAAATTGAGAGATAGCGAAGGACATTAAAATCTAGAAACTTTAAAATAAGTCGTACAAAAACAGAATATATGACTTGCAACTTCAGTGGACATATATAAAGTGTTGAAACCACTATCAAAATTGAAACCCATGAGATACCACATAGAGATTCTTTTCAGTACCTGGGCTCGATGATAAGTAAGGATGGGGAGATTGACGAAAATGTGGAGCATAGGATAAAAGTTGGATGACTGAAGTGTAGACTAGCTTCTGGAGTGCTTTGTAACAGATGAATGCCAACGAAATTGAAAGGCAAATTTTACAGGACAGTCGTTGGACCAACTATGACATATGGAGCAAAATGTTGGCCAATTAAGAAAACACATATTCATAAGATGGATATAGCAGAAATGAGAATGCTTAAGTGGATGTGTGGTAAAACTAGGAAAGATAAAATTAGAAATGAGCACTTTTAAGCACATTTAGGGGTAGCACCAATTGGAGATAAGATTAGAAAAACCCATTTAAGATGATTTGGGTATGTTAAGCATAGGCCAGTAATAGCACCGGTGAGAAAAAATTTGGCTATACAAGTGGATAACCCATCAAGAGGTAGGGGGAGGCTGAAGAAAACATTGATGGAGGTCATTGAATCAGATTTGAAGAAGATTAACTTATCGAAAGATTTGGCTCAAAATAAAACGAAATGGAGAAATAGAATTCATATAGCCGACCCCAACATGGTTGGGATAAGCTTTGATGATAATGATGATGGTAGAAGAATCATTATAGAAAACATGTACATATACATACATATATATATATGGAAGCCCTATATATATTTATGTATATATATAGGGGCCTCTTACCGTGCATCCGTCCCTCACGGACCTTTTGTGCACACTCCTCCATGGGGCCCACTATGGACCCCACCAAAGGATGAGACCAGAGGGAGGGGGTTGGAAAGATCCATGCGAGACTACCCCACATATCAAGTTTGGCCTCAATCACATGTCCCTAACCATTCCATCCGTAGCCCACATATCTATTCCATTTGGATCGGTATACAGTCAATTATATATACATATAAAGGAATCTTCATATGCATTCGATCCTCACCATTTTTTTGTGAGAACTCTAGGTGGGGCACATCTATAACACAATCCAAACCTTGCAACAGACAGGGGATCCCTTGACAGGCACACGCCGCCCCTAGTTTCGGCAAGATTCGAATTTACTGGACCTTTCGATTAATTGTACACAAATCCTAATGGAATGAATATGTGGGCCACGGATGAATGTGTTAGGGATATTTGATTGAAGCCAAACTTGATATGTAGCATGGTCATGCATGGATCTTTCCATCCCCCTTGGTCTCATCTCTTGGTGGGGTCCACAGTAAGCCCCTTAAAGGAGTGTGCGCGAGAAGTCCGTGAGAGACAAATACATATGAAGAGGCCCCATATATAGAAAGAGAGAGAGAGAGGATTTTGCCGAAAAAATCCTTTGAGTCCATCGATACCAAAAAGGACCCTAAAGACATGATTCCACCGTAATGTCTAAGGGATCCCAATTAATTTAAATTTTTTAAATCTGAGTTGGGCAAGGATATCCTTGCTCACCAAGTACACAAGCAGGGATATCCCCGCCCACTCGTGTTTTTTTCTTCTTCCTCATCTTCTTTCCTTCTTTGCTCTTTTTTTTTTCTTCTTTTTCTTCCCCCTTCCTCCTTTCTTTGGAACACATACTCCATCTTATCTTTAGAAAAAAAAACAATAATAATAAACAACTTTCCAAACTTCATTTTAAAATCTCCATAAAAAACTCATTTTTTGTAACCAACATTTCAAAGGAAAAAAAATCCCATTTTTTCGTATCTTTCTTTAGACATAAATCAAGGCAAGAAAACCACTTTTGTTTTGAACCTCTTTCTAGCCAAATCAAGGCAAAGGAGACACCGAGGAAGAGGGCAGGAATGCCTTCAGTGTGGATAATGCAAACGCCGATTGTGACGAGTCCGAGAAGTGGTGGTGGTGGAGGAGGGGTGGTGGCTATGGCTGTGATGTGAAAAACTAATGTGGGGTGGAAATTGGGTTGGATGGGCTCCGCTAACATGGGGTTTTCGCCTTGGAGGTAGCAGTTTAGGAAATAAGGAAAAGAATGGAGGAATGAGGAAGAAGAAGTAAGAAGAAAGAATGAGCAGACCGGAGGAGAAAGGAAAAGGAAGAAGAAGAAGAAGAAAATGAGTGGGGATATCCCCGCTCATGTACATGAGTGAATGGGGATATCCCCGGCCAACTCAAATTTAAAAAACTTAAACAAAAAAGGACCATTGGGACTACTATGGTGGAATCATCTATTTAAAGTCCTTTTTGATATAGAGGGACTCTAAGAGGATTTTTTTCAGTAAAATCCTCATATATATTTGCACTTGAATATTATCCTATATATATGGGAGGCCTCTCCTAAATTCAAGCTTATATAAGAAATTTTGTAAGCCTAAGCCATTCGACCACCCTGAGTTGCACATGTCCATGAAAGCCATTCGACCACCCTGAGTTGCACATGTCCATGAATTTTTTATCAAGTCTGAATTTACTAAACCGTTTGATCGACTGTACACCGATCCGAATGAACTGTTGACCATTAAATTTTTGGGGCCTACATGGAGATGATAGAACCACAGCTAGGGCTGATTTTTTGCATAGAGGAGGGTCCTATGGAGTCTTTCAAATCCTCCTCATCCCCCTCCCCAGGTGGGCCCCATAGGCATGAGCCACACACTTGAGCTTACATGTTGCTTATTAATTAGCCAATATTTTGCTTCATAGGTCATAGCTGGTCTAATCACTATCCTATAAAAATTTTCATTCTATCTTACTGGCATTTGTCACAAAGCACAGCAAAAGCAAGTCTCCACTCCAACCATTCTGCTTATCCTATATTCAACATCTACATCAATCTCCCCATCCTTACTAAATATCCAGCCAAGGAAATTAAAAGAAATCTTCACTTATTAACAACTTTCCTTAATGTCAATGTCTGCTTTTAAGTACCCACATGCAATAAGCAACCCTTAAGTCTTTGTTATGAACCCATGTCATGGGAGAGTGTTCGTGTGGGCCACACTCCCAAGATGCCCAACATGTTGTTCCCAAAACCAATTTTTTTTATAGGAACATAATGTTTATGAGATATTTTTTGCACTCATTATGAAAACCGATGAAGACTAAGTTGCAATTCTCTTGTGTATACCCTACAAAGACAAATGGTTAGACCAAGATTATCAACAGAAGCCCTCAATAATACTCTATGCAAGTTAGCGGATGATAGTAATGCGGTACAAAATGGATTCGCAGGGCGGGCAAGGTAAAAGATGGAGATGGAGGGAAAAATTGGGTTAATGGATTTGGGGTTATGAGCATGGATCTGTAGATTGGGGTGGTGTAAATCTAAGATCTAATTATGAGTCGGGTGGTTGTTATGGTGAGAAAGTTGAGGTTTGAGGAAAAATGACCAAGAATGCAAACATAAATAAGAACGATAATACCTTTGATTAGGCTCTCACCAAACTCGGATCCGGAGGCGTTTGAGAAATTGGCCTCTCACCAAACTCCAATTCAGGAGGCATTAGAAATTTCAAGGAGAACTTAAAGAAACTTGGGAAGCTCCCAAAACTTTTCATTAATCATTCATAACTAACTGAGCCAAAAAGGCTTTATAATGCTTAAATAGATAAAAGACTTAACTCTAAGACTAATTTATGATATTTAGAGAGAGATGAAATACAGAACATAAGAGAGATGAATGTCGTGCCTCCTTTGAGGATCGACTGTTCTTATATAAGGGTTTAATTCCCTAATTACAATCAATTACAAATCTTAGATCCTAAACTGAAGCCACAAATTAAGTCCCTAATTACAATCAATTACAAATCTTAGATCCTAAACTGAAGCCACAAATTAAGTCCCTAATTACAATCAATTACAAATCTTAGATCCTAAACTAAAGCCACAAATTAAGTAACAACCTTTGACTAATTACAACGTAACAAAAAGGTACAATAAATGAGCCTAATGGACTTGGGCTTGCTTGACATGAAATGAGCCTAATGGACTTGGGCTTGCTTGACACCCCCCCTCAAATTGATGCTGGGGAGTCATAAAGCAGCAATTTGGAAACAAGAAATTGATGACGAGGACGAGGAAGTCCCTTTGTGAAGATATCGGCAAACTGAAATGCTGTAGGAACATGAGGAAGAGTAATGACACCACGCTTATATTCATCGCGAATAAAGTGGCAGTCAACTTCGATATGTTTGGTGCATTCATGGAAGACAGGATTTTCAGTGATTCGGATAGCCCCAGTATTATCGGCATGCAATGGAGTAGGAGAGGTTTGAGAAAACCCGAGTTCCGAAAGAAGTCCCCGTAACCATAAGATCTCAGAACAAGCAGAAGACATAGCCCTATATTCAGCTTCCGTGGAAGAGCGGGACACCCGTTCTTGTTTCTTGCATTTCCAAGAAACGAGAGATGTTCCAAGGTACATGCACCAACCAGTAGTAGAACGGCGTGTGTCTTGACAGCCAGCCCAGTCAGCATCTGCATAAGCGGTCAGATGAAGAGGATTATCCTTTGGATAATATAAACCACGAGGGACAGTTTTGAGCAGATAACGGATAATGCGCTTCACAGCTGTCAAATGAAGGTGTCAAGGAGCTGTCATGAATTGGCTCACAAGATGAACAGCATATGAGATGTCAGGTCTAGTGATGGTGAGATAGACAAGACTTCCCACCAGACGCCGGTAGGTATGAGGATCAGGAAGAAGATCGCCATCATCTTTACTCAACTTGAGATTGACCTCTACAGGCGTATCAACAGGTGAAGAATCATTGAGGTCAGCCAACTCGATAAGATCTGATGTGTATTTGTGCTGATTAACAAATAAACCTTTTGGAGATTGATGCACCTCGAGGCCCAAGAAATAATGCAAAGGACCCAAATCCTTCATACGGAAGGATTCCCTGAGAGAAGCTTGGAGAGATTTGATCATACGATCATCCGTGCCAGTGATAATAATATCGTCAACATAGACGAGAAGCACAGTAACACCAGTAGATGTGTGGCATAAAAAAAGAGATGGATCAGAAGGACTCTGGGTAAAGCCACTCTCGCATAAGCGAGCCTTGAAGGTTTCAAACCAAGCGCGAGGAGCTTGCTTTAAACCATAAAGCGATTTGCGCAGGCGACAGACAGACCTCTTGAAGGGAGAGGAGACGCCTTGTGGTATCCGCATATAGACTTCTTCGTGCAGGTCCCCATGGAGAAATGCATTTTTGACATCCATTTGGTATAAAGGCCAGGATTTAGAGGCAGCAATGGCGAGAAGTAACCGAACAGATGTCATTTTTGCCACAGGTGCAAACGTTTCCTCATAGTCAATGCCATACTCTTGTCTGTTTCCGAGTGCTACAAGTCTAGCTTTGTGTCTATCCAATGACCCATCAGATTTAAGCTTGATCGAGTAGATCCATTTGCAACCGATGGGTTTAACTCCGGAAGGACAATCCACAATATCCCAAGTGTGATTCTGATCCAATGCATCCAATTCCTCCTTCATAGCCTGGTTCCAGCAATCGTGTTGGACAGCCTGCAAATAAGAACTTGGGATAGAGATAGAAGAGAGAGTGGTCATCAAGGAAGTATGGGTAAATCCATACCTATCAGGCGGTCTAGAAGTTCTGGAGGAGCGACGTAAGGGAGGAGTAGGTGTGGAACCATGTGTCGGTGGAGGATCAGGGGGAGGACCATCCGCAGTGGGAGGTTTCTCCTGACGGTGGTATACAAAAGCAGGATTAAACCGAGTAACAGAGGTTTGATCCGAAAAACCTGGTAAGAGAGCTGGGGAAGAGGGATGAGGACTGTCCATGTAAGTGGGGAAGAAATATTGATTTTCAAAGAAAATAACATTCCGAGAAACCCTGATACGACGACCAATGGGATCATAACAAACAAAACCTTTTTGATTAGTGGCATAACCCAAAAAAGCACACATGCGAGATTGTGCTGTGAGTTTCGTTCTTTCTGTGGGAGGTAAATGAACAAAGCAAACACAGCCAAAGGTATGTAAGTGATCAAACACAGGATGATGACCAAACAATTTAAAATGAGGCGTTAAATGAGCAATGGTATGTGATGGAAGGCGGTTTATGAGATAGACAGCTGTGGTGAGAGCTTCACTCCAAAAACGAAGGGGAACGGATGCTTCAATCGGAAGAGTTCTAGTGACAGCAAGAAGATGTCTGTTTTTCCGTTCCGCGACTCCATTTTGTTGTGGAGTATATGGACAGGTACGTTGGGAAATGATTCCATTATTGTTTAAAAATGATTGAAAATCCTTGGAAACATACTCCCCCCCTGAGTCTGAGCGCAAAGTTTTAATGCATTTAGAGAATTGGTTTTTAACATATTGAACAAAAAATTTAAATGCATTAAGAACATCAGACTTTGAATGTAATAAATAAATCCAAGTAAATCTGCTGTAGTCATCAATGAATGTTACAAAGTACTTGAAATGACTATGTGAAATGGTCGGAGCAATGCCCCAAACATCACTGTGAATTTAGTCAAAACATGTAGTGCTCCGTGTGTTAGAAGTTGGAAAGGGTAAAGTTTGACTCTTCCCTAATTTACAAGCATCACAGTCAAAAGAAGCAGAATCAACAGGTTTATTTATTAATCCAGATTGAAATAAAGTAGACATTGTAGAAGCAGTCGGATGACCTAGTATATTATGCCACAACCGAGAATTATTCTTAATGAAAAAACAAAATAACTGATGTAAAGTTTTATCATGAATAAATGAAGACACTGGTAAGGAAAAAAGTCTTCCACGCTTAGGCCCCCTCGCGATCACTTCCCCCGACTCCCGGTCCTGCACAACACAACCAGAAGGAGAAAACAAAACATTGCAGTTATTTTCAACAAGTTGACCCACAGAAACCAAATTGGTAGCAAGATGAGGAGAAACTAAAACATTGGTTAATGGTAAGGGGCTAGGGATATCACCAACAGAGGTGATAGGAAGATGATCTCCATTGGCAGCTTGGACAGTAAGATGACCAGTGTAAGGAACAACATTGTGTAATTTTAGGGCTGAAGTGGTCATATGGTTACTTGCACCAGAATCTAAGTACCAGGTATTGGAAAGAGAGGAAGCAGTACCTGCGATGTGCATGGAAGCTAAGGCATTGATGATCATTTGGTTTACCATCTCAGGGGTGAGAGGAGTTGTTGACATAGATTGGGAGGAACCAGGTTGGGATGAAGAATCAGACTGCAGAAAACCACTGAAGTCAGGTGAAGCATATGATGGAGTAGTCACAGTGTAAGCACTAGGAGCTGACTGCACGCTGTAAGTACCAGGGGCTGGCTGCACATAGTTGCGGGAAAGAGAAGTGCGATTCTTCTTCCTGCACTCTTCAAGAACATGACCAGTGGCCTTACAATATCGGCAGATTTTTGCCTTACATTGATTTGCATAGTGACCATATTTCTTGCAGGTATGGCACTGAACTTTACTGATGTCCCTAGAAGGTGGTCTAGTTGTAGCAACATAGGCAAGGGGAGTCTCAACAGATCTCTGTTGTTCCAGTGTAGTTTGAGTGACCCGACGTTGTTCTTACCGTAGAAGTTCCTGAAGACAATCATCCAAGCTAGGAAGAGAAGCCCTGCTCATTAAGTTAGATCGAACTGTCTCAAACTCGAGACGAAGTTTCATAAGAAACTGATCCCGATGACTACATTGCTGTAATGGAAGTAATTCCTGGAGAAGAGCTGCAGATACCGAGGCAAACTTAATCTCATCATATTCGAACCACAGTCTGCGGAAGCCATTATAATACTCCTGAATAGACTGGGTGCCTTGAGTGAATTGTGAGATTTCAAGTTCTAATTGAAACTGGCGAGCAGCATTGCCCTGTTGGTAAATTTTCTGAAGATACTCCCACATTGCACGGGCAGTGTGGCAGAGTTTGAGGTTGAGAATAAAATGTGACTCAACAGAGCCCAGCAACCAGGTCTTGATTTTAGCATCCTTTGTTTTCCAAGCTAAAATTTTCTTATCATCTTCTGCAGGTTGAGGTTCAGATCCATCAATGTGTCCCCAGAGTTCTTTTCCTTCCAAATAAATTTGAAATTGGAAGGCCCAGGAGGTATAATTTGTACCATCAAAGCGAATCAGGGCAATCTCATGTTTGTCCATGACTAAAGAGAAGGAAGAAACTCGCACAAAGCAGTCCGGAAAGGATATTGGCAAAACAATATCTTTTGGATGGCCGAGATGAAAAGAAATGGACAAAACAGAATTTCTACAATAAAGGGTAGATGGCCTACCTCAGATGATCCATAAATGGTGAGAAAATCTTCAAAAAAAAAATGTAGAAATCCAGACGACCAAGATGGGCTGGTCCAGCTGAATGGCGATGATGATCGCAGGTGGGCCACTTCAGATCTGAGATGAACAGGGATGATCAAGGCTTCCAGATCTTGGAAGATGACTCTGATGATCAATAAATCAGAAACAAATTCTTCATAAATCCTGGAAGCTTCAAGCGACCAAGATAGTAGGATTCCGCTAATGAGTTGGTGAGAATCACAGGTGGGCCACGTCGGATCTGAGATGATCAGGATGATCTGGCTGAAGAGAATGATCACAGATGATCATATACTGGCTTCCAATGTTTGGAAGATGATGTAGGAGAAGATCACAGATGATCGAGCTCTGATACCATGATATTTAGAGAGAGATGAAATACAGAACATAAGAGAGATGAATGTCGTGCCTCCTTTGAGAATCGACTGTTCTTATATAAGGGTTTAATTCCCTAATTACAATCAATTACAAATCTTAGATCCTAAACTGAAGCCACAAATTAAGTCCCTAATTACAATCAATTACAAATCTTAGATCCTAAACTGAAGCCACAAATTAAGTCCCTAATTACAATCAATTACAAATCTTAGATCCTAAACTAAAGCCACAAATTAAGTAACAACCTTTGACTAATTACAACGTAACAAAAAGGTACAATAAATGAGCCTAATGGACTTGGGCTTGCTTGACATGAAATGAGCCTAATGGACTTGGGCTTGCTTGACAATTTAGACCATCCAAACATTTTGACAGTTAAGATTAAACATCTTATTAAAACAATTTAAAGCAAATAAAACCCTAAATAAAATAAGATAGGCAGGTTGGGCCCAAAGGTGGGTCGACCCACGGGGGACCATGGGTCTGTCTTGCATCAATTTTCCTCTTCTTAGAGAAAACTCGACCTCGAGTTTTAGTATAAGTCCTCCAGGATCAAATATCAAGCGTACAAATCTTCGATGTGCTTTTTGATCTTCGACCTCTTGGCATGCTTTGAAAGCTGTAATCAATCTTTTCATCTAAATAAAAAGGGACTGGAGGCATAGCTTCTTCTGATATTTGACTTTAACATTAATATGTGATCTGACCATTAGATGCAACAATTGTTGGCGTTGAAATAGTAGATCACAGTCTTTTATCATCAACAATCTATCCCTAAAGATGAAATCAATGTAAGGGACATCAATGAGCTGCTCAACATTTTTAGCACTGGCTTTTTCTTTGGTAGAGACATGCTTGTTTGAATATGGTTCTACATTCATATCCATAGGATCTTCAAATTGATTGCTAACCATATTCAAGCCTTCAATTGTATTTATTGCTAGCATCTATTAATCATCATTTTCAACCTTTAAGACAACAACACTAAATTGATGGTCATCATCTGCTGATGATATATTTTGCTCTTCAAAAAGTGGACTTATGATCAGATCCTTGATGTTTTATTCACTATTTGTTTCTTCTTGTTCCACCTACATTGAATTGATGGTGGAATCATTTGTTTCCTGCTTTTGTCCCTCTAAATCAACTTTGACATCCTCCACAATGGGTTCAACAACATAAACTTCAATGGTTTGTGGAGATTTTTCTCTCTATTTGAAGACGATGGCGATTTATCAAATGCCTGACACGGATCGCTTCCCCAAGTGCTTCACACATATATTCACATTCTTTTTTCATAATTTTTTGTATACTTGGTCGCAAACCTCCAACAAAGATAGTAACATAATGTTCCTCACTCTCATGTAGTCCACATAATGCTTGTAGCATGGAAAATTCAACATCATAATCAAGAACTGATAGCTTGCCTTGTCTCAAATTCAGAAATTGATCAAAGTAGACTTAGTTATCAACATAGCATTGTCCATACTTAAGTGAATATGTTACTCCAAGCACAATACAGTGCAATTGCAATGATAGCTCTTCTTCCAATTCCATATGGAAAACTTCTAAAATAATGCGCTTTTTTTCTTTTGAAAAAATAAATCAATCTCACATGCTGTGTAGATCTCTTCAAAACAAGCGCACAAGATCAAACAAATCTGAAATCGGAGTCTGGATGGAGGAGACCTTGCGATTTAAAGATGCATGGTTGAAATTGAATTGACGATGGGCCTTTCATTGATGAGATCTGCCGTAATACCTACACCATCTTGTAGATCTTGTCACCCTAAGCACGCACGAATCTCAAATTCGGGATGGGTATGGAATGGGCATTAGATCTAGGGATTTTGGAGTTGGAGTTTCAAATCTGGCAAATTTGGGTTTTTGGGGTTGTTATGGAGTTTCTTGGGGATGAGATCTGAGGCCTGTGGTGATGATCAGCCATTACGGGTTAGTCTTTGGCAACGGCGATGAAGACTATGAATGTGGTTGGCTGCGCAGACGATGAATGCTGGCGAGGATCAAGGAGCATGGAGATTGCCAAAACTCAAATCCTAGATGGCTTGCTCTTCAGCTCTAATACGAAATAATGTGGTACAGAATGGATTCGTGAGGCGGGCAAGGTAAAAGATTGAGAGGTTAATGAATTTGGGGTTGTGAAAGGGTTATGGGCATGGATTTGTAGATTAGGGTGGGGTAAATCTAAGATCTAAATATGGGTTGGGTGATTGTTGTTGTGAGAAGGTTATGGTTTGAGGAAAAATGATAAGCCCACAAATGCAAATAAAAAGAAGAAAGATAACACCTTTGATTGGGATCTCACCAAACTTGGATCCAAAAGCATTAGAGATTTCGAGGAAAACTCGAAGAAACTTAGGAAGATTCCAAAACTTTTCATTAATCATTCATAACTAACTGAGCTAAAGAGGCTTTACAATGCTTAAATAGATAAAAAAAACTTACCCCTAAGACTACTCTAGACCATCCAAACATTTTTACGGTCAAGATTAAAACATTTTATTAAAACAACTTAAAGCAAATAAAACCCTAAATAAACTAGGATAGGTGGGTTGGGCCCAAAGACTGGTCGACCCACAAGGGACCATGGGTTTGTCCTACATCAGATAGTATCACTACATGGGATCTCATATTGCCTATGGCCGAGTTTGCTTATAATACCTCGGTTAACTGATCAACAAGATGATCAACATTTGATGTAATCATGGGAATTTAGCCACACCAACTAATTGATTTAATACCACTTCCTCCTTAAGCACATCCAAGTGAAGGTGATATATAGCTTTTGCTAAGCATATGCATGAATCTTTTCTTTTCTTTTCTTTTCTTTCTTTCTTTTTTTTTTTTAAATGGTAGCATATGCATGACATCCATGACGAAGTTCAACAAAATATCATTCTGAGCAATGAGAAGTAGAAGAGTGACATAGGCAATGTAGCTTTGCAAGCTTTGATGAAGGTGGCCTCTAGTTATCGTGCAACTTTGTCCATAAATATTTTCAACATGAAAAAAAAAATGTAGTACAAAATACAAACACATGGGTCCCCTTAAAATTATCAAGAAAATTAGTGCTAATGCTTATGTACTTGACTTGCCCAAAGATTAGAGCGAAGTTCAACAATAATGTTGAAGACTTGACTCGTTATCATGGACATTACAAGGATCAAAGATGAGTGATATAAGGAATGAACACTGCATTACCTCCTACTCCAAAGGTAATAGAGTATAAGGAGGAGATGGATAATCAATTGGTTTCGACACATAGTGGAGGTTACCAAAAGTTCTTAGTGAAGTGAAAAGTCAACAATTCCAACTGCACCTCGATTAAAGCCTTTGACTTCAACAGCTTAATCCGGAGTCTGGACTTATATGGGCAGTATCAGACCTTGAAAACTAAGAAGAGAAAAAGCCTAAGATTTAAGAAATTTAAGCATTTAATTAGTTACATGTTAAATAGGGGCACTGTGAATATGACAATGCCACATGACCAGTCAAGTGTCTTTGTACTTGAGGAAGTTTGGTCTTAATGAATCCATTTGACTATAATATATTTTCAAGTTTACTAAATTTGTTAGCCCAAATCTTATGGGATCATAATGTGAGAATTGTAATCTCTAATTATGACACGAATAAGGGATAACTAGGGTTGTGAAGAATCCACATCATAAAATCACAATTGAACAACTGAAATCAACACAAAGCGCCCCCCAAATCTTACCAGATCGAGAACGTCCACAAGCGCTTTAATTCCCGCCTCATCCATCAGCCTGATGTGATCCTCCACCCATTTCCCCAAAACCAAATCCAACTCAAGAAACCCTCGTTGCTTGCTCCTATACAACAATCTATACAACGAAACACTACAAACATCAAAATGCAAATTCCAAACCCTTGTTGCTTGCTCCTATACAACAATCTACACAACCAAACACTGCAAACATCAAACTGCAAATTCCAAACAAGAGAGACAGAGAGCCCCAGAATTCAGATACCTGTTAAAGAGGCGCCTTTTGCTCTCTTCATTGGAAAGATCAATGTCAATCGATCCTCTATTAGAAGAAAATCGAGAAAATGAACCAACAACAGATCTGAAACAGGGAAATATGAATGAGAACTGATATGCAATCAAAACAAGTAGAAATCGAGAGAGAGATTTGTTCTACCTTTGAAGAATTAGGGTTTTTGGGGGGTTTGGATTTGAGAGGACAGGGGAATTTAGGGTTTGGGGGAGACGAAGCAGAGCTCTCCTCAGACTCGCCATTGCCACCGTAAATTCGAGAAACTGGAGAACGGGATTTTGTTGCGTAGCGAAGACAAAGACGTCATGGAAATAACAACCGTCCGTTATGCTGGCCAGTTTCGAATAAGGATGGCCCATTGCAAATTCGCAGGCCCAAATTCATCATCCAAGATCCAAACCGTTCATCTTCTTCGTGAGCTTATAAGATGTAAAATTTAATAACTTATTTCTTTTTTAATTTTGAAATTTAAAAAAATTACAAAAAACTCTCAACTTTTTTTCACTTTTATGAGCTCTCAATTCCAAAAGGAGCTTGCTAATATGACTCAAAAATAGGCTTACTACACTCATCTAAAAAATATAAATAAATAAAATACCTAAACTACCTCCACCCTCTTTCGCTTTTCACTCACCTTTTCCTCTCCTTCCTCACCTCCTCATTCTCTCTCCTTTCCTTCCCCACCTCCCCCTTCGACGACTGTAAACAGCTTGCTGCTAAATCTCCTTCCCTTTTTTTCTCCTCCTTCTTTTTTCTCCCTCTCCCTCCTCCTCTCCATTTTCCTTTGTCTCCCTCTCCCTCTTCTTTTCTCTCTGTGCCCTCCTTCTTCCTCTTTTCTCCATCTTTCTCTCCTCACTTCTCCCAATTATTCCATTTTCTACCTATTCAGGCATGCAAGGCTGAACATTACATTTTTGTTCAACCTTGCAGGGGCAAACCAAAAAAGAAGGTTTAGCCAAGACAATCCAAGATTGTTTAGCTAGTCTTGGCCAAATAGGTGGGGGCACTGTAGAAGGGGAAGGGAAAGCAGAAGGAGAGGGGGCAAGGGAGAAAAAACAAAGGGGGAAAAGGAGGAAAGAAAGGGGGAGGGAGAGGAAGAGAAAGACGAAGGGAGAGGGAGAAAGAAGGGGAAAGAGGGAAATCCTGCGGTTGGAGCTTCCAGTCGTGGCAAGGAGGGGAGGTGGGGAAGGGGAGGAGAAAAGGAGAAGGTGAGTGGAAAGAGAAGAGGGTGTGGGTAATTTAGACATTTTTAATATATATATATATTTTTGGATGAGTGTAGTGAGTCATTTTTTTGAATTCATATAGCAAGCCCCTTCATAAATTGAATTTGTACAAATGTTTTGTATTAATGGTAAGTATTAAGTACATCTAAAATCATTGGATATAGAAAATGGTGATTTTTTACAACCATGGCAATGCGTTTTACCAGTTTGACATTTACATATGTAAATCTTATTTACCATATAGAGGATTTTACAAAAAAAAAATCCATTTAGACTCCTTGTAGACTAAAATAGACCTACAATATATGTGAACACCACAGTGGTCCCATGGGCCATTTTTAGTTTTTTTTTTTCTTTGGTTATTTTGATGAGTGGTAATATTCCATTTCACTTGCATATACGAACTTCTTATTCCTCATCCTCTTTCCTCCTCCTCCTCCTTTTTCCTTCATGATATTGTGACTTCATTGTCTTGGATTTGAGTGCATGTAAAACACCCCAGTATCATATATATCTATTTAAATACATCATCTTCTACATCCTTTCTTTATCTTTCATTTTCTTTTTTCTTTTTACAATCTTAAGTCACTCACAGTCATTTCATCAAACACCCTATAAGCATGCCCCAAGTTGTTACACTTTCCATACATATCATCCAAGTGCTCTATAAATAGGTGTCTCTCTCAATCATTTCGTTAAATGCATTATAGGCATTGCCCAAGTGTTATAACCTATCATTATCTCATCTCATTTTCCATGTATCCTATTTTCCTACCATTCCAGTTCACATTATGTAAACCAATTTCAACCTTTAATGTTTTTTTTTCACCACCATCTTGAAATTCATCAATCATCACCGTCCAACTACCGTCACATGCGCAACAACCATCAAAAAACAAAGTTTTTTTTTTCCGAATCTAACATAGGCAACGATATCCTAGCTTAGCTGATACGTGCTTGGCCAGTAGCGATATCTGCGAGCACCCGCTCATTTTTTTTTTCATTCAATGGTTGCACAAGAACATAGTTAGGTGCAACTTGGGTTGAGCTAAACTACATTCCATATTGCGTTTCATTGAAATTTAAGTTGGGCTCATTCTGATGTGGGCCGAATTTGCATTTTAATTTTTGAACTAGCATGGGATTCAGGTCAGGTTCTGTTTGGAAGACTTGCTTGATTTGCATTCTCGGCTGAGCATGCATTCACAAAATATTTATATTTAATTTAAAAATAGCGCTCCATTAATACGGGTTGTTTGGTCCAAAGATCATACTTGTAAATTTGTGGGACGCCTTTTTTTCCATGAAGAAGAAGAAGATGGAATTGGGGTCACAAACAGTTGCACAAAGGCCATGCCTGGTCGGGGATAACCGGAGCTTAGTGTGCTTTGGGTTAAGCATGGTTTACCGTTTAGGCATGTGGTCTGGGCACAAGGTGAAGATTTTTGCTCGATAGATAAATGGGTCGGCAATGGATCTGCATGACTAAAGGTTTGAGTTGATGGCATATTGGGCAGCCCAAGAGGCCAAGACAACATAATCCGATCGATGACATCTTGGCCCCCGCTTACTTTTAGCTGCATACGCTTGATATAGCCCAAAGCTTTAGGACGTGATTACCAAAGACGTGCACCTTTCTGGTTTCAAGCGTGCCTCATATGCAACCCAAGTTAGTGGCCATGATCCAACCTATGTGTTGCACCATAGAAAAGGGGTCCGTATAAAATTGGCAGGGCATTGCGTTTCTTGGCCAATGGCCATTATAAGAGTTGCATTTCGACAAAATATTTTCGACTCCCATTCAAGAGCGGGTTCATTCTAAAAAGGCATTAAATTAAACATAAAAAGTTTTTTTTCGACAATTGGCTGCATTCGAGAAATACATACATTTAAAAATCCTTCACAATCATATATTCTCAGCAGAATAATATTACCAAGCATAGTATCGGCACAACCCGATATAAACACAATTTAATTCAAATACAAAATTAAAAAAACACAAAAATAATACTAAACAAGCACTTAAAATTTCTTTTCCGGAGAAGAATTTGTGCAATTTAAGATTCCACATCAATATCAATACAACATGTGGGAGGGTTACATGTGAAAATTCTCAAAAACAAAAAGAAAAAAAGAAAAGAAAAGGAGTCTCCGGATTTACATCAAGGGTTTTGTTGCAGCGCTTTCCCGCGCTATGAAGTACATAAAAGGCCAAAAACCGGCTCCGATGGGGGCGTGAATCGGAGGTGGGACCCAAATTGGGTAATACCGCTGTCCGTATGCGGTGACGTCAGCAGAGGATCCACCCTCATTGGATTCGCGCATCTCTCCTCCTTCAGCCTTCCTTTTCCCCCATTGCCTTCTCTTCTTCCGTTGCAAAATCGCTTCTCTAAATCGTCTCTCTCTCTCTCTCCTTCTCTCTCTTCTTTCTCTCTCTACCAATCGACGAATCCATCCCAAGGTAACCCCAATCAATTCCTTCTTAAATCTCGATCACGAGCTCGGGATCTTTCCCTAGGGTTTCGATTCTTTGCAGCGGCTGACGCTTCGATCTCTGCTTTCTTTTTCTTTTTTCGCTATGCTTCTTTCTTCGATCGAATGCCGAAAGCAGAAGCTAGTTGATGCTCCGATCAGCGTTTTCTTGTTGGGATTGTGGTTTCGATCGGAACTTGAAGCCTCGTGTTTTCGGATCAGTTTCTTTGAATTAGGGTTTTGAACCTCTCTGATCGCCTATGATTTTTGGTGTTTTGATCGAATCGGGGATTCTCGATTTTGAAAGGTCGGGTTTTTAGGATTCTAGAACATTTGGGTTGGGTTTGGATGCCCGTTGAATCGAAATTGGGCCTTTTCTGGATCGCAATTGGGTTTGGTTTCAATGTGGGAGCTGATTCTTCCACGTGACTGTTGATTACATTCGGAGTAAAACACGATTGATTGCTAGCTTTAGGGTAGAAGATGGATCCTTTAGATTTGGATTTGACCCGCCCTTATTGATTCTTGTTTGCTCAATTCAACAGGGAGGCTGTTCTGGAACTTGGACTTGGATTGGGGCCTTCTTTCGCTCTAGAAGGAGAAATGCTATCTTCGAATTGCGTCAGGGACTTCCCTGAGCTGATTCTTATTGATGATGATGACAATGATAATGTGCAGAGATACTCCTCGCGGTCCTCCCCTGAGGTTTGTCGTCCCTCCGGTAGCCCATTTATTCGGCTTCCAAATTTAATGATGCTGTCAAATTTCCAATCTTATGAGTTTGTTGTATCACCTCAGTTGCAGCCGCTGACGCTGTTTCCTTGTACAAGTTCATGGGTCATTTCTGAAGAGGATTTAGAACTTCGGCTCGGATTCAAAGGTTACTTCCCCAACTCGTACTCCTTGGGCGCTTAATGGTTTGTGGATGCGGCATGGCAGTCATGTTTTTTAATTCTTAAGTTATTATTAGCTTTTTTGAAATGGTGAGAGATTCTTAAGTTATGGTTTAGTTCTTCCAAGTTATGTGGGTGGTCTGCAAAAGTAGAAGTTGCCTCTGTCGTGTGCTTCTACTTATTTATATACAGTTTACTTGATTCTCTCTTCACAATTATGGTTTGTTAATACTTCAAGTTGGCTTAATTTTACCTTGTGTTCCCTATAATGAAAGTCCATGTATAGCATGATTAATGTCCAATAATCTTCTCAGATATGCTCTGACATTGAACACAATGTAACTTCTATGTGCGCATGCCTTATATAAACGGTGAGAGGAATTGTTTAGTGTAGATTATCACACCTAAACACTGAACCTTTTTTTCGTTGGTAAAGTCAGTATGTTGAGACTGAAAGATACATTGATGGAAATATATATATATATATAAACAAATTATGTTTATGCGAATTGTGATGCATGTGATGCACTGAAATTTAGAAGAATAAAGATCTGTTGTGTTAGGGATGGAGAAGGCGGAATGCAGAAAAGGGTGGTTTCTTTAAATATAAAATTGGAGAATTAAGGTTGGTTGGAGCAGGAAACAAGTGCAAGAGCTTCAGATTTTGGAATTTGGAAAAAGCAGTTGTACCATTGGAGTCCATTTTATCCAAACATATCCTACTCAGTCCAGGATAGTTCTCAGTTAACTTCTGGCTTGATAAGTGGTGCATGCATAGGCCTTTCGCAGAAGCATATCCTATTCAGTCCAAGATGGTTCTCAGTAAAAATTCTGGGTTGATAAGTGGTGCATGCATAGGCCTTTAGTAAAAGCATTTCGTTCCCTATTCTCGATTGTTACTAATTCTATGACAACAGTTAATTAGAATGGGGAAAGGATTGGTGCGTCGGTGGTACTTGTGTGGTTCCCTTTTGTCGAAACTTGAGTGATGAAGAAATTGAAAAATTGGAAGAATTGTTTGCTGCCTTGCTGAGTATAAATATAGCTGTCAGGAGAATTGATTATTGCTGATGGCAGACAGATAAGAATGTGTCCTTTCTCTAAGATATTGTATTACAAGAAGATGGGAAACGGTGGGCTGTCATCAGAAATCAGAATGCTTCAGGGATCTTAGCTTTTCGTTAGATGGCTACATGGAACAATATAATAACAATAGATTATCTTCGTAGACAGAGTAAGGATTTGCATATCCTGAATGGTTGCATTATGTGCCTATAATCAGTAGAATATTTTTGTCATCTGTTGTTACATTGTCTATTTGCTATAGCACTCTTGAGCCATTTTCTGTTTCTCTTTGTAGTTCCTTGGATGATAACCATTACAGTGAAAACTCTCATAGAAAGTTGGAAGATTGGCTACTCTTCTAGTTGGAGGTCTATTTATGAAATTTTTGGTGGTGGCTATTTTGTGGTCTGTAGGCTGCAATACAGTTGAAAGGCATTAAAAAAAATCTAGCAGCCACCCTTATTGTTGTTGCTACTCATACTCAAAATCTTTAATAATTTCTTCGTGTAAGGAATTTATGGGAATATCCCTTAATGATTTTTGAAGGACTGATTAGGGCCAATTCTGTTTTTTTTTTTTTATAAGTTTCAAGGAATTGATTTTTCCTTGATAATTCTTTTTTCATAGTTTGACAGTTTGTGTAGTTACTATCTTAAAGGACAAATAGGGTAAGGGTCCTTTTGGACCCAATTGATAATCATGTCTGAGTCCATATCCAAGTCCAGTCAGATCATTACTTAAAAGTCATTGACTAAGTGATATATATGCACACTATATGTATTGTATAATGCAAGATATCAAGAAAAACCATATTTAGTATTGTTATATACAAAGACCATGCTCAAAAGTGTTCCTGGCTCAACTGGTTCAACTGGTATGTGGTAGTCATGCATACTGTCAAGCATCAGGTCATACGATGAATTTCTGTACTTACAATATATTTTTCAGTATGTGTTGGGGTGAGGTTTGGGCGCAGATCACATCTGGGTCCTACGAGGTCCATTAAAGTTCGGTCTGGGCCAAGGTATTTAAACTAAAAATGGTTTATCCACCAAGGATCCATACTGAATCCGCCCCATTTCCATGCATACGTTGCATAATGCTCCCCCAATTCCGGATTCCCTTATGAAGCCCTCTCTGAATTGAATTTTAGCCGAAAGAATGGTGAGGAAATTCAAGTTGTTCTTCTTTCTTGCCATCCCCTTGTCATACAAGCCCACAATTTACTCTGTCATTTTCTATTAGGTTATCAATCGCCTTTATTTTATTGTTTGACATCCACTTTCCTGACTCCAACCTTGTTACTGTATTCATGTACCAGCCTCTCCTTTTTCCAAATATATATATATATTTCTTTATGAGATTTTCCCTCTCACTCACTCACTCACTCCGAATGGGTGTTATCCTTAATTGACAATGGTCCCTAAAGATTTTGAAAATTATCAAATTGTGTTGACTAAAGAAAATGTAAAAGCTCCAAATCGTGGTCGTTAACCCGAGTGAACTAAATTGTTGGTTTTCTTGTCCTCCTATTGTATCATCTTTGAAATGTTTGAGGAAGAGATTTGTTCTCCTTAAATGAAAATAAAAGGGTCTTGGTTGAAGAAAGGAATGTTATAAATTGTTGAGAGATGTTTTGTAAATACCTATTAAATATAGAGTTGGCAGTGTATATGATGATTCTGAACCAAATCAAGGATTTTTTCAACAAAATCTCTAAACTGGATGTAAAGTATGTCATAGCCAGAGTGAAGAACGGAGCATTGGGTTTGGGTACCATTATACAATTTAAAAATTGTGTCGCAAATTGTTAAGGTCAAGTTAAATCTGAATCAAATATTGAATAAATAGGATTTCTTTTTTTTTAAATGGAGGAATATTAAAATTTTAAGAAGGAAAAATAATAGGGGTTAGTAATAAATAATAAATCCAATTTTCATCTATAGTAATACTAATGCAACGACAATTAAAACTATGATACAAATGTATGAATAACATCATTAGCATATATCATTATGTCATAATTGGTATATGAGTGAATAGTTGAATATATATTTAAAATATCAATGTTGCTTGAAAAAATAATGAGTTGTAGTGTTTAAAAGTAAAAAAATAATGATTTGTATTTTTTCCCCTTAGAATAAAATACGATCTAGTTCATCAATGTTTACATGGTTAGAATGTGTCGTCTGAATTAAAGAAATCAGTCATGAAAAAAAATCAACATCATGATTATCAAAAAACTTGTCCCAACTATGTTGCAATTATCTACGTGAATTCTTTTTCTCTATTCCAATCTATCATGGGTCAAAACCTCTGATAGGTTGCACTTTTTCAAATATATCCTTATACCTTACTACTTCCATTCATGCCCTCTTTGGCCTATCTTTTTTTCTTTGAAGGGGCTAAACCTATGTAGAAAACTTTTCCTCATTGGCACGGTTGTTGGCTTGCATTGAACTTGTCCAAACCATCTTAAACAACTCTCTCTTAATTTATCATCTATTGATGCTATTTCCAAATGCTTCTAAATGCACTAATTTCTAATTCTATCTTTCACAGTTTTATCTCACATCTATCTTAACATTGTCATCTTTGATACACTCATTTTTTTGCATATGTTTCTTGATTGTTCAACTTTCTACTCCATAGGTCATGGTTGTTCTAATCTTTGTCCTGTAAAAATTTTCCTTCAATCTTGTTGGTTTATGCCAATCACAAGGGACTATAGAAGCAAGTCTCTACTTATGTTATCCAACTTTGGTCCTATATTTGACATCCGTTTTAATTTCTCCATCCTCAGTAATCATACAGCCAAGGTATGCTTCATGGAATCTCAAGCTTCATTTCTCACAAGAGCTTCATCTCTTTGCACATCCTCTTTGAATTGTCAATTCATATATGTCTTAGTACAACTTATTTTAAAGCCCTTTAGTTCTAACTTCTAAGCCCTTCAGTTCTAACTTCTAAAGCATTCTGCCATCTCTTAAGTTTCACATTCACACCACCTCTCGATTCATCCATGAACACTATATCGTCAATAAACAATAACCAACATGTAACGACCCAAGTAGCCCACTGGCCCAATAACTCGGTGAGCCTTTCATGTGGCCCAAAACGCTTAAGCCCAAGTTACTAGTAGTGACATACATGGTTCATTATATACCAAACTCATATTGTACTCATAAGTGATGTGGGATGGGGTATTACAATCTACCCCCCTTAAAGCCACACGTCCTCGTGTGAATCCATCTAACTATACCAGGCGATGTGGCACCCGTGTCCCCTGCGGATTCCCCTATCTTGACTCACAGGCTCGCGCACCCTGGCTCTGTCCTGATTTTGCCTCAAGGGCTTTCCCAGCGGGATTGAGAATCCCACATTTCCGGCTGGCTATAGTCTCTGATACCATTTGTAACGACCCAAGTAGCCCACTGGCCCAATAACTTGGTGAGCCTTTCATGTGGCCCAAAACGCTTAAGCCCAAGTTACTAGTAGTGACATACATGGTTCATTATATACCAGACTCATATTGTACTCATAAGCGATGTGTGAAGGGTGGGGCATGACACAACACCTGTGAGATGGAAGAATATTTCTTCATTAAGTGCACACTATGAGTCCAACAGTGGCAGAATATCTTTTACCTTGATTCATATCACTAGTTACACTCTGATTTTCTCTAAAATTTACACTTTGTAACCAGCAATTTAGGATGAGAACCTGAGAGATGGATGCAAATTTTGTCTATGAGATGTATTCATTTTTTTTTTCTTTCACAAAGAAAGGTAAAATAAAAGGAGATGAATGAGATTATGATTCATGTGGTTTTTTACTTTTTACCTGTTGGTTGTTGTTCTTATGGATTACAAGTTCACTTACGTAATTCTTCTATAAATGTATCTTTTATACAAATGGAAGCATGTTACACTGTACATATCATTTTTTTTAGTATGTTCCAGCTTGTGACAATTCTCATGTATTGGAATGGTTTTGTCATGAAGTTAGATGGTTTGGTTGACTGCAAAATATGGGTTGTCTTCCTGTTTATTTTCGCAGCTGTTTTCTCATGTATTTGGTGCAATGGCAGCACATAATCGGAATCCGGTTACAACAATAAATTTTTTTGACGATGGATCAGAACAACAGTCTTTGCAGGCATGGAAAAGCTTCAAGGTGTGTAATAAATTTCTTTAATGAATTCTGAGAATCTTATTTTTGTATTTGCTTAAAAACTTGATGAATTATTGGAAGACCCAATGAGAAAGTTGAAAAAGCCACACCTTGTTCATGAATTGGTCAACACCACCTAGACTTAATCAAAGCTCAGCAAGACACAAATATTTGTTAAACATACATATATTACCTTTATATATGTTTATACTGGGTTTTGACCTTTTGACTGTCACAGCCTGGGCTTTCTACTCTTTGGCTGAATATGGCAGCTTATGGGTTAGAGTTGAGTTTTCTAGTTTTTGAATATTGATGAGATGTCTTTACCTTTTAGCTAGTTAGGGGTTGCAAAGCCCTTTTGGTGCCCAAGGCTCATGACACATGCCTAGGCGTGAGTTTAAGTATCTCCGCACGTCCAACAAAAACAAGGAGAAAATCCTGTGTATATTCCCTTCTAGCTTCTATTATACCAGACCATTATTACCTATAGAAGTTATTCACTCATTTGTGTCAAAGATGAGGACTTATGCAATTCCTTGGTCCCTGCAGGATGTATAGACTGATGACGTACCATAAGAATTTTTTATTTATCTTTATTCTTGGAGTTTAGTTGAATAATTTTATCAATCTCTACAGATTGGATAGGCTTTGATGGGATATCTGTCCAAAGATATAACATTTTTCTATTGTATCTTGAACTAGGAAAAGGGAAGAAGGCTGATCACATGGATCATCCCTTTTAATCAATACTTCATCTTAAACTTCCATGGTATTAGAGCCATCTCAGCTCATCATCATCAGTTGGGCCTAAGTTATTGGTAGGGTCCATTTAAAGAAAGAATTATCTTGTTTTGAAATGAATAGTCCTTTTTGGTGGGTTGCAGTGTTTGGTTGGGCTGGTTCTTCAAATCTCTCTTTTGGTTTTTTTCATCTCTCTCCCTCATCGAATAAAATTAGAGGTTGGGTTTTAACACTTATATCTGCAGCTCTGATCTGTTTTCCTTTCGAATGCAGTTTTTGCAAACCATCTGGCAGATACAATTGGTATTCTCTGTTGTGGCCCACTGCTCCCAGATGCATTTCTTCCTGCTGTTTTCATTACTATCTCTGTCTGATAGATGTTGTATATATTGGAGAACATCTTGTAGACCCTACAAGTGACCAATGGGTCAAGGACTCCTCTACCTCTGCTAGTGGGGTCCACTCTAGTGATATGTTCTACCTGCAACCTCCAGATCCTGACTGGTTGAATTTCGCTGGCATTTTTTGATACGTCAGGAGGTAGGCCACTCTGCCCCTCTTTTCTGACATCAGGTCTGTATGCCAAAGTTCATCTTGGTCATCTGTGAGGCTACACATTCTGTTTCACCTTTCTGATCTATCCTGAGCCAAATCCTTAAATAGGAAATGCAGCCTACCCTTTTTTCCTTGGTCAGCCATCAGTGTGCACAGAAAAACTTCCCTCAATGGAACCATTGCTGGCCCACGTTGGACATGTCCATCTCAGATGAATCTCTTAATTTGTCACCTATTGATGCTACCTGTAAATGCCCCCAAAGACACTCATTTCTGGTTCTACCTTTCCTTATTTTACCACATATCTATCTCAACATTTCCATCTTTGGTAAACTGAACTTCTATAGTTTTTACTTTTGGTCCCAAGCCCCCAAATAAAGGAGGAGAGTTGCATTAGGTAGGTTGACAGTTAGCTTAAAACTTTTATCACAACCCAAACATGAACATGCAGTGTACCATTAGATTTTATCTTTATCTTTATCATAGGAGATTAGGTTCAAGACTACTAGAGATTGGATAGTCTTTGATAGGATATCCTTCCAAAGGTATCCTTAACTCTATAGCAAAGGAAATATGACTGATAATACAGATCGTCCTATTTTTATAAATGTATCTCATACTTTCATGGCTCATTTCATATTCTACATGGTTCTTGAATAAACCTACTAAAAAATGAAGAGTGAAAAAATGGGAAGAGGAAAGACAGCCACAGTACCATAGTCATAGCTCAAAAATTAAAAAAGTTTATCTAGCAAAGTACCACCCCCATGTCTAAATACTTTATAGGAATATAAATTCTAAGGGTTTCAATACTTTGAAGATAGAGTTATGATGCAAACCGTAGGGAAGGGATGAAAGTGCTAAAGCACGTAAGACAATGGTTTACGCCTTAGTATGGCACCTCTTTAACTGCACTATAGCATACTACATGTCCATGCTTGGATGCATACCTGAGATGCCTTTACCTTTTAGCAATATTGTAAAAGATGCCTACTGATACTCTCTCGATGACATCACCTTGACTTACTCACAAAGACCCCTTCTAATATCACCTCAACTTCTAAAATTTTCCGAGTCTGTCAATCACAAGTTGGTATTCAAAAAAAAAAAAAAAAAAACAGAGAGAGAGAGACACCCTTCAAAACCCGAGAGAGAGAGAGAGAGAGAGAGAGAGAGAGAGAGAGAGAGAGAGAGAGAGAGAGACCCCTCCAAAACCCACATTGGGGACTTAACTCAAACATTCTCATAGACACTCATGTCTTTAATCGGCTAAGCAACAACTGGGGACAATCACGAGAAAGGTTTTTGTCCAACCAACCATTTGTGCAGGTTGACCTATCTTCTGGTAATATAAGTTGTTCGCCTGCTGTCTTGGGCCATGCTTTGTTGGTTGATTCTAGTTCTTTTCATCAGGGCTTACAAGTAGATTGCTGTAGATAATGGCCCACATCTAATGATGGTAAAGTTTCAAGGTTAGGATACCATTTTGGGGGTGGGGGAAGGTGGGGAATATTTGGTGCTATTTTCAGGTTTCCACTTACGAATGTACTCATCATATGATTTCTTCAGATCAACAAATATCTAATTTGGGTGGGACCAACTCTAATGGTATGCCTCTTGCCGAGGAAGAAATTACTGGAAAAAAAAATTTTTTTTTTTGGATGATACACTAGACAAATCTCGGGTTTTGAACACAAGACGTGGGTGCAAACCCATGCCTTAGCTGATTCTATTCATTTCTTTTCTGTTGTTGAAGAGTTATTGAAATCATCCAAAACAAAACATATTATTTAATTGGTCTAAAATATCAAATAGATAATTAAAAAAAAAAACTCCGTTAATGTCCCCATGCACAACAATGAACAGCCCACCCCCACGCTTTCTTCTTTCCTTGGGTTTAAGGTTTTAACTTTGTTAATATATTGTATCTATGTATATGTTTCCTGTCTACTCTCTCAATCTTCTGCTATCTTGTTTTTTTTTTTGGCTCATTGGCTGAGTGGCAAGGACGTAGGAAGGAAAGGTGCCCACTATGAGAGTGGGTGCCTATACCACTAGGATAACCCTAAGTTCCCATACTTCTATCTTAGAAGACATAATGTGCTGTCGATTAATTGAAGTGTGTCTATACCTGTGTTAGATGTATCTTTTATTACATCCCATGGCTTACATATTGTGGAAACTCAGCAGAGAAAGTTAGCACAGACATCAAGCAGCCATCGTATACCAGATGGAAAGGAGGTGAAACTGAGATGCAATATATGCATGGATACAATGAAGGAGGAGACGTCTACTACCTGCGGCCACATCTTTTGCAAGCAGTGCATCACTGATGCTATCCGGGTCCAGAAGAGGTGCCCAACCTGCCGAGAGGAGCTTTCTCCCAGCAAAATCCATCGCATCTATCTTCCAGGGGCCACATCTTGATGACCCACAACTGATATCTCTACACTCAAAGTATGCATAGCATTGACCTCTTGAACAGCATTCATACAAGAAGGTAAATTTGCAAACAGGGAAAAGGATGCATTTGAATTTGGTTGTGGATGGAGTTGCTTGTACCAAGTGAGATCAGATTATTAAGGGGGCCTTTTGGGACTTCATGCGGTTCATTTTCTGCTGAAAGGTTTTTGTGAGAAGTGATAAGATGGAAAGACTGATCTAGACAATTGTTAATTCAGTTGCTAATTTCAAGATTTGTGATGAAAACTGGAGCATGTGATTGGACTTTGGACTGTAGATGCATTTCGTTTTTGAGCCATGTGGTGTAATCTTGTGTAATTAACTGTATGTCAACTTTTCGGTTTGGTTACTGTCCATCATAAAATGAGATGAGATTCTGAAGCATTTGCAATTGATCTGATTCTGATGACAAATCAAATGAGCACTTTGACCTTCCCAATATGATTTTTTTTTACGACCTACGGTATCCCCTACCAACCTACCTTCGAACTGGGGGTTACCAGATTCAAATGAGCACTTTGAACTTCCCAGTATGATTTTTGAAAAAATGGTGTTGGAACTGACCTCTCATTCTTTTAAAATGTGCCCCTTTTCAGTGAAGCAAAATGCCCATTTATTGGATATTAATTATCTTTGCTTAAATGGTGGTTTTATTTTTACGGCATGAAATTTGCGGCAGGTCCCTCTGGTGCATTGTTTGGGTGTGTGAAGTAGGTGGTAGCGGGTGTATTTTTATGTTGGGGGTTCTTAGATTACAAGACAATCTGGACAATGCCAATAGAAGCTGCTGCTGTGTTTAGAAACTAGAGCGAGTGTTGGAGGACACAAAATGATACATAATGTTAGAAATTGTTACAGATTGTGCTATGGAGAAATTTCAGCAAATCTTCAAAATTGGGATTGCGATTTTTCTTGGGATATATTCTCAGGAAATGTTTGCACGAAATAGATTAATTCTAAAACTAATGATATAGTAATAATAATAATATATTGGAAAATAATCCTATGAGAATCTGTTCTTACCACTTTTTCTATGAGTACTTTATATGCATATGGGCGTTTTTAAAGTGGGGCGCTTATTAGAATTTCCTCTCTATATATATATATATAAAGTGCTGTTAAGATATTTTTTTTAGAATTTTCCTTCATTCTCATTGTGATTCTGTTTTTCTCGTGATATTATCATCTTTGGCAATATCAAGAAAATAGCTTTTATTCACCACCTTTCCCTTTGTCGCATGTTTGGCAAAATGCTTACCAAATTCCAAGGAACGTTGACAAAGGATCAGGAGAGGAATAAGAGAGGAGTCCTGCAAGAGCAAGAGATCATCAAATGCCAAATAATCCTTTCTTATTAAGGGGGTAGATTTCTGTCTCACTCCTGAAGCTTTACTCTCTTAAAACCCACCCCTCTGATAAAAGCTTATTTCCAAGAAATTCATGGGGAATGAACTTGTAATCTGTTAAATGTATCCACAGTATCAAGGAGTAGCTAAGGGTTTCAGTGATACAATCTGCCGCATGATTCTCCTTCGTGCCCACATATCCTGTGAAAAGGTTTTCCCATGGGACAATTCTAGCCTTTCAATTAATTGGTTGCCCATAAATAGTTGGTTCACTGTTTCTGTTATGTAGTTTCGTTGTTGCATATTCATTTCCCTCTTTTCTAGTGCTCATCTGCTTTAAAAACGAAAAAAGATGGTTGACTGAAAAAGATAACCAAGGTCCAATCTGATGTTACAGAAGGTCAAACATTGTATGGCTAACATCTAATGTTAGGTTATTTTCAGTAAAGGCAATCCACCAATGGATCAGACCATGAGCTCCCCACAGTGTTCAAAACTCAGCCGCACAAATTCATTTGTGTACAAGCAAGCTCACAATATCCTCAATTTTCAAAATTATTTCAATGAAGAACAGTTTACAATGCAATTTCACATAAACAATATGGAGGAAAAATAACAAACAAATACTGCAGCTGTTCTTTTATACACTTTGGAGGCAGCTGAATTGCAAACTATACAGTTGAGAAAAAAAAAACAACAAACAAAAACAAAACAAACGAAAAAAAAAAATCATGCACAAAGAACAATCTATATTTTCACTCATCTTGATGAAGTAAATAATTGACTTCCAAGAGTTACGGTAGGAGTCCCTTCACCCATGATCGTTGTCAAGCTCATTTCTTTCTCAAGTATCCGATCGAGCTCTGAGACCACAGAATGCATGGTGGGCCGCCTCTCACTGTATGCATTCACACAGTGGATGATTAGCCATATGAACTCTTTCATGCCTTCTTGTGTGAAACTGCTTTTTAATCTAGCATCAATGATGGTACTGATGTCTTTGGACTCCTGATAGTTTTGGGCCTTCAAAAAAAGAAGCCAGGCAAAAGTTCTTTGTTTTAGGAAGCAGCACTTGAAATAGTCATCCTCTTTAACAGTGCATTTGGATTTTGGACGTATCCATATCACAAACAGTTTGAATATTCTGGCAGTAATTGGGTATAAAATTGGCTCTGTTGGGCACTCAATTCTAAAAAATCATGCTATGTATATTGTCATTTGGCTTCTCAGCCAACCAAATCACTAGGGCTTGTTTGTTTACATATAATACATGGGAATTGATGGTTAAATGAGCTTCGTCAGTAAGATTTAAAAGCGCTAAGTGAAGGACATAAGTTAGCGATGTAGATAGGACCCTGACTTTGCTAGGATTTGAATTACTAGGATGATGGCTAAGTATTCATTTCCGTCTTTGCTTGCTTCTATTTCCACAAAAAGAAAAGTTATTTGTCGCTCATTTTTAAATATTCACCTTCATCTTCATTTTTAACCACTTAGAGCATGAATTCCTATGTACTCTATGCAAACAAACAGGCCGTAGGTGCTAATCATCCTTAGTAATTTAGGCACAGAAGTAAGAAAACCAACATCCATATAATATAATCACTGATCTACCAAAACGTTCAAATTGACTAATTTGAGATGCATCCATGCGCACCCTTAATTTTTTTTCTTTTTTGTTTTTTGGTTTGCAGCTTCTAATTAAAGGTAATAATTTAATTGTTTAATCGCTATAAGTCTATCACCAACCTCTTTAACCTCACAGTCTTTTCTTTCAAATACTCACCTACTATTATATCTACTCTATTTCTAGCATTGTTCTTTCCTATGCAATAACTAGTGCCCAGAGGAAGATATACTACATATTATAAGTGCGTATGCACTCAAGTAGGATCATATGAAAGTATTAAGATTTAAGACACAATTTTGGGAGGAGATGGATGGTTTAATACAAGAAATTAAAACTAGTGGAAGGATTTTCCTAGGAGAATATATAGTTCGTTATCCAAAGTTATGGTCTGAGATCTAGATCAAGGGCTCATGTTAAAATAATAATAATAATAATAATAAATCCCCACCAAGAGGTGTCTTTTGCCACACTAGTTCAGTTAGGATACATTCTTTAATTTTTTGTTTATTTTTTTTACGGTATATAACCCAACAGGACTACTTTCCTTTGGGCAGATGGACGCAACCCACACACACATGCACTAAGTGTGGCGCGGGATTCGAGCACATGATGTGGGGAGCAAACCAATGCCTCATGCCAGTCACCATGCCCAGGTGGGTAATTTATTTTTTAAGTTTAAATGTAAGGTCCAGATTGGTTTTTAGTTAGGCTTTCCAATTGGTGAAAACTTCATTCAAGAGTTAATACTATTGAATGAGATTAGATATTGGAATATTGGGAAGTTTTGCTTCTTTGGTGAGACCTAAGGATGGATGGAGTCTTCACATATTCACCATGGATGCCCACCCTTTGGAGTCATCACCATTGGCAACACAATGTCTTAACACAATGGGAAAACACTTGTTCAATGCAATCACACTTCACAATTATGAGAGGAAAAGAGTAACTTTTCATTAATAATTATTTTTATATTAAAGATAGTTACACTGGAGATGCAAGGCCAAATAACAAAACAAAAGAATAAATATATTATTCTTTTCTCATTAAATACATAAATGGGAGTATAGAAGACTATTTAAAGAGCATGAGATGACAATCCTACCTATCAGGGATCCTAGATAGGATTCCCTTTCCTCCCCTCCAGATGAGCACATGACGCTCTCTTTTTTCTGAATAGATTTTTTTTAATAGATTTTTTTTCCTTCTCCCTCATTGATTGTATGCCAATCAACTATCGTGTTAGATCTAGGAAATCTACTTAGAGTTTTCTAGACTAAGAATACAGATCAAAGAAATCTTCCTAAAAATCTTCTAAACTAAGACTGCGTATCAAAAGTCTTTTCAGAAATTTCCTACGCTAAGAAGATGGAGATGGCAGTGCCCAATGGGCTAGATCCAATGCGCCAGTTAATTGTGGGCTTGACCCACTATGGGCTAGGCCTAATGAGTTGACTGGATGTGAGCCTTTTTCTTGGGCCTCTTTTTGTAGACTTTGTGGTCCATGATGCACTTGGATTGCATCATCCTTGCAGAAGTTCCATCTGCCTTGGAACATGAGCCTTGCAAAGGCTTTGCAAGAGCCTTAATATCGCTATTGGGCACAGGCCTGGCAACGATTTTTCAAGTACCTTGATCTTGCTATGGATGTTTGGCAATGACCTTTATATTGCTGCAACACTTTTATTGATAGCAAATGCATCATATTCTTATGCTTCTAAGTGAAATGGATTTCATTTCTAAAGTGATTCAAACTGTTGTTTAGTAGAAAGCATGGACCAAGAGGAATATGGTTTCATTCCCCTACAGATTGAGGTGGAATAACGAATGCACATATCAGTGCTGACAATAATTTATCTAATATACATGAGCATCAGGTCCATCTTCTAATAAGCTAATAGAATATAGTTTAAATAATTGCGTAACTACCTGTCATGCTTTCATGTCTACATTATTTTATTTTATTTTTTTGCTTAAAGGCAATATTTTGTATTAAAAGGAGAAAAGGGGCAATCCCCATAAAGCTAAGAAATCAGCTCAAGAAAGAGCACAAAAAGGGGACAGAGAGAGAGAGAGAGAGAGCCAGCACCACATATATGGAGGAGAGACCATAGTTTTTTTTTCCTTGGAAGGTAAAAAAAGTGGGTAAGAGCATAGTTGCTCACAAAAGAAAGAGAAAAGGGGTGATGACTGGCCCAAGATAATCAGAATTGCACCCACAGAGATGTTAAAGGATCCTAACCAAGACAAGAAGATTGCGGAGATGAAGTTACCGTCGAACATGATGTCACTTCTTGCGCACCAAACTGAGGAGATGATAAGGAAGAAAACAGCAGCCCCTGTTTTTCTTGCTAGCTCATCACAAAAGATTGATATTCTCTAAGTGAGAAATAAATGAACGAAACTTGGAAGAAAATAAGGTGAAAGAGTTGCATAATGCAGATGAAGTGGTTTTGGTTTTGTCTATGGGAATGGAGTACTGAAGAAAAAAGTAGAAAAGAAAAAATTATGGAATCAGTTGTCATTGAAAAGAACTTATGAAAGCAGTTGTTATTTGATTAGCAAGCTATGTTATCTGAGTACATTATACCTTACCAGTACTTGATTATGAAAGGATTAATGATGTTGACCCCTCTGAAATACTATTTCTCAGGATATGGATACCACAAAGAAATTATTACAACTTGAGAAGTATGGTTATCATCTCATCGTCATCGTTGTCATCATCATCAAAGCCTCAGTACATCTATTGACCTTCACCCAATTGAGCACTACCTCTTCACTCAGCCCTATTTTGTGTTGTGTTCCCGTTTACCCAAAGGCCAGAGTCCAACTTGCCCCTCAGACTGCCTCACTCCAAGTCTTCATTGCTCTTTCCTCCCTTTTTTCTTTTCTTTTGTATTTAAATCAGTATTGCTCTTTCCCTCTTTGTTCCTCGTTCTTGCAACAGTTTAATTTTTTGTATGGAGGTTACTTCTGTTCCATGTACATGCAGGGGTGGAAGCCCCAACCACACATCCCCCACCCAAATAATGCGCACGCACGCACACACATGCGCAGAAAAGAAAAATCTCACACTGGCCTCCCAAGGCATATTTCCCAGGTCCACCCCTGTGCACATGCCCAGAGTCGGACCATTCAAACAGCATCCCCTGATTTTTCCGTCTATTCAAGCCAGCTGTAGATTTCCTCTTATGCTCCTTCCTAATTCTACCCTTTCTGGTCACAACACATTCATTTTTAGCAAACATACCATATGACATGTCTGTTGTCATCTTCTTGTCTCTCTTTGATATCACAAACCCCATTGCCATATTAAGAAAATGTCCTCGAATCACACATCAGAATTAGCTGGTTATCATGATTTATCTAGAGTTTAGAACTCAGGGTAGATCTAGATTCTAGATTTCAAGTTTCAGGGATTAGGCATCCATATCCTTATCCAAGAATTCGAGTGTCTGTGTAGGTTTTCTTCAGAGACATTTGTGTCAGTGTTAGGAGGCATTCTTTTGCAAGAATTTCTGATGGGAGGCACTGGGAACTCTGACAGCAATGTCAGCTGCTGGCTATGGAATTCACGGAATTCCTCGTTTGATTGATTAGGGAAATTCCAAACTCGGCCTTTCAAAATGTCACTTTTGGCCTTACAAATACTCCAGCATCTTGGATGTTGGGTTGTATAAAAGAATTTGGGAAACCTGCAAGGTGACAGCATTTGGAGAATTTATAATTTTCCCAAACAGGAATTGTCTGAATTCCAATGAACAAACATGCCACAGACATGTCATCGCATGAGATACTAGATATCACTCGAGATTCTGAGAAAAAATACATCCAAACAGTCACATGCAACATTGAATTGTCTACTATATATAAGCAGTAGACCATAAAAACATAAAGGGAAAATATATAAAATGCCCCCCCAACCCTAATCAGATTTTACGTTGAAGATTTTGATCATTCTCTCACCCTTGATTTTTAAGTGTCAACATGAAGACCATTTGAGAATTAATCAACCTGATTTTTCATCCACCCTTTATCCATGCAAAGACTAAATCAGAAGGTAAATGGTAGCTGCATGAAGAGCAATTATGGAAACGTCAATAAAAGAATATTTGCAGATTCCTTCCACGAGTACATGAGTATTGTACATTGGCCCATGATTAGGCATTATAGTTGACGGCCCAACTTGACTAAATAATCTCCCATGGGACAACCCTAACTTGTTAACGAACTTCTTAAAAGTAAAAGATCTAGAAAAATACAGTAAGTCAGTAACGCTCCATACTCAACCCAAAGAGATTGGCAAACATTGAAGATGTATGATTTTAAAACCAGCTCTCACATGAATGATTTCATATTTTGTCTACGGTTGAAATTCCCAAAGAGAACCCACATGCATTTACCTCAGAAGCAAACTAATGTAAGCTACAACCTCATAAATGCATATTTTAACATAATCAGAAAGATTTTCAATACCCATTCAACTATAGTTTGAGTTTGACCGGATTCTGGAAATTGCATACTTTCCGCTTCCTGCCCACTTAGTAGCTCCAAAAGGAACACTCCAAAACTATATACATCACTCTTCTCAGAGAATTTTCCAAACTCCTTGCTCCTTCACATAAAAATGAGAGATAAGCAAATAATAACTGCAATATAAAACAATGATTATAAATAGGTCATGCTGGCAAAGAACCAAATAAGTAAGACACCGCAATGGAAATATAGAATTCATGCACTATCATCGTCCAGAAGAAGAAGAAAAGACGAAGAAGAAAGTAATTCAATTCAGCTTGTGCTGTATTGAATACTAGTCTTCTAGAAGGAGACTTAAATGGCCATGTAGGAGGGGATGTTAGAGGGTATCAGGCATGACAGTGTGCTTGCAGGTCCTGGATTTGAAGAAATAAGTTAGGAGACACTATCTTGGAATTTACGCTAGCATTTGACCTTATAATGACAAACACTTATTTTCAAAAGAGATATGAGTATTTAATTACCTATGAGAGTGGAACTAATAGGAGCTAGATAGACTCTTTTTTTTTTTTTTTACTTTGAAAACATGACTGACCAGCTTATAAAGGCTCTAAGGTTATTCCTCGAGAGAGTTTGACCACAACATAGTATAGTAGTTTTAAATGCTCACATTAAAAGTTGAAAGAAAGGGTAGTAAATACAAGGTACCCCTAAAACAGGGTGGAGGAACTTAAATGGGAACGAGCAACAATATTTAAACATTAATGGGGGAGAATAGAATTTGAAAGGAGAAATTACAATAATGTGGAACCAAATGGTTCACTGTATTAGAAGAGTTGCAAAAAAGGCAAGGTACTTGAAGATTTGAAAGGGAAAGCCACTTTGATAGAGAAACCTGGTGGTAGAGTTTAGAAGCTTGGGAAGTCGATCAAGAGAAAAAACAATGCTATGAAGTTTGGCAAGGGAGTAGGAATTTGGAAAAATTATGAAATGTATAAGGTAAAGAATAGAAGTTAAAAAAGTTTAAAAAAGTAGTAACTAGTAAGTGACATAAAGCCAAAAGCAAATGATGACTAAAAAAGTAGTAACTAGTAAGTGACATGAAGCCAAAAGCAAATGATGACCCATGTAATAAGTTGCGGACAAGAGAAGGAGAGAGAGATTTTCAAACTAGCAAAATGAGGAAACGTTTAAGTAAGGACTTAGATTATGTTAGATGTATAAAAAGCGATGACCAAAAAGTTTTAGTGAAGGACAATGATAATAAAGAAAGGATGTAATATTTTAACAAACTCTTAAAAGAATATTCTATAAAGACATACCTTCTATCGCAAAATTAGGACAACAAAAGTGAAGAACAGATTGGTAAGAATGAGTACAAGAAAGGTTATAGGGCCAATCGCATTCCAACAGAGCTTGAAAATGCTTCAGAGAAATTGGAAGGGTCTAGTTAACTAGGTTCTTTGTAAGGACAAAAAAAAAAGCCGGGTGATTTCAACGCCAACCAAAAAGCACAAAAAGCACAGAGAATAGATAACAACCAGCTCTAGCAGATTATTCAATATGCTTGCAATTTGAATATGTTAGAAACACCGTGTTATTTTCCTTGAATGAAAAAACTTTCTTCATCAATACTGAAATGAAAACCAGTTCTAATATTTCCAACAGGGTGGGCAATACCTTGGATCAAGGAAAATATCATCAGACAACATTCGAGAAGATGGACCCGCATCATTTCGGCGAAGTAGGTTTCTGAGCCCTGCATCAGCAACCTTAGCTACAAAGTTTTCATCAACAAGGACGTTTCTGGTTTTGAAATCCTTGTGTATCAAAGGAGGATTCAAAGAATGCAAGTGACTCAAACCTGCATAAAGGGGAAATAGAGGGTACCTTAATAGCATTTCTTTGAGCTTTTGTGTCTAGTACAAAGATACCATGAAACAAATCTTAGGTAGTACTTAGTGTACCCAAACTACAACTGGTATGGATATTTCGAAAGGATAGAGGTTTTCCATTCTTCCGTGGGATGGCACAGAATCCAGCTACTAAATTACTCAACCTAGTATAATATCCAATTTCAATGCTGCCCCAGATGAACAATGGAATGGATAAACTGTCTATTCTGTTGAAATAACCAATCTGATGTGACTTGGGGTTACCCAAACATACCCTTAAGAGAAGTGCAGAGTTCCTATGAGATAAGAAGTGATGGCCCCTTCATACTTTAGCATATTCTATTTACAAAGGAAAAACCAATACCAGGAAAGCCACCAATGCTCCCTGATTTTGCAAATGATCACCTTTAGCTGCTCCAAGAGATATTGAAAGTCTATGCTTGAATTCTAGCTTTCCATTGGAGAGCTGACTTGGACCTACAGAAGTATAAAGCAAGAAAACATTCTATAATTAACATAATCATTATTTTATATTTTGAGAGATAAAATGATAGCAAGTGGGAGGAAATTACCATATAAATGACTAGAAACACTGCCATTCGGTATATACTCATAAACAAGCATTTGCTGATCACTTTCCTGGCAATAGCCCAAAAGAGTCACAAGATTCCGATGTCGGATAGATGACAAATAGCATACCTGATATAAAATTTAAAATGTATTTTAAATATTTCAAATCATAGGAAAAACTGGAAAAGCCAACGTTCATATGAAAATATCTTTACCTGTAAAAAAAAAACATTCACAGGGAAATATGAATGCTTCAAACTCCAGGGAAAACTAAAAAAGCAAAAATTCATATGGAAGATATGAACTGGAAGGAAAATCTGTGTTATTTAACAAGGGCAAAAGGTCACATGATTACATTTCTCCAATATATTTATATATAACAGCCACTAAATAGCAAAGTCCAGTGGAATTCTTGTCTGCTGGAATTTGTAGGAATGACTCAAGTATGAGCACTTGATTTAAGAAAATTTTTAGTTCCTACTCAGGCCTTTTCTATCTGGTGTGTCCCGCTATTTATGTAATTCTTCATGTTTTCACAGATGTGGCCCTCTTAAGGTCCCACCATTCACACATCTCTACAAACAGGGTGAACCAGTCAGTCTCACCATACACGTCTTCATGTGTGGAACCCACCATTTGGTTTTCAACAACCATGTGTGGCTTCCGCCATGCACATCACCATCAGGGGGAAAGTGCTTCATGCGCATGTGGTAAGGTGGGTCCACCATCTGGTTCCCAAAATGCATGTTTTTATGGGTAGGCAATTAGGTCCACCATTTAAGAAATCTTAACAGGTAGGATTTTTATATGCAATAGAAGAGAATACACAGATGATAATGACAGCTAGCCTCGAGATGGACCAAATGCAATAAAGTAAGAAAAAAAATCAGAAGTTCCTGCAGACAAGAATTCCTAGTCAAGAAATTTTGGGTACCACCCGTCAATGACTTATAGTGAAACATGTGCTTTAAAGATTAGACACATGCTCACGATTGTGGATAATGCCAAGGCATCATTTATTTATTGTTAAGCTTAGATGAAGAGCTATCTACTTGGAAAATTGACTGACTTGAATATATGGAATACAGTCATAATTATAAATTAGCAATTTAAGATAAGTTTCCTTGGGCTTTGCTAATGATGATATACATGTACTGACGTGCTTAAATGAAGATGCTGGGTTCTCTTGTTTCTGCTTTGAGTGTTTACTTCATGTGTTTCCTTCCAGGGCACCCACTTTTGTATTTCCTTGCTAACACCATACTCTCCCATGAATTGGTTCTCACTGATATTTGACACTCGACTCATGTTCACTCGCTGTTGAATTTGTTATGCAAAAAAACACAAGAAAAAAAAGACACTTTGCCTAAGTACAAACAGATTTCTGACTTTCAAGCCATAAAATCAAGGGTCAAGTTCAGACCGACTCCATTTTTTGGACACCCCTAGGACATTTGAGGACCTTTACAACTGCACATTAACCCATGATTAGCATGCATTCAAGAAGGCCCCACAGGCAGGCAAATAGCACTGTGGATAAAAACTCTGTATGAACTGTATGGATGTTTTATATCTTAAGTGGATGTAGGTATAAAAAAATCTTACATTGTTACCTAACCAAATTTAGTGCATGCAAGTGTAAATCTGTAAAGAACAGCTCTCTTCCATGACCATTAGTAGGATAACACGGGTGATTACCTCGTTAACAAATTCCTGACTACGTGCACCAGGCCGCTTTTTAATAGCAACAATCATCCCATCATGAAGCAAACCCTTGTACACTTCTCCAAACTTTCCTACCCCGATCAGATTGATATCAGTGAAATTCCTTGTAGCAATGGCTAATTCTTCCAAAGTAAAACACCTGGCTTCGCGTGAATCAGAAGGAAGAGGAACTCCTCCTGTAGCAGATAATTCAATGCCTCCCACTGTAAAATATGAGGAAAACCATGAGCATTGCTTAAGAGTGTAAAAACTTAGCCCTCTAGAATTCCATAAACTATGATGGATGTGTTCCAAATCGCAGGTAGTTTATACATTACATTTTATAAAAACTGTTGTCATCCATTCTCCTGTGCACTTTCGGACAGTGCCCAAATAGAAATTTTAGTTGGGATATTTCCACAAATTATCACTCCAAATCAAAACATAGCCAAAAATCAAAAGGGAACCCGCCTAGTGTGACTTGTGCTTTCAAATCGTTCTCCAAACGGACACTGGCACCGGTTCTTATATATATTATAGCAACACAGACAACCCAGTTGCAATTAAGGAATTGGAACACATCCAAGCACATCCTGAAATGTAAGGATCATTACCTTGAAGTGATGGATCAGATGAACCCGTCTCAGAAGTTCTTGCAACACTCCTGTTACGCAATAGGCAGAACCATAAAAATATGACCACTATCCCCACCAATGCCACGGCTCCTGCAGCACCTCCAATTATGGCTGCACGAGGCCCTGACATTTGGTATGGGCCCACTTCAATTAAGCAGAACGGGAAGTTTGAGAATATATATTCCTAAACAATTAACCTGAAAGATAAAGGACATAAACTAATCATCAACAGTATCACCAATATAAAGCCAATAAACAGCAGCCGGCAATGAAGTGTTTAGGTTTCAAACAGAAATGAATAACGTTTCTGTAACAGTGTAACATGATCATTTGGGCAGAGAAGCAACAAACTTGGCTCTTCTGTTCAAAGTAACAACATTATTAGAATCTATAATCAGATTTTAGTAAAAGGATTTATAACATGGACTGAACAAGTGATTTGTCATTCCGCAAAAGCATATCTTTATTCATTTTCCTGGTCTCTGTTGGAGATCGTTAAATGCGGACGAGATAGATAGGACAAAACCATTTGATCTGAATCGAAATGTGCTAATTTTTTGCTGGAATCTTAACGATAAAATCCGGTTTTGAATAGTATCTATCACCTATTACTAGCTGAATGAATGATGGGCAATAAAGGAAATAATTTAGATGTTTCGTTCCATAGATGTGCATGTAAAAATTTTAAATGAAAAAAAAAAAAAGAAATCACCACAGATTTTCTTCAATTTTGCAGCAGGAGAAAGGTAACTGATTACAGGTACAGGACTACCAAGATTTAAAGCCCACATCAAAATCCCATGAAGAAGCGCTTTATTTTATGTGTAGCTCTCTTCATATAGAGTGACCTACTCTTTAAGATTGTTGTTGAGTGCTTGTAATTCATTTATCAATCCCAAAAGGGAGATAACTACATACACCCATCATCTTAGGTGTAAGCAGTATAATCACATTAGCAGAATGAAAGAAAGATCCAAGAAGTATAAATTCCTACCCGTAATCGTTTCCATCGCGCAGGATCACTACATACACCCATTATCTTAGGTGTATGTAGTATAATCACATTAGCAGAGTGAAAGAAAGATCCAATAGCTAAAAACAATGTTAAGTATAAAGTCCATACCCCCCGTCGTTTCCATGGCACAGATGGCAGCAGAATCTAAATAAAGCTTAGCCTCAGTTCACCCACTGAACACCAATCGATTCAATCACATTTTCCCGACCTGCTCAAAATCAAAATTCATACAAGTTCCCTACACAAAATCCTCAGTGGATCTGGAAAGAACTTGAAACCAAACCAATAAATAGATCACCAAGATTTCCACCCAATTCCAACCGCAACAGATGGAAGAACTGCTTATGAAAAATCAATTACAGCATTTCCAGCACTTGATCAATGCCCCCAACTGCTTTTCAACTAAGAAACACCAAACCCAATTTCGATCTGGGATTGCTTGAGTGATGATTGGGATCAAATTTTCCACACACCCACATCGCCCAGATCAATGTTTACCCAGATTCCCATTCCAAATCCTCCTCACTGGATCCTAATAAACCCTCCCACCAACAAGAAAAAACTGGGTTAAAATAAGTAAGTATAAAAAAAAGAACCCCACACACACACACATACAGAATTCTTCTCTGAATCTAGAAACAAGTTCTACTTGCTGCCAACTGCTCCTAATTGATGAACTTACAACCGAAAAACAATCCAATCGCTGGTTCCGCACAAGACCCACCAACTGCTTGAGTGCCAATGCAACCAACACGCTAGGCCAGAGGAATCTCCACTGTATTCAAAAAAGAATTAATCTAATGGAAAAACCTTCTCTGTATCATCGTTTGAATGGCGACAATGCCGACAGATAGGGACTGGACGCCGACACAATCAGGGTATAGAACCCCACCAAACTGCCAATTCAAACCAATTAAAAATGGAGTGACAAAGACCCTTTTTTTTTCCTGGGATGCTTTACACAAAACCCATACAAGGAAATCTGATTCTTTTTTTTTTTTTCTTAATGCACTACAAGTGCCAGTACCACACTATCTACAAAACCCAATAAAAGAATTTTAGAAAGAAGAGACCTTTCTCTATTACCTTTTTATGATTTAGAGCAAACCCATGTAAGCAAATTTGAAATGGAAGAAGATGGAAAAGGAGATAAATAAGAAAGAAGATAGAAACCCTAGAACCTACCTATTCAAGCCAGCAACTTTCCTTTTTTTATAAAAAAAAAAAAGCCTTTTTTTCCCCTAGTGATGTCTCAAAGAAGACCCATGTGAGGAAATTTGAAAATGAAAGATCACAACCAAAGAAGAAAAAAAATGGGGGCTTTAAGTGGGAGAGAGTGTGTGTGTGTGTGAGAGAGGAATGGAATGGGATTTTGGTTGTGTGGGCTGTAAAGCAATTTGAAAGGGGTTGTCTGATACTGCAAGTTGGATGTTCTTTGAAGGGTTATTTTTGTTTTTTCACCCTTCTCCAGTCCTAGGCATCTTGGGCAATGGCAGTAGAAAGAAAAGGGTATTTATCAGAGAGAGAGAGAGAGAGAGCCCAAAGGTATGTATCTTCCATTCAAAGCTGTGGGGTTCCCTTGTTGCCACCATCCAGCTGCAGTGACATTGCTCCAACCGAAAAATATATATTAATTATATATGTCTATATGTACTGCAGATCACTTCAGCAGCTCAGGTGATTTTGGGCAAGATGGCATTGGAGTTCACCTTATTTCAAGGTGGTGGGGACAAAAGAGGATATGCTTGGAGAAAGTGACTACAAAATCTCATATTCTGAAGCTCTTCAGTATCATTTGTTCAAAACCTATTTGAGCTTTACACAATTACATTTCCAACTCTTTGAAAAAAATCTGCAGTGTGTAAAATTGGACATGATGGTAATTAAAGGGATGAAGTAGTGACTAGTAAGTGTGAGGTAGGATGAGTTCCCAGATTGGGCAAGGGTGATTTTTCTGTGGGAACTGCCATCACAGGCAGCCCGTATATCAAAGCTTCATTGGGGCTCACTATGAACCCCGTTCAGGGATAAAAACAGGGAGATGGAAAGATCTATACGAATCACCTCAGATATTGAGCTTGGGCCTAATCACATGTCCATAAACTCTTTATCCATAGTCCACAAGTGCAATCCATTTGGATGGGTGAACAATTGACCCAACTGCCCAGTCCACTCAGATGTATGCCAAATTTGGGGTGTGTGAGTATTGCAGGTTCCTATCGATAGTAAAATATGGATTGAATGATAGATGGAACTCAGCCATGATTCTAATGCGAAAAACAGTGAGGGCAGCTCTCATCAAAATATTTTCCATTGGTCAATAGGCTCTGATTTAAGAGAAATTCGATCATTAATGACAATCACTTGTTCTTCTTCTTCTTTTTTCCCGTACCCTCCAGCAGAACGTTGATCACATTAGATTATTAAAGCCATATGCAGTCATAGTCACTAATGACATCAGAAGCTCATTGGAACAAATGGATGGTCAGGATTGACGGTGTGGGTCATCTCAGTGTCAATGTCATGGTTTAGAACAAGGTTACCCTGATCCCCTGGACTGTTGTTTGTGGGGCCAGTCATCAGTTTGTTGGAGGTAGAATGAGATAATTTTTATTGTGGACTCATTTATGTAAATTCATCTATTAGTTTTATTTAGAAGTGAAGTCTGCTTTTAGATAACCAAGATTTTTAACTACTTATACAGTGGGTCCATGTTTCCATCCTGTTCTACCGATGGCATGTTTGTTTGCATAAAATATGTTTCCATCTTGATCTACTAAGGTCCCCACTGAAGGACTATAAAAGAGGTTGGGCTGAGGTAAAGCATGAATGACATAGGGTGGAGTTATAGATGAGACTGGCTTTTCAAATGTACTGAATTAGTAATTGATAAATAGGCTAGCTATTCATTTCTAGTCTTACTTTAGATGCAACTTTCATTATATTATACGGGAGGTCATCAGATGTCATTTTTGGATATTCACTTTTCATTCTGGTATTTAGTAATTCAATTACATGAAATTAACAAGTTCTTAGTGATTTGGATATTGGAATTTAAATTCTTTGCCCACAATTCTAGAGGACCAGTATTCAAATGGACCTTCAAATTTATACTGCAACCCACATAGAATCAACATTTGGTCCAGTTTGCAATGACCCCAAATTATATATTACAGCTATTTGCAAAGGTCCAAAGTGCCCCTGGTTTAAAACATGATTTTAGAACCCATAATGCCTAGGGTTAAACACTTATACATTATAGTCAATATTGTATACAAAACTAGAAACTGGAGTTTCAAAGTTTTCATTAGTTTACTCAAACAAGAGTTTCATATTCTTCAATCTAATATCAAAAGGTTGAAGGATATGAAACTCTTATTTAGTAAACTAATTGAATACTCTGAAACTCCAGTTTCTATTTTCTTATTCAATCTAATATCAAAAGCTTCTTTTATAGCAAATTCGAAAGAAAAAAAAACTTCTTTTATTGTTTTGCATGTAAATAAATTATGAAAATCATAAAATACTGTATTTTATATACATATGCCAATGTATCAGATTTCTCTACTTCTATAATCACATGATGGTTCTTTGGGACTCTGCCAGATTTCATACCAATGAGAGAAACCATCATGGAACAGCTGTTATCTTAAACCAGTGTCAACATTTTTGAAGGATAATCTACCTATCTGGTCCCCTAATAATAATAATATCTATTGACTCTATCAACTATGGAGGATGACTTTTTTTTATCTGGATGATCTATCAGTTTAGTCCCCTGATAATAAAAATATGTATTGACTCTAAATTTTCTCTTGTGAACAGCCAGCTGAAGAAGAAAAGGACCAGTGCTCTTCGTCAGAAGCCCGTTTGCGTAATTCAGGGAGGGTCCCACCATATATAGGGTCGAGATGGGAGCTCCTACATCGTGCTGCTGGTAGGAGAATTTTCGTCAATCATACAAGTGTGAAACGGGTATCACTAATAGATTGATATTCAATTGACTTTTGGAAACCAAAGCATATCATTTATTTCGATATTGCAATGTGAAGATGCCTATGATTACAGGAACATCAAGAAAATTATAATGGTAAGAGTGTAAGCCTATCCTAAAAATTATGGGGTATGTTGTCCGTAAGAAATTGAATTCTAAGGGCCTATTTATATACATAAAATACATACAAATTCATGATTAAATGAGTTCCATCTTGAATATTATTAAAGAAGTGAGATATGTATGAGGCAAGCACTGTAGATGAGGCATTGACTTTGCTGGGCTTTGAATTATTAGGGTGATGGCTAGGTATTCATTTTTCATCTTCTTCTATTCGATTGTATAAAAGGAAATGCTATTAGATGCTTTCTCTTTTGTATAGATATATGTATATATATATATCTATTAATATTTGGGCCACTTAGGGCATGAATTCATATGTATTTTATACTAAGAAACCAACCCTAAGAAATGATGGTAAAATAGGTTAAGTAAAGGATAATTAAATAAATGAAAGCTAAATAATAAAAGGTAAGGATGTAGATGGAACCCTTACTTTTATGGGATTAGATTTGCTGCATATGCATTCTCCACCAAAGGAGACATTATTTGATGACTCTTTTCTACTCCATGGATCTCACCTATGTTTTTCAAACACTAGCCACTTTAATAAGAATATTTTTTCTTTAAATATTTAGGAATTCACTTCCATTCAAACAAACAAACCATTATAATAATCATCATCAAAGCTTTATTCCAACTGTGTTGGAGTTGGCTACATGAATTCTGTCTTTCTATTTCGTTCTATTTTGAGCTAAATCCTTAGGTAAATTAAACTTCTTCAAATCTAATTTAATGACATCTATCCAAACAAACAGACCATGATAGAAATATTGTTTAAAATTGTATAGTTATATTAAGATTCTAATGCACCCCAAATAATATTACCAATAAATGTGGGACCCATCTAAAGTTGAAAACTAAGATAAAGTTTGGTTATAAGATAGAATTGTATTTATTGGATTATCTACTACAACCCCCTTGCGGAAGATTGCTGACAAGACTTTGCTCACATCTTTCTTCCATCATCATTCCCAAGACAGTACTTATCGGGTTAAGATGACCTAAGCAAGATATCAGCCATAGTAACCCACAAGATGAATGCTTAATTTACAAATTTAACATGAGATTGGGGTCGTGATTTCATTTTTGTTTCTTTTATCAATGATCTAAACCACTGAATTTGATGCGGTCCAGCATGGATGTTTTGATCTTCCAATTAATAGTAATACTCTAGTGCTGGCCCCTGGCCCCTGCTGATGATTTGGGGCTGGGCTAGATGTTCAAAACTTTTCTTGGACATAACTTCCTTTGTAATCAATTTTAGAATAAACTGACATTCAAAACTTAATTAGTATCTTGTATGCAAAACATAATTAGTATCTTGTATGCAAATTAGATCATTTTCTAATTGATATTTTCTTTTTCCCAAAGTATGGGACAAAGTATATACATTAAAAAGAGAAAACCACAATGTTTATGGCCATCAAAAGAAATTGTAGATAGATCTTCCACAGCCAATAATTTAGATTGGAAAGCCAATTTCAATTTGACAAAATTATACTCCCCCTTACTTTACAGCATCATATATGCAACATTTAATGGACTCATGTAGAGCAACAATTATGATTAAATCAAATGAGGGATAATGGTCCAACCAATGACCTTATTTGTTGTTCAACTTTATAGAAAATTAGTTGTGGAATAACGTACTGTCCGCATATCATCAATATAATTGAGATAAAATTTTAATAACGTACTGTCGAAATGCGAATTATACGTAGGAAAATATTTTTCTTAATAGATAATGAATGAATTTAATTGGGACAAAAGCTAATTCTTGAGAGTAGATATGTGTGTACAAAGGATCCCTGATCATGGTTGGGCCTCTCTAAGGAATCAAAAAGGGATTGTTGATTATGAGAGTAACATTTCTCCTTAATAATTATAAGAACTAAAGACATCTTTTAGAAAGTAGGTAAACAAAAAGAGAGACAACCCCTAGTATTTATTTGAATTGGGGTATATTTGAAATAGGGTATTTTGGTCTTTTTGACTGCAGCTCTTATAGGTTAGCAAAACATGATCAACTGCCAGCTGTAAACATGACACCTGGAGCCTTACTAGGAGAGTTAACATAAAAAAAATCGCAGATTCTTTGCTTGTCTTCCACAGATCACAGAAAGCTGCTAAAGTCTGCACTGACAATACTCATCCACCGCAACAATGGGCAAATAGCATACAATCACTCCAATCTAGACTGTTCAAATGTGGGGTCCACCGAGGATGGATTAAACCCATACATGTGCGTGATGAAATCTCATAATAATAGCATAGCATATGCAACAAAACCTTGCAAGGGGGATTCTGCAGACAAACAACTACGGTTCCAGTAGATAGACAGCACTGTTTTGGCTGTCTTCTGCGTCTATGAAATATAAAAAAGTGGCTCCTGTGAAAATCCAGCTCATCTTATTAGGGTGAGAATTTTCAATTCTTACACTTTGTAATTCAACTGAACCATCTACGCAGATGGGACCTCCACTTTCTAGAAAATACATCAAATCCTGCGGTTATACTCATTCGAATGGATTGGACTATTTAATTGAGGGTGAGATACTTTCACTTGATATAAATTCATTAAACTTAGAGGCCACGGATCAATTGGCTAGATGCAAGGGGGTCTCACTTCGATCCTTCCATCCCCCATTGTCCCATGATCTGTGGGGCAACAAGTGGGCCCCATTCAATTATGCCATCTATTTGGTGCTCACAGGTTCTCACAAGACTAAGAAGTATATTTAATTTGAATGTCCGCTGGTCCCCTCTTCAGCTCATTTAGCAACGGCTCATTAAGGATTCCACATTCGTATAACATTGGGTTGCGGTTTATAAGCCCATGGAGGCCCATTAGGGGCTCGACATTTATAAATTGAGCAGTCTTGATTGTGATTATCAGCCATTAAGGCAATGGTTTATGTTGTCTGGTTGATCTTAATTTGCTGAGACTAGGATGATATCATTCAATTTTGTGGTCGCTCTTGTTTTCATTCGTCATTCTTCCCAAGTTGTACATTTTTTTCACATATACATGACCACCCTGAAGTCTTTCATCCAGCAAAACTATTCTCTCGGGGTGCTGCATGCTAAATCAAAATATGAAATGTAAGTAGGTTTGATATATTTCGTGGTGCTAATATGAAGGAATGACGTTTAAACCATGAGTTTTTTTGCCATTCATATATTGTCAAGGTGTGATTGATGATAACCTTAAAATTTAGGACTTTCTCTCTAGCTTCATTAATGCAAAGGTTCTTTTTGCATTATCCGGATATGTGTAGTTATGTATGTACAGCTTAAGGAAAAGTTTTTGCTCATCAAAATTGGGTAATTTCCGGAACGAAGGCCAAATGATTGAAAGCTGGGTTGGCAAGGGATACATTTGGTGATCAAATAAAATAAAATAAAAAGTGAAAAGGTTCTATTTTCGTAGATAGGGGAGAATGAAAATCTTGCTGAAGTTATGTAACTACAGTAGGTATAAACAAAGCTCCTATTAGTGGAGAATTTTCTCCTGCATATAGTGCTCATCTAAATTATTTCCATCCAATCATTTCCAAAGGTGTGAACACCCACGCCCCTCCCCCCCAAACGCAATAGGGATTTACTCAAGTCTTCGGCGATTGACACAAATCCAAATAAACTGCAAAGCATGACAGTGAAATAGAAAACCATCCCGATTGGATCCATAGGAATTCTTAGAATTAACTCATGTCAAATGGGCTAAGGGTGGAGGATAAGTGTAGTGATCTGACCAAGCATTCAAAATATTGCTCCTTCTATCAAAAATGCTTGCCCATTTGTCACCTTTAATATCAAATCATAGGAATTAGATCGTCCAATCTGATAACTAAGCTATAATCACTTGTTCAAATCAGAAGGGAATGGGTGGACCATCAATCACTAATCAAACTCTACAGTTAAAATCATATTATTAGGATTCATACCACTTCCTAAAGTTATTTCAAGTACACTTTTGAAAAATGTTTTTCTACTTAAAGCCCACCTTTGATTGATCTCGGGCATCATTGGGATATGCAGGAGAGTTTTTTTTTTTTTTTAATAGAGGGTGTCCCGTCCTTTGAGTAGGATTAATCCATTTGAGCTCAGCGGAGACTGAACATAAAGGAATACTATTCACCAATGAGACAATTCAAAACCATTGATTATAGAGCCTCATGGTTTATTCATTTTATTAAAGTCAACGGTGAACAATGGTCAAATAAATGTGATTGAAATTTAATATTGCAGGCCACTGTGAACGGCTTGGATTTATTGAATTTGAGCTGATATAATATAGTTTGGTCTGCACTCTGCATGTGCCACATGTGGTGGTTGGGATTCTATCTGTGTTTGTGCAAGACTGACACAAGAGTCCGCCTATTGCGTATTTTAAATCAAAGTAAAGAACATTCTATGATTGAAAACATGATTAGCAAACATCTTAGTCATAATAAAAGTTCTTAAAATAAAATAATGGGAATATTCCCAACATTAACAATGGACCATTGTGCTCTTTGTTTTTGCAGTAGAAAAGTTTTCAAGTTGAAAATTTTCGAGAAATGATATTATTAATTTTCATTGGTACATAGCTCACAACAATATGACTATATGTTGATAAAGGATCAAAGTGCTTATAAATGGAATACTAGTAATGATTATAATATAATTTTCTCTCACCGAAAAAATGGAAAAAAAATTATACATCCAACACTACAGCTCCACCTTTGAACACTGCAACCTCTTTCACACTCTTATCATCTCTTGATCTAAGGTGGGGCCGAATTTAATACTCAACAAACCTCACTTCCTGTTGAATTGAGTCTTAAAAATTTCATATTTAAGAACACTATTATACTTTAAGGCTATTAGATCAACTGCTAAAATAATCTAACATTAGTGCTACTTTTTTGACTGATCTATATCCATAAATTAATGAGACCTACATCCTCCATCCTCCTCTCCCTACTTATAGGCACGCATCTAAGTATGTGTGATGAGTTAGACTGCATGTGGGCTGTACGTTACGTGGTCTATTTGTCGGAAAAAGTCAAATATGAACTATTATTTCACTCTTTTCTGCTAAGAATGAAAAATCTCTGTTACAATTGAATTTGATATGCCAATGCATGTCAACCATATTAATGACCAAACTTGGTGTTTTGATTGGTTGATAACAGGTTTAGCACTAACCTATGTTTATTAAGCAGTGAGCTAGAAGAGTGGGGACTGAGCTCTCTTTAACTTGATGGGAGCCGCTCGCGCTTGGTTATAAGAATTATGAGAATTATAAGAATTATGTATTCTTCAAATTAGTAATTAAAACCGTTATAGTTTCTGAGCTAATTAGGGACATGAGTGTATATATATTCGTACTAGCTATCGAGAGGTTTAAGGGGTGATTCCAAGTGACCAATTACGTTTTTATAAGAAGTATCTCGCATGGATTGCATGAGAATAAACTTTTTTGCCACTACAATTGACCCCTATAACAATTACAATTTCGTCACTTAATTACACCCCATAAGTTAGCACTCACACCAAATTTACACCAACCTGAATTATACTTACAGTTGAGTTAAATTTCATGAAATATGTTAGTTACAAAACTGTTGAACTTTAGGTGCCATAAATCAAAGGCTGTGATGATATAATTGAGATGATGTTTACCCAAAATCACAATTTTTTTTAAACTTTCAATCACACTATTACCCCATAAGCAGACTTTCAAATGAAGAACATATGAGGGTTACAAGAACTAAGGAGGATACTTCATTACTAGAACATATTTTTTTACGTAGAATTAGAGGGGTGAAAGTAAATGAAGCATTGAAACGAATGAATACAGGAAGTGTTACAGGCGTAGATGATATTTCGATAGAAGTATGGAAATGCTTAAGAGAGGTTGGGGTGAGTTGGTTATGTAAACTATTCAATAAGATACTTGTGGCAAAGAAAATGTTGGATGAATGGAGAAGAAACATTGTAGTACCTATATATAAGTACCTATATATAAGAATAAGAGAGATATGCAAAATTGTACCAACTATTGAGGGATTAAACTTATGAGTTATACTATGAAGTTATGAGAGAGAATAATGGAATAGAGACTTAGACAAAAGACTAAGATTGCTGAAAATTAATATGATTTTATGTTAGGGAGGTCAATTATGAAAACTATCTTTTTCACTTAGGCAATTAATGGAGAAATATCGAGTAAAGACGAAAAATCTATACTTGGTCTTCATTGATTTAGAAAAAACCTATGATAGGGTACCAAAGGATTTAATTTGGTGGGTTTTGAAGAAAGAAATGTCTCCAGATATTATATTGAAAATTTTAAGGATATATATGAAGGGATAGTAACAAATGTGAGAATTATATGTGGACAAACCGGTAGATCTCTGTGACTATAGGTTTGCATCAGAGATTAGCCTTAAGCCTTTATCTTTTTGTATTAATTATAGATGAGTTAACTGCGCATATTCAAGAAGAAGTACTATAGTGTATATTGTTTGCAGATGATATAGTATTGGTGGATAATCAAGAGATGGTGTAAATGCAAAACTCGAGCAATGGTAATGGGCATTAGAATCTAAAGGCTTCAAAATAAGTTGTACAAAGACAGAATATATGGACTGCAACTTCAGTGAGCATATACAAAGTGCTGAAACTATTGTCAAAATTGAAACCCATGAGATACTGCGTAGGGATTCTTTTTGGTGTCTGGGCTCAATGATTAGTAAGCTTGGGGAAATTGACGAAGATGTTGATTATAAGATAGAAGCTGGATTGCTGAAGTGGAGACTAACTTCTGGAGTGGTTTGTGACAGACGAATGCCAACGAAATTGAAGGGTAAATTTTACATGACATTTGTTAGACCAGTTATAACATATAGAGTAGAATGTTGGTCAATTAAGAAAATACATATACATAAGATGAATGTAGCGGATGTGAGAATGCTTAAGTGGATATGTGGTAAAACTAAGAAAGATAAAATTAGAAATGAGCGCTTTCGAGAGCATTTAAGAGTAGTACCAATAGGGGATAAGATTAGAGAAATCCGTTTAAGATGGTATGGGCATTTGAGCGTAAGTCAGTAATAACACCGGTGAGAAAAAAATTGGCTATATAGGTGGATGGCACATCAAGAGGTAGGAGTAGGCCGAAAAAAACATTGTTAAAGGTTATTGAATTAGATTTGAAGAAGTTTAACTTATCTAAAGATTTGGCTCAAAATAGAATGGAATGGAGTAACAGAATTCATGTAGTTAATCCTAACATGATTGAGATAAGGCTTTGATGATGATGATGATAAAGTATATCCCATAAGGTACATAAAGGTTCATCTTTCTCACAATTGGGAGAGGGACCTCCTGCTCGAAGATGCTCTCGTGTGGCATGTCTTGTAACCATTCCTCCTATCTATATCAAGTAAGACAGAAAGGTAAATCAACCCCACCATACCTTATGATGGAGGCTTTTCAGAACTTTTATTAGCGTGGAAGTGTCACTGGAAGTGGCCCCATTACTTGGTGCTCAAATGCGGCATCAATCAACTGGGCCCTCGACATTTATGGACTTCTATAGGATTAGCCTTAGATTGTGAACTTCTTGTATAGACTTGTTGGTGTAGACCAATTCGAAATTCTCAGCCATAGGTGAAAATGGCCCACGCTCCTATGAGATTTGGAACTGGACCCAAAATTTAACTTAGGTCATCTAAACTCGTCGGAGTTGGGGTATCTTCTAAAAATATCACTGTATTTTCAAAGGCCCCTTAGAATGGAAAGTATCATGAGACTGATGAGAAAAATCAGAAAATGGCATAATAAGAATTTTAAAAAAATTATGGAAAAACCCATTTTAATTTTGCTTTTATTTATTTTATACTTATTAAATAACTAAAAAATAATTAATTTACCCTGACATTTCCCAAATAATGTCCCCATAAAATCCCCATATTTGAAGATATCCAGACATTCACCCAAGACCAGAATTTCTCAAGAAAAATATTTGTGACAATGCTCTAGAGAACCTCAATTATCTAGGTACAGCAAAGTTTGCAAGGGGATCAGCTGGTCCCCGATAAGTTAGTCCCTGGGCCTCATTCGGTAGTTGGCCCAGCCTTCCCATAATGTTTTAAGGGCCCTGTATGATGAGATGAATTTTGCCGTGTGCCCACGATCTCTGCTTATGGGCTTTTAGGCAGGGAGCAATCCTAATCAGTTGAAAACCAGTCTTAAAACTTAAACCCTTTGAGCCATGTTCTCTACTTGCATCCAAAGTGGCCTACCTCGTCTGGGCTGGCTCAGTCCCAGACATTACCACCATGTCCATTATCTCTCTCTCTCTCTCTTTTTTAATCGAATCCATTGTCTAATGTTTGAAAGTTATTAAGAAGGATGCCTCATTGCTAAAAATTGCTTGGATTCAATGGCGGCCAGTTGGCCTAGCTTGAATAAAAGACACAATTGAAGCCAAAATTATTTGTTCGCTTGGATGGAGACTCTCGAACACATACAATTTCACAAACACACAAACAACCCATCACGCTATGATACAACTTGGAGTTGTTAGTTAATGCCTGTTTCTTTATAAAAACATTATTCATCAGGGTTCGGGCTTGACCTTTTTCACGTGGATTGGGCATAGGCCAAGCACTAATGGCCCATGTCGGGTTAGGGCTGGGTTTAGGCCAATTGGATTAAAAACTAGGCCAGGATTGATGAATGGAAGAGACTTTTGTGGGGGGAAGGGGGGGTGGGTGGTTTTTGGGGCGGAGGTGTTCTTCCTCTGGGGGTGGGGGTGGGGGGTGTTCTTCCTAATACAAACAATATAAACTTCTTCTTCCTTGCACAAACAGTGACTCATTTTTACTAAAAGAATTTGTTTGCCAAATAGAATGAAGTGGAGAAACAAAATCCATAGCTTGAAGGATTTGGCTAGGGATAAATAGAAATAGAAAACAAAAAATCATATAGCTGTCTTTAATATAATTGAAATAAGAATTTGATGATGACAATGACGACAATGTCCCATTTCTGCAATTTAGATTTCAATCGCAATGCCACCTTTCCAATCCTCCATTTCTGCCCCTACTACTAGTTTCTGCTTTTCAACCCGTCTTGAGCCTTCCTTTATATCAGTGTCATCAGACTGTCATTGCTCAGTTGAATTACATAGTCATGTTGGCATATAAGCCTACAATGATTGATTCGTTTGGTTTTTTTGTGGGGGGGGGGGGGGTGGGTGGTGAGCGATTTCATCAGAGGGCAGTCTTCTCCCCAACCTTAGAGCAGTCTCTCTCTTTCATAATCGCTTCAGGTTCTATTCTTAGTTCTTACTTCTCAGTAGAAATTCACTTTCTAGAAGTTAAAAAAAAAACCTCCATGCTCTCCATGATATCATATAATAATGAGACATTTCATGAAACCAAGGAATGAGTCAAAAACATCAAAGATGAAAGGGGCAGGAGGTCTGCTCCCATCATTTTGATGAGTTTGGGTCCTCAATCATTTAATTGGGTTTTAAGGGGATTTTTCTATAAAAACCCCAACATATAGATATAATTTTTTTAATATATGGTTTTTAGGGATTTCACCCGAAAAAATCCATTAGATGGGTTTTACACTGAAAAGGACTCTATAATTCTAATAGCACCAGATTATTTCTCAAAGTTTGATCTAATGAGAAAATTAAAAAAAGTAGAGAAGCAATGTTAATGTCCCTTTACAATCGCTTAAAAGTATCTTTTTAGGTTTAAAAGATAACATTTGAGACAAAGAGAATTTTCTATTTGCAAATCCCTTGTTTTCATATAACTATTTAGCTACTATCTTCTTCTCCATTGTGGTCCCCAAGCTTCTGGCCTTTTTTAGATTTCCTCCTTTTATACTAAGATTTCCAACATCTTCAGTAAATTTTAATCCAACTTATCTTTGTATTTTTTTTGTTTATAGCTACAGGTGGAGATATATATCGCATGGTTGTGTTTCATCTACTTCTTTTTCGTTTAACTTTTGTATGCATGTATGTGGTTGTTTATCATTCTCATGTACTCAGTTTTTTAGCCTTCTTCATTTAACCTTTAGTTTTTTCAGCCTTCTTCGTTTAACCTTTGCATGCATATTCGTTGTTGTTTAGCTATCTCATGTATGTGTATTTTGATGTATGGTGAACGTGTTGAATGTTATGTGTATGGTGATGTACATATGTAATATGTTATAGAACAACTTCATTTCGATATCGTATGCTTTTGTAAACATTGAACTATGATGAAGCAGCCGATAATGTGTTCATTTGAATGCTTAAACACTATCTTATTATTGAGATACATATATATATATATATATATGTATTGCTCTATCATTTTGAAGTTGGTGTATACCAAATCCTTACATCGTTGAAGTAAATAAATTGGTATTTTTTTAAGTTGAAGTAAATTGAATTACGTGTAATTTAGCCTTATGTATTATTTGAATTTATCAAAGTTTATAGATGACTTAATACAAGTTTAAATTCGTTGAATCTTCCAATGATTAGTCGGCTTTCTTATATGAACAAGAGAATCATATTTGTACAGCAATGAGAATCTCCTCTACTAATGTATAGAAAGTTTTTATTTGTATTATCCCTGCATAATTCCAACATGCACTGGATATTATCATCACTTTCAATGGAAATCAATGAAAACATATGACCATTGTAATGTAGATAATCAATATTTATCTTCTCTATATTGATATCCTAATTTGATGAATCCATAATCATTTTCTTTAACTCAACATATGTTGTATCTCTATCAATACGCCTCATTCTCTACTTACCACCTTTGTAAATAGGACGAATAAGATAGAATTTGAATGCACCATCATAATGGAATATGAATATCAACTTACTACTTGATATTTTATTTATAATGAAAAATATTAGTATATATTCAAACCTTAATGCCTATACATGCTATGCACTAATATATAAGTTGGATTTGAAAAACCTAGATTAATTAACAGCTTAGATCAATCAAAACTGTCATTTCTATTTCATGATGATAATGTAGGGCACAACAGTATAGGGCACTTTAGATTTGATGCCAATAGTATGCAACTTAAATTATGATAAACCTTCAATTATATAATTATATACCATTAACAAATCATCCAATTATTATATGAGTAGTATTAATCAAAGATTTTTTTAACACATCCCAAAAATACTGTAACTACTACGGTTAGTGATTTTTTTTAATAGCTGGGCTATCAAAAACTACTATGGTTAATTAATGCACAACAATCACATATTAGATCAGACAGAATTACATGTGTTATAAGCCATAAAGGAGCATTGACCTGATAAATAAAGCCAACTACCAAAGTTTAACTCGATTAAATTATATTAGAGAAAGGAATGCGGGTTCAAGAAAAGATTCTTAGTGCAAAAGGCAAACAAATGAGGACAATGAAAAAGCTGTAAGGATTCTTTCCATGTTGGTTATATATATATATATACATAATAAAGAGCGATGTCAACGTCACTTGTTAAAAACATTAAAAAAAATTGATTAAAGCAATGGTCATGTCGATCCCATCTAAACACTATCATTTTCCTATCAAGCCTTTAGCATTAACTAGATGAAAGATAAGGATATAAGAAAAAGTAATTCGTTTAGCTTTCCCATTTGGGTGAGAATGAATGCTACCATCATTTAATAGGTTTGATATTTAGATATGGAACCCAAAATAATATGTAAACAAAATGGGTGCAACAAACCTTAGCTGCACTCTTTTTATTTTTAAAACATTTTGCTTAGTGATCCATATCCAAAGATCAAACTTATTAAATGATTTGAACACCCATTCTCTCACCAAATGGAAAGGCTATACGAAACACACATTTTTGTACTCCTAACTCTCATTCAACATATTTTGAGGCTTAAAAGGAAATAACAGTGTTCAAAACAAGAAAGTAGAGAAGAATATCGTGTTAAAAACTGCATGAACATAGACTATTAATAGAGAAGAGAGAAATATTCATACCATCAGTATCATATTTTTTGTTGTGGCTCGAACAACTCCTAACAAGTCCTCCAATCTCTGTGGAGTGTTGTATTTATGCAAGGAAAGAATACACTTGCTGCAAGTATATTAAAAACAATACTTTTGAGCAACGTTAATGTCTTTGGGGTACTTTAATGTCACTCTTCCACATTTTTCAGATTTTTCACTAGATCATACCTTCAGGATCAATCTGGTGCTATCAGAAGATTTAGAACTATAGTATTTGTCGGTGTTTGGCCCATCTAAGGGGTTTTTTCAAGTTAAATTTCCATGATTTTTTGACCAGTGACCATTGCAAATGGGGTTATGCGAGTTTTTTATTTTTTATTTGGAAAATTGGGTTCTTCAAATTAATTACCATTTTAAAAGTAGGGGTTATGCAAGGTGGAACCATGTTGGGTCAAATTTGGCCCCCCTATATCTTGTATGTTGACATGACACAAAAAACAATGTCAATTCTTTTAAGAGAATTTTGCCCAAAAAATCATCTTTGAGTCACTTTAAACTAAAAAGAACCCTAAAAATATGGTTCCACCAAAATGGTCCAAGAGGTCCTTATTTATTTAATTTTTTCAAATCTGAGTAGGGCGGGGATATCCCTGCTCACCCAAGTACAAGGATATCCTCACTCGTGTTGTTTTACTCCTCATCTTCTTTCCTCCTCTGCTCAATTTTTCTTCTTCTTCATCTACCTCCTTCCTCCTCTTTTCTATGGAGCACAACAAACACACGCTTCATCCTATTTTTAGAAGAAAAACAATCATCTTCGCAAACTTCATATTCAACTCTCTAGAAAAGAAACTCATTTTTTGTAAGCAACATTCAAAAGGAAAAAAAAAATAATGATGTAAAAACCAACCGTGATGAGTCTAGCGTGGGAGGTGGCGGTAGTGGGGAAAGGGTGGTGGTTATAGTTGTGGTGTGAAAAACTAATATGGCTGAAGATTGGGTTGGATAGACTATACTAAGATGTGGGGTTTTCGATTTGGAGCTGGAGGTTTAGGACCCAAGGAAGAGAAAATAAAAAGAAGGAAGAAGAAGTAGAAATAACGAGTGGAGCTGAAGTGGAAGAAGAAGAAAATGAGTGGGGATATCTCCACTCGTGTACATGGGTGAGCAGGGATATCTTCACCCAACCACAACATGGGAATTATGCATTTGAAGTCCTTTTTGTTGGAAACAACGACGTAATGGAAATTACTCGCGATCTATGGATCAACCATGAATACATGCAATCATACCATCAAGCAATTACACATATGAACATAGCAATTTTAAGTGGTTTGGCAACCTTGCCTACATCAACGGAGAAAAAAACTCATCTATCATGATCCCATCTCAATCCCTGGAATCTAGAGTTACAGTACATCAGTATATATAGTTCCTACTTTCTTGGCGAATAAGAAAATCCATACATCATGACTAAAATATTCCTAACCCTGAACCACGGTTCTGGCTAAATCAGACGACCGATCCGGCCAAACCAAAATATAAGACAAAACCCAACACTTTTTGGTATAGGCTTTAAAAGGATTTTTCCAGTGAAATCCTCTTCTTGTAAAGAAGAGAATGATATAAGTTTATAATAAATGGGTAAATGACTTTTTGTTATGGTCATTGGTCCAGACGTGAATATCTCATATGTCTTGGTTAATAATTGTACTGGGTTTACAGCATGGACCTAACTTGGACCAAACCTACGTACAACATTGGCAAAATCTAGATTATATTAATTAGAAAAATGCCAAATATGGTAGGAAGTACCAAAGAAAAATATCTTTTTTTTAGACTCAAAATCACGAGCTCCTACTCACATACTCATTCCTCACCAGTTAAGTTACAACTAAACAAAATTCCTAATGTGAAAATACTCTAACATTTTCAAGATACAATTTCTTAAAACGTTGGAGTGCGATTTTTCTCTTTTTCGTTTTATATTCTTTGTAGAAGACACGGTTAGAATATGAAAATATTAAGTGTCATCATAATGAACTCAAACCGCTCAAAATAATCATTTTTCCTTCTTTTAGCACTCATGTTCTATGACGAATAACCTCAGTAAGAGAGGTTTGTCTACACAGGATATTTCATAGGTATGCCCATTATGTTAGAATAGTTTGGAGACAGTGGATCACCTTTTCTTGCATTGTGATGTTTCATCCTCTTTGTGGAGAGACTTCAGTCAAAGATGCGATTAGTGTGGTGTTTGTCAGGCTCTATCATTAGTATGTTTGAGGCTTAGAGATTTTGTCCTTTCTCAAGATGTGGGACAATTCTATGGAGTGCTATCCCATTTTCCGTAGTGAGGTTCATTTAGAAAGAAAGGAATGATAGAATTTTCAAGGGAGTGAAAATGGTATACAACAATCTTCTCGCACTTGTCAATTGGTGAATGGCAATGTGGGCTTCAGTGAGAAAGGACTTCAATAATTTCAAAGTGGATGATATTCTTCATGATTGGGAAGCTTATTTGCTTTGTTCAATACCTCGAATTATTAAGGTGGAAGTTTGGTGTCCTCCTCCAAAGGGCTTTTTGAGATTCAATGTGGATGAGGCGGCTAGAAGAAAGCCAAGATCAGCGGGTGTAGGGGGTGTGCTTAGGGGCCACAAAGGGGATGTCTTGCTTATGTTCTCTAAGAGTGTAGGTATCAAGGAATCAAATGAGACTGAGGCGTTGGCAATCTTAGAAGTTCTTCGGTTTTTTTTTTCTTCATTTTGTGATAAATTATTGGTAAAGAGTAACTCCTCAAATGCTATTTCTTAGATCTCAAGTGATGAGGCTCCTTGGAGGCCCCATTTTATCTTTGCGGAAATCAAGTCCTTATCTTCTCAAGGTTATGCTGAGTTTAAGCATGTTAGATGGTCGATGAATGCTATGGCAGACTCTCTAGCGAAAGAAGGGGTAGATTGGGCTTCTCATTTAATTGCTTATACCATGTAATCATTTTGCCTTGTTTTTGGTAGAAGGCTTGCTCACCTTCTTTTAATATAATGTTTCAATTACTGTTATATATATATGTTGAATTGGTCATATGTAAATCAATGCACCTATAAGTAATTAATTTATAAAACCTAGACTGATTATGATCTTTTGTTACAAACAATATGTTGTGGTTAGAATTGATGGGTGGGAGGGTGCATTAATTAAGTATCCCACTCATACTTCCTACAACGTGTGTGATACTCTCGGTAAAGCCCATCTATTGACTATCAAATACATAAAATAAACATCCTCTCTTATGGTGGAACCAACTTTGCCGTTTAGTAAACTGGGAGGAATCCTATGTTTAAAGGATTTCTTTATTCTATTGAAGCAATGTTATCTTCTCTAGAAATTTTTTATAAGAAGAATCATTGCATCCGAGGTTTGGAAAACACATATAATTCACGCTCAATTACTTCTTTGCCTCTGTGGATTTGCAAAATTTGATGTGAGGAGTTGGAGACGGATGAATCAATAGAATAGAGGATTTTTGGTTGGTTAAGAGGATTGTGGTAATCTTCTCTAAGTATTCCTCTCTTCAACCAAACCTGAGTTTTTTTACAATCAAGGAAAATCAAAGAGAATTCCTTTCTAAGGATGGTAACCATGTACAAAAATTTAGAGACACTTACCAAAGGGGAGGGCCTTTATTGTTGAACAGTTTGAATAGGCTACACTACGTACAGGGGCAGACCTAAAAAATTCTTCTTGTGGGGGCTTGGTGGCAAAAAAAAAATCTTGGGAGAGGAAGGCAGACGTAAAAAAATTATTAATTTTTAGAATTTACAAGAAATTTTCTTGGACTTTTTCAAATTTAGGTGGGGCCTTTAACCCCAGCCTCTTCTATTTTGGGTATGCCCTTGACTACATAGGTCCACTTATTTCATTTAGAATGAGTGAACCTATGATTAATAAAAGAAAGGCTTCCAAACTTTCTATTTTTATATATTTTTCCAATAAACTTCACAAGATGAAAATGGGTTTGAGAGCCAAAATGCTCCAAGGGTCTAACTTTGGAAAATGGGTTTCGGCCCAATATTTGCACCTTTTTTTAATTTTGGCCTGGGTTCTAGGCTAACTTTACATCCATGGATTTCAGACCTTAGGACTCAAGTACCCAATGCCATACTAGTATACTAGCAAAATGAACCCTTGCTTAGCATGGGCAAGCAATAAAAAAAAATTTGCAAGACAATATTTGTATAGAAAATATGGGAGATGCAAGATTTTTTTAGTACATACATTTACTACGATGCAATTGAAAAGTTAAATTGCTACTATTCTACAGTTAACATGTTGATATTAACATATATATATATATATATAATAACACAATGTACTACAATCCATCATTGTCCCAAATATGACCTTCTCTTGTCCCAAATGTGCAAAGCCTATTATTTTTTTAAACCATGTGTGATAACCTACATATAAGATATTGTTATATTAACGAAGTGGAGTCTTGTGGTTTAAATGATTTTTTTTATAGAAAAAGCATGATATATGCTGAGCTATGACTTCATTAAATCCATATTGTGGATTAAATGAATTAAAACTATATATAGTAACGTTAAAAATCATGAAACTAACATCTATGCAGAGCTATTTGATCGCGCTTAAAAATGACGTGGAAAATGTGTAATAGATTCAATGTCCAATATTCACGCACTTCAAGCGTTAAGAAGAATGAGAATCAATTACAGTTCATCATTGAGTTCCCCTTTGTTTACATGGGTTCTAATGCCCTGACTGCGAGGATGCAGGTTGTTTACATAAGTTTACAACCCCTCCTTCAAGTCTTAGATGTGATCTTAATTTGGAAATTACAAGAAAATGTACATAAAGTAGGAAAAAATGCGAAAAAGAGGAAAAAATGGGGGGTGACCGTGACCCGCGGTCACTGCCCTAGGCCAGTGACCGTGGGTCACGGTCACTGGCACCTTCCAGTGACCGTGACTCACTGTCACTAGCACCTACCAGTGACCGTGAAGCTACTGTTCGCCTCCGTTTTTCGTGCTGATTGTTCATCCAAACTTTTTCAAGTGTTGAAACTCCCTTTCATGACATCAGTGACCGTGACCCATGGTCACTGGCACCTACCAGTGACCGTAGGTCACGGTCAATGGCAGACAGTGACCGTGAAGCCACTGTTCGCTTCCGTTTTTCATGCTGGTTGTTCTTCCAGACTTTTTCAAGTGTTGAAACTCCCTTTCATGACGTCTTGGGGTGTTGGATGACCATTGAGAAGATCGAATTCGACTACGGAATCGATTGAAAACTTTGTAATTCATCATTCTTGTTTACGGACTGTCTTTTGTTCAAGTCCGAAGAGGGCATCATAGGAAGCCAAAGTTGTGTAATTTTGAATCTATAATTTTCAAGGAACAAAATGAGGCCCAAAGGGGCTCGTTCACAACCTCTGTAATGGCTAAGAAATCCCCCCGAATGAGAAAAGCAAAGATGACAATGTCATCTTTTGAATAGCCGTTACCGCACGTACATAGTGCCTTCTGTAATTACCCCACCCTTCTCCTCTTCCTCTGAATCTTTTTGCTCACCTTGGTGACTAAAGAAAGAAGGGAATGGTCGTGGGATGCTGCTTTTCTTGCTTGAATGCTCTTGTGTTCGTTCGATTCTTTCTTTTTTTCTCTCCTTTGTGTGTTCTTTTTGTGTCTCCCCTTTTTCTTTTCAAATCTTAGCCTTTTATAGACTCCCCAGCAGTTTCTGGTAGTTCCAGGGAGTTAAGGGAGGTTGTGGAGGTTACACTTCGAAAGGAAGTGGAGAAGAACCGTCCAAAACCGCAAGAAGTGCCCTTTGGGGGTCCGTGACCGCAGCCGCGGTCACGAACAAGGCCCAATCTCGGGTTTTTGCATTTGCAACTCGTTTTCATCTGTTTGGGGCCCAAACGAAGTTCAATTGCCACGAAACTTGGAGGGATGCCTGTTGCCACTATTTTAAGTGTGTCATAGAAGTTTCAGCTTGTTTTGACTATCTGAAGTTGGTCAACTCCCTTGATGAACAGGCCGCGGTCACTCCCAAGGCCCATTTTTGGACTTGCATTTATGACCCATTTTCACCTGTTTGGGGTCCGAACGAAGTCCAATATTGACGAAACTTGGACGGATGCCTTTTGACACTATTTTGAGTGTATCATAAAAGTTTTAGCTCGTTTTAACCACCTAAAGTTGGTCAACTCCCTTGATGAATAGGCCGCGGTCACGGGCAAGGCCCATTTTTGGACTTTTGCATTTGTGACCCATTTTCACCTGTTTGGGGTCCGAACGAAGCCCAATCTTGACGAAACTTGGACGGATGCCTCTTGACACTATTTTGAGTGTGTCATAGAAGTTTCAACTTGTTTTGACCACCTGAAGTTGGTCAACACTCAACACCCTTGATGATTGGGCCGCGGTCACGGACAAGGCCCGTTTTCGGACTTTTGTATATGTGACCCGTTTTCGCCAGTTTAGGGCCCGAACGATGTCTGATCACCACGAAACTTGGAGGGTTGATTCTTGACACTATTTTAAGCACTTCACAAAAGTTTCAACCTGTTTTGACTTTCAAAAGTTGGTCAACTCTCCAGTTGACTTTTTATGAAAGTGGGCCCTTGTCTCCACTGGTTGAGGCCGAAATGACTTCGGTTTGGTTCGAAACTTGGAGGAACTGACATCAGAGATATCTTGGAGTATTTGGCCAAATTTCATCAATTTTGGATAACAGGAAGCAGGACTTTGGTCAGTGACCCCATGGCTTGGGGGGGACTGACCCCAAGTTGACATGCTTGTGGCTTTTGGGTTCGATGATGTCTGTTCAACCCGAAATTTTGTAGGGCCTGTCTTGGGCATCGTTTGAGCTTCCTCTGAGAGTTTCAGCTAATTTGATCTTCATGGAATGTCACTCTGCACAGGGACCCACAGAGCATAGTATATGATCATCTGGACCAAGTTTGGATTCAAATGATGTCCAACTACTCTGAATCCTTGAGGAGTAGTCTTTAAATGTACTTGAAAGTATTTCGTTGAATAGAAGCTTGCTTCAACATGTGGAAGTGCTAGGTCCCACAATGATTCCCAAAGAGCTGGCAAAGAGTTTCTGAAACTGATTTGAGCTGAGATGAGGTCCAAGTGCTTTGAAAAGTTTGGAACTTTATAATCCAAAGCTTGTAATGCCTTCGCTGCATTATTTGCAAAATTTTATGGGTCAACACTATTGACTCCATATAATTGGTGTACAAAAAAACATAGCTAAAAGGTTCCTAGGTTGGGTTGGGTAGGAGATACCCTAGGCTATTAGAAAAAAAAAAAAAAGCAGAAACCTAACAGCACTCCAATCCGAAGGAATGTACCAAAAAGATTAAATGGCCAAGATCTTGCAAATTTACAATACCCACTATAGGGGCAAATCTTGCAATCTTATAGCACCCATTGTAGGGGCAATTACATCAACAACTTCAATCATTTAATTGTGAGCTAAATCAAAACTATAATTTATGGCCTAAGTATCGGATAATTCAATGAAAGAAATAAAGTCATTGCAGGTAGCTGCAAATGCTCTTTTTCCTTACTTGGGAAATGTTTTGTAACCAAACCTACACACATCACTCACGTTAATTGACGTGTGAAGATCTATTACTATTAACTGAAGGAAAGAACCAAAACAGCCAAATCTATTAAGAAAAATAGAATGCTAAATCGTAATAAAGAAAATACATCAACTTAAAAGAATAACACAAAACTCGCAAAGTGAAAAGATAAACGTACGACATATAATTTGAGAAACAACCATTGTGCTATCTTGGCTATATGTAGAAGTTGGTAATTTCTTTCTAAAAAGTTGGCAATATTTTTATAACACCAAAGAGAGTACAAGTATCGTTACAAAATAAAACAAAATATGGGAGGACTATAAGAAGTATTATTTCTTTATCTATTTATAAAACAATTATGTCTTGGACATTTTCTAATATTTTTTGGCTTGTGCCTAATGTCCAAGTTCCACAAGGACCCAATTAGTAAATGATATTTAATACTAAAGAAACACCAAAGATTGAAGTAATACCCAATATTGGATTAAAAGAAAATGAGATTGTCTTTCATGAATATGAAATTATCACGCCTATTGTCAATTGCTGAGCTAAATTCCAACAACCTACTATTATAATTTAAAAATACCAACCACTCTAATCTATATATGAAACACTCAAGGTCTCAATTTGATATCCTTTATGAATGAAATTTATTAAAACTTGAAAAATCCAATTCCAAGTTCAATGAATTGATTGATTCACGAATGAAGAGAAAGTAAATATATATATATAGAGAGAGAGAGAGAGAGAGAGAGAATATATATAATGGGCCATTATCTTTTCACATCAATGAACTGGATGATAGGATATTCCTTGTGTATAGAATCTTCTTATTGAACCTTGTTTGAGTCTCTTGGAAATTTACTCTTAGACAACCAATATAGTAATATCTAGTATTATTTAGGCAATCTCCTACAAAAAAAAAAGTAGTAAGATATAGTATTATTTATAACAGTCAACATTTTGTCTCATCATACTTAGCGTACGTCTTGTCATAGATTATGGCATTGAACAACTACATGAGTGGGTCTTGAAATTGAGTTGACAAAAGATATGGCATTGTGGCATTTTTTTCTCAAAGGCATTTGTTAGCATCATACAAAACAAAGCGTTCATTTTCTCCCTTACTACTTGATTTGGTGAGTCTCATGCTCTTCATTTCTAATTTTAAACTAAAAAAAATCATTAGGAAAAATTAGGCAATTTCATTATGTGACCGTTTTGTAAATGTTTTGCCTGTGGTTTTTATACCATCAACTTGATGAGACTTCCTACGCCACGTTCACTGACATATGTGTACACATTTTTTGTAGTGGAATTTGATTGACATGGATATGTGGCGATTATTGCTATGATCGAACATAGTCACATATATGCTACCTTTACTGAGAACTAGTGTTATAAATGAAGGAAGAATATAAATCTAGCAAAGCTAAAAAGGAAAATAGTTGTTGCAATTATTGTCTTGTAGGCCTCTACTAGGAAAAAACAATGATAAAGACATGGCGATTGATCTCATACTATTTTCATCAAACATAAATTGAAACATCAAACATAAATTGAAATTACCCAATTCATTCCAATGAACTCAAAAGCCACATGCCCAACCATTATAGCATTTTTCAATATTATATTGTAAAAGAAAATTGACCAGAGGGATAAAAGACTAACTGTAAAAACCATAATCGACTCTATGCCCCTTGTTATCCACTCATACCCTGCAACACAACATATAAAAAAACATGCTTTGGAAGAAAATCTTAGATCCTAAGGCTAAAAAAAAAAATCAAAACCCAATAGTGTAAAAGACCAAACAAAGAATTAAAAAGAATACAAAAGCCACAACCTAAAAATGTTGTTATAGAGAAAGTTTTGTAGTCATGCAACGTCCACATCTATCACTTGCCCATAATATGTTAGTACAAAAAAAAACAAAAAACAAAAAACAAAAATCCAAAAGACTATCACCTAAAAAAGTTGTTTCAGATAAAGTTTTGCAATCATGCAGCATCCGCATCTATCACTAGCCCATAATATGTTGGTGTTGGGTTTGTATGTGTGTACTATTTAGAATTATATAGTGTGTTTTGGTTTGAAACTAGTTATATAGTATTGAGAACTGTCACAACCCGAGCCTAGGGTTCGGGGGTTAGCAAAAGCCAAATCGATGACACACGTACTCCCGTGCCTGTACACGTAGACCTGGTCTAAATGTACACGCACAAGGGAACATTCACACGTGCAAAACATGTACGCGGAAGCTATAAATATCAGAAACATCAAACTAACAGTACAAGAAGAGAATACGAAAACCGAGCTGACATATATACATAACTGAAGGTTTTACAAAATGAACAAAATAATATGTACAAGTCCTGACAAATACAAGTATGACAATCCTCAAAAAGAAGACTCTTATGCCATGCATGACCAAGCCGCTCTCCAAGGGAGTGATCACATCCACTCCTCTAGGTCGGAAGGGACCTCAGGGGTCTCGACTGGAGTCTGGCCAACCGGCGAGGGGTCGGTAGGGGTATCTGAGCCTGCAACACCAAAAATAACTGTGAATACAACGATTCAACGAAGTATAACCATAAAAAGTTAATGCACGCTGTGTCTAATAGAATAAAGAACATCATGTAAATTAAACAGGGCACATTCGTATACTAGGCTGTCATGCAAGAAGGAAACATGCCATGTGAATCAATGTGTACATGCTGTGTACATAACTAGTTAGCAACTACATTGCCATATGCTCCCAAAAGAGGGATCTTGTATCGTACAAAGAACACCATTGTTCGGGCCAGGGTACAATGGGTCTTGATTTCCTGGGGTCCGGTTCCCCAAGACGTTTCCTTACTGCAGCAAGGCCATGAAAACTATACCAAATTCACCCCGTCGGGATCCTAGGGCTGAGGCTAAGTAGTGCCTGACCATACAAAGTCAATCATGAAAATCCTAAGTAGATCGTGACAACTATATCAAATGTGCATATCTTAAAACATGTTTTATATGTGAATTATCCATGCATACTCAAGGTAAAGAAACAACTATGTGAAAGTATCTGAAACAAGTAATCATGTTAGAGATTGGAGATCAATAATCAACAAAAAACATGTCATGCAAGCAACTGTTAGCATAGTGAACTAAAGTCATTTACTAGCCAATTCTAATTTCATTATCCAGTATTTCTAACCGTGCATAATGATGTAGTTTTAAGTTATTCGATGCACCATTGTTTAGTGTTGCATTGTATTGGCTGGTGCACCGAAGTCCCTTAAACCAACACCCATGGGGAGGTGCTTAACAGCTGGATAACGAACATGAATGATTCGCAGCCCTCGAGATCATTCACGCATTGTATCATATTTCATCGGGCAAGTCTAGGTGTTTTACATTCTATCATGAAGGCCATATAGGTCTTTTTCTTATGCCTATTCTTATTATTCATTTTTCCAGGAGTGATACGGCTTAACCGTAGGTAAACGTACGGCTTAGCCGTAGGCATCTTACGGCGTAGCCGTAATATACACTGCGGCTCCACCGCGGTTCCCTTCACTGTTCATCCGCAAATACGGTTTACCCGTATTTTGTTCTACGGCTTAGCCGTGTGTGTTCTACGGCTTAGCTGTGGCTGAGCCGTAGGAGGAAACTGTCAATTGCTTGCTTTCAGTTAATCCAAAAGAAAGCACCCTGTATTGCTCTACGGCTGGGTCACGGTTGAGGTGCGGCTTAACCGTAAGGCAAGATACGGCTTAGCCGTGTCCTGGCCGTAGAAGAAAACTGGGTTTTCACCCTCTCTGGACTTTAAGCCATAGGTGACATACGGCTTAGCCATACAATGCACGGGGTCAAATTCTGAATCAAGTGCAGAAAACCTGTAATGACATCAGAAGTGCAAATATCCAACAAAGAAAGAAGGAATACTAACAAATTGAGCTGTAAACACGTTTTCCATGCAAATTCATGTGAATTAACCAAAATCAAATGAATACCAACATGGGTTCTCACAGATTATGGTTATACTTGCCTTAATGGGGTTCAATTACATAACTTGCTGTCCTTGGGCTCATACACAACCAAACACCATCCACTGCAACATGCATGCATGAGAAAGAGAAAGAATATCAAGACACATCATGCACTCATGGAAACAAGAAGGAGAAGAAGTAGAAGAAGGAGATGAGGGAGATGGAAGAAACCTTAGCTCACCTCAATCAACACACCAGGGAATGAATTAACCAAAAATCCCTCAAATTAGCTTGATCGATGGAGGAGAGAAGTCAGGAGGGAGAGAGAGAATTCCACGTGAACAGCGAGAGAAGAGTGAGAGAACGTGAGTCGATGGAATGGCTGGATCTCTCTTTATATATATAAGACAAATATGCAAATTACATACAAGCCCAAGGTTAAGACAAATTACATTTCGAGTCAAATCCGAGTCCAATGGAGTCATACGACATCGGTTGCAAATGACGTAGTTACAAGAGTTAACGAGCTCAATGAAAGACACGTGTTGATATCAAGATGATGCAAAGATGATCATGTCTAAGAAAAGCTAAAATTACGAAAAAGGGCTTGGTCTACCTAATTCAGGTCAAAGTCAACCCAACTACCTATCCATGACCCGCAACGAACCCAAAACACAAGCAAAACACAATTAACAACGAAAACAGGATTTATTAGGCGCTAAACGAGGTCAAACTGGGTCAGAGTGTTACAAGAACAATATACATACACATCCATTAAATTACTTGAAAATATCTTACATGGACAATATGAGATAGAAATGAATAAATTATCCAACTCAAATAGCATTTTCATTTTTTTATACAAGAAAGGAGAAACTGGAGAAAGAATCCTATGTTCACTATATGCAAAGAAATGAACTCTAATTATATTCCATTGTGGCCATCTAGCAATGGTTTGAAGAAACCCTTTGAGGCAATGTCTAGTTTCTATTTTAAAATCGGAAGGCTTATGTCGGAAGGTGTTGATATAAACCAAATTGGATTGTAAACCAAAGAACAAATTAGAGAGAAAGGAAAAAAACCAGAAAATCATTGCAAAGCTCTAACATGTAGAGAATTGAAGAAATCACTACCTACATTAATTAGCATGTTAATTAGAGCACTTGACAACATTATGGTCTTGAACGCCCTCTTCTTCTTAGATCTCTATCAAGAGATCGGAAGAGATTACTACTCCCATGGCGGATCTGAGAAGAAAAAGATGGCGAAGGAGATAAAGATGATAGAGAGAAAAAGGAGATGAAGAGAAGAGGAAGCCTAAGGGTTACTTGTTGTCGTTATTGTAATAGGTGTTGAAGAGAACGAAACTGTTCCTATTGATGGGTCATAAGTGGGGAATTTGTTGGGCCACTAAATTGTTCTTATAAATGGGATTAAGTGTGATATTAGTAGGCCTGGTATTAGTAAGAGGTAAAAAATTATAGATAGGTCAAGATCAATATTGATATTGGAAAGAAATTGGCAATTGGGTTCATTTCACTTCATATATATATATATAATTACACAACGGCAACTTTAACCTACGCTGTCACGCAGCAATTTTGATCTATGCCTTTAATTTAGGATGGTCTCAATTTGTGAATAGCTTGGATTTAAAATCCCACCCAGTAGAAATGTGGGACTCTTGTAGGTGAAAAAGTGCCATTGCAGGGCAATTTAGCGTGAGAGTGACTCCGTTCTGAAGTCTAACTTGTGTGCATGCTAATCATCAAAGATGTTGTAGGAGGAGTGATTCTCAATACTAGGATAAGGGGTGGACAAAAAATCAGCCCATCATATGGTATAGAATTTAAGGTCTCGAGATCAAAGGTGGAATTGTATATTTTTTTGTAAGTATACAGTTGAACGTGAAATGAGGTCAACGTCAGTAGAAATAGTCCGGATACTTGTATTATACTACCATTATCTAAACCTAATTTAGGTTTGTCTCCATGCCCTTTATTAGAGTCTGAGTCTTTGTTCATACCATTATTTCAAAATCAAATAGAAATATGGTTACCTTCTTATCTCAATCTCAATTGATACCTTTTATATTGTTTATAATTAGGGGTTTGGGCACTGTAACACTCCGATCCCCTTTGAGCTGGATTAGTGGCTCATTAGTGTGTTTTGTTTTGATTATTCCTTTCGGATTTGGTTTTGGGCCTTGAATAGGTAGTTGAGTGACCTTTGACCTGGAATAGGTAGTTCTAAGTCCTTTTTCGTAATTTTGCTTTTGTTTTGCTCATATCATCTTTGCATCATCTTGGTGTCAGCACGCGTATTTCGTTGAGCTCGACAATTTCCGTAACTGTCTCAGAACCATTTGGAGTCAATTGGGGAAGATGGACCTTCGTGTGACTTAAACTGTAATTAGTATAAACTCTCCGGACCTTGACTTAAACTTCAAAACCTATATAAATGAGTCATGCTCCAGATGTCTCTCCCTTGCTCATCTCTTTCTTCAACGTGCATGCAAGAGGATCTCCAGGAGAAGCTCCCTCCACGTTTTCTCTCTCTCTCTTCTCTTGCTCGTTTGATGTTGGAATCTCATTTTTGATTTGGGTTTCTTCTTCATTCTCTCTTCTCTCTGTCTATTGCTTGAGGTAAGTGGGTTCTTTGTGTTTCTTCTCCCAATTGCACCTCTCATTCTCTGATTTCTGTGTCTTCATCTCATGCATGATTTATCTCTTTGCTTTGCTTTGATTTTTAGTGGATTTGGAGCTTGATTCAGAGGATTTGTCAGATTTGAGGCAAGTATAAGTACAGGCTTGATAACACATATGGGTGCTTTGGTTGATGGCTTTGATTTCTTCTTATTCCTTGTCTAGCATGTTTTACAGCCACATTTTGTGAATTTGGAACCTCTGTAACTCATTTTGTTCAGCTTCTGTAACGAATTTCAGTTTCTGTAACTATCCCGAATTCGTGTGCTGTATTGTACGGCTAAGCCGTAAGCTTCTACGGCTCACATTCCAGAGCCTCGAGATTTCACTTTTGTTCTACGGCTAGGCTACGGCTAAGCCGTAATTTGTCCTACGGCTGAGCCGTAAGCTAGCCGTGACCCAAACCGTAACTCAGCCGCGAATTAAATCTCTGATCAGTCGAAACTTTTCCAACACAGAACTCCTACGGTGTGGACTACGGCTAAGCCGTGAAATGCTACGGCCAAGCCGTGGATTGGTCTACGGCTAAGCCGTATACTGACTGTAGCTCAGCCGAAAAAGGTATCAGATCAGAGGTGGTTGAGGACCAGTTTAGCTGTGTTTTTAATGGAACCAAGGTGGAGCCGTAGTGCATATTACGACGAGCACGTAAGATGTCTTCGGCTCAACCATAGGTCCCTCAGGGCTAAACCGTTAGGCATGGCAAATCTGAAATATAACTTAGGATAATGGTGAGACTTGTAGGACTCAAATACAGGTTAACCACCCATGTAAACCGGCCCAATGGATTCTTGGATCGCATGAATAGTCTGTTAGGCTGTGACTTATTCATGTGAGTGTTGATTTACTGTTAAGCACCTCCCCATGGGTGTTGGTTTAAGGGACGTCGGTGCACGCAAAGATTACGCAACACTTCGATGGCAACGGTGCATTGACTAACTTAAAACTACATCAACATGCACGGTTAGTGACAGTGAACAACTAGCTTAGGACTGGCTTGTAATGAACCTTGACTCCGTATTAATCTGAGATGCATTGCATATTGTTTATGGTTTTTGCCCTCTGTTCTGTTAATCTATGTTATGCATTCCGTAGTCATTTTTGTTTTCGTCCTGTATATCTGTTCTATGCTTCGTTCCGCACTATGCTTTGATCTATGCTGTGCTTTGGATTTATATCTATGCTCTGCTGGCTTTGTTTATCTCTGAGTTTGGGTATTCCCTGGTGGCTCTGCCCAGAGATTAATACGTGAGGATAAGATCCGGTCTTTGCCATCGGTGAGTCCAAATGCGGATAATCTCCCTTTCTGTGGATTTGATTTGATTGGTATTAGTCTGGCTCTACTCAGCCTCAGCCCTAGGATGCCCGACGGGGTTACCTCTGGCTTAGATTTCTGTATCTCTGTATTCACTGCAGTGTCGCTTTGTCTTGGGACCCCGGAACCCAGGAACCTGAGACCCGCTTGTACCCTGGCCCGGTCAGTGGTGTTCTCCTCTGCTTTGCTTTGCTCTGCTCTCTATTGGAGAGAACATGGTTAACGTAGTAGCCACTTAGTCAGTATTTCTATGTTTGATTCACATATCATGCTTTACTTCTACGCACGATTTGCTTAGCATACTAAGATGAAACTCTGAAATCATTATTCTGTCATTTATTCAGCTTTGATACTATGAGTGTTTCATCTCTGCTACTTATATTTGCTGGATCGTTGTATTCATTTGTGTTGTCTGTGGTGTTGCAGGCACAGATACCTTGCCCAGCTCCCCGGCGGTCGAGGAGGCTGCAGGGGCGAGTGTAGAGGCACCCTCAGGTGTGGCAGAGTGGGCTTGATCATCTCTGCCGAGTGCGTTCATGCATGCTTTCCAGTGGCTTTTCGTTTTGGGATTTTGAGCGATTGTATTTGGACTTTGGACTTTGGATTTGTATTCTGTATATTTGTACATACGTATTTTGGTGTGTATTCAGTTTTATATCAGTGTATTTGTCCTTGTGGTTTCCGTTTTATATTGCTTTGGCTTCCGCTATTTTCTTTGTTGCTTGCTATGATATGTACAGCTTCCGCGTACGCTTAGTTCGCACGTGTTAGATCCCTTGTGTGCGTGCATCTGGACTGGGTTTGGATGCACGTGCACGGGAGTACGTGTGTCACCGGTTTAGTTTTTCGCTAACCCCCGAATTCTGGGCTCGTGTCGTGACAGGCACCCAACACACTCATATTTGAGTGAAGTGACCAGGGATTGATCCCGGAGGCTGGCTGCATATTTTGTAACTTTCAAGAAAATGACAAGTATTGCCCGAGCCGTAATATATCTCACCCCATATTCAAGGTTTGAATTGGGTGTGAAAGGATATCATATATGGATTGATCAAGGTGCGAAGCTTGCATGCCTTAGGATGTGGGGCCCAAATGAGACCCCACATGGGTGGATGTAAAGATCTTGATAGGTCATATCTCTTTCTGTAAAACTTTCAATCTATCAAATCATGTTAGCCTTTTGATCTATGGTTCACAAATACAATAATTAATGGGCTTTAATCATATGAGAAATGTTCTCACACACCTATTGTGAAAGTTTTTTATAGGGCCCACTTGTGAGCTCTATTTAGAGATAGGACTAGTGGAATGAAAAGATCTAGTTGGGACCACTCTAAATATTAAGTTTGATCCTAATCGCATGTCCATAACTCCTTTATCTATAGCCTATAAATCTAGTTCATTTAAATTGGTGCACAGTCAATTCAACGGTTCAATAAATTCAGCTTTGATTAAAACTTAGGGCATATGACTATCATGAGGGTTATTGTAGATTGTAAGATTTAGATTATGTGATAGATGAGTTTAACCTAAACTTCTCACAAAGAAACGGTGAAAACTAGTTATCATAAGATTATTTTCCATTATATATTTTGCAAAATAATCAATTGATCAAACTATCCAGCCCATCATGAAAATTCAGGGATCTAGTGACTATAGGTTGAGTAATGAGTGGACTAGGATGGCAAATCAAGTGGGTTCACTAGATCTTTTCTTTTTTTCATTTCCGCTAATGAAGGATGTCTTGACCTTTTGGATTGAACTAATCTCTTTGATCTCGGGAAAGAGTTGAATAAATTCCTTGTAGTGCAGTTTGAACCCTAATGTTATACTACAGTTTGAACAGACAACCTGTGTGAGGAAACCATAGTCCTGCTAGCTGGCCTACTCGCAGGGGATGGGGTTCACTGGATCTCATAGCCAACTATTAGAGACTTTGTTTTTTTATTCCACTTTATTTACATTACCGACTCTATCAATGAATCAACCACCTGCAGTTATAAACGGATTTCAAACCTTGCAGATCACATTCAAGATTTAAATGACCAAAACACCCACGAGTTAGCGAGGAGCCTTTGATGGGTCGTCTGATGAGGGAGGGTAGTTTGGTCACTATGTCAGGTGTCCCTTTCCTTGTCTTTGGTCGTAACGTTCACGTGACGTAACGCAAGTCGTCAGCTGGCCTCCAGGATGTGCACCAATCCTTCCTCTTTTTGGTACCAGCAGAAAATTTTTGTATGGGCGGCAGTGCCAATGGTGTGACAATTACGGCTACAGCATGGGGGTTGAACATGGGGCTATGCTTGTTGATATTAAAATGGTAGTAGGACCTAGCACTCGAAAATTTTTGTATCTAAAAAAGTAGTTTCTAAGTGCTAGGTGGCTAACACTGCTAAAGTATTACACTCTCGCAATGTTGTGCCAAAACATCCAATGACCTCTCAAATTTTTTTTATTTTTTATTTTTTGGGTATTTAGATTTGGCTGGGCTCCTAACTTTCTTTTGAGGGAGCTGTCGGGTGAGAGAAGATATCTCGTAATAAGTTAGGAAACCATTTTTTGAGGGAAGAGAACTTCGGGTGAAGTAATAAATTTCCAAGTGATGAAAGATTTCTAGCGAAGTTCGAACCCTTGTCAAACTAGTAAGAACTAAATCTCTCACCACAAATGGAAGAGGCAGTTCTTCAATGAACCCAACCTGTGATCCATTAAGTGGACCATACATTAGAGACTTGGCAATGGTCATTGATCCCAAGCTTTTGCCTATCTAATTTGATTTGATCGCTGGATAGACTTGTATTTATTTTAAATGGTAAAAACTTATCGACCATTGATCAAATAATTAGAATGATGATTTGATCAGCAACCGTCATCTTACATAGGTGGGGCAAAATTTAGGGGCATGATGGTGAAACTCACGTTATCCAATGGATCAATGCCCATCATGGGCATGACAGTGAAATTCAAGGGGCCGCCCTTTGAAATGGCTCGATGGAGCACTACATGCAAGAGAACATTTTCCACACTTAAATTGTAAAACACACATTTAAATTATAAAATCTATACTTAAATTGTAAAACGGACACTTAACATTTTGGGGCCTTACTGGATCCATATTGTTAGTGTGCGGTGTTGTGTATCCGAAATTTTATTAATGATTAATCGTAATGGGGGTTGGCAGGTTCCTCGTTATAAAGCAAAAGAACAATATTTCCCTATAGAAATTGTCCATTTGATAGAAGCAGTAGGTAGAAATTGTAAATCGTAGACTGAAACATGTGAAACGATGAAATCATATCTTCATTTGTTAAATTATGAGACATTTACATGTGCAATATGATCACTTTTTCAATGGCCTGGAAGATGTGCAAACTCACTATAGTAATTTGAGAAACCATGGACTAAGAAATATACACATGATGAAAGAGTTATGTACTCTTGTATTCACAAGAATAGGTTTATTCTTCTAGTAGGAAATTTCCAACAATAGTGAACATGTTTGAATCTTCATGAACGTAATTCACATCGGGTGAACCACGTAAATCCCATGTCTATTATGTGATTGTGTGTTTCTTCTTGTTCTTCTTTCTCTCCCAACACATGATGAATTGATGATCCCTCTATAGTGAGAGTATTGTCATATTTATTAACAATATTTTGTAAATATCACAACATTATTGCAAAATTATTATGGAACATTGAACTTATGATAATTTTGCAATAGGTAAAGAACCGTCGACAAAATAGCTTGAGATTATCGTGAGGAAAACATTAAAAAAAATCATAATAATCATGATAAAAAATGATTTCAAGAGTGGCTAGACTGATCCTACCTTAAGTGGGGATGTTTTCAACAGTAATTTAATGGTATAACTATTAAATTAAACAAAATGTATATTTTCTCTTCAAACATGATCTAACAAAATTACCTTTTAATTCCTTAAAAAAATTTTTTTTGAACGAAACGCCCTTGAGCTACAGATAACCTACAAAGAAAAGTCAATGGACCCCTGCTTACCTAATTACCTTAAGTTTTTAACTCAAAAAAATTGGCATAGACCTGAATTTCCGATTAAGTAAGCCTACCGTATAAATACTATATTTTAGTAGAAGTACATGATAAAAAACATTTATTAATATTATTCTCTACAATCCTATATTTTAAAGTGCATCTTGCTTGGAGAATCTCACATTGAATTTAGACCGGAGCTTAGATATATACATTAATTCATAAGGATGGACTCAAGCACGTGGATACCTGACTATCCATGGTTTGAACCCTGAATATGCAATGAAGTCCAAATATTGAATCGTCACTCAATTTTAAATTAACTTTAAAAAAATATATGATTAAGGTGTCATCAAACTTCAATACCTTTAAATAAAGGGCTAAAATAATTTGGTTGGGCTTATATTTTTTGCTCCACCTTATCCACAAGGAAACCTTTCAATGTAATCTCCTTCTATTGGAAAACTTGCATTTAAATACCATTTGTTTATTGGCTAGACGATATATTTCACCCGAATCTTCTTTCTCCACCAGAGGGCACCCTTACCTCATTGGAGGTCTTCCTTTCTTACGAGAGGGCTAGGTCCCAGCTCCGAATTTTATTTTTACTTTTTGGGTACCCCAGCCTGGGGGCCGTGGCTGGGCCCTGGCTCCAAGCTTGGTTAAAAACCAAGAGGAGAGACAGAGAGTGTGTGTGACGCAGGCGCTTACGTGCACTAAACAGAAAAAAAAACAGAGCCTGTTTCCACGTTTAAATAGCTCAAAGGCCACGGAGCGAAAGCTAACAAGTGCTTTGGTTAATTGAAGAACAGCGCAAACCAGGTCCTCGGTACGGTTCATCTCTTCTGTTTTCATCTTTTTCTTGTGAGAATATATTTCCTGATGCCAATTCTTGTATTGGTTTCAACATGTCTTAGTTCTTTTGTAGCAAATGTTTTCTCTGTTCTTTTAACAAGTTCTCTATTTTTCTACTGTCTGTGTAGTGTCAACTTTAAGAACTTGGGCTTGTATAAAATGGATTGAGTGGGTCCATTGATCAGACCCAGCTGGGTTTTATTTGTTTCTTTCTGGATTGAATGGGTCCATTGATCAGACCCATCTGGGTTTTATTTGTTTCTTTCTCTCTGGACATGGGTGGGCTGCCCTTGGCAGTTTAGGGGCTAATTACAAAAGGAATGGGAATATTGCATGGGTTTATTGTTAAATTTGTGTAGTTTATTGCAGCCCATGCCAATTTTTGTGGCTAAAGTTGGTGCACATTTTTTTATTTAAACAATCCTTGTATTATCTTTCATCTCTTTCAATCTTTCTTGTCTGAATATACACACAAATCAATGGTCTCATTTAGCTTGGACTGGTGTTCGTTTTAGTCACTGGAGCAATATCTTCCATTTTGTTCACGCCCAACCCTCAACTCCCCTGCAAAAGATTTCTGTGCTACAGGGAATTCCATGTTTGTTGCGCTGATTTTCCGTGGATGGACACAAACGTGGCCTTAGTTCCTTAGGCTGAATGTGAATAATTTTTTTTCTTGGTTCATACAAAAGTAAGGAATTTTAGATCTTGGGGTCTTATGTATGAAGCAGTTCTCTGTGTTTGGTCACTTCTTTGTTATTTTTCTTCTACATTTGGGCCCTCCCAAGTCCCATCTCAAGTCAGATTCTTTTTCTTAGACTACTTAGACGGGTTCTTTCTATTGGGTTGTATCTTGTATTTGGGTTTGGGGGATGCGTCTAGGGTTTGAGGGCATTTTGGTCTTTTCATCAAGGCTTTCTTAGGGCCTAAGAAAGAGGTATTCATATTGATTTTTTTATTGGTAACAGAAACATTTATTAAACAAAGAGATCACAATGAGAGAGGAAGAAAGAGTATATGTGGAAGACAAGGTATAAGAGTATTATACGCTTACCCACCCAACACATAAAAAAAGAAGCCATCCAACGCTTACATAATCATACCTTCTTCAAAAGAAGAACTCTCAACCCCTTGTTTAGCTAAAGCATCAGCCATAGAGTTAGCTGATCTAGGGACACGATAAAAACAAAACAACGTTAAAGCATGTAGATAAAGCCCGCATTTCATTTAATAGAAACTAAAATTTCCAAGGGATGATTAGAGGTTCAAGCAGTCGCATTAGAAGAATTGCTTTCTACAAATATATCATCGATGATGTTTCTTGAAAACCACCAAAGAGCCTCTAAAGTGGCCAACACCTCAGTTTCATTGGAATCGCAAACACCCACAAGCTTTGAAAACGTAAAAAGGGTGTCACCCTTTCCATTACGAAGAACACCTCCAATTCGCGCTAGACTTGGCTTGCCTCTCACCGCACCATTGACATTGAAGTTAAACACTTGAAAGGGGGAAAGAAGACCAAAAAATGGATTTATTCACCTTAATCTAGCTGCACCCCCATACAAGCTTCCCAATTATAAAGAATATCATTTAAACTAAAAGTAGAGAACTCTTTTTCTAATCAAAGCCGACTTTGCTATCAAATCCACTAGGGAAGAAGACGCACCTTTTGAAAATTATATCATTCATTTCCCTCCAAATAGATGAGAGAATAGCAAAAGCGATTAACCTCCAAAGAGTATGACCACATCCAACAAAATGAACTCACATCTAAGACTCAAACACCTCCTTAATCTTTTCAAGAAAGCACCAATCAGCTCCGCATTTACTAATGAAGTAACCCCAAACATTAGTTGCAAAGTCACAATGAGGTAAAAGATAATTTAATTGTTTCTGCCTCCTTTCGACACATCACACAAATGTCTAAGATGGAAGTTGATAACAACCATTTTCTTCTCAAATTGTCTGCTGTAGAAATCTTCGCCACAATTGCCAACCAACAAAACGCCTCCACCCGTGGAGGAGCTAGCTCCAACCAAAGAAGGGGAAGAAGAGCCTCAAACAAAATGCCTCAACCAAAGAATAGTATTTATATTGATGGCTTTCGAACCCTCATCCTGAGGAGCCTGTGGAAGTAGGCACACTTGCCGAATTACATAAAATTGTTATGTTCTTCTTCATTTGTAATTGATTGCTTGATTGGATTGTGTGTGTCTATCACAAGTTTTTTTGCTGTCACAATGCTTTTTTCTTTCTCTTCTTTTTTCATTCTTTCCTTTTCTTCTTTCACGATCTCAGGGATTGGGATTCGTTTATTTGATGCACTACAGTATATTACATTATTGATTTAATACAATGAACTTATATAAACTTTACAAGCCATTTGCACTTCTTAATATCTTTCATATTTTCTTCTAAATTTACTTCTTTTAATTTTTTTTATTATTTTCTGAAGCACAACTCACAAAATGGAACAGCAAAATGCTGAAATGACTGAGCCGTCTCAAGTTGGAGTCAAACCAAAAGGGAGTCCAAAAAAAATTTGACAACTATACTTCTACCGCACAAAGTCAAGAAGAGAAATTGCAAATTCATATGTTGATATGCATCCATCAATTTGTTCAATGAATACAAAGAATAAGAAAAAGAAGAGAGACTAAAAAAAAAATGAAGCAGTTTATGTATGTCATATCCTTATCTCTAAGAACTATTTGCTCCATGTATTGTAGATTTCAAATGCAGCAATTGGAATCTTCTCGCCCCTCCTCTTTGTATATCATTTGTTAATTTTCATTGCAAATGCTCCATTTGGAAATCCAGTCTGTTCAAGCTGGGGTCTTCTGTTCAACTGATTCCATATCGGTCTTGCCTCGGGTCTAACCTGAAATTTTCTGAACACTTTGGGTACAAAAGATGAAGAAATGAGAGCTATTTTAGTGTTGTCCCTCCTTACTTAAATTCTTTACCACATGAAAACATATGTGAATATAGTTTAGCATAAAGTATACTTCTACATTGCATATACTTTTTCTTTGCACAACCATTGTCTTCCTCGCTGATTTGACATTTACTTTATATTACTTTCTCAGTAAATTAGTCAAATACTGATGAGACCAAATGAAATGGGATAATGATTTGGTTAGTAGTATCAGGAAGTGCCCATTAGTCTACTGACCAATCCTTTAGAGTGTGAATGCTTAATGTGAAATTCATGGTATGGAGTATGACACTTGCTTCATGGAGTATGACACTTCGCTTCAGAATGCTTGCATTACAGGGGCGGACCTAAGTTCAGGGGTCTGGGGGCTTATGGAGTATGACACTTGCTTATTAGAGTATGACACTTCACTTCAGAATGCTTGCATTACAGGGGCGGACCTAGGTTCAGGGGTCTGGGGGCTGAAGCCCCCACCCATACCTGAAAGTGTTTGAAAATTTTAAGAACACCCCTGCAAATTATTAAAATGAATATATATTTTGTACACATTTGCCCCTTTCCCAAGTATTTCTTGTACATGAAGCCCCCCAAGCTGAATTTTCTAGGTCCCCTCTTGTCGCATTATTCGGAGTTCTTCTGCATTATACTTTATTTTTCCGGATTATATGCCTTTCAACTCAGACAATTTCCTCATCTCCAGAAGAAATGAAGCACTTTTTTCTGTGCTGGTTACTGCCGTTAGCAGTTTTGCTGTCACTTCTAACTGTTCATGCCTCACAACCTCTTCTGAGGAATGAGAACGGTATGAAATCTGCCATCTTCCTTTCACCTGCTTTCTTCCTTGGACCTGGATCAGTGGAGAACAGATTCTATTCAAACATTGACTTCCCAAGAGGCCACATTGCTCTCAAGGACTTCAATGCAGAAGTAGTTGATGACACAGGGAATCCCATCCCACTTTATGAAACTTATCTCCACCACTGGCTTGTGCTGAGATACTACAGCCACACCTCTGCTGAAGCTGAAGGACATTCCTGGAATCAGGGGCTTCAGCTTTCTAAATTTATTATAGCCCGGAACGCTGGAATTTGCCAGGGAAATAGTCTTCCGCAGTACTATGGCCTTGGGTCAGAAACGCGTCGAACTTCTTCATATGTTCCTGATCCCTATGGGTTAGAAGTTGGGAATCCTACTGAAATTCCTGATGGGTATGTGGAAAGGTGGATGCTGAACGTCCATGCGATTGATACACGAGGTGTAGTGGATCGCATGGGATGCACAGAGTGCAGGTGCGATCTTTATAATGTGACAAAAGATGGGTATGGCAGCCCTTTGGCGAAGGATTACATTGGGGGTTTAGATTGTTGCTATGATAAGACGCAGTGCAGAGTGAGAGAAGGATCTGAGGATGTGAAGAGGAAGCTCTACTTGAGATACACAGTGAAGTGGGTTGACTGGGATGACAGCATTATACCTGCAAAAATTTATATATTTGATGTTACAGATTCTGGGAAAAGAACAAATTCATCCATAGAAAATGCCAGAACTGGATGCCAGGTACATGCCTAGCTTTCTCATGTGGGGTTTCTTCATAGAAACATTATTTTATGAGTACCTCAGTCTATTGTTCTAAGCCCATCTCGATGAGTTACGTGCCATGATTCTGATACGTTTTGATCCAAAATAGAAGTGAAGTAAAAAGGTATTGAATTGCAGGCACAACTTACCAAACTACAAAATATGTTTGGAGGAAATATCTACACTATTTCTCATAATTGTTTAAATCTTACTAGTCAACAATGATAGTCTTCAATAATTTTCTATATCTTAAACTTTTAAAAGACAAGAAGTAAAAAATCCTAGCTTTCTTTCAATTGCACACTTCAATTTTAAGACCACACAAAATCTCTAGTTACTTCAGTACTGTTGTAAACCAACTTCTTATTATACTGAATTTTTTTGAAACCTAATTCATCACAAGTCACAAGTTAGACTGCAGACATATGCAAGCCTATATCTTAAGAAACTTCCTATATCACAGTTGTAGATTAACTCGAAACTAAACAAATTTTAGGTAAAATTTAGATTTGTGTTATGCTTAGAATTTGGTAAGTTTGATGGAATTACTGACAGAGATTAGAAACTATGTTAGGTTTATCTCATATTGTTTATATAGATAGCAGGAAAAGACGTTTTATCTGGTTTCTGTTATGAAACTAAGGTCTAAGATACCAATAGTGAATGTGTGCTTTCTTCACTGTAATTTGTCAATCGTTATTTTTCTACATTTTATTGAATAAACATTCTGGTTTACTGCACTACAATTAACAAACATGTCTTCATAGTCAAGTATTATATATTAATTGAAGATTCTGGATGTTGAACTAACGATATATATATATTTTTATAATTTTAGATTGAATATGGAGTTGAATCCTGTGGCCTAGCAGCAATGGATAATAGTGATTGCATAGATAACAAGAAGACAAGGTTGGTCATTCCCCTTGGGGGTGACATTATTTATGGTGTTGCCCACCAGCACTCGGGTGGACTTGGTGCTGCTCTCTATGGCCAGGTGATGTGGAATATCTATTTCACTGTTTATGGATATTGCATTCTTCTTATTCATCCCTGATTCTTATGAGCATATTGGGAAATTCTGACATGAAATCTGAAGCCCATTAGGAAATTAGGAATGCACATCATGTTATTCCTCATGATGGCTTCTGAAAAGTGTCCCTCATATATCTTTTATATGAGGAATGTTCATTAGGGCTAAGGAGAAATATATATATATATATATATGGTAAATGTTCACGTTCATCCTTCCCTCACCATACAGTGAGGGACAATGATGTCAGCAAAATAGACAATATAAAGATGCAACCAATCTCTCATATATAAAAAAAAAAAAACAAAAGTAGCCTGCCCACAACTCTGTTTTGAAAATTTGAAAAGCCCTCCCAACTCCACTGTTCTTCATGATCCATCTTCTCCCACAAGTCATGCAGCTTTTTCCCAAATCCACACCCTCCCTTTCCCTCTCCCTCCCTCTTGCCTTCCTCCCTCTCTCTCTCACCCAGCCCCACACCCTCTCTCTCCCATGCCCAGGCACCAGCTCTCTCTCTCTCTCTCTCTCTCTCTCTGAATGCAGATTCCCCTTTGGGTCTGTCTTACCCAAACCCATGCCCAGGCACCTTTGGATCTGAGTGTAAAGAATATTTCTTTTTTCATTTTTTTTCATTTTTTCCATTTTTTGATGGTTTTGTATTGAAAATTGAAATTGGATGCATAATGGATTTGGACTCGGATAGTGGAATTAGATAGTACAATTTATTCAAATGACGGAGGTTGGAAGTTATAATGAACTAATGTATGTTGGAAGTTATTACAATAATATCAAGAGTCTGGTTTGCACTACTCTTCTTCAACTGGGCCTTGTATGACATATACCTCAGTATCTGTGTCTGCTGTGACTTCATTTTTGTGGAAGGACTTGCAAGCAGAGCTTAGGAGAGTTTCTGCAGTTGTCATAATCATAATGAGTTCACATTAAAAAAAATGCAAAAAAAAAAAAAAAAGATTAAGTAAATTAGCTAATGATCCAAGACATAAACTGGTAGCTATTGTTGGTAATTAAGTTATGTTAGCAGGTGTCTCCTTTCCAAAACTACCTGAGCCCTACTCTCTAACCTCAACAATTATCCTATACACTGCAACTTCACCAAGAAAACCCGATATACAACTATCAAACCCAAACAGTCTCTGCAAATCCCAAACCAGTGTCTGCAGGAAAAAAAAAAAAAAAAAGCAACCTGAACCAAAAAAAAAAGAGAGAAATGAAAATGGAAAAAAATGTTAAAACTGGATATGTGAATCTGAGTTAAACCATTGGAGCTTCCTATGTTTGTGGAAATGCTAGAGAAACCGGTCGCGATGAAGAAATCCCGGCATGTTGAATACAAATCTCCTTTTTTCCTAGCTTTTGGAATTCTTGGGAGGCACTCCAATCTCCTGATGCTTAGTTTCAAATAGGGATTTCCTGATAGGAGAATTCTCAGGAAATCCCAACAATCGGAAATCTTGTCAAGGATGCTCGTGAACAGATAGACCCTTAGGGTTCAGGCATTGGGGGTTCGGGATCATGGACTTACGGCTTCGGGCTAGGGGTAGGGGTAGAGAGATAGAGAGAAAAAAATCCATCATGTTCGAGAGAGATGTAGAGAGGGCTTTCATACTGGGGGAGAGAGAGAGCTTGTGCCAGGGCATGGGTTTAGGAGAGATAAAGAGGGAGGAAGGGGAGAGTGAGAGGGAGAGAGAAAGGGAGGATGTATATTTGGAAAAACGCTTCATAACTTGTTGAAGAAGATGGATCATGGAGAACGACGGAGCGAGGAGGGCTTTTCAAATTTTCAAAACAAAGTTGTTGGCAGGCCTCCTTTTTTTTTCTAGGAGAGATTGGTTGCATCTTTATATAGCCTCTTTTGCTGACATCATTGTCCCTCACTGTATGGTGAGGAAAGGACGCATGTGAACATTCCCATATATATATATAGAGAGAGAGAGAGAGATTCTCAAAAACTTCCCATTTTTTGCCCTATTTATTTGTTCAATGAGATCATGTCACCTCACCTTTACTTGCCAACTCATATTAAGAGAGAAAAAGTATGCATACTTAAATGGTTTGACTTCCTAAATAATAGCACAAGAGGAATGCATTAGCCAATTAGAAAAGGGGCATTTTCCAGAGTGTCTCTATAATATAATATATATAAATATCATCATCATCAAAGCCTTATCCCAATTATGTTAGAGTCGGCTACATGATTTTTTTTTCTCCATTCCAATCCTGAGCCAAATCTTTAAATAAGTTAGACTTCTTCAAACTTAATCTTCCTATCTTCATCCACGCCTTCTTTAGCCTACCCCTTCCCCTTGGTATGTATGTATGTATATATATGCATATACATATGTATGTATTACGTAGGTATTTTTATATATATGTATGTATATACATGAGACTAGATATATATTTTCTTTCTACTACACTAATGGTTCCGCCATTGGAGACATTGATACTCACATTCCATATGCAAATTGTGGCCTGGATGTATGAGGTCAGCGGTCAGTCATGTTATGAGTTAGAAACCAACCCAAAAGCTTGAACTTGAAGGTGGAAGGCCCGGGCATGCATATTAAGCCCAGTCAGAACCCATTGCTCGGTGATGTGGGATGTTGGTTTCCTAACAAGTCAATCTTAGACACTGATGATAAAGATTGAATATTACTAATGGATGGTCAACAAAAGGTTCAACCCTGAAGTTCGTAAGTGGTGGCAAGGAACCTGAAAGAATAGCTGTTTAACTGACTCCACGACATTTTGGCACATGAGCATTCGTTAACTATAATCTCTATTCCTAAGACCTCTGGAGAGTAAGCAGCAGTTTTTCCTCTCAAACACAGGAAAGGGCAGCAAGTTGGGGAAAGACACCCCACACCAGGGGGAAAAGAATTGGTTGGCTCACCCAATTTACCCAACAAAACATTGTGAAAGGACCCAAATGAGAGGGACCCAACACCAAATAAGTGTCCTCCCGCCATGAGGGATGAAAACATCATCCACAGGGTTTTTCACACTCATCCTCCGACCCCCCATAGGGATGAAAGCATCATCCAAGGGAGATTTCACACTGATCCAAGTTTCAAGTGTGTCAACATTCAATCTCTCTTTTGCGAAGAAGGTTTGGAATGGTTGTCAGCTCTTTAGCATTTCATGGACAATGACAAGACAGAGCATTGGATTCAATACATGACTTCCATGCTGAAAGTGTTCTAAATATTGACAGCATGGGTTTTTACCTAATCCAATTTCATTTGGGTGGAATGGACATCATATTTCACATTAGGTTGGATGCTATGTTTCAACCTTTTTGACCCAAAGTAGGCACAATTGCTGCTTTTGACTTGGTCAGAGGAAGATTGACCCACGTAATGTCAGATTGTGCATGCCAAAATTTTGGTAGAACAAATGGTTATTTACTCTCTCGTTTCTTTGGGGTGCCACAAAATAAAAAATCACATTAATCGTGGCACTGACTGCTTTTCCTTCCCCAAAATAAAAAAAAACAATGATCAACTTGGAGCAGATATGAGGTTAAACAGCATCCCATCTAACGAGGCTTTGGATTTTAGTACCAATGAATAATGAATAGAGCAGTGGCATCTGTTCTGTTTGAATATTCACCCAGTTGCAATCATGAACTTCCAAAGGCCAAATGCTCCTTTATGTGTGAGAGGCTGGCTCTTTTTTTTTTCCTTTCATGTTTTTTTTTCTTGGACTTTCTTCATACTTACTTGTTAAGTGGCTTTTCACTTGGTCTGTTTGGCCCAAAGGGACACCCTCCATTAGCAAAAAAAAAAAAAAAAAAGCATGTAGGACTTGGACTCTCTTCATACTTGTCAAGTGGCTTTTCGCTTGGTCTGTTCTTTGTTAGAGCTATTCCTCTGTTACAATATATAATCTCCTCGCTAACTTCCTAACTTCTTTTCATGTTTTTCTGTGAATAGGATGGCCGAATGCTGTGCGCCTCTTTACCAATTTATGGGGATGGGAAAGAAGTAGGGAATGAAGATGGCTACATTGTAGGAATGTCCACTTGCTATCCCAAACCGGGCTCTGTAAAGGTTGTTGATGGGGAGGTTTTGACTTTTGAATCGAATTACAGCAGCACCCAAATGCATACTGGAGTCATGGGTCTCTTCTACCTATTGGTAGCAGACCCACAACCAACAACTTTGCTACTCAATCGCTCCCCTGCTCATGTAAGATGACTATCTTCTCTACTTCTCCAATAGGAGTCCACAATTTTGGCCCTTGCTTTTCATGCCTTGTGCTCCATTTTCCACTTTCTGTGGATTATGAGATCTATGCTTAGGTTGTCCAGGAAAGACTATGAGTTGCCTTTTTGAAATGGAAAGAGAGTGTCAATAGGCCATGGACTACCATTGATGTGATGGAAGCTCGTATAAATCCATGGGATGTCTAGGTCCCCCTTTTTCAACCGATGTGAGTTTCCTTAGATAAGTAGTCCTTGATGTGCAGACTAGGGGTGTACAAAAAATTCGTCGTTCCGTCAAACTGATCCAATCCAATCCGATCCGTGGTTTTTTAATTGATCCGATGGTTATTGGTTTGGTGTCGGATTGAAAAAATCCTAATTCTTTAGTAACGGTTTGGTGACGGATTTTAGCCTTAATCTGTGGATTTAAACCGATCTGAACCGTTGAAATGATATTTATATTTTTATATAAAAATATGAAAAGACAACATTTTAGTCATTCATCATCCAACTTTTAATCTCAACCATTCACTTTCCATATAAAATAGTGATGTAATAGTTGGTGCTACCATTAATGGATTGAACGGTTTTAACCAAACCGAACTATTGATCCACGGTTTGGTTCGGTTCGGTTTTTAATGGGCAATGGATTGGTTATGGATTACAAAATTGTCAATCTGTAGGTAATGAATTGGTGACGGATTAGGCTAAATCCGATCCTATCTGAACTGCGTACACCCCTAGTGTCGACAAGTGAAGTGGTCTCTGCTGGCAATTCCTTTAGCTAAGATGCCCCTCTCTACTGAGAAGAAATAACTACATGTATCTTAATTCTATTTCTTTGTATTGGTGCAGGAAACCATTGAACTCTCCAAGTACTCTTGGGCACTGGTTGTGACGGGGGTGGGACTAGCATGTCTTATTGCTTTTGGTTATCGTCGCAAAAATGACAGAGAAGTAGGCTATGAGACCTTGATAATGTGAACTCATTCCATATATTGTACTAGCACCATTATATTCTAATATGTTTATGTACTATTGATATACGTTATGTGAGCAAAATAGCATGTTTAATACTACTATTGTTCTTTGTGCACGTTGTTAATCACCTTCCTCACAAAAAATTTTCTAACCTGATTGTCGCCCCTCTCATGCTTTCTAAGGTGTCTACTTGCTGACATTTTAAGAATGGTATATCTTCTACGTAATTCAAAATTGTGCTCTCTTGGTTTTGTTAATGTAGACCAATGCTTATAGATGCTCCTTTTGGGCCTCTTTCTTTACTAGAATTCCAAGAATTCATGTATGATGGATTTTAAATTCTCCAAAAGATGTCCCCTTGAGGTGGAATTTCAATTCTATCCTTTTGGTTGAGCATTTGAAATTCCAACCAAATACATAGAGAATGGAATTTTAAGAATTCCCAAGGTCCATTTGAGACCTTTTTAGGTGGCTAGAATTTGGAATTATGGTAAAAGAAAAATTGCATTTCAAATGCTAGGAGACAAGATGTCACATCATATCCAAGAAACCCCTATATACCAAATTCTTATCAGGATTTATGGTAAAGAAATGGTCCTTAAATGTATCATATCTTCTCATCTATCATCTCAGTAATTGACCCCAAATCAGGGGATTGTAGTGTCCCAGTTAAGGGATTGTAGACACTAATACTACCATACTTGGAATGCAAGGAAGCTATATTAAGAGGGTGCATACTCACATCGAGGATCATCCAATTCATTCAAATCAACTTTCTCGTCTGTGTGTGTGGAATGTTAGTTTTGTCTTGGTAGCTCATGTGTTCCTTGATTTTAAAACAAAGCTGTTACATAATGGTTTTGACTGTGATTGTTATTGATTTTGGAAATTACAGTGGGGGCCAGGCTTCTATTTACATCTTCACTTTTAACACGCATGTAAAGGTTTGGTCCATGTCTAAACCTGTAAGAACGAAAGTTTCTGGTAGGTTGAATGGCCCATGCTATGCAATCAGTGTCTTGCAAATGCAATTCTTTCTTGAGACCAAGAAAAGAGATTATAATTGGGTTTAAATAATAAGGATTTTTGGTTTTGGATTGTGTCCCATCTGCTATATAACTAATATAAGGCTTGTTACATGGATGGTCTGATAACAAGAAAAACGGTCTATGCTGAACAGTTTGCAAAGCCTAGCAAATTACAATTGCATGCTGAATATTTTTGCTATTGAACGACAAAATAACTACTTCTTCAAAGAATTTCTCCACGGTTGGTTTTCTTTGCAGAGCCAAGAGCAAGGTCTCTTTGCAGTTTGCTGGAAGGACTAATAAGAAAATGAATGGCATTAACTATTACGTGTGAAATGAATGGCTTGAGTCATGAGGCCCACTTGGAAGAACACTTGGAAGTATGACATAGCTCTGTGCCAATAAGATAGAGAACTATTTGATCATGAGAAGTACTTTTTTGAAGGCCTAACATTTAAGAGCGCCATGCAGATATTCATGAAACATATGAATATGCATATATCTTTCAGTCTAAGTCATGTTCAAAGCCAAGTCTGAGTCTAATTGATCCATCAACTCATAACTGAGTGTCATACCCTGGAACCATATTGGGTCTGGGTGTGGGTTGGGGTTTGGGTTTTAGACGAAATGGTGGAGTTTGGATATGGGTCAACCACAAACCGAAGTTTACCTGGAAGTGTCACTTTTGCTGGTGAGGGAAAATGGGTTAAAAAAGTATGGCTTGTCTGTCTTGTGCGCATGAGAAATGTAAATTGAATTTGCATATATAAGATTACCATTACACACACACACACACACAATTCATTTTACAATGTTTGTCCATGAGTGCCATTTTTACACCTTTTACACATGCAATTCATTTTACAGTGTAAGAAATTATTTTTTTCTAATATATTCAATTAAATATGGCTATTTTTCATTTTTTATAATGTAAATGGACAAGATGGATCTTTTGCTTTTCTCAGCGCCATCGCTTGTGGTTTGCCGTTGGGTTTAGATTTTTTGTTTCCGTTATTTATGCTGCAGTCCAAACCTTCTAGAAGGGATTTCAACCCCACTGAAGAGTAGATCAAAAGATATTTGGCCCATGATTACTGCAGGGTGGTTAAGATTTTTGGTGGGTCCTACAAATGAATCTATAGAATTAAAAGTTGAGATCTACAAATGGATTTATGGAGGTGACCTTCATCGTTTTTTTTAATGAGAAAATGACATGGCCAATTAAAGACATGAGGAACAATCACGAGGAGAAGACCATTTAATTAATTTATTATTATTATTATTATTTTTTTGCTGTCTTAGTTTGGAGGCTGGGAGTGAAAATGACAAGCACCCACTACGGACGGAACCTGGTAGGGACGGAACCTGGTAGGTGCTATAGGAGTGGATATCCTATCTACAAGGACAAATTAAGATTCCCAAAGACCACTTAATTTACCATAGTGATTCTGCCCTTTATTCATATTTAAATGGAAAGGGATGCGACAAAAAGCAATTCAAAATATTTTTAAACAATAAGCACTATTAAATGGTTAAATCCACTTTTTGATAAACAAAATTTAGTCTTGAGAGAAAAAATGCAATGTACTCAGTGAAAATGTTCCCCTTAGTAGCCAACTGCATGCATGTTCTAGCTCTATGGGGCCATTTTGGGCCCACCTGTGCCAGTGCAGCCTATTTGATAATCTAGGTATCTTATGACTAGCATGAGGCCTAATTTTACACTCATTAAATCTTTCACTGACTATTGCATTGAATAAAAGAAAAAAAATACAATTAAGAACCCTAAACTTTAAGGCTATTGATTCAATGGCTAGGATAAGTAAGTCTGATCCATTTACTCTCCCTTATCCCTAATAGAAACTTTTTCGTATGCCCCTCTCCCATTGATAAACATGCATCTAAGTAGGCTCCATATGTAGCAGTAAAAAGGAGAAAAAAACAAAAAAAAAAATCTCCATTGTTTGCAAAAGAGAGGACATAGTGATTTCTCAAGAGAATTTTCTTATTTATTTTCTTCATATTTAGGTGCCATGGAGTCGCGGTTCAATAAAAAAAAAGTTGATAAAAAGAATTGCATTTGAAGAGTTTGAGCTTTGAACCCTTCTTATTATTAAGCCAATATTATTATTATTATTATTATTATTATCAATCCACTTGAGAGCTTGGTTATTGGCATGATAAGGCGTGGGTTTGCTCACTACACCGTGTGCTCCAATCCCACAAGGGACTTACTTGGTTGACCATGCTTTGCATTAAAAGAAAAAAAAAGAGTTTTTTACATATACCCCTTTAGGTTTTTTAGTATTTGTAAATAGGTCTTTTTAGTTTCAATATTTATAAATAGGCTCCTTGAGTTTCAGTATTTGTAAATAGGCCCTTATTTTGGGATTTTAATACCTCTCCTATCTTAAAATGTGGATTTGATGCCATGAGCAACCATCATAGGGATTTTGCTCACTTCGTTTTTACTAAAATAGCACTTTTGCCCTTACAAGCATTTTTTTGTATATACACCTCTTAAGGTTTCTAATATTTATTAATAGGCTTTAATGTGGGTTGAATAATAGATTCGTTAAATTGCCTTAATCTTATAATCCTATCATCTGCTTTTCTCTTATTTTTCTTAATTTTGATTGATGCTTTTAAATTATTCCCTATCATCACCACGAGCACAATAATGTTTTGAATTAATTATATTTAAGACCATTTTAGTAGAGCAAAAGAGCAAATAACTAAGTGAGGTTTCATTTAATTTAATTTGTCTACTAAAAATTATATATTTATCTTTGGATAGCTCAAAAGGCTTTTTAAAACACCGTCTCTACTAGAATAGACTTTAAAAACATCAATTTAAGAGAACTATTATGCCAAAAAATAGCCCACATAAATTCCTAAAATCAACGATGCGAACCTTCTCAGCCTTTAGCACCATTATGCATAGAGACAGAGACTGTGAGAGTAACATTCAAATCTATTTTTGGTTTTCCTTTTCATGAGAACTATTCCAAAAAAAAAAAAAGAAAAATAATAAACTAATGCCAAATAGAAATGTGGGTTTCAAAAAAATTAACAATGGGAGGAAAGAAAAAAAAAACTAATTTTTTATCTTAATATTAAAAGAGATGACGTTGCCGAGGGCCTATCATGAAGAACTTCGTGGGCTTAGTTGAAACAAAGAAAATTAAAGTGAAAAAGGTAAAAAAAAAAGCCTTACGAAGGAGAAGAAGTTTCTTAATGATAAATAAAAATATGGGTAAAACAATTAAAGTTAGCAAAAATCTAATGACCTCTTCTCTTTATTATCAAATCCACTTAATGGGCAATATGGAAGGTATGAAATTGCTAAAGCAAGGGCCTCTTTACAAATTTAAAATCACAAGGGCCTATTTACAAATAATAAAAATATTAGCGAGGTGTATAAAAGAAAACTCAAAAAATAATAGGGAAGTCAATATTTTCAATTTATAAGAAAAATGTCTGACCATGGCCCACCTTTTATGGGGTAAGACCACCAACATTGATAAGTCATATCACTCCAGACTCACTGAATCAGTCAATCCAACGGTCGTTGCCACTCAGATCAAACAGATATCTGGGCCCACCTATCAAATAGAAGAGGTTGAGATCCGACGGTTACTGTACATGAATGTGGGCCCCACATCGCCCCCAGCTATCTCTCCCACCCTCTCCTTTTCCCCCGGAAGTTGGCGCCACAAATTTGCTCTTGAACCTCATGACCGTACCAGAACCTCATATCGGCTTCTTCTTCCTCTCGTTCCTTCTCTTCTCTCGTTTCATCACATACAAAAAGCAAGCGGCTTTTCTTATCGATTCATTCATGAACTTCGAATTTGGGTTCGGTCGAGCAATCAAGAATCTATCTACCCTTGCTCTTGAATTCTGCGTTGAACCTTCCTTTCCGTTTCAGGTGAATTTTGAATTTCAGTATCTCTGCAAGAAATCTCATTGAAATTTGAAGACTTTTGATGGATGTGAAGGATTCCAATCAAGTTCCCTCTGTGGGTTTTCAAAGATTGACTTTCCTATTATGATTTCGATTGAAAAAGATTAAAAACCGTTACGAATTCTGCGAACTCCTATGCATTTTGGCTGAAATGTGTGTTTGTGTAGGAGAATTAGGTGGAAAGGCGGCATCTTTGATTGATATCTAGCATCCAGAGCGCTTGTCCTTTTGATTCAAATTCTGGGTTCTAATCCATTGGCAAGATATTGGCATTTCCAAGAATTGTGGGGATTTGAAGAATGCTGGCGGCGAGAATTGGATGAGATAAAAATGGGGGTAAAAGCAATGGCCGAGAAAGAACTGCCTAAGCGGCCTGCGTCCATGGATCATGTTCTCCTGGCATTGAGAGAGACAAAGGAAGAGAGGGAGCTTAGAATTCGTCGTCTCTTCAATTTTTTGGATGCCAGGAAAGTGGGGTACTTGGATAATTCGCAGATTGAATCGGGTCTTTCTGCACTTCATGCGCCGACGGATCGAAAGTATTCAAAGGACCTTTTGAAGGTCTGCGATTCGAATAGGGACGGTCGGGTCGATTACCAAGAGTTCGTGCAGTACATGGATGACAGGGAGCTCGAGTTATATCGCATCTTCCAGGCAATAGATATTGAACACAATGGCTGCATATTGCCACAAAAGCTCTCATTTGCTCTCTCAAAGGCAGGTATGTTGTATTTGCCACGTTCCACTCGTTTATTTTAGCTGCATTTCGCTTTAAAACTCTGAATTCAATTGGAGATACTTGTTGGGTTTACGTCTCGCATTCCAGGTTTACAGGATTGGCCCATTGGGTTAGCCGCGGACCGGCTTTGTGTCAGGGGTAGATGAATTCTCTGCTTCTTTTGCTTAATAGAAACCCTGCTAGGTTGATTGCTTCCATCTTATAACCCAAGCCAGTTTATCCTTGTAGGAATCACAATTAACGATAAGGAGCTCGCTCGTTTTGTAGACCAAGTGGATAAGGATAACAATGGAATTATAAGTTTTGAAGAATGGAGAGATTTTCTTCTACTCGATCCTCATGAGGCAACCATGGAAAACATTTATCACTACTGGGAAAGAGTCTGCCTTGTAGATATCGGCGAACATACCGTCATACCTGAAGGCATCAGCAAGCATGTCAATGCAAGCAAGTACTTGATTGCAGGGGGTGTTGCAGGAGCCACATCTCGCACCGCAACTGCCCCTATTGATCGCCTAAAAGTGGTTATGCAAGTGCAGACGTGCCGTTCACACATCATGCCTGAAATAAAAAGAATATGGAGAGAAGGCCATTTCTCAGGATTTTTCAGAGGAAATGGCTTGAATGTATTAAAGGTCGCACCTGAAAGTGCAATCAGGTTCTCCACTTACGAAATGCTGAAGAAATTAATTGCCAATGCCAAAGGGCAAGAAAACGGTGATATAGGCACCACAGGGCACCTTATGGCAGGTGGTGTGGCCGGGGCGGTGGCACAGACCACTGTTTATCCAATGGATCTTGTAAAAACGCGACTACAGACTTGGGGATGTGAAGGTGGGAAAGCTCCTAAGTTAGGAATGTTGTCAAAAGAAATATTTGTCCAGGAGGGACCTCGAGCTTTCTACAGAGGCCTCATACCATCTCTTCTTGGAATGGTTCCTTATGCAGGCTTAGAGCTTGCTGCATATGAGACATTGAAAGATATGTCTAGGACATATTTACTAGACAACAACGGTAAGCAATAAAATTTTTTTCAATCTTTACTGCTGTGATTAGTTAATAGTAGTATTTTCTCCATTCTGGCAGCTATATGCTGCTTCTTCAGAGGAGCCTTTTTTTCTTCTTCACTTCTTACATCCACCATTCATGTGGCACATACAAAAGCTTAATCCAAATTACTGGCCACACTGTGGATGGACCGTGCTGATCAGACAAGCCTCACCATTTATACTTCCTGAAATCCGACAGTGGGCTATTTTATTTTCATGAACATTTAGGTGAATTATGTGTCATAACTGTGGTATCGTATATGTTCTTGCACATGAAAATTGTGTATATTTTGTAGAACCCGGACCGCTTTTGCAACTTTGTTGTGGAACAGTTTCAGGAGCTCTTGGAGCCTCATGTGTTTACCCCTTCCAGGTTATAAGAACAAGGTAAGTTACTAGTTTCTCTCCATATTTCCATGGACAATTGCTTGAGTGGCTGTGTGGACATGGTCTTTGTGGAACTATGTTTAAAGGCTAACCCAAATCTAGCTTTTCAGGATGCAAGCTCAGCGTTCTAATTCAGGTGCTGCTTACCCTGGAATGTCTGATGTATTTTGGAGAACCCTCCGGCATGAAGGTTTTTCTGGATTCTACAAAGGAATCTTTCCAAATCTTCTTAAAGTGGTGCCATCTGCAAGCATCACTTACCTTGTTTATGAAACAATGAAAAGGTCCCTAGATCTCAACTAGGATGGTGTCAGTTTGCCTGGTGGTGACATTATTAGGATGGGAGGCTACAAGATGGTGATATGATGATGATGATGGCGAGGAGAATAAAAATCACAAATTTACTAGGTGCTTTAATTGCTTTTTTTTTTTGTTTAACCATAGGTGTACTTCACCCTTCATGATGTTGTAGAAGGTTGCTTAGCTTCTTTGATTTGTTAATAGCGAGAACTCTGAGGGTTCTCTCCAAGTCTTGGCATACATTTTCCATGTAGGGGTATTTTTTTTCTTTTTTGTCTCCCACAATCTTTTGTTTACTGGTACAATGTGACTTTTGCTTATGGACTGGTATTGCTTTGAAACATTTACACAGTAAAAGCAACTGTATTTCATACATATCTGTTTGGCTTGTTTGCATCAGTACTTGTCAGGGGCTTCTCCATATTGAGGTATAACGATATCATTCCTGACTATTCGAAGGGTAAACGAACCAAATTATGAATTATAATAATATATATTTTTAACTCTTTTTTTGAAAACAATGAAAAATATATTTAAAAATTGAAAACAAAGAAAATAGTATATTTGCAATGCATCTATCTTCTATTCATTGTAGCATACAGCGACAACAAGACTATGAAACAATCATATGAACAACAACATTATTGACATTTATCAACATATCATATATGATATATGTGAATAGTTGAACACGGGGTGCGTAACCTCTTGCAAACAGAAATTCAAAAGAGTATAAAATGATTAAAAATTAGTCGTTTGGCTGGTGATCTTGTGCCTAAACGAATTAGCTGATCGTGGGATTTGCCACAGCAAGCAAGTAATAAATGTTAGGATTCACACATGAACTTAAGATTTACATCTACATGTAAATGTGATTTGTTGTTGACGGTGCGAATCTTTTTCCGTCATCAGATTCAAGAGACAAATTACAAACCTGTTCATATCCTGAATCCCAGATTTTTAACAACTAGGACTGTTCCTGTTAATTTTTGGTCAATAGATATAGCTACCCGGAGTATCTTGTTCAATTTGCTGTTTATGTGTCCATGGTTCCACATAATGATTAAAAGAAGGAAACCATCCAAAATGATTCATATGTGAAATATTATGAAAATATCAGATAAGTAGCTGATGGAAGAAAGTAACATAAATGAAGTTGACACTGAGATTTGAGACCCTCGAACTGAGATTTGAGACCCACATATCGAGGGATTAGCTTGATGAGATTGACTACAAATTTTATGTATGGAGCGGTCCCATCTGGATCTTTTGAACCTCTATCAAAGACAAACAAACAAATTATCTAAAACAATGATATATTAAATCTTGAGCCCTGTCATTAAGTTTTCATGCATAGAAAGGCTAAAGTACGATCAAACTATGCATCTCAAGTTCTCAATATGGAAAACTGTGCAATACCTCTTATACAACGCAAAAAAAAAAAAAAAAAAAAAAAAAGGAGGATAAGCAAACAAAAGAAAAGTGGAATATTTTTAACCGTGTAAGGCCCTTCTAACCGAAGATGAGAAATAGATAAAAGGGGACTGGAGGGATTTTTTCTTTGATAACGTAGAACCCCCGACCCCACCTGTCATGCCCCGATCCTGGGAATTTGGGATTTGAATGGGTCCCCAGGGTGTGAATACGTAATCCTATAGTAATCCGAGCCATGAAAGGATTATGTACGAATCCCTATAAGGGAGATTTCACAGCAACGAGTGAGGTATGCCCAAACACACGTAGGATTAGAACTCATCGTAAGCGAACTCCTGCAAAATACTTTATAATGATCATGAGCAAGACACAGAGAAGCATATCCCACAATATTCATATATATGTATATAAATACTGAAGACTTTAATTAACATTTCATGCAACCAAACCACCATTTAACAATTCGGGTACAAAGGGTCCAATTCCAATATTTCCAGGTGGAAGACCAAAATCACAACTATATCACATCCAAAATACTGGGCGCGCTCCGTATGATAACTAATAAAAGACATCGTCATCCTTCCATTCTTTTATACCCCGAGGTACCGTTGGGGCACCCTCCGGGGACGGGTCAACAACCGAGTTGAGGTTTGGTTCCGTACCTGCAACACCAAGGGTAACATTGTTAACACGACGGTTAAACAAGTACAAACGCATATGAAACTAGAATAATGTATCAAATGAACTTCATAATATACACTGATCAAAGAGGCAATAACAGTTTACTAGGCATGTTGTGCGTGAGTAACAATGAGTTAGGAATCATAAATAAGATGTATACACTAATTGGCAACCACGATGTTTTATTCTCCCAAGAAGGGAGCATACAAATCGGTCGCTAGGGGATCAAGCTAACTTTCCGATGAGGGCCGACAATTCTTCCGTAAACTACTGCAGTAGTGACATAAGGATACCCAAAAGGCACAAGCTAAGTAGTGCTAACTTAGATTCACCTCTTTCATAATTTTCAATCATTCTCGTCATATCATACATAAGGAATAATCAATCATGAAGGACATAGATAGCAAAGTAACGAATAATTAAACTAAGTATACTTATATGAGCTAAGAAAGCTCAAACCCTCTCTACCTCGGCTATATCTATTTGGCTAGCAAGCACACACTCAGTAGAAGCTCTGACTTGTCAGACACGCACTCATTGAAGCTTAGGTCTGATTTGCCTCATGGTTTGGCTAGAGGGAGTGGATACATAAACAAATCATATTGAGGACAAGGTATCTTAACAATATGAATGCATTCGGATTGAGTAAGTGTCAAGGAGATTACTAGCCAACCGTATACTAGATAATCCATGATCTCCAAGGTCATTCAACACGACGTACTCATAAAATGTCTGATGTTATTGTGTTACCACATCTTGGTATTACCTTATGTATATAAAGGACACCCCTTCTTATACCAACATCCAGAACTTGACATTGGGAGATCATCCGGAAAATCAAAGGGGATTAGCGATAGCTCTACACTCATCCTCTTTAACATTTAATTACCATTGGGCCAGTGTGGTTGTAAGGAATGTGCCAATACTAAGGCCTTACAAGGTCATTGAGAATTCCTAGAATTCTAAGTTCACTGTGTTATTATTGCTTAGCCGTGTATAATGTTACGGCTTAGCTGAGTGGCTCAGGTTTCCTCCTTAATTTCAAGTGCATTTACGGCTTAGCCTTACTAAGCCTACGGCTAGGGTTACGACTAGGTTACGGCTTAGCCGTAAGGCATTACATGGTGTAGCCGTGTGTAAGCCGTAGAAGAAAATTGGTTTTTCAAGCTCTCTAGAAAGTTCGCCGTAAGAAAGCTTACGGTTTGGGTACGGGCTGGGCATGGCTTAGCCGTAGTTCATTTCACGGTGCAACCATGGGTAAGCCGCAGTACAAAAACAGATTGTGTTGCTCTCAGGACTTTAAGCCGTAAACATTTACAGCTTAGCCGTGGCTTCACCTTACACTTCAGAAAACCTGAAGTTAGTTCTGTAGCTCAGTTGCAAGACAGAATTTTGGGAGTGAAAAGATTGTAAAGGGGGTTTCGATAGCTTCATTAGAATGTCTCTAATGGTTATTCAGTCCACACTCTCATATTCCATCTTTACCTTCTAACCCATTCCATAGCACATACTACATATGTATACAGTTAAACAAAGGGATGAAGGAGCTGTGATTTGAGAATTAAAGAATCAACCCAAGAATTAATGGCTTGAACACACATGCGTCATATATGAACTCTAATACTTGCCTCTTAACAGTGCTAGCCCTTACTACTCCTTTCTTGAGGTGTGATTAGGGAAAACCTCCAATGAAAGTGGGTTCTTTACATGAAAATATGCAAATGGTGAATGTGATACAACAATGCATGCATGTCATAGATTTAAGTCTTCTTGACTCCGACAAGCCTTAAGATATGAAATGAAAGTAAATCCTTTACCTTAGTGGGCTGTAGCTTGAAGAAGGAGGTACTTTCCAAAGAGAAAATACTCCTACGAAGAAGAGGACGATGGGTGAAATTATCCCTAACGCATGCAAGACCCCCAACCCTAGTAGCATTCCAAAATTGGGTGTGAAGATGGAGAAATTAAGAAGAAGAGAAACAGCTCCAGCAACAGGAAAAGGAAGAAGGAAGAAAGGGACGTTGAGTCTCTTTTAAACATAAGTTTCCTTTTTCTCCGCAGTTAACATGCAAGTCCAAACTTTCTATGAAATTACAGTTTAAGCCAAATGGACATCAATTGGCCCAAGATGAGTTCGGATCAAATTGAGCCCAACATGAATAATGATCTACACGAGAATTAACACAAGATGCAACTAAGGAGGTACCCATATGATGCAAGAACAATTTACAAAAAGGTCCTCAACTACTTAGGTGAGACTCGAACCCGATCCAATTACCTATCCAAGACCCAAGCCCAAGAGTTTTGAATTAAATTAGCCTTAATAAGGTTTAATTAATAAAGAACAAAAATAATTAGCGTAGATCGAGATTAGTGGAATTTAGGACCTTACACCACCTTACAGACATTGTAGGTCCAGGGAGGCCGATGGTAAAACCCCATATACATGACACCACCTTTAAGCACCATACATGGGGTAAGGTACTCAAATTTAAACCATGAACCTTTAGAACAATACTGGACTTCCCAACCAATACAAAACATTTAAGAATGGGTAACTGGAGGGATTTATACGAAGGCAAACAAGTCACAATATTGACTACAACATTGCGAATAAAGGGCACTTTCATCCTTCAAAACTCTCATTTTGCAACTTTTTTTGGAAACTGCCTAAATGAATTTAGAACTGTTATGACATGGGTTGCTGTCCAATCATTTGTGTATAAGCAATTCTAATGGCATGTTTGTTTAGCAAGCATTTCTGGCTAGAATTCAAGTGGTCAGGCATTCCATGAACTCTAGTTAGAAATGCTGTGTTTGTTTGTAGTGGAATTAAAAAAAAAAAAAAGGTAGAAATTCTGACATTTGAAACCCCAAAAAGTGAACACGTAGAATGCTAGGGACTCTTTGAGCATTTGGAGTTTTCTGAGACGATGAGAGTTCTGGTGGGAGTTCCCATTGCCCTAACAGTCATATTCTAGTCAAGTTTTTAAGCAAAAAATAGCGATAAAAGGTTATTTTTCTAATCCTCTCTTCTCCATCTTCTCTATTTTCATAGTTTTATTCCATTTTTGTCTCTATTATTGTCTCCTTTAAAGACCATCTTTTTACTCATAAAAAAGCTAAGTTCTGATATTTTGGAGTCGAAAAAGAATGCATTATGGCTTGATGAATTTTGGAATCATTATCTAGACATTTGGTTGTGGATGAAGAATATACATGAACGGATATATGATATTGCATGTGTGAATATATGATTATGGATGTCCTTTTATAGACATGAAAAATATGATATTTATTATTATTATTAGTATTATTATTATTATTATTATTTGCATATTTATGGATCACATGGATGATTAATATTTTGTGAATAAGATGGTAGTGGCAAAATATATAAAATGTTAATATATATTTTATGTTTCATTCCTCATTAATGTTGTGTAGTTCTTTTTTTTTTCTTAGAATATTAGTAAGTTGACAAGTAGAGAATTTCAGGAATTTATCGTGGATTGAATTATTAGGCTTGTATTCCAGGACGAATTGAATAGAGAATTAGAATTAAATAGGCTTGAATTCAGCAGCATCTTGAATTTTAGAATTTCAAATTCTTCAAATTCCACTAGACATGAATTCTACAAATTCCTACAACCAAATTGGACATAGGAAGTAAATGGGATGGGTAGGGGCATTACAATGGGATAGGAAAATAAGTCCCTAGTTAATAATCCTAGCCCTTAATTTCAATGGCTTTAAATTTAATGATTTTCATAGTCTCAAAATTAAATAAGATGAGTGTCAAACTAGATATAGTGCATTTCACAAAATCTAGATGAGTATTTATGGTTTGGACTTAGTGAAGGAGGACCCTACTCCACAAAATAAAAGAAGATTGATACAGGGAAAAAAAAACCCATATCAACACAAATACTGAAAAGGACCTAGTTTGAATTAGTGTACACTAAGTACTGTATAAAAGGGTTGAATCAACGCCATCCTAGTTATGATTTAAGAGCATTGCCAAAATTGAAAATCATCATCAAAATCTGATCCCAATTATATTAGACATGAATTTTGTTTCTTTATTCCAATCTATCCCAAAAATATTTAGAGAAAATACGAATATCAATTAGAATATAAAAAAATGGAGAAAATAAAAATAGTCTTTAACGATATTTTACATCTTTTTTATAAATTGATTTATCTTGCATGAAAAGTTTTCCCAACAGTGTGCGAGAAAATCCAAATTTGAAATACCTTGATACTTAATTTTCTAAAGAACAAAATTTGTGTTGATGGTCCTAATTATCTAATATTAAATTTCCTTAGGCAAACATATTTCAATGCTAGGTCATTCCTTTTAGACTCAAACTCACGACCCATTAGCTCCAACACCGTATGAAGTATCCTTCCAGAAGAATTCATACTAAAACCTTGTGGCGTTAAAAACTGAAACCTACTTCCCAACATTTAGTTGCTAGAGCGAAAAAAAAGATTACCATGGATTAGTGTTGCTAGGATTAAGCTTTGAAGGTAACATGTATAGATTATTTGACCGGAACTGGATTAATAAGGTTGAAAAATCTGAATCAATGAATAGATTGGATTTAGAGTAAAATATGTCAGGTTGGAGGGGGTTGGTGGGTTGAATACCAAGATTGCACTCACGCAAGCCAGCCCACTTATATTAATCGGACCAGAAATGTAAACCCGAAACCCGATTTAGCGGGTAGGGTTTAAGGCGGTCCCGGGGTTTTCGGGCCTTGCCAGCTGCCATCAAACCTTGCAGACACCGGTGCGGCACCAACTCACTCAATCGACGGCTTAGTTAATTTCATTTAAATCCAACGGTCTATATTCCTCCACAGTCTTCCGATATAAACACCTTTCACGCATTGCTGCCCTCTCTTATCTTCGCATTTCTAGGGTTTTACGAACGCACGCGCGTCTAGGGTTTTGCAAAGCTCAGTTAGGGTTTCTCCAAGGCTCTGCCAGTTTCTCTCTCTCTCGCTAAGATGGTAAGATCAGATTCTAGGGTTTATCATTTCTCAGATGCTCTTCACAATCGACTTTTGTTTTCAGATCTTAGCTTGATTCGTTTTCAAGCTTCGATTTTTCGGGTTTTTCATGAGACCATAGGTTCTAGTTCTCGAATCCTGTGATTTTCTTGTAGTTCATGTTCGTCTTCTGTGGCTTGGTTTTGGGATCCTTCTTTGAGTGCGGTTTATTTGTATGAATCGTTTGATAGGGTTTGGTTTTGAGGTGTGTATGTATGTGGATGGTTCGTTGTTTTGTTCTTTTTATGATTGAGTACTCTTGTGATTCTATTAGGTTCTTCCGAACGATATCGATCTGCTTAATCCTCCAGCGGAGCTGGAAAAGAGGAAGCACAAGCTCAAGCGCCTTGTACAGTCCCCGAATTCGTTCTTCATGGTAATATTTTTCACACAAGATTTGCTGATTTTAGTCTCTATGGAATGCCATCCATATGGTCTAGTTTGGTGCAATTTGCATCATGGGCCATCTGTGCTGCTGTTTGGAACCTACAGGTGGTATTGATATGGTGGGGACTGGGGACCATACTGGTATGTTGGGGAATAGTAAGAGGTTGATGGGAAACAACTTGTTCTCATCAATAGATAATTGGGTCTACAAGTAGTATTCATATGGGGATTGATTATTAATGTTATATGAGATTTTCTAGTATGATGATGACTCTCAAGTTGTTTGATACTTTGGGTTATCATAATTATCCCAAAAGAATCCTAATGAACTGTCTTTTTACCACTTCAAAACAAATTCTCCAGTATGGTAATTATAATGAAGATAAACTTTAAGCAGTTTCAAACTCAACGTGGTACTAGAAAATTGGTTGCCCATAGTCCTAACTCGTATTATTTGGTGCACTATATGTTTAAATGATCTTTTTATTCTTAGCTACAGGTGTAGTGTTTGTTAGCTATGGGTGCAGGCTGTAGTGTTTGCTTGGATAAAAAAAATGTTTTGATAGAATTAAATCATCAAATGTGCTAATTTTTAGGATTTTCTGTTATTAAAAATTGGCATGCCATACTTGGTTCGCAGGGCATGTCATACATGGCTAGCATTGACTTGGTCAGTCTCAGGAAGACTAGCATTGTAGCTAAATCTGAAATATGATGTGGGGAGTTTTGGTACAGTTGGATTTGATCTTCCAAACTGCATGAGTGGAGCATATGTATTGGTGAAGATTTTGATGGGAGTGGACACAGCTATAAATGGAAGTTGGCATTAAGTAGGTGGAGTCATATATGGTATTGGAGTATAGGTGAATGGGCAAGACGAATGCATATTGTAAATGTAAGGTGAAATTATAAGAGTATGTTGGCTGCTTATTGGAAGGAGAGATTGCCAAATATATTAGCTAACAAATTTATTTATTTATTACTGTTATTGTAGGTCTTTGAAACACATACCTAATTCATCATCATCATCATCATCATCAAAGCCTTATTCCAATCATGTTGGGGTCGGCTATATAAATTCTGTTTCTCCATTCCGTTCTATTTTGAGCCAAATCCTTTGATGAGTTAAACTTCTTCAAATGTGAATCAATGACCTCCATCAATATTTTCTTCTGCCTACCCCTACCTTTTGATGGGCCATCCACCTGTATAGCCAAACTTTTTCTCACCGGTGCCATTATCGGCCTACGCTCAACATACCCAAGCCATCTTAAACGGGTTTTTCTAATCTTATCCCTTATTGGTGCTACCCTTAAATGCTTTCGAAAGCGCTCATTGCTAATTTTATCGTTTCTAGTTTTACCACATATCCACCTAAGCATTTTTATTTCCGCTATATCTAGCTTATGAATATGCGTCTTCTTAATTGGCCAATATTCTGCTCCATATGTCATAGCTGGTCTAATCACTGTCCTATAAAATTTGCCCTTCAATTTCGTTGGCATTTGTCTATCACAAAGCACTCTAGAAGTTAGTCTCCACTTCAACCATCCAGCTTTTATCTTATGCTCCACATCTTCGTCAATCTCCCCCATCTTTAGTGATCATTGAGCCTAGGTACCGAAAAGTATCTTATTGAATAGTCTACATAACGAACTCACCTCAACCTCTCTTAAACATTTCCATAGGGCTTGTTTCTGTATTAGAATTCCTGGAATTCATGTCTGGAGGTTGTCTGGGATTTCCAAATGTTGGAATTTTAAAATGCTACTGAATTCTGTAATTTCTGAATTCTCTGTTTCTTTTTTTTCCTGAATTCCTATCTGAGAGTTTTTTAATTCCTAGATTTCATAAATTCCTCGTTTTATAACTACAAGGATTTGTAGGTGGAATTAAACTAATGTCCACATTGATCATATGCCAATTTAAGTTTAAACCACCCACTAATGTGTGTATACAACTTAGTATGGGTCTCGCTTAATAAAAAAATGTGATTCAATCTTGGGGCCCATATTCACAATTCAAGAAAATGAGAAAGGAAAACCTAATAAATAAAAATTGCAACCATCCAGATACTAGAACTTAGGCTTGTCCTTTTTTGAATTACTAGTTAGATGAGAGTTTTATTTTAATTCAATTAGTCACCTTTCGCTGTTTTGATTCAAAAACAGGAAGAAGAGTCTCACCTGTTTCAAAGATTGAGGCCCACTATTAACCTTTAGTAATAATGATTGATATAGATTTTTAAACATGGCCCCTTTGCGGAGCCCAATAACTTGTGGCAGGGAGAGATGATGGAAAACAAGCTTGAGGGACTTGTTGATGCAGCTGAAGTTTCTGTACAGCTTTTTTGAATTCTAGAATTCTGAAATCCTCCTGGAAGAGTTGGCATTTTGGAATTCCACTTTTTTTAGCATTTGGAAATGCTAGCATTCCAGAATTCCCAAAATTCTCATAAAGAAACAATGAATTCCTGACATGAATTCCAGAATTCCCAGACAACTGGAATTCCTGTCAGGAATTCCAACAAAAGAACAAGGCCATACCTTTATCGGAATACCATCTGGGTTTGTTGCCTTTCCTGTCTTCATTCACTTCAATGCTTCATTCACTTCCACCCCTTTAATTCTACGTAGAAAAGTATGGTCTAATGATGAAGTATCCTCCTTAACTCTTGTATCGCTCAAATGTTCTTCATTTAAAAGTTTGCTAAAATATTCTTTCTACCTTTCTTTAATATCGTTGACCTTCACAAGAATATTTTCCTCATTGTCCTTAATACATTTGACTAGAATATTTTTCTAATTGTCCTTGATACATTTGACATGATCTAAGTCCCTACTTTTCTTTTCTCTTATTTTTGCGAGCTTAAAAATATTCTTTTCTCCTTCTCTTGTTCCCAACCTATTATAGAGGTCATCTTATGCTTTGAACTTTGCACTACTTACTACTTTCTTAGCTTATTTCGTTGCCTTCTTATACAGCTCAAAATTTTCTATACTCTTAGTCTCCTGCCAAACTTTATAGCGATGTCTTTTCTGTCGAATAATTTCCTGAATCTCCACACTCCACCACCATGCTTCTTTATTGAAATGTTTCTTTTCTTTTGATTCTCCAAGTACCTCCTTTGCAACATTCCTAATGCAATTAGCCATTTGATTCTATATTACTGTAGTTTCTTTTTCAATATTTCATTCTCCCTTCTCAATCATTTTGTCCTTAAATATATTTGCTCTTTCATCCTTCAAATCTTTTCACCTTGTTTTAGGGTCCATTTTGTTTACTACCGCTCTCTTTCCATTTCTAATGCAAATATTTAAAGCTCCAAGCCAATGCTGCGTAGTCAAACACTCTCTTGGGGTAACCTTGCAATCTTTGTAAGCCAATCGGTCCTGTTTTCTAACTAGAAAAAAGTCTATCTGACTCCTATTACTCTCACTTTTATAGGTAATTACATGCTCATCTCTCTCTTTAAAGTAAGTATTTGCTACTACAAGATCAAATGCCACTGCAAAGTCTAATATAGTGTTTTCGAATTTATTATTTTCTCCAAATCCTTGCCCTCCATGCACTCTCTCGTATCCTCTATTATCTTTTTCTATATGCCCGTTTAAATCCCCTTCAAGGAAAATCTTATTATTATTTGGGATTTCTCGCATTAAATCATCCATTTGCTCCCAAAATTATCTTTTCACACTTTCCTCTAGTCCTACTTGGGGAGCATATGCACTGATGATATGAATTATGTCTTCGTTTAGCATTAGTTTAATAATTGCTATAATTCTATCACCAAACCTCTTTACTCCTACAATTTTCTCTTTCAAATCCTTATATATAACTATACCAACTTTATTTCTTGTATTACTCTTTTTTGCATAGAAAAACTTATACCCATCTGCAAACTCCGTAGCTTTATTTCCTTTCTACCTTGTCTCCTGTATACTAGCCACACTAATTCTTCTTCTTTTCATTACCTCAACCAATTCCATGCTCTTGCCTGTCAAGGTTCTTATGTTCTACGTAGTAAGTCTAATTTTTCTATTCCTCCTCTTCTTCTCATGGACTCAATTCTTTAACTGCACTAGTCCAGAGTCATGCGGTAGCCCTTGCACACTTTTTACTGCAGCCGTGCGACGCTACAATGCGTCGCTTAAAGTGGGAAACGCCCTTAGCTTTATTGCAAAATTTTGTTATCTCAGAATTCATGTTTGAGTTGTGACAAAGTTTTACGCTGGCTGTTAACTTACTTAACGCAACCCTCTTTTTTTACCCGGGCTTGTGACTGGCAGTAAAAACTGGCGGAGTTAAACACATACCTAATTACATATATATTATTTCATTAGTCAATATAAGTTACCATTTAAAAAAAATAGTTTTTCACAAGGATCTTTCTTTATTTGTTTTTCTAGGTATGACAAAGAAACTAAGCTCTTTTTAGGTCTTTTAATGACCCTCAATGCTCTTTTTACAATCTTGGGTCAAATATATGAAGTTTTGGAGAAATACTTTGATGACTTGTTTGTTTGCATGAAATTGAATACATGTGAATTTATGGTGAAATGATCTCCGAGAAAGGATTATGAAAAAGGTGAGGGGCGAAGGACACAAGGTGGAGAATGGAATGCAAAACCACCACTTTCTAGCATGTGAATTACTACAGAGGTCTTTTGATTCAGTTTCTGTTTATGGGGAGATTATTTGGTTGTTATTTATGGACATTCATTTTTGTCTCTTCCATTCTAACCACTTTGAGAAAAAACTTGTAGATTTCTTAGGAATTTAGTTACATGAAACAAATGGGTGCTGAGTCTCTCTTTTGGGACTTAATTTGAAGGCTAGAATCTAGGATCTTGGACCTTTATCTAAACAAATTCTCACCAAAATCTTCAAATTTCCCTTTTGGGGTCGTTGCTAGGTGCATGAATTGATTTTGCGCTGATGCTTACCCTTCATAGTACCTACCTATGATCACTAGCTCCAGAATCTGCAGCACGATTTTCCATCTTGCTTCTTTTTTGTTTAGCCACTTTAAAAATCAGGGGTGGGTGTGCTTCATCCACAATGGGTCATATCTGGATTTCAATTTGGGGTCCCATTGGAGACCTACCTGGCTAATGCTGCCTGCTTAGTGGGGCTTTAGTCCCAACTTTTTATTGCAAGTATTTGATGACACCAGGTGAATGTTAAAAATCATCTGGTCATTTGTGTTTTTCTTTGTTATGCTCTGTAGGTGGTATTATTTCTTATTTTGTTTAAGCATTGAACTAATCATGTAACCCATACCTGTTATGTTTAGTTTTCATGATGTGTCTCATTAGGTTCCTTATAATGAACTGATCATGTAACTTCACATTGGACCCCAAGATGTAGTCACTGATCATGTAAAGTCACATTGGACCTCAAGATGTAATCAAAGGTTTTTTTTTTTCACTGTAGGATGTGAAATGCCAGGGGTGCTTTAACATGTAAGTCTATACTTTTCAGCTGTATAATTAATTTTCAAAGAAAGATTTATAGTTATTTGAAGGAATTTTATAGCCCCATGAAGATTGTTTGCTAAGTGTGTTTTGTCTTTTGTTGCTCTAGCACTACTGTTTTTAGCCACTCCCAGACTGTAGTGGTGTGTGGGAACTGTCAGACTGTATTGTGCCAGCCAACTGGTGGACGTGCTAGATTAACAGAGGGATGCTCCTTTAGGAGGAAGGTGGATTGATTCTTCTCTCTGTTTAATATGGGGTCGTTTTGTTTCAAGTTGAAGCTGTTTAATATGGGGTCGTTTTGTTTCAAGTTGAAGCAACCTTGATCTGCAAATGTTCTTTTTCTGTTGGGATGACACTGTAGTTTCAGAATGATGGTGAGTAGTGGCTGATAAGAGTTATTATGGGACTGTTTAGTGACAGCTTCTTTTATTAGCGAAATTACGTTATGTTATTAGAGATTATTGTTGGTTTCGGACTTCATTTTCATTGATTATACATGGTTTTGTCCCCACTGAACTTTTGTATTTGTCTCTGGATTGATGCCTTTCTATTGAGATGTAATGGCCGGATTTTGTGGTCTAAGAAATACCAGTACCTAGAGCCATCAATGTATTGTGTATACATTATGCAGGGATGCATGGAATGATTTCCATGTTAGTATTAGATGCTTACACCAGAATGAGGAACTCAAGAGGCACAGATGTGGTAATGGGTCCGTCTCTGACTTGTGACGAGTATCTCTGGCTGTGGTTCTTGTTTCCCGATGGCGGGAATCCATTGTGCAAATTTGAGAGATGAATCCATTGGCTGCGTGAGTAATCGATTGGGGGCATTATGACCAATTGGGCCTATCAGCAGGAGGCAGTAATCAATATTTCTTTGTCCTAATTGGTGGATGCGTTAGGATGATGATACTCAATCACTGAGCTGGTTCATGGGTTGGGATGTGGCCTGGGGGTACCAAATTTTCCACTACTTAGTTGTGCCATAGTTAATTTAGAGTTTGGTTTTTGTTGATTCAGTCTGGGTTGGTCGGGCGCCTAACAGTCACAGTTGAAACTCGAAAGATGTGTTCAGATGCCCGAGTCAACTGTAGGTTTGCCGGGTCACCAGAATTGAATGCGTGGTAACCCTCTTTTGTGTTATTGTGTGTTGGGTTTCTGCAGTCTTTGGTCGTACCATATATGGTTCATACGAGCAATAACCTGAAATTTTAATTTTTTGTTTTTCTTGTAATGTTATACCTAGTTAATAGGACATTTAAATGTTAAGAGATGAGGATCGATGAAGGGCCTTTTTGCTTGTGGTTGAATTCATACTCAAGCCATCACATTCTTGAATCAAACATCCTGTCTGGGTCTCTCCGTTTTGTCATATGTAACTACGTTGCTACTTTAGGAGACCTCACGGGGGAATTTTTTGAATTACCACCACTTAGCTTTCAAATTACCTCTGACCACCAAATGAAATGTGAATAACCCATCCTCATCCAAAGTGTTATTATCTATGTTACAGTCCTATGCGAAAGCGGAAAGCCTGTGGGGTGGGGGGCACTAAAAGCAGGGCCCTCGGGTGATTTGGTAAATTGTGGGTAAGGTCTCCCAAGTGAATCAAAAACTGAGAAATCATCTTTGCTCGAATCTTGTGATATTATAATTATAATTTTTAATTTTTTTATAATATCAGGGATAATTGTGTGATTTATTGGATAACAAGCTGAATGCTGGAGTCTTCAAAATGTTGAACAAACATCTAATTTCTTTTTCATAGGTGCAAGTGCTATGGTTTAGCTGATTCTAGTCTTTGGGGTTTGTTTTTCAAGGGTTTGAGTTCGGCTTGCACCTCTTATATTATTCGGAAAATATGTGTGTAGCCTGTATTATGTTCAAGGAATTCAAAGAATGGTTATTGCTTGTCAGAATGCAATGAGGTATATCCTGGTTGTCAAATATGCATTTTCTATGAGAGAATCTGGAGGGAGGGAGAAATTTTATAGATGTGCAGAAAGAAAAGAAACATCTAGATGTCAAACAGGCTTAAGCGCCTTTGACAAGGGAAAGCAGGGATTGATTTTGGTAAATTGGATGCTTAATTGGGTGGGGTCGCTGGTGTGGCCGTTCGCAATTGATTGGTGACACGAGGTTGATACATATTGGTGTCGGCAGAGACGAAGTGAGATTTTTCGAGTTATGGGTCTCTGATCGCATTTCGGTATCACCAGAAAATTTATAAAATATTAAGTCATTTCGGGTGATACTATCGGTATTGGCCGACATCAAACCAATATTTTATAACTTATCAGTGCCCGTCTAGGATTGTAAAGAAATTCTTCAAATATTAGTCATTTCAGTTGATATTTTCATAATATTGATGTAGATATCAATCTCGATCTAATTTCACAATTTTTTTAAATATAAGCAAATTATTGTTCTCATATTTAAAAAAAATGTTGCTCTCATCTTTTAAAATGTTAGTTTCAAAACACAAAAATCCCTCATTTCCCTCATTTTCTCCTCCTTACTTTTTTAAATGGCAGCAAATTAGAAAAGGGCCTCAGAGAGAGAGAGAGAGAGTCCAAGTTTATTAAAAAAATGCAAGTGGTTTTTTACTAATATATTACAAAAATAAGTGGATGATCACTAATATAATAAAAAAAAAAACTTGTGGTTTATAGTAACTTATCATGTCTAACATGGTAATTTGTCAAATGTTGATCTAAGATCATCAAATGGATAGGCGCATGATTATAATAGCTGTGGGTCCAATGCAACTCTGACTTAATTGAATTTTTTTTTTACAAATCTAATTTAAATAAGTGATAGCTATTTTGAGTTAACTTGGATATTAAATCTGAACATATTTATCAGTCAAATGAAACTGAACATATTTATTAGTCAAATGACTTGGGGGATGACACTTAAATTTATAGTGTTTATTAATAATAAAAAAAATATTATTTTTCATTATTCTCAATATTTTAGAATTTATTAATATCTTTATTTTCAGATTATTGAGGTTGACAAATACGAACTTCTGGTGGGTGGCAGCAAATTGAAACATTTGCGCCGACATGAAATCAAAGTCTTCTACCATGGTGAGGCCGCGACTTTAATCATACTCACCGTACTAAAAGCTCTTACACTTGCAGCGGCGTTCACTATTTCAGACGGCTGTGGAAAACGAGCACAGCAGCAAATCGGACGGCTGACCAGCCAGTCAGTCTTAGCTATTCATGAGGTGGTGGCCCCCGTTGCAGGAAACAAATCAATCGGAGGGTTTAGGAAGATCATGCTCAGGTGGGCCCCACCTTCACCACCGACGCCACCGTTTTTTTTTGGCTCTTTTTGTCAAAATCAATTACGTAACGTGGACGAAGCGGTGGGTCTCCCACATGCAAAGTCCCGCGAAAAATGCAGAATGCTTTTTGGGTCAACTCCTAATGGTTATCAATTAGGCCTCACTAATTCCGCCAAATTTAAGGGGCTTTTTAAAAGCATAAACATATTCTTAATAATATAGACTAGTTGAATTTCTTATAGGATAAAATTGTATTATGTGTAGACAGTACCCATAGAGTTTGCTCATTCGAATTAGAAAAATATTAGGTCCAACCACAAAGACTAAAGGCTAGATTAGTGAAGAAACCTTTGGGTCATAAAAAATGGATGAAATTAGTAAATGTAAATAAGAAATTCTTCACCATCTGAATGGCATTAGGTCCATCCATTAATTTGCTTGATGACATTTTTAGAACCTAAGCATAAAATAGAGAGACGGTCAATTAGAATTTGGATAATTAATGGACTGGAGTTTGGATTGAGCCTGCCTAATCCTAAGTAAATCATTTAGGATTTGGACCTTTCAACAAGCTGAGTTGGACAAAAATTTACAATTACCATCACTTTTGGTCTCAAGCTGCATATGAATTTTATATATTTATCTATATATTGACGAGGAATTCTCAACAACTCGCCTAATCATAAATGCACACAAACGTCCCCTTTTAATTATCCATTTAAATGCTGCCACTTCACAAGAAAGTTATTTGTTTGGATAGAAGTGGGTGCCTTCAAATTTGCTAAAAATATGGAAGAGCCATGAATGGGTATTGATGTCTTCAAATTTGCTAAATAGGAAAGAAACACCTTAACCATAAAAGAGTTAGTGACCAAAATTTTCTCCTCCCTTAAAATTGAGGAACAAATTATTATTATTTTTTTTGGAAACTTGCAAGAAATTAGTGAACCTCTCAATAAGGCCAACAGACTATCAATCCAAATCATCTACGTTAAATGACATTAGCTTTTATGGCACCTCACCGAGTTTCACTCCTATAGGAGTCGTTCCCACCATTAAATTAGAGAAATCACAAATTGTTATGATATTTAATATGAGAGTGGATGCTACTAATATTAAATTTAAATTCAGTGACAACAGTTAGTTGATGAGGCCCCTTATTTTATTGGTTTTTTTTTTATAAATAGGCTCCACCATTGATGCCTACCAAACCACCCACATGGGAAGCAAGCTAAATGATTAGTGCTAAAAATAGGGATATGATTCGTTGGTTTTCAAGATAGGAAGTGGTGTTTAATGCTGCTTTAACTCTTCTTCCTAAAAGTTAGTGCAGGTTATAAATATGCTAGTAAATAAGTAGAAAAACTTATATTCACTCGTCCGCACAATGGGGCATTTTTTTTGGGCTTGGAGTTTTGTAGCGTAACCCTATGTCGATCAAATTCAAAAGCATTAGCTGACTGTCAAAAAAGTGTGAAGCGCTTATCAAAGGATAAGCCACACAATACGGGTGATTGATTCCCAGCTTAAGAACCACCAAATTGTCCCAGAAATAAAACCCATGTTAACACATCCCACATGCACAGCCACACACGTGCATAACTACACTGAAAGTGAGCCATTGAGGCTTGAGGTTCAATTTAGATTTGATTAGATATTGCAGTAGGTCGAGTTAAATAGGCGACACAACCTAATTCGACCCCACCCATTGGCTTTGGTCAGTTGGGGGCAACGACAATTTTGTGGATTTATATCCAAGTTAGGTGTAGAGTCGGTTTGATATTTTGGTCACTTGACCCACCTCATCTTGTGTGAACGTGTGGTAGCTTTTGGATTGTGACCGAATAATCATTACATTTTAACTAACTTTACATTTGCTTTATCTTATTTAACCGACGCTATCAACAAATAAAACAAACAGGATTGGGCACATTCAGGCATCCCATATTTCTTCTCCAGGATCAGGATCAGGATCCTTGAGAGATTTTTCCCACGGCAACAGTGGGTAGGCTTATTAGGTCTGCCACATCACCTTTTGAATAAGACAAAAATTTTAATTGGTCCACTTACGATGATCCCGAAACAAAGGCCTTGGCCGACATTGTACTTGTAACTCTTCATTATTACATTCCTATTAGACTCAGGCCGGTCCATCAACGGACCCAGTTGCACCAAAGGCTGAAAAGAAAAGGGCCTGGTCTGACACATGCCGAAACCGGTTTTACCACGAAAGCCAAGGTCAAACGAAACCAGCCGTCTGTTTCTTACCTGCTTCATCTCTCTCTCTCTCTCTGATTCTGATTCTCGAAATCTCTGTCAGCCACCAATTTCAGCACTATTTTTAATGAGAGCTTCCAGACGAACAAGAAACGAAAAATTCTGAACGCGCATTTGAAATCCCAAGATTCAACGGCTATTATTCCTTCTCTCTCTCTGTTTCTATTTGGATATCTAGATTCAAGGGTTAGGGTTCGGGCATCGTTTGACCTAGCATTAAAATCGGGTAGGAGGCAGGTGGCAATGAGAATCCAACGACCCGATCATTCAGCAGCAGCAGCAAAAAATTAAAATTTCCTCGAAATGATTGCACGAAGATTCCTTTCTCACTTTCCTTGGAATTTCGTTTCCCAGCGTGGGGTTTTCGCGCCTTTAAATTTCGTGGGAAACAAGGACGACAGATACAATCGGCAGAGGAGCTTGTAACGTTTCCAAGACTCGTAGCGGCGAAGATTTCGGATCACTTCCGTAACGTTTTCGATTCTTAATAAAAGCGTAATTCATCCCATCCATTTCTTTCTCTTCTGTCACCGCTTTCTTATGCTACTAACGAAATATCGTTTTCGGTATCACCCGATTTGGCTAGAAACGGTAATGAGTCGGGTTTCGGAACGGGGCTTGGCTTTTGTAGATTTCGACCTGTTGGGGCCCTGTTTATGCTCTATTTATATATATTCTCCCAACATTTAATCTAAATATTAAATATATTTTTTATGATTTTTTAATTATTTATTTTAAATTAAAATGAGTATGGATGACCTGTATCAAACCCGGCTTGACCTGTACATGCCGAGGGGTGTCGAGAAAGTAGGTCGGGGCAGCTATGGGTTTAGCCTGACCCATTACCATCCCTGTGTTGGTGTCACAAATTCCAAACCTACTATCATTTTTTTAGTTGTCAATGTTTTGTATGGTTTCCAAAATGTGAAAAGTTCGCTATATTTTGACTGTTTTTTTCCTTAAAAAAATTATTATCCTAAATTCTACAATATTTTAATATTAAAGTTTATTATCACACTCTATTCTTAGAAAGACAAAAACTAAAAAGCAAAAAAAAAAAGAAAAGAAAAAGAATTGCTAACTTTTGGATATTTTAGTTAAGATGTAAAAAATGCTGAAAATGGGATTTGTGACAATGGTAACAAGTTAGTTTTATGTAGCATGTTGGTATATATGACTTTGGTAGTGTTACTGAGTTTTGATTCTTTTTTCATACCTGTCTCTTCCTCTCTTTCAGAATTGCCTTTATTCCCACAGCATCATATTCTTCTTTCTTTAGATACTCATCTGTGTGTGTGCGCGCATAAGTGCGAGCGCACTTAAAGTATGGATTTAAAACAAAGAAGATTTAATTGGATTTTATGCTAGTGTTTACTTGAACCTTGTTTTTGACTCTTTTGCAGAATACCATGTCTGATTTGCTAGCTCGAACGGGGAGAGAACGCCAGCGTTATGATGAGAACAATTTCCGCCTTGTTGCTGGGTAATTTACACTCCACTCTGCTTTCAGTTCCTAGCTAATGATAAAATGTTGCTGGAGAAATTAAGCTTACAAAATTTTAATTTGGAGAGGTTGTATTTCAGAGTAGAACAGTAGTGCTTATTAGCGGGTCAGGGACAAGCCCCCTGTGACTTCTAGTCCTTCATATAGCTAAAATGAGGAAAAAAGGCAGAGCTTATAAAGCGGAACCCGGATTGATGGGATGAGGCTAAGATAGTATACATCAGAGTCACCAACCTCAATATTGAGATTGTTGCATGTTCCTAATTCGATGGTGATTAATGACGGTTAATAGTCTTATTCTTAGTCATTTAATGCAATCTGAGCAAATATTGCATAAAGCTGTGGAGGAAACCCCTTAGTACACAAAGTAGTAATCCATCCTGGTGCCGCAACAGCTATGCTGCCACTTATGGGCAGAATTGCTGCCGCGGCTGTGCTGATGAAACATGTCAATGAAGAACATAAAGTTAATTTTCATATAGTAAGTGCATGGATTAAGTAACTATTGTATGCCTGTATCATTGGATAAAGTCTGGAATGTTGATAATGAACTAGAATATCGTGTATCGGGTGTTGTCCAATTAAGGTGAGAAAATCAGTTCCTTGGTCTCTCCCTCCTATTGGTTGGTTTAAGTTTAATGTTGATGGGGCCGCGAGAGGGAAGCTGGGGCCAGCTGGGATTGGAGAGGTGCTTTCTAATTGTAATGGGGACATCTTATTTTTGTTCTCCAAATCCGTGGGGGTTTGTGACTCTAATGAAGCAGAGGTTAGAGCTATTTTGGAATCTCTTAGATATTTTTCGGCATTCTATCATTGTGTTCTTATTATAGAGTGCAATTCTTCTAATGCAATCGTTTAGATCTCGAATTGAAAGGCTTATCAATGAAAGTTTCAATTTCTCTTTAATGAAATCTGGGTATTATCTAGCATCATTAATGTTTGCTTTCAACACTAGAGTAGGTCAGCAAATGTCATGGCGGATGCTTTAGCTAAACAGGGTATTGAGAGGGTTTGCCCTTGGGAGTGTTTAATCTTATTGTCTTGTGAGGAGGGTACAATGCTCTTGTATCTTTGTGTTGTTTCACTCTTTTCATTTTTATTCCCTCTTTGTAACCTTTTCTCTTGCAATAAAAGTTACTATTACTGATCAAAAAATAAAAAAATAATGAACTAGAATAGATGATTGCTATCCGTGATTATTGAAGTTCCTTGGAATTTTCCTGTTTGATACAAATGGGTTTGTTTCTTCTGTTGATTTCTCTGTTCCGTTGTTCATTCGCCTTAACTCCTGTTGTATGGGCACAGAAAGGATAATCTATTGGGCATTCTAATAATAATTCTTCAAAATTCAAAATTTTAATCTCCATCTCAAGTGTTGTTCACAGTGTGGGGATTGGCATTTACATCAAGATAAAGACAGTATTGTAGGAAGGCTTCTCTGGCCTCTGACCTGCAGAATCTTTTGTTGCCTTGTCCATGGTGATGATATTTTTCTCAGCCATGGAACTATGGATTAACATTTGAGAGCAGCTGCCTTTGATGAATTTTGGGCCATTTCAGCTGAAGTGCATCATAATGTCTTAAAAAATTGCAGCATCATAACCTGGTACACAGCTGATGCACTTCTAAGATACTTGTCTCACATGGTATAAATGTAATTATTTTTGTGTTGGTTTACATGCATCCTTATTTAGTCAGTTACCGTTATAATGCAGCTGCTGGTTATCAAGTGCATCTGCATTCCTGATGATTCAGTCTTCTTCATTGAAGTGCCCCAAATGCCTTAAACGCCATGTTCAATGAACTTTGGCCTTAAACCCCAAAGTTATTTCATCTGAATAACTTGCGTGTTCTCATGCATATTGCTTTTGCTTGCATGAAGATTTCTACCTTGATGAGACTGCTTCATTGTCACACGTCAGACAGAACTTTGAATCCCGCTGTGACAATTGATCATATCTGAGGAAATGGAATTTTTCTGTTCATATTTTCCAATTTTCAGCAGTACAAACGTGCATAATAACTTCTGTTTTTGAAGAAATGAACAAGTTCAAAAGTGTTTTCTTCTTTACTGATCATTTCAAGTGCTTATTTGTATCAACACTTCCAAAGATTGTGATTAGAATATCTATTGCCCTTAAAAAAAAAAAAGGTGAGGGTCACATAGAACATTTACTGGGAAGTAGAAACAATCTATTGTAATAGTCTGGGTTTATTTCCTCACATTTTGCTACAAAACAGGTGCATTCCTTACAGACTGAAAGAAAATGCTGATGATCTCACCGGCACCATAAACAGTAGACTAGAAGTTCTTATGATTTCTACACCAAATCGTAGTGACCTTGTGTTTCCAAAGGTATGTGGTTTGCCTGCTCTATCATTCTATAATTTAATTTAAAATCATTTGGATGTTTTAAGTTCAAGCAGTCTATTCACTTCATGTGATTGTCAGGGTGGTTGGGAGGACGATGAGACCGTGGGTGAAGCTGCTTGCCGTGAGGCCTTGGAGGAAGCAGGAGTTAAAGGGATACTCAATGTGGGTTCTTTTTCTTTCATAATCTTGTAGTTATTCTTTTGTATCCAGAGGACCTGTTTGATTGCATGGAATTGAATACATAGGAATTCATGGTAAATGGCTTCCAAAGATTATTAAAGAGATGAGGAGTGAAACAATAATAGGACATTAGTTTACCTAGGATTTGAATTGTTAGGATGATGACTGGGTTCATTACCATCTCCCCTTAATTCGTTTTTGCATTAAAGGGAGATTATTTGATGGGGATCTTCACCCTTAGGTCTTCAATTTTAACCACTTTGAGGAACACTTTTCTTAGAATTCCTATGAGTAATTCTATTCGAACAAACGGGCCCTGAATGTTAGTGGCTGAAGCAAAGATATAATGGTTATTGTTTCTTTTTCGTTGATTTGTTATTTGGTTATTACATTTATCTTCTCACTGAGTTAATGTTGCATGTGTGATTTAACATATGATCATTTTGTCATTGAAAAGGAAGGGGAAGAATAGGTAAGTTGTGATGTCTTTTGCCCATATAGTCAAACATCATCATCATCATCATCTGAGCACTATCAACCTGGGTTTTATGTGGAACATACATCTCTCTGCATTTTTTGTATACAATTTTATCAAAAATTAATGATTCTTATGTTTTGATGGGATGCTTAATTTCTTGTATAATGTACTTCTCAAGCAAGGTGATCATAAGTTGATATTATTCATTGTCTTAAGCTTTAAGGACTAACCATATTGAAAAAAACAAATCTGGTTTGTATAGGAAAATCAGTTAGGTGCTTGGGAGTTCAGGAGCAAGAGCAGACAGAATAGCTGTAGCTCAGAAGGCTCTTGCAAAGGTTACATGTTTGCATTGGAGGTGACTGATGAGCTCGAATCCTGGCCAGAGCAAGCTAGCCATGGAAGGATTTGGGTAAGTTTACAAGATATAAGATCAGAAGTACACATGATCAACTGAACCATTTCTTCGTCCTACAACCATAGATGTGGACTCCATGCTTCAATAAATCCATAACTATTCACATGATGGGCCATATCTTCAAAGTTAGATGGCCCCAAAACCCACTCCGTGAATGAATTTTTCCCTTCATGTGTTCTCTTTTTATTTGTTAAATATGGACCCTAGAGTGGGGAGATATTAGAAATGGTTTATGCACGTATCATACGAGATGAACCACCAGATGGGTCACATTTGTACCTCTGCTGGTGTAACATAAACAGATGCTGCCTCTCTTAATCAAGCATCATAAAAATTACCTCCACAACATAAGTAACTCATATTTTCTTGATCGATTCTGGGTCCAACACCTCTTCCAAGAACTAGATGCTTACTTTCTTAAGATTTTGTTTCTATCATGAATAGCTGTCAGTGAGGGAGGCCTTCAAGCTCTGCAGATATGATTGGATGCGTAGAGCTCTTGAAAGGTTTCTTAGAGTTCTTTCAGAAGACAACAGAAAATACTGGGCAATGGAGGTCTGCTGCATGAATTTGTCGACGACACCCAACACCTCAACTAATCCTATTAAAGCACTGTGTTAGGGATCAATTGATCTCTCAGGGAATTTTCTACTTTCAGCTTTATAGTTGCTCAGGAGGCCTTGTAATTGACCCTTTTTCTAGTCTTGTTTTCCACGAACCATTGCTGGTTCAACATGTCTTTATGTCTTTTCATCTGTGCAAATGAACTAGCCATGGTATCATGGAATGTGTAACATTAACTGTAGTAGGAACACTATTTTTCCTTCCCTTCTCTGTTTAAAAGATATCGAATTGAGTGGAATCAACTGCGCCGCATTGAAGCTTCTATGCAGGGCTTATCAACTCTCCTCTCAAACGTACCTACATGTCTTCAACATGTTCTTACTCTAAACAAGGTTTCAAGTTCAGTTGACTGAACTGAGTCAGGGCAACTGGGAAAAGTTTAACCTATGCTCACTATGTGATGTTCAGAAGCACCATTGATCCACGATAGATGTGCCATTGATGTAGCTCAATCCGGACCAAACAATTCATGAACCTAGATGCAGTTGGAAGAGAAGGATGATTCTTCACCAGTTTTGTTAAGGACCAAGGAAATAGGAAGATTGTGCACACCATATCATGAACATGGGCATTGGGATTTGAAGACTCATTAAACAAGGGGTGAAAAGGATAAAAAGGAAAAGTGTCAACTTTGTCATAACTCAGTTGGCTCGCCAAGATTTAACTCGGCCTGTATGCCGTTAAACTCATTTGAAACTTGCTGTACTTAGACTGAAACACGGAAAACTCAAGCCACAATTTTAATGAGTTTTCACACATCCATTCTTCACTATACGGTGAGGAACAAACTTGATAGGGCCCACCTAGAGCCCCAGTGATCGTGGGACTTGGAGGATGGAAAGAGACATCTTGGATGGGCTCAAATATTAAGTTTGGGGTCTATCCCAAGACTTAAACCGCTTCATTTGTGGCTCACAAATTTAACGACTTTATAGCCTTGATTAATTATTTAGTTATTTATATTAATATATACCAATATACCAGGTGATCAAACTCTCATAGTAAGGTATACAGACAGGCCAGATTGATCCGACCCATGTTGAGATGGGCTGTCTGTGTTTTAGTTCCGTGGGCTAAGCAGGTATAATTTCTAACTCAATAGTAGTTTTTTTTTTTTTTTTGTGTGGAAATCTAACCCAATAGTTAAATGAGGTATATCTGGGCCATTTGTATACTTAAAGCCCCAGTCTGGCCTAACATATCTAGCACAGAACTGCACAAGTCATTATCAGGAACAGCCACAAAGATCCTAAACTTGGAGTGGCCTATGCTGTGGGATCCACTTGGAAGTATGCTATATGGATGTCAAATTTAGCATGATAGTGGGTGGGTCCTTGGGCTAGGCCATTCCTTGCTCAGGGTTGGTTATAATTTCTCAAAAGGAGTATACCCAGATTTTGTATCTGAGCTGGGCCCGGACCTCAAAGGCCAGGCAAACACTCTAGACCTGAGTTCGGCCTGGCAGATTCAAGCCATGAGCATTGAGAATGGCAATTTTAACCTATGTAAAGAACATAAAAAGGAAAGACATTTTTTTCTAAATTACCTCGAAATCTGAATTGGGCCGACTTTGAAAAGGATTAAAAAAAAGAAAGTAGCAGCAACCGGATCCAATTAACCCACCCTAGAAATGCCAAACTAAAATGAGAGATAAATCTGTGGGCCATGAACATGAATAGAAATTAGGAACCAAAGAAGCCAAAAAGAAAATGTAGGAAGAAAACATAAGAAAGAGATTACAAATGTAGAAAACCATAAAAAACCAACTTTTCCTTTTCTCATGAAAAAAGATGAAGTGTGGATTTAGCATTCATCTGTGCTGCAATCATGGTGCAATCAAGGCGTCGAAAGAAAATTTGGCCACCATGCTGTATAGCTCACCTTAGTACCTGTTAATCAAGAACTAAGGAGATATTGCGATTTTCTAATTGTAAAGATTCTAAAAAGCTACATTCATTAATCATCGTATCTACACTGCAAGAAACTTAATTTATACAAAGACAGAATTATTCAAAATTCAGACCTAACTCTAGTATCTCTAGCAAACTACTGCTGAAACTCAAACATTAATGTGGGTCAGAAGTGAGCCATATAGTAGAATGATTAGGTGATTAAGACCAATAAAATATCCAAATTCCAACAATTTTCTAGTGCCGACCTTTGAAAATTAGAACCTCATGATGTAGATGGTTACAGTAATCATAATCATATTGAATTTGACAAATTGAGATTTCATAACCGTAGATTCCAAGCTCAAAGTTCAATTATTCTCAAGTGTATGATTTAGTCCAATCACTTCGGGCCACAGGGGCATTCCTAGGGCCCCTCTTGGGCCCGAAGAGATAGTCTGGCTGAAAGGGCTGAGACACCCTCCGTTGCCAAATAAAAAACAAGTTCAATTATGGGTAATTTTCAAACCAATATCAAATTGAGATGTGTGCCAATTCACATGGACCTGCATGAGAGAATTTGAATCCACATCAAGTGGGCCTCATCCAACTAAAAAAGTGTCTCTGCCAAACAGGACTGCACTTCCTTTCTGGGTTTTCACTTTCCTTTCAAGAGCTGATGAGTCACCACAAACTAGCCAAGGAAAATTTTAAAAAATGGGAAACTGGCCAGCCTCAAATTCCGGGAAGAGGCTTCACACGCGACAAAACATTCAAACCATCTCCCTCCCTCGGAACTCTAAATGAGTTGAAAAGGTATTGTTGCCCATGGGCTGCTCTTATGTCTTATGCTTAGTGTTTCTTCCTTTTAAAGACTTTGGCCTCCCTTTGATACTCTTAGAGTTACCTCTGCACCCATTCTAGAGGCCAAAGATTGTTAGCTTATGCTTGTGGAAAGGTTGCAAACTCCTGAGCCAACACCACCCCACTTTTGTCCTTCTAATAGGGTGTGCCTTTGACTCTCTTTCTAACACATCTTTTCATATATCATGTTCTTGTGCTCAGGGAATGTGGATTAATATTTAGAAAAAAGACCCATCAAAATCCTTACCCACTTGATTGTGTTACTGTTGATCATCTTTTGTTTTTTCTCTTGTAGGCCTATGTTTAACTAACTTGGAACAATCACATATCTTAGTACCTATGTTTTCTACTTTACCTTTGAGGCACTTCACTTGAAATTTTGGACTTTAAAAGTAAAACAGATGCATTTTGGGGGATGCCCATAAAATAAAATGTTGATGTACTTGCTACCAGGCTTTATGGCAAGGTGGAAAATGAGCTCTTGTGTGCATTGAGCCCTAAACAAAAAGATCTTATTATAGTTGATACTGTGTTAAGGAAACTAATACTGTGATGAACATAACCTCTTTAAGATCTTAACCGCGATCACATGAGATCTTAGCAGTGTATTTCTACTCTAATGCTGATATTAACATGGCCATTGAAATTGAAATCAATAATTATATGAAACAAACAGACCCTTTACAAGACAATTCCTGGTGGGGTGGTAATTCGCTGTCTTGCAATGATTTCTCAGATAAACAGGCGACCGTATCACTTTATCTTCCGATTTTGTAGTATCTAGAACACCCTTAAATATAATTTTCTCCATTCTGATTTTTTTTTTTGTTAGTTCCCCCATAGAAAATGGTTTTTTTTCTCATTTAACACAATCATCTTCAAAACGCAAATCAGTCACCGATAGACGTATGGAGAGGAAGATTTTGAAGACTTGACCGAATTTCGTCACTTGGTTATGGCTTGAGTATGATTACATGGCCTAAATGTTCTTTTTGTTTATTCAAAATCCAGTCTGCTTTACATGAGAAAAGTCATGCTGGGGCCCCTAGGCTTGCTTAATGCATGCCCTCCCTCCACCTTCATTTGTGATTATTAGTGCTTTTCTTTTGCACATTTGTTTATAACAAAAACCCTAATGGGGACAATCAAGAGTCAATAGATATCAAATCTCAGTGGAATCACATTGAGAAATGGCCTTTGGCTCTCACATAAAATGAATAAATTACCACATGAATGGATGTAAAGCTTCTATAACTTTTTCACCTTAAAGCACCCTTTTAATTTCCCACCTTTTCATGAAATTTGGACGGCTTCCAAAGCCCTCTAGGACGAGTTTCACTGGCCCCACCTCCATCAAAGTTAGGCATAGGTCTCCATGAGAGGCAAGTTGTGTAACTAGTGCTTTCACTTCATTGCATTATTCAATGTATATTTGACTGAATAGACTTGTTTTATTACTATCTTTTGTTCTATATGGATGTGGGTAGAGAGTTTTGCAAAGAAATATAAATAGAAAATTCATGCCACATTGCTTGCACATGGAAAAAAGGAGATTTGAAAGTCTAAAACCACACAAGAGATTGTAGGTTCTTGTTGTCTTAGAGTGTAGTGTATTCCCCAAAAGAGCCAGCCTCTCAATGTGATTGCATCATTTGGCTGTGGGACCCATTGGGTCTTCTGATATTTGACTGAAGATTGCAGTCTGAGAGATTTTGTGAAGTTTGACTCGTGATCACATGAAAACTTCTTCGCATCAAATCATGTCTGATGAAACTAATGTAGATTTTGTTATATGGGTCACGGTCCCTTTTGGCCATACAGTATTTTCACTGGAGATAACATTAAAAGTATTGTCTTCACATGAAAATTTCTTGAGATCATGTCATTTCATCTGGAACTTGGTTTCTCAACAAGACGAATTCCCTACATTTGAAAACTAGTATATTTCAATCATTCACGTTTAGCACATATTTTCATGCTAAATTGTAGAAAGTGATTCGCGTTACGCAAGTTTATGTCTTTATAAACAGAATTACTGGGTAAAAAGAAAGTGTTTCCAGTACTTGGTCCTTGTATTCTATCGAAATAATGCGCATTTTGACGTTACTGTAATCCAATGAAAATCCTACCTATGGATCACCATTTCTTTGTCCCTGTAAAGTGGAGAAAGTTGCAGAACTTAATACAGTTTTAAGTTTAAACTGTTATTGATCTGGTTAAAATATCGCTGGAGTTGTATCAATAACAGCAAAAACATTGATGACTAATGCATTTTGAAATTCTGGTTTGAGCTATATAATATTTCATGATGAAAATGCTGTTTGAGTGACTTATTAGAAATTTAATTAGTCATTATAAAGCCGTTTTTTTTTTCACTTACTTCTATTTTAGTTTAAAGTGGGGCATGTGAACATATATGATACCTTGGTGTGGTCTCACTTCATTTATTCACAAGGCCCATGAGCCATGATCTCACTTACGATCATGAAAGCACCTACCTCTCTCTCTCTCTCTCTCTCTCTCTCTCATACGCATTCAAGGAATCCACTTGTGAATAAGTGATTTGGGTGCATCTAGGCAACCCAAGATAGACAGAAAATAATTGAGCTTCATTAAAGAAGGCATCACTTGACCTTTATAATCCAAACCGTAATGAAAGATTAATTAATCTATCCACTTTCTTCAATGATATCATGATAGCCATCGTCATCATCATCATCATTATTTCATGTCATCTTCATCATCCCATCAAACTCAGGTTTGCTAAACAGTTGGTTAGGTCTTTGTACAACCCTTGTGTACACCTGTGCTAGAATGATGCTCAAGTGTCTTTCAAACACAACAAAAAGATCATAAAAGTGTTGTTTTGCCTTTTTCATTACTAATTGGCTTTGGAGTAAGTGGTAGCTTAATGGGATCTAAGATTGTATAAGTGGTATTAAAGTTTAAAAAGGTTCAGGGTTCAAGTCTCCGCTCGGGTGGCACCATTGAGGGGGGATTGTTAGGTCCTAGTACAAGCTTCGTGTGCACCCGTGTTGCAGTAATGCTTAAATGACTTCCTAATACAACTTAGAAGACCATAAAACTATTGTTTTACCTTTCTCATTACCAATTGATTTGGGGATAAGTGGTAGTTCAATGGTTTCTGAAATTGTACAAGTGGTATTAGAGCTTGGAGAGGTTAGGTGCTTGAGTCTTTGCTCGGGTGGCATCGTTGAGGAGGAAATTATTAGATCCTGGTACAACCCTCGTGTGCACCTGTATTGAAGTAATGCCCGAATGTCTTCCTAATAACACAACCGATAAGACTATAAAACCATTGTTCTGCCTTTCCTATTACCATTTGATTTTGAGATAAGTGGTAGTTCAATGGGGTTTGAAATCCTATAAAATTCCTACTATAAAACTTTGAAAAGGAAAAAAAAAAGAAACTATTACTAGAATACCTTACTTCATTCCATCTTGGTAATGAGATATCATCTGCTCCATGACAATTTATTTTTCATTCGGTAGATACATGCGAAAATAGGCTTTAATCTAAGGGGTGAATAGTGAAGGTTGAAAGGTGAAACGTGAAAAGTGAAGATCTTCAAAGGGACTATCAAACTCTTGCAGTTCAATTTTTTAGGTGCATGCTGGGTGGAACAACCATTTTCTATTGAAGGATGTTATTGTGATGGTCCTTTGATCTCCAATTTGATCCTTGACTTTTGGTCCCTTTCATAGAAAAATGCTCTCTATGAATTCTTTTGCCTAATTGTTAAAATTTTAAAATTCATAGGAAAGGGGCTTTATAGAAGAGGTTTGAAAGAGGTGAGGAGTGAAGGGAAAAGATCTATAGGCAACATGTTAGGCCACTTCTCACCCAAAAAATTCATAGTTCTCTAGAGGCTTTGCACATTGGTTTTGAATGATAATTACCTTCCATTTCCACTCAAGGTTAGTTTAGCTAGGATATAGGTACTCCATGTAGAGACGCCTTAGCTAAAGCTTGAAGAACTTCACACTACTAAACCACCATTACGCTTACTCATTACTCCTATTCTTTGCTATAGCCAATTAAAAGTAAACAGTGTTCCAGTGCGTACTTAAATTTATGGATAAACTGAGTGCAGGGCAACCAAGTTTCAAGGATCCAACACTAGGCCTTGGTAAAAGAATCTTGAATTCAGTTGGTGGATACATCTAGAGACTCGAATTTTCACAAATTAAGCCCTTGGATAGACCCTCATAGCCATTGTACATATGGTTAAATTAGGTTAATAGCCAATGGGCTTAACTATAACTAATGGGGTAGTTACAATTGATCTGTTTGATTAGGGTGGATGCCCGGTGGACTAGAGAATAGTTGGGTAGTCTTACAGACTATTTAAACATATATCACCCATATTACAATGCATATGAATTGATGGACCTTATCAAGTTATCATTGACCCTTTTGGTCAAGGATCACATTCCTTTTGGTAAGTAGATAATAATGCCTAGTGATTGTACTCCTATTGAAAGAAATAAAAAAGAAAGACATGCCTATGTAGCTCACTAACTTTTCTGTATCTTATGTTATTGTGCTTTTGATTTGGAAAAGAGGCCCATCAAGTCTTCCAAATAAACAAAGAAGAAAACACCTCCCATGAGCATGAAAGCCAGAAGGGACTTTTGGGATGGGAAAAAAATGGAGGGTTGTGGGACTTATCATTGGTTTAGCTCAAAGTGGAAGCACATGGATGGGCCATGGCATCCCTTAATCACACCAATTAACAACCTTACAGGATTTGAGAACATGATCTTCATTCAAGACCTTACATAAATTATTCACATGTACTCTAATTTAGTATTTCATTACCACAACTACCAGGTTCTTTAGGCCTCCAACTCCATCTATTCTAATTTATAAGAAAAAAATGCAGCGATGTATGCATAGGATCTATCCACATCAAGACAATCTTTTACGGAGATCTAGGTACTGTTAAACTTAAAATGGAAAAGAATATGAATAGAAGATCTAGATATACTAATAGTGATAGGGTTCTCCATTTGTCCCCCAAAGATCAACATTACTATAGAAAAGGGATCAAACATCAAAAGAACTGAACAAAGATATAAGAAAGGAAAAGTGCTGATAGGCTCCAGGATTGAAATATGCTTATTTGGAAATCAACATTTTTCAATAATCAGACATGAATGTCTAGAAATGTGTAGAAATATTAAGGGGGATGTTTTGAATCACAAGATTTCTCTCCTGAAATAGAACAGCTCAAAATATATATTATTTCAATAGATTTTGGTAATTTATTAATTAGCTGAATTTGGATAAATGAGTTTAAAAAATAAAAAAAATATTGGTTCTGGAGATTTCTCTTACATTGAAAGAAAGAAGGCATTTCTTTGTTTATAGAGGAAGGCCTATTACCATGCTAAACATTTGGTTCTTTGGATGATTGGATTATGAGGGTCATCGAGGTATATACTCTTTTGTGGGCCTCATCTTGTGGGTCCCTAGATGAGGTCCCCCACCCCAACCCCACCCCACCCCTTAATTATTCCCACCAACACTTGATCTAACATGGTTTTATACATACATGTTCCAACTCGAGGGTAAAACCATTGAACACAGTTGGTAACTTGTATAGGTTGAACTCAAAGCTAACCCTCGTATTTTTTTCATTGAAAATTTCAACTCAAACCTGATCAAAATGTTAAAATAGCTAACCTTTACCAATAACTAAACTCAAGCCCAATCTAAATGTTAAAATGGCTAACCTGAACCATTAACTAATATGTCTAGTTTATGCTACATTGGTACATCACAGTGCAATTTCGATTAGGTCAAGTTTAAGTTGGGGTAGTGGGTCAAAATAAATGGTATAGTATCAACCAGAACTCAACCTAATTCATCAATTGGCCATATATGTCAATTTAACAATAGAATGGCCCATTTGAAACTTAAATTACCAGGTTCGATTAAGGTTAAGTACGGATTGTCCCTAAATTGCCACTCGATAATCTGCTATATACGATGATCATGTGTATGTGCTAAATAAAGGATTTCTCCGTGTATAAGCAAATTGGAGATCTCACAGCTAAGTTGGGGCATGATTAATCCCAATCATCAATCATCAAAGCGGATAGTTCTCAGTAGTACTAGTTTATTTTGATTGAGAATAATAATGGTAGCATGTCAATAAAAGTAGATGGCACATGCTAATCATATTCATGGCTCTCCCAAACATTTGAATGTGAGTGCAACGCTCCCATCATTAGAAACTCAATTCCTTGAAAGGATCATCATAAGTTCCAAAACCAAATGACCCAAATATCCTCATCCATCATAAGCATCAAGATTTTACTTTGGTGTTTGGATAACTAATGGGCCTCAACTTTTCAAGGCACTCTTACATTCTTCCATGTATGATTTCACTTCACTTGAAGTAAACATTTCATTTTAGAGATCTAAATGCATTTTTTTTAAAAATCTACATGCAGTTGAGAGAACATTTTACTGACAACCAAACAGAGCTTTAACTTTTAAGAATATGAAGTGCACTGTTCCAGGATTCCAGGGATTTTAGATTTCTCTAGCGGAAGAATTCTTTATTTTAGAGTTCTATGAATCCAAAGCAAAAGTGAACAAGTTAAGGTCAGACCCAAAAGGTCAAGATGACAAGACTTCTCTCCTAAAAATATATATACATTTTATACTTAACCCATATCAAGTGCAATTGACTGATTGTTCTGCACCTACATGGAAACTGAGTCTCTACTGAAGGGATCAATGCCATTTAATGGAACTACTGGATACACTCGAAGACTAAATTTTCATATTCTTTCTCCCAAGATACACGTTAGAGTCGGGGCATCCAATAGAATTGAATGATAAACCGTTTCTGGTTCTAAATCAGTAAAATTATTTTCTCAATTAACTAAGAGTGAATGATCAAAGGTGGAGATCTACAAGGGGCCCAGAAGCAGTACTTGTTTTGGTGGATTATGATAACCTACCCTTCACCTTATAATAACCAAACCCTAGCAATTTGATGGTCCTTTTGAAGATCTCCTCCTTCTGAACTTTCTCTTTATCCAATTCAATATATGCCCATTTCTTGTGAAAATGTAGATCAAAATTGGGAGGAATCAGGCAAACAAGAGCTTAGGAGGAAAGAAGAGTACTAATTGTTGGGTTTATGTCTTGTATTTCGGCTTAGCCAGATGAGTCTACTGGATTAGCTAGGGACTGGTTCAAGATAAGGGCATTTTGGTAATTATACCGGAGCTTTCTTAGTGGCTAAGAAAACGGAGATTATATATATATATATAGTCTGTAATTCTAGATCTTGCATTGAAATTTCCTACTTAAGGGATGAGATTTCATGGCCCTTTGTAAATTGAGAGAGGTAATTCATCACACCTAACCCATTTTGATGGAAGCCAATTCATATGAATTCCATAAGAAATGTGCCCATAACAAAAATGAATGCAATTCTTTTAAGAAACGGGAAAGAGAGATAACAGTAAACTAAATTTTCATATTTTATCCAATGTTCCCTAATTAACTAAACATGCATTTTGTGAGCATTGATGGTGCAGTCTACTTCCAATGAATTGTCCAAAGAAATACACAATTTTTATCACGTGGTTATTGGGATGGAGATCTCATGCTTCAAAAATATTAGCTAAAACTACTATTATTGTGAGACAATTGCAACAAGAGAAGAATAGAAAAAAAGGAAAAATAATGAATATCTATTAAAAAAATTTTAAATTGATATATCTAATAATATATTAATTATGCAAAGATTGTTTTATTTCCTTAAAAAAATACCGATATACACCTGGGAAATCCCTCAATTTGAAAATGCCAGGACTGTGTGGGTTGGACAAGCCCGACCCGCAAAAAGCTACAGGTTGGATCTCAAATCGCAAAGTAGTTGTCTCAATCTGATCCGTTTAGACCCAACCCAACCTGCTTACCATTGTATTCGTGTCTGAGGATATATGCACATGCATCAAATTGGGCCGGGCTGAAGCTTGTCCAAGATCACAACCTTTTTAGGTATTAGGTCCAATATCCTCGCCAAAACTCATCCCACCAGCCTGAATATCAGGCTGAAGCTGACCCAGTCTAAGATGCTATGAAGTCTTCTCGCTAAACATGCTGTACCAGGCCAGACATATCCCCTTGAAAAATCAGTCCATGAATTTGGCCTTGGGCCAGTCCACCATCCTAAAAGCGCAGCCCAAGTTTAGTCCAATCCGGGTTGCCCATTTTTTTTTTTTTTGGATGACATAGTTATTTCCATAGTTTTTTTCTAAGAGCACGTGCAGCTCCACACCACACATGCACCGGCTAAGTTTGGAGTGGGAGTCGAACACAAGACACGCATGTCTGTGATTAACACCACTGGTTTAGGTTTCATTTTTTTTCATTTAGTTAACCTAATAAGTAATAGACTATCTTTTACCGATATCTTGACAAGATATTAGAAAATAAGAGAAAATGCTGGCAGGGGTATAAATGTAAAAATCCAAGGGTATATTAGACCAGCTCGTTATATAAACTGCACCATGCAAAGAGCCAGTTTGTCAAACATCAGTCCACACTCATTCAAACAAAGAAGAAGAAGAAGAAGAAGAAGAAGAAGAAGAAGAAGAAGAAGAAGAAGAAGAAGAAGAAGATAATCTGTTATTGTAGTCTCCTTGCTTCATGGATTTTTCCAACCCACCCACCAACCCATCATCTTCTTCTTCCTCTTCTACCCCTCCATCCGATAAGAAGACCCGGAGAAAGTCTTCCCAAGACACCCCCGGCCGCTACCTCGGCGTGCGGCGCCGCCCATGGGGCCGCTACGCCTCCGAGATACGCGACCCTGCAACCAAAGAGCGCCACTGGCTCGGCACCTTCGACACCGCCGAGGAGGCCGCCCTCGCCTACGACCGCGCCGCCCGCTCCATCCGCGGCCCCCGGGCCCGCACCAACTTCGCCTATCACGACATGCCACCCGGCTCATCCCTCACCTCCATCCTCTCCCCGGACTACTACACCGACACCAACGCCAACCCCCTCCTCCCCACTGCTGCCACAGCAGCCTCCGGCGACGGGCAGTGGATTCCGGCACCGCCCCAGGAGCCCCTTTTCACTGGAGTGCCCAGTGGGCCCCACTTCTCGGACGATACCGGGCTGCCCCCCTTCCCACCTGCCATTTCGGACGTTTCGGGCTGTTTCGGGTCGGGGTTGTCGGATCCTCTGGCGCAGCTGGGTCAGGCGGGTTCGTCTAACGGGCAGGACTTGTTCGGGTTTCCGGAGCAGGGGAGCGGGTCCGATGCGGGTTTTGGTTTCGGGGGTGAAGACTACTTGCACAGCCCGCTTTTCGGGCAAATGCCCGCCGTTTCGGATACAGTTTCGGACGTAACGGACGGTTTTGATTTGGGCCCTTCTTCCTATTTCTTTTAAGGTGAGGTTTTTCAACGGTTGGATTTGGAGATAGGCGCGTGTGGAGGTTTGTAACGCCTCGAGAAGTTTCGGGTGTTTTTTGAGTTTGGGAACGTGTCGTTCTGTGGATGTCGTTGTTTTTACGTAAGTCGGTTGAATATTTTCTTCCCTCTTTCTCTGATATTTGGCTCTTTTCGGTGTCTGTTGAGTCCGTGAATCTTCCGGATGTGACCATTCCAGCAAAAATGACTTCAAAAAATGGGGCCCAGCTTTGATCAGGGATGATGAGGAAGTTTAGCATAGTGGATTGAAAAAAGGGTCCAGAATATGCACGGCTCGGATTACGTCAAGATTCCAAATCACGGGGCCCACTAGAGTAATGTCAAGAGTTCGGATTCTCTATAGCTTAGTTTTTTCCAAATAGATGACTCTTGCATGTTTGTTGGGCCTATTGACCCACCGGATAAAAGGACACTTCTTTTTTTATAGGGATAAAAGGACACTTCAGTTGTTAAAATACACACTTAAATTAAAGTACAACAATGAGCCGGAGGGAGGTCTCCGGCTCTTCACTTTGCCCAATATGCATAATTAGTAAGTTTTACCAATAATCAACGGTAAAAGGGTCTACGGATTCCTTGTCATTAAAAAATATATAGGATAAGTTCGAGTTTACTGGATATTGTTAGGCATCTAATTTAGGGTCATTAAATGATTTAGTAGAACTCAATTCTCTCTCTATGGCTTCTAATTGCTCGTATCATGATTGTAGATCCGATCGCTAAGAAGTGCGTCCATCTGATTTTAGGCAGATGACTTATCTAGATCATCCTTATATCTGGTAGGGTCAGTGGGTCCCAAAAACATTCCTATGTCCATTTTTTCAAAAGGAAACAAAAAATTTGAGGAGAATCTCTAAGGCCCTAGGGGATGGCCCAAAAGGTGTTTAGTTTGTGCTAATAATGCAACATTTTGGTGAGGGCCAATGGTTCATGCACTTAGATTTTCCAAGGCTGTAAGAACCCAACGTGCCAGATGAAGGTGTACCGCAGTACCTGTGTACCCGACTAGGCAAAAGGCCCGACACTGAAGATTCGGGCATGGGGCCTATTTTGGGGTTTCACGACAGCTTGGCCTACATATGTTCACAACAAATAAAAAATCAATCTCGTTGATAATTTTGGTCCTCAAGTCCACCATGGACATGAGCCCAACCCAACCTTATCGCGTGGCCAATTTTGCATTCATGACCATCATCTGAGGGTCCCACAATAATACAAGTTTTTGGATGGTTGAGTCACAGACTTGGATCTTTCTACATTTGTAGGGGAAAACAAAATCCAACCTTGATCCAGGCATTTCCATCTTAAATCCAAGAGCCCACATCTGCATCTCCACAATAGGTTAAAGGTAGGGCCCAAGTCCTCCCATTAGAGATCCAACTGAGGATGCTGAAAAATTCTGAAGGGGACTAAGCAATGTACACAGACACTGATCATTTGGTAGTCATGCTCCATTTATCGGCAATAGATCAGGCCCATCATCCCAAATTCAAGCCTGGCAGGTCATGCAGTAAAATAAGTGAAGGATTCGGTCCATTGGAAGGCCCTTATCCAATGTGCATATTTTTAGGGCCCCTGAGTGACAAATACTAGTCTCCTTAGGATGTAGAATGGTGAACACTGTATTAGAAATAATTATCGGTTCCTAACGTATCAGGATGCCAACTTGGGCTGTTCATGGCCTGTGATAAACTGATCAAATCAGAATTTTAGCAGGCCCAGTTTAACCAATTCAAAACCTGGACTTTTGACAGCCAAATTCATATTTGCATCTTTGAGCATGGATTTGGTGCAAATCCGGCCCATGGTTTGATGGTTCAGCAAATGGTTGAATCAAATTTTTTCTTGAATTAAAGGTCCACGATGAGAGGATTCACCATAGAGAGAAAAAAAATTTGGATTTTTTGTGCGACTATTGTATCATTGTTTGGAGCAACATATTTTCCTTACGAAAAATAAGAGAAAAAAGCAGAACCATAATTTGCATTTACTTTTAACTTTTGGAAACAAATTAGCATCCTCCAGTTACAGTGGGGGCTATCAATGAAAACAATCTGCATAATCAAATCCTCTCCTGTACAAACTGAATCCTACAAGATATCAATCACATCCTAATGCACCGAAGCCTCAAGGTATGCACGAGTATCTCCAGTTCAATACACTGCTATTGGTAGTTTTGGGGCCTTACTGGGTTCGCCATCAAATGCAACATGGATGATTGGATGTGAAGGTTCCAGCTCCCAGCTGTAATTGCTAAAAGGTAAATTCTCATAGTAAATTCATGGTTCATAGGCTTAGTCTAATAAAAAAAAATTCTGGTAGATAAGGCATTGCATTAAGATTAGGAGGGATAGACAATCACTGTGTCTGCCCATTCAAAATCCTAAGAATATAAGAAAACTACACAAAACTATACCTGAAACGATAGAGTTAATTGACTAATCACAAGTGCCTTTCAAAGCCTGCACCACCTCTTCGGCTTCTGACCGCACGCACACTCTATCAAAATCTTTATCTCAGCAGCGAAGATCACCCTCGTTTTGACCTCTTTTGAAGAGATAATGTTGGATTCTTGAATGGCTCCTACATCCGCAATAGATCTCTTTAAGAACAAGAGGCCAAATCGATCTAGTAATCTTCATTTTAGTAAAGGAAAAAATTTTCATGTAGAAAGCCAAGCAGACAAAAGATTAGATGGCCAGTCTCGGATTTCTTCAATAAATTCAAACTCTAGGCTATCTTGGCCATAGAATGCACCACGTGATTAGACTCCCTAGGTATGTAACAGTAGTCATTAAAAATGAAGTTTCTAGCCAAATCCATAATGTCCAAAACCAGATCCTCTGTGCCCCAGTCCCTTGAATAATTATGGCAATTTACTGCTTATGCTTCATTGGTCTAACCTAATAATCTTATCAGTGTCCTGCCAAGCAACCACCGCGTCTTACTCTAGCTGAAGCCTTCCATTAGTAGCCAAAAATGTACTTTGCTAACTTACATCCTTTGTGATATTGGTTAGTATCATCTTCGTCCTTTGAGCTTACCATGAGCCAATATCATTACTACTTGCATAATTAGCAACCATATTATAGAAGGTATTCATGTCGTTGTAGACATTAGATAGTGATTTAGATGGAACCTTTATTCTCCAAGGATATGCACTACCAGTGCAATTGTTTAGATTCATTTGTCATCTTCTTCATTCAATTTCAATTAAACAGGCGATAACATGATGGTCATTCTTTGATTCTTTATTTTGAATTACTTAAAGAATGCCAAAGTCTTAGTATTCCTAGGAAGCATTCATGCACAAACTTGGAGGTGAATAAAAATCTCCCCCTCTAGTACATAGCCCCATTACAACATGACTTATGCTTCATTCAAGCCCAAAATTTAATTCTATTGCTTTTGTTGAGTTCCTGCCATAAGTGAATTGCCATTCAATGGCTTCAACTCCATCTCACTTAACATTATCTAAATCTACTCTCTTAAAATTGCTACTACAGAAAGACATGGATGTCCAAGTCGCAGATCATGTTATTTTTTAAAGATGAAAAATGCCCCCACTCTGACAAGTGTCCATAACAGGTTTATTGACAAGCTTCCCACCAAGGTGGAACCAAGTGGCCGGAGGCCCAAGGCCATAGCTCCTAACTTTCCAAAATTTCTTAAAAGCAAGAGAGAATCAAAATCAACACCAACCATTTGGGAACAGTCAATTTCAATACCAACCATATTTGGTCAGGCCATCCCAACCTAGGGTTGGCCTTGCAGATGGGGCCCACTTGCAAGAATGGTAATCATTAGATAACAGTTTTGAAGGCCTCTATGTGACTTACCTCTGTGCAAAATATTTAGAATAATATGGGAAAAAAGATTTTGCCCAGGTCATAAGCACTAAATGAGTGTAAAAATTTTCATAATCAATTTAAAGTCCTATAAACATAGATGACCAATCAATTTAATTGGTCATTTGGGACAAAAGTACATGGGCTTAAGTGTCATTCTTACATATATAGTATAACAATAGAAGAAATTCATAATAAATTTAACAAATAGTATTCAAGTAAAATTTTTACTTTTACATTCAATACAAATTCCTAGATTTTCTCCTGCCTACCTTCAATATAAATTAGGTCAAGAAACACTATTTGTTTTGTTGCAAACACAAATCTAAACCCGAGTTAATCTTGATTGACTATTCGATGGAAACTTAGCACGAAAATTATAAGTTCCAAACCCGAGTTAATCTTGATTGACTATTCAATGGAAACTTAGCACGAAAATTATAAGATCCAAACCCGAGTTAATCTTGATTGACTAGAATTAAGCATGTTTTATTCTAATTGATACTTGTTTAGACTAATTCAATTCAAACTCTTTGGGTTTGAATAATGGATAGGTAGTTGGATCGGGTTCGAATCTTATTTAAGCAGTCACGGACCTTCTCGTAATTTAGAGTTACGTGGTTTTGCATAATTGAGGCATTATATTAATTGCATCAAGTGCATTTCATCTCATGGATTATCTTCCATGATTGGCCCGGCCCAATTCGAATTCATCATAGCCCAATTGAAGTCTAACTGCCTCAAACTATAAATTCCATAAGCAAGTTGGGCCTGCTTGCAATTTCCATAAAACCTGGATTTAAAACCAACTTAACTGCTTATTCCCTTTCATTTCCTCAAACTAATTGCTGGTGTCTTCTTTTTCTCCCATCTCTTCTTTAACTTTGGAGCTGGAATCTAGATCTTAGAGTCGTGCATGCTAGAGCCAAGGCTCACATTTTCTTCTTCATCAACTCCTTGCTTATCTTCTTCCTTTGTAATTTACAATTTCATCTTTTCTTATTTTCTACAGCCCTCTAAGGTAACAACTCCATTATCACTTCAGTTCCTTAGGTACAATGGAGTCAATGAGGCTCAAATATGTGACATGTATGCATCCCATATCCATTTCGTTAATTGCATGTCTTTACATGTCGTAGGATTGGTTTTATTGAGGTTTTCTCCACCATTAAACCAAAGGAGAACTTGATTTCGATGAAGCACCGAACTACAGGCAAGTATAAGTGTACATTTTGCTACATATATGTTTAATTATGTTGATTCTTGATGAACTCTTTATGAATGCCAATTTACAGCTATTTTGCTCTTTGATTAAAATGATTTAAGTGTCAATGATTAATGTGAATAAAATTAGGAAAGAATGTTAATAATTGAATGAAAGAAAGCCTTTTGTGTAGTGAGAAGGACTACTTGAATGATTGGGTATAGGAGATACCAAAAGGAAAGGGGTAGAAACAGCTTAGAATGGAATCAGCCTGGAGCCAAAGTGCTCCAGGGCCGATCAATCAGATTCCAGTTCTAGGAGGTGTCCGATCGATTGGACACCTACTTGATCAATCCGGTACTTAAGATTTTGGGTTTAAAGCTTTTTTTAAAGTTTAGTCCTCATGAATGACCATGGACCTTCCATAGTCCATTGTAGGGCATAAGGTGAGGCTAATCTTTTAATCTTTTGATGGAGCTAAGGTGCTTTAATATTGATCATTAGATCATATAAATTTTCTTACAACCATAACATTATAAAAAATTGTCGGAACATGGAGCCTTACCGAAACTCTGATAAGTGTTAGTATATATGGAAAAATGAGTATTACTTTAGACTACTTTATTGGATAAACAAATGATGAATTGTTTTCTTTTAACTTTTTTAGTACTTTAAGGCCCAAATTACACTCCGAAACTCACTCACGATGTTTCCCAAGTCCGGTTCTATATGAGTACAAATCTCTTATGGAAATGAGAACTATTTTATGAAGATGTTTGGGGGACCTTGTATGAGAGTCATTGGGGAGCAATGTACCCCCAATTTTAGTAAAACTTTCTTTAAAATAGGGATTAAATTGGGAGTTGTTCTAACTTTCTTTTAAGACCTTGAAGATATGTTCTAAGCCAATCTTACCTTAGGACCTTAAGTACATTTCAAAGACTATATACGGCCTTAGAAGTGGTACATTTACCTTAAACAATTAGTCCAATGTTAATTAAATATTAATAAAGAAGAGTGTAGAGCTGTCACTCATTCCCTCTTGATTTTCTAGTTGTTTTTCGACGTCATGTCATGGGTGTTGGCATAAGAAGTGATGTCCATTGCTTATACAATGTAATACTAAGATCATGGTAGTACATTGGCACTGAACATTTTATGAATACACTGTATTGAATGACTAAGGAAACATAAATTATTTTAGTTAAGGTTAGTAGGCAAATAACCTTGTTAACCTCTCAATTCAATGTGTTCATATTGTTTAAGTAAACCTTACCCTTAATATGATTAAATGCTGTATCTATTCTTCCTGGCGAACCATAAGGCAAAATCGGAGACAGAGCTTCTACTGAGTGTGAGCTCATGAGCCAAAGTAGGAGTAGTTAAGGTTGAGAGAGTTTGAATTCTATTAGCTCATTTAAGTATGCATTGTTTGATTATCAATTACTTTGTTTAATCCCAAGTTTTATGATTGAATACAATCTCAAAACCGATATACGCTTTTATATAAGTAAAAGTTGATCGCTACATATGATAAGTATTAAAGTTATGAATCTCGATCAGTCTTGATATATTGAGTCGGCACCACTTAGTTTGTACCCATAGGAGGTTTGACGGGACCGAATGAGGATATTCAATTTGTTATTTACTGTAGTAGTTGTATGAAGAGTTGGTTGGTGCTCTTAAGGTAGCTAGACAGTCTTGGCCCGACCGCTAGTGATTTCCAACCGTACGATATGCTCTCTTTGTATAGAGAAAATATCTATGTGAATGCTAACTAGTATGTTATTGTATTTTCATTTGTAATTCATTACTCATGCTTAATCATATGCACAATATGCTTAGTTTTCACTTTTGCTCTCATTTAATTAATACGTTCTTAAATTCAATTAATACTTCATGATAGTCTTATGGACTTTTATATTTGCTTAACCGTCATGTTAATAGTACTACCATTAGTATTATAGGTACAAAATCCAAAATCGGTACGACAGTTAATGTGCCCCCGGAGAGAGCCACAGTGCTACCTCGGGATATAGATGAGTGGAATGAGAATGATGTCTATTACTAGTCATCCTACATAGCGCAGGGGTTCATCTTTTGGGCTTTTTTAGGCTTTAGACATGGTTTGGCTTGTAGATGGTTCATGTCATCATTATCATGTTATTTTGGAATTAGAGATTGATGGACATGTCATTTTTTATTTATATATATGTTTATGTATCTTAGTATCATGTGCATATTGATCGTGCTCGAAACGTGATATGAAATGCAACGGATTCGACTCCAACATTCACACACAGCAAGCGTTTAAGGAAAATGAGAAATAATTACAGTTCATTATTATTTTCTTTTTATTTGCATAGGTTCAAATGTTTTGACCGCGGGGATGCAGGTTGTTTATAAGTTTTGAAATATTTATGACCCCTCCCTCTAGTCTTAGATGTGATTCAAAATCAGAAAGTGTAAGAAAACACATGAAAAATGAAAAAAATACAAAAAAGAGGGAGACAGTGAGGAATGACCATGGGCCACGGGATAGTGAGGAATGACCATGGGCCACGACCGTGGCTCATGGCCACTAGCAGACAGTGGCCGAAAAGCCACTGTTTGCTTCGTTTTTTTTCTTTGTTTCACTTCTATGAGGAATTGGAACTGCTGTACTTTGAGCTCATCTGAAGCCTTTTGAGTGGATTACATCAACTATGAACATTTGGATGCAGTACTTGACTTACCATTTCACAATCTTAAGGCTTATGTACCATTGGTTTGGAATTTGCTTGTAATGTCTTCACGGCAACATTTGTAATTTTTTATGAGTCAACACAAGTGGATGAAACACTTAACAAACATCAGTTTAAGTTATAAATGAATGCTTTATCAATATCTATGACAATTACAAGTGTACTTCACAAGTTTCCGCTTTATAGTTGAATTAATTGACACGTGTTTTATGGATCTTCCTTTCACGTACTTGTGGAATCACCCTTGTGGCAGTTCATACATGTCTTGACATGGCATGGATTGCCACGGATTACGTGTTACGTTTTAGGATTCACCCTAATCCCCAATTCTTGGGTTTGGAGTGCAACAATAATGCTGGGAATCAGCACCGAGGGAGAGTATTCAAGTCATTATTGACTCAGCGCATCTACGAAGGGGTTGGACTGGTGCATTAAGTAAGATAGATTTCCTTGCTAGTTTAGCTTTCCCTATTGGGTTTAAGGTTTTCCTTTTTATGATTTGTTTCTTTTTTTGGTAGGATTCTTGGTAACCAATTTAGGTTAGGGTTTTCCTAGATATTGGCGGATGCAATTAAGTTCACATACAATGCAATGGTTTTACTTGTGTTCTCACTTCTCTCCCACTTCTCCCTCAATAGCCTATTCATCCTTACTTTACCAAACTTCAAATTAGGCTAGGGATATTGTCACGCCCCGATCCCGGGAAATTGGGGATTTGAGTGGGCCCCCAGGGCGTAGATACGTAATCCCGTAGAAATCCGTGCCCTGAAGAATTATGTATGAATTCCTACAAGGAAGATTCCACAGGAACGTGTGAGGTATGCTGACACACGTACAAACGTAATTTATCATAAGCGAAATCCTGCGAAATACTCAATAATTATCAAGAGCACACGAATTCATAGTCTGTTAACTTTCAAAGGTAAACATATATACATACATATAACAGCATTGAAGTCTTTAATACATTCCAAAAAGACTACTTAAGTGTTTGATACAAAAGGCCCCAAAAATACTCGCGCTCCGTGGGATGGCTAGTAAAAGACGTCGCCATCTTTCCACTCATCTACATCCCGAGGTACCATTGGGGTACCCTTCGGGTGCGCGTCAATGTCCGCATTGGGACCGGAAGCTGGACTTGCAATACCAAGAGTAACACTGTTAACACAACGGTTAAGCAAGTACTGAGGCATACTAAACAAGTATAACATAATATCTCACTACAAATAATCACTGACATGATGCATAAATGAGAAATTACAACTTAAATATCATACATACTGATTGGCAACCACAACGCTCTATTCTCCCAAAAGGGAGTATACACATATCGTATGGGTCTCTAGGGGATTAGGCTAGCTTCCCGAGGAGTGCCGACTACTCCTCCATAAACCTACTGCAGTGGTGATATACATAACATATACCCAAAAGGGCGTAAGTTGAGTGGTGTTGACTCATATCCAATCGTATCAGTCATATCATACCCTTGGTTAACAAGCTCGCACTCATTGAAAGCTCTGGCTTGTCAGACACTCACTCATTAGAAGCTCAGGTCTAAATTGCCTCAGGGTTTTAGTGAAAGAAGTAATTCATGTTGAAGGTGGTATAGAAGATGCCAATACTAAGGTCCTACAAAATCATTTTGAGAATCCCTAACATCTTGTTTCACTGGGTTCTTACGGCTTAGCCGTGTACAAGGCTACGGCTTAGCCGAGTGGGTCAAATTCCTTCCGGATTTCCAGGTGCAATTACGGCCCAACCGTATGTTGGCCTACGGCTTAGCCGTGCTAAGCCTACGGCTAGGGTACGGGGAGGTTACGGCTTAGTCGTAGTGTTTTCCACGGTGCAGCCGTGGGCAAGACGCAGAAGAAACTGAGTTCCATGAGCTCTCTGGAAAGCTCGCCGTAGGAAGACTTACGGCTTGGGCACGGGCTGGATACGGCTTAGCCGTAGTGAAATCCACGGCGTAGCCGTAGGTGTCACAACCCAAGCCCAGGGAATCGGGGGTTAGTAACAACCTAACCAGTGACACATGCACTCCCGTGCATATGCACTTAGACCCAGTCTAGATGCACACGCACAAAGGAACACACGTGCAAAACATGTATGCGGAAGCTACAAATATCAACATGAGACATGAGGCGCACAAGAAACAAAAGAAATGATATCTAGAGGTTGACATAAAGGTCGGAATATACACACGGGATCCAATCACAATGTATAGAACATGAGTACAATCAATGCTATGAAAAGAAAACAAGATGCATGCATGCAGAGAACAGTCGCGCTCTAATGGAGTGATAACACACACTCCGGGAACCTGAAAAGACAGTTGACGTCTCCCAAGAAAACTGACGACCGACAAGAACACGGTCGAGGGTACCTGAGCCTACAACACCAAGGACAACTCATGAATACAACGATTCAGCAAAACATAAGCAGTAACAAGTTAACACGTATGGTCTTTAATAGAATAAAAGACATAAATAATCATAACAAGTTAATGTAGTAGTCTAGGCAGTTATGCATTCAAATTAACATATGCTCTGTGTGAATCAATGGATACATAACATGTACATACTAGGTGGCTACTACGTACGCCATATGCTCGCAAAATAGGGATCTTATAAACATGCTGAGAACACCATGGGCCAGATGGGTCTCGGTTTCCTGGAGTCCGGATTCCCCAAGACATGTCCTTCTGCAGTAAGGCAATACAAATTATACCAAAGTCACCCCGTCGAGATCCTAAGGCTGAGGCTCAGTAGTGCCGGACTATATCGAGTCAATCAATATAAGAACATGCATATCATAGTGTGCGTATCATTACGTGCATAGCTGAACATGTATCTTATCAGTGAGCCGTAGTACAAAGTCACGTTTTGGTGCTCTCTGGACTTTGAGCCGTAGATGCTTACGGCTTAGCCGTAGCTTCACCGCAAGTTTCAGAAATCTGAATACAGTTCTGTAGCTCAATTCCGGTTTCAATCAGACCCATTAAGAAGAGACTGTAAGTGGAAAATCAGAAAAACTAAATCAACATGCAATGAACAATTACACATGCAGTATACATAAGCTCAAGTACTTGCCTTGTTACCAGTGTTTAGCCCCTTTCTAACTCTTCTTGTCGTGTGGGTAGAGGGAAAACTCCAAATCGAAATGGTTGTCGTGTAGATTGACTCTTCATGACTCTCATAACCCCAAATACATAAAAATGGAGGTGGATCATTACCTTAAACAGCTAGCTTGCAGAAAAGAACAGTACAGAGAGATGGCTCAGGGAGGGGAAGGAGGAAGAAGATGATCCCCAAGCCAAGTGGCTCCTCAAGTCTTAAGAAGGAGGAAGTTTGGGAGAAGAGGTAGAAGACACTGTTCCAGCAACTCAATGAACAAATAGAAAAGAAGGGAGGAAGACACGTTGAGCTCCCATTTAAACAAAACTTTCCCTGGAAGTTACATACAAGCCCTATCTTTTCATGAAATTTCAGTTTAGGCCAAATGCACCTCAACTGGACCAAAATAAGTCCGGATCAAGTCGTACCCAACAGGAAAGATGATTCACGCGTAAAGTTACACTTAAGGAAATGGACAGGGTGTCCAAGAGGTGCGAGAACAAATTACGAAAGGGCCCTTAACTACTTAAGTGGGGCCGAACTCCGCCCAACTCCCTATCCGAGGCCCAAACCCGATAATTTTTTAATTACATTAGCCTTGAATCGAGTTCAATTAATATAGAATGAGCTTAATTAGCGTAAATCAAGATTAGTGGGATTTGGGACCTTGCAGATATGTGGAGAAAGGTGAAGTCTAAATATTATGAATTTTGCTTCTCAATTAGTGTAAAAAAAAAAAACCCCATTAGCCCAAGACTCAATACCTAGAAGAAGAAAAAGAATAATCAAAAGATAAACATTATAAGTTTAGCTTGAGGCCACTATTTGCACAAAATATGAACTTCTTGTTGATCTTCACTACTTTGTACTTACTCCAAGATGGGTTTCATAGATGTGCTTTTGAAGAGGTCATCGACATGCATATATATATAGGTGATTTGAGAAATAGCTAAGTATAATGAGGTGGTTGTATGAGAAATGAAGATAATTAATGAAAAGGCATAGGAAAGATGAGAAATGGTTGAATAAGAGTAATGGGTATATAAGAAAATTAAAAATGGTCTGTGGAGAAGTGAAAGAAATAATGAATTATATGGAAAAAAAAAGTAGTTTTGTGTATGAAGAAGTGGATGAGAGTAATGAAGCATAGGAAAATGTGGCTTAGTGTACAGAGAACTGAATGGAAATAATGAGGTGCCTGGGAAATTGTATTTTGAAGTAATGATTTGGTAAGGATAATGATGTAATAACATGAGAAAATGGAAATGTAGCATGAGAAGATGAAAAAGTGGTTGAATATAGAGAGAAATTAAGAGAGAGTGACATGTGTCATCCACACATGTGCAAGTGGGGCCCATTTAGAAAATATCAAAATACACCCATCACATAAAATTACATAACAACCTTACTATAACACTAAATAAAAAGGCGGCCCAGTGCATGAGGCTCCCGTATAACAAAGTCTAAGAAGGGTAAGATGTACGTAACTATACTTTCATTTTGAAGAGGTTGTTTCCATGACTTGAACCTGCGTCTTCCAGAATGCTACCGGTAGACCTTTACTATTGGGCCAAGCCGCCCTTTTTAACAACCTTACTGTCATTATCATCATCAAAGCCTTATCCCAACCATGTTATGGTCAACTCTTAACAACCATACTATAACACTCAAAAATAAAACTGTATATAAAACAAGTAAATTAACTTAAAGATTATCTAGAAAATGCACTTAAGAATTTAACAAGCATGCCTTTCTCACAAATGAGTTTCATCTCTATTAACAAGCCAAGGATGATATTGAAGTTGTGCTTGGGATTATGCATAATGTTTACATAATCAAGCTGAGTTTAGCTCAAGCCAAGCCCTTGATTAAGTTAATGCTAAATAAACCCTAGCTAGAGCTTGACTACTGATCTAATCAAACCGGGCTCAACAGCCCTACATTGCTACATACAGTGCAACGCATTCATCACGTTTCAAAACCCCTAACTTTTTTTTTTGGTAAAAAGAGAAGCTCATTAAAGAAAAAACAATGGAATATTAAAATAAGGGAGGGATCAAAAGTTTCAAAACCCAACTTAATTTATTAACAAGTGCATATGCGGAAGAATATGCTATGAGCATCTCCCAAAGATGGTATTAAATTTCTGGGAACAACCCTATCAAGGCAACGAAGTTAAAATCGTGGCCTCAGTCTAAAAGCTCTACTTACAAAATTATATCTGATGAACATTTTAGCATTGGGCCGTTGAATTAAAAAGATTTTGAAAAGTTGCTTTTCCATAGAGAACCCTCCTAGTCGGCTGAAAATGTTTAAGAACAATTTATAGTGATAATGTCCTTTCTCAGTGTTTTTTAATATACTTTTCTACTCTAGTTAAGGGTGTTGAGACCCACGAAAGTGTCCACACATACGGTGAGCAAAGTCTGCATGCACAGAAAAAGAGGACATACCTAGGATCTAGTTCAAACCCTAGGTCTGTTGTTCATTACCAGTTGGGTAAAAAGTCAATCTTAATTCTTTTACAGTTTTAAAATGCTTAAATTCAATGCTTTATGCTCTATCTTTTATAGTTCAAGGAACATGTTGCTTTCAATTATGACCATGATGGAGCAACTTAGTTCAAATCATATATTGGTCTGAAGTCTCATAGCATACTCAATCATGCGATACTCAAATGGTGGAAAGATTTGTTTTGTTGTTAGAATGCATGTGCTTCCTTTTATTATATGATCACATGTGTTTGCGTTTGGTTTTGGTTTTTTTTTTTTTTTTTTGGGGGCATACTGATGGACAAGTGTTGGATGGAAAGAACATGATCTTATAGTAATAATAAAACATGGAATGAACATTAAATTTGAATTTTAGATAATCTCGTGAGTCGGCAGATAAAAATAAAACTCTTAACAAAATTAGAGATATTCATTTAGACTAAATTATCTCCATGAGATATTTGATAAATATGGAAATATTCTATTAGTAGTTATCCAAGTCAGGCATTTGTCTAGTTGTGTGGTTGACAATAATAGTCTGCCAACCTCTAACCCACACCATATCCTTCTTGAATTGAGATTATATGAGCAATTGTCTAATGTTGGAGTGGAGGATCGTGAGCGGTCTACCCATGGTCACAGTCAATATCCTTCTCGAATTGAAATTATATAATTGTTTATTTGATGTTGAAGTAACAGAGCGTGAGTAGTCCACTTACTCTCACAGTTGCCAGAAAATTACTCAAAGAATCCAGACTCATCTTTTTCGTGTTTCTACTCATATGATTGGCCGACATCCAAGCAGGCATGTACAAACAAGCAGTTCTTTTAGAAAGTAAGTCCCTAACTTTTTTTTTTTTGAAATTTCCCTTGCATGAGTCCCAAATGTGCAGACCCTGGCTGTATGGAAAACAGCCATCACAGGAGTTTTTTGTATTGTAGAATTTGCCCTTTCATGAGTCCCAAATATTCAGACTCAGGCTGTATACAAAACAACCATCACTGGAGAGAGAGAGAGAGAGAGAGAGAAACTGATGGCATCACAGAGGCCAGAACATAAAGATTAAAAGTCCTTTTCAAAGTAACAAATCAACAATTTTTTAATAAAAAAAAGAAGCTGGAGAACCATGAAAACAACAGAACAAAGAGGACTTCTTTAATAAATTGAGGAGACATGGATGTCATTATAAAAATAGGTCTTAAGGAATATCATTAATTAATATAGTTTCATATATTTTAATATTACTATAGTTATATATTGCATACATTAAAGTACATGTGCCCTTTCAATAAATAAATAAATGCATGAACATGAAGAGAGTACAACATGATGTGGCATACGCATACGCATACGCATATGCCAAATAACCAATCAACCCCAAAATTTGATATGATTAATACACAAAATGTGATTGACTGCCGACCAGAAGACATTTTTCTTATGTGAAACTTGGGAGTTGTTTTTTTCTACTGGTATTTGGGAAGCAATAATTCTTAACATTCGAAGCTCAGCTGAGTTACTCAGTTGTGAAGAAATAAAGGAAGACAACTCAAGGTAAACCAAATGAAAACCCGGTTGGGGATGGGGAGCTGGCTTTGTGGACATTGGATAAGGCACCCACTTCTATTAGGTTTCGAATCTTGGTGGGCGCTCTTTATTTCTTATGCCCTGGCCCCACCAAGCCCAAAAAAAAAAAAAAAAAGACTCGGCTGACTTGTTCAAACTCAAAAGAAACAACTTAAATAAGATTTTAAAAAGATATAATTTTTTATATAATCAGCCTTTTTTTTTCTTAATTTGAGTCACTAAGACTAAACCGTATCTCAAATCAACTTTACCTAGTAGCTTTTTGAGCCGAACACTATTTCTCAATTTTTTAAATTAGATGGTTGGCCTGATCCGACATATCTATTGACATTGGGCCTTTCTTATTATCACAACTTATGACCCAGTTCCTCACCTTCAGGCCTGCCATAATTTCTAGGCATCAGTACATAGCCCAATAACTTAATGAGTTGCACATAGGAATGTTCATGGGCCTGGTTAGGCATAGTTGAAGGCATATTTAAGAATAGTCTGACTTCAGAAACGCATTGCCCATACCATTAATGTCTAGATCAGCCCAGCCCAACCACGGAACTTGACCTTCTTTCACAATAGTCTTGGGCCCTCTTTGGCAAGTCTAATCTATATGAAATAGATCAATATGGAATAGATCTATTTCAAATGACCCTATTTGAAATAGAGGTTTTTAAAATAAGTTCGTTTGGTAATGCACAAAAACATATTGCAATAGATTTCTTTAAGTCAATGGTTGAAAGTTTTCTCATAAATTTATTGAAATCCACAAGGAATCAAACATTGAAAATTGACCACATAGTTGTGCTTAGCCTTACAAAAAAATTAATAGTTTGGATCTTGCATTTGGGACCCACAAACTTCAAAAATATATGCCAATCTAACGTTTGAAATTTGAAGCCAAACCTGTGTTAGACCTACTAAGTATATCCAACCATTTAGATAGTGATTTATGGCCCAAGATTTTAAGAAAAAAATATGAAAAAAAGGACTGCCTATTGAGACCTCCTAAGCCCAGCCAATAAACCCAACCAACAATATGGTACATCAATGGTTTACACTTTCTAAGGATTTTCTCAAGATCTGCAAGGAATCAAAAGCTAATCTTTGACCTCATAGCCATTTTTTGTCTAGCAAAGAGGATTGACGGTTCAAATCGTGATTTTCAAAAATTAAATCCAATGGTTCAATTTTTTTTTTGTACATATCTCTAGGTCCAAATAAGATCAACGGCTAAAATTTGAAATACGAGCCGTTCTTGGCCTTATTAACATATCCAATGGTATAGATCGTCATTTGGGGTCTCAGATTTAAAGAATAAATGAAAAAAAGATGATGACAAACTACCGTGTATATTACTGTTGTTGTGGCAAGTCTTCCTGTGTCAAACATTAGTATCTATTCCAATTCTCCTCATTTTATTGGGCTGTAGGAAACAGACTTTAAACCTCTTTATGAGGTTTGAAATGGAATTCCAAATGTTAAGGGTGTAACGGTTCGATTAACCATGTATTTTGGAGAAATCAGTAACCGAATTGAACCATATGGTTTTTAGGTTTTAAAGACCGTAACCGTAATCGTACCATACAAAACCACAAAAAACCGAACCGCGATTAACCGTATTATACGGTTCGGTTACGGTTAATTGTCAAAAAGAATAACAGTTCCATCACTATCAACTTTCTCTAAGAGTTCAGATAGTTCAGGAAACGGGCTGACGGTTGAAAGGTTGAAGGGCTACATTTAAGGCCCATTGATTTTTTATTTTTATTTTTAAGCTATAAAAAGTTCGGTTAACCGTGTGCTTTGGAGAAATGGTTAACCAAACCATGTGTTACGGTTTAGTTCGGTTAATAACTGTGAGTGAGATGAAAAACCGTAACCAAACCGTAAAAGATGGTTTTTCAATTTTAAAAATCGAACCGTGAACCATGGTTATTAATCGTTAGTTCGGTTCGGTTCAGTCGGTTTGACGGTTTTTCGATTTTTTTTACACTCCTACCAAATGTGGTTGCCAAACATTCTAAATAGTCCAAATGTCTTTTTAAATTCTCATTCAGACATTTAGACCTCAGAATAAAAGATGCCAAATGGCACCTTAGTTCATAAGCAAATCAACGTGTGACAACGGAAATTCATTTATGATACAAAGGGTCAGATCTTAGCCAGTCTGGGTATTGCCCCAGCTCAACTCTCAAGGCTAGCTTTTCAAACTCAGGCCCATTTGTTTTGTATGGAATTGAATTTTTAAGAATTCAAGGTAAATTAAGTTTTAACAAGAGATTATTAAAGAGATTAGGAGTGGATGATGTAATATGAAGATAAAGATGTAGCTAGACTTTCTTAAGATTTAATTTATTAGTGTAATATGGAGATAAAGATGTAGCTAGACTTTCTTAAGTTTTAATTTATTAGGGCATTTTGTGTTGGGAAAAGCGGCACAACGGAAACAACCCGCGATCAACGGATCTACCACGATCTACGCAAGCAATCACACCATCAAGCAATCACACACATGACACAGCAGTTTTACGTGGTTCGGCAATCTTGCCTACGTCCACGGGAGGAGAGAACTCATCTACTATGATCCCATCTCAATCCCCTCAGGATCTAGGGTTACAATACATCAATATATATAGTTCCCACTTTCTTGGCCACCAAGAAAACCCATACATAATGACTAAAATACCCCTAACCCTGAGCCTCGGTTCTGGCTAAATCAGACGACCGATCCGGCTAAACCGGAATACAAGACATAACCCAACAATCTCCACCTTGGCTTGGATTCCGCAAATCCTCAGAGCCACCTTGAGATACCCGGTAATGTCTTCACGCACCTTGCTGAAGGGTACGTCTCCGCACACGCTACAACCTAGCGTGGCCACAGTTGCCTCCTTTGACCTTAACACCACTGTCTTGAACCTCCGAAGTGTTTTCCATTTGTTGCCACATGCATGCATCCTTGCAACATAATGAACCTAACTTCCATCCGTCAAGACAAAACTGAAGACCTCCCCGAATCCGGATCTCATAGGTACCTTGTGAATCCTTCCTTCTGTCTCCATCCCGGTGTTCTTTCCGTCAAACCTGCAACTGTCCTGTTATAGTTTGTTCTGGTGGGTTGGGCACAGTACATGCGGGTTAGGTATGACCCGATGCTTAAACCGGCTTACTCCGACCTAAACAAAACTACCTTTTCTTCCCCTGAGAAAATCATCTCCGTTCAGGGCTTCCTGGATTTCCTCTAGATGATATCATCGAAGATCCATCAATCCATCTTCCAATGATCCGTCGCATCTAACTCCACTTAAACCACAAATTTCCTCCCATGTTATTTGATATCTTCTTCACTGCTCCACCTGAAAAAGCATACCCTATCAACCTGTAGAGATTTCTGACCATTTCACCTTCCATGATGACCAATGTTCCCTTTTCCACCTTCGTAACTCCACCCGCTACAGTGCACTTGCAGCCTTTGAAGTATAAGGCACACAAAGAAATCCAATTCTTCGTAATCCCGGAACATATATCACAACCGTTAGGGTTTGAATAACATCATTATACATCTGGATTTCTACCGTTCTTATCTCAAATGCTCATCAGTTGCATTATCCCCCCATAAGAACAAATCCATCAACCATGATAGTTATTTGCATCAAACTAATCTCTACGCGAACATATAATAGAAGAATCTGAATCCCAATACCATGAAATCCATACCTGTAGCGACCAAAACTGATTCCCTGTCAACCGAATCCGAGCTTTGTTGCACACTACCTCCTTCTGATTCTGATTCCTTTTGCTTTTTCTTCCACTTTGGCATGTCGCTCCTTCCTGATCCCTTCGACGCGGATCTAAGCTTTCCATTAAAGTACTTGGAGCAATCTACCATTGACGACATCAAGTAACACTTTTCAATCATTGCTGTATCACGGAGTCTAACACTCTATCCTGCCAATCTTTGAAGTCGTTTCTCCATCAAACACTTCAATCTGGCCCGTGATGCTTGAATCCATTGCTATCATCGTGAATCTATCAGTTTCTTCAGTCCCCCAATTTTCTGCCCATCAAACTGCCAATATCTTTTATCAACCTCGTAGATCTCGTCACCGTGAGCACGCTGGAAGAAACGGATCTGAAATCCGACTCCGGATGGCTTCGATATCGCAGAATTAATTTTCTACACTCCAATTGGTCAAACATCCATGTTGACCGTTGCCCAGCCCATCTTCTTCCATATATGCGTAGATCTGCTCAAAACGAGTCCGTAGGCTCAAACCGATCTCCGATCGGACATCGGACGATCAAGATATCGTAGAAACAATTTCAGCCATCAATCTGGTCAACTCTGGGCGTTGACCGTGTGTCCGATGACGTGGGCTGACGTCAGCCTGATGACGTCACGCTGCTGACGTCTGCGCGGTTTGGGACCGCCGGCGGCGACAGCTGCGACGGCAACGGCGGGCAGCAAGGACCGGCGGCCGGCGACGACAGGTTAGTGACTTTTTTTTTTTTTTTTGTTTCCTTTCTTCCGGTCGTCCTCGTTCTCAATTCTGCAACCAACCAAAGCAGCAGCAACGGCGGCGGCGACGGCTGGTGAGGTAACGACGGCAGCAACTGCGCTCGGTGGCGGCGCTCGTTGTCGATGGACTCGGGCTTCTTCTCCCTCAAGATTCCGGCAGCCAAAACCCAGAACAGACTTCTCCGACGAGCAATAGAGATGCAAACTGGGTCGGTGCAGATACGACGACGGCAATCGCAGATACAACGACGGGAGCGTACGACAGCGAGTACACCGACAATCGCAGCGGCAGCAGACGGCAGCCCTTTTCAGTTTCTTCCTTTCTCTGTAATCTGATCACCGGAACAGAAAAAGAAAAAAAAAACCAAGAACCCCTCTTCCTTCCGGTTTCTCTGTAGCAACAAGCAGAAATCCCCGATTGAGCCCAGCAGAGATCACACGTGGATCTCTTCTTTCCGTAGATCTTCCGCGCACAATCAACCTCGCTCTGATACCACTTGTTGGGAAAAGCGGCACAACGGAAACAACCCACGATCAACGGATCTACCACGATCTACGCAAGCAATCACACCATCAAGCAATCACACACATGACACAGCAGTTTTACGTGGTTCGGCAATCTTGCCTACGTCCACGGGAGGAGAGAACTCATCTATTATGATCCCATCTCAATCCCCTCAGGATCTAGGGTTACAATACATCAATATATATAGTTCCCGCTTTCTTGGCCACCAAGAAAACCCATACATAATGACTAAAATACCCCTAACCCTGAGCCTCGGTTCTGGCTAAATCAGACGACCGATCCGGCTAAATCGGAATACAAGACATAACCCAACATTTTGTACTACCTGTGTCAAAATTGATCTGCAAAGAATCTCTCTCGCAAAAAATAAAATACAATAAAGGTGATGGCTAGATACACATTTTCCATCTCCCATCAGGTCATTCTCATAAAGGGGGAGATTATTTGATGGCACTTCATAGATCATCACCTTAGTTCCCTCAAGTTTTTTAAAACTATATTTCTTATAATCGTTAGATATTACATTCCATTCAAACAAACTAGCCTTACTAAATTTGAGGGAAAAGAGATTTGGTCAAGCAAATATATGCGGGAGATAAGGGTTTGGTGATTCAACAGGCTGTGGTTTCATCTCACTTGGGAACGCACATTGATGTTGCTGCTGCATAGGATCCCAATTTACCAAGTTTGAGAGCATAGGGGCCCTCTTTCATTTGTCTCAAGATGTTGCTAGGAAGGTTCCTCCCCATTAATGTATCTCACCCAATCTCAGGATTCTCTATTGTCATCATTGCTCTCCCAGTCAGAGCACTTAGCCCCTTTCAGTATTTGATGAATTTTGAACCAGAATATTGCATTTTAGGAGCATTGCTCTGGTTTTTACTTTCAGTAGTCCACATAACCAACCAAATTTATGTTATGTGATCCGTTCCTTTGTGAGACCCATCGGCCTTTATTATGACTGCAGTGGGCCAAGGTAGGGCCCACTAAGTTCATCCACATGTGAGCCTACATTTTTTTTTATTTTTCTTATTTTTACATCTATATAGGGAGCTTATTTGTTTGTACATAATATGTTTGAATTCATAGTAAAATGAGCCTAACATTTGAACTACTAGAATGACGGGTGGATGTTTATTTTTCAGCTTCCCTGATTCAATTTCAATTAAGTAAGTGATTTTTTTATCATCATTTTTAGATATCTACATTTGATTCTTCATTTGCAGTCACTTACAGAAATATAAAGACTTGAAATAAGAATTCAATTACACAAAACAAAAAAGCAGATGATGTCTTGCTCTCAACAAGGATAAATCAGCAAATAAACTCAATTTAATCCTTCACCAAATGATGCCCTTTTTTATTTTTTTAATGCCCAGCCAAAGAAGCAAGGGCCCATGACTTCATTCAGAATTGTGGAAGGAATTGATCCCTGTGTAATTGGGTGAGGACTCAGGCTAACCCATGTTCTCCATATATTATTTGGAATAATTTATTTAAGTATGAGTGCTACAACTCCTGCAACACACTTAATCCTTGTCACTGTTTTTTTTTTCTTCTAATTTTTTAATTTATTGGTTTTATCTATTAACGTAGGACTGGTTTGATGACTTATGGTTCCACCCATTTTTATTAGTAAACACGGTAATGATCAGACTTGCTGACAAATGGCACACTTTGCAGCCTCATATGGTGCACGCCTTGGTCCCTTCTCTTGAACTTTGAACATGAATTCGAGCCATCCAAACATGACTCAGGACATATCATCGCCAAAGCCACATTGATCTGACGGTCTTGGCAAACTTGATTATATGGTAATTATATCTCGTCCATACCATTTTGGGTCAATGGCACATCTGATGTGGTTGCCACATTGCTTGAATTATCATTGTCAAAGTTCAACAATTTCATAATTTTTATTGTTAATAAATAATAACTAGGCTAAAAGCAATAACTTGATGCAACTAAATATCACCACAATCACCATCACTAAAAGACCAAGTAAATGGTTTTGCATGGCAATAATAAGATTATTCAAGTTCAACCTCAAACCTAAAATCTCCAATAAATCTCTCTTTTTTATCTCCAATCACCAAAAACCAATCTAATCGCATTTTATCATCTAAGATAATAACCTTTCATATAGTAGTAAGAGGTATTAATTCTTACATTTATGATCAGGGTTTAAATTTGACAAAGCAGATTACCTCATTTAAGGATGTGTTGTCTTGCTTGAAGTTTTATTCTCTCACCAGAGGGCCTCAACTTCTTTAGAGGTGTCTTCCCTCACTCGAGGCCTAGGGGTCATAGCTGCATATGCTAGAGTACCAAATAAAAAAAAAGAAAAAAATAAAAAAGAAAACCTCTCACACGTAACACGTGAAGTTGATCCTCAAAATTGAAGCGGTATTGATAATGACAACACATCAATGATTCAATTATTAGTGAATAATCATCAATAATTGCCACTTTAATATGCATATATTCCATTGCAAGTGTGTGAAGTTTGGATTAATCACACATAGACCCCCATTCCACAGAATAAAGGGAGCCCTTTTATATTCTGGGTTTTGGCCCCTGAATCACATCGTACCCGCATATAAATTTGGCACTTGCCGGCCGGCACCATCTCCTTCTAGACAGTCAATGCCAGGGTCCTTTAGTAGGACAACAGAAAGAAAAAAGAAATAATAAAAAGTAAAGGACTTTTTTCAAAAGCTACCCAAAAAGACAAAAATGATAAGGCTTTTCCTATGAATATGGAGAAAGTGAGGGCTCTTTCGAAAATTAATAGTATAGATAGATAGAAGCTTCGCTTCAAATGAAACTTTTCACAAACCCGTGTACAAAACGCGGCGATGGAGTGTGGGTCCCATTTGAAGGATTGTGAAAGCTCTCCAACCCGTTACTATTTACAACGTGCCACTAACTGTTCCTAATAGGACTCTTGCCAAAAGGAGTGGCTTACGGATAACAAATTTGGTTAGTTGCCAACGAACTAACATTTAAAATCAAAATCATTAAGTTTTTCTCCTGGTTAAGATTGGATTCAAGAGAGAACCCACACACACAAAAAAACAATTACAAAGTGGGAAGCAGCAAGAACAAATAAAAATAAAAATAAAAAAATAATAATAATAATAGCGCACACACAATTCAAATCCGAATACAAGCATAAAGAGTCGTTCCTAATCAAAATCATTACTTATAAACATATTACGGAAGATTTTCTCTCTTATGACTTTTTTCTTCTTATCACCCTTCATGGAAATCTATTTTTTAAAGAATTGCAGGAAACTGAACCCATATTTACATTTTTTTGTAAGCAAAATAAATTATGCTATAATAGAAATTTTAATTTCTACAATATTTAGTTTTTTTTTTAAAAGCTAACTACACAAACACGCCCTTTAAAATGCTATGCTTGTCTATGAATTGTTGTGAGCTTTCCAAGAAGTTCATACCATCCAAGCTACCAACTACATTGGTAAAATGGTATATGATTCGAGATTTCACTTGGGAAAACGAGGCCCGTGGGGCCTATTTGAGCTAACCTTGCCTAACTTTTCAATTGTGGTACAATGATAAGGGATGACTTTGTTTTAAAAATAGAGAGAGAGAGAGAGAGAGAGAGAGAGATGACTGTTCTTTCTTATCATGAACAAAAACAAATTGAGTTCTCTAAAAACCATGGACGGGGGGCATCATGTGTAATTTTATGGAAAGCTTGTTCTTTCAACCTCTATCTGTTTCTGGGATTTCGGCATCCATATCCATTCATTTGACTCGAATCATGTAACCAGGATAGATTAGAAACACGGATAGCACGTGAGAGGCCGCCAAAACAGCACGTGCGGACCCCACTATAAAAGGCTCCTCCACTCGTCCTCTCACTGGACATTCCCCCATTTTAGCAACAGAAGTGGAGAGAACACCGAGAGCACTGAGTTACCGAGTCATGGAACCGATTGGGGCCGAGTCAGGCCTCCCTCCGAGTCTCCGTCCCGTTCCTCAGGTCAGATTAGGGCTTCTTATTCTCCTTCTGCTCCTCTCTATCTCTCTTTGGATAAATCTCACTTCATTGAGTATATTTTTGCTTTTGTGTGTAAGTTTTTTTTTTTTTTTGGTTTGATTTTGGAGCTTTTTTGTTCATGTTACTGCAAATTTGGGATTTCTTTTGCAATATGATTGCTTTTTTTTATGCTTTTTGATGATTTTGGTGCTCTTTTTGAGAAGCCACATGTGTGTTGCACTTGTGGATTGGCACACGTGTGGGTCATCCAAGACGTTGATCTAGGGTGACGGACCCACGCACTAGGTGGGGGCCCACAAAGGGATGGGAAGTGAAGGCGGCTGAAGAGAGTCTGCAGCTGTTGTGATTATGTAGAATTTAGAGTTATACCAAGCTTTAATCAAATGAGTGCAATTCATTACATATATATATTTATGGATGAATAAGAAACCCCAAAGTCCCAGATGGGTTTGGTTATGCTAAGATTGTTATGGTGGCAGTGGTCGTGGTGGTGGTGGTGATGATGATGAGGGCGGCCCAAAGCACAAGGCTCCTGGATAGCGGGGTCTGGGGAGAGCAAGATGTACGCAGCCTTATCTTCATTTTGAAGAGACTATTTCTGTGACTTGGACCTGCATCCTCCAAGATGCTACCAGTAAACCTTTATCGTTGGGCCAAGCCTGGTGGTGATGATGATGATAATTAGATAAAATTAAGGTTAATATAGAGAACCACCCAAATGAATGAGACAAGGCTAAGATGATGATGCGACGGAAATGAAGCTTAAGCTGGAATAAATGCATTTCAATATGGTATACAGATTAATTAAAAAATTATTATTATGGTTGACAGAGTAATATAATAAAACCCCAGATGACGAGAAGTTAGAAGCAGGAAGAAAGAAGTAAGAAAGATTGTGATTTTCTGGCAGCTTGGTAGTATCAGTTCAAATAATGTTGGCAATGGATACTAGCTAGCCTATTGCCATCTACTAGTTGTAGCATCTAACACCAATGCAAACTATAATAAGCTTAATCTTTATTTATTTATTTTAATTTTTACGGAAGGTCTATCATGATAGAAACTAAAGTAAACTCACTCTTTACTCAAGAATCAATATTTTTCTCTGCAAGCTGAACTTAGCCAAGGGGTTGAATAGGTGGAAGCTGCTCATTATAACAACCACCAAGTCATGCTACCAATTAAATGATAATAATAACAATAATACGTGGGAACCTTATGAATTTGCAAAGGGGCGCTTGTCAAGGAGAGTAGAATGGTAATGTAAAGACCACCTAAACCTAGTTTAATCTGCAACTTACTTAGTTAAAGCTAGTTATTGAACATTGGATTACTCTGCAATGCCACTGCTCCTGTTTTTCACACCTTAGACTAGCCTTTTTTTATGAATTCATGAAACCACTGCATGTTCAGGTTATTACATGAGATTGTTTAATAGTTGATTCATAAACCTATATGATGTTGTGAGATAGGAAGAGGACTTTTCTGTAATATCAGATATTTCCAGAACTATAGGTGTTCTTTTTAACAAGTAGTATATATGGATCCAACGCTTGGACTTTATAGCAAAAGGTCAAGAAAGAAAATTTCGTCAATTAAAGAAGGCTTTCTACGGTTTTAAAAAGTCACCTCATGCTTGTTTTTAGAAATTTAACTCAGCAATGCTGCGGTTTGGGTATAAAAAGATGTCAAGTAGATCAAACAGTATTTGTGAGAAGAAATAGAGACTGAGTTAACATACTCATCATTTTTTAATTACTTGCAATGATGAAACAGAAATGTAAGAGTCTAAAGGCCCATGTGGGGAAGTAATTTGAAATTAAAGATCTTTGACAATATTTTTTATTTTTTATTTTTTGGGATTAGAGTTTTCAAATCAAAGAAAGGAGTTGTTATTCACGGCAGAAATACACATAGGATTTGCTTGATGAAACAAGAAAGTTGGGTGCAAAACCAGTTGAAACTAGTATTGAACGAGATCATTGTCCACACTGAAAGTTGGCTAGTTTTCATAAGATGAGGATGCCCTCTTATGCCATTGCAGATGGCTAGTTTTACCAATTCCCAATGAACCATTGTTGAGTCTGGCCTTCAAAGTCCTTTAATGGACTGAATTTGGTGGTCTGCAGCCTTTTGAGGGCTTGTTGCAAGACTGATCATGTAGCTCCATAGCCTTCTGAAGGCATTTTGGGAAAATCTGATGGGCATCCAAACCCACGACCTTTTGGGAGCTTGTTGGGGGTCAGAATAATGTAGGTCTCCATGGCTTTTTGAGGGCTGGTTCAGAAATGCTTTGGACATACTGGCTCTTAAAGAGTGTGTTTTAGGAGCTGGAAGTTAACAAGTCTCCATGACCTTTTGAGGACTTATTGTGGGAACTGAAATTAGGGGGTCTTTGTGGAAGGTTCCATTGTCATTTGATCGTGGTTTTTTGGGGGCTTGCTGGACCTGATCATGAATTTTTAGTGACTAATTTTATCCGGGTCCTTTTTGACCTGAGGCTTTATGCATGAGCTTGCTTATCAGATCACTGCCTTTTGAGGGCTTGTTGGACTCATTTATGGATTTTTGCATTCTATCCTTATGCTTAAGATGATGTTTAGCCTTTTAACGTCATGTTGAGGACGTTTGCTTTTATGATCGCGACTATGGAAGCTTGTTGAATCTGCATCTTTTTTTTTATCCTGCAATGCAAGGAGAATTGGAGCAGATGAATTATTTCATTAGATTAGCCTTTTAAGCACCAAGCATGGACATCTAAGGATTATGATGTAAAAATTTAAGATTGATATCTGAAAAATGATATCGACACTATATTTTTCTTTTTTTGCCAGCTCGGGTATGCTTATTGCTTGAGCTTTGTTGGTTTGGTAATGTTGCAGATATTGCATCAGTAGGAGTGAGTCAGGCCTTTTCTTGCAAAGTGAGGATCTACTGATTGATCATTTCCTGTTTCTTTTCTCATAGTACGAAACACTTCGTTTGTAGGGTGGCTGATTATTTAGTGAAGCTTGTAGTACTAAGGATTTCCAGTTTGAACCTTTTCTTCGGGTCTTCTGCTTGCCACGGGATTTAGTTTCCCATGGTGATGAGTTTTCCAAAGATAGCTTACCTTTAGGTTATCTCAAAATCCCTTGGGATGGGTATGAAACAAAGGTGCCAAGACCACTCAACCGTGAATGTGTTGGCACATTCTCGGAGGTTTAGATAGGGCAGCAATGAGTTATTCTTTCCTTTTGCCTGTGTTTCTGGCTTTGTGGGATTTTGTTCATTTATGTTTCAATCCTATTGGAGGAGTTTTATGCCCTCAGACTCCACTGGTGAAAAATCCTCCAGAATACTGTTTGGGAGGCCCAAAAGCATGTACCCTTGAAGTCAGGGAAAAACATTTTCCTGATCCATTAATTTGAGATTTTGATGTTTACAGGCTCTAATAATAATTTTTTGCAAAAAAATCAGCAAACCAGTTTCCCACCTAACGTGCTTTCTGATCTTTTGTGTCATGTCATTTTCATAGAAGAAGGATCATCATTCAAGCCTTGTCCCACCTATATTGGTGTAGACTACATGAATTCAGTTGCTCCATTCTGGCCTCTCCTGAGCTTGCATGGAAGAAGGATATGGCAAAAAGTTCAAACTACTTTTTCCATTTTGATACATGCAAAGGAGTCCTTATTCTTTCCATTTTCATTGGCAAAGTGCTGTAGTAATGCTCTGCATGAATTCTAAGTAGCATGATGCATGAAACAACATTTTGTTTTTCTGATCTTACTGTCAAGAAAATTTGACCAGTGAACTAAATACAATGTACTGGTCATGCAGCATACTTGGAGAAACCTTAGCAGGATCTTACTGTTAGCTTATCAAAGCTTTGGCGTGGTGTACGGAGACTTAAGCACATCACCCCTTTATGTTTACACCAGCACATTTATAGGGAAGTTGCAAAATCATCAAAATGAAGGAGCAATCTTTGGTGTATTTTCATTAATTTTCTGGGCCCTTACGTTGATTCCCTTAATCAAGTATGTGTTCATTGTGCTGAGTGCTGATGATAATGGTGAAGGTATGTGATGACTACAAATCTTACCTTTTGAGCATTTATTGGAAAAATGTGTAGTTGTGAACCCACCCTGCTGGGGGTGTTTCTGTAGGAAAACCACTAAAGTGGGCCCATGTTCAAAACAGCCCACGACAACACTTTGTACAATCTTACAACTTTAATTTACTTTAAGAAATTCACTCAAAAACACGTTACAGGCCACAGTTGACTACACTCCTCACTGCTACTTACATGTCACACATACATGGGCATTTACACTTTGTACACAATGCACTAGGGTCACTACACCCTTATATTCTCTATGTAATACACTCAGTTCTTATGCTAAGACTCCTCGCACTCCTACCCACTTGGCACTATGCCCCATAGACACTTCACAACTTGCTTATGCATACATACTTCAAATGAAGCAGGGAACCCATATATATAGTCCTCTGAGAGTAGGTCGGTGGAGAGCTAAGTGGTGGAGCAGTGGTCTATGTGGCCCATTCCATCTCCAGTGATGATGTTGGCTAGGTGAGGTGGTGAAGTGGGTTCTAGAGAAAGATGATGTCAGCATTTGATTATAAAAGACAGTGGTGCCTAACAGTTTCTAGGATTGACCATAATGAGTTGTGCTTGGGTCTTTGACTTCTAGGCCTGATGAACCTGTTGGGTCTAAAATTCAAGACGCTGTGACTAAACGAACCAGGCTTATGTAAAGTCATCATTAGAAAAATTCATGTTAATTTGTGTATTTTCTAAAGGTACACTCAACTTGCATACATATGCATCATCATCACCATCATCAAAGCCTTGTATCAACTATGTTGCTCATCTTTCTTTTTAAAGTAGGCGTCTGCTATTACAAGGTCAAATGAATATAATGCAAAAACATCCACATAATTTTTGTTATCTTGAGCTTCTGCCAGATAAATATTTAGTCTGGTGAAGGCTGGGCCTATGTCACTCAGCCTGCTTCTTGGTTTAAATTAGGCCCAAGAGCCTGCTACCAAGTAGTTGGAGTTGGGCTCACTTTTCTAGATATGGGCCCAACCGTTGACACCCCATTATTGATCTTAGAGGTCATATATAATGTCGTGTTTTAGCTTTCAGGAGGACCATTTGCTCTTTACTCGCTACTATGTAGGCATGCAAGGTTTAGCCTACTTCCTAATCAGCAAGCCGCCGATGAGGAACTGTCAACATACAAATATGGACCTTCGACAAGGATTGTACTTAATTCTCCTCTAAAGACATTTCTTGAGAAGCATAAAAAGTCACGGACTGCATTACTTCTTGTGGTATTGTTTGGTGCTTGCATGGTAATAGGTGATGGTGTACTGACGCCCGCTATTTCAGGTAACATGTTTCCTTCACGATCTTACTATTGCTTTGTATATACCTACAGCAATGCCAATTCAGATTCACCAATAGATCTTATACCTGTGTGGCAGCAGTGATGGAGTACATTTCACAACAAATATTCGAATAGTAATAGAAAAACCTCAATAATTCTAATAAAATGACTCCATGTGAAGAATCTACAAATAAGTTATCTAACATACATTCAATCTCTGTTATGAGTGCAAATGTTAGACACCTGACTCGTCTAGATGAATGAGAGCATTGACTTCTCTCTTAAACATTGATGTAGAAGAGAGAGGACAACAAGGGGAAAGAGAGGAATTAACAGGCCTTGTGATTCTTAATATAGGCTCTACTTGGGACTTGATTTAGATCCAAATGCAATCCAGACTTGTTTTTTAACAAGTCCTTTTCTTTCTCATATCCTTGTCTTTGCTGCCTTCTTCCCAAAGGAGCACTGAGAATGGGTCCACCACCTAGACTCTTTGGTCAAAATGAAGTGTTAATTTTATCATCTAATTTGTTTAAATTTACTTTTTGGTCACATTTTATCAAATTATTAGAATTGTTAAATCAAAGGTCGTTCTCATCTAACATGTTAATTCAATGGGCCCTCCCATGAGCAGTGATCAAATTTGATAATAGATCTTTGTTTTATGGTCAATAGAGACTACTCATGATGAAACTCCTACCTCCATTCCTCATTGCCCTTGTGAACCCCACAATCAATCAATCAATCATTCTTTCCATATATATATATATATTACACACAGAGTTAATCTCCTCTTGAGCTATGCCGTCCGGGAGAACAACACCTCTTGGGTCTTACTTTTGGGCTCCCTGTGATCGCACCCCCCCCCCCCCCCCCCCCCCCCCCCACACAAAAAAAAAAAAAGAGCACACACTAAAAACAAAAACCTTGTATGACGCTTGATAAAATTTGAGCATTGTACAGATTGCCCCCAGCATTGGATCTACGATCACAGGGTTTTGAGCACTGAATTTGCATGGCCCATATCTCTATCATGATAGAAGTGGAAGTCCAAACCCCTCCTTCTGCTCATTTCAGCAGGCACAAATCCATTGGCACTGGTCCTATCCCTCCAGGTGCCCCCCACAGGGCTCTCACCCTTGATCATGGGATATTTTATATAAATATGTATTTATATATATATATATACACATATATAGAAAGAGAGATTTTCTTTTATTTTCATAATGCATTGAAAACAATCGACCTTTCTATTTTGCAGTTTTATCATCAGTTTCAGGATTAAAAGATACAGAGAGGAAGCTAACTGAGGGTAAGTCGTTGGATGTTATCAGATGCACTTTTATTCTATTACTGAGCATTCATATAGGGAGGTTACACTTTTTCTAGAATGTGGAGGTATTATAGGGCACATTGGTCAATTATTTGGACCTTTGGTCCCATGGAATTCTTCATGGATGAAAGATATCCTTGGCACCTTTCAGGTTAAAGGATCCTGGCCATCGAATATTTTCCTGAACCATTGCTGTATCCCTTAACAATGATGACATCATTACACATGGGTTTTAAATCTGGATTTCTCTTAGGGCATACCTCATTGATGGGACCAGTAAGACCAACTTCCAGAAGCTATGGTGTCTCACTTGTACAGGATGTGGCATCAGGAGACCGCATCCTGACGCATCTGAACATTGTAGTTCTTTGTAAATGAAAGGTAATGTGTAGTGATAATTCTTTTGTTTTGACTTCTCCTGTTTATTAATGATGCGCTATGAATTTGTCTAGGTGAGGTGATGCTGATTGCTTGCTGTATCTTGGTTGGCCTTTTCACTTTGCAACACTATGGCACACATAGGGTTGCATTTTTGTTCGCTCCTGTTGTTATTATTTGGCTAATATCTATTGCTGGTATTGGCATATACAACATCATCCAATGGAATCCTAATATATGGCATGCAATATCTCCATACTTCATTTACAAGTTCTTTAGAGAGACGGGCAAAGATGGTTGGATTTCCTTGGGAGGGATACTCCTCTGCATGACTGGTATGTGTCATTCAGAAATCACTGGTCTCATAAGAGAATTTTGAATGGTTGTCAACCCTGCATATGCAGATTAACCTTGAACCTTGAGTTTGTATATAAGAAGCCCATATTTTAGTTGTTTGATTTGATGAGGATCACTGTGGATAAATCTTGCCCAAAGTAACCAACCTAGAAGGTTCTAGTCCCATATTCTACTCTTTTAAACTATGGACTGTTTTCTACAAAAACTATGGACTGTTGTTTCCTTGCATTGCATTGTTAACCATTTATTTTCAGAGCATATGTGGGATTATGATTGTGCAAAAGGGTTATATATTCTGGACAAGGGATGCTCTCGTTGGGACTCAGAAAATCATTGAATCACTGTACCATGGAGCCATGTGTGCGTATATTGTGCATGCTGCTGGGTCAAGGACCACAAGTCTCATCATCTGATTAGCCACGTTTATGCATATTCTACATAATATAACCCAATTAATGTGATCTAAATAATCCACTGCGGCCCAATGTTTTAAAACTCAACTTGTGTTATTATTATTATCATCTTGGCTGGGAGAGGTGGGAGGAGGGCATGGGAGGGATGGACGTAGTCAGTCAACCTTTAGTCACATCTTGGAGCCCCAAAAACATAGAAAATTATGGAAAAAGAAAACAAAAAAGCCTTAAAAAAAATGATGTCACGTGTTTTAATTGTCTAGAATCAAGTCAAATTATAATAGGTCACAATGGATTGTCATTTAGTCAGATAAACATTACTTTTGATCTTTAGCAGCAAATATATTTTTTTTTACACCATTAAAAAAATAAAAATAAAAATAACTGTGCTAATGAACCCCAAACTCCTCGAACATCTCTCAATTAGAAAACAGGTGGAAAATTAATTTTGACCTTTTTCACATATGACTGGGCTGGGCCATTTTTTAGAGCCATAGTTTGTCCATATTTGATCAATGTTATCATTGAGGAAAACTATCAAAAAATATATATATATATTTCATTGAGGGCATAACATAACTCGTCTTCTATTAGTCCCAAGAAATTTTAACTCAAAAGTCAACACTGAATGTACCACATAACCAAGTCTCTCATCCAGAAAAATATGGGCTTTTCTGAATATATTTTAAAGTTAGGTTTCATATAAATATTCAGTGTTTTTGTTTTGGTTATGCATTTTTTTAAGGCATACACTTTTTGAATCATTTCATGTACCTCGAATTGGGGTCCAGATCTATTAGCTGATAACAGACTCTTTTTGAGATGAAAATACAGAATGTCAAGCATTTGTTGGTATCAGTACCCTTCTATATACATTGTTTTGTTGTTCACTAACAGCTTAAGCTTTTGGTATTTCTAGACATTAACATGGTATCAGAGTCAGGAGTCATGTGTTCAAATGTCATGGTACATGTTTTTGTCCACATATGGTCATTTTGTGGGTTTTTGTCCATGTGCAGAGCCCTGCATGTGAGGAGGGCTATCATTTGATATACATTGTTATGTTATTCACTAGCAACTGATCTTTTGGTGTTTCTAGTTATTAACAACTAGGACCAACAAACCACACATATAGTATCCCACCTTTTGCCATCCAAAAAAATTCATTTGGGGGACATCTAATAAATGTGGACTATTCATTGTTCAATTTCATTAGATAGCGAGGGAGATATTGATCCATGGTCCACAAGCTTGTTGAGGTCCACCAATACAACTTAATACTTTTTGTTGGAAAACTCAGTGCAACTTATACTACAGAAGCTGGTTTCCACCTATACCAATGCATTGTTGAACACAAAAAAGCCTCTTTTGTTTGTAACAAACATTATGTAGCACCTTTTCCGTAGCACAACCACTTATTTATTTTACCTTGCCATACTAAATGGCAACCCTTTTTCCTGAAACTAATGGCATTTCTGGATCTTGCAGGCACGGAAGCAATGTTTGCGGATCTTGGTCACTTCAATGCCTTATCCATTAGGGTCAGTATTCAATTTGACTTTCAATACATATACGTGCATTCAGTGCGTTGCATGCCCCCGCCTGAATTTTCTTCTTTATGGAGCAGATTGCCTTTGCTTTCGTCGTTTACCCATGCTTGGTCTTACAATACATGGGTCAGGCTGCTTTTCTATCAAAGAACATTGGTTCCATCCCTATTAGTTTCTACGACTCAATACCAGGTCAGTTAAGGTTGAATGAATTAGTTTTCTTGCCTTTCAATGGCACTTATGGTGAATTTGGATGTGCCAACTGGCAGTTGGCAGTAATTATGGTTAACCAACCCTGTCTAACTTGGTGGTGCCAGTATTTGGATCAGCAGGTAGCTAAAACTGAATTGTGGTTTTCATTTCAAATAAGCACAATCAGTTTTGGGAACAAGGAAACCTTCAAATTCAATACAACGTAGTTATATTCTTATGGGAAGGCAGACTTGCTTCTGCAAAACAATTTATTGTCTCTCTTCTAATTATTGGATAGATGTGATGATTTTTTCAAGGATTGGGTCTCTGGTTGTAATTCCAGAATCAACACTATAACTGTGACAACCCAGGCATAGAATACTAGAAATTTCATCTGCAAGTAATTGGTTTCCTGTTGTAGAATCTCAAATACAACCCTAATTATTCTTTTGGCAGGTCCGATCTTTTGGCCCGTCTTTGTAATTGCTACTCTTGCAGCGATTGTTGGGAGTCAAGCAGTTATCAGTGCTACCTACTCAATTATCAAACAATGCCATGCACTTGGTTGCTTTCCACGAGTCAAGATTGTCCACACTTCCAGACATATTTTTGGGCAGATCTATATCCCAGAGATAAACTGGATACTCATGATTCTCTGCCTCGCTGTAACACTAGGGTTTCGGGACACGACCATAATAGGAAATGCCTATGGTAAATAATTCTCTTATTTAGTCACTGTTGAGTTGATAAAGACATAACAGTAGTTTGTTCTTACAGTGGTCTGATCATTTTTTGTTGTAGGCATTGCTTGCATAACAGTCATGTTTATCACTACGTGCCTCATGACCCTCATCATCATCTTTGTCTGGCAAAGAAGCATCATTCTGGCTCTGCCATTTCTGGTTGTATTTGGATTCATCGAGAGTGTCTATTTATCAGCTGCAATAACGAAAGTGTACCAGGGTGGTTGGCTACCCCTTGTCCTCTCTTGCATCTTCATGGTTGTCATGTACATTTGGCATTATGGGACCTGCAAGAAGTATAATTATGATCTCAACAACAAAGTCTCTCTGAAATGGATACTCAGCCTTGGTCCAAGTCTCCAGATCGCCCGTGTTCCTGGCATAGGCCTCATCTACTCCGAACTGGCAACAGGGGTGCCATCAATCTTTAGCCATTTCATCACCAACCTTCCAGCATTTCACAATGTGTTGGTTTTTGTCTGTTTGAAGTCAGTCCCCGTTCCACATGTGCCAATTGAAGAACGCTTTCTCATTGGACGGCCCTGTCCAAAGGAGTATCGAATGTACCGATGCATTGTCAGGTATGGGTACATGGATATCCAAAAGGATGATGGAAACTTTGAGAATCAGCTCATCCAGAGCATTGCAGAGTTTATCCAGATGGAGTCCAACTACTCACCGCTCGCAAGCTCGGATAGCTCTCCCACAGATGCTAGGATGGCTGTCATAAGCGCAAGGCCTGGCAGATCGATCACAAACTTGATAGTGTCTGAGGAAGAGGATGACGATGATGTGATCACCATTCAATCCTGCAGTTCACCAGTATGCATAAATCCTGTTTTCAGTGATGGGGCCCCGCCAAGGAGGACAGCAAGACGGCAGGTGAGGTTCCAGTTACCACCAAACTCATCAATCAATGATTCAGTAAAGGAAGAGCTGATAGATTTAATCGAGGCAAAGGACGCAGGCGTCGCATACATAATGGGGCACTCATATATAAAGGCCCGGAGATCATCGTCATTCTTGAAGAAATTGGCAATTGACATTGGTTATTCTTTCCTTCGAAAGAACTGCAGGGGGCCCGCTGTGGCTCTCAACATCCCTCACATCAGTCTTATTGAAGTGGGCATGATTTACTATGTGTAGCGGGCATGATTTTTTCATGTGCACCAAGTGAGGTTTGTTCTTCTCTTTTTTCTTTCTGTTTATTTCTTTTCAGCTTTCAGCAGTTGGGTTTGGAATTGGTGAGACAAAGGAGATACGAAGTTTGCGGGCAATTTTGTAGCCCTTGCCCTTCTGTTAACTTACCATGAATTTGTATATAGTACATGTTATATAACCAATAAAAGTGTCTCTCCACCTGCCTCTAGCTCTGAGCCTCAAATCCTTTCAAGTAGTTAAAAGGATTCTTTACCAAAAAAAGAAGTCAAAAGGATTAAAACAATAATAGGGCCCATGCCAAGCTCAAGTCACCTAGAGCTCCTTTGGCATCCTTCTGTGGGAATGTTTCTTCATTCAGACCTAATGAAAAATCTTGGGAATGTTTCTTCACTTGGGAATTGTTTCTACTTTATAATGAAAATTTTGGGAATGCATTTGGCTGCACTTTCTGAATTGTTCCTAGAGAATGCTTCCCTGGTGCATCATTCCATCAAAATGCAAATTTATACGAAGCTCTGGTTCAAGAAGTCCAATACTCATCACCCCAACGAGGTGACCAGACCCGACTCGTTGCCACCCTTCCATGATGTGCTGGGCCCTTTTCAACAGAGTGCACTTACGTCAAAGGTGAGCCCTAAGTTCAACCTTGCAAAAACCAATCCAGAACTTCAATGTCAGACTTTGGCTTTGAGCGGCTTGATTGGTGAATAATGCAAATGGAAGGCAAAGGATGTTGGCAATAGTTCTTGTGTCCTAAATAATTCTAGGTAGAACAGGATCATTCCATTCTTGTGATCTATGGACTTAGTCCATCTGCTGTGTGGCCCACCTAAGAAGGTTGTCGAGAATAGCAATCCAGCATTCATAACCTCAAAAGTGAGATAGATGTGACCATCCATATGTGATTTGGCTGTCATGAGTCGGGAACCAACCCAAAAGCTTGAACTTATGGGTGGAAAGTCCAAGCATGGATTATATTAAGCCATGTTGGGACCTATTTTTCGATGATGTTGGTGTGGGTTTCCTAACACTCACATGCAAGCCCAACAAATTTTGCAAACCTGCCTGCTACGTACACTACACAAAAAACTGGCTCTGATATTATGTCGAGGGTCAAGAATCAACCCAAAAGCTCAAACTTGTGAATAGGAGGCCCAAACATGTATTATTAAGTCATGTCAGAAGAACCCATTTCTAAGCAATGTGGAATGTGGGTTTCCTAACATTGGCCACCTGAAATGATGGTTGTCTTCCAATATCTACCTAAATTCAATCACCTAAGTTTGTCAACGTATTTGCCTTGGGTCCTTTTCAAAGGCTTTGAAAATCAATCACATGATTTATTTAGGCCATTTGGCTAATGTATTACAGCACAAATATAAATTCCAATAAATATGATCAACCTTGCTTGCCGGGCATCCAGCAAACGCAACGTGGCTAAGATAGAAAAGGAAGTCCAATGAAGAATAATTTAATAGATCTCGTCCAAAACCTCGAATTAGAGTTGTGATACAGTGAGATTGAAACTTAAAACTGGTACAAAGTCATTAATCTTGAATGTCATTATTTTCATTTACGTTTAAAATAAATTGCAAAGATTTTTAATAAATAAGCTTTATCACCATGGAGTTTCATTCTTTTTAACTCAAAGATTTCTCCTAGTCAAAGCTAGGCATGTTGCAATCTCGGATATATAATGTAGCCTACATTTCAAAGTTGATCTTACGATCTTAGCTATTGAATCTAAGATCGTGCAAAAAGAATGGTTACTCCTCCTTGGCCGAACCACCTTTTTCATTTTCTTATAAACGAGCTTGGGCTGACACAAACACAGTACCGTAGAAGCACTATTATATAGAAAATGTCCCAATGCCTAACCATCAAGTGGACGTGCCGGAGTGGTTATCGGGCATGACTAGAAATCATGTGGGCTCTGCCCGCGCAGGTTCGAATCCTGCCGTCCACGTTTTACCAACTTTTTTTTTTTTTAATCCTTTCTTACACTCTCATGATCGCCATCACAAGGTGGCACCGAGTGGATAATAGCCTTTGCCACCGACGGATAGAATTTCAAAAGAGCCTATGATTAAAAACTACTAACTTTATAGCCCCTAGGATAACATGGTACAGCTGATTTTAATCTCCATCATAAGGTGGCACCATGTGCGTAACAACCTTTACCACTCCTGATGGATACTATTTCCAGAAAGCCTATGATTAAAAACTAGTGACTTTATCCTTCTGATAGAGTTGATGGTGTCCTTGCCTTTGTCTCTAAGGAAAGCTTCCCATTTATCCGAGCAAATTGATAAGTTAGGCAATGGTCTGTTTGGTTGTAAGGTTAACTGGGGTAGAGTAAAATAAAAATTTTTAAAATTAAAAAAAATTCAAAAAAAAAAGTTTAAAAATTTCTTATTCTTTTTCCTAAAAAATCAAAAATTCATCACTAAATTACAAAAAAAAAATTTTATTTTTTATATAAAAAGTTAAAAAGATTTCAGGCTAAGCAACTAAAAACAAGAAGGCATCATAACCACATATTATTCTTTATTAATTTTTAATTTACTCTATCTTATTTTACTCTAACTCACATCAAATACACCTTAAATGGTCAAGCATAGTAAAAAGGAGAGAACGAAAAGGTTGAAGTTAAAATTAGCTCTTAAATCTATCAGGTCCTCTTCCTATCTTACCTTAAAATACTTCAAATACTTTAGAAAATCTTGGAGGTATCATCAGATATTTACACCATCACAGAATAAACTTTATTGAAAGACATTTCACCAAAAGGTCCACACAGCTAGACTAAGGCCACCCATGATGGTCTGCCATGTCACCTTACATCAACCGCCGAAAACATCCACAGACATTTGCCATGATGGTTACTGAAAATTGAGGTCAAGGAAGGCAGGCAGATTTCCAATTTTCTTTGCCGCCTGTCAGAGTAAGCGTGTGACCGTACAGATCCATGGACCCTAAAAATCCATCCGAATGACTTTCTAGAAACTTATCCGAGTGGGTATCTCTGGGTCTACATGTAAGTGGTACACAACTGTGAAACCACCGGCCAGCTCAGTGGACCAAGTAAAGAAATATATTTAAACCAAGAACAGAATACTGACGGGAATACTTTTACCCTTCTACCATACACTGCAGTGTACGAAGAAAGATCAAAGTTGTCACAACACCTGATCTGTATATGTTTTTGAGAGTCTGAACTCAAGTGCCTGCGCGAAAATTTTCGAGGTCTAATACGACTCCGAATACTCCAAGCAGTTTCCCAGCCACCTGCTCCCCATGAGTGCACTATTTAATTCTGCTGTGGGGCCCACCAATCGATAATCTAAATAGTTATACCTAGAAGTGGCATTTGCTTAACATCATAAGATTGATCACATAAGTAATAATGTAATGAGTACAATTTTATGCATTACTAATCAAAAAAATATTCACCTGCATACTATGCATTCGGATGTTGCATCACACATATTCAAATGTGGGATGGTTTAATATTTTCCTTATTAATCATATGCATTAATCATGTTCAATTTTATAATAAGACCCACTCTTATTGAAGTGAGATTTACCAAGATTTTACAAAACAGGATGACATCCAATTCTAATTATTTGCATCGCAAATACACAGCATAGATGCAAAGTACACAAGTGAATGCTTTTCTCATTAATTATATGCATTAATGATATTATCAATCGTCCATTCAATCTTACTGAGGAGCCAATGCTTATTGAAATAAAATTTTAGGAGATGTCGTAGAAGGGGAAGACATTTAATTTTAATAATTTGCATTATCAATAGGTGGGCCACACGATAGATTTCCACACATCCCACTCACAGAAGGCCTGTGGATTTTTACTTTGGGAATCTAGACTCCAACGCATACATACAAGGAAATTCCCAACATTTTATTACTTTATTACATCACACCCCTGCCCTCACTATTTGCTCTCTTTGTTCTCATTTCAGTCCTTGGGACCCAAATAAGTAGTTTAAAGGCTTGGGTTAGCTCATCTTGGTTCTAACCCATCCCATTTATTCCCCAAATAGTAATGGCTCTTCACCAAGAAATTTTACTCCTTTGCTTCACTTTACTTGTATAATAATGTACATGTTTGCAGCCAATCCCATGAAAATTTGAAAATTAAGAGGGACAGCCCATGCTAATTTAAATGCTAATCTGCATCCACCCAACCTTTCAACTCCTCAACCATTGCAAAACCCTTCATCAACTCAAACAAATCCATTCCCAAACCATCACACAAGGCCTCATTTTCCTCTACCCATCACCAATACTCACCAAAATCCTCTTCTCCTTCACTCTCCTAACAACCCCTCCACCTCCCTCTCTAGACTATGCCCTCTCTGTCTTCAGTCAAATCCCAACCCCCTCAACCTTCAACTTCAACACCCTCATCAGGGCCCACACACTCAATTCTTCATTCATCAATGCCCTTAACCTGTTTGCTGAAATGCGCAGCCAAGGCATCCCCCTTGACTTCCACACCTTCCCCTTGGCCCTTAAGGCGTGCGCCCATCTCCGTGCCCCTGCCATTGGGCAAGCAATCCATTCTCAAGCATTAAGGTTCGGTTTCATTGGTGATCACTATGTTGGAAACACTTTAATTCATTTGTACGCAGATATGAATTCGATGGTAGAAGCACGCCAAATGTTCGATGAAGTCCTCAGTCAGGACATTGTTAGTTATAATGCACTAATCGCTGGCTATGTCAAGGCTGCTGATTTCTCCATGGCGCGTGGGGTTTTCAACAGCATGCCTGTCCGAGATGCTGTTTCATGGGGCACCCTTGTGGCGGGCTATGCGCAGAAAAACCAGTGCAAGGAAGCGCTCAAGCTCTTTGATGAGATGCTTGCTTCCAGTGTTGCACCAGACAGTGTTGCAGTGGTTGGCGCGCTCTCTGCTTGTGCACAAATGGGTGAACTAGGAAAAGGCCAAGCAATCCACAATTATGTGAAACTGAATCGAATTCGACTAAACTCCTACATCTCGACGGGCCTAGTTGACATGTATGCAAAATGTGGGTGCATTGACACTGCTAGGGACGTTTTTGAGTCAAGCCCAGAGAAGAATGTGTTCACATGGAATGCTATGATTGTCGGGCTCGCTATGCATGGGCTCGGTCTACTCTCACTCGAATACTTTTCAAGAATGTGTAACTTTGGAATTCAACCAGATGGGGTCACCTTCTTAGGTGTGTTGGTGGGGTGTAGCCATACGGGACTACTGGACTCTGCGCGGAGAGTGTTTGACGAGATGGAGCGCATCCACAGAGTCCGTCGTGGGCTCAGCCATTACGGGTGCATGGCCGACCTTCTTAGTCGAGCGGGGTTGATCGAGGAGGCCATCAAAATGGTAGAAGGAATGCCAATGGAAGGTGATGTGTATGTGTGGGGTGGATTGCTAGGGGGTTGCAGGATACATGGGAATGTTGAGGTTGCAGAGATTGCAGCTGGGCATCTCATGGCATTGGACCCTGATGATGGTGGGACCTACTCTGTCATGGCCAACATATATGCTAATGCTAGGAGGTGGGAAGATGTTGCTAAGGTGAGGACAATGATGCATAAGAGGAGGGTTAAGAAGAATGCTGGTGGTAGTTTGATTAAAGTGGATGGTGTTAGTCATGAATTCGTGGCTGGGGAGAGGCTGCACCCTCACATTGATGAGATTATTTGGGTTTTGGAGGGGATTGGGAGGCACCTTTTGGAAGCCAATGTAGGAGCTACTGAATGCTAGGTTTCTTCTTTCTTCTCTGAGTCTTAAGATGAGATTGGATTTCTCTAAACTAGGAAGAGGAAACTAGAATATTCATTTGTAGGATTTTTTGAGGGACATGTCTACTTTGGATTTGAGTAATGGATTGGATGTATACACTTGTGTATTTTGTCTCCTTTAAGAGCCTAATTGTTTGTATAGAATACATAGAAATTCATGTTATAAATTATTCAAAATGAATATCCAAGGTGAATATACAAAAATGAAAATCAAATAAAATCCACTTTAATTAAAAAAATTAAGGGAAGACAAGAATTAAATGCTCAACCATAACTTTGGTAATTCAAATTCTAGGAAAATTAAGGTCTCATTTATATTACAACTTTATATCCTTCACCCTTACGTCGTATCACTCACACTTCAACTTTTTAATAATCCTCGTTGAGCTTATTTGACGATGAATTTTTATATATTCTAATGCAAATAAAAAGGTCCTAAGTATCAAATTATCACAAACTCCACCTTCTTAGCCATGGAGAACGGCTTAGACAATGTCGACAGTAATGATTTTTTTTTTGAATATCACTCTATGTATAATGTAAATCAATATTCTTATAGAACTATATTTGTCATTTGTTCCATTATATGTTATTGTTCTAAATTAGAAGTAGACGAATGCTAAGTCCATTTGAGTCCGACGAAATAATGGTCAAAACCCACTTCCACGCATGATGGTTAACATCAAAAGTATTTGGGATAAGTTCCCATTCCTACTAAGGAACTTACCTATCTTACCATCTGGAGGTGGTGTGGACCCAATAAGCATAGTCTAAAATCATATTCTGATAGCCCAGGTCAAACTGGGTAAGTGAATCAAGAACTAATCTGCTAAGCTTCTTTTTTCTTATTTTGCAACACCAGTTAAGAGGGTTGGAAACCCATTATGCCCTTGCATCAGAAAAGTAGACCTTAGGCGAGCCCAAAAGCTTTTAGGGGAAAGAAGGTGGCATGCCCCCATAGTTGATCTCTTGGGAGCCAGGTGAGATCTGACACATGATTTTCAAGTTATTTCTCAAGTCTGCAACCTTCACAAATCAAGTTTAGATTTATAGTTTTTCAACTTTGGAAATGAATAGAGAAAAGTTAATATTAAAAAAATAGAAACACCTCTACATTTCAATCCAGCGTAATTCTCACCGACCCACTTTCTGATCTCAACAAGTAGTCATGCAAAGGTGATCAAAGACATGACATCAAAAAGACATGACATCATCGGTCCACATTCAATTAAAAAAGATGGCCAAACCATATATGTACTCTAGCGGAAAGAAAATAGTCCTCGTTCACTCGAACCGGATAATCGTCAAACCCAAAGGGCCAAAAGTCAAAATAAAAATTGATTGATTAGAAAATAATGTTCCCTTTCTCATTTTAGCTCTTTTTTCTCACTCCATTTATTCTAATTTTTATAATCATTTTTATTAATTAACTAATTTCTTGCCGTTCAAAAAACAATCAGAGAGACACGTGGCTGATTGAAGAAAACCAATGAAACATGGGCCCGCCTGCTCCAACTTTGACAATCATGTTTGTCAGCCTAAAGATAGAGGTCACGGCAGGGAGAGAGTTTCATTTAAAGTTTTCGATTGATATGCATAATCTAAGCCACGGAAAGATAGTGGGCCCAAGAACCGCGTTCGTTTCATGTAACTTAAGATATGCATAACCTAAGCCACAGAAAGATAGTGGGCCCAACAACCGCGTTCATATTCATATTTACATCACACGTTTGTGAGATTCTCGTTGTCCTCCGCGGTTGGACTTGTTCCTCTCTACTTTTCTTCCACACGTTCAGCAATTTCTTCTCAACCCCAAGCCCTTGCTTGTTACAATTCCCTCCATTATATTTTAATTGGCAATTTCAAAAAAGTCCCTAGGGGGAGTAGGTCACTGCATTGATGTTGAATCAACCACATCTTTCACAAGTTGGTATGTGCTTTTATGGAAGCTGATGTGATTAACCTATGTTTTAATGGGACTTATTCTGATTTCATCATAAAATTAACTATGATTCATTCGTGATGGAGCTCGCCAAAATTTTATCCAGTGGCAACTCCTTAGCTTCGTTTTGATTAAAGGATTATAATTTTCGAAGTCAGGGGATTACTCTAAATGTTGATCCATGAGTAGGGGTGCTCATGGCTAGGGTTGTGAGCTGAGTCGGAGTCTGGGTTATAGTGGTCTAATTTTGGACCGTGTTTTAGGGCTGTGTGTTGGGGTTGGGTATTTTTCTGAACCATAGTGAAATGGACAGTGCTTGGGCTTAACTCAAAAGCTAGCTGGCTGAACACAAATGGGTTATGTTTGGGGCCAATTTTTAGGCTCAATGAACAGATCTGAGCCTGAGCAAGGGTGGACATGGACAAACTTTGGCCCGGCCGGACGCACCCTGTGACCACCCCAATCACATGGGACTTCTTTAAATTTGGAACAAAATAGAGGGGTGCTTCTAAACTCCCCTCCTTTGAAACTGTAGTCCAAAATCTCCTCAAAAGTCTCCTTCTCCTCAAAAGTCTTTACTCTCTCTTTCCTTCTGAATGACCACAAGACTGCTGCCCACCCACACACACACACCCAGAGAGAGGTGCCGTGTGACCGTGTACCAAAAAAGTCCAAATATATACGGATACAGCTTGCTACTTGGTGTTGAAACTTCAATTTTTGCAATCTCAAACACAAACATTGCACATTTGGGACCTGCCCAACAAGACTCACTTCCCTCCCAGGTGATCTCAGTCTTCTTCCAAAATTCCTCTTCTTACTTGCTCAATATAATTGAGAAGATTTTATTAGGAGAAATCCTTTCATCTTTTTTTTTCCGAATGTTTGTATTCCAATTCAGCTCAGAATTTTAGTGTCGGTGGTGTTAAAAAAAAAAGAAAGTTGTGATCTTGTTATCAGAACAAGAATTGCTAACTTGTCCTTGTTCTTTCAATTTTGTCATAATTCATAGCGTTAGCACTTTTTGTTTGGCATCTGCAAATTCTTCAACTCCATTGAAACAGACCATAAGAATAATATCTACAAGTATAGATATTAGATGGACATGGAGCTTGGTTTTGGCAAGTCTGTGGATCCCATAAATATACTGATCACTGCATTACAAGAGCTATGTAAAAGAATTGGGCATGTAGTGATTGAGCTCAAAGACCAAAGGAAAGATGTAATGATTGTGAAGGAGAGCCTGTGTCAATTTTCTGGCTATGTATCAGAAATTAATATGATACTTCAAGTGCTGAAGGAGAGAAGAGTGGAGAACTCAACAGAATCAATGTCCACAAGAAGCTCTTTGCAGAACTTGAATTCACAGCTCAAACAGGCCTGTGGGATCATAGAAAAGTTTAAATCCGGCAGCCGCCTATGGCTGTTTTTCAACTACAGATCAATGCTCAAGCAGATGGAGCAATCCGCGAAGGGGGTCTCGGAGGCGGTCTCAATGCTAGTCATGGCCAATCATGATCCAACCTGGAGCCTTAAGTCCAAGACAGAGAGACTAGCCAGCAATTTGAGGTCGTTGGTGTTCCAATCAACGCCCGCAATGGAAGCCACTGCACTGGAGATTGAGAAATTGATGGCCCAGCATGGAAGAAACATGGAGTTCACAAACAAGCTCCTGGAGAGGATCATGGAGGCTGCTGGTGCGACCTCAAACACCTTGTTTGTGAGGGAGGAACTGGCGCTCCTGTGGCGAGAGAAGGAAGAGATGGAAGCCCAGAAGAAGCAGGCTGAGGCGCTTCAGCTGTCGCGATTGATAGGTTTCTTGTCCAGTCTGGAGATGGTTTCAAATACAGCAGAGGGAAGTAGTAGTTCTAGTTCAGTGGCCATCACAGAAAATGCAAATAGGCAGGCGATTATTGTGAATTCAACAAGCAGGCAGCATGACCTGATCAGCTCATTCAAGTGCCCGTTAAATGGCAGGGTGATGGAAGATCCTGTTGCAATCTTATGCGGGCACAGCTTTGAGAGAGATGCAATTCGGGAGCACTTTGAGAGAGGGGAGAAAACATGTCCCGTATGCGAAGAGGAGATAATGTCTCTGGAGCTGACACCAAATCTCTCTCTTAGGAGCACAATTCATGAGTGGAAACAGCTCGAATTGGATGAGAAGCTACAGAGGGCGGCGCCTGACATTAACTCGGATGACCCCAACAGGGTAAGCCAGGCCTTGGAAGACTTGAAAGTTCTGCTGGAGATGCCTCGGTATCGAGCTGCAGTTACAGAACAGGGGCTTATTCCGAAGATCGTCTCATCTTTGAAAGCTGGCAGTAGAATAAACACCAAGGCAGCTCTGAAATGCCTTTGCTACCTCATCAATCATAGCGAGGAAAACAAGGTAATCTCAGTGGTGTGTTTGAATGTAAACCAAATTGCAATTGTCTCCAATTTCTCTAACAGGATAGATGATTATGCACTCTGTTGGTGTCTTTGAAGCAGCATGGCAACCTTACTGGGGTGCTGACACTTCATCTTTGCTGCTCCAAATCATTTTATAAGCACTGGCAATGCCAAATTTGAGAAAAACAGTAACCAATTTAATGCAAATTTCCTATTTCTCAGTCTGTTGAATTTGATATTTATGTTGGTTGGGGAATTCGCAGAGGGCAATTTTCGAAGCAGGAGCAATTCACTACATTCAGAAGCTGTTTCGCAAAGGTGAAGCACAACCAGATGCTGTTGCGATTTTGGTAGAGCTATCGGAGAATGAAGAGTTTGCAGAGGAGATTGGAAAAAAAAATTGCATTCCATTCTTGGTCTCCCTGCTCGAAAATCATAACCCAGACATCTCACAGAAGGCTGAGAAGGTGGTGGAGAATCTCTCTTCCAACACCCATTTTGTCATAAAGATGGCTGAAGCCGGCTACTTTCAATCATTTCTAGTTCGCTTCAACCAAGGTGAATTTTTATCACCGTCACACAAAATCCTCTCCAATTGTATTGATTTAGCGAGTGATTCTCCTGACTCTAGTCTGTGCAGTGTCTTAACTAGTCCAGTGTCTTAACAGGGGATTGAGAGGCTCTCTCCTTGGGAAGCTTTTTTTAATATAGTTGTTGTTTAAGCGGGGTACAATGCTCTTGTACCTCGCTGTTACTTTGTTTTTCTCTCTTTGTGCTTACTTTCTTTCGCTCTTTGTATTTTCTTTTATCAATGAATGGTTCTCTGTTACCTATCAAAAAAAAAAAAAAAAAAACTAGTTCAGCTATGTTCATTTAGCTGAGGATCCGACTTCAGTTACTCTGAATTGCAGGGACCTTGGAGACCCAAGCGTGGATGGCAACGGCATTAGTACAGATGCAGTTAAATGAAGTGAAAGTGAAGGTGTTTGAGCACAAACAGTTTGTGGGAGCTCTAGTCCGAGTACTCTCCTCCAGCTCTCCGGCCTACCGATCTGCATGCCTCCAGTGCATCAAGAAGCTCTCTGCCTACCCCACAATGGCAAAGTGGTTTCTTGCAGAGGCTGCAACAATCCCAGCCTTGCTAGCTCTCATTTCCTTCGTCAGCTCCGATCCACAATGGCGCCAGGTTGCCACAGAGATTCTAACTTCACTGATAGAACCAAGCCAACTATCCGAATTCGAGGCCAATCCAAACCTCCAGGAGCTGCAATCCCACCACAACATAGGTGTTTTTCTCCACTTTGTCACCACAGAAGCCTCAACACCAGAAACCAAAACTCAGTTCTTGCGCCTGCTTCGCGCAATTGGCAATAAATCTGTAGTGGCAAGAGGCCTGATTCGAACAGATAAATATGCCATCACCCACCTTTTCTCTTCTCTGAGCAGCAAGCACCCAGATGTAATTCGACAGACACTGAAGCTAATCTACTGCATTGCCGAAGAACACACAGATGGGATTCCACTTCCACCATTGCCTGCCAAGGAAATGGCAATCCATGCCTTGGTGATGATATTCATCAGCTCCCCAGACGACGAGGACAGATCTATTGCTGCTGGAATCATGAGCAGGCTACCATTGGAAGACACCAGTGTCGACGACATACTCTATCAATCTGAGGCCCTGAAGGCTATCCGCGAAGTGATATGCACTGCAGATGGCATGTGTGTTACTCCCACCCCAGTTGAGTTGCTGCAAGAGAATGCACTAGCAGCTCTCCTACGCTATGCAGAACCAAGCAAACCGAAGCTCAGGAAGCAGCTGAGCGACCTTGAGCTTTATCCTTCATTAGTCCAAGTGCTCACCAATGGCAGTTCATGTGCCAAGCAGCGCACAGCAACTGTATTGGCTCTTCTTTCCCAGCCCACTGTGGAGTCAGTCACACACAGTGATGTTGTAAGAAGTCCTGCTGACGAGAAGAAGTCACTTACACCATTTACCATTTTAGCCAGACTCCTTCCCATGTCATCTTGGTGCTGCAATTCGGCTTCACTGTCGTCCTGGAGCAGTCCATGCTCCATCCATGGATCGGCCTGCTCATCTCGACAGACGTTCTGCTTAGTGAAGAGCGATGCTGTGAGGCCACTGGTGCGGACACTAAGTGAGAAAGATGCTGCAGAGGCTGCTCTACTGGCTCTCGAGACACTGCTCAAGGACCAGGCCACACTGTCTTCTGCAGCCTCCACAATTGCAGAGAGCCAAGGCGTGGTGGCAATTCTGGAGGTGCTGGAGAAAGGGTCACTGCCTGCCAAGGAGAAGGCCCTGGATCTCTTTCAGATTCTCTCTCAGCACACCAACCTCTCACAGCAGCAGTTCCGGAGGTCTGAAAGGATCCTCATCCAGCTCTTAGACGATGAAACACTCAAGAGGAAGGCCGCTTTCGTGCTCAGTGAAATGAATATCATCTCAAAGCAATCCTCTTTCTTCTGAGGGATCTCAATCCAATTCATGATTCTACAATTAAAAGAGTAGCATGGCATTCATCGGTAAGGATCAAATATCTGAACTACCTAGTTGCCTGCAAAGCAGTTGGATGAATTGGAGCTGAAACAAGTGGCTGAAATTAGGTTGGAACCAATCATCAGTTTGGCGGAATTCTTTTGGCATTTTGAGAGAAAATTTCAGCAATTTTTATTGTAGATAATATCTGTTCTGCAAAGAAAAAAATACAACAGAAAAAAGAAAGGAATGGAAGTCTTTGCATTGTTTTTATTCTTTAATTATATATTCTTAGCCGCAGTTACTCTTTTTTTTTTTTTTTACTCAGTTTTGCTGCCGGTCCTAAGCCCGGGTAAAGGAGGAGGGTTGCGTTAGGTAGGTGACAGCCAGCATAAAACTTTGTCACAACCCAAACATGAATTCTGAACAAATGATATTTCACGATAAGGCTAGGGCGTTCTCCGCTTTAAGCGACGCATTGCAGCATCGCCCGGCTGCAGTGAAAAGTGTGCAAGGGCTACTGCATGACTTTGGGCTAATGCGGTTAAAGAAGTTAGTCCATGAGAAGAAAAGGATGAATAGGAAAATTAGACTTGCTACTTGGAATATAGGAACCTTGACAGGCAAGAGCATGGAGTTGGTTGAGGTAATGAAAAGAAGAAGAATTAGTATGGCTTGTATACAGGAGACAAGGTGGAAAAGGAATAAAGCTAAGGAGCTCATGGATGGGTATAAGCTTTTCTATGCAGGAAAGAGTAATACAAGAAATGGAGTGGGTATAATTATAGATAAGGATTTTAAAGAGAAAATTGTGGGGGTAAAGAGGTTTGGTGATAGAATTATAGCAATTAAACTAGTACCAGAGGAAGACATAATTCATATCATTAGTGCATTTGCTCCCCAAGTAGGACTAGAAGAAAGTGTGAAAAGACAATTTTGGGAAGAGATGGATGATTTAATGCGAGAAATCCCAAATAGTGATAAAATTTTCCTTGGAGGGGATTTAAACGGGCATATAGGAAGAGATAATAGAGGATATGAGAGAGTGCATGGAGGGCATGGATTTGGAGAAAAGAATGAATTCGGAAACACTATATTGGACTTTGCACTAGCATTTGATCTTATAATAGCAAATACTTACTTTAAAAAGAGAGATGAGCATTTAATTACATATAAAAGTGGGAGTAATAGGAGTCAGATAAACTTTTTTCTAGTTAGAAAACATGACCGATTGGCTTATAAAGATTGTAAAATTATCCCAGGAGAGAGTTTGACTACGCAACATAGGCTTGGAGTTTAGATATTTGCATTAGAAGTAAAAAAAGAGCAGTAGTAAACAAAATGGACCCTAAAACAAGGTTGAGAGATTTGAAGGGGGAAAGAGCAAATATATTTAAGGACAAAATGATTGAGAAAGGAGAATGGAATATTGAAGGAGAAATTACAGTAATGTGGAATCAAATGGCTAATTGCATTAGGAATGTTGCAAAAGAGGTACTTGGAGAATCAAAAGGGAAGAGATATATTAATAAAGAAACATGGTGGTGGAGTATGCAGGTTCAGGAAGTTATTCGACCAAAAAAACATTGCTACAAAGTTTGGCAGGGGACTAAGAGTATAGAAAATTTTGAGTTGTATAAGAAGGCAAAGAAAGAAGCTAAGAAAGTAGTAAGTAGTGCAAAGTTCAAAGCATACGATGACCTCTATAATAGGTTGGGAACAAGAGAAGGAGAAAATGATATTTTTAAGCATGCAAAAATAAGAGAAAAGAAAAGTAGGGACTTAGATCATATCAAATGTATCAAGGACAATGAGGAAAATATTTTGGTGAAGGACAACGATATTATAGAAAGGTGGAAAGAATATTTTAGTAAACTTTTAAATGAAGAATATTTGAGCGATACAAGAGTGGAGGAGGATACTTCATTACAAGAGTATACTTTTCTCCGTAGAATTAGAGGGGTGGAAGTGAAGGAAGCATTGAAGCGAATGAAGACAGGAAAGGCAACAGGCCCAGATGGTATTCCGATAGAGGTATGAAAATGCTTAGGAGAGGTTGGAGTAAGTTGGTTATGTAGACTATTCAATAAGATACTTGTAACAAAGAAAATGCCGGATGAATGAAGAAGAAGCATTGTAGTACCTATATATAAGAATAAAGGAGATATACAAAATTGTACCAACTATCGAGGGATTAAACTTATGAGTCACACTATGAAGTTATGGGAGAGAATAATAGAGCAAAGACTGAGAAAAAAGACTAAGATTTTGGAAAATCAATTTGGTTTTATGCCAGGGAGATCAACTATGAAAGCTATCTTTTCACTTAGGCAATTAATGGAAAAATACCAAGCAAAGAGGAAAAATCTACATATGGTCTTTATCGATTTGGAAAAAGCCTATGATAGGGTACCGAGGAATTTAATTTGGTGGGTCTTAAAGAAAAGGAATGTCCCAAGAGGTTACATTGAAATTTTAAAGGATATGTACAAAGGTACAATAACAAATGTGAAAACCACATGTGGAGAAACGGGCGGATTTCCCGTGACTATAGGCTTACATCAGGGATCATCCTTAAGCCCTTATCTCTTTGCATTAATTATGGATGAGTTAACTGTGCATATTCAAGAAGAAGTACCATGGTGTATGTTGCTCGCAGATGATATAGTATTGGTGGATGAATCAAGAGAGGGTGTAAATGCAAAGCTTGAGAGATGGCGGAGGGCATTAAAATCTAGAGGCTTTAAAATAAGTCGTACAAAGACAGAATATATGAATTGCAATTTCAGTGGACATATACAAAGTGTTGAAACCACTGTCAAAATTGAAACCCATAAGATACCACATAAAGATTCTTTTCGGTACCTAGGCTCGATGATTAGTAAGGATGGGGAGATTGACGAAGATGTGGAGCATAGGATAAAAGCTGGATGGCTGAAGTGGAGACTAGCTTCGGGAGCACTTTGTGATAGACAAATGCCAACAAAATTGAAGGAAAAATTTTACAGGATAGTGGTTAGACCAGTTATGACATATGGAGCAGAATGTTGGCCAATTAAAAAGACACATATTCATAAGATGGATGTAGCGGAAATGAGAATGCTTAGGTGGATGTGTGGTAAAATTAGGAAAGATAAAATTAGAAATGAGCACTTTCGAGAACATTTAGGGGTAGCACCAATAGGAGATAAGATTAGAGAAACTCGTTTAAGATGGTTTGGGCATGTTGAACGTAGGCCAGTAATGGCACCTGTGAGAAAAAGTTTGGATATACAGGCGGAAGGTCCATCAAGAGGTAGGGGTAGGTCGAAAAAAACATGGATGTAAGTCATTAATTCAGATTTGAAGAAGCTGCACTTATCGAAAGATTTAGCTCAAAATAGAACGGAATGGAGAAATAGAATTCATGTAGCCGACCCCAACATGGTTGGGATAAGGCTTTGATGATGATGATAACTCTCTTTTGTTATTATCTGCATTTATTCTTGCTACTTCAAGCATGCAAGATGGATTGATTATTGGTGCAACTCTGGAAGGTGTGTCCATGTGTAGAGGGCGATCAATACTTGTCTAATCCAAGTTCAACCAGAACTGCTTGTTGGCAAAAACCAAACTAAACACACCAAATGCTTCCTCTTTTCACTCCAAGCTTGTAGTGAAAAGCGACTCATGGAATGCCATCTCTTGGTTGTCTTCTTCTTCTGTGCCGCCTTGGAGACTTCAATTTTTTTTTCAACAAAATAAATGTTTTATCTTCTTCATTGGATGTTGAGTTCCATCATGTCGGGTGGTTGGCTAATAATTTTGCGGATGCTTTGACAAAGCAAGAGGTGGAGAGGAGATTCCCGTTTGTTGCCACTGTGTTGTAATTTTTATGCTTATTTCCATGTTTTTGGGCTCTCTTGTTGAGGGTATAATGCTTTTATACTTTATTCCGGGCCAGTTGGTGGGCAGTTATTTCTTGTCCTCTTTCTGTTTAAAGAAAGTTTTTGTTACAATTAGATAAAAAAAAAAAAGAAAAACCAAATGAAAACTGAACATACCTGACCTGAGCCAGACCTATATTCCTTACCTTAGTGGCAGTGCGACTCCCATTTGTTGGGTTGACTTGAATAAGATTGTGTACTGGAATTTATGGGTTTCTTTTTATGTTTTTTTTTTTCTTGTTGGGGGTTGACATAAAAATTACATAATGGAAATGTTATCCTTCACATTCCATAGTCACTTGTTTTCAGGACAAAAACAAAACTAAAAAAAGGTTTGTTTTAACAATAATGCTTAAGTTTTCCATATTCATTTCTAATCAGGACATCCGGGTGAAAAGGATTTTCTGGGGACTTAACTCTCCATTTTTTAAAACGCCCTTAACGGATCCCATCCCTCTCTCCATTCCCTCTGTTCTTCTTCCCTCCCATTCCTTCATCCTCACCTCTCCTCTCACACCGGCAACCACTAGGTGACCCAAGGTGATCTCTTCCCTCTACACTGACTTCTGATTCCAATCCCATACATTCTAGATGCCAAACCATGACACTGCAATAACAGAATAAGAGAGAGAGCAAATTGATTATATTTTTCTTTTTTCCCTTTGACAACTCATAAATTTTCTGGGTTTGGCATCACTGTTGCCCAAACATAAATGCCCCAACCTTGTAGTCAAATACTGAGGTCCCTATTTGCAGTTAGGACTCTTTGCTCTGTGATGTAAGATGGCCCATGTGCTTAGCCTTGTTCCAACCATTTTCCTTAGCAGGACCTGAGAGTAGGTTCTCTGAAGTTTCTATTAATAAAGGCCATTCCATTCCAAGTGCATTTCTTGGAGAAATTGAATCGTCCATTATTAGGCAAACCAAAGAAATTAAATTCAAATGTACAGTCTCAGCATTCATTAGAATAAATCAAAGGAACAAAGACTGCAAGTAATGATGCTGAATCCAAATGAAAGAATCATAGCAACCTTCAATGCGAGGAGATGAAAGCATTTTATACTGTATACAATACAACTGGCATGTGCCGTTTTCCTACAGATTGATATGAACACCTGTGATTTGAATGTTTGACATATGTAAAGCTATGCTGTGTGAAAGCTCAGTTAAGTTCATTTCAAGTTATTGCCATGATATTTGTCGTAAATAAAGGAGCAAGTTTATATTATTTCTGAGAACTTTTCTTCATCTATATATTATTTCTTGACACAACTGCAAGAGTATATATAGAACTCATGCATTCGTATACAAAATGACTCTTGACTCTCCAAATATAGTAACCTCAGTTACATTCTTACCCATTAACTCATAACTGCACACACATTCCCACCCACTAACTCATTAACATCCATAACAGCACAAACAATAACTACCCACTAACACACAACTCCATGCTATGAATTTGTTTATTTTTCAACAATATTGTGTGTTTGATTATCATGGCATTGCTTGGTCTCATTGAGTAAGAGGAAGGAAAGAAGAAAGAGAAGAGAATGAAGGAATGGGGATGAAGGAATGGGAGGGAAGAGAAAAGGTTGCACATGAATATGGAAAACTTAGGCCTTGTTTCAGAAACTAAATTTTTTTAGGGATGAAAAATAAAAATTTTTAAATATAGCAATCTATGGGAATGGAAGTTGGAACACACACCACCTTTTTATTTCCACTTACATTACATTAAGTTAATGCCAACACTCCTCAAACCATTTTCATTAAGTTAAATGTCAACACCATTTGAACCACATGAGTTTGTTTATATCTTGAATAAGAAATTAATATATATATATATAAATATATTTTTTATTATATTATACATATGGGGCGGCGAGTAAAGCATTTCTAAATTCAAAACTTTCTTAAATCAAAATACTTACTACTAAATCCACGACTAATAGGAGTGGAACGGGGCACGCCCCATTTAAGCGATTGGCCAAGCTCTACTTTTTGTCGCGAGTTTCCAAACCTGCCCTTTATCTAGTGGGACCAATGTCCACAATTATAAGTTCACGAAAGTGGAAGGGTTTTTTTACAATTAAAAAAAATCCCTCGTTATGAAAATTGAAGTAAACTATTTATACATGGACGACGAGTCTCTTTCCCTCCAAAGTCCAAAGAATTCAAAAGTTCAAAATCTACCCCTGTCATCTTCATTTAATTCCACTGATGCCCTTCTCTCTCCCTCTCCCAAGGCCAAAACCCAAATGGAAGGATCCTCTTTCCCACTCTTTGTCCCTCTCTTACTCAAAAACCCCCTCCAAGTCTACCCATCCCCTTCCTATGGTCCCAAATCCCAATCTCTTCTCCTACAATTCAATCATCCAATCCTCGTCGGGCGGCCCAAATCCCCATAACTCAATCTGTCACTACAACCAGATGCGCCGCAATCTCATCTCTCCCAATTACTACACCTTCCCTTTTGTCCTCAAAGCATGCGCCCGTCTTCAGCTTTTAGATAAAGGGAAAGAATTGCATTCTGTTAGCTTACAATTAGGCTTCGAATCCGATGTGTTTGTGCAGAATTCACTCATTTATTTGTATGCAGTTTGTGGTTATGCCGAGACCGCCCGCCGGGTGTTTGATTATATGCCGGTTCCAGTCCGGGATGTCGTTTCTTGGAATAGTATGATTTCGGGATACTTGCAGCGAGAGCGTTGCGATGAGGCGCTACAGGTTTTTGGAGGGATGAAGGAGGAGGGTCTTGTAAGGCCAAATGATGTGACTGCAGTTAGTGTCCTAACTGCCTGTGCGCGGATCAGAGACATCAATTTGGGTAGAAAGCTTCATGCATTTGTTGTTGAAAATGGGTTTGTTTTGGACATGCATTTGGGCGCATCATTGATTGATATGTATGTGAAATGTGGGCGACTGGAGGATGCCCGGAAGGTGTTTGATAGGATGCCTGAGAAGAATGTGGTTTGTTGGACATCAATGATTGCCGGTTATGGCCAGTTGGGTCAATTTAAGGATGTGATTGAATCGTTTAGGGAAATGCAGGCTATGGGTGTCGATGCAGATGAAGTGACAATTGCTTGTGTGGTTTCTGCATGTGGGCATTCTGGTGCACTTGATCTAGGGCGGTGGGTTCATGCTTACTGTGAGAAGAATGGTATTGAAATGAATATTAATGTTACAAATTCATTGATTGATATGTACTCAAAATGTGGGGACATTGATAGAGCTCTTCAGATTTTCAATGGGCTGGTTCACCAAGACGTATTTTCCTGGACTGTAATGATTTCAGGCCTTGCAATGAATGGAAAGCCAAGAGAAGCTGTGGATTTGTTCTCACAGATGCTAACATTGGGTGATGTCCAACCCAATGAGATCACATTTCTTGGTGTTTTGTCTGCGTGTAGTCATGGTGGATTGGTGAAAGAGGGGTACTATTACTTTGATTGCATGGAAAAAACCTATAAAATTACACCTCAAATTGAGCATTACGGGTGCATGGTTGATTTACTTGGGCGTGCAAACTGTTTGGTGGAGGCAGGGAAGTTTATCAGGACTATGCCTATTGAACCTGATGCAGTTATTTGGCGGTCACTGCTTTTTGCCTGTATGTGTAATATGAATATAGAACTAGCAGAATTCGCAGCAAAACAGATTCTGAAATTGGAGCCACAAAAGTGCGGAAGTCATGTTTTGTTGTCAAATGTTTATGCTGAGGCCTTGAGGTGGAGTGATGTGAGGAGGGTAAGAAAAGTTATGAACGTTTCTGGGATTAAGAAGCAGCCTGCTTGTTCCTTTGTAGAAATAAATGGCATTGTTCATGAATTCCTTGTTGCTGACAAATCGCACCCACAAACTCAAACAATATATGAAACTATTTTGGGGATGAACAAACTTTTAAAATCTGAAGGATATGTCCCAGATGTTTCAGATTAGTTACAAAACAAGATGGTGAAGACATTCATTATGTACTTCCAATTCTTCTTGCATATGGAAATTCATTTAGAAGCTTGTTTGCTGTTAGATTATCAACATGTGTGTGTGCCCCCACATTTCCCTGCACACTGCAGATATGGCTAATCTCTTGCCCGGAAAATTGAGCAACTTATTCTTTGGATCTTACTGGATAAAAAGAAAAGAAAGAAAGTAATGCATCATCACCATGAAGTCTTCCTATACATTGTCAAGAGACTCAAGAGTCAATACGCATGAAAAAGGGGTGCCTGACTGTTCATGCTTTCACCTGAGCCATGTCCCCATCTACACATTCTGGAGCTCTTTGGTTAGGCACTTATTTTCTGTCTCTTTGTCAGCCATCTCCTTGGCTTGTTTGGATCCTTGGAACTCAGTTGGCCTGCACTCAGTTATGTATAAGGCTGTAACTCTGATTTACTTTTACTCTTTAATTTAGTTATTTATTTATTTTTTGTTAATTGAATAAGGGAGATATACAAAATTGTGCCAACTATCGAAGGATTAAACTTATGAGTCATACTATGAAGTTATGGGAAAAAATAATGGAGCAAAGACTGAATGGAAGACCAAAATCTCTGAAAATCAGTTTGGTTTTATGCCAAAGAGATCAACTATGGAAGCTATCTTTTCACTTAGGCAATTAATGGAAAAATATCAAGCAAAGAGGAAAAATCTACACTTAGTCTTTATCGATTTAAAAAAAGCCTATGATAGGGTACCGAGAAATTTAATTTAGTGGGTTTTAAAAAAAAAGAATGTCCCCAGAGGTTACATTAAAATTTTTAAGGATATGTATGAAGGAGCAGTAACAAATGTGAGAACCACATGTGAAGAAACAGGTGGATTCCCCATGACTATAGGTTTACATCAAGGATCAACCTTAAGCCATTATCTCTTTGCATTAATTATGGATGAGTTAACTGTGTATATTCAAGAAGAAGTACCATGGTGTATGTTGTTTGCAAATGATATAGTGTTGGTGGATGAACCAAGAGATGGTGTAATACAAAACTTGAGAGATAGCCGAGGGCATTAGAATTTAGAGGCTTTAAAATAAGTCATACAAAGATAGAATATATGGATTGCAACTTCAGTGGATATATACAAAGTGTTGAAACCACTGTCAAAATTGAAACCCATGAGATATCATGTAGAGATTTTTTTCTGTATTTAGGCTCGATGATTAGTAAGGATGGGGAGATTGACGAAGATGTGGAGCATAGGATAAAAGCTGGATGGCTGAAGTAGAGACTAGCTTCTGGAGTGCTTTGTGACAGACGAATGCCAACGAAATTGAAGGGCAAATTTTACAGGACAGTGGTTAGACCAGCTATGACATATAGAGCAGAATGTTAGCCAATTAAGAAAACGCATATTCATAAGATGGATGTAACGGAAATGAGAATGCTTAGGTGCATGTGTGGTAAAACTAAGAAAGATAAAATTAGAAATGAACCATTTCGAGAGCATTTAGGGGTAGCACCAATAAGGGATAAGATTAGAAAAACCCATTTAAGATAGTTTGGGCATGTTGAGCGTAAGCCAGTAATGGCACCGGTGCGAACAAGTGGGGTTATACAGGTGGATGGCCCATCAAGAGGTAGGGGTAGGTTGAAGAAAACATTGATGGAGGTTATTAATTGAAATTTAAAAAAGTTTAATTTATCGAAAGATTTGGCTCAAAATAGAACGGAATAGAGAAACAGAATTCATGTAACCGACCCAACATAGTTGGGATAAGGCTTTGATGACGATGATGTTAATGATGATGATTTATTTTTTGTTAGTTATAATCAAGAACAAAAAAGCTGTGATGAAGGCTTGTACTACACAATGATTGGGCTGTAGAGCTTTTGCATAGACTTCCTGACATTCCTCCAATACCCTCCAAGACCTGTACGCAAATGCCCCATTCCAACCCTACATGTCCCATATGTAGAAAATCTCATCCACAGAGGTGATAGGCTTATCAGTTCAACATATCAGACATCTAGTAGTTCGATAGGAACTATTTATATATTTTTGTCTCTAGTAATGTTTTTTTAGTACAGGCATGACCCAACTATTAACTAATTAACTCACATTTACTAGTTAATGATCTGTTTGGATCTTGGTGGTCCATATTCTGTTTTCTTGGTTGAATCCTTTAGGGTTCATTTGTTTGCACCCATTTCCATATGTAAATGATGCACAGGCATAAAATTTACGCATGGTTACTTCTTTTTTTTTTTTTTTCTTTGCTCATATGATGCATAAATGGAGTGAAAAATGAGGCCATTTTCATCTAACAATTGATGCACATAAAGAGGTGTTAAACTGTTACACACCTCTCTAGCTAAAAAAGTGCCAGTAGAAGTTATGCATCTGACACATTGCGGTTTCAAAACCTGTCATCACCTTTTATTTTGTAACTATATGGGCCCTAAAATTTTATCTCGAACATTTCAAATTTTTTATTGACCCACTAAACCCCAAAACATTAGTTTCATGTCTTGAATATTCATAGATTTTAAGATAGTGAAAAAAAATTTATATGTAGTCCAAACCTTTCAACATTTACTCATTGGAAAATAGTGCTCCCAAACAAAAAGGTTAATGTGTTTGACATGTGTAACTCTTACATACAAAAATTCACAGATGTATATGCTACATATGTAAACCCTCTTTTCATATCCCACGCGTAAAAGACAAATGATTAGGTATTTTGACAAGTGGAGATTTATTACCATCTATTAATATGCAAAAGGGTTTAGATTAAATTAAATCTAGGGTGGTCCATACATCCCTTTTGCCCATACATCCCTTTTGCAAATGGTTCATGTTCAGGCAGTGTCCAAACAGAAGGTTAAAAACAAATGGAAGTTAATAATAGCTTCCCACTTCAAGAGTTTAGCCAATCAAGTTTTCTATTCAGATTGATCCACACTGTCGTGATATTACATCAGGTTTTTTGTTCCTATTTTGTTAACAATGGAAACACATAACAATATTAAATGAATACTTATTTTTATTTATTTTTACAAGTTTTGTAAGAAAGAATTTTCGTAAATATTTCTTTCAACTACATTTTGGCCTCAAAAAACCGACCTTAGGTGGGATTCGATGATGATGAACATTCAGAAAAAGGGCTTCAATGATGACAATGACACTTACAATCCCCTCTTCCCCCTACCCAACAGAATATATCTGGTTAAAGGTCTTCAATCATGAAGAACATTAAAAAAAAAAAAAAAGGACTTCGGTGATGAGTGATGACAATGACACACTTACAATCCCCTCTTCCTCCTTCCCAACAGAATATTTCTGGTTCTGCCTCTGATATCATTTCTTCACATTTCATATTGCCACATTCCTTCTCCAATTTAGGACATCTGGATCTGGGATTACAACTTTTCTGGTGCCCAATTATGTGACTTGCCATTTAATTTCACAAACTTTCGTGTTCCATCCAAATTACTTGCTTGAAAATGTGTGCTTTGGTTCATTTCATAACCTGTATACAGTCTTAGATTTGGAAATCTATGCCACAAGCATCGACACTAAAAATTGACATTTCAAACAAAGTCTCAGGCTCTCAGCAGACGTAAGACTGAAGCAGAGATCTATGCTAATGGTAGCTACCACTAATTACCAAAGATAAGGATGCTCTAGATCCTCAACAAGGAAACTGCATGCATGACTCTTCAGACGAAATAGGCAACTCAAGCTCATCAATATCCTACAATTATATTGATTGATGCTCCAAGATAAATTAGGAAACTCTAGCTCATCAAGTCTTGTAAATGTATCAATGGTGCTGATTGATTCTTTGCACTATATCATGTACATGTATAAATTAGAGCATCCACCAGCGCATGCATTGCATTGTGAGAGAGGTGCTCATTTCACAGGATTTCCTATGCATAATAGTCTCAAGTCTTCTAGAAGTTGAAGCTATGGTATGTGTATAATATTCTGCTGGAATACTTAAAATACATGCTATGAATGATAGATGGTTGATCTTAGGCGCATAGGGATTATGATGCCCCTTTTCAGCAGGAGAAGCTTATTATTTTGCATGAAACTTAAGGTGATACAGAGGCGATAAGTCACAGATTTTTTAACTAAGAGTTCCAGCTATTCGCTCAGGGTGCCAATAAGAATCAAGTACTTGAGGCCAGAGGTTATAATCTTTGTGGTGACAACTGATACGAAGATGCTGCTACAACTTATTTGTGTTGTTCTTCTTCACACAGAGCTTCAAAGGCATATCATGCCTGTGGCCAATGGAAAGGTGTGCTTTTTGTAGACAGGCTTCTCAAACTTGGAAATGTAAAGGTTTTGCAGCTTGCAAATGCAATTTGTGAAGAACTTCAACTATTTTGGATTCCTGCAGATAATGCTAGAATCATAACATTAGTGTGGTTGCAGTTGCAATTGGATTTTGTGATTTCTCAATAATGGGAAGTGGCCATGTGGGTAAGGTAGGCATGCCTTGTTGACATAGCAGCTGCGCCGAATTGAACAGGCAACTTCAACCAGTTTCGATTGAACCACGCAATGCAACAGTTCCTTCAATCTGATTTAGAGAACTTTTCCAACACTATTAGCTCCCAAAGGTAACATTACATTGTAGCCATTCTATACTGCATGGGCCAATTGAATTAGCACAACTGTAATTTTATACTATGTGAACATTATTAGCAACCTAAGTGATGCATTTGTTCTTTTTATTCCACATATACACCCAATATAAATTTGCAACGGCAACATTATATTGTAGCCTTTCTATACTGCGTGGGCCAATTGAGCTAGCATGACTGTAATTTTATACTATGTAAGCATTATTAGCAATATAAGTGATGCATTTGTTCTGTTTATTTCTCATATGCACCCAAAATAAATTTGCAACTTCACTTTACCGTACATTATGTTGCTAATGTTGCTAATGTTGTAACTCCGTCCTTCCAAATCTTTAAAACATGTGATTTATGATACCTGGATACTTGTCGATGCCCATCGTACTTGTGTCTGACCAATGTGATACGTGTACCTGTGCTCAATAATGCACCTATACTTCTAACATACAATTTTAGCATATCCTTTCAAATTGAGTCAATTATTTCATATTGTTCAATTTGCTTTCAACATAAAAAATAAAATAAAATAAGGAGATAAAAAAAACAAGCAAACAAACTGTTAAAAAAGAATTTAAATGATGAAGCTTTAATTGATTCAGAGATGTTCTAAAGAATAAAATCAATACTTCCTATAAAAATTTAAATATAGAACATGAAATTTCATGTTATGGATAGGACATCCATATCATATTGATGTTGTGAATTTTGCAAAGGTAATGGGTCGTACTCCAGATCTCTGTATTCGTGTCCATATCCATATTCATATCTGGGAACATGGCATATGATAAGTAGACACCTTGTTCCTGGAAATCAAGCTTTCTGCTTGGTTGACAGAAATTGCCCCACTCTTGGGCTATAGATAGGGCTTCAAAATGGATCAAAAGGTTGATAGGTAATGCTTATTTAACCCCGTGTATTTCAGTGATTAGGTCAGTTAGTTAAGCTTAAATTCAGCCTACGTGCTTGAAAGTTGGCTCAGACCAGCCTATGGGCTTAACATCTAAATCGTTATGCAAATCTCAAGACCTAGCCCTGTTTGTATCCTTGGATCTTGGTTGCCCTATAGTGTAATTGAATGTAACGACACAGGAAAGTAAGGTTACCCAAATGCATAAATCTTGTTTTATGAAGATCTAAACATGCCTAAAGTTGTTGCCTTCCTATGGTCACCATGGCCTAGAACTCTGGGGATAAATTGCAGACTTCCAAGATCATAATTCTCAATGGTCATGACATCCATCCGACAGTTATAGTAGATATGTTGCGGGGGGGCTTTCCGTAGTCACAATCAAGTCGGCCTTGCACACAAGAGGATGATATGTTTCTGGGCCTACAAATACAATGAGAAATTATAAATTTTCAGTTATCTATCAAAAATCAGATTCATCAAACATTATAAATTTTCAGCCATCTATCAAAAATCAGGTTCATCAAACATTGATAGCCATGTCATTGAAAAGCTTTAAATAGAAGTCAATTTCTTGTGGAGTTGATTTTTAGTAGATGCCAATGCTTACGTACTCCTTGTTTTTGATGGGATTAACAGGCCAATCAATATTCCATGAAGCATGTGACAAGGCCAAGTCATGGTTGGTAGACAGAGAAAAGGAATTGATCCTCCACAGCTTCCACAGCAGGAATCTCTTTGCTGCTTTTTTAAAATAAGAAGTAGAGAGTTTGTGAGGCCCATTGACCTTCCACATATAAGTTGGCTTTGGGATCTAACCATCCATCATAGAGAAAACAAAGATACATTAGCAGTTGCTAACTATGGTACGCACAAACTTTTCCATGGCCAACGTATCCATGTCAGACCAATACAACACTCATACTAGTACTCGATACTGCACTAACACTTTTTGGGTACAAGCTTAGCATATCCTACTGCACCGACTCCATTATTTCAAATCTTTTTGTTAGTTCTCTTACTTTTCAACGTAAAAAATATTAGAAAGAAATGTGAACAATGATAATTTCATTAATTTAGAAATATTCTACAGTAAAATTTTGCTTAGACATATCCACATCCATGCCCTCAACCTAAAACTGCATTTGTATCCCCAATATATCCATGTCCATATGCATAGCTGTATCTGGCCTGCATGGGTTGCCACGTATTTGATCTAGGGCCATGAAATGATGGCCTTAGATCAAACAGTTGTGGTCATCTCTTGGTGGTGTTCTTCTTTAGGGACATTGTATGTTACAGTGGAATGCGTTTTTTGGAAGTTAGAAGATAACTCCAACTGTGCTACGGGCTTTGAAGTGTATTCTGGTCACTACTTCAAACTTGAAACTAGGCTGTTTTCTTTTCTTTTCTTTTCGTAGGGTCTTGAAACTAAGCTATTTATGGTTTTGAAACTATTTTTCAAGTCCATATTAATATACCTCGGTTTCTAACAGCAATCTATGCACACTGACAGTGTCACAAACAAGTCCAAATTTGACACTCTCATCCAGCTTTTCTTCACCATTGGATTGAAATTATAAGAAAATGGTGCCTCCAAAACCATCAAATTTTAGGTCCATGGAGCGAAGGATTAGAATGATCTCATCGAGTCCAAATTTCACATATAGGTAGGTCTCATAGATCTTTCCATCCAAAGGACTTCCATGATCATTATTCATCCTGGTGGTCCCATTAGGAGTGGCATTGTTCTCCTAAAAAAGACCCAGGCGTTGTCTAGAGCTTCCCTATATATATATATATATATATGTGCCATTTTTGGGCATTATGGTTGGGCCAAATTGGACAGGCAGTAGACACAGTTTGGATCGAACCATCCACTGCTATGGTTACTTCTATCAGATTTTAGAAGATCGCCAACACTGCTTGCTCCTAGAGGTAACTTAGTCACTACTGAGCTGACCAGTTGAATTGCAAGTGTTTTTATACTAAAATTGATTTTCAACATTACAAAGTAAATGATCTGGATCATTTATTCCATTTATTTCTCATATGCACATATGTAAGTCAACAAAAATTGAAATCTATCATGCATCAGTCTTTGAAACTTGTGGTAGTGGGATGCCTTGTTCCTGGAAATCTGACTCTGCTGCTCAGTTGATGGAACCTGAAGATTCGTGATGAATAGCCTGCATTTCTGGTCACTTTCAAATGACTGTGTTATTAAACAGAAAAAAAAAAGCATACATATACCTAATGAATGAATATTTAGGAATTATGACTTCTGTTGGGGCCTTTTTCTTTGCAGGAATTCTAAGAAACTGTTGGGGAGGAACTACAAATTCTCTAAATATTGTCCGCTAACTAGGTCTTTTAAATGTTAAGTACAACCAAGCATTAAGAAAGCTGGAATTTTGAAATTTCCAAAGGCAGAAGTGAGGGGCTTGACTTTTTTAGCTCCCACTTTTCAAACAAGAGATTCCAAATGCTCCCATAAACAACTGAAATTGCTGTCAACACATGTATTTCTTGTCATAAATTCCTCCAAATAAACAGGCGCCTTGCCTTTTCTGGAGCCAACATTGCATAAATGACAGGTACATATAAAATTCACAACTAACAATTTGAGGAAAAATATTTTAAGTAGATCGCTAACAACGAATACCAAAACAGGAAGTTAAAAACATACTTGATAGCGTCATGGGAAACAATAAAGTGGTAGCAACCTTAGCAATCCTTCGGATTCACCCCAACTGATTTCACTGATTCTACGTGTTCTACGTGTTTTGGGCTGCAACAATAGAATTGATAGTTAGAAATCTGAGGAAGATCATATGCTGACTGCAAGGAAAAGAAACCTGGTTCAAGCTGAGTTTGACCTGGCGAGTCAACAAGGTATATACAAGAGTTGCAAATGACTTGATGTTAACTCTACTTGTAATGCACTCCTTGATTTAAATGGCCACTCCAAAGCTCTATCCAGAAGTGGGAGAAGCACATAGCCAATCAATTTATATTTATGATTTCTGGCCATGTATCCACAAACTACTTACTGCATGTGCATCAGTGCATGGGCAACAGATTGGACCCACAGCTATTTTAAAAAATCAATTGAACTTAACTCGCCCAAGTTGAGTTGACTTGAGCAGGTTTTCAATGACCCATTGAAAGACTGATGTTTGTTATAATTTGGTCAAAGACTCAAAAATAAATAAATAAATACATTAGCTCTTGTCTGTTAACAACTCGAGCAAGACTAAAACCACTCAGTTCATTCTAGACTCATTCAACTAGTTAAACGACTAGACCGGTTTCTTGCTTTCTTGTTTTCATACAGTTACCAAGTTGATAAGATAAGGCTAAGATGATAATTTTAATGTTGGAGACTCAATTAACTTTGACCTGTGGACTTCCTCTTTTCACATGTGTGGGCTCTATTGGGTCTCAGCCACCTTGGCTGGGGTACCAAAAAGAAAAGGGTTTTCTTGTTTGACTCAGATAGGTGAAATTTTGAAACGAGTTGGACTTAGATTGGAACTGGTCAGAACATGGATCCCAACAGAATAGAACTCAAGAAATAATTCATTACAAATGAGTCAAGTAATTGGATCCACGGACGGCTAAAATTAGAAAATGGTTAGAATCATTTAAGGTTAGGAAAATTAAAAGGCTTGCAAACTCTAGTGGGGGCCGCATTGGCCTCGATTTGGGCTAATTTAGGCCACCCAGACCTGATTTTCTGGTGCAATTGATGAGCAGGCCATGTACACTGAAAGCCCAAACCAGCATTGCACCGAGGGAATTTGCTGGCCCAGTATTCGAGAGTTTATGCCCATGGGCTGGAACTGAGCCTGAAATCAGGCCTGACAATTAAGTGGGCCCATGAACAACCAAGAGCTACATTCTCAAGTGGTGCCCACACCATCACATATGGGCCTGCCCATGGACTTCATGGCAAAAGGATTGACTGATATTGTTGGATATAAATAAGATAAGCCCACCAACCTCTTGATAAGATTTCCCGCAATGGGGTTGGAGATGACATCCTCCTTGTCCTTGAGGTGGGCCACCTTCCTTAGAAAGGACTTGGAGATGAACTTCTGACCGTTGGATGCAACAGAATCAGGGAGTTCTACCTCTGGCATTGTCTCTCTCCTCTTCTTGTTGAAATGGACGCTTGGGGCATGGACCATCTGCTGCTTTGCTGTGTGGCCCGCGATCGCGAAGACGATCACCACCATTATTGCTGTCATGTACACCGGCACCATCTCCCCTTTAATGGGCCTGAAATAGTAATACAATCACATCATGATCATCATTGTTGATCGCAGTGGCTTTGTTTGTTTGTTTGTTTTTTTTTTTTTTCAAGTTTTGGCAAAATATAGGGGTGTAAGAAAAAACTGACTTTGGCTCGGCCAAAGTTTTCATTTTAGGAGCGGTTGTGGAAAACCCTCGACTCGCAGCTGTTGTTCGACCTAGCATTGCTTTCCAATAGTTCTGCAAAAATAAAGAATAGTTAATAATAATGATGATGATGATGATGACGATGATAATGATAGTAGTAATAATCATAATTGGGACATTTGTATTTTGTAACATCACAAAGTGCAATAGTAGGCCCACTATCTTTTGGTCAATATCCTACAATGATTAAAGAGGTCGTTCGCTTGCACTCATTTACACATGTTTGTTTACGCTTATAAAAATATTATATAAATAATTTAATTTCATACAAAGTCAAGCCTTCATACCGTAAAAGGTAATTTCTTATTGGGCTTTAAGTCTATGAGAAGTTTTCTCACACACCTACTGGGAGAAGTTTTTATTAGCCCACTTATAGATCCCATTTGGGGATGAGACCAGGGGGATGAAAGGATCTATGTAGGACCACTCTAAATATCAAATTTAGCCCCAATTACATGTCCCTAACCCCTTCATCTACGGCCCACAAATCCAGTCCATTCAGAATAGTGCACAAGTGATCTAACAATCTAGTAAATTTGAATTTGACCAAAACTTAGAACATATGATTATCAGGGAGTCTCTGTATATTCCAAGATTTGGATTAGGTGATAGAAGGGCCCCACCTTGACTTGTTACAAAACAGTGGTGAAAACTAGTTTCCATAACCCTTCTTTATTTATACATTAAATTCCAAAGTATTTAGTTCATGTATTAGACGTCATGCATAAAATTTGATATATATATATATATATGGGGATTTTATCTGAAAAAAACCCATTAGATGGGTCCTACACCGAAAGCGACTATAGTTCTGACAACACCAAATTGATCCTCAGGGTTCAATCTAGTGAAAAAATTAAAAAAAATGATAATGGCACTCCTTTTTTATATGAAGTTTGAGCAACATTAACATCCCTCATTTAACCCTTTTTCTTTTTCTTTTTCTTTTTTTACATTTATCAACTCCCTGTTGCTGCAGGCCCTCAATAGTCTAGTGGCGACCTGTGTTGCACCAAAAACAAAAAGAGGAAGAAGAAATAGAAGGAAGAGGAGGAAGAAAATTAGCATTAGGGAGGAGGAACAAAGGATGCCCCAAAAAATAGAAGGTCTGAATTGTCTGCTTCGTGTACTTTGTCTCCGAACAATAAGAGGTCAAATAAAGCAAAGGAGAAGAGGAGGAAGAAATGATTCTTTGGGGTTATTTCAAGAGATTGAAGTTCTAGTGAAAAAAGAGTTATTGGCTATTTTTTGGATGCTTTCCAATCTAATTTCGAAAGATTAGAAGAAGAAAAAGAAGATCTAAGGTCTAAAACTCACACAAGAGAAGGCTCCAATGTTCTTTTTGGTTTTTTTTTTTCATGAGCGACATCAACATTGCTAAACGACATTATTGTTACTAAGCAATGTTGGCATTGCTCGTACTTTTAGCTACAGAAAAAACTTAGAGGCAGTTTTTTATTTTCACCGCTTATAGACTTTTAGCGGTGAAAATAAAAATCTGCTACTAGAGGTGTTTGTTTGCAGCTAAAAGTATGAGCAACGGTAACATCACTCGTAAAAACACAAAAAACAAAAAAATGGAAAGAACGCTGTAGCCATTTCTTGTTGAGTTTTAAACCTTGGATCATTTTCTTCTTCTTCTAATCTTTCAAAAGCAGATTGAAAAATATCAAAAAAGCAACCAATAACTTCTTTTTCACCAAAACCTTAATCTCTTGAACTACCCCCAAAGAATCATTTCTTCCTTTTCTTCTTTCTCTTTCTCCTTTACTTGCCTCGACCTTTTACTGTGTGAAGACAAAGATCACAAAGCAAGCAATTCAATCCTTTCATCTTTGGGGGCATCCTTTGATCCTCCTACCTAAAGCTTTTGTTTTTTTTCTTTTCTTTTCTTTTCTTTTTGCTCCTCTTTCTAATATTTCTTCTTCATATTTCTATTCTTGGCACAACGCTGGTCATCACTAGACTATTAAGGGACTTGTAGCAATGGGGAGTTGATGAATGTTAAAAAAAAAAAGGGTTGAACGAGAGACTTTAACGTCGCTCAAAATTTACATAGACATCACTCCTCATTTTTTAGAATTTTTTCACCAAATTGAACCTTGATGATCGATCTAGTGCTGTCATAACTATAGTCTTATATAAGCTTGAGCTTAGGAGAGGCTTGTCCATAAATATATATATATATATATGACCATTCAATATTTTCTCATGTAAAAATCATGCTTCCAACAAATATGATATTGTATTTTACGTGTAAGTTTCATGTATATGCAAATTTTACTTATGTATATCTCATTTTCATATTATGTGTTAAAAGCATTTATAAGAAGACATTTGTTTGGAGGACCTTTTATGAGAATTCTATGGGCATATTTATTTGCATTAAAATACATAGGAATTCAATACATAGGCAAGGTAAAAGAAAAGATTAAAGGTGAATTTCAGGAAATGAACACCAACAAACTTTTTTCTTGTAGAGAAATAGAATTTAAAAAAGATATTTGATAATCATTTTTCAAAAATTTACCTTTAATCTTCATTTTTAACCACGATGGATACTTTAATGCAAACAAACAGGGCTGTTTAAAAAAACCCATGTCTGATCTTCACCTATTTATAAGAATTCTTAAATTCCTCATTTGATGAATTGAATTTAAAAAAGCCCCTTACAATATTAATTTCGGCTTTTCAACTACTCTAAATTTAAGCAATGTGACTTCGGCCTTTAACAAAAAAAATTGACATGCTAAAAGAGAAATGCCTCATGCTCAAGGAGATACCCATATGATTCAGCGCTTGCCTTATGCCCACTTTCCATTAAGGGAATCCAAAATATTAGCTCCAACAAATTGTCTTTTTGAAATTCAATCCAACGATGGGTGATAGTTTAATGATTGCAAAATCAAACTAGATGCCAGACGATACAAAGAATATCAAAGGAGCTGCAATGCTAGAAGGTGCCCCACGCGGGCCACAGTGCTGGACTGGACTGCACTGCCAATTCCTTGTAGGACAACATTTTGCCTCGGATCGGAGTAATATGCGAGCATGCCACCTTTTAAGGAAAAACAACATCGAATGGTTTGTCCTTCCTAGAAGGTGAGCCATGATGGTCATATGCATGATAATGAGATGATCCATGGGCCCTCATGCATGTGACTTTGGTCCCTCGGAAAACTAAGTTATACATTTGCACGACAAATGAAACAATGCATCCATCCTACAGGATAAAGACAAGAAAGAGGATGATGATCAACGGCGCCAAATCACTCACCGTTGCCCGAGAAACCATGATGAACGCCCAAGAATCGCCCACGAGAGACCTACAATTGCCAACAGAGGATGCAAGATCGAATGAAACTCAAAGAGAGAGCTTTCCTATTCTCATTGAACGTGATTTATACAGAAAACAGTTTTAAAAGCCACGTGGCAGGCAGATGGAGGAGTTTTACCGAGTCCGGATCCGTGGTGGTCTCCCACACGCTTCACGTGGCACACGGTTTGACAGTCGTGATCCCCGCGAGTGTGACGTATGGAACTCGATGTGGGGCCACCCGCTGATTATTAAAAAATGCATTCTCTATCAGTAGCATATCCGATAGAATTTGGTCCACTGAACATGGGATTTATGCTTAGAATTAAAAATGCTTAAATTATGCTTTGAATCCTATTAGAGTAAAATTTGAACTTATTCTTACTTTTAACTTTAATGGTTTGAATCATCCGTAGACTATATGCATCCCACTCACTAGAAACTTGTAACAAAACTAGGGGTTTCACTGTTCTAGCTCGGTTCATGTGGTCATACATCTGATTTGTTTTCCTCTGCATGTAGCTCAATCAGGACCGTATGAATTTCGGGCCAGCCTCAATGGATACCCACATGGACACGTAAACAAAAACGGCCCAAATTAAACAACTGAATTCTTAATAAATAGTAATTACAATAGTTTTAGTGGTAACCTGTTTTTCATAGGTTTTTTTTTTTTAACCAAACGTAGGGGCTCTTCAGAGGGAAGTAGACCTCAGGTGAAAGAGAAAGCCATCAAATAGAGATAGATGAAAAAGAGAGCACTTTGGAGAAGAAGAGGTTGTCATTCCGTTATACTTGAGGCTCGCCAATGAGTGGTTATGGGTGCATACTCCATAACGAACTGCACTAATGAGTAATGGGCCTTTGACTCTAATTTTGGGCCCATTTTGAACCATTAAGTAAGTATGTCACATACTGCTCTACTAGCACCATTATTGATATAGGCTATTTTGCTTTTTTTTCCTCACCTATGCTTCTTGTCCAATTCTCTCGTTGGTTTCTTTCGATAATTCATTCATTACTAACCATGGTGAAATATCCGCTTCATATTTCAGCAACATTGGAAAATCCGACTAACCTTTGACGCCATAGAGATAGTGATGAACTTGATGTGACTTTCTACTTAAAGGTACTGCAATATTGCTGTATTTTGAAGTAATTGATGATATTTTTTCATATTTTTTTAGCCGAAATGCACCTGCAGACACGTATCTGAAACTAATATTCATTCACCTCAAAGTGAAATAGTTTTGATCCAACAACCAATTTGGATTGGGAGCTCTAATAAGATTTTTATTAGGCCCCACTAGGTCATCTGAGTCGGACTTGATCATTTCTTTTTTATGATATATTAAAGAGAAATTTTAAAAATTGTCATAAGAGTGGTTTTGTCAATTGATGAAGTCCGATTCTCTCTCTCTCTCTCTCTCTCTCTCTCTCTCTCTTGCTCCATTTCACATAAATTTATGATATTTAGATGATATATTTAAAACTCTTTTTAATGTAGTTTTGAGTGAAAGAATGTTGAAAACTTTTTATGCAGGGAATTTTTAATCTAGTATTGAGCGGTTTTAGGTTTTTTGTGATAATTCTCTAATATTTGAATGCAAGAATCATCTTTTTAGCACAAAAATCAATCATAAAGATATCTTATTGATGGTTATTAGAAATTATTATTTTAGTTGGGTCTTAACTTTTATTTAAGTAAATCATGTTTTAGGACTTGAGATTTTGTGAATTTTTATATTATTTTTAATGGGATTTATTTCACGTAGATTAAATAATTCTCTATTTTTCCATAATTTTTAGAGTTCTTAATAAGGAAAAATTGAGAGAAAGATTAATACTTTTAGAGTATCTTAAGGTTTTTTGGGATTATTAAATAAATGATTTTTATGTAGAATAAAAATTTTTGGTGTCATTTCATGTACTGCTTTACTCGTAAACATGACTAAAGGTTTTTCATCATCTGGAAAAAAATGTGAATTTATCGATAATTGTTCTCTTTGTTGAAATATTGAAAATTCTTAATTTAATTAGATCTTAACTCTTTTTTTAAGGTCAATTCTGTTTAGGAAACAGAAGACCAAATGCATTACTATTTGTTTTATATAGAATAACTATTATGCATTTAATTTAATTCACTATGGGTTTCGTAAACGATTGGAAGTGGGTATTAATTAATGAATTTTATGAGAAGTATAAGAATATATAAAGAAGTTTTTTTTTTTGTTGTAATACTAAAAAAATCTTAAGTTAATTAAGATTTAATTCTTTTTTATTGAATTATATTTTGGATCTTAACTCCAAGATTGACAAGTGTCCAAATATATAACTAATCATTATGAATTAAATTTAATTCATCAAGAACTTGGTAATCACTTGATACAGTGGGCATCAATTGACTGATTTTAACAGTTTTTCTCGATTAATTACTAATTTGAGCACTAATTTTAGTTAACTATTCAAATTGCAGACCTAACCCATGCATTGCTAATTGGCTTATTTTAATATTTTTTATTAATTATTAATTAATTTAGATACTAATTAATTTTAAGTAACTATTCAATTTGCATGAGGCCTAACACGTGCATTACAAGGGCTTGATGATTGGATCTTGACCAACTCCCACAATTTTGACTTTGTATTAATTGATTATTAACACTTTTGATTGCAAGCCAAGAGTTTCATATAACTTAATTTACATATAATAATCGTAGCTTAATTACAAATTGAATAATAATAAAAATAATAATAATAATAATAGCATAATTACATTTCAAACCAAAGCCGAAACCGGCTTCTCTTAATCCCTTTCAAGTACCCTTAAGTCCAAAGATGAATTTTGCAGAAATTGCTTTCTTTTTACTACGAAAACATATAGTGGGTGTGGTTGTGGGTATGTAATGTTTTTTCTGATATGGGCTTTTGATATGTGAGTTGGTTTCTGGAGACAGTAAGTGTGGGTGAGTTCGAGTTAGTTGTGAATTAAGATTTGCGGTTTTGATTTATAGCAATTGGAAAGTGTGGTTCTATGTTTTTTTTTCTTTTTTCTTTTTTACTGAAATAGTTTTTCTTTTAAGAGATGTGAAGGTGGTGAGGTCTATTCTATTGGGGTGTGTCGTAATTTGTGGTAATCATGGAGAATGCTATCTCATGGTTTTTTTTTTTAATTTTTAGGGGTCTTTTGGAGGTGGTAAGTAAGGGAGTAAAGTTGGGTTTGTTGTGGGTTTTGTTACTATAGTTTTTTTTTTTAATGACCCAGGGTTTTGTGGTTATGATTTATAGCTGTTACAAAGAAGGGTACAATGCTATGGGTAATGGAGATCTTAAGGGTGTGAGTAAATTCGGTATGTTTGCATGTGTGGTCTTGATAGTTTATTGTCTCTTGAATTCAATTTCATTCCACAAACAAATAGAAAGGAAATAAAGAACAGCGTAGAAAGTGTTTACCATTCATCATAAAGTTATAGGGTTCCCAAATTTCATGATCAATCTTATTTCAGTCTAATCTTTAACAACATCATATAGAGTATGAATAAATCAAATCTAAATAATATACCTGACTCCATTGCTTTTTGGATCTTGTTGATAGAAGGAGGGGTTTACAACTCTGGTATTCTTCTCAGTTATTTCCTTTTTAGTGATGGATTCAATAAGAATTCAAGGTGCCAGAGTTACCTAGATTTTTGGCCTTTATAGACCTTCCCAGACCCATTCCTCCCATCAAGAATCAAATGGTCTTAAGAATCCCTTAATGGAAGTAATGCAAGAGTCAACAAAATACACTTTAACTTTTGAAAATAAAACCTTAAAAGGGATTAAGGGGAGCTTTATTTGCACGGACGTTTCAAAGAGGAAGCGGGTCCATGTGGTGGTCATGAGCACCACATAAAATGATGTTCAAACGTAGGGACCATATTCTGTGCCGAATTTCTAGGATTGTTCAATGTTGTTAGACTTTTGCATCAGGTGTTAACACTTTTGATTTCCATCCATTAAAAAACCAGTCAATGTGAAACCCCAAAATCCACATGAAAAAAGTAAAAAAAAAAAAAAAAACCAATCAAGAACCCCAAAGTGTAGGAAAAAAGAAGAAAACAACATCTGAATTTATATTTAATGCATCGGTTTTTACATCAAATGCTAATAAGAGAGAACTTCAAATACCGAGCTGAGCTGGCACATAGGAAAATTGGGTATGATGGTTAGATTTTTTTTCAATCTACTTCTATAGAAAAAAAAATGTCTCTACCCATTTCAGGCATGGATCTCATTATACCCATGACAGGAAACCCAACCACATACACAGTCCCATGGATTTATATTTGAAACCTGCAAATAAAAAATATCACAAAAACAATACTACACAAAAAAAGTGAAGAAATCAAATGAAGGATTAAAAAAATGAAATAGTAAAAACTGAAAAATATTTCCAAATACTACGCAGCAAAGAGAAGAAGTTAATCAAATGAAGAAAGAAAGAAAAAACTCAAACAGAAAAATGCTGAGAGAGAGAGCAAGAGATAATACAAGAGAGAGATAAGAGTTACAGAGATAACTTACCCACAATTCTAATAGCTTAATTTTTCTCTTTTCTATATATTTGGTTGGAAACATTTCATCTAGTTTTTGGTTCAAGAAATGGCAGCAGCTATGAATTACTACACAGTAGCAATAGCAATAGCCCTGTGTTGTCAGATCCTTTCAGAGGAGAGCTCATTCAAAGGTGTTGTCACCTCCTCTACTTCTACTACAGATCTGCTTGGATTGCAAGAAACCAAAACAAATACAATGAATAAGAAGATGAAATCAACTATAAGACCTAACAATCAAATCCCCGAATCCAATAAAGAAATGATTCCACCTTCTAATAAAAAAAAATCAAAGAACTAACACAAACATCAAACCAAAAGCACCAGATCAAAACTTCATGCTCTGATTTCAATTCGAGTAAATTAATTGAAAGATTTCAAATACATGAGCTTTAAACACATCCGATTTTGATCTTCCACTTTCTAAAATTGGATCAAAACAACTGAGATGCTATGATTAGATAGAACAAAGATCTGAAACGTACATACTGGAAAATCTTACATTTTCAAATAGAGCAAAGATCATAACAACGCAAATGATTAGATCAACAGGAATGAAGATGCAAGTAGATGTGTAGAAAAGGAGCAATCATTTCAATAGAACTAGACAAAACAAGTAGATCGAGCATAGTGCAAAACACATATGAATCCACACAGCACTGAAAAACTGGCCACCGATGGAGAAGGCAGATTCTTACCAATAGAGAAGGCAGATTCTCTTCTCTCGCTTCTGGAGCTCTTTTGCAACAAGAGAGGATTAGGGTTTTTGGAATAGATTGAGCAAGAGGATTAGGGCTTTGGGGAAGAGATTTAGGGAAGAGGATTAGGTTTTCGGGGAACAGATTGAGCGGACTAGGGTTTTCGTGACAACGTTTACCCTTTTTCATGTAATTGAGTTCATGGGAGGAAGCAAAAGTTTTGACTTTTGTTAATGTGGGGCCATTGTTTAATGGATTAGAAATTGGAGCCGTTGATCTGATGATGGACATTGTTTAAAAAAGAAGGCGCCATATCAATGTTGAAAGACAATCCCATTTGGGTATATCTTATGCTCTGATAAAAAACCACACCATGATAAAAATATCTTATGCTCTTATTAATCAGTTTTTTTTTTGTTATTATAAGAATTGTTTTTAATGTCAATTTTTACCATCTCAATATAATTCAAATGCAAATATATAAATTTATATTTTTATAATTTAGAATTTTACGAATGATATTACCTGCGCTAAGCACGAGCATATTTTGCTAGTTGTAATATGTGAAGCTAGGGTGCTTTGATTTTGAAATTGAAGTTCAATTTGGTGATTGATTGCCCAATAGAACTCTCAATTTTGACTCTTTTTTAAGTTAATAATAAGATCTTATACGATATGAGTATCCTACATGATCTGGATTCTTAATCCTTATTTAGCATAAACCTTTCCTATACACGTTAGTGTTAATTTCCAAATTCTCATTTTTTTTACTTTCAAAATCTTCTTTTTGTTTATTACTCTATAGATTTTTATTTCATTCCTTAATAAAACCGATGCTATAAAATTGCCATATACTGAATAAGATAAAAATCTAAAACCATTAGATTAGATTAAGTTACAATATAAATTAAAAATTAAAAATTTTATGACATACCTTTTTCCTATGCCACCCACTCTCGATAAAGATATTATAACTGCAATTGAGAAAAATAAAATCATAAATAATTATAAAATTTATTTTAATAATGAACTCATTGTCGTTTTTGAGAATTAAAAATAGTGTCAGGGTAAATAGAAAAAACAGAAAACTAAACACAAAAATAAACATATTCTGTCAATGAGCCAAATTCATGCCAAATTTGTGTCCTTATTCAATGTTTAATTTAATTATTTTGAAAATGGAGAGGTCTAAGTACCTCTTGTTTAAAAATTATTACACTTTGGCTTCAATCTAAATTATAAGGCTATCAAAATTGTTTAAAAAGTTCAAGAAAATCATAAAAAATCTCTTTATATTACACATATATTAAATGATATGCTATTTTGTAGTATATGTTCATAATTTAATACATACATAAAAACTATAAGTAAAAGTAACACCCTTGAAATGAAAATTATTATAGTTTATGTAGGGTTTGGCATGGACTTACACACCACTAGCATCAGTTAACTCAATTTTCCATTGCAAAACAACAACAATAACTTTCTAAGAAAGTGAAATAAAATGTGAGTGAGGATGGATACTAATACTTGAAAAATAAATGAGAGTTTTGGATTGAAATGGAAAAACATTCATATTTATATGCTAAAAAAGTTATAAATGATTGACAAATGTCGCTCATCTAATCATACAAAATAGAATAACAACAAGTGTCATAACATTAAAATGATAGTTTAAAAATAGAAAGTCATCAATGATTGACAAATGTCACTCATTTAAACTGTCACCTCAAAAGGATGATCACAAAGTGTTAGATAAACAATAAGGCAAGTTGGGTTGGAAGATCAAATATTATGTATTGATTTAACTCTAACCCAATCTACTAATTAACTAGATAAAATATATTAACTAAATCTAGAAAAAAATAAGAAAATCAACTCTAACTTTGAATAACTAAATAGGATTCAAGTTAGATGGTCAGTTGGGTCAAAAATGATATTGCCATCGATATATTTCAAAACTTTCTCCAATTAGAGGATTACAATTATTTTATTAATGATCTTTTGTAAAGTTCTTATTAATTAATGTAACTTAAAGAGTTAGTAAAATTTTCTCAATTAGTTTCATTGGAAGGTGACTTACACTAAACCTGAACTTGACATATTGCTATTGACCCAATTATATTTTATATTTATAAGTTTGCAGTGATCTTATAATAGTTGTTTACCGGTCCAAATGAAATAGACTCGGATCCAATTTATTGCATTGATCCAATTGTGTTTAAATTTTATTTTTTATTTAATGCATTTATTACTACTTAATTGAGCACACATAAATAATATCCTACTATTGGATCTTGATGATTTTGATCATTTCTTTCATCCCTACCAATGGTAATGATAGAAGAATTTGGATCCTAGTCTTCAAATGAATAGTTTTTTTTTAATAATTTATTTATAAATCTTGATGATTTTGATCATTTCTTTCTCAACTACTAGTGCATTATATATTACATTATAAATTTATATTATTACTCTATATTTTTTCCCAATTGTTTAGTTATTTAAGGGAAACTTTAGTCATCTTTTTGTTTTTAAAATATGGTTAAGATAACTATCCCATTTTGTTTTTTAATCTTGTTTATTAAAATGGATCTAAAGGTAGAACTCTACAGTTACTTGGTAAGAAAAGTCCATATCTATATCACTCAACAATTTAACAATATAATCAGTATATTCTCTATAATTATATAATTATATTATATTATTTCAGCCAAAATAACATTGAGAATTATAAACTTTTATATATATATTTTTTATAAATGTGATCTGTTTTTAGACTCCTATCCAATAAATTCAATTATATCACTCCACTTTGAATTAGATCTAGCTATAACGTTGATTATTTTTAAAATATTTGATAGAAATTAAAGAAACACCAACATATTTAACTTGGGATGAATAATATTCAGGGGGTTTTGTTTTTTGTTGTCTTTGCATGTTTTCAAAACTACTATGATATATATATGTATATGTAAAATAATTTTATAAGAACCAGTTCTTACAATTTTTTTGTGAGAATTTTAGGTGAAGTCTATCTATCATCCAATTCAAACCTTGCAATACATACGAACTCTCCTGATAGTTATTCACTCAACGTTTCGAACAAATTCAAATTTATTGGACTAGTGAATCAACCGTATATCAATCTAAATATACTGAATTTATAGGCCATCGATAAAGAGGTTAAACATATAATTGAAGCCAAATTTAATATATGGAGTGATTCCACATATCTTTCCTCTCCCGTAGTCCTATTTTCAAATGAAACTTACAAGAGAACCCATAAAAAATTCTCATGCTATACGCGAAAATAGTTCTCACCGGATAAAAGCCCCATATATACTATTTATTTTTGTTTAATGCATACGGTCGAGCTAGTAGCACTTGACAGACAAATGGGAACTCAAAAGCGAGGGAAAACCAAAACCCTAGCAACAGAGTGAGGAACAGTGAAATTTTCTCCTCTTAAACCCTAATCAAAATCGATGCAAGATCGCTCCTTTTCTCTCATTTCCCTCTCCACTTAGTCTTTTTTACAAAGGGGGTTTTTTGGATTTGGAAGTTTTTCAAGAGGGACACAGATGGCGAGGCTTCTTCTACGCAACGCTTCAATAAAGGAGTCTCTTTTTTCCGCTGAGGTGAAATTGCGATTCATTCTCTTTGTTTGTTCTTTTGAATGCGCTTTTTTCCCATCCAAATGAACGTTTTGAGATGTTGGTTCCTTTTTTTCTCTTTGCCTTGGGGTGCGGTATTGAGGATTTGGGGTGTCCTGTTTGGGGTTGGGGTGCTGAAGAAATGGTGATTCTTTGATTTGTTTGTGTGTTTAAATTGATCAGACTACTTTGCATCTATGTACAGTGATGTGGGTTCCTTTCTTTTTTGCTTGAATGTTTTGGCTTTGGGTTTTTTTTTTTTTTTTCGTTTTTCTGTTGAGGTGGAAAAAATGAGGATTCTTGTGTTTTTGGATGTTATTTTCCATCAAAACACACCACTGTAGCAATGTGTATTACTTTTGTTTTGCTTTTATATTGCAAAATTTTTTTTATTTGTGATGAAGTGAAATAAGGATTTTCCTCTGTTTGTGCCTTTGAATGCTAGATTTTGTGGAGCTGAGGTTGATGAGTTTTGATGGAAATGATGAAAAATATTGTTTTAAGAATACCCTTTCTGCCTTAGTGTTTGTCTTTAATGATTTAATACATTCAAAGCGTAATTAGAGCCATATATCTAGGTAAATTATGCTCTGAAAGATATGAGCTGGTGTAGCCATTGTATATTATTCAATGTGAGAAGGGGTTGACATGCTGTGGTATTTGCCTATGGTCCATGCAGTTTATTGGCTGGGGCCCATAGGTTACATGCCCTGGCTGTAAATAATGCCTTTCGTCAATGTGCTCTTTATCATGAAAATAGCTGCTTTCATGTATGTTGCCTGTGAGATTAACTCATCATTGAATTTTTGTTGGAGTTTTTAGACTTTGTTTGAGTATTTCCTTCAACCTTAGGGGCTGTTTGTGGAGCCCTTTTCTGCAGAAAACCACACTAAACGAGGCAACAGTTGTGTTTGGTGCAGCACGCGTTCGCCGCGGAGAAGGCACCCTTTTGCTTATTTTCCGTGTGAGAATGCATCTTGGTTTCTCAGCGGGGGCCGTGAGAAAATGGCATCCGCGTCCTCTTCTGCAGACTGCTCCAAACATACCCTTAAGATGGCCACCTTACTAAGCATTGTTTACTTGACATTTGCTTTGAAAAAAAATTCCCATTTCCATAGAATCATCTTTTTTATTTTTATTTTTTTATGCAGTGGTGTGATGATCTATTTTGATTTCTTTTAGCTTTGGGTTACATTTCTTTGTTAATTTCTATTGTTTAAAAAATTCCTCTTGTTAGCAATATTTTTCTCTACTCACAGTAGAAGCATCTGTTTATTTATCATGCCTTACATCTTTTATTGGTTTTCGTGGCAGTGCTTTAGGCAAGGCATTTTGGGTACAGCCTTCCATTTCCGCAACTTCTCTGTTAAAGGTGCTTGAACATTTCCTTCACTATTTCATTTATCAATTTTAGTACATTCTTTCTATTTATCATACTTGATCTTAGATAATGCTACTTCCTGTCACGAGAGGGAATGCAATTCATAGGCTGACACATTGGGAAAAGGAGGTGTTGAAATGTAGAATACAATGGTAGAATATGGTGCAATTTCAGTCTTGTGGAGGTTGCTTTGATTGATGTCTGTTTTTTCTTTGTAAATATTTTGGCTTTATTATATATAGAAAAATAAAATTTTGTAATCTTTCAAGAAAGAAAAAGGCTTGTCAAAGCCTATGCCCCAACTAACCATTGTCTTAATTGTATTGCATTCTGTGCCAATTATTTATTGAGTGATTGGTTGGAGTTGGAGATCTATTAGTCTAATTTATCATTTGCTGAAACCTTTTTTTTTTTTGCTCTAGTAATAAGGGATTAATAGGGATGAAAGATTTGGATGGTGGATGATTTTGTGGCAGGATTTTTTTCATTAATCATGTGGAAGGATTAGGGCTTGTTTGGCAACTCTTATCTACATGAAACGGATCTGTTTCAATTGTCTTCAAATATCTTAAAATATGTAAATCCAAATGTCTGGAGTTTTCTGCAAATATCTTAAGATATAAGATGATCCAACTGCTAGAATTTGGACACATTGCCGTTGTTGACCTTCTGAATGTATTCAACGGGTTTGATTTTGATTTAGGGGCCCATAATTTAAAAAGAAAAAGGAAAAAACGTCCTGCCCTGTTTCACGTCAAAACTACTGTTGATCGCCATGTCTATCTGCTTCAGACCATTACCTCTATTTGAAATCCGGTGATCTTGTGACCCATTTGAAATAGACATGTAATGTCTTAATTCCATTAGAAATAGACATAGGGAAAGCAGTTGCCAAATGGTCTTAAAGTGGTTTGAAACCATTTTAAGACAATAAGAGGCAAATAGTAGATATGCCAAACACCGCCTTAATGAAAGCAATATATGTCTATTTGTATGTTCTTTTACATGTTAGCTTCATGTGCCCATATGGCAATCTTCATCATCTTAATATTATGTTATGAGTCAAGTGTAATATATTTATGGAAACCTTTATTTTTAAATCCTTTGCGTTTTTGTGTTATAATTTTTCTCCTACTCCTTTGCTCTCATGAATGAATAGTGGTTTGCTATATGTTCCTTCTCTCGTGCATATTACTTGTGATGACTGAATCCCTTTCTCTGTTTTTTTTTATATTATTTATTTAGTTTTTATCATGGTCTGGATGTGTAAATGAGTTTGATAATTTATTACATCTTCCTTCCTACAATTTGTTGAGTTAGAAATGATGCATCAAATGAGTTTTTTTTCTCTCTTCCATATTTATACTTCCATATTTATAATGCATGTCCTATTAAATGGGTTTTCAGACTTTTCTGTGTGCAATTTGGCTTCACATCTTTATATTACCAAATTCGATTCAACACTGACATTCAAACTTGAAATCAGTTGCATTTCAAAATGGTTCTTTTACTGTTCTTTTACTACTACTTCACTAGTAAATCAATGTCTAGTAAGTTATCTTTTAGTTCTAATTATTTAAGTTCAGAATTTATGTGTAACCTGTGTAGTTCAACATTAGTGATTCAGGACGTTGCATGTTTCACCTGCATTTCCTTTCATTAATTATTTGGGAAGCCATCACCTTAATCCGACTCCACCCATAAACTTTTTAATAAGGTGGGCATTTGTTTTGATGTTTTACAACTTCTACAGTTTCTTATTTTCAGTTTATTTATTTATTATTATTATTATTATTATTGTCATTGTTCTTATTATACTCTGAAGGTTCTGACCTGAAAATTATGAGTATGAAACCTCTTTCTGGTCCTAATTGATAATCAGGTCTGGGTCCTGCTCTGGGTCTACACAGGTATCCAAATATCTAATTATCCAAATGGTGCGTATAAAATAATAATAATAACATTGTGATTATTATTTTTTGATAGGTAACAAACATTTCATTAAAGGAAGCACATTGTTGTTGTTATTATTATTATTATACATGTTTATATTAATAATTTGCTATGATATTTTTGTGCCATATTGTACATCAACAGCCTGCATCACATCACAGATAGTAGTCTCTTCTGGTGCCACCTAGAAGGTCGCACATTTGAGTCCCAGCATCCACATGTGCACTGTATTCCTTTTTTATCCATTGATTTTTGGCCAGCTAAGGAACTGGATCTGGTCCAGTCGCTCCATCATGGTTGGGCATGGGTCCAGGTATATACATTTAGTCGAGTCTGGGTCCAGGTCCACTGCGGACCTGGCCCTTTTGCATACCTGCATCTTTTAGCTCTTTGGACAAATTGGGGATCCATTGAGCTTAATATCCAGCTAATGATGCATGCATCAGGAGTTTTCCATTAAGCCAGTTTTGTAGGATCCATGGGTTTGAAAAATGTTCCATCAATGTGGTCCCAACATCTCTTTCCCCTTAACAAACATGCGAGTTTGGGACACCCATGCAAAATAGCCTTTCCCCTATAAATCTAATTGGAAGAATATCATATTTTTCAATGGAAGCCATGACAAATGGATGGATATGTCGGAGTACTTAATGCAAATAATCCAAGTGGTCCAGAAATTAATGTAAATCTCCACAAATTTCAGAAAACAGTTCAGAATAAAACGACTAGGTACTGATGCAGGAATAAAGTTAATCAAACGTCTAATGAAAACCTAATAAACTCAAAACGACTGCAAACCATTCTTGCTTGAGGTTCAGAAACCCCTTGGTTCAAATTGGAAGGACCTTATCCCAGATCAGGAATTCCGGATGAACCGAAAAAGATCCACTACAAGAGGCATCCTTGTCTAGACTGCCCTTGAATTTGTTTAGAATGGTTCTGATCTCATAACTAATGACACAAAAATGTTTAGGGAAGAAATGCCTCACAATGTGAAGTTTCATGGCCAAACTCCATAGATCCAATGATTTTGACGGTCATGATAAAAAACAGTCCAACTAACCAATCAAATAGAAAACCATGTAATTTGCTGCCCCTGATGATCTAAAAATCTCTTAAAAATCTTCATAAATACCCTATTGAACAATCAATCCTTGTTGAAGAAGAATCCCGGCAAGAGTTGATCTCAAGGTGGGCCCCTCTGTTACATGCACAATATAGAGATTCTCAAAGTTAACTGGAAGATGGTTTGGCAGCTCTTTGATGTTCAAGAGGATCTAAAAATTCTCCAAATAAACATCTTACAGCCAAACAAACTATTGCAACTTGCACGAAGAATTTCAAAGAAAAGATATCCAAGTGGGCCCCACAATGTCCATTGATAACATGGTGAAGAGCAGATTGTCACATGGTCACTCAGTAAAAAATTCAGATTGCTGCACACTAAGGGTAAAAAACTTGTCATGGCTTTGATACCATGACATTACACTCAGAATGAAGAACAAGAGAGATTTGGACTAACTTACTTGCCTTTTTTTCTTTTTGTTTTTTTGAAACATAAGTACTTATACATCCAACCCATGCACAGTAACTTTGGTATGTTCCAATGGGTTAGAAATCCGTGTATCAATTACAGCCCTAAGAATCCTCTTAGTTGGTCTAATCAAATCTAATTGCTAATTAATTGAATCTAATAGATATGTATACATTATTACACAGACTCTAGTATGATAGTCTGCATGTGTATCTAAAGATGTCAAGGGGTACGGACGAGCCATCGACTGCTTTCATCAACATAGCTACAATCATGAAGTGTCTGATTGACTGCCTATTTTAATGTTAAGCTGTTAGATTTGTTGTTTTCTTGAGGTGAAGTAATTGTAATTGCATTCATTTTATTTTTAGGGAGAAGGAAATCTAGGTCAGATGAAAGTGATTCTGGCGATGAGAACAAGTCAAAGAAAGATCTGGCTCTGCAACAAGCAATTGACCAGATTACTACCTCATTTGGAAAGGGGTCAATCATGTGGCTGGGTCGTTCTGTTGCTCCTAGGCATGTTCCCGTGGTGTCTACGGGATCTTTTTCTTTAGATATAGCATTGGGTATTGGTGGACTTCCAAAGGTAAGTCTCTGCTATTCAACCTCCTAATGCCTTATCCACATTATATTCAAAAAGCAATATTTTGTTGAATGCTTGAATCATGGTTTGCCTTATTAGTTTGTTCCTTTTAAGTTTTAATACATCAACTGCTTCTTATCTTGTTTTTGAGCTGTTTGCTTATGGCTTTCATAGGGACGTGTTGTGGAGATATATGGCCCAGAGGCCTCGGGAAAGACAACACTTGGTCTTCATGTAATAGCTGAATCGCAAAAACATGGAGGTAACTCAAACCACATTTCCACAACCCCACTCCTCTCTCAGAAAGAATTAAATAAGTAAATAAAAAATGAAAACCTCCAATTATATCTAGATAAGGTTTGACAGTGTCTCTTTGTGATTGTACTTGAAAAACAGAGAATAATCTATCATGTAAATTTGACTATGTGCCATTAATTACTGTTCTAAAATGAGTTGCTTTATACTATGTGCCACATTTCCAACTGCTTTTGGTCATGTAGGAGTCATGGTCTTGTAAAGCAGGTATCTCATCCTCTTAAAGAATGAAATAAAATTGTCCATTGCTCATTTCTAGAAGAAGCAAAGAAAACAAATGTTGTTTTCACATTTGCCTTAAAGGGATCTCCTCCAAGGAGTGTCCCAATTAAATCTTCTTTAGTTTTGTTCAAGTGACATTGCTTGTTTGAGAAATTTTGGAAATCTCCAGGATAAGAACATCATGAGTTCACAGTGGATGTTAGTGTCTTGATACCTATTCGTCCCAAGTGGGGTTCATGTTCAATGATCCAAACCATTAATACAATGGGGCCAAGTAGATTGAAGATGTTCGTAGTCCAGACTTGATGGTTTAGCTAACCAATGTAGGCCTAAAAATATATGATTGAGTTGTCTTCAGCACCGAACTTTGTGCTCCATTAGCATGGGAGAGGGTGCATCAGGACATTGTAAACATGCTGTAGCATTCCTATAATTTCTGTAGGATTGTCTTGAATCCATTTTCTGTTTTCAGCATGTTTTTTTATGGTTGTGTTTGCAGGTTATTGCGTTTTTGTGGATGCGGAACATGCCCTTGATCCAGCATTGGCAGAGGCTATTGGTGTGCAAACTGACAATTTGCTACTTGCGCAACCAGATTGTGGGGAGCAGGCACTTAGTCTTGTTGACACCCTAATCCGAAGTGGTTCTGTTGACGTTGTAGTTGTGGACAGCGTAAGAATCAGCCGGGCTAATGATTACTTGATTATTGATTTATAACATTGGCATTTGGATTTGGTAAAGTCTGCTGTAATTAACTTAATCAGATGAGTTCCAAATTTCAAGTCAATCAATTTTTTTATTTTGTGAAAATTTCATTTGGAATGCAGGTAGCAGCCCTTGTGCCTAAAAGCGAGCTTGATGGTGAGATGGGGGATGCACACATGGCACTGCAAGCAAGATTGATGAGTCAGGCTTTACGCAAATTATGTCATTCGCTATCTCTCTCCCAAACTATTTTGATCTTTATAAATCAGGTGACTCAAATTTGAACCTAGCAAATAAAATATTTAGGGATAAAAACCAAATGACTATTCATTGTGCATTGTGTTTATTCTAAATGCATACACTGACATTTAGTATCCCATATTAAGCTCAGAATACTTTCATAAAATTCTAATTATGTTGCACATGGAAGCTTTAAGTGCTTTTGTTTCTTAAGGTTTTTGATTGAATGTGTCTTTGATTCTAAATGGTTGTTGTACCCTATCAAATAGATCTAATTTGTCATTGCTGTCAATGGGACATGCTGACTGACAAATCAACTGAAACAGAGCAACTGAAACTTGAAGACAGAGTTTTATATCAATGAATTCGATTGATTTCCATCTGAGTTTTGCTTCCTTATATAGAGTATTCCATATATACAGTTTGTTACAATCCCTTAATTACAGGAGGAAAATACAACTGTTTTGACTAATGGGCCTGGTGGCCTGCTGGGCCCAAGACATTTTATCACTGACCAATTGCTTAGCATACCTTGTTCAACTCAGTCATGGTCCTAGGGACTAGAATCAAATTTATGATATGATCAAATCCTGGTCTGACATAGATTCAAGTTATTTAAAAACCTACTATTTACACCCCAATCCTGGTATAGTTATCAATTGAGGCAGGATTGAAATCAGTTCTTCATTAATGAGGGGCCCGTCAAGATACAATTGGCCTTCTTTTTTCCGGCTACATTAAAAACTTAAATTCATGCACTCTCACTCTCGCTGTTTTCTTCATTAATGGGGGCCCTTCTAGATGCAAGTGGCAGTTTTTTGTTTTTTGTCTACATTAGAGACTCAAGGACACATACTCTCACTCACACAGTGATGCCTGTAGCCAACTAAGCTATAGCCGAGGATGGCACATTTCTTGTTTTATATATTCTTTTCTTCTTCTTTTCTGCCTCTGTGAAGGACTGAATTTATATATAGTTTAACTGTTTGTCACGAACGTGACATTCTTCACACATGAAGAAAAAGGTGTTGTGTTTGTAGGTGAGATCAAAGCTGAGCACATTCGGAGGCTTTGGTGGACCAACTGAGGTTACTTCTGGTGGAAATGCTTTGAAGTTCTATGCATCTGTTCGCTTAAATATCAAAAGAATCGGCCTTGTTAAGAAGGGTGAAGAGGTAATAGTCTCTCCTTTTGCAACATATATTGATTTTGTTACCTGCATACAATATCATTTTTCTCTTTTAATGTTTAGCTGTCAATTGTTACTTGTTAGACATTCTAAGCTTGTGATTTGCCTGCATGAACATGTATGTCAGGCTATACTAATCAACCTATTTGTAGGTAGGCACATGACTGAGTGACTGACAAATGGCTACAAATATTAAATCTGGTGGCCAACATCTGTCTATTCTAATTTTATGAAGTAACCAATTAATTGTGGTTTAGACATAATGAACATCAAGATTGATCCAGTGAACCTCTGTCCTAGTGTCATTCACATTATTGTTCCTTGCATTGCTTTGAGATCATTGGTATCATGCATTCACTTATATGTTGCAGTTATGGCTGTGATAACATGGTCGGTTCATTTGCAGACTGTAGGAAGCCAAGTTCTTGTTAAGATTGTGAAGAACAAACATGCTCCTCCATTCAAGACAGCACAGTTCGAGCTAGAATTCGGCAAGGGGATCTCCCGTGACTCGGAGATCATAGAATTAGGGTGCAAACATAAGTTCATAACGAAAGCAGGAGGTGCATTCTATCACATGAATGGGCAGAGTTTCCGAGGAAGAGATGCTATCAAACGGTATTTTGCTGAGAATGAAGGTGCTAGAGAAGAGCTGATGTTGAAGCTCAAGGAGAAACTGTTGCATCATGGGACTGAAAAGAAAGACTCAGATGGTGAAACCCCAGAAACGCAAGCTGCAGGTGAATCAGAGGAGATTGTTACAGCTGAAACAACTGATGAGGAAGTGGGAGCTGCAGTGGAGGCATAAGTTACAATCATAATGTAACTTATGACTACGTTCTTGCCCACCAGTTGTCAACCAGATGGGTTTTGTTCTGATCAGTTGGGAATGCGGCGTCTGGCAAAAGCACAGATTTCGAGCACTTCAATGGGGTATATAATTGGTGTGAGAAATCAGGAATGTTGAATTTTCAGTGGGTGGTCATTTGCTTTATACTCCATGGCAGCAGTCGGTAAATTTATGATGTATTTATAGACATACTCCGGAGACAGTGTGGCATGGAAGAATTTTTGGGGGTTCTACTCGAGCATTCGTCAAGTCCTAGCATATATTGTGAGCGGCTCCATCGCAGATTCAGCTGCATCTTCTTGTTGGTCTCAGGGTTGTCCATTAGTGACATGTTGAATGCTATTGTACTAAATCAAGAGAAATCCGAGTCAAGTGTTCTGCTCCCATTCAACTGCTGTTAGTGCTAATTTCATTAAAATTTAAATATGTTCAAACGAAACCAACCTCCTCCTGCGGCGCCTGGGTGTACCTCATAGTGGGGTGCACCTGATAGTCCATCTGAATGGATGACATGTCAACACCCTCTTCCTTTAGTCACCAGCACAACAAATTTGCAACCGTCAGAATGGAATGGATTGGACTGTTGGATTAGGAACAACTGTGCACCTATTTCTATGGTTGAAACTTGTGGGCCTTTGGTCAAGGGGTCAGGATGATCATATGAGCCCCATCACTATACACTAGTAGGCTCCATTGAGATCTTTAAACCCCCTAGATGGGCCCCACAGTGAGGTGGTGGGTCGTGTTTTGTTGTGCCTCTGAAAGTCCCATGTTCCGCACGTTGAACAGATCATATTGGTTGGATCGACAGGGGTTGACTAGTGTTTTACAACATGATGTGAGGTGATGGTGATTTAAGGCCTTGTTCTACTTGTTTTTATTTGTTGGCATTAGAATATATAGGAATTTATGGTAAAATGAGCTTCACAAAAGAATTATTAAAGGTTTAAACCGCGAATGTCATTAAGGGAGCGGTGAAGGATAAAATACCAATGTATATATATATATATATATATTTTGCTAACAGAGGGTGTTTTAGTCTTTTGGGCTGGACTAATCCTTTTGGGGCCTAGGGGAAGCCAGGTAAATCTTCTGTAGCCATAGTAACCTAGCAATGTATATGGAGATTGATGCTCGCATAAATTATATTACTTGGGTGACAACTGGATATTGGTTTTCCATCCTCGCTTGATTTTCCTTGGATTTTCATTTTTAGCCATTTATTCAGTTCTTATGTATTCTATGCGAATAAACACCCCCTTTGATGCTTCCTATTCCAATTCTTTAGTTCATTTGGAGGGAAAGCAACCACAGAATATTAAAAAGTGCCTTCACTTCTATATAGAAAGGAATTGTCAAATTTTTGTATTAATGATATCATTGTTAATTGGAAATCCTGTATGAGATACGGCTCAATTAAGGTGATGAAAACCATCATCTGTCTCCTCTCTCTATTGGTGTGCTTGAGTTCAACGTTGATGATGGTGCAAGTAGAAAATCTGTGTTGGTAGGAATTGGAGTGTTCTTCGGAATAGTAGATGTGAGATTTTATTTATGTTCTCTAAGCATGTTGGTGTCTATAATTGTAATGAAGCAAAGGTGTAAACTACTTTTTTTTTTTTTTATGAAGAGTAAGTCAGTCTTCATTAAATCCAAAACAAAAATACATAAGCAAAGCCTCTCAACCAAAGTGGATGAAGAGGACTTCCAATGGGGCATACCCCCATTAAAACAATTACATAAATAGAAAGCCCACAGCCCGGGCAATAGGCAAAAGCTCAAGATTAATATAAAATAACAATTTCAATTGTATCTATACGAGCAAGAATCGTTCTATTTTCACAAAGTTTCTTGCTGAAGTTTAAGTATGAGGATTTAAATTGAAAATTTCACATGACCAAATCTTCTCATAATTACCTCCAAGCGTCACGCTTTAAATCTCTTATTTCATGAAGATTTAGTATGTTACTTGAGAACTTGAGGAAGGGAGAGATCCGCCTCATTAGAAATATGCGTCACCTAGTCAAGAATAACTTGCATCACTTGAAGAACTCCAGCGTTACAGTCCAAAGACGACTCGACAGAATCCCAACAATTGTATGCCTTACATGGCAAATGGAAAATCTCTATCGTGGTCTAGTTGCAGTCGCTAATAAAGCAAGAATGCATAGAGAGTTTGAAGGCATATTCCAGTAGCTAGAAATCTCCTCCGGTAGATTTATATCTAGATAAAGAATTCTACTGCGAAGAGTGTGAATAATATTATGCACTATTGCTGTGGTTGGCTTTGATTGGGATCTAAAGATACGTCCATTCTTTCAGACCATCTATACCAGACAATGCTAAAAAATAAAAGGTTTTTCAAAATTTGAAGACCTTTATGATTTGGGTCAATACGCAGAGTGATTGATCCCAACAAAGTAGTAGGAGACTTGCAAATAATTGCAGTTAGCCTCAATTTCTTAAGTAAAGAATTCCAGACATTCTAAGCATAAGGACAATGGAGCATTGAGTGTGAACTAGTCTCCCAGATGCAGTTACAAAGCATACAACAAGAGTTACAATTCATATTCATTTGGAGAAGGAAATCTTTTGTTTTCAGTCTTCCTCCGAAAAGCATCCAAGCATACATTGAATATATATTTTTTTCTATAACCTTTAAATCATATCATTGAAGGCCAATAGAGTCATTGGCTAGGCAATCTAGACACCATATTAAATGCTGATGTTAAAATGAGCTGTCTTAAAGTCCAAACAATCTCATTATTAAAAAAAGGCCATGGTTAAAGCTCTAAAGAAATTTGATGAAATATATCCATAAGTGCATTGGATGTTGGGCATGGAAAATTGCCGTTATCATTGTCAATAAAGTAATGCACAACCACATCATCTCCCACACCCAGATCAAAGATTACACTATCCCCACAGTTGTCCTTTTAAGGGACCTCCATTAACTATCCAATGCACTATCCCCATGCAATAGGATGAATATAATCACAAGACCAGCAATTCCAAAAGAAATCCCTTTTTTGTCTGTCAAAATAAATTCCTCTTTGATGTTTTTCGAGAAATTTTCATGGTAAAGTAATTGCGGAGAGCGATTCATCTAAAAGAGTTGCTTGTGTGTTTAATCAGAGGGCTAATCCATGAAAATCTAATTCCTCTCCAATGAAATCCGTGCTTTATCGTTTGGCTGATGCATTGGCCAAAAAGGGGGTGGCTCTGGTTGTCCCCTGGGAGGAGTGGAGTACAATGCTCTTGTACCTTTCTCTTTATTTCTCTCGTATTTTTTTCTTTTTCTTCTCTCTCTCTCTCTCCCTGGGATGTGGGGGGTACAATGCTCTTGTACCCTACCCTTTGTTTCTCTCATGTTTTTTCTTTTTCTTTTTATTCTCTCTCTCTTGCTCTTTCTCTCTCTTCGTAATATCTTTTTTTTAATGATTTAGTTCTGTTACTGATAAAAAACGGTAAACACCATTGCTTAGTTGACATCAAGTTATCATTGCATTACTGGACAGGATCATGATCAAAATCATCCTTGAATATTGTTGCAACTGGATGAGAGTAACTGAGAACTGATCTGAAATCCGAAACAGTGAAGCAAATTATTGAAACTGTGTGTGATTAATTCACGTGCATCAGTGTTCACGTACCTGGCTAATGTAAGAACCACATTTCAGACTCTCAAAGAGGAAACATTCTTGAGCAATTGAGGGGGTTGCTATTGGTCTCCTCAAATCCTCCGTACCATGAGAACAATGTGTATAGTTACCCTGGTATCGGAGGCTTTGAGGGAGACCAATAGAAAACACCTCAGGTTTCACTGCATTCCATCATCTCTCATACAAACAGCAAGGCCGAGATAGGGGGCATCAATAGTCCAGGTTTTGTGATGAACTAGCATAAACTGAGCCTGACCAATACATCCATTGTGATTAGATCAGGCCTGTGGGGTGTTTCCTCATGACTGTAAACATGTTTCTATCCAGGCACAGGCTGGTTTCATTACAGCTTCTACTACTGGGCCTGAAACGAGACCCACAGCTAGTCTGTGTCAGGATAGGCACAACCAGCCTGTCGAGAGCTCCTGCTAAACACAATCAGACCAGAAAGGTTGATGTGAACACATGGGAGGTAAGCTCTCAATTACACAAGCTTGCACTCTGCACTGAGCTTTCAACTTCCCGAAGGCTTATTTCTATACAGAGGAGATACTACTAATGTCCTTCCAACTCATTTACCAAACAACACACCTCTCAGCTTTATATAGACAATGGCAAAATGCTTTGAAAATTCTAGAACTCGCATAACCTTGTGTCAATTTTCTCCATTATCAAAATTCTTTAATATTTAATTGGATCATGGGTACTTACAGGTCTGTTTCCACTTGTAAAAATGCACCACATGATACATCTTAACAGAATATGATCCACTAAAGGCATCTCTCTTAAGAGATCTGGGATGTTACATCTCCACCACTCAAAGGAGAGACGTCCTCATCTCTAATACCAAATGTAATGCCCCCAGCCCCACCTTTGATATTGTTCGCTTTGGGTTCTCGATCCTCATGGTTTTGTTTTTGGAGGGACGCATCCCTCCAAAAGGCCTCACAGTGGTTAAAGGGTGGCCGTCCTTTAACCAGGATCTGGGCAATCTTTTAAGCGACGTGGGATGTTACAACAGATTTGGTTATTGTGAGCATTTCGCTATTATTTTAAATATCAACTAGTGTAACACCCCGACCCGATTTGATCCGGATTAGCTGCTAATTTCTGATGATTTGGTTGCTAATTGTGTTTTGTTCTTTTTTTTGTTTGGTTTCGGGTTATGGATAGGTAGTTGAATTGAGTTTAACTTGGTTTAGGTAGAAATTAGCCCTTTTTCGTAATATTTGATTTTGTTCGATGTTGTCCTTTATGCATCATCTTGTTATTAACGCGTATCTTTTGTTATGCTTGTTGATTTCCGTAACTACGTCGTTTGCCAAATATGTCACTTGTTTCCGTTAGATCTGCAATTGACTCGAACTGGAAGTAACTTGACCAAATTGGACACTTTGGTAATTTGTTTTATCCTTATCTATATATATATATCGATGCCACCGACCTTCTTCTTCTTCTCTGTCACAGATCTCTCTCTCTCGAGTCTTCTTCTTTTTCTCGTTCCTTCTTGCTTTCTGTCGATCAAGTCAGGGAGAGCATCGGTGCATGTTCACGTCAAGTATCACTCGTGTGATTGGAGGTGAGCTTGAGTTTCTTACTGTGCTTCTTCTCTTCCTTCTTCCTCTTGTTCACATGATCGCTTGGTACTGTACTCACGGTTCTCTTTTCTTCTTTCCTTGCATGCGTGGCGATTAGAAGCTTGTTAGTAGTGTGAGAATTGAGTCCAAGGACAATAAGATCGTGTTTGAACTCATTTGAGGCAAGTATAAGCATAACTTGGCTAAACCATTTGGGTATGTGTTTGATTTAGTGATTTAGATTAAATCGTGTATTCTTGCTTATGAATAATGTTTATAGGCCATCTTGTGATCATTCCCTCTATTACATGTGATTTCATCAGTTTGGATGTGTTTCAGTGATTCTATAATCAGTTCAGAAAATGCTTCCGTGTGTACCTTGGTTAAGCCGTAAATCATCTTCGGCTTAAAGTCCAGAAAGGGAAAAACCTAGTTTTCTTTTACGGCCAGGACATGGCTAAGCCGGATATTGTCCTACAATTAAACCGTATCTCAGCCGTGACCCAGCCGTAGATCAGTACAGGGTGCCTTTTTCTGAATTAACTGAAAGCAAGCAATTGACAGACCTTCTACGGCCCAGCCACGGCTAAGCCGTAGAATAGCACACGGCTAAGTCGTAGAACAAAATGCAGGTGAACCGTACTTGTGGATGAACAGTAAAGGTTACCGCGGTGGAGCCGCAGTGCAGATTACGGCTACGCCGTAAGATGCCTATGGCTAAGCCGTATGTTCACCTACGGCTAAGCCGTATCACCCCTGAAAAATGAAGAACAAGGATAGGCGTAAGGAAGAGACTGATATGGCCTTTATGATAGAATGTAGATCACTTAGACTTGCCCAATGGTCTGAATGTATGACATGAATGATCTCGAGGGCTGCGAATCATTCATGCACGTTATCCGATTGTTTAGCACCTCCTTATGGGTGTTGGTTTAAGGGACTTCGGTGCACATTCCAGATACACTGCAACACTAGACAATGTTGCATCAAACAACTTAAAACTACATCATCATGTACGGTTAGAAACACTGGATAACTAGAATAGGTTTAGCTAGTAAAAACTCGTGATCCTAACAAGAAAATCTGATTGCATGGCATATTGACTTCGGTTTTTGTCCTCTTATATGCGTTCTGCGCTGGGGCAAACGATTGAATATATCCTGGCTCTGTCCATGGTCAATCCCGGGTGGAACAGCGGTCTTGCATGTTCGATATTATTATTTGATATTCATGATTGGTTAATCTAATGCTTTCTACCCTGTTGGTCTCCATTATATTGTTGATCTGCCAAGTTGATGTGGTTGTTGATTAATTAAACTCGTATGACCTCTTGCATCTGTTTGATATAGGCTTAACAAGACATACACGTCACATTTTGATAAGATATACATGTTAAACTATGCACTGTATGATATGCACTGTATGATATGCATGTTCTTATATTGATTAACTCGAGATGGTCCGGCACTACTGAGCCTCAGCCTTAGGATTTCGACGGGGTAACTTTGATATAGTTTGTATTGCCTTACTGCAGAAGGACATGTCTTGGGGAATCCGGACCCCAGGAAACCGAGACCCTTTTATCCCATGGTGTTCTCATCACGGATATAAGATCCATAATTGGAAGCATATGGCCTACGTAGTTGCCACCTAGTATGTACATGTTAGGTTACGTACACATTGATTCACAGAGCATATGTTAATTTGAATGCACAACTGCCTAAACTACTACATTGACATGTTATAATTATTTATGTCTTTTATTCTATTAGAGATCATACGTGTTAACTTGTTACTGCTTATACTCTGCTGAATCGTCGTATTCATGAGTTGTCCTTGGTGTTGCAGGCTCAGGTACCCTCGACCGTGTTTTTGTCGGTCGTCAGTTTGCAGGGGAGACTCCAGCTGTCTCTTATAACATTGACATGTTATGATTATTTATGTCTTTTATTCTATTAGAGATCATACGTGTTAACTTGTTACTGTTTATACTCTGCTGAATCGTCGTATTCATGAGTTGTCTTTGGTGTTGCAGGCTCAGGTACCCTCGCCCGTGTTCTTGTCGGTCGTCAGTTTGCAGGGGAGACTCCAGCTGTCTCTTCAGGATCGCGGAGCGTGCGTTATCACTCCATCAGAGCGCGACTGTTTTCTGCATGCATGCATATTGCTTTCTTTTCATGTCATTGATTGTACTATGTTCTATATGTCGTGATTGGATCCAAATTGTATGTTCCGACCTGTATGCCAGTCTTTGGATATCATTCCTTTTGTTTCTTGTGTGTCTCGTGTCACATGTTGAGATTTGCAGCTTCCGCAAACTTGTGTTACATGTGTGTTTTCTCTTGTGCGTGTGCATCTAGACCGGCTCTAAGTGCATATGCACGGGAGTATGTGTATCGCAGATTAGGTTTTTGCTAACCCCCGATCTCCTGGACTCGGGTTGTGACAACTAGCATTGTAACTTGTTATTTATGTATCAATAATTTATTACTATTCGAGAGATTAATTTGTGAAAAATATTTGATTATACAATTCTAAAGAGATCATTTAAGTTTTCAATCTGTGATGCAATTTATCGTTCATGTGTATCAGCTGATATGCTACACTTAAAGAGTAGTACTTAAGACGATGAGCTTGACATTCTTCTGAGAATAAAGGTTAGGCATCTCTATTGACTCCCTGCGTATTCCAAGGGTCAAGAGAATGTTATATGTGCTGTTTAGAATCCATTCAGTGAATGATTTTAGAGCCCGCCTACTCACAGAAAACATGAAAACTGTGTTCCTTTGTTGCCTGAGGTGAACCTGACACTAGTGCTCGATAGGTCAATATAATCAAACAAAGAAGGGTTCATAAACAATCAGGACCTACTGATTGATAGCCCACCTTATGGATTAGCAAATTCTGAAAAATTGGAGTATTATCTATCCATTTTATGCATGGACTTTCTCAGGATCATCATTATATTGTCTAACCATAAGAATATTTGAGTGGTTATGAATTGTGATCCTCCAATCATAGTATCTTTTTATATAGCTATGGCTCATCCACAGGTGGTACACTGATTTGGCTATCTGGATCTATTGCCGTGTTCAGCAATCATTGGCTTGTAAGGTTTGTATCATACCCCTGGCTCAGCCAACAAGTTTCCCAGGTAGTAATGAGAGTTGGAAGAATCCCTGAGAAGGCCTGGTAGCAGACTTAAATTGTTGTTGGATTTGGACGCAGCTGACCAAACAATATCCATTTTAGCAAATGGTGTTGGGCTTATGTCTTGTATTCCGGTTTAGCCAAATGAGTCCACTGGGTTAGCCAGGGACTGATTTAAGGTCAAGGGTATTTTGATAATTATACCGGAGCTTTCTTGGTGGCCAAGCAAGCGGAGATTATATATGTATAGTCTGTAATCCTAGATCTTGCGCTGAAGAGAGGTGAGAGCTCTCTTGCCCGTAGGTGAGACGATGTAAGAGAGTGAGAGTCTCTGTATACTTTACTTGAAGATGATCGTCTTTGTACCCGTGAATGTAGCCCTGTTTGGGTGAACCACGTAAATTTCTATGTCTCTTTGTGTGTAGTTGTTTTATGTTGATCTAGTGATTTATGTGTATGCATAACAGATGATGCCAAAATCACAACAAATGGGATATGAATCTTTTGTCATTTCCAGTGGAGCTACATGTGGGTTCTTTGCAATTTGACTTCTTTGGCCCATTGGAGACCGCTGGATGTGTAAATCAAACAGTCAAGCATTTCCAAGGGTAAAGAAAAATGAGGGCATAAAGCTAATATGTAGGGGTCGTCTCTTTTTAGGCAGATAGCATGTCATTGGGTTCCTTGATTGCTTTATTTATTCTGAATGGATATGACCATGTTCTTTATGGATGATGTTCGCTAGATTACACCCGTTGAGATAAGACATTCAAAAGACGTGCCATATTTCCAATTGAAGTTCTGTCCATTATTAAGATGCTGGGAGGATTCTCCCGTGTATAAATTACCGAATTTCATCAGCTGCATCTTGTCTTCTTAACCTGTATAGACATATGAGGAAGTTCACAGGCCTTCTTTAGCGCCTGTTTGTTTGCATTTATATACATATAATAGATATGAATCTAAAGTCAAATGAACCCCACCAAAGGATCATTAAATAGTTTAATGCTATGATGTGAATGGTGAAGAATAGTGCAGCCATGTAGATGAGGCCTTTACTTTTCACGTAGTTGAATTGCCAAGGTGATGGTGGGTATTCATTTTTCATCTTTTCTCAATTTACTTTCCATGAAAGGGGGCATTATTTCATGATCATTTTTCTCTATTCACTTTGGTCCTTCATTTTTAACCGTTTGTGGTATGAATTCCTTCGTACTTTGATTTATCATCTACTTTTGCTATTGGCCTATTTAGGATTTCTCACGGCATATCAATTTGTCCATTAATCCTCCATTTCAAAATTGTTTTTAATTTGCTAGGTTGGAGCATTTTATCGTAGAAATGCACGCAATGCAAGACGGTGCACATGCGAGAAAACTCATTTCGATCCTATAGATGATACAGAAACAGGGGTATATAACGAAAAATTAGTTAGGAAAATAATTAACAATTATAGTTCTAAGACCAAGTGCTAATATAGTAAGGAAATAGTAAAAAATTCGAATGTACGTTTGCTACGGTGCCAATGGGATGTCCTCATATTCCTGAGAGATAAACCTGCAGAAAGCATGTCTGGCACATGCAAGTCATTATTCTGAATTTTGATATTACGGGAAAGGATCTTAAAATCCTAATTCGTTGGCATAAGAAACTCAAAACAAAAAGAATTTTGTTTTTTTTAAAGAACAACTTACTCGTACATTGATTTCTACTTATTTCAAAGTGATTCTACTATTTAATTCTTAAAGTGGGTCATATATTAACAATCACAAAACGTGGACCTATATTATAATTTTTAATTTCTTATAATGGTGAGATTATATTATAAATACTTTGAGTGTGAGCCCTATATTATAATTTCTAAATGTGAGTTATATGGTTAAAAAATCATTTTTCAAAAAAAAATCTTTCAAAAAATTAATATTTCAAGAAAAAAAATACTTAAAAATTCAAAAAATATTTCAAAAAAATTTAATCCTTGAAAAAAATTTAATCATTTAAAAAATATTTATTATTTTAAAAAATTTAATATTTAAAAAAAATTTCCTTGAAAAAATATTTAATCTTTCAAAATAAATTTATCATTTCAAAAATATTTAGTTTTTCAAAGTACATATTTAATATTTCAAAAAAATATTTAATCTTTTAAAAAAATATTTAATCTTTTAAAAAAATGTTTAATCCTTGAAAAAAATATTTAATTTTTCAAAAATCATATTTAATATTTCAAAAAAACATTTAATATTTCAAAAAACATATTTAATACTTTAAAAAATATATATGATTCTTCAAAAAAATATTTAATCATTTAAAAAAAATTTAATCTTTAAAAAAAATAAAAAAGGTGAAGTCACATTATAATTCCTTTGAATGTGGGCCTAAATTGTGAATCCTATAAATGTAGTTTCATATTTTAATTTCTAAAGGTATGTACTACGTAATTTTTATAGTGAGACTCATGTTTACAATTAACAAATATGATAATCCCACATTATAATCTCTTATAATTTTTAAAGGTGGGCACTACATTGTAATTTTTAAATGTGGGTGTGACTCCACTTTGTAATTTCTAAATGTAGGTCATATAGTCATGATCACAAATGATGGTCCTACATTATAAGTGTACTATATTGTAATTTGTAAAGATGAGTCCCACATTTACATAATAAAAAAGTCAGCCTCACATTATAATCTCTTATAATTTCCATTGGTAGGCCCACATTATGATTCTTATAAAGGTAGGCCAACCTTATAAATCCTATGAATATGGGCCCCATTTTCTAATTTGTAAAGGTAGATACTGCGTTGTAACTTCTATAAGTGGGTCCCACGTACGTCAATAATATAGTGTTACAAATATCAAAAGGTGGGTTCATATTTTAGATCTTATGATTCTTTTGCTTTCGTTCGTTAGAGAAAATCTTTTACACCCTTCACCAACAACTTCCGTATGGCGTATTCTCAGTAGAGTATTTTAATATAATGTTGCCAAATAAGTTTTACAGAGTTTCGTTTCAGCACAACTTGATCTCAACACAACCAAATGTAAGCACAAGATTTGGAATAATACGGAAACAATGCCAAACAGGCCCCTAGTTTCAAGTTTTACAGAGTTTCGTTTCAGCACAACTTGATCTCAATACAACCAAATGTAAGCACAAGATTTGGAATAATACGGAAACAATGCCAAACAGACCCCTAGTTTCAAGACTAAGTGGTACGACATTATGATCTTACAGAAAGCACCAAAATCACCACACAATGAATAATACCCTTTTTTGGTTGGCTGAACAAACTGTGTCCTGTATGCAAAACATATTGAATTTAAAAATTTTGGTAGGAAAAAAGGTGGAAACCTAAGCGGAAAATTGGGTTAAGACATCAAACCATCAAACTGAATTGCGCTAAATTCACTGATCTACATTTCCAGTTGATTGAGAAAGATATATTCGGTTTCTCTAAAATTAAAAAAAATACTCGGAGATGGCATCATCCAACAGGAGGTCTCATTTTTCAGCTTTGCAAACCATGTATATGTCCATGATGATAGAGCTTAAACTGGGAAAAGTCCTCTGCCCACAGCATGGTCCTGTAGAATTTGATCTGTTTCTGCAGTCAAAAACATAAAATCGGACTAAAAGAACAGTCAATTTGTCACCATATAAACTGTAATGAAAGAAATGAGCTTTCCAATATGCAGCATCAAATATAAAGCAAACTAAAATTCCAATAAATGATGATGGAATGCCCATAATATATGATTTTGTATGACAAGAGTAACAGACCTCTAAACCTTCATACAGAAGTACATACATTACAAGGACAGAAAGGCTTCATTCATTCCAAAATCCCAGAAGGGACAAGATTTCAAGAGACTAATAAACATTAAACATCAACAACACTCAAATCCCATATGCAAACAAACCTACCCATTTTGCAATACTCTCCTTCCAAGTTCCAACAAATAGTAAAGTCATTCCAACTGCAGATTTCTACAAGGTCCAGAACAACACATAACCCCCCTCACTCCCTTTCATTCCAGCAGCTCCTTTCTGGTGCCAGATTTCAGGCATCCTTAGTTTACAGTTTCCAACAAATTCTACTTCTACCATGGTTTCCTGTTAGCTGGATTAGTGATCTCCTGTCATAATGAACAACCAGATAAATCCCTTTTTAAGGCCCAATTAAGTGGCTTCCATGAGTCTTGTCCCTGTCTGAAAATCCATGTTGCATTCCGAATTCGGCTGCCAAGGCTTGTATGTCAGGTGTGATTTCCCAATTGCCTTTCTCACCCCAGTTCGAGTGTTCTGGCTGGGTCCTGCATCTCTCCAGCCCCATCTGGTTCTGAATATCTTCAAACTCCTCTGCCGCAACAGCCTGCCTTTTGCTCCCCATCTCTATGTCAAGGCTTGTTTTAGCAATATCTGGACTCAGAACATGGCGCACAGAGAGTGAGGGGTTGAAGGTGGATGAGTCCTCTATCACCTTGGCTCGAAAATTATTCTTAGAGCTAGAAATCCTGGTGAAGAAGATCTCCATGACATTTTGGGCCCATCCACGGTTATATGGATTTAACTTTCTATCATAGCGATATCGGAAATTCTCATAAGTTGTCTGCAGCAACAATGAGGATGTTATCAGGATCCAGAAAGAGAAAGGAGAGAACTAGCAGAGCCATTCTGTTATCAGTTAGATGGACAGCTGACCATGGTGGATCTGTTTTGACTCAGATCCAGGATTAGGCCTATATTTGAATTGAGGACATGGAATCTGACGTGATAGGGTTGACCCTGATATGATCTAGATCAGTTCTATCATATGCTTATTTGTAAAATAAAGAAATTAAACATCGATAGGGTCAGCCCGAGGACCAGAGAAACCTGGTCCAATTTGGGTCCAGCTTTTGAACAAGAAATGATCATGCCAAATCCGATCTGAACTGCCTCTAAACTGTTTTACAACCCCAGTGCTATGTGCTAAGGCCTAAGATCCAAGCTGTTCATCGAGCAGAGTCCATTGCCCCTGGCCGAAATAACCAGGCTTGTTGGTGAATGGCCAAATATGTACAACAATGGAGCCCCACTGATGATGACTCTGATCTTAAACAAGTGTCATACATTGGCGTGTGTGTGTGTGCGTGTGTGCGTGTGTACATGTTGGCAGACTTGAGTGAGGGTAAAACCTGGTTGGTGCAAATTAAATAGAGGTGAAATGTTGTGAGTCCTCCCACAAACCAGACACCCAGGAATGTGTAAAGGATTAGAATGCCTGACACGGGTGATCTCATAAAAGCCCTCCAGAGATTGCACTGATATGCATCCATGATGTTGTTGATGTTTACCCAGCAAAATGCAAAGACATACAAGCACAGAATAGTGGTGGAGGACACAAACATGAAGAAGAACCGGTAATTTCTCTGCACAAAGGGAACAGGGATCAGAGAAAAGCAATTAATTGGAAGTGACGCAAAAAGATGCTGTAGTAAAAAATAATACTGATAAAATAAAATAATGTGATAGAATAATAACAGCAAGGGAAGTAAATCAGTAATGCATAAAAATTAAAACTTGTTTAATACATAAAAATCAGCTTTACAATGAAAAACCTTGTCCCATAAAAATGATCAAAGACAATGTTCAAATTACGTCCGAGTGACAATGGCAACGAAGCAGAGTTAAATCAATGGACTTCTAATGTTCAGTTTACTTTCCACATGTTTCAATGCTTTGGATCAGGAAGAAACTTTTACCCATAAAGCCCGCAAGCAGCAGCAGAAGTACTTTTCTGATGCTTACCAAATGGAACACAATGGTCGACTTTCTATAGATAATCAAATGAACACAATTTAACTGGACAAAACACAATATTCCACACAAGTTACAAAAAAGTGTAATAGCTAGCACCGGTTCCAGTTCAACATGTAATGAGGGGTATCTTTTAGCTCCCAGATCCGAGGATATGCAGCTTTCAGGATTTGAAAGGCACTGGTGACAGCATAAACGGCATGAAAGAAACGTGTGCATATGTAGGATAGATAAATACATAAAGCAGACATCATAAGACACTAAAGCTAAGAAAATATCTGCAAACTGCTTAGATGATGATGATGATGATATTTCCAATTAACTAGCCAGCTTTGTCCTACTGGGTTTGGTCTCCCTAACCCATTTTTACAATCTCTGGAAGTAGTCAGGTCAATACTCCAAGAAGGCAACAGAGGATTTACCTTCCCAATACACTGCCCAACCCAAGGGCAATGATGATCAAATCGTTCTACACAGTTATTGCAGATGGAACAATGGGAGCATCGCGGGGGCCTATATAACATGCATGTGTGGCAGTATTTGACCTTGATTATTATCCCATTGACAAGAACATCCTTCGTAGGTGGTATGTTTAGGATGGAACCATGACTTCCTGCCCAATCTGCTGATCGATTGGAGCCATCACCATCATCTTCTGGTTCCGGAGGATGTGCACTACGAGGAATAATGCCTGGGTCTCTTCCGGAAGTGAGGAAAAGAATGAAGATAACCTGTGTCACAAGCATCAAAACAACAGTTCCAACAGTTTTATGAATCAGTCGAAATTGGGTGAGAAACTAAGAATGCAACAAGTCCAAAGAGAATAATAACACTCTCGTGCTATTCATGAAGAAGCTTTCTAGTTTCCATTTGGACCTATGCTACTTGAATTGTGTGCCTCCAGAAACCTGAATATAAAATCATGTTTTAGCTTCTCGAGAACAACTCTATTGGGATTCACCAGTGCTCTTTACTATAAGTTTTATTGATAAATGAAAACACTCGCTAGTTTCTATGCCTCTTTTCTTCTTCTTCTCAATGAAAATGGCCACGAAGAATTGATAAAGAATTGAATCATTCCTTTTCTTATCGTCTCTTCAAATGCCACTGATGAGGATTAAAACATATACTGCCTCGGCGTGAATATTAAGGCATTCACTTACATCTATATTGACCGTTGGGTGCTGCTAGGATATTGCAGCTGGGGATTTGGCTTTAGAAAGATCGGAAGAGAGAGAAAAAAAGAAAAAAAATTCACGTAGCTAATTTTATTATAATTAGGACGAGACTTTGATGATGATAATGCCACTTTATATGGATTTATATAATTTTTTGAAGGTAGGATCTTTCATAAAGCAAGAATATAATATAACACCCAATATTTATATTTATTTATAATAAGATTTTTTTATCCAATGGCCCAATCCACATGGATTAATGACGGAGTCCCATGTGTGCGGATGGTTTAGATGGATCATAAAAACAGCCCACGATATTGTCCCTTACAGGGATATGATGAGGGTTCCCCCTCCTTCTAAGCATTGCAAGGTGGGAAACAACATATAAAGAAGAAAGAAGAAACTCACATATACAGTGAAGACAACAGCAATAGCTATAATTATATACCCAAGATCATGCTGAAACTCATTCACCAGCCTTTCAGAAACAAAGACCGCGAACAAGATCACTGGAGTCACAATTAGAAACACTGTAAATACCAACGAGCTCGCATCCGGACCAAACACAAGCCTCCCTCCGAGGAAGAATCTCTGCAAAACGTTTTTTCCAGAAAGAAAGAATGATGGTCAGTTTCTCCTCCATGTCCAAGAAGATGATGAATCTCTAAACAGGAATTGCCGCTTGGTTATCAAGTGTTTTCCATCCCAGCAGGCCCAAATGGTCCATTTTGTAATTGTAACCTCTATCTATACTTTGGTGCAGCAAAGTGATCACTCACATTTCTTCCTTTCCAGACTTGATAGAGCCGCTTCGACGCGCTGTTTTGGTCGATGACCCGTCGATTGGAATCGGGGTGCTGAGGTGCCGCCTCCGCCGCCGCGGCGGAGCTCATCCTATTCAGAATTCCAGACAGGGGTCTTTACAACTTGAAAGGAAGAGATCCCTCCAGATTCCAAATCAATCACCGCATTGCATTTTCTCTCCGCAATCGACAAATCTTTCTGCAGCCAGGAATGTAAGAAACTCATCATCATACTTCATGAAACTCATTGAGATGGAAACACGATTTCCATGAAAGAATTCATGTTATCATCAGATTTCAATGAGAGAATCCGAATCTAATTGAAATGCAACATCATAAGAATTATGAAGAATCCATAGAAAACCAAACATTTCCGAGGATTCCATATTTCATTGAAAACTTCATAATCTGACCTTTGATCGACACCAAGTGGGGCGCAGGAGGAGGGGCTGAAAAGACGGAAATTCCCCGAGCAGGGAGCGGATCGCTGCCTGGGGCGGAGCTGGACCCGTCGCCGGAATCTGTCAATGCGCCGAAACGCGGAAGGAGATGAAAAAAAAGAGGATGGGTAAGAGAGAGAAAGACTGCCCCCGTTTTTCTATTGACTAAATTGCCCCCGAATTAAGGGGCAATTAAGAGGATTATAGTTTTAAAGAGATCCTTCCCCCACAATAAATAATAAGTAGGATGATAACTCGTGCTAAAATCAACATTGCACTTTAAATATTGATCCATTAAAAAAATTTTAGTTATTGAAAAAATAAAAGAAAAAAGTTTATGAATACCTATTTATGTATCTCAGAGCTAGCGTTTTTAATTTTTATTTTTAACCACCCTATATATATGCAGTTATTATGTATTGTGATGCAAATAAATTAACTCTTAATTTTGAAAAAAAGAAAGATTTTCTAATAGTAGAGAAAGTACTTTTAGCTCCACTAAAATTAAAAAATCATACTAATGAATTAATATTTAACTATTTAGTATTTATATTTATAAAAAAATTAAATGATTTCATCCTATCTTTCTTTCCTTGTAAAATCAAAAAAGCTGTTAAAATTAAGTGCAAATAGGATTTCTGATTTTAATCCCCCAGTTTTTTCCTTCAATACTTCACTTGTAGAGTTGATGTCTTTTTTTAAGTATGTGGGGCCCATTAGGGTGATACAAAGCAATGGTAACAAGCAATGGGTCTAATAAAGTTGGTTTCAGCTTAGCTTATTATTCATGAGTAATAATGCTTATATGTTTGATCGGAACCGAGTCCAATTACTACTTAGGTTAGATTTGTCAATCCAAATTCCAACTGAAACTCGAAAAGGTTAGTCAAACTCAATCTAATGGAATTTTGTACTTGCAGTGGATATTATTTTTCATATTCATTGGCAAAGAATTGAGTGGGCCCACCCGTACAGTTCCTACCCATACCACATGGAAATACCAAAATGTTCCCTTTGAGAAGTTGCCAAATGAAAGATGGAATAGAGGAGAGAAGATATGGCAGGGTTAGTGAACCTAATCATGATCTCAGTCATCTTAAAAGGCCGGAGCTTGAGGGGTAATAGCGTAAAAGCGCTAAGAAGAGGATGAGGCACAAGTTAGAACAGCCATCCGACACGGCAGAAGGGCAGAGACCAGGTGGTGATGTGTGATAGAATACCAAAAGAGGGTCAAGCAGACAAAATCTGCAAAGTGTCACCAGTCCAACTGTCAAGTTAAAAATGTTAAATCCTGAGACTCTGACACATTACTATCCTCCAACATGTGTAAATCGAGTACCCCTGATGGGCCCCACAAAAAATTCAAATAGTTAGAGTGGAGCCCTATAGTTTATTTTTAATGTTCCCAATTTAATTTGCTGTCATGTGGATTTTTTTTTTCTGTTGGTCTCTTGGCTAGAAATAATACATTTAAATGTAAGGGTACTTCTTGTTTCTACCGGAATTCAAGAAACTCATTTAAAGAGAATTTTTAAATTCTCAGACATAGGAAATTTATGAATCTTTTTTTTATTTTTGAGCATTTATAAATTTTATGAAAAAAAGTAAAAGTTGTAAAATTCTAAAAGTCATTTGAGAACCTTTTGGTGGATAAATATTTAAAATTCAACCGAAAAAATATAATATTTGTAAATGACACATCATGTTATGGATGCCCAAACACACTAAATTTCTTAACACACTAAAGGTTTTTTTTCTTGTTAAGGACTTCTAGTAGTATTAAAGTTGTGGTCTCCTTAGAGTGAAATTTCAAATGAACTGTTTCACTGCAGGGATTACTTACATATAAACCAATTGATTTTACTTAATCCAACTTTAATTGTGATATCCAATTTTAATGTGTAGAAAATGACTCAACATGCATCGGTACATGTCCAAATCTGGATTTAGATTCAGTTGTCTAGGATTTTATCCTCGTAAAGCTGATGACGCGTCCATCTATTAGTTTCAACAAGGACTACATTCAATGCTGGTAGAATGATGTTGATTGCTGTCATTTACAGCCATGGCCCCACTGATGGATATAAGGGGCCTTCAAAAAGTATGGAATAACGTGCAACGATCCAATCCACAACAAAAGTGTCTATAGTCTATTGTCTATGGTCAGGGAACTGAATTATCACAATAGAAAAGGCGAAGACAAATGATACAGGAGGGATCTTAGGGTGGGCTTAAATTATTAAACAGGCACACGTCTAAAATCTGGACTGATTTCACTTCATCTCTAGTTAAATTCGGTTAAAAAAATGTAGTATTTCAGGTTCAAGACAATTTGAAACTTAAAGCGACTATCTTAAATAAGGCATTTTTTAATAAGATTATAAATAATTTATTTATTTTTTTTATTTTTTGTAATACAATATTACTAATTAACTTTTATATTCAAGTTTTACTAACATATCTTTTCAATTAATAATATGGCTTATCCGCTGACTCTTTATTGTGACATTCTTAATTTAAATTAGGATTTTATCAATTTTAATTTTGAAAAACCTCTTTTTATAGAAGCAACAGCTATAGGCATTGTCAATATTTTTCTAACAAACATATTTAACATTTATAAATTATAACTTATAATATTTATAAATAAAACGAATACTAACTATAATAAACATATAATATGAGCTTGGAATTAAAAAAAACTTTAAAAGTATATAACCTAATTCAGTGATTTATTAGTATTGGCTACAAAGATTATAGATGTTGATTATTTTTTAGTTTGATGCATCTTCTTCAATATGAAAAAAAAAAGATTATATTTGAAGTTGTCTTCTATAGATTTCAAGTAGCACAAATGTAGAAGGAAATATGTGCAAACTAGAGGATTTTCATAACAAAAAAGGATTTCTTGCCTCCTATAATTTTAGGGGGGTTTTTCTTTAAGGCAATAGATTCTCAATGGTGAAAATAAGCTTTAATGCTTTTCTTAAAATATAAAAAGAATAGCTGTTGCTTTTTCTGTAATGTAAAAAGATGGTAGTTGCTTTAATTACTTTTATGAGGCTTCATTCTTTAGGAGAGACAAAATGATAACAATTGCTTTTTTTGAAATTTGAAAAGATATAAGTTGATTCAATTACTTTGATGAGGCCTTATTTTTTTGAACTGAAAAAAAAGATTAGAATTGCTTTTTTTGGGCCCTTATTTTTTTGGGGGACTTACAATAAGGACTTTTCGTGCTTAATGGTCGAGCCACCCTTGCATTTCATAGTAAGGTATTTGATAAATACATTGATTAGAGCTTGTGAGAGAGGCACTTTTATGTTATTAGCAAAAAAATTAATTGAGATTTGGATCTGAATATGTTGAAATGCATGTGCTTTCTTGCTCTTGAAGTGAATGGATTAATCATAAGTGGACTATATAAGTAAAAATAAGAAGGAAAGAAAAAATCTCCACTTCGACTCATCTCTTCAAATAAATTGATTTATTTAAAAAAGGTAAGATTCCCTCCACAAATTTTTAGAGGACAAAATTTTAACTCTTAATCAAATGAGAAATGTAATTAAGTTTATTATACACTCCAAATAATAAATAAACTCTATTGACATAAAAATAAGAACTTAAAATGAGAACTTAATTTTAAAATCTTGGAGAAACAGAATTCATATAGCCAACCCAAATATGGTTGGAATAAGGCTTTGATGATGATAATAATGATGATAATGATGAATTTCAAAATCTCCAAACATTGTATATGCATGAATTCATGGTCAAATGAGCTCCATAGAAAGTTACTAAATGGTTGAAGTGCAAATGATAATAGGGGAGAGGTGGAGGAAATTACGTAAAAATGTAGATGGCACACTGAATTTCATAAGATTTGAATTACTAGGGTAATAGCTGGATTTTCATTTTCTGAGAGACATAGAGGATTTACATGGTTCAGAAGCGTAAAACCTATAATTGACAATCAAGCTATACACAAGAAGAGACATAGAGGGTTTATGTGGTTCACCAAATCAAGATTAATTCCACGAACAGAGATGATATCATCTTCACCATAACAAGCAAAGTTATATAGAGACTCTCATGCTCTTATCGTCTCTCCTACATGGTGTTCCCACGCTACTAGCAAGAGAGGGCACCCTCTTCCGTCAAGATCCAAGGTTACAGATTATAGAATATTTATAATCGCCGCTTTTTTATCCCCAAAGAAAGCCTGGTATAATGACCAAAATATCTATGACCTAAAGCCCGGTCCTTGGCTAACTCAATGGACCCATCCGATTAACCCCGAATGCAAGACATAAACCCAACACCAGATAAACCACCTTTGCCTAGTAGACATCAAGTTACCATCGCATTACTGGACGGGATCAAACTCATTCTTGAATTAATATTATTGCAACTGGATGAGAGCAACTGAAAACTGATCTGAAATCAGAAACAGTGAAGCAATTTATTGAAACTGTGTGAGATTAATTCACCTGCATGAGTGTCAACATACCTGGCTAATGTAAAAGACGTGTCGGAGATCCTCAGAGGCAATATCCTTGAGCAATTGAGGGGGTTGCTATTTATCTCCCAAAGTCCCCCTTACCTTGAGAACAATGTGAATAGTTGCCCTGGTAGCGGAGGCCTTTGAGGGAGACAAATAGAAAACACACCTCAGGTTTCACTGCATCCCATCATCTCTCATACAAACGGCTAGGCAGAACTAGGAGGTACCAACAGTCCAGTTTTGGGCTGAACCGGCATTAACTGAGCCTGACCCATACATCCTTTGGGATAAAATCAGCCCTACGGGGTGTTCTCTTATGACTATTAACATGCTTCTATCCTGGCACAGGCCGGTTTCATTAAGGCTTGTTCTACTGTGCCTGAAATGAGAGGCCCACAGCTGGTCCATGCCAGGATAGGCACACCCAGCCTTTTGAGAGGTCCTCCCATATACAATCAGACCAGAAAAGGATGGTCTTAGAGCATCAGAGGTAAGCTCTCAGTCTCTCATGCTTCCACTCTGCACTTAGCCAAGCTATAGGAACTTTGGAAGCCTGTGAGGGAAGCAGGCTTATTTGTATACAGAGTAGAGACTACTAATCATGTCCTTCCAACTCATTTACCAAACAACACACCCCTACAGCTTTATATAGACACTGGCTAAAATGCTTTGGACATTTTAGAAACCACAGAATCATATGCCAATTTTCCCCATCATCCAGATTCGCTAATATTTAATTGGACCATGGACACTTAAGGTTTGCGTCCACTTGAAAATGTACCACGTGAAACATCTTCACAGAATCTGATCCACAAAAAGGCAGCTCAGGTGCTGCTCCTGTGTTGAGTGCTGTTGTACTGGTAGTTTAAACGTCAATCTGTATTGTTAGTTGTCGTTCATGTATCAACAATTTGGTGCTTAATTTCGAAAGATTGATTTGTGAAACATATTTATTATACAATTTGGAAGAGATCATTTAAGATCTCAATCCGTAATGCAATTCTTCGTTCATGTATCAGTGAGATATGCCACACTTTAGTACTGAAGACACCAAGCTTGACATTCTTCTAAGAATAAAGGTGAGGCATCTCTGTTGACTCTCTGCCTATTCAAATTTCCAAGGGTCAGGAGAATGTTAATTGTACAGTTTAGAATCCATTCCATGAATGAACTTAGAACCACAATTTTTAAATGAAGCCTACCCACAGAAAACATAAACACCGCGTTCCTTCGTGGCATGAGGTGAACCTGACACTTGTGTTTTAGTGTCATCATCGGGCGGGCCGGGCCATCCCAGCCCATGAAAGTGATACCCAAGCCCGCCGGGGGGCTTTAACCAGCGGGGCTTTTTTTTTTTTCTGGCAAGCTAGGTGAGCTGGGCTTTTTTTTTAAAATTTTTTATCATTTAATAATATTATTTTAAAATAAATGCATTATGCATGAGTACAAAGAACAAATAACTACCCATTGGCCATTGTTAGTTTGCCACGTAGATTGATGGATATAAGTACAAACAGCTAGAAGTCTACATGAATGCATGAGTATAAAGTACAATTAACTACCTATTGTTAATTTGTTACATTAATAGCCTACGGGCTATCGGGCCACGCTAGGCTTTAAACCCTAAGCCCAAGCCTAGCCCAAACACTATTCGGGCTAGGCTAGCCCACCCAATGATGGGGCTTGAGCCGGACTAAAACCAGCCGGGCCGGGCAAGCTTGAACCGGGTAATGGGCCCACGGGCCAATTGATGACCCTTACTAGTGCTTGAGAGAACAGTCAAGACCTATTGATTGACAAGCCACCTAATGGATAAGCTAATTCTAAGGGCTTGTTTTTTTTTTTGCAATAGAATCCTTATGAATTGAATGCATAGAAATATATAGTCAGATGCGCTCCATGGAAAAATTATTAAAGATGTGAGGTGTGAATGATATGAAGTGAAGGGTGAAGGATATAATGTAGCGGTAGATGAGATCTCGACTTTCTTAGAGTTTAAATTACTAAGGTGGTGGTTGGGTATTCATTTCCTATTTTCTTGTAAATTACTTTCCATTATAAGAGGAGGTTATTTGATGGCCTCAGTATATTCACTTTTGGTTCTTCATTTTTAACCTTTTATGAAATGAGAAATTTATGTGTATTTAATTCCAATATATTGTTTACATATGCAAACAACTAAGCCTTATAGGTGAAAAAGGGCGGTTTATAAATCCATCATCCGCTTTTGCTTTTGGCCTAATTTTCTCATGGGATGTTAATTTGTCCTTCAACACTTCAAAAATTGTATGCAGTTCTCACATTCCAATGAGTGATAGGAATGTTACATATATACCTTTTTCGTGGGATGGATATTTCTACCACTCGTATTGGTGCAGGTTGACGGGGGTCTCTTCAGGTACAAGGCAGGTTAGAATCTATGGATTTTGACCAGGGCCATGATCGAGGCGAATTCAAGTTTTGACACCTGCATCTGTATTCTGTCCCACACCACTATGACTTATTTGTAATTAATCTACATAATCTCTAATAGGCTAAATTATTCTACATAATTATTTCTAGTAAACTAATGATAAATATGTCGTGTAGTGTAGTAAGCAGACTTAGTAACTGGTTGTAGGTGCAAATCCTCTGACGTGCAAGAACAAAAATATCTGATTCATTATTTCTGTTAATAATATCGACACAAGCATTTGTCCATTTTGCATATCAGAGGAGCTCCATTCAAAGAATTTCAAATGAGTTTTTTTTTAAAATATACCCCTAAGGTTTCTATGATTTATAAATATGCCCTAGTGATTTTAGTATTTAGTGAAGCATCTCTATCTTTTCATTTTAAAACTTTCTATGTTTACAAAATCAGCATGATAAGTTTTAGAGTGAAAATGACCACCTTTGCCACCTCTTTATCAAGATGAGCATAATCTCAAAAGATTAGACTTATTTGCCCCCAAAAGTTATAAGATTGATAGTTTTATAGTACATTTAATGGGAGAGATTAACCTTATATAAACCCAATATCAGTACAGTGCCCATTCCATTGATCATAATGAAAAACATTACTGATACTTATAATTGGTTATACTTGACGTAATTCATGCACGACCACATTAGATTGATAAAGGTTCCGAAATTCACTAGAAGACTTGATTTTCATAAGAGAGCATCGAGAGAGGCCCTTGGATATTAGTGATAAAATAATGACATTTTTGTAAACAATGACATACTCAATTTTATTTAATGGATGTAAGAGCAAAGCTGTACATTTCTTTAAAAACTCAACACAAACCTTATGGTGGTTGCCAATTCTCACAATGACTACTAGTTTTGGGGATCTAAATGCAAATATTTCCTTGGAACAGAGACATGTAACTTTACTAATGGGTCAGGGCGAATTTCTTGGTTGCTTGATAATTGGATCATTAATTTTATGTAACGTGATGTTCAGAAACTCCAGAGAGAAACAGTTTATTTTCAACTTCACATAGATATCTTCAACAGCTGTAATTGATGGGGGAGTGGGTTGATGGAGCTTTCATTAACATTTTGGTAGTATTGCCATCAATTTTGGTACAAACCTCCTGAAGTTGGGTCATAACCAGGTATATCTATGCTCTACTTCTCTATCTTTTGGTTCTTGCTGTTGGCATTATCTGCTGACTTATGGCCATTATCTCGTTAATGGGAAGGTTCATTGTCACAATTCGAGCCCAGAAGATCGGGGGTTAGTAAAAACCTAATTTGTGATACACGTACTTCCGTATATGTACCCTTAAACATGATCTAAGAACACATATATAAGGGATCTATCACATGTGCAATCCTTGTATACGGAAGCTGTAAATAGTATCAGTGCACAAAAGAGCAAAACAAAAATATAATAAACATAATCAAATTAGACGAACAAGAAATACATGAAGGAATATCCAATGCATACATATAAAATAAAACACTAATATGCAGCAAACAGGAAAGTGAGAATGCGAGGTGCTCTCTGGAGTAGATCGAATACATCCACCCTTGTCCCACTGGGGTCTCAATGATCTCCTCCGAAGTTAGGTTGATCTTCGAGAGATCCGAAATTGATGCTGAACCTAAAACACCAAGAACAGCGAGTGAGTACGACGACTCAGCAAGGTATAAGCCATATAAAGGTAACACGTGCTGTGTCTAGAAAGAATCAGTAAACAAGTAATCATATCCGATGTCAATGTCCGTATACTAGGTAAATCGTGCAATGAATAAAGCATGCCATACGAGTCAATAACAGAAATATTGTACTAGGTGGCTACTACACATGCCATATTCTCCCTCCGTGGAGAGAGCATACATATATGAGAACACCATGGGCCAAATGGGTCTCAGTTTTCTAAGATCCAGAGCCCCAAGATATAAACTCACCGTAGCGAAGCCATATAAACTACGCCAAATTTAACCTCGTCAGGTATCCTAAAACTGAAACTGAGTAGTACCGAACTATACCGAATCAAATAATATTAGAACTTGAGTAGATCATGCGTATCATATCATATCAAACATGTAGCATACATGCATCTAATCAATTCATACATCCTATGCTCAAGTCCCTGAAATAGATCGAATAATCGAACTAATCGGACTTACTATATCAAATGGGCATACGAATACGGTGCAAACATGGGCATACGAATACGGTGTGAACATGGGCATACGAATACGATGCGAACATACAGAAGAGTAGAGGTTACACATTGTCCATACAAGATGTCATATCTGAGTAACGTTCAACGTTTATACAATTCAATGGTAAACGGATCATGTATTGTCTATGTCAAGTTCATGTCAAGATTACAATATCTGAAGTACCATAAAACGTGCCAAGACTTATCAACTCACATAAATCAGATGGGTAGCATCAAACATGGAAGTCAACGGTTTCCACCCGAGATTAACCATGGATAGAGCCCTTAGGGAATATCCAATCATTGCCCCAGCATAGAACGCGTACCATGTGAATAGAAGGGCAAAATCGAAGTCAATATGCAATGCAAATCATATTATTGTACAGGAATCATACTCTCTTACTAGCCAACCCTAAGTTAATTATCCATTGTTACTAACCGTGTATGATGATATAGTTTTAAGTTATCCGATACTCGGTTCTTCTTCCTTTGGTGTCTCATTGTAGAAATAAAAGTATCAAAGTCCCTTAAACCAATACCCATGAAGAGGTGCTTAACAAATAGATAATCCACATGAACGAGTCACAGCCCTAAAGACCCTTTATGCGATTCTTACATTCCATTGGGCATGTTCAGGTTACCAACATTCTAGCTTGAAGGCCCTACAAGGTCTTTCATTAAACCTATCTTTTTTTATTCGTTTCTCTCAGGGGTTGTACAGCTTAGCCGTAGGTGAACGTATGGCTTAGCCATAGGCATCTTACGGCTTAGTCGTAATATGCACTGCGGCTCAGCCGTGGTTCCCCTTACTGTTCATCTGCATTTACGGTTCAACCGTATTTTGTTTTATGACTCAGCCCTATTCTGTTTTACGGCTAAGGCACAGCTTAGCCATATCACATTGCACTGTTTGAACATGGCTGGACCATAGAAGGTCATCTGCATTTTAATTCTAACCTATGGCTAGGTCACAGCTAGCATCCGGTTTAGCCGACCCTTAGCCGTAGTTCAAACTGTAGTAGTTCACCTCTCTGGACTGTGAGCTGTAAACCTCACGGCTCAGCTTTAAGCTTAGCCGTATGCTCCAGAACATTCTAAAATGTAGACTGTCCAGAGCTTCCAAATTCGCTCAATTTCTCTTTTAACAGATGGAAACAATTAAACAAGGGGGCTGTTATGCACATACTAACATAAGAAATGAATATAATCAAAACAATCACGGCATACCAACATGTATTCAACCAATATGTGTTTTACTTGCCTTGACTGACGAAGAAACAAACTTCACTTGTTGCTAGACCCAAAGCGAACAAATCCGGTGCGATAAATTGGAGCTTGACACCAGCCATAAACGAAGTTGAAAGAAGAACGAGAGAGAGCTACACGACAGAAAACTGAATGAAGATAAGAACGATTGAGGCAGTGGAACATATATATATACATATATAGATATTTTTAGTCATTTGCAACCAGGTTCAAAAGTTTTACAAATTACAGTTCGAATCAAATGAATACTTACACATTTCAAACGACTCCAGATGATTCTGAGTCAGTTACTGAAAGTACCAAGCATTACGAAAGACATACAATAGCATCAAGATTACGCCGAAAAGACAAACTCAATTAAAATAAAAAATTATGAAAAAGGGCTCGAAGCTACCTAATCCAGGTAAAACGCAACCCAACGACCTAACCAAGACTCCAAACCTAACCCAACAAGAATAAAACATAATGACCCAAGAAAATCCTCCAACAATACGCTAACCACGAGAATACTTGACTACTAAACTGGCTTATTGGAGTCAGGGTGTTACATTCATGTTGTTTTATGAAAATGATTTGGTTATTAAAGCAGTGCTCAGACTTTTTCCTTAGAATTTTTAAGGATGTTATCACCTTATTATTGGTAAATTTGTCATATAAGAACACATGGTTTATTAATTTTGTGTTGTCTGTGATATTTAATACGAAAGGTTTTCAAATGACAAATTTGTTTCTCATAAATATTCATCGGTTGATCATGTGTTTTTTTGTTTGATCATCTAGCTTGTCATTTGATCATCCAGTGTGCTTTAAGTACATGAATCAATACAAACGAAGAGAAAAGATTGAGATACATACTTCTTTTTAAGTGATAATGTAAGAGGGAAATCTTTGCTTCTTTTTACTGTAAACAGTAATATGGGATGTAGTTATTTTCAAATATCTTTTTTGTTGTGGGTGCTATGAATGAAATGTTTATTTTTTAATTGGATGTAGTGAAATGCATAAGCCTTGCTGAAATTGTGCTACTCGTTGCTTCCCGCTCAGAAAAATGAAGTATATTCTTTTAGTTTTCTTAAAATTTTCCATATTTTAATAAGGATTTTTTATTCCATTTTATTAATATTTCAAAGAAGAATTCGACAACTTTCTTCTTTTCTTAATTTATTATCTTAATTTTGTCCACTTATGATTTTTAAATAATTTAATAATGGAATGAAATATAATCCAGTGAAGTTTTGACCTCAGACCTTAAGGCTTAAGCCTCATCTCATTATAGACAATATCCCTCACCTCATTTCACTCAATTGAAGACATGGTTAGTACTTTTTCCAGTTCTTTGTAGGGAGTTGGCTCATAAGTTTTAGTTGTGACCATTTGAGTTCATGGTTGTTGTTTCCAGAGTTTTGTTAATGTCATTCATTATTGTTAAAAACCAATAATTTGTATCCCGGAACCTACAATTCATATCGAGTCCTAAGGCAAAGCGTTTGTAACTACGCAAGGAATTCATTTACAGCTGAATTTTAAGTGTCAAATGAGAATCTTACGATTGAATATTTGTTTAAATTTTTTATCTTATGCTTCAAGCAATTCACCTAAGCAGGATGGTCACAATCGAATGGTTAATATTAATGACATTTTGCTTTCTCCTCCTCCTCCTCCTCCTTTTTAATGTTTCTATTTTAAAGAATTTATTTAGTAAGTAGTGAAACATTTTTAGAATTTGTGAGATTTTGAGGAGGTTTTAGAGACAAAAATAGGGAATAGGCATGTGACTAGAGTGTTTGAATACAAGTAGGTGTTTCATTTTACATTTTTTCTTTTTTGCATATTTTCCCTCCATGAGCACATCTTTAACCTCTTGGTGATATGGATATCGTTTTTATTTTTGTAGAGGGCCAAAAGAAAACGAAAAAACACTACTACAAGTTTTTTTTTTTAGCAATGTTGATATCTTAAGCATATTTACTATTTGTACATATATAGTTTATATTATAGTAACATACAACAATGATGTGCTTCATATGGTTGTATTGTAATTTTATTTGTCACTCTATTGATACTACTTTGGATGGAAAAAAATGGGTGGATTATGAATCACCATGTTTTATTGCTTCATTTTTTTATTTTTTTTAATTTTAATTTTTGGAAGTAAAATAAAAACTCCTACGATTTGTGATATGATGTACAACACAGTTCAATTCAATGCATTTAGGATTTTATGATGGATTTCGATTTTTATAACAATGATGTCATTGTGGTCTTCTGTTGAGCACATTGTTAGTTTAGAGTATAAACAACAGGTAAAGAAGCGTTGCATTTTTTATTCAGTATGCTTAGTAGAAAATATGGTCACTACCTTTTAAACGATGTTTATTTTTTGCCTACACGTTTTTTGGGGTTATTTTATTGTATATTAATACATGACTACATTAATCTTTTCTTTACATTTACTTGAGGAACTTCTTTTCCAACGGTAATTTGATTGTATTTCTTTCAGCGAGATAGGCTTGCTCTTAACGACGACGGAGCAAATGGCAAGCTTGTCATGAAGCCAATTATATACTTTCATTCATGGAGAGTCGGTAATCTTCTATATACTTTAAATATTGTACACGCACACACAAATACACACATATACAAACACATAAATATAAAAGTCATGCCCATAAGCTAGACCTCATAAGCTAAAAGCGGTTTGGCTTCTAGTGCGAACCCAGAGCTCCCTATCCTCCTCATACTCACTACACTCACTTCCCACAAAATATCAATTCCATGACGAAGAGTTCCTTTAATAGATACAGTAACCCATTTTTGGGATGCCCTTTTATTCCAACTCCTTTTTTATAGCTAGGGGCTCACTTTTAATCAGCTAAAACCTTGCACACTCACTGAGCCCCTTAAATTGCACAAGCCAAATATTATCTTCTTCCGGACATTCACCATTGGATTTTATCATGGAAAAACTTTAGCAGTTAAACTTTGAGAACTTCAAATTACAGACTTGGATAATTTGATTGGCAAGATATCTTATATTCTACTCATTTAGGTTCAAACATTTTCATCCACTTTTCAAAATAAGAATCCTTGGTTAGGTCTCACATGGATGCTTCTAATCCTTGTGTGTGGGTGGGTACGTGGGGTGGGATTAGGTGTGGACCTCCAAATCAAATCATTGTAACCTTTGATTTAGGGGCCTTTAGAGTTTCCATCTTAGATAAAGTGATGTCTTTTGTTTTTGAGTCCTTCTTTTTTAATCCAAAGGCTTATTTTAGTCCAATGAATGTCAAGTTGAAGTAAGTGCCAATTCATAGAGTGGTAGGTGAGCCTCATTGTGATTGCTCTGAAATAATTTTATTAGTTCCAATTTCACTTCAGTGAGAATAAGGAAATATCCTCCTCTTTGGTTGTCTTTTTTGATTGTGTGTTGAGGTGTGCCAATAGTATGGCAGACGCTTTGACTAAATAAGGGGTGGATAAATCTTCTCTCCATGGGTGGATTTATTTATGTAATATTTTTTTTGTTTGTTTGTTTGTTTGTTTTTTTTTTTGTAACAATACATTTTATTGATAGACTGAAAGGCTTAGTCTAGCTTGGAAACAAAACCAAGCAACCAAAACCAAAATACGGCTAAACAATGAAAACAAGACAAACAAACAACTCAAAAGAAATAGAATCATGAAACACTCTGTCACAACCCGAGCCCAGGAGATCGGGAGTTAGCAAAAACCTAACCAGCGACACACGCACTCCCGTGCATATACACTTATACCCAGTCTAGATGCACACGCATAAGAGAAAACACACATATAGTACAAGTATGCGGAAGCTGCAAATATCAACATGTGACACGAGACACACAAGAAACAAAAGGAATGATATCCAAAGACTGACATAAAGGTCGAAACATACAAATTGGGATCCAATCACGATATATAGAACATGAGTACAATCAATGACATGAAAAGAAAGCAATATGCATGCATGCAGAAAACAATTGCGCTCTGGTGGAGTGATAACGCACACTCCGCGATCCTGAAGAGACAGCTGGAGTCTCCCCTGCAAACTGACGACTGACGAGAACACGGTCAAGGGTACCTGAGCTTGCAACACCAAGGACAAATCATGAATACGACGATTCAACAAAGTATAAGCAGTAACAAGTTAATACGTATGGCCTCTAATATAATAAAAGACATAAATCTCATAATATGTCAATGTAGTAGTCTAGGCAATTGTGCATTCAAATTAACATATGCTCTGTGAATTAATGCGTACGTAACCTAACATGTACATACTAGGTGGCAACTACGTAGGCCATATGCTCCCAAAGTAGGGATATTATAAACGTGATGAGAACACCATGGGCCAGATGGGTCTCGGTTTCCTGGGGTCCAGATTCCCCAAGACATGTCCTTCTGCAGTAAGGCAATACAAACTATACTAAAGTCACCCCGTCGGGATCCTAAGGCTAAGGCTCAGTAGTGCCGGACCATATCGAGTCAATCAATATAAGAACATGCATATCATACTGTGCATATCATCACGTGCATAGCTTAACATGAATATCTTATCAGAATGTGACGTGCATATCTTGTTAAGCATATATCAAGCAGATGTAAGAGATCATACGAGTTTAATTAATCAACAACCACATCAACTTTAGCAGATCAACAATATAATGGAGACCAACAGAGTAGAAAGCATTAGATTAACCAATCATGAGTACCAAATAGTAATATCGAACATGCAAGACCGCTGTTCCACCCGGGATTGACCATGGATAAAGCCAGGATACATCCAATTGTTTGCCCCAGCGTAGAACGCGTATAAGAGGGCAAAAACCAAAGTCAATATGCCATGCAATCAGATTTTCTTGTAAGGATCATAAGCTTCTACTAGCCAATCATATTCTAGTTATCCAGTGTTCCTAACCGTGCATGATGATGTAGTTTTAAGTTGTCCGATGCACCGTTTTCTAGTGTTGCAGTGTATCCGGAATGTGCACCGAAGTCCCTTAAACCAACACCCATAGGGAGGTGCTAAACAACCGAATAACGTGCATGAATGATTCGCAGCCCTCGAGATCATTCATTTCATACATTCAGACCATTGGGCAAGTCTAAGTGATCTACATTCTATCATGAAGGCCATGTTAGTCTCTTCCTTACGCCTATCCTTGTTCTTCATCTTTCAGGGGTGATACGGCTTAGCCGTAAGCATCTTACAGCGTAGCCGTAATCTGCACTGCGGCTCCACCGCGGTTTCCTTTACTATTTATTCGCAAGTACGGTTCACCCGTATTTTGTTCTACGGCTTAGCCGTGTGCTGTTCTACGGCTTAGCCGTGGCTAGGCCGTAGAAGGTCTGTTAATTGCTTGCTTTCAGTTAATTCAAAAAAAGGTACTCTATACTGATCTACAGCTGAGATACGGCTTAACCATAGGACAATATACGGCTTAGCTGTGTCCTGGCCGTAGAAGAAAACTGGGTTTTTCACTCTCTGGACTTTAAGCCGAAGGTGACTTATGATTTAACCGGGGTACACACAGAAGCATTTTCTGGACTGATTATAAAATCACTGAAACACATCCAAACTAACGAAATCACATGTAATAGAGGGAATAATCACAAGATGGGCTGTAAACATCATTCATAAGCAAGAATACACTATTTAATCGTAATCAAACACATACCCACATGGCTTAGCCAAGTTATGCTTATACTTGCCTCAAATGAGTTCAAACATGATCTTGTTATCCTTGGGCTCAATTCTCACACTACCAATAAGCTTCTAATCGCCATGCATGCAAGGAAAGAAGAAAAGAGAACCGTGAGTACAGTACCAAGCGATCATGAGAACAAGAGGAAGAAGGAAGAAAAGAAGCACAGCAAGAAACTCAAGCTCACCTCCAATCACACGAGTGATACTCGACGTGGACATGCACCGATGCTCTCCCTAACTTGATCGACAGAAAGCAAGGAGGAACGAGAAGAAGAAGAAGAAGACTCGAGGGAGAGAGAGAGAGAGAGAGAGAGAGATCTGGGACAGAGAAGAAGAAAAAGGTCGGTGGCATCGATATATATATAGATAAGGATAAAACAAATTACCAAAAGGTCCAATTGTTTAAGTTAATTCCAGTTCGAGTCAATTGCAGGTCTAACGGAAACAAGTGACATATTTGGCAAACAACGTAGTTACGGGAATCAACAAGCATAACAAAAGGCACGCGTTACTACTAAGCTGATGCATGAAGGACGATATCGAACAAAATCGAATATTACGAAAAAGGGCTTATGTCGACCTAAACCAGGTTCAATGCAGCCCAACTACCTATCAATAACCTGAAACCAATAAAAAACAAGAACAAAATACAATTAGCAACCAAATCATCAGGAATTAGCCTCTAATCCGGATTAAATCGGGTCGGGGTGTTACAACTCCTAACTTGGCAAGACCATCAATTGTATCATTAGCCTATTGAAAACTATGATGAATGATGCATCCTACACCTTCTCCACTCAATCTATCAATCTCTATGGATGGGATGTCTTCTTTCAACCCCATTGGATGTTTGAGAAAAAAAAAATCCAATGATTGCCAAAAGACCACCCAAATTAAATAATTCCTGACGACTGATAAATAAAGCAAACATTTCCCTAAGATGCTGGCTTAAAGATTTATATCTTGTTTGCAGGTATTCTATTTTTCACTCTAGGGAATTATCTTAATTTTATTTCCTTTCGATATGCTGCTCAGGTCAGTTCCATGTTTTTTTACCTGCTTTGGAATTTATTATCTAGAATGAGCACGTCTTCTCTCTCTCTCTCTCTCTCTCTCTCTCTCTCTCTCTCTCTCTCTCCGTATTTCTTTAGTTCTGTGCTGCCAGCCAACTGGGAGCAACCCACTGAAGCCCTTTCTAATGGTTCCATGATGAGCTCATCCATGAATGCTTAGGGATTAATCCTTTGACGGAATTTTATTACACAATGCCATCCAATTAAGCTATACACTTGATCATACGACCATTTAACAGATGTAACATATTACACAGTGCTATCAATTGATCTCTACAGTCAATCATAAAATATTTAACTAAAGTAACAATACTTGATTAATTTTTCAATCAGGTGCCGTTTCAGGATGCATGTTTGTAATCTTTGCAAGTCATAGGACTTGACAACCAGGGAGTCTCTTTTCGTTCTGATTTTGTATCTTTTCAGTCACTTGATGTTGTGATTTTCTGATAATCACCCGTTGTGCGCATTCACGGAATCACAAGATCAACAATCAACCACACACAAGAAGAGACACCGAGATTTACGTGGTTCACCCAAACCGGGCTACATCCACGGGCACAGGAGGACGAACATCTTCACTATGACAAGTAAAGCATACAAGAGGTTCCCACACTCTCACCTCATCTCTCCTACGTGGTGTGGGAACACCACGGGCAACTGATGCCTCCGCCGCCGCAAGATCTAGGGTTACAGACTATACAATATATAATCTCCGCTTTCTTGGCCACCAAGAAAGCCCCGGTACAATTACCAAAATACCCTTGACCTTGAACCAATCCCTGGCTAACCCAGTGGACTCATCCGGCTAAACCGGAATACAAGACATAAACCTAACAATCTCCACCTTGGCTTGAATTCCGTACAACTCCGTACAACTCGAGCTATTAGGAGATAAAACCGGTAATGTCTTCACGTACCCTGCTGAATGGCACGTCACTGCACCAGGGATGCAGTCTTCTTCAACACTTTGACATGTTGAACCAGCACATGAACTTTGAACAAAGTTCATCTCGTCAAACTCCACCTCAAACTAAAAGCTCGAAACCATTGACGAATCTGAGTGATATCTGAATCACTCACCATCCTGCCCCCATCTTCAACATCACTGTGAAGATCCAATCACCACAAGCATGCAAGCAAACAGATCGGGAATACAAGTCCAGATGACTCCATTGCAGAACAACCTCTGCCTCCGAGCGGTCAAAAAACTCCATTTGACCGGGCCTCCGATCAACTGCTGATACATCAGCTCCTCCTTGCTGCTTTTCCGGCTTGGCTCTGGCAAGATGAATAACATCACATGCGATCATGTGAACCCCAAACGAACAACTTCGTTTGAATCAGCAAACCCTTTGCAACTAGGCCGGCGACTCCTATTATTGGGTTTACAACAACAACCAGGTCGAGTAGACCCGATTCAAGCCTCAATCCACATCTGTTCAAATCTCCTCCAAATTTCTGCATTAAACTATAGATCTCGTCACCACGAGCACGCTGGAAGAAACGGATCTAAAATCCAACTCAGGATGGCTCCGATAACGTAGAAACAAGTTTCTACGCTCCAATCGATTAAACCTCCTCCTTGACTGTCAAACAGCCAATCAACCTCTTCCACTACGTAGATCTGCTCGAAACGAGTCCGTAGGCTCAAACGGATCTCCGATCGGACATCGGACGATCAAGATATCGCAGAAACAATTTCAGCCGCAAATCTGGTCAAACCTGCCTGTTGACCGTTGCTGACGTCACTGCTGACGTCACTCTGCACTGTCTGCTGGGCTTCTGGAGCGGACCCGGGTCGGGTTCACCTGACCCGGAAATGAACTGCCCGTTGCGCTGGGCTGGACCGTCTGCAAACAGGTCGGGTCGGACCTGAATTGACCCGGCCTGAACCTGCTGACTGGGCTAGACCTTCTGATAACGGGTCGGGTCGGACCTGACCTGACCCGAAACCAAACCCGCTGTTGCTCTCTGGGTGCGATGCACTCGGGTCGGGTCACACCTGACCTGACCCGGCCCGGAACCTGCTGCGCTCGCTGGGTTTTTCCTCCACGGGTCAGGTCAAACTGACCCAACCCGAACCCAGACCCAAATCCGAAACAGGGTCGTCTTCTACCTCTTCTTCCCGTTCGCTTCACTGGTTCGTTCGACAGGGACGCAACCGACCTCTGCCCTCTCGTCTTCTTCCTCGGCAGCGAAGGCGGCGGCGGGGCAGCGGACGCTGCCGGACAGCGACGCTGCGCGAGGAGGTCGGTGGCGATTCAGGCAAGCGGCGCTCCGACGGCTGCGGCGGCAGCAGCGGGTTCCCTTCTTCTCCAACGACGGCGACGGACAGCAGCGGCGTACTGCTGGAGAAGGCGGCAGCAACAACGGCGGTCTGCGACGGCGACGGAGGCGGGCAGGATTCCCGGCGTAGATCTCGGTGAGTTTCTTTCCCCTTTTTTTTTTCTTTTTTCTTCCTGGTTTTTCTCTGGACCGAGAAATTTTTTCTTTTTTTTCTTCCTGGTTTTTTCTCTTCTTCGCAGCAATGATCAGCCCGAGAGATGCTCTGCAATTTCTCTCTCTGCTTCCGGATTCTCTGCAGCGTTTTTTTTTTTTTTTTTCAGTTGGAAGAACAGGATGCCCAAACACCGCAGATTTCCCAGCACCCAGTACTAGTGCGGAGCTTCAAGTATATCTCATCTCCACGACTCTTCCCTGAGCCAGAACCCCTGCTTAGCCTCTCCTTTACCATCTGTGATCAGACAACAACCGCAGCAGTTTAACTCCAGATCTGAAACAGTGTGAATCCTTTTTCTTCCGATCCAGAGAGACCGGAGAACCCAATCTCGTCTTCTTCTTCTTCGATGGTGGCCCAACCAGAAATCATGAACCTGATCTCAGTTAATCTTCATGCGCACAACTTCCAAGCCACTGAGCGATCTCCACCTCGCTCAGAAAACCCGAGGAACACCAACCTCTGGCTCTGATACCAATTGTTGTAATTATGACATTCACCGTTGTGCGCATCCACGGAATCACAAGATCAACAATCAACCACACACAAGAAGAGACACCGAGATTTACGTGGTTCGGCAACCATGCCTACGTCCACGGGAGGAGAGAACTTATCTACTATGATCCCATCTCAATCCCCTCAGGATCTAGGGTTACAATACATCAATATATATAGTTCCCGCTTTCTTGGCCACCAAGAAAACCCATACACAATGACTAAAATACCCTTGACCTTGAACCAATCCCTGGCTAACCCAGTGGACTCATCCGGCTAAACCGGAATACAAGACATAAACCTAACACTTGATTGGTATCAACCCTGTAGACTTCACTTCTTTTCTGTTTAATAGGGCCTGCCTTTGTTCAATCCATACCCTCCATAACCTCACAGGTGCCTATACATCATGAACTGCCGCTAACTTAAATTTCAATCTGATCTGACTATTATTCATTATTGGAATGAATTAGAAAACCACTGTCCTTGTAGAAGTATTATAACTTGAGTGCTGAATTCAAGCAGGGGGATCATACCATAAGAGAGATATTTGTAGCACCACCTAATCAACATCAGACCCTGCCTATCACTTCATAAGATTTTTATGCTTCCAAGTGGGTCCCATAGAGGGTATATACAAAACTGATAAACCTGGGATTGATGCTACTCTCTCTCTCTCTCTCTCTCTCTCTCTCTCTCTCTCAACACACACACACACACACAAGAACACATCTGGTCATAGTCCTCATATGTTGATTGCCTGTTGGTTTTCATGCTCAACACTTGGGGACTATGCCTAATGCTGATACCTTTTCATAAAATAAATATTGATATAAGTTTGAATTAAAAAGTCAGCTACTTCACCATACCTTCAGAGCTCTGTAAGCTTCTCCTAATCCATTATTGCTCCAGATATGTGTAAATGATTGGGGTGGGTTCAAAGTTTACCAGTTTACAACTATGCTCTCTCTGTCTAATTGTTTGTTTTAACTTTTCTTCCTTGATAAGTTGGTTGTGTTCAATTGATGGCTGGGTAGACATGAAAAATATATTTAATGTTCTTCTTTTCATAGTAATTAGGTTCTTAATTCAAATTTTGTCCAACAACTCTGCTATTTTTTTTTATTGCTGTCACTACTTGCAGTCTTAGGATCTATTCAGTTTGTATCTAATATTGCATTTGCATACTTCATCTTGAAAAAGACAGTGACGTGCAAGTATGTTTTCTTCCAGATTCTGCCTTCGTAGATCTGGTTCTTTGCAGTGAAAGTAAGTTAAAAAGTTTATAAGATTGCTCACCTTTCCAGGGTGCTAGTTGCCACAGCTATTATTGTTCTTGGCAACATCATCCTCGTTGCCGTCGGCAACCGCCAGTCACCTTGTATTGTGCTTGCAATGTTTGAAAATGAAATTCTACTGTGGCTGTTGGCATGGTTAGGGATTGCCAGGATTCGTACTATAACTGTTGATTTACAGAACAATGAGTCAGTTAGATATGCTGATTTGGTTCGTTATATTATTCTTTGCTGTGATGATGTACATTATAATTGTTTATAAATCAACGTATGCATAAGGCTAATCTCTGTTATACTTTCAAGAGAGGAAAAATAGGATTTATAAATCATAATGTGCTAAAGTTCTCTTTATTCAGTTTACACACCGCAGGAATTGACAGAGAAGTACAGCAACCTTGTCTTCCTAGTTTACTGCATGATTCTGATGTTGATTGTTGCTGCTAATCATAACATTTACAGGTGATGCATTATCCATGTATACTAGTTTTTTATGACCCATGTTTATTATTAGGCAGGAATATTATTCATTTGCCACTATTGTTTATGAAAAGGTGATTCAGGGTTTTCTTTTCTTTTCTTTTTCTTTTTGAAAGAAATGTCGTTTTTTCATCATTGCTGAGTGATGGCTCTTACATTTTGTAAACCATTACAATTTTCTCGACATTGAAACTGAAAATTGCAGGATAGGTGAATATTTGCTTTCTGTTTCTGGTCTTGATCTGCGCCCATATTGGCGCATGTTGCTGCCTTTCTCCTATGCCACAGTTTCTGGTGCTGTGGGGTCATGCACAGTGTTATTTGCAAAATCTTTGTATGTTGAACTGGATCAACAGCATTCTCATTCCTATGAAAATGTTGTTTATGGTCTTTATTCTATTGATAGTGGTATTCATAACTAATTTTCTTTTCCAGATCTAACATGCTTAGATTGACAATGGCGAGCAATCTTCAGTTGCACATCTGGTTTACATACTCCATGTTTTTGTTCTTCTTTAGTACAGCTGGGTTTTGGGTAATGATTACAGTACTTGTATCTATTTTTTATGTTACTTGTAGGCTTTTTTAAAGATTATGGGGCCGAGGGAAAAATCTTAAAATATACATCTCTGACCTTAATTTATTTTCTCTTCTTGTACAGATGGCCAGATTGAATGAAGGATTGTCACTGTTTGATCCAATCCTTATTGTTCCCATGTTTCAGATTGCCTGGACCTTTTTTTCTATTTGTACAGGATTTGTTTACTTTCAAGAATATCAGGTTAGAGAATAGCCATGCATGTTTTTTTTTTTTTTAACTTCATCAACGTATTCCACATTCCTTTCTGAAACCTTGTAACAAGTTTCTTTTGAACAAGTCTTCAATGCATTAAGGACTATAATGTTTGTACTGGGCATGGCATTCTTATTCATACACTACAAGAAAAATGAGAATTAGCGACACTTTTATAGTGGCAACTTTCAGATTCCGCTGCTAAATGTGTTACTGTGAGTTAAAAATATACATCGCTACAGCGGCATAAAAAAATGTTTGTTGCTAAAGTTTCGTTTTACTATTCAATCGGTCCTAATATAGCAGCAGACAATATTATATGCTCCTAGTGGAAAATTAATATATACAGCAACAGTCAATATTGTTTGCTGCTATAAAGGTTTGTAATATGTAAGTAGGTATATATAATAGTTAAATAGGTGTTGTAGAAGTAATTGAAAACGCTTATATATGAGATATAATATATTATATGCTGCTCAAGAGAGGTTTAGAAAATTATATATAGATATAAAAATTATATGGTTAGAATTTTAATTAGTGGGTACCTATTGAATAGTGCACTATTGAATTATTTTTCTGCACTAGGAGGTATTTGAAATTTGTATCATTTCATTAAAAAATAAAAAAGCCAAGGCTCGTGTACAAGAGTTTTCGATAGGGTCCAGATTGGTTTGGATCTCATGTTTTGGTTTGAATCGCTAGTAAGGTTGCTCGCACAAATGTCCATCATCAAATCAATGGCTCCAATTTCTTTAAACTATTAAACAATGGCCCCGCATTAACAAAATTCTCACTTTCTCTCGTGTGTTCAGGTTTCTCTTACTTCCTCTTGGCTCCAATTCAGTTTTGACCTCATAGTGGGGACCACCTGAGGGTCCCCACATGTAGGGATCCATTTGTTAGTGACCATATACCTTCATTTATACCCATCCAAATCTTTCCAAACCGATTTTTATTTCAATGGCCGGGTGAACCCTACATGGAGGTGCGGTGCGGTGCAGGGTGAGAATGCCTGGTTTTATAGGTGCACGGTGCACCCACTTAGGTCTTGGACTCAGTCAAGACTCAGGAGACTTCGATAATTTGGGTTTGAGGAAACTTGGCTGCGGTAAGAATTTTGGACAAAAGAAGAGAAGAGAAGAGAGGATGATCCTCTTCTTGGTCGCAGTAAGAGTGATGGTGATCAACACCCAGGGCAAGCCTCAACTCGCCAAATTCTACGATCTTCTCTTCCTCTTCTTCTGAATAGTGCTTCCTGAAACCCTAGCCTGCATTGACGAGACTCTTACTTCCTGAATCTCTTCCTAAAACCCTAGCCCTCTCTGCGATGGTCACAGAACTCACTGAATTTCTATGATGCTCAAAACTCTGTAAAACCCTGGCCCTCTTTGCGATGCTCAAAACTCTGCAAAACCCTGGCTCTCTCTACAATGCTCAAAACTCTTCGAAACCCACTGAATCTCTTGTTGAAACCCTAATCTGCTCGATCTATTCCCAAAAATTTTAATCCTCTGTCATTGCAAAAGAGCTGCTGAAGCAAAAGAGGGAATCTGCCTTCTCCATTGGTAAGAATCTGAGATCCATTGAAGGATCTCCTAATCACTTGCGTTTTGATTTTGGAGCTCGTGATCTCGATCGGTTTAAGGTATGTATCTTAGCTCCTGATTATTTACTGTTTGGCAGCGATTCTGCTTCGAAATCCCCTTGTGTTTAGTTACCGACAGCTGAAAGAAGTGGTTTTGTTGAACTTTGCTTCTAAAGATTACTAGGTTTTCTCAGCTAGATTTGGTAAACCCTAGCTTCGTTTTATTGAATTGGGGATTTCCGATTTTTTGAGGTGATTTGAGATAGTTTGATATTGTTTTGAGGTGATTCTTTGTGAAGATCTGTCCATATCAATTCATTCTGAATTGATTTAAGCAACTGATCTAGCAAATTTTTGGAGATCTACTCATATCAATTCATTAGGAATTGATTCAAGTGACTGTTATTGTATTTCTACATTTCTGTCTGAGTGGGTCGACCATAGAACTTTTGATAATAGTGAAATTGACCATCGTTTCTAAAATTGGATAGCAATTTTGCTTTACATCACAGTATTTTCTCTGTGGATCTTGTTATTTTGGCTTGCTGTGTGGGATATATTTTGGCTTGTTCACTGATCTGTAACCATTGTATGGTCCATGTGATGATCCTAGCTTGTAGATTTAATCCTTCTTAATCTACGTTAATCTTTTTCTGTTTATTTCTTTTTATAATCCCTGCTTGATCCCAAAGCCCTTTGCTAAGTGTTGATAATCATTTTGAATCTTTGATGTTTGTTTTCTGTATTTTGGATGAGCTTACAATCGACAAATAACAGTTCTGAACACTTGGAGGCTTCCACATTGCAGCTAAGACAAGGGCACAATTGAGATCTTAAAAGCTACTCTTTTTTTGAATGGTATCTTACAAGGTACTCGTTACCCATCTTTGGCATCCAATGAACTAATTAGCTTTCTGTTTCTTGAATCAGGGAAACTGAGCTGCTGAAAGAAAACTCATTACACAATTTTCCTCTAAACAGTCTTCCACGATGACATAATCTGTATGGTTTATGTCTTATTTGATTGAGATTTTCTCTGAAAGATTGTTTGATGGAGGTGATATATTTATGCTATGTTGAGCTGCTTTTCTCTTTTTCTATGGCTTAAATTAGGAATCTACTGATTGCTCTTGTTTGAGGAGCATCACTATTTAGTCATATTTATTTAATACATAATCTCTAATGGATTGCTCTTTAATATATAATTCTCACACACACATTGTCTCTTTTAATCTATACATCTCTAATATATCTCTATCTCAATGTCTCTAATATTTTCTTTTTCTATCTGTGTGTTTATCTGTTGGGGCCAAAATGCTCACGATGCTAGTTCATTGCTTTCTTTCTATTATTTTACCTTATAAGTTCTTGAGAAAGATGTGTTTATATTATGTAAAGGTCTGATTTTGCTTCCCAAATTATCAAAATCATGGTAGAGGATGGTTTAATGGGTTACACTAGTGCACAATTTGTCTTTGTCAAAGGATTCATGCTCTGTTGTCATTGAATAGCAAAATCTATGGAACAAAGCAAATTGGGTAATGGGATGAAGTAGGCAAAATCATTGATTTTTGTAGCATCAATCACACAAGCTTTGACATCATGTGGTTCCTCCTATTGAACCAGATGATGTCACAAATATATAAATTTGTAAAGTAAAACTCATAGTTGTTATGTGATGCTAACATGTAGTTGTTATGTTATGCTAGTATACACTTTTAATGGTTTAAATGCTAGACAATTTGTCATAACTAGTATTTCCATCTCTTGCTTACCAGTTTGTATTGACTTGCTGTAAATCTCAGTTTAAACTAATCCTACTTGTTTATGAAGTGTTTGTACATTCCTTTACATTTTACCATTTGAATACATGGACACCCCCCCCCCCCCCCCCCCCCCCCCACAACTTGCAGCTAAATTCATGCATTTAGGAAGCTGAAGCGATCACCAGATATCGTAAGCAAGCAGAAAGAACAGAAAAGGTGAGCTCACCAAATGACATTCTCCCTTAATAAGCTGCTTTAATGGAGTACATTTCTCGAAGTTGCTTTCAGAAAAGCACATTTGATTTTGAAGAAGCCGAACCAAACACCCTTTAAGCGACTATTATTGATTATAGGTTCATTGGTGTACATGCTAGATATGACATCTTCATCATCACAGGGAGGAGACCGACCAACATAGACATGCCTTGAGGCATCTACTTCAGGTAATTACATATATTTGATTTATGTAAGCTTAGGATTTCATTTAACCATGGATTTATGATTTTCAAGCACTTTATACATATTAAATTACATATGAAATTGCATATGATCTCACTTTACTCAAACACCTAAATTTCCATTAGTACTTTAATTGCAATTGAGCTTCTTATTCTAGATGTAGATAGATCATTAGTAGAAAAGAACAAAAAAAAAGTTGCCAAGAGGATAGGAACTTAATTGTTTTTTCTTAAAATAGTTGCAAAAGACTTGAAGAATGCATCTTTAAGTCTGTTAGAGTCATCGCCTAAACTGAAATCAAATTGCGGAACGAAAAGATCAAGAGAGCAAAAGACCATTCCATCCAAAAGCAAAAAAAAAAAAAAAAGGAGAGAGACCAAGAGAGGACGGGGAAGAAAAAAAAAAGAGTGATAATGAGAAGAGGAAGGTGGAAAGAGTGAAACAATAAACAAGAAGAAAAAAAAAAAAAGAATCCCGTAGGCTGCTTCGCTGTCGTGTAACTTGCGATTGACTGAATTGCATTGCAAGTAGAGGCAAGGGTAGAAGATGGAGAAAAAAGAACAAAAGAAAAGAGGAAAAAGAAAAGCAAGAGGACATGATCATTCACAGAAAGAGAAAAAAATAAAATAAAATAAAAAGTAGGAGGATATGTCCACCATTCACATGTTGGGTTTCACCCATATGATAGGGAGAGAAAGGAGTCTTGAGTCTTCGAGGTTTGACTTATTGAATTTAGGCCATTACTGTATTTTCCTTTCAAGGGCTTATTTATAAAATCTAAATTGCTCAAAATAATTATCCCTCCTTTTTTTTTCTTTTTCTATCAATAAGGAAAGTTTGACTCCTATTGACTATTGAGGTAACCCCTGTCTCTTATTGATCATATGTAAGACAGTTGATCTACCTTTCCTTATTGATATAATGATGTAGACAGTGGTTTTGAGTCATTCGTTTTTTGAAGGTGCTTGCCACTGATGGATATATAGCATTGAACTTTATGATTTTTTTTTGTGAGATCAACACTCACAGATTCTGTGCTTAGGGGGACTGAGGGAGAGAGCTATAATTTGTCTTTGTTCTATCTTGGTCTGTTTGGAGTTCAAACCCATGCCAAAGATTGTTGGCAAGTAAATAGACACATTAACCATCCACATTTTTAGTGCGAAGCGTTTTCAACCCTATTGCATATACATTTAAATGACTTAACTACAGGGGGTGAGACGTAAATTTTTGTAACGCAAATGGTCTGATTTTTAACACCATTTTTCATCCTTCAAAATCATTTATTGATGTTAATATTGTTACACAAATGTCCACATTGGTAATTATTTTCACATGAATGTGATTTACATTCATGCAAAATAAATGACCTCTTAAAGGGTTGTGTGGGACTGCGCTGTCCTATATTCAACCCTTTGGGGATGGAATTTGTTTCACTAATCTCTCAAAAACCTTCCACCTGGTTGAAGGCCATTATTCCCGTCCTGGTCTGTTTCTGCATGACTTTGATTCTTAATCATCTGCATGTAGAATATTAACGTATCTTCCAACTTGGCAATTTTTTAACTTTGGGTTTTTCTAATTGACAATATCAATCACCAAGCTACGTTGAGACCAACGTGTACAGAATTAGCACATCATGAAAGACTCTACAACTCCTTATTTATGATTGTCTTGCTATGAATAATTCTCTTTTTAGTTGCAGTGTATGTTTTGGACTAATCCATTCAGAATGCCAACTTCACTGTTTCTATAGCTTTTTTTTTAATCTTATATGGCATTCTGCTTGTTCATCCTTGACCCTTCTATGATGAAAATTTTTACTTCTTGTATTCTCTAACCATCCATTCTGATGCACTTCATAGGTGACAACCATATGATGCTAGTTGCTGGGAAGTTTAGAGCTGAGAGGCGGAGTGTGTTTCCCTTCACCTAGCCTTGTAGTTTATCATTGTAGTTAGGCTTCTTGTTTGATGCTAACAAGCATTGTAGTCTTGACATTCTGAAATTGTTTCAGCTCAAAGCATGTTTTTTCAGTTGCACTGCGGTGGACTGTAACTAGATGATGGTCGGCATAAAACCCTGAACCGCTCGAGCTTCCATTTTTTGGCTGTGAAATTTGTTCTAGTGTATATTGCATCTTTCATATATTCCATCAGTCACAAACATTCATATTCAATACAAAGGAAACCCTAAAAATTACAAAACAACTGAATCAGTGGAGAGTCCTTTCTTACAGTCCAAAATCATGGATTTGACAGAGAATGGTAAAGAAGAACATCCGATCATCCTACATCTTGAAGCAAGATCCAATCCCAATCCAATAAAGGTCTAGTTAGATTTGGACTATCCAGATCTACAAGGATCATACGATTTAACAGCAGATCCACTTCTTCATACACTTGATTTTTTTTTCTTAAAAAAATGCATAAGCAGTTCACATCGCTAAAAGTGCCACTAAAACTACTTACAAAAGCACTCTCCATATTAAAAAAAAAAAACTTTTAGTGGCACATTTTAATATTAACAGTGGTAGTTGTTTAATTGCTACTATTTCTTTATTTTTAGCGGCAGACACTTTTCCACCACAAAAGGTGAGGACAAATAGTGACAGAGGGTTTTAGTGACAAAAATAGCGGCAAACAAATGTCTGTCGCAATAAAGTTTTAGTGGCAGATTTTATCTTTTAGCAGCAGAAAAAAATTACCACTATATGTATCTTTTTTTGTAGTGATGGGCATTTCCTTGCTAGCACCTGATGATTCAAAAGGTATTTTAAATATTGCTTCCTTTTACTGCTTTACTTATTATATTCAATATTAAAAAAAAAGAAAAAAAAACTGCTTTACGTATGAAATTGTCAAGAAGATTGACCCACTATTTGGTGAAAATTGTTAAGGACGTGAAAGCAAGGATTCTTTGATGTCTCCAAAAATTCCAACTGAGAAAAACCGGTACTATACAATACTAAACCTTTCATCATGTTCAATGTGCTTGCGTCCACTCCTTTTGTTGTCAATTTTGAAGAAGTTGATTGTAATCTTGAATTTATTTGGGGTGGAAATTTAATTCTGGTTTTGTCTTAAAATTGATTTCTCACAAAGATGATTCCAGAAAGATAGGATAAGGGTCTGATTATTATGTTGGTGTCAAAATCATATAAACTGCAGGCTGCTTAAGCTCCCAATGGAAGAGATGGAAGTTATTAATTCAAGATCATATGGAAAAGCAATGCTCTCAAGTGCGACAGATATTGTAGCCAAGGCGAAGGTGCTGTGGGGTGGGATGTTACCACCTTCCTTACTGTTAGACTTGTTTGAGTGCTTTAATGTTGGAAAACATTATCTCCTTGCAGGCTGCTTGCTCATTTTCATTAGGTTTAGGTGAAGATTCAATAAATGCATCTTCAGCTCTTGTAATGCCTATGGTTTCTTCAAGGATGACAGGCTTTAGTGGAACTGGTTTTGATCGTGCAAAGTATTTTCCTTTAAGAGACACTGGTGACGGTAATATCTTGATGTTTGAGGATGACAGTAGAATTCGGGAGACCAGTATTTTGTTTGCCAATAACCGTCGGCTGTAGTCAAATATTAAGTAGAAATCATTTGCTACCTGATTGTTTCTAATTTAATGTATCATAAATGTATAGAAATGATATATTTTCTAATGTGACAAGTGACAGCCTCTTAGTTTTGAGATGAGATCTGCTGTATGTCGTGCGTTAGAATTTCAAGAATGTCCTGTTTCTGGGTCATCACGTCTATGCTTTTGTTTACCGTTCGCTGGGGAAACTGATTTTCTGTTCTTAACTTCTTACCATAGACCAAGGGAAGAAATTTATCAGTCATAGGTAGAGGTATTGTGTCTCAAATGATTTACAGATGCAACATAAATTTCAGGTTGTGGTCAGCATATAAAACATGTAATTCAACTTAGTGTTCCCTCCTATCGAAAGTGTGACTTTTATTTAGAAATAGCTAATATACTTTCATCATTGAAGCCTTCTCTTTCTGGGTTTGGCTTTCTGTGATTAAAGCTCATTTTAAAGGTTTAGAAAATTTTGATAGCTGAGTGCCTATCTATTGCAATCCATCTCCATTACCTGGCGATGATACATGGTGTTCTGGTCTTACTGCAATAGGCCTAAAATTACCAGAAATCATGATTTTTTTAACAGTAACAGTAGAGATATATTAAAATTAAAATGTCTTACACCATACAAGATGAAGAGAAAACAAAGATATACCCAACGAGATACAACTAACTTAGAGAAGCCTCCAAAGCAATAACTCTACTAACCCCTTGTTTGGCCAAAGCATCCACCGTACCATTGGTGGTGGACTGGCTTATATGAGTAAATGTCAACTGAATAGGAGAAAATAGAGATTTTATCTCATCAAAGAAAGTCATGATGTTTTTATGAAGAAGATGTGACATCTGGGCATGGGAACAGCCCAGGGTGAATTCTAATCATACCTAAAGAAAATGCAGTCACTACTAGTCGGCTCCTTTAGACCATTTCCAAAAGTGTTGAGAGGATTTCTTCTTTCTAGAAGCTGTCAGAGAATAGATTCAACTAGATAAGTATCCTGCAAAGTTCTCTTTGGATATATTCCTCCAATTGTTTCTTTGAGAATATGTAAATATATTGTCTCCGAGATCGCTCATCGTTCTTTTTTGTTAAATTCTCTTGGTGCCTTTCTCTTGTAGATGACAGTGCATGTGAATGGTTGTGGCTTATCTACTAGAGGATTTCTAGACCTCGGGTCAATATTGCATAATATAGAAGGTAAATTGCATAGGGTGCTATAGCTTTGAATATTTTGTAACACAATCCAACTGTTAAATAATTAAGGATGGTATTAAACATTTGAGGGAAGGAATGAGGGCTTAAATCAGACTTGGATGATTATGCCGAAACCAATCTTGTGCATTTATTCCGATGGTCTCGAATCTATTCAGCTTTTAGAGAAGGAAATTCTTCGCCCTTGAAAGTTGAAATGATTAGGGGTGTTGCTGTCAGAAGTTCAAGTTAAACTGGATATGTTTTCTGATGGCGAAACTGAATAAATCTCCTCCCTCACCCAGAAGCTTGTTTCTTTTATTTATCAAAACTGATCGAATGGTACAAATATTAGAATACTGAAAATTTTCATCCCAGCATCCTTGTTGGTTATGGAACTCTTCATGATTGTCAGAACTTAAACTGATTGAAAGTAATGAATATTAGAATCCTGAAAATTTTCTTCTCAGTATCCTTGCTGGACATGAGTGTTAGAAAGTGCTGTCATGATGCAAATTAGAGTTCTTAGGAGAAAATTGGGTCAGGCTCGGGCCCATATCAAGGTCAGAGAAAGCCAACTTGGCCTCATCCGAGGCAAGCCTGGGTTCAACAGGTTGAGTTTGAACTTTGAAGTATGTTTAGTTGAATGCCTGACAGAAGTCCCAGGTAGACACAGCCGAATGAACGAGGCTAGGAGCCTTGAGTAGTTTCAATTAAATTAGGGTTTAGTGGTATTTTACTATATAACCAGTACTTGACTGAGAATAACTTTCTGGTGATTTTGACTTGTGTTCGCTTTTTTGTATTCGCAATGCTTCACAGGAACTTACTAATCTATGCTCCATAGCCACCGTTATCAACCGCTTCCCTTTCGAACTCACGATGTAGGAAGTGCAACAAGAGTTTGGATAGATATTGGCTGAAGCAATCAACTGTATGACTCGTGGTAAAGACGGGCCCCAATTACCTCATGAATCAAGACTAATTGTAAATTAGAACTTTTATTTTAGAACTTAATGTAATTAGATCTTATTAATTAGGTTTGATTTTACAAACAGCCCTTCAGTAGTTTCAAATAAATTAGGATTTAGTAGCTGTTTGCTACATAAGCAATGGTTTCCTTTCATATTTGGAATTTTTTTTTTTTCACATTTGGGTTTTTTCTACTAAATTAGTAGATTTTTTATTTCTATTTCCTAGTCCGACAACTAAAAAGAATTTTCTGAGGATCTTGAACTCGACAAGCATTGATTGAATTACAATGCAATATTCTGTTCTTGTCGGGAAAAGTTTCTTCTCAGGCTACTATACATCCAGCCTGTCCTGCAAAAGAATTGAATCAGCTTGATCTTTGGAGGAACCCATCCACAGTAGCAACCCAGAGATGAACAGGCCAGATCTCATATACGTGCAGAAATTTTCATTTGGATCCTGAACAAAGGCATGTCTAACACTAGATTTTTTGTTACTTCTCTCATATTTAGTATTGTAATTTTGCTCACATGGTCTTTATCGATTTAGAAAAAGCCTATGATAGTATACCGAAAAATTTATTTTGGTGGGTTTTGAAGAAAACGAATGTCCCCAGTGGTTACAATGAAAATTTTAAGGATATGTATGAATGAGCAGTTACAAATGTAAGAACCACATGTGGAGAAACAGATGGATTTTCCGTTACTATAGATTTACATTAAGGATCAGCCTTAAGCCCTTACCTCTTTACATTGATTATAGAAGAGTTAACTGCGCAAATTAAAGAAGAAGTATCATGGTGTATGTTATTTGCAGATGATATAATATTAATAAATAAATCAAGAGATTGTGTAAATACAAAACTCAAGAGATGGCAGGCTCATGAGAATCTGAAGGCTTTAAAATAAGTCGTATAAAGACAAAAAAATATGGATTGTAATAAGTCCTTAAAAATGCGTTATTTTATATTCATTTTCAGGAATTTCAAGAACTTATTCATTATAAATCTCTTTATTTAGTTAGAAATCATGTTTTTATGATTTTAGACTTCATTTTATAGTTTTCTTACAAAAATCATTGAAAATCATCAATTTTTCATAAAATCATGAAACTTTTCATTTTTAGATTTCCAATTTTTTAGAAGGCATTTTCAAATTCATGATTTTCATATGAAATGATAAAATTTCTCATCATCATTAGTTTAATAAAGACAAATCATGAACAATTATGTGAATTTATGGTGTCATTTCATGTGAATTAGACCCACATTAGTGCAATTGGGACTTTACGTTAAAATTATTATTTCTAATGAAAAATTCACTTTTGTGTATAGGAAAATTTAAGAAGAGTGACCCACATCAAGATTTGAAGACAGAGAAATTTTATGCAAAGAAATCCAATTAAAGAAAGAAATTAGGAAGTCTTAAAGTCCAAGAATTCACAAATTGGAAAGCCATCTTTGCAATCAATTTTCCAACCACAAATTAGATATCCTTAGTGGGTTTAAAGTCATTTTTTTCCCAAATTTTTATGAGATTATATCTCTTCAGTTATCTTAAGAAATTCAAATCCAAGTGGAAGGATAAATCAAAGATAAAAAGATGATGTAAGCAAGGAATTAAAAAAAGGAAGGCAGTCCAAACTTACCCACTCTTTGTTTCACGCGGTCATCGTGGATAGGTGGGTCCACGTTCATCCAATGGAAGATACGTGAAGATATCATCAAGACTGGCAATGTAGGATATCTTCTCATCAAGATAAAAATCAAGCTAATGATGCCAAGTGGGGAAAGTAAAATAAAGAGAAAGAGATCTCCTTCCCATCCCATCAATTCCGCATGTCAGAATTTTTTCCCAAGCCACCCCACAATTCAGATCTCTCTCTTATACATTACTTCCGAGCCACATCACAAAAAAAGAGGTCCCAGCCCTCAACCCACCGTCCAAATCTCTCTCTTATATATATATTCCATACCCATTCTCTCATACACACCAACTCACCATCAAATTCTCACGTCCAATGGACATGAGAATTTAGTAATTTAGGTTGCTTTTTAGTTTAGGATTTTTAGATTATGTTTAATTTCTGATTTTTTATTTAATTTTCAGATTTTGGATTGTAATTTAAATTCAAAATTCAAATTTATTAGTTCTGTATTTTTAGAGATTTTTTTAAAATTAGTATTAGTTTTTCAATTAGGACAGGTTTTCACAAAAATTTGCTCCTTGTGGATACGATCCTGGACTCACCGGGTAAAATTACAATTGAAGCCTTACACTTGGGGTCTCATCGATCAGATTGCAATTTCAATGGACATATATAAACTATTAAAATCACTATCAAAATTAAAACCCATGAGATACTACATAGAGTTTCTTTTCGGTATCTGGGCTCAATGATTAATAAGAATGGGAAGATTGATGAAAACGTTGAGCATGAGATAAAAGCTATATAGCCGAAGTGGAGACTAGCTTATAGAATAGTGTGTGACATATGAATACCAATGAAATTGAATGGCAAATTTTACAGGACAGTGGTTAGACCAGCTATGATATATGGAGCAGAATGTTGGCAAATGAAGAAGACGCATATACATAAGATAGATTTGGCGGATATGAAAATGCTTTGTGGATACGTAGTAAAACTATAAAAGATAAAACTAAAAATAAGCGCTTTCGAAAGCATTTAGAGGTAGCACCAATAGGGGATAAAATTAAAGAAACTCGTTTAAGATAGTTTCGGTATGTTGAGCGTAGGTCGATTATAGCACTGGTAAAGAAAAGTTTAGCTATTTAGGTAGATAGCCTATTAAGAGGTAGGGATAGGCTGGAGGTCATTAATTCAGATTTGAAGAAGTTTAACTTATTTAAAGATTTGGATCAAAATAAAACGGAATGGAGAAACAGAATTCATATAACCGGCCCCAACATAGTTGTGATAAGGTTTTGATGATGATAAATTATGCTCACAATGTCTTAATATTCTGGAATCCATATGATGTGGAAAAGAAAGAAATTAACTTTGCAAGCTTATTCCAATTGATTTTCTAGCTACTAATCTTGTAACTAATAAGTGTATTTCACTCTTTACTCGTGCGAACATATGCAACGACTTGGATAAGAACAACAGCTTTTGAAACTTCCTTTATTCCCTTGCTTTTTTGGTTCCTCCATAGTCTCGTCATGTTTGATTCTTACAACCACCTTTTCCTTTTTATATGAGCTACAACACTTAGAATTGTGTTCAAGGAGCTCTTAGACATTTCTTCATGGCTATGGTGGATCTGACGATATGCGTGGAGGACCTTTCCCCAAAAGTTACAAAGGCAGAACTCACCACTTTCTTCTCCTACTGTGGCACCATTGATAACATTGAGCTGAAGGGGTAGCCATCGTATTATATATATTCTCCATTCTTGTGCTTCTTTCTCTTCCTGCAGCACCTGTGACAATTTTAATGCTGTTGTTATGGGCAGAAATGGGGTTGAGTCACAATCGGCTAGGGTGACGTTCAAGCAGCCTTATGCCCAACAAATTGCACTTCTCTTAAATGTAAGTAAAACTCACCTGATGATTGGATTATTGGCAAGTTTTAGATTGACCCTGTGCCATGCATTGAATAGCATGGAGGCATCACCTCATGGAGACATCACCTCCATCATTATATTCTTGAAATGCTTGAACTATAACTCGGTTTAACTGTAATGGAATGATATTGTCAATCCAAAATTGATTCCCCCAGTACAGATTCATTGCAATCATAAACGCTCATGGCATCATTCATTCCATTTTTATCAAAATGGTCACTTTTTTTCCTTCTTCTATTCTCTGGTTTATGGGAGCTCGTGCGTTTGGTATCATTTCATTATAACAATTATTATTATCTTAGAGGTTCGTTGTGTACATAAACGTTCATGTCATGATTCATTCCAAAATTTTAAGAAATGGTCATTCATTCCAAATTTCTACAGGGGTCTTTGGAAATGACCTTTTGAGAGCATTCTTTTTTTTTTTTTTTACATTTTCCCTAGTTTCTATGAGCTCATGCAGTTGGTAACACTTCATTAAAACAATTATTGTTATCTTTCCCTAAATGATTGAGCTATTTATGTGCAGAATGCAACCATCTCAGGTCATCGAGTTCGTATATTGCCACAGAAAGACAGCACTGCTAAAACACAGGTGACTGATTAGTCTTCAGTTTGTTGGTTTGTGTTTTCGTCTGTGCAAGTCATGAGCTAACATGATGCAGCGGAAGCGGTGAGTTCTATGGCGTTCACATGGATGAGTAAGAATACAGGTTCTCAACCTGTGCATCTCTAGATGACCACATGGATTAGGGGCAAGTCTTTCAAACCCACCTCATCAGCTTAGGGTTGTGATGTGGGGCATTGAAATTTTGACTTCCATAAATCATTGATTTATGCATGGCATGGCTCATCTCACAACTTTTAGGATGATTGGTTAATGGTGAAACTTAGACGCATCCCCTGTCCGCATCGTTCACTGCATATTCCACCTACTGTAATAATAGTTTTAGTCAATTCAAAAACTACTTACAATTTTCTTGAAGTTTTATTTTTTAAATTAAGTTCTTAAGATCACAAATTGCACCTCTTTCAAAAAATACAAGGTGCTAGCATCGCTCAGTTCTAAAGACAAGTGACACTAGCATCGCCCAGTGCCACTCTTTAAAAAAACAAAAGGGGAATTTTAGGCTTTTCTTTTTTTTGTTTTGGGGGGGGGGGGGGGGGTTGCCTATTTTGTGCACTATAAATTAGAGGGTCTTTTTTCGTGCAGGTGCCATCTAGGGAGATTTCCCTTAGAATCCTCTTTTTGTTTTGTATCCCCCTCTTTTCAATATGTAGCTAAGGGAGATGGGCTTTCAGTCCCAAGTGGAGCTCTTTCCAAAAGCATTATAATTAGGACACATTTGTCTAGCGGTTTTCTGAAAACAATACAAGTAAAGATTGCATAAAGGTGGGGCTCAGTATCATCTTTTACTTGCGTTTGGGTAATGGGGGATCATTGTGATGGTAATGATACATGGGAGCATAAATGCCCGGCTGGGCCACTCGTGTATCACATATGCAAGTGCAACGAATATTTTTTTATTGATCATTCTTATACGTAGGGCTGTCAATCCGGCCCTTTAGAGAGGGGGCTCGGTCCGGCCCGACCCGCAAACGCCCTCAAAACGAGGGCTTATTTTTTTCATCTAAAGCCCGAGGGTAGGGTGGGGCTCGATTTTTAAAAGCCCGCATCTAGAAGGCTGAGCTTAGGCTTGACTAATCAAGCCCAGGGGGCCCAGCCCTGTCCACTGTTTATTAAATTTTAATATAAAATTATAATATACACAAGCCTTTTGGGCCTGTTAAACTTTTTGACAAAAGCCATGTCCATGCTACAGCCAAGTGTTTTCCACTTTTCACTTTGTGAGAAATTATCAAAATACCCAACCAATTGTCATAAAATAATAACATTTGAGGGGCATTTTCGTCTTTTAAAAGATAAAGCCCTAAATGTCATCGTATATAAGCAACTCCCTCTCACCGACAAAGATAAAAAGAAAAAGCCCAAAACGCTCCTATGGCCTAAACACCACCACCAATGCCTTAAAAAAAAGTTTTTAACTCCGCCATGCTGCCTTTTACATTGCATTGCTGGTATCCAGTCCGGACAAAGGATGAGGGTTTGTATAAGATTGGTTGATGATAGTGGTATAGGCTGTTGCATATAAAAGATTTATTTCCATTAAAAAAATTCTCCTTTCTTTTGGCCCTGGCTCGGCCCTGGCCCGGCCCTAGCCCTTGAGGGTTGAGTAAGGGCCTAAAAATTATAGGCCCGCCGTAAAAGTCGAGGGCTTTTGCTAAGTTAGACCCGGCCCGCACATGTGAGGGTAGGATAAGGGCTTACCTAAGCCCGACCCGGGCCTGGCCCTTTTACAACCTTACCTATCCGTAGCCATTTCCACAGCCGGTCACAATTTGGAAAGACCTTTGCACAGTGGCCTTCACGAAAGGTCTCCGCACTGTGCAGTGTCGGCTTCTTCAAAACTCTGTTTTTACATCTTCCTCAGGAGCTCTGCCTACTGTCAGTCGTCATCGTCCTCTTCTTCTTCTTCTTGCTATTTGATTTTTACTAATATGATAAGAGTTTCACAAATTGTCATAAAAGAGGATTAATAGGCTCGAGGCACTCACCGCTCAAGTGTATGTCCAGTGAAGCACACAAAACAATCTTTAATAGTTGGATAAGCGCTAAATATGGTGTTGCTTTTCTAACGTACTCATTATATAACGAGGAAAGAAAATCTGATTGGATCCTATGGAAAAGCCAGATTCACATAAGTGACCTTCAATAGATGAGAAACAGTATCCAATGACAATCTGTGCTAACAGCTTATTTATTTCTAACAGAAATAGCTCACTTCATATCCATGGGATTAGGCTAAGGCTACAGCTAAGATGATCATAGTATCAGGTCGGAAAATATTCCACCAGTAAAATGTCAAAACTTTTGAAAATGAGATAAGGATGCTAACGAGATTTACGACAGGTCTTGGTCGTCAAATTTCGTAATTTCGAACTCTGACCAATGATAACCATGGGTGATTGATACAGATGTGTATGCTCTTGTGCAGGAGCAAACTAAAAGCGTGGTAGAGGAACAGTCAGTGTGGCAAGTTCTACAGTCAAAAGGTTACCAGATTCTTAGGAAGGCAGATGAGGTAGTTGGGAAAGCTGGCTCTACATGTGTAACAGCAGGCGCTCTTTGGCTATCAGATGTATTTGACAGGGCTAGTAGAAGCACTGCCCAACTTGCTGTTAACACCACCAACATTAACAAAAACACCGAGAACATTAACAAGGGAAGCGAAGCCGACTGAGAAACAAATAACACCAGGAAGGGGAAGTGAGATCTGCTCTTTGCTAAAGCCAAAATAACACTGCCATGGAATCTCAAGGTCTTTCCATGGGACAAGACTAAGACAAACAATGTAGAAGTTATTGACCTAGATTTAAAGTCCCAGTCGCTTGTCAGTATAATATTAATTTTATACAGGTCTGTTTAAGATGCAAGATGAGTCTCTAGTTTAACGAGTTTTCTCACCCAGCCCAATCCAAGCCGAGATGCGGGTTGGGCTTGGACTGGCATCCGAGGACTGCTAGCTGGGCCTTGGCTTATTTCAGGCACAAAATTTTAGCCTGGAGGTTTAGGGTTACAGAGGATACCGGTGCTGGGACCAGCCCAAGTGATACGGGTACTGACAATTCTAGTTTTTTTTATCTCATATTTTTTTTAAGATACCTCTTGTGCGATTTTAGTAGACTGATGAAAAGGGTGAGATTTTTTTTTTAAGCGGTAACAATATTTCATAAAGGACAAAGGAATACAAAATATAGAGATAAAAGATGAAAAAAGCAGTGTGAGAGAGATACATCAACCTCAACCTCAACAACAATACACCCACCCAAGGAATTAACCCATCAACCCTTTGCTTAGCTAACACATCCACCATGAAATTGGCGAATCTAACCTCATGGCGGAAAGTAACGTTAATGTTAGCGGATAACTCCCTAATTTTGTTAAAAAGAAATTGAAACTTCCAAGGATTGACTTTCTTATTAGACAACCAACCAACCGCATTCAAGCAATCACTTTCCATAAGAAGAGAACTACCACATCTTGAAGAGAACTTAAGACCTTTCAAAATAGCCAGCACCTTTGCTTCATTAGAGTCGCACACACCAACATGCTTGGAAAACATAGGTAACACCTCACCCTTACTACTGCGAAGCACTCTTCCAATTTCTGCAGGACCCGACTTTTCCTTAGAAGCATCGTTCACATTAAACTTTATAACCCCTTCTGAAGGGAGCTCCAATGGGTTTATCTCAAAATTTTTTTTAAAGGACCACACATCATACATACTTCCCAACTCGAAATGATATCATCAAGGGTAACTTAAAAAACATTTTTTCTAACCAAAGCTCATTTTGCAATCGTAAAGGTTACTTTAGTGATCGAATTTACAGTAGAAGAAGAGGAGCTCCTAAGGATCCTATTGTTTCTTTCCTTCCAAATAGACCAGAAAATAGCAAAAGGGATCATCCTCCATAGAACTCGGCCACACCGCACAAAACACCCTCCCAACCAAGACTTCACAATGTCTGCAATATTGTTCAGCCAAGACCAAGTAATACTACATCTCCAGATAAAGTTGCTCCAAATAAAGGCTGCCACCTCGCAATGGAGAAAAAGATGGTTAATTGACTTCCCCTCCTTGCCACACATGACACAAGTGTCTAAAAGATTATTAGAAGTCAACCCTCTCCTCCTCAGATTATCAACCATAGATACTTTACCCATAACAACTAACTAATAAAAAACCTCAACTCGAGGGGAAACCAACCGTAACCACACAAGAGAGGATGGGACCCTCTAAGGTTGAATTCCCTCCGAAGCCAAGTAGAAAGCTTTAGCTAAAAACTCTTCAGATATAGATGGCTTCCAAATTTGAGAGTCCTTTGATTCCCTGCAAAAGAATGTGTTAGCAAGAATACTCAACAATTCCTCATAACTGTCCCCCTTCAGTGGTCAAAGACTCCTTCTAAAAGAGATTCCCCACACTATACCTCTATACCTCACCTCAAAACATTCATTGACAAAAAAGTCTTTTTCTACCGCCAATCTAAATAGCCAAGGAAATAAATTACACAAGGGACCCACCCCCACCCAATCATCCAACCAAAATCTAACATCTCTACCATCCCCCACAACAAAACCCACTCTTTTGATATAAAGTTTCCCCTCGCAAGTTAGACTCTTTCCCAACAAAAGCAATTGCCTTCCACACATCCAGCCAACTGTTGGTAGGTCCAGACTTAGGCCACCACCCCCATTTATCATCACCATATTTGATGGCAATCAACCTTCGGCATAAAGCATCCTTTTCTTCCCGAACCTCCGCCACCATTTAGCCAACAAAGCCCAATTCTTATTTTCCAAGCTACAAAGACCAAGACCTCCTTTAGATTTAGGTTTGATAACCTCACTCCACTTCACTAGATGCAACTTCTTTTTCTCCCCATGACCCTCCCATAAAAAGTCTCTCTGAATACGATCAAGACTCTCAATCACTGACTTTGGCATCTTGAAATAGAGGCATGCAATCAACTGGAAAATTGGACAAGCAAGCTTTAATAAGGGTGATTCTCCCGCCAAAAGACAAATAGTGCCTTTTCCATGAAGACAACTTTCTCTTAAAATTTTCAATCACCGGATTGCATAATGCTTTAGACCTTGGCTTAGCACCAATAGGCAACCCATGATAAAATAGGAAGCCTTCCTGACCTACAATTGACAATGTTGGCCAAAGCCCGAGCTAACTCATTTGAACACCCTACTCCTACGAACACACTCTTGGAAATATTTATCTTTAAACTGGACACCAACTAGAAGCATCGAAGAATTCTTATAAGAGCAGAAACTTCTTCCTTCTTGGAGGAACTAAAAAGAATTGTGTCATGTACAAATTGTAAATGAGTGATCATCAGTCCACTCCGCCCCCATCCCAAAGCCTCCAATCAACTCTATTTCTTTCGCTTTCGTCAAAAGCAAACTCAAGCCTTCTACCACAATTGGAAACAGAAAAGGAGATAAGGCATCACCCTGACGAATACTACTGGAAGCTCTTAACAACTTTGAAGGAGAACCACTAACCAAAACTGAAAAAGAAGTAGTAGAAATGCACTCGCAAATCCACCTACAATTTTCAATCACTGGATTCCATAATGCTCAATTTTCAATCACTGGATTCCATAATGCTTTAGACCCTGGCATAGCACCAATAGGCAACCCAAGATAAATAATAGGAAACCTCCCTAACTTACGATTGATAATGTTGGCCAAAGCCCGAGTTGACTCCATTGAACACCCTACTCCTACCAACATACTCTTGGAAATATTTATCTTTAAACCAGACACCAACTGGAAACATCAAAGAATTCTCCTAAGAGCAAAAACTTCTTCCTTCTTGGAGGAACTAAAAAGAATTGTGTCATTTGCAAACTGTAAATGAGTGATCATCTCTGCACTCCGCCCCATCTCAAAGCCCCCAATGAACTCCAACTCTTTTGCTTTCGTCAACAACAAGCTCAAGCCTTCTACCACAATTGTGAACAGGAAAGGAGATAAGGGATCACCCTGACGAATACTTCCAGAAGCTCTTAACAACTTTGAAGGGGAACCATTAACCAAAACTGAAAAAGAAGTAGTAGAAATGCACTCACGAATCCACCTACACTAAGTTTCTCCAAAGCCAAACCTGAACAACATGTAGTCCACAAAATCCCACTCCACATGATCATAGGCTTTTCAAGGTCGACTTTGAATAAAACCACTTCCTTCTCAGCCTTCTTCCTGGAATCCACAAGCTCATTAACAATCAACACTCCGTCAAAAATTTGTCTACCTAAAACAAAAGTCCCTTGAAAAGAACTAATAATATGAGGAAGAACACACTTCAGCCTATTTGCCAAAATCTTAGCCAAGAGCTTATTTACACACCCAACGAGGCTAATAGGCCTATAATCCTTTAGTTCCACAAGGTTAGGAACTTTTGGAATGAGAGTTAAAAAGGTTGCATTAATCTCCCTATTCATTTTACCCCTTCGATGAAACTCAAACAAGAAAATAACAAAATCCACTTTCAAAAATTTCCACCTCGCTTAGATGAGAAAGAACTTAAATCCATCTGGGCTGGGAGCTGTGTCCCCGTTGCACTTGTCCAAGGCTCCATACACCTTATCATCCTCGAATTCCCTTTCGAAACAACTCCTGACATCTAAGGAAATTGAAGGAGATAAGCCATCAAGCTCTGGCCTTGCCTTGCATTCTCTTAGAAAGACCTTCAAGGAAATGGACAACCTTTTCCTTGACCTCTTATAAAGAAAAGGATGATTTTAACTCATTTAGTGTGATGGTGACTCAACATATTGCCCAAATTGAGTGATCAGTCCCTAAAATGGGCCACTAATGAATATGGGCCATGGGTTTTGCTCTTCTGATAAAGGGATAGGTTGAGAAACAGCCCATTCAATATTAAGTCCCACCTCATAAACAACCAACACAACAGGAAAATTGGCACCATCTCTGGGTTGAACAAAGCATAAGAATGGCTGTAAAGTAGTCTCTAATGCCTCTAAAATTTTCCTACCAATATATATATATATATATAAATGCATCCATCCCTCACCTTGTGGTGAGGGATAATTCCTTTTTTAGACCTAGCAAGTTCAAAACGGTGCCATAATTTGTGATGGTTTTGTCCTTTTGCACATCAATACCTTTCAAAAATGGAATTGTCCCTCACCACAAGGTGACGATTGGATGCATAGTAGTTTTGTCCTATATATACGTATATATATATATGTATGTATACACTCTAAAAAAATGTTTATCAATAAAATATAATGATAAGAATATATAATTCTCAACATTTAAGATAATTGGTGTCCTTAAGAATGATGGAAGTTTTCATACCACGCTCAAACCGATAGTACAGGTCTGTGAATGGATGACAGAAAAGGGTAGATTCTCTAAACCCAAATACTTGGCTCGGCTCGGCAAGGACACTATTCAACTCAGTTATACCATGCTCGGCAGGGATTCACAAACCAGTTCCCCACAGTTCTTCAATGTAATTTTGAAAAAAATAAAAATAAAAAATAAGAGGAAATAATTGTCTCACCCTAATTACCAGTAATGAACTAAATGGAAGTTCACTACAAGAATCAAAGTATGTAAATATTTGTTGCAAGCAATCCAGGCTTCTAAGTTAGGAGCTCCAAAATTTAGAATGATCCTATGAATCAAAATCCAAGCTCTAAAAGCAGTTGTTTCAAAACTGGTCAGCAGATTTTCAGCAGCAGAGAAAAAAATTGCAAGGCTTATATCTCAGGAAGTTACAGTCTCAAGAATTAGACACTTGTTTGTACCATTCCCATTACTGTAAGCCAGAAATCAGGTGTGATGGTCAGTTTCATGTGTTAATAATGCTCAAGCCATAGCAGTGTACTTTTATCAGTGGTGCTTCATCCAAAAGGAAAGAAACAGAGTGGTAACCAAAAGCTGACCATCAAAGAGAAATCACAACATTCCTGGATATTAACATATAAAAGTTGCAAAATCTACTATAAATAACATAGACCAATTATTTGAATTTTTCTGAATCCCAGGTCAATCACAAAAAAATCACAGGTCAGGGAGTTTTGCTCTTCTTCTGAGCTTCAAATGCAGCACTTATTTTTTTCCAGGACCTTATAGCGATGAGAGTAGGAATAACAACCCAAGAGAAGTTTGCTCCTACATAGTATACCCAGTAATAAAATGGGCTAGTGGCGAAGTTGTCACCTTCCAAGAATGAAGTGATGAAGTACACCAAGCAACCATATAGTTGCCCCAGACAGACAGCTAGCTGAAGTGTGTAGCTATATGGCTTTCTCGCTGCGATAGCATACCTGACCAATCAATAGAATCCATGAATACAAAAACCCACGAGTGCAAACTCAGAGATATGAATATTATCAAGAAAATATACTACCTGTAACATTTTGACTCATTAATCTGATATTCAATATGGAACACCAGAAATTTAGTCCTTTCCACTACTTGGGGGCTACAAAATAAAGTTCTGCATGCCTATCAATACCAACAATTCTCTTAATGGCATAAGAATTAGGTGATCAAGTTTGATTGTAAGAGGAAAGATCATATAGTCAAATGAAAATCATCCAATTGCTATACTAGCTTCAACTGGTCGTAGTCCTCAAGACAATTTTGATTAGATTGATGTAACACATCCAATTGCCGCTGTGGTAAAACAACAGCTCTAACAGAGAGGGCTATGTTTTAATGCTAAAATTCATCTGATTAATGTATGTTTGTTTTATGATAGCCCGTAAACAATAGGTTGGACAGATTGGAATATCTTGATTAATAATTGTGACCGTACAACTACTTACATCATAACCTACCATGCAACTGATTACTAAATTTCTTCAGCTAACCATTGCTACAAAAACCTCAAGGTGTTGGTAGAGGCAGCAGAAATACTTTTCAATATTCCCAACCAGGTAGAGCCTACTCCTCAATACGCAACCAAGATGAAACCCGGCAGGCGCACTTTTGGCATCACGCATTTTTTTTTTGGCCGAGTTGTTCCTCCTAGGATTCGAACTCACGACCGGTTGGCTCTGATACCATGTGGAAAATTAATAATCGTTGTATTTCACCATTTCTTTGCATGTAATCTCTTTTCAGTGCAAAATAATTTTTAGTGTCTGTGGCTTCCAGCAGTCATGATTTCTGATCTGGTGTCCTGAGTGGATTCGTCATGCACCAAAAATAATTCAGACTGAAAAGACCTTACCCATCACACTTATGAATATGCATTGTGTTATGTTTCATCCTCGACCATTCTAACTGAGGATGGGTTCAATGGTCACTGGTGCCATCAGGAGAGACTTGGGGATACAGTCTTATCTACAAAGAGGCCCATCATTTTTAAAGGTCTACCATCACAGAGCCATGAAAACCACTCATCCTGTGCCCAAGGACTTATTGTTCATTTTAAATCTCTGAAATTGAGTCTTACACGGCCAGAAGGCTAGCAGGACCCTCGAGCACGGCAGTGATCCCTTCCACGGTGACAACTGCTGAATCCCTACCTACATATCTCGAGTCTCCCTTGCTGTATTCTTTCCCTGCCAGTAAATTTTTTCCACAAATCATCTATTAAAAAATCACTAGGAAAGAAAAAAAGATTGCGGGAATATGTGTACAATAATACTAACCACACTCCCCATCTAATTAACAATAGCAGCAACCACACTCCCCATCTAATTAACAATAGCAGCACTTGAGAGGTGTAACTCATTTATTTTGTTTTTAACTTTTAGAGATGTGGGCAAGGAAAACTGCCACGTAAAATTGGATGGCTGCGAGATAAGTTGCGAGATGGAGAGCGTGGTTAGTAGTATTATTATTATTATTATTATTATTATTACTATTAGTGAAGTTTTAGAACTTGAATAGAGTGGGCTCAGTCCGGATGCATGGGACTTGGTTGAGTGAGACCAAGTTGCATCCTAGAGCCCCAAAACGCCTAAAGACTGTGAAAAATGATTGTAGACGGAAGAGAACTTACAAACTTCTGCAAGGTAAAACGGAGACTTTGTCTTGTAGAACTCTGGAGAGAAAGCAAAATAGCCCTCAAGGATAATATGAGTCAAGCCCGTGAATGCCCACCAGCACATGAGCATTCTATCAGTCTTTGATATCTTGGGAGAACGCCCTAAAGCAACAAGTAGAAGCATAACCAAATCACACCAATCAAGTGTAGCTGAACCAGACTCAAAAGGGTTCAATCAAAACCAGATGCAATTAAAAGCCACAGATCTTATAGACTGTGCCCTAGATCTAGATCTAGACCTGGACCCAGACGTAGACCCAGACCTAGACAGTGAGATTAACATCAATAGAAAGAGAGAGAGAGAGAGAAAGAGGAGTGAGATTAGGAAGGGCGTCAGATGACGGCGAGGGACGTTATAACGGAATGGTACCTGAGAAGATCCAGATGAGAGAGACGAGGAGAGTGGAAGCGAGTCCATAGACGCCGACGATGGAAGACTGAGAGAGAAAGCAGGGGACGTAGTCGGGGAGATGGAGGTCCCTCGGGATATACGGATGGACGGATGACGCCCCTGTTCCTGACATTTCCACCCCCCCAATCTTTTGGCGCTTTCGCTTCTCTTTCTCTTCTCCCTGCTGTCGCTGCTATAGTCTACTCACGGAGAAAGGGGGTTGATTTTTCATTTTTAAGATCCGCCTTTTAAACAGATGGAGATGCAGCGATTGAATCTGCCTGTCTTCGCCAGCGTGGGAGTCCGGATCCTCTGAGGCCTGAGTTTGAAACTTGAAATACCGGACTGCAAATCCAAAGCATGGCCCATTCGTTGCAAAATCTAAGCCGTTCAAAGCAATAAACATTCTGATCTCGTCAAAAGAAAATATACAATTAAGATGTCATCAAGCTGTAATGCCTGTAAATAGGATGCCCCAGGTTTTTACACAATAGGAGTTGTTCCCATCATGATATTGCTTATTTAATATGAATAAAATTTTGTTTGAGTAACTAAGCAAAGAAGGGCCCGGACCCACAGAAAGCCTACACATGCAGAAAAAAAAAAATCCACAGAAGTGGAAAGAGAGCCCGCAATATAGGAAGAAAGCCCATAGCCTAGGAAGGCAGCCCGCACGCACACCTAAGGCTCGAACCCTAAATAGCCTGATAAGAACTGCCTTAAGAGTTAGGAGTTGTTCTGTAATAAGAACATAATTAATAATGCACAAGTGTTTAAGACTTTTATTTAAAGTGGTTAAAATTGCAGAAAGAAATAAATGTTAGTTTAAAAAAGGACAACAAATTACTTCCCCTAGAGAATGGAACAAAGAGAGGTGGAAAATAAATGCAAAACCATAGCTTAAAAATCAAATCCAGGAATATTGACAGTTGCATCTATGTCCCTAGTTTATAAGTTTCATCTCCAATCTCATATCTTACATGGTTTTATCCCTCTCTTCTTTAACATCCATTTGTATGTAGTGACAGCACGTACTTTGTGTAGTGTTCTTATGGGCTTTTATTAATTATGTCAATATGATCATTTAATTTCCCATAGTAAAAGAAATTAGAATTCTTTTTATTTTTTTTTAATATCTCTGAATGATTTATTTCTAATTTTTAATTTAGTGCATGGTTTATTTATTCTTCTACATTGGTGGGTTGGTCTAGTTTATTATTTTGCAGTTTAGTAATTTAGGTTACTTTTTAGTTTAGAATTTTTAAATTAGGTTTAATTTCTCATTTATTATTTAACTTTCAAATTTGGGATTGTAATTTAAATTCAATTTTAAAATTTAGTAGTTGTATATTTTTAGAGTTTTTTTTAGGCTAGCATTAGTTTTTCAATTAGAACGGGTTTTTTGCGAAAATTAGCTTCCTGTGGATATGATCATGGACTCACCGAGTAAAACTACAATTGAGGTCTTACACTTGAGGTCCCATCGTTCAGATTGCAACTTCAGTGGACATATACAAAGTGTAGAAACCACTGTCAAAATTGAAACTCATGAAATACCCCGTAGAGTTTCTTTTCGGTATCTAAGCTCGATAATTAGTAAGGATGGGGAGATTGACGAAGATGTTGAGCATAGGATTAAAGCTGGATGGTTGAAGTGGAGACTAGCTTCTTGAATGCTTTGTGATAGACGAATACAAATGAAATTGAAGGCAAATTTTATATGACAGTGGTTAGACTAACTATGACATATGGAGCAGAATGTTAACCAATTAAGAAGACACATATGCATAAAATAGATGTGGCGGAAATAAAAATGCTTAGGTGAATGTGTAGTAAAATTAAGAAAGATAAAATTAGAAATAAGTGCTTCCAAGAACATTTAGAGATAGCACCAATAGTAATAAGATTAAAAAAACTCGTTTAAAATGGTTTTGGCATGTTGAGCATAAGCAAGTTATGACACCGGTGAAAAAAAAGTTTGGCTACCTAGGTAAATAACCTGAATGGAATGGAGAAATAGAATTAGTAGCCAACCCCAACATGGTTATAATAAAACTTCGATGATGATGATGATGAATTATGCTCATAGGGTCTTAATATTGTGATATCCATATGATGTGGAAAAGAAGAAATTAACTTTGGAAGTTTATTCCAATTGATTTCCTAGCTACTAATCTTGTAAATAATAAACGTATTTCACTCTTTACTCGTGCGAACAAATGCAACAACTTGGATAAGAACAACAGCTTTTGAAACTTCCTCTATTCCCTTGCTCTTTTGGTTCCTCCATAGTCTCGTCATGTTTGATTCTTACAACCACTATTTCCCTTTTATATGAGCTACTACACTTGGAATTGTGTTCAAGCAGCTCTTAGACATTCTTCATGGCTATGGTGGATCTGACGATATGCGTGGAGGACCTTTCCCCAAAAGTGACAAAGGCAGAACCCACCACTTTCTTCTCCTACTGTAGCACCATTGATGACATTGAGCTGAAGGGGTAGCCATCATATTATATATATTCTCCATTCTTGTGCTTCCTTCTCTTCCTGCTGCACCTGTGACAATTTTAATGCTGTTGTTATGGGCAGAAATGGGGTTGAGTCACAATCGGCTAGGGTGACGTTCAAGCAGCCTTATGCCCAACAAATTGCACTTCTCTTAAATGTAAGTAAAACTCACCTGATGATTGGATTATTGGCAAGTTTTAGATTGACCCTGTGCCATGCATTGAATAGGATGGAGGCATCACCTCATGGAGACATCACCTCCATCATTATATTCTTGAAATGCTTGAACTATAACTCGGTTTAACTGTAATGGAATGATATTGTCAATCCAAAATTGATTCCCCCAGTACAGATTCATTGCAATCATAAACGCTCATGGCATCATTCATTCCATTTTTATCAAAATGGTCACTTTTTTTCCTTCTTCTATTCTCTGGTTTATGGGAGCTCGTGCGTTTGGTATCATTTCATTATAACAATTATTATTATCTTAGAGGTTCGTTGTGTACATAAACGTTCATGTCATGATTCATTCCAAAATTTTAAGAAATGGTCATTCATTCCAAATTTCTACAGGGGTCTTTGGAAATGACCTTTTAAGAGCATTCTTTTTTTTTTTTTTACATTTTTCCTAGTTTCTATGAGCTCATGCAGTTGGTAACACTTCATTAAAACAATTATTGTTATCTTTCCCTAAATGATTGAGCTATTTATGTGCAGAATGCAACCATCTAAGGTCATCGAGTTCGTATATTGCCAGAGAAAGACAGCACTGCTAAAACACAGGTGACTGATTAGTCTTCAGTTTGTTGGTTTGTGTTTTCGTCTGTGCAAGTCATGAGCTAACATGATGCAGCGGAAGCGATGAGTTCTATGGCGTTCACATGGATGAGTAAGAATACAGGTTCTCAACCTGTGCATCTCTAGATGACCACATGGATTAGGGGCAAGTCTTTCAAACCCACCTCATCAGCTTAGGGTTGTGATGTGGGGCATTGAAATTTTGACTTCCATAAATCATTGATTTATGCATGGCATGGCTCATCTCACAACTTTTAGGTTGATTGGTTAATGGTGAAACTTAGACGCATCCCCTGTCCACATCGTTCACTGCATATTCCACCTACTGTAATAATAGTTTTAGTCAATTCAAAATCTACTTACAATTTTCTTGAAGTTTTACTCTTTAAATTAAGTTCTTAAGATCACAAATTGCATAAGGTCACTTCTCTTAAATGTAAGTAAAACTCACCTGATGATTGGATTATTGGCAAGTTTTAGATTGACCCTCTACCATGCATTGAATAGCATGGAGGCATCACCTCCATCACCTCCATCATTATATTCTTGAAATGCTTGAACTATAACTCGGTTTAACTGTAATGGAATGATATTGTCAATCCAAAATTGATTCCCCCAGTACCGATTCATTGCAATCATAAACGCTTATGGTATCATTCATTCCATTTTTATTTCAAAATGGTCACTTTTTTTATCTTCTATTCTCTGGTTTATGGGAGCTCGTGCGTTTGCTATCATTTCATTATAACAATTATTATTATCTTAGAGGTTCGTTGTGTTCATAAACGTTCATGTCATGATTCATTCCAAAATTTTATGAAATGATCATTCATTCCAAATTTGTATAGGGGTTTCTGGAAATGACCTTTTAAGAGCATAATTTTTTTTTTTAACATTTTTCTTAGTTTGTATGATCTCATGCATGTTGTGCTTTTGACATCACATATTGTACACATATATGAATCATAAGATCAACAGAAAAGTAGCAACACACAAAAAGAGATAAAGATTTACATAGTTCATCTAAATAGAGCTACATCCAAGCATAGAGACGATCATTTTTACTATAACAAGTAAAGCATACATATACTCTCACTCTCTCACATCGTCTCTCTATATAGTGTGGAAATATCACGGCCAAAAAAGCTTTCACTTCTCTTCAACACAAAATCTAGAGTTATAGACTATACATATACATAATCTCCGCTTTCTTGGTTACCAAAAAAGCCTCGGTACAATTATTAAAATACCCTTAACCTTAAACCAGTCACTGGCTAACCTAATGGACTTATCCAGGTAAATCCGAAGACAAGACATAAACCCAACAATGCAGTTGGTAACACTTCATTAAAACAATTATTGTTATCTTTCCCTAAATGATTGAGCTATTTATGTGCAGAATGTGACCGTCTCAGGTCATCGAGTTCGTATATTGCCAGAGAAAGAAAGCACTGGTATAACACAGGTGACTGATTAGTCTTCAGTTTGTTGGTTTGTGTTTTCGTCTGTGCAAGTCATGAGCTAACATGATGCAGCGGAAGCGATGAGTTCTATGGCGTTCACATGGATGAGTAAGAATACAGGTTCTCAACCGGTGCATCTCTGGATGACCACATGGATTTGGGGCAGGTCTTTCAAACCCACCTCATCAGCTTAGGGTTGTGATGTGGGGCATTGAAATTTTGACTTCCATAAATCATTGATTTATTCATGGCATGGCTCATCTCACAACTTTTAGGATGATTGGTTAATGGTGAAACTTAGACGTATCCCCTGTCCACATCGTACACTGCTTATTCCACCTACTGTAATAATAGTTTTAGTCAATTCAAAATCTACTTACAATTGTCTTGAATTTTTATTTTTTAAATTAAGTTCTTAAGATCACAAATTGCACCTCTTTCAAAAAATACAAGGTGCTAGCATCGCTCAGTTCTAAAGACAAGCGACGCTAGCATTGCCCAGTGCTACTCTTTCAAAAAACGAAAAGGGGATTTTAGGCTTTTGTGGGGGGTGCCTATTTTGTGCACTATAAATTAGAGGGTCTGTTTTTTGTGCAGGTGCCATCTAGGGAGATTTCCCTTAGAATCCTCTTTTTGTTTTCTATCCCTCTCTTTTCAATATGTAGCTAAGGGAGATGGGCTTTCAGTCCCAAGTGGAGCTCTTTCCAAAGGCATTATAATTAGGACACATTTGTCTAGCGGTTTTCTAAAAACAATACAAGTAAAGATTGCATAAAGTGGGGGCTCAGTATCATCTTTTACTTGCGTTTGGGTAATGGGGGATCATTATGATGGTAATGATACATGGGAGCATAAATGCCCGGCTGGGCCACTCGTGTATCACATATGCAAGTGCAACGATGCCCAGAATATTTCTTTTATTGATCATTCCTATATGTAGCCATTTCCACAGCCGGTCACAGTTTGGAAAGACCTTTGCACAGTGGCCTTCACGAAAGGTCTCCGCACTGTGCAGTGTCGGCTTCTTCAAAACTCTGTTTTTACGTCTTCCTCAGGAGCTCTGCCTACTGTCAGTCGTCATCGTCCTCTTCTTCTTCTTCTTCATGCTATTTGATTTGTACTAATATGATAAGAGTTTCACAAATTGTCATAAAAGAGGATTAATAGGCTCGAGGCACTCACCGCTCAAGTGTATGTCCAGTGAAGCACACAAAACGACCCTTAATAGTTGGATAAGTGCTTAATATGGTGATGCTTTTATAACGTTCTCAAACGGAGAAAGGGGATTGATTTCTCATTTTTAAGATCCGCATTTTAAAGAGATGGAGATGCAGCGATTGAATCTGCCTGTCATCGCCAGCGTAGGAGTCCGGATCCTCTTTGAGGCCTGAGTTTGAAACTTGAAATACTGGACTGCAAATCCAAGCATGGCCCATTCGTTGCAAAATCTAAGCCGTTCAAAGCAATAAACTTTCTCACCTCATCAAACGAAAATATACGATTAAGATGTCTTTAAGCTTTAACGTCTGTGAATAGGATGCCCCAAGTTTTACACAATAAGAGTTGATCCCACCATGATATTGATCATTTAATATGACTAAAATTTTGTTTGAGTAACTGAGTGAAGAGGAGCTCAGATCTAGAGAAAGCTTGCACATGCGGGAAAAAAAAACCCATAGAAGTTGAAAGAGAGCCCGCAATGAAGAAAGAAAGCCCATAGCATGGGAAGGTAGCCAACACGCATACCCAAGGCTCAAACCTTAAATGGCCAGGTAAGAACTGCCTTAAGTGTAAAGAGTGTTCTTTAATAAAAGCATAATTAATAATGCACGGGTGGTTAAGACTTTTATTTAAAGTGGTTAAAATTGCAGAAAAAAATAAATGTTAGTTTTAAAAAAGGACGACAAATTACTTCTCCTAGAGAATGGACCAAAGAGAGGTGGTAAATAAACACAAAACACAGCTTAGAAATCAAATCCAAAAATACCGACGGTTGCATCTATGTCCCTAGTTTATAAGTTTCATCTCTAATCTCATATCTTACATGATTTTACCCCTCTCTTCTTTAACAACCCTTTAGTAGGGCTAGTGGAGCTAGAGATGTTTTGTATTACTTGGTGAGTAATCTTCTTTGAACGCGGGTCCCCAACTGTAGGATTTGGTAGGCATTGATATTCTTATTAGAGTTTATCAAATTAGTTTAATAGAGATCTGACCAGTTGAAGGGAGTGAAACCCCAATAAATTGTAATCCTAATTTCTCCAAGACTCTGAGAAATGACTTTCCTTGCAACATGGAAATGAGCATGAGGGGACAGTACGTCTTGTTATATTGTCATTGATATTCTTATTTTTTTGTTGCATCATGACATTTAGTAACGTGATATTTTAGCAAAAAGTACTGTACAAAGCATTCCTAGTATGGAACTCTTTTTTTTTTTAGGCAAACCATTTCATATCTACAGAGAGTTTACCTACTCATACAGAAGTCCAAATATTCTTTACCCCTACAAGATTTTTCTTTCTATATATTTATATAATCCGATTGAAGTATACTACCACCAAGAACCTGTGCATTTGATACATGTTAACCATTGTTCAATGAATTCTGGATTGTTTCAAGTTAGGACCTGCCATCTTAAAACCTTTCCACAATAATACATGCAACATGCTTTTATCAATCAAAGATTTCTGTCTCCAGTTTGCCTGAGTCTGTTGGATCATCGACTCAGCTTGGATTGAGGAATATGGCTGGACCTGAAAACAATGGGTCCCGCATGGATTTTTTTTTTCATGTGGGTTATACAGTCTTTCAGCTGTGCCTTTAAGTTCAGTTAGGTATGTACTTAGCAAAATCATTTAGTCCTAGGCCCATCCCAATTATCGATAAGTACAATATCATGTCAAACTTTTCGAACCTAGCCCATTAAATTTATATCCTGATTTCAGGCCCAAGTAGAGATCAGCACATTTGCAAGCACAATGCCGTTTGTTAGTCGCAGGAAGAATAGGCTTAAGTAATCCGGTCAGACAAAACCTACCCATCTATATTCTGCCTTAAACATTAAAGAAACAGTCTTTGGCGGTCAATGTCCGAGTGATCATTAACCCTGGAATACATGATCCACATCGGGTCATATCAATGGATGTACAAGCCAAGCCCATTTAGTTTACATGACTAATTCCCGGCCCAAGTAGAAATGATGAGCCGGAAAGTGATGCCCCAATAGCCCGTTTTCAAATACTACGCCTTCTGCAAATTGTGGATAGGTTAGGCTTAAGGAATCCCAGTCAAACAAAATTCCTACCCAGTCTATATATTCAGGCCTAAGAATTAACATCACAGTAGGCTTAAGGAAGCCCAGTCAAACAAAATTCCTACCCAGTCTATATATTCAGGCCTAAGAATTAAAATAATAACAGCCTAGAGATTTGTAAAATTGTAGACCCTGCGCCTCTCTCTCTCTCTCTCTCTTCCTTAAGCCTTGACGATGGAATCCAAGAAAAAGAACAAAGTAGCCATCATTGAATGGGGCCCAAGATGCCTAATTCCCAGTAAAGGCAATAATTAAAGATGCCATTGAAGCAAACATCAAAAGAATAGAAGCATCACTTCTTTAACACAGGGAAAAGCATCATTTCAAACCAAGATTAAAGAAACTACACCAAACCAACAATTGATGGGTTACATAAAATATGATGCAACCCAACTGTTCAAATCAGAGAACACCACTCCCAACAATTCACACATTCAGATACCCATTCTAACCTAACTTACGGGCCCATACAAGCTGCTTTCAAAGAGAAAAACAAATAACAAAACCAATCTAAACATTCACATGGATTCATAAAACTTTCCATGTACCTACCCATCTTCCAGTATAAAATCTTGGAAGATTTAAATGATGATAAAGATATATGCATGCAGATGTATAAATCCATGCATGTGTTTTTATATAGCCAGGGCACGGTGGTGGTGGTGGTGGTGGTGGTGATTCTAAGCAGCTCCTCGTGCAAGCATTTCCTGATATTGCATCTCCTGATATTATAACAATGTAGCGCGACTCTGCTGCCTTAGTTGCTCATAGAACATTCTGATGAATTCTTCAGCCGCAGCATCGACATAGGGCCTCCCGCTTTCGTTCTCATTCACTTCATCAACTGAGAAATTCGACACCCTAATGGAGAGTGGTGAGGATAAAGGGCTTAATCTTTCTCTATCAGCCAAATCAGAACCATCAACCCTAGATTCATTGGGACTCCTAGGAGAGAACTCAACCCTAGATTCATTGGGACTCCTAGGAGAGAACTCAATTTTAGGCAACATAAAAACAGCCTTTTGCTCATTGGGTTCACCGCGATCATCTCCAGGATTAAGGCAAGGGAAGTGAGGGATTGAAGCAAAAAAGTGGTGTTTACGCTTTGCCATGTGAAAGAAAACAGGGTTTGGGCTATTGCTACATGAGAATTCATAATGTAGGCCAAAGCCATGCATGACATCTTTAGAGTGGCCACGGTGGTGGTCGTGGCCGTGGTGATGATGAAACAAGAGATTTCCGATGGCTCTTCCAAGCAGTCTCCCCCTCTTCATGGTCATATTTATATCCATGATTAGCTTTCGCTTCAAAATAAGTCCTTTCCTTAACATGAAGAAGGCAATCCTCAATAAATTCCATAGCCTTTTCGCAACTTCAGAGTTGACAGAAGAATGTACCTCCATGTTAGCCCAAAATAACAAAATAACTCAAAACACAAAACCAAACTTAAAGAAAGATGAAGAGTGTATATATCTAATTGGAACCAAAAAAACAATAAAATCTATAGAAGTATAAGAACTTGAAGAGAACTATTGAATTTGAACTCTCCAAACTAATGAAGAGAACTGTTGAATTTGAACTCTCCAAACTAATGAAGAGAACTATTGAATTTGAACTCTCCAAACCGGAGAGAGAGAGAGAGAGAGAGAGAGAGAGAGAGAGAGAGAGAGAGAGAGAGAGAGAGGAGATGGGAGCAAATAGGTTTTCTTCAACGAGGATTCTAACCTCGCAGAAGAAGAGAAAACCCTATGAGGAGGGGATAGGAGTTTGGTTGGGTGTTTATAGACCATGGAATAGGTAAGAAGGAAGGGATGAAGCATTCCTTTTGACCATATGAATATAATAGGCCTGAAAGAGCCGTTGTACGCTCCCTTTCTTTTCAAAAATAAGTGATAGGTAATGATAGAATGGCTATTTACAGTCGATGGAATTTGAATTTTAGCTAGAAAGCCTCACGCCAGCTAAGGAACAGGGCCCTTGTGTTGGTTATTGGTTGAGCAATTGGCAACCCACCCAGTTCATGGGGTCCCAACATTTGCAGTTTGAGGATCCGGACAACACAAGCAAATGTTGCCGTTGGGCACTGTATATCTAACTTTCCAGCTTAGTTTGAATTACAAAACTTCTCATTTCAGACCATCCATTTAACAGCCATTGATTGATTCGGCAATATATAGGATTAGTAGTTGATGACAAAGATTATCATAGCTTTATAATCACGTGGATCGCAATGGCCCAACTGCAAGAGGCAGTTTTCAAGGAAGAAGGTTTAGAGTGACGGAGTTTTAGGTCAGGGTGATTTCTTTAACTTCTATTGATTTTTTAGGAATTCAGAGTTAAGAAAAAGCCTTTTATAATGTCAGGCATTGGAAGGGTGAAAGAGTGGTTGATCTAATATATATAAAGATACATTTTAGGTTCGAATTAGATAGTTTAAATATGAATTTGAATTTGAATAAGATTTTGTTATATTAGTGTAAATTTTCTTCTTTATCTTATAAACTACTCTTAATGGATGTTTCACAATAGGATAGAGTCATGGTCCACCGCAATCCTGTAGTTAGGTTGGTAAGGTGCTTCTTCTACACTAATATCATCCTCTTAGGTTTATTTTCTTCTCATCAATAAAAATCAACTATACTATATCCATCTACAATCCTCTCTTTCCAGCATTTATCTAAAATTGACTATCTCTTTATTTTTGTCAACGTGCACGATCCTACTTGTTATTCTTTTGGAATAGATAAGGAAAGATGAGTTAGTGGGTTACTAGCTCTAACAGACTTAAAAAGAGCAACAAGTGACAAATTTTTACGGAGGTCAAGTCTACAAATAAACATTAGTCACCAACAACATAGCATCAAAATTCTGGCAAGACATCAACCAAATCAAAGGTTATATTTAATGTATATGTGTGGTAAAGAGAAATTTTTGCATTGTTCTTTCATGGATACTGTTTGGCCCCAATTCTTTTATTTTAGGTCGGGCCAATTTGTTGGGTTGAGTTTAGTTGAGAAGGTTAGATGGATGCTTGATAGGTCATTTTAGAGATTTTGGATCTTTGCATGTATGATGGTTTTGTATAGGGCTCATTGGAGATGAGCTAGTTAGACATTCTCAGGCCTTGGGCCTAAGTTAGTTGACCTTTTGAGCGAAAAGTCCTTTTCTGAAATTTTGTAAAGCTCACTAAAGAGTAAGAGCTCTTCTTTGTAATTTAAAAAAACCGTTAAATAAGCTAACCTTAAAAGCATCCAATCATCATTTCTTTGTATGCATAACTCTTCCATTCCTCTTCCTTTCTTTTGCAACTAAGCCTTAAACATCTCTAGAGAGCAAAGGCTCTCTTGAGGAAAGGAGACTCCTCGACACCATTATCTCTTCATCTTCTTCCTCTCTCTTTGTCTATTCTGATGGTGTATGCAACCTGGTAAGTATCTATCTCCAAACAACTATTAAATTCATTTCAGTTTATTAGGGTTATGTTCAATAGCTTTAGAGACCTTGTGTTTTTCTTTGATCTGTAGGATTTCTGATCAGGGAATTGAATCCGAATAGGGGTTTGTATTTGATTGGGTCTAACCATAATAGATCTATGTTTGATACGAGATTCGACACAAGTAGATAATTGTAAATAATGTCAATTCATTAATTTATTAAATGATGTGCTTAAGATTTGGTTTAGGTAATTGTATTTGATGTTTCATTCGAAAATCTAAAGTTCCAATTGTATATAATTAAGTTTTCAAGAGAAAATAAAAAAGGAACAAAATTGTTCGCACCTACGGTTAGGCTACGGCTCACTTTTTAGTGAGCCGTTTTAGATGAGTGAGCCGTTTTGGATGAGAATGTACCACAACGAGCCTTACGATTAGCCATAAGACCAGCTAGCCTAGCCGTAGGATGGTCACGACTAGGCTGTGAGAGCCAGAGACTTTAATTAAAATTGATAGTGGAATAGGTTGGGTTTGTTGTCTATAATTGAGGAATCCAGCCGCGTTGATTGTATAAGTGAGTGACCGCAGGTAAGTGAATTCTAGGATATAAGATCACTTAAGCTAATATCATGCCCAATGGATATTTAATAAATAATCAGTATGTGACTTGGGGTCTGAACATATGATGAGTTCCGTGCTTAAGGGAGAGTTAGTTAAATGTATACTCAAAATTAGATTAGACTCGGGATGGGAATGTAAGTTACAAGATGCATCATATGATAGACACCAGAAGTAAATCCTTAGCATCGTGGGCTTACATTGTCATTTTAAAGAAAAGTTTGATTAAGTGTATACACTCAACTAACTATGACTATTAGGTAGTATAGAGCTTACCCTCAAAATAATGGAAAATATCACACAAGCATAATACACTTTTAACCTATGTAACCCAACCACTTTAATTGTAATAATGTGGATGGTGAGAATTAGGGGTTTCATAGCATAATTCATTACACATTCGTATATAGTATGTATTCATATATATATTTAAGCAACTACAATTTGAAGGTGGACATAAGCTATCAGGTCAGCGTGTACTATGGGATACAGTACAAAGCTAGGCTATTTGTTATATTTGGCGAAAATACACGTTTTTGTATATTGTATTACGGGAATACTTGTTTTGTGCATTCATACCATTAGGCCTGCATTCTGTACATTTTGGGTAGGATGTAAAATATGATTTAATTCATTGTTTAATATTATTACTTGTAGTTTACCTCTTACCAGATTACATCAATCTGACCCACTACTTTTAATATCTAAGTCTTGCTGTCAATACCAAACCAGAGGGTCAGGAGACGTAGGAGATTCCGCTAAATGGCGGAGTTGTTGAGTGGAGCGCCGATGACATCATCAGAGGTGTCTTAGAAATGGCATTGAGATCATATCACTAGATTTTGTTATAAGGCCATTAGTGTAGACATTAAATTCATTTGTCTTGGAATTTTAACTTTAATTGTTATACTTCAAAGTTCTTAACAATTTATTAATTGTTATTGAGGTTAGTCTATATGATTTGTATGTGATACTCAGTTGTACAGATTATAGATTATAGTTCCACGTGTGATTATGGTTGCTTGATCGACAAGCATAACCTCACAAAGACTTCGATCCACTCGGAATTTGGGCCCGTATTGTTATCTAAGAAAAATTTAAATTAGCCCTAATTCTCACACCCCTAAATCCGGGTCTGGATCCGACCCAGTTTTGGGGGCGTGATAGATATATGTTACATATTGTGACAAAACCACGTAAAATCTTGCTTTTATGTGTTTTATATTTTATTTTTCATTTCTCTACACAGTATGGTTTGATGTATGTTTGTTTTACTTGCATTGTTAAAATATTTGGTTAGTGATTGGTCTTGGAGAAATAGATTGTCTACCAAGTATTTGTATAAATTAGATTGTCTACCAAGTATTTGTAGAAATTCCCCAACAACAATATGCTGTGTGACAAGCATCATCCTTTCTTCTAAAAAAAGAAGTGACTGTGGAAGGATGTTAGGTATATTAAGATATATTTTGGTTTGAATTAAAATTTGAAACAAATTTAATGGTAATTTTAAATAGGTTTGAGTTAGAATGTAGGTAGATTTTAAGTAGAGTTTAGATTAGATTAGACTTGAGCATCCACTACTCTATAAATGGATTTTTACTTCGATGAAAAAATATACAATGAAATATAATCATTAAAGTTTCTTGAGTAGTTTGAGATTGGACAAGATTTACATTTTTATTTATAATTTTCGACCCTTAGCTCCTCTAATGCCAACATATTGCTTTGAACAAGTCTACAAATTAGATACTTATCAAGGCCTTTCAACTTTTAAGGAAGGACGAGTCAGGTACTCAAATGATTAGTTTGGTTCTTACACAGGCGTTTACATTTTGTAAATCAGGTTATCATTGTTTACAATTTGGAATTATAACAAAAATAACTATTTATAAATATTTTTCAAGTGTTTGGGTGTACCTGTAGATGAAGATGCAGAATAATTGGCATGCCCCAACTTTGAAGAAACCTGAGATTCTTCCTTTGCTAAGGGGGATACTTAGGAAAACTTAGGAACTGGCGATTCCATGAAATCATTCGAGTTACACAAAATACAAAGGACAATTATCCCATGCACACCTGTGCAATGTGTACTATGCATCAGTGCCTGTTGTTGCATGGGACACAATGAAATTCAGGAGGGGCTCCACCTCTGGTGATGGTCTAAATCCTTCATAAGAAACACCATATACATGACACACTAGATATAAGAAAACTGAATGGAAGCAACATGCCATTCCTGATCCTCTAAATTTTAGAATCACCCAAATTTTGGTGATGCCTTTTACTAGATCTACTTAGTAATATCTGTGCAACTTTTTTTTTAATCCTTGAGTTCTTTGACTCTATAGGACTAATTTTCAGGTGGAGATTGCTAAATCAACACAAATGCTCACTGGGCAAATCTGGAGTGGTTTCGAATACAGGAGGTGGGAGCAAACTCACATCTTAATATTTATACCAATTTACACTTTTATATGGTCTAACTAAATTTCATTTCAATAGTAATTAGTCTCACCTCAAATTGTTTGCATAAAAATTGAATGAATAAAAAATTATCAAAGATCTAAATATTTTAATATGATTAATGCACTGGTACGTCGAACTCTTATTATAGGGATATTTGACAAAAGCTCATACATAAAAATAATAAAAAAATAGAAAAAACATAGAACAACATACTTGATCAATGCAAGGGTGGGTCACAAACTCTTATTACAGTGAAATTTTGGCAAGAGCTCTAATAATTAACTACTGATAGCTCAATTGGTAAGGCATTTTTCAGCGACAAAAATAACTATGAATCAATTCCTAGTTGTAGTGCTGATGGCATAAAACTTGAGTGAGTAAATGTGCCTGGATATCTTGGTGTGTAAGTGCTATTTAACCTTTTCAAAAAGCAAAACACAATGGGCAAGAGCTCATATACTAAGAGAACATTGAACGACATTGTATGTAGACTGATTGAAGAGCATTACCAAATTTCCGATGAATCCACGTACATGAGGTTCCAAACTCACTCAAGTATAGCACGACAATGATAAGGGAAGTTTTTTTGGTAAAAATAACAATTATGGGATTTTTTTTTTTTTTGGTAGAACAATTATGAGACTTGGTTCTCTCATTTCAGGTCATTTTCTTAGTGGCCACTTATTTAAGAATTTATATCAATTTCACTTTTTCTTGTGGAAATTATGCATTACCAATCTACCAAAAGTCAAAAAGCCCTCCGTTGTAGTTGAGTAGGTGAGTTCAAATTTTTTATGTAGCATAAGAAAACACAAAAATATATAATTTATTCTACAACTTTTTCTTGAAGAGGATGTTACACTAATTTAACCTCCATAGTTGAGTATAAGCACATAACATAAATATCAAAGTATGTATTCATCATCAGCAGTCCTTTAATCAAATGTACGATTTTGAAACACTCGGTTCTCTCATATTTATCAATTTTTTTAATTTTGTTGTAGGGCTAAGTATCATGACCGCTATCTCCCACTATCTCCGTCTCTCGCATGTGATACTCAAGGCCAGAGATGCAAATGGGTCAATTTTGTACCAAAATAATACTTGGACTTGATACCACTTTGTTTAGGCGGTTTTGGATCTAATTCTATCCCTGAACCTATTTTATTGGTTACAGGACCAATTCTAGCTTCTTTTATTTATTTTTCACTTAAAATAGAGATATCCTTCAACTCATTAACATGATGAATTCATCAAATCTATCTTCCACAATTGATAAATCTTAACATCTTCAGTGCTAATGTATACATTGTTACATGAAGGTTTGATATTGGCATATATAAAGTGAAAAATAATATCTTAAAAATGCAAATCTACAAACTCGATTCTAGGTTCACCAATTAGAACCTCTATGGATCTAGAGCTGGACCCATTTAATAATCGAAACCTAAATTGAGTTTTTAATCTCATTGAACCGGACCCATTCATAAATTGGAATTAAACAGATTTGGAATCCGATTTGTTACAAGTTAGAATATCCTGTTCATCAATCCGCAAATCATATTGCATCCCCAATCATGCCGAGAACAGGTGAAAGGGAAAAGAAATCAAAGTTCTAAGAAGGGGAGGGTCGTCAATGGTCCCAGGGCTTTTTGGTTAAAAGAAGGCACTTTGCACGTGAATGAGAAACTTAAATTAATGATTAGACTTGGAAAACGTGACCATCACCACTTTATTAAAGCAGAGACAAATGATAGTTCTGGTGGAAGTGCGAAAGGTCTTCCTACCCCAGATATTTCCTGTGTGCCGCTGTCGGCGTTACAGAAAAAAGTGCATAATGGAGGACGCGTGGAGAATCGAACGCCCTTCGTTAGGAAGATCGAGAGCTTGCCCGATACCTAAATGCGGATTCTATTATTTTTCTAACATTGTTTATGTGAAAGCAGAAGCAGTGGAATGGCCCATAGGTGAATTTTGATTTCGGTGACTCTCACTTTGCACACGAAAGGCAAGGGTGACAGACATTTCAACGCATCAGTGGCATTTAACACCTGACCCTTTTTTTTCCTTTTAAGGTTAGTAATTCTTTTATTAATCATAAAATAATTTACATAATAGTTCTTTAAAAAGAATTAACTGGGGGCATACCCCACGAAATCAAAACAAGCTATTCAAAAAAAAAAAAAAAAAACACTCAGAACCCAAGATTAGGTTTTATTTAATAAAGCATTATAAATATTTGCATCAAACCATTGAGGCCAAGTACAATCTTTTAATATTTTTAAAAAACCTCCAAGCAATGGAAAAAATCTAGAAGTAGTAAACAAAGTGAAACTGTTGAATGATATAATCCATCTTTCTAAATAAAAATCTAACTCTCCAAGGAAAAGAATCTGGGCATTGAAGTAGACGTCTAAGATCTTACTCTATTTCCAAACAAATAAGAGTTCAATAAGATGGAATCTAACTTATAAGGAAAATGATATCCTGATGATAATGATTATCCAATCAAAGATAAGTTTCCATAGGTTGCCTATTTAGATGCCAAAGAATACCAAACATAGTGATAATGAAGAATAGTATAGCGCCAACATTGGTACATAACAAAAATATTATGGTATCGAGAGGCAATACTTGCATTAGGAGGAAGGTCCCACAAACAATCAAAGGAAGAAGGAATTAATAGATTTAAGTAGACAATTCTACTGCAAAGTTGATTCAATATTCCTCTCAAAAGTTTATCCGGCATTTTAGATTTATTAGTAAAGATTCTAAAATTTCTCTCTCTTTATGTGCCAAATAAATGCAGGGAGGATTGGATGTGCTAAACAATTAAGTTCACCAGAAAAACTATCAATAGTCATGATAACTGAAGAAGTCTTCTCATCAATAAATTAAATTGAGTAGGAAGAATACGAAATCTTTCTAACAAAGTAATTCAAACTACTTGGGAATAAGAACAATCAATGAATAAATACTTAATATTCTCCCCTTACAATGTGCAAAGTACACATTGATGATCAATTTGGATACCTCTAGAGAGCAAAAACTCCTTAGTCTTAGGAGACCCCAAAAAAAAAAACCTCGACATATAAATAGCATGCTTAGGGATAAATCTTATAAACCATAAAAATTAAGTCCAAGGCACTCCTATTTGAGAAGATTGAATAATAAAACTATTATAAGCAGATTTCATAGTATATAATCCAGAGTCTTCCAAAGTCCAAACTATTTCATCAGGATAAGAATTAACTGGCACCTCTTATTGCAAAATAATATTCCAAAGGACTGACAAAGTACCTAAAGGAGGAAGAAAAAGACAACTTACTTTGCTAACAAAATTATGTGTTTTAATATGACGGCTTAACCAAAGGTCAAAAACTGCTCTATCGCCACCAATATCTATTGGTTGTCCCTCTTGCAACCAAGGATTAATCTAGAAAAATGTATTCCTCCCATCTCCAAGCAAGTGAAGAATATGAGGCATGGCCTTATGTCTGATAAATAGGATGCATCTCCAACCCTAGGACATTGATGCATAGTTTTTAGCATCCCATAAGGATCTTCGTTTAAGGCATTTGGCTTTAACCCAATCTGTCCAACAGTTACTTTTCTTAGATACTATTATTCCAGACTTGCTTGACAATAGAAGCTTCATTCAACACTCTTACTTGCTTTATTCTAAAACCTCCATGAGATCTTGGTTTACAGACATTATTCCAAGCTATTGGTTGAAGATAATGCTTTGACCAAGCATTCCAAAAGAAACCATGCATGGGTTTGTCAATAGCATCCAGAACTGAGATGGAAAGCATATCAACAGTAGCCCAAAATAGATGCAAGGTAGGGAGAGTAGATTGAATCAATTTAGCACTTCTTGCATAAGATAGAATTTTAGACTTTCATCTCGAGAGACACTTTTGAAAGCTATCCAGAATCGGTTTACAATCTTGAAAGTTAAGCTTCTTCATTGATAATGGAACCACCAAATATTTGAAAGGAAATTTGCCCTCCACTATTCCAAGCATAGAAGAAATAATACTTTTGTCTTCAGTACAGGTACGAGACAAGAAAATAGAACTCTTTCCCCAATTCACAACTAATCCTAAAAATTTTTAAAAATTCTCCAAAGAACCTTTTAAATTCCTTGCTGCCAAAGTAGAGCCTTTGCTAAAAATAATAACATCATCTCATGGAATAGAATGAAAATAAATAAAAATAGAATTTAACGGTTATATTTTTTACTCAAAAATATGATTACAGAGATTGCAATTGATGACAAATCAGAATAGTTTATTGGACAAGGCACCCTTATTTATTACTTGCAACATTAGAATATAAATATTTTAGTAATAAAATGATAAGAGGTGTAAGTTCTTACCTGACTACCCAGTGTTCGAATCGTGTATATGGTATCTCTTTCCGCATGTGTGTCTTGCCTTTCCACTTTTGTAGTTTTTTCGGGCATGTGAGGGCTCATTTTCCACATGAGTAGGTTTTCTTCCCATGTGTACGGGCTCTCTATTGAATCTCATCCCCTTCCATCAAGTTATATAAAAATAGTAACAAAAAATGCAACCACTAGATTTGATTTTAAATTTTATTTCACTTTACTTTTATTATATTATATGGCAAACAAGCAGGCACTTAGGCATGTTAGTTAGAATTAACACCTGAAATTAAATTTACTAAACAAGTACTCTCTATTTGGTCAATTTGATTTCGTACTTGTATGAATTTGTCCAAAAATAGTGAAGCTTCATGCTGATGTGAGATTTTTTTTTTTTAATCATGATTCTGAGTTGGGGTAACAAAATGAAATTGTCAAGACTGTGAATCTTTTATTTATTTATTTTGGTAACAAGACCGTCAATCTTAAGCATGTCTTTTTCACTTTTTTTTTCCCTTATTGTTCTCAATGTCAAAAATACTGTTCTCTTGAAACTATTATTTCAAAAAAAATGTTAAAATTTTATGCATAATACTAATGGTGCAAAATATTGTGGAAAATAAATTAATTTAGAATAATTAAAAAACTAAAATGGAGAACAAATCTAAATAGCTTCTAAAATGGGCTTTTATTTACTCTTCTTTTACATATTACGAGATTTACCAGCATTTTCTCTTCTATTTTCACCACAAAAATTTTGAGTTTTCATGAAAATCTGAAAAGACCATGATATTATCATATATCAGTGCTAATGTGATGATATTTTCAAAATATTACTCATATTTTTTACACTGCTAGCTGTAAGTCCAATTACAGTAAAGTAATATTATTAGATTAACCCAAATCAATCAATCAATTGAAATAGGGATTTGCAAAATATCAAGGCTCTAAAAGGCAGGCATGGGATGGAATAATGCACCAAGCCACATACATTACTATTTTGTTACAAAGCTTTACACCTTCAATGCATAATATCTGTCACAGAGCTTTACAACAGGCCACATACATTACTTAATCAATTACAGAAAAAAAAATCAATTATAGTAAAGTAAATTAGTAGACCAACCAAATCAATTAATCAATTGGAACAGGGATTTGTAAAATATCTAAAGCTCAAAAAGGCATGCATGGGATGGAACAACGCACCAGCCCACATACATTACTTAGAACTTTACAACTGCCTGATCTTTCTTTAAAACAACCTTCAAATCCAACTTGGCTTGTGTTGCATCTCTTACATATGCTTTTAAGGAAGCCAGCTTGCCTTTGAAATTGCACAGCAAAAAAGCTTTTCCACATACAACTTCTCAGAAAAAACTTCAGGCATGCTTAAAAGGAATCCCTTTTCCTGTCTTCCCTCATCCCGGAAGCCACCAAAATTCTCAGAAAAAGAAAAACTTTTGATAAGCTTTAAAATATCCCACCTGCCCATTTGCAACACCAACTTTGCTTGTGGGTGCACAGAACTCTAGTTAATTTCAGTAATTTGTGAAAGTCTTCATAAGTCAAAAAAGAGTAAATGAGAAGTTGACAACACTCATCTGGGTGGAGAGAAGCTCAAAAGAATATGACCAGATGCATAATATCATTGATTGTTTACTTTATCAGTTACCAATTTATTATCTGAAATAAAAAATAAAAAAAAGATAGGTGTGTTCGTTTCGTTAAATTGGGATCAATTTGCAATTGAGTATTGTTGGATTAATATCTTGTGTTCTAGTTTAATCCAACCGTCTCCGAGGGTAGATGGAATATATTAGTATTTGTACCAAGTTTTCTTAGAATTTAAGAAAGGGAAGAGATGTCCTCGCAAGTTGCAAACTGTTCAACCAAACCCACCATCTGTTATCAGCAAGTGCCCAAGTATTACACCCATGGAGGGTATTCAACATTGTATTGAATGTGTGGAGCAATCAATGGAGTGATATTTACAGTTGGATTAGATCAGTTTTTTTTTTTTTTTTTTTTGGTAGAAAGCCACATTCAGAAACCCTTAAATTAAGATACAGCCAATCAAAGTGATTTTCATATCACATCCAACCTGTAAATAGTGGTGGCCCCGGCCCCCTGGCCAGTGTGCAGGAGGGTGCCTTATTTTGGCCATGTGATGTGAGTCATCATCTCTCTTCAACTGCCTCTTATAGCTAAAACAGAAATTACAATATACACTTTCAAAGAAAGGTCAGTGGACTACACCAAATTGCAACTCATTATTATCTAAGATCGTGATGACGAGTGGGGCCCACCATCCGTGAGGGGGAGCTTGTACTTAAACAGCAATTGTAGTACCTTCAAGTGGCGATAGGTCCCAGTCACCACAAATGTTGTACATACATCTTTTCCACAAATTATCGGTACTGGTCATACAAAAAAACAAAAAATTATTGGTACTGAACAGCACCTTCTCCGATGGGTGATGCCCGAGATACAATCCTAGGTTCCTAACTAGGGACGTCAGCTGATTAGATTTGGGCCCATGTCAAGACCCATTAAGGATCTCTGAGCCAAACCCAAGTCCTAGTCCAACTAAAATTACAGGAGCTTGAGTCGAGCCCATCAGAAAAGGATTAGGGGAGGGCAAAGTTTGCCGGATAAATCCTTGAGCCCAATAAGGGTCCAAGTTTAATAAACAACCGGGTCTATAAGGTAACTCTGACCTGTGCAGTTATGGCCCGTTGTGGCCAGGGACACAGAGTCTATTATTGGTGGAATTGGATAGGATGGATCCAGGCTGCAGCTTAGTCCATTGATACCTCCAATTCTAACCATTGACACAAAGTGATTTGTTTTGGTCATGTTATGTGACTGTAAGACACGTCCTTGAGATAGTGAGAGATTATTGGGGCTCCTTGCTGAGCTCACTGATCAAAGGTCTTTGATAAAAAACAAATTTTTTTATTTACCATAGGACCAAGCCATATTTTACGCCAACAAAAAAGGTCCCCTATCAAATTGGTCACTTCTAAATCACACGAATAAAGTATTTGAAAAGAATTGTGAGTGAAGATCCCCTGTGCCTCTCAAGCTCCTTTGGTGAGTGGTATTGGTCAAACTCCACCACATGTCCTCACCTATTGATAATTCAAACCAGTAACTATTATTGTCATTACCATCCACATAAGAGAATATCTCCAAATTTTACTTCAGTAGCCATTGATCTCACTCTGATGTTGAGCACATGACCAATTACATGATTAACACAATTTTATACACTTCTACTCAATATGTTAACCATATAATTGATTATGAGCTCAATCTTACAGTATAGCCTATTCTTATTGAAGTAAAATTTAATAAATTCACTAGAGGAATGATAATCAACTCCAACCAAGAGCATTATAAATTTTCAATAAGTGAGGGCCTTAGAGGAGCTTATAAGATACATAGGTATATCATCAAAGCATGTTAAGTGTCTTTTAAAGTAGATCTGCCATCATGTTGAGTGTCTTTTAAGTAGATCTGGTTTTGCAAATAGCATCTTAATTCTTAAGTGTCTTCTAAGTAGAACTGATTTAGCAAACTCCTGGCGGTATAAAGATATGATAACAAGAACAACAATAACAATGATGATGATAGTAACAATATATAATGATGATTGAATTAGCAAAGGACATGTCCCACCAAGAGAGGACCCATCAGCTCATCAGGGCAGATTAGTAATCAGTGGCCCATTTGTTCAACTCAAATAATTGAAGTCTCCAATCAAAGTAAACACCACTTGGTTCGGGCAGGAACATGCCCGACGCTAGGTCCAAGCCACCAGCTCAAGCAACCTTGTCCGCCATTGCCGGCTGTGGCTGCTTTTTCTTCTTGTCTTTGGCCCGTTTTTTCTCTTTAGTAGCACTTTTGCGCTTTCGCTTTCATAGCTTGCACACTTCGAGGACTAGAATACTATGTGCGCCTGGCCTTTTTTAGACCTTCAAAACCATATTTAAAAAAAATCAATATTACAAACTTTCTCATGCAACTAAGTTGAGCATAAATTAAAGGCAAGCCAAATCATCATTATCACGTAAGTCTTATTCTAATTATATAATATGACATAATGAAAATAACTTATGATCAACTTACATACACACAATTAAGCAGTCATAAAAAAAACATTACAATTGCATGATTTGGCAAATGCTTCTATATTTACAAGAAAGAATAATCCTTTTTCTTTATCTCTCACTAAGTTAATTTATAGTTACAAGATACGTCATTATATATTATTACCTTTCTTAAGCCCTAAGACTTAAGCCGTAAGAAAGCCCTGGTATATAATGAATAAAATACCCTCAAACCCTAGCACATCCTACCTAACTTAGCTTGCGATCAATTTGGTTAATCTATGCCCATGTGAGTTTTCCACTTCAAAAAACCACTATCTATTAAGGCTCCAGTATTGATAAGTGCCTTCTTGAGATATCTTTGGTGTATAAAGAAAGTTGCTAATCTACTATAATTTTTTATGCTAAGAGAAATCTAAATTTTAATTAAATTAAGACTTTATGATGGAAATGGAGTTATCTAAGAAAACTTATATATAGTGCTTAGGGATTGCAACTCATCTCTACATAGTACATTAATTGCCTCATTCAGATCAAATATTGAAGTCGTAGTTAAGGAGTGTAGTAAATCTCCAATCAAAGTTAACAGTTCAAATCAGGCGAAGGCAATGAAATTAAGAATTTGTCTAGGTTCAAGATTCATTTCATGTTATCCAAATCTATCCTAACAACATAAATCTTGAATCTAAACGCATACCTGACTCCAGCTCATTCGCCTAATCTGAACGACTATGTTTGATTGGGGATTTAGTACACTACTTAACTACAGCCTCTATCTATAATCTCGATAGGGTTATCAATGTATTATGTAGGGAGGAATTGTAACACTAAACCCTATATATAGATCTTCTTAGACAAATCACCCTAGGTGGAAAAGTTTCTTCTTGAAAATGTCATTGCTGGTCTACAATAGACATCCAAACCTAAAAGGTGAGACAAATATCAATACATTTTGACGAATATCATAATTGAGTCTTTAAAGTTAAGTCATATATACACTCTTAAAACCGTTAGACAGATTATTATTATTATTATTATTATTATTATTATTATTATTATTATTATCATCATCATCATCATCATCATCATCATCATCATATTTCATATTTATTCGGCCCATTTCTACGCTTTTCATCTCACCCTGCTTATGCAATTGGCAGGCATCAAACTGAGCCCATCACAGCGTAGACCAGCATAATTTTTTGAGAGCGAAGTATAGCCAAGTTTTCCTATAACAATCTCAATGCATAAACTCATTTAATTATTTGTAGAAAGTATAAGCTTTCTTGTTGTATTGATAGTGGTTTTACTTTTAAGCATGAAATTGATGGTTATCAGTTTGGTTTTCCTAGCCATTGGATGGGCGTTTTTGCAATTGGGCCATGCCCCATCGATATGGGTTTCACAAATTTGATCTTAGCCAAGTTGCATGGTATGGTACCCCATCTGAACCAGTTTCCCCACTTCAATGAATTGGGCTGGAAGTTGTGACAAATACACGTTGTCGGTTGCCCCCCGACCCCAACCCCACCCCAAAAAGCTAAGAAGCAAAGCAACCCCGCACTCACTGTCTTGTCTCCATCTATTTTTCTTGGAAAGCAAAGGGCACAAAGCACTCATCTCTCTATATAAACCCACCAAGCCTCCTATACTTCCCCATGCCAAAACATTGCTATTTCTCTCTACTTATCATTGATTATTGATTATATTCCCTCAGTTTCCTTCTGTAGCTCCATACCAAACTTCCCTATACTCTGATCAACTCCAAAGATGAAGAACAAGGCCTCTGTCTTTTTTAAACAGATAATATCTACTCTGGGTTCTCTAATCAAAGCCAAGTCAATAGCTGCGAAGAGCAAAACCAATGCCATGAAAGCAAGGAACATAATCTTTGGCCTGTTGCGGCACAAGAAGGTCCTGTTGCCTGCACTCTCTCACAAAATCCATGCATTGCTGAGCCATGTCAAAAGAGGTGGTGAGGGCGGCGATGACGACGACGAGAACAAGGCGATCGTAGTCTACAATTCAACGGCTGATGAGACGCCATCGAACCCATGTCGAACTCTTGTGGTAGTCGACGGCGGGGATAACTACAATGATGGTGAGGATGATGAAGACACGTACCCGGACCTCACCCATTCGCGCTTTGATGAGCTCGAATTCGACGATGGGACCGGATCAGTGGTCGATTTGGTAAGGAAATCAAGAGAGGACGGCTCGGATTTCAATCTCGAAGATGAGATTGATCATGTAGCAGATGTGTTCATAAGGAGGTTTCATCGGCAGATGAAGATGCAAAAGCAGGAGTCCTTCAAGAGGTACAAGGAGATGCTTGATAGGAGTTCTTAGAAGTTTAAAAGTTTGGGGGGAAGTAATGGCTTAGTTTTTTCTTTTATTCATTTGGTAGAGGCCCAGATGAGAAAATCCCAACCCTCTACTTGGGGACTGCTTTTTTAATGTCATTGGATGGATGGACTTTCTCATGTATGGCAATCCGGGTCTTGAAGGATCATGTGAATACCATATTCATCACCTGGCAGTGTACTAAGATGTAACCTTCTTTTTTTTCATTTTTTTAAACTATGTTCTCAAGAAGCTGATGATATTTTAGTGTAGATTATATTGATGTCTCAAAGAATATAGATATCATGTGCTATTTTTGGGTATTTTATCTTGTAATATGATAGAATGAAAAATAAAGTCGCATTTATTTGAAATGGAAATTCAGCATACCTGATGTGTAAGTTTATTCATGACTCAATGTTGGGCAGATTAGAGGAAAGGAATCAGAAAAGTAATTGTAGGAGTTGTTTGGCTAGCAAGAATTACTAAGGAATAATTGAAAATACGAGGAAACGTCCAAGCTTTGGGGAAGAAGAAGCCCACACCGAGTGCGAAGAGAAAGTCTACAAAGTGGGAAAGATAGCCCACACGGGTGGGAAGAGAAGCCTATATAAGTGAAAATTAGTGGGATAAACCATAACTTATTATTCATTAATGGAAAAGTTTTTCAACCAATGCTTAACGAGGAAGATTACAGCCCTCACATTGGAAGTCACCAAAACAACCATTGAAAGATGGTGAACGTATAACGTATTGGATCAATTGGTTCAATCTCTTCTGATTTTGATATTCCATGAAGTCAAATTACCTTGTTCTGATCACAACTTTGCATCTGAAAATTTATTTACCTGTCATTCTGGTTATCTGCACTAAGTTACATCAAAAGACAAAACAGCTGTTTACAGTTACCCAAAAGCCAAACCCTCATTTTTTTCAAATTGAAATTGAGTTAGCAGCCTCCTTTTTCCAAAGGTCCGAACAGACCATTAGATGTAGCTCCACAATCCTTTCCTGGGCCCCTTCATTTGTGGACCTCCATGTCATCCCCAAACCCGACTCATGAAGTTCATAGTCGTGTTGTGGGGAAAGAAAACCGTAAAAACCTAGTCCAGCCAAACCCTTTCACAAGTCAAGCCAGAAAATTAGGCCCAGGTTTCGACCCTCAAAGGCCATCATCATGTAGCTAAATCCAAACCATCTTTGTGCCAAGCCATTAGGCCTTTATGTCAAACCAAGTCCATTGAAATTCCTACTTACGCCAATATGTTCGCGAGAGGGCCAAGAGTTGAGTTTAGTACAACTCAAATTGGGTGTGCGAGATGGGTTGGGTTACAAAGTCCAAAATGGTTAGGCTGCCCCAAGGGTCGCCAGTGAACCAAGCTAGGTCATGAGCCTTTTTGGCTGAGCACAGCTCAAGCGGGTGTCAGTTTTCTTGGGCTTGAGCTCCAAGTCCATCTTGTAGGCCCGTTTAACAAATGAACTGAGATGCTGTTTTCAACTCAGCTTGGTTAGGAGAAACACATCTGGAGCTCCACATGATTTAATCTTAATCATGACCTGGCTTGTTATAAATATCTAACATTCTATAAGAATAAAAGGCTTTATATTTATATGTATATATATATGGGATTGAATTCCTAGGGCTTTTAAGAACAGCTATTCCAAAAAATGGTGCAGATGAAGAAACAAGGTGAACATCCATAGTTTAAAAAAAAAAAAATTTGGTGAATGTCCAAAGAAAACCATTAGATAATCTAACCTTTAGTAGAAGTTGGTATAAGGGTAGATTGAAATGAATAACCAATCATAACCCCAGTAATAAACTAGATCCTAGGAAAATAAGGCAATGTACTACATCTCCCTTGTATATAGGGCCTATTTGAATGTATAGAATGCATAGGCCTTAAAATACATAGGGATTCACGGTTAAATGAGTTCCAGAGAAAAGTCATTAAGAGCACATTTGATAACTAAGGAATCAGCTAGAAATCTGCAAAGCTGAGGATTCCTAACTACCCCTTAAAGGGGAATTCCTCACCAAGGATTTGCTATTTTACATCAATATTGATGCATAGGGCTAAAAAGTTGGTTATGATGTTTAAATGCACAAAATTAGGGATTTTCAAATCTTATTGTGCGTGTTGGGGTGTGTGTGGGGGAGGACTGAAAATCTAAAGGAGATTTTTGAATTTTAGGCATGTTCTAGAACAACGATTCACCTGTACAAATAATGCATATGTGTTTTATTTTCTTTTAGAATTAAGACCCATGCAAACAATTTCATAGTTTGTCATTTTCGCATGTAAGTCTCAATGAGTCCAGTCCAATGGCTCATCATTTTAATTTTTCAACTATTTCAAAGTGTATAAATTAAGACATGACATTTGACCTCAAGTTATTATTGGCCTTCCAAAAAGGATGAACAATTCCATCATCATTCCGGGACCACAAAATTAAAAAAAAAATACTAGTATGGAGTTTTTCATAATTTTCTCAACAAATATGAAGAATCAACCGTTCAAATTTGAAATCCAATTGAACCGTTTTAACCATTTTAAAGATGATGAACAATTTAGATCGGGAAATGAGAGCCCATAATAATAAAAATTTGGAAAAATAAAAAATGGTGCCTCATAGGCCCCAGCCCTCCAGGCTGGGGCTAAAAGTAAAAATGAATAAATGAATAAAAACGTGCATCAATCTATCTTTTAACTCTGCCACAAATAGATGAGAGCCACGTGTCAGAAGATTCGATCCGCGTCTTTCCTGTGGATAAAGCGTTAACCGAGAGAAGCTACCAATTGCCGACTCACTGAGTCTGACACCTGTTGAACTGGGCCTTTCTTCCACTGCTGAGTAGGCCCCACACATCATGTTCTGCGCTCTTGATTTTTCAGTAAAAATCAAAATCAGATTCTTAACATTTCAATTTTAACCACTTTTCTTCCAAAATTACTATGGATTCGATTTTTAACGTGCCTTTTGTTTTACGTCATGACCTTGAGTTTAGGCTTATCTGGTTTGTTTTTGTTTCTATTAATATTTTAATATTTATTTAGTTTTGGTCCTTTTTTTAATTTTAATCTTGTTTTGAAAGAAATCAACTTAGGCCCTAATAAAAATTAAAATTCAATTTCTTATGGAGGATATTTTATGAACAATGAAAATCGACATCCATTTTTAATTTTATTGCATATGTATCTTCTTTTTATCTTTTTACACTTCTAACCTTTGAATATATATCCATTTTGGAAGTTTGAAAAAAAAACTATGATTTTTTATTCGAGTTCTTAGATGTGTAAAGAACATTTCTTCCATTCATTTTGATAACTTTCACATTAAATTGGTACTGATTATTTTGTTTCACATAAAATTTAAAGTAAACTTTCTATTAATGTTACTTTTTTAAATTGTTTTTTAGTTTAGTTTTTAAAATGTTAACTTCTATCAATACAGTAATTTGAGTTTTATTTATTTCTTATGTGTATACCTCCCCTTGCTTTGATTAGTCAAGCTAATAACACCTTTAAGCCAGTTTGTCTAGAGGGATTTGAATTCCTATGAATATTTTGTAAAATGGATTTCAACAAAATATTATTAAAGATGTGAATGAAAATAAGATGCACATCTAGATGAGATCCTAAGGGTCTATTTCTTTTATAGAATTTGTGACAGGAATTCGAGGTGTTGGTTTTTTGAATATGATATGATAACTTGTCTTCTGTGATTTGCAAATATCATGTTTTTCTGTAGGATTTTTAAATGCTATCCACCTAAAAGGCCTCAAATGCTCTAGGAAAATTTTTGAAATTCCAATCTATTTGCTTTTTGGAGTGATTATGTTCAAGTCCAAAGAAAAATTCTAAAATCCCAACATATTGAAGCATTTACAAATTTTAAAGATATAAATTCTCTAAATTCTTGAAAAGAATATGCCCTAAACTTTTTAGAATGGTTACTCATTTTTTTGTTAAAAAGAAGACTATCTTATGGTCAACCAAATGAGATTTACCTTTGTCTCTCAAATTCTTATTGTCATCGGAATCTTACCATCAAGTTAGGGTTTCTGCTAGATTTTGGATATCTCTAGCTCAAATTTCCACAAAAAAGCTTTTGCAGTTTCAAACCCAAATCTCTCGTATGCTATCATTTTGTGGAACATCACGTGGAAACAACTTATGCCGAACATGGAAGAATGGATTGGAGGAACAATTCAAAAGTTAAAGATCTAGGCTCATTTCTGCTTTGGGGCTGAGAAATCACACCCACAGCCAATGCAGCACATGGAGTTCACAGCCATGCATGCACTAAAATGTTCACTCCAGGCAATGTGAGCATGGGTCCCGCTCACCTCAGGTCCACAGCGTACCTACATCTAAAACCTCGTTACAAATAGGGACTAGATCCAGGATTCAGGTTAATGACCTAGACCCACACTGCAATCTAAATTAAAGACATGAATCAAGTGCCTGGCTCCATATCTAAATCGAGGCCTAAATGCATATACTCTTATAAGTACACTTAATATATATATAGAAATGTATATTATAAGGTCATGCCATTGGGTATTTAGGTCCTTGGGTATAAGAGCCATGTACCCAAACCTGGATTTGAATTTATTTGGGTCCATCCAGTCAACCCAAATTAGAAACGGGTCCAAATATTGGACCCAACAGCCTTTTCATGTCAGGTTCTTTGTGTACTCTGGATTTCAGACCCATTGTTTTAAAGGCCAAGTCTCCATAGATAAAAACAATAAAGCATGGAGACAAGGAAGGCTCATTTAGTACTTTCTCAAGACTCCAATCTACCTAGAATAGTGTTTGTGTCAGTTGTCGCGAACTGATTCAACATTTTAGAGAATGAGTCCATGGGCCAGTGGCCAGTGGCCCCCAGTCTCTCATTTTGGAGGCTGAACCAGTGGGCCCCAGTCTCTCATTTTGGAGGCTGAAACAATCTACACTTCAGTGGGGAACCCAACATCTTCCCCAATGAGCCTTTGGAGGACGGTCTGGGTAAATGGTCCTGCCTATAGACCTGATGTTCAGCTGATCTGATCATGCTTTGGTAAAAGCTTCCAAGTTTTCAGCCCCAGTACTGGTTCCTGGACAGCCCCAGAAGGATCAAAACCTATTCATGGATCAGGGTCGGATCTGGGAAAGAACTAAGGCTGTAAGTGGTTTGGACCCGGATCCCGTCTATGAAGCAGGCAGTTCATTTACCTGATTGTTATTTAAATACGTTGTTGAATATAATGAATAACACATAGCTTTTTCTTTTTTTAAAGGCAGTACAACATGGTGTCACTCCAATATGGTAAAACTTTTGAACTAATTTTTCGGTTCCACAGAAGGAAAACCTCCCCAAAATTTTGAAATTTGAAAAACACCATCCCCCCCAAAAAAAAAATTTTTTAGTTCTTATTTGTTTTTAAGCCTTCAAAAACCTATTGTAAATTCCTCAAAATTTTCAAATTTAAGTTTTCCAAATTGCCATGGCTGATTGAGCATTTATGAATTCAGCTGAGTCTGCTTTTAGGTATCACCCAAAACACTTCAGTAACATTCTAGACTTAGATTTTTTGACTAGACATTAAATATTTAAGATCTATTTCAGGCCCTCCTATGTATTAAAAATCAACCTCATTTGATCATTCTAATCCTTCCATTCACATCCAGAATTTCACGCCGTTGACATGGATGCAAGCCCACAAAAACATGTGCCCTTCAGTTGGCATGTTTGTGTGGTCTAGTCGGATGTACCTTCAAATTAGCCCCACTATAGGTGCGCACTATGCACACGGATGAACCATCAAGATAACCCCAGTATACGTGCCCACTATACACTCTATGTGCAAGGCACAGTGTGCGTACTATGCACATAGTGTGCATAGTGCTGGGTTTGTTTTTTGTATTCCAATGTGCTTGTAACATTTAGATTTTGCGCCGAAGAGCGCTATCTCTCAAGCCCCTAGTGTCCGACACCACATTGGAGAGACGATAAGACAAAAAAGTTTCTGTATGCCTTTACTTGTAATAATGAAGATGGTATCATCTTCATTAGTGAACATAGGAATGCTTTGGTGAATCACGTAATTCATATGCGTTTTCTTCTTATATGTGGCTTTATTGTTGATAGCAGGTTTGCACTTTTACTGGTGCACAACAAATAGGATACTCTTTGTTAAATTTTGTTGCAAACATGGAACATTTAATTGACTCATACCCTCAATTTTTTTGTCTAAGAAATCTGTTTCCGAGAGTTCCAAAAAATTGGATGCAAATTTGCCCAAAAATTAGGCAGTTAATTGACTAACACCTACCAGTTCCTTGATTAGGAAGTGGGGATTACATGTCTGCCCAAACATTGGCAGTTATTGACTTATAACCATATTTTTTTGGAAGCGGGCAGGAAACAGTTGGGTTCATTGATGATTTAACTAAATTCAATTAATAAAAGACGAAAGCCCAAAGCCCAAGATGGGGGCACTGCTTGTGTCACATCATTCATACCGTTTCATTGTCGTTGGAATTTCTATCTTTACAGCAAATTTCAACTATTATTTTAACTTAAGCAGTCTTACGTTTTTTTTTTTGGTAAATATTTTTTTTTTTTTGGTAAACAAATCTTTCGTATCTTGACCAGTTGAAAGAAGACTTATTTTTCCATCACCCACCACTGGTCAGGACCCGGAGACCTCATCAACTATACCCCAAATGAAGTATAGGGCTGGTAACCTAGGAGTGTTTTTTTTTTTTAATGCTTATTGCATCAGTATTGGTATAATTGTTTGCTCCCCACATTTGGTGTTTGAAACCGCTTAAATTTACTCGGTATGTATTTGTGTGGATTTAGTGGATGTCTATAAAAATTTTTGTATGAGGTAATTCATGAGTTGGACAAAACTTATGTTCATTAGTATTGTATTTTATATATCTTTTAGTATAGACCATAGTATAAGTTATTGAATGCACTAAAGTGAAAAAATCGAAAAAAGAGCGACAAATTGAAGTATTTATTTTAAGGATAACATGATTTTAAAAGATCTTATCTTACAAACTAAGCGTTGGATATAGACAAGCTACCTACAATTAAAGAGCTCGTTTCGAAGAGATATTCATAAAGCCCAAAATTACATCAATCAGAGCTAAAACAACAAAGTTATGGTATTGGACAGTTTGCAGAAATTTGTGCTGAATTTCATCCAATTAATCGGGCAGACATTCGATCAATCCAACTTGAGATAGTAGCTTAATCTGATCGATTGGGCGTTATGCTGAAACCCACTGGCTTGCACGAAAACATTTTATATTTATGCCAAAGTTGCCTGTTTTGTTCCTACTTAAATTCTAATCCTAAGGTATGAATTGTGGGTTATAAAAATGAGTTTCATCTCAACCCTAAGCACAGATCTCATTGTTCTAAGTAGAGATTGCTTATTAGAGATCATTTTTTCTAGAATTTTTTTATTGGAGAGTTGAAGGTCTGAAGTTTTACTCTATAGATCGTTGTCATTTATATCTCTAAGCGTAGAAGATTATTCTGAAGAGTTAAATACAACAGCTAGAAGGTGTCTAAATGCTTGGATCTATAACAAAAAACGACTGGGAGTCGTTGCAGCGGTATGATGTGCAAGGAGAATCACAAGTCCCTACGTTGTACGAGAACTGAATAAGGATTGTTAATATATCTTTTATAATTATAGTATAATTCATTGTACTTGATTTTTTATCTTGGTTTTTTTTTTCGTTTGGATTTCAACATAAAAATTGTATCTTCTTGTAGTGTGCTTTTGTGTTAATTGATTATTATTTCAGCTGCATAGTTGATTATTTACACACATAATATTGAGAGTCATTGCGTTAATCCATGCTAAAGGGTCCTCCAAAACTTTTAGTGTCACATAAAAAATTAGTCATGTTGGACCAAAGGCCCCAAAAATACCCGAGTGAAAAAAAGGGAAAACTACTTGTTACTTGTTAGAGAACCTACCCATTCAGGTAACAGTTATTTTGGGTGAATTGCAGGATCACATGGGCACTTGGGCAAAACTAAAGTTTACTTAAGTTGTAATTTTCACTCTGGAAATTTGTGATTGTACAGTTTTTAGAGAAATAAATCATGTAATGGCCTCTTGTTTGTCTTGAAGCTAAAAGGCTAAAATAATTCATTCAAAAGATAGGAGCAAGATTATTTTGAAGGGATAAAGGCAATATGGGCCCTTATAATCAAATTCAGCAAGTCAAATGCATTATTCCCCGCGAGCAAGCACCCACCAAAAAGTGCATGCACACTCATTTATCCGATAGTTAGTGTCTGCTAATCTAATGCCATCATAATCATACTTTTTATCTGAATTATCTTCACCTTACCTATGCGCAGATTGCTTATTATGTGGTTCGGCTTGAGTGGCTCACTCAAACATATTCTTATGTTGGTGCCTTAATAGATAAAAATTCTCTTTATAAATATGGATAACATGCAAATAATTAGTCCCATCATATTAAACGAACATCACCGTTAGCTAAGAGCTACTGATGACCTAGTCTAACTTTTGAGGCCATATAGGGTCCTATAATCAAACTAAACCAATCAAATGCTGACAAAGGACATACCTAGAAGTGCATGCACACTCATTTCACTTAATTGGCACGGTCTGCCTAACTCTCCTGCTTCAAAAACATCTTTTCTATACGTCTTAGTCTCTTTTTCACGATTTGAAAGAAGTATCCAAAAACGAAATAGGGAACGTTTGTGTGGGTAATTTTCCATAAATGTGAATATAAAAGTTTTTACATTTGGTGTAACCATTTTCCTATAAAAAAATACAATATAAGTTATGAACCCAACATAGTAGAGTTCCCAATTTCCAAACAAATGTGCCCTTATCTCATGCACATACATTGGCATTGGAAAGTTGGGTCCTCCGTATGCAGCATGGACTAACAATATTAGGATGACAACGATGCTAATGTCTGAGAATGAGCAGTTTTTTAGTGTCGTAATCTGAAACATCCCATGTGGTCACACTCTCATTTATATAATCTGACTTTGAATATAACACACCGTATCAAGCCCACGTTATTACATCTAATAATTTAACAATATAGTATATAATAAGTGCATGATACAATGTTGGACCACAGATTAAGTAATATCGTAGCCCTAGGTTGGCCGTCATGAATAGGATCTTAATGGAATAAAGTTTCAATAACATCACATGTTCGGTTGAATAAGCCCAAGCCACCTAGCACAGCCCAAACCGGACCACATAATTTAAGAGTTTTAGCTGCCTTTTTTACTTTTGGTTTGAGTTTCGGTTGACGGTTTTTCAACCAATTAATATTCGGGTTTGGTGTGAGATATGTATCTTCATTCCAACCAACTAAACTTGACCTAACCTAACTACTTGCTTGATGCCAACCAAACTGAACCTGGACCTATAATCTGAGGGTTCCAACTTCTGACTGATCTTTTGCTACCCAAATCTGTAAAACTTCGGCTAGGAGTGCTCAATGGGTAGGCCATCTTTGGACCGACCTGCCTGGCCCATGTTAAACTTGGTTCTGGTTAGATTTGTGGTCTAACAAGATGTCTTAGTCCTTTATATGCTCGACTGCCAGCACGAAATAATTAACACAAATGAGCATCGAAATTAGACACAACGGGTTGAGTCTATACCTAACTCGAAGACTTGTGGACTAGAGATATTGGGCCTGAGCTGCGAAGGCCTGATTATGGGCATTTGAACTCATTTGAATTAATTGAGCCAAAGAGGCCTATACTATCCAAAGTTTAGGCTCTCCCAAGTGCAAGCCGACCCAGTGGGAAGTTTGTGTTTGGAGGTAGCTGTCAAGTTCCCTTGATATTGCATATAGATTATTGCAAAAATAACTTTAGATGATGATGATTCAAGAATCATACCTACAAGATCTCTTTGATTTAATCTCGGTCTTCCAGCAACCTGAAAATCTCAAAAACTTCTACTGTATTTCTCTAGGCTTGAGCTCACACCGGGGTGTGGGCCTCTTCTACGAATTCTCTTTACTCTCAAAAATAAAATTTCTCATGTTATCTTTTCTAAAGAGCAATAACGCATATATAGAAACTACAATAGGAACCTTAAGAAGGAAATAAAGAATAGGCTTCTTATAAAAATAGAAAACTCTAATTCAACCCAAATTAAAATTCTAATTCCATAAATTACAATTCAGTCCACTAGAGAAATTATAATTGCACTCCTATTCTTATTCTCAAAATAACATTTCGAACTTCTTGTTATTAAATGTCTATTAATCAAGGTTCAAAGGCATCTTCTATGAATTCTCTTTGCTCTTAAATATAAGATTTATCTTGTTATCTTTCCTAAAGAGCAATAGCGCATATTTAATAAAGTGTGTATTTGTATTTGACTGACTTATTTGTTAGTAAACTATGTATTTTCATCTTAATGAGAATATGTATGGCAAATAATTACATTGTTATTTATTATGTATATTTGTGTCTTTTATTCTATAAAGTAGATAAGTTAGTGTGTAGAGTTCAACTTATACATGAAAGACTTATTTATCAGTTCTTATAGAATATAAGTTATTGTTGTTTACAATCTAAATAAAGTTAAACACACTATCGGTACGATTGTATCATGATATTTTAGCAGGCTTATCTTAGCTGCGGAAATGATTTAATTTTGACTCGTTATGCTAATACGCTTTATATGTATTGAATAAAACCGCTTTTAGGTTTATTGTTTTTATACTAACTATATAAGACAATTAACATACAAATAGTTAGTATGAGTGCCTGTACTCTTAATCCCAATATAAATAATAGACTTATACATTTAGTATTTTGCAGTTTGACTTACAAAAGAGTAAAACATTTTATAAATCAATAATCTCAATAAATTGGATAATTACACTACGTGTATGATGTATATTAGTTTATTGACGGAATCCACGTCTCATTATAAGGATTGATGGTATTCACTTGATGAAACTTACACGTTTTGATTATATCAAACCCTACAGGTGAACTTCGTGTCCGACATATCAAATAAGTTAAATATAAAGTCTCGAAAAATTACAAAGATATCGATTAAATATAGATATTAGTAATTATTTAATCGATGGATATCTAAAATCTTAACATTGAGAGATTAATAAGCATTTAATAACAATAAGCTCAAAATATTATTTTGAGAATAAGGATAAAAGTGTAATTATAATTCTCTAGTGGACTAAGTTGTAATTTATAGAAATAAGATTCTAATTTGGGTCAAATTAGAGCTTCCTCTTTTTATAAGAAGCATATTCCTTATTTCTTTCTTAACGTCCATATTGTAGCCTATAAATATGCATTATTATTCTCTAAGAAAGATAACAAACAAGAGAAATCTCATTTTTTTAAAGCAAAGAGAAATCGCAGAAGAAGTCCACACCCTCGTGCCATTTCGAGCATAGAGGAATACAATAAAAAGTTTTAAGATTTTCGGATTGCTGTAAGTCCAAAATTAAATTAAAGAGATCCCGCAGATATGATTCTTGAATCATCATCATACAAAATTATTTCTGCAGTAATTTGTATGCAATATCAAGAGATCCTTGCTGCTGCCTCCTAACAATTTGATCCAGATCGACTAGACCACGGAGTGTAACTCAATTTAGTTATATATGTTGTCAAAAAAACTTTTTAAAAATTGAGCATCAATTCTAGTATGGGGTCCAGCTTTAAATTCTAGTGACCCTTTAATCAATAGCTCAAATTTATCAACAAAGAGATCTTTGTCAAACATGAACTGCACTTTTATACAATTGTTTCAGTTTTAAATGCTCCTAAAGAATGGGTTCTCTTAACATATATGGAAGTCTTTTTGGTATAAAACTCCATTTTTCGATACGGTCGAGGCCTAAGTTGGGCCACGGGTCTAGAACTTCATGAAGCCAAACATAGTTCAAACCCGAATATTCTTGTCTGCAATCCAGTAGACCCAAACCTATCAGCAAAAAGTAGCTAAATGCTTATAAAATTATTGTTCTACAATTATTACACCTATGAAACTTAAACACACAAGTTGTTTTCCTTGTCAAAACTACAGGTCTCCATCAAAGCTTCAGAATCATGTGAACCCATCACTCCCAAGGATTTGAATAGATTCATAAAGTAATTGAGGCATTAAATTAATGGCAAAATCTGTTAATTAGTGTGCCTGTTCCTAATCAAAATTAACTGTCATAAAAAAGTGAACCTTTCTTATTATTAGACGGCAGGAGGTTAGAGGACTTTTTCCTCTTTTATATAAAAACACACTCTAAAAAAAATAAAGGCAGCTTTATGAATTTTACTTGTAGCTTTAGACACAGGTGAAGCAGCTTCCAACTGCCCGGTGCCACTCCCAAAATTATACGAGGACAGGGACATTTTTGTTTGTTATAGAACCCTAGCAGGCAGCAGCCCTCCAGGGCCAGGCGAGCAAACGGCACGGGAAGTCCATGTACCAGTTTCCATGTTTTTATGGTGATTTGACAATAACCATTCCAAGAGGTAGAGACTTTCAATATCCAAAAGGATTGCAGGTATTAAAAATGTACTTATAAATAGAATTATATTTTTTTTTTATCTTTAGGGTTTGTAATACCCATCCCACGTCGATTATGAATAAAATATGAGTGTAGTATATAATGAATTATATAGGTTACTACTAGTATCTTGGATTTAAGTATTTTGAGCTACGTTACAGGCTCACCAAGTTGGGTCGTGATAGGGGTCACAATTCTAAAGAGCTAATTTGATTACAGATAATACATAGAAATTGAATACATAAAAATTTGGAGTTTAATGAGTTCTAGTAAAAGGTAAAAGATAAATATGAGGTGATGATTGAAAAATATAAAAATACTTGCCAAAATAATACCTTGGCTGAGGACTGCCTAGTTGCTTCCATCCTGACTTGATTCACTTCCCATGGGAAGGTTTTTTATTGTCAATATTTTATATTCACCTACCCTTTTTCATTTACAAAGTTTTAAAAGTATTAGAAATTAAATTACGTGAAACAAAGGCGCTAACCCTAGCTCATTTTCAACTCAAATAGCATGATCTCCAGTATTTGGATGGACTTTTTAACTTTTTATACCATCAAACACAACTCAGTTTAGGCCTTCAGTCCAGCTTCGGTCCAATTCAATTGGGTCCAGGTCCAGTTCCAGATTGCCAGAAAATTAAGTGTTTAAATCAAACAGTCCACAATGGGCCTGACCCCAATGGGACCCACATACATCCTGTCACAGCCCAATGAAATTTGGGCAATTTTGGTTAGTCCTTTTCCGCTCAGGTTAGGTTTGGATGACATGTCGAACTCAATTACTCAACAGGTCAGACTGAAGTTAGGTCCAGACAGTACTTAATGGCCAGTGCCACATTGGAATCCCTCCTATTAGTCTTATCTTGGATTCTTGGTCGCAATAAATAATGAACAGTAAATAAATGGCAGTGAATCTGGATTCTGGATACAGTGGCTGAAATAGTAGCATACAATGCATGATCCTCTCTAATTAAGGGAACCAGCTCACTTGAGTTGGTCCCAACTCACAACTATCTCTTACCAAAAAAATTCACAACTCCGTTCTTACTGCACCTGTAGGAAGGCAAAGTACATTCTAGGCCTCGGGAGCACATACCTTTTCTTTTTAAGGAAAGTGGACACCACTTTAAAAGAGTGCAAAATTTTAATCCCTCTCCCTCTAATGATGACCTAAGTTAATGTTGAGTGCATGTTTCTGCAACATCATTTTGAAAATCCACCCTCTTCCGCGTCATTCTGAAACTTGTTTTTCTTTTTAACAGTGAGAATTCATAAAGCTAACTTGGTGAAATCTCATTCTCTGATTTATACGATCATCAAATTTTTAAATAGGAAACACAGCAACTCCCTTGAAGATTTCTCAAAATTGTTACACACAGATTGTCCCTTCAAATACTTATGCAATCATAGCCCTTAGATCATCAAATTTTCAAAACGTATGAAGACCACATCTTATACCTTATGTTGCAGACTTCTTTAAAAACACTAATGCACATTTTTGACATTATATGAACAAGATAATTACCTCACATAAAATTTTATTATAATGTAAACATGAATTTTAAATTAAAGAAATAAAATTCACATACCCAACAACAACAATTTAATTATAATGAGGCCTTCATGATGATGATGATGACATATGAGATGAGCAAGCCAAGATCATAATAAGTGCTCGTGACTCAAATATCCATTGCCTATCTTAAGTGGGTCTATAGATTTGCATATAAAAAATAAAATTCATACAGTCGGCCCCAATATAATTGCAATAAAACTTTAATATTGATAATAATGATTAGATACACAAGCTAATTATGATCAATGCTCATCACTAACGTCTCTGGGGCCCATCTTAAGTGTGTCCTACAGCATTATATATTGAAAAAATAGAATTTTTATAGCTGATTACAACAAAGTTGTAAAAAAAACCTTTGATGATGATATTTGGTGAAAAGATGGACCATCCAATGGAGGGGAAATTTCAAACTCCCGCGGATTACCACCCGTTCTACTTTCTCGAAGTTGTCATTTTGCCAAAAAGTCAGACCTATTCTAGTAATTTTGTCAGATGGTTTCACCACGCCTCGAGATTCCACCGTGTAAGATCGGCGAGCTGTTCGAGAAAATCGCCCACTCGTGTGTGCACGCAGTACAGTGTCTCTGACGGGTAAAAAAACAATGATCCGGATCCTTCGTGGCCCAGCCCAGTCCATCTATCATTGTGCCACCAAAGAAATCAGAACCGTTCAAAATTAAAGTCGACGAATCTGATGGACCTAAACTCTACTCGCATAAAATTGGGCCCCTGTTGAGATTGACTGGGAGTTAATCGGATTTGGTCCCCGAGGATGAGGATCCGAAAGGCCATTTTAGACCTGAAATCTCTCTCTCTCACCGAGTTTAAGAAGGCTCAGTTCATGTTCCCTGCTCTCAATGAAGAGAGAGAGAGAGAGATATGCGAATGTTGTTACTGTGTGCGTCTGTCGAGATCGGTCCCTTCATTGCTTTCGGGCTTTTTATCACACTGTCATCGGATTCCTCTGTTGTTAGAAGGAAATAGAAGCTCTGATCCTACAAACACACACACACACAGTGGGAAATCAAAAGGTTTCTGAAATCAAGGATGAAAAGGAGATGTGGGTTTTGCTTGTAATGAAGAGCTGCTGATGGGTTGGAGGTGATTTGGGGTTTCAGAATCAGGTCTTTTTGGTATCAAAGGTTGGATTTTTACCGTTTGGAAAGGCTGAAAAAGGTATTGGACTGATGGGTTTTTGCTGTTTAGTTGAATGAATATCTTTGCTGCTGTTTTCGGATTTGAGCTTTTTGTTGTTTGGTGACGCCGAGAATATTTCTGTTCGATTACTTGTTCAGTGGCATTTTTATAGTTTTCTGAAACGGTTTCAGGTAAATGAAGAGAGCCATTAGAGCCATAGGCCTTCTAGCTTTTGGCTTGTTGATGAACTCTTTGTGGATTTCTGTGATTTTTTAAGTTTCTGCTCTCTTGAATGTTTCAAAACCATCGAAAGCTCAGATTCATCGAGTTTTAGAACAATTTCAAAGTTATTTCCTTGATGGGTTTTGCGCTTCTGGTGAATAGCTGTTGGATTTTCTTGTAAGATTAGTTCTTTACGAGTTTTAAAGATGCTCATTTGGTTGAAAGGTTGGATCTTTTTCCATTTCAAGAGGATCTAAATCAGATTGCTGTAATGGGTTTGTATAACTCTTTGTTTGCTGGTTCTTGGGTTCTTAAGCTTTGTAAAATATAGTTCTTTTGATGCTCATTCAATCAGTTCTTCTTTTTTTCTTGTTCCAGATTCGGTGAAAATCAGTTTAAGTTCTTCTTCAGAATTCTCTGTTGGTATTTTTGATGGCCTGTTGGATGGGGAGAAAAGATGGAAAAAAACTGTCACAGTTCTTTTTTTTTTTCTTTCTTTCTTTCACTGTGGGCAGTTTTCTCCTCCTGTTTTCTCCTGATCCAGATGATCCCTTATGCTTGTCATCCTTTGAACATCTCTAAATCATTTTGATTGAAGATCTGACTTCTTATATAAGTTGATCCCTTGTTGTTGAATTTTGGATCTTTAGTCAATTACCTGGGTTTTTTACCATATCCAAGGACTTGCAAAACTATCACAGAGATGAGTTTTTGTTCTCAGAACTTCTCTTTGAAGCCTCATTTCCAACAAAGCTCTCATCTTTCTAGTAAACAGAAGTGAGCTTCTTGCTCTAATGCTGAAGTTCCTGCCGAAGAAATTTGCAAACCCATTTTAGATCAAAGCTTTTGATTTTGTTTTTCAACTAAAGTAATCTGAAGGTAGTTCTTAGAGGGTCTTTTGAAGGTCTTTGTTTCCAATCTCTTTCAAACTGTGGTAAGCTTTTGATTGAGCTGCTTGCTATCTCCTTTCAGGTAGAACTTCACTACCGAACTTCGGAATGCCGAGGCAGAATCGTGGTATTGAGAGTTTCATTGGAGGATCCTGCAAAATCCGTAAGCGTGGCTGTTCATCATCGTCGTCTTCGTCTTCTGTACTGCAGAATTACCGGTTCAAACGGGCAATTTTGATTGGTAAGAGGGGTGGATCGAGCACGCCAGTGCCTACATGGAAGATGGGCTCAAGATCTCCAGCCTCCATGGTGGGTGCCTCAGAATCTCCTAAATACCCACCTTCACAGACGGGTGGGAAAGGAAAGCCCGCTCAGATTTCTGCTAGGAAACTCGCCGCAACCTTGTGGGAGTTGAATGAGATCCCATCACCACGAGTGAAAGATGATTTTCAGGAAAGAAGATCTGTGAAAGAGATGAGAGGAAGAGAACGAATCACAAGGTCGGTTCAATCAGGTTCTCTTCCTCCGCATTTATCCGACCCATCGCATAGCCCTGTTTCTGACGTAGGTTTTCTTCCTTTATGAACTTATCTGACAATTTGATTTTACCTGTTCAAGAAATTCAGATTTGATTTGTCATATATATCTGCTTTATAACTGCTCCAGTTTTTTCTATGGAATTGTTGTTTGTTTGGGAAATGTTGTTGAACCTTTCTGTTCTGCGAACTATCACTGTTGCAGAGATCAGAAACTAGCAGTTTGAGGAGAAGAACGTCAGTAATCTCTCAAAGAGTGAGGCCCATCGAGCGTCGAGGACGTGGTTTAGATTCTATGAGTAATGCTAGTTTAATGGAGGTAAAAGGACTTCTACTCTCTTCACTCAATGGAATTTGTAATTAATAAAGAATAATTTGTTTGTGCATGCATATGTACATATATCTTGTTTTGATGTGAATTTTACTTGCAATGGTTTATGCATTGTTTTTCAGTGTGCATGGACCTATTTTTGAGCAAGTTGAGTCACTTGAGGGCGTTAGCTATTCACATATCATCTGATAAAGTTGAAATTTGATCACTTCACATTTCAGTGTTTTAGTGTGCATTTGGATGTGCCATGAACGAAATTAGTTTGATTTTGTTGGTGGAATTGATCTATTCTAGCGCTCTTTTCGGGTGGCGGGGAAATTAGAAATTTTGATTCTTGAAATGCTGTTTTTCCAACTTTTTCCACCCAAAACCAGTATGGGCATTTGCATAGCTATTATTAGGGACATAAAAGACAGAACAAACTCTGTTATCTCACTGTAGTTTCTGGTTTTCAAAATCATGGTAACTGCATGGCGGTAAACATGATTTTTAGAAAATATTGTAACTTGCAATTTGGGGTTTATGGGGTTTATCAAAACACATCAATCCTCAATTATCGCTGTCGGAGAAGAATTCTCTTTTTACAGCTTCTCACTTATGATGCTTTGGTTGGATTTTGGAATAAAGAAAGAAGATAACCATTGCTTACTTTCAGATGCAAGGGATACCCTATGCATTGTTCGTGCTGTCCTAAATTAATTTGGTAATTTAGTTGCTCTTTCTTGTTGCAATTGTTTAAATGCATTGCAGATAGAAACACGTTCTCGAGGACTTACTCCATCGGGGTCTGTTGTTGGAATGAAGAGCCGCTTAAGGGATCTTAGTAATGGCTTGACAACATCCAAAGAGCTTCTCAAAATATTGAACCGCATCTGGGGTCTCGAAGAGCAGCATTCATCGAGCATGTCTCTTATCTCAGCCTTGCGCATCGAGCTTGAACGGGCCCGTGAACAAGTTGATCATCTGATCCAGGAGCAGCAGACAGACAAAGATGAAATCAATTACCTGATGAAACGGTTTGCAGAAGAGAAAGCTGCATGGAAGAGTAAGGAGCAAGAAAGGATACAGGCAGCTGTTCAATCCATGGCCACAAACCTTGAGGTCGAGAGGAAGTTGAGGAGACGAACTGAGAATGTAAATGTGAAGCTTAGTAGAGATTTAGCTGAGACAAAAGCGTCTCTCTTGAAGGCAATGAAAGAACTTGAAGGTGAGAAGAAAGCAAGAGATATTGTGGAACAGGTGTGCGATGAGCTAGCTCGTGGGATTGGGGAGGACAAGGCAGCAGTTGAAGAACTGAAGAGAGAGTCTGCAAAAGCTCGAGAAGAGGTTGAAAAGGAGAGGGAAATGCTTCAGCTTGCAGATGTCTTACGTGAGGAGCGTGTCCAGATGAAGCTGTCGGAGGCCAAGTTTCAGTTTGAGGAAAAAAATGCAGCTGTCGACAAGCTAAGGAACGAGCTTGAAGCATTTTTGAAAACAAAAAAGACCAGAGAGTCACGAGGTTATAAGAATCGCAGCGGTCTGATGGAGTTTGAAGAGCAACATCAACTCACACATGTGGGCCGAACTCATTCGGAAACAAATGTTGAAGGAGATGTAGTCGGAGAAGTGGAAGATGTAGAAGAGGGTAAAGAAGAATTAGATGATGACTCGGCAGAAAGTGATTTGCATTCAATTGAATTAAACATGGATAATAACAACAGAGGTTACAAATGGAGTTATGCTATGGAAGCCACAAAAGAAGATGCCAAAAGAGACTCAATTGATGAAGAAATTAAAGGGAGAAAATCTGTGTATGAACAGATCCCAAGAGGCAGGAACATGTCTCTTGATAGAAGTTTGTCAGAAGGATTCGAGTGGGCTTTTATTAACGATAATCATCGACGTAGGGGAGATGTTTCTGATCGGGGCAGACTCTCTGAAAGTCGGAAAGAAGATTATGATATCGAAACGGAGAGGTACAAGTCTGTAAAGGGACTTAGAGACCACATATTGTCAGGTTCGAGGATTGTATCTGCCGTCCAAGGTTTTGCGAGTCCTACAAGAGAGTGGGGCCCACGTTTACCGCCACACGACTCGATCGATGTTGTTCGTGAGAGATCAAAGGTTACTGATATGGTGAAGGGATTGAGAGAGAACAGTTTGAGAGCAAAAGGAGAAGGCCAAAGTTCAAGACACAAACAATCACAGATGACACCCAGGCAGTAGTGATTGATATTTATCTGTATGTTCTCTTTTATTCGGCAAAACCTTGTGTATCTACCCTTGTTTTATCTATCTGGTCCTCGCGAATTGTTTATGGAACAAGGAATATTTAAGACTACTTGTCTTGACTAGAGGTTTTTTTTTTTTACTGTAATGAGGTTTTTATATGCGAACTGTGTCTCAGATAAGGAGGCATGCATTTTTAGTGTCGGTTTGTACCAAACCTTTTACTTCTGGCAATTTTAATCTGTTGAATTCATGTCCAAAGAACATTACTCACTATACCTTACCAACAATATGGCTAAATGAGATCATCAAATACCCAGAAACATAACTCACCTAACTAAATTGATATTCAGATCAAGTGTGCCCCCTCATTTTATTAAATCCTAAAGAATACCAAGTCATCCACCACAAGAACTCTAAAGGACTTGGAAATGCTAAATTGTTTTACAGGTTGACTTGAAGGTAGGCTCTACTTTAAAGAATTTGGAAATGCTAAATTGTTTTACAGGTTGACTCCTTAACTTGAAATGCGTTATCCAGCAACATAAATACCTGACAAAACTTGAAAGTTGATACAGGGGACATTTTTGGTTTGTAAAATACAAAATTTTGGAAGATCATAGTACATCTGAGGTGATTTTACGCGTTTGAGGAAGTTCATTAAACTTGAGAGTGCCATTGAGGGTAGATAGTTGAAATGGGGCAAAACAACATGGTTTGGGACTTGCACTTACCACCATCAATGGGGTGGGCTGATGAAACTCACAATAGATTTGCCCTGAAATTGATCAGGCTTCAGCTTTAGCTATGCCAGAATTGAGGTTTGGGGCATTTGGTCTTCCTAGGGAAGAGAAAAACAGCTGGTCGTTCCAGCATGAGTAAAGGAGGTTCTAATAAAAACAAATATTACATGGACCTTTTGAGGTTGTTAGATAATAGGGGGATTTTTTGAAAAATCACAGTACCTGATCTGGAAAGCTGACAGTTCTCTTTATGCTTGGCATCCTTTTTGACTGTTTTGTTGCAGACATCAGCAAACACTTAATTTTAATGAGGCTGTAATGTGCACACATGACAATTGAATCCAAACCATAAGAATCACAGTGAGTAGTGACAGGATAGATGAGTTAATGTGTCTTTGAGGGTGAGTGAGGGTAACAATATTACATTCTTTTACTGTTTGGAGCTGATTGTAGTTTGACGTTTTATATTTAGCTTTTTATTAATAAAATCTATCAAGACTGGGTCGAAAATTAATCATAGCGAATCGAGCATTTTTGAAAAAAAAAATCAAGTGAATGGTGCAATCTTCAATCACCCACAGGCCACTTATCAATTTGGAACCTTCTTTATTGACTACTTTAACCCTCCATACGAGAGTCCCTTGTCACCAACCCAATGACTAAAGATAATCCTACTAGTGCAATCTCTAGACCCCATCCATATATCTGCAGTGAAACCCACCATTTGGACAGGCCAGATTGGCATGGGTATTTTAACCACCCCAAAAATAGGGAGCAATCTTTGTCAAGTATAACCTTGAAAAGTAAGGCAGCAATCTTTATCTTTGTTTTACTTTACTGGTCAGTAGGTGTATTGATTTGATTCAAATGAAAGCATATGGACTTGCACTTGGTGCCTTTGAAATTTAAATTTGAAGGAACATGATGCACATGAAATAAGGACCTTGGCTATGCAAACCACCATTGACACTCATCATTAAATCAAAAAGAGAGACAAGTCCATGCATCTTCCAAGACTGATATCCCAGGCTTCCTAGCAATCATATGGGAACATGGCTGTGCGCCTATGTCGCCCCACTATCATTATTTTGAGGAATACATGAATCTAAAGGTCAGACAAGTGCAGTGTTGTAACTGTTTACCACATTATAGTCTCTTTGTTTGCTGATAAAATGTCACCAAAACGGAACTCTAATCGCCTGTTTGCTCAATCAGGTATTGAATTTTGATGAAAGGGGTTAAAACTTGATGGTGAAGATCTACAAGCCACCATAAACAATCTCTCCTGCGATAGAAAATGATCGCCCACCAATCATCCTAGTAAATTAAGTCTTAGAAAAGTGATATATCCTATTCACATCCCTTGTATCCTTCAATACCCTTTCGATTCCCAGAGTATTATACGAAGTAGGCAAGAGGGCCCTTAGTGAAATCATAAAAAATAATAATAATACCAAATAACAAATTTTATAGTTCTACCAAGCCAGCTGATTTTTTTTATGAGCAAAACTAGTCTTGACAGGTAACAATTTCTTACTCGCTAGAAATCTGGACTAGTTGAGTCATACTCTTTTAATTTTTAAATCATTGATCAAGATATTTCAAGAATATGGGTGAAAAGAGGTGGGGTGGGGAATTTTGATTTTAACCATAGTAAAGCAAAAGAACAAGAAAAGTAATAAAGGGTAAAGCACTTTTAAATTTCAAATTCAAATGGTAATGATGTATCTAGAAAAAGATTAATCATGCCTTTAACCTAGAAATCAGCACAAATACAACAAAACTGAAGGAAAACCACAACTTTTGACTTAATATAGTTGGCACCCGAAATAATCCCTATAGAGAGGTGGCATGGCAAAATGAACAAAACCAATTTGGAAAAAGAGAGGCTTTGGAGCATGAGGGTCCCTCTCCATTGATTCTTCAACATAAATGAACTTGAAGATTATAACCCCGTAACCCATTTCAAATGTCACGAAGGAGATTGTGGAAAACAAAAGGAAGAAAGCATCAGTCTATTCACTAGTTGTTTGGGACATTAATGTTTTCACTCAAGCAAATGGAGCTTTCCTGGCCTGGCCCCCGGGTGTGGCCGTCCAACCAAGACCGTTAACTCAACATTGGCAGGCCCTCCTCATGAAGATGGTGAGGACAACACTAAATGCCAGACATGGACACCTGTTGATGCTGGCCTGTGGCGAGGCAAGATTGCTTGGTTGAGAGAGAGATGGAACATGAGCAGTCACGAATAAGAATAGACTGTTCAGACAGCCCATCTTTGAAATATATTATAGAGCCAAGTTCACTGATAGCTCAGTTGGTGAGGCACGTCACCTCTAAAAAAAAAATGAGGGATCAATCCCCAGCTCTAGCACTGATAGTGACAGACTTGTGTATGGGTGTGTTAGTACTTACGTTAAAAAAATCTAATGGTGCAAATCCACATTTTAGGTCCAATTGATAATCTTGTTAAGCCTATAGATTGGACCAACTTAGTAATCAGGGCCAAGTCCGGGTCACTAGAATCTATACTTAAACTAAGAATGTGAGCATGTACCGTCTGCATTGTTTGGAGAATTTTGACCTAAATTAAATTGCAATTTAGCCATTTAGGCATGGCATAAAAATGGGTCAGGCTATAGGTTAAAGCTCAACACATATCTGACCCGTTTTTATAACAGGCTTAGCAACCTCAACTGCAGCTCACCCACATAACCAGCAACAAATGCAGGTCAACACATTTAACCCAACCGAAAAGGTTGGTTCCTGTTCATTTGCAGGTTTTTTTCAGGTATTAAAACTATAATTGCATTTCAGGTGTGAATGCAATTATAGTTTTGACCCAACAGCAATCCATTTCAGGCATTAAAGCTATAACTGCATTCATTTGCAGGCCAAAGAAAAAAACCACCCATCACAAGTTCAGATCATTCCAAGTACTTAACACTAAACCATAGGTAAGTAATGGCCTACATGGAAGACTGATTGAACCAACGGTTTCAAAACAATGTGAATTATTCAAAACTTATTATAGGGTCCCAGAGAGCTCCCAAATACGTAGTAATTTTCGCTGGACTGTTTTGTCAAAACAGAACACGAGAGGGTTCTCTGCAAGATTAGTATATACTGAACAGAATTTTACAGTCAAGAGCCAGTTTTCAGTCTTCGGTTAAATGAGTCAAAACACAGGTAAAATCCAACAGGGCCTATGCCACCGGGTGACCCATGAATGGAGGAACCAATGGTGGGGGTTCATACAACAAACATCTTGAGCGTTCAGGATGTTCTGTTTTATTTATTTAATTTATTAATTTCAGAGGGTCCTATTAGCAATTAGAACTTACAGCTCTGGTAGAACGTCAGAAATCCCATTGCACATAGGCCGCACAAATCTAGAAACCACCACACCTTTGAATAACCAATTAGACTATACAGGGTGGCTCATATATATCTAAAGGCAAGCATTAGACATACAAATTCATCCTATAAACCCAATTCACTCATAAGATAGGACTTGTCATGCTTATCCCATACAGTTAGATATGTGCCCAAAAAAAAAAAAAAAGGCTTACCAGGTGAAAAGATCACCTTCAACCATAAATTATTTCAAACAAAAAAAATAAAAATAATTTTTAGCAATTTCTTAATTTAGCAATCTTATCTCCTCTTCCATAAACCTTAATCATCAAAATACCCATAAGACCATAACCCTAAACTTGGCTATTGGCAAACCAAATGGACCAATCCCTTGGGGCCAGAGATCAATTACTTGGTAAATGTAACCACACATCACAAATGCAAGATGCTCACCTATCCATCAACAACTAAATAAATAAATCCAAATCCATGAGTCAAACACCAAATGAAGACAAGAGATAATACTAAAAACATAAACCTCCATTGATAGTTATATCCATTAAAAGTTGGTACAAAACAAAACCCATTCCTTCATTCCTTCCTAAACCTATTTACATAACAAAAGCCAAAACGAAGAGAAGATCCAAAACAGCGTACGTTGACCCAACTTTCACCATCCATTAAGTTTTCATGCCTTCTTTGGCGACTTGGACACTTTGGCATCTTCAACATTCGCCTTCTCTGTTCTTTTTGGAAGCAAGACCGCATTGATGTTCGGCAGCACCCCACCATGAGCAATCGTCACACCATTCAGCAACTTCCCAAGCTCCTCGTCATTCCTCACGGCCAACAACACATGCCTCGGGATGATCCGACTCTTCTTGTTGTCTCTCGCAGCATTTCCAGCCAACTCCAAAACCTTCAACCACCCAAAAAAATACAATCACACACTCAAATTGAAACATTCAAATGCAAAACCCAAAGATAAAAACCGATTTAAAAACAACCCAGAACCCGGAATCGGTACCTCTGCGGCCAAGTACTCGAGAACTGCGGCTAAGTAGATAGGAGCGCCAGTGCCGAGCCTCTGGGCATATCTCCCTTTCCTCAAGAACCTTGCGATTCTCGAAACTGGGAATTGAAGGCCGGCTTTTGCAGATTTCCGAACAGATATCGCTCTTGCACCGCCCTTCCTTCCTCCTGCAGCCTTGGTCGTCTTCGTTGCTTCCATTTCCTTTTCTTTCTCTCTCGAAATCGAAAACAGGAGTGTTTGAATTTGAAGAGGCTGGTTTGGTGGCTCTATTGGAGAGGAGAGGGAAGTATTTATAGAGGTATGGCGATCTGCGTCGTGGTTGAAATTAACGGTTTGGATTTGAAGATATTGAGGCTGATCCGTGTGCTTGTGGTTTCGACCAATGGGATGCTGGTATTTGTTGCTTCCGTCTGCTGGTGGTTTTTAATGGAAAGATGGAATCCGCGGGAAGTTTAAATTTTTCGTGGATTGTTCGAATTTTGAAGAGGGTCCACTTGCCGCTTCTATTTTGGCTGTAGGAGTGGGTCTTTTCACTCTTGTGTTTGGAGCAGGAGTGTAGGACCCATTTTTATGTATATGTGTGAACATTATTGGTTACAGTTGGGTTAACAGATGGGGTCCATCCATCCGTCGTTTGGAGCCCAACATATCCGGTCCATTTTTAAAATGGGCTAAACCCAAATTGACTCAAAACTTGTCAAGGCCAATCCGGTTTGACCACCATAACCTGCACACGGTGTTTATGAATTAACTAAAGGTGTAAAAGAAATCCATCGATCCATAAAATCAAACAAAATTGATCCATGCTGCGAATTTTTAATTGAATCGCTGGCTAATGGCTTGGTCATTGCTTTAAAAAATCATAATATTTTAGTAACAATTTGGTTATAAAGTTTACCCATCGTTTACATATTTAAACCGAACCGAATTGTTGACATAGAATATATTTAAATAGACATATATTATTGGTTGTTTAAATATTACATATAATATAATTTTTTGTATTCTACATAGTATGATGAAATATAATTTTAGATGATAAAGGAGGGTGTGATAAGTTTTCACACTCGATATGGAATTGATAAAATGCCTGACATGTTGTTAATAAGTTATATAAAGAGGAAAGGACCTTATCCCACATTGGTTGATGATGGAAAATATATTTTTCTCATCTTCTATAAAATCCAATCCCCTCTTCCAATGGGCTAAGTGGAAAGCTTAGCATTGGGGCTTTATTATATTGATTTTTTGCATTGAGTTCAATTTTAGATAGAGTTTAATTGGATCTACACTCTTTAATCTCCATCTAGTCACGTCATCCAAATTAATGAGAATGAGTTGCACACGAGGATTCTCATAATTGCATTTCTAGTGATTTCTATACGATCATGTCATATCTCTTTCCTTTCTTAATTATTTTCCCTTTTATATATTTTTTGTGTTTTAACGTTTTTTTATCATGGTACTTTTTTTTCCTGTTCTTTTAATTTCTGTGGTGATAGGTTTTTATGGAGTTATAATTTTTTATTTTTTAACCTAAATTATTTACTTTTAGGCATTTGATTTTCACAGGTGTATTTGTTTCTTCTAAGTTATGTTTATTATTGGATTGTTTATAGACTTTTATTTTCATGTTGCATTTTTATCGAGAAAAACTATTATGGGTTTATTCGTTTGATTTCAAAGAATGTTTGAATTGAAATACTCAACTCATTTCAAACAAATTAATGTGCTTTTATTTTTTAACCTACCAATTATTTTATTTTTATTATTATTATTAGTAGTAGTAGTTTTAATTTGATTGCAAGTTTTACCACCTTAATATAATTTAGACTAAATACTACATAAAATTTTATTACTTTTAATATTATAAATTATATATTGTCCATGCTACGCATGAGCAAGTTTTGCTAGTGCCAAATATTAAGATTATATTTAAAATTGTGGGCAAAACAAGCCCTACAAAAATTCAACTCATTCCATATGCTATAAATAGATAGGGCATTCAACGACAAGTCCTTCAACATTTTATTTTATAGTGAGAGGTCCACAATCTTTTGTCATAGAGGTAGGGGTCCTTTTGTCAAATTTAAGCACTTAAAAAGTCAAAACACCCTCTTTGTATATATAGCAACAAGGTTTCCTTCTGTAGCTATTTCTGCAACTGGAGGTGGTGTGATAGTGGGCACTAAGAGCGATGGCAACCGGCAGTGGCGATGACACCAATGATTAGCAGTGATTCTCGCCTCCCAAAGACCAATGATGCAATAGCAACAGCGATCCAAATGAAAGTCTAACTTCAACTTTTTTCCTCCTGCCATTGAGTCTTACAATATTTAGAACATTTGTTGGACTGGATATGCTAAACATTGCAATTTATGGTGTGAAAATTTTTTTGATTTTTTGCTGAGGCCCAACTGCAACCTAAACTATTTTTTCATGGCACAGGGACACTGCTAAGATTTTTTTCTTTGACTCATTCCGTCTTCCACACAAGTCATGAGGGTGTTCAGGTGATTGATAATTGATCTAGACTCATTAAGAAAAATAATTCTCATAATCGACTCTACAATCCAACATTTTTTGAATCTTTGGAAGATTTTCATATCCACTGGCTAAGTTGCATGAAAGTTGGCTAAAAGGTGAGGTGAGGCCAAAAGGCACACTGATGAGAGCTCAATGCAATGTAAGCAACAAATCCAACCCATAAATATATCATTTTCATAATCTCATTCGACAAAAAATGACTAGTATCATGTGGTGCTTACAAACAAAATAAAGCACAATAGAAGACATGCTATAGAATATAATGGGAAAACAAAACTGTCTGAGTTTTAGTGTTGCACATCTGAAAGTTAGATAAATTTATCTAAGTTTGAAACATTTTAGTTGAGTTTTTGGTGTTGCAAATCTGAAACTCAAATAGATTTATTTGAGTTTAAAGCATTTTACATGAGGTAAGAAGTTATATGAGTTTCAATGGAATATTGATGGTGAGGTTGCACTATTGATAATTGCTGGTCCTAGCAGATACAAATGCACAATAGAGTACTGATGTTTATTAAAACCTAATTAAGTCCCTTTAATGGTAAAAAGTAAGTTACTAAAAAGTCGTGCAAATTATTGTCATCATTATTAATTATCCCCTTTATGATTCATCAACGCTAGAGAAACGCCGGAGATGAGAAATGAGAAATGAAGATGGAGTAACACTTTAACACTCCATGTATTATCTCATCTGCGGACCAAGTTGCATATCAGTTAACAAGCTGTGAGTTCTACTATTATATTGATTATGTATAAAGAACTTGGACAATCTACCAAACTATCACACGTTGTTATCTCTATCATAGTTCCATTAGTTTGACACTTGTACCACTCAAAGATGAATAGTGGGATGGCAAAGGAGAGTCACATTTAGTTTGAATTTAAATTATGGGTTAGCAATAGTATCTTGTTAAATTTTATTTTAATTTATATATGTTTGAACAGAATTTGTATGAGTTTTTGTGTAGAATTTCTATTTACAGTTTGACCGACAACCTATGTTTAAGCCTCTTGTCCACTCACTTTTTGAAATTGAACCTATGTTTAAGCCTCTTGTCCACTCACTTTTTGAAATTGTTTTGACCTAAAATTATGGGATATAAAAGACTACATGCTGAATTTTAAATTCTCTAAATTTCATTGAAAAATAAAATAATTAGACTGGTTTACCAATTTCAAACTTTTTAACAAAAACTGTCTAGTTTTGCTTTGAAGTAATATTCAGCATCTTTAAGCCTTTGGTTTACCTACTTTTCGAAATTGTTTTGACTTGAAATTTTGAGATATGAAAGACTACATGCAAAACTTTAAATTCGCCAAATTTCATTGAAAAATAATTTGATTATACTGGTCAACCCATTTCAAACTTTTTGCCGAAAACTGTTTAGTTTTTTACATGAGTTTTACAGAAAGTTATCAAAGTTTTGAAGAAATTTATATGAGTTTTGCTTTAAGGTAAAATCCAGATTAATTTTGACAACTTTTTTTTTAGAATTTCATATGCAACATGGGTATTATTTGAAAGGCCTCGATAAGTAGGTTCCAAATATGCTATTTTTTTTAAAAAAATTGATATCATGAACAAAAGTTATGAAATTTCAAAGTTTGGAATTCAAAATACAAAAGTATTTGCTAAAGGGCAAATCAATCATTAGAAAAGATGAGTAGGCCATTTACGGACCTCTGTTGCAATAAGTCTATGCGGCAAGGATTGCTAACCTTAGAGGAAAAATCGGTAGACTACACCTTTTATTTGTGTTATGGGAGGGACTTTTGGCTAATTTTCTCTAAAATGATCTAGAGTTAACTTTCAAAGAATAATAGAAAGTTAACCCCAAGGGGTAGTTCACCTAGCTTAGGACCACAATTTGCTCCCAGAAGCTATGGGTTCGAGCTACGCTACTATATTGCGGCCACAGAGGATTTATCCGACTCTCCTTGAACCCAAAGAAATTAGTCTTATCCAAAGAATCGGAACACCCTCCCTTAGCAAAAAAGTGGACCCAAGCACACCCAACCATTGGGCTATCCCATTATTCTGATTTAGGGTGGTGGCTAGGTGATCATGTACTAATCAGGAGAAGAATATTTGATGGTATTTGTGAATTTCTTATCTTTTAACCCATCAATTTGATGCTCATGATAGAATTGGTTTGAATTCCATTATTTAAATTCCAAACAAACAAATGGATACTACATTTAAAAAAAATAAAAATTGTCTTATAATTTCCTTTACAGCATGCTATTGGTATTTTGCAGCACTTTGTTTTTCAAGCAATGGCCCATCCAATAGGTGTGGCCATTGAAGTTGAATTTGAAGATGAGGCTCTTGTGAAACTAAAGAGACGTGATCATATGCTAACAATAAGCCAAATAAGAATCATACTCAAATAAACCCACATATATGTACAGATAAATCCCCATACATTTTTTGAATGATAAATAAATCAACATATATAACAATTGTATGTGAATAAACCACAGTAGAAAAATCACATATTCTCATGCATGGCTTATTTACATAAAATTCACATGAAAATCAAATAAGAATTGCATAGAATAACTTAATATAAGAATCACATAAGAATCATCCACACATACAAATAACACATATGCTCAAATAAAGCTGCATATATAATTAAAAACAAGGTAAAAAAGAGGGCCAGCTGGGCCTGGTATGATCCAAAACCTGTTCCTCAAATTGGCAGGCTTACAAAAATTTTGTCTAAGCCAAATCACCAGGCTTTTCAAGAAAACTAAATGCCCAAATTTTGTGGACTGTTTTTAGGGCTAAGCCGGTCGGATATCTTTGCAGGAGGGCCTATTTGACAACCTTACATGGACTCCGCCCATTAAAAATCCAAGCAACTTAAAATAATCACCCCGCTGTGTATAGTATACTGCATGTCCTTATTTAATTGAGTCATCTTCTTGGAAAAAAAGGTCATCTTAGCCATTTCTTTTATTGCTTGTTGGGTTGCTTAGATGTGATCATTTGAGTTTCACAAATGCAGTTTTTTTTTTTTTTTGCAGGACCAATAGACCACACATAAACAATACAGGTGATTCTACATTCATGACCGATTGGAATTTAGTCAAGTGGCCTAAATAAAAGGTAAATTGACAACAGAAAATACTAATGACTAGGACCGATGGATCATCATTCAATTAAGAAAAACTTCATCCCCGCAGCAGGGTTGGACCCAAGTACAACCCTCAGGGGCTGAAGGCCCCCACTCAATGTTTAAGATTATTTTTTTAAAAAAATCCTGCCAATTCTAAAAATTTATGTGCAACTTTTCAGACTTGCCCCTTCTCCCAATATTATTTTACATAATGCCCCTCAAGGAGTATTTCCGGCCCTGTACGTACGCTCCAGAAAGTGAATGATGGGTCCCCAATACTTATTAATGACCTTCACAATTCACAACGTAGAAAACTAACACAAATAATTTGGAGACTCTATAGAGAGAAATATCCAGAGAAAAATGAGTTTGAAAGCGAAAGCCAGATTAGCCTTTCAGTTACACGTTGGTTAAATTTATCATCATCTTAAAAAATTTCAAAAGCAAAACCCATCCTATACCCTTATAAAGGAGTTACGTCTTGGATAAAATGATTCTGATCTCTATAATTTCGAAAGCAGGCATTTTTTACGTACTTTGTTTACAGTTACAACCCATGTTAAAGCCCAATTTACATGAGAGAGCCCCTCCACGATAAGTACTGCATGAAAACCTCTATATATCTCTCCAAGCCAAGTTCAGTCCTTCACAACTCTCTTCTTGTTTTCCGTCTCGGAGTCATCTGCGGAGTGAGAGAGTAGAGAAATCATGGAAGGTGGAGCTGGTTGTTTTGATGGAAGCCCAAAGGTTGAGGATGATGGAGTGATTGAGAGTAGCACGTCGCCTGATGACCCACCACCTTTATACTTGCCACCAGGGTATCGGTTCCATCCAGGAGATGATGAGCTTATTCGTTATTATCTGCTTCCCAAAGTGCAAAACAAGCCATTGGAATACAATCACATTAAGGAAGTTAATCTGTATGACTATAATCCTGAAGACCTCACAGGTAGATATGCAGTGTTTGTTTCATTGTAGTTGATATGCTAATGTTGTTTTTTTATCAAGTATTATTGGGTTTTCTTTGTAGCTAATGAGAAATAATTCTCTCCCCACTATTGGAAGTTGGAAGTTTTGGCGACGATTGTTTCTTTCTCTCCCCCATTGGAAGTTGTGGCAATGCTTGTTTTTTGTACTAGAGTATTATCAGTTTTTTTTGTGCCTTTTCTCTCCTCTGTTTTTTTAGTCTCATCAAAGGCAATACTATTACTGTCTTACAATTGAAAAGTAATGTTTTGCATTGTTATAAGTGTTTTATTTTATTTTATTTTTTATTTTGTTCCCTTTTGCCATTGTTATAAATGCAAGTACTACACTCTCTTGAAGTTTTGTCAAGGTTTTATATTTGGATCATAAAAAATTGGAAGTTATTATTATTTTTTTGTTGGGCATAGTAATGTGTTGCAACTGACTAGTACTGTTTTGTATTTTCATTGATTAGTTTCTTTTTTGTTAATACATCATATCAAAGTGTTTCTACAAATACTTATGAATGCTAAAGAGGTACAGTTTCAGTGCAGGTACGTGCATGAACTATTAGTTCTACTAATTATTCGTAAATCTTGTCATTGAAGTTCACTATACAAACATCAATGGAACTTTTTAACATTCACATTCCTCGGCCAATAGTAACACTAGTACTGAGAAGATAATGATGGCATATTATTTTTAGATTCATTTGTTAATCTCTTCTGATATTCATTTTTTGGCTTTTTTTTTCTTTGTTTGTTTCACTTAGTTTAGTGACTTTGTTTATTTACTTGCCCTACTCTCTTTGTTTTTTTTTTTTTGTTGTTTTTTTTTCATTTCACTTATTTTGCTATTCTCATTTTGTCTACTGCAGCAAAATACAAATATAGTTCGAAGGGTGAGAGAGGTATATTTCAATTATATTTTTTAATATCTTCTCAACTTTGTTTATGATTTTTTTTCTTTTTTAAATTTACTTGTTTGTTCTCTTATCATTCAACACAGGAAAATATAAATCTTGTGAGAAGGAGTGGTACTTCTTTACACCAAGAGAGAAAAAATATAAGAATGGGAGTCGTCCCAACCGTGCTGCAGGAAATGGATATTGGAAAGCAACAGGTGCTGATAGACCAGTTGTTAGTGATGGTGAAACCATTGGAGTTCGAAAAGCATTGGTTTTCTATGAAGGCAAGCCACCAAGGGGAACCAAATCCAACTGGATCATGCATGAGTTTAGAGTGAAAGAAGGGGTTTTTGAATGGACCTCTCGTAAAAGGAGTGCATCAAGCATGAGGGTGAAAATTTCTAACTCCTCCTAAAATTTTACTTCTTATTTTATTTTATTTTACACTCTGTTACAGATACCTTTCATGTCCTAAATCATAGTTTGTATTTTATTTTCTTTCAGTTAGATGATTGGGTTCTCTGCCGAATTTATGAGAATCCTGAAAAAGTTGCAAAAGAAACTCAAATTTCTTGCCAAAGAGAATGTGAAAATGAGTCTCTAGTTGCATGCCAAAGAGATCTTGATGAACAGATGATGATTGTGGCCGAAGAGTCTTCATTTGACAATCAATTTAGCAATCCAGAAGTCACTTCAGAAATCTTTACTTTCAGTGGGATGCCAACAGCACCGTCAAATTCTAGTGGCTATGAATATTTATACACGTTGCCACTTTCATATGATTCAACTGCTTGCGGTCCATACAACATTTTGATCAATCACGAGCAACCAGAGCCGCAAGCTAATAGCAATTTTAGCAATTTGGGTCAGTGTGATGTTGATACATACAACAGGAAGCAACCAGGGCCGCAAGCTAATAACAATTTTACCAATTTGGGTCAGTGTGATGTTGGTATTAGAGAAGATGAAGATGAAGATAAGGATCAACTCAATCTACTCAATCTCTGCAAGCGTCAACTAGATCTCCTGCCACGTGGCGGTAATTTGTGATAGATTGTGTCATTTAGGTGATTTAATATTTTATTGTTAGATTATATTCTTGGGCAAAGAATCCATAGTTGGGACAGCTATTTGAATGATTATGATGATGGTTATTATTTACCAGTCTTCTTTTTCTTAACATCTCTGTCTCTTTGCTTCTTCCACTGTTGTTGTTGCCGTTGCTTTTGTGATATTGCCTCAAAATATGATCTAATAGTATTTATTTCACTCTTTAAATGTGATACCGTATCTTAATACAGCTTCGTAGCCCCTGCAAAGCGCGGTCCCGTATTTCTTCATTATCACATAAAAAAATATTTATTAAAATAATAAAGAACATGAATTATAAACTAAACACACATTCAATTAAGAAATAGAGAAATTTGTTAGCTAAGTATAACTATAAAATAAGCAATCATTTAATAAATTATCAACCAGATACTTAAAATGTACATAAATAACAAATAATAACATAAGATATGTAAAATTTATAATGTTTTAAAATTTTTTACTATACTACTTAAGCAAAAGGAAATCAATGATTGTGCATGCTTTGATTCAATGACATAGTTAATTTCGCTAATCCTTGTGTCGGGATATGATTATTTCAATATCTCTCTTTTATGAAAAAATTTAAATGAAAGTGAAACTCCCCTAAAGGGAATGTTGAATTTTATGCGTGATTGTGTCATCTACATATCCTATATTTAATATATATTCATATATAGTCAATAAAATGAAGAGATGCTACAAATAAATACTAAAAGGAAAAGATTAATTAATCTTTACACTTAATAGGAGTGAAATTAATTTATTTGCACTTGTGTCAAGTACTTGCATTACTTCTTTATAAAGAGAGACAATATCTAATGTTTTTTCTTTCTCAACCCAATTTTATCTTTTATCTATTAAATTTGGTGATAGTTATTATATATATATATGTATTTTTTGGGTATATATGAAATTGACTGAAAGCCAATCCATGTATATTGTAATCGACTCAATTGTGCTTGAACTTAATTTTTTTATTTAATGTATTTACTACAATGATTGACCCACATAAAAAACATCCTTAATTGTATGATCATGGCTTTTCAAATAAGCAAGTTTTTTCATAACTTTATTTACCAACATGAATAGTTGTGTTAGTTTCTTTCTCAACCATTAGTATACATCGTATATTGAAGTTGCTAAAATTGACAAAATAATTTAATTTTGACCCTCCTAATTTTAATTTGGACCTCTAATTTCCATTATTTACATTTCATCCAAAATATATTTCAATTGCTTAAATGTAACATAAGTTTTCTTTTGCTGTTAAAAAGTGTATACAAAAGTTGAGCTCACCAAACTGGCTTTTCACTTCAAAAGCTACTTTGAAAAAGTAGAGTATTAGAAGTTACTTTCAAAAAAAGCACATTTGAATTTTAACAAGCCTTACCAAATAAGCCCTAAGGCAATTGTAGTCACTTTTTCTTTTCAAAAATTGTTAAGATAATTATCTCATTTGTTTCCTCATCTATCTGGATCTGAGGAGAATCTTCTCTTTTTTTAGAAAAAAAAAAAAACTTATGTCCATCCCACATAGGCAATTTAAATTTATAGCCAATATACTTTCTACTGCTATATATATATATATATGTATAACTTTTACTTTGACCAAAATAATATTGAGAATTGTGCATATTCTATATTTATTTCATAATTTGTAAATGAGGCATACTTTAAGACCCACACCAAATAAATCTAATTATGTCTCTATATTTGGAATTATAAACATCTATAAGATTGGTCATGCTTAAAGTATTCGACTATTAAAATTAAAAGAAAAGTCGATACATTTGATGTAGAGCAAATAGTTTCTAATGTCACATAAAATTTGTGCTAATTTCTTACTTCTCATAAAATTTTAAGTTGTTTTCGTGCCTTTTATTTTCTAAGTTTTTAATTGACACCAACAATATATTATTTACAATCAACTCATAAAATTAATTTTTATTTTTAGAAATTTGATCCCATCAAAGCTGCAATGGCATTATTATTATTATTATTATTTTATCATTTACATGCCCGTGCTTTTAAGCATGAGTAAAGCACGAGCAGCCAAGCTAATCTATCCACAGAAAGTAGTGTTTTAGTCAAAACAGTTCTGCCAACAATTTGGTATTCAACAAAGTAATAAACATGTAACTGTTAGTCATGTTGATACGACATGAAGATGGACTTAATTGGAGTTATGAATCATTGAACTATGAGAATCATAAAATAAGAGTTTCAACTAACATTTCGTTCTTCCTTTCCCCCCTGTTTTTTTGGCCATCTCTAGCCCAATTAATTTCCTATTCATACTCTGCTAACGATTTGCATGTGTCTAGAGTTCTCTTTGGAATCTGAGGCAGTACTATATGCATGCAAACTGCTTACGGCATTGTGAATTGGAAAGATCTGTAACACCTCCCCTTTTTTGTTTCCCCACTATATCGAGCTAACTAGGGATTTATCATTGCCTATATGTATGATATTAAAGTGTTAACAATACTCACCTATGAAAATGTAGGGGCACATTACATATGTCTGTGAAAAAAATGCAATCAATTGTAGGAGGCCTATATTTTTATGGTAATATATATATAAATATATATATTTGTTAGGACATCAAATTTATCTAAATCCTCTATCATAAAGTTAAATGGGTGGCAACTTTTACATGCTCAACTAAGTGCCTACAAAGGTCTGGTGATTGGTAAGTTTTCCTACTAAATAAAGGTTGTTCATGAGTTGCAGCAGTTTAGAATCTTTACGTGCCCAATTGGTGCCTCCCACATGCATCCTTTAAGTGAGATGTGAGGTACTTCACTATGCAAGCATACTTGCCGCAAAAAACCAGTTGATTTTCCATGGAAGCATGGAATCTCCACATTTGGTAGAGCGTAGAATGCAGAACATAGGCATCCTCGTTACACGCATCCGTAAAAAAGGGGGGTTGAACACCCACCCATTTGACTCGAGGATTCCATAACAGCATAGATCCCAAAACAGCTACAAGACTAATTTTCCATTTGATCATCTTATATGCTGAGATATTTTTAAAGAACGTAATCAACACTACTGATGCAAATCTGAACTTCTGTGGGCCTATTTTGAAAAATTCAGACTGTTAGAGCTGATCTCGACGCTAAGAACGGATATGAGACTAAATTTTATAACGTGAGGCCCTGTGGATTATAAGATATTGGACAAAATGTTCAAAGTCGTTGACTTCTTAAAAAATTTTTTCCAGAAAATCCTCTTTTTCACCAAACTTAGTTTTTTAAGAATAGTATGGGTTAATTCCAAGCTTTACAAAGGATTCTTTGAAACTATAAGATCCCTTCATCCCTATGCTTCTCAAATGTGCCCTTAGTGATATATTTTTAAATTTTATTTTAATAGAAATTTATCTAAGGAAAATAATAATTAACCAATCTAGCAGGTTCATCCACAGAGCTGGTTGGGTGGTGTTGTGCGCGTGTGTGCAGACGCAACCAAGATCAAACAATCACCACACAAGAAGACAAGAAGATTTATGTGGTTCGGCAAAGATGCCTACGTCCACGGGAAACTAATTTCCACTGGGTTCTCCTCCAATCTGTGAAACCACAGCCTTGGAATCTCAGCCTCTCTAACTGACTTACCAGGGTTACAGATTACATCTCATATATATAATCCGTACATCCTTATCCCCCAAGAACTCTATCTCAAGAAAAAAGGAAAGTCCTAACCCATTAGAAAACTACTATTTAACAGAATAGGAAATTCCTAATACATTAGGAAACCACCCCAGATATAGAACCCAATCATGGTCTGGACCCACATGGCCAACAATCTCTCCCTCCAGACCATAGGGAAGATGCCCTGAACCCCTTACTGGGAGTTCAGTCCGGCCAACTCTGAACACAGCTCCAGCTTTCCCTTAGACACAACCTTGGTCATCATGTCCGAGGGATTGTTGTCCGAATGAATCTTTTCCAGCTTCATGAAGTTCTTCTCGATCACCTCACGAATCCAATGGTACTTGATATCAACGTCCTTCATGCGACCATGATATGTAGCATTCTCACTGAAATCCATAGCACTCTGACTATCACAGTAAACTACGTATTCTTCTTGCTTCAAACCTAGTTCTTGAAGGAATCTATTCAACCAAAGCATCTCTCTCCCTGCTTCATTAGCAGCTATGTATTCCGCTTCAGTTGTAGACTGTGATGTACACTTCTGTAACTTTGATTGCCAGGAAATAGCTCCCCCTACGAAAGTAAACAGATATCCAGAAGTCGACAACCGACGATCAAGATCGCCTGCAAAATCAACATCAGTATAACCTTCCATGACTGGTTTTGAGCCTCCGAAACATAACCACACCTTGGAAGTACCTCTCAAATACCTAAATATTCACTTCACTGCTTCCCAATGCTCTTTTCCAGGGTTTGCGAGAAATCGACTCACTAAACTCACAGCATGAGCAATGTCTGGCCGTGTACAAACCATGGTATACATGAGACTCCCCACAGCAGAGGAGTAAGGAACACATGCCATCCGTTCCTTTTCATCATCTGTAGTAGGACACAAGCGCTTGCTTAGTTTGAAGTGACTGGCTAGAGGTATGCTAACTGGCTTCGCATTCTTCATGTTGAACCGTTCGAGAACTCGTTCAACATATTTCTCCTGTGACAACACAGCTGCTTGGAACTCCTATCACGACGTATTTGCATGCCCAATATCATTCGTGCGGGACCCAAGTCTTTCATGTCAAACGACTTTGACATCTCCTCTTTTAATTTGCCAATCAACTTGCTATCCTGTCCAACTATCAGCATATCATCTACATATAAAAGAAGGATGATGAACCGACCATCGATAAATCGACGAACATAGATACAATGATCTGCAGCTGACCTCCGGTACCCATGACTCAACATGAATGAATCAAACTTCTTGTACCACTGTCTCGGTGCTTGCTTCAGCCCGTAGAGACTCTTCTTCAACTTGCAAACCATCTGTTCTTTTCCTTCTACCTCAAATCCCTCTGGCTGAGCCATGTAGATCTCTTCTTTCAAGTCACCGTGAAGAAACGCGGTCTTCACGTCCATCTGTTCAAGCTCAAGGTCCATGCTGGCGACTAGACCCAAAACGATTCTGATAAAAGTCATTTTCACAACAGGAGAGAAAACATCACTGAAGTCGATACCCTTCGTCTGTGCGAAGCCTTTTACCACTAACCATGCTTTGTGCTTCACCAGTTTTCCATTCTCATCCTTTTTCAGCTTGAACACCCATTTGTTTTTCAGAACATTCCTATCTTTAGGAAGTTGCACCAGCTCATAAGTCTTGTTCTTCTTTAAAGAACTCATCTCATCCTGCATAGCCTTCATCCACTCATCTTTATCAGCATGAGTCATTGCTTCTCGGAAGCTAGCTGGCTCTCCCTTATCAGTAAGCAACACATACTCGGATGCAGGATACCTAGTTGATGGTTGACGCTCTCGTGTAGTCCTCCTAACTTGAGGTTCCGTGGTTTCAATCTAAGGATACTGCTGCTCCCCCTGCTCAACACCCTCATCATCTGGCAACCCCTGTGCCTCATCACGATCCGGATCGTTTTGTCCACCTTCTCCACCTGTAGTCTGCAACAGAGAAGGAGTCGGTGTGAGATCAACCACTCCATCAACTTTCTCAGAAGACTTATCAATCTTCTCAACATCTCCAAAAAACTGATCTTCATGGAAAACCACATCCCTACTTCTGAATCGTTTCCTCTTCTCTGGATCCCATAATCTGTAGCCAAACTCATCTCCACCATAACCAAGAAAGATGCAACTCACTGCCTTATCGTCCAACTTGGAACGCTGCTCCTTTGGTACATGTACAAACGCTTTACACCCAAACACCTTCAGATGTGAATAGGAAACATTTTTACCTGTCCATCTTCTCTCTGGAAGATCATAATTCAAAGGAACTGAGAAAGATCTGTTAATCAGATAAACGGCAGTCAGAACGGCTTCACCCCAGAATGACTTAGGCAACCGTGCTAATTTTATCATGCATCTCATCTTCTCAAGAATAGTGCGGTTCATTCTTTCTGCCACACCATTGTGCTGTGGAGTACCAGGAACTGTCTTTTCATGTCGAATGCCATGCTTCAAGCAGTAGCTTTTGAACTGGTTGGATGTGTATTCACCTCCATTATCTGAACGGAGACACTTCAAGAGTTTACCTGTTTCTCTTTCAACCTTGACATGAAACTGTTGAAACATCTGGAACACTTGATCCTTTGATTTCAACGGATAAACCCAGACTTTCCTGGATGCATCATCGATGAACGTGACAAAGTACTTATTGCCACCCAATGATTCTACCTCGATGGGACCGCAAACATCAGAATATACCAAATCCAACACATTGGATTTCAATGTTGATGTCGAAGAGAAAGCAACCCTATGCTGTTTACCATATAAACAATAATCACAAGGGTCAAGGGATATACTTTTGGAGCAAGGAATTAAATCCTTCTTTGCCAACATCTGCAAGCCTTTCTCACTCATATGACCAAGCCTCTTATGCCACAGATTCAGAGAGGAATTGTCTTGAACTGCATTCAACGCATCTTTGCACAGCTTGACTTGTGTTTTATAAAGAGTATTACCTACTGTTCATCTCGCAATAACAAGAGACCCTTTAGTGAGCTTCCATCTGCCATTTCCGAAGTAATTCTCATAACCAGCACGGTCCAATGCAGTCCCGGAAATCAGATTCAACCGCAGATCAGGAACATATCGCACATCTTTCAGCGTCATTGTGCAACCAATATCGGTTTTAATGCAGACATCACCGATACCAACAATATCTGAATGACTCGTGTTGCCCATTTTCACAGTACCAAAGTCGCCTGCTTTGTACATCGTGAACATCTCCCTGTAGGGAGTAGCATGGTAGGATGCTGCTGTGTCAACAACCCACTCAATCTGACCATCTGCAACACTCAAACACTTATCATCATCGCCGTCAAGCACCACTACTTCCTGTTCCAAAGTAGCTGTAGTGTTATCATTGTCATTCTTTTTCTCATTATTGGATCCTTTCTGTTCCTTCATGGCAAAACAATTTTTCCTGATGTGGCCCATCTTGCCACAGAAAAAGCACTTTACAGACTTTTTCTTGCTCTGTGATTCATTGCTAGATTTAGACTGTGATTCACCTCTAGACTTGCCACGACCCCCCTTTGGTCCTTTACTCTTACTCCTCCCCCTGTTCTCAGTAACAAAGGCCTGTGCATTATCTGTCCCTGCAGATTTCCGTCTAGTTTTTTCATTCTGTAGACTACTGGTAACCTGACTCATAGATAACACACCATCTGGAGTAGAATTGCTCAAGGAAACAACCAATGTCTCCCATGAATCTGGCAAAGAACTCAGAAGCAACAAAGCTTGCATCTCATCATCAAGGATCATCTTCATAGTGGTTAACTGATTTACCACACTTTGGAACTCATTGATGTGATCTTCGATCTGACCACCATCCTTGAATTTCATGGTTACAAGCTTTCTGATCAAGAAGGTTTTGTTCACCGAGGTCTTTTTATCATACATTGCTTCTAACTTTTTCCAAAAGGTATTCGCATTGGTTTCATTAGACACGTGGTGAAATATACTGTTATCAACCCACTGTCTGATGTGACCAATCGCTTTTCTATGCAATTTGTTCCAATCAGCATCTTGCATATCTTTCGGTCGGGCACTATCCCCCTCAACGGGATCATGGAGGTCTTTACAATAGAGAATATCCTCCATCTTCGGTTTCCAGATCAACCAATTGGAATGGTTGAGCTTAACCATAGTAGTGTTGATAGTATTGTTCTCCATCTTAATCAAATTAAGTAACAGGAAAAACAAATAATTAACACTAACCTCAACTTCTGCACCAAGCTGTAGATCTCGTCAACACGAGCACGCTAGAAGAAACGGATCTGAAATCCGACCCCGAATGGCTTCGATATCGCAAAAACGGTTTTCTGCGCTTCTGATTTGGTCAAACTCCTTGTTGACCGTCAAACAACCAATCTTCTTCCACTAACAAGTAGATCTGCTCGAAACGAGTCCGTAAGCGCAAACGGATCTCCGATCGGACGTCGAATGATCAAGATATCGCAGAAACAAATTTCTGCCGTCAATCTGGTCAACTCTGGCCGTTGACCGCTTGTCCGATGATGTGGGCTGACGTCAGCCTGATGACGTCACGCTGCTGACGTCTGCGCGGTGCTGACGGGCTGGGCCTTCTGTTGACGGACAGGGTTCAGGTCAACCCGACCCGACCCGAACTACACTGCTGACTGAACTGGGCTTGAACCGCGGGTTGGTGCGGACCCAACCCGAAACTGAACCCAACCCGAGAAAGGGCGCTGGGCTTATACGTTAACGCGGGTCAGTTGGAACTGACCCAACCCGACCCAACACCCAGCTGACAGGGTCGTCTCCTTCTCTGCGCCTGGGTCTGCAACCCAGTTGCAGGCGGCGCAGAGATGCAGCGGCCGGTGCTGCTGCGGTTGCGGCTTCCTGGTCCGGCGACGGCGGCGCTGGACCGGCTGCGGACGGCGACGGCGACAGAGGCGGCGGCAGCGACGTCCGGCGGCTGGCGACCGGTGCGTGATCGAATTTTTTTTTTCTCCGCAGCGACGATATTCTGCGCCGGTTCTCTTCCTCAGATCCGGCGGCCAACGACTTCTTCTCCGACGAAGATGTCCAGCCTAGTAGAGAACCCTACTCACTGTCTTCTTCTTCCCGATTCCGGTTTCTCTGTCTGCAAACAGAGATGCCCGATTGACGTGTGGCCCAGCAGAGATCAACCTTGATCTCTCCTCTTCCCGTTGATCTTCCACGCACAATCAATCGCTCTGATACCACTTGTTGTGCGCGTGTGTGCAAACGCAACCAAGATCAAACAATCACCACACAAGAAGACAAGAAGATTTACGTGGTTCGGCAAAGATGCCTACGTCCACGGGAAACTAATTTCCACTGGGTTCTCCTCCAATCTGTGAAACCACAGCCTTGGAATCTCAGCCTCTCTAACTGACTTACCAGGGTTACAGATTACATCTCATATATATAACCCGTACATCCTTATCCCCCAAGAACTCTATCTCAAGAAAAAAAGGAAAGTCCTAACCCATTAGAAAACTACTATTTAACAGAATAGGAAATTCCTAATACATTAGAAAACCACCCCAGATATAGAACTCAATCATGGTCTGGACCCACATGGCCAACAGGTGGGCCCACAACCCTAGTCTGTTAGTCTTTTTCCACACATGTGAGTAAGGCTGGTGTTCCTTTCAATCAAATTGCAGAACTTTCCCTGCAGTGCGGCATCGTTGAAGTATAGTTCTAATCTGCAAGCATTGTTTGGGCCCAACAAACTCCATCAATCCATTCGCGCTAGTGCACTCCAATCTTCTCTGCACGTGCTACTCACGTTCCAACAAACTGAAACCTCTGAGTGGGTCACTCCCACTTTGATCTATGAACACACCGTTCTACAATAGTTTTCTGCCCTATTTGGGTACTGATAAAGTGAAGTAAAACAAAAGAACAGGAAATAAAATAAAAGAGTCATGTCAAAATGTAAATAAATCTCAAATTCATCTTCTTAAGTTTTGATATTTTGTGCCTAGCTTTTTATTTTTTGTACTTTTTTCTAGATAAAAAAAAGACCTTTTGTCACTTAGTGGATCAGAGAATAATTTTTTTTACTTTATTTTTTTTCAAAAGAGGCCATTTTAAAATTTTATACTTTTTTATAATATGACTCATCTTGGTTTCTTATCCATTGACTTCAACTCACTCTAGTAAATTAATCAAACAGGATATAGCATATGATTAAGTTAATACCATTATTATATCTTAAGTTGGTTGAGTTGAATTGAGGAATCAGCCAATTTCTTATTTAATTTTGACTCTCATGGTCTTTTCCCTCGCAAACAAACTGTTTACACTTTCTACTGCATTTCAACTTGCCTTTTTACCTTTCCCACCACTAATGCAAGCCACTCCTTCACCTTCTCTCTTCTGTGTGTCATTTCATTTCTTCCTTTTCCTCTTTTTTATACATCCCTACTTTTTGTCTAAACCCTTTATTTTCTCTCACAATCAAATACATCTTCTCTAAAATCCTAAGCCCTAACTCCAAAACTCATATGCTTCACTTGTCAATTCCATGCTAATTTCATATTTGATTTTGACTTTTTTGACCTCCCATTAATATCAGCTCTACTCAGGCCCCATTAATAGGAATAATTTAGTGGCCCTATTAATGCATCACTAATGACCCTTTAATAAGAACATTTTCATTTCCACTAATACCTCTTATTGCCTTTTCATTCAAATTCAAACATGAATGGTCATGTGCCTCTTTATCTTCTTTTACTCTTCTTATTTGGTTCTCTAAAATGCAAAATTATTCTTGTAATGACTAAAAATTATGAATAATATGTAGGCCTTATTGCAGCTCTCTCAATTGATCTGGAATCCAACTCCAACATGCAAGCCCATTGCCCTATCCTTTTTCCCTTTGAAGTGCTACTCACAACAGTGACTCAGATTATGGGGATCTTTCAAACTGTCACTTAGATCTTTTTTTTTTTTTAACTTCATTCTGCATCAATAGGTCATCGTATTTTATTTTCTTTTGATTTGGTCTTTTCGTTTTATTCTCAAGTAAGTGGTTTGCTTTTCACTTTTGTGCCCATCTTTTTGCTTCTTTTGGCAATTGTATAGTTTATAATATTTTCTTATTCTCCTAATTGAATTAGTAAACGAGATTTCCACTATCATTGATTATAGCCTGAGAGAGAACTTTTAGTGTTGTTTCTCTCAAAAATATTTTATCTTTCTTACTGCTTCTATTTGCATTGAAGATTTTATGTACTTTATTCAATTTTATACTTAAATAAAAAAACCTTCTATTTAATTTTTGTATTATTTTTTACTTTTATGAAGAATTGTCAATTCAAAATATAATGAATAAGTAGTGGTGATTATTGAGAAGTCTTCAATTTTAGCATTTCAATTACTGTCTTACTACTTTTGTCTATATTAGAAATTAGATTGGCCAATTTTTATTGTTTGTGTTTAAATTTCTATCTTTTTTGTATTAATTTAATTTTAAACTTAAATCACAAAATATGTTATTTAATTTTTGTATTATTTTGTGTCTTATTATGAAGAATTATCGATTCACAATATAGGGAATAAGTGGTGGCGATTATTGAGAAGTCTCCTATTTTAGTATTTCAATTACTGGCTCACTACTTTTGTCTACATTAGATATTAAACTTGCCAAATTTTATTATTTGTGTTTAAATTACTATATGATTTTGTATGATTTCTATTTTTGCCTATGCTAAGGACATAGTTATTTTGCTAGTACATTATTAATTAGGAAAATAATCAAATGAGGACTACTACTCATCACTGTTTTGCAAGAAATTTAAGTGGGACTCATTTGTCACCAAATTCAAATCTTGTAATAAACAAGGACCCTCTTGATAGTTACATACTTTAAGTTTCGATTAAATCAGAATTTACTGGATCATTGGATCGATTATGTACCAAATGGAATAAACTAAAATTGTGGGCTATGGATAAAGGGATTAAGTATATGTGATTGGGCCATACATGGATATTTCCATCCCCTCCGATTCACTCCAAATGAGACCATAAATAGACACCATAAAAAATATTTATGGTAAATGTGTGAGAAAAATCCTATTAATGATATCACAATGTGACTGTGTAACCAAATCAAACCAATGTAACATTTGAGAAAAGTCTCATTCACGCAACGGAGTTCATCTCGTGCAAATAAGATATTCAATATATGGGCCCCCTAGAAGTTGGACACCTCTAGGGAGGAAAGTCGTGAGTGACACTCACAGAATCCGGGCTCAAGTCCACCCGAGACGGTATGACTCAGATCTAAACACGTGTCACGATGTCATTGGTCCCAGCACGTGGCCTCCAACACAATTGGTCGAAAGCAGTCACCCGTTTCCTTCTTATACCCATCTCCTCATTTCGCACCAAAAATCTCCCTCACGTTCTGCTTCTGCTTGCCGAAAGCTTCGCATCCGGACCGTTGGTTCCAGGTAAGATCTCATACGTCCATTATCTCGCCAAAAGCTTCTCGTCCGCCAGATCTCTCTCTCTCTCTCTCTCTCTCTCTCTCTCGATCTTGAAATCGCAGATCGCGGAGGCTAGGTTTAGGGTTTTGGAGATTCTTCCAATCCAGATCTCGATCTGTTCTTCTTCTAGGGTTATGAGATCGATCTGATGGCAGAGAAACGGATCCCGCTTCGTTTTCTCCTTGTTCCGATCTTCTGCCTCGTTTTCAAGCTCTGCGCTTCCGATTCGGTGAGATTACTGTTTTTTTTCTACTGATTCGGAGAAATGTTCACTCATTTATCGCTTGTAACGGTAAATCCGATCTTGTTTTCAGCTCTTTTATGAATCTTTCGACGAGTCTTTTGATGGCCGATGGATCGTGTCGGAGAAAGAGGATTACAAAGGTAAAATCTCCGATCTGAGTTCTTGTTGTGTAGTTCTTGTTTAGTTGATGTGATTCGCAGGTGTTTGTTGAAAATACGAGTGATTCCTTGCTTTGAAGTTCGAAGGAAATGATGCTACTGATCTGCTTGATTGATAGCGGATCTGCTGTGACCGTAGATCGAAGTATGATGAAATGGAATTCGAGAAAGAAAATTTGAAATATTTGAGGTTGTGATTGATTGATTTATGTGTGTGTTTTGTTCCTTATGAATTGTGATTTTCTCTATAACTTGGCTCTTTAATGCGTTTAGCTGATTGTGACAATGTATCTTGTTCCACAACTGGTGTCAGCATTGTAAGCTTTGAATTTCATGTTGAAGTTTGATAGATCGGATTTATGTAACAATGATTTGAGATCACACGGTCAATTGAAGAGGCTAGGAAAATGAATGAAATAATTGAATAGCACCATTGGAAACAAAAAGGAAAAGGAAATAATTGAATAGTTGGAGCCTCCTTATATGTATAGTTTTATGGTGAGATCTCAATGTGTACTGGCGGTGTGAAACCCTTGATCAATGGCCCTCAAGTTATTATTTGAGAGGCGAGGTAGTGTGAGGGTGTTTGAAGGGTAGGGTGGGCCAGACCGCAAGTAAGAACCACGCTGATGGTTGTCATCCCATTTTTCCTGTGTCTATGTGTCTATTTGTTCATGTATATTCATGTTTTTTTTATTTTTTTATTATGTTTTGTCACCATAGTGCGTCGTGTGTGTGGTTTGGCTTATGTTCACTTTAATGGTGAAGGTAGTTCTGAAACTTGTATGTGGTTTTATGTCCTGTAAAGTTCTGAGCAACATGACTTATATCCAAGTTCTACAATGACAATGACTAATTTGGCGATATTTTTTTAGACAGTTTATTTATTTTTTGTTATTGGAATGGTGCTTCTAGACAGTTTATTAATCAGGTGTTTATTATGTCACATGTGTTTGTGCATGATTTAGCTTGGGTTGTGATGATTTTGTTGGAACTTGGAATTCGTTTGACATACTTGGGTATGAATGGTTTGCGTTTTGAATCCGGGTAACTTTACTTGTAGAGTAAAGTGAGGGGAAGCCTCAAATCTAGAGAGACTAATATGATGGGGTCTGATTATAATATGATAGCATATTGTCTTCAGTGACTTGATAGGAAATCTTTTTGACTTAGATGGTTTATTGTCATTTAGTTGATTTTTTTTAATTTAAAGGAGGGGGAAATTATGAATTTTTGTACTTTTGATATGATCCCCACATTTTTTTCATTTAAGAATCTCTCTTGAATGGAGACTCCACTTCACTCTACTCTAATACAGTAAATATCCAAACATGCGAGAAATTTGGAAGGAGAGGAATATGGAAAATTTGCCCATCTGTGGCATTGATGGCATAGATTAAATCTTGGACTATGCATGTGGGTATCCAAGAACTGAGGGTGTGAGTGACAATATTACAATCGCACAACTTACAGTGATTTAGGCAGGGAGGAGATATTTCTTGCAGGCGAGATTCAAATTGCACTGAAATTGTGGCCATTAGAAAGGAATTAACTCAGTGATGAAGTTTCTTTAGCCCTGTGCTTATTGAGGGTGACCTAGTGATTGCCCTTCCCAAGATGATTGTAAAGAAAGTGTGCCTTAGAGTGCGTCATTTGTGGTGACTGGTGAGTCATATAAGGGTAATTTTGATAGTAAGAGGTGGCTTTTAGGTATGCACCTAGGGAGCTTGATGGGGAGAGAAGTAACCTTTGCAAGGTGAGTCTGGCAAGGAAGAAGAAGCAATAGTAAAGGGCCTGAAAGCTAGAAAGGTCTCTTATTGGGAGGGTGAGGACGAACAAAGACATTGAAAAAGCTACGAAGGATAGGTTTCATTATTTTCACTTGTAAAGTGATGTGAGGTGAAGCCTCCACGTAAGAGACATGAAAAGGTTCATATAAAAAAGTACAAAATTTTAAAATCTCCCCCTTCTTAAAAAAAAAGGGTAAAAAAAGCAACAATTTCAAGCCACCAAATAATAAAAAGTCAGCAAACTTTTTACGAAAAAAGTCAAAAAGATTCCTTATCAAGCACTAAAAGCAAAAAAGCATCATATTATAATTACACTCCATCATATTTTATTCTCTTGATTTGAAACTTCACTTTGAGTTCACTTTACAAGTGAATTGTCAAATTGGTCCTAAGGCTAATTGGGTGTGGGGACTGGAGATTTAGGATATCAATTGATATCTTAGACCATGCTCCAAACTAAATTGTTTAAGGCTGATTTAGAATTTCAGTGATACATTTTGAGCTTTGTTTCGAAAAACATATAAAAATGAAAAATATATAAATGTAAGAATATTAAGATTTTAAAAAGTAAGATAAATTTTGTGAACGTAATTTATTCTACTAAATCAATAATGAAATATGTTATTTTTTATGTGCCAAATGAATAATTCAACAGTGTTGATTCTGAATTTTGATTACATGTTTGAGTTCATTTCTGAGAAACATGAAAAAATAATATATATATAAATATATGTAAAACATTAAAATTTTAAAAGTGAAATATAATTTATATAAGTTTAATTTATTTTACTACATCAATAATGCAATATATTATTTCTACGTGCCAAGTGAATTACTCAGCAGCTATATATACTTGGCAATGTGAAATTAGACAAGAATTCTAAATATCAACTTATATTGTGAAATGTAATTATTTTTAGCTTGCATAATTTTGCGGTGCTTTGCATTTATTTCATAAAAAAATACAAAAGGACACCTGCTCTTTATTTTTTTTTTTTACACAGGAAAAAATATTAGCCAAAATGGACCAAAATGCCATAATGGACCAAAATACAGGCCAACTACAGGCCAACTTTTTTACATGGTTTGTTCGATTCAGCCAATGGTCTGTTCTTTGACCTGAGCCAAATTGAAATTGATAATTATGCTTTCACTCCGAAGGGGGCCAGAAAGCTCCTCTGACCCTCTCCCTTTCTCATTAAACAAAGCTCCACACCCAAATCTGAGTTGGTGGACCTGATCCTAGACCTGATTTAAAATAAGAAAGTGTCAGCATATTGTATGTATTTTGGGACACTTGGAACCCATAACCTAATTCTACAACCCTGAGCAAATCCAAGTGAGTTACAAACAGTTGTCTAGTCCATATTATATAATACTAACATTATCATATTGATTGATGTATGTTTTTTATAATATATGCTATCTGTACACTTCATTTTGGTTCAGTGGAATTGGAGTATGGACCTGATGAACTGGACCTGGACCTGGACCCTGACCCCATTGTCAATGGGGCCAAAAGGAGGGTTCATAACCTTTTCCTTATGGTTTTTTTTTTCTTGGGTTTCAAATCCTTCTGGTAATATAGTATCTGGGGGTTCATTGTCATCCCTGCTGTTTGATTTTAACCACCCCAGACAAGAGCCCACAGTGTAGTTGTCAATTATGTTCTATTTTGGCTGGAATTGCGGGAATGTACCATTTTGGATGTGAAACTGGAAAGGAAAACTCTCCTTAAATCTTCTGTCCAGAATTCTGGCCAATTCTGGCTGGGCAAATGGAATAACCGACTGTTCAGCCTGGAATCAACCTTCTCAGTTCTGTTGTAAAAAACTTCACCCTTGTAAATTCTTTTCTCCAGTTTTATCCCTCTAAAACCCATAAAAGTAGGGTTATACGGGCATTCACCGCAAAACCCAGCAAGATGGTTTTTTTCTCATTAAAATGGCTTTTTTGAAAAACGCTCGAACTGCTAGGTTCAAAGCTTTTCTCTTTCCCCATTTCATCTTTGATTACATGTATAAACTGGAATTGAAACTGCAGCAACTTTGATAACTTGCATTCTTAGTTCTGGATCAGGATTCTTGACCCTGTCTGTGCATTATGGTTTGATATGTGTTATGGTTTATTTAGGCGTATGGAAGCATTCAAAGAGTGAAGGGCATGAAGATTATGGACTTCTTGTTAGTGAGAAGGCAAAGAAGTATGCAATAGTGAAAGAACTCGATGACCCTGTGAAGTTAAAGGATGGAACAGTCATCTTACAATTTGAAACACGTCTCCAGAATGGACTTGAATGTGGAGGGGCATATCTAAAGTACCTTCGACCCCAGGATGCCGGATGGAAATCCAAGGAATTTGACAATGAGTCTCCTTATTCCATCATGTTTGGACCTGATAAGTGTGGCTCAACAAACAAGGTGCATTTCATTCTCAATCACAAGAACCCCAAGACTGGAGAATATGTTGAACATCATCTCAAGTACCCGCCATCTGTTCCATCGGATAAACTAACTCATGTATACTCTGCTATACTGAAACCTGATAATGAGGTGCTAATTTTGGTGGATGGGGATGAGAAGAAAAGGGCAAATTTCCTCTCTGCCGATGATTTCGAGCCACCTCTGATCCCTGCCAAGACGATTCCTGATCCAGATGATAGAAAGCCTGAGGACTGGGATGAGAGGGCTAAAATTCCAGACCCTGATGCAGTAAAACCTGAAGATTGGGATGAAGATGCACCAATGGAGATTTTAGATGAAGAAACAGAGAAACCTGAAGGATGGCTGGATGATGAACCTGAGGAAATTGATGATCCCGAAGCTACAAAGCCAGAAGATTGGGATGATGAAGAAGATGGTGAATGGGAGGTACCAAAGATTGAAAACCCAAAGTGCGAGGCAGCCCCTGGTTGTGGTGAATGGAAGAGACCAATGAAGAGAAACCCTGCCTACAAGGGGAAATGGCATGCCCCGTTGATTGATAACCCGAACTACAAGGGAGTGTGGAAGCCTCAGCAGATACCAAATCCCAACTACTTTGAAATTGATAAGCCTGATTTTGAGCCTGTTGCTGCAATCGGAATTGAGATATGGACAATGCAGGATGGAATTTTGTTCGACAATATTTTGATTGCGAGTGATGAGAAGGTTGCAGATTCATACAGGGTCAAACATTGGAAACCAAAGTTTGCTGTTGAGAAAGAAAAGGAGAAAGCAGAGGAAGCTGCAGCAGGTGTTTCAGGCGGGCTTGCTGGCTTCCAGGTGATTTTTATACCCCTTCTATATGCATCAGTTTTTAGTTTTTCTCTGCATTGTTGGTGGCCTTCATTCTAATACTGCTTGCTGCTCTTGCAGAAGAAGGTGTTTGATGTCCTCTACCGGATAGCGGATATTCCTTTCTTAGAGGCTTATAAAATCAAGATTATTGTAAGTTACCTTACAGATCCACTTTGTATTTATTTACATTTTTTGTTAAATATTTTCCAGTAATTTTACACTCTCCAGTTGCAGTATTCTTTAAGCAAGCTAGCAAGGACTGTCTTGCATGCGGTATTGTTCTGTGTCTGTGAAAATTGAGAGCTTGCATTCATGGTGTGGTGAAAATCTGGGTCTGAAATTTGTGCTCATCCACCTATTCTTAAAGCTTGAGTAACATAATGTGCTATGATTGGTGGTGGATATGGATATTTACTGGAAATTCCTCAAGGACAAGGAACTTTTGTCCTCTGTTCACCTGTGGGCTCCTTCCCAGATGAAAAATAAATGTCCTGGCACACAACAAGAGGATTCTGTGCTATGTAGATTTCCATTTCCATAGGAAAGAGGAAGCATCCATTCCTACCCCTTCTGCAGGAAATTGAGATCCACTCTATTGAATAAAATCACTTTGTTTGTTTTTCTATCTTTTCTACATAGAAAATGTGCCACACCAAATGTCAAAGAATGGGCTGCAAGAAAAAGGAGCAATTTTCCTTGAGTGGGATCCTCTCATTGTACACACTCAGACACACACCCAAATGAGAGAGAGAAAAATAATGGCATCAGTAGATAACAGTCTTCAGTTTTCTGTTTTTGCCCCTCCTGTAACAAGCTCTCAGCTCCTATCAAATTCAAATTGTTTTTGGGGCTGTATGGTTGTTCCTAGGTTAATGCCTAGACAGACTCATCTGCATGTTGAGGGATGTGTATCACATGTATAACTATATGCGTAAATATGTATTTAATTTATGTCATCAGCTGCCTTTTGCAGCTGATGCAAATGATGCCTTTGCGTAGTTTCAAGTGGTCTAATTGGTTTTGAATGATGATGTGCAGGATGCCATTGAGAAGGGAGAGGAAAAGCCTAATTTGACAATTGGCATCCTCGTCTCTGTTTTGGTGGTCTTAATGACTATCATTTTTAGGGTTCTTTTCGGTGGAAAGAAAGCGCTGGTGAGTTATTCCTGGAGTGTGTTTTTTTATTTTCACATTTCTTGTGCCGTAGGGACTCGGCTCATCAACCTATGCATATTTACTCATGGTAATTTTGTGTGTGTTCCCCTCCTTAGGTGGTTGAAGAGGCTGCTGATGAGAAAAAGGAAGATGGGGTTGCAGAGGCTGCTGATAAACAAGGTAGCAGTGGAAGTGAGAAAGAAGATGCTGCAGCCCCTCGACCACCTCGGAAGTCGAGGCGGGAAACTTAAGTAGGGAACCTGAAATTTTGAAATGAGTGCTTATGTAGTTGAATATGCTCCTTCCCAGCATTAGCTCTTGAAATTTTAAAGTTTTTGTTGTGTAAATGAGATACCCATGGTACTCCAGAATCTGATTCTGTTTAACTTGAGGGAAGCCAGACTTTTATTTTCTTTAGCAATTCCTTGTATGTTTTCCACTTTTACTGCAATGCTGATCTTCAAACTTAAAAGAAAAGTAGTTTAGTAATTTGTTTTCCCTCAATATGAGTAAGGGATGCTTTCTTTTGCAACGGATGGCTGAACTTTTGCTTTTGAGGGACTATGAATTAAGCAGAGCATAATTCAAACTTCAAATGACTTGTGGATCCCTTTTCAATGTAGACATAAGTATGAATTTCTGAATTCATAGACATGAATTTCTTTCCCACTCGTATGGGAGATGACGAACGAATCTGGTTTTGGGCCCTCATTGAAATCCCCATTCTGCACATGCCCACTTATCATTGCTGACCATGATATGACATTTTTGGCAGGCATTTGATTAAAAAAAAAAAAATCCCGAGCTTCTTCTGTGCACCCATAATCAAGGTACATTTTCCAGAGCGAATTACCAACCTCTAGATTGTGAAATCTAACCCATTCTTCCTTACAATTTCGGGCGTGTGTCTACCTTTATCAAGTGATTTCATGTCTACACCGGCATTGATTGCGGCAAGCATTGTGACCATGTGAAGCTTCCCGCCGCTATGTGTAGTCCAACATGCAGAGTCCAAGCGACTGAATTTTTACTGAGCATTTTGTGTGTTTTTTTTAGGTTGGAAGTTGGAACTAGGCATTTTGTTGAACACACTCGGGGCGTTTTCGTACTGCTAAAATTTGCCACACAGTTCAGTTCACATGCTGCAGTGACAGCTGGCTTTAAGTGCTAAATGTACTTGAAAAGAAAGTGACGGATGAGATTAATAAGGGAGGGAGGCATCAGACAAGATGGTCGGGGTGAACAATGAACTACGAGTCGGCCATGCCACTGTACCGACCACAACCCAAAAAAAAATTCAGCACAGTAGCCAGCGTCATGCATTGACTGACCCAACTCACGATAATTCCCAGTTTACACTGATGCTGATGTTTAACAAAGTTGGTCCCACTCAAGAGGGCTCACACACATGGAAAAATAGCCCACTTAAGTGGAAAAGAAGCCTGCATTTACAAGAAAATAGCCTGCACATGTTGCAAGAAGGATCCTGCACACATTCAGGAAGAAAGGCATCCTACACACATTCGGGAAAAAAAGCTAGAACAAGCAGAAAATATTCATACGCAGGATTTGAAGGCTGGATAATTAAGTGAAAATTGTCGGTCCTTACTACTTTCTCATTTGGGACTTTTTGTGGTCTAAGGTCATGAAAGTTCGATTTATCTTAGGGGGTACATGCCTATATGAATGTGATTAAAAAAAAAAGGGTTTTAACAAGCGTCACAATTTCTTCATGAAAACAATTCTAGTATGGATGTCTTTTAAGATGATAGCTTGGCAACGTCTTTTTCTTATGCTTATACCCATAGAGTCAAAGCAGGTGCAAAGAGTTTACACCTTATCCTATTTATTTAAAGGGTAATCAGGAAAAAAATAATAAAAAAAAGCAAGCAAGGGTGTTGGGAGTAAAATCACTTTTTTTTTTTTTTTTTTGTCATTTGTGCATCTAAAGGTATTGTCATTTTGTGCTTTTACAACCAACTCTCCTACCTTTTTTTTTCTTCTGGATTTGACGCTCTATTATAAATCATTTTACTCTACTCAAAAAACTAACCGGTGAAAGGATACATTTGTTAAACACCACATAAGAGAAAACCATACATTTGCTCTTCCATGGCATTGGTTTCCTACTGTCTTGGATAGGAATTAGGAAGTCCAGATCCTCTCCATCGCATAAATCAAGCATAAAAATGTACTTTTCTCCTTAATTTCTTGCCACACAAAACATCAACAAGGCACTAGAAATCCAGTGTCTCTTCTCCTCCCCCTTTCAAGGCAAACCCCCTACACAAACACACCCTAAGAGCCTATTGATTTGCTATGGAATAGAATATAAATAGAGTGGAATAAAATCTAACAATTTTATTTTCTTTACTCAAAATATGGTTTTAGAGATAGCAAGAGACAAGTAATGATAGCTTAGAGAGATTGCAAGTAAAAAAAAAAAGTGATCAATAAAGACAGCTTATGTTACTTGCAATCTCTTCAAACATGTGTTATTTTATTAAAAAAAATGCAATCATTTCATTTTATTTTACTCCATTTTTATTCTATTCCGTGGTAATCAAACAGGCCAAGATTTGCCAAGAACGCCCAGATAAAGAGTGCTAAAGATGACCAAAAGGCGTTTTGCTCCACAGGACAGTCATTATGACAGAATTGACAGCCGAGTGGAGGTGGTTGATTGGAAGGGCCGTTCGGGTAGCTGTCTCTCACAAGGTTTGGAATTGGAAGAAAATGTGGTATTTGCAGTGTTTCGTATCAAGACTTGACACATGACTCGAACCCACAAGGCTGTGTTGCCCTCTCGACATTTTTTTAATTCGTAACATGACTCGAACACAAAAACCTTAATAGTGAGCAGCTTTCCTTTGGACCTTTCTAACGATCCAATCCAATAAAGGCAATAATAGAGACTCAGTTTATCACCTGTTGGTTGAAGTAAAGAAAACTGTTTCAGATTCAATTTCATCAACGTAGATCAGATGACAGGGAAAGCAGAAATTAGTATTAGACAGCTCTATCTCATCTATACAGTCAACAAAGATGCCCTTGGATCTCCACAAAACAAATGAAGGTAAATTGAATCAGCTTATAGTTTAATCAAGGGTTCATGCATTTGGCCTCTACTTTAAAACTGTAAGCTGAACACAAGACAACTGAGTTTGCAGGATCCAAAAAACTAGGCCTGAAGCTTGAAATAAAGCACCAGAAGAACAAGATGCCATCCACCTGCAGGAGTAAGGTTTTGTTATCAAGAATACCATCAACCATTTCATTAGGCACATACTAAAGGACAGAACTTAAAAGGAATGAATAGTTGCAGAAGCTTTGAGAAAATGCCAATAAATGGATGGATAGGATTGTTCCAATCTGGCTGTCCACACGTAGAGCTGTGGATCTCACAAAAGTATTGGATACGATACAACACAATGTTAACTATCGGATATGATATGACACAATGTGTTGCCCATTTTAAAGCATACATGCATTGTAGCTGGTAATCCCTATGATGGTCAACATCCCTGACACCAAGCTATATGCTTACCTGGGCCTCCTTTGTATATGCGATTGGGAACCTCTTACTCCCCATACAAAGAAACTTCAAAAAAAAAAAAAAAAGAATGCAGCAAAACTGCAAAAGCAGAGGCCACAGATGGTAGGTCCAAAAGAAAAGCCCCAGAATCTTCAAAATAAATGCAATGAAGTATTTTCACTCTGTAGACCTCAAACAGACAGGAACAGCTTCTTAGACTGGTGTTGGGAGGATTGTCTTATTAATAAGATGTAAAAACAAATGTTCCACAAGGTTTGGGGAAAAAAAGAGGGGAAAAGGGCTAAAAATGAAAAATAACTCTCCTTGCATTCTCCTTTTTTTTTCCTCACAGCCTCAGTTTCTATATTAAATATTTTCTCAAATAACCTACAGTTCAACGAATCTCCAAAGTAACCTACAGTTCAACAAACCTCCATCCCCGGTAGAATTTTTGGTCTAGTGCCTTACGGCCAGCTGGCTGCTTTTCTCATAAGTGGGGCTGAATCCGTATCATCCGACTGGATATCGCCATACTGCCACATTTTCAGCCTCTCCCTTTGCTTTTGCTTGGTGTTCTTCCAAGTTATCAAGGGCAGACTGCCTTTCCTTTGTGTCCCACCTCTTCCTCCTTTCTAATCTAGCAAGTCCTTACCGTAAAACGTAAGATGGGTTCAGAATACATCAAAAGGTTAACCAGTGCAACATGAACCAATTTTAGCTAAATTTCGATAGAACTTTTTGATGATTTCTGAGACATATGTTAGTCCAGTCAACTGCAAACAAGAACACAATCATCTTGACTTCTAATCATATAAACACATACTATATATATTATAACCCTTTGACATTACCTAAAGATCACCTACCCATCTTCAGCATTGTGGAATCCAAGTAACTGTTCCTCCACTCAACTGTAACTAACAAAACGCAGAATCAGTTGAGGCAAAGACCAGGACCATTAAAACTCCACGTGCATTGATCCCAGGACCTTCTCCAAACAACACCCTACCCCATCTCTCTTGTTGCACTGGCGGTGTAATTGACATCTACAGAAAATAAAGGCATCAGCAGTATTTTGTAATTGCTCAAAATATAATTAGTAAAAACCCAAGAATCTTATTGGGGCCACGGTTTTAAAAATTAAAACACAGTTCCAGCCTCCTCTATAGATTCATGTGGTCAGAAACTGATACATATTGGGCCGGCAAAATATATCGGTCCAAACTGAATTATCTGCCAAGTCCCTTTTCTTTTAGGAAAAAAATTCTATACTGAATTTTTTTTAAAAAAATAAAAATCTTGAAAACCTTCCCTTTGTTGTATCTTTAGGGTACTACACAAAAACCTCAAAAAAGAAGAAGAAGAAGAAGAAGAAGAAGAAGAAGAAGAAGAAGAAGAAAAGAAGCTACACTGAATAATAGAGGTCCATAGATTTATGGGTTACCAGGACAGAAACCAGCACGTATCATTTCGTCTAACCTTTGAAACCATGATTTACAAATTTAAAACTAGTGACTCAATTTGAAACAGGGGTCACATTTACAAGCATTGTGGGATTTCCAGTAGGAGTTCTAAGTCCAATGTCATGAGAACACCAACAAAGAACTTAGTGATTTAAAATGAGCAAACGAATTTTCAGCATTTGATTATTTCATAAAAGAGAAGGTTATAGAAAGACAATGTATTATAACCAGTAGCATTGCAACGTTGATACTGGAACCAGCTTCCACATCAACCAAAGTGATGACAAGCACTTTCTTTTACATTACAGTTTTAATCAGACTGGACATTGAACTGCTCTCATGGACGACTAGGTCCAAATGGGTTTGTTCCTGTGAGGGCAACTCAGAACACCCATTATGTAAAATTGCATAAATATAATGTCAGGAAAGATGAGGTAAGGGGTCTGGGATGGCATGGAGATGCCATAATAGGTGATCAAGCACTGCCAGCAACCTTCCCAAACTTTGCTCCTCGCAGAAAGGACCTTATTTAGGTGAACTTCATTCTAGCCATTGTTGGTTAGAATATGCAAGTGGATTTTTAAGCCCTCATGCAAAAAGGGTTGGATAGTGGTGCATGAGATAGTAAGCCAACAGGTGTAACTGGATAACCAATTAGTATCTGTAAGAGGAAACTGCAAATAGATAGTATATTGTGCTCAGAGATTTACCTCCCTGCAGTAAGGAAAATTGTATAAGTGTAAACAAGAGCTGTAGTATAAAATATCTCATGGCACAATTGCAAAGTGTTCATCGTCGAGACCATCAAGTGATAGTTGAAGTCATGTTACCTTTGAAAGGGAAAAAAAAAGCAACACAAGCAATTTTAATAGAAGATGGATAACTTATTACAAAGAGAAAAAATATCAGTCAAATAACTTGACCAGGGACAGTCCCTGCACTCACCAAATAGCATCCAAATTTGATGCAGAAATAACCTCAAATCTCATGAAAAACTTATAAAAAAGTAAGAAAAAGAAAACACTCACCCAGAACTCACTTGACCAAGTCAACTAGGTTTTAATCTCTGTCATGTAGTGTATGACTGAAATGACCAATGAGATACATACTATACAGTGAAATTCCTTGCTGCAGAGTGCACCACCTCAGTCTTACTGGTGTTGGGATGTATCATTTCCGATTTTGGTTGGAACCAAGACATGTTTGTTGTGTGCAGTTTACAACAAGGTACCAAGTCTTCTAGCAGTTTGTAAAGACATGGACCCGCATCACCAATTGTCTCGACATGAACACAATCCGCTTTTGAAATGGTGAAAACGATATGGATCCTTCAACACGATCTCGCGCTTGAATATCTTAGATATCATCTTCGCATAAGCATGGCAATTGCGGCACACACGGTGATTCTTGGTGACACGAACAGTTGTTCCTGCCTCCATAATAATCAACCCATAAGCAATGGCCAGCATCTCACTGTGCCAATGTGGAACACTCTCCCTTTCTTCATCCACATCATGCAGAGCAAAATCATCAGCGCGCATATACCCCCCCTTCTTCATCTTCTCCATCAGAACCTTTATTTGCCAATATATCTTCCTTGATCTTGGGTGAAAAGCATCCCCTACCTCAAACGCATGAGTCCTGTTTCGAACCTCAATCCAACTATAAGCTGTGTTAGGCTTCAAACCCATGTCAGCAATCATTTCTCTCACAGCATCAGCCTGCTCCCACTCTTCATTCGCGGCATAAACATTGGACAGCAAGACATAGTTATCAGCATTCAGAGAATCCAAATGTATAAGCTGTTCGGCAATTCTCTTACCCACCTTTAAGTTCTGGTGGATCCTGCACCCATCAAGCATTGCTCGCAGAACCTCTGCGTGCTGCCCAATTTTATGCACGTTAATGAAGGCACGTGCTTCATCAAAGAACCCTGCACGCGACAGAAGGCTGACCAACAAGGCATAGTGCTCCGGCCTTGGATCTCTAATGCACTTATAGTATTTCACTCCTTCCTCAACCAAGCATGCGGTATTGCAGGCATAGAGGGCAGCAACATAAGCAGTTTGATCGGGTTCTATTCCGGACTGCTGCTCCATTTCATGAAACAGATCCACTCCAAGATCTCCATGGCCATGTAAGCTATAACCTGATATCATCACAGTCCATGACACTACATCCTTCTCTGCCATACTAGCAAAGATCTTAACCGCAGTCTCCAAGAAGCCTGATTTTATGTACATGTCCATGAGTGCATTTTGGAGGGCGATGGTCAACTCAATCCCGTTTCTGATTACGTACGCATGAATTTCTTTCCCACTCTTATGAGCATTGACTCTTGCACAAGCAGGGAGAACACTAGAGATGACGAAGGAATCTGGTTTTGCCCCTTCTGAATGCATTGTCTGGAGCAGTTTTAGGCCCTCATTGAAACCCCCATTCTGCACATACCCGTTGATGATGGCTGTCCATGAGATGACATCTTTGGCAGGCATTTGATAAAAAAAATCCCGAGCTTCTTCTATGCTCCCACAATCAATGTACATTTTCAAGAGCGAATTACTGACCTCTAAATTGAATTCCAACCCATTCTTCCTTGCAATTTCATGCATTTGTCTACCTTTATAAAGTGATTTCAGGTCTATACAGGCATTGATTGCGGTAAGCATTGCGACCATGTCAAGCTTAATGCCCGAGTCCACCATACCCATAAACGCATCCAAAGCCAAAGCAGGCCTTCCGCTCGCTATGCACAGCCCAACATGCAAAGTCCAAGCGACTGAATTTTTACTAGGCATTTTGTTGAACACGCTGTGGGCGCTGTCGTACTCCTCAAATTTGCCATACATTGACATCATCCCGGTAATAACATAATCGTCCGAGACTACGCCCCGCTTGAGGGCATGAGCATGAATCTGTCTGCCATAGAACGGACCGTCGCAATGGAGAGATGCGGCCAAAAGAGGAGGGTAAGTGTATCTATCAGGAATGGCGCCACGGAGTAGCATTTGGTGATAGATTGAGATGGCATCATCAGGCGCGTCATTTCTGAGATAGTACCGAATCAGGTAGTTCCAAGTAAAGGTATCTTCCGGAGGAATATCATCGAGCACCTGGTGTGCAGGGTCAAATGGAACAGACTTCGTATAAAACTTCGTTTGGGCAGGCTTATTTTGGAGAATTGGGCAATGGGGTTGAACAAATTGGGCTTGTTTGTCGCTGGCGTCGGAATTTGGGTTCTGGGGTTTGAAGAAACAGCGAATCTGAAGCGCTTGAACGACTGACATTTTGCCTCTTATGCTTTTCTGTTCCTTTTTGAAATGCTTTGGTTCGTTCCAGAGAATTCAGAAGAAGGATTCTAAAGGCATGATCCAACAAGAAAAGATGAAGATTTAGAGATGGATTCGACGACAGGCAACGTTTCGAAACTCTCTACCCGAAGCAGCGATCCAAATCCAAACGCCTCCAAAGACTCCTTGGGTTCGCGATTAGTTCAGATCACGATTTCTTCGGTTACTGTTTTTCTGGTACTGTTTGGTGGGAAATTACAACTGCGTTTACGTTTGGTTTCGAAATTGAGGGGAAGAAGATTTGACACGTTACAAGGTGGGCCCATTTTCATTAGCTCATCATTCGTCTAAGGCACCCGACTTTAGAAACACAGGCCCATATCCAGCCTGAGCTCAACTCGGTCTATTTTAATGTTAGGCCTGAGCCCACCCATTTAGTATATTGGCAGGAACCTAGTTTTATTAGGGTGCTCGTGGCCAGGCTTGAATACATAGTAAGAGTCTGTTTAATAATCGGGCAAGGCTTGGATTAAGTGATAAAAGCGCAAATCCCAGGTCTGCCCGTGTAAGGGATGAAAGTAATTCAATTCAATTAGTCCAAATAATTGATTGAATGCCCAGAAAATTGATAAGGGCCCTGTTTGGCCCGGCCTGATTAATGAAATTGATGGGCTCTAGCATAACTTTAACGGGCCATGTAGGGCTTGGGCTGGGCCTGGGCAATCGTTTCGAAAGTCAGGCAGGGCGTGGATATGCCTTAGCCCAGCCTGGCCTGGCCATGAACACCCCTAGGCTTTATTAGTTGTTTTGGTGTTTCAGCAATTCTTAGGACAAATTGATCACTAAATTACAAGAAGGCTGGGCGTAGGATTTTTATCACTTTTTCGAAGCCAGTCCCAAATATTAAATGGGCCTAAATATTACATCCAAGATTAACCCAAAGTGCGCTGGCTCTGAGTTTGGTGAGGGCTACTTCGAGCACCTCACAATTTGGAGGGTAGTACTAGAATATTAGGATATTTCATGGGCGCCTAATTTGGGCTGGACCCAGTCTCATTTAAGCAGTGGAGTTTTCTCCAATGAGGATGTCCCAATTCAGATGTTAAAGAAGGGAGGCCCATCAACCATCTGTACATGGGAATGAATTTCCACCCGAGAAAATTGCTCCATTTAAATAAAATGTATTTATTAATTTGACAATATTCTGGGAGGGGCACTTGTATAGCAAGTGCAAAAGTTTTGGGTGGGATTAGAAAAGTTGCAAATATGTGCCACTTGAAAATGCTATATACCAAGCCACTTGTGTACGGCTGTGTGGGCCCATTCAGATTCCTTTTGAGTGGAATCAAGACGTTGTCAACATCTTTGAATGTGGAATTTCATCGTGATGATGGTGGATGATTAGCCCAGTTGGAAATAAATAGAAATGTATCTCTACTTGCTTCTATGTAGTTTTATCATTTTTTGCATGGGTATTTTGCTATAACTAGGGGCGGAACTGGAAATTTTTTATTGGTGGCCCAAAGTCTCTTTTATTTACGGTGGATATGACTCCAATTGAATTAAAGTTTCACATGATAGTAAAACATAATTAGGACATGATTTATAGCAGGTTGGATTTCAATAATGAGTTTCATTCATTAAAAAGACATAGTGAAGTTTGGAGGATTAGTACATTAACAATTATAAATATCATAAAAAGAACTATTCTTAAAATAGGTTTTTGGTTTTCTCTTCTATTTTATATAAGAACAAAAAGGTGTATATATATACTGGTAACAAAGGCCAGTGTTTAGCCCGGGCCCTAAAATCAAATTTTTAAATATTATCTTATTCTTCAATATATTATGTTAATGCATTAAAAAAGAATCTCTTGATAAGAATTACTATTGAACTTATTAGTTTCAAATAAAAGTAGACCCATGGGGCAAATGAATAAGTTAAATTAAATTAAGTTAATAGTCAAAACTTGAAAAAAAAATCTATTATCATAGTAGAGAATTTTAGAAGAAAATGAAATAAAAACTGAGGTTATAATTTCATGGTAAAAGAAAGATATTATTAAGGAAATTAATAATGAACAATAATATTTTTAATAAAAAATTAAATGAAAAATAGTAAAAAGTATTGCATCATAAAAAATAAGAGCACAAAGATGAAAGTGAACCCCAATTAAAAAAATTCAAATTCTATATCTTCAAGATATTAATTAAGAATGGGCTGAGAAACTATTGAAAGAAAATATTTTTTTAGAAATGACAATTTAAAGATTCTTTGGTGAATGGGAACAATAAAGAAAGTAAATAAAACATTAGTAAAAAGAAGATATTCAAATAAATGAAAAATATGAAATAAGCATAAAAATAAATAACTTTAAAAATAATATATTTGATGTTATTGTTCAAGATTTAATGAAAAAAAATAAAAAATGGGGTGTGTGGCCCATTTTATAAATGAAAAGAATTTTGGGAGAAAGTCTTAAGATCTCATTTTAGTAAATAAAATGAGCTTACATAATAAAAATATTAAAAACTTACAGAAAAAGGTTAATTAAAATCAATAGTAAGTGAAAAAAGAAAGGTTAAAACATTAATTGTCTATTTAAGTCCTTGTTTTAATGGCAAAAAATATTGACAATTAGCCAGGCCCCACCAATATGATACTGCATTATAGGTTTATCAAATCATCATCCATGTAGGGACTCATCAAATTCAGCGGGCACAAAATATACTAAAATTGTTGGTCATAAAATGTACAATATTCCTAAAGCAGCCAATTTGGCCCATACATATATCAATGTATATTGTTTAATAACCTAGTTATATATTTGAAACGGCTATTTATTGAAATAAGATGAGAGAGAGGAGGATAGAGGGAGAGATTTGAGGAATTTCGTGCTTTTTTAAAAAAAGATGATGTGGCGCTCTAGAAAAAAAAAAAATAAGGAGCGTTGACGTGACACCCCTCACAAGCCTCCATTCTTATAGCTTTAATATATATAATATGGGTTTTGATCCCTTGAGAACTTTTTATGGAGCCCACTTGTGGGTCCCATTTGAAGATGGGACTAGGGGATGAAAAGATCTATGTAAGACTATCCCATATGTCAAGTTTGGCCTCAATCACATACCCCTGACTCCTTCATTTGTGGCCTACAAATTCAATTCATTCTGAGTGGCGCACAGTTGATTTAATGGTTTAGTAAATTCGGATTTGATCGAAACTTGGGGTGAGTGACTATCAGGGGCGTCTTTGTGTATTGTAAGGTTTGGATTGGATGATAGATGGGCCCCACCTGGAGTTTTCACAAAAAAATGGTGAAAACTAGTTCTCATAAAATTATTTACATATATATAATGATCCAATGTATTCCTCGCCAGCTCAAACTTTAAACCTTTGGCCTTCGGTCCGAGAGTTACCTGATTCTAACAAGCAAAGAATATTCCTTGGGGCGGATATACATGAGAAATACTCACATTTGAGATTCAAACTATTTAATCTGATATTAATAATCAAAATTAAATATTGAAAAATATTCTCTATTTATAGTGGATATATTCCTAATCGATTTATAGTTTTTTTTATAGGAAATAATTTTAAATGAGTTAGATTTCAAATACAAGCATCAAGACTACAGAGAAAAACATGATGCATAGATAATTAGTGCATCTATGATGGTAAACACATGAAGTGAAAGAAAAATTTTTTTTTTTTCAATTATTCTTCTTGTACCTGTGATAAAGAAACAACATCCAAGCTCCAATAATTCTCTGATCAAAATATCGTCAATGTGGGTGATGACGATAACTCTAGATTTAGGTGAATAGTTTCTAATATATCCCTACTCTATTTTATATTTTATTTTTTTTCTTCTTTCCTCTTTTTTTTTCCCTCCTCTTCTTTCATCTGAATTCTCACCTAAAAGAGGAATATTACTATGCATTCTGGGGACAAATGCAAATTTGGAAAGAGTCATGCACAGAAAAAGAAAAGTCATTTATGATATTATGAAAAAGAAGAATCTTCATATGTAAAGAGAAAAAGCCACGTCATTATCTCACACACATGGTAAGGGAATAATGCATAGTAGTATTTTCCTATAAATAATCTAGGAAAAGTCCAAAATGAAGGGGGGCCCATAGCTCTTGCTAGCCCCCTAGGTCCGCTCATGGCTATAACACCTTCAGGTGCTTCTTTCTTTTCTCCGTTTCCTATGGTTGTATCATTTGAAGTCCTCAATCCTTTCTATGTTTATGCAACAACCTCAATTTCACTATAATGGAACAGATAATACAATGGAAATAGTTCCTACAAGCAACCAATTTAAAAGTGTATATCTCTTAGATTAAACTAAAATTTGTTCTTTTTACCCCTAAAAATTGTAGTTTATGAAATAAGTGGCTTTGACCAAGAAAACATGGGCTCACGTTGGTTAACCAGGTGGTTAGTACCTATGAACACCATTAAATGACATCATAAGAACAATTTATATTTATTTAGTGGGTCACCTAGGAGGCCCATTACCTAAACCTAAACCACTAGAGTAAAAGGTGTAGCCTGACGTGGGTAGGGTTTGGGGTAAGCCTAGGTTCATAAAATTTTATTCAACTTAAGGGGCAGTTGGATCTGCCCGTGCGGAAAACAAGTTAAAGGGGGAGGAACCCTTACGTTGAAAACAGGGCTGCACAAATAGACCCTTACATTGGTGGACTATGCAGCTCCTACCATGTATGATTTTGCATTTTCTTCCTTCCCTCTTTCTTTCTTTCCTTTTCTTTCCAGTATCTCCCAAAGTATGAGGCAATCTTTTGTTGTATTATATTATATTACGTTATAACGACCATCGTGATTCATTAGGTTAGATTGGCTTCAATTGACTAATTGCACCATTTCCATGTGAAGAAAATTTTAATCCAAATGATTTGATTATACACTAATTTAATATTATATGATACACGCTGAGAGGTCCACATGCCGTGTGGTTGGGGCTTGTAATTTTCTGAAACCCACGGGTCAATGCAACTGGTAATTGAGGCTGGGTCACACTAGCAACATTTTATATTGACATAATGCTTTCTTAAGAAGTTCAATACCTGACTATATAATTGTTGCCTGATATAGTAATATAGTTGTCCATTCCCATATCAAAAAATGACAAATCACATAAATTTGTAAAATATAGGAATAAATTTGGATAAATGACGTAGACAAAGTGACCGTTGTTGTCTTACTTCGGACCTATTTGTTTAACAAAAGAAGTAGTAAGAGACGAGTAAAAGTAGGCAATTATATGACACCACTAGCCTATTTTTACTACATTACTGTTTCTATGAAAAAAGTAAAGTGAAAGGTAAACTAGTGGTGTGATGTTTTTACTTCATTAATATATTGATGAAAATAGTGGAATGGAGAAGTAAAATCTGAATGTAACACCAATAGACATTTCACTCCTCCCTATTCTCTATTTTTTTTACTTAAAAAGTGTGACAATTTAAAGAGAAGTAAAACTTTGTAAAAAAAAAAATGCATTTCACTTTAACCTACTTTTTTCTGATTTGACTCCACGTCAAAAGTGCATTTTACTTTAACCCTTCTCCTTTTTAAATTTATTCACAATTTCACTCTACTTCTTTTTTTTTTTTTTTCCACACATGTAATGTAAACAAAGAGGCCTAACGACGAGTGGACAACCAATTTCTTGTACCAGCTTATTTGCAAATCATTGTAAATACCAAGATTCTGACGTGGGCCTTTGGATTAGTGTGGCCACGAGTGGTTGTTTAAATGTCTATTCATCCACGTCAAACGTCGAGATTCACAATGCAAGCTCAATGGAGTGTTGGCCATGGGCTACTTTTGATCTTCCAAGGGATTTGTATGATGTGATATTTAAAATATTAGTTGAAACTAAGGATCCTGGCGAATCTTAAGAAATTCAAGTCCCATCTATATCTCATCTTTAATAAAATAAATGTTATTTTGCTTATTAAAATTTCTGACAGAAATTCCAACAGTTTCGGAATTTAGAAATTCTTGTAAGAAGTTCCTTGCTTTTTTTAGCAAAAATTTGAGAATAAATCTTTTTCAGCATTTTTAAGATGTCCCAAATCCAAGAGTTTTGAGCTCTCAAAATTTTAGGATTCATTTTTTTTAGTAGAAAGGAAATTTCATTAAAATAAGAAACATCCAAATAACAAAGAAGAAAAAAAAGAAGACAAAACAACTTAATCCCTTGACAGAAGAATAGAAGAGACCCAATTTTAATTTAAATATTTTTTAATGGACAAACGAAACTTTACAAGTCTATGAGCTTGCCATTTAGGGCTCTTGAAATGTACACTAAGTCTATTAAACTAGAAAAAGTAGATAAAATTTTAATATGTAAAATAATAGAACGTATAGATCAATCGTTGTCTCCCTTGAAAGCATTTTCAACTAAAAGCACATATAAATTTCAAAACTCTTGTTGCTTTGCGATGAAAGTAGATTGCACCATGTTGGAATTTGTAATTAAAGGTGAGCCTACAATTCTTTTCTTAATTTCTAAAAGCGGACCCCACATTTGAGTGTTGCGTTTTGTGGCTATGTGGGACCAACATGTGTACAAAATTGTTTTGTATATTGATGAGTACTCTACCAGCTATGAATCTAGGTGGGCCCACAATCTTTTACGTAATTTCTAAAGGCGGGCTCCATGTTTGAGGCTGTTGATTTTTTGTGATGAAGTGAGACCCATTTATGTAAAGTAGAATATTTATAAATTAAAGAGCATTGTAGTTGCTATGGATCTAGGTGGGCCCACATTTGGATGTTGCATTTGTTTCTAATTGAGACCTATATTACTATGTAGTCGTAATGAGTATTATAATAGCTAAGAGTCTATATATTTTTTGCATTATAGTATTTATAGATTTGAATATTTGTATAGAAAATTTATAAAATCAGGAATTACATAGTTATGAATCATAAAATTTACGGAATTCATGCATGTAATTCTCATGATAAAATATCAACTTGAATAAAACAAAAACTTTAGAGTGATAGAATCCAACCACATTTCAAAAACCTAGCATTTAAAATTCTTAAGCATCTACTACACAGAAATCCATAAATAAACAGTATTTCCTTTGTTGTCCCATTATACTATATTAAGCTTAAACGTTTTCAAAATGATTTTAATTGTAGTTTTCTATTTTGGCCAATGGTTATATCCACTATCAATAACTTACCTACTTTTTTCTCCCGCTTTCAACATGTAACCACTCATAACCACTCATTTCCCCACTTTCAGTGTGTAATCACTCAAGTCGTCTTCTCTTGTTCCACAACAACTTCATTTCTGTCTCAAATCTTGTATACCATTTGTTTTTACAACATTTGCGAAACTCATTTCAACTCTACAAAGTCTTGAATTTAGAAAAGAGATATTGTAATAATTTTCTCTTTTTTAATTCTCTTCTTAAAACTTTATGCACTATCTACTTTCTTCCTCCACTTTTAATATGTAACCACTCATTTCCCTACTTTCAGATTATAACCACCCAAGTCTTCTTCTTCTGTTCTACAACAATTTCATTTCTATCTTAAATCTTGAATGCCATTTGTTTTTACAACATTTTGCGAAACTCATTTCAACTTTACAGGTCTTGAATTTAGAAAAGAAGTATCGCAATAATCTTCTCTTTTTTAATTCTCTTTTTAAAATTTTATGCACCAACTACACTAAATAATTTAATGATGATTTTATATGATCTAACAATTGTTTTTAATGAATCATTAAATCTTATTTTATAGTTGTCAGCGAACACTTAGCACGGTTTGTTGTGCTAGTAATTCTTTATCGGAATCATTTACAAGAATTCAATTCTTTGCCGACAAATATATTAGTCAGCATAAGGGGTAAGATGAAATAAACACTCTTAATGCCCTAAGAGTACAATTTTATGTCATTAGTGTGTTTTAAGGGTGACTTTTTGTTATTTTGTACTTTTAATTTCAACCCATTATTATTAATTTTTATCTTAATCTAATTATTTAATTTTATTTCATTTCACGCCTTCTCCAATCTAACATGCCCGAATTTCAATTTGGGCGAGACAACCACACAAGTCACAAACCCACTCACCAGATTTACACGTGAGTGTGGTCTGGAAAAGCAAAATATCAGAGCTGTTTGTGATGGACACGCTCACATGGGGATACAAAAGGAAAGTTGGAGAGAGGATTGTAAAAATTTGACTGGTAATTTGTCCTTTTGCGTGTGTGGAAAAGCCATCCAGTCTAGAAGACCGAACCACACATTCTTCGCAAGCCGCTGAGCTGTCACTGCCTCTACCTGCCCACGACGTAATCACTGATTCAAACTCACCACCCCCACCTTTGACTCCAATCAACATCCCTCATCCACCCTTTCAAAAACAATATGATATGTGCATGAATCTGCCGCCCAATTTTCATCATGTGGGGCCCACTTATTTCTGCGCCCCAAATTTCATCCTGTGGGGCCTCAAAAACCATGGGTGCCCAAGATCTGGATTTTCTTTTATTAGTGGATGAGTGATGGGCATTTGTGTTTGATAAATTTGAATTGTTGACCATTAGTTTTAGAGGAAGATTTAGCTGCCAAGGTTTACAGTTTCCTTGTCAAGGGTTTGAATCAGATTTTTTGTTTATCAAATTCTTGTTTAGGGCTTGTATATATGATGGCAATAATGTAATAAGTTATTAGGTCGAAATTTTTTAATTACTTCCAAATTTGTGGATTTTTTTTGTAATTCCTCTAATATATATTTCCAGGAAAAAAATTATTGAACTCTAACAGTTAAAGCTACTTTTTTAAATTCTTCGTATGAAAATAGGGAATTTGAAACTTTTACGCATCACTCAGTAAGGGCCACCATGATGCATGCTAATCTTGAATTAAGTACATGACTGATAGAATTTAATGTGGACTAGTTGTTGATGATTGTTATGTAGTTTGCAGATAGATGGAAATTCTCTACCCTGGGAAATTTCTGACAATAATGTTTCTTTTTGTCTGTTAAATTCTTTGGTTAGTAAAATTTCAAGAAATTCAGAGCTTTTTGAAATATCACTTTACATATGAATTCAACACACTAGATTTTTCAAAAATGGTTAAAAATAAAGATTTTAAAACATAGGCATAAAAATAGAATTAAAGGAAGACGAAAAATGTGAACTTACCCTTTTGTCTTTATATTATTAACTGCTTTAGAAGATTTCTATGCTTTTTAATGAAAACAAATAGACCCCTCTGAAATTTTAAATTTCTACAAATTTCAGCATCCTAGATCTAAAGACAGGGTTTTTGGAATCCTACAAGTAACAAGATTTGAAGAATTTATAATTATTGACAATTACAATTCTAGCCTCTTTTTTTTTTTTTGAGGTTCATATACAATTCTTTAAAACTTGAAAGTATGCACATGATCATTTGTGAAAGCACAGGAATTCATATACTTCCAAACAGGTTTACTCATAATTCCATCGTACAGTGTGTGGGAAAGTCGTTCTGGAATCTGGACAGTTCAATTGGTGCATCCCATGAGTATGTGGACCAACATATCATTGCATTCTAAGTTATTGGGGTACCAAATATTGCTTAAAAACCGCAGAACATCATTTAATCTTCCTACTCTGGAGAGAGAGAGAGAGAGAGATCATATCTAATTCTAATCATTTCTATATCTGTGTTAACTAAAACTGCTTTTACATACAATCAAAATGCATCCCACTGATCCAAAACCAAGGAAAAGAAGAAGAAGAAGAAGAAGACGACGACGACAGAGAAAAATAAAAAGAAAAAGGCAAAAAGGAGTTCATTCTTCACAACCCCTTTCCCCCTCTCAGCTTTGTAGTCTGAAGATTTACACCCACCTTCTTTTCCTGTTTCCGACTCAGGTGGGTCCCCTTTCCACTGCTTGGACTTTGACTTTGACCCTTCTCCTTCCTCTTCATCCCAAAGGCCCTATGCCTCTTCTTCTCCTTCTCCTTTATCGTCTCCAACTTAGGCTTCCACTCTCTAGACCTCCTGCACCCAACCAACGTCGTATAATCCTTTTCCAGTTCAGGTGTAGTGCAAACTCTCCCCTTGGACTTGCTGGGATTCTCCTCCTCCTCACTCATCCTCCCTTGTTCAATCAGCTTCGATATGAACTCATCAGAAACTCTTATTTGGAGCGTCCCTGAAGGGGTCTTGAGGATGTCGAAAGGCCGACATGAGGCGGCTTTCTTAACGAAAGAAGCCTTGTTGGAGTTGGTTAAAGATGGAGAAGTTGCGAAGGAAGCGATTGTAACGAAAGAGAGGACCGATTGAAAAACATGCTTGGGAAGGAGGAAGTATTTGTGGCCTAGCTTGAGCTCCTCAGTTTCTGAGAGAGCTTTGATCTTCTGGCCAATGAAGAAGGAATCCGAGTGGCAGATGAGGTGCTTTGGGAACTCGTGCATGAGCTGAGAGGCAGAGATGGGACGGTCGTAGATTTTCACATGGCCGTCTGGGTGGATGAGCTTCACAGTGTGGAGAGGAGGGTCTGGGTGAGGGAGATGGTGGATGCAGGTTATGTGGTTGCCCATCACATGAAAGCACCATGGGATTGTGTGGAAGCTCAAGAACTTGATGCCCATCCGTCCATATACTTGTTTAAGACAATGAGAAACAAGAACCCCAGATGAGAAAACAGCCGGCCAGAAGGAAAGATAGAAGCAGCTGAAGATCAACAAAAAGATGGGAGAGGAAAAATATTGGATCTTGTTTTTTGTGGTGTGTTTGATAGGGGGCGTCTGATTATGATTCAATGAAGGTTGTCACATGTATAAATGTGTTGAAAGCAGGATATATAAGAGGTAGAAACCCAGAAGGAGTGGAAGAGACAAATAGTAGGATAAATGGAGATTAAGAAGATGAGGAAGGAGAAAAGGATCTTGCTTTTGTGGTGTTTTGTGTTGTGGGTGAGCTTTGCTATTGGGGATTTGATTAAATGAGGGCATGTATATATGGAATGAGAGGAGGAAGAAATTGGAACATGTAGGCTTGGTTTTGGTGTGTGGAGAGAGAGAGAGAGAGAGAGAGAGAGATCATTTTTTTAGTGGATTTGTCTCCATGTTTCGATTGCGTTGACAGTTTGACTGGGAATGGGCACGCCGTCTCGTAGGGGATGTTTTTGTTTTTTTAAAGAGGATAGATAGAGAAAGAAAAGAAGAGAAAAGATTCTAGTACAAGGGCCAGTCCAAGTAGTATGTAATAATATTTTATTAATACTACTTTACATTTTTCGTCGCCAAAAGAGGCCGAGAGTTTGAAAGAAACCCGCGCCCTCGTGAATACTGACTACGGACTACTGAGGAGAAGACTTGATTTTTTCTAATATCGCGAGATGGGAAATCTGACATGGAGCTAGGAAGAAAGGGGGAGACGTCTCTTTAAAGCGTTGTGGCCTATGGGGCTCTGGCGGAAAGGATTGGGACAATGCCCATTTTAGTTGAGTACTTGCTTCATGGGTTGTTGTACCATACAGGTGGTTAGATCTTGAATTTTAGTTGCAGGTGTGCATCAGGTTTTTAAATGAGAAAACTGCTGAAAAATGACCCTCATAATTTCAATTTAGCACTAAAGACTCTTCGGCTTTTTTTTTTCTTTTTTTAAGCCCGCCTGACCTCGGAGATCTAAGGTGATTTTTCCAATAATTTAATCTTTTAGAATTTTATGATGCAAATGTTTATATTAACCCCTCTTTGGCATTTTTGTTGTTGGATTTGGGTATGCATTAAAACACAGTTTCTCCACTTTCATTACACTAGTTTTCTCCTCTTTTACACTTCTTTATTTCTCTTTCATCGACATTGATTATTTTCGGCTCTTTATGAAAGATTTATTAATGATTCTTCATATGATTACATTGTTTGTTTTCTAAGTTGGTATTGTGGTCATAACCACATGCATAGATGCTGGCCATGAATTGTGGGTCGGGTTGGGCCTACTTGCACTGGGCTTGGGAAACCGCCCATGAGGACCAGGCCTGCTTGTTGGATCGACTAGGCCTATTCCTCTTTGTATGTTCGGCCTTGCCTCACACGTGTATTTTTTAGACCAAAGGTGGATCCAGATCTCTGGATCCACTTATCCTGTTGTTTGTCAGTTATCTTTTATTCAGACTGCAAATAAGTCTGTAAAAAGTGCACAATTGCTGGAGATTCCAATTAGGGAAGTTAATTTAGGGCGGACGTTTGTGAGTACATTTACATATGTGGGGGCGAAACTTGCCTAAAGAAAGCGTTTTCAAAGCCATAATTCGATTTCCAATTATTTTGTTGAATTCTAATATTTTCCTCAGTTTTTTGTCCTCGCAGCTATTATTAGTAACTGCATACACCGGAATCCAACATCTATGTTAACCTCTACTCTAAGTTTCTAAAGCAAGCATAAGCTTTGAAAATAAAAGCGTTTGACATCTATTTTCATCCATTGCCCCATTTTAGAGAAGTAAAGCAAAGCCTTTTAAAACCACAGTCTCATACTATATGCAAATGAAATATAGAGGGGGAAAAAAGAGATGAATACGCAGTGTTTTGGGCATCCACAACGCCTAGCACATTTTTTTAAAAATAAATTTGATAGAGTAAATCAAGATCTAAACCATTGAAAATGTTAACAAGATCAAGCAAGGCTATTAGACCAAATCTCAACCATTGGATAATCACTAATCTTAATATATTTACAAATAATGCAAGCCTTGATATAATTTTTGAATTTTGTGGGCGCCAAATACAAGATTTAAACCGTTAAATCTCTTTGGAAGGATGAATATGGTTACAAGGCCAAACTTCAAAACTTGATACCTCGTGAATCTTGATAAATTTGCAGACAAATATCTACCATTAATTTACCATGCTCGATTCTATATTGGTTCACAGGCGGTCTAATTTTTCTTTCTGTTTTTTTATACAGTAAGTCACAATCCAAACCGTAACACGTTGATGTGAATTTAATCAATCTACTTAAAACTGCAAGTGCGCAGTTGCTTGTTGAGACAGTGGCAAATACATGTCAATCTCACATAGAGCACTTTTGAACTTTTAATTAAAAATCTGAATTTTTTCAAAAGAGTGCACGGTTGTCTTGTTGAGACAGTAGCAAATACAAGTCAATAGCACTTTTTGAACTTTTAATTAAAAATCTGAATTTTTTCAAAAGAAAAACAATAATAAAAGAGAAGTGTCGTATGTAAATTAGAAACTAAATAAATTAATAACAATGATAAAAAACAGATCAGACCAGCCAAAATCCATTAAGTTATTTAAAATTCCAATTTATGTAATTAATTCACCCTTTCTTTTATCTCAATTATTACTCAGATCAGAAACAAATCAATGTTTCTGATCCGAATGACTTGACTATTGCAAAAATCAATTTTAATTAAAAAAAATAAAATCAATACCTAAGACCTCCTTCACCTCATAAAAGAATGAATATCCTAAGCATTACTTATCAAACTAAGCATCGACTATCAAAGATAACTAAAGAACTAAGTATAATCTATCAAAGTAAGTATAAATGATTAAAATTTATTTATTAAGAATATAAATCAGTGGTTTGCCTTTGGCATGAAGATAGGCTTATTATTATCTTTTAAAAGTACATTAACAAGAGACAATAAGAAAAGAGTAAAATAATAAATATAAACTAGAATATTAAAATACTTAACTTCATCTTTTGCTTTAATCAGAAACTCAGCCTACCATTGCAAAGAACCTAAAAAATAACTTCATTGATTTCTTCTTCTTATACAATGGTCTTTCAGAATTCTCTCTTCTAGATCACAGTTTCTGGAACAAGGCTTCAGAATACCTTTAAAATAAAAATAGAAATTAATGGAGGAAAGAGGTGGAAAAGAGAGAGAGATCTGGGATTTCCATATCTGGCTGGGAATGAGAAGGAGCCTCCTATGGCCTCCTTTTATAGTTTTCTGGCTCCTCAGGTTTATTGAATCTGGACCTCTTTTTGGTGGATTAAGAGATAAGATCTGCTACATGTTGATTGAGTTTATCTCCTTAGATGAGAGATATTTCTAAGATAAGATGAAGTGGAAGCTTTTGACATTCTTATCTGATCTTCATATGGGGTCCACAGAGAAATGTGCAACAGTTATACTTCAATAGTATAGATACAATTGCAATCTCGTCTAAAAATGTACATGAAACTTCCTAGGTCATAACTTTCTCATTTTAACTCTGACTTGTGCAATCATGGGCTCCACGAACATCTACTCTGAAAAAGCTTTCCAACGGTGTCATTTGCGCTAATTTGACGTTAGGATTGAGAGTTATGGTCATTTTAAGATAGGCTATTTGAGAAAAACGGGATTGAATTTTGAATTCTAATTTGCAATGGACTCTATCTCTGCAGTGGTTGTGATTTGTTAGCCAAGTCAAAAGAATATTTCTTGACACAATAGGATGAGATAAGATCTTTTAGAAGCTTTAGCTAATCTTCAGGTGTGATCCACGGACAGATAAACTCTAAGTGTGTAGATCTTCAAGCAGTGGGATCCAAATCATCATAGGTTCTGTGGATCCTACAAATTTTATTTTCTGCACATTCTAATTAAACTCATCAAATACTGAAGAGCCCATTTTGAAGCATGACCAGTCCGGACAGAGTTCGAAGTAAGACCAATCCGAACAGAGTTCTACTCCAACTGGGGTTCTTCGGAAAAAAATTATAAACATTCTTAATTAATGCATAAAATGTGCAAAAATTGTACAAATTCCAATTTCTAGGTGAAAATACATGAAATGATGAAATTAAATGAATAATGATGCATTTAACCTAATTAAGTTCCTAATCCAATCTAAAATGATGCCTAAATCATGCAAATTCATGGACGTAACACACGTTAACCCTCCTTGACCTTGATTTGTGCCTAATTAATCATGATTAGATGTTAAAAATGCATATTTTGTATGTTAATGATTGTGGTTAGGTAGAATTAAAGGGGATTTGACCTTGCCTCGGTAATTTATATAAGGGCTTTTTTGTGATTTCAGGTATGGTCTACATTGAGTTCCATGCATGACTTTGATAAGATTTTTGGTTCATAAATAGATCATTACATTTGCATAAACTTTCATGTTTTGGCCTAAATCATTTGAGCTCATCTAAGCTCATTAAAATGCCAAAAGCCCATTTCTGTAAAATCCATAAACTCCTAGGTTTGTATGTAACTGCTGGAAAAAGTTCTCGTTAAAAGCAAAACTGTAAAACCCTAAACCTCACCTCTTCATTTTAGCCGCTACACTCTCCAGCCCTCTTTCTCCTCTCTAGTACCTTATTTTCTCCATCATGCCATCCTAATCCCATAAAAGCTAGCAAAGACATTAGAGATCTTAAGCTTCAAGCTAATTTTCATGTCTCTCTTCATCTTCTCCAATCACCCATTTTACAAAGTTGAGCTCCATCTCTTTCTATCTCTTTCCATTGCATTTAAAGGTAATGAAATCCTTTTCTTTTCATTCCTTCTTACTAAAATCAAACTTCTAAACTCATTTGGCTACCTATATTTGGATTTGATGTCCATTTTATGTATTCACCATGTTAGGATTGTTTGGGAGCTTCTATTTGAGGGATTTGGTGATTTTAAGCTTGCTCAAGTTAGGCAAAAGCTTGGATTTTGGGAATATAGTAAAGAGCAATATTTTAAGGCAAGTAAACTGTCACATCCCGAGCTCAAGAATTCGAGTATTAGGATTAATCTTAAAAGTGTGATGCACGTACTCCCATGTATACACACCTAAACTCAAGTCTAAATACACAAACAAGGAAAAGACACACGTGTGATCGCTATTAGTGGACTATTGTTCATACACGGAAGTTGTCAGTATCGTAAAAGAATAAGAAGATACACATACAACATGTAACAACTAAAACACATTTCTATGTACAGAGTAAAGAGGGAACATGTCAGTACAAAAAAGGGAGTAAGTTTCTTCGAAGATAGGCCATTTGTACATCAGACAAAAGTACATCGAGTCATGGCCCATACAGAACAAAATGAACTTAATGCAACCCCAACCCAATATACGACTGAAACGAATCTAAGTCGCACTCCGTAGTGGATTGGTCAGATATTAACTGCTGAATACTTATTTAAACCTGATGGGACCTTGGGGATCTCCTTTGAAGTCTCGTTGACCCTTCGAGGGATCGGAAGAGGGACCTGAGCCTGTAACACCAATGGACAATGAGTGAATAAAACTATTCAGCAAAGCATAAGCAAAATTAAGGTGACAAGCGTTGTATCCACAAGAATCACTAACAGGTGATTATAGATAGAAGTTTAATTTCGTATACTAGGCATAATGTGCACTAGAATAGAGCATGTTATAAGATTCAATTAATAGAAATACTTTATTACGTGGCTACTACATTTATCATATCCTCCATCTAGGGATATATACGTTGAGAATACCATCGACCGAGCCAAGGTACGAATGGATATCTAGTTCTTGGAGTTCGGAAGCTCTAAGAAAAACACACTGCAGCGGCAACATATATGCTACATCAAAGTCAATCCCGCTGGGTATCATAAGACTGAGGTTGAGTAGAGCCAGAATATTTCGATTCATTTATATACGTGAACTTAAGTAAATGATACAATTCCTTCGTTGAGGAAGGACGATGGCATATAGTATATATATTCAAATCATGCTAGGAAACGTCTATCAAGAATAATACAAACAAAAGCAATTAAGAAATGATTATACCATTCAAATCATTATTATAAGAATAGAGGATAATAACTGTAATTCAATATGTTATGCAATGCAATTCTGTTTCATGGGATCAAGGTGGTTTACTAGCCAACTCTATTTTAGTCATCCATTGATTCTAAACGTGCATGTTAATATAGTTTTAAATTATCTGATACATAGTTGTTTTTCTCTTGGTATTACATTGTAAGAGGGATGTGTATTGAAGTTCCTTAAACCAACACCCATGGGGAGGTGATTAACAAATGAATAACACACATGAATGAGTCTCAGTCCCTCAAGACCCTTCATGATATTCAATTCTTTTCCATGGGACTAGTTTATGAGGTAAAGGAATCCAAATTTAAGGCCCTACAAGGTCCCATAATAGTACTGAATTTAACCTTAGTTTTCAGTATCCTCACGGCTTAGTCGTGGGTGCCTTACGGCTTAGTCGTAATATGCACTACGAGTTAGCCATAATTACTTAGATTCTCCCATGTTTACGGTTGAACTGTAGTTTGTCTTACGGCTTAGCCGTATTTACTCTACAGTTGAGCTACGGTTTGGTTAGGCTCAGCCGTAGCATATTAAACGGCTTGACCATGGCTTAGTCATAGAAGGATCTCAAATTTTCCTACTCTCGAGTTCTTAAACTGTAAAATTACTTACGGCTGGATTACGGTTAGGTTGCGGTTTAGCTGTAGTATATTATGTAGCTTAACCGTAGCTTGGCCGTAGTGCAAATTTCAACTTTGCTGCTCTCTGAAGTTTGAGCTATGGAATACTTATGAAGTAGCTGTAAGCTTCAGAGTTTCTGGAGCAGTTTGACTTCGTTATAGAACTTGGATTTCTTTACAAAACTTGGTAAATATATGCAATTCCAAACAAAGAATATAGAAAGACAAAAGAGGGGCTGTAAAACATATAAAAATGAGTAATTGGAGGAATCATAAAAATCAAGATATACCAATTTGTATTCAACCCAAATTTGCTTATGCTTACCTTAATTAAGCATTTCAAGCTATTAATCCTTCCTTTGGCACAATTTGGGTAGACCTAAATGTCATGCATGCAAGAAGTAAGGAAAGAATGAGTATGCACAGAGAATTGAGTCCTCTAGACTCAAGGAAATTGTTATGGAAAACAAAACGCTTACCTTAAAGATGGGTTAGAAGAAAGAAATGCATAGGTGCTCAAAGATGTTGGAACAGAGAAGAAGAAGAAGAAGAAGATGACGATGAAGAAAATGATGACGACTTGGAGAAAGGAGAAAAGATTCATGTAAGAAGATAAGAACGACTGGGTAGGTGAACTTGTTTTATATGATATATATTTTATGAGGTTTATAAGAAAGTCTAAAAGTCTTTAGGGGAATTTCAATTTAAGTCAAATGAACGACCAACTGCTTCAAACGACTTCAGTTGCATTTGAGTTAGTCACAGAAGTTATAAAGCTTGACAAAATACATGTGCTGGCGCCAATATGATGAATGAATGATGTACTCTTAGAAAGTCAAAAATTATGAAAAAGGGCTCATATCTATCTAATTCAGGTTAAACTCAACCTAACTACCTATTCATGACCCGAATCGTGACTCACAAAGACAAAACAATATTAACTAGACTAATTTTCTGGAAAAGCACCATATCTAAAGCAATTAGTCATTAAACATACTTAATTAGGGTTGGAGTGTTACATAAACACTCATAACTTATGGCATATGTGTGTTAAATCATTGATTCAAGCTTACTTTGCACGTTAGACACCCTTCTAAAGCCCATAAATGAGATTTTCTAGCTACATGTGTTCTTGTGTTTGATTTCAAGTAAAATGTGGGTTTCAAATGTTTTAAAAGAATCTACAAATGTATTTTTGAATGGCTAGAATACTATGTGAAAGGACCTCCAAACTTCAGAACTAAAATAGTTTTGTTTGGCCAAACCCACATAGGCCACTCGAACAAGCCACACCTCTACTTGAGTTTCTGCTTATTTTTCTCAAGTGTTGTTTAGTATTTCAGGTCTAGTGGGACTTTTAGCATGGCTTCCCTAACCTCCAATAAGGCCTAATGAGTTTTCTAAAGATTAAAAAAGAGGTGTTGAGCTTGCAACTTTTTACTTGGCTGTCTTATACGTTTCATTACTAGATCAAGGGCATTAGCCTAGGGTACTTACATCCTTGCTTATACAGTGACATCAATGCCATGGTAGCCCATAACATTTGAGGACCATAGTACTACATCGAATTGGATGGATGGTATGATATGCTCGGTAACCCTATGCTTAGGTTCATTAGTAATTTACAATGAATGCTTGTTCGATCTCATGCATACATCTTGTATTACATTTCTTATTCTTACATGACTTGTTCATGTATTATGTATTGTTCACATATAAACTATTACCATGCACTTTTTATTATTGTCATTACTCACGTATTGTTACACTTGTATTCATATTCATGCTTTGTATCTTGTTACCATGTTGTTCTAGATTGTGTAACGTCCCGAATCCCACTAATCCTAATTACGTTAATTAATTACGTCTTATGACAATTAAACCTTATTAAGGTTAATTTAATACAAAATTATTGGGCTTGGGCCTTGGATAGATAGTTGGACATAGTTTGAACCTTACTTTAGTAATTGATGACCCTTTTATAAATCACTCTTGCATCTTATGGACGGCACATCCGTCGCTCCTTGTGTAATTTTTCGTGTAGATCATCTTTCGTGTTGGGCTTGATTTTATCCGAACTTGTCTTGAGCCAATTGAGGTCCATTTAGCCTAAACTGAAATTTCCTAGAAAAATTGGACTTACATGTAAATGCAGGAAAATTTAAGTTTAAAAAGGGAACTCAACGTCCCTTTCCTTCTTCTTCCTTCGCTGTTGCTGGAGCTCTTCTCCTTCTTCGGAATTTCTCCTTTCCATTTCCAAAATTGAAGGGCTACTAGGATTGGAAGTCTTGCATTTGCTAAGGATAGTCCTCACCCACCTCCTCTTCTTCATAGAAGTATTTTCTCTTTTTTTTGGGGGGGGGGGGGGAGTGCCACCTTCTTCAATCTACAGCTATTAGGTGAGGGTTTTACTCCCATTCCATGTATTAGGGTTTGTTAGAGTCAAGAAAACTCAAATCTATGACATGCATGCCTTATTACACCACATTCCTCATTAGTATGTTTCCATGTAGAAAACCCACTTCTTTTGGAGGGTTTTCCTAACCACACAACAAGAAGGACTTAGAGAGGGCAAGTACTGTTAAAAGGCAAGTAATCGAGTTTGTATGCATTGCATGTGTAATTATGTCATTGACCATTGAGTTAGTTCCCTTAATTCTTCAATTGCAGTCCATTTCACTGTTTATTTGTGTGCAAATGGGGTATGGATTGAGTTAGAATTATAAGAATGGAATAGGAGGGTGGGTGAGTATAGAACACTTTCAAGGACACTCTAATTAAGCCATAGAAATTTTCCCATAAGTCAGTTCTGTACGGATTTCATACGTAAATTGAGCTACAGAACCAACTTTAGGCTCCTGAAGCTTACGGCGAAGCTACGGCTAAGCCGTGAGTGCTTACGGCTCAAAGTCCCGAGAGTAACAAAATTGACATTTGTACTGCGGCTTACCCACGGCTCCACCGTGAAATGCCTTACGGCTAAGTCATAACCCAGCCGTAGGCTTAGCACAGCTAAACTGTAGGCTAATATATGGCTAAGTTGTAAATGCGTCTGTACTATTGGAGGAAATCTGAATTACTCGGCTAAGCCGTAGCATTGTATACGGCTAAGCCGTAAGAACCCAGTGAATGTAGGATATTAGGAACCCTTAATGAGTTGTAGGGCCTTAGTGTTGGCACCTCTCGTACCACCACATTGGCCCAATGGTAACCTATGTTGGAGAGAATGAACGATTCCGGATGATCTCCTAATGACAAGTCATGGATGTTGGCATAAAAAGGGGTGTCTAGTCTACATATGAGGTGATACCAAGATGTGGTAACACGACACCGGATGTTTTATGAGTACATCGTGTTGAATGTCCTTGAGGATCATAGGTTACATAATATAAGGGGAATAATGATTCTGGGATACTTAGTTCGAATGCATTCATATTGCTATAATAGATTACCTTCGACATGATTTGTTATCGGATTCACTTCCTCGAGCAAAACCTGAGGCAATTCAGACCTGAGCTTCTAATGAGTGCGTGTCTGACAAGCTAGAGCTTCTACTGAGCGTTTGCTTGCTAGCTAAGGGTGTAGCCGAGGTTCGGGCCTTTGTAGCCCATATGCATATGCTTTGCTTAATTATTTGTCTGCCTTCACGAGTAACTATTCCTTATGTATGTTATGACTAGTTGATTAAATCCGAGTCGGCACCACTTAGCTTGTGTGCTTTGGGTATATGTATGTCACTACTGCAGTAATTTACAGAGGAGTTGTCGACACTCCTTGGGAAGCTAGCCTGATCCCCTAGTAACCCATATGTATGCTCCCTTTTTGGGAAAATAGAGCATCGTGGTTGCCATTCAGTATGTATGATGTTTTAATTGTAATTCCTCATCCATTGTCATTCATATACTATATGTCTAGTAAACTTTCATTGCTTCATTTAAATCAGTGTATACTATTAAGTTCCCTTGATATATTATGTTATACTTGTTTTATATGCCTCAGTACTTGCTTAACCGTCGTGTTAACAGTGTTACCCTTGGTATTGTAGGTACAGAACCCAGTCCCAACTCGGGTGTTGATGCGCCCCCGGAGAGTGCCCCAACGGTACCTCGGGGAATAGTTGAATGGAAAGATGACGATGTCCTTTATTAGTCATCCTACGGAGAGCATTAGTTCTGGAGGAGTTACAATCACATTTTGATTTTCTATTGGGAAAAGTGCACAGTGGACCTTTTTGTACCTAACCTTTAAATGGCAGTTGGATTATATGGAATGTAATTAAAAGACTTCAGCACTTTGGTATATACCTATTTATGTATGGAAAAGGACATGTTCTTTAACTTGCTCTTGATTATTACTGAGTATTTCGCAGGCATTCGCTTATGATGAGTTATATCCCTACGTGTGATAGCTTACCTCACACGTTCCTGTGGAATCTCCCTTGTAGGAATTCGTGCCTAATTCTTCAGGGCACGGACTTCTACGGAATTACGTATCCACGCCCTGGGAGCCCACTCGAATCCTCAAATTCCCGGGATCAGAGTGTGACAGATTGTCCATGTGGGTACTCTATATTAATGTTCACGTAGTATGCTTGTATATGGTGGAGTAGTCCTTATGCTTGTACATGCACCGTTTATATTATTTACATATGATTTACAAGTGTTAGCACCACATAACTTTAACCCTAACAAAACCTGGCAAGGTGAAGTATGGGTTCAAACTATACATGTGTTTTAGCTACAATCAAGCTATTTATGAGAGTTAGCTGAAACTCCAGGTTCACGAGGTCAAGGGGCCTTCAACCTTCTAGTGATATCATCTTAATCAATGGGTTTTAGCCAAGAGAAAAAAATTAGCTAGGTGGTTTGCCAACTAGTTATAAGTTTAACTATATTGCCTTTGCTTTAAATGATATGGTTTATATGTGCTTACTCATACTAATATGCCTTGTTTAATAATAATTGACCTCACGTGATTATGTACCTGTCTTATTCTTTATTGTGTTGCATCTTAATGCTTTCTGTGTGGTCTATCTTCGTGAATAATCATATTTACATTGTTACCCTTATTGTCATAGGTAAGAACAACCCCGACATGCCCTGAAGGTCTAGGAGACCCCTCAAGAATTAATTGAGTTGATAGCTGATGACGTCTTCCAGATGTCATGGTCACAAGAATGCTCATCATCGGATTTATGTTAGGATTGGGCCCGATTAGCTCATGGGGATTTATCATTTGAGACACTTATATTATGTTTATGGATTGTAAACCTAACTAACTTTACTGCTTCGCACTTGCTACTTATTTATCCTTACTTATGCAAACTCAAACTTAATTATGCTATGGATGGTATATGCTCTTAACCATATAATTTGTCACAGATTGATGATTATATAAGTTGTGATTTAATGGAAAGTTACACATGTGGCTTTCGCATTTACAAGAAAGAATTTTGTACACCATATTATTTAGGGATTGCATGTCGAGCTTCACATCTGAATCTTGTGGGAACTTCCACGTGGGGACCTCATTTATAGTTCTTGACTTGAAACCTTACATGTGAAGACGTGTGCTCGTGCCTCCAGAAAGATGCCAGTGATTCCTTTGGGCTTGGGCCTTGGGGTTTGGGGCTTGGTACAAACCATTGAAATTGTTCATAAGGTCAAACATCACTTTTGAGTCCAAAATTTTCAACCACGGGATTATCAACAATTTCATATTATTAAAAAATGTGGATTAATTTATATTATTTTTTGGATCTTGTGGGCCCTAAACACAAGATCTAAACGGTTAAGTCTCTTTGGAAGGCTAAATATAGCCATGAGGTTAAGTTTCAAAGTTTGATACCTTGTGGATCTAGTGTAGTTTGTGAAGATATTTCAACCATTTATTTAAAAAAGTCTATTTAAAATAAATCATTGCATTACCAAACACTTTTTTTTTGTTTTTATTCTTGCCCCCTTTTTTTATAGCTCTTTTTTTTAATGACTCTATTTTGATGGGTTTATTAAAAAAAAAAAAGAGAGTAGAGATATCAAATAATGCCTTAGAGTGAGTTTGGCATTTTGTTTTGCAAAATTCAAAAATTTTAGTTAGAGAATTTGTAAATTCTCCAAACGTTGTCTTCTTCGAATTTCTAAATTCTCCTTTTGAGTGAAGAATTCACAAATGGTAAAGAAATTGAAATTTTGAAAAACCCAAAACTTCTTAAGACTTTTCAAATGTCTAAAATTTGAAATTCAGAGAAGAACATGACATTCTCAAACTCCAATGAGACAAGTTATCATATCATCTGCAAATGAATTCCCAACATTATAAATTTTAATTAGAAATTATGACAAATAAACATGTCCTAAAATATTTATTTTTGCATGAGATTGCACAAGCCGATCACTTCAGAGGAGTACTCAAGGACTATCACTTACCCCAGTGGTAAGAGGTTTGATTTTTACCAGCTTTGTGAGAGTTTGAACCTTGACAGGAAGGTGCCTTCCGTCACCCGAGAGTTCTCTAACTTTTTTCAAAGTTGAGGGTTCCCTTACCAAAGGGTTACGGCCTACCTTTCGGGCCTTGGATACCCCAAAAGGACTCTGATTGCCCACCGACATCCCTCTCCCTCTCTCTCTTTGCACGTTCATCTCATGGAGGATTGTGGCAAGTTCATCTGAGTAGTAGTTTTTGAAGGGGACTGGACACACAAACTAATGAGACTCAACTCGCGAGTCCATGACAATATCGATCCGAGAAATTGAAGTTCGTTTTTCTGAATAGAGACGAAGAAACGGTCTAAGAAAGCGTTGGATATGGAAATCGACGACTCAAACGACTGCTTTGTATCTTAATTTGACCTGAATTGGGGAGAACATAATGTGTGGTACACACGAGGGGACAACGACGCTTTCCCTTCGTCTCTCTCTTTTGCACATGCACACCTTTTCTTAGTTAGCTTTTCCTACTTAGGCCTAAAACGCTACTCGGGCTTTGTTAGGAGGGGAAATCACTCCAAATAAGTAAACAAATACTTATCCAAATGTATCATGATGGAATCTTTTATCCTACTAGCAACAATTGGATGCGGGAGTTCCCATCCTCACCCTCCATAAAGCAGGGCTGACAGGTTAGTGTCAAAGGCACTGATCGATTTTTCCCGCATCCTGCTGGTTGGTCACAGGAGACCATCTTTCCATGGAGTACATAAATGTGCCCAACTGTTTTTATCTACTTAGTTCAATGAGGCCAAGTTCATAAAGCCATAATTGGGATCCAGATCCAAACCACTTCATATTAATATTTTTTTTATGTATATTTGTGGTAGGCCAAATTATCTCACTTTAATCAGCATGAACTCACAGTATATTTTAGTTCAATACTTTATTCAATCTAATGTGATCCTCCCTTGCCCATAGGAAGGGACATTAATTTTGAGATGTTGAGATCTCATAAGTGGCCACAAAGATGGACTCATGGGCTATGAGAATTCTCTTATGCCCGGCAGAAGATTCTTCAAATTCATTTGAATCTGTTTGTACCACGCATGATGCATGCTTGTAGGTCCACAACGACCTTATTCAATTGGGGATTTAATTCAATAGGATAGCATCAAAATTTAAGGTGATCGTTGAAAATTTTTGGATGGATTATAGAAGACAATATAGACCAGTGATTATTAGACGTGGACTAGCATCTTATTTTGTCCATATGTGCACTTTGAGAGTTAATTTGCTTGAGAATGGACAACAAAATTTCCAACCTCAAAACCATGATTAGACCTCATAAATCTTAACACAACTAAGATTAACTTAAATGATTTAATTTCCAACTGACAACTCAATGATGTCGAAAGCCAAGTGAAATCAAGATTATGTAAGCCTTGACCTCTGTAGTCGCTGATTACATAGTGTAACATAAGGGTTCCAGATAAAACTTGTCTTAAGTTTTTATGCGGTTTCGCTTTTCCTTTTTCTGAAAAAAAAATCCTTAATGAACTGTTGGGACTATAGGTAGGGTAGGGTGAGTAATTGGAAAGCAAATTGAAAGTTTATTATGCCCGTGATTTATTTTAAATTGTGATTTGATTACTACTTTTATGCAGAAAAAAAATAAAAGCAATAAATCACACAAAGAAGAAAATATACAATTTAATATGGAAACTCAAGCATGCAATAACCACGAGTTTAAAGTGGACAAAATTAATCACTAACTTTTGCAGTACAAGATATACTCACAACCCTACAGTCAGTCATTCGATACAAGACGTTGTAGTTGTTATTATTAGATCTCCATGATATGTAGCCTTTCGGTGCCCCGCTATTAGTGCCTTGATCTTCACAATAAACGAATCTCTATAGCGAGAGAGTAATCTTCTACAAGGATATAGAAGCCACAATCTCCTACGAAGAAGTAGAAACATTAACTCTACAACTTGAAGCCTTCAGCCCAACTCCTATAATAGCTCTACTTTATATCTTTAATGTGATCTCTCAACTCAAAATATGGAGAAGGTGTCTTTAGGGTTGAGAGAAACACCCTATATATAGCCCATAATTCATGCCTTAGGTTTAGAGTCCAATTATAATAAAAACAAACAACTTTGACACAAATAAGAAATAAATTCATGCACGTAGGTCGGCTTCTGCTGCATGTTTGCTCGAGCGTGTGCTTTGCACATTTAGTTATTTGCGATCCGTCTTATTAGTCTTGAGCGCGATCTTCATGAGCTTGAGCTTAGTCGCTTTTATCTAGGCCTGCTCAAGCGCGTGAGCATGTCTGCTCAGGTGCATTTATTATTTCCCATTTTCTTCATTTAGCAATTCTTTGTAACGCAATTGACGGTTTATATTAAAAACTATGAAATACAAATTAATGGATTCAAGTTTTGTCCAATACATGAATTTAATCAATACAAGGATCCTTATACAAATAATTTAAAAGGCTTTGGAAGCAATTAAAAAGTAAACCTTATTAATTATATATTTCTCTCTTAGGGGTAAAGTGGATAAAACAAAAGCGGCTTTGTTTAGGTGATAACTATTTTCATAGAGTCACCATGAGAACTTTTTATGGGTCACAACGCTGGATCCCATCTGGGGATGGGACTAGGGGGATGGAAAGATCTATGTGAGACCATCTCTTGCATCAAGTTTGGCCTTAATCGCATGCCCTTGACCCCTTCATTAATTGTGGCCCGTAAGTTTAAAGGCTTCATATTTAAAAAAATTCAGTCATTAATCCAATGGTCTAGTTCATTCGGATGGGTGCCAAACCTCATAATCAGTGATGTAAGGTCCATGTTTATGCACGATTTGGATTGGTTGCTAGGTAGGCCCTACTAATAGTTCTAAGTGAGTAGTTCTTAGCTGACTATTTTCGAAATCAAAGTAAACTTAAACTAATTTAGCATTTGACCATAAAGGTGGGTAAATTCTTCTTACTTCTAAAGTGCTTGAACCTGCTCACACCTCCATTCGAGGGATAAGTAAGAAAATGGCTAATCATTATCCACCTCCAATGTTAGAGATCAAACGATTAGATCCTCTGATTCATATCACTTGTATAACAATGACCCACCGACGTAATATAGTGTTAGATTTTGTGAACTCAATCCATCAGTTGATGTAATAAATTGATTAATTTCTTTATTTATCAATAAAATTATGCTTTGCTTTCATGAGATGAGTGTTATTTTACTAATTCATGCACATGACCAATACATATGACATAATGGTTCATGAGTTGAACCGGGTCCCATTAGTATATTAGATGTGATATATGTGCATGGATGAGATCCACACGCGGAAGATATATGTCACAAATTTTATACTTAAATAGCTTCACAACCAGTAATGAGACTGGGCATCTCATTTGATAAGGTTGCAGCACTTTGATCACTATGAAATAGTGTGATTTGTCTCGATCATCAGAATGTAAGATTCTGGATCACGGTGCTGGTACATTGGATGTATTGAAGGACTATGAGATGCACCTTATGGAATTCCGTCTCAATAATAAGGTATGCTCTCATAATTCCCTAGCAATAGGCTCTCAATCTTGAGACATTGATGAACTCAAGTTTCTATCTATTCATTTGCTTTGAGTCACCAATGAGTGAGGCCGACTGTAGGTTAACACCTCGGTGTCTTAGGTATGTGGTAGTAGAACTGTGGGAACGTTGAATGATCAAGATGGAATCTATCTCTATTATCCCCTTGTGCCAATTAATGGATTTGTCATTAGTAAGTGCGCACCCATCTCAATTAAGAGTTAATTGGATGATACTGATGATTACTGTGATTAATTGGGGCTCAAGGATAATAAGATGTGGAATTTAGATTGGAAGAGACGGATTTATTCCAATTGATCCATGGATATTGATAGAGGAGCCTACTTGTGGTAATTGGGAAGTTTAGGGTCTTCATTGTAACTTATTCCTAAGACTGGAGTGCAATTGCATTTATATAGTGGTGTTATTTGCAATTAACTGAGGGCCCGGATTGCACATGAGATGTGGGGTCGCGGTGTTCCAGTTGGAGCCAGCTTTCTAAGGAATCCCTAGTGGTCTCCACGCTAGCCCAAGTTATTGGAAAATACTAATCTGACTCGAACTCTAAAAAGAAGGGATAAGAAAGGAGAAAGTTGCTAATTGCTTTGGAAGTAAGACTTCTATTTCAATTAGGCAAGAACGAGATTTGAAAGTTTATAAAATCTTCTTAGTCGTCCAAAAGAGTCTCTCTCACGCCCAAAACCCTTTCGTGCAAGAGTTGCACGAGTTACTCTCTCCTTTTTTCTTTTAGCTTCTTGGAGTTTCGAGTTGGGATTTCTCCTGAAGATTCCACCATTCTTCTTGAGAAAAGAAATCCAATTCGGGTCATAACGTGGAAGGCTAAGAGGTGTTAAAGAAATCCATTAGAGCACTGGGGATCTCCAAATGTATGATCTACTTCTTGCATGTCGTAGATTATTATGGATGATTAGTGCTGGTAGAATATTTACTGTACATGGTCACGAGATTGAGGGTAATGCATCCTGAATTGGGTTTTGGTCTTATGGATAGTTGATCCTTGTGTCAAGTGGGTCAAAAATTTTGAAAATCTATCTATGAGACCCACCTACTTCCAACATATAGGACCCATGATTTAGACGGTCCTGATTAAGTCCCAAAATTTCCATTACGTTTGTGATGCTAATAGTCTAGTTAAGGAACACTTAGTCACATGCATATGCAACTAGAATACAATATAAAATGTTTTCCTATATGCATATGTGAAGGAAGGATTTTTGCGTATCCGTGTGAGATCGAACTTCTATAAAAGCAAAAAGAATATATATCTGTCTCCTCCTCTCTTTGTTTTGAAGCCTGGTCTGAGGCCAAGGTGACAAATGCATCAGTTCCTATGCCTAATCAGATAAGGAATGCAAAGTAGCATCTTTTAATTTGTTCTAAATGACTCACTTCCAGGGTTTCACTCTCACCAACATCTTGATCCACTTGATGTCAGTTACTCGGTTATTTAAAAGGGAAAAAAAATTAGAGATTTAAAAGATAAAGATACTGTGACGGATACGTACGGAGTGTATCGTTTACTAGGGCTCGTCTGATATCGATGGAAGTAATATCATTTACTAAGCATAATTTAATCACTGTGGAGTATATCATTTAATTATATACTTTTATTCTAACTTTGGTGCGCATAAAAATGGGGCATGATGTTAATTCCCTCGTAGGGATAAGAGTGTGAAAGAGGCTGCACCGGTCAAATCTCAGCCCCATGGATATCTCGTAGGAAAAAATTTTCTCTCATTAGTCACCAGGATTATTGTGCAAATGCAAAGGTTGAAATGCAAAATGTCTACAAAAGATTAGGAAGTATGTTATTTACCATGCTAGATTTTTATTTTATTTTTTTTCATATAAAATGCTCTAAAATGCTTTTAAGATTTGGACGACTTTTGTTCCTTTGTGCCTTTAATAGCATCACTAAAAATGAATTTTGAAGTTTGTATACTTTGTTTTTGTAAAAAGCAACCGTTGGATTAATATATTTCACAATAGAAATGTTATGTCCAGAACCATACAATTATATATATAAGGGAAATAATCATATAAAAACTAGTTCTTATCAATTTTTGTGAGAATTTTAGGTAAGGCTCATCTATCACTTATTCCAAATCTTACAATATACATGGACCCCTCTAATAGTTACATGCCCTAAGTTTCGATTAGATTCGAATAGACTGGATCATTGGATCAACTGTACATTTATCCGAATGGACTGGACTTGTAGGCTACGGATGAAAGGATTAAAGACATGTGATGGGCGCCGAATTTAATAGCTGGGCTAGTCCCACATAGATCTTTTCATTTCCCCTTGGTTCCATTTCCAAATAAGATGCGCAAGTAAGCCTCATAAAAAGTTTTTACGGCAATTACATGAAAATAGTTTTCATAGGATAAAAACCTATTTTATAAATGTTCCACTGCACAATCTTGTGCACATGAGCATAGTGCATTAGACCATATCTGAGGTGGGACCCACGTCTGCATATGCAAAATAGGAGGTCCAAGCACAAGAAAATATTTTCCACAATACTAGTGCTAGACTGCTAGTACTTTTTTCGTCTTATATTTTGGCCTGACCGTTGCAGAGTGAAGAACAATGTTCTGGACGAACTGTAGACTTAGTTGTTGAGGGTTTTCTACAACCCTAAATAATATTGGAAACATGGCATGTTTATGAGGTCCTAAAAAGTAACTGGTTGGTGAACTACAAACCAAAATAACTTGTTTTTAGCATTTCTGGATCTTGAGCGGTGGTCGATCCAGCTGTTGTGGTCTCGAACTCACGGTCTCTCACTCGCTAAGGCAAATGCCCGACTCACCTGATATTTTTGGGGGATAGAGACTTCATGTGCTCTTGGGAATAATCGGTCCTTGAAGAGCTGAACAACCTCCAGCAAAATAAATAAATAAACATCAAGATTACAGGTCATATTCAACACAATTGCCAATATTTGTGACACTGTGCATGTGGATCGAGTGATCCGATGTGGGAGCTGGCCACACTTAGTCGCTCTCCATGTGGGTCCCACCTAACAAAAACAAATGAAACAAAAGAATACCAATCCATTGACTATAACCAGTAGGGACTCTTAATTTAACACTTACAAGCATATTAGGTAGAAATCACGGTCACAAAGCTCGCCGGCTGGTAATATCTTGAGAAATTCATGAGATTTTAAACATATGGGGTATTAGCTCGATATTTTGGAAGTATTTAACTCAAATGTATAATGAGTTTAAATTATAATTGTATAAGCACTTTAAACATTTTTATTATTCAATTCCTAGTAAATTTAACTCCACGTAATTTCCAATTAAAAACTCGAGAAACGAAAAAAAAAAGAAAATCCAAAATCTCTCATTAATAACTCCGCTACTAATAATAATCCGTTCATGTTATTTGTGACAATGGTAGAAACACACAGTGATTCATTCCTTCACTACATAGTACATACCAATTACATTGAAAATTCTAGCCTTCTCTCGCAGTAGACGGGAGTAGACGTGCCCAACCCCAACTGCAATATCCACTTGTTTCTGGGCCTGGAAAAAAACGTCAACATAGGCGTCTTGGGGTGTCCGTCCTTGAACCAATACAATATAAACCCATGTGGGTAGTTTGGCGTTTGTCATTTTGTCTAAAGTCCCTTTTGGGCCCATGACAATAAACCCTTTCACCTAAGGTGGGTAGGTCCCATCCTTGATTTGTTTTTGTTAGGTGCTCGCACCAATATCATGTGGAGGGTTGGACAATAGAGAAGCTTGATTGGTGGAGGACCATGAGTTGGAAAGAGTCCTCCATACTAGCTCAAGTGGCATGTTTTCCTTGTTTGAGGGAGGAACACATGGGGAGTTCTAATGTTGACCCAACAGGGCACGTGTAGGATAATATGATATATCCACAAGGACAAGATGGCAGGATGTGAGACTTGGTAAACAGAGGACTTGATGCAGACATGGTTGGGTTGTCCATGGGTCTGGTTGACCTGGGCTGAGGCTTCTCCAAGCCTGCCCCAGCTTAACTATCAGGCCTACTCGATCCAGGCCATGGCCTTAAGTTAGCCAGGCTGGGACCATATGCCAAATCTGTGTAGGACTTCTGTTTGTCGGGCCACCAAACTAAGACAGACTCATATCTAGTCCAAGCAGGTGGGCTTGGGCTGCCCTGGACTATAAGTATCCCTAGGGATGATGTAGGGAGTCCCCTGCATTTGTCCATGAAGAGGGCCATGTCCGTACAAGTTGGAGTACATTGATTACAACAAAAATAAGACAGGATGACCCAGATGAGGCATCGTTTGAGAATCAAATAGTTCTTTTTATTTTTTATTTCTTTATAGACAAGTAGAACATAGGTTCACATTTGAGGCAAAATTATTCTCAGTGTCCGTTACTTTAGATCCTCGGGCCTATTTCTTTGAAGGTATTTTTTGCAAAATTTGGTGGTCCGGCAGTTCTACATTGATGTAAAAATTGTCTCCTTAGTATTTAAAATTGCATTTTTTGAATTCTAAGTATTAATCCATATGAAAGTCACTTATTACTTTTGGAATTCTTAAAATTCTAACATTTGATTGTTGGATGGGCATGAGAATTTAGAATTCTCTGGGGGTTACATTTGATGAAATTTCTCAAAATTCTGTCAAAAAATTCCTAGGATTTATGACTTGTAGAGGATCCTCAGCTCTAACCAATGCGGGCTTGGACGGAACTAGGGGGACCGGCAGGGCCATGGCCCCCCCAAAAATTCCTGAAATTTTAAAAAATGCCTCTTTGTTTTTAATATTAAAAAAAATTATATATGGCCCCCAAGGTTTTTAAAAAACCCCCTATATATTTAAAAATTATACTTACTTTTATTTGTGGCCTTCCAAAAAAAATTTTTAGATAGGGGCCCAAAGAATAAAATTCCTGGTCTGCATGTGGGGCATAGTTTCCACACTTCCAGTCGTGCACTTCACATGTAGTAGCTTAAGTGGTAATGTACTGGAAAAGTGACAGACGACTGATAAGGGAGGGAGGCATCAGACAAGATGGTGGGGGGTGAACAGTGAACTACAAGTCGGCCAAGCCAATGTACCAACCACAAGCCAAAAAATTCAGTACAGTAACCAGCGTCATGCATTGACCGACCCAACTCAAATAATTCCCACGTTACACGGATGCTGATGTTTAAAGAAGTTGGTCCTATTTTTGACCCCAGCCAAGGGGGCTGGACCTGGGACAGAGCCTACACACGTGAAAAGACAGCTTATCAAAGTGGTAAAGAAGCCCGGACATGCATACAAAAGCCAGCATATGCAGGAATAAAGAATCACATACATTTGAAGAAAAAAAGCTTGAACAAGCAGGAAAATACTGAATACTTAGGATTTGAACTCTGAATAATTAAGTGAAAATTATTGCTCCTTACCACACTTAGATAAGGAGCCGTTCTCATTTGGGCCTTTTTGTGGTCCAAGGTTATGAAAGTTTGATTTATCTTAGGGGCTAAATGCCTATATGCATGTGATACAAAAATAGATTTTAACGAGGCCACAATTTCTTCATGAAAACAATTCTAGTATGAATGTCGTCACATTTAAGATGGTAGCTTGCCAGGTCTTTTTTTTTATGCTTACATGGAGTCATTGCAGGCGCAAAGAATTTACACCTTAGCCTATATGTTTATAGGGTAATCAAAGAAAAAGAAAAAGAAAGAAGCAAAGCAAGCAAGTTGCCGCGTAAAATCACTCTTTTTTTATCATTTTGTGCATCCAAGGCATCTTTTAGTCATTTTGTGCTTTTACAACCAACTCTCTCACCCTTTTTTTTATTGATTGGACACTCTATTTTAAATAATTTTATTCTACCCTATAAATACAAACAAACTAGTAGGAGGGTACATTTGCTAAACCTTGTATAAGAGAAAACCATGCATTTCCTCTTTCATGGCATTGGTTTCCTACAATCTTGCATTGATAGTGCAGTTCCACTCCATTGTGGAAATCAAGCAGAAAAATAAACTTTCCTCCCTTAATTTCTTGCTGCACAAAACATCAATAAGAAAGGCACTAGAAAATCCAATGTCCCGTCTCTTCTTTCAACAGCAAACCTCCTATACAAACGAATCCTAAGTTCTATATTGATTTGCTATGGAATAGAATACAAATAGTGTGAAATAAAATCTAACAATTTCATTTTTTAAACTCAGAACATGTTTCCGGAGATTGCACGCAACTAGTAATGATAGCTTAGGAAGATTGAAGTGGAAAAAACCAAAAAGGTGATCGATAAAGACAGTTTGTGTTACTTGCAATCTCTTCAAACATGTATTTTAATTAAAATATGCAATCATTACATTTTATTTTATTTTGATCGATAATTGAAACTTATATTAAAAGAAAAAAGAAATAGTACAAAAAAAAAAAGAAAAACAGTCAACTCAATGAAAAAAAAAACAGAAGAATTAGTATAAAAGAATTATACCGACAACAAAAGAACATAAAAAGACCACTGCGTACTACAAGCAAGCACCAAATCCGAAACTCCATCCACCCATTATTTTGTGAAGGAGTCCACAACACTATTTCCCCAATGCCTGTCATACTGAAATTTCACAGTGATGGCCCCTTGTTTTACTCCATTTTTATTCTATTTTATGGCAAACAAAGCCCAAGATTTCCCTAGAACGAGCCTAGACTTAGTGCATGTTTGGCATGTCTAATTTTTAGGCTCTTATTGTCTAAATGTCTAAAATTTATAGAGTTGAAAAAATAGAGGCGTTTGGCATGTGTATTTAGCTCTATTTAATTTAGACAATAAGAGGTAAAAGCTCTATTTTGAAGAGGAGGCCATTTGATGCATTTCCAAATGAGAGGGAAAAAAAAAGAGGCGCCCAGCTACAGTGTTTTCATGGATCACGCCTAGTACGGTTTTTTCAATTTTTCTCGAAATCCGAGCCCCTAAATCTACATCCAAACCGTTGAAAATGTTCACATGATCAATTACGGCCACCCATCCAAATTTCAACCGTTAATTCATCCTGAATCTCGAGATATGTGCAAGAAAGCGTGAGCCATTGGATATTAGTTTTTGAATTCTGTGGGGCCCAAACACAAGATCCAAACCATTGGAAATGTTGGAAAGACTAAAAATGGCTATGGAGTCAATTTTCAAGGATTGATTCCTTGTGGATCTCAAGATATTTATGAAAAACTTTCAACCATTGAATTAATATGCTGAATTTGTAACTAGTCCAAGGCAGCCTCTTTTTTTTATTTTTTTTATTATTTCTGAGACAATAAATAACAATCCAAACCATTGAAAATGTGTAGAAGGTCAATGACCATTGTGAGACCAAATTTCAGCCGTTGGATCATCAACAAACTTGAGATATTTATGTAAAAACGTGAATTATTAAATATTTTTTAAAAAAATTAGGTGCCTCAAACACAAGATTCAAACCGTTAGATTTCTTTGGGAGGCCAAACATGGTTATGAAGTAAAACTTCAAGGCTCGATACCTAGTAGATCTTAATATATTTGTGAAAAGCTTTTAACTATTTATTTAAAATGGTCTATTTAAAATAGATGCTTCCATTGCCAAACACATATTTTAATTCTAGCATCTTTTTTTTTAGCTCTTTTCTTAATGGCTCTATTTTGAATTGTCTATAAAAATAAGATTAGACCTACCAAACAAGCCCTTAGAGAGCGCTAAAGAGGACCGAAATGCGTTATTCTCCACGGCACGGTTATTATGAGAGAATTGACAGAACAGTGGAGGTCATCGATTGAAAGAGCCGTCCTGGCAGCTAAAGGGTTCAGTTCTCTCACAGGGCTTGGAATTGGAAGAAAATGAGGCATTTGCAGTGTTTCGTATCAAGACTTGGACACATGACTCCAGTTCTCTGACAAGGCTTGGAATTGGAAGAAAATAAGGCATTTGCGGTGTTTCGTATCAAGACTTCACACATGACTCGAACCCACAAGGTTGGGTTGCCCTCTTGACATTTTTCTAAATGGTGACTCGAACCCAAAACCCTAATAGCGAGCACCTTTCCTTTGGACTTCCCTAACAATCCAACCCAATAAAGGCAATAAGAGCCTCGGTTTCATTACCTGTTGGTTGAACTAAAGAAAACCGTTGCAGATTCCATTTTATCAACTTAGATCAGATGGATAGGGTAAGCAGAAATTAGCATTAGACAGCTGTAGACAAATCTCATGTATACGGTCAACAGGGACGTCTTCGAATCTCCACTAAACAAATGAAGGTAAAGTGAATCAGCTTACAGTTTAATCAGAGCTTCATGCATTTGGCCTGGCCTCAAAAAACTGCAAGCTGAACACAAGACAACTGAGTATCCAGGCTCCAAAACACTAGGCCTGAAGCTTGAAATAGAGCACCAGAAGAGCAAGACGCCATCCTCTTGCAGGAATAAGGTTTTGTTGTCCAGAGTACACCATCCACCCTTTTGATTAGGCATATACTAAAGCACAGAACTTAAGAGGAATAGTTGCAGGAGTTTTGAGAAAATGCCAATAAATGGATGGATAGAATTGTTCCAATCTGGCTGTCCATACATGTGGAGCTGTGGATCTCACCAAAGGATGCATCCCACAACGTCTAGAGGAATAGGTAGACATGTATCCCTTCCTTTTCCTGCCACTATTCTCAATTTGGTAAGCCACCATACTGGCCGGCTACCCTGGTAAGCTATGATATCCAGACATGGGAGGTACAGAGTCTACACATTTTACCCATAAAAATGTGAAGTACCTGATACAATATGACATTCCTCTGACGGTCAATGTCCCTCACACCAAGCTATATACTTACCTGGACCTCTTGTCTATATGCAATTTGGACCTCTTATTACTACCAACACACGAAAAAAGAAAGCAAAAAAATAAAAATAAAAAATGAATGCAGCAAAACTGCAAAAGCAGAGGCTACAGATGGTAGGTCCAAAAGAAAAGCCCCAGAATCTTCAAAATAAATGCAATGAACTATTTTCACTCTGTATACCTCAAACAAACAGGAACAGCTTCTTAGACTGGTGTTGGGAGGATTGTCTTATTAATAAGATGTAAAAACAAATGTTCCACAAGGTTTGGGGAAAAAAAGGGGTGAAAAGGGCTAAAAATGATAAATAACTCTCCTTGCATTCTCTCTCTCTTTTTTTTTTTTTTTTTTATCCTCACAGCCTCAGTTCCTATATTAAATATTTTCTCAAATAACCTACAGTTCAACGAACCTCCAAAGTGACCTACAGTTCAACGAACCTCCAAAGTAACCTACAGTTCAACAAACCTCCATCCCCGGTAGAATTTTTGGTCTAGTGCCTTAACGGCGACTGGCTGCTTTTCTCATAGGTGGGGCTGAATCCTCATCATCCGACTGGATATCACCGTACTGCCACATTTTCAGCCTCTCGCGCTTTGCTTTTGCTTGGTGTTCTTCCAAGTTATCAAGGGCAGACTGCCTTTCCCTTGTGTCCCACCTCTTCCTCCTTTCTAATCTAGCGAGTCCTTCCTGTAAAACATAAGATGGGTTCAGAATACATCAAAAGGTTGACCGGTGCAACATAAACCAATTTTAGCTAAATTTCGACAGAACTTTTTGATGTTTTCTAAGACATGTTGGTCCAGTCAACTGAAAGAACATAATCATCTTGACTTCTAATCATAAAAACACATGCTATATATATTTATATATATAGGGGAATATTCATGTGTATATGTCCCTCACCAAGGAACCGTGCATACTCTTCTGTGGGGCCCATGGTGGACCCCACGAAGGGATGAGATTGGGGGGATGGAAAGATCTATGCGGGATCAACCTACATATCAAGTTTGGCCCCAATTACATGTCCCTAACCCCTTTATCTGTGACCTACAAATTCATTCTATTCGGATGGGCGTATAGTCGATCCAACGGTCCAATAAATTAGGATTTGATTAAAAATTAGTAAATGTGTTCAGTTCAAGGGGGGTCGTGTGTGTGATTCATTTGGATGGACCATACAGTGGGTCTCACCTAGAGTTCTCACAAAAAATTGTGAGGGATATATGCACATGAATATTTCCCATATATATATATATATATATGAGAAATGGTCCTGTAAGGACCATCCATACAGACTATTTTTCACCGTTTTAGATAGTGCAGTCTACGTTGCGATCCATCCAAATAGATCACACACATTACTCCCGTGTATTACACACGTCCACCAATTCTGGGTTCATCCGAATAAATTGGGCCGTTGAATCGATTGCACACTCATGTATATATAAATACATATATATAAAGTCCATTCAGATGGATGTACAGTCGATACAACGGTCTAATCTATTTGGGTGGGAACTAAAATTAGTGGACGTGTGCAATTTAGGAGGGCCATGTATGTGATCCATTTGGATAGCTCGCAACGTGGGTCAAACTGTCCAAAACGGTGAAAAATAATTTGTAAGGACCATCCTTACAAGACCGTTTCCCTATATATATATCCATCCCTCATTACAAGGTGAGAGACAATTCTTTTTTAGACCTAATAAGGTAAAAAAGATGTCATGATGTGTAATGGTATTGTCCTTTTGCACATCAATACTTTCCAAAAATGGAAGTGTCCATTATCATAGTGTGATGGACATATGCATAGTAGTTTTGTCCTATATATATATGAGGAAGAGTACTATGCATCCATCCCCCTCACCTCCATTTTTGACCTAACAAATTCAAAAATTGTGATGGTTTTGTCTTCTTGCACATTAACACTTTCAAAAAAATAAGTGTCCCTCACTCTATGGTGAGGGATAGATGCATAATAATATTTTTCATATATATATATATGGAAATGATACTATGCATCCTTCCCTCACCCTAGAGTGAGGAACATTTGCACAATTAGAAATATTTATGTCCAAAAGAAAAAAAAAGTATATGAAAAACATTAAGTGCTCATTTACAAATAAGGAAAGCCATGCAAGCATTCCTCACTCTATGGTGAGAGAAGGCTGCATAATATATATATGCGTGAGGGAAGGCTGCATAATATATATATAGGAAAATGATCCTGTAAGGACAGTTCTTACGGTCCTTACAGACCATTTTTCACCATTTTGGATAGTTCGGCCCATGTTGCGAGCTATCCAAATGGATCACATACATGACCCCCCTAAATTGCACGCATCTATCAATTTTGAGTCCCATCTGAATAGATTGGATTGTTGGATTGATTGCACATCCATCCAAATAGACTTTATCTATATATATATATTTATTTATATATACATGAGTGTGTAGTTGATCCAACGGTTCAATCTATTCAGATGAGATCCAAAACTGGTAGACATGTGCAATTCATGGGGGTAATGTATGTGATCCATTTGGATGGCTTGCAACATGGGCTGCACTATCTAAAACGATAAGAAATGGTTCATACCGACTGTCCTCACATGACCGTTTCATTTATATACCCACGTGCATTGATCCCAGGGCCTTCAAACAACACCCTAACCATCTCTCTTGTTGCACATAGTAGGTTAACCTGGAAGTTTAGTTGACATTTACACAAAATAAAGGCAGCCGCAGTATTTTGTAAATGCTAAAATATAATTAGTTAAAACTCATGAATCTTATTGGGTCTAAGGTTTTAAAAATTTAAACAAAGTTCCAGCCTCCTCTATAGATTCATCCGGTTAGAAACTGAGACAAATTGGGCCTGCCAAAATATATTGGTCCAAACACAATTATCAGCCAAGTCTTTATTCCTTTTCTTTCAGGAAAAAATTCTATACTGAAAATTGGTTAAAAAAATAAAAATCTTGAAAACCTTCCCTTTCTTGTATCTTTAGGGTGCTACACTAAAACCTCAAAAAAATAATGCTACACTGAACAATAGATGTCCATAGATTTATGGGTTACTAGGACAGAAACCAGCACGTATCACCTTATAAATATCATTTTCATCTAACTTTTGAAACCATGATTTACAAATTGAAAACCAGTGACTCAATTTGAAACATGGGTCACATTTACAACGATTGTTGGGTTTCAAGTAGGAGCTCTAAGTTCAATGTTATAAGAACACCAACGAAGAACTAAGTGATTTAAAATGAGCAAGGAATTTTCAGCATTTGATTATATTTCATGAAAGAGAAGGTTATAGAAAGACGACGTATTGTAACCTGTAGCATTGCAGCATTGATACTGGAACCAGCTTCCACGTCGACCAAAGTGACGACAAGCACTGTACCAGTTCCCTGGCCTTTAACTTTTCCTCCTGAAGTATCTCTCTCTTCAACCATGGCCCTAAGCTCCTTCGAGCTGTTGAGGGTGCACTCGCTCAGATATTCTGCAGCTTCCTGTCCAAAATCCTCCTCTAAACTAGGGACCTTAATATATGCAAGGCTGCATAGCTGAGCAAGGCCAGGTGCAGAGGAGACAGAGGGATCAAGTGGGCGCAAGTGACTGTATGGAACAGTTTCTTGGTTCCCATAGTCAACATAGAAGACTTCGAACTTATCCTTCGGTGATTCAACAGCTCCGCGTGGTGCATTGACAATCTTCACATGCCAAAGAAATTTTCACCATCAAGGGAAAGTTATGTGATGACTATGGTATTAAAGATTAAAATTAAACAATATTAAAATAATTACAGAAAAAATAATTTTCAATTCAATAGAAAGCCAAACTGAGTGTTCTAACATCTGTGCAGTACATCATCAACAACAAATTTGGAATCAATCAGTTGCAACCAGTTCTCTACAAACTAGAATGGAGAATGAATCAGTAGAGAGGACAGTTCAGTCCAGTTATAACCAATTAAACCATGATGTGAAAAATGGAAAAACAAATAAAACATTTGGTTAAATAATTAAATTAAGAGAACAGCTAAACTGCAGGCTTCCATCAAGTTTGTCCAAATTTTTTAACAAGACCCAGTTCTTACAAAAGTGGACCAGTGGGGGTGCTGGTGGAGGTAAAACCTGGTTCAACTGGCTGGTCCGATAAGATTTTGGTAACATTGGTTGCATTTTGACAAGGACAAAATTTCTCAAGTTGTTGACGAGTTAAATTATAGATTCGAATGGCATTGTATATATGGGACATTAAATTTTTACTAGAAATTGGCACAATGACATTGTATATATAGGACATTATATTTGTACTAGAAATTGGCACAAGTTATGACATCAGGTTGAACACAAAGGTTGACCTCCTCAAGAAAAGCAAATTGAGGACACTCCTTTCATTTATTAAATAAAAAGTTTCAGTTTTTCATAAAAAATACATATTTGACAAATAAACAAATAAAAAGCAATGCTGTGGACAACAACCTGTAGCATAGATGGAAATAGAATAGCTGGAAGGTGATCATTGTCGCAAACATGAGGTAATGGGTTGAAATCATGTTATCATTCATAGAAATATAAAAATAAAACGGAATACTATGTTTCTCTCTTTCATAGGAACGTCATCCAGTCAGATTTTACTTTCAACTGGAAAGGCAAAATACCATCCTTAAAGAAATATGTAGATTTATACAAGATATAGGCTCTGTCAGGCTGTGTATTTCAATAGAGATGTACCCATATCATAAAAATATAAAAAACCTAGAGGTCCTTGGGATGGTAATTTCAAGAATAGTAGACATATTTCATTGTTTCCTGTCATTGCCTCGCAAATGAGAGAACTCAAAATTCAAACAGGTCAAGTGACCATTGCAACTTACAATAGAAGACCCACTCCTCCACACTGAATTTCTTTTCAACTTCACCCTTGAACAACCTATGAGAATCAAGTCCAAAAGTCTGAGTCCAACTCATAATTGCCCAATCTCTCTTTCTACCCAGAAGAAACCATTATCCATGAGAGAATTTTCAGAGGCACCTCTCCCACGATTTCTTCTAGTGTGACCCATTATTGTATTTCTCTCATGCTTTCTTTCCTATGCAACCCATCATTGCTATTGACGGTCATTTTTATGATTGTTCAGTGGGTACGAAGCAGGAGCAGTGAAAGAAGAAGAAAAAGCAGCAGCCGGTTGCAGGAAGTTGTATTTGGAGGAAGAAAACAAGTAGATGCAGGAGGGAGGAGAAAATGAATCGAAGATTTTATGATGCTTGAAAAATGAAACAAAGCATTTCCAATGCTTGAAAACAAAATGAAGCATTTACTACTAGGACTTTCTTTCATTCACAAATTACTTAAAGAAGAAAGTATGACATGCTAATTAACTTTTAAAGGTCCCATTTGCTTCAAATAATTGAATAGGAATTCTACAAATTTGTATTTCTAAAAGTAGTTAAAATGAAGAAATCAAGGTGAATATCCAAAAATGACCATCAACTAGTCTCCCCATCCATAGAAAATTAATCAAGAGATGGAAATCAAATATGAAGCCATCACCCTAGTAATTCAAGTCCTAGGAAAGTTAAGTTCCCATCCACATCTCTTCCTCATTCCCTTCACCTGTAATCAATTCCTATGCAAACACATGGCCCTCAGAAAATTATGCAAGGCGAGTTAAATGCTTAAAAGTGCACTTTTTTTCCAACTTACAAACCTATGAGTAAAAAGATGATCACATCACCAGTGTGATATTCAAAGTTAAAAATATCAGGGAATGTAGTCAACAACTTGCTTTTACATTACAGTTTTAATCAGACAGGACATTGAACTTCTATCATGGACGACTGGGTCCAATTGGGTTCAACTAAGTAACTAACCATTTGTTCCTGTGAGGGCAACTCATTACATCCATTATGTGAAAATGCATAAATATAATTTCTGGAAAGATGAGATAAGTGGTCTGAGGTGGCATGGAGAGGCCATAACAGGTGATCAAGCACTGCCAGTAACCCCCCCAAATCTTGCTCCTTGCAGAGAGGACCTTATTTAGGTGAACTTCATTCTAGCCATTGTTGGTTAGAACAGGCAAGTGGATTTTTAGGCCCTTATGCAAAAAGGATTGGATATTGGTGCAAGAGATAGTAAGCCTACATGTGTAACTGGATAACCAAGTAGTATATGTAACACGAAACAGCAGATAGAAAGTATATTGTGCTCAGATATTTTCCTCCATGCAGTAAGCAAAATTTTGTTAAACCCAAATAATAGAGTCTATAATCATCGGTAATTATTACTGCATAAAGGTGTTGTCCTTTAAGCAGTCTACGCAAAGAATTTTTCAAAATGGTCTAAGCAAAGAATTTGAGAATGTTGACATTACCATTGCTCTGTTCCAGGAATTATCTGCGCTGAATTGAGCCAGGACAATATCACCCTTCTTAGGGTTAAAAGCACCAATAACAGGAGCTTCTTGGAGGTTCAGTGAAGCGAGCTGCTGCTGTATAGCGGCTACTTTCTGATCACCAACTGTCTGAATGTAAAACTTACCACCACCCAATACTTCAGTAACCACCACCTAAAAGAAAAGATCAGAAAATAAGTGAACAATCTAACTGAATGAAAAAAGGAAGAATGTTTTAAATAAAACAAACAACAAGCAACGCACCTTAATCACCTCCTTCTGTTTGGAATTGGATTCAGATACTGAACCATTAGTAGCTTCTTGTCGTTCAACATAACCTTCCCATATCTGCATATTAAATATATCTATGAGAAGCCCCATAAAAGGATAATCAGCTACCTACCAATTGAAAATTTATTACATACCTTCAGCCTCTGCTTTTTAGCTGACTGTTCAGCCTGAGCAAGGAGGTGAGCATCCGGAATCCTGTCAGTGCCAAAAGAAGTTTGAAACTTTGCAAGCCCAGCCTCCAGAAGAGCCACAGCCATATTGGTCCTTGATTCCCAGAGAGATCCCAAGAATGTTCCCGTCCTGTCAACTGTTTCTACTTCTATCTGCTCAGAAATCCAGAAAATGAGCTATATAAAATACCGTAAAACTTCACTGACATCAATAGTCAAAGACATTACCTCAACATCTCTCTGCAATATCTTCCTCCTCATGAAAGAAATTGCTTCATCTGAAAAAGGCTCATCCCGACCAGGGCATCTAACTCCAGAAAAGGAGAAGGCAATGCTGCAAGTCTCCTTGGGAATCAGCAATTTAAATCTATGACCACTCAAGACATAGTCAACAACGGCAGGTAGCCTTCTACTTCTTTGCAAAAATGGCAAGAAATCCTTGGTTTTTTTCGCTGAAGCCTGAGTAGTGAAACATATAAGATCAATCCAACAAAAAAGATATGTCAAAAAAAGGCGTATAAAGGAAGGTAGTGCCCTGGCCTTACTGTTAGCAAATCTGTTATGTGCATCACAGGAGGATCCTTGGCCGAATGGATCCCTTTCTTTCCACTGACAGCACGTGCCTCAGCGGCCAACAATGCATCATAATAGTTGGATCTCTCCTCAAAATCTCGGTGTCTGATGACTGTACCAAATCCACGTGCAACAACCAGCTCAGCAACATTTATTCCCGCTGGTTGATTGCCTGCAGATGTTGGAGCAGGTGCCGTGTCATCACTCTCAACCTTGGACGGAGATACCAAGAAGACTGATCCAAAATCCATGACCCTGGAATCCGATGTCCCAGGTACCGGACTAGGTCCATCAGCCATGCTGACCTTCCTAGAATATTCCATCGAAACATTTACCTGAAGATAAAACCCAATATTTCAAATTCTCAAACCAAAAACATTCAAAAACATAATATTTATAAAGAAAAAGAGGTGCATACTTGGCGGCCAATTAGGCGTGTCCGTAAGAACTCCCTAGCTTCACGAGCATAGGGAGCTGGTTTTTCATCACGACGAGGGTTGCCCATTTTAGGTGACCTTATGCTTGAAAGATTGACTCGCCGTTCAGCCAAAGGACTGCCATATGGTATGGAGTCATCGGCAACAACAATGCAGTCCCCGCTAACAACCTCTACTACCTGAAAAAGAGAGAAAGATGATAAACAAAAAAAAAAAAAAAAGAGAGACGGATCCCCTCGTGTGTGTGTGTGTGTGTGTGTGTGTGTGTGTGTGTGTGAGAGAGAGAGAGAGAGAGAGAGAGAGAGAGAGAGAGAGAGGTGTCCTTGCTTCAGTGCTTTGGACAATACTAACCTTTCCTGTGAAGTTTTGGTCATGAATAGCCTTTGAATTTGTTGCTGGGGGGATGTAGTTTGTCCATATTCTCAACCTATCCTTCTTTGCCTGTAGTTCAGCAGCTTTCAATTTCCGCTTGGCTTCCTCCTCCATCATATTCGCACTCCATTCCACATATTTAGCCAAACCCTGCATGGAAGTAAATATTTCAATTCCAAATGATTGTCTACAAGTCCAGGACCACATGCTTTAGAATATAATCACATGAAGTAAAAACTTAGCATCCAGTATTTAGCAAGAAAAAAAGAAATGAAATGTCCTGAAAGACTTGGTAAAGAACACCTTAGACATGTTAAGTTTTGAATTCAGAAGACAAACATAACTGACTTCTAAAGGAAACAAGCAATTAAGGGATGGATAGAATTAAAACACTAAAACTACAGGATATATTACTCGAAGCCATTGAACATGAAAGTCCTGAAGATGGCCGGAAAGAAAACACTGACGGACATACAATCTTCAAGAAAATGTTGCAACATAGGCAGCAACCAGAGGAAACAATATATTTCACAAATCATTAAAGTGAAACAAGCATATTTGGGGTCTGGTGATTGTACGTGAGTGAAATGGTATTGGAGGTGGAGGACTTCTCCCCTATAAAAGTTGGAAAATTTTTAGAAACATGATATAGAAGTTTTCTCACTCAAGTTGTTAATAATTGAGGAATCTTTTACCAAAAAGAATGGAAAAAAAAAAAAAGAGGCATCAAGATACCATAACAAAAACTTGATGGGATTCAACAAAAAGTCAATCACAGATTTTGAAGCTACAACATATTAAGCAGTGAAAGGGAGTTGATCCCCCTACATATGATATCTTCCTTGGTAATAGCTTGGACACACAAAAGCACTCTCTCAGACAGACAAAAATAATAAAAGAATGTTACATGCAAGTTTCAGTTCGTGCATGGAAAATGAGTCAGACCCACGGAAACCACACTGCCAAACATTTGGATGGTGCCTCTGAATGTTAATGTTTAACATAAAAGCAGAAAGTGTCAAGTAGAGTGTACCATGACAATCAGTCCCAGGCTTGCATACTGCTATTGACTAGATGCAATGTATTAAATCAACAAAACTGTGCCATCACATTTTACAAATCCTATAAGTAATTTTATAGTTTGCTGCTTGAAATATTCCTTGTTATTAATGTTTTTGTGACCCTCAAAATGGTAGCTTTTGATTTGAGAAAAAATGAATTTATATATCACTAGCAAACTGCACAATCATCATCACCATAAAAGTCTTATGCCATTTGCAATGCATATTGTAACAGGACACAATAAGATCTGCACAAGGTGGGCACTTAGACCTGCTTACCTGTATGGAGTTAAATGTTGGACAACGAAGAAACAGGAAGCTAAAGCACGTGTGGCATTTTATTTGGGAATTAGGAATGGGCATACAAGAGGAAACTTACATTTCCTCCTACTGTGTTGTGCTTCGGCATGTGCTACTTTCAAGTCTAAAGGAGAGAGCTAATTACACTGATAGTCAGCCATTAAAACTTGCTAAACCAAAATTTATGCCAACTTTGAACAGAAGCAGCACTTGGCTTATCCCGCATTAAAGGTAGCTCCGATAAAGGAGAATCAAAACAGTTCCACTTGAGATGGTTTGGACATGTACAAAGAAAACCAGAACCAGCCCGAGGATATATTTTAGGGTTAAAAAAAAATTCTATGAAGACATGAGTTGAGACACTAAAGAATGGAGCTACAGAGAAAATAACCACAAAACTTAAGTGGAGGAGTAAAACTCACAAACCAAACCTAGGATAGATGGAAGGATATGATAACAATGACAATGATCCTACCAATAGAAGATAGAAGGGATAAGCCTTTGGCGATGATGCTGATGACTATACTCTTTATAGAGGATGGCCACAGCCAGGAATTTCATTTAATGAAATTTACCAAAGAGAAACTAGTCCAACATTAGAGTTGCATAACATTTTCATCCGCATTCAAGTCCTCAGCACAACAAATAAAAGTCCCCAGTACAAAAATATCCCAAGATATTTGCAAGTTAAAGTCCTACAAATATCTCTTGTTCTCCCTAAAGTGCTATAATAAGAGGATAAGAACTAGATATGCCTGTTTTTTGTGGGTTTGGAATTTGGATTAAATGACATCAATGCATAATTGTGCATATAAAAGCACACCATCATCCACTTTATGCTTTTAGTCTATGTATGGAAGTAACTAGCACTTCATCTGTGATGGATGCTATATGCATATTAAAGAACAAATTGAAGTTCATATAGTTACAGAAAAAGATAAAAAGATACATCAATATATGAGGAAAATACCGCTGTGGTTCTATTAGCTTTAGAATAGTATGGATAACACATGCACCACAAGGCCCAATTGGATCTTACGTTATGTTTTAACTTTTTCAGGCCAATAAAAGATTCCACATGCCAACAATTTCAACATAGATGAACTTAAAGAGAATATATCAACATACATTTTCAACAAGCTCCAGTGCCAGGTCCTTTGGTGAATCACCAGCTGCATAATACACTGAGCCAATCAAATTGCTGAATTTATCTACACCCTCCAGGACAATGCGAACCTGCTAATTCAACCGAAGGTGAGTATGTATGTTATGGTATCACTCAATGTACAATAAGACAAGAACTACAGAGCACTCACATCTCTGTTTAAAACACGGATCTCTGTGAAGTGTTTAGCTTCCCTTCCAAATGGATCTGGTGAAATTTCAGTTGCAGCTGAGGCAGCAAGTCTCTGTGCTGATGTGAGTGGTGGTCGAGTTTCAGTTGAAACTTCTCCATTTGATTCTTCTGAGGTTATTTCAGTCTCAACAATTGTTTCTACAGCAGACCTTCTCCCCATGGATGGAGACTATTTTTCAGACATGAAATCAAAATGAAACAAATAATAATTAGGGAAGAACTTGTAAAGCTTCATAGAAACAAGAATAAGTACTTATTTGGCAGCGGGGATTCCTAACAGGAATTTGGGCTGGCGGCATTTATAGTCTTCGATATTCCAACATGAAGTCCATGATTGATTTTTGGATTGTGAAAAGAGTAAACTACAAAGGATTTGAAATAGGGGAAAAGAGGAATGATAATTGTCTATTGTCATTTACAATTCTCGACCTTGTTCTTTGTTCCCGCATAAATTCTTGAAATACCTGATACCAAATAAGACATGAAAAATCTTGAAAATTTGCACGATATCTTACCTGGATTCCAGCAATAAAAACTTGAACAAATTGGAAATCTGGAAGCAAGTAGACTCTAACAGTACTTCCATCGCGGACCTGTTCAACAATGCCTTCCATAGGCCTGCCCTTATTATTAGCCAATAGGCCCATTGCATCAAAATTACTAGGATCCCCAATAGCAGAAGGAGGTAAGACCCTAATCGATGCCTCTGATGCACCAGCATCCTGCATTAATAAGTACAACGATCACATATCACTAGTCAAATGTTGAGCATCTCAGGCCTACTTATGCAATGCATTTTTGCTAAATGTAGAAGAGTGAGGAATGTATAACCCTACTCAAAAGAAAACTGTAATTTGAATTTTTTTTAGTTTTTTGGGCATAGGGAAAATAGAAAAAAAATCCAAATCAAGATAAACTAATATCCGGTGGGATATTGAGCAAGAAGGTGGGTTTCTGTTTGCAATTTCACCTTGCTTGGTAGTTGAAAGATGATAAGCTAAGAAGCACGGACACTTCTAAGAAAGTGATGTGTCCGTGTCGGACACGTGTCGGACACCGACACTCCTCGGACACTCTAGGACACGTGTCCGATACCATTTAGCCGTGTCCATAATTGAGAACTAAAAATTTTAATTTCGGACACTTGTTTGACACTCTTTTTGCAACGTGTCCTACAATTCCTAACCCCATGTCTATGACTAAAAAATAAACATGTAGCTAATATCTCTTGGACACTTTGTTAACATGTGGTTATTAAAACTTGTAAACTTGATATATGACAATTTTATACTATGAAAAAATATATGATTGTAAATATCAATTATATCACAAGTAAAAGACAAATAAATATTTCACTCAAGATTGGCTTCTTTTTTATTTTTGTTTTTTTTTAAGAGGGGAAAGAGATGATCCGCCCTTTTCTTTATATGGATTTTATGGAACTATAAATATTTCATGTTTAATGATTGCGAATTATGTTTTAGTGTTGTATTGATATTTGATAATTTGATATGTCTGTTAGTTGGTACTTGAATTTTTATTTTTTGATTGCTAAATTGATTAAGAAAGTTAAAATGATATTATTTTTTTAGTAGATGATTACATATATATATATTAACATATATTATTAACGTGTCCCCAACGTGTCCGTGTCCTACTTTTTTTACAAATGCCGTATCGGCGTATCCGTGTCGTGTCGTATCTATGTCCCGTGTCCGTGTCCGTGCTTCTTAGATGATAAGTGAAGGCTCCAGTTGAGGAGTAAAGTCCTGATCAAGTTGCTGGTTGCATTGTTAAGTTATTCCAACTACTGGAACTGACCAATTCAATATGACTCAGACCAAGTTACATGAAACTCAGTTGAATCACATGTAACTCCTTAAGTATTAGAACTGGCGGTACAGAGACAACACATCAGCATATAGATTTAATTCTTTGGCCCCACTAAAGCTAGACTCTGACTGCGTGCACAAAATGAAATACAAGGAAACCTTTTTTTTCCTTTGTATATTATCAAATGCTTATGCAACCAGAGGCTGCAAACTACTACCTTGTTCCAACGACCTAAACCTTGCTGCTTAGCTTGTTCTTCAAGGCGCAGCAATTCAGCCAAGAAAGGACTTGCTTCTCCCTTTTGCTGACCCTGTTCCCTAACCTGCATAAATTTTATTCATTTAGCAAGAAAAGTCGCAATGTCAATCTAGTATTAACAGCTCAAAAAGTTTGTACCATGCACATACAAAAGTATTACCTTTGCCCAACCTTCTGAGACAACTAGCAATGCAACATTTTTTTCACCAAGGAAAACAGAACCAAATTCCCGTCCAATGGATGGTACAGTGTAATCCACTCTGAAGGTGACTTCCTATGATGGTAAAGATTGTAGCAACACATTAGTTAATTGTCACTATTGATAGGCAACAACGATGTAGAGTAAAAAATGAAAAGCATCATCAGAAATCACCTTTCCTATGCACAGCTTCCTTAAATACTCTCTGCTTTCCCAAGCAAAAGGCTCATCGGTACCACCTCTACGGGCCTAGAACATGAACCAGCATTTTAAAAATTGCAAGTGTCACAAAGAAACTGGTTTATAATGGAAGATATATATATATATATAGAGAGAGAGAGAGAGAGAGAGAGAGAGAGAGAGAGAGAGAGAGGTCACGCAACATAGAACCTGGGCATTTTTAAAAGTGAAATGCCCCTCTTGTTTGGCGAATGAGAGTAACTCCCTTCCACGTGGAGTTATGATTCCTTTAATACTTTCTTCTTATCCTTTTAATACTTTTAATACCAGGATCCTAATTTAAAGGAAAGGAAGTGATGTAGGCCAGACCATAGGTCGGCTAATCCATTGGGCCTAGTCCATAGGCCCAATAGCACATCTATTTATTTAGGAATTTTATTAAGTTGTTTAATTTGATTAGGGTTAATATTAGTGAGTTTCTTATTTTATTTAGTATTATTCCAATATTAGTAAGTTCTGTTTCTTAGGAATCAAGCCAACTTCTATATATAAGGATGCTAAGACTCATTGTAATGCAGGCTCTATTTCAATTAATTAAAGTTCTCTTTTGAGATTTATCTCTTGTGGTATTTTCTCCTCCTGTTAGGGCGCCGTAGTGGTTGAAGTCATCATTGGGTTCAATCAATCCTTCGGGAGATTGATCTACACATTGATCGCGGATATGGGGCTGCATCATGAAGCTAAACCAATTTTCCGTGTTAAACAAATAAGAAAACATGTGATTTCAAAGTTGCAAGTTGGCATAAAGTTAATCAAATTTGATGTATCTTTCAACTTCAAAGTTTAGAATCATTAGACGTTGGTTCCTACTTTTTCTCCCAATTTAATGATCTTTCTAGTTTTTTTTTCCTTTAAACTTATGTGTATTCCCTATTTTTATCATTGAAAGGAAGACTTTAATCTCCAAATAAATGGGCACCGAGATTATATGGATGGTGTAGATTTTTTAAGAGGGCCTAGAAAGCTTTCCTTTCAGTGAAGTATAAATGCTATTTGAAAGGAGGAAAAAAGTACGAAATGTAGATCATTAATGCTTTTAAAGAAGAAAAGTCTCCACACAACTCATCATTCATTGAACGTTGGATAAGGGGTAGAAATGCTAATTTTTCAGAGGGGCATTCTATAGAATTACTCGTATATATATATATATAAATCTATAATGGTTATATAGTTAGAGTTATATTTATAGTTATTGGGATGCTAGAGAGGAAAAGCGCTCTCCTAGGTGACCTTGTCAAGGAGTTCCATGGACAAGACCAGTGGGGCCCATCTTTTAGGAGGAAATTATTAGGGTTACTGTTTGGATAGTGATGCAGTACATGAGTTCGCTGAGGAAAGTTATGGACAAGAGACAGTGGGCCCTCCTAGAAGGAGGATATGGAAGGCTACGTTTGGATAGGGGGCAAAAGTTTGAGATATGAGCCCTCCAAACTCAATGGTTACAAAAACATGTAACTTAAATCCAACGGTCAACAAACTTTGGAATGGATGTCAAATATGTTCTAGTGTCTATTCATGAGTTAGTGAGTTTCGGGAACTGCGGTGAGGCCGCGAGGTAATTACATTGGAGGAGGGGATGGGATCAAAGGGTTGGCCACACCGGTATACCATCCATGGTGTCACCCAACAGGTCTCAGCAGCTTGCCCTAGTGTAATAGCTAGATAGATAAACTTATGGATTGCATATTTCAAAATTTATATTGTTTGCTTCCACTGAAAGATACAGCTGTGCTCTTGATCTCAAGAATGGAACAAGAGAACTGTCCTCCTACTAAGCAATGGACTCGACCATATAACAGTAGATTTAACAAAAAGAGTAATCTGACAGAAACTTATGGAAAAGAGTGACCAAGGTTACTCTGTGCAGCTAAGTCAAACAATTTCTTTAAATGCAGTAAGCAATAAACAACTTATCTTGCCAATAGTTCATAAAAGAAAAATATAACTGTTAGAAAGACAAAATAAGGCGTAACCTATTTCGAGAATATTCAAAATTAGCAACTAGCCGTAATGTTCTAAATCTATGAATTAAGACTATTTAAAACAAGTTGCTTTTTAACATTCGAGTGATTGTCGAATCATCAATTTCATTAAATGCGATCCACTGCCCATGCATCAACACATCTAGGAATCAGACAGAAGCTACAAAAATATTCTTTTGTTTTTTTTCCTTTTCTTGATATGGGTATTTGAAGCTATCAATTACCAATCTAGGAGCAATAAGAGAAGACAAAGTGATCGTCTTCTCGGGAGGAATCTCTGCCTTTGTGCTCCCCATTATGACTAAACAATCCCCAGAAGAAACAGCTTTCACGATCCCTCTCAGCCATCCTGTCGCGGGAGCTGCTGATGCCATGACAACCCCTAAAACCTACATCAACAGAGCATCAAATTAAGGCAAAACAGCATGTTGAATGTCTCAAATCTTCATCCAATCACTCATCTTCAAGATTTTCTACTCATTCGAACATGAACTAGAGATGATCAATATACAAACTCAGAATTAAAAAACAAGAAAAATCAACGAGCAGATCGACCACAACACACAAGTATAATCTAAATCCAGTCCACATGCAACCGAGAATATCAATCAAATCAGATGAAGACTTCTTCCTTCAACCAACAATCACGCTACTAAATCTCGAGATCTGACACCTCATCAAGAACACAACTTTATCTAAAAGAAAAAAACTGGAAAACCTCAGATCAAATCATTCAAACTGTTCATCAGATCCATTAAACGACGGAAGAACTCAAAGAAACCTCAATCAAATTCAATTCTTGCTAGATCGCATAAGATCCATCAGCAAAAACAGATCTGAAGCCCAAAACTTTCAGAGAAAACAAACAACAAAAACCAAGATCACGCACATGAAATCCAGAACTAGCATCAATGGATCGAAATCAAACAGAAAGATTCGATCTTTTCAAGATCGGATCTGAAATCTGAATCGAACATACCAGAATCTGATGGATCGAGAGAGAAAGATCGTCACGCAGCGGACTTTTTCAGAGAGTCTAGCAGAGCCGCTCGGTGTTTGCATCTGTGAAAGAGATGAAAAGAAGATTTATATCGTGTCTCCGACACGAACGCAGAAGCGTGAGAAGGATTCTGCTAAATTAGATCACGACGAGGGCATCCTGTTGGCAACGGAATTACTAAAATTGCCACTCCATCCCAAAATACAAAACAAGGGACTGCAGACTACTTCTAATTTGCTTTTGAATAGAAAATCAAAATCCTGTTCAACCTGGTGGTTGACTAGGTCAACCTTGATGTGGTTGATCTATATCTCACTAATCTGGCCTCTACGTGGTAAAAACTGGCCCCACCCGCTAACCCGAACTTGACCTCCATTTGAACCCCATAGCCCAATCCGCAATATATACTGGTTTGCCATGAGTTATGGGAACATGACAAGACGTAAGGGTTGACCTGGTCAATCCACCTAAACCATTTAAATGGGTTGGTTGGTTTAGGGCCGATCTGCATATATAAGGCCATTTAAACAAATTAGTAGTTCAACGTTTTGATACTGAAAATAGATTATTTTATATGGAATGAAGGGACCTGTGTTGGGCTTTTTATATACGCCTGGAAAAAAAATTGAATTTTTAATATTTGAAATGAATTGGGTTTGAGCCATGCTCGTGTAAGTTGGGTGAGGCTAAACAGGTGGACCCACGTTGAATGTGGGTTATGCGGGTTGGGCCGAATTGGGTTGATCCAGAACTTGTGGAGGTTGGAGTTACTTGACCCGTGTTAAGAATGAATCGGATATGAATTGAATTTCAACCTGTAATATGCCTCATCGGTCCGTCTCATTTGAACCGGATCCAACCAGTCACCCTTGGTTGACTCTTAACTTTCGGTTTTCCATGGAAAATTGAAGCTTGTGAGGAGTGACTAACAAGGTGAGTCAGATTGGACTTCTGCCACCGTGATGTATATGTCATTCAATCAGTCAGGATTGGATTGGAATCTCGTACTGTTTGTAACCTTAGTCTCAACCAAAGTTTATTGCATGGACCCACTCAAAAAAAAAAAAAACCTTTAAAAAAAAGTCTAGTACATAGCACCACTTAAAATCAAAAAGTGAAAAAGCATGGAGTGTGTATAAAGGAGGAGATAAAACAGCAAAATAAATATGAAGAATATTTTCCCTGGTTGAGAACAAGATTCATTACTGGTTACACACAACTGCTGAGCTGCGGTTCACTGGACAGAAATACTAAACCAAGCAAACCACTTCTGACTGGTCTCCAAATGAAGTACGGATCACAGGACATCCAAAAGACATATTTTACAACTTTGATGGTGAGATGCTTTTAAGATCTGGTCTTTTCAAAATGATTGACCGAATCATATTGGATTTCCCGATGTGGAATAAGTCACGAACAATATTGGATTTCCTGATGTGGAATGAACTCAAAATAAAGTAAATATTCTTTTGGATTGAAAGCATATCTCTCTCTCTCTCTCTCTCTCGCTCTCGCTCTCGCTACATATCAACATACCAAACAGTTCCAGTCAGAGGAAGTTTGCCCATTTTTAGGAACCATCTCAGATAAAGTTTGTTCTGACAAGTCCATATCTATGACGAAACGAAAGTACACATTCAGATGTGAACGAGAATGGAGAAAAATATAGCAAAAATTACTTGATTGAGAGGGGGCAAGCAAGAAACGTATAGATGGATGGATAGAAAATAGACGAAGAGGAGGAATGGGGAAGCAAGAAACGTATAAATGGATGAATAGAAAATAGATGAAGAGGAGGAAGAGAAAGAAAAGATGGCTTTCTCATAGGCAAAGGGAGAAAGAGAAGAAGAAGAAGATTTTTAGTGTATGTATAAAGCATTGGAAAGAAGATGCAAGATTTGCTTTGCAAAATATCAAACCTTGTGTTATTTGTTAATGATTGAACAATGTTCTAAGATGTGGGCTCCTCCCGACATGAAATATTGAAAAGTATTTTCGCTCTACTAAGACTATGAGGTTTTAATAAGAATGACTAGGTAAATAAAATTAATATAGTATCAGAGCTAATTGGTTGCGAGTTTGAATTCCAGGAAAAATGACTTAACGTTAAAAAATTATGTGTCATTAAAAGTGTGCCAACCGGGTTCCAATGAGGGTGAGAATTGAGGAGTGGACTCTACCTGATGGAAAATATTGAAAAGTATTTTCACTGCCTCTACTGACACCTTAATGTTTTGGTAGGAATAGGTAGCTTAAAAAAATTAATATAATATATATAGAATCATACTAAATGACCAACATTGGTAGAAACACATTTCAAGGAATTTGAACAAGCTGCTACGATGTTAATCACTAGTAACGCCAAAAGCTTAAACTTTTAGTTAAAGACATAAAAATGTACATGAAATGGTCCTAACAAAACGAAACAAGTCTCTTGTGTCCCTTTATAATCTCTAACATGGAACTTGTATAAACAATCTCTTCTTGAAGACCATTGAGTTTCTTCTTTCATAAAATTAAGGTTTGAGAGTCTGAGATGCATAGTAATTATTTTCATTTTAGTCCCCATCTCGATATGACATCCGAAATGAAATGTTTTAGTCGATTCATAAATTTAGTGAAACGTCTTGGAATTTCATTTGAGAAAAATGAATAAAATAAAAAAATATATATGATAGAGAAGTAAATATAAAAAATAAAAAATAATGTATGCATTTAATTAATTATGATAAAACAATATTTAACATGAAAGTATAAGCTTAAGCACATCTTTGCCACAATAAAGTTTAAATGCAATTTTTATAACAATAAAAGTTAACATCCTTTAATATTAAAGATTAGACACATTTTCCACAACATTTGACCATTTTGAAATTTTGGTCAATTTCAGCTGAATATATATTTTTTTAGTAAAATTGACCAAAAATCAAACTAAAAAGCTACACTATTTATTTTGTTGCGGCTTCATGGCCGAAACCAAATTGTTAGTCATTTCGGCCAAAACCAAATAAAATTGATATATATGCTTCAATGTCAAGTTTCAAATCTAAGATCCAAGCTCTGTCAACCTTAAAAATAAATGTTCTTTCCAACTTTCTTTCAATAAGTCTTTGGTTTCCTGTCTCTAAATTGTATGTGCTACAAGAGGGTAGAATACCCCTATTTATAGGCTTCAGTAGGGTTTAACGCATGAGTTACTTAGCACAATAGAGCATGCTAAGATCTATGTTTCATGCATGTGTTGTACGTTGTGCTTCTAGGTCATGAAGCCAATTGCAGTTCGCTAAATTGCATGAACTTCTTTCCTTATGTTGATGAAGATACATCATACGTGCACAAGATAAACTACATATAATGATGAAGATGTACTAAGATTTTCTTAAGACTTAAGAAAGAGAGTATTATATATATATATGATATAACATGCAATCCTAAATTTAAGAGTGGAATAAAGAGATAGTCAATTCTTGTAGGCTATGACGTAAGCACCTTTTTGAACTACGTAAATACTTCATGTGATTGTCTTTCTTTTTGTGTGTGGCACGATTATTAATAATAAGGAGTTGCACTTCCACGTATACGCACAACAAAAATGGACATAAAGGAGGAGTTATGTTAAGGAGAAGGAAGAATAGCTATCAACGCTTCAGGACATGTTTGTTTCATAAAATTAAATACATAGGAGAGGTACGACTTCTATTTATAATTTAAAAAAAAATAAAGGATCAAAGATGAATAAGGAAAACAGTCAAATGACCTCCTCTCTATGGGCATTGAATATAGAGAATATGGGAGCTGAGTACTTAATTAGCCACTATTCTAGGAAATCATAGTCTCATTTGCATTTCCTCCTTATATATCTTTCACCCTTTATCTCTTTAGCAATCTTTCTATGGAGATTATCAGGCTATTTAATTATTAGGTATTATATGCAAGCAAACATGTCCTTAAAGAAGTTCTCCCAAATAGTTAGGCACAAACACAATGAGATAATCTTTAGCATTTTAGGAGATACTAAATATATTCTTTTACAAGCTATCCAAATATGTGAGACGCTTGAAAAGAGATAGTTGCATTCATATTATAGTATTATAAACTGAGATCTTTCTACATAGCGATTTGAGTTAAAAAATTTGAGTTTTTTGAAAAGAAAAAGAAAAAAAAAACTTATAGTCTTTATGCATATTTTGTTAGTCCCATTTTGAAAATCATAATTCATAACTAAGTAGTTATATTGAAATGCTATTTATTGTTATAGGTAAAAGATTAATAATGATAACTGAATGTGAGCTCATAAGATGATGATGCGTCTTAGTTAAACTATACTGGACTGCTTTACCTTTCATTTTAATGAAGTATCGCTCCCCACATATATCGTAAGTGGAGCCCACTTTCCTACACTTTCCTTGAATCCATATCGTTCACAATCTCTAACAGCTCTGGTTTGGTAATGTCTCACTGAAATTAGTATGACCAACCGTTTGATTGATCTTGACAGGTGAAGTGATTAACTTCATTTACCCTTTTTCCAATTTCTTAGAAAACAATCTAGGATTTATCAAGTGATTTACATATGATAACTCTGCAGTTAAGCCATACTAAGAAAGAATTGACAAATCCTATGATGGGTCCTAGGCAAAATCATTGAAAATTTTTACTAGAGTAAAGCAACTCTACTGTCGTGTTGGGGTTTTTTTTTTTTTCTTTTGGGTCATTGTATGGTGGAACCTAACTTTAAGAGGAAGTAACTGTAAAAATCCCAATACTTTTATGAAGAGTCAAGTATGTTATTAGAGTTAGCACTTTGTTAATTTTATGAGGGCGTTCAAGACTTCGGGAACCCACCTCGCCAAATTACATCCCTTGCACAGGACGTGCCAAAATTAGCAATATGCACCATTTAAAATCCAAGGGGCGTAACTGCACTAAGTCTTTCAAAATGACTCATCAAGTTCATAATATCCAAATTACAATAATCCAAAACCTAATCATTGATACCATTAATGGTGCTTATAACCTCAAGAGCGTATGAAAACAGATGGGTACTAGAGTAGCCCCACTCTTTGGCCTTTCTTAGTGCATAGAGTACTGCTCCTGTTTCAGCCTCCTTAGACATGTGCACCTTGGGTCCTCTTGAGGCGCCTGCACCCATAAGAGAATTGTTCATTACCATAATAAAACCAAAGGCAAAAGCACCAGTATCCACTGCAAAGGTGGCATTAGAGAAAATCAAAACTTCATCGATGACACTTTTGGGCTGAGTAAATAGCCAAAGGGGTCTCAATAGGACCATTTGTAGGGGTTAAATCCAAAGGGGAGTGGAACATACGTTTAGCTCGTGATATAACTTTATGTGGGTTTATGGGTGACCCTTTCATAGCAGTGTTATGCCTGGTTCTCCAAATAGACCATCATAAGACAAGAGCCCGTGCCTTAATATCCTGGGTAACCATCCTATTGTCATAGTGCTTCCAATCCACAATTCCCCCATCAGTAATGTAATGACTGACATGAAATGTTATTACAAAACATTTATATACTTATGTGAATATTATGATTGGCTGAAGTAAATGGTTGGGCATTTATGTTAGCCAATCATAGTATTCACACATCAGCATGCACATGTAAGTACTTTATGTTAACATTTCATGTCACCATAACATCACTATTCTATCACCGGCCAACGCCATGGGAAAGAAGCCCCAAATATGAAGAAAACCATGTTGCCCTTGCACCATTGCAGTGGAATAGGGCAAGTTCAGGAGTCTCTTCCTTTATATTACAAGTCAAGCATTACTTTACCAGTTCTTGACTTAATAGGGGGTCTTATTGTGGGGCTCGTCTTCAGTACAGTGACGGTGAAGCGTTTTATGCTGTAGCGTCCTCTGAAGCAAATCAAAATACGCCAAATGTATTAGAATTTCAACAACATCCGCAGAAATCCAAGGACAATTACACATTCTAATATTTTCACTGTTACCAATAACCTAGTTGATACTGAATTTGACAAAAGTTAATGCTGCTATAAACCTTTTCAGAACCGGGAGGTTTTGGCGACGCTTCAAAGAGAATGGGTCATGAACGTAGTTTTCACAGAAATCCACGTCCGTTTCAGCAACTGTGGAAAATGCGGTTAGATATTGATGGTGACACAAAATTGCGATCAAACTCGAAACCTTATCCGTCTACTGGATAGGACAACTAGTATTGTTACTTCCGCCGAGTGTGGCCCAGCCTTACAAGTTGCCACTCACGTATTTGAATCCGAACCGTCCATAATTTATAGTCAGCATTGTAAATGAAGTGTAGTCTAAAATGTTAGACCATGTTTGCTTGCACATAGCACATCGAAATTTAATACATAAAATTTCAAATGATTTTTATAAAAAATTATTATTAAAGAGGTGATGGAAAAAGGATATCGGATTAGACCTAAAAGGTGAAACCTAAAATGCAATGATGTAGATCAGTAGATGTGATGCAACCTGTTTAATCCAACCCGGCCTTCATTTGACGTGGTTAACCTGATCAATATGGGTTGGTGACGAGTTTGTTGAACTTGACTCACAATACTATGGGTTGGGTAGTGTCAACGAGCATAACCCACCTGACCCACTTAAATGGGCTGGCTCATTTGACGGTTTACAGTTTTAGTACTTAGAATAGTTTCTATTTCATAAAAGCATAAGGTAAGCTTATAATAGTTTCTATTTCATAAAAGAATAAGTTGAGATTGTGTTGAGAGGTTTTTGACCTGCAAATTAACTCAAATATAGCTTTAATATTTGAAATAAATTTGGGTTTGTCCCATGCTTCTTTTAAGGGTCAGTTTAAACGGATTGATCCAATTTGAATTCAGGTTGCTATAAATTCCATTTCACATTTTTCATAATTCACTTTTCATCAAAGAGGATGTCATTTGATGATTTTTTTTTATATTTACCTTTTTTTTTCTTCATTTCACCCACTTATAGAAATATAAAGTCTTTGATGTGGCGGTAATTTTGATCTAATTAAAATGGGGCATACTCAATTACATTTCTTTGAAGTAGAGCCAATTGGTGAACCCTTTACAAATCCACTATTTGGTATGTCTCTTTCAATTAGAAAAAGTATACTTGTCATTTTGTAGTAAGTTATGCTGCAAAGTTGCTAATATGAAATTTCCATCGTACTTCAGTGATCCTTAGATCAACAGATCTAGAAGTAGTCTTCTTTGGAGAATTAGAAACGCAGATTGTGCACGACCCCAGACACAGACAGCCATAAGATACTACGAGCAAATCCATAGATCCTCGTAGTCCAGCGGAGCACCAACTGCTTTTTATATTTAATTAACAGATTACTACAAAAATCAAGATGGCAAAAATAGAGGAAAACAATGTTTCCAATCCATTTGGGGTTACTGTTGACCGTGGCGTTATGCTGAAGTCAGCAGAAGTCATTGTTGACTCAGCATATCCACGGTAGGGGGCTAGTGATACTAGGTAGGGTAGGTTTTCTTAATAGTTTAGGTTTCCTTATTGGGGTTGATTTAGGGTTTTCCTTTTATAGTTTCTTTCCTAATTTGGGTAAAATTCAAAGTTACCAATTTAGGTTACCATTTTCCTATTTATATTAGTGAGTGTAATGAGATTACATAGATTGCAATAAACAAGAGTTTGAGTTGTGTTCTCAATCTTCTCTCTCCCTTTTCCCCCAACAAGTAGTATCAGGGAGGTTTGGGGTGCTCATGGACTAGGCCAACTCAAGCCCAATTTAGGCCTAGCCAGCCTTGGGTCTAGCTTGGATATCTAATCAAAGACCGTTTATTAATTGGACTAGGCTTGGTTTAAGTGATAGAAAACCCAAAGCTCAACCCAACCTAGCCCGTGTAAGAAATACATGTAATTTAATTTAATTAGGACAAGCAAATACTTAAATGACCACAAATTTGATAAAAAGCCCTATTTGGCCTGGCCCAATTGATTAAAGGGAGGGCTTGGCCCTACTTATATGGCCCATGTCTGGCTTGAGCTGGGCCTAAGCCTATCAATCTAAATTTGGGCTAGGCCTAGATATGCCTTGGCCCGACCCATGAACACCCTTAAGAGAGGCTATGGGACTAGGTTCATTGCTCAATGCAGAAGGAAGAAGAAATAGGTTGCTGGTTTTGTTTAGTCCGAGGAAGACGAGACCTAGGTTCTATTCAGGCTAGGTTTAAAGGTTTAGGTTCGGTATGGCCAAAACTAATTCAAGAAGAGCCCAACAAGCCAAACTTGGGTTTAGATCAGGTTGGGCCAAGAGGACTTGATCTGGTTCTGCATAGAAGCACAACAACAGAGGTTAACATTAGGGTAACATCGTCAAAGGCCAGGTTTGACTAAGTCCAATACTCAGAATTTCTCTTCGCAATATTAGAGCCATCTGAGTTCCTATTCAGATCCATTTAATCATGTGCGCCCGTGGTGATGGGATCTATGTGGTGGTGTAGGTGTTGAGGTAGATCAAACTAGATCGACCAAAATGGATTTTGCACCGAGTTTATTTCTCTCTTTCCCGATGGTGCTTCATGGCAAATTAAACTATAATGCGTGGAGAAAACAAATGGAGTCCTACTTGGTGGGTAATGCATAATGGGAGGTAATGTGTTGGGCAGAAACTAACACCAAAAAAAGAGACATCTGTAAAGAAACAACAGTAGATCAAGAAAGGAGTAAGGGCTCTGTTAACAATCCAGAATTCAGTGGATGATGACATGCTTGAGTATGTCGTGGATATACATACTCCAAAGGAAGCATAGGACTTGTATACTAGCAAGTTTGCCTTAAGCCAAAACCCATAGTAGACAAGGTGTGGACATATGTGGGAAACCATGAGACATTGCAAGGGATTGCAAAGTGAAGATGGTAGTCGTTGAGAAAAATTTTGTTGCATATGACTAGAGGCAAGGAGAAGCTAACGAGTGTGGGGGAGCCACTGAGGAGGATGTTTGGGACCTAGAGGCGAATTTCACGACCACAATCGAAAACATCTAAATCTGTGAGTATGCATTAACATCAATAGTTTATGATACTAATAATGTTGTGTCTTCAGATCCTTTAAAGCTTGAAGATAAAGCACAAGATATGTTCAAAAAAGAAAAATCAGTAGTGGAAGATATAGATCAATTGGGGATTGAATTAAATCTTCAAGGGGCATACGATTTTGAGGGGCTTGAAGATCATGTGTTAGATTACTTTAAGAAAAAAGAATCGAAAGAAGTGGAGGATGATCAGTTTGGGATTGGATCAAATTAGATCCACAAGAGATGGTTGATGATACAGTTGCAAAAGTTATCTTTTATGACATTTCAGAAACTCACACATACGCATAACTGATCATACAAGAGATCATGGAGACGCAAGGGCGATTATATTGCAACCTTGATTGAGGGTGAGGCATGGGAGATGGTTTTTTGTCCTGATTGTGTGAAGACAGTTGGATGCATGTGGGTCAACAATTGGGAAAGTTGGTTTGGTCAAACTATAGATCTTTACATAGCTTGGTTGGAATCAAAGGGGTTCAATCATCAGTACAAGTTAGATTTTGACGAGACCTTTGGTTGTAAAGATCAATATCGTACATGTGTAGATTGGTATCGCCGCTAGCAAAGGTTGAAAGTTCAAGCAGATGAATGTCAATGATGCTTTTTAACATGGGGGAGTTGATACAGGGATTTATTTGAAGCAGCCACATGGTTCTGAAGATCACCAGAAGCTAGCATTGCAAAGGTGGAAAGTTATTCACAGCTTCCGATGGAAATTTAATGCGATGATGTTGCGAGTTAGCACTAAGGGGGAGTGTTGAAATTGTCGTTAACTCAGTACATCCATTGGAGGAGTTGAGCCGGTGGCGTTATGTAGGATAGGTTTCCTTATTAGTTTAGGTTTGCCTATTTAAGTTGATCTATGAAATTTTTTTTTTTTTGGTTTGTTTCCTAATTTGGGTTGGATTTATGATTATCAGTTTAGGTTAAAATTTTCCGATTTCTATTAGTAAAATTGATGAGATTACATAGAATGCATTCTCAATCTCCTCTTTCCTTCTCCCTCGGCACCTTCAACTTGACATTTTCTTTAGAAAAGTTGAAAATTTAATATTTTTCAGCTGCTCGCGCAATAGTGGTAGAATATCACAAGCTCTATGATATTGCACGAAGTAATATATATGATATTGTACCACCCCAGATATTTAAGAAAGTGCACGACGGTAGGTCTCTACGATATCGCAATACAGAACGACCCTAGGATTTTCCATAATATGGGACCAACGCCTCCATATAAAACGTCTTCCGTCGCAGTTGACGTTGAGTCTGGTAATACGTGACACGAACAATGAAGATGACGCCGTTGTTCTTGCATGCTCTGGTTTTAGCAAAAATCTGTAAGAGCTCCAGAGAGCATCAGCTTTTTAAAACATTAATTATCATAAAACGGTTCTTTTACAAGGATTAGCAGGAGTTGGCGGTCCGTCCCTGTTTGTTTGTGGACGGCAGAATTGAAAATCTTTCGGTGTCAATTTTTTTTTTGTTTTTAGTTGGATAATTGGTTTTTTATGACCAGCAGCGAAGGACCTGGCATCTTGCTCATCTTGGACGCATATTTTGGATAAACAAGCATAATGTAAGGTGGTTAAGATATCCCTACTTCTCTTTTTATTCTCTTCAATAAAAATAAAACGTGACTCTGGTCACATGGAATCACTTGGAATGGGGCCCAGTGTAAACAGTTCATAAAATTTTGCCTATTCATGTCATGAGTTAACATAAGTGATAAGCTTAGGAGACTTTGGTGAGTTATTACCGAAGTTAACAATGACAAAGAGAAAAAATATAAGACTACGCATTTAAAAAAAAAACTATATATTGTTCAGGTCATCTTAACCCCTCACTTGACCCATCAAATTTAACAGTCTTGGGCGCTTAGGGGTTCTAAGTTTCTCACCTCTGGTGGTCCGAAATTGGGCATGTTTCCTCTTCCGCATCTCACATTGCTTTTCATCCTACGATTTGCTTTTATGATCATGGACAGTTTATTTAGGACACCCTCCATCAATAAATTGTTTTCTGCAAAGACACAGTAAGGTCGGTTCATCTTTTCACATTTTCTTGTAAAATAGCGGCTATTTATTTTGCCTGGCGAAGAGGATTTTTTTATATTATTATTATGATGATCAACCTGCCAATCCCTTACAATTGATCATAGCATTGTGCGTTGGTAAGGCCTCCAATGGCTCCAGCTCATTGGGGAACTTTCTAACCTGGTAACTATTTAATCCTCAAAAAGAAGTTGCAGAAAGGAGTCCTTAAAATAGGGGTCCCATTTCCCTAATTCATAGGAGGCTGTCCGGATCTTGAAAGTATCTCAGTTTACACCTATGCACTGGTTCATAGTTTTCATAGCCAACGTTTACATGTAAGTGGGATATTTATTCTTTGCCACGACCAATTACAAGTTTAAAAAGTTACGTGTAACAATATTTATAAGTAAATAGAGCCGTCGGTAGTTACATCTATGGGTATACTGATTGGACGACAAGTACTGTAATATTTCACAAGCACAAGCACCGTTTGTCCTTGCATTACAAATTATAAATATTCATACATTAAAAAGGTTATTAGTGGAGTACCTCTTTTCATTGAACAAGCATAAAATGTGAGGGTTTTTTAGAAACTCCAAAGATAAAGGGTTTAAGGTCCCAATACAAATTTCTAGATTGTGGTTCAATTAATAATGATGAAAAATAAAAGTACAAGCAAATCAATCAACTACGAAAAAAACAAGGTACTCGATTTCTATGTGAAAACCCTATGTGGGAAAATTACGAATTCTATTCGGACCAATAGAAACCAAGTACTATGAATGAATAGTTACAAGCTATACTCATATACCTTTCTCCGGTTGCAACTCAACCTAAATATTATAGTTACTTGCCGACTCCTCGCCGTTCACCACTCGTTGCACTTAATCTAACCCACCTTGAAACTACAAGGTAAATGAATCTTCTACAAGGAAGTAGAAGTAATATCCTCTAAATGCTCAACAACTCAACAGAGCTCTTCAATGAATACTTGAGAGAAGAAAGGGATTTCCAAAAGGTATTTTATGCTCAGAATAAGGAGATTAGTTGCTTAGGGTTGAGAAAGAAACCCTTTAAATAAACTCAAATTCGTGTCTCACAAGTATAGTCCATATAGAACCAAAACATACAAATCCCACTTCAAATGGGAATGAAAATTGCACAAGTTGGTGGGTTTCAGCTGTACCATGGTTTGTCTGAATGAACTCTGCTTCGTTCGAATGAACTAAGTCTTTGTTTGGTGAATCTACATGGGTTCATTTGAACCAACTTTTTTTTATTTTAACCAACTGAAAATTTGTAAACTTCGCCGGGCCATAACATTTTCATTTTAGCTTCAATTGATGTAATTTTGAGCCCTACGTATATCAATTCGAAATGAATTTTCCAATGGTAAATAGATTGCCTTGATCTGATGTACAGTTTGAGAGATAATGACCATTTCTATACAAACTATTTCATTCAAGTAACCCGATAAAGCACACAACAGTCTAATTTGACAAATTAAAATTACAACTCAATTGGACCCTTAGTTTTGTCCAACCCATAAATCAACCAATATACATAATTCTAACAATTTCCCTCTTTGGTAATTCATAAACAAAACTCACTTGATAATACAATCAATCTACCAATTAATAAACCCAAAAATACATTAAACTATTCAGCAAAAAAAGAAAAAAACTTACCCAAACCTGTATACCTTCGCAAGTCCTTCATACTCTTCAGTTTTGTCCAAAATTTACAAAAATAATTAGCATGCAACATATTTATCAATTAGGCCTCAACTCCCCCTTAATATCATCTTTTCTTTTCAACTCTGGGGTGCTGGCTTTGATCTTCTTGATTAGGGGGGATTGTTGGTGTATGGACGCTAATGATCTAACACTTGGTAGGGGGACCTTGCCTAGGGGGTGTACCCTCATAAGCTTTGTGGTGTAAGTCTAGGTCCCACACATAGGAGGGACTGTGGGCCTTGGTGTCGACAGTGGACTAATCACCACGGACCTATAGGCTTTAAAACCTTGACTTGTGCCTATACTATCACTAATTGGTTTTGATAGGAATGGTAACTCAAGGGGTGTTAAAATCCTAACACAATTTAAATAAGAATACTGGGCCAAAATGGAGTAAAAGAAATGAGGTGAAATGAGAAATTTTATAAAAAGAAAAAAAAAGAGGAAGAAGTAGTAAAGTGGAGAGTGGGTGGTTTGATGAGATAAAGATATGAGTAAGCAGTTAAGGGGAGCAAAAATGTAAAACATTTTAACAAATAGGGATAACTTTCGGTCAAAATTACAACTGACAAACAAAATTAAAGCTAAAATCCTTTGCTCTGATATATTACAATGGGTAATCTCACTCATGAGAGCATTAAGAGTCAAAGATAAGTGAAGGATCCTTTTTTTTTTTTTTTTGGTTTTGCTGAGGCGAATTTTATTGAAGGAAAACCAACCAACAAATTACATGAAAAGGAAGAAAGCAAAATACAAGGAGGCATAGTGAGGGGTCCTTTTGCTTGCATGGCATTCAACACCCAGAAATTGATGGTAAAATGGGTTCCAACAAGAGATTATCGATGATGTGAGAGATGAAAACCATCAAAGATACGAAGGATGAAAACCGGAAGGCACAGATGCAGATGAAACCCCATGTTCCATAAGGTTTGATTTACTGAAGTGATAGCTAGCTATTCATTTTCTACATTCCCGTGATTTATATTGCATTGAAGGTTTAATTATTTGATGACCATTTATGGAACTTCACCTTTGGTTCTTCAATTTTAGTCACCATAATGAATACACTTCTAACAATTCCTATGAATTCAATTCTATGCCAAACAAACAGGCCCCTTGACATACTGTCCCGGCACTAAGAGTCAAGACCGGGTGTAGTCCCCCAATACTTGAATAAAAGCCTCCAGAAATTTGATATTTACCTGATTAGTTTCCCCAAAAGTTTCGGGACCAAGGTCATGGTAAGCTGTGGTCTAATCAAGGAATGATAAAAAGGAACAAAGTGTAGGATATGTGGACGTTGATGAAACCATCAATTTTATAGGATTTATTTCGATTGGATGATGACTGGGTATTCATTACCAACTAGAGAGGAGACTTTCTCAAGTTTTTTCCCCATGACAGGACGTCATTGCTGATAATTCTGCAATACCAAAAGAGACCTAAATGATTGGAGAAGCAAATCTAAATCATGCATTAAAAAACATTGACTGGTTTAACGTCTTTGCTGCCTTTTCCCCCCACAAATCAAAAACCTTATTCAAGTTCGATCCAGTGTAATCTGGACAGCATTCTGAGTGGACAAGAATCCCCCATTTGACCAGTGTCACGGGGGATATCCAAACCCTTGGTCACTGGCTACAAACAAGAAGCATGAGGTGGCACAGCCCCAACAAATTAGACTACAAAGGAACATACTAATGCGCAACGTGGTACTTTGCGAATTTGAATAAATTATGATACAGAAGAATGAGGCTTCTTAACTGTTAATAAGGGGCCTGTATTTAGAGGGACTAGACTCCAATAGGACCCTCTTCTATCAGTGCAACAGCTATGCCATATGATTTGATATGAACCTTCCAAAAGGGAAGAAACATCAAGCAAGCAGGTTGAGAATCCCTGCCCCCTCTCATTTAGTTCAAAACACACAAAAGACTTCACCAAACCAACATTAGCAATGTCCCCATGTATTTTACCAGTTTTACTAGGTCCATCTTTCAAATGTTGTAGCAACTCCTCCTTCAAATCCACCATTACATCGGTCTTCCAAGCTTGGAAACCCGACTGCATTTGTCCCAAGCTTTCTCTTCTTCCTATGGGTTGGTGATCCGATGTGTTAATTGCTAGAATGCAATACAGCTTGCTATCCTCGATTCGGCACTCTGTTACATTTTTCATTTGTATGCAAAGGTTTAGTGAAAGACAAAAACCACTTGTAATGGAAATTTCACCTTGGTTTTGAGAATCTGCATTGAAGGCAAAGAGCTCGGCGCCAATGCAGGGCCTGAATAGAGTACAAAATTCAACACAAAACTGTTAGGAAAATCACTTGTTTAATGAAAAATCTGAAATGGTATTAAACACTAAAATAGAATTCAGAATAATGACTGGGCGCACACAACCAAAAAAGGAAGAAACACTTATTAAGAGTGACATGATCCCCATGTTTATAACGTGAGTTGTAACCATTTAACCAGGTGGAAACCGCTGTGGGATAGACCATGCCCCAAATCTCCCCAATAGACAGCAATTATATCAAAACCTTCGTGGTGAAAAGCAATCAAGAAATAAAACACAACATTGGTCCACAATCCATGTTCAACACAGAGGAAGACAAATATTGGATGACTGTGATCTCCCAACCTTGGTTTACTTAGGGTCATGGTCTGTTCACTGCAAAGACCCATCAGATCAATGGTTTAATCACCAAACCATGGCCCCAAAACAGATTCAAAGATAAAGGATACTATGCATAGTAGCAACGTGATGACCACATCCTTCAGTCTAAACTCATGTATGAAAAATAGAGTGAACCAGTGGTCAGGCTGAACTTTAATATAGTTGGAGTTTCCCATCAGTTTTTGATATCCGCCTCAAGCCTTTTTCCTTTGAATTTTTATGTTAAGTACTAGCATTTCACATATGAATCTCATAAAAATGTTCAAAATCTTTGCTGGTCAGTAACTTCTCCCATGTGAGTAAAATGGGAAAAATTGCAAATCTGTAACAATTAAAGCCAAGCTAGATTGCACACCTTAATCTAAAGAAATATTTGGGAGTCTGGAAAGGTATGTGCAGCCATTTCCTCAATATCTCAGACAGCAGTTGCAATCCTGCTCGAATAATTTGGCTTAGATCGCCCTCACCTTCCACTCTCTTTGCTGCTTCTTGTATCTTGAAAACACTTGATACAGCAAATCGACAAACCCTTAAAGTAGCCCTCTCTCTGTAAGAAAAGCTAGATATTTGTGTTCTGGACTGCAAGTATCCACTTTGGTTTCCTGTGCCTGCTGAAAACAGCTGGAGATCTGTACTGGTCTTGTGGTCTATCTGCCACAAGCGCTCAAAAAGATCCTGTGTAACAATTGTGGGTGAGCATTTCTGCCATCCCTCTAAAATGTAAGTTATGCCATTCTTGCGACGAGATAGTTCAGGGAAGTGGATAGCAAAGACCGTACAAAAGGCCAGTAACGAACAGTTTAGAGCAAGCCTTGAGATGAGCCGAAAGCTTTTGGAGTCAATATCCATGAATGATGAGGCAAGAAGATCGAACTCTTTCGCTAACCTGTTCAAGTGAAAAGCACAATGGGCAAAATGATAAGATGAAGATTGCATATGTTGCAAGAGTACCTGCCCGTCATCATTTCTGTTTTCTTCAGCAACTGGCCAAGAAATCAAAAGCCCAGATATATCTGCCACAGTTTCAACAGTTTTAGCTCTTAACCTCCAAAACCACTGTTGAAAACAAGAAGGTCTGTTTGAACTGACAACAGCTGACAACGCTTCCTCTGCAGAGCAAACTCTGCTAAAAGCTTTCACTAACTTTTCTTTAACTTCAGCCAAATCAACATATTCAACAACATCATCACCACAAGGTTTTTCCTGAATGCTGTTATTCTGCAACCCTTCAATTAAGCGAATGCCTTGTCTTGGGTAAAGCAGAAGCTGGATTTCACTTTCAGCACCAGCAAATAGAGCCAGAGACTTTAACCAGCAACGGCAGGTGTCAGATTCTGCCTGTTTTATTAATATCTTAAATACAAACGTGGCTGCAAACCATACACCCTGATACGCAGCATATTTTCCAGTTTTGTACAATGCCCAAAAATCAGCTTTTGTGATCATCTTCTTTGCAAAGTCAAGGGTCACCCATTCATGCTGAAGCCAACAATCGCCATGAGATAATTTCAAGGAAGGACTTGAAATTGTTAAGTTGTCACTTCCAAAGCAACACCACATGCAGTGGGAATGCAAAAGAAGTGAGACAGCCACACACATGTTATTCAGAAGCCCACGTTGTTGTATGTACTCAACAAGTAGCTTCACTGTGTTATATATGTCAGTAGTAACTGCACTAGCCTCATCAAGAACCTCAAGGCAAGCACTTGTGAACTTGCACAGATATAGTGCAAGTTCAGAAACAGTAGAAGAATACAGTTTTCCTTCAACTTCTGTCACCTTTGGCAAAGAACCTGGATTTTCAGTGTCAACATCCATTTCAGAGACATCATTATGAGTGCCAGCAGCTTCATTGTCAAGAGCACATCTTGTATTCACCAAAGATTCTATCAAAATTTTCACCTTTTTCAGTGACACAAGACCTAAGGCGGGATATTCTTTGACTATACATAGTACAAGATTGAGTAAGCTTTGGCAATCCTTTACCTTAAAAGAAGCACTACATGGTTTTAGTTTTGACATGAACATTAATCCTCCTTTGCAGGATTCAACATTCACTTGCTGCACCAGAAAGGTGATCTGATCTATAACTAAGAGAAAAACACGCCATGGAAGGGATATCAGTTTATTGCCATCAGATGCTGGAACTGAATCTTGCAAACTTTCTTGAGGTATATCTGTGACCATTGACAGTTCAGGGCTGTAGCACTGCCTATCACCCATCTTCCCTTTGAGGTTGCAGGATATATCTACAAGCAAGCCAAGAGCCAGATATCTCTTTGAAATGGTTGGAGACTGAGCAGCACTCTCAGCAATCAATATTAGCTCAAGGATTTCATGCATATCCAAATTGGGAGGAGGCGGTGTGTAACAGAAGACCTGCAATGCCATGAATACGGAAAATGGATTTATTTAAAACAAAGACCTGCAATGTCATGAATACAGAAAATGAGTATATATAAAATGGGTATATATAAAATAAATCATCATCATCAAAGCCTTATCCTAACCATGTATTATGTAAATGTATTACGTAAATAAGGAAAGATTAAGACTTTTCATAGGGAACTAGGAAAACCACATTATACTCTTTATCGTCTATGACATCATCACATGATACCATGCTGAGAATGCAGACTGGCCAGATGAGTGCTGAAGCATCTCTGTCTCAGCTTCCAAAACAAATTTTTTGTAAAATACAGAGGCAACTGAAACTCACTCACCTGCACATTGGTGAACAGAATGGTGCAGTCCAAGCTAGTGGAGGAGAAGAGAGTTCCATAGAGGGGGCTAATGCTGTAAAGAAACTTAATTGATAACTTCCCTAATAGCTCCCACCTCCAAATTCTCTGTACAAAGTCTCTTTAAAACATTGTTTAGCAAAAATAATATAGATACATAACAACCTTTCTCCATATGTATCCCTCTTAAACCCAAAAACCCACCTCCTCTTACTGAGCAAAGCCAAATTTCTCTATGCTATTCTTCCTATTCCCAGTCCCATCCTGTTGTTGATTTTGACACTCCTTCCCAGTTGAGTAGGTGGATTTTGCTTTCACCTTTATTTCACAAGAAAAGGTCATTTATAATTTTTCCAACTTTACTGCAACCACAACCAATAGAACATAGCTAACAAAAAAGGAAATTTGCAAATCCCAACATGAGGAAGACTTCACTATAGAAACTCAGCATCATCATCAAATAGTTTTGAGTGCCAACTCTTATGCTAGCACCCAGGGGGTGAGATAAAGCTTCGATGATAGTAATGATTCAATCAAATTTGGAGCATTACCAATTTGCACCAATTGGATTTGATTAAAAGTCTAAACCCAGTTCTTTCTCTTCTATTTAAGTTTATTTCAAGCTTTAGATTTTTTATCTTCTATTTAGAGTCTCCATGACATATATTGCACCAGATACTTAACAAAGGATTGAGAGGATCTTCTTCAATCAATGATAAGACATTACTCAAGATGAATATCACTTGTGTGAAATTATATTCAAGCAGCTTACAATTTGCTTTTACACTCTTATCGTGTGTGAATAGGATGCTGAGATCGAGGTTCTCATCCAATAGTTTAACTTGAGGTGGAATGGCCCACAGTGCAGATCTTGCTATCTCTATCACAATCTGCAGCAGCATCACTCTTATTTAATTATTCCTCAACTAGAATATACAGTATTGGTATATAGCAAGTGCTTCAAAAGTTCAAGAATAAAAGAAGAACTAAGACCAGCATCCTGTTTTTTATTTCTTATTTTCTTTCCTTAGTGTGTACATGGGAGGAATGGTAAACTATACTAGTCTAAGTCCTAGGGATCATCCCTAGGGTGCTCCACTTCAGTGCTCCCTGCTTCTGTTTCTGTGCTCCATCATTTGACCTCCTTTATCTGTGCTCCACCTGCATGTGCATGACGTTGTGCTCTGCCACAGGATAGTCCACCCTGTGCTTGCCAAAGCCAGGGATCAATCCCTGGCACCATTGATGAGATGACTGATCAGCCACCCTATACCGCTTGGGCTGTTTTTTGGTCCTCCATCATGTGTCATATTTGTTGATACATTCATTAAAAAAAAAAATTTTTTTTTGCCAAAAAGGGGGAAAGATAAAGTCATCAATAAAGGAAGCAAACCAGCAGTCACCTTGCGCAGAGCTTTTAAAGCTTCACATTGTGAATTCAATGGCATTCCAGCATTATCGATCACATGGAACAATGTTGAGACCACATTTGCATCTAAAGGCACCCTACTGATTCCTCCTGCTAAAAGAAAATGCAAACACTTCAACGCAGTAGCAGACACTACAGTGGCAGATTCCCGGCTGAGAAATGATAAAAGCAGGTCCATCTGTATGCAGACAACAGATTGGACATAAGTTTTGCAGTAAAAATCTCTAAATAAGCAGGTTATTTGTTATTTGAATAGAATGCACAAAACTCATCTATCCCAATCTGAGAGAACTACAATTCCTGAAGACACATTGCTAAAACTAGATTAGTAAAAAGACAATAAGTTCATTATCATTATTATTATTAGTTTTTTAAATTCACTGGAAAATTCTAGTGAGAACATATATTGGGACTTAATACAATATATTTCATCACAAACATAAAAATTCTTGGACTGCCCAAACTGTAATAAACAATTATTTGCCTTTAGCCTTTATACTTAATACATGTTCAAGAATCCCTGCTCCCAGACACGGATGCACTCTAACAGAACACATAGCTGAAGCTCTATAATATCAGAGTTCCACAGATAGGTTCTGGCCCTATGTCTAAATTCTAGTACTCATTGAAACCTTAGATGCTAACAATAACTGAATGTTGGGACTTGGACCCAACGCCAGAAATGTTGGTTATTGCATGTGGGGTTGCCTGCCCATATTTTTGGTCTAGTTTGAGTAAAACCATTTCATGTTCAAGTGAATAAAATACACCCAAAAGGTTTCTGTCATAAATGTGGATTCAGTCAAGTCATAGAATTAGTAGTAGGAGGGGGTAAAGGAGACTATTTCTACCAAAACATTAGCATGTGCATCGAAGATGCTTCCTGGCAAGAAATATTTCCTTACATGTCCATTACTACCACATATCAGAAAGGTCATACAGATCCTTTCCACATCCACTTGGTTAGGTTGAAATTTTTCCACCAAAAGTTTGTGCGAGAGAGCTTTGGAATGGGAGAATAAAGATATATGGATCACAATCACCAGAGATGTGAAGCATTCATTGTTGTAGAGTAAATCTAGAGATCCAGGTGAAATCGGAGGCCCTAGAGCGGGGAGACCAAGAGAATATTAATAGTGATTATCAAGATAATTGAATATCAGATGACGAACACTGGAGAATCAATACGGGTTAGTGTTGGCAGTAATGAAGATAATATGAAGTTTCTGATGAAGAACTGAAGCTCTGATACCTATTATGATGAAACCAGAAGGTTTGGTTCAATTGGTCTGGCAGCAGACATGTAGTACTACTATCCTCCTAACAACCAGATCCTTATACACCTTTTTTTAAATAGTCAGATCCTCATATACATTAGCAAACAGCAGAAGATCCAAAAAAGAAAAAAAAAAAGAAAAAGAAAAAAGAAATCAAACTCTGATGAAACTCAGATACATTAGCAAACATCAGAAGATCCAAAATCAGAACTTGAAGTCAGCAACTATTACTAAAACTTTAACACCATTAGAGTCGCCTAAGAAGCACGGACACTTCTAAGAAAATGATGTATCCATGTCGGATACGTGTCAGACACCAACACTCCTCCGACACTCTCAGACACGTGTCCGATACTATTTTAGCCGTATCAATAATTTAAAACTAAAAATCTTAATTTCAGACCCTTGTCCGACACTCTTTTTACAACGTGTCTCACAATTCCTTGCCTGTGTCTATGACTAAAAAAATAAATGTGTAACTGATATTTCTTGGACACTTTATTAACATGTGGTTACTAAGACTTGGAAACTTGATATATGACAATTTTGTATAATGGAAAAATATATGATTGTAAATATTAATCATATCACAAGCAAAAGATAAATAAATATTTCACTAAAGAATAGGCCTCAAGATTGGCTTCTTTTTTGCCTTTTTTTTTTTAGAGAGGAGAAAGAGATGATCTGCCCTTTTCTTTGTATAGATTATGTGGAACTATTGATATTTCATGTTTAATGATTATGAATTATGTTTTCGTGTTATATTGATATTTGATAATTTAATATGTTTGTTAGTTGGTACTTGAATTTTTATTTTTTGATTGCTAAATTGATTAAAAAGTTAAAATGATATTATATTTTTAGTAGATGATTATATATATAAATTAATATATATGATTAACGTGTCCCTTGACATGTCCGTGTCTTACTTTTTTGAAAAATGCCGTGTCGTATCATATCTGTGTCCTGTGTCCCGTGTCCGTCTTCGTGTCCGTGCTTCTTAGGGAGTCTCCTGTCCTACCTACATTAGAAAACCTTAATCTAACTAAAAAAGGGAAAAATAAGGATGACCAAACTCTTTAAGTGACCATATCACAAAGTGGGCATCCGGCCACATGTCAGAATCACATAGACTTGGGTTTAGTGGATAAGTAATCAAATCACCTATCGAACACACCTGATTTCCTATCAATCAAATGTCATTTGGCACATGAATTAAGGCTTCTACCTCCTTTCAAAAAAAATAATAATAATAATAATAATAACTTGCTCTAGTTGTTCTACTTAGCCCAATCATGCGGACCATGGCCACTTAGCAAGCTCCATGCTCATATCAGTTTTATTATGTAAAAGGGCTTCTGGATTAAAAGCATTATGGAATATCTCATAAGACAAAGAAGAAATTTAAAAAAAGGGGGTACCATTCAATAATAATAATAATAATAATCCCAAATGAACAGGAAGCAAATACCGGGTTTTGTTATAGGCATATGGCGATGTTATTCTGTACATGTAGGTTTGCATTACATTAGGGGTTGGCTGTTGGTGGATGCATGTGCCATATTAAGTTAACGTTTCAAAGAAAAAAAAATTGCAAAGATAAATGGAGCTGTTACCTGCACAGGTATCAAAAGTATTGACTTTGAGGTGAGTTTTGAAAGCGACAATAGCATCTGGATCACAAATTCCTCCTGAGGAGAATCCAGTACCAGCTTCTTACCAATCTGCAATGAAACAGAGTAATAATACAGCATAAGGCGTGATTGCAGTCAGTAAAGATGTCAACTGCTTGAACAATGGAGCTTGAAAATAGTTGGCTTTTCAAGTTCAAGGCAGCATCCAAGCAAGAGAAGATGGATGCCAGAGTTCTCAACCATCAACTTGCTTTGTCCTTTTTTTTTTTTTTTTTTTGAAATGGTAACGATGAAGTATATTAGAGGAAGAAGGGAGACTACAAAGACCCCTTTCTAAAAAGGGAGATAGGGACATAAAGGTATAAAAGCACTATACCAAAAACCAAAATTACAAAGTGAAAGCAACCAAATCAGAAGTCCTATCCACTCCTTGCTTTGTCGTTTTAAATGACTAAATTGGAAAATGGTATAAATATCAATTTTAAGTAATGTGGGAAGCAAGATAGTGGGATTGATGATAAGACACCCATATCAACAACTGAAAATATATGGCTTTAACCAACTAGCTGCCACCTCGATACATAGAGACGATGGTTATTGAATCAACTAACATATGGTCTCACACCATCACATATGTACTGTTCTTGAGTTGCATGTAAAATGAACACTTTTGCAACTACTGAATCCAGGAAGCTGCACCCTACAGAACCCGTGTAAAACATGACAATGAATAACACGCAGAACTCTTCATTGACTGCTTGCATTGCACGCAGAACTCTTCATTGACTGCTTGCATTGGGTTAAGGTAAAACAGCTAAACGACCCTACAGAACCCATGTAAAACATGACAATGAATAACACGCAGAACTCTTCATTGACTGCTTGCATTGGATTAAGGTAAAACAGCTAAATGATGAAAACACAAAATAGGTAACAGCAATGTCCTCCATCATTGCGTACATCAACACAAAGTAAGCCAACATTTACACAGGAGAGCATTACACCATACAGTACCTCACTACCTCCACATCTCAATATCAAACACAGTCCGTGTACAGAAAAGGATATTCCATATTGACTAAAGTTGTGAAAAACTGAATTGAACTGTCCTTGGAAAACCTATAAAATATGGATTAGAGACTGTTCTTTTCCAAATGGAATACACATCAGTTCTATAATGGACACATCGATAGTTTCTTATTTATTTCTTGCAATGAAGTTTATGGAGATGTGAATATCAAGAACTATTACATGTAAATGAGAATTGTATTTTCGGTCAAGCTTGTATTTTGTAATTGGAATAGGTATCAATGTATTGAAAGTAATGGCACTCCAACTCCAACACTGCGTTGTGCTAGATGAAACTGTTTATTGTCTTTTTTATGCTGTTGAGTTGATTGCATAGCAAACGAGAACATTCAAACCTTTTAGATGGGCCTCCGTAGGGGAGTACATGGGATCTGCAAAGGCAAAGGCAAAGGCCCCTCCATGAGGTGGGATAAATATAAGGTGCAAACAAGTATTTTTTTTTTTTTTTTGAAGTTCATAGGATATTAATTGAATTTTTTCAACCATAAAAATTGCTACACCAAACAAAAAAGTGTGGTCCTAACTGAGGAATTTGTAGCCACACTAAAAAAAAAAGCACCTTGCACCAAACATGGATTCCGAAAACCTGCAGAAATCATTTACTGTGGCATGCATTTACCATGAATTTTGCGAATGTGGAATTCCCCAGGTTCCATGGAAAGCACTTGTACACAATCTTGCCTTCAGGTATCCATCCTAGATAAGAAAAGGTACTAGATCTATAGTATAAAAGATAAGTAGTGAGGTATGATTGCGCCAAAGCACACAAATCCCACACAAACCTGTAATCTTAAATAATAAAATATAAAATCATGATAAATTTAAGATAAAACAGAGCTCAATTCCAATGATTCAAACTAACGAGGATATCATGCATCAGCTCTACTTTCATGATATTTGGGTTACGCTCTAGCAAGGATGAGAAGAAAAAGTGCCTAACATGTTTCCACGGTTTTGTATGAGAAAGGCAAAAACATGTCACCTTATAGGCTCTATTTGCAACCAAAGCTGAGCACCCCATTTTAGAGAAAACACGTGCTGCCGCCAGCTTTGCATCAAAGGAAGTTGTCGATGAAGTTATCATATTGTTCAGCTTCACTAGAACAACACATGCGAAGTCCTCAGATAATTCACACAAGCAGCCAGCAGCAAGTAATGATGCTTTTACCTGTAGATGTCCCACAATTGAGAGAGATTAAAGGCAACAAAATTACCTCCGAAGATATCGATTATTCAACTAAAATTAACACATCACCTTGCACTGGATTGATGCTGATAACAAATAAAAACTTTAAAAAAAATGTGACACTGACCTTACCTCCAAAATGTGACACGACCCCATAGTTGACAGTATCATATACCGAATTTCCGCGCAATCTTTCGCAAGATCGGCCCAACAACCAAGAAGGCGCAACGATAATGCTCTTGATTCAACATCACCAGTGTCAAAAACAAATTTTATTCTTTTCAGTAGTTCTATATAATTAGGCATTCTCTGCCTTGCCATAATGCCATTGTACTCTTTCCCCTTCTTTCTACGGTGCTTCATCTCCAAAAGGAAAACTTTCAGGACGCAGACTCGCACGCGCACGTCTCCTGATCTAAACGCATCCGCGAGACGGAGAAGAATCGAATTTGCGAACAACCTCTCTTCTCCCTGGACTAAACCAAACATGTTGGACATCGCCATTGTGACAATTGGCTCATTGCTCCATCTTTGCAGCCTAGGCCCCATCTGCGATATCGCGTCTGTGGGTTGGCCTGGAATGAGGCGGAAAAAGAGTAATGAAAGGGGAAACCGTGAATGCGTGCATATTGAAGTAAGAAAGCCGCATCAATGTTGTGTGATTTGAAATAAAGCTGCAAACTTTGATGGAATCTAGTGACGATGTGCTTGTTCTGGTATGGTTTTGGGAGAGGAATGTGGGGTTTCGATGTGGATTGACTGACTGACCTGGTCGCTTGGATCGGAGGGCTTTCTCGAGCTCGATGCTCCAATCCATGGCGCAAGCTGCGGAGATCTTCTCCATCTGTGTGTTTGATTTCGAATCTGCGGCTTCGCGCCGTTTGATTTTGCAGAAGTAGCTCTAGGGTTTTAGATACAGGGTTTTAGGCAGAAAGCGGGAGAGGGAACGAAGAAGGGAGAGAACCAATCCACATTGGTTAAAAACAAAACCAGCTCGGTTGGTTTCATTCTATGGGGATTGGCGTTTTCTTCGGACCGGATCGAATTAAAGCGGGTTTGAGCTGGGGTCTGCTTCGGGTAGGAGAGAAGGGCCTAGTTTCGAACACACATACATATTTGTTTTTTATAACCCAAGGTATTTCCCGTTAATTCAGCTTTCGAACCTACCTCTGGTTCGGCAGTGACCCGAATATAATAAACAAAGATTATTCATATCATAATTGTAATTGTTATTATATATTCATAATTGAGCAACTGTGCATTTCAGAGGGAATTAACATTTGCATTTTTTTCAACCAAGCAGGCCGGAGCTTAACTCTAAGAAATCTTTTCAATACTCATCTAGTCTGCTGGCATATCACATTTTCAACTCATGAAATTCTATGAAAAAACTTCTGCACTCTTTATATTCTCTCCTTCTTTTAATGAAAATATCTACTACTAATAAAGAATAAATAAAAAAATTCTCTACGACTCAAGCATTTCTTAACATCAATAACAACAGCTTAGAAATTCTTGAAAAATGATTAGAAACCATCATAATATCAGCTTAGCAAAATTTCTATTTTTTTTATTCTATAGTACTTTTAAAAAAACTTAAATTTCTAAAAATGCTACGCACCTGTACTTAAACTTTAATATTTATGTCAAACGCAAGCGTGGGGCAACATTGGGGAATCCTTGTCTTGCAAACCAATAGAAACAGTCCTAGTAGTCCCAAATCCCAATTCGATCCGATCCGTCCAGCACCGTATATACCTTGCTTCTACTCTCTACTCTACATTGCCTCATCTTTGTTATTTACATCACCGTGTCTATAACAAGTCCGTACAGAGACAAAAAGACGGCCTATCTTTCAATAGTCAGTGCTCAACAGGGCAGGAAGAGAAGAGCAAATGGGAAGACTATGGATCCTCTGCTGCGTGGCGGTCGCCATCTTAGCGGCGGCGAGACAGGCGGGCAAGCAGTACGGATGGGACAAGGACGCGGCACTAGAACTGTTCCGTGGTCTCGCGGAGAGACTAGGGATTTGGGTGATCCCTCTCTACGTTATGGTGCACACGCTCACCCTCGCCCTCTGCCTGCCCTATGCCGTCTTCTTCGAGGCCGGGGCTTCTCTCCTCTTCGGATTCCTACCTGCTATCATCTGCGTCTTCTCCGCCAAGGTCCTCGCCGCCTCCCTCTCCTTCTCGATCGGACGGTCAGATCTCTCTCTCTCTCTCTCTCTCTCTCTCTCTCTCTCTCTCAAATGAATGTAATTTGATCTCTTTGTATTGATTATGGATCAGTTAACTCCTCGCATTCAAGAGGAGGTATCATGGTGTACGTTGTTTTCTAGTGTTGGTGGATAAATCAAGAGACGGTGTGGATGCAAACCTTGACAGATGATTGAGAGTTTTAGAATCCAAAGGCTTTAAAATAAATTGTATAAAAGTAGAATATATGGATTGCAACTTTAGTAGTCATATACAAAGAGCTGCAAAGATATTCTTTTCATTACCTTGATTCGATAATTAGTAGGGATTGAGAGATTGATAAAGATGTCAAACATTGGATAAGAACGTGCTTCTAAAGTGTTTTGTGGTGGTATATGCCAACAAGGTTTAAGAAAAAATTTTATAAGGCTAATTAGACCAGGTATGGCATATGGAGCAGAATGTTGGCCAGTCGTGAACAACGTATCCACAAAATGGATGCAACAAAGATGAAAATGCTAAAGTAGATGTGTGGTAAATGATAACATTAGAAATGAACGATTTCAAGAACACTTAGGAGTAGCATCAAATAGGAGATAAAATTAGAGAAACTTGTTTGATATGGTTGGGCTTGTCCAAGGTATGTCCAACGCAGGCTAGCAATGCAACTTGTGAAGAAAACTATCGCTATGCAGGTTGATGACCCATCAAGAGGAAAGAGGTAGGCCGAAGAGGAGGTAGATAGAGATTGTAAAAATAGACTTGAAGAAGTATAACTTATATGAGGATTTGACGCATTATAGATTAAAATGGAGAAATAGTATTCATCTAGCCAACCTTAACAATGTTGCCAAGTTGGGACAAGGCTTTGATGATGATGGTGATTGAGGAAAATGAATTTCCTGCCAATTCCTAATGATAGAAGACATAAAAAAACTCTCGAAATTGAGAAACAGTGGACACCGAAAAATCAACGGAGAAATGGACCATTTCCAACAAAGAATCCAACGAGGTGGATTTGTCTTCAAAGCATTTAGCATTCCTCCCTTTCTAGAAGATCCAAATGATAGCTAAGAAAGAGGTCCGTCATGTGATTCTTCCCCTACCTAATACCACCCGTCAGTTTTCATACCTCAAACAGTTGGTGTAGGTCATTTGGAAGGATGCAACTACAGCTGAACCACCCAAAACAAACCTCCAATGCACTTGAGATATCTTACAATTCAGCATGAGACAATCTATAGATTCCAACTGCCAAAGAACGAGGACAAGCATTCAAGGATAAATAAAAAGGGTTGTGCTGGCCTCCCAAAACGATACCTATTGGTTGCGGTTATTTGTATCTGTTATCAGTATGAATCTAAAATGTGGTAAAACAAGTTCAAATAAAGAAGTCCAGAATATTGAAAAATATTAAAATTTGATATTTATTTCCATTTGTAATAATCAATGGGCATATTGGACTAAGGTCCTCTGTTGCTTTATGATTCTGAAAAAACAATATTTTTTCATTTGTTCACTTATATATTCATGTTGTCTGGTTACATTAAGTTTAGACCTAATAAAATGTTAAACGTGAAGTGGTTGAATCAGAATTTGATCGCAACCCCACAATAATAATCTTGCGCCTTCGTACTCAAATCCTAACCAACCAAATGCGAACACTTGTGGAGGAGTGTTGAGTTTCGAAATGCAAGCCACCAAGGAGTGTCATCACTTGATAACGCCTGAAAGAAAGATGCAATTGAAAACTCACAGTCTATTATTCTTACACTTAATCACCCATGTCCATAAATCTATACCTTCATTAGGAATATTTAGACCATCTACGATGCCAACCAAGTTCATAAACTGGGACTCCACCTTTGTGAGGTTCCTTCTGAAGGTAGAATCGCACACCACTGAATCCCCACCCTGGACATGTAGCATTGAACTAGAGCTTGTTGATTGCAAGAAAATCAAAAGAGATCTAAAATTGCTCTGAAGTGGTCTATCCCCATCCCCAACCCACTTGTTTAGGCAGAATCAAATCCCATCACCTGAGCAAAATCTGAATCTGACATAGTCAAAGAAGCCTTCTTAGTATCTCTCTCTCTCTCTCTCTCTCTCTCTCTCTCTCTCTCACACACACACACACACACTGCCATAAACAGATTAGATGGATGACTTTCGCTCTTCTCTCTCAGCCATACCTAGTGACTATCTCTCTTCCTCCCTCCCTCCCTCCCACTCTCTCTCTCCCACACACACATATGCACACACAGAGCCACACACACACACACACTCTGTTGTACAAAGCATGATGGATGATAGAACTACTTCATGTTCTATCTGTCAAGACTGAAGTCTTTAATTATGTCCCCATTGCAAAGAGATTTCTCTATGCTAAATTTAAGCAGGGACCCAGAACAATTTCTGGGGGTTTGACTTCTCAACATGCACTGGCAAGGGCCCATATTTTACTCTAATCAAAGTTAAGTCTATTGTCATTGATCATCTGTAAAAGATGTAGAGGATATGGTGAGGCCTAACATACTTCCAATCAATGCATCCACAATTGAGACAACAAGAAAAGTCTCAAAGTTTATTTACAGAAGTTTATACATGCGGTATACCAGCAGAAGAGTTGATTTGCTAAACAATCACAATATTTGCAACAACTTTTATCAGTTTATGATGCCTTTATTAATTTGAAAGTGAACTTTGGCAAATGTGGACAAGTACTGCTAGGGATGAATCTAATAGTCAACTACCCCAATTGGCATGGAGATCACTGAGATGATATTGAACAATTCATTTTGGAGGACTGTTGAACATATTATCAAGGACACATTTATGAAATGCTGCTGAAGCATGAGTTGTACATATAAGGCAATGGATCTAGCAAAGGAAGGCATTCAAAGGAGGATAAAGAATGGAAGGGACTGCTTGCCATATTGGTGATTGTTGATTGTAGATGGGACAATCAGCTGCATAGTACCCAAATGCTGCTAGGACTGCCATTTCATAGTTTCTTGAGAGTCCTTTGAAGTTCAACACATACCTTGGATATGACATACACAGAAAGAAATTGTACAATGAAGCATTATGGCCCTATAATAATCAATACAACACTGCTGAACATGTTCATTTAGGTACCCACCCGAACTTGAAACTGATTTCACTATCTTTTTCTTTGATTGAAACACCATCCCTTCATAGATTTTCATTGTTGAACTTTGAGGCCTTGTTATCTTAACCTATTGAGAATCAATTGTTCTTTTTTTTTTTTTTTTTTGGTGATACATATCCATATGTAGATATTCCCATGCCCCAATGCCCCTTGATTGGTGATGGCAAGAGAATCCCTCAAGTTGTTCATCTAGTTATGTGGGATATCCTCTGGGCAAAAATCTCCAATATATGCATTAGCCACAAAGTTAATTTATTTTGAAGTTGAACGCTATGTTTTCTCTTAAATAATGTTTTTTCTATTGTATTTATTGCTTCAAGTGCCTTTAGGGTTCTGATTATCTTCCTCTGTTTTTCAGGGTCCTTTTCAGGAGTTGGAGCACAGCAATGGAGTGGGCACAGAGAAACAAGTATTTTCATCTCCTCTCACGAGGTGTTGAACGAGATGGATGGAAATTTGTTCTCCTTGCTCGCTTTTCACCCATTCCCTCGTATGTCATCAACTATGCTCTAGCAGCCACTGAAGTTGGGTTTCTCATGGATTTTTTGTTCCCAACTGTCATTGGCTGCCTTCCTATGATTCTACAGAACACATCCATTGGTAGCCTAGCCAGTGTAGCAGTAGCTTCTACCACTGGCTCTCAGAAATCTCAGGTCCTTTCTTACCTGTTTCCCCTACTCGGAATTGTATCAAGCGTATTGATCTCCTTGAGGATAAAAAAGTACTCTTCGGAGATTACGGTGGGCGCAGAATTGTAACCTGCAATACCCACTTCCTGTGAGAATATTGATGACCACAAAGACAGTGTAGACTCATCTCAAATTTCAGTTGGTAAAACAAATGAATTGAGGAAAAGACAATTATTAGACTTTTCTTTTTCCTGAGTTCATCAATAAATTATTGATGGCTAATTGGAAACAATTTAGTTGCAAATTATAGCATCTGGTCGTGTATGAATGAGTGACTTTGATGTACATTAAACTGAGGTCCTTTGCCTTGGTTCAGTGGTTGGTGGTGCCTTCCACTTTTATTTTATTTTATTTTTTATTTTAATGTCACCCCTTTTATTGGCATGCGTATTTCATATTCATATATATATATATATAAAAGGACGGTCCAATGTATGAGGCTACTGCATAATGGGGTCTGGGGAGGGCAAGATGTACGTAGTCTTACCTTCATTTTAAAGGAGCTATTTCTGTGACTTAAACCCATATCCTTTAGGACACTATCAGTAAGCCTTTACCGTTGAGCTAAGCCACCTTTCTTTATATATATAAAGGAAAGACTACTATGCATCTATCCCTTACACTATGGTGAAGGACAATTCTTTTTTTAGACTTGAAAAGGGCAAAAAGGTGTCATGAGGTGTGAGAGGTGTGATGGTTTTATCTTCTTACACATTAATACTTTAAAAAAAAAGAAGTGTCCCTCACCATCGTGTGAGGGACATATGCAGAGTAGTTTTGTCCTATATATAATATTTTGATTGCCTACGAAAAAACTTAGCCACAAGAAGCTAAGCCGAAAAAAAAAACCCCTTCCAAAAACCTAAAAAAAAAAAAGGAAACTATACATAAAAAATGGGAGTGGAATGAAATATCCCTTCCTTTGCAAGACAATTCACCATGACTTTAGCCTCTCTTATAGTTGATGCAGTACGGTCCAGCCCTAAGAGACCAACTGGCCCACACATTGACCAAGTGGTCAATCCGGTCCATTGGGCTTAGTCCAAAGGCCCAATTGACTGAGAACTACCATGTCAACTTGTATTTTTATCAAACTTCTATTTGTTATTTCTTATTTAATTAGGATTAGGATGTTTCCTATTTTATTAAGAAAGTCTAAGTTGCTAAGAAATAGGTTTATTGCTCTATAAATAGTTGAGTCCCCCATTGTAGCTGCTTATGCTGCTTCCAATTAATGAATTATGACTTTTTTTTCCCAATTATGGTGTGTTTCATGGTTGTGAGTGTGCCTTAGGGCTTGAATCCATCTTTGGATTTGATCAGTCCCTTGGGAAATATGTCTAAATCAAGATTGAGGATCCGGGGCTGCGCCAATAATATGATGAAAAGAAACACCCAACCGATGGCGATATCCTACACCTCCTCCACCAAATCTGCCTGCTTCCAAAGAAAAGAAGAATTATTTGAACCCCACCGAATAGTTGAAAAAGAACTACCTTCAATAATAGCATTGAAGTAGCCCATTCTACGCAACCCATGACAACCTACTAGAGGATCAAAAACCTCGGCTTCATTAGCATTTGACAACTCTACCATCTCATAATAGTGACAGACAATTGTACCATCCCAAATACCACCTCCAACACCACCTCTTCTACCTGATCTTCTACCTGAACGAATAAAGCTTCCATCAAAATTGAGTTTTAGGATACCCATATGAGGATTCATCCAAAAAAACTCTATTCATAGGTTTAGCACGCTACCCCCCAACCAAAATTGCCACCCAAGATCTATTGAGATCATTCAAATCAACTTCTTCAACCCCTTTCTATTTCTTACCCGCTTTGACACAAACCAAACAATGGAATCAACAACCTCACCGAAAGAGTTGCTTTTATTCCCTACCACACTATTATTCCTCTTCAACCAAATCTTCCAAAGGGTAAGCATATAAAACAAGCTTCCATAAAAATTTTGCCATGAAAATACTTGCAGTCCAACCGCCATTGATGGCAAAGATCATCAACAGTCCTCAGCATAACCCACTGCATACTAAATATCTATGTTATATGGAATCGGCATTAATATCGGATGTGGGTGTGCCTCAAAAAAGTATGTCAAATACCTTAGAAATGAAGTATCGGCACAAGTATCTGGTATGGGTGCATATGTGTTGGGTGTGGGTGCGTCATGGTTTTAGGCGAGTCCGTATATCATAACTAAATATATCTAAGCTTGGTATCCACACTCTATATGCAAAAAGACAATGAGTCAGCAAGTGTTGCACCGGTGACTTCTCTTATAAACACAAAACACTTATCGACTTTAGCATGGTTTCTATGGCATAACTTCTCAATAGTGACAGTTTTATGCCACCTAGCAATCCAACAAAAAGGGGTCACTCTTGGAGGAAATAAAGGAGTATGTGCCAACTGACCATATTTTATAGTCATATTGAGTTCTACTTTTTTGACTCAAAATAGAACGGAATAGAGAAACAAAATTCATATAGCCGACCCCAACATGGTTGTGATAAGGCTTTGATGATGATGATAATGATTGGGTTCTACTTTTTGTATCTTTAGTTTTTAGTGGTCCTCAAGTACATTAATCTGGGGACCTGGTAGTAATATTTGTATCTTTTTGCATATATAATACTATAGTACTACTCTACTAACAAATACTATAATAATAACTAAGCTGTATAATATAAATAGAACTTTAAGGAGTCATCTAGATTTCCATTGTTGATTTAAAAAATGTTCTCTAACATCTAACAAATAATAATATGATTTACACGTTGAATTAGTCTCCACCTTTTTCTAGCTTGGTTTGAGTTGGTTTTCGCAAATTGGATCAGCACAAGCCAACCCTAGATGGATGGTAAGAGGCTATTACTATAACGATGGTGGTGGTGGTGGTGGTGGTGGTGGTGATATTTTAATAATTTTATAAATTATAATGTATTTTTGGTTATATGATTCTGCGCTTATTACACAATTAGCTTGGAATGGGGAATATAGAGCTGAAACTTATAGGCCAACCTCAAGTAGATGTATGTCTTAATGAATTAAGATATAAAATCATTTGGAGAAACTAAAAAAAAAAACACTTACGCAAGGTTTGATAGTGAAGTGTAATTTGTAAAAGTTGTGGAGTATTGACTTGACTGATAGGAAAGGGAGAAAAATACTATACATTGACAGTTTCCAGTCATTCTGCTTTATTGGGTAAAATCTTGAACAAGCATAACCCACAAACTAACTAGGGTGAAATGCTACATATATATATATATATATATTTACAGTATTTCATGTTAATAACCTGATTGAAATCCAAAAATCTGGATAGCCCTGAGGATGTTTCTTGTAGATACTTAGGGCCCAATTGTTTGGTTGGTATCTACAATCATTTAATTTCTAAGCAATACCTTTCTATCAAAGGGGTTGAAGAGTAAAGGATTAAAGGAGAAGATCACAAAGGGAAAAATCGTCTTCCCTTTGATAAGAAGGATCACCCAATCGTCCCAGAAAACAAAATTCTTGTTACATGATGGTCTCTTCTACATCTCTTCCTTAGACCCTTCACTCATTGTTTTTCTGATACCTTTGATGAAATTGATGAAAACCCCTAGACTGTGCAGTTTGATGAATTCCATGGAGGGAAAATTTCAACTGCGGCAACCTCTGGATGTGAATGTTCCATTGGACCTTAAAAGAGGCATGGGGCTTGGGGACAACTGTGATGTCCTCAGGAGACAGTTCTCCTTATATGTGATATGGGCAAATGGCCCTTAGTGTCATTTCAGACACTTTTATTTATTTATTTATTTTTTGGAACAGGCATTTCAGACATGCTTCTTTGATAAAACACAAACTACAGAGTTGAAGCATTGTTAGCTGCTGATGGAAGGAAAAAACCAAACTCTCTTTTAAGCTATGCTCTTCTTATACTTCAATTCATAAGAAATCTTGCAGTGAATTCCAAGTCCCCACACCATTCATGATAAAAGAAAACTCCAAGCCACCCCATAACAATAAATATAAAAAAAATTTTCTTGGAATCCATTCCTTATATAGACTAGACAGGAACCAATCTTGGTAATCTACCACCACCCCAAAATGAAAACATCTCATTTTCCTTTGCTACTCTTTTTCCTTTGCATCTGTATTGAAACATGCTTAGCAGATAGCAGTCCTCTTCAGGACATCTGCCCAGCCGACACAGAAAAACCCCTCTTCATTAATGGGCTTCTGTGCAAGAACCCGACCACCATCACTGCATCTGATTTCAAGGCCTCGGAACTGAACCTTGCTGGAGATACTGATAACTTCTTCCGCTCTTCAGCAAAAATCGTTGCTGCAGCTGATTTCCCAGGTCTGAACACTCAAGGCCTCTCTATTGCCAGGACTGACTTGGCAATGGATGGCCTAGTCATGCCTCATGCTCACCCAAGGGCCTCAGAGTTGTTCTTTGTTAGCAAGGGAGTCGTAGTTGCTGGATTCATCGACACTGGGGGTCACTTGTATCAACAGATTTTAAGAGAAGGTGATGTTTTTCTATTTCCGAGGGGGCTGCTTCACTTCAGCTTGAATGCAGGCTATGATTTTGCCACTGCATTCTCAGTTTTGAACAGCCAAAACCCTGGTGTGGTAAGCATAATGGATGCCATGTTTGGGTCAGATTCCGACATGTTGGAGAAGTTGGTTAGGAGGATGAGGAGCCTTTCTGCTTTGGAGATTGGTCCTATCAGGAACGTAACCATGGATCTTAAAAGGAGTTGGATGCTGGATGATTCAGTTGCTGTGACTTCAAAAGGGAAGCTGGTATTATCCGAATGAAGGAGTGTACATTTTGAAGGGGCTTGCACGAATTACTTTAGGTGTATTTGCTTTGTGTTTGATCTTTGATATTTTCAATAAATTCCTTAGGGTAGCCAAGAAAAGTTGCAAAAAATTTGAACAATACAAAATTAAAATCAAGTTACACGTTTGCATTTATTCTATAGTTTGGATCTTGGCTTCATGGAAGATTATGTTACTGGACATGAAAAAATTAGTTGTTTGCAGTAAAATGCATAGGATGGTTAAAAATAAAGATCAAAGGTCAATTTCTAAAAAATGAGCATCAAATAGAATCTTCTTTTGATTCTATTTCGATAAATGAAAATATTGTTTGATGTTCATTGTTAGAACATCTTTAATCTTCATTTTTAACGACCTCATGTATTAGAATGCAAACAAACAGGCACTGAATCTTTGATCAAAGTACTGTTAATATGAAGTTATTAACTGCCTAAACAAGAATTTCAGAATACTGAACTGGAAGAGTCCATTACTCACTGCATCAGACAAATTTCATGGAAGCATTGAAATCTTAGAAATCAAAATACTATATCATGGATGTGTGGACTGTTTGGGTGAAAATTCTTGGAACGGTGAACGATTGGAGATGCATTTCTCACCTCACAACTTCAAAGCTTGGTCAGAAGTGCGTTCACCAACAGCAAACCGAATTGGAAAACTCACCCATCTCGAAGTTGAGAATACTTAAGACTAGGCTGCTGCTTGGTATGGTCTTGTTAATGGATAATCGAAATAATAGTAGTCTTGATGAGTTGATGGAGCCTAGGCAACTTGAATTGGCCCAAGTCCTGGACGATCATGACCACTGAGTAGAGGACACATCAAAAGGTCACATCCGATCTGCAGATAGAGGAGGTTATGGTACAAGGCATGTTTTCTGACTCTGGTTTGATCTAGTTGGATGCATTCATCATGAACCGACGACTTAATTTGCTATTACAAACATTATTAATTTTGTAGTATTTTGGTGCCCCAACAAAGGAGGCTGGGACAGGGCCTGCACACATGGGGTGTGAGCACACGCACATGAGAGGAGGAGAATCTGCACACGCGGGTAGTGAGAACTCACACATGTGAGGAGTGGGGGGAGACCAAGGACCAAGCCTTGGTTAACCAGGCGAGAGGTGGGGTTGCCAAACCCCTCTATCCCACAAACCTTCTTCTGTTAACATTATGGTTTTAGAGCTTTTCGATTATTTTGATTTTTTATGCATAAGCAAACTCATTGTTTTACAGTTAGATAAATCTTGCATATACCCTTATCCCTTTCCATGGATGATTGATACTTTTATATGGGTAATTTTTCTTCCTTTTTTATCCTAATAATATTTAATTATTTCCTTTTTATATTTGGTTAAATAAGAACTAGCAACAAAGGCCCGTACTAAGCCTGAGCCAAGAAATGTAATTTATATTTAGGTATATAAATGTGAGGACAAGAAACCTAAAACAAACCAAGAAATTGTACAAGTGCTTGTGTTTGTGTTTGGAAATCTCATTGTCTTTCTCTTTCTCGCATTTTTCATACTCATTCATCTCATCCCATCCCCCCCCTCCCTTGCTCCACACTCCACAGCATTTATTCAGTCAGATCTGACCTCTCTCTCTCTCTCTCTCTCTCTCTCTCTCTCTCTGATTGGAAAAAAAATCCAGGAATGAATGTTTCATCGTCATGCTGCGGGGGTTTCACATTTAGGGCCATGGATCTCATCATCATCATCATCATTATTATTGCTTGCGTTGTAGAGAGAGAAACCTCCGTGGGATTCTGGAGGATTTGATGATTAGGAGCTAGAGAGTGACCTCCATTTTAATCGACTCCACTTCCAAAATAACACTGTGGAGTGAGTGACCTCCCTGCTTTTGGATTGATTGATTTCAATCTCTCTGTGTGCACGTGCATCTTCACAAATTGGTGGTTTTCTGATTCTCCATTTTCTATTTCCTAGAATACAATCTTAGGTATAATTTAAAATAGGCTCTAACAAAAATGGTGCAACAAATGTGAATGAGTGAGAGATTTTAGGGATCACGATAAATAGAGCGATTTTTGGGAAGTCAAAGATTTATTAGTGCCACGTGTTATTTTTTCGGATGTTGAGGTGGCACTCTAGAAAAAAGGAAAAACGAAGGGTGCTGATGTGGCACCCTCCACGGGCCTCGATTCTTGTAGCTTTAATATATATAACTAGCGCTTCAGGGCCTACGCCTAACGCGGGCCATGAAAAAATAATAATTAAGTCCTATAAAAAATTACTAATAACTTAAATAAAATATTAATGAATATTATGACATAAATCATAGTGAAAACATATTTAAAATATTGAATCTTTATTTTTTAAAAAGAGAAAATATTCTCTTTGAATCATAGATGAATAAAAGTTGAGAGTGAAAAAAAAACCGTTGATATTAGGTCATCCTTGAATGATTAAAAGAATTATATATGGTCAAAGGAAAAAAAATGTTAATATTTTTTATTGGCATTACTTGTTTCAGTAGTTGCACTTAGTTCATCTTATCTGCTTATCTTGACAATTATGCTTGTTTTATCCTGTACAAATCTTTTAACTCATGCACTTATTTTAAGTTGTACATTTGTCTCGATAAAGTTATTTGTTTTCAGTATTGCGATGAAAGTAATTGGTTCAACATCTTGAAATTTCACATTTTGTTTATAATTTGATAATGCAATATATGAACTTAAGATAAATCTTAAATCTTAAATAAAATATATAAGCGTTTAAAACAAATGGTCAATAAGAAAGCAAAATACGTAAGCGATGATTGTAGCTAGTAATGAGAAGGAAAAAAAAAGAACATTGTAGTTATTATAATGATATTTAAATAATAATAACAATAATAATAGTAATATAATTATTATTATTATTATATAATCGTAAGAGAAAATAAATAAATTTTAAGTAGGTTTTAAGAGTCTAAATGAGGTAAAAACCAAACGAAAAAATAAATTTAATAAAACTTCTTCTTTAAATTTTTTATTATTAAATTATACAAAAAAAAAAGGTAAGAGAGACAAATCTAGTGGCACAAATTCTGGCCACTTAATTTTGGTTGACTTTTCTCTCCTTATATAGTAGTGTTGTTGCTTATTTAACTAAAAAAGAATTAAAATGGAAATTTCAATATCTAATTACCTCAACTATGCTACAGTAACTAATGAAATAGAAGTGATCCCCAACTTATATGACACAGGCTAATAAAAAAAAAAAAAGCCTATCAAACTCACCCACATACTTGAACATTGCATTAATGATACATTTCGAATACATGAAAAATAAGTAAAGAGAGGATTTTGATAAGAAAAATCACTTGCTACACACCACCCCGCTTAGGAGTGATTCTGGGTTAGGCCAACCCGAGCTCGGCGAGCTTGGATATATAATTAGAGTCCTTTTAATAATTTAACTTATCTTAAATTAAGTGATAGAAAGCCCAAAACTCGACCCGACCTGTGTAATGAATGCATATAATTTAATTTAATTAATACAAACAATTATTCAAATAGCCACATAATTGATTTAAAAACTCAATTTTGTTTGGCTGGCTCGGGGCCTAACTCGCTTACAGCTAATGTTGGGCTTGACCCAGGCCTGGGCCAATAATTATAACGTTGGGCTGGGATTGGACATGCATTAGCCTGGCCCAGCCCATCCCATAAACACCCCTACTACCCCACTTGTTCATGGATGCACTGCATACTACATCAGTGGGCTCCACCCTTCCTTGCATATGTTGTAGAGGGATGAAAGAGAGAGAAATTAGGAAAGAAGAGATTTTATAAAAAAACAAATGAGAGATTTTAGAAAAATTAAGAGATTTTAGAAATTTGGTATGGATAGATTTTAACTAATATATGTGAAATCCTTAAATTACACCACATGTCGCCTTCTCATAAAGAGGGCTGCACTACAAAAAGATGTACCTCAATCATTAATCCTGTGCATATCTATGGGGTCATATTTGGACCCATGGATTTTTGCATTTTACAGTAGCTTCTTTTTCAACTTCTTTTGGATTCGAACCCTTCGATAATCGTTTATTTATGTGGATTTATATTGCAATTTGTTAGTTGGCCACTTTAGCAATACAAAAAATATTTCACATATGAGTAAGCCGGCCCCACCAACATGCTGATTGTGTCATCTTACATATTGTGAACTCCAAAAACAATGCAGTGCATGGAAAAAAAAAAAGAAAAAGAAAAGTATATATATATCGTATAATCTTGGATGGTATTAATTAGAGAAGATTCCCCATCAACTGTGAATTTCATCATAACAACACTATGGGCCATCTCTAGAAAGGGTTCCATTTAGGAATTTGACTATGATGTTTTACAATTCAATATTTCAATGTAACATTTTATCCTTGTGCTATTTTCTCCTATGAACAGATTATTATATATATTATGCATTTCCACATGAGCTCTTGGGGCCCGCATGGAACCATGCCCCATTTATATGAGTGTTGAATTAGGTTTAGGATATTATTGCTAAGGGTGAGAGAGATGTTAGGGGAGGGATAGAAATTTAAGGGGTAAGAGAGATTTTAGGGAAATTAAATAGTAAAGAGAGATTTTAGGAGAGAAAAATGGAAGAGAATCTTAGGACTTTAATTAGAGAGCGCCACGTGTCGCTCTCCAATGAAAAGACTGCGCCACGTGTCGCCCTCCCGCGAAAGAGGGGATTGCTTTAATATATATAATAACTAACAACGGAAGCCCGTGCTTAACCCGGTCCAAAAAAAACAAAGGTATATTTAATTTGAAGATATCTTTTGAGGTACTGAATGAGAAAAAATTAAATCTAAAACAAACAAATATTCTAATTTTAACATTTATAAATCAAATTTGAGTTTATAAATTTTTACTATTTGATTCTTTATGCAATTTTTAAGAACTTATATGGATATTAATGTATGTTTCATTAGAAAAATTTTTGAGTTTAGTTCTATAATTATTTTAAAATTTTAATGTAATATACCAAAACCCATCTTAAGGTTGTTACTGAGAGAAGGCTGGAGATTCAGTGGCATGTGCTCTATGATTTCTATTCGGACAATCCACAGTACCAAAACTCATCTTAAGGCTATTTATACATTATATTTATATAAAAATACAACTAAACCTCTTATGCTAAAATGAGTATGTTAATTTTTTTATAATACTAATAAAACAAACCCGTCTTAAGTCTATTTAAGTATTTATATATTATCGATATAAAAGTACAACTAAGCCTCTTTTTCTAGAATGAGAATGTTAAATTGTTTTTTTTTATAATATTGAAGAGACCTTAATAAATTTCAAAATATATATTGCTAATAGGTAGGTGGTTTGTGTTGATAATCTTGCATTATATTGGATTCCATTATATTGAGTCATCCTAGCTCGACCCATTTCAAAGAGCCGAGCCATCAAATCTATTAGCCAATTGGTACCATGAATCCAGCTCACCAACCCATTATCTTTTATACAGCATCCCAATCTTCGCAAATGTCCATTAAAAGGAAAGAAATCCTGCACCACAATCAATCAACATCCATGTGGGCCGCTGCTGCTACAGTTCCATATCCACCCCCCCCCCCCCCCCCCCCCACGCCCAACAGGGCCATGAAATCCACTTCATTATTTTCTACTGGGTCTTTGCATTTCATTCCTTTCTCTCACCAGGAGGTTAAAAGATTGCAGCTTTGAGACACGTAAGAGCTGGGATCAAGATAATTAGAAAAGTGAAGCGTAAAGTAGATACCTGTATTGATTTGAAATTTAAAAACTATAGATATTAAGATAGTGATAAATCACATATCCATTAGTTTAATCAAATCTCTAAGACTGAGGGGAGTTGAGGATAATAAGAGAAAATAGGAAATGCTGATGTGGCACTCTGAAAAAAAAGAAAAATAAGGGTTGCTGATGTAGCACCCTTCAGAAGCCTCCATTCTTAGAGTTTTAATGTTTATAATTCTTAATTGATTGGGCTTTCTAGAATAGCTTTCTAAATGTATTCATAAAATCAAAGCAACAGAAAGAATGGGATTGAATGCTTCTTCAAACCATGCACAGCCTACAAGCCAGACATGCGGTTATCAAAATCGACTTAGAAATTCCATCCATCTTGAAGTTGGCAAACTCAAAGACTCAGCCAAGTCTGATTGAGTCCTGTTTATAGAAACTCGAAATAATAGTCCTGATGAGTTGGTGCGCTGGTGGAGCCCAAGTGGGTTGAACTGATCCATTCCTGGCCCAATTTATTCTTTTTTGACCAAGTCAACTGATCTTAGTTGTTGTGACCGAGTTTGCTTTCGCCGTTGTGGACGGTATTGTTTGATCTACTGTCATATATGATTTGTTTAAATTGCATTCGGAGGACAACCCCCCCCCCCCCCCCCCCCCCCCCCCCCCCCCCATGCAAAAGTTTTTTTTTTACAAGTGGCCCTCCCAAAAGAAAATTTTTCTGGTTCCACCCCTAGGTCACTGCTAAATAATTAGAAGATGATCTTAGCAGCCCACATAGAGACCAACCTTCAAATATATGACTGGAATACAAATGCATAAATGATGTAAATTGAAATGAAATCCCTGCAACTTTGTCTTTTTACATTGGCAATTTGCTGGTGGGGCACTACTAATGTGGTTATTGATTATAACCAAACGACAAAAAATAGAGGTCTGAAGAGAATGAATGTGCTAATTGCATTGCCTTTGGCAAATAGACAAAAGTGTACTAACAAATTTGTCGGGCAGATGATAAGGTGAATAAAAAAAGGGAGTGATCCAACTACCATTCGCTGAATGCATGGCCCACTTAACAAATCTGGACACTCATGATACATATGTATTTTAGGGCTGCCTGTTTCAAACAGGACATGGCTGCCACAATTTAATAATGCCAAACAATCGGACTTACTTAAAAGGTTAGTGGCTTTTTGGACATACTAGCAATGGAGGCACATGCTTAACCCGGTCCAAAAAAACCAACGTATATTTAATTTGAAGATATCTTTTGAGATACTGAATGAGAAAAAATTAAATCTAAAACAAATAAATATTCTAATTTTAACATTTATAAATCAAATTTGAGTTTATAAATTTTTACTATTTGATTCTTTATGCAATTTTTAAGAACTTATATGGATATTATAATGTATGTTTCATTTGAAAAATTTTTAAGTTTAGTTCTAAAATAATTTTAAAATTTTACTGTAATATTCCAAAACCCATCTTAAGGCTGTTACTGAGAGAAGGCTGGAGATTCAATGGCCTGCGCTCTATGATTTCTATTCGAACAGTCCACAGTACCAAAACTCATCTTAAGGCTATTTATAAATTATATTTATATAAAAATACAGCTAAATCTCTTTTGCTAGAATGAGTGTGTTAATTTTTTTTATAATACTAATAAAACAAACCCTTCTTAAGTCTATTTAAGTATTTATATATTATCGATATAAAAATACAACTAAGCCTCTTTTTCTAGAATGAGTATATTAAATTGTTTTTTTATAATATTAAAGAAATCTTAATAAATTTCAAAATATATATTGCTAATAGGTAGGTGGTTTGTGTTGATAATCTTTCATTATATTGGATTCCATTATATTGAGTCATCCTAGCTCGACCCATTTCAAAGAGCCGGGCCATCAAGTCCATTAGCCAATCGGTACCATAAATCCAGCTCACCAACCCATCATCTCTTACACAACATCCCAAACTCCGCAAATTTCCATTAAAAGGAAAGAAATCCTGCACCACAGTTAATCAACCTATCTTTATCTTATATACAGCTATGAATACCAACGCATCTATAAATTACCAAAGTCATATAAAATTTATCTTATATCTCAAGACTCTCTAAGGAATATGTGAATGTGGGGCCAACCTATAGGACCACCACAAATCAACAAATCAAGGGTATGGGGACTGGGGAGACTGAAGGCCACCATTTATATCTCTGTCTTCCCCCTGCTTGATAGGCCTAAACAAGATAAGATATAGAAAAAAAAAATAGTTAGAAAACTTGGTATCTTTCCTGAATAAAAAAATATCTTTCAAATGTTCACGGGATCATACTTGGAATTTAAGTTGGCATCTCAATAGCTGTGGCTTTGATGGCAACATACTTTTGGCAGCAGATAACCTGAAAAACAAAAATGAAGAAATGGAACTTTTTATAATCAAAGAAGCAGCAATGATAAAACAATGAATTGACCATAGGAACCAAATTAATTCATTGCTTAACTGTAAACAAGATGATTCTCTAGATAAAACAAATGCTTTTTTGCGACCTAGTTGAACTTATGATTGTAATTAGCACCAGAGCAGGACACCTACAAACAACCAAGTCAAAATCAATAGGCCGACAAGCCTAACAAATTGTATAATAGAATAAAACACAAGAAGCACCATTAAAATTCTCCTAAACATCCCAATAAATGGCACTGTGCTAGATTTAAAATAATTTATGACTCAAGATCTAAAATTTCTGAAGGTAACTGCCTAAATCTATCAAAATGACTCTCACATTAAGATTTTCCAAATGAAAAAATCAGGAGTGCTGATGTGACACCCTCCACGGTCCTTCATTCTTGTGCTAGCAACAAAGGCTCGTGCTTAGCTCAGGCCCTAAAAACAACATTTTAAATGTTGTCTTATTATTCAATATATTATGTTAATGCATTGAAAAAGAATATCTTAATAAGAATTACTATTGAACTTATTAGTTTCAAATAAAAATAGACTCGTGGGGCAAAAGAATAAGTTAAATTAAATTCCTTTAATAGTTAAAACTTGAAAAAAAAATCTATTATCATATTAGAGAATTTTGGAAGAAAATGAAATAAAAATCGAGGTTATAATTTCATGATAAAAGAAATATATTATTAAGGAAATTAATAATGAACAATAATACTTAAATCACTTACCAATGACCATGGAAAAAAGGCATTTTCGTCATTACGTAGACATTCATTCCGCCATTCATTCATTCATTAAGCTTTGATTGTCCTCTTTTGATTTGACCACATATTCTCAAATTTAAGAAGTATTGGACCCCTTTGAATTCCTTTCATCTCTAATAGTAATGGATTATGGTTGAATTATGGTTTGACATAATTCTTGGTATAAACAACACCGAAGAACAGGGTTATCCCAAGATTCTAATGGTGAAAAAGGATCCAATTAGCTTATGAGTTATGACATCCACCTGCTGTTGTTTATTAGACCATTAAATCTGCATCTTTGAGACAACGTCTCAACCAAGTGCTACAACATCCCTTGTTGAAGAGTAGCAATGTAAATAGCTTTATGACTGCTGCAACATCCATGTGGCTGCCGCTGCTACTACAGTTCCATCTTTTTCTCCCCCAGCAGGGCCATGAAATCCACTTCATTCTTTTCTACTGGGTCTTTGTATTTCATTCCTTTCTCTCACCAGGAAGTTAAACGATTGCAGCTTTCAGACACGTAAGAGCTCGGACCAAGATAATTAGCAAAGTGAAGCATAAAGTAGATGCCTGGATTGATTTGAAATTTAAAAACTGTATATATTGAGATAGTGATAAATCACCTATCCATTAGTTTGATCAAATCTCTAAGATTGAGGAGAGTTGAGGATAATTAGAGAAAATAGGAGATGCTGACGTTGCGCTCTAGAAAAAAAAAAGGTTGCTGATGTGGCACCCTCAAGAGGCCTTCATTCTTAGAGCTTTAATATGTATAATGTTATGCGTTCCTCACTAGCCTTTATTTTCAATTTGTCAAGAAGCTAAACGGATGTAATAGCATAAGCTAAACGCATTTTCTCTTTCACGAAAATATTAAGTGAGTAGAAGATAAAAGGGTGAGAAGGGGCATTATTTTCATATCTAATCTTTTTGAGGTTTTCTTCGATGACTTTCGTTTGACCTAATTTTATAGGAACAAGACATAAAATCAAATAGACGGAAAGAGTAACACCAAAGGTGCACCCAAGAATTTTTTTTTTGAGGGCCACATATAAAAAATCAATATATTTTTTAAAATATTTAGGGGTTCTTTTTAATATTTTTGAGGGGCCAAATGTAAAAAAAATTAAAAACATAAAGGGGTTTTTTTTTTAATGTTTAGGGGGCATCACACCCCTCGTTTGGCCCATGAGCTACACAAACATGCCCTAAATCATTTAAGTGTTCAGCTAAAAGTACTAGCTGATATGATCATGTGGGGTACATGATCCCATTCACAAGCCACATGACACATGACCATATGGGACCCACACATTTTGAATTCATTTTAGGTTAGATTGAATTCTAATCCTCTGTCTCTAGCTTTGCCTTCCTTTAGGTGTAAGGAGTGAAACTCTACAATGAGGTCACCATGAATTTTCCATTGAGATAGGATGTCTTCAAACATTACTTTAATAGAAGTTGGTCCCATCAAAGAATTGAGCATAAAATTAATGACGTGATTGATACAATCTTATATATTATTCACCGTATTCAATGATATCGATTGATTATATTCTCAATCTTATGTTAAGACTAACATCTATTGGAGTAAAATTTAAGATAAGATTGAGAAAATAATTAATTAATAATGTGAATAACATAATCTTATGCATTATTAATCATATACATTAATCACATAATAAATCTTATGTTAAATTGTATGGTAGGACAAACTTGGATCGAAATAAAATTTGGGACGGCTGGTACAACGGATGGACTCATTGGGTTAACTACCGTAAGTGTGGAGTCACGCCACTTCTATAGAGATGTAAACAGGTCAGTTCCAGGCCGAATCTATGGTGGACCTGGAACTCTTAATTAGAAGATGAAACTAGAATCAAACTAGTTTGGAACCAATTTTCTTGTTCGAAAACCAGAATCATTAATGAAAGGATGGAATCAGATCTAGTTTTGTATATGGGATAGGTTTGGATCAAGATAGAGAATGACTTGCAAAAATACTAATTTTTAGTTGAAATTTTAAAAAATTGAGGTAATTTGTCGGTCCCAAGTCCATAGGCCTAAACCAAGGCATCCATTTATGTCACAGGTTAAAAAAAAAAAAAAAACAGATTCAAACTCAGACCCATTTACTTACCAAATTTAAATAAATACCCAAATCTTGTCATTAAGCGTTCGGATCCTCTAGATAATAGGAGAATCAGAATCCATTTACATCTCTAGCGACTCCAACAATGCCCTTGCGCGGTCTTTATCCTTTATCAATGAGAGTCCGGATCGTTTGCCGGTGGCAAGAGTGAGCAATCTGCCGTGCACGCATCATTTGATCCGGACTCTCTCAATGTGGCATCCACAGGTACACCCATCCACTTGGTACCATTACAGCACTTCCATGATTAAAAACCTGTACCCACGCGACAATCAACAGGGTGGAAGTCAGAGTCAAATAAAATAACCGGCTCAACGATTTGTTGGGGGTGGACTCTTCGATAGTCAATGCTCGAACGCGCTTTTACTCTCTGAAGAACTATACTTTCCAACTCCTCTCTTCTTTTTGTTGAACGGATGAGTGAGGATTCTTCCATTTCCATTCCTTTCAAAGAAGGTTACAGATAAAGATATTACACAATTCTTAGCAGGAAAAAATAATGGATATTACACAATTCTCTAGCCAGTTGGCTTGCACCTTTTATCTCAAGTGAGGCCTACCTTAGATACATCCTATTCATAGGGGTAATTAAGCTGTAGGTGAAAGGCCAATAATTATAGTATTCTTTTTTTTCATCACTAGAGGAGGCGACTGAGACAAACTAAAAAAGCCCACACAAATGAAAATGAGAGCCCACACACATATGAGAAGAGTGACATACCTAAGAATATTCAATCTTTGGGTTTCCAGGAGAGATAGGGAGTTGCTAGCCTTGTAATCCCTTGTTCTTGTCAATATATAATAATATTTCTGAGACTGATTATCACTGTGATTAGATAATCTAACATGCCTAAATTCTCAAAATTTATTGATTTTTAAGTGCAACTATTATTTTTTTTTTAATTGAATTCAGCTGTTATTAATTGTCTGATCAATAAAAAATTGAAACAAGGTGACTGGTGAATGACTCGAACTAATTAAGGTGAGGCCTCAACTGAAATGTTACAGGTATGCATTTATTGTTAATCCAAGTTCAAAGAGGAGAGAGGCAGAAGAGAGCAGTGCAACTGGGGCGAGAAGCCCGTGCAACCCCATGGGGAGATACAAGAAGTCACTTATTTTGTTTAGAGGGTTTGAACTTGAAAACTCGGCTGTTCTGTCGGTAGACACTAGAAATTCTATCAGCGAATACAATTACAGCAAGTCCATCAGGGTTAGATTTAGTTGCCTTCAGTTCACACCCAACCTACAAGATTTTTTATGCCTCTTTATTACTCCCATTTCATTCTATGACTGCTCTTCATATCATCATCTGGTGCTAAGGTAAAGGCATCCATTGCCCCATTATTTGAATTCACTATGAATTTATGCTTTGGACCATGAGAACCTACCAAGAAAATGAAAGATGGATGATAAAGAGCTCCCTTGGGACAGCTAGGTGAGGCGGGCTCTTTACCCAAGTGCTAAGGAGTGACTCAATTAGCTATCTAGGGTTTAAATTTAGGATATACCATCTTTTTTCTGCGTGTGTGTAAGTTTTCTTTCTATATATGCGGGCTACTTTTCTACTTGAATGAGCTATTAGGAAGTATATCCAGGATTTGTGATCATCTGCTGCACGCACAAATTAACACAATCATAAGCAATCAATCAAGCAACCATGAAGAAAATGACATACAAACAATTACGTGGTTTAGCAAAAATGCCTATATCCATAAAGAAATGCTCACTTTATAGAATATGATTTTCTTTGAGTGCCTTAAACTCCATGGGCTGTAAGTGCACTGTGATGGGTAGAGTTACGAAGGTGAAACAGGGAACATTAGTCATCATGGGGGATTAAAATGTGATCATGATAGATGAGTTCTCTCTTTCGTAGACGTATGCAAGATTGCCGAACCACGTAAAATTACTGTGTTCATATATGTGATTGCTTGATAGTATAATTTTATGTGTTCTTCATGGTTAATCCATTGATCGCAGGTAATTTTCGTTGCATCGCTTTTCCCAACAACTGCCTTCCATCCACGCGCTCTTGGGTCCCACGCCTTTGGCTCCGTTGCCCAAACGAGACATCTCTAATGCTTGGTTACGAGCGCACTACCCAACTAGATTCCTTACAATTGAACCACCGTCACAATTGAACCAATCAACAGCTGTTATTTTTCACTGATTCGCGGGAATAGGTTCACTTCATATTTATTTATGTCCTCCCAGTTTATATGTAGCCCACTAACTTTGACAATCCTACTCAATTTTCTTGCATAATAAGTCCAATTCAACAAATTCAACCAATTCAGATGTATCTTATTAGTATGTGGCCGCGTTGGAGTTCATACATCAGTTTCAGTCAATGGGAGTCCCATCAGGATGCTACTTTTTCAGACAAGATTTATTTTTGTAAATAAAAGCGTTCAAGAAGTTCCATTACAAAAATATAAAAACAACAAATTCAGTGAATTTAGTATCCATAATAATATAGTAAATGGAGATCCAGCTGAAGTCGGACTATATCAATTCAATTTGCACAGTCTGACCAAATCAATGTTTAAATGTTGGCCTATTTGCATATTTTGCATGCATTGAGTTCTTAGGAATTTATAATAAATTAGGGTTTTGGAAAGGAGTATTTAAGAGCTAAGGAAAAAGATGGAAAGGTAGATAGCTGACTAGGGTGGCAAAATCTTACCTGACTCTTAATCTTAACTTGTATCGAACCAAATTTTGACCTACTGGACTCGACCTTATATTTATACCAGACATGGGTCAGGAAAACTGGATTTCGGTCAATTGGTTGGGCTAGGGCCCACCTCCATCCCATTTATACTATTTGAGCAGATCAGGATTTTGCAAAGGTTCCCTTTAGTCATTTTTATGTTCGATAGTTCAATGTTTTGGTATTTAGAATAACTGTATATAGAAATGAACCGAGCTTGTCAGGTTTTTCTTGGCTTGCAACCAAATTGAAAGACAACCTTGTTAGTTGAAATTGACTGGGCTTGAGCTATATTTCCATAGATTGGATTAGGTCGGATCAAACTGTATGGGTTGAAACAATGCAAGTCGACTTGGATTGACCTATGTTAAGTGTGGTTTGTGGTTGCCTTATCCACCTTAAAAAAGGTATAGTTTGGCTTCAAAAAGGTCATACCCACAGTCAACCGACCAATTTCCGTCCCACCTAACCTTTTGCCACCCTAGATTAGACTATTTATGGTTTACAACTTGATTCATTAGGCTAATGTATGGGCAATCATTTTCATATTAAAAGAAAGATTATTTGATGATCATTTGTAATATTTCGCATTTATTTTCAGTTTAGCCTGTGCGACACGAAAACAATTGCCTACAATTCTTGAAAATTCGATACCCAATAGAATTGAATTGCAATTTATTCAAATATCTAATTTGCATGTGAACACTGTATTACACCACGGGTGGCTCTGGGCGCAGCAATAATTGGAGTGGAAGACCCTCTCGTTGAGTCATTTTCGATTCCATAGAGTTCCTGTTAGGCAAGGAATGGCCAGAAAGCAGTAGTTTGGATTGATAGTAAATTAAGGCAGCAAATGGGAACGGCAAACACAATGGCTCGCCCTTTTCCACGCGGTAGACACCATAAGGACCAAGTTTCTATGGACCATCTATGAAGACCTTCCTCTTTCCTGATGTTAACACGTGGCAAGGCGTAGGTGGAGATGTGCCAAGTTGCATACATATGTAGGTGGGGAGAGAAGGTAATAGAAAAAGAGGGTCTTCCATGATTCCATGTAGCTTACTTTGGTGCGTCACATCTATGAGTTTTCCCACCTAACTGGTTCTTCTCATCTGTCATTGTATATTTTATTTAGAATGCTACTAATCTGGTCTTCCTATCTTATTGTTATTATTATTACTGTTATTTTAATTGACTAGGGCTAAGTCAATTACGGGGAATTGACTCAAGTGATTAGGCATGGTCAATGCCACTTCATTACCATTTTAATTATTTTTGTGGTGAGAAAAGCAACATCAGTACCATCAATGATTGATTAGTACCATTGATGAAAATACAATGATTGATGATAAGTAAGTGGGACACGCGACAGATTGAATACCAATTTTGCTGACTTAATAAAAAAAATGAATTGGATTAGTCTATACTTTAAGTTTGACGATCACCATCATCGTCGTTATCATCATTATCAAAGCCTTAATCCAATCTGTAATTTGGCTATCCCAATCATACAAATGTTGGTCAAGATTTACCTTCTCACTGAGCTCTGTGATTTCAATTCAAACCATCGACGGATGTTTGGGGTCGTCTAGTCATTGGTGGGTGTCCATTGGCGCAGTCAAATGAATCCTTTTGGTGTTTAATGGCCATTGTTCAACTGCCGTTAGCTACAGCGGTCTATGTACATTGAATGGCATTGAAGAATTTTTCATGCATGTATATCATAACATTTTTTAAGATAAACATTAACTACCATTAAGGGACCGTTTGGGACCAGCCTTAGCACCATCACATTTTTCTTCTGTATATGCTCTCGTGCACATGTCTCACAAAAGAGCCTGTGTAAGATAGTAAGTGGGGCAAAACTAGGGCCCCGCCAATCATGGTTGATGTAGGGGATCAAAAGGTTTAGGTGAGATCACCCCATATATAAAATTTTAGATTCATTCGATGATCCTAATACCTTGATTTGTGGCCCACAAAATTAGTGGTTTTCTAATTTTTTTTTTCAGATTTGATCCAATGTTCTAATCCTTTCGGATCAGTGTAAAACCTACAGCATCTGAGACATATAGGTAGAGAGGTTTGGATTATGGGTTCGGATTAATCATTGTAGGGCATTCAGGTGGGCCCCATGGGCTGTCTCACAAACAATTTCTCCCATGTGAAACGTAATTAAGCACACAGCACCAGCCTATATCTGTATTATAACGTACATGTATCTATGGATGTAAGCATATAACAATGATTCACTGAGCACCTAGCTAAGCGAAGTTAGGTGTGAACTCTAGCTGCCGGGTTCACCTAGATTCATAAAAGTCATGGAGTTGATTAGAGGGATAAAAACATGTGAGCGTTTTACACATATCTATGTTTTGTTTGCTTGGGCTTTTTTGGCTCGTGACAACGATTTTTGATATTTGTCATAATCAATTTTAGTTAACGAAAGTCACAAGAAATTTGATCCAAATTACTTGAAGGTAACCATAAGGCAAGTCCTGGGTTCCAATAATTCAAACAGTGTATAAGGATATGTATGGATGCGACACCTTACGTGGCATTTCATTTTATTTTCTGCAAAAATTTTTTTTTGAGTTTTCCCTTTTTAAAATTTTCAATTTCTCACGTTTGGTGCAGCAAAACTTTTTCGTGCTTAATTCTGTTTCCCACCTCTAGTCCAAGAATGCAATTGATATGCATTTGATTTTCATGAAAATTATGATATGCATTTGATTTTCATGAAAAGTAAAAAAAAAAAACTTTCATCTAAAAAATTCATGAAAACTCATGTGAGAAAATTATAATACTAAGGAAAATCATTCTATGTAGTGTCATTTTTCTTAAATTTAAGGTATATATATATATTGTATTATCTCTATTTAGTCTACATTATATTCTATCAAATTAGATCACTAGTTTAAGTTTCTTTAGAAAGAAGGAAATAGTAAAGTAATAATAAAAAGGACAAAGTAATTGTGTTGTCTTTTTTTACCAGCCAATGGAGCTCCTTTCTTTCTCCAAAGATTATTTAAAATGTAGGTTACAAATTTAGCATAAAGACTTTTCTTGTTACACCCTAGTCTCCCAAAGTAGGCGAGAAGTCCTAAGGCAGTCTTATTTTGAAGTATTTAAAAAAATAATTTTTTTAATACATATCTTACATTATTAAACTGGTATGGTCAAAACAGATTTTAAACAAAAGCTGAAAATTACGACTACAACTCGCACCATTGGTAGGCATTTAGAAAAATTATTTACATTTTTAAAGTTTTACATACATAAATGTTTTTTTATCTTTACTTAATTATTTCGTTTTTGGTATTTTCCGCCAACCAACCGAAACCAAGAGCATTTAGCCTTGAGCCCAAGGACCACTTAATTCTGAATAGCAAAGAACTAATCCCTATGGGCACGTGTATAGAGAATTTTACATTTCTAAAATCCCGTTTACTCAACTTGATGCGCGTGCTGGTCAACAAAGTATTGTAAGCAACCAAACTTGATCATGTGTTGCACAAAATATTATGTTTCATGCAATTGGTTCTTCTTTATTTGTCAATATCTCCTTCACCTTCTGTCAAACATGGTTTGGAAAATTGATGCAGTGGTGGGTTTTATTAAATATTATTGAATTCTGAGAGAACTCCATGCAAAATATGATGTAAAAAGTCAATTCTCTCTTTTTTTCTAAAATTCGTACAAATAAAATGGAATTTCAACTATATTCAAAGGAATATGAATTCCTGTATGAGCTAAATGCATACCACAAATGCTCCAAAATTTGAATTTTTTGTAGTATAAGTTCTAATTAATCATACTATCTAAAATATTGGATTTGAAAGAAAAGACGAATTCCATTAATACTAAATCAGGCAAAAAGGTAGGAAAAATTTGTTTTCTAGGATAAAACACATTTAATTTTGTGAATTGGTTCAAATTAGCCATTATCAAAACAATTAATAGAGATTTTCAGAATAATAAAAGGTGGTTATTTGTAAATTAAAAAGCCAATGATTACATGTAATTTTTTTTCAAAACTCATGGATAAGAAGTTGAGAACTTTGTGACCAAAACTTCAAAATTTCCATAATCAATAAACTCCAAAACGTCTATATATTCGAAATATAGGGAATTTGCAATCAAACTATTCAATCTTTTTCGGTCTCCACAAAATAAAACAAGACATTGCATCGATTTTTCACCATAGACAGAGAATAAAAATGAATGGCCATGATCCCCCATTGTAGTAGAAGAATAGTGTAAGACTATTGGTTCATAGATAGTTGATGATGGCCCTTGATGGAGGCCAACATGACACCATTGATGATCAAGAAAGACATTCGGTTGCGATTTAAACTTTTGAGTTTCGATAGTTTAGGCAGAGCCTGGATCTAAACCTTAATTTCATTTAATATTTTGGCCGGACTTGGATTTAGTGATATAAACCTGCCCAATCTTTCCAATTGACTAAACAGGCAAGGTGGGCCGAGCAATTTGGCACGTTGAACTTTAGGCCCAAATGCGTGTACGTTTCTAAGTTCAGCCCAGCTTAGAAAATAGCTGCAACTTGCTAATAATCAGAAATGCCAAAAATTTGAATTGTTAGTAAGTGACAAAACAATATATCTCAAAGGTCCTGACACAACAACAGCTCACGATCGCTCATATAAAAAACAGGAGAGAGAGGGACCCACAAAGAAATAGGAGAGGAGATAATTGTTGTCTATGGCTTTGGCCAAACGTAGACTGGCGGCTCATTTTTCTCCTTAGAATTTGGCATATTAGATTTTTTTTTTCACGTGATGTAGTTTGTCCTTAGGCATCCTTGGCATTTCAACTGTCACATTTTTTTTACAAAATTCCCATCATCTAAAGATCAAAAAAAGTTCTAAATGGTCTTTTTCAAATTTCTAAAATTTCTCTTTATTTATGTTAGAAATTCAAATGTCCTATCGAGAGAAGGGAATTAGAATTTCACCTCAAAGGATAACTTTCAGATAATTTGAAAATTTTTACACATAGGTTTTGAAATTCTGGTAAAAGAAAATGACCCTTGCATAAAAATGGTTGTGGGGAAAAACCAATGGCCGCTAGTTGAAAGCGCCTCTCCTGACCCGGCCACGGGTCCGGTAAGGCGTATGAGTAAAATCGACAGAACAAAAGAAGCAGCTGTCAACTCAATAGCACTATTCCTTTTTTTTTTTTTTTTTTGACGCAATGCCCACGTATTCATTACATAGAACAGAGATGTCAGATTTTCCCAACCATTTCATCGCGAAAAGGAGCAGGTCGCCCTGCCGAGACCACAATGTCAGCAACCACAAAAAAAGGGAAAACAAAAACGAAACTTCTGAGCAGTAGCTTGTTGAACATCCAACCTTCTATATTCATTAATGCCCATGTGCACTTTTCTGGTCAATGCTAAAGACAATCCGATCAAATGATCAGGAATGATACTAGAAGATTCTATGGAAGAGCCCCATTGATCCAGTGCTGTAAACTTTGTTTGGTTGAATTCCACCTGTTGAATATCAATCTTGATTTAATCAAATTTGGACAAACCACCCCTCCTCCCTTTGTTTTTTCGTTTTTTGAGTTTTCCCCTTTCTGGGATTCAGTGCCAATAATTTGGGCATGGACCGTCATTTTCTTTTGTGCACAACGGAATAAATAAAAAAGCGTCCAAACTGTTACCTGCTGTGAAACCATATGAACTCATCTATGCAATCTATGTTGGGTTTATGACTTGTATTCTAATTTTACCGGATGCATCCACTGGGTTAGCCAGGGACTGGTTTAAGGTCAAGGGTATTTTAGTAATTATATCGAGACTTTCTTGGTGTCTAAGAAAGTGGATATTGTATATATATATAGAGTCTGCAACCCTAGATCTTGCGCAGTTGAAGAGAGGTAAGAATTCTCTTGCCCGTGGTGTTTTCACACTACGTAGATGAGACGATGTGAGAGAACGAGGGTCTCTGTATGCTTTACTTTTGATAGTGAAGATGATCGTCTCTGTGCCTATGGATGTAGCCCTATTTGGGTGAACCACGTAAATCTCGTGTCTCTTCTTGTATGTGGTTGTTTCGTGTTGATCTTGTGATTGATGTATGTGCATAACGGGTGATGTCAAAATCACAACAATCTAGAGATGCATGGTTTTATTTTTTGTACCCACTTGATGAGTTATAGACAATTATGGGCTCTTCCCTTGTTAAAAAAAGACAAAAGACAAAAAGAAAAAAAAGGTAAATTCCAATTATTATATATTAAGTTGGTTGAGTTCAATTAAAAAATCAACCTCAATTTATTCTATTGATTTTGGTCCTCTAGAATTTATTTTTATTGTCCTTTTGCATTCTTTGAATAACTCTAATTCATCTCTCTTATTAACTTCTCTCTACAAATTTTTGTAACTTTTCTTTCTTTTTTATCATTATACCTCCAATCAAAGTCAATAATATTCCAATAGTAACTTTCTCCATTCATCAAATTGGAGATTCTGGCTCTTTATTTTTCCTCATTTCAATTTTCTAAACTCATAGTGCTTTTTATAAGATCTTTTTTTAAGACATTTTCTTTATTCTCTATAGTGTTTCCATGATTATTTATTTTTTAGTTTTTCTTTGCTTGGACTTCTATGATAAGTTCAGATTTATTTTTCTTTTGTAAAGAAATTCTTTTTTAGATGTTATGAAATACTAGTAGCGGTTCATTCTTAACCACCTTTCAGGGACAAGTGTGGAAATTCTGCAAGCACTAAAAAGTTTGAATGGGTGGAAAAAAATAATGCTTTGCTACTTCTCCAGGATGTAAAGATTTAACTTTTCTTTTTTCATTGATATTGATATAGTATTCAATTGAGTTTTTATTTATCTGATTGAAGCAAAAATTGCTTATAGTGCACTTAATTATGCTACAATTATAGTTTAAATATTGATTTTACTATACAATTTATTTCTAACACAATTAGAGTTAGCAAAATCTAACCTGACCCACCAACGCACCTAACCCGACCTGTTTCTAACCTACCTAACCCGACCCATTTGAAATACGGGTCGGGTTAGGTTATGATTTATCAAGCCGTACAAAAAAGGATTAGGTTAGAGTTGACCTATCTAACCAGCCATAACCCATTTGACCCACTTAGATTTTATTAAATTACCATTACTTTTCAATTTTCATATGACTTTTCTTATTCATGTGAGCTATAAATTATATACTTTTAATCTTTTGTGGATGAATCATGCAACATTTTAATACTTATAATATAAAACTTGTTCTTTATTTGAAAATATAATGTTTTGTAGTTGAAATATTGATATATACTTATTATTTTTATGTTGCAAATAAACTTATCTCTAAAATATGAATATGAATGAAATACAATATCATTGATGAGTCTTATGCTTATGCTCATATTGGAATTATAAAATTGAACAAAACTTGAGAAGGGATTATATCAAATTCTCAATAAATGGGCTAGAAAATATTTATAAATTATCTATTTTTTATAATTTAAAAATTGATAAATTATAAATTCATGCTCAATGCAACATTTTAAATGAATCTAGATGCAAGAGAGCTTTACAAATGAAATTGAGCCACATAAAATTAGTTAAATCATACACAAAAAAAGGATTAGATATGTTGGGTCGAGTTAACCCGACCCAACACGCATTAAATTTGGGTTAGATGGGTCTGGTTGGGTTGACCAACTATGAGTGTCGGTTGAATGTTTCCAACTAATTTTAAAAACAAGTCAAGTTAGGGTTGGAACCAAAAAATTCAGGTTCAAGTTGACCTCGACCAGAATTTAGTCAACTCAACTCGTTTGCCAGCTCAAAACGCAATTAAATTCACTTTAATTTTTGGTATATAATACTTTACTAGTCTCTTTTCTAAATATAGAATCTGCATTAGTTTGTATCAATGTTGGGACTTTTACTTGGAGCTACTTTCGTTATATTTGATTAACAGGAGATGGCTACCATAATTTTATGGTCTAATAACTACAATGATAAATAGATAATTTCTTATGAATTATGGTTCATACTTATGATGCCTGGATACTGTATAGATATAATAGGGACAAGAGATAGATAGGGAAAGGAAAAATATTTTACTCATAAAAAGTGAAGTGTCGGATAATATGTAATGCGATACATTGGCCATTTTGAAGTATCCGTGAATTATAGGAATATTCTCGTAAGTATGTCATTTGTAGTTTCATTTCTACCATCTTTCAAGTTAGAGATTAAAAATATGCCTACACTCTTAAGATATAAGAATTATCGATCTATAACACGACTTTTTAGTGTATCTTTAGTTTTAGTTGGTTAACCAAATATAGTTGAACATTGACCTGAATTGGTATAAAAAATGGTAGCCTCTTACTTTCTAACCAAAAATAAGTAGAAGGTGTTTTCTTTATAACTCGAAGATAACTTTCTTTATTCTTACTATTGTATTAATGAGTAGCTTGAATTTTTTCCTTTTGGATTTTTTGATGTATCTCCAGTAGAATATAAACTTTTCTAGATAAGTTTTTGAATGAGTTTTTTTTTAAGGGAATGAAAATCTTTTGTGCTATAATTGGTTTGGGTAGCTTTACAATAAATGTTTAAATAAAATAGAAAGTATGTTTTTCAAATATTATTTTCCATATTGTTTAATGAAATTTTCATTCATCAATCTTGCAATTTTTTTTCTCTTTTATCATATTCAAAACCAAATAACTTTAGTGTTCAAATGTTAGTCTTGTACATTTATTTTCATATTGTCATTTTCCCTTTTAAGCATATCATTTACAAAATGTATTTTCTATATAGTATTTATTTTTCTATTGCTTTTTAAATTTTTTTAAGTTGTTTTAGCTTTACTTTCCAATTTAAGATATTTCTATTTTATTCATAGTTTGTTTCATGTTTTGATATTTATTTTTGATATTTTGAAAATTTTTTTAGATTTTTATCCTTGTATTTTCAAAATCTCTTTTTTTGTGGGACCCCAGCTTAGCATGGGCCTCCCCTGTTAGTTATGAGTTATGCCAGGTATCCACATCCTAAACGCCATTGCGTCCTCAGGTAAGTTAAAAAAGCCCATTATGATGAAAAGGTTAAAACAAAAGCCCATTATTATCCATAAGCATAACTCATCATTTCGGGGCCAAGCAGGGTTGACAGACCCATGAGATCCAGCCAACGAAGGACTCGACCTTCTCTCCACATCGAATGAAGGACCCACAAAAAATAAAAACTCCACGAACCGATTGGACCATGATGATGATGGGAAAAAAAACAAAAAAAAAAAAAAGAACTGATCGAGACTGTCCATCACAACAATCGTTCGATCCAGTGGCTGTCAAAACTCGTCCCATCCCAAGTGGGGCCCACACCAACAATCCCCACCGTCAAAATTGACCACTGGGATTTACATATCGATGAAAAACAAAACACGCGGTGCGGCGTGAGTTATTGACACGTGTATTTTGACGGTCAACCCAGCTCACAAGACACATTTCGGGTTCCGTGGGCTGCGCAGAAGCACCATCCTTCCTCACTAAACTCATTTAAATACAAATCCACAACTGAACCACTCCCATTTCACACCGCTTTCTCTCTCTACAAATATCTCTCATATTCTCTGTCCATTTTGGCTTCTCTTGAGCTTCTGCAATAGAAGCATTTGTTTCATTTCATCGCCATCAATATCAGAAAGAAATCGGAGGGTTCACGGTTCTCCTTGTCTCTCTCTCTCTCTCTTGGATTTTTGAGATCTGGGAGAAATGCAAATGCAGAGAACGGGAGGAGATTCGGAGAATTACTCCGATAACGAGAGCATCGGCAGCGACCGAGTCGCATTCAGCGGGCCCCTCAGCGGGCCGCTCAACAAGCGCGGCGGCCGGAAGAGCGCGCGGTTCAACTTGCCGGACAACACCATCATCGGCGGCGGGGGCAGCGCCGGCGGAGACGAGGCCTACGTCGAGATCACGCTTGACGTGCGCGATGACTCCGTGGCCGTGCACAGCGTCAAGCCGGCCGGCGGCGGCGGAGGAGGCGAGATCGAGGACCCGGAGGTGACGCTGCTTGCGAAGACGCTGGAGAAGCGGTCGTCCTTCGGATCCACGTTGATCCGGAACGCCTCCTCTCGGATCCGGCAGGTGTCGCAGGAGCTCCGGCGGCTGGCCTCCATCACCAAGCGGCCGGCTCCCAGCCGCCTCGACCGGACCAAGTCCGCAGCCGCGCACGCTCTCAAGGGCCTCAAGTTCATCAGCAAGACCGACGGCGGGGCCGGATGGGCCGCCGTCGAGAAGCGGTTCGATGAGCTCGCCGTCAACGGCGTCCTCTCCCGCTCCCTCTTCGGGCAGTGCATAGGTAACGCCGTCACGGAAACACATAGCTAAAAAATGTAGCACTAGACGTTGGAGTAAAACTCTTCTTCACTCGGTTCGACTCTCCCGAGTCGACTCGGCTGAGTTGATGGTGAGTTCTGACGAGTTTTTGGGGATGTTGCAGGGATGAAAGAATCGAACGAGTTTGCAGGGGAGCTGTTTGACGCACTGGCCAGGAGGAGGAACATAACGGGAAACTCCGTTACGAAAGCCGAAGTGAAGGAGTTTTGGGAGCAGATATCGGATCAGAGCTTCGACTCGAGGCTGCAGACTTTCTTTGACATGTACGTAACAATCCGGAACCGTTTTCTTCCCCCTAATCACGATTAGTGTGTCCGTAAGTGAGTGATTGATTGATTAAGGCTCGTTTTGCAGGGTGGACAAAGACGCTGATGGCAGAATCACGGAAGAAGAAGTCAAAGAGGTAACAAAGTCTTCACCTGCCGAGCGGTTTTTTGCTTTTTTTCTTTTGACTCGGCTGCTTGATACAACTGAGTCATAAGAAATATTTTTGTTTTTTAAATGTTACTTGAAACAGAAGGGAGTGAGTAGGAATCACCCTGCTGTTTTCTTTCCATGTCTGAAATCGGGAACTCGGACCCACTAATGCTTTCTCTCACTCGGACTGAGTCAATAACCGAGTCAAAGAAGTATGAGTAATCATGGGCTCGTGTGAATTTTTGCAGATTATCACTCTAAGTGCCTCCGCAAACAAGCTCTCAAAGATCCAGGAGCAGGCAGAGGAATACGCGGCGTTGATCATGGAAGAGCTGGACCCTGATAATCTCGGCTACATAGATGTAATTCACTTGAATTTCTACCAAAATGGAACACACCCATCCCAGCCAAATTACATCCGCTGACACTGTATCTTGTTTTTTGATGTGCAGATCCACAACTTGGAGATGCTGCTGCTGCAAGCGCCGAACCAGTCGATGAGAGGAGGGACTACCAACAGCAGGAACTTGAGTCAGATGCTGAGCCAGAAGCTGAAGCCCACTAAAGAAAGAAATCCAATTCGGCGTTGGTATGAGAACACCAAGTATTTCGTCCAGGATAACTGGCAGAGGGTGTGGGTGATGGCGCTGTGGCTTGGGATTGTGGCAGGGCTGTTTACATATAAATTCATCCAGTATAGGAACAAGGCGGTCTACGACATAATGGGCTACTGTGTCTGCACTGCTAAAGGGGCTGCAGAGACTCTCAAGTTCAACATGGCACTGATTCTTCTACCGGTTTGCCGGAACACAATCACTTGGCTCAGGAACAAGACCAAGCTCGGCATGGCCGTCCCCTTTGATGATAATCTCAATTTCCACAAGGTAAACTACATAGAAATGTTTACTATGATCATCTTTTGGTGTTAGATTATAAATCTATGTACAATGTGCCGATGCAGCATGCCACCAAAAATTTGGAAACCGCACCTATCGCTATAGAAGATCCACCTAAATGTAATGATAAATTTTGTTTTTGTTTATATTGAGACCCCCAAAGAATTTTTTTTATATTATTGTGGCACCCCAATGCAAATTTCGGGGTTCCACCCAACCTATGACCATAGTTCAAACAGAGTAATTTTTTTTCCTACTTTCCCTTTGCAAATAGAGTAATTATTGATCACTGTCTATGAGAATTTTGATTCATAATTCATGAAGATATCACTCTCATCACACTTTAGGAATATTAAATTGATTTTTGACAGAATCTAGAACATTTATTGCAATCCCATTCCTTTATGTGGTTAAGTAATGTGGGTGCCTCAATTTATATCATCACCAGGTTATCGCAGTGGGCATTGCCATTGGTGTCGGATTGCACGCAGGGGCGCATCTTACATGCGATTTTCCCCGTCTCCTGCATGCTACCGAGGCAGAATACGAGCCCATGAAGCCCTACTTCGGAGACGAACAGCCACAGAATTACTGGTGGTTTGTCAAAGGTGTGGAGGGGGTGACTGGAATTGTGATGGTGGTGTTGATGGCCATTGCATTTACTCTTGCCACGCCATGGTTCCGCCGCAACAAGCTCAAGCTCCCAAAGCCCATTCAGAAGCTGACAGGATTCAATGCCTTCTGGTACTCACACCACCTGTTTGTCATCGTTTATGTGCTTCTCATCATCCATGGCATCTTCCTCTATCTTTCCAAGGAGTGGTACAAGAAAACGGTTAGCAGCTCATCTCTATAACCCTTCCATTATTGTTATTGTTGTTGTTAATGAAATCTCTGATTTACATATGCATTACCTTGATTTTTTGCAGACATGGATGTACATAGCAATTCCAGTAATTCTTTACGGTTGTGAGAGGTTGATTAGGGCTTTCAGATCGGGCATCAAACCGGTTAAGATCTTGAAGGTACACCAAAAGGAGATTTCTTTTGGTTCAAATTATTTATCAGGAAATTCAAAGTCACGTACTCTTTTAATTAACATACTTATCTCCCTTACTTATTCGACTATAACTTTGGTATTTTTAAACTTATATTAGTGACATAAAAAATCAATAATTTTCCAACCACAAATAATATATAAATTAATTTTAAATTATTCTTTTATAATTTTTTTTAAATGATTTTCAACGTTCTATTCAACTTTTTTCTACCATTTTTCAGTTTTGGTGATATTTTCCACACCTGCCCATATCATCTAGACAAATTCCAGATATTCTAACGTTTGTCGGTGCACTAAATGGTCCGAGCTGTTATTGTCACTGTTACGTGCTTTTGGCAGATTCAGAGCCGTGTTTTTCAACTGTAATGGGGACAGCCAGACTGACTTTATTGGCTCTCTCCTAATTAACACATGGATCAGTTTTCAATTCCTTCTAAGTCGGCGTTAATTGTGGGGGTCAGTTATCAATGGCCCACCAATTGTACAGCTCTGATCATCCATGCACGTGTGCTAACTGTTTAACCGTTGACTATTGATTATTATTTACTGCCCTAAGGTATTAAATACCTTTGTTTATATCTAACTTTTGTTTTGCGTGATCTGATTGAAGGTTGCTGTTTACCCTGGGAATGTCTTGGCCCTGCACATGTCCAAGCCACAAGGCTTCAAGTACAAGAGCGGGCAATACATGTTTGTGAACTGTGCTGCGGTTTCTCCATTTGAGTGGTATGTGCATAATTATAATTAGAAATTGCATGCACTTAGTCACATGCAATTAATAAGACTTGCAATGTTGAGAGTGAGATGCAGTGTCTTAATCATCTGTTACTTAATGAATACAGGCACCCCTTTTCAATTACTTCGGCTCCTAGGGACGACTATCTTAGTGTTCACATTCGTACTCTTGGGGATTGGACACGACAGCTCAAAACCGTTTTCTCCGAGGTACTATAACTGAGAAAAATTGGTTTGGTCAACTTAGGTTTATGTAATTAAATCTTTGGATGGAACTGATCTTGTGTTGTTATTGGAGGCAACATTAAATGCATTTGTTTTATTTCAGGTGTGCCAGGTTCCCACCGGCGGAAAAAGCGGTTTGTTGAGAGCTGATCACATGCAAGGGGGAAACTCACCACAGTAAGCCATTTATTTATTTATTTATTATTTAAGTATAGCTCTGGGTTGTTAATCTCTGGACCTGTTAAATCAGTGATCCAGCCGTGTACACCCATGTCTGACCCAACCAGCAATGGGTTAAAAATTGAAAAAATTTCAAATAAGACCTTAAGTTTTTATTTTATTTTAAGAAAGGATACAATTTTAACAACTTTTCGAATTAATTCCTGAGGTTTTCAATATATTTTTAGTTAAAGATTCTGACAACTTGAAAGCTTGAACTCTCCTTCAAATCCAAGCTTGCAATGTACAAAACCTTTACCAAATCAATATCTAAATAGATGTGCAATTTGTCCACACACCTAAATTCTAACCTCATCGGGTGGACCCATTCAACACAACATTAAATTCCCTCAGCTAATTATTCTTTATCAAAATCCAAGGTGCTAGAAGACGTTACTCTCCTTGGGTGGAGCCCACTCCACAATTCCCAGATGAGCTTTGACCCACAAGTACATTCTTCATTGTTCTGAATGACCAGTAAATTTATAGAAAATGGTTTTAAAAAGACAGTTTGGATTCGAATGGAATGAAATTTGAAGTGTTTTTGAATCTTTTAATAATGTAATTTGCAATTCCTGTGCAGCTTTCCAAGGGTTCTGATCGACGGCCCATATGGAGCGCCAGCCCAAGACTACAAGAAATACGAGGTGGTCCTCTTGGTGGGTCTGGGCATTGGAGCCACGCCATTCATCAGCATTGTGAAAGACATTGTGAACAACATGAAAGCAAAGGAAGAAGAGGAGGAAGAGCTGGAGAGAGGGACCAGCAAGCCCAACGGCGCGAAGAAGAGCGGGTTCAAGACTCGGAGGGCCTACTTCTACTGGGTGACTCGGGAGCAGGGGTCGTTCGACTGGTTCAAGAACGTGATGAACGAGGTGGCCGAGTCGGACCAGAAGGGTGCGATCGAGCTGCACAACTACTGCACGAGCGTGTACGAGGAAGGCGACGCTCGGTCGGCTCTGATAGCCATGTTGCAGTCGCTCAACCACGCCAAGCACGGGGTCGACGTGGTTTCGGGCACGCGCGTGAAGTCCCACTTCGCCAAGCCCAACTGGCGCAACGTATACAAGCGTATCGCTCTCAACCACCGTGACGAACGAGTCGGTAAGACTCAACTCAACTCGCTTTCAATCTTCCACCCTCTAGGAATTCCTTTCTTGTACGTCTTCAATAATTGTGCTGCTTTTTTCTTCTTAAAGAAAGTCTTGAACAACTTTCAAAATTTGCATATTGGACCCCCAAGAATTTCATTTTCTCAAGTGCCCCCAGCTACATTTTCAAAATTCCTTTCATCTTTTTGTTTGTGTTACTGGGCTTAAGTGTGGCCCAATGACCATGTCCATATGGGTTCCCCACTTTAAAAGACCATTATCCATTAATCCATTTTTGTCAAAGTAATTCTAACACTTGTTTGATCTACTTAATTATTATTAACTATTACCTACTTTTTATTTTGACCATCAATTTTAATCCCTTGCATCTAATTGTTAAGAAAACCATTTGATGCATATTTTTAGTAGATGACTAATCTTCACCCTATTCACGCACTTCATTAGGTTTCTCACAATTACAATTGCTACGTGGTAACGTTGCATGCATGACTTTACTTTAAGAATTTCCAAAAACTAGTAAATATTTATTAATAATATTATTTAGTGATTATTTCTTTTGCATTAGATGATCCATGCAAGAACTTATTCAACTCACGCGTTTGCAGAATTCAGCTCTTTTAAAATGACGCAGATACTCGTTCCAACTCGGTGTTCTTTCTTGAGTTTTGACCCGAACCATTGGGAGCTGTCAAGGGTGTTTTGAAATCGTTGTGTTTCTATTTTGAACATTGTGATCAACTGCCCCATGTTGTGATTGCTTCATATTAATGTATTACCTTCTAGAAATGGTGATGACCAGTATGCCACCTCATTGTGATTGGTAGCTCTTTCCCATTGACCTAGAGAAAGTCAAAGGAACCCAAGGATTATGGCCATATAAAATTCCAAGAAGATGCTTATCCCTATGCAATTTACAAACAAGATGAACGATTCAGATCTCATCTCGTGCTGATTACAACCATGGTCTATTTTACAGGTGTTTTCTACTGCGGAGCTGCTGGTCTAACCAAACAGCTACAACAGCTGGCATGGGATTTCTCTCACAAGACCTCCACCAAATTCGATTTTCACAAGGAGAACTTCTAACGTGTGCACGTGGGGCCAGTCCAAGCTATCCTTCTCTGTATCTCTTGTACAAAATCATAGCCGCTTTCTTTGATTTTTTTGGGCTTTCTTCTCTTTTATATTTTGCCTTATCTAAGGTACGACTTTGGGGCTTTCTAGATGAGATCCACCAAAGGCCAATGTGTAAAAGAAGAGGCGGGGGCATGTAGTAGTGGAAGATAGCCATCCACTACTCAAGTTGGTGGAAGGCATGAATGGATCAGATGTTGATGGAAGTAGTGGTGGGAACTGCAGCCCAGAAAACTAACATAGGGTTTGTAGAAGAGAATTGTATTTTCTCTCTTTCTTTCTTTCTTTCTTTCTTTCTTTCTTAAATAATTTGTTTGTGTTTGCAGCATATAATTAGGGTTGTCATACACTGAATTATATTTATGCATGTTGTTAGTGTGTTACGGCAATAAGGCCGTCCACATGAGGAGTTGGCGTTTGGATGAGTTTTTTTTTAATTTTTATTTTTATGTTTAATGATAGCACTTAAAATATGAAATACAAGGACATCCCACTCCAGAAGATTTTTTTGCGGTTGCTTGTGCTGTCTTGATGGGCATCTTTTAATCTTATTTAATGTGAAACTTCTAGTTTGAAAACGAAATGAATCCCATTTCAAATTGAAAGCAATCGTGATACCATACCTAAAATAGTTGACTGCAATGAATTCACTGCAGTCAAAATTCATTTTAGATGAATGATTGTAGACCATCCAATGTTGACTTTTGATGATGAGCGATCAGGGTATCTCACTCAACAGCTGAATGCATTTAATAAACATGCTCAGTCTCAAAATATCGATTAGGTTATGATATAGAGGCCTGGAGTTCGAATCCTGTGAGGTAGAGAATTTTGCAAATCCAATGATATTAATCGTTCAATTTCCCCATCCCTATTTGTTATGTTACTCAAATAAATTGTAACAACCCTATTTGTTATGTTACTCAAATAAATTGCAACAATATATATATATATATATATATTGTTATGCCAGCCACATCAAATCTTTGATTTGTGGAGTGTGATTGGAGAAATCTTTGATTTGTGGAGTGTGATTGGAGTCTTTTTGTTATGTTTAAATCTTAACACAGATTTTATACATGATAATTTTCACATTAGGCATAATTATGATTGAAGTGGGTTTTTTCTTAAGATAAAACAAGGTGAGTAGCTTTTGGGCCGTATGGATCTCAAACGTATGCTCTAATTGATGAAATCATATCAAATTGAGGGACTTAAAAAGGTTTTAAGAGTTTTGGTTAAGAGTTTTGCTCTCGACCCTCCCCTCTTTTCTTTTCTCTTAATTTGGCATTTTATTTCACTCCACTTCTCCACCTAATAAGAGGAAAAATGAAGTGAAGTAAAGAGACAAATCAAAAGAAAAGCAAAAATAGGGGTCAAAAGAAAGAGTACTAAATAACAAAAATCACATCTTTTTTTATACCAAAAAAGTAAAAAGAAAATATAGTAATCCCTTGCTGCACTAGGAGTAAATCGTTGAGCTCTTTGTATATACCCCCTACGATATATAAAATTTGTTGATAAACCCCCGTGGTTTCAATATTTGTATATAACCCCATGTTTTTTCATTTCAATACCTTTCATATATCCAAATTCAATAGTCCTGATGAGAATGAGTAACTACAAAGAAATTTGTATTGAAACTTTATAAAACTAACTGTTTTGCCCATACATCCATTAAAAAAAAATGCGTACATCATTATTTACACAAGAGATTGTTATTTTATCTTTAGCATATATAATAGGTTTATAGATTATGGGGTGAGTTTATATTTTGACTACCTATTTGATGATGTTACATGTGCTTTGTATCACTATTTATTTGATTTCATTATTAGTGCACAACACCGTAGGACCTCTTTTAAATTTATTGGCCCAGTGGGTCATAAAACGTGCCTCTACCAATGCTTAAAAATAAAAAAAAGAGACACTGCACATTCTCATTGTATCAATGAGTTAGGATTAAACTCATGACTATGTGGGGTTCACTGGCCAACCACACCACATAAAAGTCTCTTTTTATGAAAAAAGGTGAAAGTAATTGGGATTATATATAGAACTTACACCCTCACTTTGCATGAGGCCTTTTGGTAGGTTGAGACCTATCAAAAGCAAAGCCGTGAGGCCCATAAGCCAAAATGGATAATATCACAAATGGTATCGGAGCTGATTCTCTATTAGTTCAAGTGTGGGCCCCCTACCGTGGTTTGATGCAAATAGGCAGGTTTCTATATGAGCGGGAGAGTCAAAATGATTGGGATTATATGTAGAGTTTGTACCTTTACTTTGCATAAAGCTTTTTGATAGATTGAGACCCACCAAAAGTAAAACCGTGAGGCCCATGGCCAAAGCGGACAATATTATGCATGTATGTAAGAGAGGGGTGTTACAAGAGGAACACCAAACATGTGAGTCCCTATGGACAATATCATCGTCAAAACAAAAATGCCAAAGAAACTACCATAAGCTCCTTAATAAAATACAAAAAATATTGTTATTTTATCTCAAGACCATTGTTTCTCAATAATTCTCCAATGCACATAAAGTCTAATTATGTATTTTATAACATACATAAATCTAACAGTGGGTCATTCATGAATTGGGTCAATTATAATCAATTATAAGTATATATGATGATTGACTTGAATTTAACAAGATAGGTTCCCTATTGATAAAAACAAACTTATGTATGTTTACTCTTTCCTGCTAAATGTGATACACTAACATTTAATGTTATAAGCTTGAGAGAAAAATAAATTTAAACTTTTGAAATTATGTATATAGAGATAAAGAGGTGAATAAAAGTATCACTTTATTTTAAGAAACATACGGTGGTTGTGAAGCTTCTAACTTTGGTATATGAAATGTATTAAAATGAAAATGTACGGGCTCTATATAAATACTAAAACTAAATGAGCCTATTTACAAATCCTTAGAAATGTTTTATGCGAAATACTCGTTATCAGCGCTTCTACTTTTGCTAGAGCAGGCCCCAGTATATGATTATTGTGGCCTTAAAAGTTCGGCTTGATAGCTATCACATTTCCATAAATGGGACTTCTAGAGTCCTTGTAGCGAGAGCAGTGACAGTGGTCATTATCTAACAAACAAAATATTATGCATTGATGGCTCTCCATTACCGAGACATAGGAGAGCCATGCCGACTGGCTGGCAATGACTTATTTAGTGGAGAAGGTGTACACCTCGGTGCAATTCTTTCAGGCTCCCCAAAGCCTCCCCTAAACCAGACTTTGGAGGCTTACCAAAATTGGCCACAGCCTAGATATTTCTAATTTTATGAATGGCCCCCGCCTCTTTGTTTCATCTTGGGTGTGTAATTTTTGGCTGTCAGCTTGTGCACCTTGGCTACGGACAAGTTGCATTTATTTTAGTGGGGCTCGTTTTGTTTTTGGTAAAGTTTAGTGGGAGTCGTTGAAGTGCTTGTTGTCTTTTAGCATAAATAATTGAGGACTGGGACCAGGAGATCCCATGAAGAATGGGCCACTACGTAACGCTGAAACTTTTGTGATGCATGCCCTGTGATTTGGTTGCTATCATGCCACTGGGGACCTCTTTTCCTTTACAGGCCGAGGCTATCTCAATTATTAGCCTACTTTTGTTGGATAAGGATATTCACTCCTGCATTGGCTATGGGTTATTTTTACATCAGGATCAGCCAATTTACTAAATGGGTCTGAGCTGTTTATTGAAGTATTCAAATATTTTCAAATAAAAGACTTTTTATTGATATATTCTCAGAAAATGTTGTGGAAAATGAAATTATTTTTAAAATAAAATATATAAACAATTATGAATATAGATAAATATAAATATATAATTCATCAAATATCTGCACAATAGTTACAACTAATAATCAGAAAATGAATATGAATTACTGATAATTGTTGTTAATACAGTTCTATGTCAGTTTTCACTTTGTTTGCTTGATAACCTGCTCAAAAGTAATTAGTCTTTGAAGGAATAAAAAAAAAAAAAAACTCAGAACCGCATATTTTCTTGAGACATAGAAGTTGATCGACAAGCAGACGTTTAGGTGACGAAACTTTTTACAAAATGGGCTTTGTGCCTCATCAACAAATTAGGGATAGTGAGCTCATTGGCTGAAAGTGCCTAACCCACTGCTAAAGTTTCAAAACCTTTCTCACCTGCTCCCACCGCTTACCAAAAAGAGTGTCAGTGAGTTGTCATTTAAGTGCGTCTGTGACTCTTCGTCAAAAGGTTTGGTGGTACTTCATGAATAGAAGTGGACATGGCCACTTGAATGAGGCAGGCTTTGAGACAAGCGACTAGCCCACGATGGGCACGATCTGCCACCTTGTTAGTTAGCGAGTTAGGTCAATATGGCTCAGTACAGAAATTGAGTCAATCTACTCTACCCGATGGATGCAATAAAAAAATTTTTTTTTTTCAATTGGTAAGCAATAGTGGCGGGTAAAAGATTTTCATTTGAGGGGTGTGGACTTTAATAAGTAGTTTGGTTTTGAAGGCAAACAGAAAATTTTCACTTAGATTTTGAATGACTGATAATTTTTATTAAATTTTTTGAATTGGGCAGATTTTTCATATAGAATTTGAAAGCACACTGTAGTTTGACGGGTGCAACCACACCCATGTGCCTATACTTGGATCCACTAGTGGTTGGCAACCCCTTGCTTTTCAGCCTCGGTCTTTTCCCAATTCTTGCACATGTGAGTTCTTATTTTCTATATGTATAGGTTCTCTCCCCTCATATGTGTGAGTTTCATAGTTAATATTGCAAAGATAGGAAATCTTATAATATTTTGAAATATTGCAAAGTTAATATGAAACATTGTTTTAGTACCTATAGCATATTAATAATCCCAACGGATATTTCTAATGATAACTAAGGTTGCAGTTTTCCAACTCTTGATTAATTGTTATTGGTCGATCTATTGGTTCAAACTGATCTATGAGCTTTAACTGATAGATAAGCTTGTTGTACACACAAATGCAACAAAATGTTGACCAAAAGATTATATATATATAACAAAACTACTATGCATATGTCCCTCACACTATGGTGAGGGACATTTTCTATTTTGGAAAGTATTTATGTGTAAGAAGACAACCATCACATCTCACCTTTTGGACCTTGTTAAGTCTAAAAAAGGAAATATCCCTCACAATAATATAGAAAGTGTCCCTCACCATAATGTGAATGACATATGCATAGTATTTTTTCCCATGTATATATATAAAGAGAGAAATACCTCACTTTTATTGCACCATAAGAATTTTATGTTGATAATTAATCATACGGAGATAAAGCTTTTTTTATTTAACAAGATTGCAAAAAAGATGGCCATGCAATTTTTTTCGACCAAATAAGGTGCTACATGACAAGTACATGTGGAAAATATTTATGTCAATGACTGAGTCAATCAGCTTCAAGATCCTTTGGCTCTTTTTTTGAAAAACCAAGGAAAATGTCATTTGAATCATATAACTTTTTCATATTTAAAGCAATCAACATATTTTAGAGTATATTTGACAAGTTTGCCTGTATAAATTTTACAATGTGAAAATCTTTTTGCACTAGTGGTTCAATATAACAAGCTTTCCTAATTTTACAATATGACAATTTGCTTTTACTAATTGAATTAAAACATCAAACAATCTATTTGTAAAAGGATCTAATTAAAAGAACTTTATTTTAAACAGATCAAATTGAATCAGTTCTATCTATCTCAAATAAAATAGACTTGCCAAACAAATATTAAAGGAACCAAAGTTATAGAACCATGGTAACGCTGACTTTGGTTTTTGTTAGAAAACGCTGCCTATTGAATAGAAAAGTTTGCCATATTTGAACATAGAGAGAGAGAGAGAGAGAGAGAGAGAGAGAGAGAGAGAGAGAGAGAGAGATGCACTCTTGCAATATTTAGATCGTGTCACCTCCATTTGAATTTAAATTCCCTTCTATATGGGCTATTTTATCCTGAGCAACTTTAATGGCCACTATATGTGTGCACCCCTTGTGGGGTATGCTTGAGGCCATTGGAATCACTGGTGAGGTAAGAGATCGAAAGATATGAATAAAACATCTATATTTCATCTATTATTCTCACGTTCAATGATTTTGGAAGTCGTCATGTTTTGGGATTTTAATTCATCTGTGTGTACCACCTGGATGAGTAATTGATTCGGGACTGTGCAAATTCATGACATTAACAAGTGTGAGGTAATTGAGTCTATCACATGGGAGCTATGGAAGTGCGTGCTAATACCACAAGACAACCCTAAGCTCCGGATTATGCATTATTAGATGACAGAGGAGTGTTGGCAAGAAACGACTTCTTATCACCTTCCCTTTCTTTGTCTAGGTTACTTGCATATGTAAATGCATTATCAGCTCTCTTTTCGCGCATTCAACAGATTCTGTGGATCCAAATCGATCCCATTTTAAAGCAAATTTCTTTATGAAAGTGGTAGGCACAGTAGATATGACACTTCTAATGCACAAACTTTTAAACCAAAAGCTCTTACGATTACCTAAAGTGCAAACGTTAGTAAAAAGAAAAGAAAAACAAATCTCAACTTTCATAACTAATGTGTCTAGATACAAATGGATATGGCAGGACATGTGATGTATAATATGATATGATTTTAAACATAAGAAGTGAAGAATCATGTATTATATGATATGATACATTTTCTACCATGATGTCATTGGATATCATATTTAATAACAAGTGTTTCATCATATTGCAAAATCAATTACTTTGAAAATACTTTACAAAAGTGCTTGTTGATGGGATAACCCACTGCAAAATGACACAATTGGCTCAAAGGGATGAAATTAAAAGTTACTTTCTCTAAACTTAATTACTCAGTTTAGGAACTGATTGTGGTGCTTTATGGCAACATCACCAACCGGTCCAACTCCACTCGTTCGCATCTTGAAGGGTCTTTTTTTTTTTTAATTATAGTAGAACGCATCTTGAGGAGTCTTGATTGCTAGAAAAAGCAACTTGGAATCCTACCATGGAAAAGATGATATCTCTTAAACCTTAGTTTCATCATAAATAAGGTTTAAGATTATGAAATGGGCTCTTAAAATGATTTTGAATTCACTAATGTTGGCCGTCATAGATAGTAGAGATGGTTTTATAGATGCTTTGATTCACCATTCAATGTTGAGCTAGCAAAATTCAGTCCGACTTGCCAACCCACTTAACCTAACTCATTTAAGCAATGGATCGATTACAGGTTAGGGTTTACCAACCTATATATAAACGGATCAGACTCAGGTTAACTCGCCTAACTCAATTGACCTATTTAGATTTTACTAATTTACCATGACTTTTCAATTTTCATATGACTTTTCTTATTTATGCAGGCCATAACCTATACACTCGTAATCTTATATGAAAGAATTATGCAAAATTTTAATACTTAAAATATAAAACTTATTTTTGTTATTTGACAATATAATGTTTTTGTAGTTAAAATATTGATATGTGTCTTTTATTTTTATATTAGCATATAAATTCACATCTAAAATATGGATATGAATGGAATACAATAGCATTAATGAGTCTTATACTCATACTCAAATAAGAAATTATAAAATTGAGTAAAAATTGAAAAGCGATTACCTCAATAAATGGACTAGAAAATATTAATGGATTTTCGTCTCATATTTTACACTTTGAAAATTAGTAAAGTATAAATTCATGTTTAATGCAACATTTTAAATAAATTTAAATGTAAAAAGAACTTCATAAATGAAATTGGGCCACATAAAATGAGTTCAATCACATACAAAATGGGAATTAAATAAGTTAAGTCGGGTCAACCCAACTCAACCTACATCAAATTCGGGTTAGGTAAGTCGGGTTGGGCTGACCTATCACGAGTGAGGGTTGAATTGAAGTTTTCCAACTCATTTTAAAGATGGGTTAAGTTAGGGTTGGAATTAACAAATTCGGGTTAGGGTCAACCTAACCCATTTTCAAGGTCTAAATTTTCCTGTGACCCTTTCTAGGCTAGCTCTAGAAAATTTCCTCAAAGGATAGTTTGTTTACATGGAATTGAATTTCTCAAAACCTATGGAAAAATGGGTTCATAATAAGGAAAACGAAAGATGAGAGGGGTGATAACATAGGGAAAGATATAGATACAATATGTGATCTTCTTAGAATTTGATTTGCTAGAGCCATGGTTGGGTAATTAATCGTTTTCCACCCCATCATATTCATTTTTTTACCGAAAAAAAGATGATTCGATGGCCATTTGTGAATCTTTACCTTTTGTTTTCTCAATTTTATCCAACCATATTTATTTTTCACTTGAATAAAGATAATTAGAATAAAGGAGATGCTATTTTAAATTGCTACTATTTGGTGGGCTTTAAAGTCGGATGACTAACAATATATATATATTTATGGGGAGACTATTAGTATGCATCTATTCATCACTATAGGGTAAGGAATACTTTCATATTTGGATATATTAATATGTAAAAGACAAAAAGTTACATAAAAAATAGAAATGCTTAAGTATAAATAAGGAGTGTCATATAAGCATCCCTCACCATATAATAAGAGAATGATGCAAATTAACATTTCTCATATATATATATATGCGTGTGTGTGTGTACTGGTAGAAGCCTAACAAAATATCTTGGAATCTCCATCATCCCTCCTTTTGTCCTGTGGAGCCGATGAAACTAGTGATTATTTCAAAGAATATGAGAGAACTGATAAGTATTGTGTTCCAATTTGTTTTCTTTCCTTATCTTTTTTCTTTGTTAAGCTTTCTATTATTTTTACCTCTTTGGTGGATAAGTAGAGTGTTCTCTTCTAGGCCACTTGCTTGTGCGAAGAGAATATTCCGCTCTTAGCAGATTTTTGCTTCCACAAAAGCAAGGAATGATGCATTCATAATGCTCCCATAAGAAATGGACATCCCTTCTATTGAGAATTTTTTTTTTCAAGAAAAATGTGTCACCAAAAAATGAATTAGTCATATATATAGAAAATTAGAACAATTTTTCTCTATATCATATGAGCCTCTCATCGCATAAACATATCTTAATGTAGCACAAGAATAAGCGAAAGTGTCTGCTGGCTAGACAGACATTGCCCTCACCCACCTTCCATTGGACTAGATCTAGATTGTTTATAGCCCATGTGCTAAACCTAATCCTTATTAACCGTATGCTAGTTTGGCCTCTTCCAACAAAAACCAAAAAAAAAAAAAAAAGAAGTGAAGAGTAGATTCTTTGAAATAAAACTTCACATACGGCCATCTAGCTCATAATTTTCCCTTCTACACAATGAATTTCTCTTGTCCACCATGGTAATCAAACACATTGTAACATGATTAGACAAAATATTAGGCTTGTAATAACCAGAGCCTCCTATGTGGTTAATTCCTGTAAGGATTTTTGTGTTGGCAAATTTATGGGTTGGACAAAACTTGAGTCTATTAGTATTGTATTTTACATATCTTTGAGTATAGATAATGATTTGAGTCACTGGATGTACTGAAGTGAAGAAATCGAAAAAAGAGCAACAAATTAAAGCTATTTTCTATGGATAATATGGTTTAAAAAGGTTATATCTCACAAACTGAGCATTGGATATAGGTAAGTAAACTTACTGTTGGAAAACTTGTTTCGAGTAGATATCTATAGAGCCCAAGCTTGTCTTAATCAGAGTTAAAACAAAAAAGTTATGGTCTCCGAAAGTTTGCAGAAAATGTGCTAAAATTTCACTTGGGCAAAGACTTAATTTGATTGATCAGACCATTAATTTGATTAATTGGATAAGTGCAGGAAGTTCACCAACTTGCGATTTTTCAGTTCGATTTAAAGAGAAATTTGCCTGCTCCATACCAACTGTAACACTCCGACCCAGCTTGACCTCGTTTAGCGGTTAGTTAATCTTGTTTTCGTTGCTAATCGTGTTTTGTTGTGTTTTGATTTTCGTTACGGGTCATGGATAGGTAGTTGGGTTGAGTGTGACCTGGATTAAGTAGACCAAGCCCTTTTTCGTAATTTTAGCTTTTCTTATACATGGTCATTTTTGCATCATCTTGATGTCAACACGTGTCTTTCGTTGAGCTCGTTAACTTTCGTAACTACGTCATTTGCAACCGAGGTCGTGTGATTCGATTGGACCCGAGTTTGACTCAAACTGGAAATAACATTCTAGCTTGGACTTCTTCACAAATTGGACAACCCATTTGAGTATATAAACTTCAACCATCGACACTCATGTTCTTTCTCTCGTTCTCTCTCTCTGTTTCTTTGCAACTGCACGTGGAGTCTCTCTCTCCTCCTTCACTTGAATTCCTCTTCTCCATCGATCAAGAGGAGGTCGGTTTCTTGCATGTGAGGTGAGTTGGTGGAAATCCCTTCATCCTTCTCATCTCTCTTCTCTAGTTCTTCTCCCTCTTGTTTCCCTTGTTGTATAGTGTGTCTATGACTCCAATCCTCATGCATGCATGTTGTTTTGATTTGTATTAGATTGTGTTTGGGCTTGAGAACTACAATTGTGCAAGTGATCTCCAATTGAGGCAAGTATAACCATAACATTGAGAACCCATGTTGGTATGCATTGAATTTGGTTGATCTTACATGAATTGATATGGAAACATGAGTTTACAGCCCATTTGATACTCATTTGACTACTACTTTGTCTATCTTCCTTGATAAATTGCAATTTGGATGCTTTCCCAGACATTCTGTACAGGTTGCAGGAATTTGTATTCGTGCAGGTACGGCTAAGCCGTATAGCACCTACGGCTCACAATCCAGAGAGGAGAAAAACCCAGTTTTCCTCTACGGCTAGGGCACGGCTAAGCCGTGGATTGCCCTACGGCTAAGCCGAATCCCAGCCGTGGCCCAGCCGTAGAACAATACAGGGTGCAATTTCTGGAATAACTGAGAGTCAGCAACTGACAGGTCTTCTACGGCCCAGCCACGGCTAAGCCGTAGACTACACACGGCTAAGCCGTAGCCACATTAGACTAATGAAAGAAAAACAAAGATAGGTGTAAAGAAAAGACCGATATGGCCTTCATGATAGAATGTAGGGTACCTAGTCTTGCCCAACGGAATGTGATACATGCGTGAATGATCTCGAGGGCTGCGAATCATTCATGTTCGTTATCCGGATGTTAAGCACCTCCCCATGGGTGTTGGTTTAAGGGACTTCGTGCACCGCCCGATTCAAGGCAACATTAGACAACGGTGCATCGAATAACTTAAAACTACATCATCATGCACGGTTAGAAACACCGGATAACTAGATTAGAATTGGTTTGTAAAGCAAGATGATTCGATTTCACATGAATTGTTGCATAACATATTGCATTCAATCATTGATCTCAACACTCTACATGATTACGTATGTTTCGTTACTTTCACATTTTGGTTTGTTTACCCTGAGTATGCATGTATGATATGTTCCCTCACAGATCTGCACGTATGATATGTTATCACGATCTACTCAGGATTTTCATGATTGACTCTGTATGGTCAGGCTCTACTTAGCCTCAGCCTTAGGATCCCGACGGGGTGAATTTGGTATAGTTTATAAGGACCTGCTGCAGTATGGATTTTGTCTTGGGGAACCGGACCCCAGGAAACCGAGACCCATTGTACCCTGGCCCGGACAATGGTGTTCTTTGCATGTTATAAGATCCCTCTTTTGGGAGCATATGGTAATGTAGTAGCCACTAGTCATGTACACAGCATGTATTCATTGATTCACATGGCATATTTCCTTCTTGCATGACAGCCTAGTATACGAAAATGTTTTCTTTAATCACATGATGTTCTTTATTCTGTTAGATACAGCGTGTGTCAACTTGCTATGGTTTATACTTTACTGAATCTTCGTATTCACAGTTGTTTTTTTGTGTTGCAGGCCCAGATCCCCCTGCCGAACCCTCGCCGGTCGGCCAGGCTCCAGATGAGACCCCCGGGGCCCCATCAGGCCTAGAGGAGTGGATGTGATCACTCCACGGGAGAGCGTACATGGCATGCATCATTTTGGAGTCTTGTGTTGTGTGGATTTGCAGACTTGTATTTGACTTGACCTGTTATCATTGTATATATCTTTTGTTCATTTTGTAAAACTTTCATATGTAATTATGTCAGTCCGTCCTTTGTATCCTCTTCTTGCTTTGTAGTTTTATGTTTCTGATATTTGCAGCTTCCGCGTACTTGCTTGGCACGTGTGAATGTTCCATTGTGCGTGTGCATTTAGACTCGGTCTACGTGTACAGGCACGGGAGTACGTGTGTCATTAGGTTTGGCTTTTGCTAACCCCCGAACCCTGGGCTCGAGTTGTGACACCAACTCTTTTCCTGATTGAAATATACTTATAAGGGATGAAATTGGAGCTATATAAAGGGGTTATCTCTCAACTCTAAGATAAAGATCTCATTATTCTGAGTGAGGAATATATTTTGGAGATCATCTCTTCTAGAGTTTTTTTATTGGAGAGTTGAAGGGCTGAAGTTTTACTCCAAAGATTCTTGTCTTCAATTTCTTTGAGTATAGAAGATTGCTGTGGGGAGTCAAGTGCTACATTTAGAAGGCGTTTAGGTACTTGGATCTGTAATAAAGAACGGTAGGCGGTCATTGCAGCAGGCAGTTATGCAAAGGAATCACAAAGCCCTTAGGTTACATGATAACTGGATAAGGGTTATTAGTAACTTTTTGTAATTGTGGTATGATTCATAATGCTTAATTCTTGGCTATGGTTTTTTCCCATTTTGGGTTTCCACGTAAAATTTGTGTCTTCTTGTGGTGTGTGTGTTTTTGTTTGATTTATTTTCACTGTGTAGTTGATTGTTTGCATGCATAATATTAAAATTGATTGTATTAATCTATTCTATAAAATCTCCCAAAAAACATTCAATTCCAACGTTATCGCATCTACTTTCAGTCATTGTTTGTGCCTTGAAGCAAGCCACTACAATGGGGTGGGCCATTTAAATTAAGGAATTGCTGGCTACTTTTCTGTACTATTATGGACTAGGTATAGTTCACCAGGACTCACCCTGCACCACATTTCACAGCTTTTTAAGTTGAAAAAGCATAAATGAATGGAAAAGAGTGGCGTGCGAGTGTGAGTTAGTGTGTGTTATAGTCTCTTATGTTGCCAACAATAAAAAAAAAAAAAAAAAAAGCCGAGGGGTTCATAGTATCAACATCTTAATTGGGGCCTCTATTTGATAGGTTCAAAACCGATACTTAAAAGTCTTAAATGGTATTTTGTTAATTAGAAGAAAATAAAAGCATATCTATTGTCAGACTTGTATGTTTTAAACGTAAGCCAAAGATTGGATTATAAAAGCCTCAAGGCATTAGTAAGGGTAATATAAATTCCTTTTAATACCCCCACTAAGGTGGAACTCAACTCATGCACTTTTGGCAACATGTACTTTTTTTGTAGCATCGAGTCATTACTTGTGGGATTCAAATGGCAACCGGTTAGCTATGATATCATATTAGATTTTCTAGCTAACCATTCATACTAAAACTTAAGGCATTGATAGAGACAACATAAATACTTTTTTATACTCTCCATCGGGTTAAGACCTTCTTCATTATGTTGGATTCAAACTTAGATAGACTGATCAAGAAGTTAAAACCCATGTCATTGAGATGGATGTGGTGTGATTATAGATGGAGTTGTAATAAAGGATATAATTTTAGGAGTCGGGTCAATAAATAGTTTCTTGGTTATTTGGGAATCCACAACCTGGGTAATTTAGTTAGATTAGACTTTATTAACATGTTAGTAGTATTTTTATAATTCTTGGCATTGTCTTTCAGGGGGGACAGGAAAATAAAGGAGGAGAAGAGTTGTTGGGGAAATTGCTTACGAATAAGGGTATTTTCTAAGAAACCCTTCAAGGTACTTTTCAAGTTTTCTTTCCATGAGGCATCTACTCAAACAAAGAGGTCCCAAGTTGAAGATCAGTTGCTTGAGACATGAGTACGGGAGTGGGGATGTGTGTTCCAATCTTCAATGTACAGTTAAAAAGGAAAACAAGAATAAAAATAAAATAAAGCCAGCCAGCCAGCCTTTGAATTTTGCGGTTTCTTTTTCTACGAAGGGAACTTTGGATTTTTGTCCTTTAAGGAAAAATTAAAAAAAAAACGAGTATCAAGTATAATTTATCTTATGAGTTTTGTTTTATTTTTCTACTGTTGATATTTTCCCTCTCAAACGTAAGTGTGGATGTGTGTCAACTATTTTGATCTATTCGCAACGATAGTGGAGAGAGAGAGAGAGAGAGAGAGAGAATGCTTGAAATAGCGTGAACATGCACATAAAAGGATGAAACATCAAAACATCTTCATAGAAATAATTTAAATCCTGCATGTTACATAGGAAAATAGAAATTATTAAAAACATTTAATAAGGTATTGTTGAAAATGTGGAGGTGGAGAGCCCAAAAGCTGGCTTAGAATGCGTTAAATGATAAAGTAAAACCAGCAAAAACATTTCAAATAAATATGATTATACTTTGATGATGATGATCATCTCATTATTGATGATATATTAATAAGTTGGCAACAGTAACAAGAGCTATCGTCTAGATTTCAAGATCAGGACCAAACCCATAAAACGACTATCGCTGAAATCAAGGGGAATATTTATATATAAAGTGATATTAATTATATTTCTAGAACTTTTTCTTTTTTTTTTTAATCTATAACAAAGACTTTTATTTAAAAAAATAGATAAAATATAAGAAAAGAAAAGAGCTTAAAAGGAAGATACAAAAGTATTATACTCCCCCTTTAAACACTTGCATAGTAATACCCTCCCAAAGACAATCCCAACCCTTCTTTAATTAAAGCGTCACCCATCGCGCCCACCGCTCTAATCTGATGGCTTACATATTTCTCAATAGCATGCAGTGGCATCACCATTTGAATTTTGAAGCCACCATGTCTGATAGGTCCATGTCACATTTACCGTGTGGGCCCCACCACATTCAACCGTTACATCATAGGACTGGACTGTTCATTGTTGTTATTCATGAGCAAGCAAATCATGTGTAGGGAGATTCGATGATGATTCCCAAATCATCTTTAAAGTGATAGTGACCAAGTTGATGCTATCCTCGTGAGTCATGGCTCGTGAGTCACGAAAATTTATAATTTAGTGGTAAGGGGAACCAAATCAAACTCCAGTGTCACATCTAATGCGAATGGTTCTAACTCCCTATTACAATTTCAGTGTAGCAAGTGATCAAACTACCACCTCATTGCTAACTTTTTTTTTTTCCTTTTTTTATTCAAAAGGGATGTCATGATTTGAAATTTTTATAGTGGCAAGTGCTGCACATTTCTTTAAAGTTGTTGACGAGTGGGCTTCACTCAAAAGGGCAAATTATTTATAGTACCTCCACTAACATCTTGAAGATTCAGTAGAAATTGTTAATAAAAAAAATTTTAATATGGTATAAACTCAACTAACATTAGTTTGAATGCCAAAATAAATAAATTAGAATAAAAAATATTTGTTTTTAAAAGCGTACTGACTAAATTGCACTTGATATGAATAGTGACCTCTACTTGAGAGGGAGTATTGAAGAGTATCTATATCGCCTTTACCAATAGCTCGAGGTTTTGATATAAATTGGAACCTTTTAAGATGCTAATTTATTTAAGTGACCTTTTTCTCTTTTATTTTAATCACCAAATTGCTTATTTCTTTGTCTCCCTTTTTTCTTCTTTCCTTCGTATTTTCTCCTCCTCTTGGTGAAAGGAGGAAAAAAAAAAAGAAAAATTGACGGTGTTCAACAGACTGTCGATAAATGTTGGTTTCTAACTGAATGAGGAAAGAAGAAACAAAGAGTGAGAAAAAAGAAAAAGATGTGCGACCGAATAAGAAACATGCAAAAAAACAGAAAAAAAGAAAGGTAAGTTTTTTTTTAATTAAATAAAGGGCTATTTTATCATAGAAAAGGGAAGAAGTCATGAGTGCGAGCGTTGACCACCAGAAAGACCCAAACGAAAGAAATGAGGAAACTCTGAAAAAATTTTGAAATAATGATGTCCTTCTATGAACACTGTTGGCCATGTGGGTCCAGACCATTAGTGGGTTCAGTATCTGGGGTGGTTTCTCTAATGATATTAGGAATTTCCTGTTTTGTCAAACAGTAGTTTTCTAATAGGTTAGGACTTTCCTTTTTCTTGAGATAGAGTTCTTGGGGGATAAGGATGTAATGGTTATATATATGATGTAATCTGTAACCCTAGAGAGAGGCTGAGAGTGGCTGAGATTCTAAGGCTGTGGTTTCACAGATTGGAGGAGAACCTAGTGGAAATTGGTTTCCCGTGGACGTAGGCATCTTTGCCGAACCACGTAAATTGCTTGCCTTCTTGTGTGGTGATTATTTGATCTTGGTTGCCTTTGTACACACGCGCACAACAAGTGGTATCAGAGCGATTGATTGTGTGTGGAAGATCAACGGGAAGTAGAGATCATTGGTTGATCTCTGCTAGGCCACACGCGATCGCAGAAGAAGAGACAATAGGGTTCTCGGTGATTGGCTGCATATCTTCATCGGAGAAGAGGGTGCCGGATTTTTTGTGAGAAGTTTAGCTGCCGGAGAAGAAAGAAATTTTCTGTGGAAGCTTGGCTGCTGGAGAAGAAAGAAAGAAAAAAAAAAACTCACCGGTCGCCACCCGCCGGCCGTTCGCTGCATGCCGCCGTCGCCGTCGCCTGGTGCCTGCCGTCTCTATCATCGTCGCCACGCTGCCGCTAGTTGGTGGACCTGTCCGCCGGGGCCGCAGCAGACGGGGTCTGCACTTGCCGTCTGCAACTGGGTTGCAGACCCAGCGTTGAAGAAGGAGACAACCTAGGGTACGGGTCTCGGGTCAGGTCAGTCAACCTGAACCCATTGTGGAAGAAGCCCAGCGCCCAGTTTCAGGTCAGTTCGGGTTCGGGTTGGGACCGACCCAACCCGTAGAGGAAGTCCAGTAGAACAGGCAGGTTATCGGTTCGGGTCGGGTCGACCTGAACCAGTCCGTCAGTAATCCAGCCCATATGCCGCCTACGTAAGTAGCGTGACGTCAGCCCACGTCATGGGCCAAACGGTCAACGGCCAGAGTTGACTAGATTGACGGCAGACATTTGTTTCTGCGATATCTTGATCATCCGACGTCCGATCGGAGATCCGTTTGCACCTACGGACTCGTTTTGAGCAGATCTATGTGTTAGTGAAAGAAGATTGGCTGTTTGATGGTCAACACGAAGTCTGACCAAATCGGGAGAGCAGAAAACCGTTTTTGTGATATCAGAGCCATCCGGAGTTGGATTTCAGATCCGTTCTTCCAGCGTGCTTGTGTTAACGAGATCTACAGCTTGGTGCAGGAGTTGAGGTCAGTATTAGTTGTTTGTTTTACTATTACTTAATTTGATTAAGATGGAGAACAATACTATCAACACTACCATGGTTAAACTTAACTATTCCAATTGGTTGATCTGGAAACTGAAGATGGAGGATACTCTCTATTGTAAAGACCTTCATGATCCCGTTGAGGGAAATAGTGCCCGACCGAAAGATATGCAAGATGCTGACTGGAACAAGTTGCATAGAAAAACGATTGGTCACATTAGACAGTGGGTTGATAATAGCATATTTCACCATGTGTCAAATGAAACCAATGCAAATACCCTTTGGAAAAAGCTAGAAGCAATGTATGATAAAAAGACCTCAGTGAACAAAACCTTCTTGATCAGAAAGCTTGTGAACATGAAATTCAAGGATGGTGGTCAGATCGAAGATTACATCAATGAGTTCCAAAGTGTGGTAAATCAGTTAGCCACTATAAAGATGATCTTTGATGGTGAGATGCAAGCTTTGTTGCTTCTGAGTTCTTTGCCGGATTCATGGGAGGCATTGGTTGTTTCCTTGAGCAACTCTACTCCAAATGGTGTGTTATCTATGAGTCAGGTTACCAGTAGTCTACAGAATAAAGAAACTAAACGAAAATCTGCAGGAACAAATAATGCATAGGCCTTTGTTACTGAGAACAGGGGGAGGAGTAAGAGTAAAGAACCAAAGGGGGGTTGTGGCAAGTCTAGAGGTGAATCACAGTTTAAGTCTAGCAGTGAATCACAGAGCAGGAAAAAGTCTGTAAAATGCTTTTTCTGTGGTAAGAGGGCCACGTAAGGAAAAATTGTTTTGCCATGAAGGAACAGAAAGGCTCCAACAATGATAAGAAGAATGACAGTGATAACACTACAACTACTTTGGAACAGGAAGTAGTGGTGCTCGCCGGCGATGATGATCATTGTTTGAGTGTTGCAGATGGTCAGGTTGAGTGTGTTGTTGACACAGCAGCATCCTACCATGCTACTCCCTGCAGGGAGATGTTCACGACGTACAAAGCAGGTGACTTTGGTACTGTGAAGATGGGCAACACAAGTCATTCAGATATTGTTGGTATCGGTGATGTCTGCATCAAAATCGATATTGGTTGCACAATGACGCTGAAAGATGTGCGACATGTTCTTGATCTGCGGTTGAATCTGATTTTCAGGACTGCATTGGACCATGCAGGTTATGAGAATTACTTCGGAAATGGCAGATGGAAGTTCACTAAAGGGTCTTTTGTTATTGCGAGAGGTACAGCAGGTAATACTCTTTATAAAACACAAGTAAAACTGTGCAAAGATGCGTTGAATGCAGTTCAAGACAATTCCTCTATGAATTTATGGCATAAAAGGCTTGGTCATATGAGTGAGAAAGGCTTGCAAATGTTGGCAAAGAAGGATTTAATTCCTTGCTCCAAAAGTATGTCCCTTGACCATTGTGATTATTGTTTATATGGCAAACAACATAGGGTTGCTTTCTCTTCGACATCAAAATTGAAATCAAATGTGTTGGATTTGGTATATTCTGATGTTTGTGGTCCCATAGAGGTAAAATCATTGGGTGGCAATAAGTTCTTTGTCACGTTTATCGATGATGCATCCAGGAAAGTCTGGGTTTATCCGTTGAAATCAAAGGGTTAAGTGTTCCAAATGTTTTAACAGTTTTATGTCAAGGTTGAAAGAGAAACAGGTAAACTCTTGAAGTGTCTTCGTTCATATAATGGAGGAGAGTACACATCCAACCAGTTCAAAAGCTATTGCTTGAAGCATAGCATTCGACATGAAAAGACAGTTCCTGGTACTCCACAGCACAATGGTGTGGCAGAGAGAATGAACCACACTATTCTTGAAAAGATGAGATGCATGATAAGATCACGGTTGTCTAAGTCATTCTGGGGTGAAGCCGTTCTGACTGTCGTTTATCTGAATAACAGATCTTTCTCAGTTCCTTTGAATTATGATCTTCCAGAGAGAAGATGAACAGGTAAAAATTTTTCCTATTCACATTTGAAGGTGTTTGGGTGTAAAGCATTCGTGCATGTACCAAATGAGCAGCGTTCCAAGTTGGACGATAAGGCAGTGAGTTGTATCTTTCTTGGCTATGGTAGAGATGAGTTTGACTACAGATTATGAGATCCAGAGAAGAGGAAACTTAACAGAAGTAGGGATGTGGTTTTCCATAAAGACCAGTTCTTTGGAGATGTTGAGAAGATTGATAAGTCTTCTGAGAAAGTTGATGGAGTGGTTGATCTCACACCGACTCCTTTTCCGATGAAGACTACAGGTGGAGAAGGTGGACAAAATGATCCGGATCGTGATGAGGCACAGGGGTTGCCAGATGATGAGGGTGTTGAGCAGGGGGAGATGCAATCTCCTCGGATTGAAACCACGGAACCTCAAGTTAGGAGGTCTACACGGGAGCGTCAACCATCAACTAGGTATCCTGCATCCAAATATGTTTTGCTTACTGATGAGGAAGAGCCAGAGAGCTTCCGAGAAGCAATGAATCATGCTGATAAAGATGAATGGATGAAGGCTATGCAGGAAGGGTATCGACTTCAGTGATGTTTTTTCTCTTGTTGTGAAAATGACTTCTGTCAGAGTCGTTTTGGGTCTAGCCGCCAGCATGGACCTTGAGCTTGAACAGATGGACGTGAAGACTGTGTTTCTTCACGGTGACTTGAAAGAAGAGATCTACATGACTCAGCCAGAGGGGTTTGAGGTAGAAGGAAAAGAACAGATGGTTTGCAAGTTGAAAAAGAGTCTCTACAGGCTGAAGCAAGCACCTAGACAGTAGTACAAGAAATTTGATTCATTCATGTTAAGTCATGGGTACCGGAGGATAGCTGCAGATCATTGTGTCTATGTTCGTCGATTTATCAATGGCAAGTTCATCATCCTTCTTTTATATGTAGATGATATGCTAATAGTTGGACAGGATAGCAAGTTGATTGGCAAGTTAAAAGAGGAAATGTCAAAGTCATTTGACATGAAAGACTTGGGTCCCGCACGAACGATATTGGGCATGCAAATACGTCGTGATAGGAGTTCCAAGCAGCTGTGGTTGTCACAAGAGAAATATGTTGAACGAGTGCTTGAGCGGTTCAACATGAAGAACGCTAAGCCAATTAGCATACCTTTAGCCAGTCACTTCAAACTAAGCAAGCGCTTGTGTCCTACTACAGATGATGAAAAGGAATGGATGGAATGTGTTCCTCACTCCTCTGCTGTGGGGAGTCTCATGTATGCCATGGTTTGTACACGGCCAGACATTGCTCATGCTGTGAGTTTAGTGAGTAGGTTTCTCGCAAACCCTGGAAAAGAGTATTGGGAAGCAGTGAAGTGGATCTTTAGATATTTGAGAGGTACTTCCACGGTGTGCTTATGTTTTGGAGGTTCAAAACCAGTCATGGAAGGTTATACTGATGCTGATTTTGCAGGCAATCTTGATTGTCGGTTGTCGACTTCTGGTTATTTGTTTACTTTCGTAGGGGGAGCTATTTCCTGGCAATCGAAGTTACAGAAGTATACAGTACAATCTACAACTGAAGCGGAATACATAGCTGCTAATGAAGCAGGGAGAGAGATGCTTTGGTTGAAGAGATTCTTTCAAGAACTTGGTTTGAAGCAAGAAGAATATGTAGTTTACTGTGATAGTCAGAGTGCTATGGATTTCAGTGAGAATGCTATATATCATGGTCGCATGAAGCACGTTGATATCAAGTACCATTGGATTTGTGAGGTGATCGAGAAGAACTTCATGAAGTTGGAAAAGATTCATTCGGACAAGAATCCCTTGGACATGATGACCAAAGTTGTGTCTAAGGGAAAGCTGGAGCTGTGTTCAGAGTTGGCAGGACTGAACTCCGAGTAAGGGGTTCAGGGCATCTTCCCTATGGTCTGGAGGGGGAGATTGTTGGTCATGTGGGTCCAGACCATTAGTGGGTTCAGTATCTGGGGTGGTTTCCCTAATGATATTAGGAATTTCCTGTTTTGTCAAACAGTAGTTTTCTAATAGGTTAGGACTTTCTTTTTTCTTGAGATAGAGTTCTTGGGGGATAAGGATGTAATGGTTATATATATGATGTAATCTGTAACCCTAGAGAGAGGCTGAGAGTGGCTGAGATTCCAAGGCTGTGGTTTCACAGATTGGAGGAGAACTTAGTAGAAATTGATTTCCCGTGGACGTAGGCATCTTTGTCAAACCACGTAAATTGCTTGTCTTCTTGTGTGGTGATTGTTTGATCTTGGTTGCCTTTGCACACATGCGCACAACAAACACTACAAAAAAATAGAATGTTTTCAAATTTTTGCCATTTATTCAGTTGCAAGGGACCCATCGCCCATGTCACCTGCAATGTCATGTAATGCAAAATGGCTCTTGTCACACTGTTAAGGAACAGATCAAGCCACCACATCATCATGGATCTCACCTAACTCTTCAGGTGGGCCACTGTTGTACATGAACGTCAACTTGTCCCCACTCTATGCCACATGGATGATTTCAGCACGATTTATCTCTTTCCCTACCATTCCACAATATCAAAGGGCGGAGCTGGATTTGAGCTGGTGGGTCAGACCTATTAAAAGTTTAATTTTCCTACCCCATAGACTTATCGGCCAAAAATCACCTTGACCAAATTATCGAAGGTGTGGAATTCATAGCTCAAATGCCGTAACAATTGAATGAAAAATTTGTGGTTCAATTCAAAGTTAACCATAACTCCGATCAAAATCAAAATTAGGGAAGAGCAGCTCTGAAAGTTTTTTGGGTCTCGAATTTTCATATTGCAAGCCAAATAATATGCAATTGAATAATAAACGTAAATTTCCAAGCAAATAATTAACCATATAAGAAGAAGACATGCAGATTTTTACGTGTAAACCTAAATTAAAAAAATCACGAGCCTTTCTAAACTAGCAAACCAAACACTAATTTCGAACAATTACAAAATATATTCACTACCCTTTCCAATTAGTCCCTCAACTAGAATGTAGTTCTTCTTATAAGAACCTACGATACGACTGGACCATACATGCCTTGTTTTCTGTGTTTGATCCATTCATTTTGATTCCATAAGATGAACAATCTTTTATAAGAAAGTAAAAGCAGCAAATTATATCACTCAAAGCTTCAGTAAAATCTCTTCAATGAAAGCTATAGAGAAAAAAGACGATATCCAAAGGGTATTTTCTACTTAGAATAACGAGATTCATACTTTAGGGTTGAGAGAGGAACCCTTTAAATAACCCATAATTCGTACCTCATAAGGTTACCCTTGTAGAACCCAATTTACTAATCTTGACACAAATAGGGAACAATTCCGTGATAGGAAATTGGGTTTTTGTATACCATCCGATCTATCAAGTACCTAATCCGATCAATCAAGTACCAATTTTTTTGGGTAACAAATTCGGATTTCACCTGATTTTTTGTCTTCAGCTTTTCTGGTGATGTGAACCATAAAGAAAAATATAAAATATAACTCAATGGACCCAAGTTTTGTTGGACCCATAAATTAGCTAATTACATAAATCCTTATAAGCTCCTTACTTAAAGGTAAAGAGTGTTGGTTTTACTAGCAGGTCTTAGATTCAAATCTCATCTCTCTCCTCTTTGCATATATGAGTTTTATCACCTTACATGTGTTAGTTTTTTATTCTGTTTTCTCACACATGCGAGTTCCCATTTTCTAGCATGAGTGAGTTATGTATGTCCTTTATATGTCTGTAGTCCCATTATCCTGCATGTGTGAGTTGTGTGTGTCCCTCACATGTATGTGGCCTTATTATCCCTCATGTGCATAGTTTAAAATATCGATCGATACAAATTCGTATTGGTCCACACAAACTAGTATCGACCATGACTGATCCGACGTATTGATGGTGTAGGTAACACTCTTATCTTTATGAAATATGCCATAATATCGGTCAATATATTGAAAATATCGGTCAAAACCAATATATCAACCAATACAATATACAAAGCCCAAACAAAAAAAAAGAAAAAAAAATCTCTACCTAGAGAATAACAAAGTGGATAAAAACGAAAAGAAAAAAAGAAAAGATGAGGATCCAAGTACCTGGACAGCCTACGACCGTCGCCACTGCCGCCTATTGCTGAATCCGTTGCAACTTGGTGCACCAACCATTGCCACCGCCAATATTCCTCTTCTTCTTCTCTTTCTATCCTTCCCTTTTATTTCTCTATTCTTCTTCTCCTCCTCCTCCTCCTCTTCCTTTTCCATTCCGTTTGTCCCCCATTTTTGTCACCCTGTTCTGTCCGTGTGAAAACGTTTCAAAACCCTTTTAGGGTTTCGATATTTCTTGAAGGACCAATAGTTGAGGCCCCTTTAATGTTTGTTTTTTTCCTTTTTTCTTTAACATTTGTATATACATGGTGCAAAATGTAGGGCCCATTGTAGGCTACACATAGTAAACCACTAGTATTTTCTTTGGATTTGAGATGAATTTTATTTTAATTAGGGATTGGCCTACTATTTTTATTGGCTAGATTCTTTTTTATTTCAATCAAATTTAATTAATGAAATACTATATCAATTTTCAATTAGAATAAAATGAGGTTGAGACCCATAAAAGACTAGTTAGTTTGAGGGGGGATTCTTAATTTACATGCCTCATTTTTTGGACTTTTTAAATTTTTCTTATTTTCTTTTTAATTGTTACCATGTAATGCATTTCACCAGTAAAAAAGCTAGTGGCCCCATATTTGAATGGGCCTTTAATAAATTTGTGTGGCAATCAAGTACTATAAAATAATCCATTTAACAATTGCTTAAGTTATATAAAATTGAAATATACGATAATCATATTAGATGAGGCATTTTTTTATCATTATTTTGAGTGGCTTGGATTTATATAAGGGCAACATTGATGGATTTATATATTATAAAATTGGCAAAAACTAAACACTATAAAAGTTTAAAAGTAAAACATTAAATAGCGATACATGATGTTTTGACTTGGGGGGACTTATATTTTATTTTATAGTTGTTACTAATGGAAAAAAATAGTGTTTTATATCATTTTAAAATATTCTAAAATTTTTGGATATTTTTCTAATTTTTTTGGTAAAAAAAATTTATACTGAGATGACCGCAATAAACCACAAACTGCAGCTGATACCGATATATATCACTTTTTTGGGTTGGCTGATATTGCAACCCATACCGTGATCTTGATCCATGCTCATGTGTGAGTTGTGTGTATCCCTCACATGTAAGAGTTTTCATTACCTCGTATGTGTGAGTGAGTTATGTTCGTCCCTCACTTGTGCGAGTCCCTATTACCTCGTATGTGTGAATTGGTGTTAGTGTTTTGTTGGCGTTTGTATATAAGTCTTAGCCCTTCAGCTGGGTTTAAAAAAAAAAAAATCAAAGTTGGGGCGCATGAGAAACGAGGAAATGGGATGGTGTCAAAGAAAATGAGGGATGTGCCATGGATGGCCCCCCTCCTAGAGGACATATTTACAACATAAATTCATGGCAATGACATTCACTCTTAGGAGCCTTTTGTTTCATGTAATTAAGTTATGAGGAATTACTTGTATTTTCAACTGTGGATAAAAATGAAGAAATAAAGGCAAAGCAAATAATCTCCCCTCAAATGGCAAGTGAATCAAGGGGAGATATATGGGAAATAAATATCCCACCATCACTTTAATTCCTAGGAAAGGGTCTAATCTACATTTCTAGTTCATCTCTTACTTCTTTAATATTCCTTTGTTGTATGAATTCCCATGCATTTAATCCCATGCAAACAACACAGGCCCTTAAGAGTTAGGGTGTGATTTCTTCAGCCCATAAACAATGTCATGTGGAATAAGGAAAAATTACATCCACACTCTTTGTATTTTGCCATAAATATAAAGACACCTCCTCCTTCTTCTGAAATTACACTGACACGCCTTGTTAGTTATTATCATGTATGGAAGTAACGAAATATGGCCTTTTACCTATTTGCCCTTAACGGAATTACATCCACACCCTATCCTTTATTAGATAATTCAGCATATACTTTCTTAGTCAATAATCTCCTATCCTCTATTAGATAATTCAATTAAGCAATTTAATTAAGAATTTGATCTTTTAGTCTTATGTCTTCCTAAGTTTGAAATCTAAGTTTTCTCTAAGATTTGGTTTCCAGCGATCAACCACTCCCCCCATGTGACACTCCGGCCCAGCTTAATCCGGTTTAATGATTAATTAAGGTGTTTTTAGGTCATTTTCTAGCAAATTAGTTTTATGTTTGTTATTTTGTCCTTTTGAGTTTCGTTTCGGGTCATGGATAGGTGGTTGGGTTGGGTTTAACCGGTTTAGGTAGACATGAGCCCTTTTTCGTAATTTTAGAATTTGTCAGATGTTGTTTGTCATGCATCATCTTGGTGTCAACATTTGTATGTCGTCAAGCTTGTTAACTTCCGTAACTGACTCGCATGCAAACGACTTCGTTTGCTTCTGTTGGACAGTTATTCAACTCAAATTGTAATTCTCATTCATCTTTGAACTTTTATATAAAAGTGTAAATACTTATCTTATAAACAAATGCATGCACTGACCCTTCTCATTTCAACGTCTTCTTCTTCTTTTCTCTGCTCTTTGGTTCTTCCTTTCCTTTTCTTCCTCTTCACGATCAAAGCCAAGAAGAGAGGAATTCTTGTGTACTTTTCTACGGTACGAGTTGGGTTTTTGTTTATCTTATGAGTTTTCCTTTTTCTCCTCCTGCTTACACACTGTATACACTCAACTCCTCTTTCTCCTTACATGCATGATGGTTAGACTGCCTTTAGACCTGTGATTTGAGCCAAAGGACAACTAATTCACGTGTAAAAGCTCGTTTGAGACAAGTATAAGCACAATATGGATGAACACCTGTTGATAGTGATTTGATTATTTTTATCCTCATCACTCTTGTATAGTTTGGTGATTTACAGCCCTTGTGTATCAGATTTCACATGTTTGTATATTTGGTGTCAATTGTGTTCAAATTCAATTTCGTCTAAAACAGGTTCAGAATGTGCATTTCTGAAACTTACGGCTAAGCCGTAAAGTTTCATGGCTCAGTTTCCAGAGAGCTGAAAAACCTGATTTTACCCTACGGTCAGGCTACGGCTAAGCCGTAGGCTAGCCGTGACTCAGCCGTAGGTCAAATTATGGCTGGATGTCCAGAGAGCAGAAATGAGAGAATACTTTCCTACGGTTCAGCCATGGCTAAGTTGTGCCCCAGTCACGCCTAAGTCGTAGAACAAAACACGGCTAAACCGTAAATGCGGATGAACAGTAAGTGGAACTACGGTTGAGCCGCAGTGCATATTACGGCTAAACCGTAAGATGCGTACGGCTAAGCCGTAAGTTACTCACGGTTAAGCCGTGAGACACTGAAAATGGAGGAAAGGATAGGCTAATGATGAGATCTTATAGGGCCTTCACATGGATTTCCCAAACCTCTTAACCTGCCCAATGGGTTACTTAAATAGCATGAATGGTCTTGAGGGTTGTGACTCATTCATATGTGTTGGTTTAAGGGACTTCGATACATATTTCTCGATACATTGCAACACTTAAAACCTGAACAACTGTATTTCGAATAACTTAAAACTACATCAACATGCACGGTTAGAAATAATGGACAACTGGCTTAGGGTTGGCTAGTAAACGATTATAATTCCCTGAATAACTTGACTTGCATTGCATATTGATTCGATTATTGCCTTCCATGCTCTTATTCTTATTCGACTTGTAATTGTTCGACTTGTTTCGAAAGAATTGATTCTGGTGTTTACCTTAGTGTGATGTACGTACTGTATTGCCTGATTATGATCTGACATGATACATGGATTGTACTGCCTGAATGTGACATTAAATTGATGTGCATCGTATGACATGACTGATATGGTCCGGCTCTACTTAGCCTCAGTTTTAGGATACCCGACGGAGTTAACTTTGGCGTAGCCTGTTTGTTGCCGCTGCAGTGTGCTCCTGTCCTGAGACTTTCAGACCTCGGGAACCAGAGACCCATTGGTACCAGACCCGGTCGATGGCATTCTCGCCCTGCCTGCTCTCGATAGGAAGAATATGACACATGGAGTAGCCACCTAGCAAGGACACCTGTTTTATGATTCTGATAGAATGTTTTATTCTTATGCACATATTGCCTAGTAGACTAACTTGAAACTTAATGCAATCTTATCTGTTATTTATTTTGCTAGACACAACACGTGTTACCTTTTTATTGCTTATGCTTTGCTGAATTGTTGTATTTATTTAGTTGTTCTTGGTGTTATAGGCTCAGATCCCCCTACCGACCCCTCGTCGGTCAGCCAGACTGTAGGAGAGACTCGAGAGGCCTAGTCAGGGCTACAGGAGTAGATGTAATCCCTCCAATGAAAAACGGTCTTACATTTGTATCAGTTCCTTATTTCATGTTGTGGGGCCTGGAATTTGCTTCTGTACCAGGGATTTTGGTGTAACATGTACATGTTGTATTTTGGTCTCTAAGAAACTCTTCCTTACTTTACGTGTACATTCTGTAATTAATATAATCCAGTTGTTGCTCCCTATTTGTGTGTGTTCTCTTTTCATGCAATAATACTTACATCTTCTGCGTACAACATGTTGCACGTTTGAATATCCCTTGTGCGTGTACATTTGGATAAGGTCTAAGTGTGTATGCACGGGAGTACGTGTGTCACTAGTTAGGTTTTAACTAATCTCCGATTTTTGGGCTCAGGTCGTGACACCCCACCCTACCCTTTTTTTTCATAAAAGGTAGGCTATACTTCTATGATATAAATCTGTCCAGAGAGCAATCCATTAATAAGTGCCATACATCAACAATGGCAGGTTAAACAATAATAACATCAGATCACATATGGGGCTCCACTTGTAGAATTGAAAAATAGCCCCTCTGCTCACTTGAATCAAAACTCCATATATTAACTTAAAATAGGTTGCAATGTTTTCTAATAGCTCAGATTGTGCATTAGAATTATGGATAGATCTAGGGTTTCAATCTAAACCGAACTTTTGGATTTTCACCTTTGCAACCTAGTTACTAAAACGGAGGATGACTTTAGTCCTCTGCTGAAGCAGAAAACAATGAAGAAGAAGAGTCCTTGTTGTCGAGCTGGGAAGAGGACCTATTTTGAGGTCTTGCTTTGCTGCTTTGGTCTCTAACAGAGAGGAAGGTCACTGCTCGTTGTCGCTGCTCTCTACCAGACTCTCGCTCTTCGCCGTATAAGATAGGGATGTTGTTTTCGATTTGCAGAAAGAGCAAGGGGAGTGCCAGCCACCCCCTTCGTCATTGCCTATGTCGGATTTGATCACTGGGATGAGAGAAGGAGGACCCGGTCGTTGGTGGACGTTGCTTTCACGCAATCATCTTGGCGTGGCCAAGAAAGAAAAAAAGGGGCCAAGATTTCGATGGGTTCAAAACCCTCCGCTATCATCACGTGAGTTGATTTTCGAGTCAGCAGGTGGGTGGGCCCCACTGGTCCAAACCTCATGGGACCAAGACCACTAAGGTTGCCCAAGAATGAGCTAACTGATCTATGGATTAGATCATCAATCGGATGGCCCACTTGAGCCCCACATCCGTCTTTAACAAAGCACAGAATTGATGACTTGAAGAGGGTTTGCCTAGCTCTGCCTACCAAATTTGAAAAGGAAGAAGAAGATCGGCACAGTTTTCCCTGGATCTGTCTTCCAGAGTTGAGATAGAGACAAGGATTCAACCTGCTAGTGGGCCACGCTCGATGGAATCACCGTCTCTAGAAAAGGGGATCCTGTAATTTGGACTTTTGCAAGAAAAAACTTCAATCCAGATGATTAGAGGTTGCTAGCAGCACAAGGAAGAAGGAGGAGGTGGAGAAGATGACTGATGGTGGCTTGGGTTAGTTGGTATGCTTGGGGATCCGTTGGCAACGAGGTGGGAGTGAGGAAGAAATGGATCAAACGAGAGAGAGAGAGAGAGAGAGAGAGAGAGAGAGATAGAGAGAGAGAGGAGGTGGGTTGGCGACAAGCATTGGAGATGGTGGTGGTGGTGGCCGGCGATGATGGAGGAGCCTTGATCTTCTGATGACTACTGTTGTGAGATGAGAGGGTGAGAGTGGAGAAAGAACCAAGAGCAAAAGCGGAAAATGAGATAATGAAGGGGGTTGGGGTTCAGTTCTTGAATGAGAACCGAACCCCACACCTCAAATTTTGCTTGTCACAGTAAGCTAGCCAATGGAGCAGATCTTCTTCTCACAAAAAGTAGGGTGGAGAGGAAGAGAGGAAATGGAGGAAACAATAAGGAAGAATGAGAAAGGAAAAGAAAGGAGAAGAAAAGGGAAGGTGGGTCCTGGCGGTTCGCCGGAGAAGGAGGTGGCTGGTTGGTGGCTGGGAGGTGATTGGGTGATGAAGGAGAAGAGAAAATGGGAATACAGAGAGGGCGAAGGGAAAAATAAATACCATGAAGGGTTGGTGGGGGTAAAATGGGCCTTATACATAAATTTTTTTTTTGGTGACATCATTACCTTCTTGAACGGTCATAATGGCAATCACGGTAGGGGATGCAAATGTGCACTAAATATGAGTTAGAAGTACGTACATAGAAGTACATACAGTGTAATTTCAGAAAAGGAAGTGGATGTCTTTATATTTATGGCAAAACATAAGAGGTGTAGATGTAATTTTCCCCGTGGAAGAATAATAATACAGATTCAGAGGATAGTGGTGATGGAAGCTTAGGCCCAAACATTTCAAAGTCTATTATGCCCATGTCTATTTACAAATATCTATCAGATTTTTATTTCCAGATAATCTCAAAGTAGTTAGTATATTAGAAATGATATTGAATATCTTTTGTCCTAATTAGAATTTTCTTGGATTTTACTTCTTTATTGTTTCATTAACACCTCTCTTGAGTTGGATGATTCCCCTCACCTCAATTAAGCATTTAGCTTGACTCAGTCGAGGATTCCTTAGTTGTTAATCACCGATATAATCTCAAGTGAGATCCATGGATAAACTTGACCCAATCAATAGCAGATTTACGATCCAGCAGCAGCTGACTCTGCTTTCAGTGAATTAGTACAGCCATGAGCCGTTGGCTCTCTAATCTGCATCAGATAATAACACTGGGCCAGCTACGGCCGGTTGGCTGGAGGCCTATTGGTTTTTTTGTAGCTCTTTTCGTTGATGGAACAATCAATCCCATGTACGTGTATGGTGGATGTTTCAGGTTTGATTTCATTGTTGAATCAACTCGTGCATGTTTAGGTAAAATTTGCTAGGATTGTGCACCCAATTTGCCCTGATGTTCACTTGGTTTATGACATATTGAATCTTGACAAGCCCAGCAGGCAACTTTGTTATCCAAATGGAGGAAAATTCATTTGCACTTGGTTCATTGAAGCCAATCCATGGCCCATTGGGCCAATAAGTATACATGTTCGGTCAGGCTGGCTATCTACTCTTGCCTCAAAGCAACATGCCAAGGTCCATTCTTTTGGCCTGAGAGTTTGATCTGGGTCTAGACCACTGCATAAAACTCAAGCCAATTTAGCCCAGAGTAGGCTGTGCTTAGGTGAGCCATTTGCCACTCTAGTCAAAAGTGCATTGTCAGGCTTGGAATATTTATATTCAGGTGCACCATCATCATCAGTGAAATTAAGAATGTAAACTAGTTGAGTGGGTCTTGTATGCAGGGCGTCTCCAGGTTCAACATGATTCCTATTTAGTACCACTGAACTGGTATGAAAAAAAATAGAAGAAGCGGAGATCTGGAGCCAATTCTTTACCCAACTTCGGCAAGTGATTAAGGCCTGAAAAAGAGACATTTATGATCCCATATTGATGTATTTGGGCTGTAGTTAAGTTCATAAAGTATCAAGTATGGATCCAAATGAGACCCACAAACACAAGTATCCTGGCAAGTTGGCATTGTTTGTTTCTCAGTGATGATTGAAAATTGCAGAAAAGTAATCTCAGCAATATTTTCCCCCCTAAGTTTGTCACACAACATGTAAGAAATTAAAATTCCCATTGTCAAAAAATTTTTACTTTATAAACACAAGTAAATAAATAAATAAATTGTAAAATCCTAATCTCATTTCAAATCACTTTATCCAATGAAAATAAATGGAAGTATAGTTTACTGGAAGGTATACTTTTCCTCTATACAACCAAAAATTTTTTTTCCTGATTTGGCATTTATTTAACATTACTTTGCCAGTAGATCATTCAAAGCACAACATAGTTTAGTTTTAAATAGTTTCTTTTAAAGTAGAAAGATAGACTTGCTTGTTTTCTCCATTTACCAACCAGCACCATAGCTTGGCCCAGGCCAAAATCCAAACCTGACACGCTCTTTTCGAACAGCTCCCGTCACAACTGACGTGACATCGCTGCTCATGAGGTTTAAACCACATCCCTGTCGTGAGAACCATTCCTTTTAAGCTCACACGGAGCGGATATTTGAAAGAGGGGAAGAATAATGTAAAATAGAATAAAATTAAAAGTAAGATAGAATAATATATAATTATATTATGATGAATTTTTATTTTTAATTATTTGATAGAAATTTTTTTTGTCTTTTTTATAAAAAGTAGAGTTTTTTTTGTAGTTTAGAGGTTTTTTTAATTTAGTGATGATTTTTTGATTTTTTTTTAAAAAAAGAAATTTTGAATTAAAAAAAAGGAGATAATTTTTGAATTTGAAAAATTTTACTTTATTTTATTTTATCCTATCCCTTTTCCAAACATGCCCTCGGGGATTTATGATATGGAGAGATGAGATTCATTCTGAAAGGTGAAAGGTTCAGATGGTCTCCATATTGGCGCGTTAAAAGGATGTATCAGCCTACTGAAGAGGATCCTGACTCGTTCCATGTGGGTGTTGATGTCACGCTGTCAGTGCCCAACTGAGCTACGGCCGGGGGGACCGTGCACCAGATGTTGGTGATTCAGGCAATTGACAGATGACCCATTCCAAGATCCGAACAGTTAGGGTGCAGATCTGGGCAAATGACAGATGACCCATTCCAAGTCATATTGGATCCGGGTTTGGCATGGGTCCCTAATTTCAGTGTTCGGGTCCAGTAAAACCGAAACGGTATACCCGTGTTGGTCCCTATATTTTCTCCGCGTCTTCACCCACACGACCAAATCCAATGAAAAAAGAAAAATCCTGATTAACAAATCAACCGCCGCCCACCAAACACGACCTTGCCTCAACTCTCTCTCTTTCTCTCCATTTGTGGAACGAAACGAGACATTACAAAAGAGAAAGACTAATAATCCCAAAGAAGAAGAAGACATTTTGCAGAGGAGAAGAGAAAGACAAGACAGAGAGAGAGAGAGAGAGATTCCTTGTTTTCCATTTGCAAGTCGCTCAATCCTATTCTATTCAATCGGGTCTTAAAATTCCAGGTATTCTTACATTCTTTCCTTTTCCTGATTTCCCTGTCATCCTTCTTCCTAAGGATTCTATGGTCCCAAATTCGCATTTTCTTTTATTTCGAATGGGCTTTTGTGAGTGAGTCTATTTGTGTGGTGTCAGATCCAGATTTGGGGTTTGGGATTTGAGTTCGAGATAAAGAGTGAATCAAATCTGCGATTTGGAGATAGACCGTTGGATCGAAACTAATGCACCACAAGTTGAAACTGATCTGATGATTGCTCAGATCCGAGTGATGATTTCTGATGGATTCTCTTTGTTACCACTTGGTGAATGGGATGAGATGGGATGTCCTCGTTGAGAATAGGAATTCAATTCAACGGTGTATATCACTCTGATCTGGTCTGTGTTGTTAGAGATATTAAGATCAATCGATTCCTGGGGTAGTTTTTTTATCTAGAATCATCTAAGTTGGTGAATTGTGGTTTGATAATACACAACTAGCACAATTACCCGTGTGTTAGTACTTCCTCTCTATATAATTAGTTTTGACAATTTTTTGGTCAGTAAATACACATGGGCAGGAGGACCCTTACATTTTTAGCTGTTTACAAATGCACAATAAAAAAGTCAAAATCAAAAGGAATCTGGTCATAATTGAATCCAGAACCCTTGTCTTTAATATATATTATAATTTGCTGATTGATATCTTACATTACTCTATGTATGAGTGCATATGATAATTTCTTGCATTTCTTAGTGCAGCAGTGGTGATGTGATTTTGTGTAGTTACTTGGCCGCAACGGATACGGGACAGAATGGGAGAAACATAAAATTTTTTTCAATTTTGTTATTTGTTGGGTCACTTTGTAATCTGATTAGTTGCAAAGAAGGAATGTTATCTCTCAAGGCATTGACTAATTTAAACTAGTAATAATACCCCATTTAATCAAGAGGATTGACTTTGTTTGCTTTTGCCATTAAGAATTAATCTTTTGCTGTCAGGCTTTTTTTACACACCGTGCTCAAGGCATGGCTAGTTCTTCTGGCTCTTCATCTGTAAGCAGAGAACTAGATACTGAGGATGACAGAATGATTGCAGTTATTTTGTCGGAAGAGTATGCTAAACAAGATGGTGCAGTTGCAAGACGCCTTTCTCATCTTTCTGCCATTCCTGTAAGGTCTTTGATCATTCTCATTGAGTCCTTTTTTAGATATATATAAGTAAGGGAGCATTTTCAAAAGGTCGCAATCTATATTGTATGCATTTAGTTTGTTAAGCCTCATCAATTAATGTCTGTCTTCAGTCATAATGGTTCCTTTTATTTTGAACTAGAGCTTATATACTGAGGATACTCCATTTTCTGAAATTCTGCTATTACCAGAACTTGTGTTGGACATGCAAACTGAGATTGAAAATGCAATTTTAGTCGTGGACTTGGTCTCAGGACTTACGGGTTGGCCAAATTAAACCTATATGAATTCTTGATATTTAAGTTAGAAAATTTCATAGATTCCATTTATAAAATGGAAAATGAATGAGAAAAGCAAAATTTTAGTATAATGGATGTCCAGGTTCCAAGGATCTTCAATTATGCTGGCCCAACCCTTGCTTCACATTTACTCATGCCCTACCATTCAAACATTTAAAAAAAATAAGAAGAGAAAAAAAAAAAAAAACTCATGCTCTTTCTTTGTGGGACGGGTTGGTTGTTGAACCAGAAAACCTAGTATTATCATGCAGATAATTGCATTGAGTGATGAGTAATCTTTCTATTTATTAGTTGAACAAGAGTACTTGTCCAAAGAGCTTCTTTGAATATTTACTATGATCTAATCTTTGGAAATTTTAGCATGTTCCACGAATAAATTCATACATTCCCAACTTGAGTGATGCCGGTCAAGATCATCAGCGGCTGCTCCAAAGGTATGTTTCTTGTTTCCAAATTGCGAGTCTTGAGAAAGTGGTTGCTACTGATTTATTTTTCCCATTTTAATCATATCCCTGAATCACCATTCAAAAAAAAAAAAAAAAGATACAACATATCCCTGAATTGACAGACTGGTTACACCACATGGAGGTCCATATATGGTAGTATATAAATAATACATGGTGATTTGCTGCACAATGCAGCTATCTCTTATTGGCAAGACTTTTTTTCTTTTCTACATTTTCTTCATGAGGGAAATGAGGTTGTGGATTGACTGCCGTCTTATTGTGTCAGTCAAAATGTTTGGCGGTATGATGTTTGCTTCTTTTTTTTTTTTTTTTTTGTAATTGCTTTTCAGTTTAATGAATTTAAGGTACCATTTAAGAAAGAAAGGGGTCAACCAGCATTACTATTTGGTTCCATTTGTATGCGCCATGCTGTATAGGGCCCTTTTCTTTTCCTTAATTTTTTTAAATTCTTTTTTCCCTATGTCCCTATATATATGCTCTAGAAACCTTGATTAGTTTAGTGTTTTCAACCGGAGGCCCCATTCTTGCTTCTACTTAGGCTTCTTGCTTTCAATGGCTGATCATCTTCAAATTTATGTGGACCTTGGATCTTGGCTAGTTTGCATGCCTGCATGCATGTCTCCTTTAGTACATCTGAACCTTTTCTAGCATTTATAACATAGCTGGACATTGTCGTACTTATGCAACAAGCGTACATATGATCTTAATTGTTAATGACATGCTTCTTTTCATTTATTTAGAAGAGACTTTGGAATTACTTCTGTTAATAATTTTATGTTGTTTTTTCATTACATATATTCTATATAGTATTTACTTATTTTTCTTCCTGCATTCTCTTCTAGGCTTAATGTATATGGATTATATGAAGTAAAGGTATCTGGGGATGGCAATTGTCAGGTTTGTCCAGATTTATTGCTAAATAGATTTAATGATGCATCAGAGAAGTAGAGTGTACTAATGAGTTTGTTTTTTTCAAGTCACAGTTTCGTGCTCTTTCAGATCAAATGTTCAAGTCACCAGAGCATCACAAGTATGTGCGAAAAGAAATAGTGAAACAGGTATTTATGATGGTTTCCTTTCATGAACTTTGTAGATAATGGTTGAGTTTTATCTTTGGTTTGTTGATGATTGGAGGAATTATATGGTCCTCATCTGACTATATGAGGATATATATGGCTATAAGCCTTGAGTTTGTACTTTTGGGACCTATTGTTCTACAATGTAGATCTTATTGGGTCCCATCAATACTCTTATCTCCCAAAATCTTTAAGGATTCAATACTAGATCAACAATTGAGACACAGTAAGAACATGTATGAGCACAAAATACAGCAATGGCTTTCAGCTTCTACAAAGTAAATATCATCAAGTATTTCGCGGATAGGATAGGGTTATTTTTGGCATGTGATATAACCAAGTTGGTGCTTTCCATCTGGTGGGACTATCTTATCTCTTCCTGAGACCAAGTCTCTAAACTCTCAAGTCCTTATCTGGGCAAAAGGTTTCAGGAGTTTTTCTGTACTATCTTCTCAGATTTTATGAACTTGTGGGCTTAATGGCTTCTCCTCTTTTTTCTCTTTTCCTTTTAATTTTTCATGTTACCTTCTGATAAAATGGGGAAAAGATCTATCCACAGTTCAGAAATTGAGGTCCATGGAAGATATTGTACCTATTATGAGAATCATATAATTCGTCTGCATGAACAAATGGAATATCTTTTTTGATGTTACTTTTAAGTGTGAACATCAATTTGACTTTCCTTACAATTGACTCTGTTTCCTTTTCCAGCTTAAACAATTCCGTCCTTTGTATGAAGGCTATGTTCCCATGAAGTACAAAAGTTATTGCAAGAAGATGAAGAAGTAGGGTTTTCTCTTTCTTAGTCACTGTTAGATAACAATGTAGGATTAAGCTTCTTTTGAACATTATAGTTGTCATAGCCTTTTTAAATCCATTTATGTATGTGATTTGTGTGAGAATTTAATTGTTAATAGATACATTTGATTAATATCTTTCATCATGCAGATCTGGGGAATGGGGAGATCATCTGACCTTGCAGGCAGCAGCAGATAAGGTGTTTATTTTTTGTTCTAAAGATCATTGTGCTTTGGCATGTAGATTGATATTCTACCAATTTTTGATTGATGAGGAACATGTCTAAGTAATCTTGGTTCTTCCATTGTGAAGTACCTTGTCCAGATTCCAGTTGTAAGTTCCTGGAGAACCAATTGCTTAGCTGTGCCAGTGATTTTTTCAATGACTAGACCTACCTAGTCAAACTCAGAAATCTGATTTTTCTCTGGTTTAATCCAGTTTTGTAGGTATTTAATATAAATGCATTTATAATATTGGGGCCTTTTCTTGTGCATACGTCCCTCGTGGACTTTTCGTGCATACTCTTTAATGGGGCCCACTGTGGACCCCACCAAGGGATGAGACTGGGTGGGGGTTAGAAAGATCTATGTGAAAGCACCCTACGTATCAAATTTGGTCCCAATCACATATCCCTAACCCCTTCATCCATGGCTCACAAATTCATTCTGTTCAGATTGGTGTATAGTCGATCCAACGGTCCAATAAATTCGGATCTAACCAAAAGTTGGGGCGAGTTGGTATCATGCGGTCCTATGTGTGTAGCAAGGTTTGGATTGAGTAATAGATGGGCCCTACCTAGAGTTCTCACGAAAAAATGGTAAGGGACAGATGCGTATGAAGATTCTCCTATAATATTATATCCTCATTTTATGTGCACATTTATAGTGCGCAAGCCACCCCCCGCCCGCCCACCCCCCCCCGCGGGTGGTTTGTCCCACTTTGCCCCCAAAAAAAAAGGGTTGTGGTAGAGTGATGCTTAGCTGGAATTCATCTTGTACAAGCCTCAGCTTTAGTTCACTTCCAATGATTTTCTTGTTTTCTGCAGTTTGGAGCAAAAATATGTCTTCTAACTTCATTTCGAGACACGTGCTTTGTTGAAATTATTCCACGGGATGAGGCTCCACAGCGGGGTAAAACCATTACTGCACTTTCACATATCACCATCTTTGCAGAGCTTGTTAGAGCTGGAAGCTAAAATCTAGAAACTGGTTTTTTGTCATGCAGTTACTTCTTCAATGTCATCAATTTATGTTAATACTTAACATGGATTCATAAAGGAAAATGATGGTTATATTTAGACCCAAAACTGATCTTTATTTTCTCTCTCTGAATTTGTAAGCTGTTTCAAATTAAAAACCACTTTGATCCTTTTAAACATTATCAAAAATGATAGTTCACTATGCAAGCTTATAAGATTTTTTAATAAAAAAAATCCCTGTGATTCTTTTATAGTATCATCCCAAGTTGTACCATTCTTTGATTGGTTTTAATGTCCCACCTGTGCTTTGTTCAGCAATGGTTTTGCTTTGGGATCTTACAATTCCAAGAGATTCTTGTGGTGGCTATTTTGTTTGCTGCTTTCATTACTTCTTCTACTCCCACTTCTTCTTGAATTGAATTCATACATTTTCAAATATATTTCTTCAAAGTATCAGAGATCTTCTATCTATTATGCTTGGATACTTCAAAACGGGCAATGTATCTTGTCATATTATATCTAATACTTTACTTTTTAATTTTTATATGTAAAATCTGTGTCTTTACTGCGCCCACGGCATGTCCCTGCCATCGTATTTGGGCATCATAGGCTTCAATGTTTCTGTTTCCTTTGAAAGATGTGTGGGACACTTTGCTCCTGATACTTGTATTAGATAGTTAAATGTTTCAGGAGAGTAGAAATGATATCATGTCTGATTTGGTTTCTATTTTACATGTTCAAAATAGAAGACATCTATAGTCATTACTCATTAGATTTGCCTAAATAATGATCCAGCTAGTTATTTGGTGTATTCATAATGTGGATCTTTGGCCCATGAACGGTTTTATACCCAATGCCAAAAAAGTAAGAACAAACTTGGACCGAGAAAGAAAGCCTATTAAGATACATCTTATATGCTGCTGATTTCTTGATGCTTTTGTACAGTTTTCCTACTGATAAAATCATAAATTGTTGCCTCTAGAAAAAATAAAAAATGAAACTTGCTTGTCTGTAACTTTTGTACTAATCAATCAAATATTTCTTAATGCATAATTGATTTGAAACCACTCATATAAGTAAATAAGCCACTGACTGACTACTTGTGTGGCATAAATAGTTATGTTGATTGTGTCATTGATTGGAAACCTTTCATGTAAATATGCTCATTTACTGACTACTTGTTTCACAAAAATATTTACATTGATTGTGTCTAAAGCAGCAAATTCAAATGTATAGTGGGTCCTGCCAATTAGAAACTTCAAAAAGGCCCATGGATTCACCTGCAAACCACAGTTACATGTAGGGTTTCAAAGTGATGTAAACTTACACTGAAGAAGACATTGCTTTTGGAGACCATTTGAGATTTAAAAAAAATGAAAAGAAAAAATTCTTCTTTTCCAATTGTTAGATAAAGTTCTCAAAAATGAGAGCTTAAGTGTGGCCAAGAAACCTATCTCAAGACTGAACCTGCTCTTAGTTCAAGCCGAATAGTTGAAGTCACAGATTTCACTGCCCTAACGGAATTTTAGGGCTTCTTCCACGCATAGGAATTCACGGTCAAATGAGCTTCTCTGAAGGATTATCAAAGTGGTGAGTGGTGAGGACATAAAGTAGGGATTAGATGTGACCTTGATTTTCCTAAGATTTGAATTACAAGGGTGATGACTGAATATTCAGTTCTCTTTGTTCAATTTCCATTAAAGGGGAGGTTTATTTACTCTCATTTTTGGATGTTCAGATTTCATTTTTCACTGTTAACAGGCCCTCTACTTCTTGTTGGACAAGCCTGTTGGCCTTTTTTCTCCCTTTTGCAATGTTCTTTTCTAAACTTTTTTGGATGAGTTAGAAGTATCTTGAATTGAGCTTACCATCCAAGGATTCTATTATATTTACTTGCTTCCACGTGCATGGACCCAAAGCTTGTTCTTTTAGACTGGCACAGTAAATAGCAACTGCAAATGTCAACATTTGAACTGTGTTGGAAGTTTATTTGCTGGAACTTCAACCAAATGAATGAAGTTTTAAAAGGTCAAATCTTGATTCAAGAGTTGTTAAGGGCAAGTGTCTGATTTGGGAACTTTTTCTCGTACGTGCTTTCTATGATTTTGACACACTTTGGGGTTGGCTATTCAATTGTGGGTTTCGAATCATATTATATGAGTTTATTTGGTTTCCAATATGCTGAACTACAACCTTATAATTATATTCTAATTTGGCTTTCAATCAAATCAAGTTTGACTTACTAGCAGTTTCACTTGTTGAGCATATTAAATTATTTTGTTAATTTATTTACACAATTTTCATTCTATTAGAAATTGATATATATGTATACTTCAATGCAGAACTTTGGCTGAGTTTCTTTTCTGAAGTACATTACAATTCACTCTACGAGATTCAAGGTCAGTTTTGATCAGGTCCTGATTCCCATGCATGGAAATAGACAATGCTCAGTCTCTAAAGATGTTGAGTTTGCTCAAATTTTCATTTGTACGAGTTGGGCCTATGTTTAAGTGAGTTATCCACACTGTTGATATGATGGGCCCCACTATGTCACTTGCATTGATATGATGGCCCTCACTATGTCACTCTATATCCCATTGCGTCGACCAATTTATAAAAACCCAGGGTAACTCAATTGTCAATATCAGTTTTCATGTGTTGATCTAATGGTGTATATCACCCATTGTTGGCGGTTCGTGATACGGGATGGATCAAGCGAACGTGGGTCCACATGGGTTAACAGAAGGTGACGGGAAAGTCTATATGCAGTCATCATTGGGAGAGAGTTTCTCATTTATTTTCCCATTGAAAAGTTTCTGCATTTCATTTGTTAACCATTATTCTGCTCACCCTAATCAAATGGTGGAGGCTGTTTGGTTTTGTAAGAAAGGAAATACAAACCGTACATCTCTGTGCTCTGAGCATGCATCATTGTTCCTCTTTTCTTTGTGGCTCTTTCCTATAATCATGAAGGAGTATTTAAAAATATTTGAGATACTGATGCCTGCATTGCTTTGCAGACGCTCCAGTTCAGCATAAACCAAGAAAGAAACACTGGTTGTTTTAGCAGTCTGTATCATTATGGCGTCTTGCCAGGGGATATTGGTTTTGCTGGTTGTGCATATATTTGTTTCAGCAATCATTTGTATCACATTTTTTTAAAATCATTTTTAATTGTTTTGATTATATCTGAGACCATTTGAGTCACCTATTGCTGTTGATGTTAGGGGCCATTTGTTTATTCTTTGTACATGCATGTCTTCTCCTCCTGCCTTTTGTTATTGGCAAAGTCAAAGATAAGAACGTTCGTGTAGTGGTATCTAGGATCTGCATTTTTTTTGTGCATGCAAGGTGGGCTAAGTTGGGCTGCTGGTAATACTTTTCAAGTAAAAAACCCAGGGATCGATCATTGACCATATGATAGCAAGGTGCCAACACCACTCAACCGTGAGTGTGTTGGCGCTTCTGTGAAGTGTTAATTACTAAATTAGTCAAAGTTTTGACATGCAACGGAGTAGGCTCTGTGTTTCTATTTTCAAGAGCTTCACTAGATTTGAGTAGAATTGGCTGGGTCAGATTCAGCTCGACCAGGTTTGGGTTGGGCCATGGGAGGCATAGAGGTGATAGTATTCGGTCAAAGATTTAGTTGCCTTGTCAAGACTTGTTCTAGGTAGAGGCAAATTTGTGTAAAAAGTTGCCCTCCTGAACCTTGCAGTAGATTCGTGTTCGATTAAGCCATAAGGTAGATCAGGCTGAGAGAAGGGGGTTAAAAAGAGAAGGCTACAAATAAACACCCAACAGCTATAGTTGAGGCAACATGCGGCCTGTCTATTGACTGATCGGTCTATCTCGATCTATGTACTGAGTGGTTTTGATCTTGTAGCCATCTACTCGGTGCAAGCCATGAGGGGGGTCAACTACTCGTAAGGGAGGTACTAAACATCCTTAACATTGATCTGCCTTGGTTGGAGCAAGACCTTGTTTTGGGCCCAGTCCGGTAAGGTATCCAATCAGCCTGCTTCTATGTAGTATGCACTGGAGATTGTCCCTTTCAGTAGGCCCACAATCTGATGTGCGTTGCTGAATGCCTGTCAGTAGTCCCCATATTTAGAGTCACATCCAGAGTTATGAATTGTTTTCGTAGGACAACTTTTTCTGGACTGGACCGTGCCAAACCAAAGTCGGATGCCAACAAAATTGCTGATTCATGGATCCAGTCACAGGCCTTAAGGTTGACAGCACATTTACAAACTATTATTTCACCAATCTTTACTATCTCATACCAATGCAGGCCGTCGACTCTCAGGGCCTCACCGGCCTCAAAGCGCATATCAGGTCTGGAAAACAAGACAGGAGAGATCTAGTTAGCACATGAGCCTACTGCAAGAATCTTGCCCAACTCATGCTTCACCTATAATTTTAAGTCGGAATAAGATTTGAATTATTGACTATAATGTAAATGTTTTAACTCCCAGTCCAATAGTCGATGTTATATTTTGCGTGCATACCATTTCATGATGTATCATTGGGTTGAACTTAACCCAAGTGGGGCCCTCCAATAATCATGAACATTCAAGACTCACAGAGGTCTATCGGTCATTGGGGCTGCCATACAAGGCCCAGCTGGCAGAACAGTACTCCAGCTAGAGCAGGCTGGGCCTAGTCACTTTGACCCATACTATGAGCATCGACCAACAAGTTCTAAAAAATGGTAGTCCTCTTGACCGCATATGAATCAGATTGGAGATTCGGCCATATCTTCATTGTAAACAACGTTCTGACGGATAAAATGGCAGATATTGGAACCTAGACCATATTATTCCATCACTGAACTCCCTTTAAAGGCAGGGATTGCAAAAGGCACAGATATTGGAAATAAAGGGCATCCCAACGAATATTATAATTAGAAGATATATGATATAAAAGGCATTCTCAGCATGCTTGTAACATATAACACTGCTTGTATGTGATGGAACCTGCCCATTTTAACTCTGAAAAGGGGGAGCGCCCAGTTTCCTTGGCCTCATAGGCAAACAACAGTTGCCTCGTCCTGCCCATTTGCCTAAATCGCTTACTATTATGCATCCACCTACATTGCAAAATAAAGCCTGTGGCGCACTCAGCTACAACCGGCATTGAGAATACAACAGGCATATGAGAAGCATTTTCTAATCCAAGAAACAAACATTGATATCCCACTTGTAACAAATGTTGCAAATATCATTATCAATATTCGCACGCACGCACACAGAATCCCACAGCTGAGCACCAATGCTCATGTTATGGTGAATGCGGGTGCTATGGAACACTCCGGCTAAGTGCTGCATGTGCCTCTACCACATTCAATTTTTGGAGGAAAGTATCATATATATCACAACACTCATGGAAAAAATGAATCAGGTAATAAATTAAAATTTTCACCATAAGAAATTCTTAAGAAAATGTTGCAATAAGTTCAAGATTTCAGCCTTTACTAAAAGAATTTATAGCACATATAACAGGATTCTACCTAAAGCAAAGGGTAAGAACTAAGGCCCAAAAATCAACAGCAACCACCCAAAAGAAATGAAACAACATGGCAAACAGAGCAAAAAGTAAACAGAAAGCCCAAAAAATAAAAGCCCAAAAAAGCATGTGATAAGTTCTAAATGTCAGCGATATTTGCAGCACTGTTTCCATAAATACAATCCATATCAGTTTTCCCATGCAAGTTACCTAGACTTTTTAAGACATAACAAGACTGCCATTTTCATAAGCAACATTCTCATATCAACCAAAATTCTTGTATCATATCCTTTTTTTATATATCTTTAAGAACATTATAATTACAATTCCAAAACATCGAGCCTAACACAGCAACTGTTAGTAATATAATGCAGTCTACAAAGTACTTGGTCCGACAAGTATTGATATCTTGTCATGCCTGAGACGATAAGGGATATCAATATCTGAATCCCAGCCTTAGAAATAGAAATACAAGAGGGAAAAAAATGTAAAGCAATTTACAGCATATGATTACTCTTATTCACAGGCAAGAGCACAGAAATGAGCATACATAACTTTCTGGCATGAAGATGACAAGAGCAGTTCATCAGAGGACCCTGAGCTGTGCAAGAAAGGCGGCGCAAAGATCAAGGAATAGAAACTGGGGCCCATTAACCCTCTGCAAGTCTAAAAGATATTTCTCCTCCCTGGTCTTGTAAAGCTGTATGGGAGAATACAAAGCGCGTCAACAAACACCAGTCTACAATTGCAAGATGAATTTGTGACACGCCTAACAGTGAAACTAAACCACACATGTAATTTACAAAACCTTTATCCCAAAACTCAATATGAATTCTTCTAATTTGTTCTATGTATTTTCTAGATTTATTTGCTAGTCTTTAAGAAAAGCATGTAATATGTTCTGTGTCCCTACATATGCAAACATGGTGATCTACTTTGCAAACCATGTTCCTCTCTGCTGGGCATCTCCACTTATTCTTCGTTCTTATCTTGGATTGTTGTGATGTTAACAGTATGGATTAGGTGGGTAATGTGTTCCAATTACCCAGTGGGTGAGTGTAGGCCTAATGAGCACACCTTTTTTTTAAAGAATATATTATTAAAAAAAGGAGAAAGCAATTAAGTTTGGCTGGTGTTAAGCCTAGTAATGAGTTCGCTAGGGTTGAAATTAAGTTAAATCTAGTAACAAAAGTAAATTTCTTTTCTGAAATTAAAAAAAAAGATCTTTTAAAAACTCCTACTATTTCTTGAAAATAAGGCATTCAGGCCCCTTCCCAACATAAGCATGACTGAAGTGCATATACTTCATCTTGGATGTACACACCATAAATGCCTCACATGATGAGGCATGCCCATCAATACAAGTCAGGCCTCAGATTTGAGGTGCAGGGTGTTTCAGTAACATCCCATGGCTTGAGGTGCAGACTTGAGGTGCTGGCCTCAGACTTGATGAAGATGTTGAATATAGGATAAAACCGGGACGGTTGAAGTGGAAACTTGCTTCTATAGTGCTTTGTGATAGACGAATGCTAACAAAATTAAAGGAAAATTTTTACAGGACAGTGATTGGAGCGGCTATGACCTATGGGGGCAGAATGTCGGCCAATTAAGAAGTAACATATGTATAAAATGGATGTAGCAGAGATGAGCCGAGACTATTAAGGTGGATGTATGGTAAAACTAAGGAAGATAAATTAGAAATGAGTGCCTTCAAAAGCATTTGGGGGTAGCATCAATAGAAGATAAGATTAGAGAAATTTATTTGAGATAGTTTGGGCATATTGAATGCAAGCCGACAATGGCGTCGGTGAAAAGAAATTTAGCTATGCATGTTGATGATCCACCAAGGGAAAGTGGTAGGCCAAAGAAGAGGTGGATGGAGGTAGTAAAATTGGGTCTGAAGAAATTTAACTTATCTGAAGATTTGGCTAAAGATAGGTCAGAATAGAGAAATAGAATTCATATAGCACCCAACATGGTAAAGGCTTAGATGATGATGATGATTATTGTTTTGTTAGTTCCATTTCCCAAATTTCAGTAATTTATGGTATTTTGATGCTTGTAATGTTAATTTGTGTTTTCGTTAAAATTAACTTCCCATGATTGCACAAAGTTCAAAGGGTTGAATTAATATTTCTTTATAGCAAATACATAACAAAATACTACATTTGGCTTGGGGAGCTTGAACACCACTGCCCAGTAACGGTAGATGTACATGGCCAACATAGACCCACCCCCCTCCCCCAAAACACCTTGAACCCAACCCATTTTAATTCCTATGAGAATCTTAAAAAAAAAAAAAAGAGAAAAGAAAAATCCTCGTGAATTGAATGATTGCAATTTGAACCTGACGATTTCACTCACAAAACCTTGAACAGCAAGTGTAAGTTTTTTTTATGGAATTAGAATAGATATAACTGTCTTGTTCAGTTGTTCCCATTTCAATTTTTTTCCTTTTAATTTTTTGAGGTCCCCTGCGTGCCATTATATCTTCTCTAGATCTACCATAAAAGTAATCAACATATCCTAACTAGAAGAAGCTACCAACACACTCATGGTTGAGTGTTGTTGGCACCTTAGTTTCACAGACATAAACTTCAAGTCTAAACTCTAAAGTAACATTCCTGGCCAATAGCGCAGCCTAGAAAAATGAAAAAGGGAAAAAAAAGTCAAAGGTATAAAAGGCCTCATAAACATATTTAGAGAAAAAGTTACAATTGCATGGGATAAGGTTTCAATCATGTAATATTCAATAACCATTCAAGATTGACACTTAAGATGGGATTTCAAAATTACATTTTAACTGTTTAACAAAATTTTATGATCTCAGACCTTCGGACCCTTGAAACCTTAATGTACAAAATTTTTCAATAAATAAACAAGTAAATAACAAGTAAAAAAGTCAAATTTTCAATTAATTTTCTAGGAATTTGGAGAAACAAGGATCCTGTGCTAGTGATAGAAAATCATTTGTAAAATAAAATCACCTATATGCCCTACTTTTTTGCTGGGGCAATGAACTGCATTCTGCTAACCCTCCAGCCGGGTGCCTTGGTGCCTCAAACAAGAATGGCTCCACCTATAGGCCCATCGACACTGGACCTAGCCAACCAATCCATTGGACATCCATAAAGGGATGTTACTGTCAGTAAAATTTCAAATTCCTCAAATAGATGAGTGAGCCAGCTGAAAGAATTATCACAGTTTCTAAGTGGTGCCTTCCTTGCTACTTGCAAGTCATGAGAAAGTTGAACTTTGGCTTTTATTTCTCGCAACTCCCACCTCCTTTCTCTACTTTCTTCCGCTTCCTTTTTGAGCATTACAGTGGCAATGTGGCTAGGGATGTAAATGGATACCCGATTCTCCGATTACCCGGAGGTTCCGACCCGCTAAAAACCGGGTATGGGTCCTATTTTTGGAACCGATTTTTAAACGGATCCGGTTCTGGGTCCTTTTTTTGGACCCATTTCTAAACGGGTCCGGATCCGGTTCCAACAGGTTTCAGACCCGTGGACCCGAGACCCGACCCGTTTACATTATATATACATATGATCGTATGCGTATGCGATGCGGGTGCGGCGATGCCCTAATTTCGAGCGAAACTACAGAAACAGAAGCCCTCTTCCGCTCTTCGGCTCTTCTTCTTCCACGCGATCCTGTCATCCTGGGCTCTCAACGATCGAAACAGGTGTTCATCTTCCACTTCCAGACTTCCATCAGTTCCATGCGATCTTGGGCTGTTCTTCTTCCAGGCTTCTTCCACGCGATCTTGGGCTCTCAACAATCGAAACAGGTAGGGTTGAGCGGAACTGCGGAAACTCATTACAGAGTACAGATCTTTCTTCTTCTTCTTCTTTTTCCTAATTTCTTTATTTCTACAGTTTTTTTCTCCCTTTGATAAATCCAATTTCTTTATTTCTGCAGAATACAGCTCCCTTTCATAGGAAGCTCTGTAACTGGCTTGAAGGAGAGAGGGCCTAATCTGAACCTTTGTAGCTGGCGATCTACGAAAACAACATCCAGGTACCTTTGTAGCTCCTTTTGCTATTAGGGTTCTATATTTCTTCCTCTCTCAGAGAACCCGATTATTTTGTAGAAAATTATTTTGTAGAAAATCATTTACAGAGAACCCGATTATTTTGTAGAAAATCCTGAATTTCTACAAAATGCAATCCTGAATTTCTACAAAATGCAATGAAAGATCTAAGCCTTTCAACATGCGGGCCATGCCAATCATGGGCGTGAATGAATTTTGGTGCACATGGCTTCTTCAATGGGTGTTGGGTAGACCTGCTCCAACACACAGTCCCTTCCTTCACCAGCTGAAAGCACAATTACGACCCATCTTTCTAAGAAGAATTGTCTCCTTTGTGCGCCAACAATCTCAACAATCTCAATCTTGATATGGACTAATGTAAATGCTTTTATTTATTTATTTATTTATTTTGCATAATTTTGATTTTTTGCATTTCTCTGTTTTTGTTTTTGAACAGAGTTATGTTGTAGTCGGATTCATTTCAATCCTCTTACTCTATTTCCATTCAAAGCACACATCATTGAGTTTTGGTGCAATTATGATGTTTAGTGCTCCATCTATTCTGTTAATCTTTTCATGGCATAGTGATTTTTTTTCTTCCAATATTAGAATATGTCAGTATCTTCTTTTATCCACTGTAAAGTGGGATGAATAGGATGCCTCTTTATAGGAAGCATTGTCAATGTCCTTTATATTTGGTTGGTCCTAATTAAATACATGAAATTGTGGTTTCTGGCAGAGAAAGAAAGGTTGTAACGGCCCACCTCAGACATATCAGAACTTGACATATTAGGGCTATCAAAACTTTCTGGGAGTGGGACCTTGGGATGGCAACAGGTGATTGGGTTTCTCTTTTACTTTATTTTTTTTAGTTTTATTTTTGTAGATGGTTTCGTCAAACTTACCATTATTGTTAACCACATGTATTTGATGAATCACTTATGCTAGTGTTAGAGTTTATAAATTCTCTAATTATAATAGACTTTCAATTATTTATATGCAGATAATAGTTTTGAACCCATTGATGTCGATGACAGGGAAACCAATGTTTCCATTGAAGTTTCCAGGGTATCTCCAAAAAAAAGGAAGCTAACATCGAAAGTTTGGGAAGATTTTGATAAAATTACTAAAAATGGAGATGATAAGGCAGTGTGTAAGCATTGTAAAAAGATGTTGAATGGGAAAAGCAAAGACGGAACCTCTCATTTGAGTAAACATTTAAATCATTGTGTTGTTTACAAATATAATAAACGAAAAGGGCATGGAAATATAAAACAACACATTTTAAAAATCGGAGAAGTAAACCAAGCTGGAATGATTGATATTCAGAGTTTCAAATTTGATCAAGAAAAAAGTAGACATGACCTCGCACGCATGGTCATATTGCATGAATTACCATTTCGCTTTGTAGAATATGAGGGGTTTCGGAATTTCATAAAAGGGCTTCAACCGATGTTTAAAGCAGTGTCACGGAATACTTTGAAGTTTGATATTATAAAAATTTACAATGAGGAGAAAGAAATGCTTTATGACTTCTTGGACAAACTAAAATGTAGAGTGAGTTTGACAACTGACATGTGATCTTCTAATCAGAATCTCGGGTATATGTGTTTAACATGTCATTTTATTGATGATGATTGGAATTTGCAAAAGAAGATCATTGCTTTTTGCTCTCTCGAAGCTCCTCACACCGGTGAAGTAATTTGTAATTGCATAGTTGACAGATTATATAGTTGGAATATTGAAAAAAAATTGTGTACCATTGTGTTAGATAATTGTTCTACCAATGATGTTGTTGTTCGAGAACTTAAGTCAAAGCTTATCAGTAAGGGCTTACTTTTGTCCAATGGAGATATATTTCATGTTCGGTGTTGTGCACACATTTTAAATTTGATAGTTCAAGATGGCATGGATTCCATACGAGACGTAATTTTTAAAGTTCGTGAAAGTGTGAAATACATCAAAGCTTCACAGTTAAGAGGACAAAGGTTTAATGAAATTGCACGGCAGGTTCGAGCTCCAAGAAAAAAAATCCAACCTGATAGTTCGAATAGGTGGAACTCTACTTTTGAAATGCTACAAACAGCAATACAGTTCAAGGAGGCCTTCGAACGTTTAAGTGATCGTGATAGTGGATACAAAATTGCCCCAAGTCATGAGGAATGGGAAAATATGAGAAGTGTTTGTACATGTTTGAAACTGTTTTTTGAGATGACAGAAAAATTTTCAGGTACCAAGTACCCAACAGCGAATTTGTATTTTCATGATGTTTGTAAGCTACATCTGCATTTAGTTGAATGGTGTAATAGTTCGGAATCTTTTATTAAAGATATGGCCATGAAAATGATTGTGAAGTTTAAAAAGTATTGGAATATAATTTCCACAACATTGGCAATTGCTGTAATTTTTGATCCTCGACTCAAATTTAAAGTAATTGAATATTACTTTCCAAAGATTTATGGTGATGAGTCCGATGTGAGGACTATGGCTGTTATGTTTACATTAAAAAACCTTTACAATGAATATGCTCTTAATGCGACAGTTGTATCCAATGCTGGGAGTGTTGGTGGTGTTAGCATTAGTGGTGGGACAAGTTCATCAAGTGTTGCTTCTCCATTTGCTTCTACAAGTAGCAAAAATTGGGATCTTGACCTCAACATGTTTCTCAAAGAAAATTCATCAATTGAAAGAAAGTCAGATTTGGAGACATATTTGGATGAAGCATTATGGCCTACCATGGATGATGAGGACTTTGATATACTTGGTTGGTGGAAAAATAATGCAGCTAAATACCGTAATGTTGCTCTGATGGCTCGTGATATTTTGGCTATTCCCATATCTACTGTTGCATCAGAATCAGCTTTTAGTACTGGTGGCAGAACAATTGATGACTATAGGAGTAATTTACTCCCAGCTACAGTAGAGAGCTTAATATGTTGTCAAGATTGGTTGAGAAGTTCAAGAAAAGGTAATATTTTGTACTTATATATACATATATATTGCATTCAAACTCATACAACTTTCTAACATTTAAGTTTATCTTTTAGATATTCAATCTTACCACTACACAGTCACCAATGCCGTGAATAATGATGATGAAGAGACTTCAAATATTATCTCAAATGATATTGACTTTGAATAATTAGTGAGTCATACATTTATTTTTCAATTTGTTTTGAATGACTGCTTTGTATAAGAATAATGTTAACTCATATATATATATTTTTCAGGTGAAGCGTGCAATGACTGATGGAAATTACATTTCTGAAGAATGAAATATGGGATATTGGTTTTTTGTTGTATTTGAACTATATTTTGTGAACTTTTTATTGCTGTAGGTTGGACTTTAACAATTCAACGTTCATGTTTGGACTTTAGATGTGATTTCTAAATTTTGATTAGAACAGATATGAAAACTGGTATGGTAGTTGTAGTGTTGTTGCCTTGGACTTGGATACAGAAGAGAATGAGATTGGTGTGACTGATGAAACTGGACCAGGCACCTCTGGTACGTTTGTCAAACGTTGAGCTTACACTCGATGTTGGGACCAGTATTGCTGATTAGATGCAGTAGTTTGTGGATTATGCCATCAGAGACCAGAGTTTCATTGTTGGGACCAACGGGAATTGACTCAAAATCACAGTCCGTGTTTACAACATTGGCAAGAACTGTTGCAGAGACCTCTTTCAGTCTCATGGGAAGCTGATTGACACCAACTCTGAAAAGGTCATTAACAAGTGAAGGGAGGACCCCCACTTCTATCAATATCTTTGCACTTGGTTTGCCGCTTTCAGTCTCTGGGTGCTTCTTGATGTGTTTTGGTGTTCTTGTGGTTCTTTCTTTCCCTTTAGGAGAATTTTTCCCTTGTATTGGGAACCGTACTGTTGAGGGTTTTTTGTTTTTTTTTTCCTTCCTGTTTTCAATTCGAGTTCAGATCCATATGGATTCTAAGTCAGGCAAAGAGCTCCTCTGGAACATTGCACATTTCTGGAGTTCATATGGCTAATCCTAGCAATTGGATTACTAAAACCTATACAATTGTCAGAAATCATATTGAGTGGTCTTGTTTGTACGAGATGACCATTGGGGGGGAAAAGGCTTGGTTACATAAATGCTACGGTAAAACAATTTTGTATGAATGATCTTAAGGGTGACAACTGGGAGGCTGACAATATTGTTGAGATGAATTGGATTCTCTATTTCCTGGTAGATATGATATGTTAGTTGCGAGGTATTATATCTTTTGCATGTGCTCATAAAAGGAATAATGCTCATATTTATTTACTTGTTAGAGATACTGCTTAATTTCAACAAGATGATCATTCTCTACGAGACTATTATTATAAGCTTCGTGGGTTGTGGAGAGAATTAGCAGGTATCATAGTTATAAATTTTGTATGAATGATTCAGCGAAAGCCGTATGAGACTGAGTAGTGAGTTCAACACCATGCTATATCTAGTTTGGAAGCAAAGTATCGTGCAATGGCCCATAATACATGCCAGCTATTATGGAGAACTTAGTTTGAGGACTCTTGGATTTCCGACAGACGTTCCTATAGTTTTATGAGTATATATTGTGATAGCATAATGGTTTAGATTTTTTTTCCTTGGAATAACAACTTTCATCAAAACCAAAACTTAGTAGTACTAGAGCTATGTGCTGACAAGCTGAAGACCCCAATGAGGAAAAAAAAAAAAAACACAGGGAAGCAACTAAAAAGCAAACAAAATAAACGAGCAATATGAACCTGAATTGCTCAATAATTGCTGCAATTTTGATGTGGTGCTGATATCAGTCCATATCCCCAAAAAGATCAGCAGTTTATCAGTCCTTTCATATAATAAATAAAAAATATCATTTGAATGGGCTGTATCAGAAATTCTGAGCTAACATGGATGGAAGTAGCAAGGAAAGATATGGTTTGCCGCTTTTGTATCTACTCCAAAAAATGGGGATTCAGACCCAGCATAACGGGTCCGGGTCCGGTTCCGGATCATTTTAATGGAGTCGGAACCGGTTCCGGATCCACTAAATTGGATCCGTAACGGTTCCGGATCCGGGTCCGGATCTATACACAGCATAACGGTTCCGGGTCCGGGTCCACCGTGGACCCGGCCCGGAACCGACCCGTTTACATCCCTAAATGTGGCACCCTTGGGTAAAAGTTGCTTGGCTGGACAGCCATGGAAAACAAAATACGTACTTTGGACTTCTCCTTATCCAACTATTTGTTTTATTTGGTCAAATAGATAAACAGATGAGTCAATTATCTTTTCTTGTTATGGGTAACTTCTCTACTTGAGTACTCAATGGAAGACTAGCCTGTTTTCATGTTTGTCGCCAAGTAATTTGGAAATCTCTTGGATGTGAGGGGGAGAAACAACAGAGAGTTTTTTTTTTTTTTTTTTTCAATTGAAAAGCAGTTATGATCTACAAGAGTTAGCCAGAAAAGATAGAAACAATGGCTCATCACTTGATTCTCAAAAGTGATAGAATTTGCAAAGGGTGAGGGGAAGAAAAAAGAGAGTTTTTTTTTTAATTGAAAAGAAGTAATCTACAGGAGTTAGCCAGAAAAGAAAGAAACAATGGCTCATCACTTGAGTCTCAAAAAGTGAAAGAATTTACAAAGAGTGTGAGGCTGGTTATTTTTGAAAGGATTACATGATATCCATAAATGAGATGCCACTTAGAACACAGAGAGATGGAAGCCTCCTCCAAGTGGATTGATATTATTAAATTCGAATCCTCTTTATGAAGCCAGGTCTTTCTGGTGTTTGTGACTCAGTAGCACTATGCGACTGCCCTCAACTTCAACTAGCCCTTTTGCAGTCCTGGATTTTGGCCTCCAAGCAATGGTCGAGTTTGCTCAGAAAGCGCTTGGTGGAAGGAGATTCCAACATGAAGGTTTGCAACTTCTCAAAGTGAGATCAAGAAGCCACTAGGTCGTTGGAGGTGTCCTCTCATGTGCCTCATAAGCCAAACTAGAAGGCACACATTTCCAAAAAAAGGCAGCTCTAAGCTACGATACCGGATATTTGTGCAAGCCCAACATATCCATGTCAAACCAATACAATACTTGTATTGAGAGTTGGTACCCGATGCTGCACATATACTTTTTAGGGTATAAGTTTAGCATATACTACTTAGCAAGTCCATTATTTCATATAATTCTTTAATTTTTTCTTCTCAACATAGAAAATGTTAAAAAGGAACATAAATAATGATAATTTGATTAATTCAAACTTGATCTAAAGGAAAAATTAGGACACCCGCACTTTCACCCTCTTGGCTACATATATTTCGTAAAATCTTATTCTAATAATATTGTCAATAAATTCTCCCAAAAACAATGTTCATAAGAGTTGTTCAATTAAAAGGTGCAGTCGGCAAATGAATAGTGAACAACCAATTATTTAGTTTTGGACTATAAGAATGTTTAATTCCTCTTGACTCTTTTAACTTTTTTGCAAGTGTTGAGTAGTGATCTGAAGATAACAATCACACTATTTAGAATTTGATTCGACTCAAGTCCCTGATGATTCATAGATTCCAATTTCCAGAGCACTTTAATTACCCACGGTTAAAGAGTGAATACCTGTACTTCAAACTTGACAACATTGAGTGACCTGACACCAACGCCATCATTTTCAACAATAGCTGATTCATCCCCAAAGATGTGATTAGGATGGCCTGGAAAGCCAGGAAACCATTTGCATTTCATGTTGTAGTGTCCAATCTTTTTCCAGCACACATTCAGTTCTTGCAGAGCTTTGAGAACCTCTGTCATTATCTCACGAGGATGAGCCCGAGACTGTTAAAGCCATGAAATGGAAAGGCCATGGTCAAATTCACTATGTTAAAATGAATAGCTGTCACAAATTTGAACTAATGCACGTAATCAGATAGAAGATAAAATGAAAAATAAGAGAAAAATTAACAATAATAAAAACCTGAAGCCCAAGAGCCCATTTCCTTTCAACAGGGAACTGAGGTCTCAACCCAATCCCCTGATGATCCATATATCCAGGTAGGCGGAGTCCACTAGCCGAAGCAGTAGCATCACCCTGATGGATTCGAGGATGAATGATTTCCTGCAAAGTTACCCAGACATTACCCATCTGTAGAAACTCCATTTTCTAATTGAAGAATCATGTATGCAAGGAAAAGAACAGAGAACCAGTTCTTCAACTATAAAAAATGAAGAATCAATAACAGATTTATCAAGCAGAAAGCAGGAAGTCTTAAATGAAGGACATAAAAGATAAAATTACAGAAATGTAAAACAAAAACAAATTAGGTAAGCATAAATATTTTCAGAAAAAAAGAATACATATATATACCATGGATTCCTGAAACTCAGCTCCAAGATAGCCACTGGAAACACGAAAGCGGTTGTCTAGTAGCAAATAATAAGCTACTGTTGCCTGAGGGGCAATGACGAGTAACAAAATCAATTATATATATCAAAAATAAGGCAAGGACATGATAATAACTTGGATTTAAATTATCTACCTCATTCTGTATTCTGTTACGAAGAGATTCAACAAGTTGATTCCGATCAAACCCCATTTTAATAACCTCTTGAAGAATTTCTTCATCAATCTGCAAGAACAATAACAGAATAATGGGGAGTTCAATGTGGCATATTTATCATGGATACCAGAGTCAATGCATTCAGCAGCCTAGTAGGCTATAAACTCCAGAGTGGATGAAAACCCACACCTACACAGAGTCCACCCGCCACACCATAATAATGCTGTGGGCAACCTAAGGCACACACCATTTTATCCAAACAATTGTTGAGAAGACAGTACAGAACATCACTCAGACACATACAAAGAGCAAGAACATAAAAGTGCCCACATTCAGGGTTGAGCATGCCTTTTTCGCTTGTTGCACTGTATCTGGAGGTGGCACTGCTAAATATCGTGGAAGATGTGCTTGGAACCATGGATGCTGACGGATCTCAGGAATAGTCATTCTCTTCATAGGGTCTACAATCAACATCCTGGGGATCAAATCCCTCGCACCAGAAGATAAATGACTTGGGAGGGTGTATATTCCACCCTAGAGAACAGGATAATACAAATTCAGCCAGCTATTGAAAATTACTAAACTCTATACAAAACCAAAGCCAAAATACATGAATGAGGTGGAACTTTACCTTTATTTTTTTGAACAGATTAGGAATATTTTCATCGTCAAAAGGAAGTGTACCACAAAGAAGTGCATACAAGATGACACCACAACTCCAAACATCTACTTCAGGCCCTGCATATAGCTTTCCAGAAATTACCTGCACAAGAGATAGGCAGTTGCAGTGCCATTTGAAACTTGTTCTTACACTAAGAAAGGTCTCCTAAGTTCAGTTTATCGGTCCCTCCATACCTCAGGAGCAGCATAGTTTGGGCTTCCACAACTTGTCTTGAGAAAATGACCGTCCCGCATGACGTTACTCAATCCAAAATCTGCAATCTTTACATTGCATTTTGAGTCCAAAAGTAAATTTTCTGGCTTAAGGTCCCGATGAACCACCATGTTCCTGTGGCAGTATTCCACGCCAGAGATAATCTGTTTCCACAAATTTGAAAAACTAAGAAACCAAAACTTATTACCATTGTCTCATGCTGGATGGAAATAATAATAAAAATTATGTTGATAAGTTTCTACAAAAAACTAAATAACTATGACATTGACAATACAACTGACGAGGCAGCTACCCAAAAGAAATATCCTTCCTTAGTGAATTTACTCTCAAATTATTGCCATGGTGGTAGTCAATTCAGATCCATTTTGGCACACATTTAAGACTTATGCACCCATAGAAGAACCAGACAGGGACAGGTTTGAGAACATTCTGGCATTTGTTCAGTCCGGTTTCAACCAGTTTTGGTTTATTCCAGTCATTTAAAGATGCAAGTTTTTTTGTGTTATTTTCCTCCTTTCTAACATCTTTAGGGTAACTTTTTAAAAAAATATTTTGGACATAAAAATAAATGGAAACAAAAATGAATTCCTGATTAAATTGGAGGATCAGAAACATGTGAACCCTCTCCCTGAGGCCTCATATGTCCAACTAACCTCATCTTTTTGAAATGAGACACCAAAATTGCTAGACACTGGAATGGCCAAAAAACAATTATTGAAACATTCCATTCCAGCAGAAAATCCAGAAACCCACTGAAGCAGAACTGATAACCATGCTATAAGCTATTCAGAGGCTTGTGAATATCATGTGTGGTGCTTTCAAACACCCCACAAGCGCATATATGGATGTGTCATATGTCTGTCATGTACAGGTGATGCATCACATTTGGCCTATGAAATAGTAACTTGCCTCAAAAAAATAATAATAATAAATAATAAATAAGCATCCAGATGGTCAGTCAAATGTTTTCCATTCTTTCCCAATTGTCAATTTGTGTTGGATACAGTGGGCTACCTGATAAGCAGTTTAGCCGAGCCTTATCCCAAATGGAGAACAGCACGAATGTCAAATGGGAAAGGGTCAAGAAAGAAGTTCCCACACACATGATACTAGCAAACTCATACTTATTACAGTGATAGCAAAATTGATAGGGTATTTATAGTTAAGCAATTAAGAATAAAAACTCATTAAATAATGCACTTTTCAACATTTCTTGGTCAATTTTTCAGCAATAGCTCACTAGACTTTCCAGAGACCCTGAAAAGAAGACCTCATGTCCATCTCCAAATAATGCACTTTTCAACATTTCATGGTCAATTTTCAACAATAGCTCACTAGACTTTCTAGGGACCCTGAAAAGAAGACCTCATGTCCATCTCCAAATTAATAGATTCTCTAGAATTATGAATTACATAAAAAAGAGTGGAAATGTTTTGAGATTAATTGACAGAACTGCTTAACGTAGAGAATAAATGAAGGAAGCTCTGCTGATGTGCCAGACCAACGCGGACAAATTAACAAGTGTGCATCGTAGATATCAAGCTCCTACAAGAGGAGGTGATTACAAGGGAAGTAGTTGGTACGTAAACCTAATAACAAGTACAGTGTCTTAAAAATGGAAGTATGTAAGAAGTTCCAAAATTGTTAAGAATAAAGCAGTAGTCAGCTACCTGTTGAAAAAAGCAGCGAGCCTCATCCTCCTGTAACCTACCTTTCTCTACAATGTAGTCAAATAGCTCCCCAGACTTCACATACTCCATCACAACAAAAATATCTGTTGGAGTCTCTATAACCTCATAAAGACGTATAATATGAGGATGCATGAACAACCTTAATATTTTGATTTCACGTCTCACTGAAAATAATAATAAAAAAATCAGTATGAGCATCTTTTACAATCAGAACTGCAGATCTAAAAAAATAAAGGCTCTAACTAGTACAATAAATGGATGCAAATTAGCGAAGGTGCAGAATGCAAACAAAAAGAAAGGACAATGATTGATAATGGAGAATGGGAAGATTTGACCCCAATATTAGCTTCCAAGCCGAAGCTATAAGATAAAGGATTCTTCACCTATGGTCAAAGGCATACATGTTCACGATAAACAGAAATTGGAACACTCTGAAATTTATTTATTCTTTATAATAAAACACATAGATCAAAGGATTTGAACTCATGACCTCCTATCCTTCTAGACAAGTAAAAAATGTATAAGTTGTGAAATTTGGAACTCATGACTTTTAGCTTGTTTAAATAACTGAACTTACCACTACACCACACAATATCAACATTTCGCATTGTTCCTATGCTAAACTTTGCTTGAGATTTGGAACACTAAAATTTTCATTTGAATGGATGAAAGAAGGAGAAACTTGTATGCCTGGTTGAGCAACAAGTTGTCAACCAATAAGCTATGATGCATGGATACTTCAAAATGGCCAACATATCGTGTCGTATCGTATCTGATACTTCACTTTTTATGCGTAAAATCTGTGTCCCTACCGTGTCCATAGCATGTCCTCACCGCATCCATGCCGTATCTGGGCATCAAAGCCAATAAGTGAAATTCCGTTTTGGACTCCTAGACCCCATTTCGCATTGTTCCTAAGCTATTCCCAATTCTGTGCGGAAATCAAGTTGTGCCAAGAAGGTGCTCTGCAGTCTGCAGAACTTGTTTGGCAACATTATGTTAAACTGTTCCGCTGAGAATATACCATGGAGAACTTCATTTGGTAACATCTTAATAGCTTTCTAAGGAATATAATCAATCGAATAATGGTCAGCAACATTGTAGAATTTAAATCCATTTTTTTAAAATGATGACTGTATATTGCTTCCATCATACACATTAAAAATATATCAAAACTCATTAATGTGAAAATTCACACATCCATGATACATTTCATATAATAACTATGCAAGAGTAAAATAACCGCATTCAATGAAATTAACATCAATCACTCTCCAGACACACCATGATGAGCAAATAGAGCATTAACAATTTCATCTAGTAAATGTGCCATCCCCAACCTTCTTTAAATATTTATATATAGAAAATGAATATATATACATTCGCTTGGTTATTCCAAACAAGGTGTAATAATCAAATAGTGACAAATCTCATCCTCAGTAATTTTCGTTATGAGAAAATCCCAAAAATATTTTCATTTTTTCAAAGATAAGCAAGAATTGCGACCAATATCTCAGATTATATCAACCTCTATATTCAGTGCCAGTTTAATTCAAAACCAATATTTTATCTTGTTGGAGTATTGTCTCCCTGAGCATGTAGTTAATTTTTTTTTATCCAATCCCTTTTTTGAAATTAAATGAACAGATAGGGGAAGACAAAGAGAGTTTAGGAATATACAACTGTACAAGCAAACAACCGAAAAAACTCAAGATATAAGTACTGCTACCAACCTGCCGCCATCTGCAGACTACCTGAACAGACCACGAACTTAAAACACAAAAAGAGAACAAAAGTTCTAATCTCAAAATTAAAAACATAAGAGGGAATTCACAAAAAATGGCCGATGAAAATAAAAATTTAAGAACTGGAACTTTAACCTGTTTCTATGATCTAAGATAGATCCAAGTAAATTAGACATTGCCTTTAAAAAGTGGTTCACTCTTTGTAATCAAAGCAGCAAAAGAATCCTCACCAAGTATTTAATTTCAAGGTACAAACATTTTAAACTTATGAAGTTGAACTTTTAGATCCCCCTGCCACTGGATTTGGTCTCCCTTGACCCCATATACTCAAGTGAAGACGACTTCAATCTTATGGTGAATGGACACTAAAATCAGAATGACAATTAGTGATATTAACACAAGTTGCAACTACTTTAGGGGTCTTATCTAATCAATCACTCTAGATATGAGGAGGAGTGCAGATATAAAACAAATGCAAATAGTTTTTAAGTTTCAGATGTGTGGTTTGTTTGTGATGCGCTTAGTTGGTTGGATAGATTTGATAACTTGATTTCACCACAGAAATGATGGACTGGAATGCATATATGAGGGGTTGGGAAGAAGGATGGTAACAGAAAGGAAATGGGGAGAGGCACAGACACAGTGTAACAAGTTGGGAATCGGTGAGAGGTCAAGGGGAACTCTGAGAGTGAGAGAGAGAGAGAGAGAAGATGATGATGATGATAGGATAGAGAGAGATCCAAAGGGAACGTGGCTTGTGCCTGTGAAGTTGCAGGTATTGAAGCTTTTGGGTGGAGATTGGAGACTGCAATGGCTTTATTTGATAAGATTATGAAATATCCATCCAACTCCCTTCGGAGGAGAGGTTGTTTCATGTAGCTATTTCTCTCAAAACAAAAAGGACTGAAAATCATTTCAAAGTTTTTTATAAATGCAGCATTATGGAGCAGACCATTTTCTGAATTCAAAATTTAGAACAATCAAATAATCCCTAATAAACACATTCTGTCCCTCCCAATCCAGTGGGAATGGGGAACTTCCAAAGGGAAGGATGCCAAACATGCCCTTAGATCCTTAGTTAAAACTAATAACAACTCTTACCTCTTGCTAAAACATAAAAACTGTTTAAGCTAAATGCAATACAAAACTTTTTATCCTTAAAGACTTACAGGAATTAGAAATATAAGGCATACATTGCTCCACTGGATACTTATGTGCACCTCATAATGTGCTGAAATTCAACACTAAATATCATGGACCCATAGTGTGTGTGTGTTCAGGGGAGTGTTCTTGGTTCCATTTCCTTTGAGCCTCCTTGTCTGGAAATGATGCCTAGTTGGGCCATGGGTTTGGCCTGCATCACTTGATCAAAGGGAAGGAAAAAAAAAAAAAAAAACAAAACAAAACAAAAGGATAATACATGTACAAAAAGTCAATAGCTATGTCGGGTGAACCCAACATAACTGGGACAAGGCTTTGAAGGTGATGACTGATGATGATGTAGTCATCAGCTATACAAGCTTAACAGTGTTACGGGGTTGAAACTATGGAAACAAATTCACAGAAATAAAAGAGAAATCAATGTCATATGGAAGTAGTTTTTATGTCATTCAAAGCTGAATCATTGACTGATAACTGAAACTTCAGTGGAGGAATCCACAAAAACATGGGAGTGGAGGGATTTCCTGAAAAAAGTAGAATAGAAAAAGAGAACGTGAACCAAGAAAAGCCAGTAGCAACAAATTTTTCAGGGAGCCAGAATGGAAGGAATAATTGCCTTCTGTGAATAGAGGTGTAGGACAGAAAATAACATTAAGGAACGCATCCGTACAGTGGGATGAATTTGGGCATCCACAAAAACATGGGAGTGGAGGGATTCTGAAAAAAGTAGAATAGAAAAAGAGAACAAGAACCAAGAAATGCCACCAGCAACAAATTTTTCAGGGAGCCAGAATGGAAGGAATAGTTGCCTTCTGTGAATAGAGGTGTAGGACAGAAAATACCGTTAATGAACGCACCCATACAGTGGGATGAATTTGGGCATCACTAATGACACCTGAGCTGTGTTTTGACCCATAAAAGCATTGTGTTTTTTTCGGCAACAGCCCCTGAAAGATAAGTCTTGTTGGACTATTACATCCAGGTTATACTTGTCCTCTTGCCAGAGAGGAAACTGCAGTCACTGTCACTGATAAAATATGAATACCAAAATCGAGATTAACTTCAGTTAGATTATAACTTCACAACTTAAAATGTGGAAGAACTGAAAGTGAGAAATGCCAAGTCCTAAGCTCAATTCGATCTGGAAATGTTAACAAACAGGATTGAGCAGTGCATATGGAATATATTGGACACGATCACTTCACTCCATAGTCCATCCATGGAAATAACTGTAAGGAGATGGTATCTAGAGACATCAGTTATCTTCATTAACAAATTGGTGATCCCTTGGGCTAAACACAATATTAAAATGAGTTTACCAGAAACTATATTTTTTCAGATCAAGTCAATTTTTGAGATAGACTGTCCATGCTAATTAATAATCATAACCAGACAATGTCCTTGGATACTCTAGAAGTAGCCATTGGCTATTCTCAATAAAATAGATCAAACAATTCGAACAAGATGTAACCCTAAAAATTCAACTTGGTATCAGAGCATAGGTTTTAGGTTTTCTTTTTCATATAATTTTCTTTTCTGTTTATCTTCTTCCACTTTTCCCCTTCGTTCTTTCAACCTGTAGAAACTGAAAGCTCCACCTCCTTCCGAATTGTATTCAGGCAGGGATCACTTTTTCAGGTTTGGTTAGTGATCAAGTGCGGTAGCTCATGCAATGAAGCAGTTGAATTAGATGGTGCTATTGGAGAAGTTCCAGGAGTCAAACTTGCTGTGGAGATTTACTAGAGATACTGTCACATGTTGCCTTGAACGGACATGTCAGCCACCGACAGTGGCAAGTGGATAATGCAGCAACACAAAAGAAGATGATGGCATGGATCAGAATGCGTCCAACCAAATCAGAAACGTTGAGAATGATATTAAAAGTCATGACCTGGATAAGAACAAGAATTTTTCCCTCTTAAGAAGTTGAAGATGTAGAAACAAGTAGTAGGACCGGCTTCCACATCTACCAATCCCATCCTAGGGCCTGCTTATGTCGATCATGTCTGAGCTCTCAACCTCAAGAGTAATAGTCTTGCCAGCGAAGCTTTTTACAGAGATCTGGTTCTCAAAGAAAGAGAGTGTTTTCGACTTCTTTCTTGATCAGGATCCGTACACATTAACGACAACCCAGAGCGGCATCACAATAATCAACACCACTGTTATGATTCTAACACTCCTTGGCTATTAACTCCTCTTAGGAACTTTCACTAGAGACCTTGTCTGGTGGTTTTTCAAATTGGACCAAGTTTGGAAGTGGACAAGTAAATGAATTTGCTGCATAGGCCTGTTCTGGTGAAGCGATCTGAACCTCTCCTTCAATCACTCTTTCATGGTACATACCATGACTCTCGCTTCTGTTTTGGCTTCGTCAAGCACATCAAACACATTACACCAGTGAGCTCAAGATCCATTCAATGCAATATCCTCTCCATATGAAATCAGAGTGCAGCTTTCACAGATACTCCAGGCCCTACTACAAGTATTCAAGAAGATGACTATGGTTTCTGAAATTAGACTGCAAATCAGGTTCTACAACAACTCAACTGAGCAAAAATCCTTGGACAAAAGGTCTTCGAGAAAGACAGTTCCTTCGCTATTTTAAATCTCTCTCTTGTCTCATGTACAAAGCAATCCAAAAAAAGGTATAGTAGCAGTTTTGTAACTTTGTTGGCCTTAGGGAACATGGAGTCATTTCTTCAAACAAAAATGCAGAGTTTTGTTTGAGGTCAGGTCTAAGGGTTTACTTTTTCCAGATTGAATGTTCAATTTCAGAACCCATTTAGTCTTCGATCATCTATTCATTTTTTTCTGCTGCGCACTCACATAGATGTGGTCTATGCACATCTGTCGAACTTCTTAATCATGGTTTTCTGTCAAGCTCCATATGCCTCCGAGAGAGGTCACAACAAACAAATGTGCCTCACACAGACAATCAAAAGTTGTGCACCTTCACTCACACAAACAAATTGTCATGGTAACCACACATCGTCTAGGGAAACTATATGTTTATGGGTGCATCACATTAACAATGAACCATAAATTTCATAACAACATTTAAATGTATAATCTATAATCCAATGCAACCTACAAATACATACAAGATGGCCCTTATTCAACTTCCAACGTACCTTTTTCCTCCATCTCCATATTTTTTATCTTACGACGATTCAAAATCTTGATAGCAACTTTGTGCCCTGTCAGCACATGCTCTGCGATTTTCACCTTACCAAATGACCCAATGCCAAGAGTCTTCCCAACTTTGTAATTGGGCGAGATCAAATCAGCACTGTTGGTTGCTTTGCCCGATGTCCCATCCATTTTCCTATTGAAGTCCCATTTTCACAAATACAAGACTTAGCAGTTATCTTTACACAAAAGGGTGGGATCTAAATGGCATGATATAAGATTCTACACACCCAATATAAACAAATCGAAAGTACAAGCTTTGAGCAACTGCACGAAGCAAATATAATGCTAAACAAACCACATGCAATTCATCAAAATTACTTAAAATCCTGTAAACTAAGAGAGCCCCAAATCAGATTTAACAAAACCCAGAATAAAAATCATCAAATTTTAAGTACCCCAATGCCCGAAATCAAGGACCCAACAGAAGTCTCTATCAAATGCCCTAAAACTTGAAACCAAAAGCCTGGATCGAATAGCCCTCAAATCCCCAAAACTAGAAATAAAAAACAATCCAAGAGAAGAACCCTGAAATCCCCCCAAAACCCAAAACCAAACAACGCCAAAAGTCCGACCCCAGAAGCCCCAAAGTCCCATCAAAATCCCAAAACCCCCAAATCAAAAAAAGCAACAAACCCCCCCACCCCAATTCAAAAGGTTCAAAAACAACATTTGCTGTAGCACTCTTGATAATTACTATGCATAAACAGAGAGAGAGAGAGAGAGATAGAGAGAGAGAACTGGTGCTTGTGAGCTGTTTCGACGGAGGAACGGAGACGGGGAAGAGGAAGGAACAGGACGAAGGAGGAAAACGGTGTATGAAAAAACAAGTAGAATTGATGGGTTCTATTATTATTAATTGCAATAAGACTCTATTTTTTTTTTATTAACAAAAGGCCCCTTCTTGTTTTGGCAATATCACATTGAAAAAGGTCCATTAGTGTAATAATTTGGATTTTTTTTGGAGGAATAGAGATAGTTTTGGGTTGATTTGATGAGAGATTGGTGGTTGATTCCTTCCCCTTGGTTTTTTGGAGGTGCACCTAACTTAGGAGCTGGGACCTTAAGCCTTTGGTTGATTTGAGTTAAATAACTAAACCATGCATTTGAGTTCTCCAATCACAATAGAGATGATAATGTCGTGTGACGCCATTTTTTTTTTAATAGAAAGGGAGTAATAAGTGCGGGCACACTGTATGGCCCATTCTTTTTGTCATTAAATGGTGGGTGAATTTTGTAGTGTAGAAGAGTTTGATGTATGAAAGTTTTGAAGGATATTTCATTTTCATGAGACATTGAGGTTAATATGGTTAATCAGAGGTAGTGAACAATTGTGATTCATTGGTTAATTGAGGCCACTTGATGAAAGCGGAGGTCAAATTATAAAAATTTGAGCTAAATTCTCGGAATTTGAACACAACCTGCACGACCTGTAAATAATATCAACTTGCTTTCTATTATTGTCAATCTAACCCAACTTAACCTACATAACAAGTAGATAATAATAAGGGAGGAGGAAGAGGAGAGAAAGAGTAGAAGAAAAGGCAAAGGTAGAAAACTAAGATTTTGGAAGTAAGAAAACAGATATGTAGAAATGACTTTTTTGGGAGATAGATAAATTCCTATCTTTTTATTATTAGAATAAAATTTAAATTTATTATTTATCAAATAATTCTATTTTCCTTAATCAATATTGCCCTGTACACTTGTCTTCCATTTCTACCTTTCATAGGAGCCATAAAAGGTGCCTCTCAAGTGACAATTACCCTAAGAAAGAGATGTCATCACCCAAGAGTTTAGAAATTAAATTTGCAATCATTGTCGAGGCTTGGGATAAGGCATTTGTTTGAGAGATAGAATGAGGAAGTATCCCTCCATGAGAAGTTCCATTGGCAGAGAATGTGTTGGTTGAAGAGCAAAAATATGAGATGTGAAAGGGTTTGAGCAAGAGAATTGAGAAGAGAAAGCATCCATATAAAAGAGGTAGGATGGGGAAAGAAGTGTCAATTGAAGAGAAAATGTGTTTATTTTGTCTTTTTTATCCTTTTTTTTTTTTTTGTTATCATTGTAGGGTTACAAGGGTGTAATTTAAATTATGGGAGAATAATCTTTGATTCTCCTCCCATTAAAAGAGCACGCCTTGCCTCTAAACCATAAACTATCTTTAATTATACTATTTGTGATGTGAGAGCCCCTACATATTATAGTTTTAAAAGTAATGCATTTTGGTTTAGGGGGATTTCACCTATAGGGCTCCGTAGCTCCCATGGCACTTATGTTCCCTACGATTAATGCAGGTGGATACATTGCTTAGATGGCGGAGATTAAAAGTTCCACCGTGACATGCATACAAGAACTCTCGTAGGTGAAAACAGTGCTTATTTTGGTCTTAGCAAAGCACTCTTTTTCTCATAACATTTAGCCCTTGTTTGGCATCCCTATTTCAAGCATATATCCCTCTATTTCTCTAAAGCGGGTAGAAATTTATAAAACCATAGCATTTAGCATCTATTTTTTGCCTCTACCTACTTTAAGAAAGCAGAGGCAATGCTTCTTTTTTCTTTACTATGAGGTAGTTGGAAAATAGAGATAAGAAAAAATGGGTGGTGATATAGTTAAGTGGGTGTTGTGAAGGCCCAATTCGTTTTTTATATTTAAAAAAAAATATGAGATGGTAAATCAAGATCCAAACCGTTGAAAATGTTCAATATATCAAACACGGGTACGACACCAATTTCATTAGTTGGATCATCATCAATCTTGAGATCTGCGAAAAGAATGTAAGTTATTTGATATTTATTTTTAAATTTTTGGGGCTCTAAACACAAAATCCAAAACTTTAAATCTCTTTGGAAGGCTAAATACGATGATGGGGCCAATTTTCAATGTTTGATACATTGTAAATTTCAAGAAATATATAAATAAATATCAACCATTGATGTACATGTTGAATTTTGGATTGGTCCATAAGCGGTAACTGCTTCTCTATAAGCAGTATCTTCTTCTCTTCGTATTATTATTTCCGGGACAATAAATCACTACCCAAATTGTTGGAAACGTTCAAAAGATCAAACACAACTGTGGAACCAAATTTCAGTCGTTAGATCATCATCAATCTCGAAATATTTGTAAAAAAAAAAAAACCTTCAGTTATTTGATATTATTTTCTAAGTTCTCTAAGCCTCAAACACAAGATCTAAACCATTACATCTTTTTGGAAGGTTGCACATGGCTATGAGTCAAATCTCTAATCTTGATACCGCATAGATCTCAAGAAGTCTGTGAAAAAATTTTAACCATTGATTTTAAAAATATATTTAAAAATAGATCTTTGTATTACCAAATACGTTTTTTTTTAATCCTAGCCTCTTTTTTTATGGCTATTATCTAATGACTCTAATTTAGATGGGTCTACAATAAAACAAGTAGAGACACCAAACAAGCCATTGGCCCCTATTTTTATCTTTTGCCTTTACTTCTCTAAATCTCTAAAATGGATAAAGCTTTGGAAAAATAGAGCATTTGACACCTATTTTTAAGCTCTTCATACTTTAGAGAAGTAGAATTCATGCCTCCTTTTTTCATAGCCCCCTTCATGAGGCACTTGAGAAGCAGAAGGAGAAAAAAGAGTCGTCAGTATACTTGTTAATGCCTAGTCCATTTTTTTATTTAAAAAAAACCTGTAACTGTAAAACAAGATCCAAACAGTTGGAAATGTTTACAATATCAAACACGTCAATAACACTAAATTTTAGTCGTTGGATCATCAACAATCTAGAGATATATGTAATAAAGTGAGTCATTAGATATTATTTTATGAATTCTTTGGAGATCAAGCACAAGATCCAAATTGTTACATCTATTTGGAAGAAAGGCTTATACAATTATGAGGTCAAATTTCAAGGCTTGATATATTGTAAATCTCGATAAATTTACAAATAAATATCAATCATTATGTAACATGCTCAATTTTGCTTTGGTTCATGAGTAGTCTCATTTTTTTTCTTCTTTTAATTATTTATGGGACAATAAATAACGATCCAAACCATTGAAATGTTTATAACGTTCACTATAAGACCAAATTTTACCTATTGGATCATTATCAATATTGCGATATTTATTAAAAAACGTGGATTATTTGAAATCATTTTTTAAAAATTATTGGCCTCAAACACAATATCTAAACCGTTAGATTTCTTTTGAAGGATGAATAGAGCTATAGGGTCAAATTTAAAGACTTGCTACCTTGTAGATCTTGAGAAATTTGTGAAAAATTTTTAACCGTTGATTTAAAAAAAGTCTATTTAAAATAGATTCTTGCATTACCAAATATATATTTTAATTCTAGCCTTTTTTAGGAGACTTTTAATGACGCTATTTTGGATGAGTTTGCAAGAAAAACGCCAAATAAGGCCTTAGAAACTCTCATACTCTGCCACAAATGCATCGTTCTAAGAAATTTTTATTAAGATTTTTCAAAAATTAAAAGCTTTAAGATAGATAAGATGGGTTACAAATGGGTGTGTTTTCTAAAGCTAGCAATGGCATGAACCACCCCAAAACATGGGTTACAAATATTTGATGAAGTCAGCAATGCCATGGATCACCGGTTACAAATATTTGATGGGTAAGATTTCTAAAGCCAGCAATGGCATGGGTCAACCTCCCTCCCTCAAAACCCACAACCTTTTTCAATGGAGCATACCCCAGCAGAAGTGCATCCATCATTCACTTCGTCCGATTTGTTGGCCATGTGGGTCCAGACCATGATTGGGTTCTATATCTGGGGTAGTTTCCTAATGTATTAGGACTTTCCTTTTTCTTGAGATAGAGTTCTTGGGGGATAAGGATGTACTGGTTATAAATATGAGATGTAATCTGTAACCCTTGGGTGAGTCAGTCAGAGAGGCTGAGATTCCAAGGCTGTGGTTTCACAGATTGGAGGAGAACCCAGTGGAAATTGGTTTCCCGTGGACGTAGGCATCCTTGCCGAACCACGTAAATCTTCTTGTCTTCTTGTGTGGTGATTGTTTGATCTTGGTTGCGTTTGCACACACGCGCACAACAAGTGGTATCAGAGCGTTTGATTGTGCGTGGAAGATCAACGGGGAACAGGATAGATCAGGGTTGATCTCTACTGGGCCACACGATCGCAGAAGAAGAAGAGGGTTCTCGTTTCTCTGTTTTTCCCGGAAACAGAGAAGAAGTTGACGGGTGGTTTTGGTTGCTCCAGTTCTTCATCGGAGAAGAAGGATTTCTCGGATCTGAGGAAGAGAACCGGAGAAGAAGCCGTGACGGATTTCCTCTTCCGTGCCGGAGAAGAAGACCGGCGCAGAAGAATCAACGCTGCGGAAGAAAAAAAAAAAAAAAAAAAAGAAAGAATCGCTGCACTTACCGGTCGCCGGTCGCCGCAGCCGCCTCCAGTCGCCGTCGCCCGCCGCTGGTCGCCGGCGCCGCAGACGAACTCGGCGTGCCGGCCGCTGCAGCGCAGCGCCTGCATCGGTTGCAGACGCAGGACCGCTGTTGAGGACGACCCAGTATTCTGGGTCTGGGTCGCGGGTGTTGGGTCGGGTCGGGTCAGTTCCAACTGACCCGCGTTAACGTAAAAGCCCAGCGCCCTTTTCTCGGGTTGGGTTCAGTTTCGGGTTGGGTCCGAACCAACCCGCAGTTCAAGCCCAGTTTCAGAGCAGTGCAGGCTGGTTCGGGTCGGGTCGGGTCGACCTGAACCCGTAAGCAGACGGTCCAGCCCATTAGCCCCGCGCAGACGTTAGCAGCGTGACGTCATCAGGCTGACGTCAGCCCACGTCATCGGACACACGGTCAACGGCCAGAGTTGACCAGATTGACGGCAGAAACTTATTTCTGCGATATCTTGATCATCCGAAGTCCGATCGGAGATCCGTTTGCGCCTACGGAATCGTTTCGAGCAGATCTACGTGTTAGTGGAAGAAGATTGGCTGTTTGACGGTCAACAAGGAGTTTGACCAAATCAGAAGCGCAGAATACCGTTTTTGCAATATCGGAGCCATCCGGGGTCGGATTTCAAATCCGTTTCTTCCAGCGTGCTCGTGTTGACGAGATCTACAGCTTGGTGCAGGAGTTGAGGTCAGTGTTAATTATTTGTTTTTCCTGTTACTTAATTTGATTAAGATGGAGAACAATACGATCAACACTACCATGGTTAAGCTCAACCATTCCAATTGGTTGATCTGGAAACCGAAAATGGAGGATATTCTCTATTGTAAAGACCTCCATGATCCCGTTGAGGGGGATAGTGCCCGACCGAAAGATATGCAAGATGCTGATTGGATCAAATTGCATAGAAAAGCGATTGGTCACATCAGACAGTGGGTTGATAATAGTATATTTCACCACGTGTCTAATGAAACCAATGCGAATACCCTTTGGAAAAAGTTAGAAGCAATGTATGATAAAAAGACCTCGGTAAACAAAACCTTTTTGATCAGAAAGCTTGTGAACATGAAATTCAAGGATGGTGGTCAGATCGAAGATCACATCAATGAGTTCCAAAGTGTGGTAAATCAGTTAGCCACTATGAAGATGATCCTTGATGATGAGATGCAAGCTTTGTTGCTTCTGAGTTCTTTGCCAGATTCATGGGAGACATTGGTTGTTTCCTTGAGCAATTCTACTCCAGATGGTGTGTTATCTATGAGTCAGGTTACCAGTAGTCTACAGAATGAAGAAACAAGACGGAAATCTGCAGGGACAGATAATGCACAGGCCTTTGTTACTGAGAACAGGGGGAGGAGTAAGAGTAGAGGTCCAAAGGGGGGTCGTGGCAAGTCTAGAGGTGAATCACAGTCTAAGTCTAGCGGTGAATCACAGAGCAAGAAAAAGTCTGTAAAGTGCTTTTTCTGTGGCAAGATGGGCCACATCAGGAAAAATTGTTTTGCCATGAAGGAACAGAAAGGATCCAACAATGAGAAGAAGAATGACAATGATAACACTACAGCTACTTTGGAACAGGAAGTAGTGGTGCTCGCCGGCGATGATGATAAGTGTTTGAGTGTTGCAGATGGTCAGATTGAGTGGGTTGTTGACACAGCAGCATCCTACCATGCTACTCCCTGCAGGGAGATGTTCACGACGTACAAAGCAGGTGACTTTGGTACTGTGAAGATGGGCAACACGAGTCATTCAGATATTGTTGGTATCGGTGATGTCTGCATTAAAACCGATATTGGTTGCACAATGACGCTGAAAGATGTGCGACATGTTCCTGATCTGCGGTTGAATCTGATTTCCGGGACTGCATTGGACCGTGCTGGTTATGAGAATTACTTCGGAAATGGCAGATGGAAGCTCACTAAAGGGTCTCTTGTTATTGCGAGAGGAACAGCAGGTAATACTCTTTACAAAACACAAGTCAAGCTGTGCAAAGATGCGTTGAATGCAGTTCAAGACAATTCCTCTCTGAATCTGTGGCATAAGAGGCTTGGTCATATGAGTGAGAAAGGCTTGCAGATGTTGGCAAAGAAGGATTTAATTCCTTGCTCCAAAGGTATGTCCCTTGACCCTTGTGATTATTGTTTATATGGTAAACAGCATAGGGTTGCTTTCTCTTCGACATCAAAATTGAAATCACATGTGTTGGATTTGGTATATTCTGATGTTTGTGGTCCCATAGAGGTAGAATCATTGGGTGGCAATAAGTACTTTGTCACGTTCATCGATGATGCATCCAGGAAAGTCTGGGTTTATCCGTTGAAATCAAAGAATCAAGTATTCCAGATGTTTCAACAGTTTCATGTCCAGGTTGAAAGAGAAACAGGTAAACTCTTGAAGTGTCTCCGTTCAGATAATGGGGGTGAATACACATCCAACCAGTTCAAAAGCTACTGCTTGAAGCATGGCATTCGACATGAAAAGACAGTTCCTGGTACTCCACAGCACAATGGTGTGGCAGAGAGAATGAACCGCACTATTCTTGAGAAGATGAGATGCATGATAAAATTAGCACGGTTGCCTAAGTCATTCTGGGGTGAAGCCGTTCTGACTGCCGTTTATCTGATTAACAGATCCTTCTCAGTTCCTTTGAATTATGATCTTCCAGAGAGAAGATGGACAGGTAAAAATGTTTCCTATTCACATTTGAAGGTGTTTGGGTGTAAAGCATTTGTGCATGTACCAAAGGAGCAGCGTTCCAAGTTGGACGATAAGGCAGTGAGTTGCATCTTTCTTGGTTATGGTGGAGATGAGTTTGGCTACAGATTATGGGATCCAGAGAAGAGGAAACTTATCAGAAGTAGGGATGTGGTTTTCCATGAAGATCAATTCTTTGGAGATGTTGAAAAGATTGATAAGTCTTCTGAGAAAGTTGATGAAGTGGTTGATCTCACACCGACTCCTTCTCCGGTGCAGACTACAGGTGGAGAAGGTGGACAAAACGATCCGGATCGTGATGAGGCACAGGGGTTGCCAGATGATGAGGGTGTTGAGCAGGGGGAGCAGCAGTCTCTTCGGATTGAAACCACGGAACCTCCAGCTAGGAGGTCTACCCGAGAGCGTCAACCATCAACTAGGTATCCTGCATCCGAATATGTGTTGCTCACTGATGAGGGAGAGCCAGCTAGCTTCCGAGAAGCAATGACTCATGCTGATAAAGATGAGTGGATGAAGGCTATGCAGGATGAGATGAGTTCTTTGAAGAAGAACAAGACTTATGAACTGGTGCAACTTCCTAAAGATAGGAATGTTCTGAAAAACAAATGGGTGTTCAAGCTGAAAAAGGATGAGAATGGAAAACTGGTGAAGCATAAAGCACGGTTAGTGGTAAAAGGCTTCGCACAGACGAAGGGTATCGACTTCAGTGATGTTTTCTCTCCTGTTGTGAAAATGACTTCTATCAGAATCGTTTTGGGTCTAGTCGCCAGCATGGACCTTGAGCTTGAACAGATGGACGTGAAGACCGCGTTTCTTCACGGTGACTTGAAAGAAGAGATCTACATGACTCAGCCAGAGGGGTTTGAGGTAGAAGGAAAAGAACAGATGGTTTGCAAGTTGAAGAAGAGTCTCTACGGGCTGAAGCAAGCACCGAGACAGTGGTACAAGAAGTTTGATTCATTCATGTTGAGTCATGGGTACCGGAGGACAGCTGTAGATCATTGTGTCTATGTTCGTCGATTTATCGATGGTCGGTTCATCATCCTTCTTTTATATGTAGATGATATGCTGATAGTTGGACAGGATAGCAAGTTGATTGGCAAGTTAAAAGAGGAGATGTCAAAGTCGTTTGACATGAAAGACTTGGGTCCCGCACGAATGATATTAGGCATGCAAATACGTCGTGATAGGAGTTCCAAGCAGCTGTGGTTGTCACAGGAGAAATATGTTGAATGAGTTCTCGAACGGTTCAACATGAAGAATGCTAAGCCAGTTAGCATACCTCTAGCCAGTCACTTCAAACTAAGCAAGCGCTTGTGTCCTTCTACAGATGATGAAAAGGAACGGATGGCATGTGTTCCTTACTCCTCTGCTGTGGGGAGTCTCATGTATGCCATGGTTTGTACACGGCCAGACATTGCTCATGCTGTGAGTTTAGTGAGTCGATTTCTCGCAAACCCTGGAAAAGAGCATTGGGAAGCAGTGAAGTGGATCTTTAGGTATTTGAGAGGTACTTCCAAGGTGTGCTTATGTTTCGGAGGCTCAAAACCAGTCATGGAAGGTTATACTGATGCTGATTTTGCAGGCGATCTTGATCGTCGGTTGTCGACTTCTGGTTATCTGTTTACTTTTGTAGGGGGAGCTATTTCCTGGCAATCGAAGTTACAGAAGTGTACAGCACAGTCTACAACTGAAGCGGAATATATAGCTGCTAATGAAGCAGGGAGAGAGATGCTTTGGTTGAAGAGATTCCTTCAAGAACTCGGTTTGAAGCAAGAAGAATATGTAGTTTACTGTGATAGTCAGAGTGCTATGGATTTCAGTGAGAATGCTACATATCATGGTCGCATGAAGCACGTTGATATCAAGTACCATTGGATTCGTGAGGTGATCGAGAAGAACTTCATGAAGCTGGAAAAGATTCATTCGGGCAAGAATCCCTCGGACATGATGACCAAGGTTGTGTCTAAGGGAAAGCTGGAGCTGTGTTCAGAGTTGGCTGGACTGAACTCCCAGTAAGGGGTTTAGGGCATCTTCCCCATGGTCTGGAGGGGGAGATTGTTGGCCATGTGGGTCCAGACCATGATTGGGTTCTATATCTGGGGTAGTTTCCTAATGTATTAGGACTTTCCTTTTTCTTGAGATAGAGTTCTTGGGGGATAAGGATGTACTGGTTATAAATATGAGATGTAATCTGTAACCCTTGGGTGAGTCAGTCAGAGAGGCTGAGATTCCAAGGCTGTGGTTTCACAGATTGGAGGAGAACCCAGTGGAAATTGGTTTCCCGTGGACGTAGGCATCCTTGCCGAACCACGTAAATCTTCTTGTCTTCTTGTGTGGTGATTGTTTGATCTTGGTTGCGTTTGCACACACGCGCATAACACGATTCTCTTTCTGGTCAGTCCTTCACTTTTAGTATCAGATAACACAAGCGGTTGTCCTTGTCCTTCAGGAGAATCAGATACGAGCAAACAATATCAAAAGTAGGTGGGGCCTACCTTTTCATCTGGGCCACACATCTTGGATGACATCCATGGCTCACCTTTCATCCCCTCACACTCACTGCTCTCATTAGCCCAATTCGATACTCATTTAGACTGTTGTGTTATTTGTTCTCTCTCTCCCTCTTTTTTTTTAATTTTATTTTAGGCTGCTGGCCTACTAGTTCCATTTGAGTGACTAATATTTTTTAAGTTGATTTTGGGAGGTTTGTATCTCTCTCATCTTAGATTTCTAATCGAGTATGGCCTTCTCATCCCTCCACCTCGCCTTCGAAGTCGGCCTAGTGGGCCTCGGCCCATATAGACCTCGCGGACATTGTTCACCTGAACCTCTTAATGTTTTTAACCTAGTAGTGCTATTAATTATTAACTAAGCATATGTGTAAAGCAAGTTTGATCATTCAATGATAAAAGAGCTTGATTTACAGGTGAAAAGCAAGGATATGTTCACGCATGGGAATCATCTTGATCTTCCTTCATCATACAATACACTTACTAAACACCAACTCAATAGACATTTTGTTTGGTACCCAAGCCTAAGAGCTGAGACCCAAGACCCCACACAAGTGGAAGACGTAGCCCACAGATGCGGGAAGTGTAGCATATTCAGGAATCACCTCTAGAGGGAGGTGACTTGGGGGTGGCCAACACAATGGTTATTGATATTGCCCTTAATCCACTTGTTAAATGGAAAAAATCTCCTAAGTGATAGTCACATACATGTATACAATGAAAAGAAAACTATGGGGCGTCATAGTGGCATCACCTGGTCCAATAGCTGTGTCCTTATTAAATACATTTTTGCACCCTAGTTTTGTGGTTACAGAAGGGTTAGGATGAGATCTAGTTTGTATTCAATTTATTAATGTGCCATGGATATAAAAATCAAATGGTTAGACAATCCTGATAAATGCTTGCAAAAACGAAACTTTTTGGCCTAGATCGAGCCAACGGCTTGTCCATTTGTAAATTGTCCTAGGCCCGGAGATTAAGAGTTCAAGGCCCGGAGATTAAGAGTTCACAAAGTGAATCTAGTCCATTGGAAAAGCTACATCAAAAAAATATATATATATTCCATTGCCGGGATTTGAACCCGGGTCGCCTGGGTGAAAGCCAAATATCCTAACCGGACTAGACGACAATGGATTGCGATAGTTGTTAGCTACATTTCATAATTACTTAATTTTACAACTTACAGTGTCACCCCTGTGAATTTATCGATCCACTCGAAGAAAAAAAAATCACACCCAGAAGAAACAAAAATCACACCCAAATAGAGAACACACCACCCATATAACTGTCCGCTTGTCCAGGATTGAATTTTGCTTTGTGGATGTTTTTGTCTACACCCAAATAGGGCCTTGGATTTTCATCCACCGACCCATTCATGTTAATTTTTCCATGCAGAGACTTAACAATCGAACTATATTAGTTTTATTGTCAAATTTGTTTAAATTTCAAGATTTTAGATCCATGGGGGCCTGCTCTATGGTTTAAATCTATAACAGTCGAACTATGTTGCGATGTGGTTTTCCAACCCACTGGCTCAAGCCCAGTTCCTGGTTCCAGGTATAGGCACTTTAGCTAATTGCTGGAGTCTTGACCAAAGCCTTGATTGTTGGGCAACAGTTTTTAAACTGGATTTATGGGTTTTCAACTAATTCCTTGCAGTTCTGACCAATGTACAGGTTTTAAGTCAAAGCAGCTAATCCATTCTGGATTTTAAAGACTCAGCAGTGGCTTTGCTTTCAATCATCTACATATAGAAGAACTGAGCAATGGGATAGCTTTCAATTACCTATATTCAAATTCTACACGGAGCTGCAAGCCAGGGGCTTGCCCTCAAAATGGACATCACAACTACTGTAGATTGGATGATCAACGATATCCCTTGTTCTACCTATTCTTCCGGAATACTGGTGTGGTATTAAGGCTACACTCACAAAGTCATGGGCCTGTTTGTGTGCTAATAGTGGTCCAACAATAGCCCATTTAGTTGTGGGGGTCTAATATTTACGTTCAGACCACCCTCCTTACTTGGGCCAATTATGTTGGGCATGTCGGGTGGTCTAGAATACTCCGTCCATTCCTCCATTCCAGAAAATAGGCTTGACTCAGTTTGAAGGCCTAACCTAACATTGGGAAAGAAAAGTTGATGCGGCCCATTAGAAGTCCAAGTGTCACGCCTTTGAAACTGAGCCGGATTCAAATTCAGTCTTAAGGGTGTGAGAATTAGAGCCAATTTAAAATTTTCTTGAATAACAACACAGGCTCCAATTCTCGATGGATCGAAGTCCTTCTTTAGGTTATGCTTGTTAATCAAGCAATCATAATTATATGAAAAGCCAAAATCCATAATCTATGTAGCTGAGTATCGAATTCAAATCATATAAACAAATCTTAATATAATTAATAAATGGTCAAGAATTCCGAAGAGTAACAATTAAAATTATAATTCTAAGACAAATGAATTAATGTCGACAGTAATGGCCCTAAACATGGGCTTATTACATAGTTTAGTATTCCGATCTCAGCACCATCACTAAGATACCTCAGACGATGTCATCGACACTCCACTCAATAACTTTGCCATCTAGCGGAATCTCCTGTGTTTCCTGACTCTCCGATTCGGCGCTAGCAACATGACCTAGACACCAAAAATAGTGGGTCAGGTTGACATAATCTAGTTAGAGGTAAACTGCAAGTACTGATGTTAATCAATTGAATTAAAGCATTTTTTACATTCTACCCCAAAATATACCGAATGCAAACCTAATGGTATGAATGCACACAAATGGGTATTCCCGCAAATACAATATACAAAAACAGATATTCCCGCAAATACAAATACAAAAACGGGTATTCTCACCAGATATAACAAATGGCGCCGCTGTATACTATATCTCATAGTACACCTTGTCCCGATGTCATACGACCACCTCCAATTGCAGTGATTAGATACATGTATATAAATACATATTGTATACGAATGTGTAATAAATCATGCTATGAAATCTTTAATTCACCATATCCAAATTATTATCAATTTGAGTACTTAGATTGCTTAATCTTAAATGTATATTATGATCGTGTGTTATTTTGATTCCTCTAATGGTAAGCACTAATCCACTTAACAGTTATAGTTAGTTAAGTATGCACATGGGAACCAATTCTCATTCACAATGGTAATGAGAGTCCACGACGCCAATATCTTACTTTCAGTGTCTATAATATGGAGCATCCCGGATCTCACATTCCCATTCTGAATCCACTCCAATCCTCATGTAAACATTTAACAATTTTTCATAAAAAACGGAACTCATTTAATCTAATTATGTAAAGTTCATGTGTTTTACAAATTGGGTGAAAGGTATTCAAATTGCAAACCAAAATTAAATCAAATTATGATAAAAAAGAGAGGGAACAATTAGGTTCTTAATCATCATTGATGTGTATTAAAATCCTTGATTATTTTATTTAAAAAAAAAACCAAAACCCAAATTTAGATCCAAAATTTAAACTCAAATAAAAATTCAAATTAGAATCCCAAATATAGTCTAATTAAGATTCTAATAATTTCCAATTACATCTTAATTAAATTCTAATCGAACTAATTAAGATACTAATCACACATAACTAAATTCCAATTAAAATTATCAATAAACCTAATTGCAATTCTAATCACACTTAATTAAATATTAATTAAGGTAATTAAATATAAATTAAGGTTCTAATCAAGTTGCAATTAAACACCAAATCAATACTTTAATCAAATTGTAGTTAAATGTTCTAATCACATCCATCGACTATGGAAATTTAAAATAAAAGTCCAAAATAAAACTAAAATAGAAACCCAACCAATACTCTAACTTTTAGTTCCCTTGGGCCCAGGCTCTACTGCCAAGCCCACAGATTTTCTAGTTTTGCTCAGCCCAGCCTAGCCGGTTGGCCCAAGCACGCTAGCAGGCAGCCTAGCCCAGCCAGCTGGCCCAGGCTGCCAACTACTAGCCTAGGCAGCATGCATTGCCTGGCATGCTAGCCGGGTAGCCGTGGCTGCCCCATTGTTTATTTTTCATTTTATATTTATTTTTAGTTTTTTATTTTTATATTTATATTCTTTTATTCAATTAAAAGTCAAATCTTCATTATCAATCCACAATCAAGACATTAAACCCAATCAAATAAACCATATTTTAAAGCATGTCATTCAACAAAGCGACTATAAGGACATTATTTACAATCATCCACTTGCTTCAATTTTGATGCCCAAACGCAGCTCTGAGGACTAAACTATATGCAAACCTCACTACTGAAACCAAACTACAAATCAAATCTTTCTAGAGTTGCAATCACTATCATAGTAGTCAAAGGGAGAGGAAAGAGATAAGAGTGAAGACGATTTCCTAAGCTCTTCGATCAAGCCTTGCTTCTTTTGGAGAGTTGCTTAGGCTTGGTTACAGAGAAGGGGAAGAAGACAGAAGAATTGGGCTTACAAAGAAAAGACAATCGAAAGCTATTAGGGTTATCTTATGTAAAGATTTTTCTAAATTACAAGAAAGAGCTTTATGCTTTTTTGTTAGTTTTACAAAATTCCAGAAAAGGATTTTTGGCTAAAAAAGGGTCAAATAACTCAGGCCAAGGCCTAAGAATGTCTAATAAGCTCATCTCCAATGGGCCCTACATAAAACTATCATGCATGCAAAGATCCAAATCTCTAAAATGACCTATCAAGCATCCATCTAACCCTCTCAACCCGACTCAAACCCGACAAACCGATTCGACTCAAAATTAAAAGATATTAGGCCTGACACCAAGTGAATGCCATGTTTAAAGGTGTGGATCATAGATAATGGAACCGCCTTGAATGGCAATTGGAAGTAATGAAATGTGCTTGAAAACTGCTAATTAACGTTCTAATCATTCTTTAAGGTATGCTGTGCAACACTGATTTTCAAGGAAGAAGGATTTGCCTTCTCATTTACTTATACCTTTTTGTTGTTTGGTGCGACACTTTTCAACACAAATATATTGAAGAAAAATGAATTAATTTTCTACTAGTCGGTGGAAATCATTTCCTTAGGGAGTAGTTTCATAAATCATAATGGTCTTTCTTTTGAAATCTTTGGAATGCAACATATTAGTGTCACACAAATGCATTGTAAAAAACTTGGTATCGGGATTTCTTTTTCATCGCAACATTAATATTGAAAGGTTTTTTAGATTTCAAAGTTTTGATAGGATATTATTAGGAATGTTAGATAAATTAAGAATTAATAAAAAATTACTAAAATATACAAAGGTGCAAAAAATAAGCTATCTTGATCTTCTCAATTATTGTAAAATTCGAAAAATATATCCATAATATCATAATAAAAAATCTTCACCATTTTCTTGCAAAAATGTAAAGTAATATCTTTAAAATATTACTGGTATTTGTGACATTGCTTGTAACATGAATGTTTCACCCCACTAAGATGAAGGAAAAAAAAAAAAGAGGAAATGAAATGTTAAAACTTTTAGATGCTTACAAAGAAATATTGTGAAATAGTTCCCACGAAAAACGCATTTCATTGAAATTCAAAAAAATTGTGAAGCCTATTTAGTTAGATGGGCCAGAGAAACCTCCTTAAGGGCCTGTATTCATGGTCGAATAAGTTTCTACAAAAGATTATTTAAGAGGTGAAAAGTGAACTATATAAGGTAGAGATGTATATGAGATCTCAAGTTTTTCTAGGATTTGAAAACGTGGAGCTCGGTGCTCATTTTTCCATCCCATGTTGACTCATTGTTTTGATGTTAACCTTTCTTCGTTTTTAATGTCCTTTAGAAATGAGTGTCTTGTGGTCCTTAGGGCTTTAATGAAATGGTACAAACCATGGCTACTTGCCTTTTACACATGGGATGTGAATAGGGGCATACCTAGAAATTTCTCCTTGTGGGGGCTTAATGTAAAAAAAAAATCTAGGAGGGGGTAAATGTAAATTTATTTAATTTCAAAATTTATAAGGGGTTTTGTAGACTTTTTCAAATGCAGGTGGGGGGCTTCAGCCCAGAGATTCCTCTCTTTGGGTCCACCCCTAGATGTTAATGGAGTTTACATGTGTAAAACTTGCATATGAGTGTAGTGCGAGGTAATTCCTCTTAGCCCTTGAGGGCAAGAAGGTTCAAACTTTGTTGAATTCAGACCAACTTGCCAATAAATTAAAGTTTAGATGAGCTTTAGAGAATATATCTAAGCTACCGAGGTCAAGGCTGACAACCATAGCTCTTAAGCGTAAAAAGTCTGACCAAGATGAGTTCAGCTCGGAGTGCTTGCTCAGAGCTGTCCGAGCATTGAGTTTAGCTGAAGAAACTTGCTTGGAACTGTCCAAGCAATGAGTTTAGCTCGGGGTGCTTGATCGAAGCTGTTCGAGTAATGGGTTCAGTTCGAGAAACTTACTTGGAACCGTTCAAGCAATGAGTTCAGCTCAAGGTTCTTGCTCGAAGCTATCCAAGCAATGAGTTCAGCTCGGATCAATGACCATGCTTGGAGCTGTCTAAGCAATCAAAGATACATGTCCGGGCTCAAATGATAATGAGTTGTGAGCCTCGGACCAACCCATGCCACATGTTAAGACACTAAGTCCCCACGTCCCGCTGAGTAGAGATAAGGTGGTTATTGGAACGTGGGGAGACCAGCGGTTAAGGAGGAATAGTAACTACCTATTACTTCAACAGTTACAACTCAAATGGGTACAAAAGCAATAATTAAGGAGGAGAGGGAGACGGGTGTCACCCTTTTAGCTTTTCTTCGTAACTGCCCACTACCTTGGTAGATACAAGAATATGAATTAAGGAGGATAGATGTTGCCCATCCAGCTTTCCTCGGACAGGTGTTACACTTTCAACTTTCCTTGGTAATTACCTACTATCTTGGCAGTTACATGAACAATAATTAAGGAGGACAGATGTTGCCCAACCAGCTTTTCTCGGATAGATGTTGTTCATCTGGCCTTCCTTAATAACAGCTTTTTACACTTATAAAAGCACAATGAAGTTAAGACAAAGGGTTACTTTGGACGAACCCAAAAACTCTTTTCCTTCCACCTATGCACTCATATTATCTCTCTAACTTAGGCATTAGAGGGCTATTGGTTGGAGTACCTCTGATCGATGATCTCTCATTGGTTGTCTCCGTGCAGGACCCAGGATTATGACATCCCCAGCTTAGCCGATATATTCAGCTTGACCTTCATATCCAGTTCGGCCAGCGTATTTAGCTCGGCCCTCATATCCAACTCAGCTTACATATTCAGCTCAGCCTTCTTATCCAGCTCGACTTACATATTCAGCTCAACCCGCATATTTAGCTTAGCTCGTACATCCAGCTTAGTTATGATATTCAGCTCAAAGCATCAGCAACAAATAGCCGACTAGCCCACCTAGTTTAGGCTGTCACCAAAATCATCAACCTATCTTTCAAATTTGTCAAGGTCTACCAAAGCCGTATCTAACCCCCAAAATTTGACCTTACAAGTGTTATACATATGTGAGCTATGTTACCATGTCTATTTGGAAGCATCATTTTCACATAAGTAAATGTTTATAGTTTGGTATGAGAGCACCCCACATAGTCCCCCCTAGTTAGTGATGGTGTAGTTGGCTGGACATCCTATTTTTCACCCAAAGCATTGGACCTATGGATTCTCCATGGCTGGGGTCTCTCGTTAGTTACAGCCCCCTTGGGTAAAATAGTAAAACGTTGACATAGCTGGAGTCCTGCAATCTCTTCTCCTTAATAAATGTGCATAATGTGCTGCATATGCTTGCAATTGAAAATGATTCCACGCAACCAACAATGTGAAATGTGATAGAATGGGTCAGTGTGGCCCATCTAGCATTTATCTCGAAAATGCCCCATTTCAGCTTTGTCTCATAAAGTTGAAAGGAAGGGTTCCACGCCCTGTATGATGGCATTATGTATGTGCTTTCCTTCATTTATTCCCAGCAATTACAGAGGCCTCGCCTTTCTTTCTCGGTTATAAACCTCAAAAGCAAATCCACACAAGGAGATATGATGAAGTTAAGCTTTTGGACTCAGCAACACACCCACAACTGCTTACTGAAATGAAAACGTTTTGATTCGTGAGAATTCCCATGTTTTGTGCATTCTTGCACAGCTTTCAATATTCGAGAAGAGTGACTACTATGCTTGCAAAAGCATGCTATCAAGATGATAATGGGCTGATTCTGTTGAGAGGAATGATCATGACCCATAAAGTTTTCATTAGGGAAGGAGGGCAGGGTCTATTTAATAGACTGATCTATCTAACGTGTGATGGCCTACCAGATCAAATCATGGGGCGGATGATTTATATACGTGGCCCACTGGTACATAGTCAATTACCCAGAATACCTTTTGGAGTTTAGGATCATGTAGCAGTTATTACTTGACTAAATTACTCACGAGTGCAGAGAACTGTTGGAAATACATGGAGTGGGCATGAGCCTTAACAATAAGTGCATGACTTGACTTTATAGATCTGGAAATGACCATCCATTAGCAAGAGATCCGCTCCAAATTCATATGGGAGTCTGGTTAGATTTCCCATCATAAAACGAGACATGTAATGCAATGCTTTTCAAACGAAAGTGACAGAAAGAGAGTTGTCAATGAGAGGCTAAGTATAGGAAAAAAAGTTAAAGGGGAAAGGAAAAGGGTGCAAAGGAGAGGATCATGACAAGTTGGAATCGTCTGGCCAAAGGAAACAGACCATAGAGAGAAGGCAAATATCATATGATTCCAAGGCCCTTTTCCATGTGAGAAGATCCCACCCATTACTGTCAAAACCAACATGCCATTGTTTTTTTTGTGTGTCTCGGTAGGATCTTTGAAACATCACAATTTATGATGTGACTGCTAGGGAATAGAACAAAGACCCCATTTCATCCTAATCCATGATGCTTAAAAAAGGAATGGCCCAAAACAATGTTACCCAACCCAAGTGGTTATTCCTTTGTTAGGTTCTGATTTTGTATAAAGTAGCATTTCTAGTTTGGGGTGAGGGGCGGCATGTGGCGCATGTGATCTAAGGTTGATTGTATATATTGATGGCTTTGGACTATCCATTAGAATTATGTCTAATCACATGCAATGAGCTGTAAGGAACAGTTCGAATTGGATAGAGGAATTGCATATGGATAAAGTCTCAAATTTGAAAAATTCTCCCTTTTACAACTGAGATGTCTAACCATCCACCAAGGGTTGTCCAAGAAGCCCAGCCCATTCAACGATCAGGTTTGGGACCAAATCCAGACCATGGGCCCGACATGGAGTCTTAGTCCAACCCAGAGGTGAGGTACTTGCCCCAAGTCCAATCACAGTAACAATTCAGGCTGCCAAGTCAGCGTTATTTTATCTGCATACTGATAAATGTAATTCAGCACATTATCTGATTGACTTAGACTAAATGTTTCAAAAGTCATTTTATGTGCCTGAGTCAAAGTGAGTTAACTCAGTCGGCTGAAGAGTAGGAGTCACTTGGGTCACACCTAATTGTGCCCCACAAGGCAATTCTTGTTAATATTATTGGTGATATAAACATGAAAAATCTTCACTATATACACGAATTCTCATTATAATATCTAATCAGAATTCTAATGCATGTGGCAGTGCTACCACCACGCAAGAAGCCAATCAGCCTCCACGTAAGAGCCAGTTCCTGTTGCAGCCACCTGTTTTTGGTACCCCACTTGCCCTTTTACACTAATGAGCTTTGAATTAATCTTTAAACACAATGCTTAGTGAAAAGATATTATATTAATCCTAGAATCATTATCCACAAATAGATATATGCATTAAAGGCGGTGTTGGGAGACATGTTCATCTGGGTTGGTATTAGTCTATGTCATGACTTATGAGGTAGTTTTATCCGTCAGTACTCAAGGATCAATCGACCATATCTTCCCATGCTTGATAATGAAATGGACAAATTAGGGCAACCCATATGTGGTTTTGATTTGGACCACTGGAGGTGTAGGGCGAGTAAATGCGAGGAAGCACCATTACCTGTTGCTCCAATCAATACAATATAGACATAGACAGATGAACAGAAAGGACAATGCTTTTATGGAAGATGACCACACATCCAAATTAAAAACCAATGAACACAAAGATAGATGATGTGGTTGTCTTTCAAAGATCATATCATAGACAGGAAGATCTTCATGGGTTAATTGAGCATGCATTTTGGCAAAGTTGCTCCCTAACCAACTTTTTTCCTTGTTTTATATTATTAGTATGTCATGTTACTAACTTACAAAGATGATCGCCATATGATGCATGACACCTGATCTTTGTTCTTTTGTGAAAGTTCTTTGAGGCAACAGTGTTCTTTATTTCAAAATCAGCTGCTGATTCCAACTGGTATGTTTGAAAAATCCAAGATAGTGAAAAAGAAACCATAGATGATCTACAACATAGTTTCTCAATTCATGTTGTTTTTAGAATTTACACATAAGAAATTTAGTTTTTTTAACTCCAGATTTTTTGGGCTAAACTTTTTGAGCGTTTTCGCCCTAGTCCCATGAATGTTGTTCTTTTAGGGACTGAAAGCTAGAACTTTTCAATACCTATCAATATGAGTTCCGAATAGAGATGTGACCATGGTTTATCTTAGTGCCACTGGATCACAGATTCTCTTTGATTGGAGATTTATGTGTGATTCTTATTTTTATACTTTATATGTTATTAACAATTTGCATTTACAATGAAAATTCTCACTCGGAAAAAGGGTAAGACAGAAAATGAGAGCAAAAAATGAAAAAAAATAAAAAATAAAAAAGACAATAAAAAGTAACATAAAACTTTCATATTCATGCCTTTAGTGAAATATATACTATTATTGCATCACCATCCAAAGCCTTGTAACAACGTAACAACTAAGTTGGACTCTGGCTATATTAATTATGTTTCTCTGTTACGCTAAATCTTAAGACAAATTCTTAAAGAGGCTGAACTTCTTTAAACCTACTGATACTACTTTCATCAATACCCTTTTCATCCTACCCATTCCTCTTGGTGGGCTATTGACTAGCATGAGTTTTTTTTTTCTTGTCGGACCATTGTCTACCCGCATTGACCAGTTTGCATCTACTTTACAAATCCACTTGTGGTCCACAGGCATATCCCCATATGCAACTAGGGATTGATATTTGGGCCCTTTTTGTTATAATGTGATTGAGTTAAACAACAACTACAAATACCGAAAAAGATAATGACTAGGTCTAGACTACCAAAAAGAAAGCAACTTTACTAAAATCTGTTGTGATTTTGACATCACCCGTTGTGCATATACATCAATCACAAGATCAACAAAGAACAATCACACACAAGAAGACAAGAGATTTACGCGGTTCGGCAAAAATGCCTACGTTTATGGGAAATCAATTTCCACTAGGTTCTCCTCCAATCTGTGAAACCACAGTTAGGTTCAGGTTCAGTTCATTTCAGAAGGCCAGCAGACAGCAAGCAGTGACGTCAGTGTCGGTCAACATGCGGTTTGACTAGATTCAAAGGCCGAAATTGTTTCTGCAATTAATTGATCGTTCGATGTCCGATTGGAGATCCATTTGCACCTACGGACTTGTTTCGAGCAGATTTACACAGTGGAAGAGGGTGATTGGATGTTTGACGGTCAACAAGGAGGTTTGACCGATAGGAGCGTAGAAACTTGTTTCTGTGATATCGGAGCCATCCGAACTTGAATTTCATATCCATTTTTTTTAGCGTGCTTGTGGTGACAAGATTTACAGCTTGGTGCAGAAGTTTTGAAAAGAGAAGATCTGAACAGATGTGAGTTTAGATCAGAATCGGGTTTACTCGACCTGGTTGTTGTTGCAAACCCAATAGTAGGAGTCACCGGCTTAGTTGCAAAGGGTTTGCTGATTCAAACGAAGTTGTTCGTTTGGGGTTCACATGTTTTTCGAATCGCATGTAATATTGTTTATCTTGCCAAAGTCAAGCCAATGAAGAAGCAGCAAGGAGGAGTTAATGCATCAGTAGTTGTCAAACATGTGTTTGATTGATCGGAGGCCTGGTCAAATGGAGTTTTTTTTACTGCTCAGAGGCAGAGGTTATTCTACAATTGTGAAGTCATCTGAACTTGTATTCTCGATCTGTTTTGCTTGCATACTTGTGCTGGTTTGATTTTCATAGTGATGTTGAAGATGGGGCAGGATGGTGAGTGATTCAGATATCGATATCACTCAGATTCGTTAATGAATTCGAGCTTTAAGTTCAAGGTGGAGTTTGACGAGAAGATGAACTTTACTCAAAGTTCATGTGCTAGCTCAACATGTCAAAGTATTGAAGGAAGAAGTCTGCATCGTTGGTGCAGTGACGTGCCATTCAGCAAGGTATGTGAAGACATTACCGGTTTTATCTTCTGGTAGCTCGAGTTGGACGGAATTCAAGCCAAGGTGGAGATTGTTGGGTTTATATCTTGTATTCCGGTTTAGCTAGATGAGTCAACTGGGTTAGCCAGGGACTGATTTAAGGTCAAGTGTGTTTTGGTAATTGTACCGGGGCTTTCTTGGTGGCCAAGAAAGCGGAAATTATATATGTGTATAGTCTGTAACCCTAGACCTTGCGTTGAAGAGATGTGAGAGCTCTCTTGCTCATGGTGTTCCTACACCATGTAGGAGAGACGATGTGAGAGAATGGGAGTCTCTGTATGCTTTACTTGTGATAGTGAGGGTGATTGTTTCTATGCTCGTAGACGTAGCCCTGTTTAGGTGAACCACGTAAATCTCATGTCTTTTCTTGTATGTGGTTGGTTCTTTGTTGATCTTGTGATTGATGTATGTGCACAACGGGTGATGTCAAAGATCACAACAAAATCTAATCCTTGGTTAGTTAGATAGGAACTTGGGTTGTGTGAGAGAGAGAGAGAGAGAAAGAGAGAGAGAGAGAGAGAGAGATGGATAGGAACTTGGGTTGTGTGAGTGAGTGGGTGTGTGATAATGAGAGAAAGAGAGAGAAGAAAAAACTCGTGGAAGACTATTAGAAATAAAAAAGAAATAATAAACTTTCTTTATGTGAAAAAAGGAAAACACTATCCTGTTAATAATCACGATTATCTTTGTGAAAATTTTCAATCATTACGGTAGTAAATTGAATCAATACATAAATTTTACTACAATGCATGAACAATACAAAATAAAGTTTGAATAAAAAAAATAACAATATATATAATCCGCCAGAATATATCCAAACTGAAAGATTGGTATAAGTCACTTTTAACCAACAAGAAATCAAAGACTGCATGTTATAAGCCCATTTTTTTTAGGGTTGTGAATGAGTTTTGCTAGACTTAAGGGACTCAATCTGTAATAATTAATTCTGCATCCAACTTTTAGGCCATATTTAAATTTGGGTTGTTTCAAGCTCAATGAGGGTCATTCACGTAGCCCTACAGGCCAATTTCTTTAGGAGAATTCTTGAAAGATTCTTCGATTGTGATCTTTGGGATGTTGGGTTTTTTTTTTTCTAACATGATATGATGATTTTTTTTTGAAATTTTCAAATGCCATATTTCTTTACCAGCCACCTAAAAAGTCTCCAACAGACTTTTGAATTCCTGAAATTCGAATTGGCATTTTGCTAAAATTTCAAATGCTCCGCCCAAAAAGAAGATTCTGAAATTTCACCATAGGGAACAACTTTCAGGGAATTTGAGATTTTCTGGACAAGAATTCTTTGAACTTCTAAATAAAAAAAAGAGGCGCTAAGTATTTGGATGAATCTGTAGTTATCGAAAGTAAATTTTAACAATCTTTGGCCAGAAGAATTTTTGTCAGTGACATTCATATCGGAAGTGGAAATGAGCAAATTAAATCCCCATCTTTTGTAGAGCTTTAGACTACATGGTGGAGAAAGTTCATTTTTAAAAATTTAGACACTAGTTGGATTCGGATCAAAGCCCTCAAATCAAGCATTGTCGCAAATAGAAATTATAATTTTGAAAAATACTTTAAGAGATCTTCAAATTTGGGGGTTTCCCTGGGCTATCATTGGGAAAGTGATATTAAAAATACATTAATTTTAGTAATTACAAATAATAAATAAGCACAAAACAACCATATGATACTTTTAAAACTATTTTTTATAGATTTCTTCCGAAATACCCATTTGTTTTCCAAATTTCTCCAAAATTTCTTGCAATATTTAGATTTTGGTCACATTTTGTAGAAGTCGCAATGTTATTGAGAACATAGCACTATACAACCCATGATACTATTGCAATATTTTTTTAATATTCCTTATATTTATGGCAGAGGAATTCCTTATGGGATATGCAAAATAATACAAAAAATTTTATGGAGATGTAATCATTTGGATTCAATATGGTGTCAAACATTTGGAACAATTTTTTATTCTACTCCATGTTCAGAGCTACTCAATGAAGCTTAATATAATTTGAGTTTGAGTTCTATTCTATTGTCTATGGATATTTTTCCTTACATGAGGATCTCAATACTTTGAGTTGTGGCTATAGATTATACATATATAACTTCAAGGGTTAGCTTAGTTGATTTAGGATCATGGTTTACTTTCAAAATTTGTGCATTGGAACTGTGCTACCACACTAGAGGTATAGGAGATTTACCCGGCTCCCCTTGGATTTATTCAGCTCGAAGGGTTGAGACACCCTCCAAAAAAAAAAAAAGAAAAAAAAAATTAAGGGTTATATATTATGCCTATATAAGTAAGGGTAGCAAACCCATCAAATTGACTACAATGTTTACCGTTTAGGCCCTAACTCATATTTGACCCGTTTTAAAATAGGTCACATAACCAAAATGCGGATCAATCCTACTTGACTTATATAGCTCTAACTTTCATCCAATATGGGTGAACTTGGTTAACTCAACCCAACATGTATAGGCTTGAGCCAAGCCAAATCAATTTCAAACATTAATCCTATAATTCAACCCAAGATAAAAGAAATGCCTAAATCGAGCGCAACTCTTTCCATATAAAATAAATTAGATAAATAGTTATATGAGAACTAGTTCTCACCGCTATTTTGTGAGAAGTTTATGCGGAGTTCAGCTATTACCCAATCTAAATCTCGTAATACACAGGGATTGCTCTAATAGTCACATGGCCTAAGTTTTGGTCAAAATCAAATTCACTGAACCATTGGATTGATTGTGCACCAATTCAAATGAACTGGATTTGTGGGCTACAGATGAAGGGGTTAGGGATATGTGATTAGGGCCGAACTTGGTATTTAGGGTTATCCCATATAAATCTTTCATCCCTTTAGTCCCATCCCCAAATGGGACCCAAAAGTGAGCCCCATAAGAAGTTTTTACAGTAGGTTTATGAGAACACTTCTTATAAGCTTAAAGCCCAATAAACTATCATGAGTATGAAAGTATTAAATCAATAACCTGTTTAAATGTATTTGGATAAACAGGTTGACTTTATCTCGTTTAAATGAGAACGTGGGCTAGGTAAACCCCTAACATAACTTGGTTTAAATGCAAGCCAACTTTTTTCTGACTCTTGAGCGACCCATATGTTTTGTGGCTAGAATTATCACTGCATTAAAATTCGTAAATAGAGATTGACAGCCCCGGATCGTTGGAAAATGAAAAGGTTTTTTTCAGAAAAACAACTGTCTATAATCATCGGCAAATTTGCTAAAAAACTACTCGCTTATAAAAGATGGCCTATGACAAATTTTCCGACGGCCATAAGCAGTCGTTTTTCGAGAAAATGATGTTGCAAGTTTTGATGTAGTGTGGGCCAAGTATGTGTAGAGCCAAAGGGGTCCTATCAAAATTTACCACACCCATATATTTCTATATGCAAAATGTTAGCATGAAAAGATTAAGTTAGAGTTCTTCCCAAGGCTCAAATTTGGATATGCCATTGATCCTCTGTAACTTATACGGCTAGACCTGAATTAGATGTTGTTGAAAATGCATAATGGACTCTACCCAAATGGCCAAAACCCACCCCATTTTCTTCCTTTTTACTTAATTGTACCATACAAACAAGTTGGGACCCTAGAGACCGACAGAAGTAGGGGGAAAGCTCACACCATAAAAATTTACCCCTATCTTTATTTTTAACTATTTATGACATAAATTCTATATATTGTATTCGAAAATAAAAAACTATCCCTAAGGTAAATCATTATCATGAGTGTGGCCCACCATTTTGAATGCCACCTATGGACTGCCGTCACTGCCAGGATCCTTAGTGAAATAGCCCCACGTTGACCGTTGGTCCTGCCACATTGCCTAGGCCCACCAGAGTCACTATGAAGTTTTTCCTCACAGAATCTCAATTCCAACCGCCACGATTAGATGATTATTGTAATACTCCGACTCAACTTTATCCGAATTAGTGGCTAATTAATTGCGATATTGTTGTTAGGAGTGTTTTGGTTTTGCTTTTCTTTGGTCTTGAGTAATGGATAAGTAGTTTGGTTGAATTTGACCTGGTTTAGGTAGGTTCGAGCCCTTTTTCGTAATTTTTGCTTTTGGCGGACATTGTTAGTTTTGCATTATCTTGATGTCAATGCGTGTATTTTGTTGAGTTTGTCAATCTTCGTAATTGTTTGGATCCAAATGACTTCGTTTGCTCTCATTGGATCGCTAATTGACTCGAACTGTAAATAGAGTCAACTCGTGGACTTGTTTGCAAATTTGACTCCTTTTATCTTATAAATATCTTACCTACCACCGTTTATTCTCTTTTCTTCAACGAGCTTTCTCTCCTGCTCTTCTCTCTCTCTCGTTCGTCTTTCTTTTTCTTTCGTTCAGTTCTGCCTTGTTCAAGTGAGAAAGGGAGCAGTGCATCGTTATCTTCGTGTGACTTCAACGGTATGTCTTGTGTTTCGTTGTATTTTTCCTGTTTGTTTTCCTTATCTGTCAGTTTGGTGCGTGTATTCAATATACCTTTGAGTTCTCGAGTGTTTGATGAGAGTATGATGAGTAGACTTATGTTTGGACAGCGGATTGATCCCAAGACAACGACTGGTGTGTTTTTGATTTCGGTTTGAGGCAAGTATAAGCACAAGTAGTTTGAACACGTATTGGTAATGCTTTGATTGTTTGTATTTTATTTTTATTGTTTGAATCATCGTTATACAGCCCTATTGAGTAAGCTTTGTTCTTATTTGTTCATTCAGTTGTGAATCAGTCAGTTCTGTAGTTCTGTAATTGTTTCAGGAAATCGATTCAGTGCACTCACGGCTAAACCGTGAATTGTGCTACGGCCGAGCCGTGAAATGTCTTACGGCTACACCGTGACCCAGCCGTGACCTTAGCCGTAGATCAATGCAGGGTGACATTTGAAATAACTGAGAGTTGGCGAATCTGCTGCTCTTCTACGGCCCAGCCAGATCTAAGTAGTCCATTGTGTTACGGCTAAGCCGTAGAGCAAGATACGGCTGTGCCATAGAGCAAATTTCGGTTGAGCTGTAAATGCGGATGAATAGTTTGGGGAACCTCGGCTCCGCCGCAGTGCAGATTACGGCTACGCCGCAAGATGCCTACGGCTAAGCCGTATGTTCACCTACGGCTAAACCGTACCACCCTGAGAAATGAATAAACAGATTAGGATTAAAGAAGAGACCTGATATGACTCTCATGCTAGAATGTAGACAACCCGAACACGCCTACTGGAATGTAAGAATGACATGAATGATCTCAAGGGCTGCGTCTTATTCATGCATGTTATCTAGTTGTTTAGCACCTTCCCATGGGTGATGATTTAAGGGACTTTGGTACACTTTCGGCATAAGATGCAACACTCCTTGATGGAACAACTGTGTATCGAATACCTTAAAACTACATCAGCATGCACGGTTAGAAACACTGGACAACTAGGTTAGAATTGGCTAGTAAACAAGGTAAATCTGAATTGCACTGCATATTGATTTCGGTTTTGCCCTTTTGTGTTCTGCGCTGGACCTCTCGAGTCTGTGGGAAATGTAGTAGCATCCCCAGAATGAAGCCCGGGCAAGAATAATCCACTACTGTGTATTTGTTATTGCTCATGTGGAGTACTTAGTCATTGCCTTAGTGATCATTTGTTATTTGTACCCATTCGTCAATGCTTATTCGCATTCGTTATTCGTATTGTTATTCGCATTAAGTATCAGTATGTGATGCACTTCCTATTGTTTCGTTTATTGTGCTAGATTGTGATATGAGATCTGTATGTGATATTGATTGATGTGCATCATCTGACTTGACTGTGATTGAGATTGTCTATATATGGCACTACTTAGCTTCAGCCTCAAGATACCCGACGGGGTTAACTTTGGCTTAGTGTGTGTGATTGCCTCTGCAGAGTGCTTGTGTCCTGGGGCTCCGGACCCCAGGAATTTGGAGACCCATTCGTACCCTAGCCTGATCGATGGTGTTCTCATATTTGTGTGCTCTCGAAAGGGAAAATATGGCAAATGTAGTAGTCACTTTGATCGTTTATCTGTGTATGATTCCGATAGCATACTTATTCATATGCACGATTTGCCTAGTATACGGACATGATCATTATGGATCTTTGCATATTACGACTTTTGCTCATTGATAGACACAATTTGTGTTATCTTCTTGTGGCTTATATTTTGCTAAGTCGTTGTACTTATGAGTTGTTCTTGGTGTTGCAAGCTCAAATCCCTCTCCCGGTCCTGCGTCGGTCGACCCGACTCTAGGGGAGACCCGTGAGGCCCCTTCCGGCCTAGAGGACTGGACTTGATCCATTCTTCTAAGAGCGGTTTGCATCATTTTGTTTCCCCTTCATTTGTGTCTGAGCTTATCTGAGGGATTTTTCTGTGGTTTATATTTTGGGTTTTGGTTTATTCATGTATTTTGATTTCGTGGAATAGTCTCTCTATTTTGTTGTACAGTTGTACATCAGCCTAATCTTTTGTAATCATCGTTATTTTATTGTTCTCGTGTTATCTTGTGGTATGCCATGATACTTATAGCTTTCGCGTACACTTGCTTGCACGTGTGATTGATCCCTTGTGTGTGTACACTTGGACGAGGTCTAGGGGTACATGCACGGGAGCACATGTGTCATTGGTTAGGTTTTCTCTAACCCCCGATTTCTGGGCTTGGGTTGTGACAATTATCAACCTGATTGAATCTGGGATTATATCCACAGGGAGCTATTTTTCATAAGAAACTTGTCTTAATTGAAAAACTAGTGCTAGCCTAATGAAATCTATAAAAATATACACTACCAAATCTGAAAATTAAATTAAATTACAATTCCAAATCTGAAAATTAAATAAAAATTCAGAAATGAAACTTAATCTAAAAGTCCTAAACTAAAAAGTAACCTAAATTGCAAAATAATAAACTAGATCAAACCACCAATCTTAAAGAATAAATAAACCATGCACTAAATTAAAAATTAGAAATAAATCATTCAGAGATAATGGATAAAAAATAAAAAAAAAATTTTAGTTTCTTTTATTGTGGGAAATTAAAATATCATATTGGCAGAATTAATAAAAGACTACAAAACACCGCACCAAGTGCGTGCTGTCATCATACAGAAACACACAATGTCGATTCAAAGCGGGATACCTTGACCTCACTAATTGCGTCTTTTAAATTAAAATGAACAAATACAACCAATAATATCAAAAAAAATAATTAAAACTAGAAAAAGAAACTATTCTTAGCCTAGATCAAGACATCAAGAAAGGGATGGGACATGCGCATAATTTGTGGTCCAATCTTTAAGTTTTACACTAAAGGAGTAGATGAGAGAAGGATGATGGATGGAAGAGGATGAACCCAAGTAAGGCTTAGCCAAACCCCACTTTGGATGATGGGTGGTGCTATATGGAAGAGAGAGAGAAAGAATAGATGGGCGTGTGAGGAGTATGGGATGGCTGGTGTGTGGATCTGAATATATATATCGACAAGTGGAGAGAAAATTCAGGGTGTTTGTGAGGAGTATGGAAAGTGGGTTGGGGGCATGTAGAATTGGAATTCTTCTCCAATATGGAGAGTGCTTGGCTATATGGAGAGAATCTTGAACTTAAAGAAAGTCTGGGACCTATGATTGGTTTCTCTTTCTGAATGGGAGAGCGGCTAGTTTCGATAGTGGTATGTGATTGGTTGAATGGGTGGTATGGGACGTCTCTCCATGTAATGGCAGGAGGTCTTATATGAATAAAGTTTGCCTGTGTTACACCCCGAAATTCGAGGTCCTTGGGACTCTCAAATCATGAGGCATGACGGGTCCACAATAACTAAAGAAAAAGAAAATTTTAATTTACAAATCTCATTGAACAACAATTACATGAACAAATAAACTTTCTATACATGCTACTAATGTTTAATGCGAAATTCTCGCAACTCATTTCTCAATCCCGATCCCGCATGAAAGCTAAGTATCCTCTATGTCCAGCTCAATTGCAAAAATCTAAGGAAAAACAAAAGGGGTGAGTACAACTCTGCAAGTAGACCTACTATGAAACCGTAGCAAGTGGGTAACAATCAAAGTATCAAATTTAGGAACCACGATTTTGAGCAAATCAATAAAGAGAGGAATATAAGATCTCAAAGGTGATAAAGTCGAATAATAAGATCATATTAAATATAAATTTAACAAAGATGTAAATGTAAAATCTTCAAAACAACAAAGGGGGCTTAATCAAAGCATCACAATTTAGGAGCACTATCCTAAACCAATATAAAGATAAGGCATCTTTGTTGTAAACAAAATATCAAAGTGTGCTCGCTAGAATCAAGCCTGTACCAAGCACAAAGTACCCACTAGGTACAAGCTATTTTCATATCCAAAGTTGGCACGAGGCCTGAAATATCGGTAATCTCTACAAAACAAAGTGGATCTAGTTGCAAACTAGAAATTGTAATACTCTGGCCCAGCTTAATCCTGTTTAATGACTAATTATGGTAGTTTAGAGTACTTTTCAAGCAAATTAGTTTTATATTTGTTGTTTTGTCCTTTTGCGTTCGTTTCGGGTAATGGATAGGTAGTTGGATTGAGTTTAACCTGGTTTAGGTAGCCATGAGCCCTTTTTCGTAATTTTTATTTTTCCACAATGTCATCATTCATGCATCATCTTGGTGTTAACACGTGTATCTCGTCGAGTTTGTTAACTTCTGTAACTGACTCGCATGCAAATGACGACGTCGTTTGCTTCTTTTGGACCATTATTTGACTCAAATTGTAATTAACCTAAACTCTTGGCCTATTTTGCAATTTCTATCATCCTTATCTTTATATAAGAAGTCATGCACCGACTTCTTTGTCACTTCCTCTTCATCTTCAGTGTTTTTTTCTTCTTTCTCTCATTTCTTTCGTTTCTTCCTTTCCTTTTCTTCTTCTTCTCACGATCAGAGAAAGGGGGCGTTCTTGTGCACCAGTTACTCATCATCTTCCTGTGGTTTCGAAGGTAAGAGTCGAGCTCTTTCTCTTCTCTGCTCAACGTCTCTCCAGTTCACTACACTTTTCTTCGACTTATTCTTCTCTTCGTCTCTTCGTAGTTGACAAGATCCAAATACCACCTTCACGGTTTATTTAAGGTGAGATATTAAGTCCTGGTCTTCGTTATGAGTCTAGAACGTGATTGCACTGCATGCACACCTTCTCTTCTGCTCACTCTTGGCATGCAAGGTGTTAGGACTGCATCTCCAGGGTCAATTGGGCCAAAGAACAACTAATTTACGGAAAAAGCTCAATCGAGGCAAGTATAAGCACAGTATGGATGAACTCATGTTGGTATATGGTGATTGTTATTGTTTCATTTCAATCATTCTCTCAAGTGTATTATTATTGATAGCCCCTTTGGATTTGTATTCACTTGATACATGTTGTCTTCGCGAGTGCAAGTAATTCGGTTTAGTTGTTCTACACAGAGTCCTGTTACCCGACCAATCGGGCATGAGGTTCGATCGATTGAACACTTCCAAAACCGAAATCAAACTGATCAGGCTTCAGAACGGACCGGTCTCCGATCGGTCGGCCCTGAAGCACTTTTGCTCCGGAGATTCAGTGTCCAACTGAATCCTATTCTTGCTTATTGTCATTTCCCTACTTTTAACCACTAAGAGAACCCTTTTTATACTACATTTCTAGTCTCTCTGCTCTTTAATTACTTGGACGAAAAGATAGGGTTAATGATAAGACCTTATAGGGCCTTCACATGGATTTTCCCAAACCTCTTACCTTGCCCAACGGACTACCTTCATAGCATGAATGGTCTTGAGGGTTGTGACTCATTCATATGTGTTGTCCAGTTGTTAAGCACCTCCCCATGGGTGTTGGTTTAAGAGACCTCGATACATGTTTCTCGGTACATTACAATACCCACAAACGAATAACTGTGTATCGAAGGACTTAAAACTACATCACCATGCCCTGTTAGAAACAATGGACAACTAACTTAGGGTTGGTTAGTAAACAATCATGATTCCCTGAAATGACTTCACTTGCATTGCATGTTGATATCGGTTATTGCCCTCCATTCATTATTCTTATTTCGACTTGTCATTGTATTGGTCTGTGTATTTGTACGGGTTTGTGTATTGTCTTGAAATTTACTAGTTTTGACCTGCATGTGATATGATCTGATACACATCCTGTATTGCCTGTACTACCTGGATACACATATTGTACTGCTTGTATTGCCTAAATGTGACTTGAATTGACGTGTATTGTATGACATGACTGATACGGTTTGGCTCTACTTAGCCTCAGCCTCAAGATATCCAACGGGGTTGACTTTGGGGTAGTCTACTTGTTGCCGCTGTAGTGTGCTCCTGTTCTCAGACTTTCGGAGCCCGAGAACTAGAAACCCATTCGTACCGTAGCCCGGTCGATGGTGTTATCTTCCTGCTTACTCTCGATAAGGAGAATATGGCAAATGTAGTAACTACCTAGCAAGTATATCTGTTTTATGATTCTGATGGCATGATTTATTCTTATGTACAATTTGCCTAGTAGGCTAACGTGAAACTCAATGCGTAACTCAATTCAATTGTATCTGTTAATTATTCTGCTAGACATAACGCGTGTTACCTTATTGCTTACTTATGCTTTGCTCGATCGTTGTATTCATTAATTGTTTTTGGTGGTGTTGCAGGCCCAGATCCCTCTACCGACCCCTCGTCGGTCGGCTAGACTCCGGGAGAGACTCGAGAGACCCAGTCAGGGCTAGAGGAGTGGATGTGATCCCTCCACTGGAGAGCGGTCTTGCATTTGCATCAGTTTTTTGTTTTGTTGTGTGTGTGGCCTGACATTTGGCCTTTATGCTAGGGATGTTGGTTTCTCCTGTACACTTTGTATTTTGTCTCTAAGAAACTGTCTCCCCATTTTATTTTGTACATTCTGTAAGTGATGTAATCTTTTACAGTTGTTGTTCCTATTGTGTATCCTTTTTCCATGCAATGATACATACAGCTTCCGCTTACACCATGTTTGCATGTGTGAATGTCCATTGTGTATGTACACTTAGACAAGTTTGGGTGTGCGCGCACGGGAGTACGTGTGTCACTGATTAGGTTTTGACTAACCCTTGATTTCTGAGCTCGGGTTGTGACAGAAATATCATATAAAGGGTCCTAATCCCAATGTCATACCCAAAAAGGAGCTAAAATCCGCTTGTGAATGTCCCCACGGTGCATTGTTCGTACTTTAGAGAACGCCTTTAAGATCAATGGTATACAAAAAAAAAAAATTTCAAAAATCCATAAATTTTCAATTCACAATTTCAAGTGCACAAATAAGATTAAGGTTGGAAATACGCATTAATCCAATGATATCAAGTTTCATCAAAATTTCATCATTCTCAAATCAAATAATAAATCACTTATAATAATATGCAAATCAATTTAATTTATAACAAAATGTGTCAATGGAAATAATACCAAGTCTAACGAATATCAAACAAATCAAAGGTAGCAATAATCCTTGAAAATCTTATGATTATTTCAATAAAACCCAAAATTATGATTTAAAGCATAATCGAGACAAAGAATAGAAAATTCAAGCACTAGGGTAATATAATAAGACTACTCGCTTGGATCGACAGCGGATAATCAAAGGGTTAAACCCGTTCTATCTTGAATCTTCTAGAATATCAGTGTGAGGCCTTGATCACAGTGTTTAACAAATAAATTTAGCAGTTGGCCCAATGGCTAGGTTCATGTACTAAAAACTAGGCTTGGGGCAAGCTTGGATACGAGTTAAAAGTGATGGAATTGTCACATGCTGGCTTTGGGACCGGGCGAGTCCATGCAAGTGGGCCTTAGTAATGGGAGTCATGTATGCATATAGGTTAATGGATTGAACTTAGATTTATGAATAATGGGAGAAACATCAGTGGGTGGGCTTAGGTGATTTCGATGACATACCTTAGATGGGCCAAATCCAAGGGCTGAGTTGATCAACATAGATGGGCCGGGCTTGGGTCAATAAATGGGACAAAGGAATAATAGTTTTGTAATGATAGTAACAAGTGAGTGGTTAGAGAACTTGATTTGAACAATTACATTATATGTCCCAGGGTCAATGTTTCAAATGGGTTGATCAAATGGGTCAAGATGGGTCCTCTTAGATATCAATGGCCATAAGTGCTGATGAAGTGAACAAAGCATGAAAGAAATCCAAAGGACTAAGCCAATTAACATGATTATTATGAAGGATAAGGGTACAGAAGAAGCTAAATAAGATAATATCAACACATCATGAAAAGGCAAGTAAAACAATGAAATAGAAGTGGAGATGAAGAAATTAGGTGGATCATATGGCTAGGTCTGTTTGGTTTGGTTTGCAGAAGAAGAGGAAGGAAGCAGGGAGAAGAAGAAGAAGTCAGCAGAGGAGAAAGATGCAGAAGGAGAAGTAAAAAGAAGGAAAAGGAAAGAGAAGCAGAACAAAAAAAAAAAAAAAAAGAAGAAAAGGAGGAATTGCAGGCAACAAGAAAGAAGAAGAAAGAGAAGGAAAGTAGGGAAAAGAAAGAACACAAGGAAGGAGGAGGAGACAAAGAAGAAGAAAGATGGGTTGCTGGGTTCTCTGCCTGTGTTGAGAGTGGGTTCATGAGAGAGTTGTCGAGTTTGACAGAGGAGGGAGGAAAGAAGAGGACAAGGAAGAAAAGAAGATATAAAGTGGAGAAGGAAATAATGGAAACAATAGGGCCAGAAGAAAGATGGTCTCAGGTTGTGGTGTGTTAAGTATCATGACTGGGTTGAGTGGTTGTGGTATGTGTTTAGCAATGGTAAAGACAGGGGTGAAGAAACTAGGTATTGGTTGTTGCTCCTGAAGGAGAAGAAAGGAACGAACAGAAGAGAAGGAAAGGAAACAAAAGGAAAAAAAAAACGGGAAGAAGATGGGTTGTAGTCGATTCGGTTTATCTTGGTTAAGGCATGGGTTCGGTTGTGCATGATGGTTTGTTTGTTTGGGAGAAGACGTAGGAGAAGAGGGTGAGAGATGGGTGAGGTTGGTACACAAAAGGTTGGAGGGTGACGATCGTTGCCGAGATTGCGAATAAGAAGATGGAAAAAGGGGGAAGGGAAGAAGAACAGAGTTTGTTTGAATTCAGCAGAAAAGATGAAGTGAAGAAGAAAAGCGTAGGAGAAAAAAGACGTTAGAGGAAGAAAAAAGAAAAGAGAAACCAAAGAGACAAACAAGAACAAGAAAAAGAAACGAAAACAGAAAGAGAACATGGAGGAAAGGAAACGGAGAAGAAGAAGAAAATAAGAAACAGAGGGGAGTTGACTGTTTGGCTATTGGGAGAATCAGGAGAGAAGGAGAAGGAGAAAGAAGGATGAGCAATAAGGGAAGGAGGGAAGAAAAAAAAACAAGAGGAGGAACTGTCACATCCCGAGCCCAAAAAATCGGGGATTAAGGTTAATCCTAATCAGTGACACACGTACTCCCATACATCCACACTTAGACCCCGTCTAAATGCACACGCTCAAAGGAAAATCATATGTGCAAATACATCCACACTTAGACCCCGTCTAAATGTACACGCTCAAAGGAAAATCATATGTGCAAAAACATTATACGTGGAAACTGTAAATATCATTGCATTAAAAAAAAGATATACAAAAAGAAAAAATAGTAATCACAAGTATGCCTATCTATACAAGAGTGAGAATCAGTTTCTATAGAACCATATACAAAATACAAAGAGTTAAACTAACTCCTATATATAGAACCCAAATGCATCCCACATAGTTTCCAAAGAAGTCTATGCTCATGCCATGATGCCCTTCGGGGAATAGATCACATCCACTCGTCTAGCCCTGATAGGGCTTCTATGGTCTCTTCTGGAGTCTTGCCGATGACGAGTCGGCAGCAGAATCTGAGCCTGCAACACTATGAACAACTAGTGAATACAACGATTTAACAAAGCATAAGCAACAACAAGGTAACACGCGTTGTGTCTATAAGAATAATTAACAGGTAATATTGCAAAGAGTTTCAATTTAGTAGACTGGCAAGTTGTGCATTAGAATGAAATGAGAATTATAAGAAAGTCCAACTGTTTAAGAGAATTATAGTTTGAGTCGAATGACCATCTAACAGAAACAAATGAAGTCATTTGCATTCAAGTCAGTTACATCAACAAGCTTGATGAAATACATGTGATGACTCCAAGAAAATGCATGAATGATGAAATCTTACAAAATCTAAAATTATGAAAAAGGGCTCATATCTAACTAATCTCGGTTAAACTCAATTCAACTACCTATCTATAACCCAAAACGAAATTCTAAAGACAAGATGAAAAGCAATCAACTAGTTCGCACTGGCAATTAACCGAACAGACAGTAATTAGTCGCTAATCCAGATTCAGTTGGGTCGGAGTGTTATAGGATCGAAGAAGAAGAAACAAGAGGAATAATTCAGAAGACAGGGGTGCTGGGTTCGGTGGCAGAGGAGGGGTACGTAGGGCCATTAACAAGTGAAGAAAGAGAGATAAAAAACAAAAACAACAGAGGAGAGAGAGCGGAAACAAGAAGAAGAAGAACAAGAAAGTGGTAGATGAGAAGAAAGAGAAACAGAAGTAGAGTGAGAAGTGGTTTCAGTTGGTGTGTGTGTGTTTGATGAGAAGAAGAAGATAGAGGAGAAGAAAAACGGAAAACAGAAAGAAAAAGAGAGTAAAAAGACGCAGTGGAGTTGGATCTGAGAGGGAGGTTCAGTTTAGGTTTGGTGGGTCTCTCCTAGGATGGGAGAAAAGAGGGGAAGATGGAGTCAGGAAGAAGAAAATGGACAGAACAAATTTTGCAGTAGAGAAGAGAAGAAGATGAGCAGAGAAAAACAGCAAGGAGAAAGATGCAGGAGTAGGAAAAAAAATGAAGGAAAGGAAGATGAAGATGACGTCAGCAGAAGATTAGAGAACTGAAGAAGATCATGGGCCGAAAAGTTGATGGGTGCTCCACGATGATGGGTCCAGGATGAGCGAAGTTGCAGAAGAAAACATGAAAAAGAGAGGAGCCAGAGACATGCAGTTCAGGTCAGGCATTGATCAGGTTGACCTAACTTGAGAGCAAATAGTCCAATTCAGATGAATTAATGGGTTTGGGTCAGGTGGGCTGAAGGCTAATGGGTTGGCTTGAAGTGATAATGTGTGACATGATGCAAGATGATGAAAAACAACATGATGTACAGTCCATGATGATGATGATGGCAGATGAAGATGATGAATTCTAATCCAATAAAGAGCCATGCTCTCATGTGTAAAGTAATAAGGGAATTAACTACGATAGTAACATGAAAAGAAAGAAAGGAAAAGACGAGAAAAAAACTTACCAAAATAGAACACTAGAAGAGGGAGAAAAGAGAGCATTTGAATGTGTCTAAAGAGATGAGGGATTGTATCCTTTTATAGGAAAAGAAAATGAGAGTCTCCAAAAGAACAAGAGTCTTAAACTAAGTTAGCAAAGGTGAATACAAGTTGGAATTGAACTCAAATTTCTATATGGAGTTGAGATAGAAAATACAACAGCAAGAGACTTGATCAATTTGAATATCTTGGTTGACCCAGACTCCTTAATAAACTAAATTCTAACAAAACATGGTCCCACAAATAATTTCAAGATTTAAATAACACAAATGCATGTAGGGTTCATCACGGATCAAATCAAAGGTTAGAGTAACTTTAATTGAAAATAAAAATTTGAGTCAATACATCCTTTCCACCTAAAGAAATTTGGTCCTCCCAAGTCTACTCATATAGTAACAAAAGTTCGAGGGAAATAAGTTGGGGTGTTACAGCTTTATTTTTTTTCCCTTTTACATGACTTCCCATAAAGAGTTTGGAGAGGTTTTGGGACGTGGAGAAGTAGAGCATGGCATGAAAATAACTGCCTTGTGGGATGGTGGTTTCTTGGTGTAGGTTCCACTTGATGATCAAATTCCAACTCTTCAAATCCACTTCAATTCTTTTTTGGATTTCTTTACCACTAATTCTTTGGCTTCTAATTTTTTATGCGGGTCCTTTTTCTTAAATTTTCCTACACACAAAAGTGATTTTTCATTAGAAATAATAATTTTAACCTAAAGTCACAATTGCACTAATGTGGGCCCAATTTACATAAAATGACACCATGGTCATATCATTGATCATGATTTATTTTTAAATAACTAATGATAATGAGAAATTTTATCATTTCATGTAAAAATCATGAATTTGAAAAACCTTTTAAAAATAGAAATCCAAAAATGGAAAGTTTTATGATTTTATAAAATATTGATGATTTTCAATGATTTTTGTAGGAAAACTCTAAAATAAATTATAAAATCATAAAAGCTTGATTTCCAACTAAATGAAAAGATTTATAATAAATAAGTTCTTAAAATTCCCTAAAATAAACCTAAAATGATGTATTTTTAAGAACTTATCATATCCCCAACTAGCTTTTAGTTAGTCCCAAGCAAAATATGCTATCTAGAGTAGAAACTAAACTAAACTAACATAAATGATAAAAATGAAATGCAAAAAACAAATAGAAAAATACCACTTTCGCTGATACTCTCAATTGCATTTAGTGTATGCAGCAAGCTTTTAAACTTTTAAGTTCCTCTTAATGGACAAAGTAGTGCCTTGTGAGGGTTTGCAGTGAATATACCTACAAAATTCTTTTTTTTTCTTTTTTTTTAACAAATTATAAACAAAGGTAAAAGAAATTCTCCAAAAGAAAACCACTCATAACCGATATTTTTGAAATCTGAAATAATCAAAATTTCAAACTTCTTAAAGTCTAGTTCACAATTTTGTTTTTGAAAACTTTCTCAAATTAAAACCAAACTTGCGTGTATGGTGAAAAATATATATATCAAAAACTTTTTTCAAATATTCCATGATAATACTGCAAAAACATAAATTTTTCTTTAAATAGTCCGATCCTCAAAAATTTAGCAAAAATAAATTTTCTCTCAAAACTACTAAGATGGTTGCCACACTACTACTTACTTCTAAGGGCCTCTTTTTTCTCACTCTCTTTTTCCAACTCAAGGATTTATAAGTTCATGTTGTATAAGGAAAGTTAGGATCTAGGGAGTAAACTTGGACCTTATTCATCCTCGCATACACTCTCTTGCAAACTCTTTCGGACACTTTTTACTCACTCACTTTTTCTAACGTAGAAATTTCCAAGTCATATGATATAGGAACAGTTAGGATTTATGGGGCAAACCCAGTCCTTTTGCATTTCTGCACATATCCCTTGAGAATTTTTACAAACAGTCGTTAGGCCATAATTCAACTTCATTCTGTTTTTTTTTCTAATAAATCATTTTATGACTGTGCAATGGCTAGGTTCCTCAAGCTTTCTAATTAACCAATGTAACGAGCGTTAGGCCAATGACTCCCAAGCCAGATGGCTTTAGAGCATTAGATATAAACATACCCCTACAGACTTATTAGCTCAAGTTAAATAGGCTACGAATCCAAACTAGTAACAAACTATTTTTTTTCTTTTCTCTTTTTTTTATAATAAAAAAGTAAACATTAGGTGACCTTTTTTTTGTTTCGCTTGAATTAATTCATCTAGTATATAGAATCCACTAGAAATGAACTAGGAAACAAAAATGTTTTACAAATTGAATCTTAGGTTCTCATCATATTCTCCTGAGAAATTTCAAAAACAACATTAAAGTTTCCTACCCAAAATGTTGAAAAAAGGTATACGTATGTGTTTGTGAGAAACAAGTTTTGGTAATTCTCTAATGAGTTTCCTCCTTTTAAAACCAGTGAATTTTTTTTTTACCTCTTTTCTAAAGTTTTGAAAGTTCCAGATTCCTATATATCTTCAAATCTCCTCAATTCCTTTAAAGACTTTCTTTTCTAAAAACGAAAAAAATATGCGATCGCAAGAATTCCTAAAACCAAAACAAAAATCCTAAAAAATTCAAAAATTTCCTAAAAACTAGAAATAAAACAAAAAGTGCAAAAATTTTATCTGAAAGTGGACAAGTGTGCTTGTTTCCACCCCCTAACCTAAGATGAACATCGTCTTTGATGGTATGCATGAAATATAGCATATAAATGAAAATGATAACAGAGGAAATAAATTAATGGAGGGTAAGGTGGAAGACGTACTTATGTGTCTAGCTTTCTCGTGCCCTGTCCATGGTTAGACAAAACACAAATGCAAACAAGGAGAAAGGAAAAATCTACACTATAAAAAGAAAAGAAAAAAAAAACTATCTACACTACTGGATCCAAAACTTGAAATCCACCTAGATCCCAAACAAAATTTTCCTCTACACATGTCACAAGGAGTAATGAAAAGATAGTATCTTGAAACTATGCAATTCAATGAACATGGGAACCGCGTGTTCTTTGTAAATGTGTGTAGCAATGACCACCACAAAAAGCTTCTCTTCTTTTAAGAATGGGTTTTGAAATTTCACATGAGGAGGTAACACAAGAAAATGGGATGGTACATGGTCCTCCTGTGCCCATGACTTTTGTATGTTACCAAATTCCTTTGGCACAAGAATCAAATTCTTTGTGGCAACATCATGATTGAAAGGTGTAACCAACGCCATGTGTAATTCCAAAATATCAGATTTGAAGGTTAAATCATGGCCATACTCCTCTAAGCCCAAGAATTCATCCAAACACAATTTCTCCTTTTATTTCGACAACTCTACATTTGGCTGTGCAATTTCTTCAAGAAGGGGATCATGTAATTGCACATCAACTGCCACATCATGTACCATGGATTCTAACATCTCAAAGTCTAAAACCTGAAAAGTTGGATCCTCTTCCCAATATTGATTTCTCTTTAAAGGCTCATGTGGTGCATTTGTAGTATCATCAATCATTGGAACCTGAAATTCTTGAAAACTCGTAATACTGGATTCCTCAGAAGAATTGGATTCATAAAAAGGTATTAACTTGAAAGGGCTCGTCATCCTCAATGAGGAAGTCCGATTTCTTCTTATTGTATTGGCTAAATCTCTTAGGGAAAGGGGCTACGGGCTTATATATGTCAAGGTCAGAATCATCATCGATCATACCACTATAAATTTGCTTACCATCACCCTTAGGTTCCAATTGTGCGTTTATGTGATCCATTGATGAATGATATTCATTGTATGTTGAGTCAATTCGTGGAATTTCTGTGTCACTTCTAAGGATTATAGCTTGTTGCTCCTTGTGGAGTGCAATTTGAGAAGTATATTCTCTTAATAAAGATCTTATTTCATCTTTGAAAGCATTCATAGTTAATTTATGGATTTCATTTTGTCTTCGAATGGATTTAAGGAGTATATCCACCAAAGATTTCTCCGGAAGTGGTGTGGTGGTTCATATACCCATTTATCCAGAAGGAGTTTATTAGGGGCATATGACCATGGGGATGTTGGGGTTGCATAGGAATCCTCTTGGAAGAAACATTCGTATGACCCACCCAGAGGAGAATCGTGAGGCATATAAGCATTGTGCACATTGGGCCCATTATACCAATTGTAATTAGATTGATTTTGCCTACTTGGACTACACATATTGCCTATTTCATTCGAATAAGGCCATTGTTGTGCATTTGATCACGCCTTTTGTTTATGCTACACCTTTAAAATAGCTTCCAATCTCACATTAGAATCTGAAGATGTTTGAATGTCTTTTTGATAACTTCCCCACACATCTAGATCGGAAGGAGTGAAAGATTGTGTAGGGTATAGGTAATCATGTGGGGCCCTAATTTGGTGATCATTACCCCATACATCCATATTGGACGAAGTGAATGCTGGTGTGGGGTAGAGGTAGCCACGTAAAGAATTAGCAATTTTATCAGAAAAATTCTCACAATTGATGGATGGTATCTTGACCACGAAGTCCCATTGATTCATCATGATAGGTGTCAAGAGGGGAGGGTGGCCAATTTTGTTTTTGTTTTTGTTTTTTTTTTATATGAAGACGCTAATAAAGAAATCTAAGAATAAGAAAGGTTTTCTAAAAATTGATTCCTAAATTTAAAAATAAATAAAAGAAACAAGTTTCCATGAAAGTTCTGAAGTTTTTTTTTTTTGGGCAAGTTTCTTGGCCAAAAGGGCAAAATTGGAATTTTTTAACTCGCCTTTTAAAGATTTGTTTCAGAAATTTTTTGAAAACTTTAAAAACCTAAAAAATGATGAAAAATAGAAAGAGAACTAATTTTAAAAGGCCTTAAACAACCATAAGAATAAACAACCTAAACTAGCTAACAATAGGACTAGTAAGATGGTAACTTTCTCAAAAAAATGTGATTTTTGAATAAATTCAGGAAAATAATTTTTCATATCAGAAAATACCCAAATATTATAAAAAATCAGAGATAATTAATCCAATTTTAAAGTTCATGGGCTGAGCCAAACAATCCATGCTTGCTACACGTTAATATAAAATGATACAGTAATAATAAGTGCACACCCACGAAGCAATTAAAAGGAAAGTTGAAAAATCACCTTGGCGATGAAAGCTCCCAGGCAATGGCACTAAAAACTTGATTGATAGCCCCAAGTGCAAGGGCTCAATTGTAGTTTTATCTGGAGAGTTGAAGATTATATCCACAGGGAACTAGTTTTCACAGGAAACCTGTCCTAATTGAAAAATTTGTACTAGACTAATAAAATCTATAAAAATATACACTACCAAATCTAAAAACTAAATTTAAATTACAATCCCAAACCTGAAAATTAAATAAAAATCCATAAATAAAACTTAATCTAAAAATCTTAAACTAAAAGATAACCTAAATTACTAAAGTGCAAAATAATAAACTAGATCAAACCAGATCAAACCACCAATGTAAAAGAATAAATAAACCATGCACTGAATTAAAAATCAGAGAGAAATCATATAGAAATAATGGATAAAAATAAAATAAAAAAATTCTAATTTCTTTTATTGTGGAAAATTAAAACATCATGTTAGTAGAATTCATAAAAGACTATAAAACACCGCACCAAGTGCATGCTGTCACCACACACAAACACACAATGTTGATTCAAGGCGGGATATCTTGACCTCACTAATTGCGTCTTTTAAATTAAAATGAACCAATACAACCAATAATATCTAAAAAATAATTAAAACTAGAAAAAGAAACTATCTTTACCCAAGATCAAGACATTAAGAAATAGATGGAACTTGCACATAATCTGTGCTCCAATCGTCAAGTTTCACACCAAAGGAGGAGTATATGAGAGAAGGAAGATGGATGGAAGAGGATGAACCTGAGTAAGGCATAGCCAAACCCCACTTTGGATGATTGGTGTTGATGTACGGAAGAGAGAGAGAAAGAATAAATGGGCGTGTGAGATGGAGTATGGGACGGTTGGTATGAGGATCTGAATATATATATATATATATATGGACAAGTGGAGAGAAAATTTGGAGTAGTTGTGAGGAGTATGGAAACTGGGTTAGGGCATGTAGAGTCGGAATTCTTCTCCAAATATGGAGAGAATATTAGACTTAAAGAAAGTCTGGAACTTGCGATTGGTTTCTCTTTTTTAATGGGAGAGTGGTGGTTTAGATGGTGGTATGTGATCGGTTGAATGGGTAGTATGGGACGTCTCACCAGGTAATGGCATGAGGTCTTATATGAATAAAGTTTGCTTGATTCTTTGTTTCCTTTTACAAGGCTTCCCATAAAGAGTTTGGAGGGGTTCTGGGACGTGGAGAATTAGAGCATGGCATGAAAATAACTGACGTGTGGGATGGTGGCTTCTTGGCGAAGGGTCTATTTGATGATCAAATTCCATTTCTGCAAATCCACTTTAATTTTTTCATGAATTTCTTCAATACTAATTCCTTAGCTTCTAATCTTTGATACGGGTCCCTTTTCTTAAATTTTCCTACACACAAAATTAATTTTTCATTAGAAATAATAATTTTAATCTAAAATCATAATTGCACTAATGTGGACCCAATTTACATAAAATAGCACCATAAATTCACATAATTGATCATGATTTATCTTTAAATAACTAATGATAATGAAAAATTTTATCATTTTATGTAAAAATCATGAATTTGAAAAACCTTCTAAAAATATAAATCTAAAAATGAAAAATTTTATGATTTTATGAAAGATTGATGAATTTACATGATTTTTACAAAAAAAACTTTAAAATAAATTTTAAAATCATAAAAGCTTAATATTCAAGTAAATAAAAAAATTTATAATGAATAAAATTTTAAAATTATTTAAAATAAATCTAAATAATATATTTTTAAGAACTTATCAATAATATATCCATTTCATATCAAAGTGGAGCCAATGAAAAGCTCCACCCGTCGGTCCAACCAATCAGTTGTTGGCCCCACTGTCATTGTTAAAGCAAATGAAAATACCAAGAGAGAAACAGGGGTGGGGGCAGGGACTAAGTCGGTGAGTCGTGATGTACGAACCTGACAAAAAGCGATACGTCTTTTATCAAAAAGAGCAGCCCGCGTTCGCAGCTGACGCTGTCCGAACGACTCTCCTCGTTTCTTGCCGACTGCTACAAACATATCTTTTTTTATTTTACCCCCATCTCTCTGCTACATCGATCTCTCTCTCTCTAGAGAATCTCCATAGCCCAACAAAGAAAGGCTTAAATGGCCCAATAAACAAGTCATGACAAAGACATAAATGGCTCCGAGTGCCTGACCCACTGTACAAGCTCAGAGGCAACGATTCCATCTTACTTTTCCTTCCTTACCAACAAAACGTAGAAAGTGGATTTCTTCTTTTCTTTTAAAAAGGGGAACAGCTTCTGCAGATATGGGCGAAAGAGCATGATTCTTGCTCATTATCCTTTTCCTTCTTTTTTCCTCCTTCCAAAAAAAAAAAAATTGTCAGACCCCATGATTTGACCTGATTCCTTGAACAAATATATCTCTGCATTTGTTTTTGGGGCCCACCCCACCTGTCTCCTTGCTTGAAGAAACACCATTCAGTGCACTGCAGTCTGGGCTCTGGGAACTTCTGTTTATCTTTTTCTTTTTCCATGGTGAGCCAGTAAGGGTGGTGAACGAGGCAATTATTTATAACCCTGTTACCAGACCATTTCTCACGTCTCAATTACCTTTCTCGGCGTCAGACTACGTACTTGTTTCATCATTAGTGGCAGATCCATATCTGTGTCATGTTGTGGGGTTCTTGTGTGCAAATCAGCTAGCTGTGTGTGATACTTGATAATGCTCATACGGAGAATGCATAGCAACTTAAAAATATATATATAAAGTAAACAAATCTCCCTGTTTCTCAGTTGTCTGACATGCATGCGCCCTTAGTACAAGAAAACAAAAATGTTTTTAACTTGTTTGGCAAGCACGCGCCTTTCATTTGTAAAACTTCAATTGTGCATTCGGGTGAGAAGAGAAAGCATGCATGGAATGGTGCGTATACTAGCCATCTTATTATCAGAAGCATAAGAAGGTTGTGGATTGATTGCAAGTGCAACAAGCGTATTAGTATGTAGTTTCCATTAAAAGGAAAATTTTGAAGCAAGCTTGGTATCCAGTTTTTTTTTTTTTTCAAATGATAGTAAAATTTGATATCACCCTAGACATAGGCACCTCACCGAATTATGTAAATTGTTGTGTTTCTTGGTTATTAAGTTTCTATACATTTTTTTCTTTGAATAAAAATTTTTTCTTCGCAATATAACAAATTGCAGGCATTTTTAATAAAGTTCTAATCTAGCATTTTTAGTGAAATGGCGGTCAGGTCGTGTTCATTCATTAGCTAGAAGATAGGAATAAGATAACCATGTTATCCGGTTGAATGTAGCCCTTGAACTAATCTAGCATATTCATAATTGATTCTCTTCATCATTGTTCAGCACTTAAATATCTATTTGAATAAGTTTTAGAGGCCTTTTTGGGATGTTTGGTCTGATTGAAATCAAGATGATTCAATTTAATAAATCCAGAATAGAATTGTTCCCATGCGATCTTGTACAAATAGACCAATTGAATGTCTCATTTAATTAAAAAAAATGTAAGATTGCCATCTGTAAAGGCAATATGAGAAAATTTTTCATATGGTAAAGTATTACAAGTAAGCTTGTTATATTATGAAAGTTATAAGAAAAAATACAAAAAGAAATAAATGTCCAGCATTAAATATTCATGTCAACATGAAAATATTACCATTGTAAAAGGAGACAAAATGTGATCTTAAAAGCTAATTGAACTAGAGATTCACTTAAACTTTTTCATATAGCACAAAAGGAAAAAACTTTGCCTGTTCATCTAATGCACTCAATAATTTATTTAAATTAATTTTTTAAAGTCAAATAGACCAAAAAGATAACTTGCCAAATAGCATCTAGGACAAATAAACAAAAATATTTGGACTTGCCAAACGACTCCTATTATAAAAATAAATAAACCTGAAGTTGAAATCTCATATACTCCAATTCTCTACTTAATGGAAGCATATATTAGTGTTGTGGATATGACACCACCATTGTCCGCGTGTGTGCATGAACAACTAAGATCACCAATCAATCACACAAGAAGACAAGAGATTTACATGGTTCGGCAAAAATGCTTACGTCCTCGGGAAATCAATTTTCACTAGGTTTTTCTCCAATGATCTATGAATTTACAGCCTTAGAATCTCAGCATATGTTTAGGATTATAGATTACATCATATATATAATCACCACTTCCTTATCCACTAAGAACTTTATTTTTAGACAAAGAAAATTCTTAATCCTATTAGGAGACTATTGTTTAACAAATAGGAAATTCCTGATATAATTAAGAAAATTATCCAAGACGTGAACCCACTTTGGTTTCGACCCACTTATCCAACAATTAGGGCATACTTTTATAATGGTATTTCTAGTAAAATTCTGTTGAATCTCTTGGAATTTATTACATATGGGTTTGAATCGAAGTAGCGAATAGTAAAATATCAAAAAGGTGAAGATTGATAAGAGACTTTTGAAATTCATATGTTTTCATATCATAGGGTGAAGAGTGGGCAATTATCCCTCATGAAAGGATTGGGGTTTCCTTAAGAAATTTTATATTAGCCCCTTCTGTAAGACACTATTTCTTGCAAATAATTTGGCATAAGACAAATGGTTCCACTAGTACTAAGAACACAGTAAATGGGATCTTCTCGCACAACTTCTATTTGAAGTTTAATTTAAACTATCATGCTTAACTTAAGAGCTTTGCTCTTACTGATGTTAGAATGTTTTAGTACTCACAACCCGTGTAGAATCTGTGTATCAGTCCTATAATAAAGAAATTAGGTTAGACTAGTGAATCTGAAGTGTATCTAAGCCTTATCAAACTCCATCAAATCTAGTCTTCTCCCAATAGAAGGTTAGTTGTAAGGATTTTCTAATTGGCTAATTCATAAGTTGAACAAAACTTTTAGTTTATTGAGTTCTATTTTATTTTATTTTATTTTATAGAATAGACTGTTGTTTCTGTTGCCAAAAGAGTTGAAGTGAAGACTTGAGGAAAAAAATTTTTCAGAAGAATATAAAGTAGGGACAAAAGCTCTATTCACTCAAACGGACCTGACGAATTTCACCAGGTGAAAGCTTTGCCGCTCAAGCGCCTTTTCATCCGCTCGAGCGCCTGATGGATAGAAACCCCGACCTTAAGTGGAATTCTTTTCTATTTGTGCCAAATTTAGTAATTTGAATTCTGCAAGGAGTATACATATAATGCACGAATTGTGAGTTATTTAGAGTGTTTCTCTCTCAACCGTAAAATACATATCTCATTATTCTTAGTGGAAATTACATATTATAGATAATCTTTCTTCTCTAGAGTTTTTATTAGAGAGATTATGTAGAAACTTTTTACTAGAGAATATTACTTTTATATCTTAAGTAGTTGAGTAAGAGCATCTTGCATGTTCAAGGTGTAGTGTGATCAAACGTAGAGTAGTGTACGGCGAAGGAGAGTCATAGTAAAGAGTTGTGAAAAAAAAACTCTTTCCTTAAGTCGAAGTAGTGACTGGATAAGGGTTGTAAGTATATTTTGTAAGTACTATTCTCTATTATTTGATAATTGATTATTATTGGATTTATAGTTTTTTTATGCAGTTGGAGTTTTTCACGTTAAAAAAATCCGTGTGCCTTTTTGTTTGTACAGTTGATTGTGTATTTGCAAGTTCATTTATTTCTTCCGTTGTATATTAATTAAACTATAATATAGAAATCCACATTTGAAATAATACTTCATTAGTCTTCAGAAATGAATTTACAACTCTCATATGCCTTTTCCTTTCTTTTAACATAGAAACTAATGGAAACAAGGGAAAAAAAAAAAAGACACAGACACACACACACACACACACACACACACACACACACACACACACACACACACACACACACACACACACACACACACACACACACACACACACAAAAGAACAACACTATAGTTGCCAAGAGAGTTACGTAGGAGTCCAATGAATAAATCCATATTTCTTGCTTTTTTCCTCTCATCAAGGAAGAAGGGTTCAAAGATTTCTCTTTGTGCGTTAACCATACCAATAAATGGTAACTACTTAAAATCCTTTTGTTGATGAGGGAACGAGGTCGGCTCTACGTTGCTGAAACTTATTTCTATGTATAATCTTATTAATTTTGGGGGGTTTTCTGAAAATGACCCCAGTGAAAATTTTGAAAAAAAAAACTAAAGATAGGGGTCATTCTCAAAATATTTTTACATGTCATTTGACAATGGTATTGAATGACCCCATTTACCTAAATTTCTGGCTATACCACTATGAAGGAATAAACATAATAAGAACTAGATGATGCTTTTTGCACACTCATTGACCACAATGATAGGCTTCAATCATGACCATGCAATGCAACCTATACTACATCCTCATGTACAAGCTCACGGGCTCTCATTTATTAGACTATGCAAATTTAAATACAAAGTTTTCCAATTTTGACTAAACTAAGGAAGATTTTTATGGAAAGAAGTTTAAAAGAGATTAATATTTTTTGGGGGGTAAATCATGAAATTTGGACTCTTCAATTAAGAAATAAAACTGTACATCATTGGAAATAAGAGGATAAGATTACGAATGTGGACGTGGTTGCATTTGAGAAATGGAGTGATAGATTTGATTAATTAGATGAATGATACTAATGTTAGAGAACATATAAGGGAGAAGATTAATAAGATATTATTGTGTGAGAGAAGATATGTTGTGATTTTGACATCACTTATTGTGTACATACATCAATCGCAATATCAACAATCAACTAACCACATAAGAAGAAACAGAGATTTATATAGTTCACCCAAACAGGGCTACATCCACAGGCACAGAGACGATCATCTTCATTGTGACAAGTAAAGCATATAAAGACTCACGTTCTCTCACATCATCTCACCTACGCGGTGTGGGAACACTACAGGCAATAGAGCTATTACCTTTCTTTAGCGCAAGATCTAGGGTTATAGACTAAATACATTATAGTCTCCGCTTTCTTGGTCACCAAGAAAGCCTCGGTACAATTACCAAAATACCGTTGACCTCAAACCGGTCACTAGCTAACCTAGTGGACCCATTCGGCTAAATCGGAATACAAGATATAAAACCTAATAATTTCTACCTTAGCTTGAATTCTACACAACTCGAACCACCAAGAGATAAAACTGGCAATGTCTTCACGTACCTTACTGAATGGTACGTTACTACACCGATGATGCAGACTTCTTCCTTCAACATTTTGACATATTGAACTAGCACATGAACTTGAGAAAAGTTCACCTTCTCGTCAAACTCTACCTCGAACTTAAAGCTCGAATCCATTGACGAATCTAAGTGATATCGATATCTAAATCACTCGTTATCCTGCCCCATCTTCAATATCACTATGAAGATCCAATCACCATAAGCATGAAAGCAAAACAGATCGGGAATACAAGTCCAGATGACTTTACAATTGCACAATAACCTCTGCCTCCGAGCGGTCAAAAACTCCATTTGACCTGGCCTCCGATTAGTTAAACACATGTTTAACAACTGCGATGCATCAGCTCCTCCTTGTTACTTCTTCGGTTTTGGCAAGATAAATAACATCACATGCGATCCGAAAAGCATTTGAACCCCAAACGAACAACTTTGTTGGAATCAGCAAACCCGATGCAACTAGGCCGGCGACTCCTACTATTGGGTTTGCAGCAACAACCAGGTCGAGTAGACCTAATTCTGACCTGAACCCACATCTCAAGATTTCTGCATCAAGTTCTAGATCTCATCAACACGAGTATGTTGGAAGAAACGGATCTGAAATCCGAGTTCGAATGGCTTCAATATCGTAGAAACAAGTTTCTATGCTCCGATTAATCAAACTACCTTGTTGACCATCCAAACAGCCAATCACCCTGTTCCATTGCATAGATCTGCTCGAAACGAGTCTATAGGCCCAAACAGATCTCCGATCGAACGTCAGATGATCAAGATATCGTAGAAACAATTTCAGTCGTTGAATCTGGTCAAATTGACTTTGACCTCCTCTGCTGAAGTGTGCTGACGTCATCACTGCAAGGTGGCACTAGGCTGGACTCTGCGGGCACGGGTAGGGTCTGACCCGACCCGAACTAGCCTGGAATTGTTGCTCTGGGCTTGCTACACGAACAGGTTTAGGTCTACCAGACCCGAACCAAAACTGCTCTTTGACCTGTTTGCTTTGTTGCTGTAACCGGGTCAGGTCAACCTGACCCAACCCGAACCCGGAACTGCATGGGTCATCTTCAACCTTTGTCGGTTGCTTTCCCTGTTCTGTAAGTGGGGACCGTCCGATGTTCTTCCTCGACGACGGCTTGGCTGGTCCGGCGACCAGCGGCAGCGATTCGCGGCGATGGCGAACAGCGGTGGGCTCACTGCGACCGGTGGTGACGACTGATGAAAATTTTTTTTTCTTTGCAGTAGTGCTCTTCTACGGGCTTCTTCTCAAAATCCGGTTACTGTGCAGCAACGATCAGGACCGAGAACCCTTTTCCTTTGATCCCACCCAAACCGGAGAGCCCAGCTCGTCTTCTTCTTCTCCTCCAATGGTGGCCGAACAAGAGATCACGAAACAAATATCTCTTCTTCTTTATTTTGAAAAACAGCCACCGAGTGATCTCCACCTCGCTTGGAAACCCGATGATCGCCACCTCAACTTTAATACCACTTAGTTGTGAGAAAAAGAGAGTTGGTTTTCTCTGTAGGGAAGAACCCTAAGAGAGTTGTGTACTCTTGTAATCACAAGAAGAGGATTGTTTTTCTTGTGAGTGATCTCTAACAATAATGAACATGTTTGAATTTCCATAGATGTAGCCCACATCGGGTTAACCATGTAAATCTCGTGTCTATTGTGTGAATTGTGCGTTCTTCTTGTTCTTCTTATTTCTCAACAAGATAAACACGATCTCTCATATGCGTGATATTAACGCCAAGATTATAGGAGAGAAGATTTTAAATGAGAGGCTTTTGAGACACTTTTTAAATTTATGCAATATTGAGGCTAAAGGTGACATGGCACGTCAAAGTAGTGTTTATGTCACTTTGAAAGAACTCTTGTGCTGATGTAGCACTTTTAAAGCCTTCCTCCCCATTGGTTAAATATAAATAATTAGATGTGGGAGGACCAATCCACATGTATATGTAGTCATGTGGGTCACATCAAGACTATGGTCCAACAACTTATGCATGCATCCGGCTGGTGATCAAAAGCGCTGAACTTCGAAATTCAATTAGTTTCAATTTCCTCTTTGATAGTTTTCTTTCTTGTGTTCATCTGGCTTCATCATGTCCTCCACACTAACAGGATCAGCTCGAGATAATTTAAAGCCTAAATCTAGAACCTTAAATGAGGTATTTTGTATTTTCTTTAATTATTATTGAAAATATTTTATTTAAATCTATTTTTTATTTTTTGTAATGTAAAATTAGTAATTAATTTTATATTTAAGTGTTGCTAATTTGTTTTTTTCAATTGATAATATCGCTTATTCACTTAGTCTCTCTTGTGACGTTGTTGATCTTAGGTATGATTTCATCAATTTTAATCTTGAAAAGCATCTTTTTGCAGAAACAATAGTTACGGATATTACAATCTTTTTCTAGTGCACATATTTAATATTTATAAATTCTAATTAGTAATATTTCAAATAAAATAAACACTAACTATAATAAACGTATAATATAAACTTGTTATTGATGTGGTTTTTTGAATTTGATGCAACTTTTTAAGAAAAAATAGATTATATTTGAAGTTGTCTTTTATGGATTTTAAGGCAAACAGATGCAGGGGAGGGGGAGGGGGAGGGGGAGGGGGAATTGTGCAAGTTAGGAGATTTTTAGAACAAAAAATGGATTTCTTAATTTTTATAATTTTAGGATTTTCTTTTTTCTTTTAATGGCAATATCTTCTCAACGGTGAAATGTGAAGAGCAGAGAGTTGTTTTAATTAATTTTATAAGGCCTTAATTTTTTGGAGAGAAACAAAAGGATGATAATTGTTTTTCTTTTTTTCTTTTTTCTTTTGTTTTTTGGGAATTTGACTTTTCTAAGACCTGATTTTTTGTGATTTAAAAAAGAATGAAAATTAATTTTTTCGGGGCCTTATATTTTTTGGAGTTTAAAGTAAGGGCTTTTTTTTGGGTTATGGTCGAGCTACGCCTACCTACTAACTTCGGTTTTACTTTGTTCGTCTAACTTGACCAAGACACGCATCACTGTCGTACCACTTATAAACAAGTGTGGTAGACATTGCCGTTTCCAAAAGGATGACTAGGGATCCATGCCTGCTAATTGTTGTTGTTGTTGTTTTTTATTTAAAGCTTGGAACTTGTGCAATGCACGTGGCTTCATATATTGCAAATCTACTAGAGTAAGAAAAAAAGGAAGAGTCTCACTGGTTCACTTCAAAGGAAACCATATTATTATACACAAATTTGAGATCAAGTTCTTTTAGTTTTCACATGTAAACTTAAATTTGCTCACCGACAGATTGATTTGTCGATATAATACAACTGATCTCTCATTCCTTCTAATCTTGGTTTCAAAGTAAAGCAGTGGTCCTACACCTGTATACCTTTCTAATACCAACATGTCTTTTTGGTATCCACTGATACCAATATATTAAAAGGGAGAACTCGACAAATATTAATTGGAATTTTCCAACAAATTCACCCATCAAAACAAACAACCAAAAGTGCCTTGCACTTGCTCACACAAATAAACTCGGCTCACATCATTGAAAAAGAAGAAGAAAGAGAGAAAAAAAAAAGCAAACAAACATATATCTATTGAGTAGTCCATATAAGTGGGCCATGAACTCTGATCCCTGCTCTTCCACATAGCTCTATCTCTTCTTTTTTCATCTTCTGTGTGATGCATAGTATGTAGTTGTACCAGCAGCAACCTCAATGCTCGTGTCATGGTCCATGGTGAATGCACAGTTACCTCACACTGGATGTCTTTTCCAAGTCATTGTGTCCGTTAATTTCTCAATGTCTCTATTCAGAGTGATGCCATGACACGTAGGGGTGACGTTTCAGTCATGTGAAGTGTGTAGAAACTACAAACTAGAACGTTGTTCACGTACATTTTTTTTTTTTTTTGCCAAGAGTTAGATACTTACCCATTTTACTCTTTTACTGAGAGAAGTTAATGTCTGAACGAAAGGGAAAGCTCAGGAAGGCACCCGCTTTCAGTACATATTTCAATGTTCCTCTTTGATATCATGATGAGCTTTCATATCATGATGAGGATAACCAGATAGAAAATTTTATGACACAGTTGCTAGAACCTCACGGCCCCACACAGGGCCGATGGCCGAATCTAGGCAGGGAAAGTAAATTTCTCTGTGGAAGAGAGATGTGGACATTGGAATATGCAATGAGTATTTTTTAAGGTGTTAGGTCCTACCATGGCTGCAATTGTAAGTGTTGAAATTCGTATCTGTCTGGCCAAAAACTGGTAAATACTCATCCGTGACCCTCGTTATGGTGTTATTTTGAAAATGTAAAAGAATCTGTAAGATAAAAATCAATAAAAAGTTCAAATTGTTTCTGGAGTACAATTTGCATTATTTAAATTGTTTTTAATTATAATGCATGAAAACTTTAAAATGGACAATGTATTATAGCATATCACATCCCACTTTTTCTGCGTAGAATTCATGTTTTTGTTGTGTCCAATGTGTAGTATCTGGGATCATAGATTTTCAAAATGATTACATTCGTTTAATTGTGCACCCATTTTTTAATTATATATTCTTTTGAGGCAGGGATTTAAATTTTGTAGAGGTTTCAATTAAGTGTGGCTTTTTCTCAGATACAGTTCTTCAGGCATCTCCGCCTGTGGACTAAGGGGTCGTTTGTTTTTTTAATATGTGATGTGAAAATGATTTACATATGTAAATGACTTACATGTGAAATATATTTTTTGTTTGTTAGTTTCACACTCTTTCAAATGTGAATCTTAAATACACCAATGGTTGATATGTATTTTGTTAATATCTCAAGATCCATATTGAATCAACACTTGAAATTTGACCGTTTAACTGCAAATGACTTTTTGAACAAGATTAATGGTTCAGATCATGAAAATGGGGCCCACAAAATCCCAGAAATTAAGGTCAACGGCCTGCACTGTTTCATAAATATCTCATAAGATAAGATGATCCAACGGTTGAAATTTGGTACCATGGCCGTTATCATCATTTCAAACATTTTGGACGGTTCAGATCTTGCATTTAAAGCATACAAGATGCAAAAATAAAGAAAAACCGGACTGGCAGGATCATTTAGTGGCTGAAACGTTCTTTTTAAGATATCTCAAGATCTATGATGAATCAAGATCTGAAATTTGGTTTGTTAGCTGAAAATGGCATTTTGAATGAGATGAACGGTTCGGATTGTGATAATAGGGCCCACAAAATCCCAGAATTTAAGATCAACGGCCTGATTTGTGTCATCAAGATCTTATAATGTAAGATGATCTAACGGCTGATTTTTTGCACCATAGCCGTTTTTAGCATTCTAAATAACTTGGACGGCTCGGATCATGATTTCGGTGGCCAGAAAATTAAAAAAAAAATAAAAAACGTCCAGGGCGTGAAACACTGTTCACGCCCTGTACCAGCGCCTCATGGGGGTGGGGATGGGAATCCTTTTCACACCTGTTGAGGTGTGAAAAGTTAGAACTCATTTTGCATATGATTTACACACCAAAATCATATGGGATTTACACACCACATGTGTAAAATGTAAAAACAAACGTAAATGTGTGAAACCGTTTCATATGAGTAATTGTTACATATGTAAATGGCAAAAAACAAACGACCCCTAAAGACTCTAATATGGAGATTCAATAAAGATTGATCTCAAATGTACAACTCTGAACAACGTGGTGTGCAAGTGCCTCTTGAGTCGTGTCAGATCGGGATCATATAGCGGTTTATGTGTTCCTCAGCGAGCAAGAATCCTATGTGCGCAAAATTCAGCAGCTTGTTGCAAGTTTGTTTGTCTTAAGCTACACTAGATGATGCTAAGCCGTCTTTTTTGGGTTAAAGACGCACCCACTTCTTGCAAGGGGTCACCTAAATGAGGACTCTCAAGGTAGATTAGGAACTGAGCAGGTTAGCATGTGCAGTAGGTGTAAGAATTTAATATGATTTGGAAAATGAATCAAATCTAGGGATCTCGATGTATGCATTTAAACAATGGATAATATGAAATCCTAAATTTGTATCTTTTGCCATGATCTTGATGACAATCAATTTGGATCTAATCCATGGACTATACCGCATTCCGATCAATGCCTTCAATGAAATAGAGTTTTGTTTCTTTTCTCTTATCACTCACTCCAAAATGCGAGAGAGTTGAATAGTACTTTGTAAGTATCCTAAGCTAAGAGAAGAGACGGAAAAACCACTCATATAGATAACCTATTCAACACCGCACAGATTTATCACGACAAAATTCAACTATTACTATTATTTAATATTAAATTAGGACTAATGCCAATCAAAAGGGAGTAGGTGTATGGGGAAGGAATCGATTAATCACTGGTGGACCTCATGTGTTAAAAAATTCTGTCAACTCGGATTGGACTCTAGAGCTACACCCATATATAACCAGGCCCAAAAGTTTTTTGGGTGGATATAATTCGAACTCAAATCATCGATGGCTGTTTTTCGGCCCTAGCCCCTTTGAAAGGTAGTGCTAATAAAATATATGAAAGGAAATGGAATACAACGTATCTCATTAATAGATTTTTTTTGTATGTAAACCATATGCCATAAAATCAGGTGCACATTCATCAAGTAGGTGCCGTTAAACAAGCAACAAGCATGGATGCCAATTAAACTCCATTTGCTTTGTCAAACACCCTAACAACTCATTAAAAGTTCTTTCCATTAAAAAAACTAGAAACCAATTGTTGGCTGGAAACAGGCTTTAGACCTTCTAATGGGCAGGGACAAAACTTTCACATTGTGAACAATGATATAAGGATGATGAAAAGGGCCCCAAGCATTTTACCGATTTGTTAGTATCACTTCTCTCTCTCTCTCTCTCTCTCTCTCTCTCTCTCTATATATATATATATTCTTTTTATAATGGTTTTATTAAAACTTCTAGAAAAATTAATGTTTTGAAAACATCCACTTTTAATGATTCATTAAAGTGCTTTTGAAGTAAATAAGAAATTAGAAAAAAAATTTCAATTATATAGTTTAGTTCCTTCTTATATATGTTACAGGGGAATCTCATTTTGTTTCGACTGTTTATTTTCTCATTAAAATGCCAATGACTAATACATAGTTGTAAAATGCAAAATCATTGATAACAATATTATTTAGTCTCCATAGGTTTATCACCTGTACGGCTGAAGCATCCACTTGAGAGTTCACATTTCCCCCTTCCGGAGCAAATTAACAATCATCAATTACCAGCCTAATGAATTTCAAGGAAATAAATTTCATTACATAAATCCAGCATACCATTCAGCTGAGAGATGATCTCAATTTATACAATAAAGAGCACACCTAATCAACAATAATTTAAATTTTAAACTGCCTAAAATTTTTAACAACCAAACTAGTCTTTCTCTTAACATACCATTTTCTAACACAGGCTGCATGATAGTTGGTGCTAGCAAGTTGACTATAAATAAAAGAGGCAGTGGCACTTCTTCTTTATTTACACATAGCCCACTTATGATCAATCTAGAACCTTTATATGGTTGTCCTCAACTAAGAAGTACCAATTTTACACTAATTTGGGTATAATTAGTAGCCATGAAATTTTATTACAATAAATTCACGCAATATTCAACTACTAAACTTTTTTAGAGATAACTCAAGGGCCAGCCAACCCTATTAGTGAAAGGATTCATTGCATTTTGGCCCAACTGCATGTTTCTTACCATAGTAAAACAGATTTTTTGAACTATATTTTCCAAAAAAGGTTTGTTTCCCAAAAATTCTCCTTTATACACATTGATATATTGGTGATATGGATGTGATAGGGAACTATGCAAACAAACTATAGTAAGCTTTCCATGCAAAATGCCCACTTTCGGCGAAGCCTACTTGATGCATGACAATTAAGGGAGATATAGTAATGAACAATGTTTAAAAGTAGATTAAGAGAATATAAGATATGGAACCAATGAGAAAAATTCGAGCCATTATTACTGTGATGCTACCCAACAATGACTAATATTTTAAATTCCAATCAAATTACTGTGATACTGTCCAACAATGACTAATATTGTCAAAGTTTAATGACCATACATAAAATAATTCACTGTGATACTATCCAACATTGACTAATATTTTGAAACCTGATAAAATTTAAAAATAGTGCCAACTTGAATGAGTCGGCGTATGTGAAGGGCTGGAACTAATAAAGGTTCATCAACTTGGATGACAAATGCTGGTTTGAAAAGGCCATGCGGCAACTTGCATGACACAAACTCCATCTGCAGCAAAGTGATAGACTCGGTAGACTTTGGCGGAGGTATGGCCCATTGTTTAGGTGATGATTTGGACCACTGATTTGATGGGTTTACGGCCCAAAACAATCAATTCCCTGGCAGAATTTCCTAAGAGAAAATAGTCATAAATTTCGCCTAGGCAATCACCTGTGTCCGAGTTGACTCGGGCCTTTCTCGAGTCAACCATGGGCTCCCCCTAGAAGGCTAGAACGGTTGAAAAGAAAGAACAAGTAGAAGGAAAGAAAAAGGCCATGGTGGCCCGACTTGAATCAAGGAGGTCCGGAATTCCCGGTCTGACCCGAAAACAAAAACGGTTGGGGGTGGTGGGCCCCACCTCATCGGAACCGTAGCGATGGAGGTACCTTTGGCAGCTAGCGGTACCTCCCACCGATGATCCGTAAATTCCGGTGGGCCCACCTCACTGCCAACCCCATCTCTCCTCTCATTTCATTTCCATTTCAACCCCATCCCACTTTCCATGTCTTTGGTGTACGGCTGTCGTGTTTCGTGGGAGCGCACGTTTATGGGGCGTGGGGCCCACCGATTTGACGGGTGGGAGCACTGGCCCCACATGCGTGTGATTTGGGAGGACTTTACACGGCTGTTTTGGAGAGTGCAAACAAAACAAGGGAGGCTTGGCTGGTGTGTGATTGATGGGATACGGAGGGAAGCCTTTTGTAATCTTTTTCTATCATTAAAAAACAAATCCCAACTGTTCATTTTTCCTTGGCATGTAAGAAGACATGCAAGGTGGTGTTAGGGCCCACCACCCAAATTGTCCCTGGTGCAAGGATCACTACAAAAGCCAGTGGATTGGGCAGGGCAGATATTGTCCACATCATTACATGTTTCAGAACTTGGGTCACTTTTGGGTGAATGGTATTTAATTACTACTCATACAGATATATACTTAATTATGGTACCAGTGCACTAATATATTATTATCTTCTTAATCTCAAATCTCAATGCCTGTAGTCTTATATTTAATTGATTGATGTCATATGGTTTTCGCTCCCTCTTTTTTAATAATAGGTTTTGAAAGAATTTTGTTTGCCTAATGTGTATGCGGATGCTTAATGGCCTTTACCTATGCAAAACATGCCTGATTAAGATATTGTGGTTTTAGTTGTGACTTCCCACAACTCTTTCGTTTTTCTTCTTCTTCTTCTTTTTCATTGATGTTTGGTGCCGTATTATGTGTGTGCAGTTATAAATCAATGTTTCAAAAACCGAAGGGATTCATTTTGGATACGATTTGATGGGTTATATAATCGATGATACTTCAAGTTGATAAGGTAGTATAATACTTGTTAATTCTTATTTAATCTATCTAAACCGACACTCTATAAACAAAGTAATTGATTTCAGTGAATTATTGTTTTGTTTTCAGTTTCCGTGTTTGATGAGATGATGTTATTTGATGAGATGATGTTACACCGAACCCAAGTGAATTACTGGTTGTTGAACAGTCAGATGGTCGACCATCAATTCAGATTTTCAAAATATTGTCATAAATTGCTGACACAATATGCATGATTAGAGTATTTTTTTTCTCAATTTAAAATTTTCTTTTAATAAAGTTAGCACCTGATTCATGACTATTTGTGTAAATTAGCCTTGCAAGCAACTACATTTAGGACCCCCTCATGTCCTCAAACCCGAAAGCCCATTAGTTTGAATGGAATTAAAGTCTTTAGAAATCTAGAATATGTATTAAGCTGTAAAAACTAAAGAAACAAAGGTGAATCTCTACGTATGGCTACCAAATAATCTCTCCAATTTGTTTTTCTTCAAAAAAAAAAACTCCTTTAGTGAAAATACACGAATAAAGTTAATAAATAAAGACTTTGTCATCTCCCCAATAAAAACTCTTTTCACATTTCACTTCTTCTCCATTCCCTAGTTTGACCTTGACTGCTGTTAATTCTTATTATTAACAAATCGAAAATTTGTAAGATATGCATAATAAGAAATTTTTTTTTTTTTTACAATTGTCCCTACTCAAATGCAACTTAAACCAAGTTCACTGAACCTAGTTTTCGAAGATCCAAATGAGCTATTGGGGTTGTTTGTTAATTTCCCCTCAATGTAAAGTTAAGGTCATTTTTCATTTCAAGATATAATAATTCAAAAGAGTCAAATCAAAATACTATATTTCAAAAATATTCTTCTATCTTTTTATACAAAAAAGTGAAAAAATTATTTCTCCATCCCATTAATTGACAAAAAATATCTACTTTTAATATAAAAAGTTAAAAAGTTACATTATCTTTTTACTAAGAAACACAATCTAATCATTGAATTGATTTAACTCTTCTTATTTTTTTATTTTTTAAAATTACTATTTACCTCATTTTATTTTATAAGATAAATTAACAAACGGACTCATAAGGTTTTGTTTTCAAAAGTGCTTCTTACAACTTAGGTTTTTATGTGATTTAGATTCTAAAGTAGTGACAGAAATGAGAAGCTCTTGACCAATCTCTCCTATAAATAAAGTTTTAGTCATGCTAGTATGCAATTAAAAAAGAAAAGTCATAAAGTCATTTTTGGAGGTTTTGGAGGATGGCGTCAAAAGCCACCCAGTAGCTTGGGTTCCTACAGTCCACACCCATGAGGTAACGAAAGTATAGAAAATGACAGGTCCCCATCACCTTGTGTGAAAATCATGAGCAGCAGCGCAACTCATGCAAACCCACTAAGGTCATATTGGCCTTTCATGAATGAAAATAAAAGGTGTCTGCTGGGAAATGTGAATATGTGCCTCGAAAGGTCTTCCCCTCGTTTTCACAAAAGGAGCCCCATTTAATGCAAAGGAAGGTGGAGGTGAAGGATGATGTGTGGGCCAGGCATCTTTGGTATCACACATAAACATTTTTGTGATCATTCCAACCATTGAAAGTGACACATATAAAAGCCTCCTGCCAAGTGCCATTGTCTTGGTGCCGTGCCTAGAATAAGGATGTGGGCCCCTCTCTGACACAACGCAAAATGATGGTTTGGACCCAAAGACAGGTGTGTATGTGTGTGCCCCATCAAGAGCTGTTTCTGCTGGAATATGTCTTGGATGTACTTAGTCAAATTATAGATAGATGAGGTGCCTTGAATTCCAAAGGAATCTACTACACATCAAATGGCCTTTTCTTTTTCCTCATTATCTTATAGAGGTTTGCTTTTTAATCCTAGTGGCAAAATCTAGTACTAAGGCCTTGCCTTTTTCCCTGATATGATTCTCTTTCTAAGCAAAAGAGTTACCTTCCTTCCTTGTGAGAGAACAAATACCCACAAAGTAAAGGTGGTGGAGAGTAGGTTTGAGAAAAGTAATACTAAGCAAGTGGGCGATTACACATCTCTTTTTGTTGCAACCACCTTAGCATGCTTTCATCGCTTATATGGTGAGATCGATAAATTCAATGAATTTACTGTGGGCCTATAGTGGACTTGCCTTAGAGGGAAAATTTAATCAACATCCAAGAGAGTTTTTATACCCAAAAAATTTAAATAAAATTCAAGCAAGTCAACTCCGGTTTAGGCCCAACTGATCTCTAAATACCTAGTTAAGTAGTCTATTTTTGCATAACTCAATGCCTCTGAAAGGTTAGAAATTTATGTAAACTCCCAAGAAATTACAAAGATGCTTGGTAAGCGAGGTTCAAATGTTGGATGTTGGAACACTGCAAAATGAGCTACTTTGTAGTTTTCCATTCAAAACAAAGTTGAACAAATTTCTTCCGAAGCATACAAATCCAATCTAGAACAACATAAAATTTTAACATAGGATTGAAAAATAAGGTCGGATATTATTACATGTGTTGAATGGAGTTCTAGACTTCAATTCTCCATATTTGTCTTTCCTGCCATGATAGTTAAATAGCCCTCTCAATTGACCAACCTTAAATTGAACCATAGAGTTCTATTAGAACAAACAACAATGACTCATGCCAGAGGATTTGTCTAGTTCTCTAACTTCTCCAAGTCATAAATAAACCAATGAAATTTCTTTTTTTTTTCTCCTAGAATATTAGATATGGAGATAATTGTTTCGGCCATCCGATCCATCACCATAGAATTGATCAAAACATGACGTATTGTGAGTGTCATGCACCCCATATACTTCAATCCCTTAGATGGGTGCACATCTAGGATCTTGGTCAGTTCCTCAAATCAACACAAATAGTCAGCTAATCTTTTATGCAAGAAGTTGCAATTAAAAATTTCAAGGTGAAAGAGATAAAATAATAGGAAAGAATCAGCATCCACATGTTAAATCTACCTCTATCTACTCCAGTCCTTGTATTATTAAGAATAAAGAAAAGAAGCAATGTCTTGAATACCTGCCTTGATAAAGAGACATGGTGAAGGGATATGGGGTCCATGAAAGGGACTTGAAGGTATTGCTATAGAATCGGATTTGGTGGCATGCACATATGGAAGAACCTAAGAGCTTTGTCCTCCTTTAAAATCAAAGCAACGAGGCACCAAAAAAACAAACCCAAGTTATTCCTATAGAAAACTACACCATTGATAGTGACAAAACCTAGTGCCAAGACACGCCATCTCATCCCAAAGGCATCATTCACCCGAAGGTGGTAAGAAACATGCCATTGAAGTGATACTCCACTGTTGACGAGATGATAAATTATTGGGACCTATAGGTAATAAAAAAAAATATCCCACAAAGATAGATACAAGGCACTATTTTGTGATTGTAACCCATTGCATATCTATGCATAAATTTAAAATACGGGGGTTGTGGTAGGTTGTTGAGGCAACCCATGTATAGTTTATAGTGTCTTTAATTTCAATTGGGTGGGTCTTGTGTCGGCTATACTCAATTGATTTATCATCATCACCATCATGTCTTCGTTATTTTCTTTTGAGGCTTTTTTCATCAATCTGAAATAAATTTAAATACTTCCATCCAAAATTGTAAGGAATTTTTAGTTTGCATTGAATTATATAGGACTTAAATACATGAATTTATGGGCAAATGAGCTCCACCAAAGCTCTCCCAAACAATTTTTAAGTCGGGTCTCAGTCCCTTAAGCTAGGTTTAAAAAAAGAATAAAAAAGTAAAGAGGTGAGGTGAGGGATGAAGGTTGGAATATATTTCCCTTCTTCTCTTAGTTTAATATTCATTAATGAGGATGTCATGTGGTCATTTTTATATATTCACCTTTGGACTTTTATTTTCACCAATTATGACATAAATTTTTATGTATTCTACTGCAAATAGAGGGGCCCTAAGTAACTCATCTTCATCGATTTTGATAAATCCTATCAATCTAGGATTGGCTTCGGATTCTACTAATTACTATGTCAAAAATATGTCATCTTGTAACAAAGCAATAACTAACACGCATGCAGCTGACGTTTACAAGTGCTCAAAGTCATCCAAATCCAATTCCATCTTTTATTTTTGTCTTCCCATTGCAATCCAAGAAACTTTTTACGATTCATCATCATTGATGGAGTATTCTATGACCTTGGGTCGATGGCGGGGCCCACGTCTATTCCATGATATTTTGAATCATGTGAGGGTGGCGAGGGCCTGAGAATTTTTTCTTCCTTGATTGAACTAAGCTGTGTTGGAAATATGGAGGGGGTCATTGTCTGGTAGCTTGAGTAGGTTCCTGAAGAGGTGGTGTTACAATAGTTTTATGAAGCATGACATTGGAAAACAGCAGAATCAAATGAGAGCGTTTGTATGCCACAACCTAATTGGAATAGAGATAAGGGGCAGTGAATTCACTCAAGAAGACATGGGGCGAGTGTCATGAGGGGTGTTGGAGAGTGGGGTTAGGAACCTCACATGGTCGTCAGATGCAAGAAATGGAAACATCAGGATATTAAGAAAATTACACAACACACGGAACAAACAAAATTATTTCGTTTTTGAGTATAAAATCCGCCCTCTATGATGTGGACACAATAGAAAGGAAGTAAAGCCCTTTTAACTTCTGAAATTTAATCTTCTTTTTTCTCTCTCTCTCTCTCTCTCTCTCTCTCATTTCGAGTTTATTTATTTATTTATTTTATCCTGGCATTTAGAGGCAGAAATTATAAAATTGTTGTGACACTTTTTAAAGGGCCCGGATGCCTTTTAAAAACACCGATCATTGGAAGGTTGAATGGTGGAAAAAGAAACCAAAAAGGAAGAAAAGAAAAAAGCTCTTCATTCAGCCCTATGGGTGGACCGGAAGGAAAGTAGGGGAGCCAAAGAAAGGTAGAGTCCATCTCTCTGTTGAGCTGGGTATGGACCTAGGCTAGCGCATCAATGAGTTCAGTCTCCTGTAAAATTTATCAAATAAAAATAAAATAAAAGATTAGTGGGGGCCCAATTTCTGTGGAAGAAAACTTTTAGAAATTTCTATTAAAATGGGTTCAACGAAGGATTTTTAAAGATGTGAGAGATTAGAAATATAAGATATATAGAGAAGGAAATGGAATTTAATTTTTTTAGGATTTAATTTACTAGGGTGATTATTGGATAATTATTTTCAATGTTTCCTTGATTCATTTTCCATTGAAGGGAAGACCATTTGATTGTTATATTATGGCCACTTTTCGTTCTTCAATTTTAGCAACTTCTGAAAATAAATTTCTTTCAATTCTAATTAAGCAACTCACTACGGTGAAAACTAATAGGTCTGACGTGAAAGGAATTGTTAATTTGATGTTGTGGGAAGTTATGTTGAGAAATATGAAATAAAACACATATGTTGATACAAAAAATAATGTTCTCGGCTGGTAAAATCCGAGGATATTGTCTGAAAATTTTTTGACTTTGGGTTTTCTCAACATTCTTATAAAAAAAAATATAACACGTGTGGAGCTTCTGTTGTTGTTGTTATTTGTTTCTACCTTTCTTTTTATTATAAGATTTAGTCACCGTTCAAAAAAAATGTTGCAGAAAGTGGATTATTTTTTAACTATTAAAAACTATAAAGAACTTCAGTATGAAAAATCATGTTTATATAAAATTTTAATTTTTTTTCTTGATTTATCAGGATATTCCATTTTTCTGATGAAATTACCAATTTTTTGCATTAAAAGTATTGCAATATCTTTGAAATATCATTATATTTCAACAAAAAGAGCAGTTGGCGTCCTTGAGGAACATACCTTGTGCAAATAGCATTTTTGGAGGAGCAAGTGAAAATTAGTTTAGAACGTGGAATAGGGCGCAAGACTAAGAATGGACTCAGTTTTTAAGCAACATAATGTTATGCCTTGGCTAACCTCGGGACCCAAATATTTGGCCTCAACGCGGTCCAATTGTAAAGATATATGTTACTCTAAAATTCCTAGCAACTTGTGCTTTTTAAGCGTATAGAAGGATAGTGGCAGTCCCAATTCGAATTTAAAGCAGGGATGGTCATAATGTTACTTTTTTTTTTATTTTTTATTTTGTCGTTTGAAGGGCGGTAATAGCTTATTTTTGATGGGCTATTAGCTGTTTGGGATCAAATTATTAATTGGACTTAAAATGAGTGTTAGGATTTTGAGTGTTGATTAATTCATAGATTTCAAACAAAACTCAGGTTCAATATGAATTATAGTTTTATATCGACATTAGATGCATTGAAGCAAAGAAAACGAAGACAAATCATGCATCGAAGAATTTCACAGTAGAACTACTCCTTGATCAACCAAGCTTAGACCCTAGTTGACTGAGGCTACCCAGATTTGAAGAATTTGTAGACAAATTTATTGCGCACTTGACCCAAACTAAGTTTGCTCGACCGAGATGCGCGATTTTTCAACTAACCTTGCGAACTTGACTTTCCTAATCTTTTTGTGAATACCTATTTGAGCCATAGTTGCCTTCTATTTCTAAGACACAATTCTAGGTTAATTAAAACATTCTCTTGTGAACTCAAAGTATGCCATCTCCCAATTATAAACCTAAAATACCCATTGAAGATCTCTTCTCTCTGGAGTAACTTTCTTGAAGAGTTCATTTTGTGATCAAAGTTACTACTTCCAGTTTTTCTTCTTCTACTCTCTCGCATAAGGTATATATGTGTTGAGAGGCATCAAAATGAGTTACGTCAAGCACGGGCGAATGGTGAATGACAAATTGTCGACAAGAAAAACAATAGTTCATAAGTTGAGTTTAATTGGAAATGATATGTACTGCATCTCGTAACTGTTCAATTTTACTAGTGCTTGATTTTTTTGGACTAAGAAGTTAGTCTCGTGGCTTTCCCCGTTAGGATTTCTACCTAAACAAATTTGGTATCTTCGTCATGTGGTGATTGTTTTAGTTTAGTTCTCTTTAACAATTTTATGGTAGTTAAACTGGTCACATTTGTTTGGTCTCAAGAGGGTGACTGATCCTGAAAACTAATATATTGGTCTGTCGTTGATTAAGATCGACTCTACTCTACACCCTCCTCGTGCGCACCTTGTGCGAACTTTCTTATGTGTCGACTTCGACCATGCCAATTTATAGAAAGTTCGGATTGAAAATCCTCTACTATATCAACATGTCTTTTTTTTTTTTTTTAAGATGATATCAACAAATGCCGGAATTTTAGTTCTTTTCTATTCATGGTCATCATGTTTCATGATTTTAAAAGATTTTGTTATTTGTTTAGCACTTGAATCCAATGTCCAGTTGGTAAACCTCAATGTTTCATTTTTGTTAGATGCTCACCAATTTTGAGAAGCATGTGAAAACACAAAAGCATCTAAGGCTTGAGTGAGCAGGGCTGCTTGTGAATGGTGGCGAATGACTTGCGGGGTGTGGAGGGTCGTTAACATGGCATGTGTCAGTGTTATGATGAGTCGTGTGGAAAGAAGTTAGGCTGCATTGACCTTCAATAATAATACTGACAGTTTATTGATAAGGCATTTATCAAAATGAAATCTCTGTTGTCATTTTTAGTCTTGACTACAAAAACCCTAAACTACTTAGAACTCATAATTATGGGCATTGGTTGTATGGAAGGTATTGCTGGTATAGGCTGATCGTGTAGACGTAGACATGCCTAATGACTTGAAGTTTTGTGTGGCCGACATATCCGATAGGCTTGCTGGGATGGGTAGGCCAATGCTAGTACAATACTACGATGCCAACCCTTTTGCCTGTATTAATGTGGGATTTGGTGCTGCTCATACGTCATGGCACAGACTGATTCAAACTCGGACCCCAGTCTTGACTCTTGACTTAATGTGGGTCGGGTCAAATCGAATCAGCATTTTTTTGAAAGTTATTTCAGCAAGGAAGAAGAGGATGAAGTAACTTACAATCTATCATCATGTGTCATATTTGCAAAAGAAAAAAAAAAAAGAAAAAACAAGAGGAAATGGAAGTTTAGGATCCTTCAAAGGTCTGATTGAAAACTATTAGATTGCCATCTCGGACCAAAGCACCGCATTGCCAACTGGGCTCATACACCTACTCTATAAAGTTCCTACAATAATAAAGAAGCCTTCAAATTCAAAATGCTCAAACCATTATCATCTTCAACTCGAATACAAAATTCCTATCCCTAATCTAGGGTTTAATGTGCAAAAAATGAAATTTCAAGGCTCCCCAAAGTTCTCCAATGTAAAATTTAATATGGTTTGCAAATTAAATCAAACTTATGATCTTGATGATGAGTGATTTGGATCTGATTTGCAACTATCTCATTTTGTGATTAACGACCTTTATCATATAGCATTTTCTCCTATCTTCATTATCACCCACTGCAATATGCCTGAGAGGTAATGCTAGTTTTCAAATATTGTGAATTAAGAGAGGGAGCCAAACCACATTTATAGATAACTCTAAAAAGATTTCTTCCCATCAATGAAATCATGTTAGAAGTAAATTTCCTTTATTCCCTCAAAGATTATCCAAACAAGAGTCCTAATGAATTGAGCTTTCTAAAAGTGAATCCAAGATATAATTATTAAATCAAAACCAAAGAGGAAAGCATATTAAAATTAGTGCAATCAACTTTGGTCCAACATTATTAGACGTATGATCATGAGGACCAATTACGTATAAAAAATCTCCCACTTGGTGTGAACATATCTAATCTCCGTCTTGATCATGGTGACCACATAAAAGTAGTCCACCTTTTTTTTAAAAACTAATTTTGAAAATGATTCAACTTATATTCAACTAAATCTAAAAATCTTGACGAGTGGCCACTCATTTAATGAACAACCTAGTCAATCTTGCTTATGCTAATTCTTACATAATATAATTAAATGGAACCATTAATGTGGATTGTGACGGTCAAATATCAATTATGCGACATAAATCCTATAATGTACCACAAGATTTGTAATTCCATTTAACCAAGACATAGATCGATAAAAACAATAGGATGGAGGCTAAATGTCCTATTTATTGGTGCAAATGAAATTTATCTGGCTTTACAATAATTCATTAACTGTGCACAAAAGTAAGTGAGAAAATAAAATAATCATTAATGAAGATCGATCTATTTAAAGTGACTAATGAAGTAGCAGAAATTCTTTTAAGCACATACATTAAGACAATACAATAAGATCCATTTTTCTAGCATAATCATTACAAGCCTCTGTTATTCATGATTTGGTCATAGGATTTGCGATTATAAGTAGTGTACTTATTTGCTTTATAGACAATAGGCAATGAGGAACATTCTCTTTAACGACAAGATACTTTATCTAAAAATATCTTGAAGCAATAGAACTCTATGACATCTTATCCCACATTGCTTAGGAATGAATACGAGTCTAGTACATAATGAATCATGTAAGTAATTACTGGTAACTTGTACTTAAGCATTTTGGGCCATGTGATAGGCTTACTAAGTTACTAGGCTAGTGGGCTATTCAGGTCGTTACAAATGGTATCAGAGACTACCACCAGCTGGAAATATGAGATTTCCAATCTTGTTAGGAAAGCCCTTAAGGAAAGATCAGTATAAAGTCAAGGCACGCGAGCCTGTGAGTCAAGATAGAGAAATCCGCAGTGGACACGGATATGGAAATGCTTTGGTCTAACATCACCTGGTGAAGTTGAATGGATCCACACGAGGACATGTTGCTTTAAAAGAGGTAGACTGTAACACCCCATCTCAAATCGCTTAAGAATGAAATATGAGTTAAATGTAATGAATTACATATATTACTACTAGTAACTTAGGATTAAGCATTTTGGGCCAAATGACATGCTCACCAAGTTATTGGGCCAATGGGTTATTAGAGTCATTACAAACCAAAGTGAAGAATATCATGCATATGTGTGGGGTGAGACGTTGCAAATGGAATTAAAACTGACTTTGGACTAGTTCGAGTGTGGGTCCATGCTGTGGTCTAGTACAAGTAGGCGAGTTTCCATATTGGTGGGTCAAGAGGGATGATAGGTTGCAGAGATTGGTAGGCTACTACACAAAGACGTGTAGCCCTAAAGAGGGTGGATTGTGACATCCTCGAGTCCCACATAGACTATAGAGAGGAAAGTGACTGGGCTTATATATAGAGCTTGCACCTTTATCTTGCATGAGGCATTGTGCCAGGGACTTATCTTGATTTGATCTTGCTTACTTGCCCACTGACAAACAAAATATCCGCTGTGCATTCTAATGACAGACCTTATCCTATATATCTTAAGAATGAAATATGAGTTTGGTATATAATGAATTATATAGGTTACTACTAGTAACCTGGGCTTAAGCATTTTGGGCCATACAACATGCTCACCAAGTTATTAGGCTAGTAGGCTATTTGGGTTGTTACAAATGGTACCATAGACTACCACCAGTTGGAAATGTAGGACCTTTAATCTCACTGCGAAAGCCTTTAAGGCAAGATCATGACATAGCCATAGTACGCGAACCTGTGAATCAAGATAGGAGAATCCGCAGGGGACACAAGTATGGAAATGCTTTGATCTCACATCGTTTGATGAAGTTGGATTGATCCACACGATGACGTGTGGCCTTAAGATGAATAGATTGAAATACCCTATCCCACATCGCTTAGGAATGAAATATGAGTTTGGTATATAATGAATCATATATATTACTACTAATAACTTGAGCTTATGCATTTTGGGCCACTTTACAGATTAATTAAGTTACTGGACCAGTGGGCTATTTGGGTGGTTACAAGCACTTGCCGTTTTTAGAGAAGTGAGCAGCTAAGGCATTATCGTAATAAGTTTTTAGTGGCATAGAAATATAATCGAAGATTTGAATTCTTGAAATAATATTTTACAACCATATAGTTGGAGTAATAACCTCAAAGCATACCACAAATTCATCTTCAAATATGGGAAAGGTTGTTGTGCTTTGTTTAATGCTTTTCTACTAATTGGCCCCATAAGTAAGAAGAAAATGTATTCTGATGTAGATCTTGTCAAGTTGAGCCACCCAACAAAATATGAATTTGAATATCAACTTATGTCCAAATGATCAGAGTTTTTATAAGTGAGCATGTGTTCTTTATTCCCTTGTAAAATCGAATGACTTTATCATAATTTATCATTTTTTTCTAAAGAAAAAAAGAGCAAATGAAAGTTTAGGATTCTTCAAAGGTCTGATTCAAAACCATTGGATTGCCATCTAGGCTCCAAAGTATATCCCTACATTACATTGCCAACCAGGCTCACACACCTATCCTATAAAATTCCTATAACAAGAAAAAAAGAAAAGCCTCATTTAATTCAAAACGATCACACTATAATCATCTTCAACTCAAATACAAAATCTCTCTCCCAAATCAAGGGTTTAATCTAAAGAAATGGAAGTTTAGGGCTCTCCTGTCACAACCCGAGCCCAGGGTTCGGGGGTTAGCAAAAGCCAAACCTAATGACACACGTATTCCCGTGCCTGTACACGTAGACCGAGTCTAAATGCACACGCACAAGGGAACATTCACACGTGCCAAACATGTACGCGGAAGCTGTAAATATCAGAAACATCAAACTAACAGTGCAAAGGAGAATACGAAGAAAGAACTGACATAATTACATACGAAGGTCTTACAAAAAGAACAAAAGAATATATACAATCATGACATGTCGTGACAGATACAAGTATGAAAAATCCTCAAAACAAGACTCCAATGCCATGCATGCCAAGAACGCTCTCCCGTGGAGTGATCACATCCACTCCTCTAGGCCTGATGGGGCCTCGGGGGTCTCGTCTGGAGTCTGGCCGACCGGCGAGGGTTCGGCAGGGGTATCTGGGCCTGCAACACCAAAAACAACTGTGAATACGACGATTCAACAAAGTATAAACCATAGCAAGTTCACGCATGCTGTGTCTAATAGAATAAAGAACGTCATGTAAATTAAAGAAGGCATTTTCGTATACTAGGCTGTCATGCAAGAAAGAAATATGCTAAGCGAATCAATGGATACATGCAGTGTACAGAACTAGTAGCTACTATATTGCCATATGCTCCCAAAAGAGGGATCTTGTATTGTGCAAAGAACACCATTGTCCGAGCCAGGGTACAATGGGTCTCGGTTTCCTGGGGTCCGGTTCCCCAAGACGTTTCCTTACTGCAGCAAGGCCATATAACTATACCAAATTCACCCCGTCGGGATCCTAAAGCTGGGCCGTAGAAGGTCTGTCAATTTGAGTGCTCTCAGTTAAATCCAGAAAAGGCACCCTGTACTGATCTACGGCTGGGCCACGGCTGAGCTTCGGCTTAGCCGTAGGGCAATACACGGCTTAGCTGTGCCCTAGCCGTAGAGGAAAACTGGATTTTTATCCTCTCTGGACTTTGAGCCGTAAGTGACATACGGCTTAGCCGTACATGCACGAAGTCAATGTTCTGAAGCACAATCAGAATCCTTGTAACACCATCAGAATTGCAACTATCCAATGGAGATAGACAAGTACCAAGCAAATGAGTAACCAAATGGGCTGTAACACATTGTTCCATACAAATTCAAGTAAACTAACCAAAATCAAATGCATACCAACATGGGTTCTCACAAGTTATGGTTATACTTGCCTCAAATGAATTCAATTACACAACTTGTTGTCCTTAGGCCCAAACACAACCTAACACCAATCAAACAACATGCATGCATGAGAAATGGAAAGAATTTCAAAGCACAGACACACCATGCAAGAGGGAAACAAGAAGGAGAAGAAATAGAGAAAGGAGATGAGAGAGATGGAAGGATTTCCAACTCACCTCACATGCAAAGAACCAAACTTCCTCTTGATCGATGGAGGAGAGAATTCGGAGGAGAGAATTCAAGAGAAGGAGAGAAACTCCACGTGCACAGTTGAGGAGAATGAGAGAGAACGTGGGTGTTGGTCGATGGATGAGTTAAATAAGCTCATGGTTAAGTCCACATTACAAGGAAGGCTAAGCTGGAAGGCTATTTTCAGTTTGAGTCAAATCCGGGTCCAATGGAATCACACGACATCGGTTGCAAACGACGTAGTTACGAAAGTTAACGAGCTCAACGAAAGACACGTGTTGACATCAAGATGATGCAAAAATGACCATGTCTTAGAAAAGCTAAAATTACAAAAAAGGGCTTGGTCTACTTAATCCAGGTCAAACTCAACCCAACTACCTATCCATGACCCGCAACGAAAATCAAAACATAAACAAAACACGATTAGCAACGAAAACAAGATTAATTAACTGCTAAACGAGGTCAAGCTGGGTCGGAGTGTTACATCTCCAAAGGTCTCCGATACTTTGTAAGCAAAAAGAGATAGAGAGAATGGGAAAAACTATTTTATAATCTCCAAGTCTTTTGGGAATTGGGAAACATAGCATTCACATCTTAAACATGGATCCTTACACAGCCAATAAATAAATTTGAGTGGGAACTTAGAGATGTCATAGTAGATAAAGGCTCTTACTCCCATAACACCCACCGAAGATTGATCTCTGGTGGGTGCCGTTACTTCTCTGCCACTTGGCTACTGAGCCTAATATTCAATAAATAAATAAATAAATAAATAAATCTGAGCAAATATCACTTGCTAATTTCTTCTTTTTTTTTTAAGGTTAAAATATGCTTCTTTATTCAGAAAAATACATAAAAAATGGAAAAGATCATCAGAGGATAAGATGATCTAAAATGTGGCATACCCCATAAAGCTAGCAAAATCAGAAAAACAAAGAGAATGGATATCCCCTGGGCTCAAGTACACCAAAGGCCTACATAATCAATGGGGTCAATATAAAGTAGAACATGATATTATTCCCTAAGTCAATGAGTAACTTTTCGTGCAATAGTAGTAGGCTATGAATAATGCACCACACCAATATGACGAAGACATTGACCCATTTGTCTATAGGTAAAGCGATGTTGCCAAGGTTGTCACAACCTAAGTCCAGGAGTTCGGGGGTTAGCAAAAGCCAAACCGATGACACACCTACTCCTGTGCCTGTACATGTAGACCTGGTCTAAATGTACACGCACAAGGGAAGGTTCACACCTGCTAAACATATACGCGAAAGTTGTAGATATCAAAACATCACACTAAATAATGCAAGAAGAGAGTCCGACAATAGAGTTGACATATATCGATAAAGGTTTTACAAAATGAAGCAAAATAAACATGTACAAATCATGATAGGATTCAATCGTGACAAATCTCAAAATGATGAAGACTCATATGCAATGATGTCCATGGCGCTCTCCGATGGAGTGACCACATCCACTCCTCTAGTCCTGATGGGACCTCGGGGCCTTACTTGGAGTCTGGTCGACCGACGAGGGGTCGGTCTGGGTATCTGAGCCTGCAACACTAAAGACAACTCATGAATACAACGATTCAACAATGTATAAGCCATAACAAGATAACCCATGCTGTGTCTAATAGAATAAAGAACATCATGTAAATCATAACAGGTCACATTCATATACTAAGCTGCTATGCAAGAAAGAAACATGCCATGTGAATCAATGTATACATACTGTGTACATAACTAGTTGGCGATTACATTGCCATATGCTCCCAAAAGAGGGATCTTATATCCGTGCAGAGAACACCATTGACCAAGTCAGGGTGCAAATGGGTCTCGGGTTCTTAGGGTCCGGATTCCCTAAGACGTTTCCTTACTGCAACAAGGCCATGTAAACTACACCAAATTCACCCCGTCGGGATCCTAAGGCTGAGGCTAAGTAGTGCCTGACCATACAAAGTCAATTATGAAAACCCTAAGTAAATCATGACAAACATATCATGCATGCATATTCGAGAACATGTCTTATACGTGTAACATACATGCATACTCAAGGTATGGAAAACATGGTAGCATAGTCAACAATGCGAAATTAGCTGAAACAAGTAATCATGCTAAAGAGGGAAAATCAATGATCGTCATACAACATGTCATGCAAGCAAATCGTAGCATATCGAATCACGTTCATTTACTAGTCAACTTTAAATTAATTTAATTTAATTTAATTTAAGTAATCATGCTTAACAGTTAGATAACGAACATGAATGATTCACAGCCCTCGAGATCATTCACGTATGTTTACATACTCCGTTGGGCAAGTCGAGGTTGCTTACTTTCTACCTTCAAGGCTCTACAAGTCCCATTCCTTTCCTAGCTTTTTTACTGTTCGGGTCATCCAGCTCAGCCGTGGATAACCTTACGACTTAGCGGTAGAAGGCTTCACTGCTTAGCCGTGACTGGGCCGTAGGAGAGTTGCTGATTTGCATACTCTCAGTTATTTTCAGGTGTCACCCTGTATTGATCTACGGCTGGGTTCATGGTTAGGTCACGGCTTAGCCGTAATGCACTGTATGGCTTAGCCGTAGCACATTTCACGGCTTAGCCGTGCATGCGCTGGGTTGATTTCTGAATCCATTACAAAAAATTTGCTACAACATCAAATGAGCAAAATCTCAACAGAGAAAGGAAGAATGAGCTCAAATTGGGCTGTAACCATATTAGGCATGCAATATCATGAGAATCATCCAAATTCAAGCATATATCAACATGGGTTCATACAAATTATGCTTATACTTGCCTTAATAGAGTTCAAACACACCAATTGTTGTCCTTGGGGTTCAATTCACATCCAAACACTCTCACAGCTATCATGTATGAGAAAGAGAAAAAGAATTCACTGTACAGTCAGTCATGGAGAACGAGAGGAAAAAGATGAGGGAGATCAAAAGGACCTAGAACTCATTTCAATCTTCTACCAAAGGATGAAATAGCACAAATTCCTCTTATTAGTTGTGATCGGGAAGAAAAGACTCTAGAGGGAGAGAGAGAGAGCCTTCAACATGAGGGAGGAGAAGAGAGTGAAAGAAAGAGAGTCGGTGATGGCTTTATATTGGATAAAGTTAAAGCAAAAGTTTAATAAAGACCAATTCATAAAATAATTTACAGTTTGAGTCAAATCCGGGTCTAATGGTATCATACGACATCGGTTGCAATCAACGTAGTTACGAAAGTTAACGAACTCAACAAAAGACACGTGTTGACACCAAGATGATGCGAAACTGGCCATGTCGTATAAAAGCTAAAATTATGAAAAAGGGCTTGGTTTACCTAATCCAGGTTAAACTCAATCCAACTACCTATGTATGACCCGCAACGAAATGAAAACAAAAGCAAAACGCAATTTAACAACTAAAGTAACATTAATTAGTTGCTAAACGAGGTCGAGTTGAGTCGGAGTGTTACAAATGTGAGGAAGGCGGGTCTTTCAATGCCTTAATTAAGCCAAGGTCCATCTCCAAGCAAAGTTCAGTTGAGTGTAATGGTAGTCTTCTTAGTAATGATATCATTTTTTTATGATAGTCTGAACTACTTCTTAGGTTTGTAAAAACATGGTACCCATTAGGATGCCAAAATATACTAGTAATGCATTCTTGGTTAGATAGGATTGAGAATCTCCAATAAAAAAACACTCTATCTTGACGTAAAGGAGAACGGAGAACTGCTATTGGAGGTAAATTCCACCTGCTATGAATATATTCAAGAAGCTCCACATTAAGATAAACCAGATAGCAATAGAGTTGATGAAGGATCCCCATGTGGACTTGAGATGGAAGGTGTGATTGTTTGAAAAAAAACTCTATAATTTCTTTCCCTCTACACATGCCATATAAAACTAGGAAAAATTAGATGTGCCAAGAAAAGCATGCCAGAATTTGCAGGATCAACATGATTAATCACAGATTCAGCAACCTCCATCGGAGTATAACATATCGAAGACTGAAGCATAAGTTTGGCTTGTAATCCATTCAATACCTCCATTGCGAAGGGGCACTATAAGACTAAATGCCGAATTGACTCCCCCCTATCTATTACACAAAACACAAGAAGTATCACATTGCAATCCTCGATTGATGAGAAACTCATTAGTCCTCAAACACCTCAAGAAGACCATCTAAGCACATAAAGAGTGCTTAGGAAATACTACCTCAAAATCAAACCAAGTTCACCCATAGTTAACTAGGCTGAGTAGGAAGGTTAATTGCAATCTCATAGGCACATTTTAGAGTAAACAAGCCTGAATCATTCAGACTCCAAATAACCTCATCAGTAAAATCATTATGGGGTGTCTCCATAGTAGAGATGTAAAATCAGACTCTGTATTATGATCAATGCCTCAAAAGAAGTAAATGGGACAAGCCAGCCAGTATCTCCTACAAACTTGCTAACGAGAATATTTGCACCCATGCTCAAGTCATAAATCATCCTTGCACCAAACAGGCCCTTCAAACGCTCTATAGGTAGCTAAGGATCATACCAGAAAGATGTACTACTGCTATTGCCAATTAAGTGGCGAATAACAGGCAGAGTGTTGCCTCGTAATTATAAAATGCCTTTCCATCTATAGTAGTCAGAATTTGATATTGAAGCATCCTAGAAAGAGATGTTTTAAAGATATTTCACTTTTATCCAAGCTAGCCAATAAGACTTGTTTTTAGCTCTGTGCCATACTTGCCTCATTAAGGATGCTTCATTTAAATTGTTAGTAGATTTAATACCTAGTCCTCCCAGTTTGATGGGTTTGCAAATTGTGTCCCAAGCAATTAGGTGGAGGTAATGAGAATCCCATTTGTTCCAAAAGGATCATCTCGCTTGCTTCTTGACTGTGCATGACATGGGTTTCGAATAAGGATGATAATGTGACAGGTTTCATTTAGGTTGGCATTAAAACCCAAACTTGCTCTACCACGTACTTAACCTCACTCAAATCCTACAATTCAAGTTTAATAGTGGTTTCTTTTAATTTAAGATTTAAATGTATGAATGAGGAGTTTGTGCCGTGGGAGAAACACTATTCTTATTTTTCATGCAATTTCCTTTTTTGGTTGTTTGATTCATTACATATTTATTGTATAAATAAATAAATTGTCTTTCTCCAATGTGGAGGATTTTGATTTTCTATATGCGGGGTTAGAATGGAGGACTCCTCTCTCTCTCTCTCTTTTGGAGCTAAATAGAGTAGGCCATGACTTTTATTGAATGCCCAATTGGAGGTAAGTACCTGTGTTTTGTATATAAATGTTCTTAAATATCAAAATTAATCATAAATCGGGCATATTGTGATAACCAAAACTCCATAGTCTGACTCCACAAAAACATGTTCTCTAATAGCTTGAAAAATTTTCCCTAAATTGGGCTTGGTAGGAGCGGCTCACCTATTAAATGCTATTGTCAATCTAGAACCCATCCCTCCATTTGAACTGTCTAGATCTCTAAGCTTTCGTTTTTCTTCTAGTCATTAAAAGTGATCAAGTATATATACAGATATATATATATATATAAATGACCCTATTAATATTAAATTAAGAAAGTTAGGATGTATTACTAAATGCAAAAACCATTGTTCCTATTTTAACATTTGTAAAAAAAATAAAAATCGTGGGCCCGTCTGTTTTTCTTCGAATAGAGTAAGCCTGGTTATATATATTTTTTACTAAAAAAATCTAGTCACTAAGATTTCAAGACACAAGTAGGAATAGTTATAAACACACAGGTCTTTAAGAGGCATACGAAAACTTCATTTTCAATTTGGAAACCCCGTTTAACGTTCCATTTAACTTAATTAGACAGTTCAAATCCCTTACAATCGGATCTAAACTCCAAATATCAGCGTAGAAATAATTGCACACGCGGAATCTGTTGTAATCCGATCTGGACTCCAACCATCCAGGTAAAAACTAAGACCCCAATCACAGTAAAAAAACAAGCGAGTAGTGCCACCCTCTTCCCTGCCGTGAACTTTATTGCACCTGTACAGGTAGCGGGCCGACATAAATTTTCATCCCGTCTCCATTGCGGTCCCACCAAAAGATGTGCTCCCGTCATCGCCGTGGGTCCCAACCCAGCCTGATGCGATTGAGGAGACGGATTCCCCTACTCTTCCGAAAACAATTATAAAGATATATTATGTTAATTGAAAACCGACCGATTCCATTTCAAGCCCCCTCTATAAAACCCCTGTCTACTCTCCCCCCACGGCTGATTTCTGTTTCCCAGAAACGCCACTTCCCCCTTCGCAAGACCTCGAGCCCCCCCAAGAAGAGGAGCCTTCGATGGCCGTGCAGGCACAACATCCCTCAAATCTCTTCAGGTGCGCGAGCTTTCAGTCGATTTCCTTCACGATCTCTTCCGAATTCAGATTGCTCATCCGTTTTTTGCGTTTTTTACAGAGCAAGTAATGGAGTCTTTGAAGATGCTCATCCCAGCGCGAATATGCTTCGAGGTTACGGAAATTACGGTGAGGCTCTGATTCGGATAGCGATGTTGTCGTTAGCACTGGAATCGCTCTGCTCGCGTTTTCGGATTTAATGCGATGCTTGATTTCCTTTCTTGCAGGTATTCCGCCGCAGATCCTGAACGGAACTGTATTCAGCGATCCGGAGAGCGAGCTCACCTGCAACTTATCCGGCTCTCGCAAGCGCAATCGCGATGATGCATTGCAGTCGATGATGTCGCAGCAGCAGCAGCAGCAGAAGCAGATCTGTGAGCAGCAGCGGAAGCAGCTCTTCGAAAGAATGGAATCCGCTAAGACATCGACAAGCGGACGAGCTCCTGCAGTTTCCACCTCTCTCTTCTCTCAAGATCTCGTCTCGTTCTTTCACAATCAAACAGTCGAAGTTGATACGCTCATCAGACTCCAGGTATGCTTCAAAAAACAGGACTCGAATCGATCATCGCTGCTTGTTTTTTTGTCATCTTCTGTGAGTGATTGTGTTTGTGTCTGTGTTGTTTTTAGAATGAGAAGCTTCGATTAGGATTGGAACAAGTGCAGAAGAGGCACATCAGATCTCTGCTTCTAGCGCTCGAGTACAGAGCGTTGAAGCGGCTGCGAGAGAAGGAAACAGAGCTCGACAGCGTCATGCGCAGGAACGCGGAGCTGGAGGAGAAGGTGAAGCAGATGAGCGCAGAGAGCCAGATCTGGTGCCACGTGGCGCGGAACAATGAGGCCATCGTCTCCAACCTCCGCTCCAGCCTCGAGCAGATCCTCCTCCAGAACTCGGGCGCGGCGGCCAAGGAAGGCTACGGCGACAGCTCCGACGCGGCGGACGACACGCAATCCTGCTGCTACGAAGCGGTGGAAGAGCGGACCGCTGCGGCCGAGAGAACGCTACGGGAGAACCGAGACATCAGGTGTCGGACGAAATGCAAGTCGTGCCGGGAAAACGACGTGTCGGTGCTTCTCCTGCCCTGTCGACATCTCTGCCTCTGCAAGGAATGCGAGTCCAGAATCGACTGCTGCCCCGTCTGCAAGACGTCGAAAAACGCCAGTTTGCAGATATTCATGTCTTGACTGTACTGCGTTTCGGAACGGTGTTTCAGCCAACGCCGATATGTCGGATTGGTAATTGCTCTGTCGGAATGTTTCATATTTTCTAATCTTTATTTGTGTATGATTACCTAATTAGCCCCCTTTTTTTTATAAGGTAATTACCGCTGTTACTACACACTCAGTTTTGGCGGCCGATATCAGTTACATGGATTTTTCAAACTCGACCTTTTGTTTTTACTTTTCGGTTACGTTACGACGATACGTTTCCAAAACTGCAGAAGAATCGTAGTTAATGCTCACCGATACATACGTTTTCTCGAGAATTGGTGTCCCGAGTGATTCCGTGGCCCCCACTAGATGAAAATAAGATTCACTTGGTTGATTATCTGTCCGCCAGTGGGGCCCACACCAAAGAGCATGCTACGTATTTATTAAGCATGGAGAGATGGCGGGTTCGCACGCCGAGTCGAGTCGACTCGGACGATTCGGACATGGACTGTACAAAGATTACTGTCCGGGATTTGCGTGGAAAAGAGACAGAGAGAGGAGTATATCGTGCATTGATGCTGACACATCCGTCGATTTGATTTGAAAGAAGAAGTGCGTTTCCATGTATTTCTTTCTATCCGTACCATCTTTGCTGGATTTGTCATAGAGATTAGAATGAACGGTTTTAATCTTTTACAAGGAAAGTTTCCAGGCCACCCACTTTGATTTGATTCCCTTGCTTCATGTGGAGTGGTCCCACTTTGTATCGGAAACGAGCAGATAAGGCTTTAATCCCATGTGTTGGTGGTAAACTGGGAAATGTTGCAGCTCGGTTAAAGATGGGATCCAGTCTTTGCAGTGACCCAGATCTTTTGCAGACACATGAAGCAGTTTGTAGTGATCTGTACTTTAAATTTATGTGTTTGGAAGAATTGGCTACAATAAAAAGTGCTATCCATCCATGCATCATCGCCATGTCCAGCTCTAATCATCATTGAAGTTTAATTTCAATCTCTTTGGACAAGATTTCCTAATCAAAATTGGTTAGACTTGACGATAAAACTATATACAATTTACTCTAGAAGCAATTGTTTTGGCTTTTATTGATATACGATTCCCAATTCCTCTGTTACTATATTGTAATTAAGTTTCTTGTTTCTTTCTAAAATAAGAAAAAACTACGGGACCTAGTTCTAGTCTATCAGTCACAAGGGGTTGTTCTTGGATAGTACTAGTCTAGTGACGATAATGACAACCGGCATTTCTCTGCATTTAAACCTGGGCAAATTGTACATCTTTACAGTCCAATCAGTGAAAAGACATGTAGTCTGTATACAGGGTGGTGGTGAGTCGTATCAACTAATGGGAGACAAGTGGTGGGCCACACCATCAGCTCATCAGTGACCCCGTGACCAACCTACCATTCCAGATCAGTTTTAGTTGAGTCGAATGACAGCCTTCAGTTTTGGAAGAGTCTAGATCCTCTTTGGTTTTATCCCGGACAAATCCCATGAAGGAATGTAGCTCATCGCTTGTTCCATTCAGAAAAAAAAAAAAAAATCAAATTGTTCCAAGATAAACCTCTTTAAGATATGTTTGATTAATTATTTGATGAAAATTGGGATAATAAATATGTATAGATCGTTTGGGCTATCAAGGGTTTTGACTTTTTTTTTCACATATGTGGGCTACTTTTCCACTTACATGGGTGTTCTGCTTGCATATGGTAGGCTTTTTTTTTTTTTTTTCTTTTCAACTATGTCGACTCATATGGTTGGATTACCAAAAAAAAAATGGCATAGATTGTGAATCATAATCTTTTATCAAAGAATAATTCGAACACAAGAATGAAATTGGATTTACAGAAAATTTGAAGATAATCATTTCTCGATGGCATTGTCTTTTGAAATGTCCGGATTATATTAATTGGCCCTGGATCTAGTATTTAAGAAAAAAATATATATTTAAGTCTGGCAAGCCACGTGTATGATCCAGATGATAAAGTAAAAGAGCCGTTACTAGCCCATGTTTGAAATGGAACGTGACATGAATCGCATGATTGTGGCTAGTGACGAGAGAAAGGTGGCTTTTTTCTAACTTGAATAGATGGACCGCCCCACGACGCGAGCCAGAGGGAGAAAACGAGTTTTTTCGATATCTCCACCACACCACCACCGACGCTCTCTCTCCCCTCTCTTTCTTTAGCAGAGCGGTGCTAGCAGTTCTATTTTTACTTTTACTCTGCGCATGGGGTTTGCAAGATATGGAAAGGAAGGCAAGATATGGAAGGAGCCAAACATGTGCTCTTTAGTGGGCCCTTTCTCTTTATTGATTACAAGCACCTGACCCACCGTCATGACTTCCAATCAAGTGGGTCATGCCCAAAGTTATCAAATTCCGTGATGTGTCCTATAGTGTAAAATGCTTTGCAAGAAAGGCCGATTTAGATCATCAGTGATCAATTACATCACTACTTTGTACAACATGCTCTGTCAAGACAATTTAACTTGCTTGATTTAATGACTTGTCAAGCCTAGTAATTGCCTAGGAATAATTGATTAAACCATGGACAACGTTCAAACACATAGGCAGGTTAGCCTCGGTGTCTCAGTTGGTTCAGGTGCATATACCCAATAAAAGAAAATCTCTGTAAAAGACAAACAGATCAAAAGTATCTAATGTTAATGGTTTTAAGCCAGTAAGCTTATAAAATCACCAATGTAAATAAAAATCTTTCTAACTTTGTAGAACACTGATATTTCACTGCCTAGCAGTGAATGTAATCTCTCCCTATCTCACTCATAAATGATATATATAATACATATAGATGTGATAAATTTCAGAATCTCGGTTTCCAATCCTTTTCTGAAAGGTAGATGCCTGCACTCTGCCAGAAGGAATATAAAACTGGTACGTGAGAACGGTCAAAATGTTTGCTGGAGGATCATTTGCATCGATGGAGGTTGATATGTTCACCAATTCCCATAATTAAAAGGTTGGTTGCATCAGTCCCCTCGGATGCTATCAAGCCAACATGGATTCATGTGACTCTGGCCAACAGCAAATACAAATGTTGGTGTACTTGAACACTTCTCCACTGTCAGGATGGTAAAATGATCAAGTCATCTGGACCCATCTCATTTTAAATTAATACAAGATGGTTGGTAGCAACTGACTTGTAATAATGGTTCACATTGGCTGATTGATATGAAATATCAAAACCAGCTCAGTAATTCTTGATTTGGGTTAACATTTTCAAGCTGATTAACATACAGACTATTCAAGCATTCAACCTACCAAGTCAACTTTAACCTCGGCCGACTCAATTTATTGTTCTATTACCCGCTAACCGTCCCTAGCATTTACATGACTATTGGATTTATGGCTCAGGTTAACATTTCAAAGCCCATAATGTATAAACAGTTGAGGTCCAAGTTGAGCCCACTGGTAGTCATAGATTATACCAATCCAAATATCTTTTATCTCATAGGCTATCTTTGTTTTTTTTTTTTTTTTTGGTACGGTCAACTGAAACTGGTGGGAATATCAAGGGAGATAGATCCATAACACTTTATATATAGCTTCACATCGTAGGCTGAAACATCTCTTTGATGTATCAATTATTATTATTTATTCTTTTTTGTAACTTATGATCCACTCATTTTCTATGTCATTGCTTGGTCTTTGTGGCCTGTTCTACAGCACAAGATATATCCACAAGAATCTGTTTTTAGTAACCCAGGCAGCAACATTTCTATGCCCAGGTAAAAGGTTAGTCGCTAGGGACAAAGACTCGCATCTTTGGTTACATCACATTCTTCAAGCTTAAAATCTTTTAAGAGTGGAAAATATCTATTTCTTCTAGTTATTTTTTAAGTTTTCATAGACAATGGAAATATATCAAACCTATAATTTTAGCCTTGCCATTAAGGGTTCTAATTAAATGTCATTTAAAAGCATTAATAAATTCACTAATACCATAACAAAGTTTTGGATACAAAGAGAAGGGAACTTAGTTTTGGTTTAAAGAAGTGCACTTCATTTTAAATTAGTCCAATTGGTCCTTCCTATGATCAATCCAAACCATTACACACATTTGCATTGCCTTGGTCGAGCCACATAAGGAGCTGTTTCATTAATTAGAATTTCAATAATTCATGTAGGGAGGCATTTTAAAATTTTCAAGAGTTATCGCCTTGAAGTGAAATTTCAAATCCCTTATTTTGATGAAGCATTTGAAATTCTAACAAAAAACATATAAAATGAAATTCTAGGAATTCTAAAAAGTCATTTGAAATCTTTTATATTGCTAAGATTTGAAGTTTTGGTGAAAAAAATAATGAAATTCAAATTTCAAGAGGATAAGCTAACACATAATGTCCAAAAAACTCCAACATTTCAAATTCCTATCAAGAACTATATTAAAGAAATAGGCCCAGGGTGTGGATTTGCTTTCTAGCATTGTGTTCAAAACCACCTTAAATTTGTCAGGCGTGCATTTGCATGAATTTTATAGTGTGTCCATAGGAAATTAGTCTTATTGGGTTACAAGTTCTACAAATACCCATTGTCATAAAAAAAATGTCTTGATTGGCATCCTTTTAAATTTGACATTTACCCAACCGTTTAAACATTCAGGCTTTCAAATTTTTGGTCATCATCATTTGAAGGTACTGATAATCTATATATGGCACATCCCTAATTCACATCAATTGTTTAATGCCCTTTACTTAGATCGTCGGAATGGATCCGCTGATTTCTCACGGAATGGGGTGTCCCCCTATAATATTTTAGAGCACCGCCCTAATTCACATCAACTTTTTTAATGCCCTTTACTCGTTTTATGGCATGCATTCACAGATTTCTCACGGAATGGGGTATTGGGGTGTCCCCTTAAAATATTTTAGACCACCCTCCATTTTCTATATAAACCTTATTTGCTGTAATCTAATGCTAACGTTTTGTCATTGGTAATCTTGCGGTTTGTCATTTCTAGGACAGTAAAATTGTACAAGTCCAAAAGGAGAGAAGCTTGGAAGCATATAAAACGACCCCAACTGCCCTTATTTATTAGGATGCATTGGAGGAAGCTAGATGTTGAAGAGGGTGAGATCTGATCTGTTCAAAGGAAAGAACCAAAGGGGAGAAAACTCCCTTTTACGTCAGATACTATAGAGGAATAGTCAAACTAAGAGATGAATACAACACCCATTATTTTTCTTTACCTCGTGGACCATGTTATGTGTTGTTTTTTTATTGCCTTGTGAGTAGTGAGATGGTGAAACACCCATAGGCAGAGAAACCTGCAAGTGCACGGAGACAAAACAGGTGGATCAGTGGCACGGGTTGTGGCACTTATGCATGAAAAGTGGGGAACCGACGACAGAGACAGCGTAAGATATTGGATGGGGCAATGACTTTTTCAGGGCCTCTCATTTTCATGGGAAGCATAGTTTAAAGACAGGTGTTGGGGCCATATTCTGGCCTAGTTTTATTGGCTGTAGATATTGGTTGACTCGTCTAGCTCACGTTATGTTAGCTTTTCCCCATGGTTTTTTGGTACACGAGAAACTAAGCTGTGGTGTTTTAAATTCATTATTTTAAGACAGTAGTGCTAGAAAGAAGCCTCCAAATATAAATGCAAGAGGTCTGCCTAGAATCTCTCGACTCCGTGGCCCCTGGCCAAATTCCCATTATTTTACTTAGTGCATGAGGTTTGATTATATTGGAATGTGGGGTCTCTTTATCCCACCCCATTTGAGAGGGAATACTTACTTTGGGGATGTGGGTTTTTGGATTCTCAAATCATGCTTTCATTGCAATTTACTTTGGTGATAAGGATGAGCTGTTTTTGTAGTTTTTCAATGGAAAGTAGCAGTGGCACCAATGTAATGATACATACATGAGAGTTGAATTGTTTCCTCTTTAACTCCTCATTGAATGTTGTATGTGCATGCCATTTGGAGGTGGGCATGATGTAATTATTAGACAAGTGGATGCTTCAGAGGTGTTTAAAATGCATACAAGATTTCATGTCGTCATCTTTGATGCTTTTGCTTGAATTATGGTGTAAAGTAAATTTAGTTGAAACATGGTGTTATGCACCCACATGGGTAGGCATTTCCAAGTGCATTTAGGGGTTGCAGAGATCAAATTATTCCAAGAAAAGAAACAAGGACAACGGCCAACAAAGTGTGTTTTATTTGTGGGGCTGAGGGTTTTGCATGTGGGTATTGGCTTTAAAGGTGCCCCACTTGTGTAAATCATGGAGTGGAGACTCCACCTGCTATTCTGCAATTATCTGCGGTCTCCACCTTAATGTTTCTTACACTTTCTTCTCTCTTGGAACCTTTGGCTTGGAATTGAATAAGTAGAATTATAAAATAAGAGAATGTCAAAGAGTGTGTTGCCATGTTGAAAGGAAAATTTGAAGGTGGCAGCTTCCCCATAGACGGTTTTTGCTTTTCATCATCAGCCGTTGGAGAAAAATTTAGAAGCTCATTTGTGAATCTAGGCACTAGACAGACTTTTGGACCACTCTCCAAAATTAGAAGTAAAAAAAAAAAAAAACCCTTGTCTATATTTGGGTTTATTCCTTAGTTCATAGAAGGATTGAATGGCTATATAATATAATGTATACATTAAGAAATGTTAAATGCTTTGTATTAAGAAATATGATATTAGCATATAAGTATTCGGCCTTGATTGGAGCCCTGGTCCAGTGCCTTTATATTCAGATGAAGGTCCATTCTGGACCTTTAATTTAAATCAGACATGGATGTAGGCTCTGTAGCTTGAACGCAAGCCGTTTAAATATTAATTTTGTAGGGATTGGCCTAATCTACAATTAACACATTCTCACTTCGGCAAAAACATTAAGTTAAAGATCCACACAATGACAATTCCAATGTTAATTTTTACTAACACCAGCTGAAGAGATTGGTCAGATGACCAAATTTGAATGATCCTTATCACCACAGTAAAAGGTGAAAAAATTGTCTTTTGGGCAAAAGATAGCAAAACTCTACGTCTTTGAACTTCAAAAGAAAAACTATTTCTTTTACAGTATCAACACTCAATTTAGTGAGAAAAAGTTTTTATTTTTATTAAATAAAAAATATCTACTAAATAAAATAAATATAACAACCTAATTTAACATTAATTAAAACATATTAGACTTGTGGCCAGGTCCTAACTTTAAATTCTAACGCCTACAGCTACCAGTCCTAGCTACAATTTGTTTTGGCCCCTATTCAGCTATCTAAGGACTGAAATTTTTAGAGAGAGAGAGAGAGAGAGTAAATGGAAATGCAGCAAAGATATCTGGCAAACCAGGAAGCAGGTTCAAATTGATTAAAAGAAGGGCCCTCTTTCCATCACAACCAACTTGATTATCAGAAACGGTTGCAGCAAGATGGGGACCCATTCTTCTCTCTCTTGGGTCCTTTTAGCTTCTATTGCCTTGTGCTCCACGACAATCAGTACAAAACGCACAGCCTGTTAAGCTTTCAAACCCAAGGGTACTCTCACTATTGGATTGTGAGTGCCACCCATAGTGGCCATACATCAAAATATCCATTGTGTTTTTACACCTCTAATGACACAGAATGTCGTCTTCAATCAACAAAATAAAACAAAAGTTGGATTCTTAATCCTACTTCCTAACGTCAGGTCTAGGCTAGTGTGACTTCGACGTCCTTGAAAGGCTATAAACTATACTGTCAGGGATGCAACTGGGCCTGGCCCTGTGGGGTCATCCCATCTGATTCAGGGACTATACAAAAAATCTAGTACAGAGACTAATACAGAACATTTTTTTTGTCTACATGGCTTATAACTCGGTGGAACTCGAAAAAACCTGCCCAAGTTTTTTAAACAAAGTAACTTGGAATCTGTGATTGGAGTATGGTAAAGGGGTCATTTGTTTCATGGAATTAAATTTTCCTAGGGCAGATGTCAACTAGTAGGTTAGGATAACATGCATTTCTTAGGTTTGATTTACTTGTAGTTTTTTTTTTTCATTAGTGTGGTTTGATTGGTTTGGCCAAGTTTTGCCTATAGAAAGGAGGTTCTCTCTTGTAATAGAGATATTTCTACCCATCTCTCTTCCCAGCTCAGGGCAAATGAGCTCCATGAAAGGAACATTAGGAAGGTAATACCCAGAGGATATTAGGTGGAACTGTAAATGGACACTGTAATTATTTTTTTCCTCTGGGGAACTATACATAGAAAAGGGGTAAAAAAATCTAATAGCATTCAGGGTGCTTGGATAAGTATACTGTACCTTTGTTTGCTATGAAATATATGTGATCAGAGTTCAGCTCAATCTTGATATGCAGTCATGAGCTTAGTGAGTTTGAGCTAAGTTCAGTGCAATCCAAGTTTAGTCTGTTTAATGTTGAGTTTTGGCTATGGTTGGGTAGGGATTAGCTCTGCTTTTGTTTAAGTTCCGTTCTGTGGGATCATAGGCTGCAACATTTTGGAATCATAACTAATAATTCAAAGTTGAACTCTTCAAATTGAAGGACTTTAGTCTATAACACAGACTGATTTTGTTGAAGTCTGCCGACATTACATGCTAAATCATGCTTGTCTTGGTGCAATGTTACAGACAACATTAGGAAAAAGTCTCCCTCCTTAATTAAGAAGCAATGTAGATAGGCTACTTTGGTTGCTAGGACTGACTCTTAGCTACAACGTTAACAGTAATTTCGCAATCAGTCCTCTCATCATGCCAATCGGTCCCCTCAACAAGTCAAAGTTTTATCGATAGACAAATGAAAGATGTGGAAGACGTGTTAACATAGAGATTAGGAAGTCAATATTCATGCATTAATTACTACTTTGTTGTTCATGAAGTTCCTTACACCTAAATTACTTCTTACCTTGTAAAAAAGTCAGTCAGATTAATTGATTTAAATAAAACTTGACTTACTACTACTTGTCAAAGAGTTGATGAAATGAAAGAAAGGCATTCAAATTCCAATTGGTGAATCAAAGGATCAGGTCGAAGTCAGCAATATTGAGTTAGTGTGAAAGATGTAGGAACTCAGAAGATGAAAGTTAAAGGAAAATGACAAATTAAGTTCTTAAATGGTATTAACCATCATGAAATGGGAGTGTTAATATTGCATATTGTAAGTATTCCTTCCATCTGCTGGGGCTGTGTCCAAGACCATTATCTGTTGCGCCTATAGATCTAGGCCCAGTCTATGGACCTGGAAAGTGTTAGGGAATATCAACAGTTGTTAGAAGATTTGTTAGGACTTGTTAGGATTTTATGAGTGGTTAGTAGATTAACCTTGTCCTCTTGATAAGGTTAGTTCAAGTTTGATTATAAATGTAATCATTTCTAATGAAATCTACAGAAAATTATGGGCATGAATTGATTTTTAAAATTCTTCATAAAGTACTATGGCAGTGGTGTAGATCCAGGCCCGTCCAGGTATAGCCAACGTTTTGCTAGATTGAATATGAACCGAGCCCAACCCATTTAACAAACTGCAAATAAATTCAGTCCATGGTCCAGTCTATTGGCTAATAAACAACCACAAGCTAATACAAATGACACAATAGCGAATGGGTGTGTTCATCTTGTACATTGTTTAGTTCTCTCTAGTTGGCTGGGTCCCCATTCTTCATTGGGCTTGATTACAGATTCAGGCCTCGGACACTCCTGAAATTTCATCCCAGAACCCTTTCCCTGAGCTGATAGACCACGCAATTTAAACTAACTCATGCTCGATTGAGTCCATGCCTGGTTGGCCTGGCCCCATACTCCTTTTAATCATCAAACTTTTGCATGTATGCTGCTAAATTTTACTAATTTTGATAGAAGTGCTCTGATGTTGGGTGTAGTTTGTATAATTAATTACATGTTCTTCCACCAACTAATCCTTTGAATTTAGTGACCAAAGCCTGTCAAAGAGATTGGGATAAACGCTTCTAAACAGTTGGTAGTTGGAACATCAAAATGCAAACTAAAGTAGTTAGCATTCTATTCAGTGAGTTGAAAGGTAGCTATACTTCTCTCTTGGTATGCGACCTTGAATTATAGACCCCTTATTTCTGCTTCGCTTCCTCAGGGCGTTTTGTCATCTATCCATCGACAAGACAACATGATAAGAAACCAATCTTTCAGAACTAGCAAAAAATCTTTTCCTTAGCCTTAGATTTAGCCTTAGATCACCAGAAACATCCTTATCTCATACTATCATACTCTGTTACAAGAAAAACTCCAGTTAGAATTTTACCATAGATCTCGCAGCTATAAAACTTGGTTGATCTTAGAGTAAAAAAAATAAAGAGAAAATATTGCAATCTGAATACAAGTACTAAACTAGAAGATGAAGAGAGTGAAGTTATGTTTGATTTTTTAGGGTCACTGCTGTCTTTCCAACATTCTTCGGGTTGTGTAAGATCCCTTTCCCCGATCTAAGATTGATTTGCTAATTCTTCGTGACTGGAGCTAATTGATTGTGTTTTAGTGTTATTGTTGCCTTTATTAAGTAGAATGAGTGAGACCCCAACTTAGATTAGGTAGTTCATGGACCAATTTGTAAATTTAATTAAGTTAATAATGCAACATCACACATTCACTCATCACATTATATGCATTTTATTATGGGCATCCAAGTCATGAAGTGGACCATACCCAATAGACTTAAGTCACCTATGTAGGACTGGTTAGGGCCTTCTTTGTAAATATTCCTAACTAGAGGACTACTAGTAAATACTCAAACTATTGGAGCAACCCTCATTCTATATAAAAGCACACATCCCATAGCTATGAGCTTTAATGCCTCTAGACAAAAATCTAGCCCCTACGTTCATCTCTACTCTATCTTCTACACCCTTCCATGCTAAGAGTATGTGAGTGAGAGACGTCTAAGCCCTATTAAGCTTTGCAACTGCCTTCTTTTCCATATCTTCTTTACCCATTGAGTGTTTGGTTGGAAAGAAAAGCCCCATTTCACCATTGGCAGATACTCCAATGTGCGCAACTTAATCTTTATTGAAGTTTGAGCCATTAAACAGTGTAGTAGTGGATCTTAGAAAAGCGTAGCTTCATTTATTCATCCTTTCATGGCATTCATCTTCTGTTTTTTTCTTTTTTTCGCACCATTTCATTAATAAGGTGTTATTTGAGCTGAGAGATTTGATAATTCTACGATTTTGGCTTTGGTATTGGTTTAGGGAGCACCTTAAGGCAAATATGAGCAAGTAGTAACAAGCATGTATGCTATTATGGTTGATTGTTTATTATTTGATACTCTATTGCATTGTATAACCCGTCCTCTTCGTGTTTCGTTAATGGAGGATGTCTTTATGGGTGAAATGATGCTCATGAAGGATTGCATGAAGGAAATAAAGATTGGATTAAATGGAACTAAAATAGCATTTAATATGCTTGATTTGGTGCAATAAATGATGGAAACTGTGTTAGTAGAGTTTGGAAAGGAATAGGGGAATGTTTGGACCCAAACAACCTGGAAAGGAAAAAAATGCATAGGTTCAATCGATTGGACGGGTGTCCAATTGATCAAATTACCCTTTTGGGTTGGGTCTGATCGATTGGACGGGTATCCTATCGATCGAATTACCCCTGTAGGTTGGGTTGGGTTCGATCGATCGGACCCATACCCAATCAATCAGATAGACCTAATTTTTTAAAAAAATTCATTTATTTAATTATTTATTTTACTATTTAAAACCCTTTCTATATGCTTTTTTTTAAGACTAATGCAACTTGACTTAGTAAAGTCAAGTATACTTAGGGAACCTTATGCTTGATCACGGGTCAAGTAATATATTAGAATACTAGTGAACCATATGACTTTGTAGAACTTTGATTCTTGGAATCACTATGCTTCAAACCTTGTCTAATGAAATCAAATTTGGTACACAAGAAAAGTATTGACTATCACCCATCCTTATTAGATGTTTTGGTTAATCTTAATGTTATTCCCTTTGCATGTGGATATAGAAGTCTAATGTCCATATTCATATACAGTGCGACACCAAAAAATTTAATTATACTTGACATTGGATGACCTATGGTCACACTGAAGTGGAAAGCTAAGGATATGGACATCTTAGAATAATTTGGTTTATAAATCATTCTTGGCTCTTAATAAATTGAAAGCCTATGCATATTGCCATGATTTCCTTATTTCTCGCTTACTCTTATATTATTTGTTCAATTATGCTCCTCTATCACTTTGACATTTATTGTTGTTATTGTTATCCTTATTTGACATCATGATTCCTTAAGTTATTGTACTTGTAAAAGATATATATACAAAATTTGACAAGCAAGCAAGAACTCACAATTGTGCTATTATGTCTTTTTTTTTTTATTGATTTATAGAGTTAACACCACTGAGCTTGACTCTATAAGGTTTGGCGGAGCTAAATATGAGTTTGAGATATATACCACTACAGCTTGTTTTTCATGGAGTGAGTCGACGCTCCTTTGGATAACCGGATTAGCTACCTGGTTCTCTACCCGTGCTGATAAACACTCTCTTTAAAGCAAGATGCTAGTAAGTAAATTTCTGTTACATTGATTCTCTTATACATATGTTCATTATGAATGCTAACATGCTTGTGGACTGTTATTGACCTCTTATAAATTGATCATGTCTTATTCTCTTATTGAAAACCATGTGTTTAGAGTATTACTTGCCTATTCTTATTGAGCTGTTATGTTTAAGGTGCTATCTTTAATGTTGCAGGAGCAAACCCCAGTCTTGATACGGTTTTCAACGTGATTTAGGAGAATTCTATGCAGATTCCTTCTGGACTAGTTGAGTAAGGACCAAATGACGTCTTCTATTATACGTATTCATTAAAGCAATTCATGGCACCTTGGCACTCTAAAATCTTGAGCTTGGATCAGCTCTTTCTTTTTATCATGCCATATACTCAATCGGGATATCCGTGATTATGGCAAATTTGATGGACATGTATCTTATTACAGGTTTTTGACCGTTATCACTTCACAGACTTATGTTTATTTAGTATGTATTTGGACACGTAGACTTTTCTTCGGATCATGTTGAATCCATTATCTCTCTATGCATTTATTATGAAATGTTTAAACAGGCATTTATGTATGCTCCTTACTTTCACTAGTGGTGTGATTAGGTGCATAATGCACTAATGTTTCTGTAGATTGATTAATATTAATGTGCTCATAGATCTTCCTTGCACATTAAGGCATATGATTTGAGAAAATTTTCTTGAGGAAATTCGTTATTTTCCTAAATGTGGTACAGGTTACCATGGGATTACGGGTGCCACGTCATGGGTCTAATTGAATTTCCCTATTCTTTGGCCCGAGGCGTGATAGGTTGGTTCCCTCTTTTTTTCCTTAGTTGTTAGAGTGATGTCTCGACCTGCAATTATGTAATAGAGACAGTGACTTCAACAAGAAAATTGCTTCCAAAACACAAAACAAGACTAAGTTCTCATCAATTAGGAGAACAGAAACAGGTTGGTTGTGTGGGTCTTGGACTAGGAACATAACCCACTAGCTCACATCCTTAACGACAGTAAATATCACGACATGCTACATAGTACATAGTAAAGGCACCATTGGGTTTGCAAGAGCTCTAATAGAACAATAGTTACCAAAAAGTTTTACATTCTCACTGCAAATAATTCACAAAAAACTTACATTAAGGTGGGTAAACAAAAATTAAGATGCACCAGACCATTGTCATTGATGGCTCACTTCCATTTGTATGCAACGATGTCTGCCAAATCCACCACCCGCTGTGAGTAGCCCCATTCATTGTCATACCAAGCAATCACCTTAACCATGTCATCACCCATAACCATCGTTAGCGATGAGTCGACAGTGGACGAGACATCAGAGCACCTGAAGTCCACTGAGACGAGGGGCTCATCACACACAGAGAGGATGCCATTGAGCTCCTTGTCAGCACTCTCTCTGAAGGCGGCATTCACCTCTTCTGCGAAGGTCTTCTTTGAGACCTGGACGACGAGGTCCACAACAGAAACGTTAGGGGTGGGCACACGAAGGGCAATACCGTTAAGCTTCCCTTTCAGAGTGGGAAGAACTAGAGCCACAGCCTTGGCCGCACCAGTGGAAGTTGGGACTATGTTTAGCGCTGCAGCTCGAGCACGCCTGAGGTCACGGTGGCTGGCATCTAGGAGCCTTTGGTCCCCAGTGTAAGAGTGAGTCGTGGTCATGGTTCCCTTGATGATTCCTGCAATTGAATTTGCTTTGCATGGTTACAGAAAAACAAACCAAGGTAATGTGTGCAATAGAAAAAAGTAGAGGTGGTGGGGTGAATTGATTACCAAACTTTTGATCAAGGACCTTGACAAAGGGGGCCAGGCAATTGGTGGTGCAAGATGCATTGCTGATAATGGGCTCATCTGGGCTGTAGGCATCAGCATTCACACCAACAACATAGGTGGGAATGTCACCCTTGCCAGGGGCCGTGATTAGTACTTTCTTTGCCCCTGCTTGTATGTGTTTCCCTGCACCTTCTCTGTCCACAAACACACCTGTTCCTTCTATCACCAGGTCAATCCCCAAGTCCCTGTGACGTTCAAACACATGAAATGGAGTTAAAATGAGATAATCATGCATCCTGTCATCTAATCTTATCAAAGATCTTTCTCAAATTTATCCATTAATAAATATCATTACACATATCTTTAACAAAGCTAAACTCTTAAGGACTGCTGCATTTACACATGACCGTACGAATGATTGTAAATAACGACCTCTACAACTACAAAAAACTGCGTGAACTAATGTAATTGTCACAGCCATCCACCCTGAGGCCCACCTTCAACTGCTGGATGAAATCGTTAAATTTTAGATCCAACATGTTCAGATGAAACTAGCAAAAGGCCTTTGGACGCTAATCAACAATAGTATTAACATTCCCATTTTAGTTTGAATCGACGGAGTTTTCATCCTTTCTACAACAAATGCATTTGATTTTGTTAGCCAATTGATAACTATACAGCTGATCAAGGTAGTTGACTGATTTCAAATTCCTCAATATGTTTGTGTTATCAAAAAATGCAGGTGGTTAGTCAACGGACAGTTCATGAGTTTGCTTGGGAGGACTGAAGCCTGTTTATTATATATTTTAGCCTGACATTCAGGCCTGAATACATTCTATAGGCCTGACATTTAGGCACTTGCCTAGCCCTAACAAAATACAGAGGCGTCTTTATGTCAAATATGCTGGGCAAGCCGGGCCTAGCTGCGCCCCTGAGAAAAAGAATATTTTTGCAAGACCCATTAACCATTGGGCTGGTAAGTTTAGGAATGGCACATTTAGCATTCATCCAATTGTAAACTGGGCTGGACTAGCCCGGCCCATGAGCAGCCTCCCTCCTTATTTGTAATTGTATGTGAAGTTCAACTGATGATATGAACTTACTTCCATGGGAGGTTCGCCGGGTTCCTGTCAGAAACGACCTGGATGACCTTTCCGTCGACACAGATGGCCCTGTCGCCTGCAGGCTTGACGTCAGCATCGAAGATGCCGAGGGTGGAGTCATATTTGAGGAGGTGGGAGGCCTGCTTCACACCGCCGGTGTCGTTGATAGCGATGACGTCGAGAGGGGAGTCTTTTCTACCATGCCAGCACCTCAAGAAGTTCCTACCAATCCTTCCAAATCCGTTGATGGCCACTTTCAGCTTGGCCTCTGTTACTCCTCTCCTGTAACCACTACTGCCTCCAACCTTATTCAACCATATGAACACATTCTCAGTCTCAGCAAAGGCTCAATTAGTGTATTATTCTATCATTTGATTAAGATCATGCATTATTTTCTGCCTCCAACCTTACTATAATCCTAGGGATTGGGCCCTAAGGTAGATGACATAGTGGCATTTCTAAAAAACCTTAATTGTTAATTACTAGTGGTAGTGAAAATACTTTTCAATATTCTCCATCGGATGGAGTTTACTCTCTAATAAACTGTGACCTGCTAACCTAACCTGAAACCAACCTGTTAGGTTTACAGGAAAATATTGAACCAGATTAATAAATGGGCCATGTTCAGAAAAATCATATAAATGTAATCCATACTGCTTAACCCAGCCTGAAACGGACCCAATCCAATGGTATCCTAGTCAATCCATATTGTGGAGACTGGGGGTATACATTAATAATTATCAGAATATATATAGGTAACAGACAATCCTTTTAAACCCAAAAGAAGTTCCTGTTGGGAAAACCTGATTGTTGAGAACCAACTAACCCGCGAGCTTGCTATAAACACCATCCACAACGGGGTCTAAAATGGTTGGTTGGCATTACGTGCATCTCCAACCCTTCGCAAAGGAAGTTCTTTCCTACCATGTGGGTTAATCTTTTGAGAATCTTTGTATACTTTAAATAGAACCAACCTTGCAAGAGAAAAAGAAAATCACTGTCCTCCCTTTGTCCCCACCCCATGCGGAAAAATAAATAAATAAATAAACAACTGATTTTTCTAAATAAAAAAGATATTAATTTCTTATGAAAAGGATAGGAAAAAAGAATTTCTATCTCCCGGGCAATCTGCAAAGTGTAGAATCCTCTCATTATAGAAATATAGCTAAGGATCTATTATATGTGACAATGCCAGTAGGACCTACAAGTCCATCACGTGTCTCATTTTTCAAAGCTGCTGTACAATAGTATTTAGACCTGGAAAAAAGTTAATTTGTCTTAGTTAGTGTTAGAAAATCATGTCCGTCGCCTATTCTATCTTCTTATGTTTTAAATTGTAAACTGTGTATAACCTTCATTTCTAGCATCCACCAGTGTTATAAATTTTGATTGCTTATAGTGTCGTTGGTGAGCACAGCTAGTTCATGTTTTCTTTTGGATGATGAGGAATCCCCCAACCCCCTAGTCATTGGTAAAACCACAAATATACAATACCACCTACTAGCATTATGTATCATGTAAGACTCTAAACGATTTTCTCAGTACCTCTAAGCTCAATATTAAACTAAAAAAGAGCCTATTTACATGTTCATTTGAAAAAGAGGATTAGCTTGAACTGTTAAAAAATATTTCTGCTACCTCTACTCATGCATTGAAGTTTGGATAAAAAGCGTTACCTAAGAAAATCTCATACGATATTCAAGCCATCGACCATGAAAATGTGGGCCTCATAAAATAACTCACTTTAATCATAGTAACAGCTACCACTCAATTGATTGTTTCTAAAATATTTAATTGACTTAGAAATCAGATTCTGTTTGTGATCGATGCATTTGTTATTCTCACTCAAATTGCAATGAGTTTTAGATGAATGCCGTCCCATTTGTATGGATTTCTACAAAAAAATGTTAGATAAAAGCTGTTCCACTTTGATATACTTGATCAACAGAAAAAAAAGAAAAAGGGCTATCTATTTTCGTTCTTGCAGGTATCGTCATTTAGAACTTACAATGAATTGAGACTATTAAGCTTCATGTTAGCCTTATAAATCCTTTATAAATGGTGATTGAAGCCTTTTGTTCCTCCATATAATCAATGGGTATCACATATTCACACCACATTAGAATAGGACCCACATGCGGCCATTTCATTTTACGACGACGCTGGACCCCCACATGAATGTCTTCTTCACATTGGATAGGAGATTCTTTACACATTGGTATTTATAAAGGTAGGTCCAAACTTCTTTTCTTAAATTCTAAAGTTGGCCCCTCTGTTAATGCTACATTTTGTAAATAAGTGGGCCATATGTGCAAAGTACAACATTTACACCATTTTGGTAATCTAGCTCCAACTAATATGCAAACACTAATACGATACCAAATACAATAAAACTCACACATGCAAGGTGATACATATGCAAATGAAAAGGAAGTGAGGATTGAACCTAAGACCTCCCAATAAAAACCAACACTCCTTACCACTAGGGTAAAGAGCTATTCTTACAATATTTATACCTTGAACAACGCTCTAGTAGTTTACAACCTATACATTTCTTCTTTTTGATGGGAACAACCTATACATTTCATCCACTACAGTATCTATACATTTAAATTTATTACAAAATGCATTTGCAGCTGTAACTCCAATTAAGAATTTTAGTAGCTATGGAAAAATGGAATTTATAAAATTCTCTGGCACAAATTCTGGAATGAATGAAATAAAAAGTTTAGGACTGAAAGAATTTAGCAGCATTTCAAAACCCAGCATTTGAAATTCCTTGACACCCAACAGACATAAATTCCAAATACGTTTGTAAAGAAGCAGGCCCCTAAGCAAAATAAAGTTGATGGGGCTCATTCTTGGGTTGAGTTTGATTTGTGTTCCCATTAATTTATTTATGAAATGAATAGAGTTTAGGCTAAACTAAGTTAGACTTTTATTTTATTTGAGACTAGCTTGGGCATAACACAAGCTTGATTTAATCAATGTTTCCGAACTGACATTGCAGCGCCCTACTTGTGAAGCTGAGATTTTTATCAATGCAAGAGCTGAACAATTTGAGAATGAGCTGAGCTAAAACAAATTGAAGCTCCATTAATTGTACCCCTATGTCTGCTTACAGAACAATGGCCTATCCATTTTGGGGTTTTCGTGAGCTGGGTCAGGCCGAGCTGAAACTTATCCCAGCCCAACATATTTGTTTATTGATCCTAATATTCAGACAAAGCCCCAGCTCACAGACCCAAAAATCAGTTTCAAGCTAAGCCTATTTACTGAGTATATGTGAAATCTGTCTTAAGAATATCAGCCAGGCTGGGTTTTCAAGGATAAATCGGCCAGGTCTGGCCCATTTAATAACCATCTTAGAAGTTGGGCCTCAGTTGTGATGAACTTTTGTGAGGCAGGCCCATTTAACATCCATCTAAGAATATCTACTCTTGGTGGGGCTCGACAAAACTTTTGTGATCACTCAGCTGATGGTCAGATGGACGATTAGGATCCCGTGGATATGTGATCATGATTCAAACAATTCAAAAGTGTGGGCCCCACTTCATAATTTCCAACACGAAGGCTCTTCAAAAGGAAAACTGAGAGCAAATAAAGATAGAAATAACAAAGAAGAAGAGATTGAAGTGGGTCACTTACCGCAGAGGTCTGAAAGGCAATGACAGATAAAAAATCATCAGACGACGTTTTTCTCCCGAAAGGAAGAGATGCAGAGTTTCTCAGCGCTGAGAAATCGGAGAATCCCTTCCCATTTGCCTGAAAATTCTCACACACATACCAAAATCAGTAACAGCAGCAGTAGTAGTAGGAGTCATCTAATTCTAAGGCATTCTTGTAGAGAGAAGAAGAAGAAGAAGAGGAGAAGAGACCTGAAGAGAAGCATTGGCTACTGAGAGAGTAGCCGCAGAAGCCATGAGGAGATGTCAGAGGAGAATGAGGATGGTCACCACTGGTTTTGAAGCAAAGTGAGAGCAGCAGCAGCGGATAAAAGGAGAGGATGAGATAATGGATAGCCTCTCAATGAACGAATGGCTATAAGAGAATCTACGGCTTGGGCTGGTTCACTCTCTCTCTTCTTCATCCTGTGAACGTGTGGATGTCAGGAAAGATGAGGACACGAAGAAGGAATGGTGGGCTTTTGTTTCTCATCATACTTCTGTTGGAAAATGATACTTTGGTGGGCCACTCATAATCGGACGTAACTACCAAAACTAGGAGTGTAAAACTTGGCGGGCAGTGGGCCGGCATGATACATTGACCGCGTTAATTGTGCTGGCCAGGCCCAGCACAGGTCCATAGTTGGGACATGCCGAGCCAGATGGCCTTCAGCCGTTGGTCGGCATGGAGTAACCCATGACTTAGTTGTTGTTGGAAAAAGCGGCACAACGAAAACTATCTGCAATCCACGAATAAACCACAATGAACACAAGTAATCACAACATCAAGCAATTACACACATGACACAGCAGTTTTACGTAATTCAGCAACCTTGCTTACGTCCACGGAGAAATCACCCACATCTACAGATCAATCGCGATGAATATAAGTAATCAAACAATCAAGCAATTACACTCATGACACAGCAGTTTTATAAGGTTCGACAACTTTGCCTACGTCCACGAAGGAGAGAACTCATCTATCATGATCCCATCTCAATCCCCTCAGGATTTAGAGCTACAGTATATTAATATATATAGTTCCTGCTTTCTTGGCTAACAAGAAAATTCATACATAATGACTAAAATACCCAAAACCTTGAGCCTCAGTTCTGGCTAGACTAGATGACTGATCCGATTAAATCGGAATACAAGGCAAAACGCAACAATCTCCGTGTTGACTTGGATTTCACAAATCCTCAGAGGGGCTTGAATTTCACAAATCCTCAGAGCCACCTTGAGATACCCGGTAATATCTTTACGCACCTTGCTAAATGGTACGCCACTACGCCAATGGCACAGTCTTCTCTCTTTAACACTTTAACATGTTGAACCAGTACTTAATGCACCTCACTGAAAGGTATACCTTCGCATACGCTACTACGAAGCGCGGCACTAGCTTGGATGCACAGACAATCTCAGCATTGTCTAGTATCAATCAAGTCTAAACTGTCTTGAGATTTCTCACAATTGTCTCCTTGGACCTCAACACTTTTGCCTTGAACCTCCGAAGTGCTCTCCATTTGTTGCCATATATATGCATCTTTGCAACACAAATGAACCTAACTTCTATCCATCAAGACAAAACTGAAGACCTCCCCGAATCCAGATCTCACTAGTACCTGTGAATCTTCCTTCTGTCTCCATCTTGGTGTTCTTTCCGTCAAACCTGCAACTATCATGTTCTAGCTTATTCTAGCGGGTTGGGCACAGAACATGCGCGTTAGGTATAACCCGATGCTAAATTAGCTTACTTTGACTTGAACTGGACTACCTTTTCCAAGAAAATCATCTCCGTTAAGGTCTTCCTGGATTTCCGTTAGATGATATTATCGAAGACCCATTAATCCATCTTCCAATGATCTCACCACATCTAACTTTACTTGAACCATAGATTTCCTCTTATGTTATTTGATGTCTCCTTCACTACTCCACCTGAAAAAGCATCCCCTATCAACCTATAGAGATTTCTGACCATCTCACCCTTCATGATGACCAATGTTCCATTTTCCACCTTCGTAGCTCCACCCGGTACAGTGCACCTGCAGCCTTTGAAGTCTAAGGCACCCAAAGAAATCCAATATCTTCGTAAACCCAGAATATGTATCACATCCGTTAGGGTCTAAATAATCTCATTATATACCTGGATCTCTACCACTCTTATTTCAAATCTCATTAATTTGCATTCTCCCCCATAAGAATAGATCCATCAACAATGGGAGTTATTTGCGTCGACCAATCTCTAAGAGAGTATGATAGGAAGAATCTGAATCTCAATACCATGAATCATCAACACAATCCATAGTTGTAGTGACCAAAAGTGATTCCCTGTCATCCAAATCCAAGCTTTCTTGTACACTACCTCCTTCCGATTCTGATTCTTTTTGCTTTTCCTTTTACTTTAGCACGTCGCTCCTTCCCGATCAATGCAACATGGAACTAAGCTTCCATCAAAGTACTTGGAGCAATCTCTTATTCATGATATCAAGTAACAGTTTTCAATCATTGTTGCGTCACGGAGTCTAACACTCTTTTCTGCCAATCCCTGAATACTTAAATACATTACTATCATCGTGAATGTTTTAATTTCTTCAGTCCTTAATTTTTTGCATATCAAACTTCCAATATCTTTTGTTTACCTCGTAGATCTCATCACTGCGAGTACACTGGAAAAAACGGATCTGAAATTCAACTCCGGATGGCTGGGATATTGCAGAAAGAGTTTTCTAAGCTCTGATTAGTCAAACCTTCTTTTCAATCGTTGAACTGCCCATCTTCTTCAACATACATTTAGATCTCCTCACAATGTGTCCGTAGGCACAAACGGATCTCCAATCAGACATCAGACGATCAAGATATCGCAGAAATAATTTCAGCCACAAACTTGGTCAAACTGCCCTTGACCGTTTTACCTGCTTACGTCAGCACCGCTGGTGGTAGGCTAGGCTTTGTATCATGGGTCAGGTTTAACCAGACCCGAACTGACCTGGACTGAACTGCTACTGGGTTGGGCTTCTCTGCGTAATAGGTAAGGTCCTACCTGGCCTGGCTTGCATTGCTGGGCTTGCTGCAATCGAGTCAGGTCCGACCCGACCCGCACATGAACCTAGCCTGGACTGCCTAGGCCTAGGTGGCCTACTCTTCATCTTCCTTGTTTTCGTTTCTGCAACAGGGACGAACGATTGCAGCCCTGTCTTCTTCGTCAGCGATGAATGGAGAGAGTGGCGAGCGGCATAGACCGGAGACTGCAGTCCAATGATGACAGCAAAGTAGGAAAGAGAGATTCTAGAGAAGCTCGTCTTTTGACGACTGTGGTGCTGCAACAGGTGGCGCTGCCCCTGCTTTCCTTCCTCCCTTTCTGCTCAAGCAACAGGAGCTGTAGGAGTTTAGATCGGCAATGAAAGAAGGCAGCAACAATGAAAACTGGTCCCTCGTTCTTCGATTGTCTACAACAATTTAGCCGACGAGTTCTGTAACCAGAACTCTCCATCTTTTGTCAAAAAACCGAGAACCAATTTCCCAGTCCTCTTCTCTGTCACGGCCAGCGATTCGTAGATCCTCTTCTTCTCTCACAGATCAGATTCGTCAATCGCAAAACCTTGAGCGATCTCTACCTCGCTCTGATACCACTTGTTGGAAAAAGAGGCACAATGGAAACTACCCGCGATCCATGAATCAACCACGATGAACATAAGGTAGTGTTTAGTTCACTGGAATGAAGGTCGGAATGGAATGGCCATTCCGTTGGAGTGACCATTCCCACGTTTGGTTCATGAAAAAGTGGGGGAATGATCATTACGTCAGGAATCACCATTCCTTTGTATGAGGGAATCACCATTCCATTGGGGGGGGGGGGGGGGGGCAGAGGAATGGCTATTCCATTCCTTTTTATCAATCACTTGTGTAAAAAATGCCCTAACCTTTGCAATACAAAATCACTCGTCCGTTTCTCTGTTCTTCCCTTCTTCGCTCGTCTCTACCGTCTCTCTCGTCTGATCCATCGCCAAGCAAGCGCCGTCAAGACGATCAGGTACTGATCTCCCTTCACTCTCTGTCATTCTCTTCTCTTTCTCCCTTCTTCACTGCTATATACGCATGATCTCTTTTCTCTTTCTCCCTTCTTCACTGCTACTGATCAAACCCTAGCTTTTGGGCCTGGGACAGTGGGAGATTGAGAGGGGGCTGGGCGAGAGCGACAAAGGGAGAAGGAGAAGGCCTAAGACAGTGGGGATAGAGAGACAGAGAGGGAGAGTGAGAGGGGGTCGGGCGAGAGGGACAGAGGGAGGGAGGGTGCTGGGATAATGGGGACACAGAGAGAGGGGGAAAACTGGGGGCAGTGAGAGGGAGAAAGTAAGAGGAGGCTTGGCGAGGGACAAAGGCACAAAGGGAGATTGAGGGCCTGGGACAGTGGGTATAGAGAGAGAGGGAAAATGAGAGGGGTCGGGCGAGAGGGACAGAGGGAGGGAAGGGGCACTTGATCGATGAGGCAACCTGATTCCACTACTGATTGATCAATCCCAGGGACTAACTCAAGTCAAGTGAAACGAAAGCCCTCTTCTCTGTCCGCTTCTTCTTTCCTTTTTTCGATCCCGGTCTGTGATAACCAGATGGATTGCATAGGTTGTTGTGGGGGTATATTGGTCAATTTATATAAATTTTATTCCATTCCTACCATCATTCCAGCATACCAAACATAGGAATCGGAATGAAAATCCTATTACTGAATTGATTCCTCTATCTAACCAAACGTTGGAATGGAAATTATTATTCCTGCCTCATTCCATTCCAGATTCATTCCAACCTCCATTCCATTCCTGTCAAAAATCATTCCAACGAACCAAACACTACTTAAATAATCATACCATCAAGCAATCACACACATAACACAGCAGTTTTACCTGGTTTAGCAACTTTGTCTACGTCTACAAAGGAGAGAACTCATCTATCATGATCCCATCTCAATCTCCTTGGGATCTAAGATTACAGTATATCAATATATATAGTTCCCGCTTTCTTGGCCAACGAGAAAATCTATACATAATGACTAAATACACCTAAACCTAAACCTCGGTTCTGGCTAAACTAGATGACCGATCCAGCTAAACCAGAATACAAAACAAAACCCAATAGTTGAGCTGTGCTAGGCTAGGGGCGCTGGTTGCGGCACAACATGACATGACATGACATGGGGCACAAACTAGCACAACATATATTTTTGATAAATATATATTTTTTATATAAATTAAATATAAAACTTACAATAGTTGAAGTTCTTGTCTTCATTTGTAAATTAGTATTTATATTTATGTAGATATCATGTTAGTTTCAATTTTATTTAAAGTTGGAAACCCTAAAAGTCCATAACATTTTCTTCAATTTCTTTAAAAAAGTTTTTAAAAAATTACAAAAAAGTAAAATAAAATTAGGAGGGGCATGTGGGCAGCACGAGATAAGGTGGGCCATGGGCCATGCTTGGCTGACGACGGTCCAGCTAGGCATGGGCCAGCCAGTCACGGCCTGTTTTACCCCCTCACAAAAACTTTCCGTTGGGTCAGCCCAATTCTGTGCCCCATTAGCTTCTTCAGCCTTTAAATAGTGATTTTAAGAGAGAGAAGGATTAAACTGTTACAGAACTATACATCAAGTGTGCCTCCAACTAACAATCATTGGGAGGACCACCAGATGAGGCCCATCTTTGCTATATCAATGCATGATAATGAAATCTTGTTTTCGACTGATTGAAGATAAATGTAAACTTATTTGTGCAGGTCAAGCGAGTTAGGACTGCATGTCTATGGCCGAATATTCTGCTGCTGAGCATTTGCTTTACTTAAAGGGCCTTACCCTCCCACCGGGGAAATTCACTATTTTTATATTGCCTTGTATCACTCCCTAAATTAAAAGTCTTCACTGTCTGATCAAAGAGTTTCCCTTCTCCCTTTTTTTTTTTTTTTAAGTTGGACTAGTGGTGGGAATAGTACTTTAAACTTAAAGACTCAGGGATCACGGGTAAATCATAAGGTATGTGTGTATGTCCGCAAATTTTTCCTATTTTTATTATCTTTTCTATCATTCTAGTGCATTTCAGCATAGGGCTGTCTCGAAATAATTTGAGGCCTAAAGCTACAAGCCTAAATGAGGCATTTTTTTAAAATATTGTCATAAATATTTTATTTAAAGTTTATTTTTTTATTTCTTCTAATGCAATATTACAAACTAAGTTTTTATATTTAAATTTTACTAACATATCTTTTTCAAATGATAATATGATTAATTCACTTAATCTTTTTTGTGACATTGTTGATCTAAATTAGGATTTTATCAATTTTAATTTTGAAAAACTTCTTTATGTAGAAGCAACAGTTATAGGTATTGTCGATATTTTTTTAATAAACATATTTAATATTTATAAATTATAACTAATAATATTTACAAATAAAACAAACACTAACTATAATAAACATACAATATGAGCTTGGAATTTTTTTAAAAGCATAGAACCTAATTTAGTGTTTTATCAGTATTAGCTACAAAAATTATAAATATGGATTATTTTTGAATTTCATGTAGCTTCTTCAATAAAAAAAAAAGAGATTATATTTGAAGTTGTCTTCTATGAATTTCAAGCAGTACAGATATAGGGGGAAAAATGTGCAAACTAGAAGATTTTTATAACAGAAAATGATTTCTTGCTTATTGTGATTTTAGGCTTTTTTTTCTTTTCATCGCAACATTTTCTCAATAGTAATCCTTTTGTGAAATATAAAAGATAGCCGTTTGTTTTTCTAGAATGTAAAAAGATGGTATTTTTTTAATTACTTTTATAAGACCTTATTTTTTAGGAGAAATAAAATGATGACAATTGCATTCTTTAAAATTTGAAAAGATTTAAGTTGCTTCAATTGCTTTTATGAGGCCTTATTTTTTAGATTAAAGAAAAAGATGAAAACTAATTTTTTTGGGGCCTTATTTTTTGGGGGCCTAAAACAAAGGCTTTTTTTGCCTAATAATTGAGCCACCCCTATTTGCCTAATAGTCGAGCAACCCCTATTTCAATAGAGGACACACTATTTTTTTTTTTTCTTTCAAATGCCTACATCCCAATGCTCTCTTGCAACCAATAGGCCTATTTGGTCCAAAACACTCCTGTCATATATCTTCTTCTGGAATGGTTATAGAAATCTATATAATCTTCAAGAGCAAGAGAATCAATAATCTTTTTTACGATTAAATAGATTGAGCCTTGCTTTATGTGATACGTATCCCAAAGTATTCATTTGACCATGATTGCTCTTTAATCTGGCCCACCTTTGAATAGTATTATGAGTGAAAGGTTATAACACTCCCTATTAAGCAACCGTCAAGTTCAAACCAAAAATAATAAAAGGGGAGTCCTACACAGCGCCTGAGCATTTTTTTAAGAAAAAATGCTTTTTCTGGTGGGGCCCACTGAAATACATGATGATCATAGAAGTCCATTAGATGGAAAGATCCATACGAGGCCTACCTATATACAAAATCTTTAGTCCATAAGATCATTCCAATCTTTTGATCCATAGCCCTAAAATTTAATATTTTAAAAGTCTCATTTTATCATATTTCAATATAATGATGATAAAAGGCTTGATGAGTGTCAAATTTGGACTTATTACCATTCATGGGGAGACGCAAAAAATAAGCATTTCTAAAGTGGGGATGTTCTCTAGAATTCTCCGTAATAAAAATTAAAAGAGTGCTTTCAAGGGAGCATCATGAGGTAGGGGCAGGCCAAAGAAAACATGGATGGAAGTCATTAATTCAGATTTGAAAAAGTTGAACTTATCGAAAGATTTGGCTCAAAATAGAGTGGAATAGAGAAACAGAATTTATGTAGCTGACTCCAACATGGTTGGGAGAAGGCTTTGATGATGATGATGATTTCTTCAAGGGAGCATCGTAGGATACCTTATGAATTCTCCACTCATGAGGACATGGGACCCAGCAATCTCTCTATTCAGTACGCACCACTAATCTATGTGGAGTTCGTTAGCAAGTAAAACATGCATACAAACACATCCCTATCCTCTAAAAATAAGAAAGATTTTTCACAATGTAATGCCTGAGGGTGCACAAAGCTTAATTTATGTGACAGGGAATGAGCATATGGGAATGAAATTGGGCTCCTTTTATATGGCTAGAAATAAAATGCTTCTAGTTTGATTATAGCCACCAAATCATCTGAAATCTCTTTCTATTGATTACGATCCACAAGTTGAAAAGAGAAATTACCTCCTAACCAGCCATGCATTTTAAATCTGCAAACTCTTTGGGGTCGTTTGTTTCACACGGTATACATATGTAAACAGACATGGTTTTACACCATTTTATGTCTGTTTACATCATTTACAACACATTAGATATGTAAATTCTATATGATTTTTCTGTGAAAACCACCTGCAAAACGGGCTGCACATTCTCACACGTCAGGGTGTAAAACATTTACCCACCATATGAAGAAGAGACAGCTCATGGGTAAGTTGCCTTTTTCATTTTTTTATTTATTAGAGCCTACATAATGATCCGGACTATTAATCATGTCAGGGAGGCGAAGAACGGCTGTGGAAAAAAATTTCAGCCGTTGGATCATATTATTGATTGTGAGATATTTATGAAGATATACATGCTGTCGATCATCATTTCTAAAAATTATGTGGGCTTTATTTTCACAATCTGAACCATTAATCCTCTTCAAAAGGTCATTTTTAGCTTTATGTTCAAATTTCAAATGTTGTTTTAACATGGATCTTGAAATATCTTTGAAAAACATATCGATTGTTGGATGAATGCATTGTTACTGCAGTGCATTCCATGAGTTGAAGTGACAAATCCATTTTTTATAGGTTTTTTAACTATCCGAGCCTCTAATGAAGCAACCAATCCATAAAAAATCTTCATATGGACAAAAACGGCTAGTGGTTGATATTTCTACCATCCATCTTCTATGGATTGTAAGATATTTCAAAAAAAAATTTTTTTTGAGACCATTTGATCTTTGATTTTTTTTTTTACAAAAAAAATAAAAATTAAAGATCAAATGGTCTGAACTATGGGCATCTTTCTCCCGTTTCAACCCGTTAATCCTCTTTATAAGGCCAATAATGCTTGTTGCGTCAAATCTCATCACTTAATTCATCATGGATTTTTCAAGATTTGTGAAAAACCAAAAAAGACATGTGATCCATTAGATGCAACTAAATTCACATTTGAAAATTTGTGAAAATCACAAACAATAAATTATATTTCACATGTAATTTATTTGCATATTGTAAAGCATTTTTAGATTACATGTGAAATTAACAAACGACCCTTTATGAAACCATTTTGTTGCTCATAAAGAAGTAGGGTGCGCTAGGAAGGTTAGAGGTGGCATAGATGATGATGATCCCCACCCATCCCAATGATCAGCAAGGAGACGGGTAGGCCTTAAAGGAAGTTTCACAGACGAGTGATTTGTAGCCAAAATTTCTAGTAAGTTAACAAATGGAGCTACCCTTCGATTCGATTTGCCAGAAAACTTACCTCAAGATGTATCTTTGATGAAGGAGAATTTCTGCGAAAACAAACTGCCTTTTCCTTTCCCATGTATTCTTCTTTGTTTGACGTTTGTGCGTCATGAATCACAACAAAAAATGGATAAATTTAAATGATTTTTCTTTGCGAAAGAGGAAAGCTGACTCTCCCACTTCGAGAGATCACCGTCTATGGAAGAAAAAAATTGTATTTCCTCTTTTGTGGTGTAACACAAATTAGCAATTGGTGTAGCTCAAGTGCTTCCTGCAACTGGAATGTGTAGAACAATGGCCCCACCTATTGCCTATGTAAACTATTATGAATGGATGCCATCTCCTCGAGGGATATTTTTTAAATTTACTTCAATAAAAGTTGGTCTCAAAATAAGATTGAGCATATGAACGATAACTTGATTAGGAAAATCTTATGCATTATTTAAATTATATCATTAATCAAGTTGTGCATTATGTGCTGAATTTTAGAGTGAAATCAACTCCTGTTAAAGTAAAATTCAATGATATTTCTATGGAGAATAGCATTCATTTTGAATAACTAGAATTATCAATAAATGGGCCCTGCAGTGGAATTCCACAAATTTCACTCACAGAAAGTGAATGGGAGACACAAGACGGATCCGGACTCAGTTTTAGTTTTGATTCTTCAGCAATCTGGAATGGTCCAGCACCAAAATTAACCACTCAGGAAAGTGGGCCAGCCTCTTGTCCAAAGGGTTCTCGAGTCTTTGGCTCTTCAAAAAAAAAAATTTTTTTTTTTAACTGAGTTTGGCTTCGGTTCTATGTTGAAAATCATGCCAAACTGTACACTGATTGTGCCGACAATTTCTCTTTTGAGAATGAGATATGATAACTTGTTTGGCCGTGTCCTATCAAACATTTTCCCACTACTGAATGAATATACTATTTCAATCTATATATCTATTTATGTTTTAAATTATAAGAGTGAGAAGTCGCCAAGAAGTAGTGGGGGAGACAATGGTCAACCCGTCTAATTTAGGTGAGCGGTGGAGTTGCTAACCATGTGAGCAACCCTTTGATTCTATAAATGTTAATTTTGTTTTGGATGGTATTTTGGTTTGGCCTTTAAAATGAAATGTTTTTGCTAAATTTGACCTTTGGTGAAATATTTTGGTGTTTCATTTCGAAAAAAAAATAAATAATACATATGTGCTAGAAAAACAAAGAATAAATAGTAAGATGTAGTTTATGGATTCAATTCATTATGATAAAAACAACATTAAACATATAATTATAAGATTTAAGTAAATTCTAACCATAATAAAATTTAAATACAATTTCAATAGTTATAAAATCTAACAACCTTTATAATTGAAGTTTAAAAACATTTCCCAAAAAATTGCATTTTTTGAGATATTTCAAACTTTTCTGTCAATTTTGAACAAAATATATATTTTTGGCCAAAATTGACCGAAAGTCAAACCGAGAAAATTATGCCATTCATTTTTTTCCAGCTTTATGGCTGAAGTAAAACAAAATTGATAACTATGCTTGATTCACACCCACTTGTCTGTTAGGAATCACCTCTCTTGTTTAGGCCTCTAAGGTTGGGATGGCAAGGGTCAGATTTGGTATGGGTCATTCTAAACGAATTCATTTAATTCACTCCTGCACTGCGCTGTTCCCAATTCATCCCATTTTTATCATTTGTGGCACTAAGCCTGGTCATGAGGCCATGAAGTTGAGTTTGATGCTGCTATTTTTAGTTTTTTTTTTTCACTATAAATTACGCACATATGTCCAAAGAGGGGGTTGTTTGCCAGATGACAATGGAGAACATAAGCCACAACAAGTCAACAACAATGTTGTGTTCTTTATCAGAGAATATTAATATGATCCTAATATAAAACAGCCCAAACCAAAATAAATTCAAACCAGAAATTTCAAAAAAGAATGCCAAATCAAATCATAAAAAAAAATCTCAAAAATAGGAATCAAATAAGAAAGGGATTAGAGGAAAAGGCTGCCAGACAATTTGAGCAAGCAGCTTGTGCATTGCGCATGACCTGCACAAGGACCTTGGGTGACTTGTGGTTGGACACAGAGTCCTATTGGACCCGGCGTGGCTTGACGAGCGAAGTCTATTTAGTAGCCTGGTCTAGCCAGCTGGGCCTTGTGGAGCACTTGATGCATGGCTCAATTTTACATTATTTAGTTAATTAATTGAGGAGCTTTGGGCTGTTGGCCTGATCATAACCATCCACATAATCAAGAGCTAACTTATCAATCTCACCTCACCGGAGAACGATCTCTTACCCGATAAGAGGCATCGGTTCTTTATTAGCTGCCCAACATTTGAACCTCGGCAATCACCTTGCCTCACCTGAGGGCTTGTGCAGCTGTGCTACTTTATCTGGGGGCTTTCTTCTCAACCAAGGGTGCCCCATCTCACTCGAGGTCTACTCTCCTCACGAGATGGCTTGGAAACACTTACCACTGAGATGGAATTAAAAAAAAAAAAAAACAAAGCTCATGAATCTCATGAAAGAAATTTGCATCACTTTTCCTGCCGATCCTTGTGATTGACATGAAACATCTAAAGGCCCATGCAAATTGAGGCATACTCGTAAAAGCAAACCTGTTTTGGTTTTTTTAGTGTTTTTAGCACTCACATGAATGGATCCTTAAAACAATTGGACATATATTCATGTTAGTGCTACACTTCAAACCGTATCTCACCAGCAATTGCGTTGGTCCTCACACATCAACTTCCAAGGAATTTAATAAAAATAAGAGCTATAGAGAGAATAATGAAATATCTTCAAGGCCAAGATTGAGAAAGGCGTTTTCTATGATAACAAAGTATTATCACATCATTAAAATACTAGATGGGCTTGAACTTAGACTGTATCTCTTATTTAAAAATAATTAGCACAACTAATATGTGTCTGATTGGGAGAGCATTCAAAAGAATAAATTTGTAATTGTTCCTTTGTACTGCTTTGTCAATAAACAACTTGCACAAAAGATTCAATCAATTAATAGTAATTAAGCTTTTAGTAGTTGGGAAGGACGAACATGGAATCCTAGGTGTCATTACAAGGCCTTCATAAAATAAACCCAAAGGAAAAAAAAAGTGTATGTAGAAATAGGAAGAATCTGATCTTTAAATGTTTGGTGAGTGCATAAAGCGAGAAGTAGCACGGGCAGGAGCCCAAGGGTTCGAGTGAAAAGCTACGTGCCCTTTTAGAGTTTGCAGTGACAATATGATTCTTGTGGGGTATTGCTTTGACCATGGTAGTTAGTAGTTCAATTTATTCTTGATTAGTGCTAAGGATGTTTGGATACTTGATACTCAATTTACCTGAAACGGTAATTATTTTATAGTTCTGACTCTGCAATTGGTTATGGGATAGCTCAGTTGGTGAGGCGCACCTCTCTTTTCATGGAAATACGAGAAACCAATCCATGGTTATAGCTTTGATGGTGTGAAACTTGGGTGAGTATGTGTGGGCTTAGCTTTCGGAAAGAAATAAAAAAAGAAGATTACTTTCACATATGAATAGTGCAGATTAGTTGAACAAATGAAACCTTATTTATGCATGAATTGAGTCTTCAAAAAAATTTCTAATTGTTAGGCAAAATTCTACCAGAGGCCTCCCCTTTTTCGTTTTCATATAGGAACCTAGTCTATAATTAATCCAATTCCTTCCTACACACCTTTGCCCCTTTTTATGAGGAATTGATCTTAATTTTACGCTGAACTATCCAATAAATTTGCTCTGTGATAACTATAGAACTTTGAAGACTTAAAATTAAGGATAAGATCATGTGACTGTATTGACGTTCTATCTTCTTCAAATCCACGTTCACATCTATCCATTGCTTAGATGCCTTCGTTGTCGTAGATCTAGTAGACCCCACAGGATATTGAATTTTGTAAGATAAAATTCCTGCTCAGTGTGTGTTATCTCCATTTAGAATATCCTTGTATGATGGGAACAAGGAAGTCTTTCTCCATATACCAATCTTTTATGACGTGTAATGCTTTCCAACAGTACTTCCCCACTAAATGACTAGCCAATAAAAGTGGCAGTAGACAAACCACGAAAGGGAATTCCCAAATGCTTCTCATCTGCAAGAGGTTTCAGTGACTTTTCTAGCTTTGAGCCATTGATCATTGGGCTACAACATACCAGGAACTTGGTATTAACCAGAAATTCCGACTGTGAAATTTGTCACAACCTAGGCCCAAAAAATCGGGGATTAGGATCTACCAAATCAGAAACACACATAATCCCGTGTACCTGCACCTAAACCTGATCTAGATGCACATATGCAAGGGAACATTCACACATGCAATCACATTGTACGCGGAAGCTGTAAGTATCATTACATCATTCTACATCAACAAAACCAAAGAAAAAGACAATAATATAAGCAAAATGATATATACAGTATATACATTAGAGTCACAAAACAAAACAAGGCAAAAGGAGTGACAAAACAAAAGGAGAGACAATGATATGCAATGGAAGCAAGATGCACAAAAACACTGACGAGCCGCTCTCCAGAGGAGACTACTCATTCCCACTCATCTAGCCCAAAAGGGGTCCCTATGATCTCTCCCGAAGTCTGACTGATCTTTGAAGGATCGGAGATGGAATCTGAGCCTAAAACACCAAGAACAACATGTGAGTACAACGACTCAGCAAATATAAGCAATCTATAGGTAACATGCATTGTATCTAACAAGAATTCATTACAGGTGGATTCAATAGAGGTCATGTTAGTATACTAGGCAATCATGCAAATAAATAAAACATGCCAATGCGAGTCAATAACAAAAACACTGAACTAGGTGGCTACTACATTTACCCATTCTCTGCATGAGGAGCACTCGGTAGTGAGAACACCATCTGCCAAATGGGTCTCGGTTTCCTGCGGTCCAAAATCCCCAAGACGGTAGCACACTGCAATGGCAACAATCAATAATACACCGAATGTCAACCCCATCGGGTATCGTAAGGCGGAGGCTGAGTAGAGCCAAACACGATTAATCAATCACTCAATCAATCAATCAATCTCTGACTGAATGTGGGACTTTGATCCCCACTCGTAATCAAGCAGCGGGCTAGCGAGAGGTCCTCAAGGGGGCTCTATACCCCTCCATCCGATCGATATCCAGGCTGACGCTCAAGTAAGCGTATATCAAGACATAAAGAATAATAAGGAAAAAACAAAACAAGATATGCGATCGTTACACAAGTGTCAACATACATGCAAATCAATGTCCATGTCAATGGCAAGATATTCGAAGTAACACGAAACATGTCAAGGCTTATTCTATACGATACACAAGATTTGAGGACAAAAGCCGTGTGTCAATATGCTATGCAGTTCAATTAGAGGGAATCAAGGTCATTTACTAGCTAACTTCTAATTTAGTTATCCATTATTACTAACTGTATATGATGATGCAGTTTTAAGTTATCCGATACTTGGTTGTTCTTCCTTTGGTGCCTTATTGTAAGAGAAAAGAGTATCAAAGTCCCTTAAACCAACACTCATGGGAAGGTGCTTAACAAATGGATAAAGATCATGAATGAGTCACAGCCCTTAAGCCCACTCATGATAATCATATCTTCGGTCATTAGTGTGGTCCATCTAGAAATTTCCAAGTAGTCTCTGGTCGGTCGAGGAAGTCATCTCCATGAAATTTCTCCAGTCCTATAATGTGCTTACCCGATCGATCGCTAAGGTGTCCAATCGATCGGGCACCTTCCAGAACCAAAATTCGACCGGTAGGGCCTTTAGCACTGACCGGTCAGTCTTGAAGCAAGCGAATGCGAACAGGGGCAGTTCGAAACCGTTTCTCGGTTAACAAAGGAAGGCATAAACACAAAGAGAGCTGTTATACCATGCATACACTACGCATAAGTGAAGTAAATTATAGCTATCATGGTGTACCAACATGTATTCAACCAATAGTTGCTTATACTTGCATTAAACGACGATTGCCAAACTTTTACGTATTTCTAGACTTGAGTCACGCAGAACTGGCGGAGGGTATCATGGCCGGACACTGCTAGAAAGAGGTGATGATGAACGAAGAATCGAACAAACGAAGAAGAAGGAAGAAGGAAGAAAACAGAAGAGAAAAACAAAAACGAAGAAACGGATAAGGATGAATAGGTTCAGTTATATATATATATATATATAGATGTATAGTTTAGCCATTTGCAACAAGGTCCAAAAGTTATACAAATTACAATTCGAATCATATGGACACTTAAACACATCAAATGACTCCGTATGCTCTCGGGGCAGTTACAACAATTGACAAGCACAACGAAAGACACGTGATGAAATCAAGATGACATCAAAACGACAAACTTGGACAATTAAGAAAATTACGAAAAAGGGCTTGAAGCTACCTAATCCAAGTTAAACTCAAATCAACTACGTAACCAAGACCTCAAACATAACCCAGAGAAGGTCAAACACATTAACCTAATAGTAACCTCTAGTAGGACACTAATCACGCAAGTAAACAACCTCTAATCTGCTCATTTGGGGTCGGGGTGTTACAAAATTTATGGTTTGAAAGTGTTTAAATCACAATGACCTAAATAATAGTTACACTTGTTTATACTTGTTTTAGTTGTTATGATTGTTTGAAGGATAATGGTCAGTGAAGTAAATAACTTACATAAAGATTAGTTGTATGGTTCTAAACAGGGTGGGCCAAGGGCAGGTAATTGGAGGTGATGAGAAATCGCCCATCGTTCCACCCGAGCATGAACTTGTTACAAAGTGCATTCATTTTAGGAGCATGCCTGTTGCAATTGAGCATCAACGGTGTTAGATGTATAGAATAAAGGGACAACCAATGGTTGGGACTCCCATTCTCACCTAATTACCCAGTGGTCATTAGGTCCTCTCCTTTGTATGTTCAAGCACTCTTATCCCCAATGTGTGCAAGGGTTCACCAGAGTGCCACCCTCACTTTTTTCGTGAGTTGAAGGAGCAGAGCTTTATAGTGGGGCACACTTATTTAAAATCTGAGCTACTACTCAAAATAAACATCCTTCCCTTATATTGGATTTCATTAAAATTTACCCCACTATAAGTTAGTTAATTACACTCCAAATTATATGCTCAATCTTACCTTACAACCAACTTCTTTTGGGGTAAAATATGAGAATATCCGGTAAATAGGTAGGTTTTCTTTTTTTTTTTTTTTTTTTTTGATGACCTAAGGTATCTCTCGCTAGCCTAGCTTTCAAACCTTTAGCTTCCAACCTGCAGGTTGCCTGATTCTGATAAGCAAAGACTATTCTTTGAGGGGTACATACATAACTACACATATAGTAACTGAAAGGTCTTCATTTGGATCAGCTTTTATTTTAAATAGATGAGTCTCATTATCAAGTCTTGCACTTACGTATCTTCCGCTCATAGGAAGGATGGGGAAGACAGGAGATCTGAGCTCTGCCATGTGAGTTTGTAGATAAAAAGTATTCGTAAAATAGAAGTAGAAGATGTATAGTGTGATGTGTACCATGTAGAAGATGTATAGTGTGATGTGTACCATGTCTCCCTTGTGCAAAGACCTAGTTGGAATATAGTTTCCCATTCACAAATCAATTAGTTTGTATTTTAACTCGTAATTCATAACTTGAGATGTAGCTTGATCAAAGAATATTACGCAGCAGGTAATTTGATTCACCTTTTCAATTCACTTTAAAGGTTGAGTAGCCCTCTAGAATGGATCAACGCAATCAATCTTAATAATATGTGTGCAAATAATCAACCACGCAACGGAAATTGAATCAAATACAAAAGCATACACCACAAGCAGATACTATTTTCACGTGGAAACCTAAACCGGGAAAAAACCATGAGTCCAAATTAGATCAATAATCAAGCACTATGAATTGTCACGCAGTGACAAACCATTTACAGATATCTGACGAACTAAAGAGTCAACCTCTTGTAAAGTTTCACACTATAATGACCATATGTCGTTGCTTACTACAAATCTAATCAACTAGACGCATTCTACTTGTTGTGCTTGACTCCTTAGCTCTTTAATGAAAGAAAATGACCTTCCACAAAGAGATATAAAAGACAATGATATCTAGAGTAAAACTTCAGGCCTTCGACTCTCTAATAAAAGCTTCTAGAGAAGATGATCTTCAAGATATAATCTTCACTTGGATTATTGAGATCTATATTCCATGCCTTAGGGTTAAGAGGAAACCCCTTTCTATAGCATCAATTTTGTGCCTCACAATGATAATCCAATTAGGAAAAGATTTGACACTAAACAAAAAGTCCCACTTAAAACGGAATTAGAAATCCAAAATTTGTTGATATTTTCGTATAGGCCCGATCGATTAGGAATCGATCTGATTGATCGATTTAGGGTTCTATCCCATGTTCGATCCGATCGACCGAGCACCCTAATTTGATTTCCCAAATCTTCTTTAAATTATCTCTTCTGAAACTCTTTCACCTCTTTAAACTTCTAGTCTGAAATAAAAAAAATATATAACTTTGACTAAAAACTTGAGTTTTATTTAATCCATGAATTTAGCAAATATACACAAATCCTTACACACTTGATTCGGAACTCGAGTTCAAATAGTTTGATGACCTATCTTTATCCATCTTGTAACTCCATCACTAGGACTGCATTCACATTTACTCTGAGTTATATTTTACTTTAATAGGAGTGGGGCTCATCATCATATTGATCGCATATAAACACATGGTTAAAAAAAATATAAAATAGAATTCTATATTTCACTGGTGATCAGTATTAAGGTGGGGGCGTGGCCAACTTGATTTAAGTTAGATATAGCCTAGTGACATATATACATAGGAGAGTGGTATGTTTTTGAGCAGCTTTGATTTTTAGGTAGGCTCCACTAATGATAATATAAGACTAGTCCTAGAGAATCTGTGAGAATGGTTTGCATGCAATTCGAAGATTTAGCTGCAAATTGTTTAAAACCAATTATCATAGCTCAAAGTCCTTCTTGCAGATGTATGTAACTATTCACCTGGAATTTGGAGCTTGAGCGAGTTAACAGTGCTGGCTCACATTACAATAAAATTTAAGTCGTTATAGAGTCCTAAGAGAGCTTGAGCTTGAGCTTATTGTAGTAATGTCAATGCTTTATTTCTACGTTTTTGTTTTCTCATGGAGGCCAAACCCCAGATGGCTAGACTTCTATATGTAAAACAAGTATCAGCATTGTGGAAATTAGTCTGTCCGCCGAAAGCACTCAACAGTTTCCAGATCTATTTAGGAAATCAAAGACAACATGGAAAAGCACTTTAGTATTGAAACACAAAATGTGGTAATTGTGGTCTCAGCACTTCAGTTTATGTAAGTATATTATTAAAACTGATAATCCAAATATCAGTATGACCCAACTCAGGCAGGAAACTGCACAAGAAGTTTTAGTTTGTGGGACATCAACAAGAGTGGCCCACATCCAAATACTCCATCAGTTAACTGATCTAAAGGCCGCACTAGGCGAATTGAGCGATCAATCAGAGATCTCAGGGGAGTGATTGTCCATCCCATTGAATGGATAAGAGGATTTCATGTTTCCAATTTTGTTGTTGAACTTGGACGATCTTGAGTAGGGCACCTGGGGGCATTTATACTTTCCGACTTCGCTAACAAGGCCTTCAAGCTGTAAATAGTTCAAGGTCGCATACTAACAATGAATTATTCTCATCAATTTCTCAGTAGAGTCTTATAAATCCAAAAGTGGTGGCTAAGTCTTATAAATTCATAAGTGGTGGCTTCCTGTAGGTCCAAGTTGCTCAAAAGCAATGCACCCATACAAATTTATTAAAGCTAGTCCATGTAATGTTGTGATTTTGACATCACCCGCTGTGCACATCCATGAATCACAAGATCAACAAAGAAACAACTACACACAAAAAGAGACACAGAGATTTTACGTGGTTCACCCAAACAGGGCTACATCTACGGGCACAGAGACGATCATCTTCACTATGACAAGTAAAGCATACAGAAACTCAAGTAAAGCATACAGAGACTCTCACTCTCTCACATCATATCTCCTATGTGGTATGGAAACACCACAGGCAAGAGAGCTCTCACCTTTCTTCAACTGCAAGATCTAGGGTTACAGATTATATACATATATAATCTCCGCTTTCTTCACTACAAAGAAAGCCCCGGTACAATTATCAAAACACTCTTGACTTTAAACCAGCCACTGACTAACCCAATAGACTTATCAGGTTAACTCAGAATACAAGACATAAACCCAACATGTAAGACTGATCAAGAGTAAAACATGAAGTTCGTTTTATTACCATATATAAGTTTTTACACATTAGAGCCTAATTCCTACCAAAGTAAAATTTTGCTTAGAGTAAATGTAAAAGAGTGATTTGTGATAGAGATTATGTTAGGAGTCTTACAATATTGTTAAGGATGTTATGAGTTTGGTAGATTATCCTTATCCTTAGAATAAGGTTAGTTCATATATTTGTTATATATATGTTCATCCTATTATGAATTAATTCTACAATGGTTTACTATCTCAAATAAAGTGTATTTAAAATTCTATATGGTATAAGAGCCTAACTAGACATACGTCCAACATAGGAATGATTTTTTTTGCTTTGGTGATCTCAGCTCCTCCCTATTCTCAGTCTTCACAATGCCATGGGATATGTGGATGGCTCCTACCCCTGTCCACCACAGTTCACCCTTGACACCAAAGGCAATCCGACCACTATAATCAACCCAGATTTCCTCAGGTGGCAAACCCAGGACGAGACTTAGCTGGTTTCTTTCTTCCTTCACTAAGCCGATCCATAGTGGCTTGGTCCAGCACATAGGCTGAATACCGTGGTGTCACCTTAGCATTTTGTGAACTGTTATGGTTTCAGTATCTCCTATGTGAACTTGGTTGTTCAATTCGGTCTCCTGCTATTGTTTCGTGTGACAACGTAGGTGTCATTTATCTCTCTGCCAATCCGGTATTCTACGGTCGAACCTAGCATGTTGAGATTCATATGCCTTTTGTTCGGGATCTTGTTACCAAGAAATGCCTTGATGTTCGCTACCTCTCTACGGTTGACCAACTTGTTGACATCTGCACCAAGCCATTAAGCGCTACGTAATTCATCCCTTTGCGTAGGAATGCCCTGATGTTCGCTACCTCTCTACAGTTGATCAACTTGTTGACATCTGCACTAAGCCATTACGCGCTAAGTGATTCATCGCTTTGCCTAGCAAGCTTAAGGAGAACTAGTCAATAAGCTGGGTCTGGTGATGATCTTGGGATCAAGCCAGGCACGGTCTTGTCTTCCCATGACAATCATTGTCAATTTTCCTTTTCTTCAATAAAATCAATTATCTCCCCTCATTCCTACATCTAAATTCCTAAATCTCATGATCTCGTCATCTTCATCAAATTGCACGATTGAAGTTTCTAGAAAAAATCATGATAGATCTCATCCAATGCACCATCGACACCAATAAATTCAAAAAAAGAGTAGATTGCGACAATGATGGATCTACAGGCAGATGATGATCATCAAGAAAACATAAAGATCATTTCCAAAAAAACAAAAATTAATTGATTTGTTTTTTCAAAGATCTAAAGTTTTATTATTATTATTTTTTTTGTTCACAATCACAGCTCCTATTTAGGACTATGTGATTGAGGGGGAATGGTAGGGGTTATGTTAGGAGTCTTAACGATGTTATGAGTTTAGTAGATTATCCTTATCCTTAGAATAAGGTTAGTTCATATATTTGTTATATAGATGCTCATCCTATTATGAATACATTCTATGGTGGTTTACTATCTCCAATAAAGTGTTCATAAATTCCATAGTTTGAATGGCCTGGTGCGGGACTTGTTAAATTCATTGAACTTGTCAAACTCAAATCCTGTACGAAAAATTGAAAATCAAATCAAATGAACCCACTCCATCAAACGTAGATCTAGAATTATGAATCACTGAGTTGAACATGAATTAATCAAACGGTGACCCAAATAGCTTGAGGCATTTAGGGCTCGTTGTAGAGATGAAAGCTACAAAGTGCTGTTGTAATAAAAATAACTGAAACAATAGTATCGAATAATCTGCAGTGTTGTGGAGGAATGTTGCGTTGGTTTAAATCTGTGAAAGCATGAACAACAGTTGTTAGCTAAGGCACGTTAGCAGACACTTTCTTTATGACGAGTTCTACCCCTAGGGATAAACCCAAGTGCAATGAGGTTTTCAGCCGAAATCACCCCTAGGATACAACGGTTTCCACAATACAATCTCCCTTCGTCACACACCAAGTTTAGATCAGCTGAACTCCAGTAGAGAGAGTACTCGATAGAAAAGAAAACTTTGGAAACAAGAGAAGGAGGAAAAAATTTCTACGTACATTCGTTTAAACCTAGGTGCGCTATTTATAATAAAAATAATTGTTGGGTATTTAAAAATCACCATTAAAAACCCATTTAAAAAAGTCGTTAGAATTTTTAAATTTTAATTTCAAACGTCCTTTTTAAATGATTTTTAATCAACCCTTAAATGTTTAAAACGTTAAAAGTTTTGAACATTAATTTGTCAAATCCTTTAATGAAAATGTAAAACGTTTTGAACATTAATTATGAAAACGTTTTGAATAATGAAAAATGTTTTAAACCATTAATTGGAAAACGTTTTAAAATAAATTATACTTTTTGCAAAAGTATGCCATTTTTATATCACAATTGTCGTGGACATGCACCCGGTTAAACGATTTCCGGATCGAGATCCTTCGGCCAAGCCTGGCTCATGTGCGCGCATAGGGAAAAGCCTAAAAATACTTGAAGTATAAAGGAGAAGGAATGCATATATAGTGCTCAAAGAGTTTGCACTTTTTCAATGTGGGACTTTTGAAAAATCACAAACCTTTTTTTTATATAAAACTTAATTTTGAAACCTCTTAAAACCCAACAGGCCAACTACAAGTGGCACTTGCAAACTACAGTATCCTCCGAGAGAAATCATTGGAAGGAATTTGGATGCTTTTCCAAAAGGACGGCCATTTGAATTTGTAGAAATAGGGTACTAGACTCATTTTTTAGTAGGGATATATGACGCATAGGAGCTGTGCAGAACATCTTCGCGTTGAGACAACACAGAGACAAAAGCATAAAGTAGATTTACAACCCCATACATGGCCCCACCTTGCTATATAAAACCCCAGCCTACCTCACGAGATCTCAGCACCAGCTTTCCTCTCTCCCACTGTTCTTACATGTTCTGTTTCTCTTTCTCTGTTCTCCCTGTATCCAACAGAGCAATTCAGCTTACAAACTCTACCAAGAGTCTTTCACTTCCATCAGAAAACCAAAGAGACATGTCAAAGGAAGGAGACCTAAAGGTGCCATAGCTCAATACACTTCATATGCTCCAATTCTCTCTTCCTTACTTAATGATCTAATGGTGAATTTTTTTACTTTGTTCCAGAAAGTTGACTTGAAGGTCTCAGTGAACTGCTGTGAGGGTTGCAAGAGAAAGGTGAAGAAGGCCTTACAAAGCATTGATGGTCAGAAAATCTTTAGTGCTCTATGTTCATGTGCATAATGTTGTTGTTATTGTTAACTCCGTGGATATGCTTGTAGTAATAGTTAGTTCCTCTCTTCTAATTGCGTGCATTTGCAGGGCGTTTAAAGACACAAATCGACGTGTCTTTTTCTAATTCTCGGTGTTTGCAGGAGTTTACAAGGTACAAATCGATTCATATCAGCCAAAAGTCACCATAACTGGCAACGTTGATGCTCAAACTCTCATCAAGAAGTTGACAAAAACCAGGAAGACTGCAGAGGTGTGGCCTAGTGATAGTCAGAAATCTTCAATGGATGAAAAGAAGATTGACAATGGTCACAAGGAGGTAGATATTTGTACAAAAAATGTGAAAGACAAGGCAAAAGACACCGACAATGGAAAGATATCCTATAATAAGGAATGCAAGTGCTCCAACTCTTGCGCCCACTCTAAGAGTAATGGAAATGTTGTTTGCAACACTCCAGGGAACAACAGAGAAGAGAAAAAGGATGCCCAAGGAGCTGAAACTGGCACAAGCAATAGTGGATCAACGCCAGAAGTTCCAAAGAATGTATTTCCAGTTCCTCAGCCTGGCATTGTACATGAGGCAGGTAGTCTTGGGTCATTTGCACCGTATTGTTACACAATCGAACCACCTACGATCCACCCAATGTATTTTCCGGTAGGTGCATATTTGGCCCCTCCACCAGTTTACGTTCGAGATCCTTACTACTATGAATTTCCAGTGTCTCGACCACCAGTGCAGTCGACAGCACCGAGGCTCACAGACTATTTCAATGATGATAACACAGTTGGATGCTCAGTAATGTGAGATATCTTGTTTCATTTTCATGGCATCTTTGGCTCAGTTTTAAGTAGAACATAGTAGAGGAAGCAGTTCCTGTCATGGGTTCTTTTTTTTTTTTTTTTAATCTTATGTTTAGGTATTGTTTGAAGGAAGGGAGTGCTTGATTTTTGTACTTCCCAGATCTGGGTTTTTCTTGCTTTCTAATGAGAACCAGAATTGCTATTATGGGAAGGTTTGCATTTGTTAGACTTCGACCGCTTACAAAGAAAAGCAACTTTCTTTAATGTTTGGACTCCAATTAGACTACCCACTTCTTTCAAGTGGCTGTAGTGTTTTATAGATGTTTCACATCAATTAAACACGCTTGCATGTATGCATCTTTTAAGTTGTTGTGTATGTATAGAAGCACGTAACCTATGATCGACAATCAAAACCACACATAAGAAGAGACAAGCACATAAGAGCACACACGACAGATTTACGTGGTTTGACAATGTACCTACATCCACAGCCAAAAGAGAACTATACTCTTTTACTTCACTCTTCTGCTTATAGTTTAAGGTTACATGTTACATTATATATATAACTCTCTATTTCTTATCCCCTAAAAAAGCCTGATACAAAGGCCAAAATACCCTTGACCCAAAGTCCGGTCCAAGACTAACCTTATGGACCAATCCGATGAACCTGGAATATAAGACACAAACCCAATAATCTCTACCTTGGCTTGAATTCCGTAGAACTCGAGCCATTAGAAAAATAACCTGCAATGTCTTCAGCTCCACGTATCTCACTGAAAGGTACATCTCTTTGCTCTCTGTCATTGGGCATAGTCTTCACTCCTCGATGATGAGTGACATGGATAAAGTCCAAGCAAAACTTAAACTTGTCCTTAACTAGTGTCATCATGAATAGCCAAAATTGCTTGTACCATTGTTCAAAATCTTGCTTTAACCCTTATAATGATTTCTCTGAATTGCATGCATAATCATGAATCTGAAACTTCACTTCACCTGCATGGGAAGTTCCTGCCTTGTCCCCGTAGACTCGCTTGCATCCAATGGCCTAATTGCCATAATCAAGAGACTCTATATCTTTATCTATGATTGCTACCTATTATCACTTTTCTGCCCTTCCACTATCTCCGGATACGTGGATGGCCTAACCATCAATGCATATGCAACCACATTATATGTTACTAATATATCCTGGAAACCATATTTGACTAACAGTTTCCTCACTCTCTGGGGTCTACCTATATGCTACTCAAGTTGACTATCCTTAGTATCCAGAGAGGAGTCGGATGCACTCCCCTTCTTAACTGGGATGTTTGACTCTACTTGAACGGAGCCACTGCTGCTACCTACTTTTATATTTTCCACATGCATTCTTGCATAGAGTAAAGCAGCATCCCTGCTAATGATAAATCTGGGTGAATCTCGATTAGTATACCACAACTTGTATCATTTCACCTCAAAAGCATATCTAACCAAAATACACTTTACAGCCCTTGGTTCTAACTTATCCATTTTCACATGAGCATACGCTGGACAACCGAAAACCCTCAAGTTTAAATAATCAGCTAGATTACTTGATCATATTTTTTCCGGTATTTTGCAACCAATCCCTCAATGTGGAGCCCTATTAACCAAGTAGTCTACAACGTGTGCCGCATCAGCCGAAAAGTCTTTGGACAATCCTGCAGTAAAGAACATACAACGAGCTCTTTCCCAAATCATTCTGTACATCCTCTCTACAACTCCATTTTGCTGTGAAGTTCCTGTAGTGGTGTAATGTTGAACTATGCCTCTATCCTTATAATAGTTTTCAAACTCATTGGATCTGTACTCCTTAACATTATTTATTCTCAACTTCATCACCTTCATGCCGGTCTGTTTCTCAACCATTGTCTTCCATCACTTAAATGTTTCAAAGGTCTGATCCTTCGTTTTCAGTGTATATACTAAGACTTTCCTTGAATAATCATCGAAGAAAGTCAACATAAATCGGAACCCACCCTCGGAATAAACCTTGGAAGGACCCCACACATCTGAATGAATGTAATCAAGGATACCTATCATGTGATGAATACCTATTTTGAAACTGACCCTGCAGTGTTTTCCAAATATGCATTTGTGATAGAAATCCAACTTCCCTATCTATGTGTTACATAGCAAATTTCGCTTGCTCGACATTATCAAGTCCTTGTCATTGATGTGACCCATATGCAAGTGCTATGAACGCATTGAAATAGATTCATAGTCGTTTGATGAAGATACAACAACTCCACCTAAAACAGTATTTCCAAACAAAATATATAAGTTTCAAACTTTGTTGCCTCTTATAAGAGCCAGAATACTATTCACAACCTTCATGACTCCACCTTCAACTAAGAACTTACAACCATCAAAGTTCAAGGCACCCAAAGAAATAAGATCCTTTTTCAGATCAGGGATATCCCGAACTTCTACCAATGTTTTGACAATTCCATCATTCATTTTTATTCTGATTGTTCGAATCCCAACCAACTTACATGCAACATCGTTGCCCATTAAGACGCTACCATCGTTGATCTCATGATAGGTGGTAAACTAGTCCCTATTGGGACAGATATGGTAGGAACATTCAGAATCAAGAATGAATACCTTATGCAGTCATAAAAAATGCACTATCGACATCAAAACCTGATCTTCCCTCTGCAACACTGGCTGAATCATCAGTAGATAAATCTTCTATTTCTTTTCCTTTCCCTTGCCTGTCAGGACAGTTCTTTCACATGTGCCATTTCTTATGGCAATAATAACATTTAATGTTTTTCCTGTTGGATTTAGACTTGGATCTATATTTGCCCTTGTTACTGGTGTCTTTTGTTCTTCCTCTTGCAGCCAAACCCTCACCCGAGTTATCATTGTTTTCAAACACAACATTTTTCTTCGACGCCTTAGAGTTTAAGGTTGTCACTACATCCTCCTTTAAAAGAGTATCTCTACCATACATCATGGTATCAATAAAATGCTCATTCGAGGTTGGTAAAGAACATAATAGCATAATGACTTGGTCTTCATCATCAATTGAAACATCAATATTTTTCAGATCCATAATAATTTTATCAAATGCATCAAGAAGTGTATCAAAGGACATACCTTTCTACTTCTGAAGAGTGCACAACCATTTCTTCAAATACAAATGGTTCGTCAAAGACTTAGTCATGTACAAATTCTCTAATCTCAGCTATAACCCAGCAACGGTTTTCTCTTGAGCAGCCTTTCGCAGCACTCTATTGCTCAAGCATAACAAAATAGTTCCATATGCCTTCTCCAACATATCCTCCTTCTCGTCTTCTCATATCATTGCAGAAAGCGTATTCTTTTCCTTCAATGCTTTCTGCATCCTCTTCTGACCTAACAAAGCATTCATCTTTATGTGCCACAAGCTGAAATCATTCATGCTGTTGAATTTTTCAACTTCAAATTTTGCTTCCATTCCTGCAAAATTTCCTCCACTACACTATGGATCTCATCACCACGAGTACGCCCAAAGAAATGGATCTGAAATCCAAGTCCGAATGACTCCAATATCGCAGAAACAAGTTTCTACGCTTTGATTGGTCAAACCACTTGTTGTGCATGTATGGAAGTGTGTAACCTGCGATCAACCAATCAAAACCACACACAAGAAGAGAACACACAAAGATTTACGTGGTTCCCCAAAATAGGGCTTCGTCCATGGACAGAGATAATACCTTCTTCACTATAACAAAAAAAGGCATACACAAAGTCACTTATGCTCTTATCGTCTCTCCCATGTGGTTTAGGAGCAACAAGGGTAAGAGAGGTCACTTTCTTTAGTATAAGATCTAGAGTTATAGATTATATTATTATATAATCTCCGCTTTCTTGGCCTCCAAGAAAGCCTCGGTACAATTACCAAAATACCTATGACCTTAATCCTGTCCTTGGCTAATCCAATAGACCCATCCGGCTAAATCGGAATACAAGATATAAACCCAACAATCTCTATCTTGGCTTATATTCTGCATGTCGAGCCACCAAGAGATAAAACCGGTAAACTCTTCACGTACTTCAATGACAAGTGCATCATTGTACCAATGGCGTAATCTTCTATAACCCGGAGTAGCACAAGACATATACCCAACATAACTAACTAAATTTCAACATTTAAATGGTATGTTAGTGTTTATTGAAGACAGGGTAGGTGACAATTTTCTCTAGCTGTGTTAATGGCCGAAGAAAGAAGCGAGCATGCCCCAAAACAAAGCTTTTCACACGCATAGCCAGATGAATTAATTCTTTGTTCGAGCACAAGTTTAACCTTGACATTGCTCCATCTTTTCATTTTCAAGAAAGATTAGTTAGTTTGTAGCTTAAGAGCAGTCTAGCCTATGGGGCCAAACTGAAAGAACGAAAATCATGTGGTTTGGGTTGGACACATCTCCATTCAACCTACCTAACAAAAGATTGGATCCATTTTATCAGAACAGCTACTTTTTTTAGTACTTTGAGGCTATTCATATCCTATCCATTAGATAAAGGGCAATGCGTGCCTAAATTTATATGGTTAAAGATGGCCTGCACAACTTAAATGAATGTCAAGTTTGGGCTTAATTTAGGGGGAAAAGATGTGTTTCCTTGTATCATTACCCTGTGTTATATTGGAGTCCAGTATTTAAAAGTAAGTGGCGGCTACAAGTGCTTTGAATGAATGAATGGTGGCCAAATTAGCTTTTCACCCACTCTTAAAGCCACCACACAAGCTCATGGCTAATATGTTAATGCTTTTCTTTCACTAACTTAAAGCATGCATCTTTACTACTTTCTGATGCTATCTGATTGAGTACTGGTCAAATAAAGTAGCAATGCCGACATTATGGGCATTTAAATAAGCATAAGAGAGTATCAGCCGTACATTAATCATTCCTTTAAACAAAGCAATGAACTAATTTTCAACTCTTATAACTTCGCTTTTCATTTTCTTTAGTCTCTAATGCCTTTATTGTTCGTGCTTCCTCGTTAAGTCTGGGTTGGTTGATGTATGGATTGGATGAATCATGCCCTTGGTCTCCTAGCAAAGGGAAGTCACCTTATACAATGAGTGAGGAAGGAGTCAGTCACAATAGCATAAAAGAAAAACACATCAGATCAACAGCCCCACATCCTTATTTAATGACAATAGACCAGTCTCATCATATGTAACTGATTTAAGATATAATCACAACAGATCAGTCCATCAAGCAGAAACCTATCTTCCACAAGTGAAATATATGTGTGACTCCATTTTTCCATTATCTGATCAGAAAATGATCCTATGCTACCATTACTTTGGCGCTTTGATAGACACTTATTAATTCTATTTTATGTTAGCCCCTCTGTTCAAAACTGATCATATCAAAAACAATTATTTTTTTTTTCTTTCTTTAAGTGTGACCAAATTTCACTTCAACAAGAGTGATACTGTGGACGACTGCTTTTGTGACTGTACAAAATATAACTTTATAATTCATCTATTATCAGTGGTGAGCATCACTATGATTGGATTGAGCCATAAACTGTTTTAATTGCAACCCCACTGAAATATTGGCTCGAGCCTGCCTGGTTTAGCTGAAGAGAGCTCTTGGGTTGGCCATACAGCATGGATGACAAAAAAGGAAGTTGAATTCCTAGCCTAAGGTCATGTTTGACAATCAAATTCTTAGGAATTTTCACTGATTTTCTACAAAAAAAAATGAGAAATGCACATTTGGCAATTGCAGATCCTTGAAATTTTAGGCAAATGAAAATTATTCATTTTTTATAATTTTCAGGTCCACCCTCATCTTATAGGATTTGGAATCCTCATTTTTGTCTATTTACGTACCCATGCCAATTTTGATAAATTATATTTACAAATTGACATCCATGTAAAATCCTCATCCATACAAATTCTTTGTGAGAATTATTTACTGTAGGGGATTGAGGAATCCTCACAGTTGTGAATTCCTCATGGATTCCTTTATTATTACCAAACGCACATATTTGTGCGACGAGATAATCCCACTCTCCACGGATTTTAATTTTAACAAAGAGAGAGGAATTCAATATTCCTACCATTCACATAGGAACTCCAAATCTTCTGTGCCGAGGAAAAATATTCTACTTTATTCCTGTTTTATGGAAAAACTGTGTCACACCAAACAATTAAGAAAAAGAGTGACAGTAAAATATATATATATATATATATGTATATGAAAATTTTTCCACCACACTACTTCATTCCATTTTCTATTTATTTCCACCATTTCCTCTAATATAGTCTTCTACAATCTCTCTGACCAAGTACCAGATGAATGATATATTGTCTGGATGGATTGTATGCCTAGTCTCCTGCTAAAGGGGAAGTTATCTTATCAACTGGGTCAAGCTGCTCAGGAGCTAAGTCCATCACTCAGATGGAGTGGAGGATGAAGACATCAAGTTGAAATATATTTTCCCAAAGCTCAAATATCACATAAGAGACACATCACATAAGAGGTCTCTCTCTCTCTCTCTCTCTCTCTCTCTCTCTCTCTCTCTCTCTCTCTCTTCTTGCTAATGATTATACTCATGTTTGCCATTATCTGATTCTAGCAGTAGAGTATTACATTGATTGGTCTTTCTTGGAGAACAATGCTTGCTTTCACACTACAGAGCAGGAAAGAGTAAATGAAATGTATGGATTGGAAGATAATTGCAGAAGGCTTGACCCAACCTCACCTATGCATTGATAGTTGACAGATTTTTTACCCTTTTATTTTTTGTCATGTTGGTGACAATTGACTAATTGTTATGCATTTTACCTGGCAACAAAATCTATAATGGAAACAAAAAAACCTTCATTTCTCAGCTGCACACCAACTATTCGAACAAATGTCTGCAATTATGCTATTACATTGCTCCCTGATTTTTCTGACAAGTTCCTTATGATTAGTGCATAATAACAACAATCGGTTATATTGAAACATATGAACTAGTGGATAAGTGATTGATGCAGCATGCTTTACCTTTAATCAGCAAATGAGTTCTGGATTGCTAACATTGAAAACTGACTTCTTGCGTCTCTCCTATTCAGAGATGACAGCTAATTCTGTGCTCTCAAGATTTTGGGGCACAGAATTATTGCTAGTTGCTTGAGATATTGAACCGAAAGGGTTTGGGGGAATCACCAAATTTTCTTGGCTTCCTTCCAACATTTGGACCACACTTTTCATGGAAGGGCGATCTATTGGGTACCACTGTATGCACCAAAGTGCTACAATAGTTAGTTTCTTTGATATTGTAGCATCTTTTTCTTCAACAATCCGAAGTCCTAACTCTTCCCCCTGTTGCAAACGATTATAGACCCATTCTGGAAAGTACACTTGGCTATCATTTTCCACAGTAGTACTGCTGTTCTTCCTTCCTCCTACCATTTCTAGCAACATCATTCCAAAGCTATAAACATCTGATTTGTGGGAAACATTTCCAAAGTTTCTAGAAAAGACTTCAGGTGCAATATAGCCCATGGTCCCTTTAGCAGCGGCCATTGATACGATGCTCTGTTCCTTTGAGCATAGTTTGGCAAACCCAAAGTCTGAAATCTTGGGATTGAAGTTGTGGTCTAGCAAGATATTATGAGGCTTGATATCAAAATGAAGAATGCGTTGGTCACAGCCCTGGTGAAGATATTCTATCCCTTTAGCAATGCCAATGGCAATGTCTCGAAGCTTCTCCCATCCTAATAACGGATTCTTATCATCTAATGAGAAAATGAACTTCTCAAGTGATTCATTGGGCATAAATTCATAGATGAGAGCTCTTTCATATCTTTCTGCACAAAACCCCAAAAGTCGAACCACATTGACATGGTGAATTCTTCCAATGGTACCCACTTCATTGATGAACTCTTCTCCAATGCTTCCGCTAAGCTTTTTAAGGATCTTAATGGCAACTAATGCTCCGTTAGGAAGCTTTCCTTTGAACACAGTGCCATACCCTCCTTCTCCCAATTTATGTCTAAAATGATCAGTCATTCTTTTAATATCGAGATAAGAATAGCGTATAGGTTTAAGAGACTTGTAATCCTCTAGGAACTTCTCAACTTTGAGTTGATTCTCCTTTTCCTTCTTCCTATCTGATCTTTTAGATTGGTAGACCTTGATGGCAATAACTGATACTACTATAAGAAAGAAGATGGTGACACTAACACCTGCACATATATAAAAGATATCACTTTTGGTAACATAAGAAAAAATCTAGGCTCTTTTTTTTTACTGGATTGAACCTTACCAATAATTGCATGCTTGATTTGTGAACCTAGAAGGAAAAAAGTAGATTAGTACCATCCACATATGAGATTCAATAAAGAAAAAATATTGTTGAAGTTCTTTCTCAAGTATATAAACAGTTTTGAATGAAGTTTCTTCTTCTTTTTTCTATTTCTACTGCATAAAATAGCCTATGATGAGGATTTAACTTTTACCAATTTGGGCTGTTTGGCTAATGGAGTGACTTCAGATAGTAACAGGTCTACTTTTTTAGTCAATTTTTCTTGAAAATGAGTTGCAGAAAAACTAGTTGCAAACTTGGGATCTAAGCGTTTGTTAGAATATTTAAAAAATGATTTTTTAAATTTTCCTCTCTCTCTCTCTCTCTCTCTCTCTATATATATATAGAGAGAGAGAGAGGCCTAGTGAGATGGTAGATGGTGCGATTTATGAGCTGAATTTTTAGGACCCACCTACATTTGTGCCAACCATGAAGAGCAGCAGTGCACAAGAGGTTTCAAGATCTCTCCCCAACCCCCAAAACCTAACTGTGTATGGTGACAAAGGTGCAAAATCAATCTCAACCACTTGACCAAGTTTGCACCATCCAAAATGAGTACACATTTGGCCCAACGGTCTAGTGCATTTGGATGAGTGTCAAACCTATAATTGGTGACTGTCAAGGGGGTCCTAGTATTATGGTCCACCCCACTGCGTATTTAGGAAAGTGGTGCTCAACTATGATTTTTATCTATACACACACTAGCCATCAACTGCACAAGGTGGCAGGGGCTGGATCCGCCATTGCAAGGTGGACACTGCGGGGGGGGGGGGGGGGGGGGGGGGGGGGCACCTCCTTTGTACAAAAATCAGCTCTATTCAATCATCCTAATTCTATCATCCATGGCCCATAAGTCCAATCTATTTCACATGAAGCATATAGCCGGTTCAATGGTCCCATCCATTCACTTGGGTGCAAACCCACAATATATATATATATATATTTTGTTGGTGTGGGGGGGGGGGGGGGGGGGGGGGGGGGGGGGGGTTGGTATTTGTTTGTGTTGTCCACTCAGATGGACCATTAAGTGGGCCCAGCTATGGGCTTGCACAATGTACACCTCACGCATAGGTAGTTTTCATATATATATATATATATATATATATGGAAAGCTCCACCGAGCACCGGTGTTCACAATAAAGTAAACACCAGTGGGGCTTAACTTATAATCTATTCAAGTGGACTATAAAACAACTACCCTCAGTAATAGTGACCAACCCCAAGTTTAGCACCGGTCCAATTGATTGGATCATTGGATCGGCTTGCACTCATTTTGGATGATGAAAACTTATTGGCCATTGATCAAGTGATTAGGATGGTGATTTGAGCCTCTGTCACCATGTATGTGTAAGTGAGAGGGAGATATCTCCCTTGTCCCATCCCCAAGTGGGGCTCATCTAGAAAGTGGTGCCGATGCTCAACAGAAGAGTTCCCATATAGGGAAAACCTCCGCCAAGCACCAACGCTCACAATAACGTGAGCACTATTTTCCAGAACACCTAGGGTGAACTTGAGGGTGAGGGACAACTTGATGGGTCCACCTAGGGCCCCACTAATCACGGGACTAGTGGGAGAATGAAAGAGACATTTTGGATAGCTGCAGGTATCAAGTTTAGGGGGTCAATCACATGCCTCTTAATCCCTTTATTTGTGGCCAACAAGTTTTACAACTTTCTATTAAAAAAGAAAATTTAACCATCAATCCAAAGGTTCAGTCCATTCAGAGTGGTAAAAACTTGATGGATCCAATGTAAATCAAAGGGTCTCATGTATGTGGATGGTTCAGATGAATCATAAAGTTAGCCTCACACTGTGTCCCTCACCCTATTGTGAGGGATAGATGTACATGAATATATATATATGAGAAATATTTATATGCATCTATCCCTCACTATGTTATTGTGAGGGACAACATAGTAGTGCTGTCTTATGAACCATCCAAACCATCCATATAGTAGGATTTTCTCTTGTGAGGGAACAACATAGTAGGGCAAAAAAATTCTTAGTGAAGAATTTTATAAAAAAAATTTTAAAGTTTTAACATGTTAACATAATATTCAAAATTTGAACCCATGTGTGCAATCTGGTTTGACTCATAAACTAGTTGGTAGAATATCAAGGGCAACTAACTAAATTAATTTTAGGATTTACATAGAGAGTAGCTTAGACATATTTCAATTATAATATATTAAGCATATGGGATTCAATTTTGCAATTGCGCTCCAATTTTGCAATTAATTGAGAAATTGAGCCTCAATTGAGATTTCAATTTTACTTTGATTTTGAATTGGAGAGAAATTTCAGGAATCTATCTTTATCCAAAGTTCTAATGATGTAAATCTCTTATCTTAAACTATAGGATTCGATTTTACAATTAAGTTCCAATATAGCAATTAATTGAGAAATTGAGCCTCAAATGGATTCAATTTTGCTCCGATTTTGAATTGGAGAGAAATTTTAGGAATTTATCCTTATCTAAACTTCTAATGATGTAAATCTCTTATATCAAATTATACGATTCGATTTTACAATTGAGCTCCAATTTTGCAATTAATTGAGAAATTGATGCTCAAATGAGCTTTAAATTTTGCTCCAATTTTGAATTAGAGGGAAATTTAAGGAATCTATCCTTATCTAAACTTTCAATAATGTAAATCTCTTATCTTAAATTATAGGACTCAACTTTGCAATTGAGCTCCAATTTCACAATTAATTGATAAATTGAGCCTCAAATGAGATTTCAATTTTGCTTTGATTTTGAATTGGAGAGAAATTTTAGGAAGTTATCCTTATCTAAACTTCTAATGATGCAAATCTCTTATATTAAACTATTAATCATTTTATGCAATATTATATTCTTATATAAACTTCTAATAATGGAAATCCCTTATCTTAAGATATTAATTATTTTATGAAAATAGAGCCCGGCATGATTCATCGACAACCTGAGTCTATATCCGCCCAGCCTGTTTTAGGCTAGGCTTGGATTATAAGTTTGAGTATTTCTTCCTGTTTTGAATCATTTGGCTGGGCTCATTTAATAGACAATTTGTGTTTTAAATATAATTTAGACTAAATATTATTTAATATTATTTTATAATTTTTAATATTATAAATTATGTATTGCCTTTGCTAAGAGCGGGCATGGTTTGTTAGCATTAAATTATGTAATTTGTTCTAGAAAATTTACTTAAATTGGTAATAACCTTTTTATTTGATATTTATTTAATTGTATTTTTTAACTTGGCTGTGACGTGGCTTCTGATCTTCAAGTAGAGAGAGAGAGAGAGGGTGATGCGTTCACCTTTTTGAGCAGTAGGATCATAAAAATAGGATGGATCAGGGGTAGGGAGAGAATCGAAACATTCCGTTTGATTAGTGGTATCGTTCTTGTATCTGCACGACCCTCCACATCGCTCGCATCCATCAACTTTCCAGTGCAAGTAAAATGATCGACTCCCCTGATTAAGTAAGTAGCCGTAGTAGTAACGTGGCAATAGAACGGTCTTGATTAGTTGGCAGGATGCTCCTCCCAAATCAGCCGACTTCAGATTGAATTTCCTCACCAGGAATACGTGATTACCTATCTTGCCGCTTAGGCAAGGAATTTCTTCATAGTAATATCGTTGTGATATAAATTTATTTTCGATATCCTTGGAACAAGCGACAAATGTGTAGTTATCATAATAGTACCAACCGTTTGGACCATAGTAGAAACCAGGAAGAAATGAAGATCCTCTGAGGTCGAGACGGAACAGGAGTTCCTCCATGCAGTCGTAGGGGTTGAAAATGCTCATGGAACTTCCAGAGTAACTTATATCAGTTACGGAGAGGTTTTGGCCAGATGGGAGTTGGAGGACGGTGTTGGTGCCGTTGCAGATGAGCTCAAAGCCCGGATAGCCGCAGCGCTGAGGCTGCCCTCTCAATCTGAATGGGAATTTGATATCTGGGCCTCCATCACTGCATTTTGGAAATGTGCAGTTGAGTGCATAACACCTGCTTAGATGGAAAGAGTGAAAGATGACCATGAAGAAGAAGAAAAAGAAAAAGAGGGCAGAATCAGACGCTGAGCTTATCAAATGATTCAAGGATGAGAATAACAAGAAGGCAGGGGGATGGTGGCAATTGGATATTGGGTCTGAGTGAGTCCTTCCTTGCGTTTTCTTTTAAAGTTCGGAAATGTGAATGCACAGAGAAATTTCCGCGTGGAATCCTTAAAAGAATATTCTTCGAAGATAATAATTTTCTTCCTAAGGACTTTTGTGACTCTGATTGCCATTTGGCCAGCTCTCATCTTGACTTTGCTTGGTTGTCTGACATTGACGTGGTGGCTTTCTGATCACTTGAATAATGAGAAAATTCGGGCAGAGAAACTGCAGTGAAAGCTAGGAACGCTTTCCACGAAGCTAAGTCTTGTTGACCGTCTGGTTCTAGAGAGGAGTAAGTACGGTGAGGGTGGTATTTATCCTCGAGAATTGCCTTTCTCCTCGGTTGATCTTTTTATATTGCTCCTCGCAACCCTCTTTTTCTCTGGGTGATGATGAGAACCATTTCCTTTTGTCTTGCTTCTCTCTCTATAATGATGGTCTTTCTACAATGCAATGCTAAGATGGGAGAAATTTGTAGCATTTCCTCCTGTGGGAGTGTCCACAACATCAGCTACCCTTTTCGACTGAAAACTGATCCCATAAGCTGCGGCGTCCAATCTTTTGAGCTCTCTTGTGAAAGCGATCAGACAATTTTGTATCTGAATTCAATGAGATTCTATGTAGATACAATCTCATACGGCAACAGAACAATCCGGATCGTTGATTCCGGCCTTGAGAGAGACAATTGCTCATCTCTACCGAGCTACTTTTTGTCGCAGGGAAGAATGTTTTACCCGTTCTTTGTATTATCAGAGACTGAGGAGATTACATACGTCAACTGTTCCGCCGCCAAGGGAAGTCCTGACTATTTAGCTACTGCTCCATGTTCCAACAGCTCCTCTCTCCCAAATTTCTATGCAATTATCGGTTCTATCGATTTGACAAATACCTCCTGTACCATCATATCATCTGGTTCTCTAGCATCAAAGAAAACTCAAAATCTTGCATACACAGATATTCACAAGGCCTTGCTCATGGGTATTGATATCTACTGGGATCCACTACCCCCTACTCCTTCATGTGAAAGGCCTTTCGGATCAGCTTACTGTAAGTCTCTCTCTCTCTCTCTCTCTCTCTCTCTCTCTCTCTCTCTCTCTCTCTCTCTCTCTCTCTCGCTGCATCAGCATATGGTGGGACCCATTTTTCAATAAGTTGTGTTTGCTTAAGATACCATCGGCCTGTTTGGTAACTGGTACACCGAAGTGAGGCAAATGGTGAAATTAAATGATATATATTAAAAAAAATAGGAGTCAAATAAATTTGAAACATAAGAAAAAAATTGTACTATAACTAAAAAATTTGTGTTGAGCTTGGAAGTTTTACACGCAATTGCTTTTTACTTATTAATAGTGAAATTAAGTAGCGATATGAGATACCCACATTTACATTTCAGTTAGTCAGATAAATAGTTCCTCCAATCCTTCAATGCTAATATTATAAAAGAAGTGACTTTAATCTTCCCAAATCCATGCAAAATGCCCCTAAGAGCCTCACAAGCTTCTCATAAGAGGAAAGTGGGAAAGAAAATGAAAGTCGGAGCTGAAAAAGCCATAGGACTTGGACTCATAGTGAGGGTTGTTGACTCAACTTGGTCGGAGTTAGTACGAGACCATGACTGTAATAACTTTTTTTCTATACAAATATATATGTATTCCTAAGGAATAGTCTTTGTTCGTCAGAATCGAGTAACTCCTAGACCGAAGGCCAAAGTTCTGAAGTTTAGGCTGGCGAAAAATACCTTAGGTAAAAAAAAAAAAGCTTCTTTTCTTGGTTAGTTAAAGGGCAACTCAACTAGTTACCGACTGTGAGACCATGGCTACAATTACATCATGAGCAAGTGATGGTCCCGTCTAATTTCATTGATAACGTGTTTAACTTTCCTTCAATAAACTACAAGCTATGATTTTCTAGGAATGTGGTCAAGGTAGCCTTTATTAAGTTTCTTAAGCAAACCAATATTACTACCAAAATCTCAAGGCGTTACTAGAGACGGTAGAAATACTTTTCAGTACTCCCCCTCGGGTGGAGCCAGTTGGCCACTTTTGATGACATGCACTTATTTTTTAGTGCTGAGTGGTTTCTTTTGTGATTTGAATTCGTGATCAGTTGACTCTATTATATTAAATATCATTAGCTAACGACGCCTACCAAACCCAACAATAAAAACTTAAGGCCTTAGTAGAGGAAGCATAAATGCTTTCCAGTAGTCTTAACATCCATCTTTTTTAAGGAATCCTCTAAACCGAAGAAACAGTCATTTTGTAGCCACATATATCATGCTGATGTCAGTGAATCATCAAGCTTGAGCTATGTAAGGTCAACCTTTATTTGATCAAACCAGTAGACTTCTCTACACAAGTACCATCACAGCCTTCACTCGGAGAATTATATTTGTATATATACATTGTTAGATTGATCATATAAAGAAAATATAACTATATATTTCATTATTGATCAATCCAATGGCACATCACTTCAATTGGAGAGAAATTTTGTTCAATGCCCAGGGGAAGAGAAGTATTTGATACCACTAAGTTGGATTATGCAATAAAGGCCTACACAGTTTAGATTTGGTTTTAGCTGCCTTTAGCAGTCACACCATGCCGACCCAACATGAGATCCTTTTTAAGAAAAATAAATACTTTTATTTGTCTGTACACTGTGATGTCTGGATACAGTATGGACACATATATTTCACTTAAGAAAAATCACAAAATAGGACTTAAGTTTTTGGCAGATTTCAAAATAGGACAAAATTAAAATTGCATTGCAAAATGAGCCTTAAGTTTTCCAAATGTATTTCAATTCAAGACATCTGGCAATAATGGGTGTTTTCTTGCCAATCTTCCCCTTTCTTTGTTTTAAATTTCAAAAATGCCCTTACATAAAAAAAAACAAAACAAGACAAAAAAAAAAAAACAATGGGCTTGTCTCCAATGTCCACGGCTCTTCCACACAGCACAATCTCTCTCAGACATCTTTTCAAAATCTAGTCTTGCCGTTTCCAAGCTACCGAACTTTGAATACATCGTCCAAACAGTAGAATCCACTGCCAAATTCTCCCCAAAGCCAAAAACAACAGTTAAGAGGTGAACACATCTCCCTGCTTTCAAATATTCCAAATCAATGCTTGACTGCAACAAACTAACTAGAGTAACCAAATTGGGCACTACACCTTCCAAACGCATTCCATCAAACAGCCAAAAACTGTCTATAGGATTTCCATTCTGACCAAATCCAGAAATCATAGCATTCCAATAACCCAAATCTCCCACAAGCATTCCCTCAATTACCTGTTGGACGCCATCAAATTCATGAAATTGGCCATACATTTTTATTAAAGCTGCATGGACATGAACATCTGATTCCAAACCCAACTTTATCAAATGCCCATGAATTTTTACTCCATTTTCACGGGGTAAAAGATCGGCACATGCTCTCAGAACAAAAGGGTGAGTAAATTCATCTGGGTACATGGACTTAGCAACCATTTGCCTCTAGAAGCAAAGGGTTTTCTCAGACAGCCCATGGGAAGTAAGATTCCTGATGATTGCATTGTACAAAAGGGCATCTAGGTTTTCCACAGAATCAAAGATCCTTTGGGAGAAATCGAGACGCCCGAGATGGGAGTATCGGTCGATGAGTTTGGATGACACGGTTGGATTCTGGTGGAGGCCATTTAATATGAATCTGGCATGGATTTGGTGGCCAAGCTCGGTTTTTTTGTTCTCCTGTCCAGTCTGGGAGAGTAATATGACCCACCAACATAGGTATTATGAATTGTTAAGACTAAGATCAGGCCACTAATTATTGTGTTGTGTAGGAAAGCCCTATTGTGGTTGGCTAATGGCTTTGGATTGAGAACCTGCAAAATCTGCCTGATGGATCTGGGTCTCTCTTTCCAACAGGAGTGGACGAATGCAGTGTTTTTGTACAATTGATCGAACAGGCAAAACCAGTACTCGCAAATGCAGTGTTTTGTACAATTCAATTAGTGAAAATATCTTAAATACTTCTATGTAATGAGCATGATATTTTCATTTGTCACAGTCTAATATGGTTGTTGTTGCACAATGTAGGCATCGTCAAAACATTACTACAAAACCTACATGGTAAACTGCCTCTTTCAGCAATTTCTCCAATGCATTTCTCAGTTAAAAGCCGTCACGTTCTGATTCTTTCTTTGATTTTCACATGATTTTCTGTTCTTCTCCCCTATTTTTTTACAGGCTTGCTTAAGAAGTGCCTACCTATCTTGGGTAAGAATATAACCAATACTAACTACAACGATTAACATTCTTATACCAAGGTTTCTAAAAGATTGTTTTTTATTTGTCTCTTGTGTGAAGGACCTATTATGATAGCAAGAACATCAATAGGGATGTTCTGCCTTGCTATCTTGTTGATCTATAAGCTATGGAGGGAGCAGCTGTCCAAAGATGAAAATGTTAAAAAGTTCCTAAATAAATACAGGAGTCGCATTCCTATGAACTACTCTTACCCTGATATTAAGAAAATGGCCATCCACTTTAAAGAAAAATTAGAATATTCCGTGAGAGAGTACTTAACTGAGCATCAATCCAAAGATGAGAATATTGAAGACTTCCTAAATAGATACAAGAATCATGTTCCGATGCGTTACTCCTATTCTAGTGTTAAGAAAATGACTAACGGCTTCAAGGAGAAATTAGGGCAAGGAGGCTATGGTTCTGTATTCAAAGGAAAGCTCCCAACTGGTCATCTTGTTGCTGTAAAGATGTTGAACAAATCAAAGGGCAATGGCCAAGAGTTCATCAATGAAGTTTCCACAATTGGACAGATTCATCATGTTAACATAGTGCAACTCATTGGATTCTGCTCAAAAGGGTCAAAAAGGGCTCTCATATATGACTTCATGCCGAATGGATCTTTGGACAAGTATATATTTTTGAAAGAAGGGGAGGAGAGCCCCTTGACTTGGGAGAAGTTGCATGATATTGCATTAGGAGTTGCACGAGGAATCGGGTATTTGCATCGAGGCTGCAACATGCAAATTCTTCACTTTGACATCAAGCCCCACAACATTCTTTTAGATGAAAACTTCTCTCCAAAAGTTTCAGATTTCGGGTTGGCGAAATTCTACCCTACAGAAGAGAGCATTGTATCTATTACAGCCGCGAGAGGAACATTAGGATACATGGCTCCTGAACTGTTCTATAGAAATATCGGTAGGGCGTCATATAAGTCTGATGTTTATAGTTTTGGAATGATGTTGCTCGAAATGACTGGGAGAAGAAAAAACATAAATGAAAATGCCAAGAACTCGAGCCAAATTTACTTCCCTTCATGGGTATACAACCAACTTAATCAGGGAAAGGACTTCGGAATTCCAAATGTCACGCCAGATGAAGAAGAAACAGCAAAGAAGTTGATTATAGTTGCACTATGGTGCATCCAAATGAGACCAATTGATCGTCCTTCAATGAGCAAAGTCATAGAGATGTTAGAAGGACAAATGGAGCTTCTGCAGATGCCACCGAAGCCCTTTTTATCTCCACAGCAAGTGACTGAAGAGGATAATACTGCCTCCTCAAATGGCATATAACTGTCAACAATTGATGTCATTGTTAAATTGTATTGTGCAAATATCCTAAACGTATGTGTTTGTTAATTAGTGACTCTTATATGTCAAAAGCTGGTAAGATATTGAAATGTAAAGCTACAGAGGGTCTACAAGATTATCCTTCAAGTTGTTTTCCGTAGATAGTTAGATATTTTGACTGGTGAGTCCAATGTAGATGAATAGATTGGTTGGATCTAATTGGTCTCCTGTTGGTCCCAATGGGTCCTACATGCATAGGTAAATTGGCTTTATTTTAGAGGGGACGCCATTATCATTTTACCAACATGATCGCACCGTGATTATATTGCTCGGAAGGGCCAGCTCGAATTCCATCATTTAGGTAGACCACTGTAGTTATATAGCATTGAGTCAAACTTTTTTTCTAGGAGAGAAAAAGTATAGAGAACATATTTTTGTCATTTTTTTGGAAAAAAAATTTGGCGGATCAGAATTTCCATATTGCTTTGTGGGTGTTTGAGAAACGGTGTGTTTGTAAATACTTGTTATGAGAAGTGTACATAGAATTCATGTCGTCAACCTTATAGCTAACCCCAACATAGTTGGGCAATGCTTTGATTTATCTATTGATTATTTTGAAGAAATTATTTATTTTTATTCAGAAGTAGAGTGTACATATGATTTTCTGGACGTCAAATGTGTTAGCTATTTGGTTGATACATGGAAGGATTATTTTACTGGTGATTTCGCTATCGTTAAGCACTGGGTTAGTTTAGGAAGATGTGAAGGTTACTTTTTCATTAAAAAAATAATACATGGGCTTCTAAATATCTTCAGGCCCTAAAAAAACAAATTATGCCAGTGTCGCTCTACGAAGGAAGAGCAAAGAAATAGGATGAGGAACCGCATTGAAGGTTTGAAAGGCTAAAGCCCAGCATGTTAATATAAGTATCAACATACTTAGCACGAATCTACTTATATTAGTACAGATCTGAATAACACAAGTATAATGTTAATGTAAAATGTGCACCTGACTTTATAAGGAATAATTTGCGAGAATTCCAATGATCAGTAGCTTTCTTTTTATAGGGGAGCAATGGAGTATTGATGAAGGGAGAATCGGCAATTTGTATCTGATTTTCATTTAACAATTCCCACTCAATCGTGGAATCTCTCTTAATATGTTTTAGGAAACTCTCATAATAGTAGCTATATCTCCACCTTTTATTCTTTGCCTGTCTCCACCTTTTACTCTTTGCTTGTCATCTCATGTCCTTCACCTTCAACCCAAACAAAACCCACCCCCCACCCCCCACCAAAAAAATCGCATATGTACCACTTAAACTTTCATTCCAGAATTCTGAAGTTTTTTATGCCTTGATTTGAAATCAAATATTCTTTGCATTCCAAAATAATTCCTCATTCTATCCTTGCGAATAAGATATGCTTCGCGATATTGAAGTAGAGATATGAAATGAGAGTTGTTAATAACTTGAAGTTGTGATAATTTGTAAAATACAGATGCTTAAAAAGAGGAATATATGTCTCAAGAAATCTGTGATTTATTATTATTATTATTAGAAAGAGACTTTTCTATAGCAAAAAATAAATAAATAAATAAAACTATCCCTAGGCGAAGTGCCTTGATATGTCTCATTATAACTAGAACTAAATATTTCATGTATAATCAATCTTGCTGTGTCAATATAATAGCTGCTGGTTATGTATATTTTAAAATAACCAACATATTCATCAAAAATAAATAAATAAATAAAATAACCAACATGGCCCATTTTAGCTTTAGGGTGCATTCAAATTCCTTCTCGTTCGTGGTATGTGTGAAAATTCAAAATAGGGCCCATCTATTGATAATTCAAAAACCATTCAAATGAATCTATGATATATTCTAAAAGTTCTACTTCAATAGGAGTAGTTCCTACAAAAAGATTGGGTACATCACTGATAATATGATTGGTGGATATAATTAACAATGCATAAGATTGTGCTATCATATTATCTATGTTATGGTGGTATCAACTCCTTTCAAGTGAAATGAGAGAATTATCATTAGAGGAGATCGCAGTCATTTTAATGACTCAGATTATCAATAAGTGGGCTCCACACGCCTTATCTTGACTTACTTGCTTGACTCAAGGAAAGACTCATTAAAAGAATTGCTTGCTTGATACTTAGATTATCAATAAGTGGGCTCCATGCACCTTATCTTGACTTGCTTGCTTGACTCAAGGAAAGACTCATTAAAAGAATTGCTTGCTTGAAACTCAGATTACCATGCACCTTATCTTGACTTGCTTGCTTGACTCGAGGAAAGACTCGATCATTAAAGGAATTGCTTGCTTGACATTGAGATTATTAATAAGTGGGAATTGCTTGCTTGAAACTCAGATTACCATGCACCTTATCTTGACTTGCTTGCTTGACTCGAGGAAAGACTGATTAAAAGAATTGCTTGCTTGAAACTCAGATTACCATGCACCTTATCTTGACTTGTTTGCTTGCCTCGGGGAAAGACTCATTAAAGGAATTGCTTGCTTGACATTGAGATTATTAATAAGTGGGCTCCATGCACCTTATCTTTACTTACTTGCTTGACTCGAGGAAAGACTCATTAAAAGAATCGCTTGCTTGACTGGCATAAAGACCGATAAAAAAAACTTGCTTGACTGGAGGAAAGGCCCATTAAAAAAACTTGCTTGCTTGAGTGGAGAAGAGACCCATTAAAAAACTTGCTTGCTTGAGTGGAGGAAAGGCCCATTAAAGAACTTAGCTTGACTGAAGGAAAGATCCATTAGATTTAGACAGGTTCATGAAGAGAGAGATATTTAGACAGGTATCATGAAGACAAAGCATCAAGTCCAAATATGAAATTTGAATAAATATCTTTTGGGTTTGGCTAGAAAATATATGAAAATTTCTGTCCGAGAAATATCTTTAATTAGACTTATAAATGTCGAAGAACTCTAAATATTTTTAAAGATGGAATTCAAAGTGTTTTGCACGTGCGGAAGCAAAGGGTTACATCCATGAGCGCAGACACAAAATCTTCACTATAACAAGCAAAGACAGACAGAGATATTCATACTCTCATTGTCTCTCCTACGTAGTGTGAGAACACCATGGGCAAGAGAGGATGCTCTCTTCCATGCAAGATCTAGAGTTACAGATTATATCAATATATAATCACTGCTTTCTTGGCAGCTAAGAAAGCCCTAATACAATTACCAAAATACCCTTGATCTTAAACAGGTCCCTAGCTAACCCAGTGGACCCATCAGCTAAACCGGAATACAAAATATAAACTCTACATAAAGAATTTGAGAAAACTTATAAACAAAAACAAAAGCCAACTACATCAAATTTCGTAATCAACGACGATAATGGGTTGTCACTTGTCCTCGTGTCATTTTTCACAACATGATTGCCTATTACCGTTGGGAAATTCGTCTCAAGTCCATCGTTGTAGACTTCTTGCAAATTTCCTGGTAGCTAAGGCCATTGTTTTTGAAAAAAAAAATGACATCAAATTTTACGACGGCCAAGTTTTTGATGTGGTGCAATGTCAAAACGTCCTACTTTAAAATTTCACAAAATAAATAAATTATACTAAATACTAAGGAGACAATTGATCATGTCAAGGGTGGACCCTAGTGTTAGCATATGGGTGCAGTCGCACCATAAGATTTGAAACACTCCATAGATAAGATCTTAAAAGATTTGATCTTAATATTTAATTTTTTTTACTTGACCATTGATCGCTTCACCTAAACAAAAATCTAAGTCGGCCATTAGATGATGTGCAGTATGAACGTCAGAAAATTATCATCCTTGGAGGATGGTTACTACTTTACACGACTTGGTGTCATATTTCTACGGAAAAATCAAATCATGTATTTAGTCCAAGGGATGGAGTCCAAAACTTTCGGCAAATAATATACAACTTGTAACATATATATATATATATATATTAAAGCCGTTGAATTTGATTGTGAAGTTAAGACTCAGTTTTACAATTGTTTGCTAAATTGACTGTTCATAAGAGATCATGTATCGCATTCCCTAGAAGTCATAAACAAGCCCGATAGAACTGTCCCATGCACCAGAAAAGAAAAACCAAAGACAGAGGCAAATCACAAGATTAGAGTAATCCAACCATACTTTACAAGAAAACCAAGCCACAGTGGCAATTTTCTAAATTCAAACGGAAAATGCCACAAATCAAATGGCTAAGATCTATCCACACATGAGTTCATGGTCTGCCCTCTACGATATGGCAATCTTGAACACCAAAACATCCCCATATGCAGGGACAGATCCATGAATATCTCCTTGCAGGCTTCTATGTAAAAAATAAAAATAAAAGTCTAGGTGGAAAGGGCAAATGTAAATATATATATATATATAATTTTCAGAATTTGTAAGGAGGATTTTAAGAATTTTGAACTTTTTTCAAGCTTGGGAGCTTATACTTGGATCCCCCCCTGCCATATACAAGATAGGTAAAGAGTACGTTTGATAGGTAACTATTGTCGCTAGCCTTCATCAAGCCAGAGAATTCCGAATTCCTATCAAACATTCTCTCTAAAGTTTTCAAATTCTCAGTCTTTTGAAGAGCAAAATGGCTGCAATTAAGTTAAAATGCTCGTATAATAAACTCCAAAAGTTTTTTACTTCTTTGCTTAAGCTTGCCATTTAAACAATTTCAGTTGCAATCTCTAACAAAATATAATAGGTATTGAATTCTTTGAGAAGATTTTTTTTATTTTCTTCCTATTCAAAACACTCTTGTCAGGCTCGAGCTCTAATTATTTCTTATGCTATAAAGAGCAAAAGGATATTTTAGTAACAGAGTATTTAAGAAAATGGGCCAAGATTATGTAGTTTTACGGCAGCAGCAATGAGACGGGGACGTTTGGAGATGGTGATTTTAGGTCGCATTCAACTATGCAACTTCTATGCATTATTTCCTTGGCTTTTATTCCTTGGCTTTAACAAGCAAGAATATATCAATCTTCCTTAGGGCCTATTCGTTTAAACTAGAAGACATAAGGTGATTAAAAATGAAGACAAGATTGTATTTATTTTATTTGTTTTGCTGATTTTGGCTCAGTGGCCGGGAGTAGGAAAGAATCGATTCCTAGCTAAAAATGAAGAGAAGGTTGGATTAGTTTGCAATAAAATTCAAAAGAATTGACTGCATAGAGTGGTCAGAAATGCATATCAAAGCTGAATTTTCATAACATGAGCAAATAATATCTTCTTTTGATTCTATTTTTTTCAAAGCAGATTTTATTTGATGTTCGTTTTTTGGAAATTACCATTAATCTTCATTTTTAACCACCTTATGAATTCAATTCTTATGTATTCTAATGCAAACAAATATGCCCTTAATTAAAAAAATGAACATCAAATTACATTTTCTTTAGGGAAATAGAATCAAAAGAATATGTTATTTGATGCTAATTTTTTGAAAATTCATCTTTTATTTCATTTTTAACGACCCTTTTGTCCAATTTAATTGAGTATGAATGTTGTTGGACCTTTATGCCCATTGAAATTTGATGATGTTGTATTGTTATAAATTGAATACGTTTTAAGAATCTAAAGAGCTCCAGATTTTTGGGTCGTTACATTGTAGTTGGGTGATGATCTCATATTATGGAAAGTTAAAAAACAAAATAAAGTCTCAAAATCATCAACTAAGTCAAAATACTGTGCTATGTTTACAGCATGTTCATAAATTCTATGGAGTTGTGGTATCCTTGTAGAACTTAGCTTTGCACAACAGTGACCAACCCCTCTGCATGTTGATAACACCAGTATCATTCGGATCACAGAAAATCCAGTGCTTCATAAAAGGACAAAACACATTGAGGTAGACTGTCATTTTATCAGAGATGAACATTTACGTGATGATATCTCACTTCCGCATATCTCTTTCGGCCTCCAAATTGCTAATATTTTTACCAAAGCTCTTCCACAACCTTACCATCAATTCTTAGCAAACAAATTGGTGCTTGTTGACTCACCAGAATCAATTTGGCGCGAGGGGGGGGGGGGGGGGGTGGTGTTAATGATTATAGATCCATCAGGCGAAACCCCCTTGTATGCTAAAGCCCAGCCCACTAGTGTAGTCAAATACCAAAAGATCTGTACAGATATTACTTACCATATTAGGACTCTGCTGATTGTATCATGACTGTGTAAATTACTGATTTGTGGCCCATAATAGGGCATTTATAATGTCATTTACATTAAAAGAATTCGGGGAACATAGCATCCCATTCCAATCAACTTCACAGTTGTATTTGGCTCTCATGACAGTTGCCAGATCCCTAAACATTATTGACATCTCACAATAAAAGCATACTTTGGATCTCCTTGAAAAGTAGAAAAATTAGCGGCCAAACCAGCCGACACTTGAATCGAACAAAACCAGGAGTTTGCAATCTCAACAGGGAATTACTACATGACCAAAACTCATACTCGAACCTAGGGGAAAATCTAATTTACCTAACCATCACCAAGCCAAAGATCTCATATGTTGTTTATTAGTTTAGCAGTTAGCATTATGCTCCAAGGATTGATCATTGACCTATTGGTCACAGAATTCTCAGACACTGAAGGGCCACCAATGAAAGTTATCTGATATAAATCACATAGGCATGTGAGAGTAGAAACGCATACTGATGTTGACTAGGTTCGATCCAAAATAGATAGAAGATATATATGCTACAGGTTACTGTACTATCACTGGAGAAATTTTTTGTTTGTTTGAAAAGTAAGAAAGTCAAACACTAAAGTTGAGTATCGAGCCATGGCCCATGGATGCTGTGAGTTGTTATGGTTGAGGATATTATCAAAAGAACTAGGTTTCAAGCAAGGTGGACCTATCATTCTGCATCGTGATAATGATTCAACAATTAAACTAGCCAAAAATCCAGACCATAAGAAAACAAAGCATGTGAGTTGATTGCCACTCCATCAAGGAAAAAATTGAAGGAAAAGTTCTGGCATTGGCACATATGAGTACAATTGATCAAACTATACAGTTTTTTTTTTTTTTTTGTAGTTAGAAGAAACTGTTAATTGATGTTTTTTCCAAGATGGGTAAAGGAAATATATATGCACCAGCTTGAGGGGAAGGGTTATGAGTTAGGAAGTATGAAACATTACAGGGGATTTTTTTTTATATAAATATTAAAGTCTGAGTAATTAATTAATAAGAGTGATCGCCCAATCCGAAGTGGCATGACCATCTCTTTCTTTTCCCTCAATTCCTCCACTTATCCTCTACTTCTCTATTTTTCTAGTCTAGGGTTTTTTCATACATCTCTGGAAAAAAATCTAGATTTCTTAGAAACAAGGATCCAATTGTTAATTGATAAAACCTAGGTACAAACAAGATTTTCTTCAAAACTGTCTAAGCCCTTTTTATCTCCACAGCAGGTGAATGAAGAGGATAATACAACCTCCTCAATTGGCACATCACTGTCAACAATTGATGTCATTGTTAAATGGTATTGGGCAAATGTACTAAATGTATGTGTTCGTTAATTAGTGACTCTTAAATGTCAAAATCTAGTAAGATACTGAAATGTGGAGTGTCACAACCCGAGCCCAGAGAATCAGGGTTAGAGAAAACCTAACCAATGACACACGTACTCCCGTGCATGTACACCTAAACTCCGTCTAGGCATACACACACAAGGGATCAATCACACGTGCAAACAAATGTACGCGGAAGCTGTACGCATCAAGGCATACCACAAGATAACAAAAGACAGAATGGATTACGAAAGATTAAACTGATTACAATGATTTACAACAAAAATAAAGGGGTTAGTCCACAATAATCAAAATACAGATCTCAACCAAACCCCAATACAAGTTACAGAAAACTCCCCCCAAATAAACCCAGGCACAATGCACGGGGAGAATAAAATAATGCAAACCGCACTCTGGAGAAGGGATCAAGTCCACTCCTCTAGGCTGGAGGGGGCCTCGAGAGCCTCTCTTGAAGTCGGGTCGACCGACGTAGGATCGGAAGAGGGATTTGAGCCTGCTACACCAAGAACAACTCATAAGTACAACGACTTAGTAAAATATAAGCCACAAGAAGATAACACGAATCATATCAATAATGAGCATAAATAGTAATGCAAGATCCATAGTAAACATGTTCGTATACTAGGCAAATTGTGCAAATGAATAAACATGCTATCAGAATCATAAACAGATAACGGTCAAAGTGGCTACTACGTCGGCCAAATTCTCCCTTGCGAGAGCAATCGGAATGAGAACACCATCGTCCGGGCCAGGGTACGCATGGGTCTCTATTTCCCGGGGTCCGGAATCCCAAGACAAAAGCACTCTGCAAAGGCAAACACATAAATTAAATCAAAGTCAAACCCGTCGGGCATCCTAAAGCTGAGGCTCAGTAGTGCCATGTCATAATCACAATCAAATCGGATGATGCACCTCAATCCATATCACATACAGATCTCACATATCACATACAGATCTCACATATCACAATAAACGAACAGTAGGAAGTGCATCACATATACTGATACTGAATGCGAATAATCAATACAAAGAAGTACTGACGAATGAGTACAGATAACAATAATCACTGACTCAAGTACTCCACCGGAACAATGATAGAAACATAGTAATAGAATGGTCCTGCCCGGACTTCGTTCTGGGGATACTGCATTTCCCACAGGATCGAGAGGTCCAGCGCAAAAGACATAAGATGGCAAAACCGAAGTCAATATGCTATACAGATCAGATTACTTTGATAACGAATCAAGGACAATTACAAGCCAATCCTAACCTATTTATCCAGTATTTCTAACCGTGCATGCTGATGTAGTTTTAAGGTATTCGATACACAGTTGTTCAATCACGGAGTATTGCATTCAATCCCGAATGTGTACCAAAACTCCTTAAATCAACACCCATGGGGAGGTGCTAAACAGCTGGATAACATACATGAATGAAACGCAGCCCTCGCCCTCATTCATATCATTCAGACATTCCATTGGGCATGTTCAGGTTATCTACATTCTAACATGAAAGTCATATTCGGTCTCTTCCTTAAGCCTAGTCTTTTTATTCAATTCTCAGGGTCATACGGTATAGCCGTAGGTGAACATACGGCTTAGCCGTAGGCATCTTACGGCGTAGCCGTAATCTACACTGCGGCGGAGCCGAAGTTCCCCAAACTGTTCATCCGCATTTACGGCTCAACCGTAATTTACTCTACGGCGCGGCCGTATCCTGGTCCATGGCTTAGCGGTAGCACAACGTTCGGCTTAGATCAGGCTGGGCCGTAGAAAAGCAGCAATTTGCTAACTCTCAGTTATTTCAGATGTCACCCTGTGTTGATCTACGGTTAAGGTTACGGCTGGGTCTCGGCTTAGCCGTAAGGCATTTCACGGCTCAGCCGTAGCACATTTCACGGTTTAGCCGTGAGTGCACTGAGTCATTTTCCTGCAACAGTTACAGACATATAGAATAGCTAACTCTCGACTATAAACCAAAAGATAAGAGCAAAACTGACTCAATAGAGCTGTAGAACAATGATGCATACAACAAAGAGTAAGAATACAAACAATCAAAACAATACCAATCAGTGTTCATGCTACTTGTGCTTATACTTGCCTCACAGTGAAAATCCACACACACACCGATTGTTGACTTGGCTCAATCCGCTGGAAACACACACACACACAAATGACGAACACTGCTCCCTTCTTCCTCACAAGACAGAAACGAAAGCAAGAGGAAGAGAGCTGAACGAGGGAGAGACAAACAGAGCTGACGATCGTTGAAGAAAAGAGCGTAGGTAGGATATTTCTAAATCAGGTCAAATTCAACCCAAACGACCTATCCATGATTCAAAACCAAAGAAAAGCAAAACCAAAACACACTTAACAACAAAATCACGCGTAATTACCCACTAAGTCGAATTAAGTCGGGTCGGAGTGTTACATGGAGCTCAGAGGGTCTACAAGATTAACCTTCAAGCTGGTTTCCCTAGATGGTTATCCATATTTTATCTACGAGTCCTATGTAGATGAATGGATTAGCTGGATCTAATAGGTCTCCTATTGGTCCCAATGGGTTCTACATATAAAAGTAGATTGGATTTATTTTAGAGGGACGCCATTATCATGTTACTAACATGATCGCTTCATGATTATTTTCTCAAATGGCCGAACTCGAATTCCATCATTTAGGTAGACCATTGTAGTCACATTTGAGTTGAGTTTTTCATTAAGAGATAACAAGAATAGAGAACTAGGGGTGTACACGGTACGGATTAGATCGGATTGAGCTTAATCCATCACCAATCAATTACCTACGGATTAACAGTTTGTAATCCGTAATTAATCCATTGCTCATTAAAAACTAAATCGAATCGAACTGAATCATGAATCAACGGTTCGGTTAAAACCGTTCAATCCGCTATTGGCAGTGCCAACTGTTTCCTCACTATTTTATATGAAGAGAAAATGGCTAAGATTAAAAGTTGGATGATGAAATGGTTAAAATGTTACCTTTTAATATTTTTTATCTAAAAATAAATAAATATATACATATTTTATTTCAACGTTTCATATCGGTTTAAATCCGCAAATTAAGAGTAAAATCCATCACCAAACCATTACTAACGGATTAAGATTTTTTCAATTCGTCACCAAACCATTAACCATCGGATCAGTTAATAATCTACAAATCGGATAGAATTGGATCAGTTTTACCGACTAATTGAGTTGTTGTACACCCCATAGACAACATATTTTTGGTCTTTTTTGAAAAGATTTGGCAGATTTGAATTTTCATAATTTTTAGGGGGTTTTAGAAAAACAATTGGGGGTACGTAAATACCGGTTATGAGAGGTGTACTTAGAATTCATGTAGTCAACCCTAATATAGTTAGGGCAATACTTTGATTTTTTATGTTGATTATTATAAAGGGATGTATTTATTATTATTAAGAAGTAGAGAGTACTTGGAATTGTATGTACGTCAAATGTGTTTTCTTTATTGGGTTGATACATGGATAGATTATTTTACTGGTGATTAGGCTATTGTTAAGCACTGGGTTCGTTAAGGAAGAGGTAATGGTTACTTTTTCATTAAAAAAAATATTACATAATATCTTCAGGCCCTAAAAAAAAAAATTAAGCCAGTGTCACTCTACAAAAGAAGAGCAAAACAAATAAGATGGGGAACCGCATTGAAAGTCTGAAAGGCTAACGCTCAACATGTTAATATAAGTATCAACATACATAGCTCGAATATACTTATATTAGTGCAAATCTGAATAACACAGGCATAATGTTAATGTAAAATGTGTACCTGACTTTATCAGGAATAATTTGCAAGAATTCCAATGATCAGTAGCTTTCTTTTGATTGGGGAGCAATATAGTATTATCATGAAGTGAGGATCTGCAATCGTTAAACCCCTTTATATGTGATTTTCGTTTAACAATTCCCATTCAATCATAGAATCCCTCTTAATATGTGTTTTTTAAAAAGATATATCTTGTCCCCACCTTTATTCTTGGCCTCTTATCTCATGTCCTTCACCCCTCTCACCTCCTACAAATTATGTACCTCTCTGTTTTTTTGGTAGCTCTGTTTTTCTGGATGTGTAGCTCTTTACCTTTCTAGCAAAAAAATAAAAAATAAAAAAATTTCCTAGCCGTGCGTGAAGGGCCTCGGTTTGTCTCATTATTACTAGACTAGAAGTATCTATTTCATATATGATCAATTTTGCTGTGTGCATATAATAGCTGCTTGTTATGTGTATTTTAAAATAACCAACATGACCTATTTTAACTTTAGGGCATGTTTGGGAGAGGGGTAGGGTAAAGTAAGGTAGAGTAAACCCAACATCAAGAAAGAATAATATATAATTGGGTTATAATAACTTTTTATTTTAAGTTATTTGATATGGAATCTTTTTTACTTTTTGTATAAAAAGTAGATATTTTTTTGTAGTTTAGTGATAACTTTTTAACTTTTTTGAAAAAAGATAAGAAAATTTTGAATGTTAAAAAAATAGAAGGGGGAACATTTAAATTTTTAAAATTTAACTTTACTTTACTTTACCCTAATCCTTTGCCAAACTTACCCTTAGGCTGAATTGAAATTCGATTCTCATGTAACATTCCTATCCTTCTCGTGAGTGGTGTGTGTGAAAACCTAAAATAGGGCCCCAGCTTCAAAAACCATTCAAATGAATATCATCCCCAAATGATACATTATCAAGTTCTACTTCAATAGGAGTAGTTCTGTACATGACTGATTATGTGATTGATGAATATAATTAGCAATGCATAAGATTGTGTTAATCATGTTATCTATGATCCCTTTTCATGTAAAATTTGAGAATTATCACAAAAAGGGATGACATTCATTTTAATGGCTCAGATTATCAATAAGTTCCACGTCAACACAGTTCCACACAAGAGATCCAGACTCTATTTTATAAAAACCTAGCATAGTAAGCTGTAATCCTTTGTAGCATGGGTGGCTCGACCATTGGGCCAGAAAAGCCTTTGTTTTAGGTCCCTCAAAAAATAAGGCCCACTAGAAAGTAAATCCCATCTTTTTTTTAATCCAAAAAAATAAGACCTCAAAAAAGTAATTGTAGCAACTTTAATCTTTGCAAATTAAAAAAAAAGCAATTTTCATTGTTTGGTTTCTCCTAAGGAATAAGGCCTCATAAAAGTAATTAAAGCAGCTATCATCTTTTTACCTTCCAAAAAAAAACAAGTGTTATCTTTTCATATTTCAAAAAAAAAAAAAGAATTAAAGACCATTTTCACCATTTAGAAAATATTGCCATTAAAAGAAAAAAAAGCCCTAAAATCACAACAAGTAAGAAATCATTTGTTGTTATTGAAATCCTCCATTTTGCACAATTCAGAAATGATTTTCTATTATGAAAATCCTCCATTTTGCACAATTTTCCCTTTATATCTATACTGCTTGAAATCCTTAAAAGACAACTTCAATTATAATCCTTTTTTTTTTTCATATTGAAGAAGCTGCGTCAAATTCAAAAGTAATTCGCATATATAATCTTTGTGGCTAACACTGATAAATCACTAAAATAGCTTCTTTGGTTCTATGCTTTAAAAAAAAATTTTAATTACAATCTCATGTTATATTGTTATATGTTTATTATAGTTAGTGTTCGTTTTATTTGTAAATATTATTAGTTATAATTTATAAACATTAAATATGTTTACTAGAAAAATATTGACAATACCTACAACGATTGCTTTTATAGAAAGAAGTTTTTCAAAATTAAAATTGATAAAATCCTAATTTAGATCAACAATGTAACAAAAAAATTTAGTAGATTAGCCATACTATCAATTGAAAAAAATATATTAGCAAAATTTGAATATAAAAACTTAAATAGTAATATTACATTACAAAAAATGAAAAAAAATAAATTTTAAATAAAATATTATAATAATATTAAAAATAAAAAATGCCTTATTTAGGATTGTCACTTTAGGCCCCAAATTGTCTTGAGCCGGCCCTGCTTTGTAGGCATGGCCGCATGGACATGTATACCAAATATTTTGGAGAATGTAATATATATATTTAAAAAAACTTATAACCAAAGATAATTATTAGGGATTGTTTGTGTAAGAAGAGGAAACACAGATTTATTTATGAAGAGAGTAATTAAATATCATTTTCTCCCATTTGTGCATTATAAAGTCTTCAATTCCTCATTGCGATGGAAGGGTCAATTTATGCTCTATAAGAGTTTAATTGGCATTCATTCACGTAATCTTGACTTGGTTGCTTGACCGGAGAAAAGTCAAAATTGTCTCTGTTTGAGAGTAGGTGCCAGTGTACTACTTTTTACAAATTGTTGCCATATTTCTACGGAAAAAGCAAGACTTTCAGCAAGCACTGATAAATGCGGACCCCACTAAAGCGCGGTGCTCCCTATGGTCGTAGATGCTTTTAAGCATCAAATGCATCTACTTTATCCGCTCAATCGTGTTGAATTTCTACCATGAAAAAAACAAGGGTGGGTGTTGAATGTTCCACTTTCCAGCCGTGTCCTGGGTGTTTGAAATCAGCGGCACAGTCAGGAAATTTTTACTGGGGGAAGCAAGAAGAATCAGCCATTAGATAATGTTAGTGCACTTGCAACATTTTTATTTTTTTAAATTGACCCATTCAATATAACACTTGAATGCTCCAAAGTAGCTGGTAAAATACTTGAATAAGTAACATAAAGATGTAAATATTTTGTGGAGATCAGTCTAACAGTAGGCTTTCATCGGATTACATTGAAATCAAAAAATTAGACAACAAAGATAAGCGTTGTATTATGCGACTATTGAGATACATAATTCAAATTGATTAAAAAAAATTTTAATGACGAGCTTCCTGATTTCTCACTGATCTTTTCGGCCGGTCCTTTTTTTTAAATATAAGAAGTTTTATAGATAAAGTTCTTTTTTTTTTCTTTAAGATGCCAGTCATTGTTGGACATGATGATTTGCTGAGTTTGAATTGTGGGAGGTTCTAATGTAGATTATTAGCTGGAATTTGAAGTCTAAGGTAAGAGTAAGTTTAAATTGAAAATTCATCAAAATTAATTGGACCCTAGTGAAAATTGATATCAATTGCAAAATTAGGAGTCAATTTTGCAATCCCATGCTTAGCACTGTAATAGAATCCATACAAAACAATATCGTTTAGTTTTTTATAATGGAAATAAAAAATTGATTTAACTTCATATGCATAGACTATCCGATATCTAAAACTAGAATATTATTTCTTTAAAAATTCCTTAAATTTAAAAATAGTCACTGATACGGAGAATGCTATCGCCATATATAACAATAAAAAATATGGTTTCTATTACTTTTTAAAAAAATAGATATTCAAATGTGCTAAATTTATTATTCTTAAAATAGATTTTAAATTCAAATTAAAAACAAAAAAAGAAAATTTCTTTCACATAGTTTCTACTTTTCATAAATTCTTAGATAGAAAAGAGATTAAAAAAAGGTACAAATTTATTTCATTCTTAAAATAAATAGAATATTGCCAATTGGAAAACCCTATTCCTAATCCTAGAAATCACTAACCTCACGTTTTAAATCCCTAATCAAAGTCACATAAATCCCTAACCTTAAAATCAAAATATTCCCAATCTCAAAAATCTCTAACACCAAATTAAAATTCCTAATCAAAATTGAAAAACCATATTTTCAATTTTAGAAATTTCTAAGCGCAAATTTAAAATCTCTAATCAACAATGTAGAAGTCTCTAACCTCAAAATCAAAATATTCTCAATATTGAAAATCCCTAACCTCAAATTGAAATTCTTAATTAGAAATCCATAAGTCCCTAACCCCAAATTCAAGATCCCTATTCAGATATTTTAAATCAAAACCATATCCGCAAGAAAAATCCTAATCCTAATTTCAGAAAAGAAATAAAACTTTAAAAAATCTAAAACTTCAAACCATACAACAATAAAATAAATATTAAAACAGAATCTTACTAACCTGAATTTAACAATGAAAACATCTATAAAAAGATGCCAAATATCCGATGAATTTGGAGGCTCATTGTTGAGATGATGAGAAAGGTTGTGTCGAATTTCAGAAAAGAGTCTAATAGACATAAAACAACACTCATATATAATAGAAATAAAAAAATTGTACTATAGATGGATTCCAGATTATGTGAAACTTTTGTACTCAAAATTGAAGTATAAAAGATTTATAATAGTGGTGTTAATGGGATGGCTTAGGTTGGGTTGTGTAATATCTACGCTCAGCCCATTTTTCAAACCTTTGGTATAAGCCAGGCCTTGGCCCAACTCGGGCAATAATAGCCAAGGTTTCTGAGTGAAGAGATAAATTCCCCAATTCTGCAGTGACATGATTAGAAGCTTCATAATCAATGTACCATGTAGAAGTTCCTTGTTTTGATGCCACCATTGCTTGAAGTTTTTGTGGAGGTTGGCGTCCGAGATATGTCATGTAAAGACGATGAAAACAAACCAAGGTCCTCTGACCCACACAATTGCAAATCTGGCAAACTTGCATTGAACTTTGCTTAGAGAATTGCCTGCCTCGTCCACTATTGCCACTCCCCCTACCGCGACCTCGATTGCCACGAGAGTCACCACGTCCTAATGAGTTGGACTGTGGAGCTCTATTGGTGAATAGAGCAGTTGATGGTTGTTTCGGAGTAGGTAAAGCATTGTGCAATTCCAGTCGTAACTCAAAAGTTAAAAGCTACCCAAATAAATCCTCAAAGGTGATATGAGTGTCTCGGTTACTAACAGAGGTATGGACTGGATCATACTCCTGACCAAAACCATTAAGGATCTGATTGCACAAATCATATTCAGATATAGGTTGTCCGACTGCCTCCAGTGCATAACAATATGTTTCATCTTATCCAAATAATCCGTCATAAACAATCCACCCTTTTTATGTGTTTGAAATTGTTGTTTTAATCGAAGAACTTGAGCACGGGAATGAATTAGGTGCAATTGTTCAAGGCGACGCCATAGCTTACGAGAAGTTTGTAGACCAACCACACATTGGAGAACTGCAAGGATCACTAAAGAAATTTGTTCCACCCACACTTCATACTGTGGATTAATGTTTGAGGTTGATGTGACGTCTTCAAGTCTCACATCAACTACAGAGAGGAAAGTGATTGAGCTTATATGTAGTGTCACGCCCTGAAATCCAAGGTCCTTAGGACCCTCAAATCACGGGACACGACAGGTTCACAATAACTAAATTAAAATAAATAAATAAAATCCAAACTTTATTAAATTAATTTAGATGGAATAACATGATTAACATCTCAATAAAATCAATCCACTGACAGAATGATTAAAACCAAAATGGGAGTAATCCTCAAAACATAATATTCAATTTATTAACTCTAATAAAATCCTAAAATCAATCCTCTAAATCTAAAGCTGAAGTTTTCGTAGCTCATCAATCAGTACCAATTTCGCAAAACAAGCTATATTTCCTTGGGTTTTGGATCAACCTCGAAATCTGTGGGGAAAAAACAAGAATGAGTAAAACTCAACAAGTAATACGAACCATAAAACCTAGCAAACAGGTAACAATCTAAGAAATCAAATTTTGAATCATGGTTTTCATATACAAAATATATCAAATAAGGTAAGTGCAATATCTTGAAAGCAACAAGAAGATAATGTGACCGAAATTCAAGGTGGTTCAAACAAGTGAGCAAATAACCAAATCAGCAAATACAAAGGAAAGGCATCTTCGCCGTAAACAAAGTAACAAAGAGTGCTCGCAAGAGTTAGGACTGAACCAAGCACAATGTACCCACCAAATACAAGCCATTTTCATATCCAAAGTGGCATGAAGCCTAATATTCCAGTAATCTCCAAAACAAAGTGGGGCTAGCTGTGTCACAACCCGAGCCCAGAAAATCGGGGGTTAGCGAAAAGCCAAACCTGTGACACACGTAATCCCGTGCACGTGCATCCAAACCCAGTCCAGATGCACACACACAAGGGATCTAACACGTACGAAACCAACGAACGCGGAAGCTGTAGATATCATAGCAAGCAACAAGAAATAGCGGAAGCCAAACAAATGCGGAACGGAAAAGACAAAGCTAAATACAATACTCGAAAACCAGATACAAGTCTGGGTACACGACAAAATCAAAATGTACAAATATACAGAGTGACAAAGTCCGAGGTACAAAATACACAGCTTCAAAAACCAAAACCCAAAAGCTACGGAAGAGATGCATGTACGCACTCGGCAAAGGTGATCAGGCCCACTCTGCCAACCCGGAGGATGCCTCTAGACTCTGCCCTGCAGCCTCCTCGACCGCCGGGGAGCCGGGTAAAGGATCTGTGCCTACAACACCACAGATAACGCAGTGAATACAACGATCCAGCAAATATAAGTAACAGGGATGAAACACTCATAGTTTCAAAGTGAATAATGCCAGAATATTAATTACAGAGTTTCATATTAGTATGCTAAGCAAATCGTGCATAGAAGCAAAGCATGATAAGTGAATCAAAGCATAGAAATACTGAACTAGGTGGCTACTACGTTAACCATATTCTCTCCAATAGAGAGCAGAGCAGAGCAGATGAGAACACCACTGACCGGGCCAAGGGTACAAGTGGGTCTCGATTTCCTGGGTTCCGGGGTCCCAAGACAAAGCGACACTGCAGTGATACAGAGATACAGAGATTTAAGCCAGAGGTAACCCCGTCGGGCATCATAGGGCTGAGCCTGAGTAGAGCCAGACTGATACCAATCAAATCAAATCTCTAAAGAAAGGAGATTATCCGCTTTGGACTCACCGATGGCAAAGACCGGCTCTTATCCTCACGTATTAATCTCTGGGCAGAGCCATCCGGGAATACCCAATAAATCAGAGATATGCAAAGCCAGAGATATGCATAGCATAACAGAAATACAGATCATAGCATAGATTAAGTCAAAGCACAGCATAGATCAAAGCATAGTGCAGGTCGAAGAATAAAACCGAAATACAGGACGAAAGCAAAATGACCTCGTAATGCATAAACATAGATTAGCAGAACAGAGGGCAAAACTGTAAACAATATACAATGCATCTCAGATTAATACGGAATCAAGGTTAATTACAAGCCAACACTAATCTAGTTGTTCACTGTCACTAACCGTGCATGATGATGTAGTTTTAAGTTATTCGATGCACCGTTGCCATCTAAGTGTTGCAAAGTAATCCTCACGTGCACCGAAGTCCCTTAAACCAACACCCATGGGGAGGTGCTTAACAGTAAATCAACGCTCACATGAATAAGTCACAGCCTAACATACTATTCATGCGGTCCAAAGAGTCCATTGGGCAAGTTTACATGGGTGGTTAACCTGTAGTTTAGCCCTACAAAGTCGCACCATTATCCTAAGTTTTATTTCAGATTTTCCAGGTCTTACGGTTCAACCATGGGTGACCTACGGCTTAGCCGTATACACTTTACGACCTAGCTGTAACTTGCATTACGGCTTAACCGTGGTTCCCTTCAAGACACAGCTAAACTGGTCATCTTCCACCTCTGATCTGATACATTTCACAGCTGAGCTACGGTGGAGTCCACGGCTTAGCCGTAGACTAATCCAGGGCTTAGCCGTAGCTTCCCCGTAAGAGTACTGAAATCAGAATGTTTCGACTGATCAGGGTGATAATTCACGGTTGGGTCACGGCTAGCTTACGGCTTAGCCGCAGAACAATGTACGGTTCAGCCGTAGCCTAGCCATAGAACAAAATACGAAAATTCAAGTCTCTGGAATCTGAGCCGTACAAAGTTACGGCTTAGCCGTACAATGCAGAACACGAATTCGAGCTGAGTACAGAAACTGAAATTTGATACAGAAACTTAACAAAACAAGTTTCAGAGGTTCCAACATCACAGAATTTGGCTGTAAAACATAACATACATGTCTAGAATGTAATAGATGAAATCAAATCAGTCAAACACAAAACCCATATGTGTTATACAATCCTGTACTTATACTTGCCTCAAAGCTTAGCCAAATCCACTGAGATCAAGCTCCAAATCAACTAAAATCCCAAGCAAAACAAGGAAACAACTCATGCATGAGATGAGAACACAGCAAAAGAAATGGGAATCCAAATTGGAGAAGAAGAAGAAGACTTGGAGAGAACCCACTTACCTCAAGTACAGACAGAGATGAGAGAAGAGAAAAACCCAATCGAAATAGATGGAAAATCCCAACGCCAACAGAAGAGGAAGAGAAGAGAAAAATGAGGGAGAGAGAAAACGAATGAACGTGGAGTTCTCCTGAAGCTGGTTGCATGTAATCGACTAAGGGAAATGAGCAAGACACCTAGCTGATGACTCAACATATATAGGTTTTGGAGTTTAAAACAAAGTCCGAAGAGTTTAAACTATTTACAGTTCAAGTCACACGAGGGTCCAACTTCTCCAATTGACTCCGAATGGGTCTGAGGCAGTTACAGAAAACAACGAGCTCAACAAACTACATGTGCTGACACTAAGATGATGCAAATATGATGCACTCAAAGTAAAAGCAAAATTACGAAAAAGGGCTTAGAACTACCTATCCCAGGTCAAAGGTTACTCAACTACTTATCCATGACCCAAAACCAAGTCCGAAAGAATTAATTAACAGAAAAGCACACTAATGAGCCACTAATCCGACTCAAAGGGGATCGGAGTGTTACATCCTCCCCCACTAGGAATCATTGCGTCCTCGGAATGACCACCTACCTGCGCAAAGAGCTGTGGGTACTGGCGCGCTAGCTGCTCCTCTAGCTCCCATGTAGCCTCATCTGGACCGTGATGCTCCCACAACATTTTAACCCATCTGATAGTCCTGGTACGGAGAATCTGCTCTAGTGTACCAACGATGCGAAGCGGACGCTCAACGTAAGTTGCATTAGGCTGAATCTGAATGTCATCGTATCGAATCACATGGCTCGGATCTGGCACGTACTTACGGAGCATCGACACATGGAATACATCGTGAACACCGGAGAACTCAACTGGAAGCGTCAAACGATAGGCTAAATCTCCAACTCGGCTCTTGACTTTAAACGGTCCCACGTATCTCAGAGCTAACTTGCCCTTCTGACCAAATCGCACAGTGCCCTTCATCGGAGAAACTTTAAGGAACACCCAATCTCCGACTTGGAATGCCAAAGGTCTCCTCCGAGTATCCGCGTAGCTCTTCTGCCTGGATCGAGCAATCTTCATATTCTCTATCACTTTCTGCACTTTCTCTGTCGTCTCAGCAATGATTGTCGGACCATGGAAACTTCTTGTTCCTACTTCTTCCCAGCACACTGGGGTCCTGTACTTGTGTCCGTATAGAGCCTCATAGGGTGCCATACCAATGCTCTCGTGGAAGCTGTTGTTGTAGGCAAACTCACACAATGCCAGATGCATATCCCATTCCTTCTCAAAGTTCAGCACGCTAGCTCTGAGCATATCTTCCAACGTCTGAATGGTACGCTCCGACTACCCATCAGTCTGGGGGTGGTATGCCGTACTAAAGCTTAACTTCGTGCCCATAGCTTCCTGAAATGCTCTCTAAAATGAAGACACAAAACGACTGTCGCAATTAGACACAATCGATACTGGGGTACCATGCAATCTGACTATCTCGTCAACAAACTTCCTGACCATCTCTGTGAATGTCATCCCTTTCTTGAACGGAAGGAAATGTGCTGACTTCGTCAATCTATCCACTATTACCCAGATCGCATTGTTCCTTCTACTGGTCGGCGGAAAACCGGAGACGAAATCCATGGTAATGTGCTCCCACTTCCACTGCGGAGTGTGTAATGGATGCAATGATCCTGGAGGTCGCTGATAATCAGAGCACGCTAGCTCTTGCATGATTTGGTGTTTTACAGCCCTCTTGGATGAGATTTCATATGGTTATTGTCTTTGTTTTCAGTCTTGCCCAAAATCAGTCATTCTGTAACAGGTTCAAAATCTAGATACCTGAAGCTTACGGCTAAGCCGTAGAGGCCTACGGCTTAGGTTTCAAAGAGCTACAAAACCGAAGTTTACTTTACGGTTAGGCTACGTCTAAGCTGTAGGCCAGCCATGACCCAGCCGTAGGTCAAGTTACGCCTAGATGTCTAGAGAATGGAAATTTTAGAAGATAATCTACGGTTCAGCCACGGTTAAGCCGTGGCCCAGCCACTACTGAGCCGTAAAACAAAACAAGGCTAAGCCACAAATGCGGATGAACAGTAAGGGGAACCACGGCTGAGCTGCGGTGCATAATATGACTAAGCCGTAAGATGCCTACGGCCAAGCCGTAAGTTACCCTACGGCTAAGCTGTGAGACCACAGAAAATGGAGGAAAAGATAGGATATGATGAGACCTTATAGGACTTTCACATAGAATTCCCAAATCTTTTAACATGCCCAATGGACTACCTGTATAACATAAATGGTCTCGAGGGCTGTGACTCATTTATGTGTATTGTTCAGTTGTTAAGCACCTCCCCATGGGTGTTGGTTTAAGGCACTTCAATACACATTTCTTAATACATTGCAACACCCATAATACAAACAACTGTATATCGAATAACTTAAAACTACATCATTATGCACGGTTCGAAACATTGGACAATTAGTTTAGGATTGGCTAGTAAACAACCGTGATTTACAGTAATAACTTGACTTGCATTGCATATTGATTTCGATTATTTCCGTCTATGCTTTTATCCTTGTTCAACTTGTGTTGGTATTGAATTCGACTTGCATTGGTATTGAACAAATTAATTCTAGTGTTTAACCCTAGTGTGATGCACATACTGTACCACCTGATTGTGATATGACTGTACTGCCTTGATGTAACATTGAATTGATGTGCATCATCTAATATGACTGATACGATCTGACTCTACTCAACCTCAACCTCAAGATACCTGATAGGGTTAACTTTGGCGTAGCCTGCTTGTTGCCGCTACAGTGAGCCCCTGTCCTGGGATTCCAGACCCCGGGAATAAGAGACCCATTCGTACCCTGGCCCGGTCGATGGTATTCTCTCCCTGCTTACTCTCGATATGGAGAATATGACAAATGTAGTAGCCACCTAGCCAGTACATCTATTTAATGATTCTGATAGCGTATTTTATTCTTATGCACAATTTGTTTAGTAGAATAACTTGAAAATCAATGCAATTTTATCTGTTTTATTCTGCTAGACACAACGCGTGTTACCTTATTGTCTGCTTATGCTTTGCTGAATCATTGTATTCATTTAGTTTTTCTTGGTGTTGTAGGCTCAAATCCCTCTACCGACCCCTCATCGGTCGGCTAGACTATAGGAGAGACCCAAGAGGTCCAGTCAGGGCTAGAGGAGTGGATTTGATCCCTCCCATGGAGAGCGGTCTTGCATGGCATCAGTTCCTCATTTTGTGTCTAGGGGGCCTACAGTAACTGCTATACCAGGGTTTTTGGTTACACCTTGTATTTTGTCCCTAAGCAACTGTTTTCCCATTTTATTTGTACATTCTATCATTAATGTAACCTTTTGTAGTTATTGTTCCTATTTGTGTATCCTCTTGTCATGCAATGATACGTACAACTTCCGCGTACACCTTGTTTGTACATGTGAATATCCCTTGTGTGTTATACTTAGACAAGATCTAAGTGTGTGTGTACGGAAGTACGTGTGTCACTGGTTAGATTTTTACTAACCCCCGAGTTCGAGGCTCGGGTCGTGACAGTTTTGGTCTAAGGAAAGAGAGTTACTATATAATATGTCAAGGTGTCATACTGGAAGCACAGATGGAGAAGAGAATGCAGAATAGAAAACAAGGAGAAGAGAAAGGAAGTAGACAGAGGAAAAGAACAGTGTGAACAAGATAAGAGAAAAGTGAAACAAGGGCGAGGAGTAGTAGCAGAGATTCAGAAGACAGCTGGAAGAGGAAGATGAAACAAACCAATAGAAGAAACAAACAGAATGAGAAGTGAAGGAAGAAAGGAGGAAGAACAAGTAAACAAGAAGAAGAAAAAAAATGAAAAATGGTTGGCTGGGACGATGAAGATGAATATTGAAATGGGTCCATTCTCTGGATTGGTTTTCTCAGCCAGAAATAGGGAGAGAAAGGAGAAGGAGAAAGAAAAAACGGAAAGAAGAAAGAAAAAACAGAGAAAACCAGAAGAAGAGATGTTGCAGGTGAGGTGGAAATCGGTGGCTGTTTGGCTAGGTAACGCAGAAGCAGGGGAGAAGAAAGACAAGGAATATGGGTCCGCTAATGCACATGGCCGGGAGAAGAAGAAATCTGAAACAAGAAGAAGAGGAAGAAAATTGCAGAGATAGCACGAGGAAGAAGAAGGAGGGGTGAAGAGAAGATGATGCAAAGGAGTGTAACGATGAGATGCAGACGGTGGGGTGGTAGAGCTCCCGGGCTCTGCCATGGTGGAGGAAAGGAAGAAGAAGAAATAGGAAAAGGAGGAAGTCGAGGTTTGTAGTGGCATAAATCGGTGATAGAAAGGAAGAAGACGATGAAGAAAGGTGCAGGGAAGAGCATGGCTCGGCTGGGCAGTCGATTCGATGTAGATGGGTATCAGTTGATGGACAAGCAGAGAGGGAAGAAAAACAGAGAAGAAAGAAACAAGGCATAAGAGGAAAACAAAGAGGAAGATGGAGAACGAAGAGAAAACTAGACAGAAGAAGAAGATTAAAGGTGGGACAGAGGGAAACTAAGAAGAAAAGAGGAGAAATAGAAAAGAAAGAAGCAAGAAAGAAAGAGAAAATCAAGAAGAAGGAGAACCAGAGATCGGCAAAGAAGGAAGATGAAGAGTGAGAAATGGGTATAAAGAGAAAAAAGAGACGATGATGATTGGGTCGGTCTCTTAGTGCACAGAGGGAGGAAGGGAAAAGATTGGTGGTTGAGAGAGGAAAAATAAGAGCTGTTTGTTTGCAACGACTGAGGTGGTTGCTGTTTGGCTTCTCCAACCCGAGATAAGGAGAGGAAGAATACAGAGAGGAGAGAAACGAGTTGGTTACACAGCTAATGGTGATGATGGCACTGAGAAGAAAAGAAAAAAATGAAGATTCCTAGGTAATGGGTTCTATTTGGATGAGAGGAAACCAAGAGGGAGAAAAACAGGAAGAAGATGGTGGGTTCTAGCTGCAAGAAAAGAAGAAGAAAAAAGACGAAGAAGAAGAAAGTGGAAAAAGAGTAGCAGCAGAGAAGGAAGAAGACAGAGAAACGAGAAGATGAGGAAGAGAGACCAGGGAGGTTACAGGTGAGGGTGAACCAGCAGAAGAAAAGAAGGAAAAGGATAAAAGAAGAAAAAGGAAGAAGAACCACGAGAACAAAAAGAAAGGGAGAAGAAGAAAACAATGAAGAAGGCCCTAGGGTCGGCAGAGTTCAGCCCCGGTTTGGCCTGACCCGAGTGCAAAACGCCCAAGCCAAAAAAGAATGGGTCTATGGGTCTGGGTCATGGGGCTATTACTGATGGGCTGATGGGTTAATGGGGAACGTGTGGTTCAGAGGTGAAGATGATAGGGTAAAAAACATGAATGACCAAAAATAGTAGACATGCAAGAAACAAGAGAAAGGTGGAAAAAGAGCATACCTTGGGGAAGAGAATTTGGGGAGGAGAGGACACAAATGAAACCTTGTATGAAGGGCTAGAGGAGAGGGGTGTTCTATATATAGAGAAAGCAAGAGAAGAGTCCAAAAGATTCCTAGTTCAAGCTAAACTTAGCCAAAGAATTTCAATTTGGATTGAATTCCTTTCAAAGTAGAGTCCGGATAAAGTACTACAATTAAGGAGGTTTAATCCAATAAAATTTCAATTCACAACTCTAAGATTCACAAACTTTAGTAATTTATGAGACCCACATAGTAACTGAGTAATTATTCAAATTTAAATATCATAAAGTCATTAAAAAATGTGGGGTCCACACAGATTAAATCAAAGGTCGAGATTAATTCAAATTTAAAATTAAAATTCGGGTCATTACATATAGAGCTTACACCTTTACTTTGCAAAAAGCCTTTTGGTGGGTTAAGGCCCACTAGAAGCAAAACCTTAAAACCCATGGGCCAAAGCGAACAATATCATGCATGCGTGTAAGGTGAGGCGTTACAGTTAGCTTGTTTGCAGTGTTGGAAGACACAAAATATATAGTTCCCGCTTTCTTGGCCAACAAAAAAATTCATACATAATGACTAAAATACCCCTAACCATAAACGTCGATTCTGGCTAAACCAGACGACCAATCCAGTTAAACCGGAATATAAGACAAAACCCAACATGCAACATCAGGGAAGTACTTCTCAGGACAAGTATAAGACCTATCTACATATTTTAAAAGTTTATTTGCCCTTAAAATGGGGACAAATTGACTCTTCCACAAAAGATAGTTCTCACGATCCAATTTAAAGGAAACTAGATTTGTTATTTATTGGGAATAATAATGGAAGATGAATTGTTCCTGGAGGATGACATGATATCAAATTAAAGAATGCAGGAGCCTTGTGCCTTGTGCTTTAGTAATAAATGGTAGTGGCAAAATCACAAAATAACAGTATTTAGGGCTTGTTTGGTAGGTCTAGTCTTATTTTTATAGACCATCTAAAATAGAGCTATTAAAAAAAAAGCTATAAAAAAAAGAGGCAAGAATTAAAATATGTGTTTGGCAATGAAAACATCTATTTTAAATAGACCATTTTAAATCAATAGTTGAAAATTTTTCACAAATATATTGAGAGCTAGTAGGTATTAAGCCTTGAAATTTTACTTCATAACTATGTTTGGCCTCCCAAAGAGATCTAACGGTTTGGATCTTGTGTTTGAGGCCCCTAATTTTTTAAAAAAATATTTAATAATTCACGTTTTTACATAAATATCTCAAGTTTGGTGATGACCCAACGGCTGAAATTTGGTCTTACAATGGTCATTGACCTTCTACACATTTTCAATGGTTTGGATTGTTATTTACTGTCCCAGAAATAATAATAAAAAATAAAAAAGGGGCTGCCTGTGGACTAGTTACAAATTCAGCATATTAAATTCAATGGTTAAAAGTTTTTCACAAATATCTTAAGATCCACAAGGAATCAATCCTTGAAAATTGACCCCCATAGCCGTTTTTAGTCTTCCCAACATTTCCAATGGTTTAGATCTTGTGTTTGGGCCCCACATAATTCAAAAACTAATATCCAATGGCTCACACTTTCTTGCACATATCTCTACATTCAAGATAAATTAACGACTAAAATTTGGATGGGTGGCCGTAATTGATCATGTGAACATTTTCAACGGTTTGAATGTAGATTTAAGGGCTTGGATTTCGAGAAAAATCGAAAAAACCGTACTGGGCGTGATCCATGAAAACACTGTAGCTGGGCGCCTCTTATTTTCTCCCTCTTTTTTGGAAATGCATCATGAGGCCTCCTCTTCAAAATAGAGCTTTTACCTCTATTTCTCTAAATCAAATAGAGCTAAAAACACATGCCAAACGCCTCTATTTTTCCAACTCTATAAATTTTAGACATTTAGACAATAAGAGCCTAAAATTTAGACATGCCAAACATGCACTTAGATGATAGCAAAATAGCATAACAGAAAAGGGTGAAAAAAAAAAAAAAAAAAAACTTTCCACGACAAGCAGTCACCGTCTTTTGACAGATTAGCTTTTTCTGGGCTCGCCTCCTGAGCAAGAAACATTGCCCAAAGGAACTTCAGATGTGGAGAAGAGCGTCTGGAGTGTGCTCTAATTCCATGGATGCAGGTGAGCAAATGAAGTGTATTTGTATGCGGGTGAGCAAATAAAGTGTATTTGAAATATTTCAAAATATTGAATTTACAGAATTTTGAATTTATAGATGAGTTGTGGTACATATATATATAGTTTAGTACATGTGAGTAAAATTTTAAAACAAATACTATTATATAACAGCAGTAGGTTTGGATTGAGATGAGCCTTTTGATTTTGAAATATTTAACTTAGTTCAAGAGTTCCCTGGATCATCAGTACGGCTAACAAAACACTCATATGATCTAAACCACTTATAGTATGCCACATCACCATCGAACACCAAACAGCTGCTCCATGAGCTTGGATACTCTGATTAAATCCCCCACAATCACCAATCAGGTCTCCCACGGTCACTTTGAGGGATTTCCTCGCTAATCTCAATTCTCATTTGGAAATTGCATGCTATTTTGTGTTGATGCGTCCCACTCAGTGGTCCACTTACGGTGAGCATATAGGGACCGACCTTTCAACAAAAAACTTACAAAATATGACTACACTCTCCTTGGAACAGCTGATGAAGAAAGTTTTAAGGAGATATCGAGCTGGAGGAGGTGATATTCATTTTAACAGTGGGGATTATTAGTAAGTGGGCCCGATGGTGGAGTTCCACTTTCCATGCCATCCCACTCATGGAAAGCATGTGAAAGATTACATATTTAATTTTTTTGCTCTTCGAGTAAAAATTCCATACAAAGTATTTTACTTTTACTCGCTTTGTAATTAAGTACATATTTAATTTATTTGCTGTTCGAGTAAAACTTCATTACAAAAAAAATAACCATGGTCATATGGTAGTTCTCATGGTTTTCATCGTCATCATCATGATGGAATTAGACCTTGTTTATCAATCAGTTTCATGAGTTCTCCTTTTCATTTTTATCCTCATTTGGGATTATATATATTTTTTAACTTGGCAACTGATTTAGGCAGAAGATAGTCGCCAAATTAATGTAAGTTGGGTTGTTCTCAAGTTACCAGGATTTAAAACTACCCATGGTAATGAGTCATCGAACTGAAAAATACTACATTTGGTTCTATTGCTTAACCTGAGTTGCACACCAACCGTTTGAAGAAATGTTCTTGCAAGCAACAGAACTACTCATTGTGAAAGAGAGATCCAACTCATACACTCTGATTTATATATTGAAACTGAGCTGGTACATTGTTCACTGACTTTTTCCGGCAAGGTCCTCATCTTTTGCACCAAAACAACAACAATCAATTCTATTGAAACATAGAAAACTAAGACATAAGGGATTGATCCAACACGCTTTAGATTTATTCAGTAAATTAGTGCCCTGCCTCTCTCCTATTCAGAGATAATGGTTAATTTTGTGCTCCCAAGGTCTTCATCAATCTTTTCACCAACAGTTGGTTGAGAGGTGGAACTGAAAGGGTTTGGTGGCATCGTCAAATGTTCTATGCTTCTTTCTAACATTTGAACCACACTTTTCATAGAAGGGCGGTCCATTGGGTACCACTGTATGCACCAAAGTGCCACAATGGTTAGCTTCTTTGATATAGTAGCATCTTCTTCTTCAATGATCCGAAGTCCTAACTCTTCCCCTTGTTGCAAACGATTATAGACCCATTCTGGAAAGTACACTTGGCTGGTATTTTCAACAGTAGTACTGATGTTCTTCCTTCCTCCAACCATTTCTAGCAACATCATTCCAAAGCTATAAACATCTGACTTGCGGGAAACATTTCCAAAGTTCCTAGAAAAGACTTCAGGTACAATGTAGCCCATTGTCCCTTTAGCAGCCGTCATTGATACGATGCTCTGCTCCTTTGAGCATAACTTGGCAAGCCCAAAGTCTGAAATCTTGGGATTGAAGTTGTGGTCTAGCAAGATATTATGAGGCTTGATATCAAAATGAAGAATGCGTTTGTCACAGTCCTGGTGAAGGTATTCTATCCCTTTGGCAATGCCAATGGCAATGTCTCGAAGCTTCTCCCATCCTAACAAAGGATTCTTCTCATCTAATGAGAAAATGAACTTCTCAAGTGATTCATTGGGCATGAATTCATAGATGAGCGCTCTTTCATTTCTTTCCACACAAAAGCCCAAAAGTTGAACCACATTAACATGATGGATTCTTCCAATGGTACCCACTTCATTGATGAACTCTTCTCCGTCACTTCCGTTGGACTTTTTAACCATCTTAACAGCAACTAATGTTCCATTAGGAAGCTTCCCTTTGAACACGGTGCCATAACCTCCTTGTCCCAATTTATGTTTAAAATGATCAGTCATTCTTTTAATATCTAGATAAGAGTAGCGTACTGGTTTAAGAGACTTGTAGTCCTGTAAGAACTTCTCAACTTTGAGTTGATTTGCAATTTCATTCTTTCTATCAGATCTTTTAGATTGATAAACTTTGATAGAAATAATGGATACTGCTATAACAAGGAAGATGCTAACGCTAACACCTGCACCTGCACAAAAGACCTCACTTTTGGTAACATGTAGGGTTGTAAATTGGTCCCTAATTTTTTGATTACTCGAAGGTTCTAACCAGTTAATAACCAGGTTTGGATCCTTATTTAGGAACTGATAAGTAAACGGGTCCGAGTCTGGATTCTATTTTTGGACCCGTAACCTAAATAGTTTTGGATCTGGTTCTACCTTGGTTCCTGCCCGTGGACCCAAGATCCGACATATTACAACAATTTTTGAAAATTTTTCGTAAAATTTACCTTTTTTATAAAGCATATTGCTACACAGACCCCAGGCCCGGACCCAAACCCACCTCATACATGGTTTCGATTCTAGGTCCATCGACTCATTAACAGTTTCGGTTCCAGATCTAGGAAATTGGCTCCAAACCGGTTCCAGATCCATCCTCTAACTAACGGTTTTGGTTCGGGTCCACCATGACCGAGACCAGAACCAACCCGTTTACAACCCTCGTAACATGAAAAGAAATATAGTCTTTTATTTGTAAGGTTAAGATTACCTATTTTTGCAGGCTTGTTTTGTGCACCTATTTTTGCAGGGTTGTTTTGTGCACCTAGGAGATAAAAAAAGCCAGATCAGTACTCTTTTTTTTAAGGTAGATGGTAAAAGTAGGATACATGTACTCAACAAGCAGCCTCTAGGGCTAACAACAAAGAATCGGCTATATGTACATATAGAAATAACTATAAGCCTTCAAGCCTTTAAAAGAACTCGTACAGCAGGTGTGACGGAGATCAATGCCTTAAACAATTTAAATTAATTTTAAAAGAGAAAACAGATCCTGTGCATCTGTATCGGACATGGCCTACCGAAATGTGGGGCTGGCCAAAAGTTTTGAGAAGCTAATTTTTAAGACGGCTCAGCCAAAAGTTGTCACATCATAAATAATAGTTTTCTGGCTTAGCTTGTAGAGAGAGATTGACATAGAATATCAAGGGGAAAATAAATAAATAAAATTTAAAATATACATAGAGATTAGCTTAGCTTAGATCTATTTATCCTAAAAATATATCAACCTGTTTTCTAGAAAAACATTTGCAAATTGTGTAGCTCGCATGCCACGAGGCACATGTTTGATTAAGCATGCTAGTGGCAAGAAATTATTATCCCACTATAAATAAAAACTTGATCTGTATAAGTATTAGTAGACGTCGGTTTTTGGTAAAGAAGTATTCAATAATTGTTCCTATTGAGATTTGCTGTGGAAGTCTCCACATCGAAATCCATCATATTGATATTTAAGTAGAGAGAATGCATTTACCACTGTGAGCAAAATAATCATAATCGGCAGCATAGAAACATTCCGTCTCATTAGTTGCATCGTTCACGTATCTGCACGTCCCTGCACAAGACTCGCATCCTTCGATGTACCAATTCGAGTAGAAAACATTCGGATACAAAAAATCGTTGGGGTACTGGCAGTCGAATGGAGAGTTGACAGTCATATTTGGTTTGCAGGAGCCTCCTCCCAAATCAGACAAGTTAGAATCGGCACTCACAAGGAATACGTGATGCTGACTTGTGTCGCTGCTTAGGCAAGGAATCTCTGCGTACCCACTAATTGTATTATTCATTGAGCAATCCAAAAAGGTGCAATTGTATTCGGTTTCGTAATTAAAGAAGACAGATGGTAAGAGCTTGGGATGCAAAAGGAGTTCCTCGGGGCAGTTATAGGGGTTGACAAAGCTAATGGTATTTTGAGTGTAACTTATCTCAGTTACCGACAAGTTAAGGGAAGAAGGGCACTGGAGGATGGTGTTGTTGCCGATGCAGGTGAGCTCAAAGCCTGGATAGCCGCAGCGCTCAGGCTGCCCTTTCAATCGGAACGGGAATCGGATTTCCGGGCCTCCATCACTGCATTGTTTAGGCAAGCACTCGAGTGCATGACTGCGGCTACAAGAGAAAGAGAGAAAGAGGACCAAGAACAAGAGGAGGGCGGCATCTGAATCTGAGCTTCTAACCATGATTTCAAGATATGGACAAGAAAGAGAAGGTAGATAGATAGATTGATGGGCGTTTGCAGTCACATATTGGATACCTTCTTCCTTGCCTTCTCCTCTTAAAGTTGGATGGTATGATTTAAGAGAACAGTTTTCTCCGAGAAATTTCCGGGCAAGAACATAAACTTAATACGGCTGGATCTAAATGCAACCGTAGTCGATTCAAATCCTCATGAACGAGTTGCCGATGGGATTGCTCGAGTGGGCCAATCTGTAGTATGACATAACATGTCGGCATTCTTTGGGCGTTTCCTTTTTGTATTGTTGACCCTGATTGCCTTGTGTCTCACGAGTCCAGTCTCAACGCGTTTTCCAACGCAAGTGGACCACTGGGTCTGCCATGGGCTCATGAGATGTCGGCTTTCGTTAACCGTTCGAATGATGAGAAAATCCAGCCAAAGAAACTATCGAGGAAGCGAAGTCTTGTAGACTGTTGTTTGGTCGTGGAACAAATAAAAGTTAAGTGGGCGGGGGTGTTTATCCTTGAGAATTCTCTTTCCAAACGAACCTCTTTTCTGGGTGGCTATGGGAAAGGTTTGCTTTTGGTTGGCTTCTCTTTCTGTAATGATCCTTCAAAGATGGAACGCTGAGATGGGAGAAATTTGCAGCCCTTCTTCCTGTGGGAGTCTCCACAACATCAGCTACCCTTTTCGACTGAAAACTGATCCCATCAACTGTGGCCTCCAACCTTTCGAGCTCTCTTGTGAAAGCAATCAGACCGTTTTATATCTGAATAATGAAGATTCGTCTCTGGATCAACTGAAATTCTATGTAGATGCAATCTCATACGATAATCAAACAATCCAAGTTGTTGATTCTGGCCTTGAGAGAGACAACTGCTCATCTTTACCTCGCTACAATTTGATTTCGAGTTGGAGTCATGTGCAATGGGGTAATCCTTTCTACCTAAAGTCAAATATCCAGGACATCACATACGTCAACTGTTCAACCTCCATGAGCAGTCCTTACTATATGGCTACTGCTCCTTGCATCAACAGCTCCTCTCTCCCCTATTTTTATGTGAGCATTGGTTCAATGACTTTGTCTGATGTGAATTCCTCCTGTACCATCATGCCGTCGGCTTCTGTAGTGACAGAGACAACTCAAAACCTTACTACCTACACAGATGTTCACAAGGCCTTGCTCCTCGGTTTTGTTCTCTACTGGGAAACTCTTTCTCCAACTCCTTATTGGGAAACTCTTTCATGTGCAAAGCCGTTTGGCTCAGCTCACTGTAAGTCTCTCTCTCTCTCTCTCTCTCCCTCTCTCTCTCTCTCTCTAAAAATGGTGGGAACCCATTTCCCAAGTAATGGAGAACATTGATCAGGTAGGAACGGAAAACCAAACTACTTCCATAGGAGCGTTCGTGGGATCACGGTGGGTCGGCCTGTCCGATGCGTATCTACGCCCGGCCTACCATGAGAAACACAGGACCAAATCCAGCCCAAACCCAACACGGGCCTTAAGTGCCTGGCCCAAAGCCAGCCATTTTAGTCAATCAGGTATGCCAATTAGTTGTTTGGATGTGGAATTACTTGTTTGGATAGATCCATCATTAAACTACATTTTATTACTTATTCGGGCCAAGCTGGATAGGGTTCGAGTTTTCTATCACTTAATCCAACCCTGGATATTAAATAGTCCAAAGTTTTAGATCCAGACTTGACGCAGCTGGGCCGCAGGGCGCTTTGTCCTTGCATACATGCGTGCACTGCGCGCACACATAGGGGTGTCCATGTGTCCAAAATTTTATCTACATGTCTATTTCATTCCATGCAAACAAACAAACAAACAAACCCCATTTCACAATTCTATGCAAATAAATGTGCCCATTGGAATTAATTCTTACTATGTATTCCACTTTCATCCAAAGAAACCGGCCAGATTGAACCAATTGCTTCCTGATTTGAATTCCATGTAACAAATAGTCCGTTCGAATCAATTACTTGCAACTAACTCCATGCCAACTGGCCCATTCCATCATTGAATTCTTATGCATTCCAATTTCAAGCAAACAAATGGGCCTTTTAAATCAATGCTTTCCTTTGCCTTCTAATTCCATGCAAACAAAAAGACATATTTGAATCAATTACTTGCTAAGTGTTCCAATTGCATGGGATCAAGCAAGCTTATTTCATTAATGAATTCCTCTATGCATTCCAAAAGGCCCAATTTGAATACATAGGTTCAGGCACTTTCACATCCAATTTACGCACTTGGTAATCCAATCTCTTTCTCCCGCTAAAATGACTCTATCAGTTAAGGCCAAAGATGACAATTTGATGCAATGGCTAAACCGTTGTAGCAGTAGGAACTGTTTTATTGGTATGCTCTACCTCCCTTCTTTTGTAAAGAAAAAAATATATTTCAAAATAACTTTTATATTCTTGATAGTACAAAGTAGGATATTTTTCAACAAGATAACATCTAACTCAACATCATAAACATCATCTTCATATGTTTTCACAACTATGTTGGCCAACTACTTGAATTTTGTTTTACCATTCCATTCTATGCTGGGCCACCCCAGATAGGATGCACATGTCATCTTTGGCCTCTCCCTTTTCCTCAAAGGGTCAACAACCTGCATAGAAATTGCTATGTTTTACATAATTTTAATAGCATCTAATAATGTTCCTTTGTTTCATTCTAAAATGATTATTTGTCGAACTATGTGGGCATCATCAAAACAATATTGCAACTATGGGTGTATAAAATATTCGTCGATCCGTAAAACTGAACTCATCCAACCCACGGATTTTTAACCAAATCAATGGTTAATGGTTTGGTCATGGATTGAAAAAATCATAATCCGTTAGTAATGGTTCGGTGACGAATTTTATCTTTCGTATACGAATTTAAACCAAACCGAACCGAACCTATACTAGTGGTTGGTTAAACATTACATATAATGTAATTTCTATATTTGACATGGTATGGTGAAATATAACTATAGATGACAAAGGAGGGTGAGAGAAGATTTCACACTCAATATGGGATTGGTGAGATGCCTAACATGCTCTAAGTTATAAAGAAGAAGAGACCTTATCACACATCGATTGATGATAAAAAACATATTTTTCTCATTTTCTATAAAGTCAATCCTCTCCTTACAATGGGCTAAGTGCAAAGCTTTGCACTGGGGCTTTATTGTGCTGGTTTTTGTATGAAGGTTTTTGTATGAACATTTGCAATGATCTCAAGTCCAAAATTTTTTATTTTTTTTCCAAACAAAATGCAGATTATTTGGCTTTTAATCGATTCAATCCGTTTATTTGCAGTTCAATTTTTTATAGTCAAATGTTCGGTTACAGATTGCAAAATTGAAAATCATTAATGATGGTTTGGTAGCGGATTAGGCTCAATCCGTACCAATCTGAACTGTTTACACCCCTAACTGCAACACACATAAGGTGAAGTACCTCTTGAAGTCATATCTTCAATGTATTTCACTTTTAAAAGTTTTTTTTTTAATTTTTTATTTTAATTCTCTCTTCATTTTCTGAAGGTTTTCTTACTTCTTTCAAAGACTCCCTTGTAAAACGCCTACATATAACAGGCAAAAAATATGACAAATATAACCTGCAACACTAAGTGCTTGTTTGTTTAAAATACAATACATAGAAATTCATGGTCAAATAAGCTTCACCAAAGGCAAAAAAGATGTGTGAATGATACAAAGCGAGGGGTGAAGGATCCAAGGTAACAGTATAGATGGGACCTTAGCTCTCTTAGGATTTGAATTACTAGGGCGATAGTTGGGTATTCATTTCTCATCTTTTCTTGATTTCACTTTCCATTAAAGGATAGGTTATTTGATGGTCATTTGTGTATATGAAAGTTTATAATGCCCGAGATTTATTCTAGATTGTGCTTCGATTACGACTTGTTTGCAGCAAAATAATAAAAACAATCAACTACACAAAGAAAACAACAAACAATTTAATGTGAAAACCCAAACGGGAAAAAACCACATGCCTAAAGTAAACAAAATCAAATATTAACTTCCGCATTATAAAATATACTCACAACCATACAATCAGTCCCTCGACACAAGGCATTGTAGTTGTTCTTGAGGGATCTCCACGACATGCAGTCCCTCGGTGCCCCGTTATCAATGCATTGATCTTCACAACAAACGAGTCTCTACAGCAAAAGAACAATCTTCTATAAGGAAGTAAAAGCCACATATCTCCTACGGAGAAGTAGAAGCATCAGCTCTAGAACTTGAAGCTTTCAGCCCAATCTCTCATAGAAGCTCTAGACAAATCTCCAATGATAATCTCAATTCAAAACTTGAAGATCTCTACGTGTTGTCTTTAGGGTTAAGAGAAACCCTCTTTTTATAGCCCAAAATTCGTTCCTTAGAGTTGGTAACCAAATCTAAGTAAAACATGCAGTTCTATCACAAATAGAAAACAAACTCGTATAGGTCGGTGTGCTTCTACTGTATGCGTGCTCGAGCACAAGTGAGCACCCTCTCGAACACGTGCTTCACGCATCTAATTATTTTTCAATCCTTCTTTCGGGCTTGGCGTGGTCTTTATGAACTTGAGTGTGGTCGCCTCTATCTTGCGCGCTCGAACGCGTGCAATGTTTGTTTATTTTCTTCAATTTCAGCACTTCTTGCGACGCAATCAACAGTTCATATTAAAGATTATAAAATACAGATCAATGGACTCAAGTTTTTGTCCAATACATGAATTAGCTAATATAAAAATACTTATAATCTCCCCCTGTAGCATTTCATGGACAAAACTTCCTATACATTCAATCTACTCAAAATAAATCCAAAAAATATATTGAGCAAAGCATAGAGTAAATTAAAACTGTTGCAACCAATTGAAAATAATACCATCAGCTCTTCAATCGATAGAAAAACAAAATATCTATGCTATTCAACTCTATTTCAATTTGAAGCCATAATTGAAAATCCATCCATCTTCAGCTCCTATGTCTTCATACCAATTGAAATTTGCCAATCTTTAGCTCCTACTATCTTAAAACTTTAAAACTCCCCCTCAATTGTTCACTTTCCCCTTTTTTGTCCATAATTGACAAACTTATAGTGTCATCATGTAACATGAATGTCAATCAGGATCCAGCAGTAGCTCCCCCTAAATTGTGACTCTCCCTTAATGATATCCTCGTATCAGCACTAGGGTTGAGGCCTTGATCTTCTTGATTAGGAGCTAATGAAATTTGATGCCAACACTTGTGAATTAAAAATTTTCAATATAGTATAAACCAAAATAAATGGCAAGTGTTCCTTCTTAACCAAGATTACACTTGATGTGGGTGTAGAAAACTTAGTTCTCCATTGCTTATTTGTTTGCATAGCCTTTAGCTTGCTACAATGGGGACGAATGTGTCCTTGTATTCCACATTGATGACATGAGAGTGCACGTGCAAACTTAGGATTAGACACATTCTTAGATGCACAATCAATAAGTTTCTTCGACGCAATATGTTGTATGATGGATGCATTCATAGTGCTTTTAACAAAAATAGTTTTACCTGGAGTTTGTGATGTTGAAGCACCATCTGTGTAACTAAGACCAGTCTTGTCAGTATGTAGCTTCTAAATACTTAACATATGATCAATTGTAGTTGAACTAATCATTGGAGCATCCAATTTTGTCAATACCATCTTCAACTTTACTTTCAGATCATCAATCTCAGCCCGGTTCTTCAACACTTCTGTTCTCAAAGATTTATTCTCTTGTTTCTCAGAAGTCAGGTTTTCAAACAGAGAACCTATATAACCTTCAACAAGGATGATCTAAGTATTCACTACTTCTAAATTCTTCTTAAGAGATAGAATCTCAACTTCAAAATCTTCAACTTGCTTCACAAGTTTTACAACATACTTGTTCAGCTTTTTGCTTTGACCATATAGAAATTTATACTAAGCTTCCCAATCAACATTCTTAGGAGAAACTTCTTCATCATTATTATTATCAGAATCAGCTTCAGATGGAGGAGATCTAGCCATAAAAATAATAAACTTTTCATTCTCTTTTTCAGTTAAATCAGGTTCAAGTTTAGGGTATTTTTTTTCATCAGTAGAATGATCAGCATGTTCAAGACTTTATTGCTTCTTACAATGGGCATTTTCTTCTTATTAGCACAAGCATTAGCTATATGCCCATAACCTTGACATTCAAAGCATTTGACTCCATTTGAAGAACTAGTCTTTCCAGTTGGCACTAGTTTAAATCTAATATTATTTCCTTTCATCAGCTTGTTAAACTGTTGTACAAACTCAGAAGATAGTTGCATATCTCCTTCTTCAGAATCAGATGTAACTTCCATTTTCTTCTAACCTTTAAAAAACTTATAAGATTTGAAAGCCTTCAATACAAGTCTAGAAGGTTTTAACCGACAATTAATAAAATCAGTCTCTAAGGTTTGTAAGTAACCAACCAACTCATTAAGTCTCAAAGTTTTCAGTTTGTTGTAGACTTGGCAAACGGGTCGGGTTGACCAAATTCAGGTTGGATTCACTCGAACCCGAATTTGTTGGCTCCAACCCTAACTCGACCCGTTTTTAAAATGAGTTGAAAACCTTTAACCCACACCCGTGGCAGGCCAACCCAACTCGACCCGCCTAACCCAAATTTGATGTGGGTTGGGTCAGGTTGACCTGATCTCACCTATTTATTTCCCATTTTGTCTATGATCTAATTCATTTTATGTAGCTCAATTACATTTGTAAAGCTCTCCTTACATCTAAATTCATTTAAAATATTGCATTGTGCATGAATTTATAATATATCAATTTTCAAAGTGTAAAAGATGTGGCCAAAATCCATAAATATTAAGATAATCCCTTTTCAATTTTTGTTCAATTTTATAATTCCATATTTGAGCATGAGTATAAGACTCATTAACGCTATTTATTCCATTCATATTCATATTTTAAAGGTAAATTTCTATGCCAACGTAAAAATAAAAGACATATTAATACTTCAGCTACAAAAACATCATATTGTCAAATAAAAAAAATAAGTTTTATATTTTAAGTATCAAAATTTTGCATAACTCCTCCACATAAGATTTAGCGTACACAGTTTATGACCCACATGAATAAGAAAAGTCATATGAAAAGTGAAAATTATTGTAAATTAATAAAATCTAAACGAGTTAAGCGGGTCAACCTTAACCCAAACCGTTTTTATATGGGTTGGTAAACCCTAAACCTAACTCGACCCGTATTTTGAAAAGGTCAAGTTAGACGGGTCAAAATGGATCGGGCCGGCCGAGTTGGCGGGCCGGGCTGGATTTTGCCAACTCTAGCTTGTTGGCTTCAGCAATTGCAATAACCTTAGGATTGACGCTAGCCGGAAAAAACCTAAGAATCTTATTCACAATCTTCTCTTCAAGAATTGATTTTCCTATGTTGTGACTTGAATTGACAATATTACTTAATTTAGTATAAAAGATTAAAAGTAATCAAACCTCTCTTTGTCACTCATCCTCAACAGTTCAAAAGAAGATGATAAGCTTTGCATATTAGTTTTTTTCACTTTTTCAGTTTCCTGACGAACTATCTAAAGGATGTCCCATGCCTCTTTCGCATTCTTAAAAGTGGAGATCTTATGAAATTCAAACATTTATACTCTATTGTAGATTGCATTCATTATCATATTATTATAATTGCTGGCATAAGTTTTTTCTTTGGACCATTGAGACATTGGTTTTTCAGTAGTTTGTCCATCAATAGTAACAGCGGGCAAGGAATATCCAGTCAGCACTATTCTCCAAACTCCTTCATCTACTGACCTCAAAAAGATCATCATATATGCTTTCCAATAAACATAATCGACAGCACCTTTCAGCAATGGAAGTTTCGTAGTAGAAAAACCTTCAACATTGTTGAATTCCATTTTAAAAAATCCCTTAGATCAACACACAGTGATTTAGTGTGATCCGCTTTAATACCAATTGAAAGTTTCTAATGCCCAGGATTTATTTTAGATTGTGCTTCGATTACGACTTCTATGTAGTGGAAAAATAAAAGCAATCAACCACACAAAGAAGACAACACACAATTTAACGTAGAAACCTAAACAAAAAAAAAAATCACGAGTCCAAAGTGGACAAGCTCAAATACTAACTTCCGCAGTACAAGATATGCTCACAACTCTACAATCAGTCTTTCAACACAAGGCGTTGTAGTTGTTCTTGATGGATCTCTATGACACGCAATCTCTCGATGCCCTGCTATAAGTGCAATGATCTTCACAATAAACGAGTCTCTACAGTGAGAGAACAACCTTCTACAATGAAATAGAAGCCACAAATCTCCTACGAAAAAGTAAAAGCATCATCTCTAGTACTTGAAGCATTTAGCTCAATCTCTCATAGAAGCTCTAGACAATATCTCCAATGATAATCTCAATTCAGAACTTAGAGATCTATATATGTTGTGTTTTGGGTTGAGAGGAACCCTCTTTTTATAACCTAAAATTCATGCCTTAGAGTTAAAAACCAAATCTAAGTAAAACAGGCAATTCTTGCACAAATAGAAAACAAATACGTGCAGGTCAGTAGACTTCTGCCGCATGTGTGTTCAAGCGTAAGTGAGCGCCCGCTCGAGTGCATACTTCTCTCATCCAGTTATTTTTCAATTCTTCTACCAGGCCTAAGTGCGATCTTCATGGGCTTGAACGTAGTCGCCTCTATCTTGCCCACTCGAATGCGTGCAATGTTTTCTAATTTTCATTAATTTCAGCACTTCTTGCGATGCGATCAACAGTCTATACTAAAGAATATAAAATAAAGATCAATGGACTCAAGTATTTGTCCAATACATGAATTAGCCAATACAAAAACCCTTACAGTAAATTTACTTGGGAACATCATGTTTAACCGCTTATGGCATAGACTCCCACGTATTCAATTTCTATGTATTATATGCAAAAAAACAAGCCCTAAACATTCTTTTATCAAGATATAAAAATGCGACTTTAATTTCTTTTCAAGCACTTTCACGTTTAAGATACTAAGGCAAACAAACTAGCCTTAAAACATTCTTTTACCAAGATCTAAAAATAAGACTTTAATTTCTTTTGAAGCTCTTCCATGTTTAAAATCGGCACTTAGCAATGTATACTCTAATTTAAGATGAACCCATCCTTTTCCATATCCTAATCTATGGCCAAATATAACACTTGATGCAATGGTCTAAGTTGTTTTAACTATATCACATGTCATATTAATATATTTTTATCCTTCCATCTTTGGAATGGAAAAAAAAAAGGTAAAAAGAGCTTTTACGTTAACATTTTTTCTTTATAGTACATAGTAGTGTATTTTACACTAAGATTACATCTAGGTATATGATTATAAGAAAAAAGTTTATAGTAATAAACTTATTATATGATGGACTAAATTGGGAAAAAAAAGTGTAAATATTATAAGTGTTAGCTAATTCATAGGTTTAACAAAACTTGGGGTCTATTGAGTTGTAATTTTTTATTTATTTTAGAATGGACTGTATCGTGAGTCACTAAAAAAGCTGAATGAAAGTGTTTAGATTAAAAAAGTCTGACATACCGAGCGTCGAATATGGGCAGCTACCAACCATGGAAAGCTCATTTCGAGAAGATATCTGTAGAACTCAAAACTACATGAATCGGAGCTAAAACGACAAAGTTATGGCATTGAAAAGTTGGCAAAAAAGTATAAAATTTACATGCGTGCTCGAGCACCCATGCACTTGGGCTTGAGCGCCCAAGACAACTTCCAGCCAAAAGCTCGCATGCCCATTCACCAAGCTCGAACGCAATGATGAAAAAACCTTCCCGACCTTATACGAAATTATTTCCCTTTTGTGCCAGGACTGCTATTTTGTGTTCTACATAAGCCCTAACTCTAATGCACGAAATTGGAGTTATAAAAAGGGATTTCCTCTCTACCCTATAGCAAGGGTCTCATTATTCTGAATAGGAAATTCATATTGGAGATCATCCTTTTTCTCTTCAGCATCCATTGGAGAAAGTTGAGCTGATAGAGTGCCAGAGAATATTGGTTCTATATCTCTTGTAGAAGATTATCTTCTTCCGTAGAAAATTGTTTGATGAGTCAAGCACAACATTTAAAAGCATCTAGTTGTTTGAATCTGTTGCTGTGGATGACAGGGAGTCATTATAGTAGGAAGCTACGATGAAAATTACAGTCTTTAGGTTGCGCAAGAATTGAATAAGGGTAGTAAGTATATCTCTTGTAATTATACGATTCATAGTGCTTGATTGCTGATCCAATTTGAAATTGTGGTTTTTTTTTTCCGATTTGCATTTTTCACATTAAAATCGTACCCTCTTGTAGTGTGTGTTTGTTCGATTTACTTTTATTTTTCGCTACATATTGTTTGATTGTTTGCAATCTAGAAATCACATACTTAGGAGAACCCCCCAAAACTTTCAATTAGTATCAGAGCAATTACACAAAGTTACTGTGTAGATCTATTTGTGATTTCTAAACTGGATTTCAACCTTGGAGGCACATCCAAGCCAGTTGTCCTGAAAGATAAAAATTTTAGCTTGACTATGCACAAATCTAAGAGAAAGTCTTAAAAGAAAAACCCTAGATCTTTGCAATGCTTTGAATGCAAAGGGTTCGATCATAAAGCATATTAGTGTGCAAATCAAAAATCTCAACAAAAGTTTTTTAGATCTGACATAAAGTGTTTTAAATGCCAAGGGTTTGGTCATGCTTTCCAAGGTGCAAATAGAAAACAAAAAATAAATGATAAAGTTATGAATGTTTCTAACAATCATGGCAATGATCTTGAATCTTCTGATCTTGATATAGCCGGTAACAAGTTCAATGAAAGGATCACAATTAAGTGGCAAGCCGTGGAAAATCAGATTACTTTGTTGAAACAAGAACTGAAAGATGCTCTTGACAAAGTGAAACGACTAGATTCTTAGCGTCAAATTATGCATGAAAATTTGAATTAAGTAATTAAGAAATATGAGTTGTTGTCTGCGGAAGCCGAAAAGTCTGCAATAGAAGTAGAAGTTTTGAAAAGAGAGTTGCAGACCTATCGAACAGAGAAATCTGATTTGCACTAAGAAGTTGCTCTCAAAGTGCTGAAAGCTCAAACTATGCATGTGTGGGTGGTTAAATTCAAAATCCCTCAATCAAGAAGATCAAGCTCCAACCTTTTGCACTGATACGAAGATGACATTAAAGAGGAATCACAATTGAGAAAGAGCTGCTAAAGCGCAATTGACATGTACGCTACATGATGATCTTAGCTTTTTCAATTATGGACAAAACGGGGGAGAAATAACCATAAGGGGAAGATATGCATATTCAAGGAGCTCAAGGTTCACGTTGGTAGAGCACTGTCACATATATATTTTTTTTTTGCAAATACATTTGTTCTACATGTTCTGATAGAAAATTTAATATATTTTGAGTTTTTATTTTTTATTGTATTATTCTACAGAGTTTTATCTATGAATTGTTGCAAGGATTATGAGTACTAGCTAATTCATGGGTTGGACAAAAATCGGGGTTCATTGATTTGTAATTTTTAATTTATTTTAGATTAGATTGCAACATGAGCAACCGGAAGACACAACACCAAAATCCGCGAAAGACGACGGCCCTGAAAACCGCCAACCACCGGTTGTGGTATATTTTGAAGTCATTTTTTCTAAAAAACGACGGCCTATGGCCATTGAGAAATTTGCAGAAAAAAAATTACAACAGACCTGAGACATAGCAAACGACGGCCATGGGGCCATCGTTTTTGGAAAACCGACATGAAAAAAAATGACTACCCATGGCCGTCTTTTTTAAGAAATTTGATGTAGTAGGAGTTGAATAAATGTATTTGGATTAAAAATGTCATATATCACAAACCGAGTATCGAATATGGGCAAGCTGTCACGCCCCCAGTTCATAAACAGGGCTTATGTGAGATTAGGGGCCAATTTAAAATTTTTCCTCAATAATAAACAACAAGCCATTCGTATTTAAAACAACACGTGGCCCCCAATCATGGTCCCATCATGAATCGTAGTCTACGAAGAGTCTCAATATCGGTTACTTCACCAATCAATACAACGGAAGACTTGATCGATACGAAAGATACAATAAACATTTCAGAGAAAACATGTAAATCCATTTCTAAAGTTAAAATGAACAACTAAAAGATTGTCTATTTAAATGGCCATACCTAAAAACCTAGGCCAACAGAATATATAAACTACTATCCTTACAATTATGAAGTCGCTCATGTGCTGGACACAACGCATCAAAAGATGCCGTCTACACATCACCCGTACTCAACAACATCAGGCTTAGCCGCTTGATGTATCTCCAGCAAAACGTCTAAGGTAAGCATACTCTGTACCTATGCACCAAGGACAGTATCACTATCATCAAACTACAAAAGTCATAGCATGTGGGTAAACATCACCCATAATAATATATAATATAGGAAAGCGAGTAAAGATAGGGATGATCATGTGAAGAGTACACCAGACGATGTACAAAGAAATAATAATAATAAATAAGGAAAGGAAACCTACTAACCACTGCTATAGTGTTGAACACCCACACTAGCTGAACTCCAGGTGTACACCTGTCTTCGGATGATACACATCCTGTCCAAAATACGGTAGATCAACCTGCCTTTGTATGTTACACATCCTGTCCAATGTTCATAGAGCCAAGGCTCTGTCCAGCATGGGTGGTCAGTCCATCTTTGGATGATACGTATCATGTCCAATATACCAAGGTGTACAACTCCACGTCTAATACTGATCTGCAGTCGTCTAATAGACCCTGATCCCACACCCACACGCATAGTAACCCTACATAGAGATGGCCCTCCTCTGCTAGACTAATAGCGTTAGTGGTGTTCGATACACAATAAATCCTAAGTCAAGTGAAGAGTTGGCATTTCCATACAAACAGTACAATCATGAAGTAATTACTACCATTCATCGTTCAGTCACCAAACAGGGCCCACACACACCCCAAGTAATTCTCTTAGAGCATGAAAATGCTCACCAAATCACAACACGGTCCAAAAGAGGAAATGGTACAATCCCTAAGAAACACACCCACACGACACAAGAAATACATGCCCGAAGGCCAAGAACAAATTACAAACCTCCTAAATCATGATGAAAATTCAAGTACCCAACAATTCTGCTCGAACCACAAGTGATGTGAAGTTAGACGTCCTATCAAACAAACACAGGTACACAGATCCAATCCCTACAGCAACCGGGTTCTGCGTAGGTTGTTCACTATACCCAAACCACGTGTCCCATAAGAGTGTATTTACGCAAAATCACTCTTACTTAGTGCAATAAGGTAAGTCCAAGTCATCTGGGTCTAATGAAAGGTCCCACAAATAAAAATGGGACTCAACCCCTCCATTCCATCAACAATACATCCACATAAACCATCATCAACCTAATCTAGCATGTTTAATTAAAATCCAACACAATGGGCAAAATCAAATCACATACAATAAACATACTAGAATCATGTAATAAAAGCATATGAACCATAGAAATGCATAACCACTTGCCTTTGAGAAAATAGAAAATGAGGAAAAAGCCATACCTCACCAATGAGTCCCACGAAGCTCAATCTCTAGCAAATCCCATGCCCAACTAAAATCAAACCTACAAATGGGAAGGAGGGACCCTAGTGAGCACTTAAGAACCACCCTATGCTCAAAATCCACAAAACCTAGAAATGGGAGAGTTAGAAGCTTACCTAGGTTAGCTTGGTTGAAGAGGATGCTTGAAAGAGGGGTTCCGGTGTCGTGGGAGAAAGAGGAAAGAGATGCTGGCGTCAAATGGTGGCGGGGAGGCTTGGATTCGTCCATGGCAGTATGTAGAGTGGCAAGGAAAAGAAGAAATAGGGAAATAGAGAAAGAAAGAGGTAGGGAGAGAAGAGGGAGAGGAAGAAGAAGGCGGTGGTGGCCGGTGACGAGCTTGGAGGAGTCCCGATCTTCTAATGGCTGCCGATTAGGTGAGGGGAGGGAGAAATAGAGAAAAGTGAGGAGATACAGAGAGAAAGAAAGGAAAATGGGGAAACAGGGGTTTAGGACGGGTTCTGGGAACGGGAGGGAGATAAGGTGAGGGAGAGGAGAGAGAGAGTGAGGTTTTTTTCTTTAATTACAAAATTGTCGTCTATTTAATGTTTGCAATTGAAACTTGTTGCGGCCATAACTTGCAAACCCTGTAAGTCGGATTGAGTCACCGAAAGCTCCAATGCTTATGAAATTAAATAAGCTTTTTAATGAGTATACTGTTGGCATGGTTTGAAAGAGTTGGAATTTTGACATATTTTGATGGGTTTTTAGGTATTTTTAATTAAAAAGGCTTAATTTTGGAAAATAAGATATTTAGTGAACAAGATAGGTCCGATTTGGGTAGAGGAATAAGAAGATAATCTTGGATTAGGGGAGATATCCAATGAACCCAAAACCTCACAATTCGAAAAACTACAAAAAAGGGCTTCTAACTTTCTAAAATTACAAGCTACCCCCTATTGAGCTCAAACGAGGTCGAAACTCAAAGAAACTTCGCACACACAATTCTAACAATAAATTAAACTTGCTTTGCTTCTAAACATACTTAATTGACTAACAGGAAATTAACTAAAACTAACTACATCTTGGGAGTTCGAGATTTTACACAAGCTATCTACCATTGGAAAGCTCATTTCAAGTAAATATCCATAGAACCCAAAATTACATCAATCGGAGTTAAAACATCAAAGTTATGACATTGGGAAGTTTGCAGAAAAGTGCAGAATTTACATGGGCGCTAAAGCACCTATGCACTCAAGCTTGAGCGCCTAAGATAGCTTCTAGCTAGAAACTTATGCGCTCGAGCGCACTGATGAAAAAACCCCACTGACCTTATACAGAATTATTTCCTCTTTGTGCCAAGACTATTATTTTGTGTTCTACACAAACCATAACTCTAATGCATGAAATTTGGATTATAAAAAGGGGTTTTCTTTCAACCCTAAATCAAAGGTCTCACTATTCTGAATTGAGAATTCATATTAGAGATCATCCTTTTTCTCTAGATCATCCACTTGAGAGAGTTGAATTGATAAAGTGCTATAGAATATTGATTCTACATCTCTTGTAGAAGATCATCTTTTGTAAAGATTATCTGAAGAGTCAAGCACAACATCTAGAACCATCTAATTGTTTGGATCTGTTACAGTGGACAGCATGGAGTTGTTGTACTAGGAAGCCGTGCAATGAGAATTACAGTCCTTAAGTTGCACGAGAACTAAGTAAGGGTTGTAAGTAAATCTTTTATAATCGTGTGATTCATAATGCTTGATTGGTGGTTCAGTTTGGACTCATAGTTTTTTTTTCCCCCTGTTTGGGTTTTCCACGTTAAAATCTTATGCCTCTTTGTTTCTACGGTTGATTATTATTTTGCTAATTCTTTTATTCTTTCACTGCATATAAATAGAACTATAATGTAGAAATCCAGATCGGAGACGATCTTTCAAAAAGGATTTTGGAGTTGAAATTGTTACCCTGAAAATCAATACAACAACTCTTTTTAATCACACTAATAGCTGAATTACAAGCAAAACCATTGCATGTAATTATGTTTTACACAATTAAATCATTACAAAATATCTTAACTTTCTCCTTTTAATAGCATGATCTTTTCATCTGATATATTTTAAAATGATTGTCATACAATGCAGGCATGGTCGAAACAATACTAGGACACTTATATGGTAAAGCAACTTTTGAATCCATTTCTCTTAATTTATTCCTCTATTTTAAAAGTAATTATGTTTTAATTATGTCTTCATTTTCTGCATGTTTTTGTTCTTTTTATTTTTTTTCAGACTTACTTATGGCATCCCTACCAATCATAGGTAAGATTGTAACCAACACTACCAACAACACCAAATATTCTTTTACCAGGGATCTAAAAGATGATTTTCATTTGTTTCTTGTGTGAAGGACGTATTATGATAGGAAGAACATCAATAGGGATGTTCTGTCTAGCAGTCTTGCTGATATATAAGCTATGGAGGGAGCACCTGTCCAAAGATAAGAACGTTCAAAAATTCATTAGCAAATACAAAAGTCAAAATCCTTTGAAGTACGTCTCAGATGTCAAGAAAATGGCCCTGCATTTCAAAGCAAAAATAGAATATACTGTGACAGAGTTCTTAATTGAGCATAAATCCAAGGATGAGAACATTGAAGACTTCTTAAATAGATACAAGAATCATGTTCCGATGCGTTACTCCTATTCTAGTGTTAAGAAAATGACTAGCGGCTTCAAGGAGAAATTAGGGCAAGGAGGCTATGGTGTTGTATACAAAGGAAAGCTCCCAAATGGTCATCTTGTTGCGGTAAAGATGTTGAACAAATCAAAGGGCAATGGCCAGGAGTTCATCAATGAAGTTGCCACTATCGGACGGATTCATCATGTTAACATAGTGCAACTTATAGGATTCTGCTCAAACAGGTCAAAAAGGGCTCTCATATATGATTTCATGCCTAATGGATCTTTGGACAAGTATATATTTTCACAAGAAGGGGAGGAGAGCCCGTTGAGTTGGGAGAAGTTGCATGACATTGCACTAGGAGTAGCACGAGGGATCGGATATTTGCATCGAGGCTGCAACATGCAGATTCTTCATTTTGACATCAAGCCCCACAATATTCTTCTAGATGAAAACTTCTCTCCAAAAGTTTCAGATTTCGGGTTGGCGAAATTCTACCCTACGGAAGAGAGCATTGTATCTATTACAACCGCGAGAGGAACATCTGGCTACATGGCTCCTGAACTGTTCTATAGAAATATTGGTAGGGTATCATATAAGTCTGATGTTTATAGTTTCGGAATGATGTTGCTGGAAATAGCTGGGAGAAGAAAAAACATAAATGCAAATGCTGAGAATTCGAGCCAAATTTACTTCCCTTCATGGGTATACACCCAACTTAATCAAGGAAAGGACTTTCGAATTCCAAATGTCACGCCAAATGAAAAAGAAACAGCAAAGAAGTTGATTATAGTTGCACTATGCTGCATCCAAATGAGAACTATCGATCGTCCTTCAATGAGCAAAGTCATAGACATGTTAGAAGGACGAACGGAGCTACTGCAAATGCCACCTAAGCCCTTTTTATCTCCACAGCAGGTGACTGAAGAGGATAATGCAGCCTCCACAAATTGCACATAATTGTCAACAATTTATATCATTATTAAACTGTATTGGGCAAATATCCTAAATGTATGTGTTAGTTAATTAGTGACTCTTAAATGTCAAAATCTGGTAAGATATTGAATTATGGAACAGAGGGTATACAAGATTATCCTTCCAAGTTGTTTACTGTAGATCGTCAAATATTTTATCTGGCGAGTCCAATGTAAAATGAATGGATTAGTTGGATCTAATAGGTCTCCTGTTGGTCCCAATGGGTCCTACATACATAGGTAGATTAGCTTTATTTAGAGGGGACGCCATTATCATATTACTAACATGATAGTAGACCACTGTAGTTACCTCATTGAGTCGAATTTTTTTCTAGAAGAGACCAAGTAAAGAGTAACGTATTTTGTCTTTTAAAAAAAAATTGGCAGATTTGAATTTTCATAATTTTTTGCAGGTGTTAGAGAAACAGTCAAGTGTACATAAATACCTGTTATGGGAGGTGTACTTAGAATTCATGTGGCCAATCCCAATACAGTTGGAGCAATATTTTGATGATGTTAATTTTTTTGTGAAATTTAGTGGATTTGGTGTATGTAAATTCCTGTTGTATTGTAGATAAGTATATTTGTATTTGTAAATTTTGTGTAACTCAAATGAGTTATCTTCTTTTGGGTTGATACGTCATACGTGCAAAGATTATTTTGCTCATTTGTTCTGGTGACTTGGTTAAGCAGAGGGTTAAGTACAGAAGATGAAAGTTCCCGAAAAGAGAATGTCATGAAGAAGAAGAACAGTACATGGGATAAGAGAGCATCAGCCCCAACAAATACGAGAACGAGACAAAGCCAGTGTCGCTATACAAAAGAAGAGCAACGGCGCTGAAAGACTAGAGCTTACCACCCTGACTTCAGCATGGGATTGGGCCGTTGTAAAGCTTGGATAATGATTTACAGGAAAGACCCACGATATACTTTTGAGACTTACGGAGATGGCAACAACCTCTTTTAAGAATTTAGTAACTGAGAGGGAGAGAGAGAGAGAGTTCCATAAGACGGTAGCTTAGCAAATTTAGATGAATCCTAGCTGAACGGAGAAGCCACATCCATGAATTTCATGAGAGCTAACGCAGCACTGAAATAGAAGGTGGTGAACCCCTTTAGATTGGGCCCAAGAATCCGTTGTTAACTTCTTCGGAAACATATTCGAAGCTACGCATACGGCAGTGGGTTGCATTCCAAACGATATGGGGCACACGACTGCTCAGGCCCTTTGGATTTCAATGTGACCCAAGCAGTTCTCAAAGAAATCTGATCATCGTTGGAAAACCTCCAAGATAATATGTTGGGAAGGACGAAGGGGAAGTGACACCCAAGAAAAAATTGAGGCTAGAGATCAGAATTTTCTCCAAAAATGAGGGGTCGCTAATGGTCATTTTTCCGCAGAAAATATAACTTTTACCAGTGAAAAAGAATGGATTAGATGACAGTTTTTTTTTTTCCTGACACTAATGCTCTTTTTGGGGGAGCAAAAAGTCACTATTAGCAGCATAAAAGACCGTCCCTAAAGGTTTTTTTTTTCAACTGAAAAAAGTCAAATTATTTGCAGTAGTCTCACCCAAGGACATTAAGAATTTCAGATGCCCAAATTTCAAAGTTGTAAAAATAACTTGGACTAGTGTGCCAAAAGTGGAGCAGAGGTTACAGCTTCCGAACCCTAGTTAGAAGACAAGCAGCATTGTTTACACCAGTAATGCTACGATAACATGACTTTTTGTCAACATCTCTATTACCATTTCTGTTGTTTAGAAAGTTGGGTTTCTATGTGTTTTTAATCTAATTTTTTTAATCTAATTTGGACCACCAGTAGGTGTATGATGTCACCAACACCACTAAGCCATAAGTGTGTTGACTCAAGTCCGTTATTCTAATAGAATTTTTTATAAGACTCCGATGTGTTTGTGGGAAGAGGTGATTGTTTTTGACATGATTTAATTGTTCGCATTTAAAATGCCATGTTTGTTTCTTAAGAACTCCAAATTTCAACCACTTAATTTTCAAATGGTGATCTTTTGAAATTCTTGTAATTCCAATCTCATTGCTTTTTATTTGAATTTCAAATGCTTCACTAAGAGGAGGATTTTAGAATTCCACCTCATGCGATAATTTTTGGAGAATATAAAATTCTCTACACACAAGTTCTTAAAATTTTAGTAGAAAGGAGAATATAAAATTCTATAGCACAAGTTCTTCAAATTTTAGTAGAAACAGCCCTCAATTCATGTGTTTGGTTGAGTTCACGAAAAGCCAATTATGCTTTTTTTTTTAAAGTACGTAACTTTAAAAAATCTACTTTTCAAAAGCAGCCTCTTGAGAAAATGTTGTTTGGTTAGAAAGTTGGGCTTTTGCCTTCGGGTACTTTTGATTTAGTGATTTGGATAGGAAAATGTAACTTAAGTTTGTGGAATTGCCGAGTTTTGAAGATCTTTATGTCATTCATGAACAAAACTAGCGTTCATTGATCGAACATGAGACCAGAAAGCCTTTTGTAAAAATATAATACATGCACTCTTTTTAAGGTCATCGGAAAATATAAGGGATTTTGGAAAAAATAAATAAAACCCAACCTTGAAAGGGAACGGTGAGGGTCCAGGTCCTAAGAGATCTCTAATATGAAGTTCAGATTAATTAATCAGTAATTATAAGAACTAAATCAAATCACAAACCACACAAGAAGACACATAATTTTTTTGAACATGAAAAACCCTAAGAGGAAAAAACTACAAAACCGATCCCCAGGTCCAAGAAAAATCAAGCACTATAAGAAATTGAACAGTTACAAGATTCACTCACAAATCCTTTCCGTTGACTCATCCTAAGGACTATAATTTTTCTTGCCAACGACTCGTCGTTCATCGTCTACCCATACTTGAATCAACAACTCGCCTTGATACCTCTCAAGCATAGTTGTTGATAGCGTTTGGGACCCCATTGCAGTCTGACCTCTAAAATGAAAATTTTTGGCCAATTCAGAATTTCGACAAAACTTTTCAGGATTACATTTCGAAAAAAAATATTAAAAAAATAATGTATATATGTAGGAAAATAAAAAAAATAATTATGGATTTTATATATTCTAGTAAAAATTTTTAGAATTACATTTTGAGAAAATAAAAGTAAATATATGAAGAAAAAGTAAAATATATATATGTCAAAAATCATTTTGGCAGAAATTCTAGATTTTGGCTGAAATTTGTCTAGATGAAATGGACCAATATAGCCAAGATTGATTGAAAGTCAAACCAAAAAGTTTCATCATGCATTTTGTTAATTTCGGTCATTTCGGCTAAAACCCGAAACGAAACGAAATTGATAACTATGCTCTCAAGACAAATAGATTTTCTACGAGAGAGTAGAAGAATATACTCTAGAAGCAAAAGCTTTAAACTCTAGTTGAACCCTTTAGAACAGCTCCAAAGAGAGGAAATTCTCTAATTGCATTTGTAAGGATTTTGTATTAGACAAAACTTGAGTCCATTGATCTGTATTTTATATTCTTAAGTATAGTCCGTTGATTGCGTCGTAAGAACTAAGAAGTGCTAAATTGAAGAAAATCAGAAACATTACACATGCTCGAGCGAGCATACTCATACGCTTGAGCGGCCTAGATAGAGACAATCATCCTTAAGCCCATGAAGAATGCGCTTAAGCCTGACAAGAAGGATAGCAAATAACTGAATGTATGTAGCACGTACTTGAGTGGGTGCTTACATGCACTCAAGCACACAAGTGACAGAAGCCCATCAACCTACACAGATTTCTTTCCTATTTATGTTAGAACTCCCTGTTTTACTAGGATTTGGTTTCCAACCCTAAGGCACAAATTTTGAGCTATAGAAAGAAGGTTCTTCTCAACTCTAAGTAGAACACAATACATAGAGATCTCCAAGCTCTGAATTGAGATTGCATTGGAGATATTCTCAAGAGCTTCCATGAGAGATTTAGCTGAAGGCTTTAAGTTCTAGAGCTAATACTTCTACTTCTTCATAAGAGATTTGTGGTTTCTACATTCTTGTAGAAGATTGTTTTCTCATCGTAGAAATAGTTCATTGTGGAGATCAGGGCACGAATAGTAGTGCACCGAGGGACTGCATGCTATGTAAATATATCAAAAACAACTACAACATCTTGTGTCGAGAGACTAACTATATGGTTGTAAGTATATCTTGTACTGCGGAAGTTAGTAATTGATTTTGTCCACTTTGGACTCATAGTTTTTTCCCATTTATATTTCCACGTTAAATTGTGTGTTATCTTCTATGTGTGGTTAATTGCATTTATTATTCCACTGAAAATAGAAGTAGTAATCAAATCACAATCTAAAATAAATCCTGGGCATTATAAAACTTTCAGTATTCTAGGTTTAAAATTAGGTTCACAAGGGATGGCTTTAAATAGCCTTGAGTTCTAGCTTAAGATGAAAGTCCAATTAGGGTTCAAACAAGTAATCTTAGATGATATAGGAAAGATAACTTCGCTAGGTAGCAAACAATTTCGCGAGGCTAGGTCGATAGAGCAATGCATGGTTCTCTCTCGAACTTAGAACTACTAAGAAGGTTGGGTCAACCAAGCACAGTCTTGGGTTGACTGAGGTCCAATTGTGTCCCTGGCTTCTTCAAAACACATTTTGTCTTCTGTTTCTTCACTTCAAGTGACTCAATAAAGATCACTACAATCCAAACCTAAAAGTATAAAATTACAACTCAATTTGAACCTGAATCTTATCCGTATCCCAAGAATTTTCCAAGACTTAAAATCCTAACAAACCTTTTTTATATAACATATAACACCGTCACAATGAAAGTAAATATGATCATGTCATCTCTGTTCGGGAGAATGGATACCATTAATGATAACTCTACATATTTATCATAAATGTACAAGTATTTTTGCAACTGGGTTGCACTTGCATCTAATTTAAGACTATGTGTTGGACCCAGGCCTCATGTATACAATTATATATATATATATATATTAAAGTTATAAGAACTAAAGCCTGTAAAAGGTGCCACATCAGCAACCCTTATTTTTTTTTTTTTTCTAAAACGCCATGTCAGCATCCCAACTCTCTACGTTGAAACCAACTTTCCATCTTTTTCGATCTCTTTTTTATCATATATCCTACGAATCCTACGAATCACATATCACGTATGTAATAACCAAGGTGGGAAATTCTAGCCCTGTTATATATATATATATATATATATATATACTTAATTATTGTTTTCCATGGTGGCGTTCTATTGTTAATTAGTGGCTGTGGGACAGGGCATTGAATTAAACAACATGCATTAAGTGATGGGACCCATTCTATTACTATATGAATAAATCTTCATAGGAGGAAAAAGACCTCACAGCATCTTCATTCCCAATAGGAAATAAATCTTGAATATGATAAGGGAATCCTGTACACAGCTCTATTTGGGAAGTTGGGATTGGGTATATAAATCACGATTATTCTTTATGGAAATAAATCTTGAATAGAATAAGGAAATTCTTTACACAGCCTGTATTGGGGAGTAATAAGGATTTGGATATATATATATATATGGACGTATAGGGTTGTTTATGGTCTCACTTTTTCCTCGTTGAAAGAATCAAAGAAAAGGAGAGAGACTTAAAGATAAGGGAGATATCGAGAGAAAGAAAAAGGAGGCAAGCAACCAGTTGATGTCCCGCTCTCAACCAAATACTACCAGAGTCTACAAGAGGTGAGTAACTCCGATATCTATTCAGTTTGACGATGTGATATTGTGATTTGGAGACTCAAACATAGATAATCTAATCTGAGTTTTAATCTTGTTTGGGTGTCATTAATAGTTAAGAAAAAGAAAATATATTCTAAATCTATTGTGAATGGAGCCTTATTCTAATTTGTGAAATTGTATGTCTTCCATGCCGTGAGTATTGTTCTGGACTCAGTCTATGTGCACAAATCAGTTAATGATGATTAAGTGATGTTACGAACCTGGTTAAATAAGTTATTCAACTCTAATTGGAGGTCTCTGATCGTGAGCAGTTGAATTTCTTCTTCATGCTTAAGTACTACAGTGACTAACAACACCAAAAAGGGGACTAATCTATGCTATAATCCATGATTTAGTGTTAAATCCAAAGAGACAACGATGATGGGATGATGAGGGAACCTCTTAACCCAAATCCCCTTCATCAGGATGAGAAATCTACCCTCTGGATCAAATTTCTCACAATCTAGCCGACTGGAAGCGAACTTTTTGCGTGGAGTTGTGGGTCCAGGTGGGCCACTGATTGGGAGACCAACACCATGGATCTTGGAGAAGACCCATGGGCAACCCCAGTCACGATGAACCCTAGGAGGAAGAATGCTGGATGGCCCATCATCTGTTGATCTAGGATGAGCTTGGGGTGAGGAGTGTTGAACCGAAGCCAGACACTGTAATGGCTAGGGATTTTCTGTGCCTGGTCGATTGCATATTTGTTTAAGAGTTTATAAGAAGGCCCCTAGTCATATTATAATTTCATAAAAGTCCTTTTATGCCTTAATAACTAATGTTTAAAGGGAAAAAAGGGTGTACTATGATAATACTTTTAATATAGAGTCTATATTTGGGTAAGTTTATATTATATGAAAATTTGAAATTTTGGAATGAAAATTGTGGCAGGTACCAATTTAAAGAGAAAATAATAATAATAATAATAATAAATGAATAAATATATTCTGTATTATAATTCTGTCATGTGTGATTTTATTGGAAAGGGGCATGATCTGAACTATTAGCATTGTATGATTTATTATTGTGCATTTGGACCAATGTGGTCAATTTAAAGTAAGGTTATGCTGGATAAGTAATAGATGATAGGACATTGGGGTCCTGAAAAAGTAAGTCCTATGAGACACCGATAGAAGAGATGCAAGTATGACATCCCGACAGTTGTAATATGTTAATATAGAACAATAAATTAGTTGGGTGCTAGGATATAGTTCAAAGAAGTGCCAAGGCAAAGATTTGATTCACTCATTGAGTTATTTATTGTTTACTTATAATTGTTCTGATATGCTATTGAATTGATCGTAAATGTGTGATAAAGTAGGAATTTCATTCACCAGTTTATACTGATATTGGTTATCCCCTTCAGGTAATCGAGTTGTGGTTGGATCGGAGAATAGCGAAAATCAGCCCGTAGTGTTTGGCATACATAGCTGAAGAGAGCGATACTTCCATATTCAGTAGTTTAGGAAGATTTTAGTTTTGGCATTTAATAGTTATCTAATGGATTTATTTTGGAATTTTAGACATTGAAAAACTTTATTGATTGATTTATATGAAAGGATTTATTTTAATAAATGATGCTTATGCCTTATATGCTCATTTGATTTATGTGTGTAAATTGTATGCCAACGTGTTATAACTCAGATTCCGACAGAGCCCCGGAATTTAGGTCGTGACAACATATCTTCCAACCGCTTATCCATATCCATGTTATTAAAAAGAGCCGACACAAGCACTACAAAACAAAGGTAAAAACAACAATCTTCTTCTACGATCCAATCTCCATTGACATCTCCTAGCACGGCACCAACATCGGCAACGGCCCCTTCCTGGCTGTAATCCACGCCGCCAAGAACAGCACCACCCTCTGTCCCCACTGGCGGTCCTCGCGGCCTTGACTCGAACTCTGCAAACTCGCTCACTGCGAATCTAAAGAAGAAGAATTGGCTATCGCCAAGAACAGCACCACCCTCAAGACAGCCATCCCCACCAGCGGTCCTCACAACATCAACTCAGACTTTGTAAACTCGCTCAGATCGGATCTGAAGAAGAAGAACCGGCTACCACTCAAGAGGTTGGAATTAGGAGTTTCTGCTTGCGGCATTGACTCGGACTCTGCGAACTCACTCAGATCAGATCTGAAGAAAAAGAACTTGCTGCAACCAACGACAACATTCGACGACAGTCCTCGCGACCTCGACGGTCCTCACGGTTGGAATTAAGGAAACCCCCTCACACATTTTCCATCATTGATACTC